>CM058046.1:7803287-12603287 GCA_030169165.1 Centaurea solstitialis
GCAATTGTGGGTTAAGAGAAGGACTGTTCCATTTTAAATGTGGATGATCTCTCCATCCAGGATTGTAAGTTGGTGAAAAAGGTCCAGTTTTATCATTATTTCCAATGTAATTGACTTTTTCTGGATTTCCCGGACAATTATCAAAAAGATGGTTTTCACCACAATAAGCACACTGGACAGGTAACTCGGATGCCTCAGAAACATCAATACCAGACACCACTTGCTTCTTGGTAGTGAGATTTTTAAGCATCACTGCCATATCACGTACCTGGGTAGCAAGTGTTGAATAAGTATCATTGTTCTTGACACCAGTTAATTGTAAAGGTTTTGCACGAGAGTCTGCCCAGTGACCATTGTTATTTGAAATCTTTTCAAGGATATTGTATCCTTCATTGTAAGAACTTGCAGTAAAAGCTCCTCCTGCAGTAGCATCAAGCATTTGTCTGGCTGGGTAATTCAAGCCATTATAAAATGTCTCTAGCTGAATGCAGTAGGGAATGCCATGGTGAGGGCATTTTCTCAACAATTCTTTAAATCTTTCCCAGGCTGTGGGAACTGTCTCATCATCTTCTTGTTGGAAGGTGCAGATCTCATTTCTAGACTGAGCATTTCTTAGTGGTGGAAAATATTTTTTCAAAAATACTTCAGCCATCTGGTCCCATGTAAAAATAGAGTTTGGTTTTAAAGAATAGTACCAGGCTCTGGCATGATGACTTAATGAAAAAGGAAAAAGTTTTAATTTTAAAGCGTCATCAGAAATTCCTCGAAGTCTAAATAATCCTGCAATTTCCAAGAAAGATCTGAGATGAGCATGTGGGTCTTCCTTTGACAATCCTGCAAATTGACCATTATTTTGTAACATCTGAAACATTACAGTTTTTAGCTCAAAATGCGGGACATTGCATGTTGGATCACGTATTCCTGTTTGCAATTGATGTACAATAGGAATAGCATAATCCATCATACTGTTATCTTTGGAATTGGCCAGACGAAAGATGTGTTGTTCTGCATCTTCAATATGTTGATTATTATTAAGCGGGGGTGGAGGGTTTCGTAAAATTCCATTAGCTGGATTTTCTTGCTGAACTCGTGGTCCAGGTTCCTGAATGATAGGTACAGGACCAGCATGTGGTTCTGCCACATGTGGTTGGATGTCTTGCAGCCGATTTCTACCATTACCTCCAGGAGGTGGTGGTAGAGGTGGAGGTAGACCATCATTGTTGTACCTTTCATCAGGTGGGTTTCCAGGAAATGGCAGTTCTTCTAAAAATGCGTTTTCTTCTTCCATTGCAGACGAGGTAGAAGCTTGCAAATTTCTTTGCTCCCTTTTACGACGTCTAAAAGTTCTTTCGATGTCGGGGTCAAGATTAAAAAATTCCCCACGTGGTTTTCTTTGCATAAACTAAAAAAATTAAGATCTTTTTTGTTTTTTTTTTTTTTTTTTTTTTTTTTTTTTTCTCAACAAGGTGGTAGAAAAATTAACTTTCTAAAACTAAAATTGAAAAATTTGTTTTGTTGCTTCCCCGGCAACGGCGCCAAAAACTTGTTCGTGGTATTTCGCACAACCCTTTTTTTTTCGTTCGTTTTATGATTTTAATTATTTATTTTATTAATTATTTGAACGGCAGCGGTGCCAAAGACAGGTGTGCAAAAAGAAATTAAACAAGTAATCTTCGGTCCAAGTATAAACCTCTAATTACTGTCGTTTTTCTAAAAACAAGTAATAAAAATGGTACAAGTACCAGATATCGATCCCACAAGGAAGCGGTGAAAACAATCTTTCGAAATTCAGTTTTTATGAAAGTTAACTTCAAATGGGGTTTGGATGAAAAAGTATTTGATTGGTTGGTTGATTATGAGTTACGGTAAGAGAACAATTATAAAAATGAGCCAGGGGTGTAAGATTGTTAGTTGGAATAAAAATAGATGAAATGGATGGCAAATCGTATAATAACTTTAATTATGCAGAAATGATATCCACGTAACTTTTGGAAAGTTAACTCATTTTCATATAACTAGATTATATCTTGATGAGGTTAAAAGTAATCTTTAATGAAGTATCGAAATATGTTAAAAATCAACACTTAAGTAATCTCTTAAAAGGTTAACACATTTTCATACAATTGTCTCATCATTAAATAATCAAGTTATAATCTTTAATGGGATACTATATCTGATACCAGCGATGAGAATAATACCAGTTGTAGTTCCTTAAGAAACTAACACATTTTCATGCCCTTGGATTATCACTAGTAAATTTTTGGATATACTCTTTAATGAAACGCTAAAGACGTGAGATAATGGCAACGAGTGTTGTCACCCACTCATATATCCCCAAAATAACATTTTAGTAGCTTCTGAAAAGATACCACATTTTCATGTATCCAAATAACTAGTAATAATCCAAAGGTATTCTTTAATGAGGCTTTAAACTTAGGGTGATAAAAAATTAGTTTTATATACGAGATTTGTTTTCCCATTTTACCATATTAAAATCCTACCGCGAACCTTACACCCCAAGCTATGAAATTAACCTATCATACTTGGGTGCATTTTACGACTATTTTTTTTTTTAACTAATAAGAAAACGTTAGTATCACAAAGGGAACTATAAACTGCAATAATGAAAACAATTAATAAGATACTATTACTGGAGGTGACCAGTTGATATTAAGACAGTTAATAAAATGCCGTTACTGGAATTTGACCAGTGAAAATAAAAACAATCAATATGGTAAACTGGAGAAATGACCAGTTAGTAACATGGATAATAAAACATATACTTAGCTTGAATTATTAATAAACATTTATTAAACAAAGACTATATATATATTATCATTTCGTGTCATAAAACTAAGTATGCGTAGTTATAAGATTATATGTATAAGATAGTAAACATTAAACAAAAGACAATGAGATAACTGGAAAGTTACTTAGATTAAACTTCCAAATATTCACCAAAACACTTGGAGATGCGTTCGAGTCAAACAACGAGTTTTAGAGGACTCGAAAGCTAAGATCACCAAGTATCCAAAAGCGATGTTCGGCCTTAAAAAGGAAACCCGAACTAAACAAAAGAGTAGTAGTTGCGAAGGGGATTGTCTAAGGGTGAGGTCGGTTTCTTGCTAGAAACCGAGAGAACAAAGATGATGATGATGTTCTTGAGTTGGATGGTGAGAGTGGAGTAGTTATGTTTTTTCATATACAAGCATACATATAAATAGCCAAGTATCATGGGCCAAATAGATGCAAAGTTCATCAAAGAAGGGTAATGGGCTTCGGCCCAATAAAATCGATCGGCCCATGGTCGATCCAAACCCGCGGCAGCCCAACGTCCACGCTCCGGCCCAACTTTGGTGACTTGCTCCGCAAAAGAAATCTACAAAATCGGCCCACGATACTGGTTCCTGAAAATACATAAAAGCCTTTATTAAGTTTAAGCGATAAGATGCGCGAAATACTTATATAAGTGTATTTATAGCAAAAGTGTGCATGCGGTGATTTTTAGTGTGTTTTTAATAAAATGAATGTGAAAAGGTGAGAAAAATGTACGAGATTTATTATTTATTAGGGTAATAAATTTGCTCTTATCACTTTGACTATGAAACACCTGATAATTCCTCACATGGGTATGTAGAAGACGAAAAGGTAGTTTTGTAAATTTTATAAATAGACGACAAACAAGTTCATATATGAACTCGTTGATTAATGTAACACCCCAAAATTTGGAGTAAACAAAAACTTTCATTAACGAAAGGTGGTAATACAAATTACGCCAAAGCGTGAGCTCTTCCCAGAAATGGGGTATAAAGTAATGTACAATTACAATGTCTGTACTTTAATGGAGTGGTATAATAACCAACAAGTCTAATTCCTGACAAGGAAAAAGACTACAAAAGGGTCAGCAGTTTCTACTATCAACTTGCGGTCTAGATGGACCGGTCTCTTCGCACTTTCCCCAAAGCTCACTCTCAATCCCGGCACCTACTTGGGAACAGCGTTCCTAGTACCTGAGAGACACATCGACACCAAGCAAGTGTTAGGCCAAAGGAGCCTAGTGAGTTGTATCAATAAAATATCATACATATAAAAGCATGTTAAGACATGTGAGATATACAAGAGTGTATTAACAATAAAATGCATCATGTTAAACCGGTGTATCTTTTATCTTTGAAAACCGTGGGAGCGACCCACTTTCGCCAAGCAAGTTACACCTCAGAGTCGAGACACCCCGTTGTCGTCCTCCTACGAAGACTCAAATAGACAACCTCAGAGGCCAGGCACATTCGCGGCCACACGAATGGCGAGGGACATAGATGCGCACCTTTTGACTAGTGCCACCAAGACTGAGTCGAACTCGTGTAAACTTGAAAGTGCACACCTTTTGACTAGTGCCACTTTAAATCAATCTCATTTCAAAAATCGACACAGTGTACACCTTTTGACTAGTGCCACATTGTCCAATTCACGTTTGCGTAAAAACATGGGTACTCACCTTTTGACTAGTGACATCCCGGTCCACTTTTTGACTAGTGACCAATAGCATCACACCTTTTGACTGGCGGTGCTCCATAACATTAAAGCATTATTGCAAGTCTCAATACTTTCATTTACTTCATACAAGCCAACATGCTCGGGATTCAATTCCTTCACATCATTCTGTGGCATACATAATAACACGTATTTCTCACAAATACATTCATCACATAATCACATGGATATAACTCATGCATTAGTAGCATACAATAATCATCGTTACGCATTCGTTTCACGGCAATCCTTAAACCTAACAATTTAGGCATTTCATCCAAAATCATGTTTATTCACAATGACCAACAATATATGTAAATCAAGCAAGATGATGTGCTCTCAGTTTTAACAAAACGGTTTTAGCAACTCACCTTGAGGCTCGTAAAGCCAAAAGCCCCAATTTTCACCAAGAACCCTAGCTTAAAGCTTGAGTGAACACCTAAACTGATAAGGAGTTAATATGTAACACCCCAAAATTTGGAGTCAACAAAAACTTTCATTTAATGAAAGGTGGTATACAAAATGTAACGCCATGGCATGAGCTCTTCCCAAAACGGGGTATAAATAATGTATAATTACAACGTTTGTAATCGAATGAAGAAGTATAGTCTAGTTCCGTCTAGGAAGAAGACTACAAAAGGGTTATCGCTCAACAATAAATCTCGCGGCCTAAAGGACCGGTCTCTCAACGTTTTCCCCCATGCTCACTCTAAGCCCGGAGCCTACTTGGGCACGGCGTCCCTAGCACCTGAGGAACACATCGACATCAAACAAGTGTTAGGATAAAGGAGCCAAGTGAGTTGTATCTAAAATACTTTGCATGTAAGGCGTAATAAGACATGTGATATATATACAAGATTACAATAACAATGAAAATAGCATGTTAAACCGGTTTATTATTTATTTGCGGAAACAGTGGGAGCGACCCACTTCCACCAACCAATGCCCCGACATTCACTACTTCCAAACACCTCGATGTCCCGAATTTAGCATGGCAACATCATCCGAGGCCCGCGCACCAAGGAGCAACCCGAGGGCCGGCGACATTGGGGCATTCCTATTTCAGAACCTCCCAAGACTGTTTGGTGTGGACACATTGCGTTGGTTCGTCCATGTTATTACCACATAAGACCGTGATACTGAATTTAGCATAGCATCACGTTCATGTTATTGCATACAAGACATCGATACTGAATTTAGCATAGCATCTCATCTATGTTATTCACATACAAACCTCGACACTAAATTTAGCATAACATCATTAACAGAGGTGTATATCGAGGGTCTCAAGCCCTTTACATCATTTTACATATGCCAACGTATTCGGATATCAAATCCCCTTTTTATATAATTTCATGGCATACATAACTTCAAGTATTTCGCATAGACCCACTCATCTTACGGGCTCATAGATTAAACACATACCATATTAGAATACGATAATCAACTACATGTATACAACCATATAATTCAAATCATTCATATAGACATGGTTCATCATGCATTTCATGGAAATCTTTAAACTCAACATAATGGTTATTTCATCCCGCAATCACATTTCATTCACAAGATCAAGTAAGGTATGTAAATCAACAAAGTGATGTGCCCTCAGTTTTAACAAAATGGTTATAACAACTCACCTTAGGGTTTTGTGATAAAAACCCCCAAATCCAAGATTTAGGTCAGATAACGAGCATGAACCTAGAATCAAGTAAATCGAACCCTAGGTTAGTTTCATAACTCCTACATGTAGATTAACCCACCTAAAAAGGTTTAGATAAGCTTACCTAGCCAAATCTCGAACAAACCCTAGAATGGAGAAGCACAAAATCCAACAATGGAGGTTTGGGGTTGTGAGAGGTGGAGAAGATGAAGTGGGTGAGATGTAGCTTCCCACCTAACTAGCTCCAAGTGTGGATCCAACTTCAAGATCTTGAAGAGCTTTGAAAATGGAGAGTGTAGGAAGAAAAATCAGCAAATTTGGATAAGGGATGAGAGAGTTATGGCCAAATGAAGTGAGGAAGGGTTTTAAACCCGTTTTCAGCTTTTATCAGCTACCTAGCGATCGCTAGCTTCCTTCTTCTCACGGTCGCTAGGTTGATCGCGAGGAAAGTCAGCAGCCAAGGTTTTTGTGCCTAGCGATCGCTAGGGTAGTAGCTAGCGATCGCTAGCATATGGGCAATTTTGGTTCTATTTTGTTTCGGCCATAACTTCTTCGTTATAGCTCCGTTTTCGATTCCGAAAGGACCGTTGGACTCGTAATTGGATTCTCTAACATATTAAATCATAAAATACAAGGTTTGATCCAAAATTCTAAATCTCATAGTTTTACCAAAGAGTCGTTATTACAACCGAAATTACGGGTGTTACATAATACCTTGGATTAGTTCCATAACTACATCATACAACTCTAGATCTATACTTTAAAACCATATAGAGAACTCACCTAGAGGGTTTGTAACCAAAACCCCCAAATCCAAGATTTAGGTCAGCATGTGGGAAAACCTAAAATCAAGTAAATCGGAACTCTAGGTTAGTTTATAACTCCTAACACATAGGTTAAAACAACCCAACAAGGTTTAGATAAGCTCACCTAGTAGGATCTTGAACAAACCCTAGAAATGGAGAAGCACCAAAAATCCAACAATGGAGGTTTTGAAGGTGAGAGGTGAAGAAGATGAAGATCTTAATACTAGATCTTGCTAGTTGATGATGAATGATTCTTTGAAATGCTTGAAAGATGAGCATTCTATGCTCCCAAAATCGTTTCCAAGAAAGAGAGAAGAAGGGAGAAGAAGGTTTGGGTGAGAAATGAGAAGAAAAGCTGAAATGGTGAATATAAGCTTCTAGTACACGCGGGCTATAGTGCCATGCGATTGTGCCACTGGCACAATAGCATGGCACAATCGCAAAACATAAAAGGGCCTTGGCTATTGTGACATGCGATTGTGCCACTGGCACAATAGCATGGCACAATAGCAGAGAGTGTACCGAGCTGAAAGCTTAATTTTCCAAGGCCTTGGCTATTGTGACATGCGATTGTGCCACTGGCACAATAGCATGGCACAATAGCAAAGAGTGTACCGAGCTGAAAGCTTAATTTTCCAACTTTGGGTTGTAGCAAAAGATAAAGAGTTTCATAAAATGGCTTACTATTAAATATGGTACCGAAATTTGAGGAAACAAAAGTATGAGACAAGAGGGGCGAGATTCTTATTTACGAAAAGTACGGGTGTTACAATCCTCCCCACCTAGACAGAATTTCGTCCCCGAAATTACTAATCTTGTCCGAAACATAACTAATAACTTCATTCAATCATTTCCCAAATCTAGACAACCATGCTCTCTCCATACCAGTCGGTTAGGCTAACACTAGACTTAATTATATACACAATGCAAGCACTGATATAACATTCTAACTTAAGTGTAGTTCATCGGGAACATCGCAAGTCACTACTTTACGCCTAGCTTTCGAAGCATGACGCGTTCTATAAAGACAAGATCACTAGAATACGCAACCTTAGTTCCTTGCACAACTTAACAAAACCAAGTCGACTAAAGTTTACGGTTCAGGGTGCTATACATCATTCGCCTCCTATCAAAGTCGATCACTCGGCTAAGAGTTTCTTTACTACCAAGAATGTCTCAGCATTCTTACTAACGGTGTCTAGCCGTCGTCATTAATCCTTAAGGAACTCGAATTTCGTCTACTCGTCCATGGATACCATGAAGAAGGTAAGTTTATTCACTTAGCAAATCGCTAATTCCCACTAAATCCAAAAATTTCCACATTCGCGCTATCACAACCCTTCTAATTGTCCAATCATCTACGCAGTTCTAACTTTGCCTCAGATGACTTAACTTTAAATTTCTAGGTACGAATTCCCCTCCAAATCCATCTTGATTAATTAATGCAAGTCCACTACTTATCCCCATCAATACTTGTCATCGTATCCTAAGTTTCACGCTTAGTTTGGCATATCATGTATAAACGTATATTTCGTATATGAATCAATAAAAAATGGTTAGTATGTAATTTACATATGTTCACATACAAACATATATATGAATTAAACAGCCTCATGTATGAACATGTAGTTCATATACGAATTAGTTAAAATAGTTAACACGTGAATTACAATGACTCATATGTGAATGTATAGTTCATATAAGAATTAATTAAAAATAGTTAATATCTGAATTACACTTGTTCACATATAAACATAATTCATATATGAATCCGTTTTCGACATATTTGTAATTGTTACGAAGTTGTCTCTTTATTTTTGACATAACCATGAATTTTGATCAGTCAAAGCCATAATCGTTGACTAGACAAATTTAATCTTAGTTGTATGAACACTAAAATCACTTCTTTATTTTTCAATTTTTTACGATTCTTATTTAAACCTATAACTATATATAAACATATTATACACCGTTTTATGAATCTTAGGTATACACACATTCTTTATCACTATGTTTGTTTTTTTTTTGGAATTTTTATTTATTAATCTAATATACTTATTTAAACGTTTATAGTTATATATATACGTAGACACCCACCACGATGATGGTTTTTATTTTCTTATAATAATACAAATTGAAATTTTATGATTTGTCATGATTATTCTTTATTGTATCAAAATTATTGCCAGCATTTTATAGAGAGGATAACTCATTAAATATAGGACAAAAGCCTAACAACTTTATGCTCTCTACTCCTTAATTATCTGAAACATATATATTTGTTCTTATTTTGAATATTTATTATTTGTTTACAATCATGAATTACTTTCATTTTATAATCTGAGCCAGATCATGATGTAATACCATATTTAATATAGCTTATCTTTTAAATAACTTATGCAATATGATTTAGTACATAGCTTAACTTAAATTGTTTATTATAATGATTTATGAAATAATAATAGAAAAATATATGTTTATGTATAATTATATATGGTAATTACGTTTTTACGTATGATATAGAGATCTATTAAAAAACATCGTAACCTCGTTGTGGTTTCGAAAGCCTCAGACTTCACGTTACCGCTACACTATGCTTAATGTTATATCGAAAGTTTGGCTAATTTTAAATACAATGATTAACCTAATTGAAAATGTTTGTTAAAAGATAACCCAATGGGACAGCCTACCGATTAAGGTTTGGTGTTGGGGAAAAAACCCACCCAAGTTCGAATCCGGGGATGAGCAACCAGGGGCCACTGAGTGTTAATCCCAGGGAAGCATGCTTTAGCTATCGATAAAAATTACCAAGAATGTAGTCTGGCCAAAGTCCAGATGAACCTTAAAAAAATGTTTGTGAAAAGATTAATTAGTTGTTTATATAAAAAGAAATCCTAAAAACGCGGCAATTTAATGTGGGTCGACATGATTAAGATATGGAAGCCAAGAAAGTCGGTTATGGCCTTATGGGTCAAAGACTTTATATTATTAAATTTCATTATCCATCACAAATCTATGTTTTACATATTATTGAATTAACATTTACACCATTTTTATATGTCAATATATTTAGTACGAGAATTCGACGCAATATTACTTAATTAAAAAATATACTTAAAATGTTTTGTTTATAAATAAGAAAAGTGTTCATTGAAGATAAATTATTTTATGTATCAATGATCACACTATTTTGATGCAAAAATGTTGATAACTGGAGACGTTTTAAGATGATGTTTGGCTGGAGATACTTAATACTGAAAATAAGATAAATAAAGATGTTCAAAATATTTTTTATTTTTTTAAATAGAGATTTAAATGTCGAAATCTCAAAAATAAATTATATTTAACTCTAACAAATTCTTCATTTTAGAGATTTTATTATTTTAAATATTCAATAGTTTTATGATCTCAATAAACTTTTTAAAAAAAGATTATGTAAAATGATATTAATTTAATCCTTATTGGCGAAATTAAAAAAAAATATTTCTATTTTCTCCTAACAAAGATATAGAGAATTCTTTATATTGAGAAAAAATTATTTCTCTTCTCTCCTAACAAAGATACAGAGAATTCTTTATATTGAGAGTTTTTCCTTTAGATCTTTATTTTAGAGAATGAGACAAGAATGTTATTGAAACAAATTTAGAAGAACAAAAATGGTTTATACTATTTTATAGAAGTTGTTGGAGAAGTTTCAATAAATTTGTAATGGGTAATAAATCGATATTATGAATTTGAGCAAATGAAAAGACCCATTTAGGCCGTGCGTATCGGGAGGGCGGGTTCAGTAGGCTGGAGCTCGACGGGCCGGAGCGGCCTCCGGTACGCCACCGACGGGCTGCGGGAATAGCGGTGTGGCCACACCGCTCATAACCGCTGAGTTTGTGTGCGTGTGGTGTGTGTGTGGCCTGTGTGTTTTATAATAAAGTGAGAGGGTTGGGAGGGTTCGGGTACTCATCAGATACAGATAGGGCTCCAGATGGTTTATTATGGGTTTATGAAAAAACTGATATAGCGCTGATATGACAGTGGGGTTGGGAGGGCTCGAAGAGTTTGGATATGCATAGCGTTAGAAATTATTGGGAAATTTTTTTTGTGCCGATTACTTGGTGGCATTTTAACATCCTTTCCCTTCAAAATTTCTATGGGTTTTGCTCCAAGATTCTCCTATGAAAACATATACTAAATTCTCCAAATTCAGTTTTGTGCAAAAGTTTAAATAAACAATCATATCTTCTTTACATATTCTTGATTACTACAGCAAGGACAAGAATGCAAGTTTGTTTAAAAGCATTGCAAATGTAGGCATATATATGTTAATTATATATCAAACTACATGTTTGTATCTTTGAGCTAGTTTTTTTGTTCTTCTACTTCTTTATTGATATTACTATATACACGTAAATCACAATTTATAGTTTGACATATATAAATATATACAAAATCTTAATTTCCTGATACCATAATAGACATGGTTAATTTGTATTGTCGCCAACCCACCTTAAACATCACAATCCACATGCATGAAAATAGGTGATATATAGAGATGAGACTAGGACTGGGCCGGTACCAAACCAATTGGTACCCATAAATTTTTAGGATTAAAAAATGGTACAAAAGAACAAATTGTATGTAAGGATTCAGTTTCGATTTTGAGACGAGAAAATCGATGACAATACCACGTAGGACCAAAAATTTTAAAATGTATCAAATGTGTATTAAAAACCAATCACACACCAAAATACCTTCATATGTTTCAAATGCGTTCGAAACTAATCCCAAACAATCTGAAATTCAATAACCCATTGATTTCTTGATGAGTGTAAGAGGTGATTTCTTGATGCTGGTAAAAATTTGGAGACAAATATAGATACTTATGAAGAAAAGTTTGGTGGTTTCGGAGATCATATAATTTTGTTAGGAAAATAAAATTTTTATTTGGAAGAAAACATGAAATAGTCAAAGAATTTAAAAACATTGTGTTTTTGAAAATTCAAATTCGGTTCTGATATTTTTGGGAAAATTCAGAGACTGAATACCAAATACTGATTTTGAGGATTATTAAAACTGAATACTGTGCATAGTACTGATTCAGTTAAGAAAAAAACGGTTACTAATGCTCATCCCTGCTTTCCCTAATATATTTATATTCGATTATTTTTAATTTCACTTAAATAAACATGTTTACAAACATTTGATTTCGATACACCCATCACCACTATTTCGGTATTTCCTAATTCCTATTGCGGTAAACCCACTTGGCAGTTGGCATGCAACTTTAATAGCAACCTATTAATTAGTTTAAGATTAGACATTAACTTAAATTGTACCTTTGCTTTTGGTTTTGGGCCTTTTGGCTAGGTTTTGGGCCTTTTGGCTATACTCATTTAGATTATGGGCTTTAGTTTTATTTACTTCACGAACTGCATGAATCAGTCAATAATAATATAGCTCAACAATTAAATCACCTTCTTATTATACAACTGGGAGATCATATCAATTAAAATACCCTTCAAATGTAGAGCTCATTTCCATTCATTAACAAAACTATGATATGATAAAACCATTAATAAAGCTCAAAAAACTTTTTCATTGAAATCTCATTTCCATTAAAGGGCAAAATTAAATTGAGGAGTTCCATTTCCAACTAATTATGCGGTCGGTTAACGAATTCAGGCTCAAATTTCCTTTCCCTAATCGGTCTTGGGGCCCACCAAAAACACATGATCCGATCTATGTGTCTTTTTAACCTGTCCCAAGTCGGGTCTAAACGGCAACAAATTGTTTATCGTAAAAATCAAGTTCAAGTGTAAAAAAATTGTGTTTGAGGATTTTTTTTAATACAATATCTCATTAAAATACATTTCAAAATCTCTTATATGGGCCATTCAAATACACTTTAAAAATCGTTTTTACATAAAATGTTATACATGGCTATATAACTATGATTTAGTATTGAAACATTACAAAAAAAAAAAAATCAAATAGAATTTTGGAAACTTTAAAAAAAAACTTGAAAATATTATAATCATATCGAAAAACTTGATATATAAATTATAAGAATTTATTTATCTAAAAAATAAAGCCAATGTATAACCGATCGTTGCTCAAGTAGGACCTTATTTTCGGATGAAAAGCATAACCGAGCCATAACTCACAAGCTATAACCAGTCCTCGTCGACCATTTGGCATTTCTAACAAAAAACAATATTACGATTCTTGTCCTTATTTTTTCACTCATTAACTACATTACATAGAATTTATAATAAGGTTAAAATTATAACTTTGTGTTTTAAAGAATACATATTTATTATTTAAATTTCAAGCATACAAAATATACACATCAAGTTTAATCAGATTGACCGACTTTAGAAAATCTTTGACAAAAATTGAATTAAAGGAAATATTATTAAATATTTTATAGCCGTTGGTCTTCACTTTCCTTAATACAGTCCTCTCTACCGGTGTGTATATATATCTATATCTATCTATCTATCACTGGAAGACTCAATTACCAAATGCCTTCTTCTTCATTACGTTCTAATAGAAAACCCTAGGCGCATTATTTTACCCAAATTGCAACTGTAATTTACACAAATCGATGCCTATATTATAGCCGGTATGATTTCTATTCTTGATTGCAGGTTGAATGTTTTGTTGCTATTCTCATTCACTCAATGTTTGTTTTTACAGGTTATGGCCGATTTCAGAGATAAGGTTTTTGTAAATATGATTTGTTCTTGGTGCTTATTTGATTGCTAATAATATGACAGATTGATTGTGAAAAGTGATAAACTGACGGATTTCCTTAAAATTATGAACAGAAATAGGCAATTAGATCAAAGTTGATTAAGGTATGAAAGCAGTTAACGCTGATTTTGCTATTCTTTCATCACATTCCAATTATTTTATACTTATAAACTACTTGTTTCTTTTCAATATCTTCTTTGCAGGCTTGAGAACATCTACATTATAGGTTTCACTTTATTTATTTGTATATTCTACTGGCTTCTCTTCAATTTCACGCTTCTTTTATCTTTGATAACCTTTTTGTATAATCTCTGTAGGTAAATCAGCTGAGGTTTGTGGGAAAACTTCTGGTGTTTCCATGGGGTATGGTGGTTAAAACTCTATTTTCTTTTCTTTGGCTAACCTACAGACTTCAGTCTGATATTTTGTTTGGTTCTCCAAAGGGATGAGCAGGACTCTACAAAGGCATTTGAATTACTTGGAGGGCATGGGAGTTCTCAAGGTAGAAAACAATAATTTATGGTTATCATTCCGTGGTTGCAAAATTTGTGTTGCTTTTGTTTTGTTTTTCTTTTTTTGCATTGCTTTCTGCATATAATGGTTGTCTTTGGTTTCGTCTACACGTTGTATGTCATCTGTGGCTGATGAATTCTTTGAAGGTTGGATGGATGGAGGAGTGGCATCTGAGATTGGAGGGTGGAATACAGGAGGCCCATCTACTTGGTTTGAATTTTTAGTGGTTTTATTTGTTGAATCATTACTGCTTAAGCATGATTTATTTCTAGATCTAACTAGTAGTTTCAAAGGAGATTCTTAAGAATTTGATGATTAAGTTATAAATATAAAGCAAGGCATACTTTAAGTTTGTTAAACCTTCCTGTTTCAGGTGGAGGTGGATGCATATTATGGATTAAGTTAAATGCACACACAGCTTTCTGTAGCTTTTCGCCCCTGTGGATATCTGGAAGTGTATACACCATGATCTCTAAGTAGCGGGACTTTATCTAGTGTCAAGTTAGTTTGGTGCATATTCAAGAATTATACAACCTACTTATCCAGTACCTCTGTCAGTAATTTTTTATTTGTCTAGATTAATTTCTTTTAGTGGTTTACAGAAAATGACAAATTCATGTTGAGCAAAATAACTTTGTGGACTTCTATTTTTGTAGATTCAAATTGTTGCAAGTGTGATACAAGAAAAGCCACTGTATCCCTAGCTTTTGCTGGGTGCGTATTGTGGTCTTTTTGGGAGCACATTGGCCAGATGTTGCCAACTGCTGTTCTTTGGTATAGCTTTCGTATGCTGTCAATAGTACCATTGAATTGTAAAAGTGAAGATAACCATAAGTTTTTTTCTTATGCTGTAAGCAATTGTCTTCCTAGCAGATAGAGCTGTTTGCATCACAGATATTGGTAACACTATTCGTTTTGTAGATTGGTGTGTTCCTTCTTCGTGTTTCTTGAAGTGTGCATAATATCTTCTGGTGTTTCCTTTTGGTCACTAATTTAAATTAAATTGACTTGTGGTTGCTTAAGTCTCCTGTCAGTTTTGACATTACCTGATCATTTTAGTACTATGTGAATGCAGGAGTTCATTGGCACATTTTCCTGCCATAGGCTCATCGGTGTGTTCAGATCTTCATCTAGTTGGTTAAACTTGTTCTTTTTGTAGTTATGATTTTCTCATCTTCTTTATCTATTCCATGTACAATAAATAATTTTTTCGTACAGCTTCAATCAGAATCTGCCTCTGCAAATCCCTTTAACTCTGGGGATAATGAAGCCAATTAAGGTATAGTTTACATTCTATATAATGAATTCTTCTTTTTATGGTAATGTTTCTTTTTTTTTGTTCTATAGATGTTGGTGGTTCTGCTTGGAAGACTAAAACGACACAAGATCAGAGTTCGGAGTGGGGTGCAGCTGCAAGTGAAAAGAAAGGTAGTGGCTCGGGAGCAGGTTCTAGTGGTGTTAAAATGATGATGCAGGATAGGGAGGGGAAAAGCTGAAAGATACTCCTAGCGGGACTACTGCGTGGGGAAATGCTGGCCCAACTCAAACTGATGAAAGCAAGTCGGCTTGAAACAGAGAATTGCGGTTATTTGCAAAAGCAGAAATATGCGAAAAGATGGAATTTTCTGCAGATATTCTCAAAAGAAAGGTTCTTTGTCATGGATTAGACTAATAAGCATTGCAACTATATATCTGCCAAAGAGGTTTCTTTCTTAGATAAATTAAACATTATTAATAAGTTGCAGGTTGGAAAATCGGATGCCTCTAGCATCAAATTCATATCTGTAATAATTTTGTCGTGCATACAGTTGATCGGGAAGCAAAAGATGGGTTCTCTGTTGGCCAATCATTCGGATATCACAGTGAAGATCCTCAGCACAATATTCTTACGTGTTCATCAGTGATCAACGGAGCTAATGCCCACATTTTCTTCTTTTCTTTTCTTTTCTTTTGTTTGTGTTGGATTCTTTAGATAACATTTTTGTATTATCTCTGTAGTTAAATCTGAGCATCTTGCTGCGGTTTGTGGGAAAACTTCTGGTGCTTCCATGGGTATGGTGGTTTAAACTCTATTTGGTTTTCTTTGGCTAACCTACAGACTTCATTCTGACATTTTGTTTGGTTCCTACACGTTGTATGTCATCTGTGGCTGATGCACTATTGAATCTTTGAAGGTTGGATGGATGGAGGAGTGGCATCTGAGACTGGAGGGTGGAATACTGGACGGCCATCTACTGAAAGGTTATATTGTAGCTTATGTGTATTTAGTTTGACATTTGACTTTTTAGTGGTTATATATGTTGAATCATTATTGATTAAGCATGATTTATTTTAAGATCTAACTAGTAGTTTCGGAGGAGATTCTTAAAGAGACGGAGATATTGCATTAGGGGATATGGGAACCAATTATCATTTCCGTGGTCACAACCTGCTCCTCCCTTTAAGTATATGTGTTTATGCTGCTAGACGTGGACTTCACCATAATCTCTTAAGTAAGTTTATTTTTCTGTTGGTTCAGTACTAGTTCTCTACATGTTTGCTTACTGATTTGCATCTAGCATGAAGATTCTGTTTTGCTCAAGAACTTTAACAAAGATGTGCCGCAACAGACAGATTGATCATACGTAAAATGGGCATGTTTTCCTTTCTTTTCTATATTTTTTTGGGGGTGGTTCAAAGTTATACTCTCTTTGTGCTTCCACAGCTGCTTCTTCCATATGTTGTTTAGACTTCATGAAATTTCCTTATTTTACAAAAGACCGATTTGGTCATCCTTACATTAAAGTTTTCTCTTCCTATATATGCATAGCTGTTTGTCAAAACACTGTGTTTATTATGGCCTGTCCTCAAGTCGGAAGATTTAAGGGTCAAGACTGAACAGACTAAGCAAGAAAATTTGGAACAAACTCCATTGTAGATTGTGATCAAGATTGGTACACCTTCAATAGAACATCACCAGTAGAAACTTCTTGCTTCATGTCACTGCTCATAAATGTTTTGGTTGATTAACGTTTTCTATTTAAATGAAGGGTAGAGTTGCTGGTTTTGTCAAATAGTTTAGTTATTGAATAATAGAATTGAAGTTTCTCAGCCATGATGATTTCCTGCAGACATGCCATTAAAATTAAAAGAAGTAATGTCCTCTGTTGCTCAATCCAAATTCTGCTAAGACAGGTGGCACGTTGATGAAGTATGTGTGGATTGTAATGATTGTAAAGATGATGGTTCTTGGTGCTTATTTGATTGCTAATATGACAGATTGATTGTGAAAAGATCAAAGACGGAAAAGTGATAAATTGACAGATTTCCTTGAAGTTTTGAACAAAAATAGACTTGGAAGAGGCATTAGGCAATTAGATCAAAGTTCATCTGCGATTAAGGTATGAAAGCAGTTATACTGATTTTGCTATTCTTC
Organism: Centaurea solstitialis; assembly: GCA_030169165.1. NCBI lineage: Eukaryota > Viridiplantae > Streptophyta > Magnoliopsida > Asterales > Asteraceae > Centaurea > Centaurea solstitialis. Next base: position 7,820,965 of record CM058046.1, read on the forward strand.
ATCACATTCCAATTTTTATACTTATAAACTACTTGTTTCTTCAATATCTTCTTTGCAGTTCAGGGCATTCATGCTTGAGAACATCTACATTATAGGTTTCATGCGTCTTTATCTTTGATTGCAGATTTGCAGGCTGAGTATCCGCATAAGTTTTCTTATTTTATAAGTTTTCCCTCCCTATGGGGCTGTTTGTCAAAATACTTGGTGTTTACGGTGGCATCTCCTCAAGTTGGAGGACAGATTAGGTTGGAACAAAATCAAAAGGAAAAAAGAAAACAATATCCTTATGAATTACAAAACTGTCAACATTGAAAGGGTAAGTCATCATTGCTTCCTTTTAGATTATCATGTTTCCAGCAAAAGGGTGATGACTTGTTTCTGTCACTGAAAAACATGGAATATATAAAATATATGATTGTACTTATTTGTAGCATTGCTTCTGTAGATCATCATTGCACCGATGGAGGAAAAAGTGAATTTAATACGCAATCAACACACAAAAACACTTGATATGTTCCTCCTTTTTAACATCTTGCCCTCTCCAGGATTTAGGTTTGTACAACTGTTGCTGTGTTCAACTTATTTTAGCATATTTTTTAAGTAAGATAACTCTAAGTTAAAACCTCATGCTTTTCACAGCTTATTCAAAATAATCCTCCTCGTGTCCTTTGGTTGTGGTTGGACAAGAATTTACCCGGGTAAGTGCTTACGGTAAAATTTAACACTATTGCTTACTTACCGGGTAGATTTTAGGCGGTAAGTGTTTGGTAAACGACCAAAAAACCAATTTAATTTTGAATTACACAAGTATCTATATTGAAATGGTAAGTCATGCAATTTAAATTGGGATGGGTTTTTGTTCTTATTGAATAACCTTGTTGTTTGCAGTCGTACAGCTTTTGGGATTGTAATTGGTTGCGAGAAGGATGCCTTAAGGTTGTAATTTCTCCTCTTTTTGGTTGTTGATTTGCATATTTAATATGACATGAGCCCCCCTCTTGCAGATTTTGGAGGAAGGTTCAAAATAGCATGTAGTAGTGGCTGTTGAAGCTTGTTTGCTAAGAAGGCAAGATTTGATAAGAAGTTTAATGGCCTAGATCAACATAAGAAGATCATATCAATGAACGATAATGTTAGGGTGTTGGAAGGTCCACTGGAGGTTTGCTATTATTTTTAAAGCATCAAGTAGGTTGGAAATTAATGCATCTCTCTGGTGGTTGCACCTTGCAGGATAAAATGGGAATTGTCGAGCAAATTTACAAAGGAGTTGTCTTTTTGCTTGATGAGAATGAAACAGAGAATTGCGGTTATTTTGTGCCAAAGCAGAAATATGCAAAAAGATTGAATTTTCTTCAGATGAACTCAAAGGAACTCAAAGGAAAGGTTCTTTGTCATGGCTTAGACTAATAAGCATTGCAACGATACATCTGCCAAAACAATTTCTTTCTTAGACAAATTAAACATTACTAATCAATTGCAGGGCGGAAAATCGCATGCCTCTAGCGTCGGAATTCATATCCGTAATACTTTTGTCGTGCATACGGTTCATCGGGAAGAAAAGGATGGGTTCTCTGTTGGCCAATCATTGAGAATATGTTTGGTTCCGCTAAAGGGATACATGTGCCGTGTTTTGACAATTCGATAGTCAGATATCATCAGTGGTCAACTGAGCTAATGCCCAGATATTCTTGTTATCTTCTCTTTTGTTTTGTTTGTGTTGGGATTCTTTAGATAACCTTTTTGTATAGTCTCTGTAGTTAAGTCTGCCCATCTTGCTGCGATTTGTGGGAAAACTTCTGGTGTTTCCATGGGGTATGGTGGTTTAAACTCTATTTGGTTTTCTTTGGTAACCTACAGACTTCATTCTGACATTTTGTTTGGTTCTCTAAAGGGATGGGTAGGACTATACGGAGGGATTTGAATTACTTGGAGGACATGGGTGGAAAATAATAATTTATGGTTATCATCCCGTGCTTGTTTTTCTTTTATGCATTGCTTTGGGCAAACAATGATTCTCTTTGTTCTACACCTTGTATGTCATCTGTGGCTGATTCACTATTGACTTCTTTGAAGGCTGGAGGAGTGGCATCTGAGACTGGAGGGCGAAATACTGGAGGCCCATCTACTGAAAGGTTATATTGTAGCTTATGTGTATATGGTTTGACATTTGACTTTTAAGTGGTTATATGTGTTGAATTATTACTGATTAAACATGATTTATTTGAAGATCTAACTGGTAGGTTTTTGTATTATGCTGCAACGAATTGTCTTCCTAGCAGATGGAGCAGTCTGCATCACATATGTCGGTAACGCTGTTTGGTTTTTAACTTGGTGTGTTCCTTCTTCGTTTGTCTTGAAGTGTGCACCATATCTTCTTGTGTTCCCTATTGGTCACTAATATAAATTAAATTGACTTGTGGTTGCTTTAGTCTCCCATCAATTTTGACATTAACTGATCATTTTAGTACTATGTGAATGCAGGAGTTCTTGGGCGCCTTTTCCTGCAGCAGACTCATGGTCATCAGTGTGTTCAGATCTTCATCTAGTTGGTTAAAGTGTTCATATTGTTTTTTGTAGTTATGATTTTCTCATCTGCTTTTAGCATTTCCATGTACAATAAATGATTTTTTGGGACAGCTTCAACCAGAATCTGCCTCTGCAAATTCCTTTTAACTCTGGGGATAAGTGATAATGAAGCTAATAAAAGTATAGTTTACATTCTAAATGCACATCTATAATGAATTCTTCTTTTTATGGTAACAATGCATTTTTTTTTTTTGCTATAGATGTTGGTGGTTCTGCTTGGAAGACTAAAACAACACAAGATTAATTTTCGGAGTGGGGTGCAGCTGCAAGTGAAAAGAAAGATAGTGGCTGGGGAGCATATTAGTGTTAAAATGATGATGGAGTGGCATGTTTGTGTTCTAGTGGTGTTAAAACGATGACACAAGATGGGGAGGGGCAAAGATGAAAGATACTCCAAGTGGTACTACTGCATGGGGTAATGCTGGCGCAACTAAAACTGATGAAAGCAAGTAGGCTTGGAATTTAGCTGCTACACCCTCAACTAAAACAGGTGGATGGGTTGCCATGAAAAAGGATAACGAATATATGTGAGCCAATTATCATTTCTGTGGTCTTACAACCTGTCCTCCCCTGTAAGTACATGTGTTTATACTGCTGGACGTGGATTTCAATGTATTTTCTTAAGTATTTTCCTACTAGTTATGTATTTTCCTACTGATTTGTGTCTAGCATGCAGGTTCTGTTCCAAGTCAAGTAGTAGATTTAGAACTTCAACGAAGATGAGCTCCAAGTGCAAGGGAAAAACGATATGTTTAAGTGTATAACCAGGAAGTTTCTTTCTGTCCAATGGTTTACTTTTGGATTCGTTCAAAGTTGCACCCCTGCTTCTTCCATGAACTAACGTATAACTTTGAACTACTTGGAGTACTAGTATATGGTAGTTGTTTCTCATCAGCTTCACACTTCTTCATCCATGATTGCAGCAGGATGAGATCTGCATAAATTTATCGAATTTTGTGAAATTTGTCCAATCCTGTCGGTTGCAAGGTGCACCTTTACTATGTTTGGGAGGCTGTGTGTGAGCGCTTTAGGCACATGGTAACTGGAGGAGGCTCTTCATGCGATGTGAGTGCGATCCAGGGCATTGATGTTTGAGAGCATCTACAATATAGTTTTTTGTGTATTGTAGTCATTTCTCATCAGTTTCACACTTTATCCGTGATTGCAGGATGAGATCTGCATACATTTTTTTTTCTGTTGTAAGTTGCTTATTTAAGTTCATTTTTTATCTATCTGTAGGTGTTCGAAAAATACTTGCGTATGGTGGCATGTCCCGATTGTGGCATGCACCTACTTTACATCCATATAGGGACTAAGGGGGTGTTTGGGATTTATTATTATTTAAAACAACTTATGCTTCTTTGCTTATTATTGGTTGGAAAAGTTAAATGGTTTTAACATCTTTAAAAACTCCTTATTTGCTGGTTGGCTCCATGATAAGCCTTTTATCCAATCACCCAAAACTCCTTATTTGCGGGTTGGCTCCATTATAAGCAAATAAGGAGTTATACTAAGCAATCCAAACACCACCTAAGAAAGCTTAACTGCATTCATGCTTATTTGTCAATCAATTTTTAGTAACCTCTCCCCTATGCTGGTGTTACTTTTCTTATGCATATGCCAAAATTCACCATTTCATTGTATATGAATAATGGCAATTAGATGAATGGAGGCTGAGAATATAGGTACATTGCTGGTTTCCCTCTACTAAATGTGGGAGTCTTATATCATATCCATTGTCTACACAATTTGTTCCCTCCTGTAAGTATATGTGTAATACATTATACATATAATACTAGATAGCTATTGTTTATGCCTCATGGAAATTACAACCTTTTTCATTGAATTTGTAATAGTATGTATGACTGGAAGTCCTTGCAAGGGGAAATATTATATTCATACACTATAGCACTTTTCATATACCACTAAATCATTCTTGCACTTTTCATATACCACTAAATCATTCTTACAGTAGCTAGGTGAGATGAGCGTAGGACATGCATAAATTGACATGCAGGACTCTTAAAATAGATCATAACCAACCAGGCCAAGTAAATAAACACACTTGTAATTCCTTGTTTCCTTTGACACACTTACATCGTGTTTCCTTTGAGATTATCATGTTTCCAGCAAAGGGTAATGATTTGTTTCTGTCACTGAAAATCAGGGAATATATTTGTTATATGTTTCTCCTTTTTAAAATGTTTCCAGTTATCATGTCTGGTTCCTTCGGGGGATGGATCTATAAGAAACTTGAAGGGGAAAGAGAGATCACTTTGGGCTTTGGTCTCCTGGATGTAATGTGATACATAGATAGATATTCATACCTTATTTTGCTACTCTAGTTATGTTTATAATTATATTTCATTAAAAGATTGCCTATTGGTAAATTTTATATCTTTGGATCAATTATGAAGGGTAGAGTTGTTGGTTTTGTCAAATAATTTAGTTATTGTATAATAGAATTAAAGTTGCTAAACCATGATGATTTCCTGCAGACATGCCAATAAAAATAAAAGAACTAATCCCCTTTTCTGCTCAATCCAAATTCTGCTAAGATAGGTAGCACGTTTATGAAGTATGTGTGGATTGTAATGATATCTAGTTGGATAGTTACTAAAATGCTGTTGAAAAGTGACCATACTTGAAATTTGTATCTCCCGGAAATAAGTATGTAAAGACAAAGGTATCACTGTGGACTAGCTTTCATCATCTGATCACTTATCACTAGATAGGATATTTCTTTCAGGATTTAGGGTTGTACAACTGTTTCTGTGTTCAACTTAGTATAGCATATTTTTTAATTAAGATAGCTCTAAGTTAAGAACTCATGCTTTTCACAACTTATGTAATATTAGGCCATGTGCTGTGGATCGGCTTGAGGCTTCGGGTAGCCTTCGGGTTCACTCAAGCCGACGGCTTCTTGGATACACACCGCCGCGTGTGGCTTCGGCTCAAGGAGAATCGGTTTCTCCAAACCGAGGCGTTTCACCGTGTAACCACCCCCACCCCCCCACCCCCTACCCACTTTCTCTCTCTTCTTTCTCTCTTTCTCTCTATCTCTCTCCTCTTTCTCTTTTTTGTTTTTTTATTAATAAAATAAAAGTGAAGAAGTAAAAGGGTGAAGAAGATGGTGACGATGGTGCTGCCGGAAAAAGGAAGAAGAAGAGGAAAAGAAGAAGAAGAAGAGGAAAAGAAGAAGAAGAAGAAGAGGAAAAGAAGAAGAAGAAGAGGAAAAGAAGATGAAAAAGGAGTGGGGGTAGGTGGGGGGTTAAATAATGTTGCTCTTTTATATATACATATATATAATATAAAAATTAAATTATATAAATATTGTTTAAATTTTAATTTTAATTTTAATTTTAATTATTGTAATTAAAATAAATTATTTTAATATTAGAATTGTTTTAATTAAAATGAATTTTGATGGAGTGTGTTGCAGTGGGTCGACAGTGGATGAATTGGGTAGTTTTGTGGAAAGCTGATGTGGCGCTGATGTGGCAGCTGAAACCATTGGGTTGCAGTGGGTCGACAGTGGATGGCCTTATTCTCCTGATATCCTTTGGTTGGGGGTGGACAAGAATTAAGAAATAAAACCAATTTACTTTTGAATTACACAAGTTATCAATATTGAAATGGTAAGTCATGAAATTTAAATTGGGATGGGATTTGTTCTTATGAATTGCCTTGTCGTTTGCAGTCTTAAAGCTTTTGGGACTGTAATTGGTCGCGAGAAGGATGACCGCGTTAAGGTTGTAGTTTCTCTTCTTTTTGGTTGTTGATTTGCATATTTTATATGACATCAGCCTCCCTCTTGCAGGTTTTGGAGGAAGGTTCAAAACAGCCTGTGTGGTGGCTGTTGAAGCTTGTTTGTTAAAGAAGGCAACTTTGATAAGAAATTCAATGCCCTAACATTGGAGGAAGGATCAAAACCCATCTTTTTCTTTGTCATAGAATAAGACTAATAAGCATTGCAACCATACACCTGCCAAAGAGATTTCTTACTTAGATAAATTAAACATTATTAATCAATTGCAGGGTGGCAACTTGGATGCCTCTAGCATCGGAATTCATATCCGTAATATATTTGTCATGCATATAGTTGATCGGGAAGAAAAAGATGGGTTCTCTGTTGGCCAATCATTGAGAATACATTTGGGTCCGCCAAAAGGATACATGTGCCGTGTTATGGCAATTCGATATTCAGATATCACAGTGAAGCTTGATTCTCTGCACAAGATTCTTACAGGTTCACCGGTGATCAACTGAGCTAATGCTCACATTTTCTTGTTTTTTCTCTTTTGTTTTGTTTGTGTTGGGATTTTTTTAGATAACCTTTTTGTAATAAGCTTTGTAGTTAAATCTGCGCATCTTGCTGAGGTTTGTGGGAAAACTTCTGGTGTTTCCATGGGGCATGGTGGTTTAAACTCTATTTGGTTTTCTTTGGCTAACCTACAGACTTCATTCTGACATTTTGTTTGGTTCTCTAAATGGATGGGCAGGACTCTACTGAGGCATTTGAATTACTTGGAGGACATGGGTGGAAAATAACAAGTTATGGTTATCATTCCGTGCTTGTTTTTTTTTTTTTTGCATTGCTTTGGGCAAACAATGATTCTCTTTGGTCTACACGTTGTATGTCATCTGTGGCTGATGCACAATTGAATTCTTTGAAGGTTGGATGGATGGAGGAGTGGCATCTCTGAGACTGGAGGGTGGAATACTGGAGTCCCATCTACTGAAAGGTCAAAACGATGATGCAGGATGGGAAGGGGCAAAGATGAAACATACTCCTAGTGGTACTACTGCATGGGGCAATGCTGGCACAACTAAAACTGATGAAAGCAAGTCGGCTTGGAATTTAGCTGCTACTCACCCTCTACTAAAACAGGTGGATGGGTTGCCATGGAAAAGGATAGTGAATTATTGTGAGCCAATTATGATTTCTGTGGTCTTACAACCTGTCCCCCCATGTAAGTACAAGTGTTTATACTGCTGGTTGTGGACTTCAATGTATTCTCTTAAGTAAGTTTGTTTATCGATTGGCACTCTAGTAATTGTGTATTTCTTACTGATTTGCATCTAGCGTGCAGGTTCTGGTCCAAGTCAAGTAGTAGATTAAGAGTTTCGACGAAGTGAGCTCCAAATGCAAGGGACAAACAATATGTATAACGTATAAGTTTCTTTTCTGTTGTATGGTTTAATTTTGGATTCGTTTAAAGTTATGGGGATTAGACGTTCATGGACCTGTTGACAGGGGTGCAAAGACAGAGCGAGTATAACTTTGACCTACTTGTAGTACTTGTATATCCTAGTTGTACTTGCATACATTTATAGAGTTTAATGGAACTTTTCTTTTCTTGTAAGTTGATTATTGAAGTTCAATTTTACATAAAAACTATAGGGAAAATACTTCTGTTGGATCAACTACATGCTGTACTTTTCCAGACTTTATGAGATGGACATATTAAATTAGTGGATGATAGCCAATTTATCATTTCTGTGGTCTCACAACCTTTCCTCCCTTGTAAGTGCATGCGTTTATACTGCTAGACGTGGACTTCAATGTATTCTCTTAAGTAAGTTTACTTTTCGATTGGCACTGACCCATTGTACTAGTTACATATTTGCCAACTGATTTGCATTTTGTGTGCAGGTTCTGTTCCTCGCCAAGTAGCAGATTAAGAACTTTAACAAAGATGAGTGCTAAGTGCAAGGGAAAACGATATGTATAACTGTAAGTTTCTATTCTGTGTTATGATTTACTTTTGGGGTCGTTCAAACTATTTATAGAATGCTTATGCTCAGGGGATGAGATGATACACAACTAAAAGTTAGGGGCCGTTTACTTGAACACTTACCTGGTAAGTGCTTACCCGTAAAATTGAACACTATCACTAGCAATTATCATTTCTGTGGTCTCACAATCTTTCCTCCCTTGTAAGTGCATGTGTTTATACTGCTAGACGTGGACTTCAATGTATTCTCTTAAGTAAGTTTACTTTTCGATTGGCACTGACCCATTGTACTAGTTACGTATTTGCCAACTGATTTGCATTTTGTGTGCAGGTTTTGTTCCTCGCCAAGTAGCAGATTAAGAACTTTAACAAAGATGAGTTGTAAGTGCTAAGTGCAAGTAGCAAATATGTATAACAGTTTCTTTTCTGTGTTATGATTTACTTTTGGGGTCGTTCAAATTATTTTTAGAATGCTTATGCTCAGGGGATGAGAATAGATTCATGTAAGATGATACACAACTAAAAGTTGGGGCCGTTTACTTGAACACTTACCTGGTAAGTGCTTACCGATAAAATTGAACACTATCACTAGCATATCGGACAATATTTTAGTCTCTCAAAACGGTATCATACGCATGCAACAATTTACCCGTAAGCTCTTACCGGGTAAGAGTTATCGATCTCACTTACCGGGTAAAACTCTCGGTTCATGCTATCGCTTTTACCGGGTAAGATTTTCGTCATTTTCTTGTTCGCCCGTAAGGTAAATTGACCCGGTAAGCACTTACTGAGTAAGCGTGAAGTAAACGGCTCCTTAATGTATTTCATCCTTGAGTTCTTTTTACGAGCATGTGGCAGCTCCCAACGATTGGGTATGAATCACACTGCTTGTTAAAAAATCTACTCACGTGCAATCCTATTGATAGCGAGGCATGCTTTTACACTGATCCGCATCCTATGTATGAGCGGTTTAGGCACGGGTACTATGAGGAGGTTCTTTATGTTAATCAAGTGCAGTCCAGGGCGTTCATGCTTGAGAGCAACTTCAACAAATTTTTTTCACTTGATGAAATATCTATATTTTACCAAAAAACTCTTGCTCACAGGTCCGTAAATGTCAAACTTCCATACGTTTTTGCCCTCTCATATTAGCTCATTTCACCAACATTAGTCTTTCAAGTCCTACTCACAACCTTAAAAGATCATTTCAGATTATGTTTTTCACTCATGGCCCGGAGGTTGAAGCCAAATGTCCTGCAACAGTGGTTCTTGAAGTCTGAACAGTTGTTTGAACATCAGTTTTTGGACCTATGGCATTTCAAGAGATTGTAAGGTTTGGTGTTTCAATGTACTTCATGCCTTATTCATGTAAGATGGTATTGGTACACTGCTAAAAGAATATTTTTCGTCTGACAGTTCTTGTTTATGGGCATGTAGCAGATTAAAATGTTGGCTATGAAAAATTCATTTCCATTGTCTACACGATCTGCTCCCTCCTGTAAGTAAATGAAAGTTATAAACCTGTTGTAGCACGAGAGACCAACTAGAATGCTTTCAATTGACATCTGACAGTTCTTTGTTATGGTGCTGTAGCAGCTCGAAATGACAGGGTATTAGCATCTTCTCATAGTTTTCCTCATTCCCCATGTTGCATATGGTAGGTCTTTTCCTTGATATCACATGCATACCGGTTACAACAGCTGGCTGGCTTGCTAGCGGAGGTCTTCCTTCATCTCTTTATGTGAAATCTACCTTCCTCGTTCATAACTGCTTTCTCTTTTCCTTCCTCTTTCCTATGTCAGAGACACCAAAGGTTTAGACAACAGAGAATGAGTGGATTACTATTCTTACCGGCTGATCATTAGCACCCATGTGTTCTTCCTTGCCTTTATCTTGTCAATTTTTTGGTGTCTTGATTTTCTTTGTGTAAGTTTGGGCTGCTTTGCATGATTAGTTTGTGCTTTCTGCTTCGTATGTAGGTTGATGCGGGGCAATGTGGTTGAACTGTTTAAGAACACCATTTCCTGGTTTGTCAGTAACTCTTATTGTTGTATTCTGTTTTTGCATAATCGGTTTTTGCTGTAGTTGCCTTGGATTCATTTATGTTACACTTGCTAAATGATCAGTCAGTAGGTCTGCTTCGTTTGGATACGAGTACCTGCTAGTATGGTCGGCTATGGAGTAGTTGTACCTGTTTAAGATATCTTGGTCATGTTTTTCAGGATTCTACTTTGTTACTCTTGCAACATTTTTGTTTCATGCATATGGAGCCTACAAGGATATTTCTTTTTTTCCGTAGGTTTTGACCGAGGTGAAGATGAGAGCTGGTGAATGATTGATACTTGTATTGCTAATCCCAATGCTATTCTTTTCATTCTTTTCTTTTTGAATTTGCATTATGTGTGAACTTGAATGACATGATTGTCTTCTGTTTGTAGGTTGGTTTGGTGTCATACACTGTGGTCAAATCATCCAGGTCACCATGTGCGGGGGTTTTGTATGGTGATTTACCATTTAGCTCAACTCGTAGATGACATTACAATATACCATCTAGTTTTAGGTTCATTATTCATTAATTTGGAGGTATTTCTCTGCTCTCATGGTCTTATGGCAAGATTCTCCTTGTCTTTTTGGTCCGACTATGCTTCCTGTGTCGCATGCATACTGTAGGTCGTCTTTTGCAATGTCCCATTGGTACCTGATAATATAGTTGGCTATGGAGGACTTGTGGCCTTGCAACGGATGTCTTGGTTCATCTCGTTCTGTATGTATCATTCGGGTCGTCATTATATATGCTTTTTTTTGCTGGGCGTTTTCTTAGGGGCAGGAGGTTCAGACAGAACTAATTGGATATTTGTTCTTGCCAAAGGATAGTCAGCATCTAACTTTTTTCTCTTTAGCACTCTTTTGTTCATTATTTGATTTCTCTGTTGCCCGACTAGTCTACATTTTGTATGTAGGTTCTGTTGATACCCAAGAATGTGGTCTAACCGTCTAACTATCATGCTGGTTTTGCTATAGTTTTTAGATTGTTTTTTGGCATAGCATTATTATTATTGGTTTTCTCTTCAGTTCACGCTCATCCTTGTATGATGTATATTATGTAGATCTTCTGTGGGTCTGCTATTGGCTATGGAGTAAGTTGTTAGCTGTGGAGATGTGCTGGTCGATCTGTTTATATGAATTCTACTTTCCATGTGCTTTGTCTCACTTTTTATCTTTTTATCCATGGTTGTCAACGTTATTCTTTCCTTCTCTCTGCATAAATGGATGTGCAAGGATGATTGTCTTCTACCTCGCTGAAAACAATGCACATTCTGTAGGTCTTCTTCGGTAGAACATCTATTATGGTTAGCTGTGGAGTGGTTCTGTGATGGTCATGTTTATCAGAAGCGTATTTTCCTATCGTTTTTCTCATTCGGTCCTGCTGTTCTTGGTGGTTTTTGTTAATCTTCCATCATTTCTTTTTCTTGTTATTATCTTTTTCTCTATTAATATGAAACTTGCAAGGATAATTCTTTTCTCCACTGGTTCTGACTGAAGTGAAGATGATAGCTGGTGAATCATTGCCACCACTTGTATTGTTAACACAGATACTATATATATTCTGTTCCTTTTCTTTTTGAATTGCCGTTACGTGTGAACTTGCGTGATGTGATTGTCTTTTGTTTGTAGGCTTTTGTGGTGTCGGGCAATGCGGTTTAATCATCGAGATCACCATGTGCGGGGTCTTCTGTATGGTTCTCATGATCATTTTTTTTTTGGTTAGTGTAATCGTTTTGGTCAATTGTCCCTTCCTTCTGAAATATGCATGTTAAAAAGTTGAAGTTGTAGATGGTTATTAATTACCATTTTATTTTAGGTTCATTTTATTTCTCTCTTGACACTATTCTCTTTATTCTATCATTTTCAACTGCCATTGTGTGTATGCTTGCATGATGAGATTGTGCTCTGTCCGTAGGTTTGTTTCATGCTCCAGCCAGCGAGATCACCCCTTTCATGGTTTTTGTATAATTTTTATTATCTTTTTTGATAGCATTTAATCGTTTTGAGAATTCATCCCTCTTTTGTTAGTAGAAGTGTATGCGGCAATTGAACCATTTTGTTTTCTCATTTGCTGCTATACGTAGTGACATTTTTCATAAATGTAGAAGCACCATTTCTGTTTTGCGTGAATCCGTGGGGTAAAAGATGGAAGACATTTTATCTGCTTTTAGTTACTTTTACTGTGACAGAATTTGACACATTAAATTGAATTGATTTCACGTGTCTTTCTTATTCGTGAAGTGTGCAAGTATTACTTTGAAGGGCTGAAAGGTCATAGATCGAAGCGCCCTTTTATCTTTAGATCCATTACTCCTTAAGTTCGTGGTATACGGCTGCTGTCTTGGTTTTATTTGGTTTGTCTGTGTGGGATTTCCCGGTCCTTCTATTATGCGGCTTCTATCTTTCTATTCTTCAGTCACATTCGTATCGTTCTTTGATTTCTGAATTTTATTTTTGTGTAAGCTCACTTGATTAGTTTACGTTTTGTATGTATGTTATTTTGATACCAAACACCATGGTTCAAATATCAAGATCACCATTCTGGTTTTTCTATAGCTCTTATTATTGTTTTTTGTTTTTGCGTTCTTTGTTTTTCTTGTAGTTGGTTGGGTTTATTTATGTTCCCTTGCTGAAAATGATGCACATTTTGTAGATTTTCGGTTGAACATCTATTATGGTTGCCTATGGAGTGGTGGTGTGATGATTATGTTTATCAGAATTCTATTTCCCTATCATTTAATCTCATTCCGTATCCTGCTGTTCTTGGTGGTTTTTGTTACTCTCTTACATCATTTTCTTTTCTTATTATTTTTTATCATGTAAATGAAACTTGCAAGGATAATTCTTTCTTCCACAGGCTCTGACTGAGGTGAAGATGATAGCTGGTGAATCATTGGCACTTGTATTTCTAACTTCGATGCTATTCTGTTCATTCTTTTTATTTTGAATTGCCATTATGTGTGAAATTGTGTGATGTGATTGTCTTCTGTTTGTAGGCTCGTTTGGTGTCGGGCACTGCGGTTCTATCGAGATCACCATGTGTAGGGTTTTTATATGGTTCTTATGATCGTTTTTTCATTGGCATCATATGTTTATCGTCTTTCCATCATCTTCAGAACACACCTCTTGATAACGGGTCTGCAAAAGTGTTTGGTCAGTTTCCTGTGCTATTGTGGTTGTTCTGTGGATCCTCGTGACGTTGATGGAAAATGGAGACACGATCCGTATTTCGTTCACCCCTTTCTACTGAAGTATGCTTGTTTTTATTTTAGAAGGCTGAAGTCATGGTTGATGTTATTAATTTACCATTTGGTTTTAGGTTCATTACTCATTAATTTGGATGTATTTCTCCGCTCTCATGGTTCTATTGGTCCAGATATGTTCTCTGTGTTGCATAATATAGGTCGTCGTGCCAATAGCACATGGGTAACTAACAATATAGTTGGCGGTGGAGCACTTGTGGCCTACCAGTGGATGTCTTGGTCCGTCTCTTTCTGTGACTTTTACCTTTGTTTTTATCTTGTTCGTATCATTTTGGTGGGTGTTCTTATCTTCATTATATCTGCTTTATTTTTGCCGGTCTTTCTTTGTGTGTCAAGGATGTCGGATTCACTTTCGTTACCAGAGTTCTAGACGGACTGGAAATGATCGGATCGGTGTTCTTGCCAATGGATCGTCTAATTCCTATGTTTTTTTGTTCGGCACTATATTGTCCATTCTTCGATTGCTTTGTTTTGGTTGTGTGATCAGTTTGCCTTTTGTATGTAGGTTTTGTTGATACCCAACAGTGGTGTAACTGTCATGATCATTCATTATCTGGGCTTTTTTGTAGTTCTTATGATTGTTTTTTGGTAGTATCATTATTGGTTCTCTCGGGCTCATCCTTGTTGTATGATATATACTATGTTTGTCTTTTGTTTCTGTGGTTTCTACTATCTTCCTATTTGACTCATTTTGTCCTTTTTTATACTTCTACATGGTTTCTTTTTTCTTGGGTAAATGAGATGTGAAAGGATAATCGTTTCTCTGCAGCTTTTGACCGAACTAAAGATCGCTATTCGATCATCGACATGTGTTCTTTTCTTCCTTGACACTGTTTCTTTTATCCTCCCTTTTCTTAATTGCCATTTTGTGAGCTTGTATGATGAGATTGTACTGTGTGTCTGTAGGTTTGTTTGGTGCCAAACAGCGGGGTCCAATCATTGAGGTCACTATTTGGGTTGTCTTTGAATAGTTTTTGTTTTCGCCTTTTCATTTCATGTTCTTATTTTTACATCTTTACACCATCTTGAGTGCTTCTTTTGCCTATTTTCTAATAGGTCTATCAAAGCGATTGCGTCAATTGGACCCTGATCTTTCCGTGGTTCTGTAGATCCTATCAGACATTTACTAAAGAATAGAAGTAGAAGCTTCATTTTAGTTTCATTTGACACCCCTGGGGTTAAAATGGATGATCCTCTTAACTGATAATTTTTACTTATTTTTATTTGAGCAAAGTTTGAAGCATTAACCTACGTTCCCTTTATTTTTGGGGGGCGATTTGCAGGTAGATATGTGCTGAATTCATTCTGCTTATGCCTTCATCCTGAGGTTTGCAAGTATTTAGTTGAACGGGTTGACAAGATGTTGATGACATCATCATTTAGCTTTAGATTCATTACTTGTCGATTTAGTGTGTTCTCATAGTTTTCTCCGTTGCCCATGTTGCATATGGTAGGTCGTCTTCCTTAATGTCACATGCGTACCAGTTTTACAGCTTGCTATGAATTTCTTGTGGCTTGGTAGCGAATGTCTTGGTCCATCTCTTCATATGAAATCTACATTTATTTCGTTCATATCTGATTTCTTTTTTCCTTCCTTTTTTCTTTGTGTCAGAGATGTAAGGGTACACTTCTCTCACCGCAAATTCAGACGACGAGAATGGAAGGGTCGCTGGTATTGCCGGCCGATCATCAGCACTTATGTGTTCTTCTTTGCCACTATCTTGTCAACATTTTGGTGTGTCTAGACTTTGTTTGTGCTTTGCATGTAGGTCTTGTTGATGCGAAACATTGTGGTCCAACTGTTAAGATTACCATTTCCGGGTTTCTCCATTACTCCAATTGTTGTCTTCTGTAGGTCTGCTTCGGTTGGATATGGTACCTGCTAGTATGGTTTGCTATGGAGTACTTGTTATCTACTTTGTTTTTTTCATTCTTTTCCTTTTTTTGTGTGTCAGATGTAAGGATACACTTCTCTCAGCACAGATTTAGACTACCAAGAATGAATGGATCATCGTTTTTGTCGGCCTGTCATCAGCACCTATGTTTTCTCCCTTTCCATAATCTTGTCAATTCTTTGGTCTCGATTCTTTTGTGTAAACGAGCAAGACCAGTTTGCGTTTTGTATGTAGGTCTTGTTGATACAAAGCACCATGGTCCAACTATTAAGATCACCAAATAGGCAGGTTGCATCTTGATTTAGGACACAATATCTTAATTGATTCGTCCCTTTATCCTTTAGGTGGTAAATACCACCTCAAATGGTTTTACCTTGAGTGAATGGTTGTAAGTTCTTCGAGTTTGTAGTTAATGATTTTGGTAAACGATCTGAGGTCCTTCTGGTAGCTTCTTTTTCCGATGGTAACTTGTTTTTCTGGCATAGTTGTTCATTTGGGAGTACAGCCAGGTCACCGTGTTGGAGCTGCAAGAAGTTATGGTTGGGTAATGTCATCCAAGGAATTCATGATATGACGAATTATTTGAAGATCTTGTTAATCAATTTCAGTTGAAAGTTATCTATTTTGGCAAAATGGCAGAGTTAGTGGTCGCCAGCATGATACATACTCTTTAAATTGATGGGTTGGAAGACTTCAAGAGTAGGTTCTTGTATCTATGGCTGTTTGCAGTACAATCAGGTGGTTCTCAACTTCTCATCCATGTGGTATCAAGTGAGAGTTGAAGCTTCATCTCAGTTTTGTGTCATTCCCGGGGGTGGAAGGTAAAGATGGTTTTTTTTATCTTAGTTAAAACTGAAGCTCTTTGGGGCGATTTACGGATAGTGTAGAGATGTGCTTATTCGTGTTATCCCTTCATTTTGAAGTATGCAAGTCTTCGGTTGAAACTTGAAAGGGTTGAGAAGTCATTTATTTGGAGGTATATGTTCGGATCCCATGGTTAATTTGGTGACATCTTTTATGCGTTTTTCTGGTCCGTCTATGTTTCTCTTGCTGCCTACTGTAGGTCGTCCTTCCCAATGACCAACAACTAGCTGATCATATAGTTGGCTATGGAGCGGTTGTGGTCCACCTCATAATGGTATCTCATTTGTATCTATCTGATGGACGTTCTTGGAATCATCGATATGTATATTTTCTTTCTGGCCGTTTCCCGTGTCTTAGAGATGCAAGGATTCACTTGCATTGCTGGAGGTATCTCATTTGTCCATCCTTTGATTTCTCTAATTTTCTTATGTGTTATTAGTTGGCATTCTGAATTAATTTCACGTGTCTTTCTTTATTCATGAAGTTTGCAAGTATTATTTGGAGGGGCTATCTGTGACGTGCCTTTTATCTTTAGATCCATTACTCCTAATGTTCGAGGTATATGGCTGCTCTGTTGGTTATATTTCGTTTGTTTATGTTACCTGTGTTGCATTATGTAGATCGTTTTCCGGCGAATAGGTGTCGTTTTTGGCCAATCTTGGTCTGTGATCTCTACTTGTCTATCTTTTTTTTTCAACATATATCTTGCTCATCCTTTGTTTTTCCTACACGTACATCAATTTCTCCTATTGTTTTGGCTCTTTTTTTCTTCTGCGCACGATGGTTCATCTGCATGGATGGGGTTGATCTTTTTTTAGGTTCCAAGATGGTTCCAATCAACAACTACCATATGTATTTTGGACGCTATTTTTTCTTAGAGTCGGGTTCATGCGAGAACAATATCCATCATATGATTTTACATTGAAATCACGTGTAGAGTCATACTAGGTTCGGTCGTTTTTGTGTTTTTCATTTGGTTATTATTCTCGTTCTAAACCTCTTCGTTTTGCTTTGGCTCTTTATTTTCCGAGTGCCATTTTGTGTGAAGTTGCATGATCAGGCTCTCTTCTGTCTTCAGGTTTGTTTGTTTGGTGCCATATGCCATGGGCCAATCATCGCAAGGTTCTGTTTAATTCTTGTGATCGTGATTTTTTTTCTTAGCATTATTTATTTTGGTCATTCAATTATCTTGAGGATTTGTTCTCTTCTTCTTGCTAACAGGTTTACCAAGGTGTTTATAGCAATTGGGATCATCTGTTTAATGGTTTGTTGTTAACTGTAGGTATTTGTTGCACGTATTTGAGTAGATAATAATGACTGATCGATCTCCATCGTTTTTAAGTCTGCAAGTATGTATTTTAGAGGGTTGAAGAGAGGAGGGGTATATTCAACTTGAATGAGGTTCAGATAGAACTGATTGGATATTTGTTCTTGCCAAAGGATAGTCAGCATGTAACTTTTTTCTCTTTAGCACTCTTTTGTCCAGTATTTGATTTCTCTGTTGCCCGACTAGTCTACATTTTGTATGTAGGTTCTGTTGATACCCAAGAATGTGGTCTAACTATCATGCTGGTTTTCTTACGCTGTGTTCTCGAGTTTTGTAAGGAAAGAAAAGAAAGGAAAGGAAGGAGGAAGAACAGAAAGGAATGGAAAAGAAAAGAAAAAAATAAGTTTATTTGTGTTCTTGAGATTAGAAGGAAAGAAGGGAAAAGAAATGGAAAAAAAAAATAAATTTTCATGTTCTTGAGTAGGAGAGAAAGGAAAGGAAATATGCTACTTTTACGGATATACCCTTATTTATTTTGCAGGAGCATGTAAGTTGTGGGTATTTGTGTAAATTTATAAATCTTTTTTAATTTTTTTAATTTAGTTTTTATCCTCTCATTTCCTTTCCTTCATTTTCCTCCCACATTTGGAAGGAAAGTTTTGGAAGGAAAATTCACCTTATTTCCCCTCCCTTTCTCTTCTTTTCTCTCCTTAAAAAAACTCAAGAACACAACTTTTTTTTCTTTCTCTCCTACTTTCCTTCCCTTTCTCTCCCTTTCCTCCCTAAAAAAACTCGAGAACACAGCGTTATAGTTTTTATGAATTTTTTTGGCATAGCATTATTATTATTCGGTTTCTCTTTAATTCACGCTCATCCTTGTATGATGTATATTATGTAGGTCTTCTGTGGGTCTGCTATTGGCTATGGAGTACTTGTTAGCTGTGGAGATGTGCTGGTTGATCTGTTTATTTGAATTCTACTTTCCATGTGCTTTGTCTCACTTTTTATCTTTTTATCCATGGTTATCAACGTTATTCTTTCCTTCTCTCTGAATAAATGGATTTGCAAGGATGATTGTCTAGTCTGACCGAACTGAAGATAACCGTGGCACTGTATGTTCTTCCCCTGATTCTCTTATTTCTGCCATTGCATGTAAGCATCGCTTGACGAGACCGTTGTCTGTTTGTAGGGTTGGTGCCAAACACCGTAGTCCAGTCTTCAAGCTAACCATTTGCACGGTTTTGGAATTATTCTTATGACGTTTATTTGTTTTACTATAGTTTGTTTTGTTCTTTTGCCCATCATCTTGAGATCTTCCTCTTTTGCTAATAGGTCTGCCAAAACATTTGCGTCATTTGGACCGTTGTGTTTCATGGTTTGTTGCTATATGTTGTTGGTTGAATCCTTTCAATGTTAATGAAAAATAGAAGTGGAAGAGGCATTTCGGTTGTGCGTGTATTCTGGGGTTAAAGATGAAACGTAATTTATAGCATAGATATTTTTTAATTCTTTTTATAGCATACACAAAATTATGCATTAACTGCTACCTAGCTGATTTCTTTCATTTCAGGGGCTACCTGCAGATTTCATGGACATATGTGCCTTATATATTATTGTTATGCCTTCATTTTGAAGTTTTCAAGTATTCATCACTTACTGGGGGTATTTCAGTCCATCTATCTTTCTCTGCTTCAATCACTTCATATCATTTTAGTGAATTTTGACTTTTTATTTGTGTGTAAGCTTTGCTTGATTAGTTTTCATTTCATATGTAGGTTATTTTGGTACCAAACGGCATGGTTCAAATATGGAGATCACCATTCTGGTTTCTTATAGCTCTTTTTACTGTCCTCCGTTTTTGCATTCTTTGTTTTTCTTGTAGTTGGTTAGGGTTTATTTGTGTTACCTTGCTGAAAACAATGCACATTTTGTAGGTCTTCTTCGGTTGAACATCTGTTATGGTTGGCTGTGGCATGGTTATGTGATGGTCATGTTTATCAGAAGCCTATTTTCCTATCATTTTTCTCATTCCTTCCTGCTGTTCTTGGTGGTTTTTGTTAATCTTCCATCATTTCTTTTTCTTGTTATTATGTAATATGAAACTTGCAAGGATAATTCTTTTTTCCACTGATGCTATTCTGTTCATTCTTTTCTTTTTGAATTGCCATTATATGTGAACTTGCACTGGATTCATCAGAGAGTGGCGCGACCACCACCGCGACCCAACCCATGTGACAATCCGCGCGGAACTCTGTCTTCGATTTCTTTGGTTAGAAACCTCACATATATGTCAAATTTGTAGGTTTTGATGGAAGTATGATAGTGATTTTTTTTTACTGAAAAATTTCTTACAATTTGTTCATTGAGATCCATGATTAGAAATGGGTGTAACTACCACAAACACACGTACGCATGACTCCCCGGCGGTATCGGGCATCCAAGGGCAACCCACTAATCCACCGCTGTTCTGGCCCAGCTTATGTTGGACCTAGAGTCCAACCACATTCTTTGACTGGGCTGGGGGTGACCCAATCTATGACTGGACCAGCCCGAGGACTGGGTACTCCTTATGCCCTCAAATTGACTTCCCTTGGATTCGAACCCGGGTAGACCGGGATACCATCCACATCTCCTCCCAAGATGTTACCGCCCTTAGGAAGACCAACTGAGCTAGACATGATTTGTAAATGATAGATGATAATGCAATGGATGAACTTGCAAGGTATGATCATTTGACAACTCGCACCAGTTTTTTTCTGAAAATCTTGGAGAAATTTTCTATTTGAAGAGTCTGCTGTAAAAGTTCAATATATTTATTGAATTTTCTTTAACTTTGGTACCTGTGCCAATTTTGAACTGAATATTTTGCCATGTGGTCTCAAAAGTCAAAGTGCGTATCTTTTTAAACATCTGAAATTTGTACCATATTTTGCGAGCATAAAGTTTTCCTTTCCTTTCAACGGGTCAAAGGTTGGAAGAGGCTTTGAGGAGACAGGCGGAGACGTTCATGACCAAGTTTTCTCTCCTAGTCCATAACAGGGATCGGGTGACGTTTGCATGTATCAGGTATTTCTTTTATTTATTTGTCCATCAAATGTGATTCAACACAACCCATTCTTTACCTGTTAATAGAATGCTTATACTCAAGGGATGGGAATACTGAATACATGATGTTGTATATGGCCACATGCTCCAAAGAAGCCACTCTAGTGGAAATTTGTACCATTAATCTTTTTTGTAAGTTGATGTTTTTCATCCGTGATTTCTTTTACGAGCATGTGTGGCAGCTCTAAATGATAGGGTATAAACACAAACACTTTCATCCCTCTCTATATTCTAACAAACTTATAAAAGCCTCTGGAATTCCCATTCTATGAGATTTTGATATTGGTAAATGTTTTCGCTTCCATGGATCAACTACTTATTGTACCTTTGCAAATATTGTGACATGGATAATGACATTGTAATTTATATGGTGTATGTGGGAGTCAAACATCATATCCATTGTCTTTGTCTACACAATCTGCTCCCTCCTATAAGTATATGTTTATGCTGCATGATATAGTCTTTAATAGATTCTCCTATGTGAGGAGACTTTCATGATGAAGTACCCTAGTACAAAAAGTCATATAGGGATTTAGCTTGGTTTCTTTTTTTAATTAAACCGTGCGTAACCTATTCTCTCGTGATCATTGATACCATTATGGCCATTTTGATATATTTGTCATTATATGTTTTTCATTTATGTATATTAATTGTAACAAATTTCTTCTACATTATTTTGAAAGGTATTAAATTGTAATATTGATTATACTATAATAAAAAGAAAGACTTATGTTCTAAAGATGTTAAAATACAAAATAAGTTAAGAATTGGAAGATAAACAGAAATGTGTCTTCTTAGAATAAGTAAATAGATTTCTATTTCATTTTTATATATTCTAGGTTTAAAATTTTTATTGATTGTTGTATAATTTTTTTTGACTAATTTATATTAAAAAATAATATAAGTAACAATGACAGTTTTTAATGACATTGATTGTATACTTACATTATGATAACTCTCATTTTGAGCGTTTAACAATCATTTCTATAAGTTTTCCTTCCATTTGAGTCGCCTTTTCCTCTTTATTTATTGTGATTTTTTCTTTTATCATTTTATTTTCATTTAGAGTTGTTGAAGATGATTTTGTAGTAACCGCATCATCTTTTGTGTTAAACACGTTATTGTTCGACATTGCCCACAAGTTTCGATATTGCCCACAAGTGCCCACAGTGGACACCATGATGAAAATGATTGTTCGTTTTAAGACTCTTAGCCCAATAGAATTTTCTTGACAAGAAGTTGCACTAGCTCATTTGACCTTCCACCGGTATTGGTAGTAGGACTTCGGTTAAATATGTCCAAAATTCCCACAATTTGAAATGAGCAAGCTAGAATATGCGAATCATTCACCAACTTGTTGTTGAGCCATAGTTCAACCTATTTTATTCTAAGTTAATCATGATAAGTCAGTTAAATTATAACAAGATTACCATGTGAAATCCATATGGTTAAATCAATGTAAGATTATGATAGTTGTTATGAGTTTTCCTTACAAACAAAGATAAACAAAAGATAACAATACCAAAATAGATTGACCTTGAATTGAGAAGAAAAAATGAAGACAAACACATCACCTAAAACATATTAAAATCAAAACTACTTGTGACCATATCCTAACCTAATCCATGAGAAGTTATGGAAGATCTAAATCCATACCCCATCATACTCACGAACCAGCACATCAACCGTAGTTGACATATAGCCAAAGCTACTAGTATTAGCGGTCTCAACCATAAGCCTTTCTATTTGCTTTTCATAGTTTTTCTTAAATTCCAGTGTCGCTACGTTCAACTGAGTCTTCCTTACAAACAAAGATAAACAAAAGATAACAATACCAAAATAGATTGACCTTGAATTGAGAAGAAAAAATGAAGACAAAGACATCACCTAAAACATATTAAAACGGTCAACTTCTCAAGTTGTTCGAGGTCCAGGGTCTATATTGGAGCATCCCACTAGTTCCCATGCTCTTGCATGGCTTTCTTTATCATGTCAAGTTCTTCTCCGGTCTTTTTTCTGAGCCTGCACATGAGCAATCATGTTGGTGAGTTGTATGCTTAGTTCTTGGGTGTTGGCGTTATGGTACGCCTCCATAAATTGAGATGTAATCGAAATCAAAGGAGGAAGTTGTTCCAAGTAGCGATCTGTAATCGCCTCAACACTTGGATTGCCATATGAAATTGGCTTTTTAGTTGGGGAAAACATAATTATTGCAAGTTGCACCCCACAAAGGATGCAAAGCTCGTTTGCCTTACTAAAAAGACCAGAATGTCGTTTGGAGAAAGTGACTGCCAAACTTTTTTATCTAAAATTTTGGTCATCTCTATCTTTTGGCAACTTTTGGCCTTTTTCTACATCACATGGAAGATCAAGAAGAAGTTTTCCTAAGGGGTAACTAACAAATGTATATCTTTGGGGTTATTTTCATTTTTGATTTGCTTTCGGAGAAAATAACGCCTATTTAACGAGCCTTTTTGCATTAGTTGCGGGTTTTGGGTGCATTAATAATTTGTTGCTTTATGGATTTTACTTTATTTTTTTTTAAAATCACTTCCATATATGTTGATCGTGTTTGAATATCTTTGTTTATGTAAAGAAATTGATAAATACATATCGTATCTCCAATATATTTTTATAATTTTTAAAGGAAAAAAATCAAATCTTTAAACAAAATTACTAACTCTAATAATTTTTTATTTTTAAAATGCTATCATTATTTATGTTATTAAAATATATAATATTTTTGTATTCAATAAATTTCCAAACAATCAAACTAGCAGTCACATAAAATATATATGGGATTTTAATTTTAGTCAAACATTTCATAAGTTGGTGAAATATTTAATTACAAATATGATAATATAAAAATTCTTAGGGCATCTTCAAGATTATAGTCTTCTAAAACATATTACCTTCATCATATTATTTTAGATGTCACATATTAAGTATTATTAAAATTTTCAATGCAACCTATAAAAATATTATATCTCTCCTAAATATTTAATTTCAAATTATTTAATTGGTAGAATAAAAAAATATTTCTCTCTCGTTAGCAATCCTTCTTTGAGAAATCTCCGAATTTTGAGATTTCCATCATTTCTCTCATACTTTCTCCAATTTTGACATGTTTTAGAAAATTTGTTAGAGCAAAAATTCCTAAGTTCACTTTTTGAAAAATCAGTCGAAGATGCTCTTAACGAATTTTATGAGCTTTATATTTGTAAGTAAATGTACTTCTCTATATCGACATTCAGTTTTGGATATTTCTCTAAACTAAGGATTGTTTGGTAAATAAAAGCTAGTTTATTTCTTACGTACACATTTGGATATACATAGGCTAGCTTAGAAGTAGTATTTTTCTTTGTTGACATTCAGTATTAGATACTTTTCTAAAATTAGGTATCGGTTGGCAAATATAAGTTATCTTATTTTTTGAATACATGTTTGAATGCACGTTAGCTTTTTAATAACCCAATTGTACTAGTGTTTTATAAGTTATCATTTTTCTAATTATAACCATGAACTAATATTAATTAGTTTTGATTATTTAATTATTATTAATCCTAAAATATTCATAAATAATTATTAGTTGATCATCTAGAAATATAATTGATTTTATCATTTATCATTTATTATTATTATTTATATTCATTTTGTTTCCAATTATCAGCTATATATCCTTTTTTTTCTTAAATGTAAAACTTTGATAAATATTTTAATAAAATATTTAATCTAATTATTTCTTTGAAAAAATTATTAATTAACCAATCTTTATATAAAAAAGAGAGTTTGTCATTTGTTTTTTGACGTTTCACTTTCCAACTTTTAAAAAATATAAGATATTATAATATATAAACTATGTAATAAAATATAAAATCATATTAATTATACATTTGTAATCTGTTAACAACATTCTAAAATCTCTTTAGCTCTACATCCTTACAATTAAATAATTAAATTATCTTTAATCTCTTCTTTTTTCATTTTACACATTTATCAGTTTAATATAAATTGTGTATACACACTAAAATGTATTTATATTTTCAATTTTCTTTTCAACAAATTATATCATTATATCATAAAATGACCCCCAATATTAAATATATTTAGCTTTGATCATCTTGTTAAATATTAAAAATACATCCAAATTAATTTGTTTTTTTTACATTCACATTGTTTATTAAATAATAATAGAAAATTATATGTTTATGTATAATTATATATGGTAATTACGTATTTATGTATGATATAGAAATCTATTGAAAAACATCATAACCTCATCGTGGTTTTGAAAACCTCAGACTTCACGTTGCCGCTACACTATGCTTAATGTTATATCAAAGTTTGGCTAATTTTAAATACAATGATTAACCTAATTGAAATATTTGTTAAAAGATTAATTTAGTTGTTTATATTAAAATAAATTCGAAAAACGCGGCAATTTAATGTGGGTCGACGAGGTGATTAAGATATTGAAGCTAAGAAAGGTCGGTTTATCCTTATGGGTCAAAGACTTTGTATTATAAAATTTCATTATCCATCACAAATTTATGTTTTACATAATCTGCTTATTTACACCATTTTTATATGTCAATATATTTAGGGGGCGTTCAGTTGGGGGTATTGAGGGGTCAGGAATGAGAATGATAATGAATACTGCTGTTTGGTTTGATATTATATAATCGAATCATTTCTGCAGATCCATTAATTTTCATTCCTGACTAAATTGGGGGGAATGAAATTTTTATTTTACTTGGTTATTTTTCCACATATTGTTTTAAATTTTCATGAGTTTTATGATCTCAATAAAATTTTTAAAAAAGATTATGCAAAATGATATTAGTTCAATTCTTATTGGCGAAATAAAATAAAAGAATTATTTCTCTTTCCTTCTAATAATGATATAGAGAATTTTCTATATTGAGAGTTTTTCCCTTCGATCTTTATTTTAAAAAATAGGACGAGAATGTTAGGATTGTGTGCGAGAGAGTAACAGGGTTACCGTATCCAATGTTATAAGACACTAGTAGGTCACACCGCTGCACGCCAAAATGAGAATTTTGTGTATAAGGATTAAGGAGAGAAGAAAATAAATAATTAGTTAATTATTTATTAGGTTAATTAATTAGTTAAATTAATTAATTATTTAAGGAAATAATTGAGAAGATAATTATAAGGAATAATTATCAGATAACAATCACTGCCTTATTCATCTGAATAAACAAAGGCTTGGGGTTGTCTTATCAGTTAAGTTTTTCCCTCTCAAGAAATTATTCTCCCTCTCTCTCTCCCTTTAACGCCGCCGTCGGCCTCCCATACACAACCGATCGGAGTTTTGTTTTTCCAATCGTGGTGGTCTAGCAACCCTCTCGCGTGGTGTCAGTAGCGGTGTAACCCCTACCAGCTGTCCGGATTTTTCTCGTGTTAAGGTAACCCTCAAAACACCCTATGATTGTATCTGTATGGTTTAAGTTGGGTCCAGTTTTGGGAATCGTTTTTTTGTTATCTGCTGCGCACCGTTAGTGCCTACGGTTCCCAACAGTGGTATCAGAGCCACTTCTTAAACCTACAGATTAGGTTTAACTGTTTGATAATTAGGTTTGTTAAAAATTCGATTTTTGTATGTTTTTATAATTATAAAAATTGTTTTTTCGTATAAACCTAATTGATGGTGGAACGGCGGCAGTTAGCCAACCGAACCACCAAACCACCGTAAAGCACCACCAGCGACACCACAGTTGGTGGTGGCCGGCAACTGTCCTCGCATCGCAACCGCAACGCCGCACCACAGGTCGTGGTCACGGCGGTGAACACCGCGCCACCGTTAGTGGTGGCGGTGACTGATCGCGGGTAGTGATCGATCGAACCACCGGCTGCCTTACGGCCTCGCCACGGGTGGTGATCGATCGCACCACCGGGCTGCCTTACGGCCTCGCCACGGGTGGTGATCGAAGCCGAACTACCAGACCACCGACGACCGTACCACAGTAAATGGTGGCCGCCGGCTATCGCACCGAAAGCCAACCCCACCACAGCGAGTGGTGGTGGCAATGGCTGCCGACCGCATCACAGCACCGTGGTGGCGGCGGCTGTCGTACACGAACACCACCACACGACAGCCGTGTGGTGGCGATTGGCCACGGTTAAACGCCGCACCACCATTCGTGGTGGCGGCATCATTCGCAATCGGAAAAACGACGGCGGTGGTGGCTAAAGCCGCTGCCGTCGTCAACGTCTTTGAAGTGAACCACCGATCAGCGGTGGTAGCCACGGCTGCCATCGTCGATGATGGTGGTGGCATGTGATGTTTTGCGTCGAAGCCACACAACGGCGACGGCGTTTTGGGTGACCGCCGCACCGCGATCACAAGCGGTGGCGGTGGTTGTTTGTTTGTTTAATCACCGGACGACGATGGTGGCGGTACTCATACCGCTGCTGTCGCCGGAGACTCCACACCACCGATCGACGACCGTCAGGCGGATCAGTGGTGGGAGTCGGCGGCAATTGAAACCGCAACCACCGGCTAAGCGGCGGTGATGTTGTTTTTCCCTCACCAGATAACGGCGTCATTATCAAAGTCACTGTTTTCGTGCCGCAAACCAGGGTTTCGCGTCGCGAATAACGAATGGTTGTTGTTTCTTGCGAGACAAGTTTTGAGAGATAAAGTTTTAATCAGATCAGATAAAACCCTAGTTTTAACTAATTTAGTTATTAAATTAATTTAGTTATTTTAGTTGAAATAAAATTTAGTTAAATTTTGTTTCAGTCGTCATAGTCAAACCCTTTTTTAACCCGTAATTATGTTGTGCGAATGTTTTATTTATTTATTGTTGGTTACGGGAGGCCTGCGTGCCATTTACAACCCGGTTTTTGTAATGTAATTTTTCTTTATAAATAAAATAACCGAAGAAACCCGAAGACGGAGCCAAGGAGATAAACCATGGAGCTTGGAGCCAGTGGGAGCGCCGAGAAGATTTGTCCCTTAGGAATAAAGACCGTCATTTTGTGTTGGCTCACGAAATGGCAATAGTAAAGGGTTTTTGACTATGACATGTTTTAATGCGTGGTTGTTTATATTTAACAGTCATATAAATTGCGTGGTTGTTTTAGTTACGTAATTTTAAATATAAACGTTTTTAAAATTAAATGTTTTAAAAGTAAAATTGGATCCAAAGTTTTTGAAAACTGGCATTTATAACCCTTGTTAAAATCATAGATTAGTAAGTGCAACCCACTTTAGGGGCACCTCCGGTGTAAGGTACATAGGGCGTTGTAAGTGCACACACTATGAACGCCCGTGTTCAAACCGAAACTGGAGGGTGATAAAACTCTGCGAATTATCTCCGGGTGGTACCGGCCAGGGTTTGTCCAGGTCCCGGGTGGTGCAGTCTATTTTGGTAATTATTTATTCACTGGGTGGTACCAGGCCAAAATGCACTAGAGGGACTAAATATGCACGGATTATATATCCGATGTCCCGACGATCTAGAAATCGTATTTTCGAATTAAAATGCGATTGGTATAGTTTTACCTACCATAAATCGCATGAGTCGGTTTGACATGATCACATGCTTCCCGACACATGTGAAATATGGATTCTAGTTTAATAAATTTATTTTAAGGGTAATAGTTTATTAGAATTTTGTAATTATAAACTAAAAATTGGAATTTGTTCTTAATTTGTAGATGTCGAAATCTGTAATTCCGTTTTATACCCCTGAGGAATCCCTAAGACTCATCAACTATAAATGGAAGCTTACAGCCCAAAATTTTCCAGTTTGGAAAATGCACCTTGACAATGTCTTGCGTGCACAGGGTAAGCTGTATGTTCTGGAAAAACCTGTTTCACGACCAGAGAGTAATTCTCCCGAGAGGGATTTTACTCAGTACTTTAAATATTTGGCAGATGAATCGGATGTAATGTCCATTCTGATTTTCTCAACATCACCCGAGTTCACGGGAGATTTAAGAGTTAAATCATGCCACCAGGTTGTGAAAGATATGGAGAACCAGTTAGGTCTCTATAAGCACATAGGTAAACTTCTGATCATGCAAGAGATTTTTTCACTGAAGCTGAAAAAGGGTCAGTTAGTTAAAGACCATCTTATTGAAATGAGAAGGCTCTTTAAATGTTTATCGCGTTTGGGGTACAAGATGACTCAGAAAGAGTTAGTGTACCTCATGTGGTTTTCCCTTACGAAAGAGATTCAAGACACAGCTAGTGCCTATATGTAGGAACCAAAGAAAGACGTGGATAAAGTTCATGAAGATATTCTGGCCAGTTTAGAGCCAGTACCGGCACCTGCTGATCTCATGGATACTGATGTGATTGATGAGCTGGGGGATCTGAGTTTCCCAGAATGCGGCAGCGAGGATATTTGCGAGCACTCGATGAATATCGACCAGATAGAGATCGGTTTACCCGATGCTCCAGGTATCTTTATGATAGATTGCTTAATCACTTCTTATGAATCATGGGTAATTGATACAGGCAGTGGTAACCACATTTGTAATCATTTACAGGGATTCACTAGAAGAAAGACTTTGAGGAAGGACCGTTCGAACCTAAGAGTTGGCGAAGGCACTCCGCTGATTGCTGAAGCAGTAGGATCTTATAGTCTTAGTTTACCCTCGGGTCTAGTTTTGGAACTGGATAATTGTTATTATATTCCAAATATGATTAAGAATGTTTTGTCTTTTGATTTGTTAGTAGACCAAGGATTTCATTACAAATACGATTATAAAATGATTTCTGTCTTTAAAAATAATATCTTCTATTTTAAAGCAACACCTGTGAATGGTCTATATACAGTAAATCTACAAGACAACAGTAGTGAAATCTATCATATAAGTAAACGATCCAAAGACATCGAGGATCAAACTTACCTCTGGCATTGTCGTTTAGGCCACATAAACAAGAAACGCGTTGAACTACTCCTAAAAGGAGGTTTTCTTGGAACTTTCGATTATAAACCTTTTGATAATTGCGAGTCTTGTTTATCTGGCAAAATGACAAAGTAACCTTTCAACAAAGAAAATGAAAGGGCTACTGACTTGTTAGAAATAATCCACACAGATGTGTGTGGACCATTTAGTCATGTGGCAAGAGGAGGATACCGGTACTTCATTACCTTTACTGACGATTTCAGTAGGTATGGTTATGTCTATCTTATGAGACATAAATCTGAAAGCTTTGAAAGATTCAGAGAATTTCAGAATGAAGTACATAATCAACTTGGCAGAAAGATCAAGTTTTTACGGTCGGATCGCGGAGGCGAATATCTTAGTGACGAGTTTGACAATCATCTAATGGAGTGTGGGATTGTATCCCAACTCACACCTCCGTATACACCTCAGATGAATGGTGTGTCAGAAAGGAGAAATCGTACTTTACTTGATATGGTACGAACGATGATGTGTCACTCTACGCTGCCAATGTCATTCTGGGGACATGCGCTCGAAACAGCAGCACACATACTGAACAGAGCGCCAACAAAGTCGGTAGAAAAGACTCCATATGAATTATGGAAGGGTAAGAAACCCAACATATCTTTTCTAAGAATTTGGGGTTGTGAGGTTTACGTCAAACGACCCACCTCAGAAAAACTCAAACCCAAATCTGACAAGTGTTTCTTCGTTGAATATCCCAGGACCACTGTGGGATATTATTTCTACAACCCTGAAGAAAACAAAGTCTTTGTTGCTCGAAATGTAAAATTTCTGGAAGAAAAGTTTCTCAGTTCTGGGAACACCAGAAAGGATGTAGATCTACAGGTAGTAGACGAAGAAAACACTACACCAATTGTTGAGCCAGAAATTCAACATGAGAATGTTGAACCTCCATCAGAACCAATTGAGGAAGTGCAAACACAGGACCTTCGCAGATCCAGTAGGGTAAGACTAGAACCAGATAGGTATCTTGGGTTTCTAGTCTCTCAGGAAAGCGGAGACTTGAATGAACCAGCATCCTATGGAGAAGCTGTGTCAGGCAATGAGTCTGAACAATGGCAGGAAGCCATGAAGGCCGAGATGCAATCCATGTACGACAACCAAGTTTGGGAGTTGACTGATTTGCCACAACACTGTAGAGCAGTTGGACGCAAATGGGTTTTCAAGAAGAAAACCGATATGGATGGGAATGTACACACTTTCAAGGCCAGACTGGTCGCAAAAGGATTCACGCAAACTCATGGTATCGACTATGATGAAACCTTTTCGCCGGTGGCCATGTTGAAATCAATTAGGATCCTGATGGCCATTTCAGCGTATTTCAATTACGAGATCTGGCAAATGGACGTCAAGACAACCTTTCTGAACGGAAAGTTAACAGAAGACGTCTATATGGAACAACCAGAGGGGTTTGAAGATCCTAAGAATCCTAATAAGGTGTGTAAACTACTAAAATCCATTTATGGATTAAAGCAAGCATCTCGAAGCTGGAACTTACACTTTGATGAGCGAATCAAAGAATTTGGTTTCGCCAAAAGTGAGTTCGAGCCGTGTGTCTACACTAAGTTCAGTGGGAGCATAGTAACCTTCTTGGTCTTGTACGTAGATGACATTCTACTCATAGGGAAGGATGTTCCAACTTTACAGAGTGTAAAAGGTTGGTTAAGCAGATGTTTCCAGATGAAAGACCTTGGAGAAGCCGCTTATATACTTGGCATAAAGATCTACAGAAACAGATCTAAGCGGCTTATCGGACTTAGCCAAAGTACATACATTGATAAAATCTTGAAGAGATTCAGGATGGATGAATCCAAGAAAGGATTTATCCCGATGCAACATGGCATAATGTTAAGTAAATCACAATGTCCTGTTTCTAGTCAAGATCAGGACAGAATGAAATCGGTTCCATATGCTTCAGCAATTGGATCGATTATGTATGCCATGTTATGTACCAGGCCCGATGTTGCTTACTCAGTAAGTGTTACGAGCAGATATCAACAGAATCCAGGAGAACCTCACTAGGTGGCTGTCAAGAACATTCTCAAGTATTTGAGAAGAATGAAAGACATGTTCTTGGTCTTTGGAGGATCTAAGGATGAAATCAACATCACAAGATATTCTGATGCTAGTTTCCAGACCGACAGAGATGATTTTAGATCACAGTCGGGGTACGTTTTTACCCTAAACAGAGGCGCGATCTCGTGGAAGAGCTCAAAGCAGGACACGATTGCAGATTCAACTACAGAAGCAGAGTACATTGCAGCATCTGATGCGGCAAAGGAAACTGTCTGGCTAAGGAATTTTCTGTCGGATCTAAGAGTGGTTGCCAGTGTCTCTAGACCGATCGATATATTCTGTGATAACTCGGGAGCCGTAGCGCAAGCAAAGGAACCTAGAGAGCATCACAAGTCAAGACACGTACTAAGAAAATATCACCTTATCCGAGAGATCATTGGAAGAGGAGATGTGAGAATATGCAAGATTCCAACAGAAGAAAATGTCGCAGATCCGCTGACAAAGCCACTAGCAAGGGTGAAGCATGAGGTGCATGCAAATTCCATTGGGATGCAGTACCTGGAAGCCAGTAGCTAGTTTTTTAGTTTATTAATTATTACTATAGTTTAATTTTGAACAATTCAATCATGTAAATTTTTCAGTGTGATAAAATAAATGGAGGTTTTAATTCATGATTGTTCTAAATTAACTATTTTTCGCATATTTAACGTATCCATGATTTTACAAAGTTTTGTATGAAATCTAAATTTCCGTAGCCACTTATTGAAATGGGAATTTCAATAGGGAGTTTTACGCTATTATAAATACTTGATGATTTATTCGAAGTAGAGAATAAAAGCACAAGTGACGTGACCAAGTATTTATAGATACTCATCAGAGTGTTTGGGTATTGGAAGTGACCAGTAATCAAGTCTACTTCATGGAGCCTCAGTCATAAGCATTGACTTGATAGGTTGTCCTTAGACCTGAGATACTTGGTTTGGGAACATGAGGACTGCTGTACTCTTAGCACGTCCTAACGCTGCACCGTAACAGGGCGGCCATACGGGACGTGACTAGATGCAGCGGAAGCCGTGGATCCAAATGCAAGTAGTCAAGAAGGGATTTGCACCTCTTTCAAAAGAGAGATATTTTCGGGATTAAGATTGGCAGAAAACGCGTGGCCACGCTCGGATAGAATAACAGGGGTTATTTAGTAATATCCGTTACTGCAGGCAATCAAAATCAGAGTCAAGAAATACTTGATTTTAAGAAATGAATCCTCCACTCCATGTCTTAAAACCACTTTAGAAATATCGTGTGCAAAAGGAATGAACCTGTGTACAAATTCAAGCGTGAATTGTATCTCTGGATATAAGAGATCTTATAACCTGGTTAACCTAAGTGTCTGGCTAGGGACCTCCTTAGGCTAATGGTAACAGTACAGTTACTAGTCTGGCACAAGTGGGAGTCTGTTAGGATTATGTGCAAGATAGTAACAGGGTTTACCGTGTCCAATGTTATAAGACACTAGTAGGTCACACCGCTACACGCCAAAATGAGAATTTTGTGTATAAGGATTAAGGAGAGAAGAAAATAAATAATTAGTTAATTATTTATTAGGTTAATTAATTAGTTAAATTAATTAATTATTTAAGGAAATAATTGAGAAGATAATTATAAGGAATAATTATCAGATAACAATCACTGCCTTATTCATCTGAATAAACAAAGGCTTGGGGTTGTCTTATCAGTTAAGTTTTTCCCTCTCAAGAAATTATTCTCCCTCTCTCTCTCCCTTTAACGCCGCCGTCGGCCTCCCATACACAACCGATCGGAGTTTTGTTTTTCCAATCGTGGTGGTCTAGCAACCCTCTCGCGTGGTGTCAGTAGCGGTGTAACCCCTACCAGCTGTCCGGATTTTTCTCGTGTTAAGGTAACCCTCAAAACACCCTATGATTGTATCTGTATGGTTTAAGTTGGGTCCAGTTTTGGGAATCATTTTTTTGTTATCCGCTGCGCACCGTTAGTGCCTACGGTTCCCAACAGAGAATGCTATTGAAGCAAATTTAGAAGAACAAAAAATGGATTTATACTAACTATATACATGTAAATCACAATTTATAGTTTGACACATATAGATATATTCAAAATCTAATATTTTGATACCATAATAGACATGGTTGATTTGCATCGTCACCATCCCACCTTAAACATCACAATCCACATACATGAAAATAGGTGATACACAGAGATGAGACTGGGACTGGGGCGGTGTTATGGTGAAATTCTAAACGTCCGACCGACAAAATTATAAGATCAACTATTGCAGGACGGATCTTGTATTTAGACAGAGTTCTTAAGACCGAATACAGCAGAAACAATCGTCTTACGATTTAGTCGTTCCTCTTACGATGATGTCGTACGACCGTCTTAAGATGTCGTACGACCGTCTTAATATTATCTAACCTGTAACTGCCGTTTTAATGTCTGTTTAATGCAGGATTAAAGAGATGTAACCGACGACCGTGATTAAAAGCACAATTAATGCACAACTACCGTTACGACCGTTACAATTATTGTCATCAAGAGCATTAAATGTCAAGCGGTTACAACTTACAACCTTTGCACTATATAAAGGGCACCCCGGCTCATTTGGAAGACCCCCGACAACCGATACAACGAATCATCTATTTTTTCTCTCAAATTCATTTGTACTTTGATATTTACACGAGATATTTGTACTTACGACATAAGTTACTTTCACATGTCTTGTGTTTATATCTTCATTGTAACGTAAGATATGCTATTGTACTACAAAGGATATCACCCCTTATTGGTGATATATAGTTCAATGTCGACTATTTCTTAGTCGCCCGCGGTTTTTACCCTCGATGGGGTTTTCCGCGTCACCAAAATCTCGTGTCTTTTTCCTTCTTTGTGTTGTGCACTATTTATTGAAGTTTCCTTTCTCTCGCCGGGATAACAATCATAAGCGAACCTTAATTCGTCTGTAGATGCGATTTTTAGCATTAACAATTTGGCGCCCACCGTGGGGCTCCGTTTTGAGAAAAATTTCATTCGGTGAAAAGTGCGCCTTAGTACTAACCTTTTCTTTGAGTTCTCTTTGAGCTATTTGCGCAGGACAATGGATAACGGATTCATAGCATCACTCCAACAACAATTGCAAGAGGCTAAAATGAGACGAATAATTTGATGACGCAGGAAAAACCTCACGACGGAGGAAAAAACCTGCGGTCGACCTAAAAGATAAGTCGACAGAGCACTATTACGAAATCTTAAGACGATCGTACGACATCTTAAGACGGTCGTACGACATCATCATAAGACGAACGTCTAAATCGTAAGACGATTGTTTCTGCTGTATTCGGTCTTAAGAACTTTGTCTAAATACAAGATCTGTCCTGCAGTAGTTGATCTTATAATTTTGTTGGTCGAGCGTTAGAATTTGACCACAACAGTTAGTCCCCCAGATTTGAATTTCAAAGTCTGTTTGAATTTCAAATCTTCTTTCAAAGTCTCGACGATGCATGTAAATGCAAATTCCCTGTAGAAGCAAAAAACATGGAGAAAAATATTAGTAGAAACGCACGTAATTATTGAATTTTTTTCTCAAGGCGGGGTCCCACGGATGGCGCCAAATTACAATCAATGAAGCAGAATATAAGCCGCACTTATCAAGGTAATTTCTTTTATGCGATTTTTAGCATAAACAATTTGGCGCCATCCGTGGGACCCCGCCTTGAGAAAAAAATTCAATAATTACGTGCACTTCTACTAATATTTTTCTCCATGTTTTTGCTTCTACAGGAATTGGCATTTACATGCATCGTTGAGACTTTGAAAGAAGATTTGAAATTCAAACAGACTTTGAAATTCAAATCTGGGGGACTAACTGTTGTGGTCAAATTCTAACGCTCGACCAACAAAATTATAAGATCAACTACTGCAGGACAGATCTTGTATTTAGACAAAGTTCTTAAGACCGAATACAGCAGAAACAATCGTCTTACGATTTAGACGTTCGTCTTATGATGATGTCGTACGACCGTCTTAAGATGTCGTACGATCGTCTTAAGATTTCGTAAGATCGCGATTATCTAACCTGTAACTGCCGTTTTAATGTCTGTTTAATGCAGGATTAAAGAGATGTAACCGACGACCGTGATTAAAAGCACATTTAATGCACAACTACCGTTACGACCGTTACAATTATTGTCATCAAGAGCATTAAATGTCAAGCGGTTACAACTTACAACCTTTGCACTATATAAAGGGCACCCCGACTTATTTGGAAGACCCCCGACAACCGATACAACCGAATCTACTTTCGAGTTCTTTTATACTTCGATATTTGCATGCGATATTTGTACTTACGACATAAGTTACTTTCGCATGTCTTGTGTTTATATCATCATTGTAACGTAAGATGTGCTATTGTAACAACAAGGATATCACCCCTTATTGGTGATACATAGTGCATCGTCGACTATTTCTTAGTCGGCCGCGGTTTTTACCCTCGATGGGGTTTTCCGCGTCACCAAAATCTCGTGTCTTTTTCCTTATTTGTTTTGTGTACGATTTATTGAAGTTTCCTTTCTCTCGCCGGGATAACAATCATAAGCGAACCTTAATTCGTCCGTAGATGCGATTTTTAGCATCAACAATTTGGCGCCCACCGTGGGGCTCCGTTTTGAGAAAAATTTCATTCGGTGAAAAGTGCGCCTTAGTACTAACCTTTTCTTTGAGTTCTCTTTGAGCTATTTGCGCAGGACAATGGATAACGGATTCATAGCATCACTCCAACAACAATTGCAAGAGGCTAACAACGAAATTCAACGTCTTCGAGCTTTACCAGGACCATCGATGACTATCCCAATGTCTATTCCTCCTCCATATCCTCCTCAACATCTGAGACCACCGCTTCGACCACAGTTCAATGCCTCAATGCCATTTTCAACTGTGAACCAACAATACAACAACGTACGACCATCTTTACCACAGTTTACACCACCAATACCTCATGGCCCGCCACCTATGCCTCGAGGTCCACCGTCTATGCCTCAAGGAGCACCCATGTTCACGTTCGAGCCTTTTTCCCAACAAATTCCTATTCCTGGTCATATACCCACAGCTGCTAGTTCCACCATTCATACGACAATACCACCCAGTACCGGAATCTCTTCTAGTTGTATTCCAACAAACCCAATAAACGTTGAAGACCCTCTGAACGTACGACTGAAATCCCTGGAAGAACAAAATCAAAAATTGTTCGCGTTACTCACAAAGCTACCTGGAGCAGCAGTACCCGTCGAAGTCGAACCTAAAACTGGATTTCAGGCTTCACCGTTCGTTGATGAATTAGCTCTTGTTGACGTTCCTAAGAAATATACTATACCAGCTTTCGCAACAAAATATTCTGGAATCACAGATCCGGTCGAACATATAGCGCAGTACAAGCAACTTATGTGGACAGTTCCTATACCGGCACAATATCAAGAAGTCTGCATGTGCAAAAGCTTTGGATCAACTTTAACAGGAGCAGCATTACAATGGCTTATTAATCTAAAGCCAAAGAGTATTGGATCATTTGCAGAATTGGTGAACCAATTCACTCGACAATTTGCTAGCAGTCGTAAGATGGAGAAGCAGACCAGCGACCTGTACTATATCGTACAGAAATCTGGAGAAACAATCCGCGACTACTTCAACAGATTCAATGCAGCAATGATTGAAATAAAAAATTGCGACGTGAAAACAGCAATCGAGGCATACAAGCGTGGATTAGAAGATTCCTCTGGATTATATTTGGAATTAACGAAATATCCACCAGAAAACTTCGACGACGTACGAGCTAGAACACTAGCTTTCATGAGAATAGAAGATGATGCTCTCTTCCGACGAAAGCATTCCGCAGAAAAGAAACCTCTTGGTGCTCAAAAACATGACTTTAAGCATAAAAGAGTAAACAAGATTGGAGATCCTCGATACGAGTCCAAAACTCGACCAAGCAAAGGTACTGTTAAAATACGATATCCAGAGTTATCTACTTACAATTTTGCAGGTACATCAAAAGATTTGGTGGATTCACTACGAAAGATTGATGCAAACGTACGATGGCCGAAGAAATCTGATAAACCAAGCAAAGACAAAGATCAGAACAGATGGTGCGATTTCCACGACGATCATGGTCATACGACGGATGAATGCATCAGTTTAAAGAAAGAGATTTCATATTTGAAATCTAAGGGGCATCTAAAAGGCCTCATCCCAGAAGAACAAGGACGACCAGCGTCACCAGTTCATACAAAAGTCATAAACTGCATCACTGGAGGATCAGAAGTTTGTGGACTTACATATTCAGCTGCAAAGCGACATGCACGAGATGGTCCAAGCGAACATCCAATCCCTGGAGAAGCCAAATCAAAGACAGAAAAAGAACTCGATGCAATGGCAATCACGTTCGACCAAGACGATACACAGGGGGTCCATCATAAACATCATGACGCTCTAGTCATACAGTTGACAATCGGAAACTGTTCGACTAAGAGAATATTGATTGATGGAGGCAGTTCGGCTAACGTTATTTTTGCAGATACTCTTAAAGTCATGGGAATCGAACAGTCAGAAATCGTACGACGAAGTACTACTCTGATTGGATTCAATGGAGACCCGATGAACACTCTCGGAGAAATCATCTTGCCTGTCTACGCCAAAGGCATCAACAAACAAACAAAATTCAATGTTGTGAACTGCCAATCAGCTTACAATGTTATTCTTGGAAGACCCTGGATCCACGAGATGAAAGCAATTCCTTCGACATACCACCAGAAGATTAAATTTCCTTCTCCATGGGGAATTCAAGAGATTGCTAGTGAGAACAAAATCGCACGAGAATGTTACAAGATTACGATGAAGACAAAGTCGCAGGACATCTAGCAATTACAGAGCCAGGATGAGAGGAAATCGAACGACGACCTTCGGCTAGAAGAAGTCGTCCTTGATCCTGAACATCCTGATCGAAAAGTCTTCGTAGGAGCCTCGCTCCCCCCTGACATAAAAAATACGATTATATCTTTTTTGCAGGAACATTCAGACTGTTTTGCATGGTCGCACGAAGATATGGTTGGAATAGATCCAAGCATTATATCGCATAAATTGAACGTGGATCCTACGTTCAAACCCATTAAGCAGAAACGTCGCAAGTTCGCGCCTGAAAGAAATAAAGTGATCAACGATGAAGTTGACAATCTGCTTAAAACAGGGAAGATCCGAGAAGTCAAATATCCAGAATGGTTGGCTAATGTAGTCGTCGTACAAAAGAAGAACGGAAAATGGCGAGTCTGCATTGATTTCACGGATCTAAACAAAGCTTGTCCAAAAGATCCTTTTCCTTTACCTCATATCGACGCCATGGTTGACGCGACAGCAGGACATGAATTGTTGACATTCATGGACGCATATTCAGGATACAACCAAATATTGATGCACACGGACGACCAGGAGAAGACTGCCTTCATGACAGACAAAGGCATATACTGTTACAAAGTTATGCCATTTGGTCTCAAGAATGCAGGATCAACATATCAAAGATTGGTTAACATGATGTTCAAGGAACATCTTGGTCGAACGATGGAGGTTTATATCGACGACATGCTTGTGAAATCAGAACGTTCGATCGATCACGTTGCACATTTAAAGCAATCTTTCGATATCCTACGACAATACAAGATGAAGCTCAATCCAACAAAATGTTCCTTCGGAGTACGAGCAGGAAAATTCTTGGGGTACTTGGTCACGCAACGCGGAATCGAAGCAAGTCCAGAACAAGTCAAAGCTATCGTCGAGATACAATCTCCAAGGAATGTCAAAGAAGTCCAGAAGTTAACAGGACGAGTGGCAGCTTTAACCCGATTTATTTCACGATCATCGGATAAATGCCATTTGTTCTATAATGTCCTACGAAAGAATCAAAGCTTCTTATGGACAGACGAACATGAGAAAGCTTTGCAAGAACTGAAGCAATATATGACGTCACCTCCACTGTTAACAAAACCAGTCGAAGGAGAAAGTCTACAGTTGTACTTGGCAGTGAGCAAAAATGCGACAAGTGCAGTACTTGTGCGAGAAGAAGATCAACGACAACAACCAATCTATTATGTCAGCAAATCTTTCCTCGACGCAGAAACCAGGTACACATCAATGGAAAAATTGCTACTAGGTCTTATGACGGCAGCAAAGAAGCTAAGGCATTACTTCGAGTCACATCATATCATTGTTGTGACCAATTATCCACTCAAGACGGTGCTTCGAAAACCAGAACTGACAGGACGACTAGCCAAATGGAGCATTTATCTCAGTGGGTTCGACATTGAATTTAAACCCAAGACGGCCATCAAATCGCAAGTACTAGCAGATTTCGTGGCCGAGTCTTCTCCAGGATTGGAACCCACGACGTGCGACGAAGTTGTGATGATTTCAGACAACCAGCCTTGGGTACTCTACGTTGATGGTTCCTCGAACGTACGAGGATGTGGATTAGGTGTTGTCTTAAAATCATCACAAGGGGGAAATATAGTATACTCCGTACGATGCGAATTCAAAGCCACAAACAATGAAGCAGAATATGAAGCTTTGATCGCAGGACTAGATATTGCTCTTAGACTGGGGGCAAAACAGTTGCACGTTCGAAGCGATTCTTTATTGGTCGTAAACCAAGTAAATGGGGATTTTCAAGCAAAAGACTCAAAAATGATGAGTTATCTCAAAGCCGTTAAAGATCGAATCGCACGATTTGAACAGTTCTTGATCGAGCAAATACCAAGAGATCTAAATATGCAAGCGGACGCACTGGCCAATCTGGGATCTGCATTTCATGATCCGTTCATGGAAAATATCCCAATACTTCATCTCACAACACCAACAATTGCGACAAACGATGAAGTACAGATGAACGAAGAAATTTATAATTGGTCGCTCGACATATGGAACTACCTCAAGCACGACCAACTACCTGAAGATAAAATGGAAGCTCGAAAAACAAGGTCGAAAGCTTCAAGATATACAATCTTTGAAGATCAACTTTATCGAAGATCTACGACAGGACTTCTTCTACGATGCGTCACAAATAAGATACAAATCAATCAAATTCTCCAAGAGATGCACGACGGAGAATGTGGAAATCACGCAGGGGGCAGAAGTCTTGCTAGTCGAATCTCACGACAAGGTTACTATTGGCCTACTCTACGAGAAGATGCCATAACATACGTCCAACGATGCGACGCATGTCAAAAACATTCGAGCATGGTCCATCGACCATCTGAGCCTTTACATTCTGTTCTAGTTCCATGGCCCTTCATGCGATGGGGAATGGACATCGTGGGAAAATTACCTCCAGCCCCTGGACAAAAAGTCTATCTACTCGTGCTCACCGATTACTTCTCGAAATGGATAGAAGCTGGTGCTTTCTCACAGGTCCGAGATAAAGAGGTCATATCTTTCATTCAGAAAAACATCATTTATAGATTCGGGGTACCAGCTGAAATCATGTGCGACAACGGCTCACAATTTATAAGTGATAAGACTCGTACGTTCTGTGAAAAGCGAGGAATCAAATTAATCACTTCAACTCCGAGATATCCACAATCTAACGGGTTAGCAGAGTCGAGCAATAAAGTCATCATCAATTCAATCCGAAAGAGGTTGAAAGGAGCAAAAGGAAAATGGGTAGAAGAATTGCCATCTGTCTTATGGGCAAATCGTACGACACCTAGAGCATCAACTGGACAAACTCCGTATTCTCTGGTATATGGATGCGAAGCAGTCTTGCCAATCGAAGCTCAAATACCAACTGCCAGAAGTCGCACATATGATCAAAATGCAATAAATTTATCTTACGATCTTGACGCCTTAGAAGAAATCCGAGAAAAAGCACTACGAACGATGGCTGCACAGAAAGGAATTGTCGAAAAACACTTCAACAAAAAGGTAAAGGCAAAAATTTTTCAAGTTGGAGATTATGTCTTACGACATGTGTTTCAAAACACACAAGAGCCGAACGCTGGAAAACTTTCCATCAAATGGGAAGGACCTTACATAATTTCCAAAGTCATCGGAAATGGAGCATACAGACTTACGACTATGGAAGGTATGGAAATCCCACGAAGCTGGAACGCCCATCACCTCAAAAGGTATTATTTCTAAACCTATTTACATACGATTTATTCCTTATCCATTACTGACTTAAGCATCGGAGCGCCGTTGGCTAAGCCAACGGCCACCCCTTAGTCATCCTTTTTCGCAGGTATCGCACGATAAATCGCATGGATCGCACGATTAACGCAAGTATCGCACGACTTAAATGCATGCTTATCGCAGGGATTGCACGACAAAAATCGCATGAATCGCAAGAAAACCGCTATAACGCACGATTATATCGCAAGAGCGCAAGACAACTCGCCAGTCGCACGAATACTCTCATGAGTACAAAAGAAACGTTTCTATAAATCAGTCTAAGGACTTTAAAAAACAAATGCATGCAAAAACACAAGACAAAAAGCTAAAACGCACGATACATGCTACAAACGCACGACACAAATTATAACACACGAACACAAAGCTAAGGCATAAGATAAAAAGCTAGAACGCATGATATTCAATCAAAATTTCTTTCATTAAACATTTTTTCTGCCTTAAAATGGCAGAGTACAAAAAAGAAAGAAATTCTACGATTACAAAGATTAAAACTACTCTAAAGGAGCGTTGGTAGCAGGTGGATCTACGACAGGAGCCTCTTCGGTCTCTTCAGGATGTGCAGGAACGGATCCAGAGGTTTCAGGAACCTCCTCCTCGACACCCGCATCCTTAACCTCAGCTGCCACCTCTTCGTCCAAATTCTTAAGATCCTCCTCGTCAAGAAGGTCTTCAGAACCCATCACCTGAACAAAAGATGCCACCTCGTCCTTCGCCATCTGAGAAGTCACGGTCCCAGCAGCTACGCGTCGCATGACCGCAGTACGTGCGACCACACGGACTAAGGCAGCGTCATCTTCCAGTTCCTGGATCTTGGACGATAAAGCTTCTTCTCTCTCAGCCTTCTCCCGTCGAACGGCCAGCAACTCCTTCTCTAGCTCCTTCGCATGGTCCAAGGCCAATTTTAGCCGTTCCCGTTGTTGGACCTGAAACCCTTCGCTGAGTTCCAGCTTGGATTCCAAGTCCCCAATCTGGACTGACTTAGTATTAACCTCGTCAGTCAGTTGGGTCAGCTTCTTCTTGGCCTTGTCGGCCTCCTTCTTGGCCAATTTAGCGTCGTTCTGATTCAACGCTAATTCTTCCTTGATCTTAGCCATCCGCGTATGGAGGCTAAGACTAGTTTGGAAGGCCTATACAAAAGAAAAAAGAAAGGATTAGAAGCTGTACAAGTAAACTGAAAGCAAAAAACGTACGACAGGGACTTACCAGGAAGGAGATACCCGCAATGGAGGCATCTAGGTCTTCGATGTCGGCCTCCTCCATGCGCGCCTTCTGAGCAGAGACGTGAAACTGCTCAAGAACTGGGAAAGTAGCCGCCGTCCTGATCACATCGTCTACCATGAAGTCAGAGGGAATCTGGATTGTCATGGTCGTAAGACCAGACCCCTCTTTCTCCTTGCCCTTGTCGGCCTTCGACG
Organism: Centaurea solstitialis; assembly: GCA_030169165.1. Classification (NCBI taxonomy): domain Eukaryota; kingdom Viridiplantae; phylum Streptophyta; class Magnoliopsida; order Asterales; family Asteraceae; genus Centaurea; species Centaurea solstitialis. The sequence goes on from CM058046.1 coordinate 7,864,363, forward strand.
CACCTGCTCCCTTTGCAGGAGGAGCAAAGTTAAGAAGAACAGCCTCTATCCCACCTTCAGCCTTGCGTGCGGCATCCTTAGGTGGGGTGTCCACTGAAACGTACGACGACCTCGTACGTTTAGCCACTAAACCTTCCTGGGCAGCAGCTTTCCTCTTGGCAGCACGAGCAGCTGCTTCCATCGTCGACGCCTTCTTGGAAGCTGAGCCTATACAAAAAAGAGAAGTTAGAATTAAACAAAACTAACACAAACAAGAATATTGACGTACGATATTTACCTTCCATATCTGTTTCTTCGATTATTTGTACTTCAGGCTCGACGTCGCTATCGTCACCTCCTTTCGACGTTCGATACTTCCGATCGGTCACACTGTAGCTCAAGAAGCGTTCGATCGCTTCAGTAGTCTCCTCGAACGTGAAGTCGATCGCTGTCAAGAAGAAAACAAGGAGTTAGTAAACAAAACTAATTTAAAATAAATTAAAGAAAATAAGGCAAGTCGTATTACCGCCTTTGTTCCACTCAGGAACGACCCAAGATTCCTCGCCTACGACCGAGGACGTTTGGACAAAGACATATCTCGCCTTCCATCCTCGATCGTTTACTTGGGTACCATGGACCAACATGGCATCGCTTCTCCCCTTGGAAACAACCCAAAACGGTTGTAGGGAGAACGGATCACATTGTACGCCGAGAGGAGATCATCGACTGAGAACGGTGGACGATCCCAATTTTTGGTCACTCGTTCGATCACATGAACAACACGCCAAAACTGGGGCATTAACTGTCCCGGAGACACATCGAAACGACTCATGAACGCCCTCGCTAAAGGAGAGTACGGCCATCGAAATCCGACTTTAAACGGAAACTCGAAAAGAGCAAAGAAGCCCTTCGGAGCATCCGCCGGACGGATCTCTCCGGCCACCCTCACCAGAGCATTCTCAGGAAGCCCTGCCAATTCCCTCAACTCTCCTACTTCTAGGCTTTCAGTAATAGAACTCCTAACCTCGCTCGACATAATGAACTCTGATCGACTTAAACTATTTCTTAATCGAGTAAACCTAAGATTATCTAAACCTCTATTGCTCTTATGTGCTATCGATTTCAGACGCATGAAACAGGGAAGAAAGAAGTACCTTATAAAGCCTAGTCGCACGAAAATCTTTGCCAAAAATAGTCGGATTACGATCTCAAGCAATTGGTTATGAAAATAAAAAGATTCGTAAAATCTTTTCTCACAATCAGACGCCTCATTTATAGCAACTAAATCATATGAGTCATTAGAGATAATCGTGCCACGCGTCAGCACTTAGCCGTTAGAGAACACGCGTCCAGAGTAACGGCTAGATAACGGCTAGTTCATCAACGTTAATTCGACCGTTTACCAACGTATTTTTACTCTTTGTCCAGCGAATTAAAGATTTAGATAAAATTAGAATTATTTTCTAAATCTTGGGGGCAAATTGTTAGGGTAAAAATCTACAATCGTACGACGACCAAATATAATCATAAGACAAATGTTAGGACAATAATCCTGTATTAAGATAAGGTCCTGAGATAAAACCTAAGAGGACTATCGAACAAAGATCATTAAACATCGAACATATACATCGAATAAGTCGAACGATATTCACAATATCGTACGACAGTACTAACGAATAAATATACAAAGTTTATATGTTTGATGCAGGTAAGCATATTATCATATCTAACAATTGTCCACCTTTGAGGAAATCGGAAATTGAGTACTATGCTATACTCGTTGAAGTCCATCATTACAATGAACAAATCGTAAGATATGTATCGTTCGACAGCATCAAGATCGACCGTTACAAGCAAGATTCTCGCAGCAGTTACAATCTGGACATTAACTCTCAACAATACCGTTGGACAGTTACTCTCCGAGCATTAATTGAAGACAATAACGTTGGACGGTTACAATTCAATCATTGATGAGCCACAATACCGTTGGACCGTTATTCTCAAGCCACTATAAAAGAAGAATCAGGCCAGCATTGCAAGACACGAAATCTATCCGAAGCTCACAAGTTCTATAATCATTATTCTAGAGAATCATCTGTAATTCACATTCGATTTCATAGTTCTCTCAGTTGTAATCGTACGATCAAAGCTGTATACTTGAAGGACATCACCCCTGATTGGTGATCATAGTGCTCTGTCGACTTATCTTTTAGGTCGACCGCAGGTTTTTTCCTCCGTCGTGAGGTTTTTCCTACGTCATCAAATTATTCGTCTCATTTTACTTTTCCGCACTTATCATTGATTGTAATTTCTTTCTCTCGACGGTTAAGCCTCACACAAGGTCGCAGATTATGAAGCAGAATATGAAGCAGAATATGAAGCTTTGGTCGCAGGACTAGATATTGCTCTTAGACTGGGGGCAAAACAGTTGCACGTTCGAAGCGATTCTTTATTGGTCGTAAACCAAGTAAATGGGGATTTTCAAGCAAAAGACTCAAAAATGATGAGTTATCTCAAAGCCGTTAAAGATCGAATCGCACGATTTGAACAGTTCTTGATCGAGCAAATACCAAGAGATCTAAATATGCAAGCGGACGCACTGGCCAATCTGGGATCTGCATTTCATGATCCGTTCATGGAAAATATCCCAATACTTCATCTCACAACACCAACAATTGCGACAAACGATGAAGTACAGATGAACGAAGAAATTTTAATTGGTCGCTCGACATATGGAACTACCTCAAGCACGACCAACTACCTGAAGATAAAATGGAAGCTCGAAAAACAAGGTCGAAAGCTTCAAGATATACAATCTTTGAAGATCAACTTTATCGAAGATCCACGACAGGACTTCTTCTACGATGCGTCACAAATAAGATACAAATCAATCAAATTCTCCAAGAGATGCACGACGGAGAATGTGGAAATCACGCAGGGGGCAGAAGTCTTGCTAGTCGAATCTCACGACAAGGTTACTATTGGCCTACTCTACGAGAAGATGCCATAACGTACGTCCAACGATGCGACGCATGTCAAAAACATTCGAGCATGGTCCATCGACCATCTGAGCCTTTACATTCTGTTCTAGTTCCATGGCCCTTCATGCGATGGGGAATGGACATCGTGGGAAAATTACCTCCAGCCCCTGGACAAAAAGTCTATCTACTCGTGCTCACCGATTACTTCTCGAAATGGATAGAAGCTGGTGCTTTCTCACAGGTCCGAGATAAAGAGGTCATATCTTTCATTCAGAAAAACATCATTTATAGATTCGGGGTACCAGCTGAAATCATGTGCGACAACGGCTCACAATTTATAAGTGATAAGACTCGTACGTTCTGTGAAAAGCGAGGAATCAAATTAATCACTTCAACTCCGAGATATCCACAATCTAACGGGTTAGCAGAGTCGAGCAATAAAGTCATCATCAATTCAATCCGAAAGAGGTTGAAAGGAGCAAAAGGAAAATGGGTAGAAGAATTGCCATCTGTCTTATGGGCAAATCGTACGACACCTAGAACATCAACTGGACAAACTCCGTATTCTCTGGTATATGGATGCGAAGCAGTCTTGCCAATCGAAGCTCAAATACCAACTGCCAGAAGTCGCACGTATGATCAAAATGCAATAAATTTATCTTACGATCTTGACGCCTTAGAAGAAATCCGAGAAAAAGCACTACGAACGATGGCTGCACAGAAAGGAATTGTCGAAAGACACTTCAACAAAAAGGTAAAGGCAAAAATTTTTCAAGTTGGAGATTATGTCTTACGACATGTGTTTCAAAACACACAAGAGCCAAACGCTGGAAAACTTTCCATCAAATGGGAAGGACCTTACATAATTTCCAAAATCATCGGAAATGGAGCATACAGACTTACGACTATGGAAGGTATGGAAATCCCACGAAGCTGGAACGCCCATCACCTCAAAAGGTATTACTTCTAAACCTATTTACATACGATTTATTCCTTATCCATTACTGACTTAAGCATCGGAGCGCCGTTGGCTAAGCCAACGGCCACCCCTTAGTCATCCTTTTTCGCAGGTATCGCACGATAAATCGCATGGATCGCACGATTAACGCAAGTATCGCACGACTTAAATGCATGCTTACTGCAGAAATCGCACGACAAAAAATCGCATGGATCGCAAGAAAACCGCTGTAACGCACGATAATATCGCAAGAGCGCAAGTCAATTCGCCAGTCGCACGAATACTCTCATGAGTACAAAAGAAACGTTTCTATAAATCAGTCTAAGGACTTTAAACAAATGCATGCAAAAACACAAGACAAAAAGCTAAAACGCACGATACATGCTATAACGCACGACGCAAGTTATAACACACAAACACAAAGCTAAAACATAAGATAAAAAGTTAGAACGCACGATATTCAATCAAAATTTCTTTCATTAAACATTTTTTCTGCCATAAAATGGCAGAAGTACAAGAAAAGAAAGAAATTCTACGAGTACAAAGATTAAAACTATTCTAATGGAGCGTTGGTAGCAGGTGGATCTACGACAAGGGTCTCTTCAGGATGTGCAGGAACGGATCCAGAGGTTTCAGGAACCTCCTCCTCGACACCTACATCCTTGACCTCCGTGGGCTTTTCTTCGTCCAGGCCTTTTAGATCCTCCTCGTCGAGAAGGTCCTCAGAGCCCATCACCTGAACGAAAGAAGCCACCTCGTCCTTTGCCATCTGAGAAGTAACGGTCCCAGCGGCTATTCGTCGCATGACCGCAGTACGTGCGACCACGCGAACCAAGGCAGCGTCCTCTTCCAGTTCTTGGATCTTGGACGAGAGAGCTTCTTCCCTCTCAGCTTTCTCTCGTCGAACGACCAGCAGCTCTTTCTCCAACTCCTTGGTGTGGTCCAAGGCCAACTTCAGCCGTTCCCGCTGTTGAACTTGGAATTGCTCGCTGAGTTCCAGCTTGGATTCCAAATCCCCAATCTGAACCGACTTGGCATTAACCTCGTCGGTCAGTTGGACCAGCTTCTTTTTGGCCTTGTCGGCCTCTTTCCTGGCCACCTTGGCATCATTCTGGTTCGACGCCAACTCCTCTTTGATCTTAGCCATCCGAGTATGGAGGCTAAGACTGGTTTGGAGAGCTTACAGGTATAAAAAAGAGAAAGTTAGAAGCTGTACAAGAAAAATGAAAATAAAGTCGTATGACAGGGACTTACCAAGAAAGAGATACCCGCAATGGAGGCATCCAAGTCTTCGATGTCGGCCTCCTCCATGCGCGCCTTCTGAGCAGGAACATGAAACTGCTCAAGGACTGGAAAAGTGGCCGCTGTCCTGATCACATCGTCCACCATGAAGTCAGAAGGGATCTGGATTGTCATGGTCCTAAGACCAGATCCCTCTTTCTCCTTGCCCTTGTCGACCTTCGACACAGGCCGGCTGGACGCACCTTCTCCCTTTGCAGGAGGGGCGAAGTTAAGAGGAACAGCCTCTATCCCACCTTCAGCCTTGCGTGCGGCATCCTTAGGTGGGGTATCCACAGAAACGTACGACGACCTCGTACGTTTAGCCACCAAACCTTCCTGGGCGGCAACCTTCCTTTTAGCAGCACGAGCAGCTGCTTCCATCGTCGACGCCTTCTTAGAAGCTGAGCCTATACAGAAAGGAAAAGTCAGAATCAAACGAAACTAACATAAATAAGAAAATTGACGTACGATATTTACCTTCCATATCTGTTTCCTCGATTATTTGTACTTCAGGCTCAACGTCGCTCTCCTCACCGCCCTTCGACGTTCTATACGTGCGATCTGTCACACTATAACTCAGGAAGTGTGAGATCAACTTGTTAGATTCTTCGGTTGTCTCGAATGTAAAGCTGACAGCTGTAAAAATAAAACAGACGATTAGTATTGAAAGATAAACAAAAGCACAATAATGAATAACGAACGTCCAAATTACCATTGGAGTTCCATTCAGGAACGACCCAAGACTCATCAGCGACCGAAGACGTCTGGATGAAGACGTAACGAGACTTCCACCCTCGATCATTCACTTGCGTGCGATGAACAAGCATGGTGTCATTCCTACCCTTAGGAAACAACCCATAACGGTTGTAGGGCAGTTTCGTCACGTTGTAGGCAGAAAGAAGGTCGTCTACAGAGAACGCGCGACGACCCCAATCCTTGGTTACCCGTTCAATTACCAGGATAACACGCCAGAATTGAGGCATCAGTTGCCCCGGAGACAAGTTGAAACGGGACATGAAGGCTCGAGAAAGTGGAGAGTAAGGCCATCGAAATCCGATCTTAAACGGATATTCGAACAGGGCGAAGAACCCCGTCGGAGTATCCGCCGGCCGAATCTCTCCGGCCACCCTTATTTGAGCACCCTCTGGTAACCCTGCTAATTCACTCAACTCTCCTACTTCTAGGCTTTCCGTAATTGAACTCCTAACTTCCGATGACATAATGAACTCCAGTCGACTTAAACTATTTCTTAAACGGGTGAACCTAAGATTATCTAAACCTCTATTACTCTTATTTGCTATTGATTTCAAACGCATGAAACAGGGAAGAAGGAGGTACCTTTTAAAGCCTAGTCGCACGAAAATCTTTGCCAAAAATAGTCGGATTACGATCTCAAGCAATTGGATATGAAAATAAAAAGATTCGTAAAATCTTTTCTCACAATCAGACGCCTCATTTATAGCAACTAAATCATATGAGTCATTAGAGATAATCGTGCCACGCGTCAGCACTTAGCCGTTAGAGAACACGCGTCCAGAGTAACGGCTAGATAACGGCTAGTTCATCAACGTTAATTCGACCGTTTACCAACGTATTTTTACTCTTTGTCCAGCGAATTAAAGATTTAGATAAAATTAGAATTATTTTCTAAATCTTGGGGGCAAATTGTTAGGGTAAAAATCTATAATCGCACGACGACCAAATATAATCGTAAGACAAATGTTAGGACAATAATCCTGTATTAAGATAAGGTCCTGAGATAAAACCTAAGAGGACTATCGAACAAAGATCATTAAACATCGAACATATACATCGAATAAGTCGAACGATATCCACAATATCGTACGACAGTACTAACGAATAAATATACAAAGTTTATATGTTTGATGCAGGTAAGCTGATTATCATATCTAACAATTGTCCACCTTTGAGGAAATCGGAAATTGAGTACTATGCTATACTCGTTGAAGTCCATCATTACAATGAGCAAGTCGTAAGATATGTATCGTTCGACAGCATCAAGATCGACCGTTACAAGCAAGATTCTCGCAGCAGTTACAATCTGGACATTAACTCTCAGCAATACCGTTGGACAGTTACTCTCCAAGCATTAATTGAAGACAATAACGTTGGACGGTTACGATTCAATCATTAATGAACCACAATACCGTTAGACCGTTATTATCAAGCCACTATATAAGAAGAATCAAGCCAACATTGCAACAGACGAAGTCTATCTGAAGCTCACAAGTTCTATAATCATTATTCTAGAGAATCATCTGTAATTTACATTCGATTTCATAGTTCACTCAGTTGTAATCGTACGATCAAAGCTGTATACTTGAAGGACATCACCCCTGATTGGTGATCATAGTGCTCTGTCGACTTATCTTTTAGGTCGACCGCAGGTTTTTTCCTCCGTCGTGAGGTTTTTCCTGCGTCATCAAATTATTCGTCTCATTTTACTTTTCCGCACTTATCATTGATTGTAATTTCTTTCTCTCGACGGTTAAGCCTCACACAAGTTTATTACGACATCGAGTTGTGTAATTTTTTACATAAACAGGCGGTACAAACAAATTAGTACCTAGAATTTTTTAAGACTAAAAAAGGGTACAAAAAAACGAATTGTATGTAACTATTCGGTTTCAATTTTGAGACGGGAAAATCGGTACCAATACCATGTAGGACGGAATTTTTTTTAATGTATCAAAAACCAATCACAAAACCAAAATACCTTCATATGTTTAAAATGTGTTCGAAACAAATCCCAAACAATCAAAAGTTCAATAACCCGTTGATCTCCTGCTGTGTGTGTAAGGGGTCGATTTCTTGATGCTGGAAAAAATTTAGAGACAAATTTAGTTACCTATGAAGAAAGTTTTGGTGGTTTAGGAAATGATACAATTTTATTAGGAAAATAAAATTTTTATTTGGAAGAAAACATGAATAATCAAATAATTTTAAAACATCATGTTTTTTAAAATTCAGATTCGGTTCCGATATTTTCGGGAAAATTCCGAGACTGAATACCAAATACCGATTTTGCCGATTATTAAAACTGAATACAGTACTAAATATATGGTAGTATGGTACTGATTTAGTTAAAAAACGATTACTAATGCTTGTTTATGTAAAAAATTACACAACTCGATGTCGTAAGAAACTTGTGTGAGGCTTAACCGTCGAGAGAAAGAAATTACAATCAATGATAAGTGCGGAAAAGTAAAATGAGACAAATAATTTGATGACGCAGGAAAAACCTCACGACGGAGGAAAAAACCTGCGGTCGACCTAAAAGATAAGTCGACAGAGCACTATGATCACCAATCAGGGGTGATGTCTGTTAGGGTAAAAATCTACGATCGCACGACAATCGATTATAGTCATAAGATAAATATTAGGACGATAGTCCTGTATTAAGATAAGGTCCTGAAATAAAGCCTAAAAGAACTATCGAACAAAGATCATTAAACATCGAACGAATACATCGGATAAGTCGAACGATAACGACAATGAACGTACGACGATACTAACGAATAAATATATGAAGTTTATATCCTTTATGCAGGCAAGCTGATTATAATATCCAACAATTGTCCACCTTTGAGGAAATCGGAAATTGAGTACTATGCTATGCTTGTCGAAGATCATCACTACATCGAACAAGTCGTAAGTTATGTATCGTTCGACAGCATCAAAGAACGACCGTTACAAGCAAGATTCTAGCAGCGGTTACAATCTGGACATTAATTCTCAGCAGTACCGTTGGACAGTTACTCTCCGAGCATTAATTGAAGACAATAACGTTGGACGGTTACAATTCAATCATTGATGAGCCACAATACCGTTGGACCGTTATTTTCAAGCTACTATATAAGAAGGATCAAGCCAGTATTTCGGGACACGAAGTTCTACCCGAAGCTCACAAGTTCTATAATCATTATTCTAGCGAATCATCTGTAATTTACATTCGATTTCATAGTTTTCTCAGTTGTAATCGTACGATCAAAGCTGTATACTTGAAGGACATCACCCCTGATTGGTGATCATAGTGCTCTGTCGACTTATCTTTTAGGTCGACCGCAGGTTTTTTCCTCCGTCGTGAGGTTTTTCCTGCGTCATCAAATTATTTGTCTCATTTTACTTTTCCGCACTTATCATTGATTGTAATTTCTTTCTCTCGACGGTTAAGCCTCACACAAGTTTTGTTCGACATCGAGTTGTGTAATTTTTTACATAAACAGTTTGGCGCCCACCGTGGGGCTCCGTTTTGAGAAAAATTTCATTCGGTGAAAAGTGCGCCTTAGTACTAACCTTTTCTTTGAGTTCTCTTTGAGCTATTTGCGCAGGACAATGGATAACGGATTCATAGCGTCACTCCAGCAACAATTGCAAGAGGCTAACAACGAAATTCAGCGTCTCCGAGCTCTACCTGGACCATCGATGACAATCCCAATGTCTATCCCTCCACAATATCCTCCTCAACATCTAAGACCACCGCTTCGACCACAGTTCAATGCCTCAATGCCATTTCCAACTGTAAACCAACAATACGACAACGTACGACCATCTTTACCACAATTTATTCCACCAATACCTCATGGTCCGCCGCCTGTGCCTCGAGGTCCACCTTCTATGCCTCAAGGAACACCTATGTTCACGTTCGAACCTTTTTCCCAACAAATTCCTATCCCTGGTCATATACCCACAGCTGCTAGTTCCACCATTCATACGACAATACCACCCAGTACTGGAATCGCTTCTAGTTGTATCCCGACAAACCCAATAAACGTTGAAGATCCTCTAAACGTACGACTGAAATCCCTGGAAGAGCAAAACCAAAAATTGTTCGCGTTACTCACAAAATTACCCGGAGCAGCAGTACCCGTCGAAGTCGAACCTAAAACTGGATTTCAGGCTTCACCGTTCGTTGATGAATTAGCTCTTGTTGACGTTCCTAAGAAATATACTATACCAGCTTTCGCAACAAAATATTCTGGAATCACAGATCCGGTCGAACATATAGCACAGTACAAGCAACTTATGTGGACAGTTCCTATACCGGCACAATATCAAGAAGTCTGCATGTGCAAAAGCTTTGGATCAACTTTAACAGGAGCAGCATTACAATGGCTTATTAACCTAAAGCCAAAAAGTATCGGATCGTTTGCAGAATTGGTGAACCAATTCACTCGACAATTCGCCAGCAGTCGTAAGATGGAGAAGCAGACCAGCGACCTGTACTATATCGTACAGAAATCTGGAGAAACAATCCGCGACTACTTCAACAGATTCAATGCAGCAATGATTGAAATAAAAAATTGCGACGTGAAAACAGCAATCGAGGCATACAAGCGTGGATTAGAAGATTCCTCTGGATTATATCTGGAATTGACGAAATATCCACCAGAAAACTTCGACGACGTACGAGCTAGAACACTAGCTTTCATGAGAATAGAAGATGATGCTCTCTTCCGACGAAAGCATTCTGCAGAAAAGAAACCTCTTGGTGCTCAAAAACATGACTTTAAGCATAAAAGAGTAAACAAGATTGGAAATCCTCGATACGAGTCAAAAACTCGACCAAGCAAAGGTACTGTTAAAATACGATATCCAGAGTTATCTACTTACAATTTTGCAGGTACATCGAAAGATTTGGTGGATTCGCTACGAAAGATTGATGCAAACGTACGATGGCCGAAGAAATCTGATAAACCAAGCAAGGACAAAGATCAGAACAGATGGTGCGATTTCCACGACGATCACGGTCATACGACGGATGAATGCATCAGTTTAAAGAAGGAGATTTCGTATTTGAAATCTAAGGGGCATCTAAAAGGCCTCATCCCAGAAGAACAAGGACGACCAGCGTCACCAGTTCATACAAAAGTCATAAACTGCATCACTGGAGGATCAGAAGTTTGTGGACTTACATATTCAGCTGCAAAGCGACATGCACGAGATGGTCCAAGCGAACATCCTATCCCCGGAGAAGCCAAATCAAAGACAGAAAAAGAGCTCGATGCAATGGCAATTACGTTCGACCAAGACGATACACAGGGGGTCCATCATAAACATCATGACGCTCTAGTCATACAGTTGACAATCGGAAACTGTTCGACTAAGAGAATATTGATTGATGGAGGTAGTTCGGCTAACGTTATTTTTGCAGATACTCTTAAAGTCATGGGAATCGAACGGTCAGAAATCGTACGACGAAGTACTACTCTGATTGGATTCAATGGAGACCCGATGAACACTCTCGGAGAAATCATCTTGCCTGTCTACGCTAAAGGCATCAACAAACAAACAAAGTTCAACGTTGTGGACTGCCAATCAGTTTATAATGTTATTCTTGGAAGACCCTGGATCCACGAGATGAAAGCAATCCCTTCGACATACCACCAGAAGATTAAATTTCCTTCTCCATGGGGAATTCAAGAAATTGCTAGTGAGAACAAAATCGCACGAGAATGTTACAAGATCACGATGAAGACAAAGTCGCAGGACATCTAGCAATTACAGAGCCAGGATGAGAGGAAATCGAACGACGACCTTCGGCTAGAAGAAGTCGTCCTCGATCCTGAACATCCTGATCGAAAAGTCTTCGTAGGAGCCTCGCTCCCCCCTGACATAAAAAATACGATTATATCTTTTTTGCAGGAACATTCAGATTGTTTTGCATGGTCGCACGAAGATATGGTCGGAATAGATCCAAACATTATATCGCATAAATTGAATGTGGATCCTACGTTCAAGCCCATTAAGCAGAAACGTCGCAAGTTCGCACCGAAAGAAATAAAGTGATCAACGATGAAGTTGACAATCTGCTTAAAACAGGGAAGATCCGAGAAGTCAAATATCCAGAATGGTTGGCTAATGTAGTCGTCGTACAAAAGAAGAACGGAAAATGGCGAGTCTGCATTGATTTCACGGATCTAAACAAAGCTTGTCCAAAAGATCCTTTTCCTTTACCTCATATCGACGCAATGGTCGACGCGACGGCAGGACATGAATTGTTGACATTCATGGACGCGTATTCAGGATACAACCAAATATTGATGCACACGGACGACCAGGAGAAGACTGCATTCATGACCGATAAAGGCATATACTGTTACAAAGTTATGCCATTCGGTCTCAAGAACGCAGGATCAACATATCAAAGATTGGTTAACATGATGTTCAAGGAACATCTTGGTCGAACAATGGAAGTTTATATCGACGACATGCTTGTGAAATCAGAACGTTCGATCGATCACGTTGCACATTTAAAGCAATCCTTCGATATCCTACGACAATACAAGATGAAGCTCAATCCAACAAAATGTTCCTTCGGAGTTCGAGCAGGAAAATTCTTGGGATACTTGGTCACGCAACGGGGAATCGAAGCAAGTCCAGAACAAGTCAAAGCTATCGTCGAGATACAATCTCCAAGGAATGTCAAAGAAGTCCAGAAGTTAACAGGACGAGTGGCAGCTTTAACCCGATTTATTTCACGATCATCGGATAAATGCCATTTGTTCTATAATGTCCTACGAAAGAATCAAGGCTTCTTGTGGACGGCTGAGCATGAGAAAGCTTTGCAAGAGCTGAAGCAATATATGACATCACCTCCACTGCTGACAAAACCAGTCGAAGGAGAAAGTCTACAGTTGTACTTGGCCGTGAGCAAAAATGCGACAAGTGCAGTACTTGTGCGAGAAGAAGATCAACGACAACAACCAATCTATTATGTCAGCAAATCTTTCCTCGACGCAGAAACCAGGTACACATCAATGGAAAAATTGCTACTAGGTCTTATGACGGCAGCAAAGAAGCTAAGGCATTACTTCGAGTCACATCATATCATTGTTGTGACCAATTATCCACTCAAGACGGTGCTTCGAAAACCAGAACTGACAGGACGACTAGCCAAATGGAGCATTTACCTCAGTGGGTTCGACATTGAATTTAAACCCAAGACGGCCATCAAATCGCAAGTACTAGCAGATTTCGTGGCAGAGTTTTCTCCAGGATTGGAACCCACGACGTGCGACGAAGTTGTGATGATTTCAGACAACCAGCCTTGGATACTCTACGTTGATGGTTCCTCGAACGTACGAGGATGTGGATTAGGCATTGTCTTAAAATCATCACAAGGGGGAAATATAGTATACTCCGTACGATGCGAATTCAAAGCCACAAACAATGAAGCAGAATATGAAGCTTTGATCGCAGGACTAGATATTGCTCTTAGACTGGGGGCAAAACAGTTGCACGTTCGAAGCGATTCTTTATTGGTCGTAAACCAAGTAAATGGGGATTTTCAAGCAAAAGACTCAAAAATGATGAGTTATCTCAAAGCCGTTAAGGATCGAATCGCACGATTTGAACAGTTCTTGATCGAGCAAATACCAAGAGATTTAAATATGCAAGCGGACGCACTAGCCAATCTGGGATCTGCATTTCATGATCCGTTCATGGAAAATATCCCAATACTTCATCTCACAACACCAACAATTGCGGCAAACGATGAAGTACAGATGAACGAAGAAATTTACAATTGGTCGCTCGACATATGGAACTACCTCAAGCACGACCAACTACCTGAAGATAAAATGGAAGCTCGAAAGACAAGATCGAAAGCCTCAAGGTACACAATCTTTGAAGATCAACTTTATCGAAGATCCACGACAGGACTTCTTCTACGATGCGTTACAAATAAAGTACAAATCAATCAAATTCTCCAAGAGATGCACGACGGAGAATGTGGAAATCACGCAGGGGGCAGAAGTCTTGCCAGTCGAATCTCACGACAAGGTTACTATTGGCCTACTCTACGAGAAGATGCCATAACGTACGTCCAACGATGCGACGCATGTCAAAAACATTCGAGCATGGTTCATCGACCATCTGAACCTTTGCATTCTGTTCTAGTTCCATGGCCCTTCATGCGATGGGGAATGGATATCGTGGGAAAATTACCTCCAGCCCCTGGACAGAAAGTCTATCTACTCGTACTCACCGACTACTTCTCGAAATGGATAGAAGCTGGTGCTTTCTCACAGGTCCGAGATAAAGAAGTTATATCTTTCATTCAGAAAAACATCATTTATAGATTCGGGGTACCAGCCGAAATCATGTGCGACAACGGCTCACAGTTTATAAGTGATAAGACTCGTACGTTCTGTGAAAAGCGAGGAATCAAATTAATCACTTCAACTCCGAGATATCCACAATCTAACGGGTTAGCAGAGTCGAGCAACAAAGTCATCATCAATTCAATCCGAAAGAGGTTGAAAGGAGCAAAAGGAAAATGGGTAGAAGAATTGCCATCTGTCTTATGGGCAAATCGTACGACACCTAGAGCATCAACTGGACAAACTCCGTATTCTCTGGTATATGGATGCGAAGCAGTCTTGCCAATCGAAGCTCAAATACCAACTGCCAGAAGTCGCACGTATGATCAAAATGTAATAAATTTATCCTACGATCTTGACGCCTTAGAAGAAATCCGAGAAAAAGCACTACGAACGATGGCTGCACAGAAAGGAATTGTCGAAAGACACTTCAACAAAAAGGTAAAGGCAAAAATTTTTCGAATTGGAGATTATGTCTTACGACATGTGTTTCAAAACACACAAGAGCCAAACGCTGGAAAACTTTCCATCAAATGGGAAGGACCTTACATAATTTCCAAGGTCATCGGAAATGGAGCATACAGACTTACGACTATGGAAGGTATGGAAATCCCACGAAGCTGGAACGCCCATCACCTCAAAAGGTATTATTTCTAAACCTATTTACATACGATTTATTCCTCATCCATTACTGACTTAAGCATCGGAGCGCCGTTGGCTAAGCCAACGGCCACCCCTTAGTCATCCTTTTTCGCAGGTATCGCACGATAAATCGCATGGATCGCACGATTAACGCAAGTATCGCACGACTTAAATGCATGCTAATCGCAGAAATCGCATGACAAAAATCGCATGGATCGCAAGAAAAACGCTGTAACGCACGATTATGTCGCAAGAGCGCAAGTCAACTCGCCAGTCGCACGAATACTCTCATGAGTACAAAAGAAACGTTTCTAAATCAAGTCTAAGGACTTTAAAACAAATGCATGCAAAAATAAAAGCTAAAACGCACGATACAGGCTAAAACGCAAGGTAAAAGCTAAAAACGCACGATACAAGCTAAAACGCACGACACGAGCTAAAACGCATGATAAAAGTTATAATAACACATCGAATGATAAGTTAAAACACACGTTATTTAAACAAAATTTCATTCATTAAACATTTTTTGCCTAAAAACGGCAGAATACAAAAAATTTTTTACGATTACAAAAAGAAAACTATTCTAAGGGAGCATCGGTGGAAGGTGGATCTGCAGCAGGAACCTCTTCAGTCTCCAAAGGATGTGCAGGAACGGATCCAGAGGTTCCAGGAACCTCCTCCTCGACACCTACTTCCTCGACATCCGCAGGCTTCTCTTCATCCAAGCTTTTTAGATCCTCCTCGTCAAGAAGGTCTTCGGAGCCCATCACCTGAACGAAAGAGGCTACCTCGTCCTTTGCCATCTGAGAGGTGATAGTCCCAGCGGCTACTCGACGCATGACCGCAGTACGTGCGACCACGCGAACCAAGGCAGCGTCCTCTTCCAATTCTTGGATCTTGGACGATAGAGCTTCTTCCCTCTCAGCTTTCTCCCGTCGAACGACCAATAGCTCTTTCTCCAGCTCCTTGGTGTGGTCCAAGGCCAACTTCAGCCGTTCTCGCTGTTGGACCTGAAACTGTTCGCTGAGTTCCAGCTTAGATTCCAGGTCCCCAATCTGAACCGACTTGGCATTAACCTCGTCGGTCAGTTGGACCAGCTTCTTTTTGGCCTTATCGGCCTCTTTCCTAGCCACCTTGGCATCGTTCTGGTTCGACGCCAACTCCTCTTTGATCTTAGACATCCGAGTATGGAGGCTAAGACTGGTTTGGAGAGCCTACAGGTACAAAAGAAAAAAGAAAGGATTAGAAGCTGTACACGAAAAATAAAAGTGAAATCGTATGACAGGGACTTACCAAGAAGGAGATACCCGCAATGGAGGCGTCCAGGTCTTCGATGTCGGCTTCCTCCATGCGTGCCTTCTGAGCAGGGACATGAAACTGCTCCAGAACAGGGAAAGTGGCCGCCGTCCTAATAACGTCGTCCACCATGAAGTCAGAGGGTATCTGGATCGTCATGGTCGTAAGACCAGATCCCTCAACCCCCTTGCCCTTGTCGACCTTCGACGCAGGCTGACTCGATGCACCCTCCCCCTTTGCAGGTGGGGCGAAGCTAACAGGAATAGCCTCTATACCACCTTCAGCCTTTCGCTTGGCATCCTTAGGTGGGGTATCCACAGGAACGTACGACGATCTCGTACGTTTAGCCACTTGAACCTCCTGGGCGGCAGCTTTTCTTTTGGCAGCACGAGCAGCTGCTTCCATCGTCGACGCCTTCTTGGAAGCTGAACCTACACAGAAAAACAAAGTTAAAATCAAACAAAACTAATACAAACCAAGATATTGACGTACGATGTTTACCTTCCATATCTTTCTCCTCGATGATTTGCACTTCAGGCTCAATGTCGCTCTCTTCGCCGCCCTTCGACGTTCTATACGTACGATCCGTCACACTATAACTCAGAAAGTGTGAGATCAACTCGCTGGACTCTTCAGTCGTCTCAAACGTGAAGTTAACAACTGCAAGAAAACAGGCGATTAGTCATCAAAATCATGTAAAAAAACGTATAAAAATAAAGATAGACGCCTAAATTACCATTCGAGTTCCACTCAGGAACAACCCAAGACTCGTCGGAGACCGAAGACTGTCTGGACGAAGACGTAACGAGACTTCCACCCTCGATCATTCACTTGTGTGCGATGAACGAGCATGGTGTCATTCCTACCCTTAGGGAACAACCCATAACGGTTGTAGGGCAGTTTAGTCACGTTGTAAGCAGAGAGAAGGTCATCCACAGAGAAAGCACGACGACCCCAATCTTTGGTCACCCGTTCGATCACCAAGATGACTCGCCAGAATTGGGGCATTAGCTGTCCCGGAGACACGTCAAAACGAGTCATAAAAGCTCTTGCCAAAGGAGAATATGGCCATCGAAATCCGACTTTGAACGGATACTCAAAAAGAGCAAAGAAACCCTTTGGAGCATCCGCTGGACGGATCTCTCCGGCCACCCTCACAAAGGCATTCTCTGGTAACCCAGCTAATTCTCTTAATTCTCCTACTTCTAAGCTCTCAGCGATCGAACTCTTAACCTCCGACGACATGATGAAATCTAATCGGTTTAAACTATTTTTTAGACGAGTAAACCTAAAGTTTTCTAAACCTCTATTACTCTTCTTCGCTAAAGACTTCAAACGCATGAAACAAAGAGGAGAAAGTACCTTATAAAAGCCTAGTCGCACGAAATATTTGCCGAAAATAAGGTCAGACTACGATCTCGCAAAATCGATTTGGAAATTAAGAAGATTTGTAAAATCTTTTCTAATTATCAAACGCCTTATTTATAGTAACTGAATCAAATGAGTCATCAGGGATAATCGTGCCACGCGTCGCCAGATAACCGTTAGAAGACACGCGTTCAGGCTAACGGCTAGATAACGGCTATATTTCCAAACGTCTATTCGACCGTTAGACAACGTATTTTTACTCTTTGACCAGCGAATTAAAGATTTAGATAAAATAGAATTATTCTCTAAATCTTGGGGGCAAATTGTTAGGGTAAAAATCTACGATCGCACGACAATCGATTATAGTCATAAGATAAATATTAGGACGATAGTCCTGTATTAAGATAAGGTCCTGAAATAAAGCCTAAAAGAACTATCGAACAAAGATCATTAAACATCGAACGAATACATCGGATAAGTCGAACGATAACGACAATGAACGTACGACGATACTAACGAATAAATATATGAAGTTTATATCCTTTATGCAGGCAAGCTGATTATAATATCCAACAATTGTCCACCTTTGAGGAAATCGGAAATTGAGTACTATGCTATGCTTGTCGAAGATCATCACTACATCGAACAAGTCGTAAGTTATGTATCGTTCGACAGCATCAAAGAACGACCGTTACAAGCAAGATTCTAGCAGCGGTTACAATCTGGACATTAATTCTCAGCAGTACCGTTGGACAGTTACTCTCCGAGCATTAATTGAAGACAATAACGTTGGACGGTTACAATTCAATCATTGATGAGCCACAATACCGTTGGACCGTTATTTTCAAGCTACTATATAAGAAGGATCAAGCCAGTATTTCGGGACACGAAGTTCTACCCGAAGCTCACAAGTTCTATAATCATTATTCTAGCGAATCATCTGTAATTTACATTCGATTTCATAGTTTTCTCAGTTGTAATCGTACGATCAAAGCTGTATACTTGAAGGACATCACCCCTGATTGGTGATCATAGTGCTCTGTCGACTTATCTTTTAGGTCGACCGCAGGTTTTTTCCTCCGTCGTGAGGTTTTTCCTGCGTCATCAAATTATTTGTCTCATTTTACTTTTCCGCACTTATCATTGATTGTAATTTCTTTCTCTCGACGGTTAAGCCTCACACAAGTTTTGTTCGACATCGAGTTGTGTAATTTTTTACATAAACAATGTCCTTCAAGTATACAGCTTTGATCGTGCGATTACAACTGAGAGAACTATGAAATTGAATGTAAATTACAAATGATTCTCTAGAATAATGATTATAGAACTTGTGAGCTTCGGATAGACTTCGTATGTTGCAATGTTGGCTTGATTCTTCTTATATAGGGGCTTGATAATAACGGTCCAACGGTATTGTGGCTCATCAATGATTGAATCGTAACCGTCCAACGTTATTGTCTTCAATTAATGCTTGGAGAGTAACTGTCCAACGGTATTGCTGAGAGTTAATGTTCAGAATGTAACTGCTGCGAGAATCTTGCTTGTAACGGTCGATCTTGATGCTGTCGAACGATACATAACTTACGACTTGTTCGATGTAGTGATGATCTTCAACAAGCATAGCATAGTACTCAATTTCCGATTTCCTCAAAGGTGGACAATTGTTAGATATGATAATCAGCTTACCTGCGTCAAACATATAAACTTTGTATGTTATTCGTTAGTACTATCGTACGATATTGTGGATATCGTTCGACTCATTCGATGTGTATGTTCGATGGTTCTTTTAAGTTTTGTCTCAGGACCTTATCTTAATACAGGATCAATGTTCTAACATTTGTCTTACGATTATATTTGGTCGTCGTGCGATTGTAGATTTTTACCCTAACAATTTGCCCCCAAGATTTAGAAAATAATTCTAATTTTATCTAAATCTTTAATTCGCTGGACAAAGAGTAAAAATACGTTGGTAAACGGTCGAATTATCGTTGAGAAAATAGCCGTTATCTAGCCGTTAATTAGCCGTTATCCTGGACGCGTGTTCTTTCTAACGGCTAACTGTTGATACATGGCGTGATTATCTTGGATTGTAGTTGCTATAAATATAAGTATTCAGAGGAAGGAAAGATTTTACAAAATCTTCTCTTAATTTTCGTTCCGATTCACAAGATCGTAATCCGACTATTTTTGGCAAAGATTTCGTGCGACTAGGCTTTATAAGGTACCTTTTTCTTCCCTGTTTCATGCGTCTGAAATCAATAGCAAATAAGAGTAATAGAGGTTTAGATAATCTTAGGTTCACCCGTTTGAGAAATAGTTTAAATCGACTAGAGTTCATTATGTCGTCGGAAGTTAGGAGTTCGATTACGGAAAGTTTAGAAGTAGGAGAGTTGAGGGAACTGACAGGGTTACCAGAGGGTGCTCAAATAAGAGTGGCCGGAGAGATCCGGCCGGCGGATACTCCGACGGGGTTTTTTGCCCTGTTCGAATATCCGTTTAAGATCGGATTTCGATGGCCTTACTCTCCTTTGGCGAGGGCGTTTATGACTCGCTTTAGTTTGTCTCCGGGACAGTTGATGCCCCAGTTCTGGCGCGTCATCCTGGTAATCGAACGGGTGACCAAGGATTGGGGTCGTCGTGCCTTCTCTGTTGACGACCTTCTCTCTGCCTACAACGTGACGAAACTGCCCTACAACCGTTATGGGTTGTTTCCTAAGGGTAGGAATGACACCATGCTTGTTCATCGCACGCAAGTGAATGATCGAGGGTGGAAGTCTCGTTACGTCTTTGTCCAGACGTCTTCGGTCGCTGATGAGTCTTGGGTCGTTCCTGAATGGAATTCCAATGGTAATTTGGACGTTTGTTACTCATTATTGTGCTTTTATTTATTTTTCAATACTAATCGTATGTTTTTCTTTTTGCAGCTGTCAGCTTTACGTTCGAGACTACCGAAGAATCGACCGAGTTGATCTCGCACTTCCTCAGCTATAGTGTGACGGATCGCACGTATAGGACATCGAAGGGCGGTGACGAAAGTGACGTTGAACCTGAGGTGCAGGTGATCGAAGAGGCAGAGATGGAAGGTAAGTATCTTACGTTATTGTTAAAGTTTGTAGTAATCTTTTTTAGATTCTAATTTTCCTCTTTTGTATAGGCTCGGCTTCTAAGAAGGCGTCGACGATGGAAGCAGCTGCTCGTGCTGCCAAAAGGAAGGCTGCAGCCCAAGAGGGTTTAGTGGCTAAACGTACGCGATCGTCGTACGTTTCTTTGGATACCCCACCTAAGGATGTCAAGCGAAAGGCTGAAGGTGGGATAGAGGCTATCCCTCTTAGCTATGCCCCTCCTGCAAAGGGAGAGGGTGCGTCCAGCCAACCTGCGTCGAAGGTTGACAAGGGTAAGGAGAAAGAAGGGTCTGGTCTTACGACCATGACGATTCAGATCCCTTCTGATTTCATGGTGGACGACGTGATCAGGACGGCGGCCACTTTCCCTGTCCTGGAGCAATTTCACGTCCCTGCTCAGAAGGCGCGTATGGAGGAGGCCGACATCGAAGACCTTGATGCCTCCATCGCTGGTATCTCCTTCTTGGTAAGTTTCTGTCGTACGATTTTACTTTTATTTTTCTTATACAGCTTCTAACTTTCTCTTTTTTCTTATTGTAGGCTCTCCAAACCAGTCTTAGCCTCCATACTCGGATGGCTAAGATCAAGGAAGAAATGGCGTCGAGCCAGAATGATGCTAAGGTGGCCAGGAAAGAGGCCGACAAGGCCAAAAAGAAGCTGGTCCAATTGACCGACGAGGTTAATGCCAAGTCGGTTCAAATTGGGGATTTGGAATCCAAGCTGGAACTCAGCGAGCAATTCCAAGTTCAACAGCGGGAACGGCTGAAGTTGGCCTTGGACCACACCAAGGAGTTGGAGAAAGAGCTGCTGGTCGTTCGACGAGAGAAAGCTGAGAGGGAAGAAGCTCTATCGTCCAAGATCCAAGAACTGGAAGAGGACGCTGCCTTGGTTCGAGTGGTCGCACGTACTGCGGTCATGCGACGAATAGCCGCTGGGACTGTCACCTCTCAGATGGCAAAGGACGAAGTGGCCTCTTTCGTTCAGGTGATGGGCTCTGAAGACCTTCTTGATGAGGAGGATCTAAAAGGCCTGGACGAAGAAAAGCCTGCGGATGTCAAGGATGCAGGTGTCGAGGAGGAGGTTCCTGAAACCTCTGGATCCGTTCCTGCACATCCTGAAGAGACTGAAGAGGCTCCTGTCGTAGATCCATCTGCTACCAACGCTCCTTTAGAGTAGTTTTAATCTTTGTAATCGTAGAATTTCTTTTTTTTTTTTTTTTTTTTTGTACTCTGCCTTTTTAAGGCAGAAAAAATGTTTAATGAAAGAAATTTTGATTGAATATCGTGCGTTCTAGCTTTTTATCTTATGCCTTAGCTTTGTGTTCGTGTGTTATAATTTGTATCGTGCGTTTGTAGCATGTATCGTGCGTTTTAGCTTTTTGTCTTGTGTTTTTGCATGCATTTGTTTTTTAAAGTCCTTAGACTGATTTATAGAAACGTTTCTTTTGTACTCATGAGAGTATTCTTGCGACTGGCGAGTTGACTTGCGCTCTTGCGATATAATCGTGCGTTATAGCAGTTTTCTTGCGATCCATGCGATTTTTGTCGTGCGATTCTTGCGATAAGCATGCATTTAAGTCGTGCGATACTTGCGTTAATCGTGCGATCCATGCGATTTATCGTGCGATACCTGCGAAAAAGGACGACTAAGGGGTGGCCGTTGGCTTAGCCAACGGCGCTCCGATGCTTAAGTCAGTAATGGATAAGGAATAAATCGTATGTAAATAGGTTTAGAAATAATACCTTTTGAGGTGATGGGCGTTCCAGCTTCGTGGGATTTCCATACCTTCCATAGTCGTAAGTCTGTATGCTCCATTTCCAATAACTTTGGAAATTATGTAAGGTCCTTCCCATTTGATGGAAAGTTTTCCAGCGTTTGGCTCTTGTGTGTTTTGAAACACATGTCGTAAGACATAATCTCCAACTTGAAAAATTTTTGCCTTTACCTTTTTGTTGAAGTGTCTTTCGACAATTCCTTTTTGTGCAGCCATCGTTCGTAATGCTTTTTCTCGGATTTCTTCTAAGGCGTCAAGATCGTAAGATAAATTTATTGCATTTTGATCATATGTGCGACTTCTGGCAGTTGGTATTTGAGCTTCGATTGGCAAGACTGCTTCGCATCCATATACCAAAGAATACGGAGTTTGTCCGGTTGATGCTCTAGGTGTCGTACGATTTGCCCATAAGACAGATGGCAATTCTTCTACCCATTTTCCTTTTGCTCCTTTCAACCTCTTTCGGATTGAATTGATGATGACTTTGTTGCTCGACTCTGCTAATCCGTTAGATTGTGGATATCTCGGGGTTGAAGTGATTAACTTGATTCCTCGCTTTTCACAGAACGTACGAGTCTTATCACTTATAAATTGTGAGCCGTTGTCGCACATGATTTCAGCTGGTACCCCGAATCTATAAATGATGTTTTTCTGAATGAAAGATATGACTTCTTTATCTCGGACCTGTGAGAAAGCACCAGCTTCTATCCATTTCGAGAAGTAATCAGTGAGCACGAGTAGATAGACTTTTTGTCCAGGGGCTGGAGGTAATTTTCCCACGATGTCCATTCCCCATCGCATGAAAGGCCATGGAACTAGAACAGAATGTAAAGGTTCAGATGGTCGATGGACCATGCTCGAATGTTTTTGACATGCGTCGCATCGTTGGACGTATGTTATGGCATCTTCTCGTAGAGTAGGCCAGTAGTAACCTTGTCGTGAAATTCGACTAGCAAGACTTCTGCCCCCTGCGTGATTTCCACATTCTCCGTCGTGCATCTCTTGGAGAATTTGATTGATTTGTATCTTATTTGTGACGCATCGTAGAAGAAGTCCTGTCGTAGATCTTCGATAAAGTTGATCTTCAAAGATTGTATATCTTGAAGCTTTCGACCTTGTTTTTCGGGCTTCCATTTTATCTTCAGGTAGTTGGTCGTGCTTGAGGTAGTTCCATATGTCGAGCGACCAATTATAAATTTCTTCGTTCATCTGTACTTCATCGTTTGTTGCAATTGTTGGTGTTGTGAGATGAAGTATTGGGATATTTTCCATGAACGGATCATGAAATGCAGATCCCAGATTGGCCAGTGCGTCCGCTTGCATATTTAGATCTCTTGGTATTTGCTCGATCAGGAACTGTTCAAATCGTGCGATTCGATCTTTAACGGCTTTGAGATAACTCATCATTTTTGAGTCTTTTGCTTGAAAATCTCCATTTACTTGGTTTACGACTAGTAAAGAATCGCTTCGAACGTGCAACTGTTTTGCCCCCAGTCTAAGAGCAATATCTAGTCCTGCGATCAAAGCTTCATATTCTGCTTCATTGTTTGTGGCTTTGAATTCGCATCGTACGGAGTATACTATATTTCCCCCTTGTGATGATTTTAAGACAATACCTAATCCACATCCTCGTACGTTCGAGGAACCATCAACGTAGAGTATCCAAGGCTGATTGTCTGAAATCATCACAACTTCGTCGCACGTCGTGGGTTCCAATCCTGGAGAAAACTCTGCCACGAAATCTGCTAGTACTTGCGATTTGATGGCTGTCTTGGGTCTAAATTCAATGTCGAACCCACTGAGATAAATGCTCCATTTGGCTAGTCGTCCTGTCAGTTCTGGTTTTCGAAGCACCGTCTTGAGTGGATAATTGGTCACAACAATGATATGATGTGACTCGAAGTAATGCCTTAGCTTCTTTGCTGCCGTCATAAGACCTAGTAGCAATTTTTCCATTGATGTGTACCTGGTTTCTGCGTTGAGGAAAGATTTGCTGACATAATAGATTGGTTGTTGTCGTTGATCTTCTTCTCGCACAAGTACTGCACTTGTCGCATTTTTGCTCACTGCCAAGTACAACTGTAGACTTTCTCCTTCGACTGGTTTTGTCAGCAGTGGAGGTGATGTCATATATCGCTTCAATTCCTGCAAAGCTTTCTCATGTTCGTCTGTCCACAAGAAGCCTTGATTCTTTCGTAGGACATTATAGAACAAATGGCATTTATCCGATGATCGTGAAATAAATCGGGTTAAAGCTGCCACTCGTCCTGTTAACTTCTGGACTTCTTTGACATTCCTTGGAGATTGTATCTCGACGATAGCTTTGACTTGTTCTGGACTTGCTTCGATTCCGCGTTGCGTGACCAAGTACCCTAAGAATTTTCCTGCTCGTACTCCGAAGGAACATTTTGTTGGATTGAGCTTCATCTTGTATTGTCGTAGGATATCGAAAGATTGCTTTAAATGTGTGACGTGATCGATCGAACGTTCTGATTTCACAAGCATGTCGTCGATATAAACTTCCATCGTTCGACCAAGATGTTCCTTGAACATCATGTTAACCAATCTTTGATATGTTGATCCTGCATTCTTGAGACCAAATGGCATAACTTTGTAACAGTATATGCCTTTGTCTGTCATGAATGCAGTCTTCTCCTGGTCGTCCGTGTGCATCAATATTTGGTTGTATCCTGAATATGCGTCCATGAATGTCAACAATTCATGTCCTGCTGTCGCGTCAACCATGGCGTCGATATGAGGTAAAGGAAAAGGATCTTTTGGACAAGCTTTGTTTAGATCCGTGAAATCAATGCAGACTCGCCATTTTCCGTTCTTCTTTTGTACGACGACTACATTAGCCAACCATTCTGGATATTTGACTTCTCGGATCTTCCCTGTTTTAAGCAGATTGTCAACTTCATCGTTGATCACTTTATTTCTTTCAGGCGCGAACTTGCGACGTTTCTGCTTAATGGGTTTGAACGTAGGATCCACGTTCAATTTGTGCGATATAATGCTTGGATCTATTCCAACCATATCTTCGTGCGACCATGCAAAACAGTCTGAATGTTCCTGCAAAAAAGATATAATTGTATTTTTTATGTCAGGGGGGAGCGAGGCTCCTACGAAGACTTTTCGATCAGGATGTTCAGGATCAAGGACGACTTCTTCTAGCCGAAGATCGTCGTTCGATTTCCTCTCATCCTGGCTCTGTAATTGCTAGATGTCCTGCGACTTTGTCTTCATCGTAATCTTGTAACATTCTCGTGCGATTTTGTTCTCACTAGCAATCTCTTGAATTCCCCATGGAGAAGGAAATTTAATCTTCTGGTGGTATGTCGAAGGAATTGCTTTCATCTCGTGGATCCAGGGTCTTCCAAGAATAACATTGTAAGCTGATTGGCAGTCCACAACGTTGAACTTTGTTTGTTTGTTGATGCCTTTGGCGTAGACAGGCAAGATGATTTCTCCAAGAGTGTTCATCGGGTCTCCATTGAATCCAATCAGAGTAGTACTTCGTCGCACGATTTCTGACCGTTCGATTCCCATGACTTTAAGAGTATCTGCAAAAATAACGTTAGCCGAACTGCCTCCATCAATCAATATTCTCTTAGTCGAACAGTTTCCGATTGTCAACTGTATGACTAGAGCGTCATGATGTTTATGATGGACTCCCTGTGTATCGTCTTGGTCGAACGTGATTGCCATTGCGTCGAGTTCTTTTTCTGTCTTTGATTTGGCTTCTCCAGGGATTGGATGTTCGCTTGGACCATCTCGTGCATGTCGCTTTGCAGCTGAATATGTAAGTCCACAAACTTCTGATCCTCCAGTGATGCAGTTTATGACTTTTGTATGAACTGGTGACGCTGGTCGTCCTTGTTCTTCTGGGATGAGGCCTTTTAGATGCCCCTTAGATTTCAAATATGAAATCTCCTTCTTTAAACTGATGCATTCATCCGTCGTATGACCATGATCGTCGTGGAAATCGCACCATCTGTTCTGATCTTTGTCTTTGCTTGGTTTATCAGATTTCTTCGGCCATCGTACGTTTGCATCAATTTTTCGCAGTGAATCCACCAAATCTTTCGACGTACCTGCAAAATTGTAAGTAGATAACTCTGGATATCGTATTTTAGCAGTACCTTTGCTTGGTCGAGTTTTTGACTCGTATCGAGGATTTCCGATCTTGTTTACTCTTTTATGCTTAAAGTCATGTTTTTGAGCACCAAGAGGTTTCTTTTCTGCGGAATGCTTTCGTCGGAAGAGAGCATCATCTTCTATTCTCATGAAAGCTAGCGTTCTAGCTCGTACGTCGTCGAAGTTTTCTGGTGGATATTTCGTCAATTCCAGATATAATCCAGAGGAATCTTCTAATCCACGCTTATATGCCTCTATTGCAGTTTTCACGTCGCAATTTTTTATTTCAATCATTGCTGCATTGAATCTGTTGAAGTAGTCGCGGATTGTTTCTCCAGATTTCTGTACGATATAGTACAGGTCGCTGGTCTGCTTCTCCATCTTACGACTGCTAGCAAATTGTCGAGTGAATTGGTTCACCAATTCTGCAAATGATCCAATACTCTTTGGCTTTAAGTTGATAAGCCATTGTAATGCTGCTCCTGTTAAAGTTGATCCAAAGCTTTTGCACATGCAAACTTCTTGATATTGCGCCGGTATAGGAACTGTCCACATAAGTTGCTTGTACTGTGCTATATGTTCGACTGGATCTGTGATTCCAGAATATTTTGTTGCGAAAGCTGGTATAGTATATTTCTTAGGAACGTCAACAAGAGCTAATTCATCAACGAACGGTGAAGCCTGAAATCCAGTTTTAGGTTCGACTTCGACGGGTACTGCTGCTCCGGGTAGCTTTGTGAGTAACGCGAACAATTTTTGATTTTGTTCTTCCAGGGATTTCAGTCGTACGTTCAGAGGGTCTTCAACGTTTATTGGGTTTGTTGGAATACAACTAGAAGAGATTCCGGTACTGGGTGGTATTGTCGTATGAATGGTGGAACTAGCAGCTGTGGGTATATGACCAGGAATAGGAATTTGTTGGGAAAAAGGCTCGAACGTGAACATGGGTGCTCCTTGAGGCATAGAAGGTGGACCTCGAGGCATAGGTGGCGGGCCATGAGGTATTGGTGGTGTAAACTGTGGTAAAGATGGTTGTACGTTGTTGTATTGTTGGTTCACAGTTGAAAATGGCATTGAGGCATTGAACTGTGGTCGAGGCGGTGGTCTTAGATATTGAGGAGGATATGGAGGAGGGATAGACATTGGGATAGTCATCGATGGTCCTGGTAAAGCTCGAAGACGTTGAATTTCGTTGTTAGCCTCTTGCAATTGTTGTTGGAGTGATGCTATGAATCCGTTATCCATTGTCCTGCGCAAATAGCTCAAAGAGAACTCAAAGAAAAGGTTAGTACTAAGGCGCACTTTTCACCGAATGAAATTTTTCTCAAAACGGAGCCCCACGGTGGGCGCCAAACTGTTTATGTAAAAAATTACACAACTCGATGTCGTAAGAAACTTGTGTGAGGCTTAACCGTCGAGAGAAAGAAATTACAATCAATGATAAGTGCGGAAAAGTAAAATGAGACAAATAATTTGATGACGCAGGAAAAACCTCACGACGGAGGAAAAAACCTGCGGTCGACCTAAAAGATAAGTCGACAGAGCACTATGATCACCAATCAGGGGTGATGTCCTTCAAGTATACAGCTTTGATCGTGCGATTACAACTGAGAGAACTATGAAATTGAATGTAAATTACAAATGATTCTCTAGAATAATGATTATAGAACTTGTGAGCTTCGGATAGACTTCGTATGTTGCAATGTTGGCTTGATTCTTCTTATATAGTGGCTTGATAATAACGGTCCAACGGTATTGTGGCTCATCAATGATTGAATCGTAACCGTCCAACGTTATTGTCTTCAATTAATGCTTGGAGAGTAACTGTCCAACGGTATTGCTGAAAGTTAATGTTCAGAATGTAACTGCTGCGAGAATCTTGCTTGTAACGGTCGATCTTGATGCTGTCGAACGATACATAACTTACGACTTGTTCGATGTAGTGATGATCTTCAACAAGCATAGCATAGTACTCAATTTCCGATTTCCTCAAAGGTGGACAATTGTTAGATATGATAATCAGCTTACCTGCGTCAAACATATAAACTTTGTATGTTATTCGTTAGTACTGTCGTACGATATTGTGGATATCGTTCGACTCATTCGATGTGTATGTTCGATGGTTCTTTTAAGTTTTGTCTCAGGACCTTATCTTAATACAGGATCAATGTTCTAACATTTGTCTTACGATTATATTTGGTCGTCGTGCGATTGTAGATTTTTACCCTAACAATGCTCATCCCCACTTCCCTAGTATATTTGTATTCGATTATTTTTAATTTCACTTAAATAAACATGTTTACAAACATTTGATTTCGATACACCCATCTGGTCTGTTTTCCTATCGTGGTAATCAAAAGTGGAGGATTTAGCCCATTTTCTTGACCAACCCACTTAGCATGCAACTTTATTAACAATCTATTAATTAATTTAGGATTAGACATTAAATTAATTGTGCCTTTGTTTTTGGTTTTGGGCCTTTTGGACTCGTTTGGTATATGTATTATGGGCTTCAGTTTTATTTATTTCACTAGCTTCATGGATCAGTCAATATGACTCAACATTTAAAACACCTTCTTATTATCATACAATCAAAATACCCTCCAAATGTAGAGATCATTTCTTAACCAAACTATTATATGTTAAAACCATCAATAAAACTAAAAAAACTTTTTAATTGAAATCTCATTTCCATTAAAGGGCAAAATTAAATTGAGGAGTTTCATCTCCAACTAATTATGTGGTTAAGGACCTAAGGTTCAACCTTCCTTTCCCTAATCGGTCTTGGGGCCTACCTATGGTCCGATCTATGTGTTTTTTTAACATGTCCCAAGTCAGGTCTAAACCAGCAACAAATTTTTTTATCGTAAAAATCAAGTTCAAGTGTAAAAAAAATTGTGTTTGAAAGATTTTCTTTTTTTATACAATATCTTATTCATACACTTCAAAATCTCTATATGGGGCATTCAAATACAATTTAAAAGCATTTTTTTACATAAAATGTTATACATGGCTATATAATTATGATTTAGTATTGAAACATTTACAAAACTTAAAAAATATCAAATAGAATTTTGAAAACTTAAAAAAAAACTTGAAAATATTATAATCATATTGAAAACTTGATATATAAAATAAAGAATTTATTTCTCTAAAAACATAATGCTAATGTATAGCTGATCCTTGCTTAAACCAGACCTTATTTTTAGATGAAAAGCATAACTGAAACATTTACAAAATTAAAAAAAGATATCAAGTAGAATTTCGGAAACTTAAAAAAAACTTGAAATTATTATAATCATATTGAAAAACTTCATATATAAAATATAAGAATTTATTTTTCTAAAAAATAAAGCTAATGTATAACTGATCCTTACTCAAGCAGGACGTTATTTTCGGGTGAAAAGCATAACCGAACCATGACCCACGGGCAATAATCAATCCCCGTCGACCATTTGGCATTTCTAACAAAAAAACAACATTGCGATTCTTGTCCTTATTTTTTTTATTCATTAACCATATTATACAAAATTTATAATAAGGTTAAAATTATAACTTTGTGTTTTAAAGAATACATATTTATTATTTAGATTCCAAGCATACAAAATATACGACATCAAGTTTAATCAGATTGACCGACTTTAGAAAATCTTTGACAAAAATTGAATTAAAGGAAATATTATTAAATATTTTATAGCCGTTGGTCTTCACTTTCCTTATTACAGTCCTGAGTCCTACCGATGTGTATATA
Organism: Centaurea solstitialis; assembly: GCA_030169165.1. Lineage (NCBI taxonomy): Eukaryota > Viridiplantae > Streptophyta > Magnoliopsida > Asterales > Asteraceae > Centaurea > Centaurea solstitialis. Next base: position 7,894,777 of record CM058046.1, read on the forward strand.
TATCTCTCATCGTTCACTCTAAAAGACTCTATTACCAAATAGCTTTTCTTCTTCACTACGTTCTAATAGGAAACCCTAGGCGCATTATTTTCCCCAAATTGCAACTGTAATTTACACAAATCGATGCCTATATTATAGCCGGTATGATTTCTATTCTTGATTGAAGGTTGAATGTTTTGTTTCTATTCTGATTCACTCAATGTTTTGTAATTATGATTGTTCTTGGTGATTATTTGATTGCTAATATGATTGATTGATTGTGAAAAGCGAGTGATAAACTGACGGATTTCCTTAAAATTATGAACAGAAATAGACTTGGAAGTTGATTAGATCAAAGTTGATTAAGGTATGAAAGCAGTTAACGCTGATTTTGCAGATCTTCTCATCCAACTCATGGGAATGATTCAGATTTTCATCTAGTTGGTTAAACTTGTTCTTTTTGTAGTTATGATTTCTCATCTCCTTTCTACTACTCCATGTATAATAAATGATTTTTTGGTACAGCTTCAACCAGGCACCGGGTAACTTTCCTTATCTTTCTCTTTGTTGTTAGTCAAGTAGCGAGTGCAAGGGACAGATTGATATGTATAACTGGTAAGTTTTCTCTTCTCTTCTATGATTTACTATTGGGGTGCTTCTAAGGTATACACCCTCTTCTTTGTCCTTGGTTTGTAGGTTGAGTATCCGCAAACAGTCTTCTTATTTTATTCAACTTTGTGTTTTCTTACTTTTTCCTTCTTGGGAAGTCCTAAAATAAATGTTTCTCTGTATGTTGAAACCCATTTTGATTAGTTTGATTGACTGCATTTTCTTTAAAAATCTGAACTATCAGGCATTCAAAATGAGTAACACTTCGGTATCCGTCAGTTTGTATATCCTAATAAACTTACAGAAAACTTTGGAATTCCTTTTCTTTTGAGATTTTGATATTGGTAAAAGAATGTCTAAACCTTTCCACCAGTTATGCTTTTCCCCGAATCCTTTTTTGATTTTTGCAGTTACTGTTTACCCTATTAGCTCTTCTTCGAGTACATTATCTTGATTGGTATGAAATATTGAAATATACTGGTTCCAGCTTATGCAAATTTCCAGGTTTCTCTTTTCGATAGAAATGATTTGTTTTATCTTTTATACTTTAGTGGTAGTTGCCTTCATTGAAGTTTTAGATAAGTTGTTTTAAAAATGTAAACTAGTTGTAGGTCATGCACATGCTAAAAACCCACAAGAATGCTTTCAAGGCACTAATTGCTGCTGATTATGTTGAAAATATGTAGGGTTATAGTTTTGAGATGGGTGAGTCAATTAAAACTTTTGGTTTTCTTAAAATGAACAATCCTATTGGAAAGGTGCGTCTTCTTTGATCTGATTCGGCAGTTCTTAGCCGTCTACAAACTATCAATGCAATTTGCAAGTCCTTCTCATGACCCATCATCGAGTAACCTCTCTGGGCTAAAGTCCCTTCCGCATCAAGACACAAATAATTATACATGTTTTTCCCTTTATAACATGTTGCCCTCTTCTGGTTGTCATGTGATACATACACAGAGGTGCAGGCCTCTTTTGTTACTCTAGTTATGTTGTCTAATTATCTCGAACTAAAAGATTTCCGATTGGTAGACAGAGGTGCAGGCCTCTTTTGTTATTCTAGTTATGCCATTAAATTAAAGGAAAGAGTAAAGCCTAAATTTAAAGGAAAGAGAAAATCCCTTTCTGATCAATCCAAATTCTGCTAAGAAGGTATCAAATCTAAGAAGTATGTGTGGATTATTATGATTTTCTACTTGGATAGTTACTAAAATGCTGCTGAAAGGTGGTCATACTTGTAATTTTGGATTGCAGGGGAACAGGTTGGGAAAGAAAAGGTAGCAGAGCGGACTAGCTTTCATCGTCTGATCACTTATCCAATTATCTGTGTGCGCATCTTATTTTTTTGGTCAAAAGTAAAAACCTTTCGCATGTAAAGTTCTTCTTCAATCTTTGCCCATGGATCAACTAGATACTGTACTTTTCTAGACTTTGTGAGATGGACATATTGCATTAGTGGATATGGGAGCCATTTATCATTTCTGTGGTCTCACAACCTGCTTCTCCCCTGTCAGTACATGTGTTTACTTCCGGACATGGGCTTCAATGTAAGTAAGTTTATTTATTGATTGGCGCTCTACTAGTTCTCTATGTTTGTCCACTAATGTGCATCTAACTGTAGATTTTGTTCTGAGTCAAGTTGTAGATTCTTAAGTTTACAAAGAAGAGCAGTAAGTGCAAAGACATATCGATATGTAAAACCAGTAAGTTATCTTTTTCTCTTCTCTTCTATGATTTACTATTGGGATGCTTCAAAGTTATACTCTCTCTTCTTTGTCCTTGGTTTGTAGGTTGGGTAAGATTTTAGTCATTTTCTTGTTCGTCCCGTAAGGTAAATTGACCCGGTAAGCACTTACTGGGTAAGCGTCAACTAAACGGCCCCTTAATGTTTTTCATCCATGAGTTCTTTTTACGAGCATGTGGCAGCTCCAAATGATTGGTTATGAATCACAGTGCTATTTCACCTTCAACAAAGAGGTATCATTGTGGACTAGCTTTCATCATCTGATCACTTATCACTAGATAGGATATTTCTTTCAGGATTTAGGTTTGTACAACTGTTTCTGTGCTCAACGTATTTTAGCATACTTGTTAAGTAAGATAACTCTAAGTTAAAACTCATGCTTTTCACAACTTGTGTAAAATAATCGTCCTCATATCCTTTGGTTGGGCTGGACAAGAATTAAGAAAAAAACCAATTTAATTTTGAATTACACAAGTCTCAATATTGAAATGGTAAGTCATGCAATTTAAATTGGGATGGGTTTCGTTCTTACGAATTACCTTGTCGTTTGCAGTCGTAAAGATTTTGGGACTGTAATTAGTCGCGAGAAGGATGACCACATTAAGGTTGTAGTTTCTCTTCTTTTCAAAACAGCGTGTGGTGGTAGCTGTTGAAGGCAATCTTTGATAAGAAATTCAATGCCCTAGATCAACATAAGAAGATCTATCACTTCCTACTCCTACCATGCAGATTCTGTTCCTACTCAAGTAGTTAATTAAGAACTTTAACAAAGATGAGCACCAAGTGCAAGGGACCAATCGATATGTATAATTAGTAAGTTCTTCTTTTTTTGTGTTCTGTCATCTATGATTTACTTTTGGGGTCATTCAAAGTTGTACTCCCTCTGTCTTTGCACCCTTGCTTCTTCCATGAAATATCCTTCTGTTATAAAAGAGTGAAAGACCCATTTGTCAGCAGGTCCATGAACGTCAACTCTCAATATGTTCTCCTAAAATATCAGTTAGTTCATTTCACCCACACCAACCTTTCTTATCCTACTCACAACTTTCAAAGATCAGTTCATTTTTTTTTCCCTCCCATGATCCTGGGGTTGAAGCCAAATGTCATGAAAGAGTGGTTTCTAATAACTTCAAAGTCCTTAATCAACAAAGAAGCCTTTTTCCCCGAATATGAAGGTTATACAAGTTGTTGTTTTATGGTTGACATATTCATCATTGATAATCTCTGAATAGTCTTGGTTGAGTTCACTTTGAAAACATCTACCAGATGTCCAATCCTGTCGATTGCAAGGTGCATCTTTTACTATGTTTGGGAGGCTGTGTATGAGCGCTTTAGGCACATGGTAACTGGAGGAGGCTCTTCATGCGATGTGAGTGCAATCCAGGGCATTATTGCTTGAGAGCGTTACATTATAGTTTTTTTGTATATTGTAGTCATTTATCACCGGTTTCACACTTTATCCGTGATTGCAGGATGAGACCTGCATACAATTATTATATTTTATTGATTTTTCTGTTGTAAGTTGCTTATTTTAGTTCATTTTTTTATCTATCCGTAGTGTTCTCAAAATACTTCAAAGTCCTTAATCAACAAAGAAGCCTTTTTCCCCGAATATGAAGGTTATACAAGTTGTTGTTTTATGGTTGACATATTCATCATTGATAATCTCTGATAGTCTTGGTTGAGTTCACTTTGAAAACATCTACCAGATGTCCAATCCTGTCGATTGCAAGGTGCATCTTTTACTATGTTTGGGAGGCTGTGTATGAGTGCTTTAGGCACATGGTAACTGGAGGAGGCTCTTCATGCGATGTGAGTGCAATCCAGGGCATTATTGCTTGAGAGCGTTACATTATAGTTTTTTTGTATATTGTAGTCATTTATCACCGGTTTCACACTTTATCCGTGATTGCAGGATGAGACCTGCATACAATTATTATTTTTTATTGATTTTTCTGTTGTAAGTTGCTTATTTAAGTTCATTTTTTTATCTATCCGTAGGTGTTCTCAAAATACTTGTGTATGGTGGCATGTCCCGAATGTAGCTATGCACCTACTTTACATCCATATAGGGATTAAGGGGGTGTTTGGGATTGTTTTATTTAAAACAACTTATGCTTATTTGCTTATAATTGGTTGGAAAAGTAAATGGTTTTAACATCTTTAAAAACTCTTATTTGCTGGTTGGCCCATGATAAGCCTTTTATCCAATTCCCAAAACTCCTTATTTGCGGGTTGGCTCCATTATAACAAATAAGGAGTTTTACTAAGCAATCCAAACACCACCTAAGAAAGCTTAACTTGCATTCATGCTTATTTGTCAATCGATTCTTTAGTAACTTTCCTCTATACTGGTGTTACTTTTCTTATGCATATGCAAAATTCACCGTTTCATTGTATATGAATAATGGCAATTAGATAAATGGAGGCTGAGTATATAGCTACGTTGCTGGTTTCCTCTACTAAATGTGCTCTGCATTCTCATCAAGAAAGTAACATGCTCTGTGTTTGAATCATAGAAAAAAGTGAAGCTAGGGGGTTTGAAAAACAGGAAGTAAGTCAAGGTGTGATTTGACTTTTCGTACGAGGGTTTGTTGGAGACTGAGAAACGTTTTCTACATGAAGAGTCTGTTGTAAAGTTCAATCTATATCTTAAACATGAGGAACTTGTAAGTACATTGTTTATACTGCTGGACGTGGATTTCAATGTATTTTCTTAAGTATTTTCCTATTAGTTATGTATTTTCCTACTGATTTGTGTCTAGCATGCAGGTTCTGTTCCAAGTCGAGTAGTAGATTTAGAACTTTAACGAATATGAGCTCCATGTGCAAGGGACAAACGATATGTATAAGTGTATAACCAGTAAGTTTCTTTCTGTCCAATGGTTTACTTTTGGATTCGTTCAAAGTTGCACCCCTGCTTCTTCCATTAACTAACTTATAACTTTGAACTACTTGGAGTACTTGTATATGGTAGTTGTTTCTCATCAGCTTCACACTTCTTCATCCATGATTGCAGCAGGATGAGATCTGCATGCATTTATCGAATTTTGTGGAATTTTCTTTTTCTTGTAAGTTGATTATTGAAGTTCAATTTTTTATATAAACTGTTGGGAAAATGCTTCTTGCGAATGCTGCAACTCTAAACGATAATGCTATGGATCAACTACTTCTGGGGTCGTTCAAAGTTATGCTCCCTCTGTCTTTGCACCCCTACTTCTTCCATGAAGTATCCCTCTTTTAGAAAAAAACCCATTCGTCAACAAATCCACGAACATCAAATCACCCGCACCAACCTTTCTACTCACCAACGTTAGTCTTTCAAGTCCTACTCACAACCTTTAAAGATTATTTCAGATTATGTTTCTCACTCATGACCCGGAGGTGGAAGCCAAATGTCCTGCAACAGTGGTTTCCGAAGTCTGAACAAATTGTTTGAACATCAGTTTTTTGGAGGTATTTTCAAGAGATTGTAAGGTTTGGTGTTTCAAGGTTCTTCATGCCTTATTCATGTAAGATGGTATTAGTACACTGCTAAAATAATCTTTTTCGTCCGACAGTTCTTGTTAACGAGCTTGTAGCAGCTTAAAATGTGGGCTATGAAAAATTCATTTCTGTTGTGTACACGATCTGCTCCCTCCTGTAAGTATATGTGTAATAACATAAAATGCTAGATGACTATTGTTTATGCTACATTATGCAAGGTTTCAACATATTATCCTAAGTGAGTTTCTTTACAAATTTTCTTTGTATCATTTCTCAAGTACTTTCCAGCTAGCATGCAGTGAACGTCCTGAGCAATGGTGTAGGTTGAGGCATTGAGCACTTTAAGAGAGATGAGCTCTAGTTGCAAGGAACAAAGCTATATGTACAATTGGTATTTTTTTCCTACTAATGGTGATATTGTAGTAAGAGTAACACGGATGTAGACAGACTTGGATGATCGACAGGAAGGACGATCGTCTTCAATGGTGGTTTGGAGCATCTGCAATATTTTGGGATGGATTGGGTGCTTTGTTTCTCCTAATTACTGTAATAGTGACCTTTGTTTACTTGCCAAAATCTTCTTTTTTTCAAATTACAATTCTATTTGTCTTTTATCTTCATGTTTCTGTGTTTATTTTGATCTTTTCAGGTTTTATGAGAGAGGACTTGGTTATGGAAATATCATATTTCTAAGGCTTATCAGACAAGAATGGAGGACCCTTTGGTGTTTGTCTTAACTTCTTTTGTGTTTTGATTTTGTATTTATGGGGGGGAGGGTGGTCTAAGAAACTTCTATTAAAACCTTATCACCCTCTTATTATCCTTCAAAATCCCCTGTAAAAACAGTTTCATAACACCTAGTAAGTTTTTGTTCAATTTGCTATGATATTTTCAAACCGATATTTTTTTTTTTTTGTATATAATTTATGCGGTGAACCCTATATTTATAAGTGTGTGTATGTTGCAGATCTTCTCATCCAACTCATGGGGTCTTCAGATTTTCATCTAGTTGGTTAAACTTGTTCTTTTTGTAGTTATGATTTTCTTCTCTTTCAACTACTCCATGTATAATAAATGATTTTTTGGTACAGCTTCAACCAGGCACCGGGTAACTTTCCTTATCTTTCTCTTTGTTGTTAGTCAAGTAGCGAGTGCAAGGGACAGATGATTGTATAACTGGTAAGTTTTCTCTTCTCTTCTATGATTTACTATTGGGGTGCTTCAAAGGTATACACCCTCTTCTTTGTTCTTGGTTTGTAGGTTGTGTATCCGCAAACAGTCTTCTTATTTTATTCTACTTTGTGTTTTCTTACTTTTCCCTTCTTGGGAAGTCCTAAAATAAATGTTTTTTTGTATGTTGAAACCTATTTTGATTAGTTTGATTGACAGACTACTGCATTTTTCTTTAAAAATCTGAACTATCAGGCATTTGAATTACTTGGAGGACATGGGTAATAAGTTATGGTTATTATTCCGTGCTTGCTTTTTTTTTTGCATTGCTTTGGGCAAACAATGATTCTCTTTGGTCTACACGTTGTATGTCATCTGTGGTGATGCACAATTGAATTCTTTGGAGGTTGGATGGATGGAGGAGTGGCATCTGAGACTGGAGGGGGAATACTGGAGGCCCATCTACTGAAAGGTTAAAAAGATGATGCAGGATGGGAAGGGACAAAGATGAAAGACACTCCTAGTGGTACTACTGCATGGGGCAATGCTGGCACAACTAAAACTGATGAAAGCAAGTTGGCCTGGAATTTAGCTGCTACTCACCCTCAACTAAAACAGGTGGATGGGTTGCCATGAAAAAGGGAAATTGGGTGAGCTACCGAACGAAGTGATTATGTATTTTTTACTTGATTTGCATCTAGCGTGCAGGTTCTGGTCTAAGTCAAGTAGTAGATTAAGAGCTTCGACGAAGTGAGCTCCAAGTGCAAGGGACAAACAAGATGTATAACGTATAAGTTCCTTTTCTGTTCTATGGTTTAATTTTGGATTCTTTCAAAGTTATACTCACTCTGTCTTTGCACCCCTGCTTCTTCCATGAACTAACGTATATTTTAGAAACATATGGGGATTAGATGTTCATGGAAGAAGCAGGGGTGCAAACTGCAAAGACAGAGTATTCTCTTAAGCAAGTTTACTTTTCGATTGGCACTGACCCATTGTACTAGTTACGTATTTGCCAACTGATTTGCATTTTGTGTGCAGTTCTGTTCCTCGCCAAGTAGCAGATTAAGAACTTTTACAAAGATGAGTGCTAAGTGCAAGGGGAAACGATATGTATAACAGTAAGTTTCTTTTCTGTTCTATGATTTACTGGGGTCGTTCAAAGTTATGCTCCCTCTGTCTTTGCACCCCTACTTCTTCCCTCTTTTAGAAAAGACACATTCGTCAACAAATCCGTGAACATAAAATCACCCACACCAACCTTTCTAATCCTACTTGCAACTTTCAAAGACCAATTCAATTTTTTCCCACCCATGATCATGAGGTAGAAGCCAATTATCATGAAACAGTGGTTTCGAGGAATGACATTAAAAGAGAATGTGGTTTTTCGAGGGATCGTGTTTCACTTCCCCAATAGTATTTGCTTGTTTAGGTGATCACTTGTCAATCTATTGTACGTTTTTCACCATTTAATAGTATATGGAATAATGTTATAATAACAGGGAAAGGTTTTGCGCTTAGCCTGAGTACTGTATGTACCAGGAGCTACGTGGTATGCACATCTCATCCAGAAAGTAAGATGACCTGTTTTTGAAGCTCTAGAACAAAGTTAAGCTAGGCGGTTGGAAAAATGGAAGTTAGCAGTTACGATGCTTAACAAAAGTTACACGGTTTGAATAGATAATGATGGAGATGGAAAAGGCTTTGCTTGGAAAACTAATCCGAGGGACTTTTTTACTATTAAATCACCCACACAACCTTTCTAATCCTACTCGGAAGCTTTCAAAGATCAATTCACTTTTTTCCCACCTATGATCCTGAGGTTGAAGCCAAATATCATGAAACAGTGGTTTCGAGGAGTGACATTAAAAGAGATTGTGGTTTTTCGTGGGATGGTGTTTCACTTCCCCAATAGTATTTGCTTGTTTAGGTGATGACTTGGTTTGTTTTTAAGAAAATTTTGAGTACGAACTTATTGGGCTTAATGACTTGGAAGTCCGTTATCATCAAAGAAGTTTTTTCCGTATGTGAAGGTTATAGAAGTTGTTATTTTATGGTTGACATCTTCATCGTTCATAATCTTTGAATAGTCTTGGTTGACCTATCCAATGTCACTTTAAAAAATCTACTCATGTCCAATTCTATTGATAGCGAGGCATGCTTTTACACTGATCCACATCCTATGTATGAGAGATTTAGGCATCAGAGTTCTTATGTTAGCAAGTGCGTCGGGTTCATGCTTGAGAGCATCTTAATATATTTTTCACTTGATGTAATATCTATTTTACAAACCCCTTCTCAGGTCGTAATGTCACTGCATAAGTTATGTTTATATAGCATTTCACCAACATTATCTTTAAGTCACTCCAGCCTTAAAAGTCATTTCAGATTAATGTTTCATCATGACCGGAGGGTGCAGCATGCCTGAACAGTGGGTCTTGAAGTTGACAGCTGTTTGAAGATCATGCAACAACGGTTCCCTAATGGTTCTCTAAGCATTGGTCTTTCTGTATTCACAGTCCTTTCCCTCCACTTCTTTGCACGCATTTTCTTATTAGGGTTTATGTTATTATGTTCATTATAAAGAGCAAAAATTAGAATTTTGCTAATTTTCATAGAATCATGCATGCTATTCCCATCAATTTACGTTTTTTTCAAGAGTCCTTGTTTCCAGTGGCTCATTTTATTTGTTTTTGCAGTTGCTGTTTACGTGATCTGTTCATCGAGTATGTCAACTTGATTGGTTATGAGATATATTCGTTCCAACTTATTCAGAAGTTTCAGGTTTCTCTTTTGGATAGAAATATCTCTTTTAGCTTATTTGAATTAATGGTAGCTGCCTTCATCAAAGTTTTAGAAAATTTGTTCTAAAGGTATAAACTTGTAGGTCATGCACATGCAAAAAAACGAACAAAATTGTTTTCAAGGCACTAATTGCTACTGAATATGTTGAGGTTGAAGTTATATAGGATGATAATTTTGAGATGGTCGAGCCAACTTAAGCTCCTAATTTTCTTAAGATGAACAACCCTGTTGGAAAGGTGCGTTTTCTTTTCAGGTAGAAACCTTTTGCATTTCCAATTTTTTTCTTCTATCTTTGCCCAAGGATCAACTGTATATTGTACTTTTCTGGACTTTGTGATGGACATATTACATTAGTGGATATGGGAGCCGATTGTTATTTCCTTGGTCTCACAACCTACTCCCTTGTAAGAACATATGTTTATACTGCTGGACATGGAGTTCGATGTATTCTTTTCTGATTACTTTTCGATTGGCACTGTACTAGTTCTCTACGTATCTGCATGTAGCATGCAAATTTTATTCCGAATCAAGTAGTACATTAAGAACTTTAACAAAGATGAGCACCAAGTGCAAGGGACAAATCAATATATATATATATATATATAAATCAGTAAGATTCTTTTCTGTTCTATGATTTACTTGTATATACTTGTTGTTTCTCATTAGTTTCACACTTTATCCGTGATTGCAGAATGAGATCTGCATACAACTTTATTATATTGTATTGAATTTTGTTGTTGTAAGCTTCTTATTTAAGTTCATTTTTTATCTATCCATTGCTGTTGGCAAAATACTTCTTTAGTTTGGCATGTCCTGAATGTAGCATGCACCTAATTTACCTCTAGTTATTGCATATAGGGACTAAGAAAGCTTAAATGCATTCATGCTTATTTGTGAATCAATTGTTTAGTAACTTTTCCTCTATGCTGGTGTAACTTTTCTTATGCATGTGCATAATTCACCAATTAATTGTATATGCTCTGTGTTTGAACCGATAGAAAAAGTGATGCTAGGCGTTGAAAAACAGGAAGTTAGGCAAGGTATGATTTGTCTTTTCATACGAGTATTTGTTGGAAATCTGAGAAAAGTTCTCTCTATATCAAGAGTCTATTGTAAAGTTCAATGACTCGATCTATTTAATAAACATGAGAAATTTGTACCTAATTTTGTGAACATAAAGTTTTCCTTTCTTTTTGATGGTTAGAGCTTGGAAGAAGCTGTGAAGAGATAATCATGGGAGGAGATGTTCATGATGGGGCAGTCTCCCGTAGTTCATAACAATGATCTGGTGAGATTTGCATATACCGTGTATATTTTTTTTGAACAGCAGATAACTCACGCACACGTCCTGACACGAAGTCGACGAGGTATCCGGAATCCTCACGGGCACCCGACTAATTCTTGGCGACCATGGACCGACCCGAAAGCCGACCCATGGTCAGGGTATCACACATGCTCACCCCATGAATCGAACCCGGGTAGACAAGGAAGCCATCCTCTGTCACTCTCAAGGATGTTACTGACCACTAGGCTACTAATTCTTTGATCATATACCGTGTATTTCTTTTATACTTTTCCATCTAATGTAATTCAAAACAACCCAATTCTTTAACTTTTTTTATAAAACACTTGTACTCAAGAGGCACTACAGAAAAACTTTGTAATACCAATGGCTGGCGTACCGACTGCTTTTACTGATGGCAAACCGATGGTTTAGATGTTATTTTTATTTTTTTAATTAGTCGTCAGAATGGTTTCTGAATGGTTCTCTAAGCATCAGTGTTTTTCTCTATTCACAGTCCTTCTTTCCCTCCACTTCTTTGCATGCATTTTGTTATTAGAGTTTATGTTATTATGCTCATTATAAACGAGCAAAGATTAGAAATTTGCCAATTTTCATAGTATCATGCATGCTACCCCATCAATTTAGGCTTTTTCAATAATCCTTGTTTCTAGTGGCTCATCCCATTTGTTTTTGCAGTTACTGTTTACCCGATCTATTAATTAGCTCTGTATTGAGTACGTCAACTTGATTGGTATTAGTACACTGCTAAGATAATCTTTTTCATCTGGCAGTTCTTGTTTACGCACATGTAGCAGCTCAAAATGGTAGGCTATGAAAAATTCATTTACGTATCATATAGGAGTTTCTCTAATTATCCTTTTGGTTTAGTGTAATTTGAAGCACAATTTTGCATCTAGCGTGCATGTTCTGTTCCAAGTCAAGTAGTAGATTAAGAACTTTGAGGAAGTGAGCTCCAAGTGCAAGGGACAAACAATATGTATAACGTATAAGTTTTTTTTTCTGTTCTATGGTTTACTTTTGGATTCGTTCAAAGTTATACTCACTCTTTGCACTCTTCATCCATGAACTAACTTATATTTTAGAAACATATGGGGATTATACAGAGACAGAGCGAGTATAACTTTGAATTACTTGGAGTACTTGTATATGCTAGTTGTTCTCATTAGCTTCACACTTCTTTATTCGTGATAGCAGCAGGGTGAGATCTGCATACATTTATCGAATTTTATGGAACTTTCTTTTTCTTGTAAGTTGATTATTGAAGTTCATATTTTAATATAAACTGTTCAGAAAATACTTCTTGTTAATGCTGCAACTCTAAATGATAATGCTATGGATCAACTATATACTGTACTTCTCCAGACTTTGTGAGATGGACATATTAAATTAGTGGATGGAAGCCAATTATCATTTCTGTGATCTCACAACCTCTCCTCTGTAGTAAGTGCATGTGTTTATATTGCTGGATGTAGACTTCAATGTATTCTCTTAAGTAAGTTTACTTTTCTGTTCCTAGTGAAGTAGCAGATTAAGAAGTTTAACAAATATGAGTGCTAAGTGCAAGGGGCAAACGATATGTATGACAGTAAGTTTCTTTTCTGTGCTATGATTTACTTCTGGGGTCGTTCAAAGTTATGCTCCCTCTGGCCTCTGTCTTTGCACCCCTACTTTAGAAAAGACCCATTCGTCAACAAATCCATGAACATCAAATCACACACACCAACCTTTCTAATCCTACTCGCAACTTTCAAAGATCAATTTTATTTTTTCCCGCCCATGATCAACTTTCAAAGATCATTTTATTTTTTCTGGTCCGTCTATGTTCTCTTTGCTGCCTACTGTAGGTCGTCTTTCCCAATGACCAACAACTAGCTTGCGGTCCACCTCATAATGATATCTCATTTGTATCTATCTGGCGGACGTTCTTGGAATCATCGATATGTATATTTTCTTTCTGGCCGTTTCCCGTGTCTTAGAGATGCAAGGATTCACTTGCATTGCTGGAGGTATCTCATTGGTCCATCCTTTGATTTCTCTAATTTTCTTATGTGTTATTAGTTGCATTCTGAATTGATTTCACGTGTCTTTCTTTGTTCATGAAGTTTGCAAGTATTATTTGGAAGGGCTATTTGTGACGTGCCTTTTACCTTTAGATCCATTACCCCTTAAGTTCGAGGTATATGGCTGCTCTGTTGGTTATATTTCGTTTGTTTATGTTACCTGTGTTGCATTATGTAGATCGTTTTCCGGCGAATAGGTGTCGGTTTTGGCCAATCTTGGTCAGTGATCTCTACTTGTCTATCTTTTTTTTTTCAACATATATCTTGCACATCCTTTGTTTTTCCTACAAGTACATCAATTTCTCCTATTCTTTTGGCTCTTTTTTTTCTTACGCGCACGATGGTTGATCTGCATGGATGGTTGATCTTTTTTTAGGTTCCAAGATGGCTCCAATCAGCAACTGCCGTATGTATTTTGGACGCTGTTTTTGCTTAGAGTCGGGTTCATACGAGAACAGTATCCAACATATGATTTTACAATGAAATCACGTGTAGAGTCATACTAGGTTCGGTCGCTTTTGTGTTTTTCGTTTGGTTATTATTCTCATTCTTGACCTCTTTGTTTTGCTTTGGCTCTTTATTTTCCGAGTGCCATTTTGTGTGAAGTTGCATGATCAGGCTCGCTTCTGTCTTCAGGTTTGTTTGTTTGGTGCCATATGCCATGGGCCAATCATCGCAAGGTTCTGTATAATTCTTGTGATCGTGATCTTTTTTCGTAGCATTATTTATTTTTGGTCATTCAATTATCTTGAGGATTTGTTCTCTCTTTTGCTAACAGGTTTACCAAAATGTTTATAGCAATTGGGATCATCTGTTTAATGGTTTGTTGTTAACTGTAGGTATTTGTTGCACGTATTTGTTGCACGCTTTAGATTCATTACTCTTAAATTTAGCATCTTCTCATAGTTTTCTTCATTCCCCATGTCGCATATGGTAGGTCTTTTCCTCGATATCACATGCATACCAGTTACAACAGCTGGCTGGCTTGGTAGCGGAGGTCTTCCTTCATCTCTTTATGTGAAATCTACCTTCCTCGTTCATAACAGCTTTCTCTTTTCCTTCCTCTTTCCTATGTCGGAGATACCAAAGGTTTAGACAACAGAGAATGAATGGATTACTATTCTTACCGGCTGATCATTAGCACCCATGTGTTCTTCCTTGCCTTCATCTTGTCAATTTTTTGGTGTCTTGATTTTCTTTGTGTAAGCTTTGGCTGCTTTGCATGATTAGTTTGTGCTTTCTGCTTTGTATGTAGGTTGATGCGGGACAATGTGGTTGAACTGCTTAAGATCACCATTTCCTGGTTTGTCTGTAACTCTTATTGTTGTATTCTGTTTTTGCATTATCGGCTTTTGTTGTAGTTGCCTTGGATTCATTTATGTTACACTTGCTAAATGATCAGTCAGTAGGTCTGCTTCGGCTGGATACGAGTACCTGCTAGTATGGTCGGCTATGGAGTAGTTGTATCTGTTTAAGATATCTTGGTCATGTTTTTCAGGATTCTACTTTGTTACTCTTGCAACATTTTTGTTTCATGCATATGGAGCCTGCAAGGATATTTTTTATTCCCGTAGGTTCTGACCGAGGTGAAGATGAGAGCTGGTGAATGATTGATACTTGTATTGCTAATCCCAATGCTATTCTTTTCATTCTTTTCTTTTAGAATTTGCATTATGCGTGAACTTGCATTGATTGTCTTCTGTTTGTAGGTTGGTTTGGTGTCATACACTGTGGTCAAATCATCCAGGTCACCATGTGTGGGGGTTTTGTATGGTGATTTACCATTTACCTCAACTCGTAGATGACATTACAATATACCATCTAGTTTTAGGTTCATTATTCATTAATTTGGAGGTATTTCTCTGCTCTCATGGTCTTATGGCAAGATTCTCCTTGTCTTTTTGGTCCGACTATGCTTGCTGTGTTGCATGCATGCTGTAGGTTGTCTTCTGCAATGTCCCATGGCTACCTGATAATATAGTTGGCTATGGAGCACTTGTGGCCTTGCAACGGATGTCTTGGTTCATCTCGTTCTGTATGTATCATTCGGGTCGTCATTTTATATGCTTTTTTTGCTGGGCTTTTTTCATAGGGACAGGAGGTTCAGACAGAACTGATTGGATATTTGTTCTTGCCAAAGGATAGTCAGCATCTAACTTTTTTCTCTTTAGCACTCTTTTGTCCATTATTTGATTTCTCTGTAGCCCGACTAGTCTACATTTTGTATGTAGGTTCTGTTCATACCCAAGAATGTGGTCTAACCGTCTAACTATCATGCTGGTTTTGCTATAGTTTTTATGATTGTTTTTTGACATAGCATTTTATTATTGGTTTTCTCTTTAGCTCACACTCATCCTTGTATGATGTATATTATGTAGATCTTCTGTGGGTCTGCTATTGGCTTTGGAGTACTTGTTAGCTATGGAGATGTGCTGGTCGATCTGTTTATTTGAATTCTACTTCCCTTGTGCTTTGTCTCACTTTTTATCTTTTTATCCATGGTTGTCAACGATATTCTTTCCTTCTTTCTGAATAAATGGATGTGCAAGGATTATTGTCTTCTACACAGAGTCTGACCGAATTGAAGATAACCGTGCCACTGTATGTTCTTCCCCTGATTCTCTTATTGCGTGTAAGCTTCGCTTGATGAGACCGTTATCTGTTTGTAGGGTTGGTGCCAAACACCATAGTCCAGTCTTCAAGCTAACCATTGCACGAAAGGGTCATAGATCGAAGCGCCCTTTTATCTTTAGATCCATTACTCCTTATGTTCGTGGTATACGGCTGCTGTCTTGGTTTTATTTGGTTTGTCTGTGTGGGATTTCCCGGTCCATCTATTTATGCGGCTTCTATGTTTCTATTCTTCAGTCACATTCGTATCATTCTTTGATTTCTGGATTTTCCTTGTGTGTAAGCTCACTTGATTAGTTTACGTTTTATATGTATGTTTTTTTGATACCAAACACCATGGTTCAAATATCAAGATCACCATTCTGGTTTTTCTGTAGCTCTTATTATTGTTTTTTTGTTTTTGCGCTATTTGTTTTTCTTGTAGTTGGTTGGGTTTATTTATGTTCCCTTGCTGAAAATGATGCACATTTTGTAGATCTTCGGTTGAACAGCTATTTTGGTTGCCTATTTGGTTGAACAGCTATTTTGTTACTCTCTTACATCATTTTCTTTTCTTATTATTTTTTATCATGTAAATGAAACTTGCATGGCTAATTCTTTCTTCCACAGGTTCTGACTGAGGTGAAGATGATAGCTGGTGAATCATTGTATTTCTAACTTCGATGCTATTCTGTTCATTCTTTTTATTGAATTGCCATCATGTGTGAAATTGTGTGATGTGATTCTCTTTTGTTTGTAGGCTGGTTTTGTGTCGGGCACTGTGGTTTTATCGAGATCACCATGTGTAGGGTTTTTATATGGTTCTTATGATCGTTTTTTCGTTGGCATCATATGTTTATTGTCTGTCCATTATCTTCAGAACACATCTCTTGATAACGGGTCTGCAAAAGTGTTTGGGTCAGTTTCCTGTGCTGTTGTGGTTGTTCTGTGGATCCTCGTGACGTTGATGGAAAATGGAGACACGTTCGGTATTTCGTTCACCCCTTTCTATTGAAGTGTGCTTGTTTTTTATTTTAGAAGGCTGAAGTCATGGTTGATGTTATTAATTTACCATTTGGTTTTAGGTTCATTACTCATTAATTTGGAGGTATTTCTCTGCTCTCATGGTTCTATCGCAACGTTTGCCTTGATTTTTGGTTCAGATATGTTCTCTATGTTGCATAATGTAGGCTGTTGTGCTAATGACACATGGGTAACTAACAATATAGTTGGCGGTGGAGCACTTGTGGCCTACCAGTGGATGTCTTGGTCCGTCTCTTCCTGTGACTTTTACCTTTCCTTTGTTTTTATCTTGTTCGTATCATTTTGGTGGGTGTTCTTATCTTCATTATATCTGCTTTCTTTTTGCCGGTCTTTCTTTGTGTGTCAAGGATGTCGGATTCACTTTCATTACCAGAGTTCTAGACGGACTGGAAATGATTGGATCTGTGTTCTTGCCAATGGATCGTCTAATCACTATGTTTTTTTGTTCGGCACTATATTGTCCATTCTTCTATTTCTTTGTTTTGGATGCGTGATCAATTTGCCTTGTGTATGTAGGTTTTCTTGATACCCAACACTGGTGTAACTGTCATGATCATTCATTATCTGGGCTTTTTGTAGTTCCTATGATTGTTTTTTGTTAGTATCATTATCGGTTCTCTCTTGTAGTTGCCTCGGGCTCATCCTTGTTGTATGATATATATTATGTTGGTCTTTTGTTTCTGTGGTGTCTACTATCTTCCCATTTGACTCATTTTGTCCTTTTTTATACTTCTACATGGTTTTTTTTTTCTTGGGTAAATGAGATGTGAAAGGATAATCGTTTCTCTGCAGCTTTTGACCGAACTGAAGAAGATTGCTATTTGATCATCGACATGTGTTCTTTTCCTCCTTGACACTGTTTTTTTATCCCCCTTCTCTTAATTGCCATTTTGTGAGCTTGTATGATGAGATTGTACTGTGTCTGTAGGTTTGTTGGTGCCAAACAGCGGGGTCCAATCATTGAGGTCACCATTTGGGTTGTCTTTGAATAGTTTTTGTTTTCGCCTTTTCATTTCATGTTCTTATTTTTACATCTTTACACCGTCTTGAGAGCTTCTTTTGCCTATTTTCTAATAGGTCTATCAAAGCGATTGCGTCAATTGGACCATGATCTTTCTGTGGTTCTTTAGATCCTGTCAGACATTTACTAAAGAATAGAAGTAGAAGCTTCATTTTAGTTTCATTTGACACCCCTGGGGTTAAAATGGATGATCCTCTTAACTGATAATTTTTACTTATTTTTATTTGAGCAAAGTTTGAAGCATTAACCAACTTTCCTTCTATTTTTGGGGCCGATTTGCAGGTAATGTAGAGAGATATGTGCTGAATTCATTCTGCTTATGCCTTCATCTTGAGGTTTGTAAGTATTGAGTTGAACGGGTTGACAAGTTGTTGATGATATCATCATTTAGCTTTAGATACATTACTTGTCGATTTAGCGTCTTCTCATAGTTGTCTCCGTTGCCCATGTTGCATATGGTAGGTTGTCTTCCTTAATGTCACATGCGTACCAGTTTTACAGCTTGCTATGGAGTTCTTGTGGCTTGGTAGCGGATGTCTTGGTCCATCTCTTGATACGAAATCTACATTTATTTCGTTCATATCTGATTTCTTTTTTCCTTCCTTTTTTCTTTGTGTCAGAGATGTAAGGGTACACTTCTCTCACCACAAATTCAAATGACGAGAATGAAAAGGTCACTAGTTTTGCCGGCCGATCATCAGCACTTGTGTGTTCTTCTTTGCCACTATCTTGTCAACATTTTGGTGTGCCTAGACTTGGTTTATTCTTTGCATGTAGGTCTTGTTGATGCGAAACAGTGTGGTCCAACTGTTAAGATTACCGTTTCCGGGGTTTCTCCATTACTCCAATTGTTGTCTTCTGTAGGTCTGCTTCGGTTGGATATGGTACTTGCTAGTATGGTTTGCTATGGAGTACTTGTTATCTACTTTGTTTTTTTCATTCTTTTCCATTTTCTGTGTGTCAGATGTAAGGATACACTTTTCTCTGCACAGATTTAGACTACCAAGAATGAATGGATCGTTGTTTTTGTCGGCCTGTCATCAGCACCTATGTTTTCTCCCTTGCCATAATCTTGTCAATTCTTTGGTCTCGATTTTTTTTGTGTAAACTTGCATGACCAGTTTGCGTTTTGTATGTAGGTCTTGTTGAAACAAAGCACCATGGTCCAACTATTTAGATCACCAAATAGGCAGGTTGCATCTTGATTTAGGAGACAGTATCTTAATTGATTCGTCCCTTTATACTTTAGGTGGAAAATACCACCTCAAATGGTTTTACCTTGGGTGAATGGTTGTAAGTTCTTCGAGTTTGTAGTTAATGATTTTGGTAAACGATCTGAGGTCCTTCTGGTAGCTTCTTTTTTCGATAATAACTTGTTTTTCCGGCATAGTTGTTCATTTGGGAGTACAGCCAGGTCACCGTGTTGGAGCTGCAAGAAGTTATGGCTGGGTAATGTCATCCAAGGAATTCATGATATGACGAATTATTTGAAGATCTTGTTAATCAATTTCAGTTCAAAGTCATCTATTTTGGCAAAATGGCAGAGTTAGTGGTCGCCAGCATGATACATACTCTTAAAATTGATGGGCTGGAAAACCTCAAGAGTAGGTTCTTGTATCTATGGCTGTTTGCAGTACAATCAGGTGGTTCTCAACTTCTCATCCCTGTGGTATCAAGTGAGAGTTGAAGCTTCATCTCAGTTTTGTGTCATTCCCAGGAGTGGAAGGTAAAGATGGTTTTTTTATCTTAGTTAAAATTGAAGCTCTTTGGGGCGATTTACGGATAGTGTAGAGATGTGCTTATTCGTGGTCGCCAGCATGATACATACTCTTAAAATTGATGGGTTGGAAAACCTCAAGAGTAGGTTCTTGTATCTATGGCTGTTTGCAGTACAATCAGGTGGTTCTCAACTTCTCATCCCTGTGGTATCAAGTGAGAGTTGAAGCTTCATCTCAGTTTTGTGTCATTCCCAGGAGTGGAAGGTAAAGATGGTTTTTTTATCTTAGTTAAAATTGAAGCTCTTTGGGGCGATTTACGGATAGTGTAGAGATGTGCTTATTCGTGGTCGCCAGCATGATACATACTCTTAAAATTGATGGGTTGGAAAACCTCAAGAGTAGGTTCTTGTATCTATGGCTGTTTGCAGTACAATCAGGTGGTTCTCAACTTCTCATCCCTGTGGTATCAAGTGAGAGTTGAAGCTTCATCTCAGTTTTGTGTCATTCCCAGGAGTGGAAGGTAAAGATGGTTTTTTTATCTTAGTTAAAATTGAAGCTCTTTGGGGCGATTTACGGATAGTGTAGAGATGTGCTTATTCGTGTTATCCCTTCATTTTGAAGTATGCAAGTCTTGGATGAAACTTGAAAGGGTTGAGAAGTCATTTTTTTGGAGGTATATGTTCATTTATTTGGAGGTATATGTTCTTGATCCCATGGTTACTTTGGTGACATCTTTTATGCGTTTTTCTGGTCCGTCTATGTTCTCTTTGCTGCCTACTGTAAGTCGTCCTTCCCAATGACCAACAACTAGCTGATCATATAGTTGGCTATGGAGCAGTTGTGGTCCACCTCATAATGGTATCTCATTTGTATCTATCTAACGGACGTTCTTGGAATCATCAATATGTATATTTTCTTTCTGGCCGTTTCCCGTGTCTTAGAGATGCAAGGATTCACTTGCATTGCTGGAGGTATCTCATTGGTCCATCCTTTGATATCTCTAATTTTCTTATGTGTTATTAGTTTGCATTCTGAATTGATTTCACGTGTCTTTCTTTATTCATGAAGTTTGCAAGTATTATTTGGAAGGGCTATCTGTGACGTTCCTTTTACCTTTAGCTCCATTACCCCTTAAGTTCGAGGTATATGGCTGCTCTGTTGGTTATATTTCGTTTGTTTATGTTACCTGTGTTGCATTATGTAGATCGTTTTCCGGCGAATAGGTGTCCGTTTTGGCCAATCTTGGTCAGTGATCTCTACTTGTCTATCTTTTTTTTTCAACATATATCTTGCACATCCTTTGTTTTTCCTACGTACATCAATTTCTCCTATTCTTTTGGCTCTTTTTTTTCTTACGCGCACGATGGTTGATCTGCATGGATGGTTGATCTTTTTTTAGGTTCCAAGTTGGTTCCAATCAACAACTGCCATATGTATTTTTGGACGCTATTTTTGCTTAGAGTCAGGTTCATACGAGAGAACAATATCCAACATATGATTTTACATTGCAATCACGTGTAGTGTCATACTAGGTTCGGTCGTTTTTGTGTTTTTCGTTTGGTTATTATTCTCGTTCTTAACCTCTTCGTTTTGCTTTGGCTCTTTATTTTCCGAGTGCCATTTTGTGTGAAGTTGCATGATCAGGCTCTCTTCTGTCTTCAGGTTTGTTTGTTTGGTGCCATATGGCACGGGCCAATCATCACAAGGTTCTGTATAATTCTTGTGATCGTGATTTTTTTTCTTAGCATTATTTATTTTTGGTCATTCAATTATCTTGAGGATTTGTTCTCTTCTTCTCGCTAACAGGTTTACCAAGGTGTTTTTTTTTGGAAAGGAGGCGGTACTCCTGGCAATATATTGAAAAAAAAAAGAGAAATTACAAATTAAAAGGCGAGGGACTCCCTCCCAGGAAAGAAGAAAACTTCTCCAAAAGGACAGGCCCTAAAGGAAGAAGCAACTTCACAGAAAAAGCACCAAGGTGTTTATAGCAATTGGGATCATCTGTATAATGGTTTGTTGTTAACTGTAGGTATTTGTTGCACGTATTTGAGTAGATAATGATGACTGATTGATCTCCATCGTTTTTAAGTCTGCAAGTTTGTATTTTAGAGGGTTGAAGAGATGAGGGGTATTCAACTTGAATGAGGTGTCGATTAGATCCATGTCCTTCTCACATGTATGAAACTACTTTTTCTTTTCTAGGTCAGAGGTCATGGATTTAATTGAAAAAACAACTTGTTTATAGTCATTTTTGGCACGTAAATATGTACTTGTGGTCCAATCATTGAGACCACCATCTGGCTGTCTGTGAATAAGTTTTTTATCACCTTCTGATTTAGTATCTTTAATCGTTGAGGCCACCATTTGGAGGACTTCTTTTTTCTATTTTCTAATAGGCCTTCCAAAGCGTTTGCGTCAGTTTGGTTCCAAGTTTGTTTTTATCTGCGATTGTGGTTCTGTAAATCCTGTCAACGTTTATTAAAAAGTAAAAGTAGAAGCATCATTTTCGTTTGACACCCTGGGGTTAAAATGGAAGATGCTCTTAACTGATACTTTTCTTTTCATTTTGGGGGGTGACTTGCAGGTAATTTAGAGATATGTGCTGTTGTTTATGCCTTCATTGTGAGGGTTGCAGGCACTTAGTTAACCAGGTTGACAAGTTGTTGATGATAATACCACTAAGCATATGGTAGGTCTTTTCCTCGATATCACATACATACCAGTTGCAACAGCTGGCTCGCTTGGTAGCGGAGGTCTTCCTTCATCTCTTTATGTGAAATCTACCTTCCTCGTTCATAACTGCTTTCTCTTTTCCTTCCTCTTTCCTACGTCAGAGATACCAAAGGTTTAGACAACAGAGAATGAATGGAATACTATTCTTACCGGCTGATCATTAGCACCCATGTGTTCTTTCTTGCCTTGTCAATTTTTTGGTGTCTTGATTTTCTTTGTGTAAGCTTTGGCTGCTTTGCATGATTAGTTTGTGCTTTCTGCTTCGTATGTAGGTTGATGTGGGGCAATGTGGTTGAACTGTTAAGATCACCATTTGCTGGTTTGTCTGTAACTCTTATTGTTGTATTCTGTTTTTGCATTATCGGTTTTTGTTGTAGTTGCCTTGGATTCATTTATGTTACACTTGCTTAATGATCAGTCAGTAGGTCTGCTTCGGTTGGATACGAGTACCTGAGAGTATGGTCGGCTATGGAGTAGTTGTACCTGTTTAAGATATCTTGGTCATGTTTTTCAAGATTCTACTTTGTTACTCTTGCAACATTTTTG
Organism: Centaurea solstitialis; assembly: GCA_030169165.1. Lineage (NCBI taxonomy): Eukaryota > Viridiplantae > Streptophyta > Magnoliopsida > Asterales > Asteraceae > Centaurea > Centaurea solstitialis. Next base: position 7,917,605 of record CM058046.1, read on the forward strand.
TTTCATGCATATGGAGCCTGCAAGGATTTTTTTTTCCGTAGGTTCTGACCGAGGTGAAGATGAGAGCTGGTGAATGATTGATACTTGTATTGCTAATCCCAATGCTACTCTTTTCATTCTTTTCTTTTTGAATTTGCATTATGTGTGAACTTGCATGACATGATTGTCTTCTGTTTGTAGGTTGGTTTGGGGTCATACACTGTGGTCAAATCATCCAGGTCACCATTTGCGGGGGTTTTGTATGGTGATTTACTATTTAGCTCAACTCGTAGATGACATTACAATATACCATCTAGTTTTAGGTTCATTATTCATTAATTTGGAGGTATTTCTCTGCTCTCATGGTCTTATGGCAAGATTCTCGTCTTTTTGGTCCTACTATGCTTCCTGTCTCGCATGCATACTGTAGGTTGTCTTCTGCAATGTCCCATGGGTACCTGATAATATATCTGGCTATGGAGCACTTGTGGCCTTGCAACGGATGTCTTGGTTCATCTCGCTCTGTGTGTATCATTCGGGTTGTCATTATATATGCTTTTTTTGCTGGGCTTTTTTCTTAGAGACAGAACTGATTGGATATTTGTTCTTGCCAAAGGATAGATTCTGTTTAGCACTCTTTTGTCCATTATTTGATTTCTCTGTTGCTCGACTAGTCTACATTTTGTATGTAGGTTCTGTTGATACCCAAGAATGTGGTCTAACCGTCTAACTATCATGCTGGTTTTGCTATAGTTTTTATGATTGTTTTTTGGCATAGCATTATTATTATTGGTTTTCTCTTTAGTTCACGCTCATCCTTGTATGATGTATATTATGTAGATCTTCTGTGGGTCTGCTATTGGCTATGGAGTACTTGTTAGCTGTGGAGATGTGCTGGTCGATCTGTTTATGTGAATTCTACTTTCCATGTGCTTTGTCTCACTTTTTATCTTTTTATCCATGGTTGTCAACGTTATTCTTTCCTTCTCTCTGAATAAATGGATGTGCAAGGATGATTGTCTTCTACACAGAGTCTGACCGAATTGAAGATAACCGTGCCATTGTATGTTCTTCCCCTGATTCTCTTATTGCGTGTAAGCTTCGCTTGATGAGACCGTTATCTGTTTGTAGGGTTGGTGCCAAACACCGTAGTCCAGTCTTCAAACTAACCATTTGCACGGTTTTGGAATTATTCTTATGACGTTTATTTGTTTTACTATTGTTTTTTTTGTTCTTTTGCCCATCATCGTGAGATCTTCCTCTTTTGCTGATAGGTCTGCCAAAACATTTGCATCATTTGGACCGTTGTGTTTCGTGGTTTGTTGCTATATATTGTTGGTTGAATCCTTTCAATGTTCATGAAAAAGAGAAGTGGAAGAGGCATTTCGGTTGTGCGTGTATTCTGGGGTTAAAGATGAAACATAATCTATAGCATAGATATTTTTTTAATTCTTTTTATAGCATACACAAAATTAAGCATTAACTGCTAGCTAGCTGATTTCTTTCATTTCAGGGCTACCTTCATTTTGAAGTTTGCAAGTATTCATTTTGAAAGGTTGAGAGGTCATAGGTGGCTTTACAGTTTAGCTCTATATTTATCACTTGCTGGGGGGTTTTTCGGTCTATCTGTCTATCTATCTTTCTCTGCTTCAATCACTTCATATCATTTTTTGAATTTTGACATTTTATTTGTGTGTAAGCTTGCATGATTAGTTTGCATTTCATATGTAGGTTATTTTGATACCAAACGGCATGGTTCAAATATGGAGATCACCATTCTGGTTTCTTATAGCTCTTTTTACTGTCCTCCGTTTTTGCATTCTTTGTTTTTCTTGTAGTTGGTTAGGGTTTATTTGTGTTATCTTGCTGAAAACAATGCACATTTTATAGGTCTTCTTTGGTTGAACATCTATTATGGTTGGCTGTGGCGTGGTTATGTGATGGTCATGTTTATCAGAAGCGTATTTTCCTATCGTTTTTCTCATTCCGTCCTGCTGTTCTTGGTGGTTTTTGTTAATCTTCCATCATTTCTTTTTCTTGTTATTATCCTTGTCTTATGTAATATGAAACTTGCAAGGATAATTCTTTTTTCCACTGATGCTATTCTGTTCATTCTTTTCTTTTTGAATTGCATTATATGTGAACTTGCACGGGCTTCATTAGAGAGTGGCGCGACCACCACCGCGACCCAACCCATGTGACAATCCGCAGGGAAGTCTCTTCGATTTCTTTGGCTAGAAATCTCACATGTGTGTCAAATTTGTAGGTTTTGATGGAAGTGTGATAGTGATTTTTTTTTCTTGAAAAATTTCTTACAATTTGTTCACTGAGATCCATAATTAGAAATGAGTGTATACTTTTTGAACGGCAAATTAATTAGAAATGAGTGTATTTTAAAATCCTAATTTACATGAAGGAGACGTATCGAACTTTGATATGCATGTTACATAGAAGGCGTATGCCATGGCATAAGACGCGTCTCTACCATTATCATATGGTCTATAGTGTTTGTGTAAGGTGTCGCTCACATCAGTGCGCTTTAACGCATGCCACAGGAGCTACGTGATATGCACATCTCATCAAGAAAGTAAGATGACCTGTTTTTGAACATATAGACAAAATTAAGATATGGGGTTTAAAAATGGAAGTAAGCAATAACGAAGCTTAACCAAAGTTAACACGGTTTGAATAATTGAATGATGATGAAGAAAACGGAAACGGGTAAAGGTTTATTTATGTCTGGCGGTTTAGTTCATCTTGCTATCGATGAACTTGCAAGGTATGATTTGACAACTCGTACCAGTTTTTTCTTAAAATCTTGGAGAAATTTTCTATTTGAAGAGTCTGCTGTAAAGTTCAATATATTTATTGAATTTTCTTTAACTTTTGTACCTGTGTCAATTTTGAACCGAATATTTTGGCATGTGGTCTCAAAAGTCAAAGTGCGTATTTTTTTAAACATCAGAAATTTGTACCATATTTTGCGAGCATAAAGTTTTTCTTTCCTTTTGACGGGTCAAAGGTTGAAGAGGCTTTGAGGAGATAGGCGGAGACGTTAATGACCAAGTTTTCTCTCCTAGTCCATAACAGGGATCGGGTGACGTTTGCATGTACCAGGTATTTCTTTTATTTATTTGTCCATCAAATGTGATTCAACAAAACCCATTCTGTAACTGTTTATAGAATGCTTATACTCAAGGGATGGGAATACATGATGTTGTATATGTGGCCACATGCTCCAAAGAAGCTACTCTAGTGGAAATTTGTACTATCAATCTTTTTGTAAGTTGATACACAACTAAAAGTTGATGTTTTTCATCCGTGAGTTCTTTTACGAGCATGTGGTAGCTCTAAATGATAGGGTATGAACACAAACACTTTCATCCCTCTATATTCTAACAAACGTACAAAAACCTCTGGAATTCCTGTTCTATGAGATTTTGATATTGGTAAATGCTTTCGCTTTCATGGATAAACTACTTATTGTACCTTTGCAAAATTTGTGATGTGGATAAATGACATTGTAATTTATAGGGTGTATGTGGGAGTCAAACATCATATCCATTGTCTTTGTCTACACAATCTGCTCCCTCCTAAAGTATATGTGTAATAACATATAATACTAGATAACTATTGTTTATGCTCCATGATGTAGACTTTAATAGATTCTCCTATGTGAAGAGACTTTCCTGATGAAGTACGCTAGTACAAAAAGTCATATTTGCCACAGTTAAAAATCGTCGCTATAGGAATTTAGGCACGGTTTCTTTTCATTAAATCGTAGTCTATTCTCCCGTGACTATTGATACCTTTATGGCCATTTTTATATATTTGTCATAATATGTTTTTCATTTATGTATATTAATTGTACCAAATTTTTTCTACATTTTGAAAGGTATTAAATTGTTATATTGATTATATACTATAACAAAAAGAAAGACTTATGTTCTAAAAATGTTAAAATACAAAATAAATTAAGAACTGAAAGATAAACAGAAATATTGTGTATTATTAAAATAAGTAAATAGATTTCTATTTCATTTTTATATATTCTAGGTTTAATAATTTTAATGATTGTTATATAATTTTTTTGACTAATTTATATTAAAAAATAATATGAGTAACAATGACAGTTTTTTTGTGACATTGATTGTATACTTACATTATGATAACTCTCATTTTGAGCGTTATTAACAATCATTTCTATAAGTTTTCCTTCCATTTGAGTCGTGTTTTCCTCTTTATTTATTTGTGATTTTTTCTTTTATTATTTTATTTTCATTTAGAGTTGTTGAAGATGATTTTGTAGTAACTACATCACATTTTGTGTTAAACACGTTATTGTTCGACATTGCCCACAAGTGCCCACAGTGGGCACCAGGATAAAAATGATTGTTCGTTTTAAGACTCTTGGCCCAATAGAATTTTCTTGACAAGGATTAAGTTGTACTAGCTCATTTGACATTTCACCGGTACATATAAAACACAATGAATGTTCATGAATCTATTAAAGAATGCATTTCATCAAACCTTAATACCATATTGGTAGTAGGACTTCAGTTAAACATGTTCGAAATTACCACAATTTGAAATGAGCAAACTAGAATATGCAAATCATTCACCAACTTGCTGATGAGCCATAGTTCAACCTATTTTATTCTAAGTTAATCATGATAAGTTAGTAAATTATAACCAGATTACCATGTGAAACCCATATGGTTAAATCAATGTAAGATTATGATAGTTGTTATGAGTTTTCCTACAAAGAAAGTTAAACAAAAGATAACAATACCAAAATAGATTGACCTTGAATTGAGAAGAAAAAATGAAGACAAACACATCACCTAAAACATATTAAAATCAAAACTACTTGTGACCATATCCCAACCTAATCCATGAGAAGTTATGGAAGATCTAAATCCATACCCCATCATACTCACGAACCAGCACATCAACCGTAGTTGACCCAAAGCCAAAGCTACTAGTATTAGCGGCCTCAACCATAAGTCTTTCTATTTGCTTTTCATTGTTTTTCTTTTAATTCCAGTAGCTACGTTCAATCGAGTCTTCCTTACAAACAAAGATAAACAAAAGATAACAATACCAAAATAGATTGACCTTGAATTGAGAAGAAAAAATGAAGACAAACACATCACCTAAAACATATAGACCCTGAACCAGCACATGAACTTAGCAGCCTCAACCATAAGCCTTTCTATTTGCTTTTCATAGTTTTTCTTTAGTTCTAGTATCGCTACGTTCAACTTCTCAAGTTGTTCGAGGTCCAGGGTCTATATTGGAGCATCCCACCAGTTCCCATGCTCTTGCATGGCTTTCTTTATCATGTCAAGTTCTTCTTCGGTCTTTTTCTGAGCCTGCACTTGAGCAATCATGTTGGTGAGTTGTCTGCTTAGTTCTTGGGTGTTGGGTACGGTACGCCTCCATAAATTGTGATGTAATCAAAATCAAAGGAGGAAGCTGTTCCAAGTAGCGATCTGTAATCGCCTCAACACTTGGATTGCCATATGAAATTGGCTTTTTAGTTGGGGAAAACATAATTATCGCAAGTTGCACCCCACAAAGGATGCAAAGCTCGTTTGCCTTACTAAAAAGACCAGAATGTCGTTTGGAGAAAGTGACTGCCAAGCTTTTTTCATCTAAAATTTTGGTTATCTCTATCTTTTGGCAACTTTTGGCCTTTTTCCTGCATCACATGGAAGATCAAGAAGAAGTTTTCCTAAGGGGTAACTAACAAATGTATATCTTTGGGATTATTTTTGTTTTTGATTTGCTTTCAGAGAAAATAACGCCTATTTAACGAGCCTTTTTGCATTAGTTGCGGGTTTTGGGCGCATTAATAATTTGTTGCTTTAAGGATTTTACATTATTTTTTTTTAAATCACTTCCATATATGTTGATCGTGTTTGAATATCTTTGTTTATGTAAAGAAATTGATAAATGCGTATCGTATCTCCAATATATTTTTATAATTTTTAAAGGAAAAAAATCAAATCTTTAAACAAAATTACTAACTCTAATAATTTTTTATTGTCAAAATGCTATCATTATTTATATTATTAAAATACACAATATTTTTGTATTCAATAAATTTCCAAACAATCAAACTAGCAGTCACACAAAATATATGTGATTTTAATTTTAGTCAAACAATTGATAAGTTGGTGAAATATTTAATTACAAATATAGCCTGGTGGTAGGGAGTTTTCCCTATGAAGGGGAGGTCTCAAGTTCGAGCCTCTCTAGAGGGTTTCTTTCTTGGAGCTTCCTGAGGGTATATCTCTTGGTCCCTTGGGGTTATTATCCATGGGGGGTAGGTGAAGCCTAAGACGAAGTTGTTCAAGAAAAATTAATTACAAATATGATAATATAAAAATTCTTAGGGCGTCTTCAAGATCACAGTCTTCTAAAACATATTACCTTCATCATATTAATTTAGATGTCTTATTATTAAAATTTTCAATGCAACCTATAAAAATATTATATCTCTCCTAAATATTTAATTTGAAATAATTTAATTGGTAGAATAAAAAATGTTTCTCTCTCGTTAGCAATCCTTTTTTAAGAAATCTCCGAATTTTGAGATTTTCATCATTTCTCTCATACTTTCTCCATTTTAACATGTTTTGGAAATTTTGTTAGAGCGAAAATTCCCAAGTTCACTTTTTAAAAAATCAGTCGAAGATGCTCTTAACGATTTTTATGAGCTTTATATTTGTAAGTAAATGTACTTCTCTATATCGACATTTAGTTTTGGATATTTCTCTAAACTAAGGATTGTTTGGTAAATATAAGATAGTTTATTTCTTACGTACACATTTGGATATACATAAGCTAGCTTAGAAGTAGTATTTTTCTTTGTTGACATTCACTATTAGATACTTTTCTAAAATTAGGTATCGGTTGGCAAATATAAGTTATCTTATTTTTTGAATACATGTTTGAATGCACGTTAACTATCTAATAACCCAATTATATTAGGGTTTTAGAAGTTATCATTTTTTCCAAGTATAACCATGAACAAATATTAATTAGTTTTGATTATTTAATTATTATTAATTTCAATTATTAATTATTTTTAATCCTAAAATATTTCATAAATAATAATTAGTTGATCATCTAGAAATATTATTGATTTTATCATTTATTATTATTATTATTATTCATTTTGTTTCCAATTATCAGCTATATATCTTTTTTTTTCTTAAATGTAAAACTTTGATAAATATTTTAATATAATATTTAATCTAATTATTTCTTTAGAAAAATTATTAATTAACCAATCTTTAAATAAAAAATTGTCATTTGTTTTCCAACATTTTAACATTCCAACTTTTCAAGAATATAAGATATTATCATATATAGACTATATAATAAAATATAAAATCATATTAATTATACATTTGTTAACAACATTCTAAAATCTCTTTAACTCTACATCCTTATAGTTAAATAATTAAATTATCTTTAATCTCTTCTTTTTTCATTTTACACATTTATCATTTTAATATAAATTGTGTATATACACTAAAATGTATTAAAATTTTCAATTTTCTTTTCAACGAATTATATTATTATAATTGTCTTTTCTACTTTTAAAATGACCCCCCAATATTAAATATATTTAGCTTTGATCATATTGTTAAATATTAAAAACACATCCAAATTAATTTGTTTTTTTTTTACATTCATATTTTTCATTTTACACCCTTATATACAATTTATATATATATATATATATATATATCTAGGGGTCGTATCCGTTACAAACCGGATAGTTTGTACAAACTATACAAACCAATCTCCACCACACATGTAGATGATCAATGGCTTAGATTAATTGAGTTCCTAGATTTGCTCTCAACTACATTTGAAAATATTTGAAAATCACCTAAAAGATAGGAGATAAACAAAATATAAACAAAATCAATGGTTAAGATTAGGTTTGTATAGTTTGTACGATCTACCTGGTTTGCAACGGATACTTCCCCTATATATCTATTATATCTATACTATCTTATTAGTTTAAAAGTTTCAAATACTTCTTTATTGTAGCAATTCTAGCATATTCTATTTAAAAAAAATATTTACTATTTTATAAAAATATTGTTTATCTCTTCTACACATTTAATTTTAATATCTTTTAATAATGGAAAAAGATAAAATATTATTTCTTTTTTTTATATAAAGTTTTAGATATTGCTTTTCTCCATTTTAGCATACAATATAACATAATTACCGGAAAAAAAATACTAAAAATATCTTTTTTTTCCATTTTAACACAGTGGTCGGAGATTCTCTCGCGCGTCATTGTTATAATTGCTCTTAAATTAAAACTAAAATATTAATTACAAATTATTAATGGAAAAAAAGGTTACAATTTGTTGATTTTTTTTTACTAAAATTATGTTGTACATAGGTGGAGCAATAAAAAAAACCTATGAATTTCATGCCTATAAAATAAGTCCAAAACTTTGGTTTCAAAGACACTCCAATCAAATGACCTTTGGCGTTTGATCTTTTTCTTTCTTGCTCTACACAAAGATGAAGTCTTTGTAGGTGTGAACTTGATAGAACCTGCAGAAAGTCTTAGCCCACATCCCTTTCACATCGATGAAACCCGTAGCACCGACCCCATGAAAACCCGACACAATAATAATTTGTGTAACGGTTAGCAACCTCCACCATAAGCCTTAATTTCATCTTGCTTTTCGAAGTTATTCTTCAATTCCAACATCAACACCTTAATTTGCTTAAGTTGTTGGAATAAAATTTAATTGGCGATTCCGCCCCTTTACCTAAAAAATTGCTCAAGTTGTTTGATGTCTAGAGTCTCTATTGGAGCTTCCCACAACAACTATCTTGACCCGCTTTCCTTGCCAAGTTATTCATTGGTTCTTTCTCAGCCTCCAATCGACCAAGCATGTTGGTGAGCTGTCTATTGAGTTCTTTGGTGTCGACATTGCAATGAGATTTCCACAATTTGAAATCTTCTTGAACTCGGTCAAGGATTTTAATTTGTTCGAGGAAGCGATCTAAATTCATCTCAACACATGGATGGTCAAATTAGATTGTCTTTTTAATTGGGGAGAGCGTAATGATTGCAATCTACACCCTACAAAGGGTGTAAAGCTTGCTTTGCATTTTGAAAGTACCTCAATGTCGCTTGGAGAAAGTGACAGCCAAACTTTTCTCATCTAATATTTTGGTCATCTCTATCTTTGGTCTTTTTCGGCGTCATTTGGAGGATGAGAATAAGTTTCTAGAAATAGCGTAACAATATATATACATCTTTTGGAATTTTTTTCCAGGTTTCTCTATCGGAGCAAATCAGGGAAAAAAAAGATGCACATATATCTTTTTTCCTGGTTTGCTCTAGTAGAGAACCATGGAAAAAAATTCCAAGAGATGTATATATATTTGTTATGCTAATTGGAGAAACTTCCTCTTACCCTCCAAATGATGCCTAAAAAGACGAAAGATAGAGATAATCAAAATATTAGATGAAATAAGCTTGGCTGTCACTTTCTTCAAATGTCATTGAGGTATTTTCAAAAAGGCAACCCAACTTTAGACCCTTTTGTGTGGAGGAGAATTGCCATTATTTCGTTCTACCCAATTAAAAACACATTCTTAATATGGCCATCCATGTGTTGCGATGAATTTAGATCGCTTCCTTGAAGACTGGAAATATCCTCCTCCGAGTTTAAGCATATCTCAATGTGTGTAATCCCATCGCAATGTCGACGACACCCAACAGGCAGCTCGCCAACATGCTTGGTCGATTGGAAGCTGATGAAGAGACCATCAATAACTTGACAAGATACGAAAAGTGGGGAAATATAGTTGTTTCTAGGAAGCTCCGATAGAGACTCTAGACATCGAACAACTTGAGCACTTTTTTGGGGTAAAAGGGAGAAAACCGCAGATAAAGTTTTATCCAACAACTTGAGCAATTCAAGACGGAGATGTTGGAAATGAAGAAGATCGTCGAAAAGCAAAACGTTGATAACCGACGGCCTACGGTCGGTTATAGTCCTTTTCGTAGTGCAACACGTTCTAGCGGATTTTTAAAATGTTTAGGATCATAAGCGTTATAATTTACAAGTTACCTTATATATGGATTATTTTTTATCACCATAAAACCTAAATTAGAAATAGATAATAAAAGCTCTTTCAAATATAGGCTAGATGCAAATAATCCACAAAATAAAACTTAAATAAAAACTCTTTACTTCCTAGAAATATGGTATTTTGCCTTTGTGAGAAGGAAATTTACACTTGGTAATAGTTTCATCATGATGGTGGATAGAAGAAATCTAAGAGATATGTTATTTATCAACTATATTCATAACCAAAACATCCAAACATATCATGTTTGTGTATAAATCATCCTGGATATTGTTTCACATTAAAAATATTCCAAGTTAGCAAATAGGGGGTTAGTTTAAGTTTTCATCCATAAACATAAATTATCTAAAAAGTACTGTATTTCTCTAACTTTTGCTTTCACTAGGGGATATTTTTGTGCAATAGTGTCATTTTTTTTTCCAAATGTTTGATCATGCATAAGCTAAAAACCCCAAGTTAACACATCTATCTTTCATGATGGCTTTCACTTCATACTTACTTAATAAACACATCTACAAATTTAAAAACATTATCAATTAATCATTCAAGATGACATCTCAAAAGGTTAGAAGACAAGAGTTAAGAAAAATAAGTATGACCCATACCCCTCAGGCCCTCACCATAGTCACCACAACAATAATATTTTCCACAACTATCAAACCATATATAAAAGATGTAACACACTACAACAAAATTAAGTCCATAGCACCCCTAAACTAAATAAGCGTCTTAATAGAATATTTTACATGACCAAAATTTATAGGACCAAACAACAAAGCGTTGTAATAACCAGATTTTCGTTTTACTGACCTTTCGTTCGAGACTTTGAGCTACCATGGTTTTGGGCTTAACTTTCAGGACTTGATTTGTGGAAATGGGCCATATGGACTTGGGCATTTCTCTTGGCCCTTGAATATATCAAATTTTTAGAGGTTTACTTCTTCATTTCATTAATTTGGATTGTTAGTGTGTGTGTGCTCACATTTGAGAGAAATTAAGGGGAAAATAAGAATTTTCATTTAGATGTTTCATGGTGTCCTTTATAGTTGCTTAGTATCAAGATGTTTATCTATGGCTTTGATCCTCGTAAGATTTTGATTTTGATATTGGAAAATGATGTTTTTGAAGAGGAAACTAAAAGTTTTGATCCCCTCTTGCTATATCTTGGAGTTTTGAGTCTATTTTAGCTAGAACACCGTTAATTGGATTCCTTGTGATTTAATCATGGGATTGAGTAGAAATGAAATTGAATGTTTAATATTGATAATGATAACTAGATATATGGACTTAATTTTGGAGTTTAATAATTGCAAATGGCTAGATATGAGGGTCTGGGGTCTTTTGTTCGAACAAAGGCTGCGCAGAGCATACAGTGAGCCACATGGATAGCCGTGCGGCCCCCGCCGTGCGCTCCCTGTATGTCGATTCTTGGGTTTTCTTTCGAAGGTATTTTTGAGAAGTGGGATTGAGTCGTGACCTAGAGTGGATAATTATAGGATGTTTCAAAGTATAATTAGATAGTAACGGCATGTTGGCACCTCCAATTCAGGTGTTCAACTTGGAGGTCCGGTTTAGGAGTTTGTCGTCTAAGCTTGGACATCAGGTGAGTTTTCCTACGACTTTAATTTATTTAAAAGAATGTTGACTTCAAATATGGATACAAGGAAATGCTTATCTTGAATTGAAGTGCTTGTTGTAAAATGTCTATAATTTAGCATTGTTTATAGTTGGATTGTTTAAAACACTTTATTTATTTTCGACTTTTCATGGCAAAGACTTAATCTTTATTTCTTTGAAGGGTGCATAATGTATTTGTGGACATATGGTGGCAATAATAGGATATTTGAATCCGTTTCAAGTTAATCCTCTAAAGGGCGGTGTGGGCCTTAACTATGATTGTCGTGATATGGGCGACTAAGAGTACATCTTACGAGCAATGTGTGCCCCATCTACGATTGTCGCGGTGCGGGCGACTAAGAGTGTGCCCCTTTTACCTGAATTTTTGTATGCATCATGCAATCATTTCCATGAAAATGTGATGAAGTTTTATATCTGATTCTATATGATAGAAATTTGAAAATTGAATGTTTTGCTCAAGAGGATTCATTAGACCTTAGGTCGGTCTATCTCTCACTTTTATAAAACTAAAACCTTTTCAATGAGTTCTTAATGGGAGCTCGTTTAAGGGGAAAAAGAAGAAGTGATGAAGTATGTAGAGGTGTATGGCTGAGACTTGTTGTCATCAGTAGGTTTTTAGAAAATCTAAGTTGTGGTGGTGTTTATCGGCTGCAGAAGTTTGAGTCGAATAATGTATTTAATTTATCTGGGGATGGTGTTGGTTGTAATGCTATGTAATAGATGATTATTGAATTGTTATAAGCATCATATCTAAAAGTAATACAATGCTATAGGATTCTTTGAGCGTCAAAACAAGTTTTTTAGAACATAAAGTACCGTATTAACTAATTTTATATAACGTTTTTGAGAAATGTTCTATAAAGCCATCTTTTTAGAGCACACTTGTTTTTATAAGACATTTTTTTCAAATAGTGTCATATAAGATGGTTAATAGAACGTTTATTTGAAAAAATGCTCTAAAAAGTTTAAAGATGAAGAGACCTGGTATGTTAAAATAGTCTTAGGATTCTCTAAGAGCATTTTTAACAATTTTTTAATAATATTTTTAAAATAAAAAAATAAATGTTAGAATCTATTAAAAAAGCCATTACATTTATGATAGAGTTGTTCATGGGTGGTACGGTCGGCTCGTTAGACACGATCTGGTTAATCCGTTAGAAAAACAGCTTTAGATTATCATTATTGAAAAATTGGATAGGTTTCGGCTAGACTGGTAAAACTAATAGACATGCTTGAGTAAATAGTAACGAAAAAAAAAAAGAATTCGGACAAGCCTGTCCGATCCATTATATTTTTATTGTTGATTATTTGATTTAATGTGGTATATAATTAATGTTAAATGTTTTTTGTTAAAAAGATTAAGACGTTGCTTTGGGTTTAATATTTTAATGTTTTTTATGTGTCATTGGAGAAAAATTGTTCATTATTTATATATCATAGAACTTTTTTTTTCATATGCTATGTACATTGATATTATTTACATCTTATTTTATGCTCGAAAACACTTACGTAACTTATAATTTTATGTTAATTTTGTTTTTTAAACGTAAAAAAAAAAAAAAAAAAAAAAAAAAACAGATTCTCTAGCCCGTGGACAAGCCCGACCCGTTTATCAGACGGGTATGGGTAAATTCATAAGTCCGCAAAAACAGGATTGGATTTTCTATATTAGGCCTACTGGATAAAAATATTACGTTAGGCCCGAGTCGGGTTCGCTCCAAGCCCGCAAATGATCATCTCTTATTCATGATTCAACTCCTAATACCTTTTTTTAGAAAGATTTTATCCAAATTATATTATTATAATATTTTATAATTTATCATCCCAATACATTTAACTCGGGACAACATGCTTTAGTTGTCGATAAACCTTGTTGAGAGTAGTTGGGGCAAAGCCTCAGATACTCTTTAAAAAAAACTAAATATGAAATGGCAAAGATTCAATTTTATAAGTAAGGTAATCATTTCTCTCTCTTACTATCAAGTTGTTGAGAATTATCCAAGATTGTCTATATCAATGCAACGTCACTCATCTTTCTAAAGTGTCACGTCGATTTTGGAATTAACCTCCAAATCAATGCAATATTATATACTTCTTTCTAAAATGGTTCACGCCAATTAATTTTTTTTAAAATTTTTATACTTTAATAATTCGTAATATCATAAAAATACTAAAAAATAAATTGTTTATAATATATATAATATAGTAATTATAATATAAATAATAAATTAATTATAAAATATAGAACATAAACTAAAATTTTATTTTTTGTTTGGACTAAAATTAATTAAAATCATATAATTATACTTTAATATATTATATATTTATATAATATTTAATTAATATATTAGTAAGTAATTTAATTGAAATCATTTATAATATAATACATCATTTATATAATTATTTTTATATAAAAGAATAAAAATAAAAAATAATGGTGAGAGACCCACACTTATATTTGCAACGTCTTTCTAAATTACAAGTCAATACCATCTCAATTACCAGATGTATTATAAGATTGGTGTAGATGTTTTAAACTTTAAAAATATTCAAGTTTTTCTCTATTATAAGAAAACATGATAGCAATTTCGTTGGAGAAGTTTAAAGAAGTTTTTTATTTATTTTAGCAAAGTTGTTAAAGATGTTTTAAGATATTAAAACATCATTGTCTTTTCTATTATTTTCACAGTAAACATGTTTTCTTAATCCAAACCGCAACTTGTAGTTTAACTTTATGAATTGCAATTTATTTATTTTTCGTATACCTTTTTGCCATATTATGGTAAAAAGGTATGACACCAAAATTAATTATATTATTAAAATATTAAATATATCTTATAAAATATTGTTTATATCTCCTAAATATTTAACTTAAGGCAAATTCATTTGTAGAATGAGTAAAAGATAGTTTATCTCTCATAAATAATCATTTTTTAAATACCTTCAAATTTGAAGATTTTCATTATCTCTTTAATATTTTTTTTTATTTTAAAGAAAGTTTTAGGAAATTTGTTGGAGGAAAAAGTCTCCAAAATCCTAATTTTGAAGAAGTTGTGGAGATGAGCTAAGGCTATGTTTGGCAAAATTAGCTTAGCTTATTTTTGGTTATTTAACGTGTAGTTATCAAAAAACAAATATAATATTTAAAAAAAATATTTATATAAATTACATAGAATTAAAACTATATTTGTTCATAAATAACTAAACATGTTAAATATCTTAATAAAAAATATTTAGTCTAATTTTTAATTATATTATTTTAAAATTACTAATTACTTATGTGAAGCTGATTAAGTTTATTTTTATTTTTATTATATATAATAGTAATTTAAATCATAAATTAATGTAAATTTTTTTTAAAATTCGTTTTAAAAAATTCTAATTTTAGATTATATGTATATAGTAATCAATTTTATACTATTTCAATCAATATATTTTATATTTAATATCTTTACTATTTTGTTTGTATTAATTAACATACTATATTATTAAAAAAAATTTATTTATATTAATAGAGATTTGTCTTAATTATATTCTAAAATATTTATAATAGATTTTTTATTTAATACGTTATTTTTGTTCATTTTACATATTTATAAGCTAGTTTTTGCCAAACATAATTTATTTATCAGCAAGTTTATCAGCTACCAACTAGTTTATTACTTAACAATTAGCTTATCAATAATTAACTAGCTTATCAATTAATTTGTCAAATATAGCTTTATATAATATTAAATAGTAAGTTTTCTTACTAAATACCTAACAAGTTAATTATTTTTCAACGTATAATCATCATAATATACAAATTGAATATATTCCTTGCAAGAGCTCCTTGTAATTAAGAGTTTTTCAAAATAAAAAGATTGAAAAGATGGTGAAATTTTCTGATTTGGATAATTTCTTCAAAATTTCCATATTACTTTATCCTGAAAAAGGAAAATCAATCAGCAAATAGAATTAAATTAAAAGAGAAAGCGCATGTGCTTTCTAATATTATTCACTATCTTAATTACATAATTAATTTTTAAAATTAAGAAAAAGTTAAAGTTTAATCTAATATCTTTTGAGAGATTTTAATTTTTTTATTTAAAAAAAATGAATATTAACTAGTAATGCCCAACATCTTAAC
Source organism: Centaurea solstitialis (assembly GCA_030169165.1). Taxonomy (NCBI): domain Eukaryota; kingdom Viridiplantae; phylum Streptophyta; class Magnoliopsida; order Asterales; family Asteraceae; genus Centaurea; species Centaurea solstitialis. Next base: position 7,933,500 of record CM058046.1, read on the forward strand.
TTTTCAACATATTTTTTACTAATCCATTTTTGTCACATAACCCATGTATAGTTAAAATAAAAATTTAGAAACGAAACAAGCTTAATGATATTATAAAGCTCCCAACACGTGCATATATAATGCAAGATGAGCTTTATATTTATCATCTATCAAGATAACACTTTTAAGGTTATGAGTATCGCTATCAATTTTAGGACTCAATTATTTACTCTCATATTAATGTCACATCAAATTTCCATTATTCTATCCTCAAAGCAACGATAAATTTTGAGCTTAACTTTTTTTATTTTTTAATAAATTAAAACAACATAGTTAAAATAAATATTCATAAATCCATTAAAAATAAAAATTATAAATTATAAAATAAAATTAAAAACTATAAAATAAAATTAGAATCAACGAAATAAAAAAAAATTACAAAAAAAAATTTGAAAACAACAAAATATATAGGATTAGAAATTGAAAATAATAAATAAAATTTTTACACAATATAGCCGTTAATCAACGAATATATTTGTTTTAAAATAAAAAAAAAGTTTCTATATTTGAATATAGAGAGAAAGTGAGAGCTGCCACGGTTTCATGAGCTCGTTGCTCGAGCCCACACGAGGCGGACCACCACTGTGCTGAGCCCGCCAATGCCCATGCCAAGCCCGCATGGTGATCCCATGTATGGCACTCATGGCCTAAGGGTAATAAGCGGAAATTTTAAAGAATTACCTAATTACTATTACCTATAACACATCCTTCATAATATTTTTCCAAATATTCTATCTTTTTCCTTTAGTTTTCTTACACAATCTCCAAAAATAAATGTTACAAGAGAGAAACACAAATTAGAATAATTTTAGAAACTAACATACCGTTAAAAAAAAGAATAATTTTAGAATAAATTACAAATTAGATCTACGTGGTTTGTTGATCATAGCACTTCTCGTCCTTACATTTTTTAAATGTTATTATTTAATATGTTTACTTATTTTAAACAAATATGATAATTTTTAAATTTTTTTATAAGTTACATAAAATTAAAGTTATACGTTTTTCATAGATAACTAAAACATGTTATATGTTTTGATAAAAAAATATTTAATTTAATTTCTTAATTATATATTCTTTTATAATTATTACTTACTTAGGATGGTGGTGGGAGCAATAACCTAAGTACACGAATGTGGTGATAACAAGTTGAATAGGTTGATTGTTGTGGAAGTGGAACTAAAAGTGTTTGGGCATGGATCTTAGGTCACCAAATATCTAGGGATGAGGGTGTCAGAGTTATAGTCATCGGGGAAGTTTCGTTATAGTCATAGGGGAAGTTTCATAGATGAAGGGAGAAGTTTTATCGATAGAAGAGGAAGTTGCGTAGACATGGGGCAAGAAGGGTTTTCATTTACAAAGAGGTTTGCTAGAGTTACAAAGAAGTGCCAAAATTTCAAAGAGGCCCCACATTTCATTTTACCTAGATCTACACATAAAAAATAATATGTTAAATTAAGGGAAAATTTCAGCCTATGCCCAAAACCCTACCCCAACATTAATCTCCTAACCAAACCCTCTCCCTTTTTGCACCATATGCCCAAAATAGGGCGTTATAGAGACCGTTAAAACGGACCAATACGAAAAAAGTCAAGGAAAGTTTCCAAGTTTGACAAAATAGGACGTTATAACCTAGGTTCGATTCGTTAATGTCCGTTAAAGGGCGTTAAGAGACCGTTAACCAAAAATAGGACCATGGTTGACCAAAATTGGGCCGTTAAGGGCCGTTAAAGAAGTATAAAGGCCATTAATGAAAGTTAAGGGCCGTTAAAACCCCCTTTGTCCGTTAAGAGCCGTTAACTCCCCTTAACTCCCCTTAACTCCCTTTAACTCTCCTTAACTCCCATTAAAGGTCCTTAACAACCTATAACGGCCCTTAACTCCCATTAACGGCCCAATTTTCCTCTAAACGCCTTTTAACGGAAACTTTCTTAGACTTTTTTCTTGGGTCCGTTAAAACGACCTCTATAACGCCCTAATTTAGGCATATGGTGCAAAAAAGGAGAGTGTGTCACATCCCGTTTTCAAATAATTATTTTATTTAATTATTTATTATTATTATTACTTTTATTATTAATGTATCATTAGGGTTAGGGTTAGGGGGTTTCTTGTGGGTTAAGTAAGAGGGAGGGAAGCCCGTTTAACTTGATTAAAAACCCTAGAGCCGTAGGCCGTTTTCATTGTGTTTTCGTAGCAAACAAGTTTCGGTAGAGAGAGGGAGATCAAGAGAGTGAGGATCGGAGAGAGGAAGAACCGCCGGAGGTCGGACGTCATCACCATCGAGGGTAAGACGTCGAAACCCCCCCCCTCTCTCCTGTTTCTGTTCTGTCATCGGTGGTGGCAGCCACCGGCCTTGGCCGGTCTCGGCTAGCCACCGCTGCCGGTCACGGCGTGCGATGGCCGTCGATTGTGGTAGGTTCCCGGTGGTGGTGGTGGCGCGATGTCGCCGCTGCTGCCGGAGTGTGTCGTAGCGTCCGAGGGTGGCGGCGGCCCACGCCGCTGCCGGCGTTGTGTTTTTATGAGGATCGGTGGTGGCGGCGGTTTCCATCGTCGTCACCGCCGTGATCTCGGTAGTGGGTGACGCCGCCAAACGGCATAAGCCGTAGGCGGTGGTGTTGGCGTGTGCGGGTTCCGGACGCCGGAGGTGGCTAGCCACCGCTAGTCGCCGCCGGGCGATCCTGGTGGTAGCGGAAGTGAGAGGTGGGCGGCGGTGGTTGTTTTGGCTACCGCTGCCGCTGTTTTCCTCGGCCGACGATGGCGCCATGTCTGAAGCTGGTGGAGCCGAGTGGTGGCGGTGATTTGATCACGCCGTTGCCACTCTTGTTGGTTGTGTAGGATTCCGGCGGGCGGTGGCGGCTGGAAGCACCACCGCTGCTGCCGTCGCAAGTGTGATCGGCGGTGGCGGTTGGATGTACCGCTGCTGCCGCCATTAGAGTTTCGATGGGCGGCGGTGGCTCCTTTGGGGGTTACCGCGGCTGGTGGTTGAACGGAAGGCCGGCGGTGGTAGTGGATGTCCACGGCCGCCGCCGTGGTCACCGTAAGGATGGTGGGAAGGGTTGAGCGGCGTGCGGTTGCGGCGGGACATCGTCATTATCGCCGCCGTTCCGCTTAGCCGACCAAGTTGGTGATATTCTCGAGTCGGTTTCGTACCGTGTTATTCGAATTACTTAAGCGTATTGATACCTTGATTAATAGTCTTTAGTGACACGTAGGAACCATTGTGTTTAATTTTCAGAGAGGTTTCGTGGCTTGCGTTTGTGACGATACATTTGTTCGTGTGTACGTAACGTGCTAAGGTGAGTGGGTTTAATGCGATGCCTTATGATTTTATGTGTATACGTGCTTGTGATTACATGGTGATGTTTCGGGTTGCGTGATGACCCAACGGGCGGGAAACCGCGGAGACCGGATTGCGGGATGGTCCGGTAACGGGAAACCGTTCAGCTGTTGATGTGTTCGATATGTGTGTGCATTTAATTATAATGTGTTGTATGTGGATTTACTCACTAAGCGGTGAAGCTTACCCCTCGTGTTTTAACATTTTTAGGTACGAGCTCCGGTGTCGATAAGGGCAAGGCTCCGGCTTGAGGGTTCCCGGCTGAAGGCGTTCCGATCCGACCGTTTAGTGTTATCATTGACTTTATTTAATTATGGGTTTGACTTTAATTGGGATAAAGATATGGTTGACTTGGGTTTTGGAATAATTACTATTTATTATTTATTGCAAGAGTTTTATTTCAAAAATTTTATTTGAAAATTTAAATTGGGATTGGGTGTTACAACTTGGTATCAGAGCCTAGGTTTAAGAGAATCAGCACACGCACTCGTGGGTGTGTGTGTGGTTGGACTTAAACCAGGCGGTTGAAAGTAATTGGATGAGATCGGAACGGCCAGCGGAACCGTCAAGACGGAGGTAAGCTTTAAGTACCTTAATTGTTAAATCGTTATATGTGTTGGTGTAGTATTAATTACTTGTAATCGCATGCTAAGTTATAAAAATTGCATGTGGCTTGTTGAGAATGAAGCTGAGCTGTATTCTATGATTTTATGTGACTGTTAGTCAGTGGGATTAGGTCTAATTAGGACGGTATCAAGACCAAACGTAAACACCTTGGTACGTCGGGGATGGGTCGTCGAGCATATTCTTGTCTGATCGTTGCTCGGTGGTCTTGATCCGGCTACCATGCATGGTTGGTTATAGTAATACGGCGCCAATAATAGTGTTACTATAAACGCCTGTGTAGTGTTGGATTTGATTAAGTTCTGGAGACTTAAAACTTATTGATTGCAGTTAGGATTATAGCATGCTATGTGTAATATATATACATATGTGTGGGACGGTCTGTTTTAGCATGCGCGATAACAACTAGCCTTAGGGTTAGCATGATCCCTAATAGTAGGGTTATGTGTGAGTACCGTAATAGTGCTTAGTGATACTTCGATAGCTGTGAACTAAGATGTTTCCTGAACCTTCAGAATGGTGCAAACTAGGAGCCATACTGATGATGAGGCCGGACAGTCCGACCACATTGCTGCCCAAATCACTGAGACCCTACAGCAGATGCTGCCGGGACTGTTTAACCAGATGAGAGATGAGCTGATCCAAACTATGGACCAGCGCATTGACGTGGCCCTCACGGCCCGTAGCTTAGGTACTGGGAGCTCGAGTCAATCCCAGCCTCGTGGGATCACCTTTAAGGACTTCATGGCGTGCCAACCGCCATTATTTGACGGGAAGAAGGATCCCGTGGCTTGCTACCGCTGGTACTCGGCGGTCGAGGGAGCCTTTCGCACTTGTGGGTGCCCTGATGGTTCGAAGGTTCTTTTCGCTGTGAACCTTCTTCGTGGAGCTGCAAAGGATTGGTGGGAGCTGACGCTCAAGAAATACACGGAGGCACAGATCACTGCGCTGACCTGGGGGGACTTCCGAGCCTTGTCCGACGAGGAGTTTGCACCTCGCATCGAAAAGGAACGGATAGCATCAGAGTTTTTGAAGCTGACTCAGACGACAGAGTCGGTAAATGAGATTACTGCGCAATTTCTGGAGAAGCTGCTGTTTGTACCGGGGTACGCGAACGACGAGTCGCTGAAGATGGCTCGATACTTGGGAATGCTGAAGCCGGAACTCAAAAAGGCGGTGGCCACGGGGAGGTGTAAAACCCTCAGTGACATGCAGGAGGTAGCGAGGTCTCAGGAGCTAGTCTTGGAGGAACTGCAGCAAGGAAAGAGAAAGGCAGAGGACCAGTCGGGACCAGCAAAGAAGTTCAAGGGAGCTAGGACTGACACCAGGAGCGGGACCCCGAGCTGCCCAAAGTGTGGGCGTTACCACCGGGGTGAGTGCAGACCGCGAGAGTTATCGTGTTACAAGTGTGGCAAGACGGGCCACCTCAGCAAGGACTGCAAGGAGACTGCTAGGCTTTGCTTTCACTGCTATCAGCCGGGGCATATCAAACCCGATTGCCCTCAGCTGAAGAAGACGCCAGCCCTGGCCCCTGCACCAGCGACGCTTAGGATCACCGACGGCACTACCCAGGGGAAGAGTGGAGCTACCACCCGTGGGCGAGCCTTTCAGATGACTGCTGAGGAAGCGCAGACGGCGCCTGATGTGATTACAGGTTTTTCTCGTTATATTTTCGTACGATTACTGATAGTATAGTTTATTTTGTGTGTTAGTGATAAAATAGTGTATCTGCCGTTAAATGTGAACTTTAGGCATATTTCCTGTCAACTCGAAACCGGCTTTAGTACTTTTCGACACGGGGGCCACGTGGTCCTATGTGTCGCGTAGGTTCTGTAAGGACTTCCAGATCGAGCTCGGTAATCTGGATAGTCCTCAAGCAATCGACGTAGCGGCGGAGGAAGTGCAGGTGGTCGAGCACGTGTACCGGGGGTGCAGCATTGATATCTTTGGAGTTCGTTTCAGCATCAATCTCATCCCCATTCCCATGAACGGAGTGGACGTAGTTGTTGGGATCGATTGGATGTTTCCAAATCGGGCGACCACAGATGTTGCGGGGCAGTTTGTGCGCATCCATAACCCAAGTGGGGGAGACCTGGTGGTATACGGCAAGGGAAGAAGGGTATCTACCTCCTTCTGTTCTATCGCGAAGGCTCAGAGATACATCCAGCAGGGGTGTACGGGGTTCTTGGTTTATGCTATGGCGGATCAGGCAAAGGAGAGAAAGCTGTCGGTAGCGGAGGTGCCAGTGGTCAGCGAGTTTCCAGACGTGTTTCCAGAGGATCTGCCTGGCCTTCCACCTGATAGGCAGATCGAGTTCGGCATCGACTTGGTACCAGGAGCAGCTCCGATTGCGCGAGCTCCTTACCGTCTGGCTCCGCCGGAGCTTCAGGAGTTATCGGAGCAGTTGCAGGAGCTCTCGGGGAAGGGGTTCATCCGCCCGAGCAGCTCACCGTGGGGCGCACCGATTTTGTTTGTGAAAAAGAAAGACGGGAGTCACCGTATGTGCATCGACTACCGTGGACTCAACAAGGTGACCATCAAGAATAGGTATCCTCTACCTAGAATTGATGATCTGTTCGACCAGCTTCAGGGGGCGTCGTGGTTTTCTAAAATCGATCTTCGGTCAGGGTATCACCAGCTGAAGGTGAAGGAAGCGGATGTCCACAAGACTGCTTTCCGCACCCGTTACGGCCACTTCGAGTTTCTGGTAATGCCGTTCGGGCTTACCAATGCTCCAGCAGCTTTCATGGACCTCATGAACCGGGTGTGCCGCCCGATGCTTGATCGGTCCGTGATCGTTTTCATCGACGATATTCTAATCTACTCGAAGACGAAGGAGGAGCATGTGATGCATCTGCGGGAGGTGCTTGAGGTGTTGAGGAGGGAGCGTCTCTACGCCAAATTCTCGAAATGCGCTTTCTGGTTGGAGGAGGTCCAGTTCTTGGGCCATATCATTAACCGGGAGGGCATCAAGGTAGATCCAGCAAAAATCGAAGCAGTTATGAATTGGGAAATCCCAAAGGCACCTACCGAGATCCGGAGTTTCCTGGGTTTAGCCGGCTACTACAGACGGTTCATCCAGGATTTCTCCAAGATTTCGGTACCTTTGACGCGTTTGACAAAGAAGAGTGAGCCGTACGTTTGGGGTTCTGAGCAGCAGAAGGCTTTCGACACGTTGAGGCAGAAGCTGTGTGAGGCTCCGGTTCTAACTTTACCAGAAGGGGTGGAAGACATGGCGGTTTATTGCGACGCGTCTCGGCTGGGACTGGGTTGTGTTCTGATGCAGAGGGGGCGGGTGATAGCCTACGCTTCGAGGCAGCTGAAGCCTCACGAGGCTAATTACCCCACGCATGATCTCGAGCTTGCGGCGGTTGTTTTTGCTCTCAAGTTATGGAGGCACTACCTGTATGGGGTGAAGTGCACCATTTTCTCAGATCACCGGAGCTTGAGGTACTTCTTGGAGCAGCCGAACCTGAATATGCGACAGCGGAGGTGGCTTGACGTAGTCAAGGACTACGATTGCGAGATTCTCTATCACCCAGGGAAGGCTAATGTGGTTGCTGACGCTCTGAGCAGGAAGACGGAGCACGCGCCGCTTCGTATCTCACACCTGAAGATGGCGGTGACTACCTCCTTTTTGGACTTGGTTCTACGGGCCCAAGAGGAGGCAAGCCGGGAGGAGAACCAGAACGGGGAGCGGATTCGGGGTCAGATGGCCGCGTTAGTCAGGGATAGTCGAGGGTTACTGACGAGATACGGTAGAGTGTGGGTTCCTCGGGCGGGCACGGCGCGTCAGACCTTGCTTGAGGAAGCCCATAAGTCGAGATTCTCAATTCATCCTGGAGCTACTAAAATGTATCGGGATCTGCGGACAGGTTACTGGTGGCCGGGGATGAAAAGAGACGTGGCTCGGTACGTGGAGTCGTGTTTGACCTGTCTGAAGGTCAAAGCTGAGCATCAGAAGCCTCACGGCAAGATGCAGCCTCTTGAGATTCCCGAGTGGAAGTGGGAAAACCTAACTATGGATCTGATCACCAAGCTTCCGAGAACCCCTCGGAAGTTTGACGCGATTTGGGTCATAGTTGATCGTTTGACCAAGAGCGCTATCTTCCTTCCTATCCGGGAGAGTTCGACTGCAGAGCAGCTGGCGAAGATCTACGTGGACGAGGTGGTGTCGAGGCACGGGGTGCCAGTGTCGATTATCTCGGACCGGGACGTACGCTTTACTTCTCGATTTTGGGAGAGGTTCCATTCGGAGTTGGGTACTAGGTTGCATTTCAGCACCGCGTACCATCCTCAGACAGACGGTCAGAGTGAGCGGACGATTCAGACCTTGGAGGACATGTTACGAGCTTGCGTTCTGGATTTCGGTGGCAGTTGGGATACGTATCTGCCTCTGGCGGAATTCTCGTATAACAACAGCTACCATTCGAGCATTGGGATGCCGCCGTTTGAAATGCTTTACGGGAGGAGATGCCGTACTCCTATCTGTTGGGGTGAGGTAGGACAGCGTGTTCTTGGTAGCACCGAGGTTGTTCAGAGGACTACGGAGGATATTCAGAGGATCCGGGAGAGATTGCGGACGGCTCAGAGTCGACAGAAGAGCTATGCTGACCGTCGTAGGTCGGACTTGGAGTTCCAGGTAGGAGACCGGGTTCTACTCAAGGTTTCTCCTTGGAAGGGCGTGATTCGGTTCCGAAAGAGAGGCAAGCTGGGGCCTCGTTACATCGGACCATTCACCGTTCTTGCACGTGTTGGGAAGGTAGCTTATCGCTTGGAGCTGCCTGCGGTACTAGGCCAGATCCACAGCACTTTTCACGTTTCGCAGTTGCGTAAGTGCCTCGCCGACGAGACGGCACACATTCCTTTAGACGATATTCAGGTGGACGAGAGCCTGAATTACGTCGAGAGGCCGGTAGCGGTGTTAGACCGGAAGGTGAAGAGGTTGCGACGCAGGGAGATCGGAATCGTGAAAGTGCAGTGGCAGCATCGGAAGGGTTCTGAGTGGACCTGGGAACCAGAGGCAGAGATGCGAGAGCACTACCCAGAGTTGTTTTCAGACTGATTTCGAGGACGAAATCCTTGTAAGTGGGGGAGAGTTGTCACATCCCGTTTTCAAATAATTATTTTATTTAATTATTTATTATTATTATTACTTTTATTATTAATGTATCATTAGGGTTAGGGTTAGGGGGTTTCTTGTGGGTTAAGTAAGAGGGAGGGAAGCCCGTTTAACTTGATTAAAAAACCCTAGAGCCGTAGGCCGTTTTCATTGTGTTTTCGTAGCAAACAAGTTTCGGTAGAGAGAGGGAGATCAAGAGAGTGAGGATCGGAGAGAGGAAGAACCGCCGGAGGTCGGACGTCATCACCATCGAGGGTAAGACGTCGAAACCCCCCCCTCTCTCCTGTTTCTGTTCTGTCATCGGTGGTGGCAGCCACCGGCCTTGGCCGGTCTCGGCTAGCCACCGCTGCCGGTCACGGCGTGCGATGGCCGTCGATTGTGGTAGGTTCCCGGTGGTGGTGGTGGCGCGATGTCGCCGCTGCTGCCGGAGTGTGTCGTAGCGTCCGAGGGTGGCGGCGGCCCACGCCGCTGCCGGCGTTGTGTTTTTATGAGGATCGGTGGTGGCGGCGGTTTCCATCGTCGTCACCGCCGTGATCTCGGTAGTGGGTGACGCCGCCAAACGGCATAAGCCGTAGGCGGTGGTGTTGGCGTGTGCGGGTTCCGGACGCCGGAGGTGGCTAGCCACCGCTAGTCGCCGCCGGGCGATCCTGGTGGTAGCGGAAGTGAGAGGTGGGCGGCGGTGGTTGTTTTGGCTACCGCTGCCGCTGTTTTCCTCGGCCGACGATGGCGCCATGTCTGAAGCTGGTGGAGCCGAGTGGTGGCGGTGATTTGATCACGCCGTTGCCACTCTTGTTGGTTGTGTAGGATTCCGGCGGGCGGTGGCGGCTGGAAGCACCACCGCTGCTGCCGTCGCAAGTGTGATCGGCGGTGGCGGTTGGATGTACCGCTGCTGCCGCCATTAGAGTTTCGATGGGCGGCGGTGGCTCCTTTGGGGGTTACCGCGGCTGGTGGTTGAACGGAAGGCCGGCGGTGGTAGTGGATGTCCACGGCCGCCGCCGTGGTCACCGTAAGGATGGTGGGAAGGGTTGAGCGGCGTGCGGTTGCGGCGGGACATCGTCATTATCGCCGCCGTTCCGCTTAGCCGACCAAGTTGGTGATATTCTCGAGTCGGTTTCGTACCGTGTTATTCGAATTACTTAAGCGTATTGATACCTTGATTAATAGTCTTTAGTGACACGTAGGAACCATTGTGTTTAATTTTCAGAGAGGTTTCGTGGCTTGCGTTTGTGACGATACATTTGTTCGTGTGTACGTAACGTGCTAAGGTGAGTGGGTTTACATGCGATGCCTTATGATTTTATGTGTATACGTGCTTGTGATTACATGGTGATGTTTCGGGTTGCGTGATGACCCAACGGGCGGGAAACCGCGGAGACCGGATTGCGGGATGGTCCGGTAACGGGAAACCGTTCAGCTGTTGATGTGTTCGATATGTGTGTGCATTTAATTATAATGTGTTGTATGTGGATTTACTCACTAAGCGGTGAAGCTTACCCCTCGTGTTTTAACATTTTTAGGTACGAGCTCCGGTGTCGATAAGGGCAAGGCTCCGGCTTGAGGGTTCCCGGCTGAAGGCGTTCCGATCCGACCGTTTAGTGTTATCATTGACTTTATTTAATTATGGGTTTGACTTTAATTGGGATAAAGATATGGTTGACTTGGGTTTTGGAATAATTACTATTTATTATTTATTGCAAGAGTTTTATTTCAAAAATTTTATTTGAAAATTTAAATTGGGATTGGGTGTTACAGAGTGTTTGGTTAGGAGGTTAACGTTGGGGTAGGGCTTTGGGCATAGGCTGAAATTTCCCTAAATTAAGTTAAAATGTTGGTCCCTATAGTTAAATCTTTTTTATTTATTAAAGAAAATTGAGATAAAAGTAAAAAAGGAAAAAGAGACTATCATGCTTCTCATTAAACCGAATTTTTTTAACAGTGGTTAGAAAGAAGGACCAAATCCATACCTTTTTTCATACAATGATGGCCAAACGACAATTTCAAAACTGAAGCAAGAGAAAGTGTTACTTTGGAGAAACCACAATGACTAAATATGTAGTTTACTCTAAAATTTATAAAAAATGATAATGTAATAGTGTTACATACACATATATACATATATTCACTTATGCTCGTTTTTTTTTTTTTTTACCGGAAGGAAACTTATACTTGTATTCTTCATCAATATATGAGAATGTTTTTTTATCTTTAATTTAGTTTTCTTAAATAATAAGAAAATATTCAAATAATGAATTATATGATTACTGCAATTTCAAAACTTTTTTCGTTAGCTATTAAAAATATACCGTTAATATAATAAGCGTGGTTGAAAATTACCATTTTATATAAAGTTTGTTAAAAATTATCATTTATAAGAAAGTGTTTGAAAACTACCATTTATTAAAAATGTGTCGAAAATGATGCCTAAACTAACTAAAGGCCATAAAAAATCGAGATGATGAAAATAAAGACTTGAAAATATACAAATACAAAGATATCAAGACACTTTGTCCATTTTTTTTTAAGTGTTTCTGTTTTTTTTACATGCGTCTCTCCTTATTTCTTTAACCAACTTTGTAGCTATACATTTGATTATTAATTTAAAGCAATTAAAATTATAAGATTCTAATATCAAATTATATTTTATATCTTATATAACTTTTCTTGTTATTAACACGATGAGAGGACCCCATTACATATCATCATCCAACGTTAACAAGTAACATGGGAATCAATTAAAACCAAGAGTAGCTAGCTAGCGCAATACTAACTAGCAATACTCCTAATACATCAACAAAAGTTTTGGACTTCAAAATAAACCATGACCATGACCATAACCATAGCTATGGATGTGAGAAGCACTAGGAGATGATGACATGATAGGAGGAGGTTTGATCTCATAGTGATCAACACCACCTCTAATACTATTATTCACACCGAAAATTGATAGAGAATTAGAATTCTCCAACAAAAGCTTATTAGCTTGTATTGTCACAGTCTTCTTCAGTTCCTCCATCGAATCTTTCAATTGTTCAAGCTCATGGAGAATCAAGTCTTCGATTGGTGCTTCCCACCAAAACTGGCTTTGGCTAGCCTTTCTCATTTCGTCTAGAGTCTCACTTCTTTTTTTCTCAGCTTCTAACTCATTGAGCAAGTGCGTCAACTGCATGTTTAGCTCGGGAATGCTAGCTATCCTATGAGCCTCTATGAGATGTAAACTTGAAGAGTTGAGGTTTGAGTTTCGGGTGAGAAATCTATCAACAATTGACTCGACTTTAGGATGTCCAAATGAAAAAACCTTTCCAGCCGGAGAGAAAACTACAATAGCAATTTCGACCCCACACAATGTGCAAAGTTCACTAGCTTTCTTGAACAACCCTGACCGTCTCTTCGAGAAGGTCACTTGTAGATGATTCTTTATCTGGATTTTTGCGATCTTTATCTTTTGGCGACCCAAACTTGGTTTCTTTGCCATGACTTGTGATCTTCAGAAGAAACTTAGACAAAAAAATGGAGGTTCTCGGATAATGTTCTTTCCACTAAAATATGACAATTTATAGGCAACAAATTAATTAAATACTTATTGTGGTGATTAAAAATGTAATTCAATGATTGGGAGTTAGAAAATCTTCATTTTTAATTCATGGATATCAAGAAGATCAATTTCTTGTTAATAACTATTTGACTTTTACATGCAAAGGTCCGTTACATAGTCAACACCTTGAAGTTGTGGCATGGCATGTGTGAAATAGTAAATTTTTTTGTAGGTTATATTTAAAAGTCAAATTTATAATTTGTAAGTTCAATTTAAAATGATTATTGGCAAAAAAAAAAACTTGTTACATGTCTAAAAAAACCACCACCATCCTCAACGTACTAAAACTAAGTCATAATGCATATTTAGTAAATAATAACCAAATCAAGTTGTCGAAGAACTTGCCAAAAGGGAAATAGGGAATTATTCCGATCAGTTACTTTGATGCAAAATGCAACGACTAATCTACGTTAAACTTATGACGATCAACTCCAGTTTTCTAATAAATAATAATTGAGTCAGTTAATTTTTATCATAAGGTTGCATATATATAGCCCAACTCAACTTTGTAAGTCCTAAAAGAAACTAGCTTTTGTATGATGTTACCGGTTTATTATTTGGTCAAACTGTGTCTTGATATTGTTTCTTAGTTAAAGAATATGGTTATTAATTAATAGATGAACATATACACGTATGGAAAATAATACTAACCAGGTAAAAAATGATAGACAATCGTACATCACGGGTAAGATATCAAGCCAAAATTAATAAAATTCATAACAAGCTTCTTTATATGTAAAATGACACATTTATTTCCCTTTGTGTGGTGAAAGTTTATGTGTATATATAGTTGTCAATATTTCTTAAATTTAAAACAATAATTGCAATATAATTGGTCTAGTCCTAGTAAGTCCCTAATGATGCTTTAGGTTTAAATGGCCAAGAATGGTGCCTAGTAATTAACTTAGTAAGTACTTGTATGCTTATAGGATTATTGTTAATTATTTTATTGAACTGATGAGAAGCATGACCGTGATTTATCAATCTAAATACAAGTCTAATAAGATAATAATAATAATCTAAACTCTAGTAATGCTTCTCATCATTCTCAGAAGATGATAATAATCTCACTCACAATATACAACTCTGATGAATAAGAATGTCGGTAAAAAGTTGGTCGGTAAAGGCTATCGACGGTTTTTCGACGACCTCTAGACGGATTTCTGAGGATTTCATTTTCGACAACTTTCCAATGGTTTTCCAACGACTAATTAAAAAGCAAATAAAAAAGAAACAATCCATTAACCGTCGATAAACAATCCATCATATTCGTTCATCAATATTCATTTAAAAATTTAGATAATTACAATTTATAACTTTGACTTTAATTCCCTCAATGTACGTAACATACCCCTTTACTATCTGCCATGCCACAAATTTAAGGTGTTGACTTTGTAACTGACGTTTGATGTAAAAGTCAAATAGTTTGCCTTTATACTAGAAATTGATTGCCTTGATATCCATGATTTAAATAAGAGGATTTTCTAACTCCCAAAATCATTGAATTGCAATCAAAACTCCATCATAAGTATTGAGTTCTCTTTCTACCATATTTTAGTCCAAAAGTCATTATCCATGAAACTCCATTTTTAGTCAATTTTCTTTTCAAGATCACAAGTCATGGCAAAGAAACTAAGCTTGGGTCGCCAAAAGATCAAGAACGCAAAAATCCAGATATATAAAAAATCATTTACAAGTAACCTTCTCGAAGAGACGGTCAGGGCTCTTCAAGAAGGCTAGTGAACTTTGCACATTATGTGGGGTTGGAATTGCCATTGTGGTATTCTCTCCGGCTGGAAAGGTTTTCACCTTTGGACATCCTAAAGTCGAGTCAATTGTTGATAGATTTATGAACCGAAACCCCAATCTTTACACGACAAGTTTACATCTCATAGAGGCTAGGGTCATGAGCTAAACATGTAGCTAACACACTTGCTGAATGAGTTAGAAGCTCAGGGAAAAAGAAGCAAGACACTAGACGAAATGAGAAAGGCTAGCCAGAGCCAGTTTTGGTGGGAAGCATCGATCGTAGACCTTATTCTCCACGAGCTTGAACAACTAAAGGATTCAATGGAGGAACTTAAAAAGACTCTCATTACCCAAGCTAATAAACTTTTATTCGAGAATTCTAACTCTATGCATATTTTCGGTACTAATAATAGTATTAGCGCTAGTATTGATCGCTATGAGATCAAACCCGCTCCCATCATATTAGCATATTCGGGGGCCTCTCACATCCATGGCTATGGTTATGGCTATGGCCATGGTTTGTTCTAAGTCCCATGTATACTTTATCTTAATGTATTGCGAGTTTTCTTAGTTAGTACCTCACTGGCAACTTTCTTTTGACATTTAAATTCTTTGATATGTCTTGCAACTTCTTTCACGAGGAACACAATGATGATTATATGAAATGGGGTCTTCGTCGTGGTCCGCGTGAAAAGAAATTGCAAAACGTACATATCAAAGAATTTTTTTTTTCTTTGAAAGGCCATATCAAAGTATTTTAATATCGGAATTTCATAATTTTAATTGCTTTAAATCAATATTTAAATGTATGAGTTACAACGTTGGTTAAGATTTAATAAAATTAAATGTATGATGGTCACAAATAGCTGGTAAGCATTTCATTTCACACACAAGAAAAACATTTCATTCTTTTAATTACGAAATATCATGAAAATGGAATATTAGTAAGCAAGAAGATTCGAAATGAGCACACATCCGCTAATTGCCAAAATGTAACTCGATATGTCCATGACCTCATTGATGGATCGATATGATTTCCAAGTAGACACGATTATATGATAAAAAGATTGTATACATCTGTAGGGTTAGGTTCAAATGTGAACTCAATTTTGGTTGTGAATGTGAAGACGAATCTCAGCCACACATCTTCGTTTACGGTGGACGCGATCACGGAGGATTGACACGATCGATTCATGGGAGGGTGGAGATTATTAAAGGAGGGGACCCGGTCAAATCCACCTTTATTGACCGGATGAGTAGTTGAGATTCGTTCTCACGTTCACAGCCAAAACTGAGTTCACACTTGAACTTCCCTATATATATATATATATATATATTGCGTATAGGTGATCGCTTGGTACGTATGTGTTGTTTCATATGACACCCAATACGGTTGTTCCATTGATGTCCGTTAAAATAGTCCGGATAGAGTTTGTATTGTTGTTGAGGGAAGATTTCATGATGATTGGTATGCATTTAAATAAATTCATCTGGTGAAGTTTATAAAGCTCTTTGCAATCCTTCTAGTTTGGTCAAAACCATTATTACAAAAGTTACATGTACATAAAAGAAATGTGAATTCTTATGAGGAACTATAAAGCAATTTAGGGTTTTATTTAGAATAATCCATAATATAAGTTGATGAAAAGAAGAGGTGTGTGTGATATTGGAGAATGAGGACTCGGCTCCGTCTCTACGTTAACGCAACAAGGCTACGGAAATTGGGAAGGCGATAAATGCCTGGTGGTAATTCACGCTTACGTGTGGGAGAAGAAACGGCATGTTGTACAACAACACATCTTTTAACCCGCTTTCAATTGCTAACGATATTTAATCTTTAGCTTTTCATTGGATTTGTAACATGAGCCTTTACGGTAGGAATTATAGCTGGATGGATTCGTGTAGTAACCCGAAGTCGTCGATTTGACTTTGTTCGCCGTCCTAGCTTCTTGCTAGTCCTTGTTTCATTAAACTTTTTTTTTTTTTTTTGGAAAAGGTTCATCTAGGCTTCGTTGTTTCATTAAACTAGCCGTTTAGAGAAAATAATTAGCATTTCAGAGAAAAATAGATCATTATTAACTAATAAATATTATGTAAGGTTTAGCTCAAGTTTAAGGTGGATGGCATAATTATACTTTGGAAATTTGAGTTGATGATCATCACCACGTGTATGACGTGGCCGGCTTAATAGTTGCATCTGGCATCGAAGTATTGACAAGGTTCATGCAATATCTTGATGATTAATCGAATAATTCCTTTTAGGAAAGTAACTATTCAAGGTGTTCAAATAATTTGCCTTATGGCGATACTAACAAAAGATTCATGAACGTCTTGATATATATCCATGATTCAAACGAAGATTACGCATTCCCATAGGAAGGCGATAAAAACTACAAAAATGGACACTATAAATAGTCGGTTGAAAATTCATTTTCCGTGAACCTTCATTTGTGATCAATTTTCATTCTAATATCGCATGCTTTTGTTCTGAAGCCAAGCTAGGCCGCCAAATGATCAAGATCACAAAAGCCTGTTAGAAGATCACGGATGAGTGGCCATCTCAAAGAGATCACGGTTAGGGCTCTTCGAGGCTACGTACCCTACTTTGCGTATATATTGTGTAGGGATTGATTTTGTTGATGTTGATATTGTCTTGTGGCTACTATTTGTTTTGTTCACATTGTAGACTTAACATTGATTCCTCACATCGTCATCCAAGCACACACTACAATGCAATTAGAACATCCATTGTCATCCCCCGTAATTCTAATTCATATATACTGAAATGAACCGAACACCCCTAAAGTAAAATACCCACTTGTATCGTGCAGTTCTAGACACTCGGAACTCGACCCAAATTGAAATTGAGAAAAAAATGATAATAGAAATACAATGTCATATTGTAAACCAATTTTGGAAAGTGCATTGATGTTTTGTGTATTTTGCTTATTATAATAAATATTTAGGAAATCTTGACCAATATTTATAATTGATAAATTTCTTATTTTATGGTCTGTCTCCCTTGATGTTTTTTCCACAAAGAACCTGAAGAAATTTACTATTGGCCAAAAGAATATCCAATAATTATTCAATTAGGAAAACCATTAAAACACGATCTATATGGAAGTAAATTTACATTTGAAAAATCCAAATGAAAAAAATGGGAATACATTTAGTGGTATAATAAGTGTATTCAACACATTGTGCAATTTGTAGGGCAAGATGAGCCCTTTAAATATCCTTCAAAGTTTTCAGAAAAGAAAAAACACTAACAAATATTTACTTTTATTGCTCAACATGAGAAATCCCTCTCAGCCTTCAACGATCCCGCGAAAGAGCAAAGGTCGCCAAAAGATCCAAATGAAAAGAATGGTGAAGGAAAGCAACTTATTAGTTACCTTCTCCAAGCGTCGTTCTGGTCTTTTCAAAAAAGCGAGTGAGCTTTGTATCTTGTGTGGGGTAGAGATTGCAGTCGTTGTCTTCTCCCCAGGTAAAAAGGTATTCTCCTTTGGCCATCCATCTGTTGAGTTAGTAGTCGATCGCTTCCTCACACAAAATCCTCCACCAAATTCAAGCACATCTCAACTCGTGGAAGCTCATCGCAATGCCAATATCCATGAACTCAATAGGCGACTAACCTGTGTCGTTAGCCAATTGGAGGTTGAGAAGAGCAGAAGCGAAGAGCTTGCCAAGCTCAGGAAAGTAGGCCAAGATAATCATTGGTGGGAAGCTCCTTTAGAGAACCTAGGATTACAAGAGCTTGAGCAGTTGAAGGGAACAATGGAGGTACTGAAAAAGAGCATTGGAGAGCAGACCAAAAGGCATATGGCAGAGGCGGCTAACCCGATGCCAATTGTTCCTATATCTGGTGGTTCTATCGGAGGAGGAAGCGGTGACCCCATTGATGTCATGAAGGGTTCTGGACTTGGATTATCCATGACCCCTCATGGATTTGTACTGGGATATGCCCATTTCAATCGTTGAATCAGGTGAAACATTGTTTTTACTTCCAATGAAGGTCTAATACTAAATCGAATTTGCTAGTGTTCTTATTTTTAGAGGGTAAAAGAAGTTCTTTTGTATTTTCTCCGTGAAATATCAAATATATATGACCTTGATATGATATTTACTGTTCAATTATATGACAGTCTAACTTAAAACTATTTAATAACTTTGTTTCAAATTCTAATACCAAAATTTTTATTTGATCTAGCAGGTTTTCTATATCAAGAATCAACCGAATATTGATTGGAGTTATTTAAGAAAGTTTTTAAGAGCATGGAGTGGCATTTTGCTTGGGAGTAAATCGCCATTATTTCTAAAGGTTTATTTGTAATTTGTTTTATGAACTTCGTAAGAAACTATTATGGGTTTGTTTGTGAGTCCTTTTATTAGCTACCGATGTGTAGCCTTTTTTGTATTGCTATAATCTATAGCTCATGTGTGTGGTTTGTTTGGGGAAAAACAAACAATTTCAAGAATTAATTAAGGTTTATATTTATAATACTTTATTTTTATTTTTTATTTGTTTTATAAATGAGCCGTTATAAATTCTAATTTTTGTAAATAAATGTCACCATATGTCATGCATGTTGATGACAATTTTGAAAAATAATTGTCACCATATGGTGCAAGATTAGAGAAATAAACATCATCGTACATCTTTGTGATGGTGACGGTTTTGAAAAGTTGTGTCATCGTATGTCATGTTATTAGAAAAATAAAAAAGTAAACGTCATTGCAGAAGAGTGATCGCTTGGGATGTGTTGGGCTTCATATATATGACACCCAATTTGGTTGTTTTGTTGATGTCCGTTCAAATAGTCAGGACATGACGTTGGGATAGAGTTTAGTATTGTTGATGTTTGTTCAAAGAAGATTTCATGATGATTGGTATGCGTTAAATAAATTAATTTGGTAATGTTTATATAGCTCTTTGCGTTTCTTCTAGTTTGGTGTAAACGTACCGTTAACAACAAAGGTTGTTCGAGTTGCTTGTATATAATAAGAAATGTGAATTGGTATGGGGATTTATTGAGAAATTCAAATATTTATTTAGAATAGTCCATAATATAAATTGATGAAAAGAAGATGAAGAGTAACAAGCTAACACGAAGATAAATAATTAGCATTTCAGAATAAATAGATCATTTTAATTAGTTTTAGCTTAAATTTGGGGTGGTTGGCATATTTTTACTTTGGAAAAATTGAGTTGATGACCACCATGAGTTTCAGGTGATCCTTAATAGTTGCATTTGGAATCAAAGTAAAGAGAACATTTACGCAGTATTCCTATAATTAATCCAATGATTCTTTTTAGGAAAGGAACGGATTATTCAAAGTGTTGTCAAATAGTTTGCGTTATGACGACGATACTAACAATAAATTCATGAATATCTTGATAACAATAAATCAAATGAAGATTTACTATTTCTAGTGTCCCCCAAAATAAAATACCTTCTAGCTAGTAGACACTCAAATCTCGGCCCAAATTCAAAAAATAAAGGGCTAACAAGGGAGAGAGTTAGATACATAATGAGAATGAAAGAATTTTGGGATTATATACTTTTAAAATATTTTATAATTGGTTATTATTATAATTAAAAATTCTTCAAAAATGTATAAGAAAATTAATTTAAAAATATAATGCTAAAATATGAATAAAGGAAAAATACAATGTTGTATATAATAAACAAATTTCGGGAAGGGCCGCATTCATATTTCGTGTATTTAATTACTTAATATTAAGGAAATCTTGGCCGTCCGTGTATTTGTAATTGATGAATTTCTTATTATATGGCCAACAGGCCAAGAGAATTCTTTGTGAAAAAATTATCAAGAAATTCAATTTTGGCCAAGAGAATATCCAATAATTATTCAATTAGGTAAGCCATTAAACAAGATCTATATGGAAGTAAATCTACTTTGAAATATCCAAATGAAAAAATGGAAGACATTTAGTGTATTCAACACATTGTGCTATTTGTAAGGCAAGATGAGCCCCTTAAATATCCTTCTAAGTTTTCAAAAAGATCAAACACCAATCAAAAGATTGTGATAATATTTACTTTTGTTGCTCAACATGAAAACTTCCTCTCAGCCTCCAACGATCCCTCGAAAGAGGAAAGATCGCCAAAAGATCCAAATGAAAAGAATGGTGAAGGAAAGCAACTTATTAGTTACCTTCTCTAAATGCCGTTCTGGTCTTTTCAAAAAAGCGAGTGAGCTTTGCATCTTGTGTAGGGTAGAGATTGCGGTCATCGTTTTCTCCCCAGGTAAAAAGATATTCTCCTTTGGCCATTCATCCGTTGAGATGGTAGTTGATCGCTTCCTCACGCAAAATCCTCCACCAAATTTAAGCACACCTCAACTCGTGTAGGCTCATCAGAATGCCAATATCCATGAACTCAATAGATGACTCACATGTGTGATTAGTCAATTGGAGGTGGAGAAGAGCAAAAGCGAAGAGCTTACCAAACTAGCGGCCTTTATTTCCTACGAAATTAAATTTAATCAGTAATTATTTTTATTTTTTTACCTACGAATTTCCGACGGAGATTAAATTTTATATTTCCTATAATTAAAATGATTTAATAAATAATTTTTATTTTATTTTACCTACGAAATTACCGATGGACAAAAAAATTTTTAATTACCAATGGAAAAAACCTGTCACTAATCCGTCGATAAAATTTGATTTTTTTAAAAACAAATTTTTATTTGTTTTCATGTACATTATAATCAAATAAATACTAGTTGTGTACCCGTGCGATGCAATGGAATGTAATCAAGTAATAATAGACACAATACAGATTGAGATGAAAGTTATGTTCACCAATTACGTGACTTAATGAACTATAAAGGTCTTAATTAACAAACCATTTTGACTCAATGGTTGTTATTGAACCTTACTTGGCATTTTTGGGCTTTAGTGACTATTAACGAACTTGATTTAGCCTTGATTGATTCCAATTACTCTTAATGAACTATAAAGATCTTTAATAAATCATATTTGGACTCTTAATAAACTATAAATGTTGTTAATGGACCTTATTGGGCCCTTGTGGGCTTGAGTGACTCTCTAAATCTAATTAGATCCATTAAAGTCCAACTATATTGATTAAACCTAACTAGATTCACTAAAACTCAAATATATCGATTAAAGCACTGATCGATCCAAGTCCTAATATATCAATCAAAGCCAAGTTAGATCGATTAAAGTCCAAATATATCGATTAAAACATAACTTAGATTAATCAAAGCCCAAACATATCAATTAAATCCCGATTAGATTGATTAAAGCCCAATTATATTCATCAAAGCCTAAATACATCAATTAAAGCCCAATAAAATGAATTAAATTCAACTAAATCCATTAAAACCCATAACTAAAACATGAAAACCCAAAAAAAAAACACTAAGTAACGTGGTACCCCATAATATAGAAAAACAAGAATTATTGATGTTTTCATGCTATCCAAGATTGTGTTTCATGGCGTTCTGTGGCATTCTTGCTGTTTTAGAACCCTGTAGATAAGGATGAGGATAGATCATACCCTACCACTTTCGATATATTTTTTTAATATCCTATCAAGTTGTTAGAAATTATTTAAGAATCACCTCTATTCATATAATAACTTTTGATCACTTCCACATTATTTAAAAAAACTATATTTTCAATTCAAAATAATGACAAATTAAAATTAAATAACTTTTACTCACTTAATACACCAAATTAGTTTTTAATTAAATAGTTATCATAAAGTAAAATAATTAATTAATTTTTTACAATGTTTTATATGTTTTTATTCAACAAATAAATGTTATATATTTAAGCTTTAGAAATTTTACATTATCTTTTATTGTAGTAATAATTATATTTTCCATTTTTAAATATTTGTTAACATGTTAACGGTTAAATTATATTTTATTAAACTGATTTGTATTTCTTATAACAAACATTTAATAAGTTATTGGTATGTTTTTAAAAGCATAGTCTATAAAACATCAAAATACCAATCAAATTGGTATATTTTTTTATTGGTACATGCATGTTGGTACGTTGTATCAACTGTTAATAGAAGTTACAAATTTAATAATGTTAACATTATTATACCAACTAAATTTAGATACATCAAAATCAAATATACCGATATTTTATTATCTGAAATAGAGGAAAGATATTTATAAACATTTTAAAGAATCAAATGTTGGTATACATGCATAATTGTAATTCATGATAGCATTTTATCTCACAGGTGTTCGTCTTTTAGGCTAATTAGAGCATCTCCAAGAGCTTCCCCATATTTTCTCCAAAATGGAGAAGTAAAAGTCAAAATCTTTAAATAATATTGCTTTCATCTCCAAGAGATTCCCTATTTTAGAGATTTATACATCAATTTTAATATTAAAATATTCAAGTCATCTATTAAAAAACAATTTCTCTCTCCAAATTCTTATTTTCAAGGCTTTCCTATTGGCTATTTCAAATGGTAATGATTTTTGGAGTTATCTCCATATTTGGAGAAAAAATCATTCTCTCTCCTACCTTCTCCATTTTGAAGAAAGATTTGGAGAAGCTATTGGAGCTCATTTTAGACAAAAATCTCCATTTTACACTTTTTTCTCCATTTTGGAGAATCTGTTCGAGACGCTCTTAGTAACTATATTATGTCACATAAAATCATTTAAAAAGATCTTATCCTTTAGTCCACGTTTTCTTTTTTTTCTTTTCCTTTTATTCCACGTGTTTGTCTTTTATCTACTTTATTTAGGTGATCCATGTTTATTCCGTAGGGACCATTTATGGGTAATATGGACCATTAGCTCTTTCCGTAAGGATTTCGTTGGTTTTTAATGAACTGTCGTTTCGAAAAATACATACTATACATAGGCCAATAATTATCTTGTTTCTCATATCAATAAATTAATCATTCATTCTATCAAGCACAGGTAAGGTAAGGTCTTTGGTATCGCATGTGGGGTCTTCGGTACCGCATGCGAGTACCCATTTGGGCTCGCATGCAGGTTTGATCGGGCTCCCAAAGGGCTTGAACACGGGAGCTTGGGGGATTGCATGCTTGTGGGTGCCCAAACCCTCAGCTACCCGCTCTCTCACTCTCTCTCTTTCTCTCTTTCTGTCTTGAAATATAAAGATTAAGGCTTGGTTTGGCAAGCATAAGCTAGCTTATAAGCTAGCTTATAAGCTAGTCCATCCAAACATGTACCAGGAAGCTATAGCTTTTTGAAACGCTACTTTGAGTAGCTTATGAGAAGCTTATTGTAGCTTTTTCCAATTATACCCTTATTAATATTAATTATTAAATTCAAAGGTACCCTTTTTGGTCATTTTACATATTCATAAGCTAGTTTTTGCCAAACATAATTTGTTCAACAGCTAGCTTATCAGCTACTAGCAAGCTTATCAATCAACAGCTAGCTTATCAGCTATCCGCTAGCTTATCAGCTACCAGCTAGCTTATAAGCTACGCTTGCCAAACATAGCCTAAGGGTATTTGGGCTTATGGGTAGTGGTATTCCTATTGAGGGCCTGGTGAGGGTTTGGTAGGGGCTTGTGGGTAAAGCTGATGTAGTTCTGATACGACATTGATGGCTTGTGGGCTTATTGGTTGCACTACCGAAGGCCTAAGAAGACAAAAGTCCACCCCCTAACGATTTAATAGCCTCTGCTACAAAAAAAACATAAGACCAGCTCCATTTAAAATTTCATCAATTATTCGTCTAGCAAATTTCTAGCGCATACAATAAGCCTTCTCAACCTGCACTGCCACATCAGCTTTTTTTCAACCCTCTCATAAGCCCTCTACAACCTTTTACAACCCGTACCCCAACCCTCTCAACCCTCTCCCACAACACACACACACACACACAATATTTGCGGGTTCTCCAACCCGCCAAGACAAATGCCCGCCCAACCCTCCCATGTTGTACCCCAACCCGCTGGTCCAGCGGAAGCTGGCGGGCTCCAACCCGCCGGCAAAGAACAGCCGCTACGCTTAGCCTCATCCCATAGTTAAAAGTGATACATTAAAGGTATCTATGTAACCTCGATTTGAAGACCAATATTTATATATATATATATAACATTTTCTAATTTAAGTAAGCTTTATATATGGAAATTTATTTTAGCATTATTTTGGACAAAAAGGTTGATAGTGGCAACCCCAATCGGCCCACAATCATCTGTCAACCCCGAAATGTGGGGGGCATTACTGACTCACTCAATGGTTTGAGGCACCCAGGACTATTCGATTTTAGACAAACACTACTCCCACCCATTACCAACAGAGCTACGCATAACGCGTCATAGGCAATGCTTATCATATTTGTCCCCCGCATTTCAAGCAATGCTTCTTATTCAACTCCAATGATCAAAACTCCATGTAAAACTCGTAGTTCCATACTATTATTTCTGAATTCATATCAAAAAAGCTTTTAATGTGAATAGTTTGACAATGCACATTAAATGGATCAAGAAGAATGTGAGGATAAAAGAAAGAGTATGTGTAGCTTAATTTGACCATACAATATTTTTCTAGATAAATTGTGTTTTGGTGTTCAATAAAAATTTGATCTTGTGAAATCTTTTGAGGGGCCATTCTCATCATCTATACAAGTTCATTCAATACGAAAGATAGGAAAAAAGCAAAACATGATGATAGCAATACAATAATGGAATTGATTTTTTTAGAATACAAGTTGTAGTCTTTGGTTCTGTATTCATTTGGGTCCATGTTTTGCGATTAAAAAGAAGTGGTTGTACACACCCCCGTGGAATCCTATGGTGGTAAAACTTTTGGTATTAATTCTTACAAATTTTATAACTACGTTGATTTTGAGATTGTAGACGTTGTTTCAGCTAGAAATTTGAAGATCCGTTCGTTGCAAAGGAATTTGGCAATGATTTTGTAATTTTGTGAAATTTAGTTTCTGATATATAAGCAATTGGAACTAATTTGAACAAAGGAAGACAAAGAGATTTAAACGTGTTGGTTAAATAATATAAGAATCCTTTAGTTATATGGAAATCCATGAAATTGGCATTCTTATAAGCAGTCCTTATTTCTTCAGGGGATGGTATCCTTAGTTGGCCAAGGTTCAAACTCCGTAGGCGACGACTTGCTGCGGTATTTGGCTCTTGGGTTGGTCCATAGGATCGGTTCATGAGCGCAGGGATTAGTCGGTGCCTGTTTGGATCCGGATACCCCCAAAATGTGTGTGAGTTATCTACCGTTCAAAAAGAAAAAATAACGTATGCGACTTTCCCGCGACTTTAAGTCGCGTGGAAGTCGCTCGCGTTTTTTTTTTTCGTACATGAAAAAAAAATTGTAATTTTTTTTTCCTAAATAGTTATCGTTCTCATTACCTCTTTCTCGTTAAATATATCCATGTTTATATAATGATCATATCACATAATATATAAATTTAATAGACAATATCAACAGTTTGTCTCTATTCTTCATTCTTTAAAATACTTTTACCAAAAAGCATATTCTCTCGTAACTTTAAATAAAATAATCCAAGAAATTTGGTCAAATTCTGAATTTCAATTATGATACATTAATTATAAAAAATAACGTTTAATTATGAACGTGTTTCTACATTATCATCTGATCTAGCAAAAAGCTAGTTATATGTTTTTGTTAAAACAAATTAGCGGAAAAATCATGTGATAAAACAAGAAGTTTTAATAGGAAACAATAAAAGGGAATTATAAATGGATCTTCTATGAAGGGAATAAGTTCCTTGTGTGAGTATACAGGTGTGATCTAGTATGACCCAGTATAAAGAGATCTACATTTATGTGAGTGTATTAAAGATTAAAAGAGGTTCATATAATTAACAACACCCAAAAAAAGTATGGACCATTGTTTTATATTTGATACAATTTAGAAGTAACTTAAATCTACCATTTACAAATAGATACATGAATTACTACTATTAATTTTTATTTACTAAAAAACGATTGAGGGTATTGTATCCCACCATGGTGGTCTCTCGTCCCATCATAAAGCTATAGCAAAAATGAAAGGACCCTATTGGATGATAACAAATAATGTAAGAAAAAAACATGTCATAAAGCATTTAGAAATCAAAAAATTTGTTTGAAAGATGCATTAATTAGTTAATTAATTTCATTTACTCGTTTTATTTTACAACGTTCCAATTTTTATGTGTATATGAAACAAAAAAAAATGCACATACAAAAGCAAGATCATTAGAGCCAAAATTTTGTCATGGTGCGCAACGTCTCCTTTCATGGCTGATTCGATTTCTAACATTATAGGAGCGGATGGAGCTTCGAACTCAACTTCGATATATAAACACAAGAAATCTGGGCTGTTATAGTGGCTTATTTTTGGACAATATGGCAGATAAAAAACTTGATCGTATTCAACAACAAGGCGATTCCAATCAACTTGATCTTGTCCGACCTGATTTTGTTTTCTTTCCTTTGGGTCAAGGATAGACCTTTATCTGGGACAATTATATTGGTGTTGTAACCCTCTGGATGTTTTGTAGTAGTTTTGTTTTGTTTCTTGCTTTTGTCTAGCTTCTTGGTAGTGTTTTGAAATAAAATTTCTCTGCGTTGTTCAAAAAAAAAAAAAAAAACCCACCATTTAAAAATAAATTTAATCTACCAGGTGACTAGTATAAGAAGAAAACGAGTCACATTTAAAAATAAATTTAATCTACCATTTGAAAATAGATAATAATTAATATTACATGAATTATTACTACCATTGAGGTTCATGGAGTGGTCTGCGTCGCCGCATAAAGCTACCGCAAAAATAAAAGGACGCTACAAAATGATAACAAATAATGTCATTAAGCTTTTTCCAAAAAAATAGAATAAAATCAATTAACCAGAAATAAAAACATGTCATTTTAGAAATTAAAAATTGTTTCAAAAATGCATTGGTTACAATAAAATATTGAACTCCGGTCTATTTATATATGTATACCAACCTCTTGGTTATAACAATATACGTCTATCTATCTATCAATCAAAATATTTCTTTAACATGAAGCCATCCTTATTCATTGTTTCCTTCATTCTCTTCATTAGCATTGCATTGGCCGCCGAAGTTACAATAAAAGACGCTAAAGGGAAAAAGGTCTTGAACAATGTTCCTTACCACCTTGGTCCAGCCAACGCCGCTAAGGGCGGCGGGCTCAAGTTAACCAACATGGCCAACAATAAGAAAATCTGCCCATACAACGTGGTGCAGGATCCATCTACGGCTATAGGTGGCAAGTTCACGTTCACTCACACTTACAAGCGGCCGAAATATCTCCACACAGAAGGCAACCTTGGCATTGGCTCGGGATTTCCGAAGACGGGTCCATGTCTGAAGTCAACGTTTTGGACAATCACTGATGCAGACGCAAAGGCGCCCGATAACTTGGTGACAACTGGTGGGGGGTTCGACGATGGTACTACGTGTTTTCAGCTAGTGGAGTATCCTAAGCCGACGAACCCAAAGGTTCCCAGCTACATGCTTCAACACTGTCCCTATTATTGTGGTGGAACACCTACTACATCACTTTGCTATAACGTAAGTATTTACGTAGATAAGGGGGTGAGACGTTTGGCTTCAGGGGGTGGTACTCCATTTGAGTTTGTGTTCCATAAGGTGCCCAAGTAATTTAAATCATCTTTGTATGAAGAAATCCATAACATGGAGCTCAAATTAAATAAGAAATATGTATGAGTCCATGTGGATTTTTGTTATTCTAATGTGACCTTGTCCCAATAAAATGCTTGTACTTGAGTGATCAAATTCACCATCTCTGATTAATTATTTAAACTATAAGCTTGCCTCTTAGTGTATGTGTATATAACCATCACAAAGAACCACAAACACTACAAAATGTTCGATGGTCAACGAAATCCTCTCATGTGCAAAGAAATTGAGAAAAAAATTCCTCCTTTCCAAGGTGGTTTTTGCTAAAGTCTTCGATTCCTTAAATTGAAATTTTCTCCATGGTATTCTTATCCAAATGGGATTTGGGCTAAAATTGAGAGCTTGGGGTTAAAGGATTAATCAGTACCGCGAAATGACTTTTTTTTAACGAAAAAAAGAGATCACTAAAACGAAGCTTCGACATGACCATCAACCCGCCTAACAAACCCAAATTTATTAAAAGAGCCAAAACTGAAAAAGAAATGTAATTTAAAAAGGTACGGACATGACTTTTTGTGTAATTTAAAATGATATTGTTTCTAAAATGTGTTGTTAGTTGATTATGTATTATGATATAAAATATGTTGTTAATTGGTTATTTATTCTTAACATTACATAAAAGATTTATGCACTCTTAATGTATTATTATTTAAAATTGATACTAATGAAAATGATAGGAAAGACAAAAAAAACTATAATGACAAATTTTAAATTACTCTATTATCTAATAAGACAACAATTGTTGAAAGTATAGAAATACCCTTAAGTTAAGTAACTTTTATAATTAAATTTATTCAAAGAGACTAAAACTGAAATAAAGAGGTAACCATGATGACCAAATTTGTAATTAGTTTTAAAAAGGGACCAAAGTTGATAATGAGTGTTAACCACAAGGACCAAATATGTAATTTACTCTAAATTTGAGGTAGAAACTATGAAGAAAAATGAAAAATTGACAAATTGAGGGTTAAATGGGTAAAAGGTAACCTTGGGTTTATTGAAAAAAATTGATAATTTAATGATGTAATTGATAAAAGTTAAAGAATGTTGGTCAAATTGAAAAAAAGTGAATAGTATATGGGCAAAAATGGTAATTTTCGTTTTTTATAATAAGTTGGCGTGTGTTTGATTGTGGAAAAATTGCTTTCATTTTCTTAGAAAACAATTTTAGAAAATGGAGTTGAGTTTTCATTTTCAATGATTTTTTTTGGACCGCAAAAGAAGAGATTTTATTAAGAACGGATTTGCAAAAAGCTAGAGTAATACAAGAGGAAACAACCTCCACCGGGTTATTAACCCGATTTTCCCAACTAAGAGACTTACCAAATCCAGAACAATATCTAAGCCAATCAAAAGCCAAAAACTGAATCTCCTCCACAATCTCTTTCTCCTTTTGATACTCACTTTAAAGACTTTGCAATTCCTTTGTAGCCAAACCGTCTAGAAGAAAGCCGAAAAATTAGTTTACACACTTGCCTTCTGCAATTGTCCCCCGCCGCTGAGCAAATTTTCAACCATAATCCCTGCGCAGAATTAGCATTTTTCGGGCACCAATCAACCCATGTCGCAAGATAGGCACATACAACCTTTGTAGTTGAACAACGAGCGAATGTGAGGTCTGTGCTTTCTATCGCAGAGAGGCACATCAGGCAATCCTTCGAATGCATCCCACCCCCTCGCTTACAGACATTAACCTTCGTAGCTATGCAATCTTGGACAACCCGCCACACATGTATGTTCACTTTTCCGGGTATCCGCCGTTTCCACTTTGTTTTCGTATCTGAGATAGGTAGACTAACAATGTCAATCAACTTTCTCAGTGACCTGACCGTAAAGATTTTATCAGCCTCTAGATCCCACTGCCATTTACTTCCATCCTTCTTCAATGAAAATTTTATAAAATGCGTTTGGTTGAAATGGTGGAGTTTTCATTTTCAATTTTATAAAATTTGAATACACCTTTAGAAATTTTGAAAAACTACTAAATTCGTTTTTTTATTTACGTAGAAGTTAGATTATAGAAAAACTTTTGAAAGTGAATGAACGTAACATGTTTTCTATTTTGGTCTCTTATACTAAAATGTAAGAATAAGTCCAGTAACAAAAATAGCACTAAATTGCAAAACATAATGACAAAAAAGACAATTTTTAAACCATACTCACAAATTTATAACAAATCATAGGGACTAAAAATGTAATATACTTTTTCTATAATTTTTTAAATATGAATAATAAAAACATAATATAGCTAGAATGTTTTTGTTTGACATGTACTCTTTTTACAATTTTTACCTTTTTTACATGTTTGTGAAACAAAAAAATACACATAACTTTTTTTCATTGTAAATCAAATTTTATAATTCTCAAATAATTAAACCATTATACATACCCTCTTTTCATCGTAGGTTTATAATTACTTATCGATACCAGTTGACTAGTATAAGAAGAAAAATCAAGTCAGAGTTTAAAATAACTTAAATTTACCATTTAAAAATAGATAATAATTCATTAATAATACATGAATTGCTACTATTATTTTTTATATATTAAAAAACAATTGAGGTACGGGTTCATGGATGTCGTCCCGGGTCCCCGCATAAAGCTAGAGCAAAAATAAACGGGCCCTACAAGATAATAACAAATACTGTAATTAGGCTTTTTCCAAAAAGAAAAAATGTAATTAAGCACAAAAAAAACATGTCATAAAGCATTAAGAAATAAAAAAAATGAAAAAATAATTTTTTTTGAAAGATGCATTAGTTACAATAAAATCTTGAACTCTGATCAATCTATATATATACCACCCTCTTGCTTATATCAATATATACATCCATTTATCTATCTCTTAAAATATTTCTTTAACATGAAGCCATCTTTATTCATTGTTTCCTTCATTTTCTTCATTGGCATTGCATTGGCCGCCCAAGTTACAATAAAAGATGCTAAAGGGAAAAAGGTCCTGAACAATGTTCCTTACCACCTTGGTCCAGCCACCGCGGCCAAGGGTGGCGGGTTCAAGTTATCCAAAACGGCCAACAATAAGAAAATCTGCCCATACAACGTGGTGCAGGATCCATCTGCGGCTAACCTAGGTGACGCGTTCACCTTCACTCACAATTACAAGCGGCCGAAGTATCTCCACACCGAAGGCGTTGTCGGTATTGATTCGGGCTTCCCAAAGACGGGCCCATGTCTAAAGTCGACATTTTGGACAGTCCCTGATGTTGAGGGAAAGACGCCCGATAACTTGGTGACCACCGGTGGGGGATTCGAAGAGGATACTACATGCTTTCAGCTTGTGGAGTATCCTAAGCCAACGAATCCAAAGGTGCCCAGCTACATGCTTCAACAGTGTCCCTATTATTGTGGTGGAACACCTACTCCAGTAATGTGCTATAACATAAGTATTTACGTAGATAAGGGGTTGAGACGTTTGGCTTCGGGGGTTGGTACTCCTTTCGAGTTTGTGTTCCATAAGGTGCCCAAGTAATTAATTAAGTGATCTTTGTAATTTGTATGTTGGAATCCATAATATGGAGCTCAAATTAATTAAGGAATATGTATGAGTACTCCATGTGGATTTTTGTTATTCCCTATGTCCCAATAAAATAATGGATGCTTCTACTTTGAGTAATCAAATTCATCATTCTCTACTTAATTATATAAACTATAAGCTTGTGTGTTAGTGTATGTGTATATATATAACCATCACAAATTAAGAACAACCATCTATCACCGTCGGATTATGTCCGCTACCAACTTAATTAATTTGTTGATGAAATTATTTTTCCAGTTAACGTATATTTACGACAAATTAATTATGCCTTTATTTTAATGGATTAAATCACCAACAGGATATATCATCGTGTAAATAATTAATTTAATTACTCAATTAGTTATTAATCTATTTATTTGAATTAGTAATGTAATAAAATCAATAATTTAAAAATTCTTAAAACAAGCAAATGTTCCGGTGAAATATTTAAATTACAAAAATAAGTAATAAATTATTTTGCTACATATCTACCATATCCGACACTCAAACCCTGGCTCACATGAAAGAAACATGTAATCATTTATATATATTAAAGGAAGAACCTCATATAATGACTTGGCATAATGAGAGAGCTTCATTGCTATTTTTCTAATTTCCTATAATTTTGATTTATTTTTTTACAAGTGGTTGTAGTTGGTGAAAAGATAGAAGTTAGTGTAGTTTTGTTTATCCCACATTGGTAGGAAGATGAAACTTTAAAAACTAAAGATGTGTATTTAAAGAGTTGATAGGTGTTGTTGAAAAATGTGAATGGTGTTGGTTAATTGTAGCTAAACCCAAGCTTTCACCAATTGTTTGGATTGTTGTGAAATCTTATTTGTCCCACATTTGTGGCAAAAGTAAAAAGTTGGAAGTAAAAGTGATTATATAAGGAACAAGATATGGTTTAAATGTCCATACAATCTTTGATCTTTTTTGGGTTTGATAGTTAATTGATTATTTACATGATAAAATATTTCAGGTAATTGAAAATATTTTATTTTTTATTTGATATAAATTTGAATTCAATGAATGTTGATCCTAATTTTAATCCATTTTTGGATTAAATAGTTATATTTTATTTACATGACAAAACATGTCATGTAATAGCTAAACATTTTGGTTTAGATATATATAACCTAGATTTATATGAAAGAATCAAAATGTCAATAAGTAAATGAAAAAACTTTTAGATGATAACTTTTGATTTCTTTTCTAAAAAAATGTTGAAGTTAATGGATAGATGGAAGATTAATGGTGTTTTTGTTATCCTACATTGGTAGGAAGATGAAGAAAAAAGAAAAGAAATGATGTATATAAGGGGTTGAATTGTGTTGTTAGAAATTGTGAAATAATTTTTAGTTAAATATAGCTAAACCAATTTTAATATATAAACAAGTTAATTTTATATTAGTTTTTTTTCAAAACGATTTCAAGCGAAAAACAACAACTTATGATAGTTGAGGTGACACAATGCGAAGCAAACATTCACCAATTGTTTGGGTTGTTGGGAAATCTTTTTTGTCCCACATTGCTAGCAAAATGAAAAGTTGGAAGCATAAGTGATTATATAAAGGATAAGATATGGTTTGAATGTTCATCCAACCTTTGATCATTTTTTCGGTTTGATAGTTAATTTTTTATTTACATGATAAAATATTTTATGTAATTGAAAATATTTTTTTTTATTTGATACATAAATTTGAAGTAAATGAATGTTCATCCTAATTTTAATCCATTTTTAGATTAAGTAGTTATATTTTATTTACATGACAAAACATGTCATGTAATAGTTAAACATTTCAATTTAGTTTTATATAAACTAAATTTATATGAAAGAATCATAATATATTGATATAAAGAAAAAATTTATAGATGATAACATGACACAATGAAAACAAAATATTCGTTAAATTATGAATTGTAATAAATTCTTTATTGTCCCACATTGGTGAAAAATGTGAAAAGTAAGAGGTTTAAGTGAGTATATAAAGAATAAGATGTGTCTTGAATGTTCATCTAAATTTCGATCCATTTATTGTGTTAGATAGCTATCTTTTATTCACATAACAAAATATTTAATGTAATAGTTAAACATTTCATCTTCGTTTTATATGTATGTCTCTGGAATCAAGTATCCATCAAGTGGTAAATTTTGGTGAAAAGATAAAAAATTAGTATAGTTTTGCTTATCCCACATTGGTAGGAAGATGAAACTTTGAAAAGTAAAGATGTGTATTTAAAAGGGTGGATTGATATTGTTGAACAATGTGAAATAGTGTTGGTTAATTGCAGTTTAACTGAAGTTTAATAGTTCGATGAGAAGCAAACATTCACCAATTTTTGGATTGTGATGAAATCTTCTTTGTCCCACATTGGTGGCAAAAGTAAAAAGTTGGAAGTAGAAGTGATTATATAAATGATAAGATATGAATGATCATCTAACATTTCATTCATTTTTTTGTTTTGATAGTTATTTTCAATGACTGTTCATCCTAATTTTGTTTTATTTTTGGATTAAAAATAGTTATATTTTATTTACATGGCAAAACATGTAATGTAATATTTTAACATTTTATTTTAGCTTTATATAAACTAAATTTAGATTTTTATTATATATATAAAAAGCAACAACCTAGAAGTGAGGTGGCACCATGAGAAACAAGCAGTTGCCAATTGTTGGATTGTGGTGAAATCTTTTTTGTCCCACATTGGTGGCAATAGTAAAAAGTTGGAAGTAGAGGTGATTAAATAAATGATGAAATATGATTTGAATGGTCATCAACCTTTGATCCATTTTTAGGTAATAGTTAAATATTTAGATG
The DNA here is from genome assembly GCA_030169165.1 of Centaurea solstitialis. NCBI lineage: Eukaryota > Viridiplantae > Streptophyta > Magnoliopsida > Asterales > Asteraceae > Centaurea > Centaurea solstitialis. The sequence continues at coordinate 7,968,032 of CM058046.1, forward strand.
ACAACTCTTGATTATATAAATGATAGTTATTTTTTTTAGATGACAAAATATTTCATGTAATAGTTAAATATTTTATTTGATATATTAAAGTTAAATTCAAATGAATGTTCATCTTAACTTTAATCTATTTTTGGATTTGGATTAAATAATAATATTTTATGTACATGACAAAACACTTCATGTAATAGTAAAACATTTCATTTTAGTTTTATATAGACTAAATTATATGAAAATTTTAAAATATCAATATATCAAGAAAAGCTTTTAGATGATATAACATGACACAATGCAAACAAAGTTTTCCTCAAATGATGAATTGTAATAATTTTTTTATTGTCCCACATTGGTGAAAAATGTGAAAAAGTTAGAAGTTAAGTAAGTATATTAAGAATAAGATGTTTCTTGAATGTTCATCCAAATTTTGATCCATTTATTGGGTTAGATAGTTATATTTTTATTCACATAATATTTAATGTAATAGTTAAACATTTCATTTTCATTTTATATGATGTATTGCCAACAAAATGGTAAAATTTGGTAAAATCTTCATTGTCTTATGTTTGTGACAAAAGTGAAAAGTTGGATGTTAAATGAGTATATATAAATGATAAGATATGACTTGAATGTTCATACAAATTTTGAGATTTAATATTGAAAGTATAACAATCTTTGACATAGCTTCACCAAACTTCAAGATGTCTTTTTTGAATGGTTATGTTTATTTTTTTTCATTTTAGTTTGAGAAAACTAATCCATGTATGCATTTTTGTTGGAATTTGGATTTTAAAGTGTCTTAATTTAATTAAGGTCTTATTTATGTTTCCTACAATTTTTTAAATTTTAATACAAATTTACATTAGAAGTGGTTGTATTGCTGTTATGAATGACTTCAATCACCGTTCTTTATTTTACTTCATTGAATCTAAAGTAATAGAGTTTATTTGATGGTGTATCTTTTTGATATGTTAATGAAGTTCAACATGATGTATGTAAGTATGTTCAACATATTTAAGAAGGTTTTAGGTATTGTTGAAGTTTCATTCTTATTTTTAGACGGAAAAAATAAAACTTGAATGAGAGTCAACTATTGTTAATGTATAATCCATGTTATTATCTATTTCATCTATATTTTATTATTTGTGTTGTGTAATTTTTTTGGGTTTTTGCTAATTCATTTACATTATAGGCTGAAATGACAGAAGTACAACATCATGATCGTTTTATCTCTAATGATGAAAACCCTTAACGTCTATGAGGTCATCTGTCCCATCTGTAAACCCTTAACAACTTTCCCGCCACCGCGCGAGCGCGGTGCAATACACTAGTTTAAATAGATGGAAGAAACAAAAAGAAACTGGTGAAAGAAATAGATAGAAGCTCTCAGTCTGGAAAATTTGATGGATGGAAAAAGTCGATGGAAGCTCTGGGTTTGGAAGAAATCGACAGAAGCTTTGGGTCCGGAAGAAATCAACAGAAGCTTTGGGTCTGGAAAAAATCGATGGATGGAAGAAATCAATTGAGGATCTTGATCTGAAAGATGTGGAAGAAATCGATGGAGGCTCTCTCTATGGAAGAAATCGATTGAGGCTCTCGATCTCGGTCTCGATTTGGAAGAAATCGGTGGAAGGTAGCTTTCGATCATGAATCCAGATTTAGATACCTCGATGTCGATGGTGGGAAAAGGAAGCATATGAGGCTGTTGTAACACCCGGAATTTTGGTTTAGAATGCTTTGAGGTGAAAAGTAACAAAAAGGAAGAAGATATATTTGTCAATTCCGATCACATCACATACGGTTGAATTTAGATTGAAGTTGTTCAATATTATTTGGAAATTTCACACTTGTGCAATAATGGACCTCGTGGAGGATTGAATAAAAGATTTAAAAGATCATTTTGAAAACAAAAGCAAGCTGCAGCTGATTGGTAAGGCTAAGCACCTTTCTGCTTAAGGTCCCATGATCGAATCCAGCCAGCTGCATGCCTTTATCTTCATTTTTTTTATACGAGAATGAGAGTCAGATTTGGGCCCTTAGAATCAGATTGGGCTTTTAGAATCAGATTGGACCTACCTGATAACTAGCCCAGCTGTTCGAATTTACCCTCGTCCACCCAGCCCCATTTCCTGAGTTATAACTTTTATGTAGGGCACTTTTTAGGATGGTAACCTTTTTATTTTTAGAAGTTGTTGGATGAAGCAGCCAGCAGCCATGTTACTGTAATTCATTCTTCTTTCCTACTTTATTGTGAAGATCGAAGTGAGAGGGATTTAATGGAAAATGCAATGGTGGCAATTTAAGGAGGAGATTAAAGAAAGGGAACATTTTATTGATGAATCATGATTTGCTAGATTTCGGAAGGTATGAACCCTCCTAACCTTTCATCTAAGATTTCTTTGAAATAGTATTGGGTAAAATTATAGAATTCTTGAAGTATTGTGATTTGGTGAATATTAAAGTTTCTGTTGGAAGTAGAACCTCCTAAAATTTATGTTAGATTTGCTTAGTATTAAGTTCATGTAGAATTTGGGAGTTTTAATGTGAAGGTTGAATTTATAACTCTTATATGGATCTTGATGGTTTCAGCTATGTGTGATATTTAGGTAGCAAGATGAGTATGCAAAGGTGGATAAAACCTAGGTTTATCATAACCTAGCAAGGTGAGTTGTTATAAACTATTTTGTTAAAACTGAGAGCACGTCATCTCGTGATTTTACATGTTTTACTTGGGGTCGTAAATGAATGTGATATTAAGGTGAAATCCTCGAGTTTCCAAGTTAAGAGTATTCATGATATGTATGATGTGTTTTGCTCGTATAAATGACTCGTATGATATTATTTCCTTATATGAGATGGATCATCGCATGCTACTTCGTATGTGTTAAACCTACGGGTGTAAGATAAATATATCTATGTGAAATACATGAAATGATATATGCTATGGAATTTTGTGAAAGAGGATTGATAACCGAAATGTGGCATACACTAAACAAAGTGAAGGGCTTGAGACCCTCAATACATACCTCTGTTAATGATGCTATGCTAAATTCAGTGTCGAGGTTTTGTATGTAAATGACATGGACAAGATGCTATGCTAAATTCAGTATCTAAGTCTTATATGTAAATGATGCGGACGAGATACTATGCTAAATTCAGTGTCGAAGTCTTGTATGAAACAACATGGACGTGGCATGATGCTAAATTCCGTATCACGATCCTATATGATAATAACCTGGACGAACCAACACAATGTGTCCACACCAAACAGTCTTGGGAGGTTCTGAAATAGGAATGCCCCTATGTCGCCGGCCCTCGGGTTGCTCCTTGGTGCGCGGGCCTCGGATGATGTTGCCATGCTAAATTCGGGACATCGAGGTGTTTGGAATTAGTGAATGTCGGGGCATTGGTTGGTGGAAATGGGTCGCTCCCATTGTTTCCGAAGATAATAATAAACCGGTTTAACATGCTATTTACAATGCTAGTATAATCTTGTATATCTCGCATGCTTTAATATGTTCTACGCGCATGATATTATTTGTACAACTCACTAGGCTCCTTTAGCCTAACACTTGTTTGGTGTCGATGTGTCTCTCAGGTACTAGGGACGCCGCTCCCAAGTAGGCTTCGGGCTTTAAGTGAGTATGGGGGAAAGTGGAGAGACCGGTCCTTTAGGCCGCGAGATCTATGGTTGATCGATAATCCTTTTTGTAGTCTTCTTCCTAGACGGAACTAGACTAGTATGGTTTGTAGCCCTTTTTATTTATTACAAACATTGTAATTATACATTACTTATACCCCATTTTGGGAAGAGCTCACGCCATGGCGTTACGATTTGTATACCACCCTTTGTGTAAATGAAAGTTTTTGTTCACTCTGATTTTTAGGGTGTTACAAGTTGGTATCAGAGCTTTAGTTTAAGCGAACTAGGTATTGACCGTAGTATACCTAGACTTAAACTTAGTGCACTAATAGACATGTCACCTACCGTGGGTAAAGTCTTAGGCGGGGAGAGCGTTAGGGATACGAAATACATGAATCGAGAAATTGCGTCAATAGAGGCAGGGAATCTCGTGTACGGTCTATTCATAAATCACTTAGCTACTGAGTTATGAATGTATTGTCATTTGAGTATTCTTGGTTACTATCGATGCAATGATTGATAAATGTTGGCACGTATGATAGTCTATTTTATTTTCTTGATTTCCTGGTGATAGGATTAACGCTCGGTCGTAAAGGACCCTTAGATATGATAAGTCTTTATTTGAAGCTCATGTTTTGATGATTGATGTGAAAGCGGATTGAGTGCGTTGACTCGAGTTTGAATTAGTGGTAAGAGTCATTATGCATGATTAGAAGGCCTATTCCGAAAAATGGTTACTCCGGTAGATGGTGCGGATATTCGAAGTGGCTGAGATATATACAACTTATGTATCGAACGTTAACGAGAGATTATGTAGTATGTCATGCAAGTAGGCTATGATGAGCTAGGCTTAAAATCGACTTAAACGTGAAGAGAGTGATCCTTAGGAATATCAATATTCCTTCATGTGATAGAATCTGTTTAATTTATTGAGTTGATTGGATGAATTGTAAGCAAGTCTAGATTCTAGAAAGCCTCTCTCTTTTTCGGTAGTCGTGCCAAATTATCTAAATTTAAAAGAGGAAGATCGTAAGAGGAATTGGATAGCTCTAACCTAGGATCGGATATTAAGATAAAATAGGCCGACTCGTAATTGACTAGAGGTCGAACGGATGGTCGAGAAAGGTCGATACCTTGAAATAGTATGTGGTAAGAACATGTGGAGATACCCTAGGCAATATCGATGGTATAAGTCTAGAATCCAGGCTAAGATAGGAGTCTATCAATGTAAGACTTGGGATGTGTTACCTAGTACAGTATAGGGACTTGCACCTTAGAAGAGATCGCTTAGACGAATGCGACCACTGATGGTAATGTATGAGGAATGTAGGTGGGTGACTTTGGCGGAATAGGTAACCTACAATTTTGCAGTGTTTTATACAAAGTGGTCGTTTTATCACGTGAATATTTCCAAATTGATTTGCAAAATGGCGTATGTGCCAAAACAATGTTCTTCCGAAATGTTGCGTGTTCCGTAAAGTTATTTTCTAAACAAACGATAGTCGAGTGTTACCGGGTGCGTATGTTGAATGGATTTTGATATAATAATCAAATACGAGATTTTCGAGATGACTTGGTTTACAAGAATTATAAATACGCTTTCACATGAGTTATAGCTTAAACGAGATTTATAAAAGTGTGGACCCATTTGGGTAACTGTTTTGCTAAACTGTGTTAGGATTTTTGGGTCAAATGACCTCGTGGGTTACATCCACATTAATGGAGTGAACAATATAAAATTATTTTAAGACCGTCAATTTCGGGTCTATTGAGTTTAGATCTAGTGCTCGGTTTTGATTTTAAGAACTCGGGAACGAGTCTCGAATTCTAAAATAGCTCGATTATGAGCTTTGATTTTAAAGGACTCGGTGATGAACTTGGTTTCTAGAATAACTCGGTTGTGAGCTTAGATTTCTAAACAACAGTTACAGGCTTGGATTTTAATAGTTTGACTATAAGCTTCGATTTTAAATAGCTCAGTTATGAGCTTTGGGTTCTAAAATGACGAAGTGGTAAGCTTGGATTATTAATCGCACGGCGATGAGCTTTAGGACTTTGTTGCATTTGATGCTTTTACACTTAAGTCAGTTGTGGTTGTTGGGACTACTAGGTGTCGCAAGATGTGGTTAGGGACCCGTGTCGCATGACGGTTAGCTGGATATGAGTCACTAAGAGGGCTAAACCTGAGAGGTCTACCATGGTTGACAGTCATATTATGGACCTCTTGTTATGGGAGTTGAATTTTGATGAGTAGCCTTAAGTGTGCAAATTCGAGTCGGATTTTCGTTAGTAGCCCCGAATATTATTGAGCTCTAGGAGTGCGACTCATAGGTGTTTGGCACGAAATTAGTTGTCTCTTGGTAAGACTAGTTGGGGGTCATAGCGAGCACTTAGAGCTTTGTGGGTTGAAGTGTTGTACGATTAATATGGTATAAGTTATGTATTCTATGTGCCTTCACACTCTCCGAGAATACGGGTCATGCCGTTGTTGTCAAGTCTTTGGTGTAAAATACATGTGTGCTTGTATCCCATTGCGTGCTTTCGATAAATGTTTGCCATGCATAATTTTGGAGTTATCGAATTTCTTGATGTACTAAAATTTTGGTTGAAGGTCGATGCCCATGTGCGGACTGATTGCATGCTATCCTCCAATGTGTTACATGAATTAATTTGGTTTTATCTATTATGAACATGCTATTATATAGTGGAGTAACACTTGGAAAGTTGGACGGAGTTGTGTTGTGCTCGATGTGGATCGAAACTAGATCACATAGGGATTTAGTTTCGTATCTCTCTTACGAGAGTGTTGTTGGGGAGCACCGTGTTGCCCATGATCACGAGAAGAAGGGTGGTCCGATGGGAGACCCTCTCTAGAAGGAAATCTGTTATTAACTAGGTAAGGACATTGTTAAGTGGACAGGTCTAAGTATGGGGAAATGGTTAGAACCACCTAAGTGGGTGCACGATGTGCATACCGGCTATTACAAAGAGAAGTCCTATAGGTTATTGGAGCATGTTTCTAGAGATTGTAGTGAACCGGCTAGAACGAGATTTGTTCGGGTGGATTAAGTGACCATGTTTTAGAGGTCTTCGTAAGGCGATACTTACCTTGGTATGAGTGGTTTAGAAGAAACAATAATGGTTGTGTGTACTAAGTGACTTTCCAAATGGTGATTATAGAGGACGTAGTAGGATGATGATTGCGTGCGGGGACTAATAGCTGAATTGTGTAGCTAAGAATCAAGAAAAAGTTATCATTAATACAAGAGTGGTGATGTTGTGATTTGCTAAGGGCATTGCATGCCGTGTGGGAGGTGCAAGATACCAATATGTTAAAGTGCTATAAAGAGACTTAGAATTTTAATCAGTTACCAACCTTAAGGCTTGTAAGTCGTAAGAACATTGGATGTGTATGTGGTAAATCTAGGGAGGTTAGATGTCAGTAATAAAAAAAAAATTGATACTAATATGTTTTCGCTCCATTTAGATTTATTGCTAGACGATTGCATGCTTAGCCATATTTTGGGAGTTGCACTATTGATGAGTTTAAGGATGACTGACTTTTTGGTAGAATGTGTTAGTGCAATCCTAGAAGAAACATCAAGCCAATATGTTTGTATCATTAAGGATTTTACAAATCTTTGTGAGAAGCGTGCTTTTGTGACTATTTAAAACTATGGATATAGAAATTATGTTGAGCCAGGAAGACCCAGTCATTAAGAATTTTGTCAAGGGAATTACATAAATATTAAGGTAGTATTTCTAAGGATAAGTATAGTTGAATTTATCTACCGTTACTCCTCATAGAAATCATCTATTTAAGTATTAGAATTTATGAAACGACAGGATTAGATGGGAATATCCGAAGTCAACCTTAAGTGAAAATCATCTTGAATAGGTGATTATGACATAATATGTTATGTGTTGGTACAATAGTATTAATAGAAGAATGATTTGAAATCATTATGTGGGTCCTTATTGGTTCTGTAAGTTTATCATTGTATTGAGTACCTTAAAATAAAATGAGTATGGATGATTATGGTTTGATTAGTTTTGCAAGGAACATCATAGCTTAAAGGCAAAGGAGAACACACTTGAACTTGATGAAAGGGTGATTAGAGACATTTCGGAGCAACCTGATTGTGGTCAATAGTTGGGAAGCGAGTAGCCGAGGTCGTAAGCTACTCTTGAGACGTTTGAGTCACCTAAGGTCTCATCTTGTTGAATAGAGCTTCAACAATATTGTTCAATGTTCACTTTTAGTAGTGGTATAACGTTAGGAGAAGGGGATTTGGGTGTTAAAAAAAAAAACAAAAAAAAAAAGAAAAGGAAGGGAAAAAGTTTTATTATTATCAGATTTCGAGGACGAAATCTCTTTTAAGGTTGGGAGGATTGTAACACCCGGAATTTTGGTTTAGAATGCTTTGAGGTGAAAAGTAACAAAAAGGAAGAAGATATATTTGTCAATTCCGATCACATCACATACGGTTGAATTTAGATTGAAGTTGTTCAATATTATTTGGAAATTTCACACTTGTGCAATAATGGACCTCGTGGAGGATTGAATAAAAGATTTAAAAGATCATTTTGAAAACAAAAGCAAGCTGCAGCTGATTGGTAAGGCTAAGCACCTTTCTGCTTAAGGTCCCATGATCGAATCCAGCCAGCTGCATGCCTTTATCTTCATTTTTTTTATACGAGAATGAGAGTCAGATTTGGGCCCTTAGAATCAGATTGGGCTTTTAGAATCAGATTGGACCTACCTGATAACTAGCCCAGCTGTTCGAATTTACCCTCGTCCACCCAGCCCCATTTCCTGAGTTATAACTTTTATGTAGGGCACTTTTTAGGATGGTAACCTTTTTATTTTTAGAAGTTGTTGGATGAAGCAGCCAGCAGCCATGTTACTGTAATTCATTCTTCTTTCCTACTTTATTGTGAAGATCGAAGTGAGAGGGATTTAATGGAAAATGCAATGGTGGCAATTTAAGGAGGAGATTAAAGAAAGGGAACATTTTATTGATGAATCATGATTTGCTAGATTTCGGAAGGTATGAACCCCTCCTAACCTTTCATCTAAGATTTCTTTGAAATAGTATTGGGTAAAATTATAGAATTCTTGAAGTATTGTGATTTGGTGAATATTAAAGTTTCTGTTGGAAGTAGAACCTCCTAAAATTTATGTTAGATTTGCTTAGTATTAAGTTCATGTAGAATTTGGGAGTTTTAATGTGAAGGTTGAATTTATAACTCTTATATGGATCTTGATGGTTTCAGCTATGTGTGATATTTAGGTAGCAAGATGAGTATGCAAAGGTGGATAAAACCTAGGTTTATCATAACCTAGCAAGGTGAGTTGTTATAAACTATTTTGTTAAAACTGAGAGCACGTCATCTCGTGATTTTACATGTTTTACTTGGGGTCGTAAATGAATGTGATATTAAGGTGAAATCCTCGAGTTTCCAAGTTAAGAGTATTCATGATATGTATGATGTGTTTTGCTCGTATAAATGACTCGTATGATATTATTTCCTTATATGAGATGGATCATCGCATGCTACTTCGTATGTGTTAAACCTACGGGTGTAAGATAAATATATCTATGTGAAATACATGAAATGATATATGCTATGGAATTTTGTGAAAGAGGATTGATAACCGAAATGTGGCATACACTAAACAAAGTGAAGGGCTTGAGACCCTCAATACATACCTCTGTTAATGATGCTATGCTAAATTCAGTGTCGAGGTTTTGTATGTAAATGACATGGACAAGATGCTATGCTAAATTCAGTATCTAAGTCTTATATGTAAATGATGCGGACGAGATACTATGCTAAATTCAGTGTCGAAGTCTTGTATGAAACAACATGGACGTGGCATGATGCTAAATTCCGTATCACGATCCTATATGATAATAACCTGGACGAACCAACACAATGTGTCCACACCAAACAGTCTTGGGAGGTTCTGAAATAGGAATGCCCCTATGTCGCCGGCCCTCGGGTTGCTCCTTGGTGCGCGGGCCTCGGATGATGTTGCCATGCTAAATTCGGGACATCGAGGTGTTTGGAATTAGTGAATGTCGGGGCATTGGTTGGTGGAAATGGGTCGCTCCCATTGTTTCCGAAGATAATAATAAACCGGTTTAACATGCTATTTACAATGCTAGTATAATCTTGTATATCTCGCATGCTTTAATATGTTCTACGCGCATGATATTATTTGTACAACTCACTAGGCTCCTTTAGCCTAACACTTGTTTGGTGTCGATGTGTCTCTCAGGTACTAGGGACGCCGCTCCCAAGTAGGCTTCGGGCTTTAAGTGAGTATGGGGGAAAGTGGAGAGACCGGTCCTTTAGGCCGCGAGATCTATGGTTGATCGATAATCCTTTTTGTAGTCTTCTTCCTAGACGGAACTAGACTAGTATGGTTTGTAGCCCTTTTTATTTATTACAAACATTGTAATTATACATTACTTATACCCCATTTTGGGAAGAGCTCACGCCATGGCGTTACGATTTGTATACCACCCTTTGTGTAAATGAAAGTTTTTGTTCACTCTGATTTTTAGGGTGTTACAGCTGTTCCATCCAGATCCATGTATTTTGATGAAACACGTGTGTTCCACATAAGTTCTACCTAGTTCCTGTCTGTTCCATCTTAAATCACGTCAAACATGAGACACCAATTCTTGTGCATTTCTGTTCTATTTCACCTGCCAAACGCACCTTTAGAGGATCAAAAGACCCACGAAACCATCTAATATTTTGTGCCTCCTAAAAGAAAAAGTTAATAACATTGACCAACCTAGAAATCGTCCATTTTATTAATTTCTTTTGGTTACTTAAAACAAATGTATTTTAACTTGATAAACATATTAATTATATTAAATATCTTTTGATTTCCATATGAATTCTAGTACACACAAGTTGTTGTCGAGTCTCATATACTTTATAATATTATCTTTCTATATAAAAATGTTTTACTATATATGTTTTTAATTTGTTATAAACTGTTCCACACATATAAAATGAGGTGCCGCGTCCCACCCCAAATTGTGGTCATGGGGTGGTTTTGTCATCCTTTGTATAAAGCTACATAAAAAAAATAAAAGGGTCCTTTTTTGATAACCACTAATGAAAGCACATATATAAAACATGCTTGAAAGATGTATTAACAGTAAAATCATGATTTAACGTCTATATTTTATATATAACCGGCCACTTTATCAGGGTTGAATTCTATTGAAAAATACCAAAATATGTGAAAAGCGTAAAAAGTAATTATCAATCGTTGGATGAGATACACCAAATCAATTTTCGTTTAAGCTGCAATTCACGAGAGTGTATTTAATTACAAAAGATCAGTGATTTAAAAGTATTTCTTACATTTTTCATTAATTATAACACTTCTCTACCACAAGGGTGGTGGTGTACTGACAAAAGATATAGGGGATGAAGTGGAATATCGTACCCACCCCATTTCGAGTTTAGGCGTGAACACCTCGTGGTCAGAGTTAGTCTCAGACGGCCGAAACTTAATTTCTAATTAAATTGGTTGCTTTTACTAGCCGACTAGTATAAGAAGAAAGAACGAGCCAGATTTCGAAATAACTTATATCTAGCATTTGAAAATAGATAATAATTCATTAATATTACATGAATTGCTACTATTATTTTTTATATACTAAAAAACAATTGAGGTTCATGGGCTGGTCCCTGCATAAAGCTAGAGAAAAAATAAAAGGGCCCTATAGGACAATAATAAATAATGTAATTAAGCTTTTTCCAAAAAATAAAATAAAATCAATTAAGCAGAAATAAAAACATGTCATAAAGCATTTAGAAAACAAAAAAAATTGTTTCAAAGATGCATTAGTTAGATTACACAAAAATCTTCAACTCCAGTCGATCTATTATCTATATATATACCAACTTCTTGCTTATAACAAAATACATCTATCTATCAATCAAAATATTTCTTTAACATGAAGCCATCCTTATTCATTGTTTCCTTCATTCTCTTCATTGGCATTGCATTGGCCGCCGAAGTTACAATAAAAGACGCTAAAGGGAAAAAGGTCTTGAACAATGTTCCTTACCACCTCGGTCCAGCCAACGCGGCCAATGGCGGCGGGTTTAAATTAACCGACATGGAAAACAATAAGAAAATCTGCCCATACAACGTGGTGTAGGATCCATCTGCGGCTAACCTAGGTGACACATTCACGTTCACCCACACTTATAACCGGCCGACATATCTCCATACAGAAGGCAACCTTGGCAATGATTCGGGCTTCTCAAAGACGGGTCCATGTCAGAAGTCGACGTTTTGGACGATCCCCGATGCAGACGCAAAGGCGCCCGATAACTTGGTGACAACCGGTGGCGGGTTCGATGATGGTGTCACGTGTTTTCAGCTAGTGGAGTATCCTAAGCCGACAAACCCAAAGGTGCCCAGCTACATGCTTCAACATTGTCCCTATTATTGTGGTGGAACACCTACTACATCACTTTGCTATAACGTAAGTATTTACGTAGATAAGGGGGTGAGACGTTTGGCTTCAGGGGGTGGTACTCCTTTTGAGTTTGTGTTCCATAAGGTGTCCAAATAATTTAACTCATCTTTGTATGTTGGAATCCATATAACATGGAATATGTATGAGTACTCCATGTGGATTTTATTTATTCACTTTGTTCCAATAAAATAAAAGATTAATGATATAAACTATAAGCTTGCCTCTTAGTGTATATGTGTATATAACCATCACAAAGAACCACAAACACTACAAGGACTGTTGGCATAATCCAGAATTAATTGTTTTGTTTTAGTTGGTTTTACTTAGTTTTTATTTTGACCGAATCAAGGCCATGTTGGCCATTTTGTTTCCTTTTTTCCAGCTTAGTTGAAACATGGGTGGTTCTCCCTAGTTTGTAGGTGCTTATTTCTTTTAGTAGTTTTGTTATGTACTTTTTCTTTTCGTGCAGAAATTGAGAGAAAATTGCCCCATACCTTCTTCTTCCTTTATCAATCTATGTATCAGATTACCAGGTCTGATCCAAGTTTTTAATTTACACTTGGTATCAGAGCGAGGTTTATGCCCAAATACCAACCCGAATCTGCAAAAATGGCAGACAAAACCGAGAAGGAAAGCCAAGTTACCCTCCACTATCCTATGTTATCGAGAAACAACTATGCTGCTTGGGCGATCAAGATGAAAGTCTTTATGCAAGCACAGGGAGTTTGGGATGCTGTCGAGCCCAAGAATCAAAGAGAAGTTGTGGAAGTCAAGAAGGACAAGATGGCATTAGCAGCCATTTATCAGGGAATCCCCGAGGATTTGTTGTTGTCGCTAGCAGAGAAGCAAACGGCAAAAGAGGCGTGGGGAACCTTAAAGACAATGTACATGGGAGCAGACAGAGTCAAGACTGCGAAGGTCCAGACTTTGAAGGCGGAATTTGAAACCCTCAGCATGAAGGATACGGAGGTAATAGACGACTTTGCCGTGAAGGTAAACAACATTGTAAGTAACATCCGGGCTTTAGGAGAAAAGGTTGATGAAGCTTACGTTGTGAAGAAATTACTCCGAGCCGTTCCGAGTAAGTTCTTGCAAATTGCTTCCACTATAGAGCAATTTGCAGATCTCGACAGGATGACCGTTGAAGAGGTTATAGGTAGGCTGAAGGCACATGAAGAAAGGGTTCGAGGCCAAAGTGATAGTGGAGAAGGGAAACTTTTGTTGTCATATCAAGAGTGGTTAGAGAAGGCCAAGAAGAAGGGCGATGAAGAAAAAAAACCCGTGCAACGAAATTATCGATCTGTTGCCTCGAGTAGTCGAGGTCGAGGCAGAGGTCGAGGAAGGGGCGGTTTTAATAGCAGCCGTGGAGGACGACGTGGTGGTGGCTTTTATCAGAGTCGAGATGGAGGCCGTGGATCGTCAAGTACCCGTGATAAGAACAAGATTCAATGCTACAACTGCCAGGAGTTTGGACACTTTGCATATGAGTGCAGGAACCCACGCAAAGAAAGAATTCAAGAGGCTAATTTAACACAAGAAGATGATGAACCGGCACTTCTTCTCGCCGCCTCTAACACCGTTCATGAAGTGATCGAGGAGGTGTATTTGAATGAGAAACATGTAACTCCAACGCTGAGAAGTTCGAATGAAGGAAGCAACACGACTAAAATATGGTTCCTTGACAATGGTGCTAGCAACCATATGACGGGTGACAAGGAGAAGTTTTCTGAGTTGAATGAATCCGTTCGAGGTTACGTTCGGTTCGGAGATGATTCAAGGGTTCGAATAGAAGGTAAAGGATCCATATTTTTTATATGCAAAAACGGTGAGAAGCGGATGTTACGGGATGTGTATTACATCCCAAGCTTATGTAACAATATCATAAGCTTGGGGCAACTTGCACAAGATGGTGATAGAATTCTGATGCATGGGTTATTTTTGTGGATTCATGACAAGAAGGGAAGACTCTTGATGAAAGTAAAACAATCCAAAAATCGTTTGTATAAGATTGTTTTAAGTCATGAGGAACCACATTGTTTTTTGAGTAGGAAGGAGGAGTCATCGTGGTAGTGGCACTCACGCCTAGGCCACGTTAATTTTCAGATGTTGAAGCAAATGCGTGACAAAGACATGGTGTATGGATTGGATAAGATCGAGCAACCGTCCACGTTGTGCAAGAGTTGTTTAGAAGGAAAACAGACCCGGAACTCGTTTCCAGCACAGGCAATTTACAAAGCAAAAACGAGATTGGAACTCATTCATGCCGACTTATGTGGGCCAATCACACCACCAACAGCCTCGGGTAATCGGTACTTTCTTTTACTCGTTGATGATTTTAGTCGTGTGATGTGGATTTATCTGTTGAAATCGAAGGATGAGGCACTTAGTTCTTTTCAGAAATTTCGTCTGTTAATTGAGAATGTAACAGATGAAAAAGTTAAAACCTTACGGTCTGATCGTGGCGGTGAATTCCTTTCGAAATCATTCACGATGTATTGTGATGAAACGGGTTTAAATCATCAGTTTTCAGCACCGTACTCTCCACAGCAGAATGGTGTCGTTGAAAGGCGAAATCGGATGGTAATTGAGATGGCGCGAAGCATGATGAAGTACATGAAAGTACCTGAAGTATTGTGGGGAGAAGCAGTTCGTCAGGCCGTATACATTCTGAATCGGGTTTCCACAAAAGCTCTTAATGACAAAACACCCTACGAAGCTTGGTCTGGGAAAAGACCCAACATTGGGCGTCTTAGAGTATTTGGCTGTGTTGCACACTCAAAGGTATTAAGAGGACAACAACGTAAACTTGATAGCCGGAGTGAGATGTTGGTACATCTTGGAACTGAAACGGGCAGCAAGGCTTATCGACTTCTCGATCCAGTTTCGGGAAGAATTCGAGTGAGCAGAGATGTGCGGTTTGAAGAGTATAAAGCATGGCCATGGGATGATACGATCAAGTTTAAAGGTAAGGTGGGTGCTACCTTCATTGTTGAAGGTTACAAACAAGAAAATCCCGATGTAGAAGCTGAAAGTGGCGAATCGGTTGAACCGTTCACTGATCCAGAAACTCCTCAAAGTCAGCCCCTGGGTGAATCTCAATTAAACGCTGATCAGAATGAATCTGTCCCAATCGAGTCACCTGTTGCTTCAGTGGGTTCGTCTAGTACCGCATCAAGTTCAACGGGAGGAGGAGCACCTAAAAGGTATAGAAGCCTTGCTGAAATATATGAGGAAACTGATCAGATCGAATTAGAACCCGAGCAACTCATGTTCATGCAAGATGTAGATGAACCTACAACGTATTCGGTGGCTGCTAAAGATCGTGAATGGGTAAAAGCAATGAAGTCTGAGTTAGATGCAATTGAAAGAAACAAGACTTGGAGTCTAGTTGATTTACCTGCAGGTCGAAAACCCATTGGACTTAAATGGCTCTTCAAGCTGAAAAGGGATCCAAATGGTAAGATAATAAAGTACAAAGCAAGACTAGTCGCCAAGGGTTACGTTCAAAAACCCGGAGTTGATTTCGATGAGGTGTTCGCACCGGTTGCGCGACTTGAAACAATTCGAATCTTGCTTGCTCTCGCAAGCTCACGTGGCTGGAAGGTACACCATTTAGACGTAAAGTCGGCGTTTCTAAATGGGAATCTCGAGGAGGAAGTGTACGTCACACAACCGGAGGGGTACGTGAAGGCCAATCACCCGGAGCAAGTGTATAAGCTGTCAAAGGCACTTTATGGGCTTCGACAAGCTCCTAGAGCATGGAACTCGAGATTGGATAAGTGTCTAAAAGGTTTGAAGTTTGAAAGATGTGGTTTGGAGCATGCAGTGTACACGAGAAAAGAGGGTGGTAATCTCTTAATTGTCGGAGTTTATGTAGACGATCTGGTTGTCACAGGGAATTGCGATGAAGATGTCAAGTATTTCAAAGAACAGATGAGCAGGGAGTTTGAAATGAGTGATCTTGGATTACTCTCATACTACTTGGGTATTGAAGTGTCTCAACATGAGGATGGAATAAGCCTCAAACAAACAGCTTATGCTAAGAATGTTCTTTTGAAGGCAGGAATGGAGGATTGCAACCCATCACAATTTCCAATGGAGCATAAAGAAGAATTAACGAAAGATGAGGAAGGAGTTCTTGTGGATCCTACGCAATATCGAAGCATCATTGGAGGTCTTAGATATCTAACTCACACCCGACCCGACATTTCATATGCTGTCGGGATTGTGAGCCGGTTCATGGAGAGACCTACTTTAAAGCACATGCAAGCAGTGAAGAGGATATTGCGGTACGTGAGAGGCACAGTTGACTATGGCCTCATTTATGTGCAGGAACATAAAGGTGATGCAATCATAGGATTTTCGGACAGCAATCATGCAAGAGATGCGGAAGATAGACGGAGTACGGGTGGAATGGCATTTTATTTGAATGAGAATCTAATTACTTGGGGCTCAAAAAAACAACAATGTGTGGCACTTTCCTCTTGTGAAGCTGAGTTTATGGCTGCAACGACCGCAACGTGTCAAGGTATTTGGGTTAGCCGGTTGGTTCATGAGATAACCGGAAAGAAAGTTGGTCCTTTCATGCTCTATTTAGATAACAAATCGACTGTAGATCTGATCAAAAATCCGGTGTTCCACGGAAGGAGTAAGCACATCGATTTGAAGTACCACTTCATTAGAGAGTGTGTTGAACGTGGAGATGTGATTGTTAAACGTGTCTGCAGCAAGGAACAAAGAGCTGATATTTTTACGAAACCATTACCACGACTCCAGTTTATAGAGATGAGGAGAATGCTGGGAGTGAAGAACTTGATTGATTCTGGATTAAGGGGGAAATTGTTGGCATAATCCAGAATTAATTGTTTTGTTTTAGTTGGTTTTACTTAGTTTTTATTTTGACCGAATCAAGGCCATGTTGGCCATTTTGTTTCCTTTTTTCCAGCTTAGTTGAAACATGGGTGGTTCTCCCTAGTTTGTAGGTGCTTATTTCTTTTAGTAGTTTTGTTATGTACTTTTTCTTTTCGTGCAGAAATTGAGAGAAAATTGCCCCATACCTTCTTCTTCCTTTATCAATCTATGTATCAGATTACCAGGTCTGATCCAAGTTTTTAATTTACAAGGACAATGTTGTAAAATTCTTGGCCGCTACCAACTCTGTCGGTGAAATTATTTTTCCAATCATCGTTCTTAGGCTACAGTGGTCTTACTTAGTACCAATGGTACCAGCTGTCACGTCAGCGCTACATCAACTTTCCACTACCTTATCAATACCTTACCAATTCATCCTCAATGGTTTTACCCCATATCAAGCTAAATAATTAATTAAAAAAATAAAAGAAAAAGAAAAGAAGAGAGAGATAGAGAGAAGGTGGGATGGGGTGGATTTTCAACCAGTAAGAGGGTATCGTTTTCCTTGCTTGGCATTTGGTACCACTTCATCCACAATGGTGTTCCTCATCGGTACCGGTTGGTACCGGCCTCCTACCGGCCTCCAATGCAGATAGTTTTCAAATAGCTAAATCACTATTATACCGTTATTTTAACGTAGATTTATAATTGCTTGTCCATACCAGTACTTGACTAGTATAAAAAGAAAAGAACGAATCAGTTTTAAAATAACTTAAATCTACCATTTGAAAATATATAATATAAATTCATTAATATTTCATAAACGGGCCGTCGGGCCCTACAGGATAATAACAAATAGTGTAAGTTTTTTCCAAAAAAGAAGAATGTAATTAAGCAGGAAAAAAAAACATGTCATAAAGCATTAAGAAATCACAAAAAAAAATAAAAAAAGACGAATTTTTTTTGAAAGATGCATTAGTTAGGGGCTGTGTACTTGATGCTTACCCGGTAAGTGCTTATTGGGTCATTTACCTTACGGGGAGAATATAAAAATGACTAGAATCTTACCCGGTAAGCGATAACATTTTTTTTATAAGGTTCATCTAGGCTTTTGCCTAGACTACATCCTTGGCAATATAGAACAGAAACTGAAAATTCGGTCGTCTGAGACTAAGCCTGGCCACAAGATGCGCACGAGGGGATTCGAATCTGGGGTGAATGGGATACCATCCACATTCCCACAGGCCTTACCGCTACGCCACAAGCCTTGTGGTTGGTAAGCGATAACATGAAATTGTAAGAGTGATAGCATGAACCGAGAGTATTAACTGGTAAGTGAGATCCACAACTCTTACCCGGTAAGAGCTTACCGGGTAAATTGTTGCGTGTTACCGTCTTGAGAGGCTAAAATATTGTCGGATATGGTAGTGATAGTGCTCAATTTTATCTGGTAAGCACTTACTGGGTAAGTGTTCAAGTAAACGGCCCCTTAGAATAAAATCTTGAACTCTGATCGATCTATATATATACCACCCTCTTGCTTATAACAATATATACATCTATCTATCTGTCAAAATATTTCTTTAAAATGAAGCCATCCTTATTCATTGTTTCCTTCATTTTCTTCATTGGCATTGCATTGGCCGAAGTTACAATAAAAGACGCTAAAGGGAAAAAGGTCTTGAACAATGTTCCTTACCACCTCGGTCCAGCCAACGCGCCAAGGGCGGAGGGTTCAAGTTATCCAAGACGGCCAACAATAAGAAAATCTGCCCATACAACGTGGTGCAGGATCCATTTGCGGCTAACCTAGGTGACACGTTCACGTTCACCCACACTAATAATCGGCCGACATATCTCCACACAGAGCGCAACCTTGACATTGATTCGGGATTCTCAAAGACGGGTCCATGTCAGAAGTCGACATTTTGGAAGGTCCCTGATGTTGAGGCCGGAAAGGCGCCCGATAACTTGGTGACAACCGGTGGGGGATTAGCAGAGGGTACTTCGTGCTTTCAGCTTGTGGAGTATCCTAAGCCAACGAATCGAAAGGTGCCTAGCTACATGCTTCAACACTGTCCCTATTATTGTGTTGGAACACCACCTCCAGTAATTTGCTATAACGTAAGCCTTTATGTAGACAACGGGGTTAGACTTTTGGCTTTGGGGGGTGGTACTCCTTTTGAGTTTGTGTTCCATAAGGTGTCCAAGTAATTTAACTCAACTTTGTATGTTGGAATCCATATAATATGGAGCTAAAATTAAATAAGGAATATGTATGAATCCATGTGGATTTTTTTTATTCACTCTGTTTCACCATCTCTACTTAGTTATATAAACTATAAGCTTGTGTGTTAGTGTATGCAATGTTTTAAAAACCGGTTTTTTAGTTGAACCGGTGTGATGACCGGTTCAAGGTTCGACCGGTTCAACCGGTTCAACGGCCGGTTCAACCGGTTCCAAGCATTTTTATGTTTTTCCCATTTCTTACATTCATATATCTATAAAACCAACAATTTGATATTTATAAGTTGCAAAAAATTAAAAACATATATTACAATACGTTTTACATTAATCAAAAAACATTAAAATAACAATATAACAAGTTTTACACGTAATATTTTTTTTTAAAACGGGTCAACCGGTTTTTTACCGGTTCGATCCACCGGTTCAACCACTAAACCGGCCGGTTCAATCCGGTTCTTAAAATGCCATAAAACCGGTCACAATTGAACCGGTCCTTTCACCGGTTCACGGTTCAACCGGTTCGACCGGACCGGTTCAACCGGTTTTTAAAACACTGACTGTATGTGTATATAACCATCACAAGGAACCACAAACTGATCCCAAAGGTCCCAACACAAACAAAAGTACCCAGACGTACTCTTCACCGATGGAAAAATCCGCTTTTAATACGTCAGCGGCAGATTACAGTAGAAGGGCAATGTTGTAAAAATCTCGACCGGTGATTGAGTTCACCAAGCTGCCGCAGGTCCATCACCAATAACGGGTTATGTCCGCTACCAACACTGTTGGTAAAATTTTTTTTCCCAATTAACGTACTTATACGAAAAATTAATTATGCCTTTATTTTGACGGATTAAATCACCAACAAGATAATTAAGGCTTTCAAAGCCTAGTGGTTGGTAACATCTTTGGGAGGGTCAGTGGATGACATCCCCTGTCTATCCCGGTGTTCTATTCATGAGGTGAGAATTTGGCGATCTGAATCGGTGCCAAACTTTATTCAGTATGCATACGTGCAGAACTTTATTCAGACTAAATAAAGCTTTATTCAGTTTAAATAAAACATGAATATTCAGACTTATGTAATAGTTACCCTCCACTCACTATATAGGTAATTGTCTAGGCTAAGGCCTTATGTACCACACCCAGTTCGAGGGCGGCTTCAGCATCAGGCTCACGGGCTCAAGCGGGTTCGGCTAAGGGTTCACGAACCCTATGAAGCCGTGCCTTCTTTCTCTCTCCTTTTATTTAATACATAAAATAATTAAAAAATGTAAAGGGTATAAAAGATTGATGATACGGGATTTGAGGATAAGGTGAGAGTTTGAGGGTAGGAAAGTGAAAAGCTGCTGTGATAGTAAAAAGTTGAAGGTTCAACCTCTTATCCTACGAAAGTCAGAAGGCCTAATATTCTTTTTTTGTTCTCGATTATCGAGTGTTGAAAGAAAAAGTGAGGTACACTGTCCCACCCCAATTGTCACCAACTCACCATTGAGTGGGTCTCTCAACTTGTTTGATAAAAGCTACAGAGAAAAACAAAAGGCTCTCCTTGTGTTTGATAAGGACTAATGAAAGCACATATATAAAACATGTTTCAAAGAAGCATTAACAATAAAATCATGATTTAACGTCTATATCTTATGAATACCAACCTCATGTCAGGTTGGGTTCCCGCAACAAGGGTTAAATTCGTAAGAAGCATGAGAAGTGGTTATCAACCGTTGAATGTGAAATGAACGAATATTGAGATGAGATACACCAAATTAATTCCATTTTAAGCCGCAATTTATGGAAGGATAATTGGTTAAAAGAGATCAATAATTATTTCTCATACTTTTCATTAAAAATAACACTTCTCACAAGATTCATCAGATTCCATGAGGGTGTATTTGTTACCTTGGAGAATAAAACAGAACAAATCAATAAAATACGGATCACTATTCATATTCATTAAAAATAACACTTCTCACAAGATTCATCAATCAATCGTCTACTTGGATAATTTTGTCCCTGATCGTGCAGCCGCGATTAACATCCATAGATGCCAACCGCGGGAAGCGGGTAAGGAATGGCTCAGGGATGCACAAAGCATCGGTCCGAAAATTCGTGCTCGCTCCGTTATTAATTTCCTTGGAAAACAAGCAGTCAAGAGGTAAATTTACCTTCATCGTATCCTTGAGTAGTAAATTTCAAATTTCTTATTACAACAATGTATTTTCATGTTATTTTTTATCAGAACATTGTACATTGAAAATTTTACCCATTGTTAGGGGTGAGCAAAAACCGCCCTACCCGAACTAACCGCCCGAAAACCGAACCGCAAATTTGGAAAAACCCGAAAACTGCCAAATCGTTACCTGAACTACCCGAACCCGAGCTACCAGAATAAAGTTTGGGGTCGGATTGGGTTGATATTTTCAAACCCAAACCCGTCCGAAACCCGAATTTATAAAAAAACCTTTTATTTCTTTTTATATATATAATATATATATATAATAAAACAGTAACTTGTTTGACGCGTGTCGTGCTCTGGTGAGCCGAATTGCCACGTGTCGCGTTCTGGTGAGCCGGTTTCGGTTATCAAAGCAATAAATAAAATAATATAAAAGATAAATATCACTTTCAAAAATCCTCTCCATAATTAAATCAAACGGTTTAAAAAATCCTCTACATAAATTAAATCAAATCTTTTAATCCAAACTATAGATAAATATGAAAACAATAAATAAAATAATGTAAAAGATAAATGCTACTTTCAAAAATACATAATTACATGAAACGGTTTAAAAAATTCTCTACGTATATTTGTGTAATATTTAATATAATCAATACACGTATTATTATTTTTCATTGGTGATATAAAGAATTAAAAATATTCTCTTTATTTTCAAAATACAATTTTCTAAGAGTTTTCCAAAGTTGAAAAATATTAGTTTTCCTATTTTCTTAATTCTTAAGAAAATTCCATATAACTTGTTGGAACAAAAAAATATACTTAACCTCTTTAAAAATTTTAATTTTTTAATCCAAATTATAGATAAATATGAAAACAATAAATAAAATAATGTAAAATTCTCTACATAATTAAATCAAACAGTTTTAATCCAAAAATACATACCTCAATCTCAATCTATAAATACCTCTTTCAATCTCTCAATCTCAATCAATTACTGCAACTCTCTTAATTAAACAGACCAATTACACATACACACACAAAAGTAATTAATCAAACGCTTTTTTCTACACATGATGATATGATTATGATGATTCTGTTAATGTTTATAGTCCAAGTTGGAGTTGTTGATTTCTCGTATGTGACTTTGTATTTATGGTCATTGATTACACTTTTTGTGTTATTTTGTATTACAAACGCTCTTCAATTTTTATTTTTTTCTACACATGATGATATGATTATGATGATTCTATTCATGTTTATAGTCCAATTTGGAGTTGTTGATTTCTCGTATGTGACTTTGTATTTATGCTCATTGATTACACTTTTTGTGTTATTTTGTATTACAAAAATAGTTCTAATTTTTTATTTTTTTAATCTTTTGAATTTTTACATATTACAGAACAATTAATGAAATAACTAATTCAAAATTCAAAATTATTAAACTTTATCAAAATTTAAAATTATTAAACTTTATTCTATTAAATATTAAACTCCAACCTATTAATTCAACTATTTTATTTTAAATTTATTAATTTAAAAATATTAAAATATTCTATCTCTATTAATTCAAATTTAAATTATTTTATCTCTATTAATTCAAACATTAAACTAATCTATTTGTTTTATCTCTATCTCTCTATTATAACAAAACCGTATGAACCTATTTTATCTTTATCTATCTCAAATTAAAAGTTCGAAAAAAATTAAAAGTCCAGTTATAAATTAAATTATAGTAAATAATTTAGATTAAATAAATCATACTTGTAATACTGTTTTTCTCGTATTATTTTTTTTATTTAAATTACCCCGTGTATCACACGGGATAAAACCTAGTAATCTATAAATAAATATAATAATCTTCCTTTCCAAAAAATAAAATAAATATAATAATCTTTTTATTATATAAAGCATAAAGACTAACAGTTAAACTACAAGGGATATATTTAGAATTTAAAAAAAAAAACAAAGGGCTATTTTAATATTTTATATGAAATTGAAAGTCTGAACTTTGAAAGTTGAAATTGAAAGATTGAAACCCTAGTCTCATCAAAATCAAATCGTCGCCTCCTAGGCTCCCACCACTCTCCATGTCTCTCACCTCACCGGCGAAATTGGACCAAAAAACGCACGGTGGCTGGCGCACCACCTCACCGGCGACGTCTGAGTGCTGATCTCGCTCTCGATTTGTCTCTCTCTCTCTCTCTCTCTCTCTCTCGACGCCTCTCTGTCTCTGATTTCGCTCTCTGTCTTTGAATCTTTATCGTTAGATTCATGTTAATTGTTAAGGTCATGTTCATGTTCATGTTCATATCATCATATATTGTAGTTGTCTAAGCAAAAAACTTTATACATATTTTGTGATAAAAATATTTATTTTTATTATAACTTAATAGACGACATTAATTATTTGAATGAAACGCCTAATTTTAAAATATCTCATGGTATTTTTGACAAGCTTATGGTGTGTTTGGTTGTGAAAAACTGTTTTCATTTTCTTAAAGACATTTTCAAAAAATGGAGTTGAGTTTTCAATTTCAATGAAAATTTAAGAAAACGTGTTTGGTTGAAATGGTGAAGTTTTCACTTTCAATTTAAGAAAATTAAAATACGCCTTTAGAAAATTTGAGAAACTACTAAAATCGGTATTTTAATTTACGTAGAAGTTAGAAAATAGGAATTTCCATTTTCTTCAAAAATGAAAAACTTTTGAAACTGAATGAACAAAACGTGTTTTTTTATAGTACTAACAAATATAGCACTAAATCGCAAACATAAAAGAAAAAGCCAATTTTTAAACCATATAGACAAACTTATAACAAATTATAGGAACTAAAGTTGTAATATGCTTTTTTTCTATAATTTATTAAATATCAATAATAAAAACTTAATATATTTAGAATGTTTTTACATGTTTGTGAAACATAAAAATGCACATAGTTTTTTTTCATTGTGAATCAAGTTTTATAGTTCTCAAATAATTAAACCTCTGTATATACCATCTTTCGACATAGATTTATAATTGTTTGCCAACACCACCTGATTAGTATAAGTAAAAACAAGTCAAATTTTGAAATAACTTAAATCTATCATTTGAAAATAGATAATAATTATAATTATATGAATTGCTATATTATAATTTTTTATATACTAAAAAACAATTGAGATTCATGGAGTGTCGTCCCTGGTCCCCGCGTAATGCTAGAGCAAAAATAAAAGGGCCCTACAGTATAATAACAAATAATGTAATTAAGCTTTTTCCAAAAAAACAAAAATGTAATTACGCAGAAAAATAGTGTCATAAAGCATTTAGATATTTAAAAGTTGTTTGAAGATGCATTTTGGTCTTCCTAATGGCGATAACATTTTGGGAGAAGCTGTGGATAGTATCCTAGCTAGTTTATCCGGGTTCGAATCAAAGGAGAGTCAACTTGAGGGCATGAGAAATACCCAGTCCTTGGGCTGGTCCAGACATAGACTGGGCCTCCCCCAGCCCAGTCAAAGACTGTGGTTAGGCTCTAGGTCCAACGTAAGCTGGGCCGGGACTGCGGCGGATTAGTGGGTTGCCCTTGGATGCCTGATACCGTCGGGGAGGCGTGCGTGCTTGCATGTGTGGTAGTCGTTCGTTGGTTCCGCTATGCCTTCCAAAAAAAAAGTTACAATAAAATCTTCAACTCCGGTTGATATATAGTTATATACATATAAGGTTAGGTTTACATGTGAACTCAATTTTAATTGTAAACATAATAAACACTAAAATTGAGACATGTGACAATATTCACTCTGAATGTCATGCATTATTCAGGGTGAATAAAGCTTAGGTGCTTTTATTGACTTTGAATAATACACGACATTCAGAGTGAATATTGTCATTTGGCGCGATTTTAGTGATCTTCACGTTCACAATGAAAAATAAATTTCATTTATATATATATATATATATATATGCCACCTTCTTGCTTATAACAAATTATTCTTTAACATGAAGCCATCCTTATTTATTCTTTCCTTCATTCTCTTCATTGGCATTGCATCGGCCATCCAAGTTAGAGTAAAAGATGCCAAAGGGAGAAAGGTCTTGAACAGCGTTCCCTACCACCTTGGTCCAGCCACCGCGGCCAAGGGAGGCGGGTTCAAGTTAACCGACACCGCGAACAATAAGAAAATCTGCCCATACAACGTGGTGCAGGATCCATCCGCGGCTAACCTAGGTGACACGTTCAAGTTCACCCACAATTATAATCGGCCGAAATATCTCCACACAGAAGGCATTGTTGGTATTGATTCGGGCTATCCAGAGACGGGTCCATGCCAGAAGTCGACATATTGGACGATCCCTGATGCAGACGCAAAGGCGCCCGATAACTTGGTGACAACTGGTGGCGGGTTCGAAGAGGATATCACGTGTTTTCAGCTAGTGGAGTATCCTAAGCCGACGAATCCAAAGGTGCCCAGCTACATGCTTCAACACTGTCCCTATCGTTGCGGTGGAGGTCCTGATATTTTCCATAACGTAAGCGTTTATTTAGACAACGGGGTGAGACGTTTAGTTCCAAGGGGTGGTACTCCTTTTGAGTTTGTGTTCCATAAGGTGTCCAAGTAGTTAATTAAGCCATCTTTGTATGGAGCTGAAATTAAATAAGGAATATATATGTATGATTCCATGTGGATTTTTTTTTCCAATGAGACATATAAACTATAAACTTGTGTGAAATTATGTGTATGTGTATATAACCATAAAAAAGAACCACAAGGTGATCCCAAAGGTCCCAAACAAACACTACAAACTGGCCGGTCTCTTCACCGACGGAATTTTCCATTTTTAACTTGTTAGCGCACTATTAAAAAAACAAGGGTATTACCGATAATAAAAACAGTCTGTAAACTATCGAAAACAGGATTTACCGATGGCTTTCACACGAAACATTCATCGCTAAATCTGGTTGGTGAAAGCTACCGACTGTTTTTCCGACGACTTTTTTCTTCCGACGACTTTTTTCTTCCGATTTCTGACTGTTCCCTACTATTTATTATCATTGTTTACTACGAGACTTGAACCCAAACCAAACGGTTTGCGACAGCTAAAAAATGTATTTTAACTTGATAAGTATATTAACTATATTAAATATCTTTTGATTTCCATATGAATTCTTGTGGACACAAGTTGTCGGTCGACTCTCATATACTTTCTAACATATCTTCTATAGAAATGTTTGGGTATATCCTTATCCCTATGATATATTTTTTATTCACACAAATAAAAGGAGGTCCCACCCCCAATTGTCATCAAGGGGCGCTTAATTTGTCATCCCTGTATAAATTAAGCTACATAAAAAACAAAAGGGTCCTTTTTTTTTATAACGACTAATTAATAAAAACACATATATAAAACATGTTTGAAAGATGCATTAACAATAAATTATTAAAATCATGATTTAAGACCCGTCTAAAGTTATGCGTTAACAATAAATTAATAAATTACTATTCCACATTTGAAAGAATTTTTATGTGAAATATGTTATTTTAATCATCTTAACAAAAATTTGATATATTTTATTATAAATATATTTATTTGTATTATAACTTAACAGATGACATAAATTAATTGAACCAAACGCCTAATTGTAATATATCTCATGGTATTTTTGACAAGCTTAGTTATTTCATCACTCTTGAGGTCGATCCCTCTCAAAACGTTCTTATTTAACACCAATCCATATGGAATATGTAGCACATTGTCAATTATTCCTTATTTCAAAATACAAACATAAATCAAGCAGATGCCTTGAACACCAACTCCAAAGGAGTACCCGTAGCACCAAGATATTTGATGCCTTTGTAAACCGTAACGCCGATGTTAAAGCAACTACGAGGACCCGCACCGCAAATGTAGGGGCAGAGTTGAAGCAGGTAGCTCGGGACTTTCGCTTTTGTTGGCTTCGGGTACTTCACAAACCGAAAACACGAAACCGCGGTGTTAAAGCTCCCACCACTCCTGATGAAGTTCGAAGGAACTTTGGCTTCCATCTCGTCGATCTTCAGAAACGACGATTCCTTGCATTTACCGTTCGATTTGCTCAAGTCCGTTGAGATACCAAGAGGATAGGATATACGGAGAAAAGATTCTTTGTAAGCATTGAGTACGAATTTGAATAAGTCACCTTTAGTAGCGTGTTGGATCACGTGGACCGGGCACGTGGTGTTGGATAACTTGATTACACCGCCGGTAACCGGACCAATGTAGTAGTGTGTGTTTGGGAGCACCTTCTTCCCGGCAATGTCGTAAATAAAATCGTCGGTCGTGGCTGAGGAGATCGATTGAATGGTGACAAGAAAAAGAAAGAAGGGAACAAAGAAGAGTGTTGGCTTCATCCTACAAAGATGAGACTTGTATATCACTTATATTTCTTAATGTGGTATGTTTGAGGTTAAGAGGTTGGTATTTATAGGAAATTTTGAGGTCACTTGTTGACTTAATTAGTTCATGTTTTTCATGCATGTATATTAATTCTGTTTTATATAATGTTTTCGTTCACTAGAGTTGTAGCTAGCTTTTGGCCTTGGCTTCCAGGCCCATGATCAAGGTATTGTCACATGCTCACCACATGAATCGAACCGAGGTAAACAGGATGCTATTCACTGTCCCTCCCAAGGATATACTACTGACCATCAGTACCATTTTGTGATGGTCTTGTTATTTAACCCAATTTTGTGAAAGTTGGATGGTCAGAACACAAATGCAAACGACTTTGATTTTCTTCCAAATTTTGAGTTATAATGAATCGTAATTTAAAACCTAAAGTTCGGTATTTGTTGAATTTACGAACCTTAGTAGAGATTATCCACGAGTTTTTACAAAATCAACGTGTTTAATCTTGTTGGTTTAGTTTTATTCGTTGCATTATTTTCCATTTTTTTTTACCAAAGCTATTTGCATAATTGCATTTGCAGGAAATAATGTCGCTAGACCCTACAACGACCATAATTGAGGCTTTTCGTATTATATTAATTTCGTTTACGAGCTATGACCACCACAACTTTCATAAAGTAGTAAATGTTGTGCATACTGCATTTCAAGTAGACCACTACTTTATAAACAAAGATATATCATAAGAGTGAAAAACGACATATCATATATAATTGTTTTAGAAAGAAATAAAGACACAAAAAATTGATGCTATAATGTCTACATAGAATAATATCTAAGAGAAATAATGTTTTAAAAATTAAGTAATGATAAACAATGATTCCGGCGTGCACTCTAATTTTTATTTAGCTTTCATTTTTTATTTAACTGTATCAAAAAACAGATAAAAATCACATATCTCATATTTTCATGTTCTAATCATGTCCACCAAGAAAGAAAATATAAAGGTGAATAAAATAAATTTAAAACATGTAAAAATCTAATATGTTATTATTTCATTGGTTGAATACGGATGAGACAGGTAAATCTGTATAGGCGTACATGCATGGTATTATTTACCAACAACTTCATGTGGATTTATGATTTTTGTTGAATTGTGCTTTTTTTTTATTTGTTCTTTTTTGAACGACAAAAGTAATTTTATTAAAGTAAGTGAGGAGCTAGAAGAAAAAAAAAACAGTTACCAACCGACAGCGATAGGCGCCTTAATCCAGCCATCCAAACCAAGGGTGGACCTAGAATTTTTTTCAATGGTGGCACAATTTGACTATAAGAAATATATGCATAAATATTTTCATAAAATCTCTATTGGACTAGTGGTTGGTCCATTGCTTTTCAAATGTAAAGTCTTAGGTTCGAGTGTTGTTATAAACACTTTTTTTAATAAACACAATAAATAATAAAAACTAAAATCTAGTAAAAAATGAGCCTAACAAGATTTGAAACCAAAACCTCAAGTTTAAGAAACAAGTAACTTAACAACTGGACCAAAGAAAACTTGTGCTTTAACTTCAGTTTTAAAATATATATGGTGGCACACAACAAATTAATACGGTGACACCTTTCAGGACCTGTAATTTTTTACACTACGACGAATGAATGGAACGTGCCACCGTCTCCAACAAGCTAGGTCTGCCCCTGATCCCAACTAATCATGCTACCATGCTTGGATCTAGCCTTTACCCACAAGTACGTCTGGGGTTGAATGGAATTAACAATTCCTTTTACTGTAAGCAGTCTACCTCTACAAAGCTTCTCATTCCTTAGGATCCACATACCCAAAAATATGCTAAAGTGATCACCTCCCCTACCTGCTTGGCCAGGTTCTGCCTCGAAAAACTATTAATGGCCCTCCAGATTTCCATTGACGAGGTAGCATTAATGATTTCTTCTTTTTGATTTATTATGCAGCTTTCAGTTTTATTATTGTGATTTTTTATTTTTATTTTTTAACAGTAAGAAAAACATTTCACAAAACAAGCTATATAGCAAGAAGACAAACATCAAAGAAACAACAATAGGATTTGCCATATAGACTAGTAGTACGCAACAATGACCGACAACATCCAAGACCAGGCCCCGAGAGATATTTGGGTTGCGAGCAACTAGCTCCCACATCAAGAAAGTCAATGTTATTGTGATTTCTAGTACTGCTTTAATCTCAATTTGTTAAAAATGGAAACATATTGTGGAACTTTATTAGCCCAAATGACCGGACCAATGTAGATGGGAACATTTTCCATGACCCTGTTCCCAACAATGTCATAACAATAATTCATGGTAGTTAGCTTCATCTTACGTACAAAGACTTATCGGTTATGTTTATTGATTTAGTATGTTGCTCTTTTGTCAGGGGTTGGTATCTATAGGATAGTGAGTAATTAATTTCAGAAAACGGAAGAGTACTTTCATATCAACGCATATTGTATTATAAAATGGTTGTTGACTTTAGTTAATTCTACATAATTCTTCAAAGACTCATGGAATTAATCGAGGTATTAGCTTTATCGGACACCCATAATTATAAATAAAAAGAAACTAGGTGCAACCATGAAATGGCAATAATTGATGTTTTACGTAAATTTTTTGGAATCGTCGGAGTTTAAAGTTAACTATTAGCTTTGTACACGGGAACATTAGAGGGGGTCAGGTAACCCTGGCGACTCGCAATCGCCTACTTTTCCAACACCATAATTCTCCTAAATTCATCTGAGGAAAAGTCCGTTGCAAGGCTCGAACTTGAGACCTAAAAGGGCAAAACGCCCCAAGAATTCCCTTGGTGGCCAAGTGAGCTATCCCAACTGATTTTTTAGGTATTATATCTTGTGCATACTACATTTAATTTGCACCACAACTTATCTAATAGTTACCTTCCACTCAGAGGCGGATCTAGGAAAATGTTCTTGTGGTTGCACCATTGCACCCACCAAAAAAAAAATTAGCATCCTTGAGCAAAATTAGACTATGTTTGGGAAAAAAATTGATCGCTACATTGTATAAACAGTTTAACTTTAACCAAAAAGACACTAATAAAATTTTGTATTCAAGTAATAAAAAATTCAATTTATTTATACACGTTAAATTTTATTCAAAAAAAAAAAAACAAACAAAACAAAAAACAATCAAGGACAAACATCCAAACAAATATGTGTTTAATAATGATTAAATATTGCATTTATCATGCACGCAATATTATCAATATTGGGCTCATTTTGAAGCTATCGACGATACCTTTCTAACGGTATAACTTGTAAAGTGAAAATGCGTATTTTTTAGTATATTTTAGCTAATATTTAATTAATTGACTAATATAATATGGGTATAAAATGAAAAATGAAAAAGGGAAGGATGTAAACTAAAAACATTAAACTTTTTAAAGGGTGAAAACTATAAATTATCATAACTCTCTCACAATCTTTAACTATAAAGTTTTATCCTATAACCCATTTTTAAAGATGATGGTTTCACCCAATAAATTTTATGGTTTCACCCCCCAATAAATTAATGGTTTCACATATATAAACCCTAAAAATTTACACTTAACCCCCAAAAATTTATGGTTGCACAGGCTACCATAGTCTAAACTATGGATCCGCCCCTGCTTCCACTCACTAAGCCGGTAATTGTCTAGTTTAATATACCTTATAATATATCCCTGCACAATTATTTTGGATATGTCCATGTCACTATAATTCTTTTTTGTTATCCACTGTTGAGTGTTGACAAAACATAAAAGTGAGGTACAATGTCTCACCCCAATTGTGACCATGTCATCCTGTTTAATAAAGCTACAGAAAAAAAAAGGGTTTCCTTCTGTTTGATAAGGACTAATGAAAGCACATATATAAAACATGTTTGAAAGATGCATTAACAATTAATAAAATCATGATTTAAGACCTGTCTATATTTTATATATACCAACCTCTTACCATTGATCAAAAAATATTAATTCTTTGACAAATTTTATGTTTCCTTCATCCCATAACATTCTCCTTCTTTTTTTCTTCTTTTTTAAGAGGAATGAAGACAATCTTAAGCAATAATAGGGAAAGAATAACTATATTTTGCATTTAGTTTAATCCAATCAAAGTGAATTTCATGGGTTAGGAGGGCTTTAAGAATCCCTATGATGTCTTGAATCTTGATGTACGTATCCTTAATTTCTTGCTAGTTTTTTGTTATAATATTTCGTCATTCTAAAAAAAATTTGGCCAATCCATTCTATAACTAAACCAAACGCCTAATTTTAAAATATCTCATGGTATTTTTGACAAGCCTAGTTATTTCGTCACTCCAAATCCATGGATCAATACTTGGCCATCAGTCTCAAAACATTATTTCAGAAAAACGTAATTAAAGCAATCCATATGGAATAGTACATCGTTAGCTATTCTTTATTTCAAAATACAAACATAAAATTAAGTCGATGCCTTCTTGAACACCAGTTCCAAAGGAGTACCAGTAGCACCAAGATATTTGACGCCTTTGTAAACAGAAGTGCTAATGTTAAAGCATTTGAAAACAGGACATGCACCACAATGAAAGGGGCAGAGTTGAAGCAAGTAACTCGGCACTTTGGCATTTGTTGGCTTTGGGTATTTCACAAACTGAAAACACGAAACTGCGGTGTTAAAGAGCCCACGACTCGTGATAAAGTTTGAAGGTGGAACTCCATATAGCTTCTTATATAAATAGTTAAAAACACCACCACCTTAAAATCTTCTATATAAAGGAGTTCGTCCTTTGATGTTTATATCCCTCCCACATTTGACTATTTTATGTTTATTCCAATATATTTATGTTTTTATATCACTTATGTTTTTCAACTATTTTTTTTTAACTATTTTCATGATAACTATTTATTACAGAATGTATATGCATGTATACAACTACAAAATCATAAATATTATTGCAATTTTAAGGCACCTTCTAATATTATTTCTGACTCCGCCCCTGCCCTAAACGTAAGACACCTTCGGGCCTTGAAGAACCCATATTTACGGTTTCAACTCTTCTCCGCTAATATATAGTGAAGTTTACTTTTAGCGTAGGTTGCCGGAAAGTGGTTCGCTCATATTTTAAAGATTTTAAGAAAAAGTGGTTAGAAGACATTAATTTCTCAATATCTACTGTTGAATGTTGACAAAAAATAGTAATTGAGGTACCCTGTCCCACCCCAATTGTGACCATGGAGGCATGGGCTAATGAAATTAATGGAGTACAGAAAGAAAAACAAAAGGGTCCCTTCTGTTTGACAAGGACTAATGAAAGCACATATATAAAACATGTTTGAAATAGGCATTAACAGTAAAATGATGATTTAAGGCCGTCTATACTTTATATATACCAACCTCTTACCATTGATCAAAAAGAATATTAATTCTTTAATATGAAGTCAACTTTATGTTTCCTTTAATTCCACCTAACATTGTATTTACTACTAGAAAATTGAGTCTCCTTAACCGAATTTCTTTATGAAATTTGTCGTCAAATATTATTGACAGATTTTTAACGGATTTTCGATATCGTATACCAACATAAAACGTCAATAAATTGGGGTCAAAAGTCCGTTGAAAAATGTTGAAATAGTTTCAAAATCGTTCTTTTCAATTTCGTCTATAAATTCTGTTAAAAATCTATTGAAAGTGTTTAATTAATTAAATTTTTTTTTTTCAAATCTGGGAAAAATCCGTCAATAAATTCTGTCAATTTTTTTTGGACGGCAAAGAAAGCTTTATTAAGAAGAAGCTAGTGAGGAGCTAGGAGTTACAAGAGGAAGCGGCAAGAGCTGGGTTGCAAATCCACCTATCCCAACTGATACAACTACCACCATTGAAACGACTCCTAACCCAATCAAAAGCTAAATACTGGATGTCTTTATATATCTCCTTCTCATTTTTGCTCAATTACCTGTCGAAAAATGTTCAAATAAATTCAAAATATTATGTTTCCTTTTTTAGAGGAAATAAAACAATCTTAAGCAAGGGGGAAAGAATAATCATATTTTACATTTAATTTAACCCAATGAAAAAACTGAATTTCGTGGATTTACTCAAGTCTCAAGATTCATGCATCAAATTTCAGCCATGTAACCATGTTGCAAACCAAACTGCTTAGTCGAGATATATATGATGTGTTCTTTTTTTTTCTTGGTTAGGAGAGCTTTAAGAATGCATGAAATGTTTTGATGTATCTCTAGCTTGTCACTAGTTTTCTGTTATAATAATACTTCGTCATTCTACTCAAAGAGGTGTAGCTTAAGTGGCAAAAGGCTTGGGGCTAGTGGATAGTATCCATTGGTCTCAGGTTCAAACCATGGAAGTAGCACTTCGGCGATACCTAGACTTCGGGCCGGCTGGGTCGGTTCGGGTCCAGGTAACGGACATGCCAGTCCATGGGCATGCGGACTCAGCCATAGGTGGGGCTTCACTACAAGGAAAAAGGTTTTTGGCGAGGACAAATGTCCTCTCTAAAAGGTCATATGTCGTCGCAAAAAGTTTTTAGCGAGGACAAATCGTCGCTAAAGGGTCCTCGCGGAAGGCTCGTATGGGAAAGTATTCTGCGACGACTCCGTCCTCGCGAAAAGTCGCATGCTTTTCAGCGGCGACTATTATCGTCGCCGTAATCGCTTTTAAAAAAAAAACCAAAAAAGTTTTTTTTTTTGGTTTTTTGCGACGACTTTGTCCTCGCGAAAATTAAGTATTTTCTTTTTTTTTATAGTTTTCAGCAACGACTTTGTCGTCGCTAAATGTAAGGTTTTTTTTTTTACAATTATTTATTATTATTTTTACCTGCTTAATATAACTAAATTAAAACCTGTTTTTAGATCAAATTAGTTGCAATAAACTTTAAAACCAAGCATTCATAGTTTAAAACAAAAACATTCATATATTACTCATCATTAATGTAAAGAAGAAACAAAAAGTTGTGGAAGTTGTCCAAAAAAGAAGTCATCCAAACTAAGCTAAGCATATATAAAACATTACAGATTACTCATCATTACAGTAAGTTATTACTTTTACCAAACTTCTGCTTCTACATGTGTTTAGCATTATTCAAATTTCGTTGGTTGTAACATGTATTTGGGTTTAATAAAGAAGTTAGCATCAGAATTAGGTGTCTAGTATATTTCAAGACAGCCTTCATATTCATCAAATAATTACAATTTACTAATATAAATAAGAAATCAAACAAGATGCTAAGGGTAAATTATCTAACAAACTTTACATAGAAAACTAACCTTTAGCACTTTTGACCGGAATTCAAGAGATGGCCGGAGTATCGTCGGAGTTCGTCGGAATTTGAGAAAATCTATAGAAAAAATATGTTAAGGGTAAATCATCCAACAAACTTTAACATAACATATAGAACTAACCTTTAGCACTTTTGACCGGAATTCAAGAGTTGGCCGGAGTATATTTGGAGTTTGCCGGATTTTCAGAAAATCTATAAAATAAACAAGATGTTAATGGTAAATAATCTAACACACTTTAAAATAACATAGAAAACCAACCTATAGCACTATTGACCGGAATTCAGAGATGGCCGGAAGTCAACAACTCGCCGGAAAAAATGGTGCTGTAGCCAGAGACGGTAAAAATGAAGGTCTTGGATGGTTAAAACGAATATAGAACGCACGATTACAGTAATATGAGTAGTTGTTCGAGTTTCTTCACCTCAAAATCGAAAAGCCATAGCTAAAGTGAAAAGGGTGAAATGAGGAGGTGAAGGCATCTGACGGCTAGGTTAAAAATTATACCAGACTTTTCGCGAGGACATTAGTCCTCGCAAAAGCCCAAACAGACTTTCTGCGAGGACTCCTGTCCTCGCAAAAGCCCAAACGACGGCGTTTCAATACTTAGCCCATAGTAAAAATTAAAATCTAAAAAACACTTACCTTTTCTGCGACGACACTTGTCCTCGCAGAAACCTATATTTTTTAATGGCGGGGTTTCATGGTGGGAAAAAAGAAAACAAATTTAAGTAAATAACTTTTTGCAAGGACATTGTCCTCGCAAAATCTAATAAAAATAATTGGCGGTCTCTTTACCGCGCAAGATGAATTTTATGGTGGAAAAAAAAAAGGAAAAGGTTTTTTAAAACACTTTTAGCGAGGACTTTGTCGTCGCTGAAAAGGAAAGTTGACTTCTTAGGTCAAAGACCCAATTTTTTGTCGTTTAGCATACCTTTTGCGAGGACAATTGTCCTCGCTGAAAGTAGTCGTCGCCAAAAGTGTTTTTCCTGGGCGGGTCCAGTCTATGTGGACTGGGCCGGGTCGCTGTGGACTAGTCAGTGCTGCCCAATTGGATAGGATGCCCGGATACCGCGGATGCGTGTGTGAGTTTATTGCCGTACAAAAAAATATTTCGTCATTCTAGAATTAAATTTGGTCAATCCATTCTGATCAAGGTATTTTTGACAAGCCTAGTTATTTCATCACTTCTGATCCATGGATCAATCCTCGGCCGTTATTCTCAAAACGTTATTTCAGAAAATCCTAATAAATAAATAGCAATGCATACGGAATAGTACATCGTTAGCTATTCCTTATTTCAAAATACAAACATAAATTAAGCGGATGCCTTCTTGAACACCAGTTCCAAAGGAGTACCACTGGCACCAAGATATTTGACGCCGTTGTAAACGGAAGTGCTGATGTTAAAGCAACCGTTAGGACCTGCACCACAAAAAGAGGGGCAGAGTTGAAGCAGGTAACTCGGCACTTTCGCATTTGTTGGCTTCGGGTACTTCACAAACTGGAAACACGAAATGGCGGTGTCAAATAGCCCACCACTCGTGATATAGTTTGAAGGTGGTTTGGATTCAATGTCGTCAATCTTCAGAAATGTTGATTCCTTACATTTACCATTCGATTTGGTCAGGTCGATGGAGACACCAAGAGGATAGGATATACGGAGAAACTGTTCTTTGGGAGCATTCGGGGTGAATTCGAATGAGTCACCTTTGGTAACCTCTTTTGGGTCCTGAATCACATGAACTGGGCACTTGGTGTTGGACGACTTGATTCCACCACCGTTTCCCCAGTTCACTGGACCAATGTAGTAGGGTGAGTTTTTCTTGACCTTCTTCCCGGCAATATCGTAAATAAAATCATCGGTGGTGGCTGAGGAGATTGACTGAATGGTGATCAGAACGAAGAGAAGGAAAGGAACCAAGAACAATGATGGCTTCATGCTACAAATTTAAAGATCGATTTTTATCGCTTATATTTCTTGTTATGTTATGTTTAGAGGCTAGAGGTTGGCCAGTATTTATAGGATGGCTGAGATATTAGCTTGAGAAAAAACAACAGAGAATTTTAATATCACTTGGGCGACATAATTATAAGATCATGTTTTTCATACTTATATCATTTGTTCATATATTTTATTCATTTCCAAATGTTGTAGCAAGCTTTTTCATTTTTCTTTTTCCCCAAAGCTCTTGGCGATTTGCAGGAAGTAACGTGTAGTGGCTAGGACCCTACAAAGGCTATAATTGACGCTTTGCATTTAATATTATTTTCATGTATCAGCCCCACCACTTTCATAACATATTATATTACATAATCTGCTACACGTACGGCGTACCACAACTTTAAATTAGAAGACAGATCTAGAGAGATCATAATAATTGTTTTAGGAAAGAAATAAAGACAAAAAAATGAGGACGAATCCTTTAGAAATATTCTTGTTTGGATGGTATTTTTAAACTAGAAAAATCTCAAAGGAAAGAAAAACCTTTATTGGACGGATCTAGAGAAATTTACAAATAGTGGCATCATTTTACTATAAGAAATAGGGGCAGAGTTGAAGCAGGTAGCTCGGCACTTTCGCATT
Source organism: Centaurea solstitialis (assembly GCA_030169165.1). NCBI lineage: Eukaryota > Viridiplantae > Streptophyta > Magnoliopsida > Asterales > Asteraceae > Centaurea > Centaurea solstitialis. The sequence goes on from CM058046.1 coordinate 8,005,728, forward strand.
TGTTGGCTTCGGATATTTCACCAACTGAAAACATGAAACTGCGGTGTTCAAGAGCCCTCTACCCGTGATAAAGTTTGAAGGTGGTTTGGATTCAGGGTCATCAATCTTCAGAAATGTGGTTTCCTTACACTTACCATTCGATTTGGTCAAGTTGATCGTCACACCAAGAGAATAGGATATACGGACATACTGTTCTTTGGCAGCATTGGGTGTGAATTCGAATGGGTCACCTTTGGTAACCTCTTTCGGGTCCTGAATCACGTGAGCTGGGCACTTGGTGTTGGACGCCTTGATTCCACCTTCTTTTGCCCAGTTCACTGGACCAATGTAGTAAGGTGAGTTTTTTCTGACCTTCTTCCCGGCAATGTCGTAAATAAAATCATCGTCGTTGGCTGAGGAGACTGACTGAATGGTGATCAGAACGAAGAGAAGGAAAGGAACCAAGAACAATGATGGCTTCATGCTACAAATTTAAAGATCGATTTTTATCACTTATATTTCTTGTTATGTTATGTTTAGAGGCTAGAGGTTGGCCAGTATTTATAGGATGGCTGAGATATTAGCTTGAGAAAAAACAACAGAGAATTTTAATATCACTTGGTTGACATAATTAAGATCATGTTTTTCATACTTATATCATCTGTTCATATATTTTATTCATTTCCTAAAGTTGTAGCAAGCTTTTTCATTTTTCTTTTTCCCCAAAGCTCTTGGCGATTTGCAGGAAGTAACGTGGCTAGGACCCTACAAAGGCCATAATTGACGTACGTTTTGCATATAATATTATACTAGAAATTGCCCGTGCGCGATGCCGCACAAAGCCTTTAAAATTCTATAACGAAGATGGATAATTGATCATTATTTTTTGACCCATGTGAAAAATAACATTTAAGATTTTTTTAACATATTTTTGTTCATATATGATTATATTTATCTTAATATGATAAATATTTAAAATGACACATGAAAAAATAGAGGATTAATAGTAAACTAAATGACTAATCATAAGGGTATTAACTGTAACTTCCAAATTTATAAACAATTTAACATTTAATGTAAAAATATATGAACAGATTAATTCATATGTATTTTTAATATTTAATAATATGATTAAAATCTAAAAATATTCGATATTGGACTCATTTTGAAGATATTTTCGAGACGATTATAATGGTATAATTTGTTAAAAATATAAATAAAAATTTTAATACATTTTACGCAATTTACATTATTTATGTTAATATAATAAGGGTGTAAAATGAAAAATGAAAAAGTGAGGGGGTAAAAGTAATTTAATTAAGTAACTATAGGGATATGGAGTGTAAGTTATCAATTGAAATATGAATTGAAATTGAAGACGTGGGTGGGAGGAGTTTCTAATTGATGCATTACATAGTTGTATTAAGGGTATTAAGAGTTGTAATATTGGTGAAAAATAGTTTTGCTTAAAATAACTAATTAAGAATCTTATATATATATATAGTATAGATTACATAATCTGCTACACGTACAGCGTACCACAACTTTAAATTAGAAGATAGAGAGAGATCATAATAATTGTTTTGGGAAAGAAATAAAGACAAAAAAATGAGGACAAATCCTTTAGAAATATTCTTGTTTGGATGGTATTCTTAAACTAGAAAAATCTCAAAGGAAAGAAAAATCTTTATCGGACGGATCAAGAGAAATTTACAAACAGTGACATTCATTTTATTATAAGAAACATATATATAGAGAGATTTTTTTTAATAAAGTCAATCTTAGTTTAGTGGTTGGTTCCTTATTTTTTAAACGAAAGGTTTCGTGTTCGAGTATTGTTATTACCATTTTTTAGAAACATAATAAATATAATATTAAAAGCTAAAAAACTAGATAAATGACTCTACCAAGATTTGAACGTGAGACATCTCATTTGCAAAGCAAGAACGTAACCAACTGAATCAAGGAAAGTTTGTGTCTTTAAAATTGTATTCGTATGACCCTATTGCATATTTTAAGGTATATAATAATATTCAAGTATTGTTAAAAAACTAAAAATAAAAATAAAAAATTATAAACCAGGACCAAGATAAATGTATTTGGGATTCGTTACCAAGTAGGTAAACCAGGTCACCCTTGAAGCACCAAGACCAGACCGGTCCATCGAGTCACTATTCATAACTAGTTAACTAGGCCTAATCCTGGACCATCATATGGATATCTCTTGTGTACATTATAAAGAATTCCTTTATACAAACATCCCATAACAGCTAGTGGAATAGATGATCAGCTACAATATGATGCATGTGAACTTGATTATTCAGGAGTCTTAAGGTTCACTACAAAAAAAAAAAAAAAAAGCAACAATATAAACTCCAAATATTTAGACATTGGTATCCAAGCCTAAATAAGGGACTCGGAGCATCTTCAAGAAATCTCCATAAAATTCCTTTAAAATAGAGAATCAAAAGTAAAAATCATCAGAAAAATATTACATCTATCTTCAACAGCTACTTCATTTTGGAGACTTCTATATCAGTTACAATATTAAAATATTCTACTCATATATTGAAAAACTATTTCTCTCCCTAACTATTATTTTTATGGTTTCTTATTAGTTATTTCAAACGGTATTGTTTTTTGGATTAGCTCTATATTTGGAAAAAAACTAATTTCCTCTCTTATTTTTTTCATTCTGGAAAAAGTTTTGAAAACATTGTTGGAATACAATTTAAATTAAAAATCTTCATTTTCTTCATTTAAAAAAAAAGAAAGTATTAAGAAAAAGAAAAAAAACCTATCAATTTCAAGCTTTTTACAAAATCATGATGATTAAAAGTATTAACCCAAACCCAATCACGATATCCTATTTAAATCCCAATGGCCCAGGATTACATTTCATAATACATAATTACATATCACGCACCAAATTATTAATTCAATTATTTCAAAGCCCATAACCAATAACATAAAAGCGGCCCATTCAATCCCTTCAACCTAGGGCATTAAAAAGTGCGTTGTAAAATTTCGTCCAACATCTTGCTAGTTTTTTTTAATAAAATGTTTCTGTACGTTTAAATTTTTTTAATTTATATCATCTCAAAATACATAGTGTAGTTTAGAAGATAGGTAAATTTGTGAGTCTAATTATGCCAAATCGAGAAAACGAAAGTGGTAACAATGTGCCCTAGACATTTACGTTTCGAGTTGGTCAAGTCGACGGAGATACCAAAAGGAAACGTATGTTGTGATAAATTGTTCTTAGCCACCATTTTATGTGAATGTGAACAAGTCGCCTTTGCTAACCTCTTCGATGCAAAATGACAAGGGAAATATGTGAATTCATAAACTAAGGATGGGGATCATCCCCGACCCCAAATTATTAAATGAGAAATCTACCGTGTATATATTTGATTTAATAATAGAATAGAATCAACGACATGTACATATATCTGTTCGTAACCTGTAACTGGTTCATTAAACTTCTGTCCGATTCAATTTGTTTTTATTTTATAATTAAAATTAAATTTGTGAAATAGTTACCGTATGAATTTCACTCACTACTCCGTCCGTACTTGTCTAATTTAGGGGCCGTTTACTTGAGACTTACCCGGTAAGTGCTTAGTAGGTCAATTTACCTTACAGGATGAACATGACAAGGACTAGAATCTTATTTGGTAAAGCGATGACATGAACCGAGAGTCTTACCCGGTAAGTGAGATCGACAATTCTTACCCGGTAAGAGCGTACTAGGTATATTGTTGCGTATGATAACGTTTTAAAATACTAAAATATTATTCGATTTAGTAGATGATAGTGTTAAATTTTACCAGTAATTAAACACTTACTGGATAATTGTTGAGGTAACAACACCTTAATATACCTTATACCTTATAGTATATCTCTCAAAATGTTTTGGATAGGTCAATGTTATTTATTGTTCTCCACTGTTGACAAAAAAAATAGAGGTACAGTGTCCCACCCCAATTGTCACCATGGAGTGGTCCTCATCCCTGTATAAAGCTACAAAAATACAAGTGGGTCCTTCTCTTTGATAAAGACTAATGAAAGAACATATAAAAAACATGTTTGAAAGATTCATCAACAATAACAATGAAATCAAAAGGGCTAGCTCAGTTTGATGGGTAATATTCTTAGGGGTGTCGAGTGAAAGCCACACTATCATGGTTTGATTCCGATGGTCGACACTTTTTTGAGATATCCATACTTTGAATCTGGTCTTTCGGGCCGGGTTCGGGACCGGTTCGGGTTGGTCCACAGGGCCTCTAAAACCTGCCGGTCATGTTTAGCCATAGCTAGGTTATGCCGGGTCGCAACGGATTAGTGGGATTGCCCGTAAGGAGGTTCAATACCGTTCAAAATAAAATAAAATCATGATTTAAGTCCCATCTATATTTTATACATACCACCTCTTACCATCGATCAAAAGCTTATTAATTCTTTAACACGAATCCATCGCTATTTTATGTTTCCTTCATCCCATAACATTCTTTAACTAATTTTTTTTTCCTTTTTTAAGAGGAAATAAAATAATCTTAAGCAAAGATGAAAGAGGAAAGAATAATAATATTTTGCATGTTTAAGAGAATAAACTGAATTTCGTGGATTTACCCCCCTTAAATTTCGGCCATGTTGCAAAAAGGTTTTTAACATTTAAAAAAAAAACTTTTTATTAACAATTTTATAGGACACCATTTAAAAAGGTATCTTATTAAAAGACGGATTTATTGGACACTCCTCAAAAAGGTCTTATAAAAATAGTTAATTCGACGCTTTATTTTGAAAATATTCTAAAAAACTTGTTACAGAAAATTCTAATGAATTAACAGCAATCCATATGGAATAGTACATCGTTATCTATTCCTTATTTCAAAACACAAACATAAAATTAAGCGGATGCCTTCTTGAACACTAGTTCCAAAGGAGTACCACTAGCACCAAGATATTTGACGCCGTTGTAAACGGAAGTGCTGATGTTAAAGCAACTGTCAGGACCCGCACCGCAAGCGTAGGGGCAGAGTTGAAGCAGGTAGCTCGGCACTTTCGCATTTGTTGGCTTCGGGTATTTCACCAACTGAAAACACGAAACTGCGGTGTTCAAGAGCCCTCTACCCGTGATAAAGTTTGAAGGTGGTTTGGATTCAGGGTCATCAATCTTCAGAAATGTGGTTTCCTTACACTTACCATTCGATTTGGTCAAGTTGATCGTCACACCAAGAGAAACGGATATACGGACATACTGTTCTTTGGCAGCCTGGGGGGTGAATTCGAATGGGTCACCTTTGGTAACCTCTTTCGGGTCCTGAATCACGTGAGCTGGGCACTTGGTGTTGGACGCCTTGATTCCACCTTCTTTTGCCCAGTTCACTGGACCAATGTAGTAAGGCGAGTTTTTCCTGACCTTCTTCCCGGCAATGTCGTAAATAAAATCATCGTCGTTGGCTGAGGAGACTGACTGAATGGTGACCAGAACGAAGAGAAGGAAAGAAACCAAAAACAGTGATGGCTTCATGCTACAGAGATCGATTTTTATCGAATGTATTTCTTGTTATGTTTAGAGGTCAGAGGTTGGCCAGTATTTATAGGATGGCTGAGTTATCAACTTGAGAAAAAACAACGGAAAATTTTAATATCACTTGGTCGACATAATTAAGATCATGTTTTTCATACTTATATCATCCGTTCATATATTTTATTCATTTCCAAATGTTGTAGCAAGCCTTTTCATTTTTCTTTTTCCCCAAAGGCCAAAGCTCTTGGCGATTTGCAGGAAGTAACGTGCAGTGGCTAGGACCCTACAAAGGGTATAATTGACGCTTTGCATTTAATATTATTTTCATTTATCATCCCCACCACTTTTGTAACATATTACATAATCTACACGTACCACAAATTTAAATCAGAAGAAATAAAGACAAAAAAAATGAGGACGAATCCTTCAGAAATATTTTTGTTTGGGGATGGTATATTTTTAAACTAGAAAAATATCAAAGAAAAGAAAAACCTTCGTTTGTATGCAGGGACGGGTTCAAAGAAATTTTCAAACGGTAGCATCATTTAACTATATATAAGAAACATATATAGAGATATTTTTAATAACGTCAATTGATTTTTTGCTTTTTAAATGAAAGATCTCGTGTTCAAGTCTTGTTATTATAATTTTTTTTAGAAACATAATAAAAATAATATTAAAACCTTAAAAACTAGAAAAACGACTCTACCAAAATTTGAACATGAGACATCTCATTTGAAAAGCAAGAAAGTAACCAAGTGAACCAAGGAAAGTTTGCGTCTTTGAAAGTGTATTTGCATAACCCAATTATATATTTTAAGGTGTGTATTGATAATATTCAAGTATTGTTAAAAAAAAAACTATAAACCGAGACCAGGATAAATTAATGTACCTAGGTAACTTGGTTACCAAGTAGGTAAACCGGATCACCCTTGAAACACCAAGACCGAACCGGTCCATAGAGTCACTATTCATAACCGATTACAACTAGGCCTGATCCGAGACCGTCATATGGATATCACTAGTGTACATTATAAAGAATGCCTTTATACAAACATCATATTATTCCAGCTGGTAGAATATATAGATGAGCTACAATTAATACAAACTTGGTCATGGATAACATGATGCATGCTTGTGAGCTCGATTAATCAGGAGTCTTAAGGTTCGCTACAAAAATAGTCTTAATAGCCGGATATCTCTAGTGTACATTAGCTATAGCGATATATTGTCTCTGTAAATGGGTTTTGACGATAAATTGACTTTTAGCGACGACAAAATTCGTTACTAGAACTTCTATTTCTTTGTGGTGTATGAGCAAGTATATGTTCTAAAATCATAGTATGCAAGGTCAACTTACAAAAAAAAAAAAGAAAAAAAAGACAAAACTCGATCATTTTTTTTAGCCATGGGTATATATTTGTTTCACCTTACATGTACCTCAACTAATCTCATAGGAGATAACAATCAGGAAATTTCCCATAAGCTGTTAGGATACTCGAACCAAAAAGACGAATATGAAGAACTAGCCGGAAGTCCGGAACCTCAACGCCTAACCTTAATTTCTTTGCCGGTTGAATTAGCCCTCAAAGAGTCAAGGTTAAAAAAATTAAACTCGTGTTCTTATTCAAGGAACCAGTTTTTGTCAAACAAAAAAGATAGGAAATACTAGCTCAAATTTCAATCTGCTAGGTGGTTTCTTATATAAGAACCAACCAATTAATCATTGTATACCTAGATGCTCTAAGTTATTCCTAGTTAATTTTCTTTAATTTATGTTCAAACAAGAAAACGTGAAATATATAGAGGGACTATATATATATATATACAAAAGAAAATTGCTAAACATGATGAAAGGTACCGACTACCTAGTACAATAATGGACTCATCTTTTTCGTACATCCCTGCATAAAACTACACCCAAAGCAAAAGTCCTTTCTTGTTGATAACGACTAATGTTTGCAGAAAAACGTGTTACAACATGACAAAACATTTCAAAATCTAAAAATAAAAAAAGTGCCTTTGAAAAATGAATTAACAATAAAATCTCTTTTTATCGCTGGGTCTATTTATATCATGCATGCCTTTGCATATTTATAACAACAAACATTTATCCATCTATCTATCAAGAGACTCTTTAACATGAAGCCATCACTATTTTATGTTTCCTTCATCCTCATCGTCAACACCGGTGGCATTGCATTCGCCATCGAAGGTGCGGTAATCGATTCTTCGGGGAATAAGGTCTTGAACAATGTTCCATACCACCTTGGTCCACTCACCGCGGCCAAGGGTGGCGGATTCAAGTTAACCAACACAATGAACAACAAGAAAATATGTCCATTCGACGTGGTGCAGGAACCATCCGCGTCTAGCCTAGGTGACAAGTTCACCTTCACGCTGATCAACGCAAACCGGCCGCGCTATCTCCGCACAGAACACATCCTTGCTATTGGTTCGGGGTCTCTGAAAGGTCCGTGTGAAAAGTCGACATTTTGGACAATCCCTGATGCTGAAGGGAAAGCACCCGGTAACTTGATAACAACCGGTGGGGGCTTTGAGCAACGTGTTACGTGTTTTGAGCTAGTGGAGTATCCTAAACCGAAGATCGGAAAGGTGCAGAGCTACATGCTTCAACACTGTCCCGGTCGTTGCAGTGGAGTTTCCGATAATTGCTTTAACGTAAGCATGTACGTAGATAAGAAGGGGGTGAGACGTTTGGCTTCCACGGGTACCGATCCTTTCGAGTTTGTGTTCCATAAAGTGGCCAAGTAATACATAAGATGGAGGCCAAAATATGTTAGGACTAAGGAATGTATGTGTGGATTTATCCAATTAGCTAGACTCATGATTTCCAGTAAAAATAAGTAGTAGTTGTGCTTGTACTTCAGTGATCAAATTCAGTGTATCTTTTCATTATGTATATGTAATTTAAGCTTGCCTTAGTCCATTAATATTCGTGTTCCTTGGAAACGATAGCCATTTTTTTTCTTTAAACGGGAATATTGTGTGTTTTGAAGATACCCTAATCCGGGTTCAATTCATGGGGTGAGCATGAATGTGGAGATACCCTGACCATGGGTCGGCATCCGGGTATGGCCATGGTCACCAAGGATTAGTCGGATGCTTCTATAGATCCCAAATACCTCGTTGACTTCCTGTCCGGACGTGTATGTGAGTTAACTGCTGTTAAAAAAAGAACATCTTTAACCCGATCTGTTTTTCTCAACCAAGAGCCATTCACCGGTGCGAAAAACAAGGTTTCTCAAATCACCCCTTCCTAATTGTGAAACCAAGGCAAACTTATTTATTGCATTATATACCTTAGTTAAATTCAATCCATTTTTATAAGTAGTGTACGATATAGGTTGTATTTTAAATCACATGGTATCGAACAAAAGTAAATAACTTAAGGTTATAACGCGGTTTCATTACCTAAAGGATGGTGGGTTATAACCAAAACGAGAATCTTTTTTTTTACATACCAGAGACAAATTGAAAACAAAAGGTAGTACTACAAATTGAATTCATGATTTTGTGATTCTAAAACTCTAAAAAATATCAAATGAATCATCAACGTTTCTTTCTCAAATTCATGATGACATATATAGTTTTTAAACACCGAGGTTGTATTAGTGCGGAGCTGGGATCTTCGATCAGGGTGGTCCTCTTTAATGTAACTCTTTAAATACGTTAATAAAATAAATAGATACAAATATATACAAATACTACAACCACGCCTTGGGATCATGTAATACCATATATATATATTGTGTTCGTGAGACCCGTAAAACCATACTTTACACTCGAAACTTCACAACATGGTTAAAAATAATTAACCTTCACAATGTTTTGTTGTAAAATTTCAAGTGTAAAAATATGGTCTCACGAATCTCACGAAATAGGTTGGTCTCACGTAAACTCAACCGTTACAACTTACAACATTAGGTTAGGGTGCCTAGAAAGAAAAAGGCTAAGCCTGTGTTTGGCAAAAATAAGCTAGCTAATAAGCTAGTTGATAAGCTAGTCCATCCAAACATGTACCAGAAGCTAGCTTATAAGCTAACTTTTTGAAACGCTGCTTTGAGTAACTTATGAGGAGCTTATTGTAGCTTTTTCCAATTATACTCCTATTAATATTAATTATTAAATTCAAAGATATCCTTTTTGGTCATTTTACATACTCATAAGCTAGTTTTTACCAAACATAATTTGTTCATAAGCTAGCTTATCAGCTACTAGCAAGCTTATCAATCAACAGCTAGCTTATCAGCTATCCGCTAGCTTATCAACTACCAGCTAGCTTATAAGCTACGCTTGCCAAACATAGCCTAAATATGATGAGGCAATTAACTAGGAATAACTTAATAAGCGCATCCTAGTTAACTGTCTTTTGGTATTCAAACAAGAAATTGTGAAATCTATAGAGGGACTATCCTCATCATCAAATGATATTCCCCTATACAAGTTCATTACATATAAAAGAAAAAGGCTAAATATGACGAGGCAATACAATAATGGACTCAACTTTTCGTACGTACTACATAAAACTACATCAAAAGTAAAAGTGTTTTCTGCTTGATAACGACTAGTTTGTGCAGAAAAAACATGTGATCACGTACAACTCAAAAAAGCATTTCGAAATTTAAAAAAATTGTTTTAAAAGATGATTCAACAATAAAATCTTAAATTATTGTTGGTTCTATTTATACCATGCGGCCTTTGCTTATTTATAACAATTAACAAACATCTATCTATCCATCTATCAAGAGACTCTTTAAAATGAAGCCATCACTATTTTATATTTCCTTCATCCTCTTCATCAACATCAGCGGCCTTGCATCTGCGGTCCAAGATGTCGTAAAAGATTCTACTGGGAAAAAGGTCTTAAACGGTGTTCCATACCACATTGGTCCACCCACTGCGGCTAAGGGTGGCGGATTCAAGTTAACCGACACAATGCACAACAAGAAAATATGTCCACTCGACGTGGTGCAGGAACCATCTGCGTCTAACCTAGGTGACAAGTTCAGCTTCACGCTGATCAACCAAAAGCGGCCACGCTATCTCGTCACATCATACATTCTTGGTATTCATTCAGGCGATGTGAAAGGACCATGTGAGAAGAATACATTTTGGACGATCCCTGATGCTGAAGCAAAGGCACCTGATAACCTGATAACAACCGGTGGGCGCTTAGAAGAGGATATCACGTGTTTTCAGCTAGTGGAGTATCCTAAACCTACGATCCGAAAGGTGCGCAGCTACATGCTTCAACACTGTCCCTATTATTGCGGTGGAGGTCCTGATATTTGCTTTAATGTAAGCATTTACGTAGATAAGGGGGTCAGACGTTTGGGTACGAGGGGTACTCCTTTCGAGTTTGTGTTGCATAAGGTGCCCAAGTAATACATAATTTGGAGCTCAAAATATGTAATAGGAATGTGTGGATTTTATTCCAGTGAGACTCATGTCCAATAAAAACAAGTAGTTATATATGCTTGTACTTTAGTGATCAAATTCAGTGTCTCTTTTTATTATATAAAATTTAAGTTGCCGCTTTAGTCCATTTATGGCGTTCCATGGAACCCGTAACATTTTTTTTTCTTTATTTCATTTTTCTTCTCACCTTCAGCCTAATCATCCAGTTTCCATTTTATGATGGAGATCAGGAGTTCGACTCCTACTGAAGTCCATTATGGGGATTTTCCCTGAACGGGTATCGGGTTCGAATCTCAGCTGATGCCTTGAAGCCCTATAAATAATGGAAACTGGATGGCTAGGCTGGGGGTGGTTATTCACCTTGGAGAGGTTTCGAACTCGGATCATCGTGACTTGGTGCCATTGTGGCACGATAATACTCTGTTGCACCAACGTTCAAATGGGAAAAATAGCCGTCCCAAAAACCATCTTCAAAATATACGATATTATACATCAAACCCGTATGTTAAACCATCTTTTCCAATAAACAAACCATATTTTGCATCATTTTTCTGTTATGACTTATGAATACTCAAACATCAAATTCAGGGGCCGTTTACTTGAACTTACCCGGTAAGTACTTACCGGGTCAATTTACCTTACGGGGAGAACATGAACATGACTACAATCTTACCCGGTAAGAGCGATAGCATGGACCGAAAGTCTTACCCGGGTAAGTGAGATCCACAACTCTTACCCGATAAGAGCTTACCGGGTAAATTGTTGCATACGATACCGTTTTAAGAGACTAAAATGTTGTACCACATGGTAGTTGATAGTGTTCAATTTTACCGGTAAGCACTTACCGGGTAAGTGTTCAAGTAAACGGCCCCTCAGTGTCTCTTTTAATTATACAAAATTTAAGCTTGCCTTAGTCCATTAATGGTGTTCCATGAAACCCATAATGGTTTTTTTTTCTTTAATTGCATGGGAAAAAAGAGCTAGCGTTTACCATGAAAAACTAGCACATATTAAATAACTCAAAGATATGTGTTTCCAGCGGATGAATGGTGTACACGAGATGGCCATTTCGGCCCGTCCCAAGGTTTTGGGATGTTTTGTCGTCCCTGGACCAGTTGCAGGACCGTTTATAGGCCCCGTTCAATTCGATTTTTAAAAAAAATTGAACAATTTATATATTTTTTGGGTCTATTTTATGGCCATTTTTGTTGATTTTGGCCTACAAACACTATATATAAGTCATATGGCACGTGTATGAGGACCTGCTGGATAAGTATACCTAGGATATATAATTGGTTACCGAGTAGTAGGTAAATCGGGCCACCCTCGAAACACCAAGACCAGACCGGTCCACCAACTCACTGTTCATATTACAACTAGGCCTGATTTGGGACCGCCATACGACCAATCTCAGCTCTAGCATACATTATAAAGAATGCCTTTATACAAACTTCACAGTGTCTCTTTTATTTTTTGGAATTTATGCGATATTGTGATTTCTGGTAATACCTTAATCTCAGTTTGTTTAAATTGGAAATATGTGGATTTTTATTAGTCTTTTGATGTGGGTATCATGGTTGACTAATATACCCCTAGTGATGGAGTTGTTTAGCATTTTCTTAACTAAATAGTCAATCTAACTTAAAATTAACAAAAACACAATACCACAAGTCATGTATCAACATGTTAACAACGCGCCTTTTGCGACGATATGTTTTAAAATTTAGCTATGGCGACAACCTGTCGTCTCTATAAACTGGTTCTGATGATAATTTGACTTGCGACGACAAAAGTCGTTGCTAAAACTTTCACTCTTTTATGGTGTCTGAAGAATTATATGTTCTAAAGACATAGTTGGCAAGCACGATTTACAAAAAGTAAAAACTACAAGACAACTCGATCATGTTTTTTTTTACAGTGGGTGTTTGTTTCACCTTCCATGTACCTCAATAAATCGCACAGGGGATAACAATCCAGAAGTCGAACCAGGACGACATATATGAAGAACTAGCCGGAACCTCAATGCCTCAAACATAAAAGAAACCCCCCCCCCCCCCCCCCCAAAAAAAAAAAAAAAAAAAAAAAAACCATTGTACCGGATGCTTTAAGTTATTCGTACTTAGGCTTGGTTTGGCAAGCATAAGCTAGCTTATAAGCTAGTCCATCCAAACATGTACCAGGAAGCTAGCTTATCAGCTAGCTTATAAGCTAGCTTCCTGAAATGCTACTTTGAGTAGCTTATGAGAAGCTTATTGTAGCTTTTTCCAATTATACCCTTATTAATATTAATTATTAAATTCAAAGGTACCCTTTTTGGTCATTTTACATACTCATAAGCTAGTTTCTGCCAAACATAATTTGTTCAACAGCTAGCTTATCAGCTACTAGCAAGCTTATCAATCAACAGCTAGCTTATCAGCTATCCGCTAGCTTATCAGCTACTAGCTAGCTTATAAGCTACGTTTGCCAAACATAGCCTTAATTGTCTTTTGGTGTTCAAACAAGAAAATGTGAAATCTATAGAGGGACTATCCTTGTCATCGAAATGATATTCCCCTATACAAGTTCATACCATACAAAAGAAAAAGCCCAAACATGATGAAAGGCAATACAATAATGGGCTCATATTTTCATACGTCCTTGCACAAAAAACTACACGCAAAGAAAAAGTGCTTTCTAGGTGATATCAACTAATGTTTGCAGAAAAACATGTTACAACTGACAAAGCATTTCAATATCTAAAAAAAAAGATAAAAGTGTGTTTGAAAAATGAACTAATAGTAAAATCTCGATTTATTGTTGGTCCTATTTATATCATGCCTTTGCTTATTTATAACAACAAAATTCTATTTATCTATCTATCTATCAAGAGACTCTTTAACATGAAGCCATCACTATTTTACGTTTCTTTAATTCTCTTCATCAACATCAGCGGCCTTGCATCTGCGGCCGAAGTTGTAGTAAAAGATTCTACTGGAGAAAAGGTCTTAAACGGTGTTCCCTACCACATTCGTCCACTCAGTGCGGCTAAGGGTGGCGGATTCAAATTAACCGGCACAATGGACAATAAGAAAATATGTCCATTCAACGTGGTGCAGGAACCATCTGCGTCTAACCTGGGTGAAAAGTTCAGCTTTACGCTGATCAACGAAGATCGGCCACGCTATCTCCTCACATCATATGTTCTTGGTATTCATTCAGGCGATCTAAAAGGTCCATGTCAGAAGTCGACATTTTGGACTATCCCTGATGCTGAAGCAAAGGCACCGAAAAACCTGGTAACAACCGGTGGGCGCTTCGAAGACGATATTACATGTTTTCTGGTTGTGGAGTATCCTAAACCTACGAGCAAAAAGGTGCACACCTACATGCTTCAACACTGTCCCCTTCGTTGTTTTCTTTTGAGACAACAAATGATAAAAAACGTGACTAGCAAGACGCTAGCGCAGGAAAGAGGTCACAACACCATCGGAATACAACACTATCGTCCTAATGGTGGAGATCCCGATATTTGCTATAATGTAAGCATTTACGTAGATAAGGGGGTGAGACGTTTGGCTTCCAAGGGTACCGATCCTCTCGAGCTTGTGTTCCATAAAGCGACCAAGTAATACATAGTCTCTCGAGATCGAAATATGTAAGGACTAACGAATGGGTTGATTTTATTACAATGAGACTCATTTCCAATAAAAACAAGTACTTGTGCTTGGTACTTTAGTGCTCAAATTCACTATCTTCCTTTAATATATAAAATTTAAGCTTGCTTTAGTCCATGGAACCCGTAAGAGTTTTTTCTTTCTTTTTTTTCTTCTTTAATTAATTAGGAAAAAGAGCAGTCCCAAAATTGTACATCAAACCCATCGGTTAAACCATTTTTTCCATACTAAACAAGCCATATTTTGCATCATTTTTCTGTTATGAATACTCAAACATCAAATATGAAGTACCCCTATTTATTTAAATCATTATCTTTTTAGAGCATCAGTAATGGTGGAACTTTCAAAAACCTCACTTACCATATTTTTTCCTGTCACGTCGTTGTCATCTCAACAAACTAAGAACCTTCTTAATACTCTACAATGAAAATTCTAAATTTCACCTCCCTTTTCTTATTTATAATATACACTTTATTTATGTAAATTATTATATAATAGAAAATGAAACTATTACAAGAATCTGGGTTCTTGTTCAAGCACCTAGGTTCCAATAAGAACATGTGACTAGACAAGAACCTCTGTCCCACACTGGAGGTTCTTGTAAAAACCCCATGAAGAACCTCAGGAAAAAAACTCCATTGGGGATGCTCTTAGGTTTAATTGTGTATAAAATAATATGTATAGTTTTTTCGACAGCAAATGTAATATGTATACTTGGGGTTTGGGATACTATATAAAAATTAATATCTCAAGAAAATCTTGTAATCGCCCTTACATGTATGTATATTACACACGATGCACTATGATGTTGCATTTGTTTTTTATACACATGCGCAATTTTTATACACAGTCAGGGCCATGCTTGAGGAGGGAGGCCCGGACATATGCCCACAGCCCACAAGAAATAGAGCCCAAAATTTTTAGACTTTAATATATAGAACTAATAAAAAAATTGTTAAATAAAAAGGATAATTTTTTTTAGTATCTAATAGAATTCTAAAAAGATTTTTATATTATATTAAAAGCCAATATACGTAATAATTAGTTACATTGGCAAAGACAATATATATATATATATATATAGAGGAAAGTTCAAATGTGAACCAATTTTTGGTTGTGTACGTGAGGACAATCGAGAGCGCGACACGTGGCGGCTTTGAGTGTGGTCCCCCTCTTTAATTCAATGTTCTCCTATGAATCGCACCTAGTCATCCGCTGTGGACCTGACGTGGCGCCTAGTCATCCACCACGTGTCGCGCTTTCGGCTGTCTTCACGTTCACAACCAAAAAGTGGTTCACATTTGAACCCACCCCTATATATATATATATAATTGGTCTTTTACTTTTTAGTATTGATTATTGTTTTTTGGGTATTTTAGTTAATATTAAAGTCTAAAACTATAATTTGATTAAAAAAAACTTGATGTATTTACTACTGAATTGGTTTTATAGAACACCTAAAATATCTAAGCTTCAGAATTAAGTAATTCTTATTTTATAGGGCTCAAATTTATAAGAGCAAACCAAAAGTTTCCTTCCTAAAAGTGTATATTATATATAGTGAATGTAATGGAAATTTGTCAACATTGTAACTTCAAATAATGTTGACCTATATATTATAAGGTATATTATAGGATGTTTTTAATAGTAATTAAAACTAATTGAGAATATTATATGAAAATAATATAGTACACTTATGTTTTACCAATTTAGCTCAAACTAAAACATAATTATGTTCTAAAACATCAAATACGTCTCCCATTTTACATTTTATTTATTTTTAAAAAAATTTAGTTATTGTATTTTATACTATTTAAACCCTCACTTTATTGTCCTAAAAATATTATTTTAGTTATTGCAAAACTCATCTTTTAAGTTTTAACCGCAGATATATACCTTCTTCACCTTACATGTACCTCAACTAATCTCACAAGGTCGTGAAGATAACAAGTATAAATAACTTTTCAATGTTGTTGAGTTAGGAGCCCTCAAGGTTAACACAAAACTAATGCCCTTATTTAAAGACTTGGTTTTTATCCAAGAAAGAAAAGAATAGGAAAAGGCCTCAACCAATTTGCATGTGGTTCTTATAAGAACCTCTCCAAAAACCTACAAGAACCAAAGAATTCATAGTAGTTGGATGCTCTAAGTTATTACTAGTTAATTGTCTTTTCGTATTCAAACAACAAATTATAAAATCTATAAAGGGACTATCCTTAACATGGACTGAAACTCCCCCATACAAGTTCCTACCATAATAAAGAAAAAGGTTAAACATGAAGAAAGAAAATACAATAATGAACTAATTTTTTCGTACCTCCCTGGATAAAACTACAACAAAAGCAAAAGTGCTTTCTATTTGATAACGACTAATGTTTCCAGGGAAAAAAATTGTTTGAAAAAGGAATTAATTATAAAATCTTGATTTATCGCGGATTCTATATATCTAATATATATATATATATAGAGAAAAGTTCAATTGTAAACCACTTTTTGATTGTGAACGTGAGGACAACCGAGAGCGCGACACGTGGCGGATGATTAGGCGCCACGTGGGCTTTAAGTGTGGTCCCCCCTTTTAATTCAATGCCCTCCCCATGAATCGCGCCTAGTCATCCGCCGTGGACATGACATGGCGCCTAGTCATCCGCCACGTGTCGCGCTCCCGGTTGTCCTCACGTTCATAACCAAAAAGTGGTTCACATTTGAACCCACCCCTATATATATATATATATATATAGAGAGAGAGAGAGAGAGAGAGAGAAAGGTTTAAATGAAAAACATGAGAAGCAATCTTAGCCACTCATCCGGTCAATAAAAACGGCTTTGACCAGTCCCCCCCCCCCCCCCCCAATCTCTACCCTCCCATAAATCGCGTAAATCCTCCGTGATCATGTTCACCGTAACCGAAGATGAGTGGCTGATATATATACAAAGGCAAATGCACCGTAACCCTCCCATGACGCGATTCATAGAAGGGTAGAGATTATTAAAGGGTGGACCGGTCAAAGCCGCCTTTGTTGACTAGATGACTGGCTGAAATTGTTTCTCACGTTTTCTTAAAAAGTTAAATTTCTCCTTTGAACCTCCCTCTATATACACAAACCATGCATTTGCCTTTGTATATATATTATGACAACAAACATCTACCTATCAAGAGATTCTTTAACATGAAGCCATCACTATTTTATGTCTTTTTCATACTCTTCATCAACTCCGCATCTGCCATCGAAGATACAATAATAGATACTTCCGGGAATAAGGTCCTAAACAATGTTCCATACCACATTGGTCCACTCGACGCGGCTAAGGGTGGCGGATTCAAGTTAACCGACACAATGGACAATAAGAAAATATGTCCATTAGACGTGGTGCAAGAGCCATCCGCGTCCGACCTAGGTGACAAGTTCACCTTCACGTTGATCGACGAAAAGCGGCCACCCCATCTCCGCACAACACACAGCCTTTGTATTGATTCGGGATCTCCGAAAGGTCCATGTGAGAAGTCGACAATTTGGAAAATCCCTGATGCCATAGGGAAAGCGCCTGATAACTTGATAACAACCGGTGGGGTCTTCGAAAAGGGTGTTTCATGTTTTAAGCTTGTGGAGTATCCTAAACCTACAGCCGCGGAGATGCACAGCTATATGCTTCAACACTGTCCCTATCGTTGCGGTGTAGCACCTGATACTTGCTATAATGTAAGCGTGTACGTAGATAACGGGGTGAGACGTTTGGCTTCCACGGGTACCGATCCTTTCGAGTTTGTGTTCCATAAAGTGGCCAATTATACATAAGCTGGACTGGAGTCCGGAGCTCATGATTTCTAATAAAAACAAGTAGTTATGCTTGTACTTCAATGATCAATTCATTGCATCTTTTCATTATATATATAATTTTAGCTTACCTTAATTAGTCCATTAATGGTGTATTGGTGTTCCACGGAAATCATAACAGTATAGTTTTGGGGGCCAAAAAATAATGGTATAAATATTCAAAGCCCCAAAATATATAGCAATATAAAACCATTTGATACAATTAACCATATTTATAATCTCTATACAATTAAAAAGGGGGAATTATAAATGGACCCCCTTGACATAAGAATGAGTTATTTATGTGAGTGTACAAGTGGGACCTAATATTGGGGGGTCTACAATTATGTGAGTGTTGAAAAGGTCAAAGGGGGTCTATATAACAACACCCCTTAAAAAGTTACATATAACAAATAAATGACATAATAGTTTCAATCACATGGTATTGAATTGAAGTTTAAATCTCTATACATTCTATACCGATATAGGTTGCATTATAAATCACATGGTATGGAATTGAAGTTTCAATCTTCAAGCAATAGCAAATGAAAAGGGTGTTACATTTATCAATAGCTAACGATGTTGGATAAACGGATCAAAATATCAAGATTATATTACTAACGCGAAAAGTCATCAACAAACACAAGTAAATAACTTACGGTTATAGCACGGTTCCATTACAAAATTCATGTTCTTATTTCTAGTAGCCATGGACGTATCAAGAGTGGTTTGGCTTAACTTTTCTTTGTTGTTGAGTCAGTCCTCAAGGATAGACAAAACTCATGTTCTTATTTAAGGACTTGTTTGTATTTAAACAAGAAAAAGAAAA
The DNA here is from genome assembly GCA_030169165.1 of Centaurea solstitialis. Taxonomy (NCBI): domain Eukaryota; kingdom Viridiplantae; phylum Streptophyta; class Magnoliopsida; order Asterales; family Asteraceae; genus Centaurea; species Centaurea solstitialis. The sequence goes on from CM058046.1 coordinate 8,024,982, forward strand.
AACAGCCTAGCTCAACCAATTGGCAAGTGGTTCTTATAAGAATCTCTCCAAAAACCTACAAGAACCAACTAGTCATTGTAGTTGGATGCTCTAAGTTATTCCTAGTTAATTGTCTTTTCGTGTTCAAACAAAGTTAATGTGAAATCTATAAAGGGACTATCCTCGTCATCGACTGAAACTCCCCCATACGAGTTCCTACCCGTAAGAAAGAAAAGGGCTAAACATGACGAAAGGCAATACAATAATGGACTCATCTTTTCGTATCTACCTGCATAAAACTACAACAAAAGCAAAAGTTCTTTCTAGTTGATAATGACTAATGTTTGCTGAAAAATATGTCACAACTCCACAAAGCATTTCGAAACTTTAAAAAAAGAAACAAAAAAACAAAAATTGTTTGAAAAATGAATTAACAATAAGCTCTTGATATATCGTGGGACCTCTTTATATATACAATGCCTTCGCTTATTATAACGACAACAAACATCTATATACCAATTAAAGATTCTTTATCATGAAGCCATCACTACTTTATGTTTCCTTCATTCTCTTCATCAACACCAGTGGCATTGCATCTGCCATCAAAGAAGTAAAAGATTCTAACGGGAAAAACGTCTTAAACAATGTTCCATACCATATTGGTCCACTCACCGCGGCTAAAGGTGGCGGATTCAAGTTAACCGACACAATGGGCAATAAGAAAATATGCCCATTCAACGTGGTGCAGGAACCATCTTCGTCTAACCTAGGTGACAAGTTCACCTTCACGCTGTTCAACGAAAAGAGGCCGCCATATCTCCTCACATCACACGTTCTTGGAATTGATTCGGGCATTCTGAAAGGTCCATGTGAGGAATTGACATTTTGGACAATCCCTGATGCTGAAGCAAAGGCACCTGATAACTTGATAACAACCGGTGGGCGCTTCGCACAAGAAACTACATGTTTTGAGCTTGTGGAGTATCCTAAACCCACAAACTCGGAGGTGCATAGCTACATGCTTCAACACTGTCCATGTCATTGTTTTCTTTTGGATGGGCAATTTAAAGAAAACACGACTAGCAAGACACTGGCGCAAGAAAGAGGTCACAAAGCCCTTGGAATACAACATTCTCCCTATAATTGTGTCGGAGTTCCTGATATTTGCTATAACATAAGCGTTTACATAGATAAGGGGGTGAGACGTTTGGCTTCCAAGGGTACTCCTTTCGAGTTTGTGTTCCGTAACGTGCCCAAGTAATACATATATAATTTAGAGCTCAAAATAAAAAATGTGTGAATTTTATTCCAATTAATGAGACTCGTGTCCAATAAAAACAAGTAGATATATACATGCTTGTACTTCATTGATCAAATTCACTATCTCTTTTTATTATATAAAATTTTTGCTTGATTTAGTCCATTTATGGTGGAGCCCGTAACATTTTTTTTTTCTTTATTTCTTTTTTAGTTAATTGGGGAAAATATATATAGCATTCCAAAAAACCATCTTCAAAATATACGATATTATACATCAAACCCGTATATATGTTAAACCATCTTTTCAAATAAACAAGCCATATTTTACATCATTTTTCTGTGTTCGGGCCAAAGCCCGACTAATCCCCAGTAATTTTAAGAGGCTAAATATGGCCCACTTAAATGTCCTCAGGCATGCGCACGGAAATGTTCGAACTCAGTTAGGGCGCTATGAACCCCCGAGCGATAACCACTCCGCTACAACACTGTTGACCATATTAGGAGTTTATGAAAGGATTTTAAGTGTTGATTATCCTAACTTTAAAGGCTTTAGAGAAGCTTTTCATAGATAAGGGTAGAAGAAGGTTTTAAGAAAAGTTTTAGATGGGTATGTTTTTTATTAACTTTTTAGAGACACTTTTTCGAGGTTTTAATTAGATACACTTTCAAAATGAACATTGACCTTAGTGTAATCGCTTCTGGTCAAAATGAGTCATTGTAGCAAATTTGGGTCAACCATAAAGTTAATTATACAATTTGTAAACCAGTTGAATCCGTACAGTTTCAGATATATAATCTTCACAAATGTTTCAAAACTAGTTGATAAGCCCGGGTTTCGCACCGGGTTTATGAACAGTAGCTACTAATATTTTAACATATTTTAGTTAATATATACTATATATGACTAAAACGTAAAATGAAATATAGAAACTAAAAAGATATAAAGTGAATAAATATCATAAGTTTAAGGGGCTAATATGTAAGTTTAAAGGTGGGTATAAGATTCGGTCGGTTGGAGCGTATATATATAGTATATAATAAAATAAATACATGAAAAAATATTTAATATTAGGTTCATTTCGGTCTTATCGACGATACGATTATAATGGAGCAGTTTGTTAACATTAAAACGTATTTTTTTAACATATTTTAGATCGTATCGGCGATACGATTATAATGGCGTAATTTGTTAAAACTAAAACGTATTTTTTTAACATGTTTCAACCAATATACGATATATGAGTAAAACGTAAAATGAAATATAGAAAAGTAAATGTATAAAGTGAATAAATATTATAAGTTTAGGGCGCTAATATGTGAATTTAAACATGGGTTTCGGGTCGGTTAGAGCTTATATATAGTATTAAAGAAAATAGATATATCAAAAAATATTCAATATTAGACTCATTTCGATTGTATCGACGATACGGACATAATGTCATAATTTATTAAAATTAAAACATATTTTTAACGTCTTTTTACCAATACACGATATATGACTAAAACGTAAAAAGGAATATTGAAAAGTAAAAAGTGTAAAGCGAATAAACTTTATAAGTTCTAAGTTTAGGGGACTAATATGTAAATTTGAAAATGGATATAGGATATAGGTCGGTTCGAAGTTGGAACATATATATAGCATATAATAAAATAAGTACGTAAAAAAATATTCAATATTAGGCTCATTTCGATCGTATCGACGATACGAATATAATGGCGTAATTTGTTAAAATTAAAACGTAGTTTTTTTTAACGTTTATTAGTCAATACACGATATATGAGTAAAACGAAAAATGAAATATTGAAAAGTTAAAGGTATAAAGTGTATAACCCTTATAAGGTGAGGGGGCCAAAATTGTAAATTTTGAGATGGATATTGGCTGCATCACACGCGGATCTAAGGCGGGTCAAGGCCAGGTCATCCAGCGGGTTTGGGTAAAAAAGGAGAGAGGAAATGATGGATTTGGGTCACGGGTCGGGTCGGTCCGCGGGCAGGTCTATGTTGGGCGGGGCGGCTGCTCTTTGTATATTATAGATAATTTTATTTACTGTTCATTTAATTAAAATCAAAGAGACATAAGTACATGTCTTTTATTTCAACATGTAAATTAAACACAAGTATATATAATATTGAAGTGCTCATATTATAATCATATATGATGTGCATTAGAAAAGTCATTATGCCTTCCTGAACTGAACTATGAAAGGCACATCACTTATAGCTAAACGTCTGCTTCCATTTTCAGCAATCTTGATACCAAGATCTCCACAAATAGGCCTGCATAAGTTGCACACTGTAGGACAAACCACAAGCTTATAATCATTTTCATACTTTGCTATCTTGAACCAGTTGCTTATGGTTTCCCGACCAGGGTTTCCCGACACCCCGTGAGCCGACACAATATATTGTCCCTCGTACTCCTCGAGCATCCAAACGTTGGACTGAAAACATGTCGTCGAAGCCGAGAATATAATGTTATGATCCGTGGATTCCCGAATGACGCCTTTCTTGGGGTTCACGGGCGTAAAGGTCAATGGCAGACCTAAATCGAGCTCGAAGCCTTCTTGGACTACGTCAAGCGGGGATGACTCGTTTCTCGTGGGAGCTAGTGTTAGTCCGCCACCTCTTCCTCGGAACACGGGCAAGATGTAGTAGTCGGTGTCATGTCGCAGCAACTTCCCCTTGATGTCACGAACCGGATCAGGTGATTCTTTGGCGAAAGAAAGGGAGATTGTTGAGAAAAGAAGAAATAAGAGTATTTTCATCATCTTGTGTATAAAAGATTTGTTGAATTAGTTTGGTGTGTATTTGATTGCATGGGAATAACGTGTATGCCCAAAACCCTACCCCATCTTTAACCTCCTATCCATATCCTCTCCTTCTTAGCAGCCCATGCCCGTGAAAAGGCGTTAAAGCTAGGGTACGTAAAAGGGAGTTAAGGGGAGTTAAAGGAGAGTTAAGAGGAGTTAAAGGGGAATTAAAACGGACCTACGGAAGTTAAAGGGAGTTAAAGGGGAGTTAAAACGTACCACCAACTCCTTTTAAATGGTCAAATTTGGTTTTTTTGTTGTATTTTTATGTTAGGTTTGTTAAAACTCCCCTCTTAACGGACTTATATGGGTTTGGAAAGCTAAAATGATAGAGAGTATGGGTATGAGGCAAAATAGGGGTGGAGCTTTGGGCATGAGTGCCAATTCCCCGTAGATGTTATATATAGAAGAGCCGTCTGACAGTTATTCTAACCATTTTTAAACATTAAATTCATCTACTAACAATTTTCTTCTTAAAATTACCAAACTAATCATTTTTCTTAACGTGAAATAACTCACACACACGTTCCAGGGGTATCCAGATCCAAACGGACACTGACTAATCCCCGCGCCCATGAACCAGCCCTATGGACCGCCCAAGAGCTAAATACCGCCCATGAACCAGCCCTATCGATTCCATTTTGCGTTTTCCATGATAACTTTTTTCTTAATTAAATACCTTAATAAATCCCATAACATTGTTTCATATATGCTTAATTTATTTGACGATAATTATTACAAGACATTATATAAGTCGATCTAAAAATCATTTATTTTTACACGTAATTTAAACACAAGTATATAATTAAAAAACTAGTACACCATTGATCATTTGGGCATGCAAAAGTACTTATGCCTTTGTGAAAAAAACCTTGAATGGCACATCACTTATAGCCAAACGTCTGATTCCATTTTCTTCAATCTTAACACCAATATCTCCACAAACCGGCCTACAAAAGTCACAAACCGTGGGGCAGAACACAATCTTGTAATCATCGTCATACTTCTCAATCTTGAACCAATTGCTTATCGTTTCCTGACCGGGGTTTCCCGACACCCCATGAGCCGACACTATATATTGTCCCTCGTACTCCTCAAGCATCCAAACGTTCGACTGAACGCATATGGACGAAGCCGAGAATATAATGTTGAGATCGGTGGACTCGCGGATCACGCCCTTTTTGGGGTCAACCGGTGTGAACGTCAACGGAAGGCCTCTAAAGACTTCTTGGCGTTCTTGAACTACGTCAAGCGGGCACGACTCGTTTCTTGTGGGAGCTAGGGTTACCCCACCGCCCCTCCCTCGGAAGACCGGCAAGATGTAGTAATCGGTACCAGACCGGACCAAGTTCCCGTCGAAGTCGCGAACTGGGTCCGGCGATTGGCCCAAACAAACCGAGATTGTGGAGAAAAGAACAAGCAACAATAATGTTTTCATCTTTTTGTATTGCTATTATAAAGATTGTTGAATTATTTGTGGTGTGATTTAATTGCATGTGGATGACACATATTTATAGGGAAGATATGAAGATATGAATTTGGTAAAATGAAATCGATGGCTGCACGTAACTATGTGTATATAAGTCGGTTGATCCTATCTCATGGTCATCAACTTGGAATTTTGAAGTTAGATTTTGTACCAATTGATTTAATGTTATTTAAAGATGAAGGTGAATGTTTGCTTGTATACGATAAAGTCCACTTTTAGTTATAATAATACAATTTGGGTCGAAAATGGGTAGATTCGATATAATAAATGAATCAAATCCTATCGAGTTTATATTTTCTATAAGGCATCTTTGCATTGCTTTGTTTTTGTTTTTTTTTTAATGAAAATAAAATTAATTATCCACTTGTTTATATTCAAGTACAAGCAATTAGGCTTGAAAATAGGTGTTGGAGGGCTCAGAATTTGCCTAGCCAGAAAAAGAAAAGGCAGGTTTTGGTTGGCACTTATTCAATGTGTTGTACTTGGGTAATTTTTAGAAGTCGTTTACCAAACGTCTACCTAATAAGTGCTTATACCAGATATACATGGTAAGGATAAACAATCTTACCCGCTTAAGAGCGATATCAAGGACCGAGAGTCTTATCAATAAATAAGTTATTGCATACGGTACCGTTTTGATAAACTAGAATCTTGCACAATAAGGTAAATGAGAGAGTAAACTCTCATGAACAAGACAATTAACTTGACAATTAACAAGTTTATAACACATGTAATAGTGTAGGTAATCACTTAAGCAAGGTGAAGATGAACCTACATTGGACAAACAATTCACAAAGCCAGTATAGGTCATTGGATTTTAGTTTTGATGTTTTAGACTAAGGAAATGGACACGGGATTTTTGCTTGAAGAAAAGAGCCATCCGTGATAAAAGAAACATTGGTTTATAATTATGTTGGTTTGTAATACTCAGTTTAAATCAAAGCCTTTTACTTTAAATTAATGAATTTATTTTAACGGCAAAAACACACACCTAAATAATCTACTCTTAAATCAACACCACTGTTCACGACAGGATTCGAACCCACAACCACACGGGAAGGGAACACCTTAACACCATTCTAAATACCGCCGGGCTACAAGCCCATCGGCTTAAATTAATGAATTATATAAGCCTTTTTATCCAAGTCCACTTAAATCCACAATTATGGACCCGAGTTAAAAATGTAAACTTTTTAAAAAGAAAATTTATTAAAAAAAAGTTTTTTTTGACTGATTCCGTTACCAATAAAAGTTTGTAGAAAGTTTTTTTTTTCAAAAGAATATGTACCATACTTTTTTTTTAAGTATGTTTTTTAGATCGATAATCATGAACTGGATATTAGGAAAGTATTATGCTTGTGGAAAATAGGGAGCCCCCTCCTTCATGTTTCTTGGCTTTTTTTGCATTATTATTACAATTTTAATAATATGGTTTGATTGTGACAAATGACAATTGACAACGAGGAAGGAAGATCTTTTCTGGCGAAAATAAACTAGATGCATGTCGTTTGCCTTTTTAAATTATCTTGTATAAATAGAGACAAATGATCGTTTAAGAAAAAAAAATTATGTTGAGACGTGCATGAGGCACTTTAAAGTATTAATCACTTTTAATCTTATATTTTCTATGATTTCACTTCTTACGAAATTGATTTGTTGCACGTCTGAATATATCTTATTAGTTTGATCTTCAATTCTAATTATAAAATTTTTTATTGTATTAGAAACCCAACCCTATAAATATACATACTCGTATGCCTTGTCGATATGCAAGCAAGTACGAGATTCAAAACGATGAAATGCAAATGAGAAGTGCTAAAAAATATGAAGTAGATAAGTGATCTTCATCACTCATATTCCGGTCAATAAAGGCGGCTTTGACCTCTGCTTTCCGTGAATCGTGTCCAACCGAACTTTGACTAGTCAAAGATTGCAGCTTTTGACTGGTCAAAGCTGCAAGCTTTGACTAGTCAGCTATATATGACCTCAACCTTTCTCTAACATGTATTTTCTTAGCACTTCTCATTTGAACCTTTCTCATCCAATATATCTCAAACAAGTGGATCGAAATTTTTGAAATTGGGTTCCATTTTGCGCTTTCCATGATAAATTTTTTCCTTGAATTCTTTTATACATCCCATAACAATGTTTCATATAAGCTTAATTTATTTGATGATAATTATTACAAGACATCAGTCAATATACAAAGCGTTTATTTTTAGATGTAATTTAAACACAAATATCTTAACGCTAGTAAACCCATTAATTCATTTGGGTGTCCAAAAAGTACTTAATTATGCCTTCTTGAAAAAAACCTTGAATGGCACATCACTTATAGCCAGACGTCTGATTCCATTTTCAGCAATCTTAACACCAATATCTCCACAAACAGGCCTGCAAAAGTCACACACCTGGGGCAGAACACAATCTTGTAATCATCCTCATACTTCTGTATCTGGAACCAGTTACTTAATGTGTCCCGACCCGGGTTTCCCGACACCCCATGAGCCGACACGATCAGTTGTCCCTCGTACTCCTCTAGCATCCAAACGTTCGACTGGATACATATGGTCGAAGCCGAGAATATAATGTTGAGATCGGTGGACTCCCGAATCACGCCCTTTTTGGGGTCAACTGGCGTGAACGTCAACGGCAGGCCGCGATCGACTTCTTGGGGTTCTTGAACTACGTCAAGCGGGCACGACTCGTTTCTTGTGGGAGCTAGGGTTACCCCACCGCCCCTCCCTCGAAAGACGGGCAAGATGTAGTAAGCGGTACCTGACCGGACCAAGTTCCCGTCAATGTCGCGAACTGGGTCCGGCGATGATTGGCCCAAACAAACGGAGACTGTGGAGAAAAGAAGAAGCAACAATAATGTTTTCATCTTGTTTATAGAATTGTAGTAAGTATATATTGCTATAAAGATTTCTTGAATTATTTGTGATGTGGATATATAACACGTATTTATAGGTAAAATGGAATTGATGGCTGCACGTAACTTTGTGTACAAAGTCGGTCGATCCTATCTCATGGTAATCAACTTGGAATTTTGAAGTTAGATTTTATACCAATTGATTTAATGTTATTTAAAGATGAAGGTGAGAGTTGCTTATACGATAAGGTCCATTTATATATATATATATAGAGGGGCCTTCAATTAAAAACCATTTTTTTTTGTAAAAACTTTAGGACTAATCTAAGCCTTTGATCTAAAAAGGGCATGATCGTCATTTTAGATTATTCCTAAAGTTTTTACAAAAGAAGAGGTTTTTACAAAATATGTGGTTTTTACTATATATATATATATATATATATATTCACTTTTTGTAAAAACTTGAGGAATAATCTAAGCCCTTGATCTGAAAATCGCAGTCTATTCATTATATGAATATTCACTATCATATTCACCATATGAATATTCATATTCACCATATCATATTCATCGTATATTCAGCATATGAATATTCACTATCATATTCACCATATGAATATTCATATTCACCATATCATATTCATCGTATATTCAGCATATGAATATTCATATTCATCTTATGAATATTCATATTCACCATATCATATTCATCGTATATTCAGCATATGAATATTCATATTCATCTTATGAATATTCATATTCACCAGATAAAAATTATATAAATTCATTCACCAGTTGAATATTCATATTCACTTTATGAATACAAAACACAATATCCATTACATTTACATATTCATGAGTAAATAACATCAAAGCTTTCTTCTCAAGTTAGATCCGCCATTGATCCAGTTTCACCTCCATTTATCACCCATGGATGTCCTACAATTAATTCCAACAATACTATTAGATTTTTACAATCTAGCGTTTCAATCCAGTTTGATTTTTAGAAAATTGTAGGAGAATGAATACGAATTTGGAACTCAAAACGCCTAAATCATAGTAAAAAAGCCCTAAAATAGGAAGATGATCGTACAGAAATAAGAATAGGACTTGCTTAAAACTTGTTCTGCAGAAAATCGTCTAGATACATCCTTGCACAGCATCTTCCTCAACAGATCCTTCGCTTCCGGCGAAACAGACCGGGGCAATCCTAGTCGGAAACCGTAAATTTCATCTCAAAACCGCCTCGAACGTCTCCGCCGGCGAATCTCCGTAGAACGAAGGAACTCCGGCCAACATTATGTACAAAATCACACCGGCACTCCACACATCCACCTTCTCGTCATACTCCACACCAGACAACACCTCCGGCGCCACGTATTACGGCGTCCTACAACTCCGGTCATCGTCCGCCGCCGCTCCTCCGTCCCAAACCACTCCGCCGATCCAAAGTCTGCCATCTTCAACCGTCCTCTCGAATCAAACAACACTCTGATTCCGATTCCGAGAACACTCCAGCGTGATTCGAGATGCGGTCGAAGAGATCCGGCGAGTCACACAGATCCATCACCATGTGCACATAGACGTCGGTTGGGGAGAAGATGGTGGTGGTGATGGCGGAGGAGGCGGCGGCGCCCGCGAGGGCAACGGCGAGGGGAACGGTGGGAGGCAGGCGGCGTGTAGATTATGTGGAGGTCGTTCTGTATTTCCGGCGGTGGACGGTGGTGAACGGGATCGACGGTGTCGTTGCCGTCGGTGGACGGCGATGGACGGTCTCGTTGCCGGCGGCGGCCATGGTGGCCGGAAAATGTGGCTGATGGCAGGTGGGTCACGAAGATGAGGGAAGATGAGGGTTTCTTTTTCTGGATAAAATTTTCTTTTAATAGCTTCATTCTTAAGCAAAATATCAATATGATAAAATGTCCAAAATGCCCCTTTGAGCTTAAAATCAGGTGTCGACATATATGATTACAATAAAATTACAAAAAAACTTATTAATATTATTAACCATTGATTAAAATAGATAGATGGTTGAGATTGGTCCTATAGTTTTTACAAAAAAAGTGGTTTGTATTTGATTTTTCCTATATATATATATAATATAGGACTATCTTCACAAAAATGTATCTAATTTTACTCTTATTTCTATTGTGTATCCAACTTTATAATATGCTATTGTATGTACTATACTTTAAAAATGTGAAATAGTAGATGCAATAGCATGTTTTTTAAAAGTATAATACATACAATAACACATTTTTAAAAGTATAATACATGTAATAGCACTTTTTGAAAGTATAGTACATACAATAATATATTTTAAAGTTGGATATACACAACAGGAATATAGGTAAAGTTGGATACATTTGCGTGAAAATGGTCCTATAATATATTAAATTATTAATACAATTTGGGTTAAAAAGTGGGCATTCGATGGTAGCTGACGGTTGCGGATGGTGTGATAATCATACTAGACAAAAAAAATTGTATCATTTCCTAAAATGAGAATAAAATTAAGGGACTTTTTTAAATATGGCTTATTCATGTCTACGATGTTTTCTTTTACCCGTTTTCTAAATTTATACAGGATTATTTCGCACACGATTGATCTTTTTAACCTTTATAGAAAGGGGAAAAGTTTTTACGTTTCAAAAGAGAAGGTTGTAAAACTTAATTTGTCAAGTTACTAATTAAATTGGTCAATATAAAAACCAATCACGTCTTAAACTTTTAGTAAAAAGAAAGCATTTACATGTTCAAAATTATGTCATAATAAAAACAAGTCATATATATGTTAAACTAATTATGTGCCGTTTAAATTTGTTTTATATTTTAAAAAGGTCATGTTCAAGCTCAAAAAACAGATAACTGAGGAACACATTCGTAGTCAGATTCAAGCTCAAACTCGATATAGACCGTATTTACTTGTTGTATTGAAACTCGATCTTGTACTAAGATTTTGTATATAATTATATATTGTTATTTGTTAGAGATCCAAAGAATTTTTATTCAGTGGAAGACAGAGGATTTATTATCAAAACACCACTAACTTGCAATGTTCAATTAGATAATAACAAAAACACCCATTTTCCTTTGGTCAAAAAGAAGACCGCCCACTTAGTATTTTATTCAATTTAGGACATCAATGCCCTTCACTATTACATACAATTACCACCACAAGCTAGTACATCAAACTAAATACAACCATAATTCATCATGGGCATAAAAGTCAATTCACCTTTTTGAACACGACCTTAAGAGGCACATTATTCAAAACCAAACTTCTACGTCCATTTTTAGCAATGGTGGAACCAACATCTCCACAAGCTGGCCTACATGTACTACACACCGAGGGGCAAAACACAAACTTATACCCATCCTCGTACTTATCAATCCTGAACCAATTGCTTAACGTTTCGGCCCCCGGGTTTCCGACCACCCCACGGCTCGACACCACTCGTTGCTCGCCGGAAGCCTCCACCCGCCACACCGCAGGCCGACCACACGTTGTTGCATCTGAGAATTTAACGTTAAGATCAGCGGATTCGAAAACCGTCCCTTCTTTGTTGGTGGTGGCTAGTACAAAATTCAACGGTAACCCGTTTAAGGATTCGTTGTTTTCTTGGGCAACGTCGAGTGGGCAAGTTTGGTTTAGCGTCGTTGGGGCGAGTTTTATGCCGCCCCCAGTGCCAGGGGTTGCGGGAACGATGTAGTATTTGAAGACGGATCGGACGATGTTTCCGGCATTGTCGAGGACCGTAACCGAGCTTTGGGCGGTGGAAAGTGAGAATATGGAGAAAATGATTAAAATGAAGAAGGGTGTGTTCATTTTTGGGGTTTGATATAAATGTGAATGACTTTGGGGTGGTTGATATTTATAGAGTTGGATGTCACAAAAATAGAATTATGGATGATGTGGTGTGTGTTATGCCGTGTTATTTATTTCTTGAATTCAACACATGCATGTATATATATGCCATAAATGTACATGTCAATGGGAGATGTGAACCACAAGTCAAGAGTTTATAAAAAGATAAAAACAAATATAAAGTCAAATCAGTATAAATGTATACATTTTTTATATGTAAATGTATAAAAAACATAATAATTTCTACAAAAATAGAATCATATAATATAATTTTATCATGTTAAACAATTTCATGAACCGATTTCAACATATAATCGTCCTTTTGACGAAGTTCACAAGTTCACACGAAAATTATGGTTCACAAAAGAAATTGACTCTTAATATATATGTAGAGAGAGGTTCATACGAAAAATATAACTTTTTAAGAAAATGCGAGGAGCAATCTCAACCACTCATCTCGGTCAACAAAGGCGGCTTTGACCGGTCTCCCCTTTAATAATCTCTACCCTCCCATGAATCGCGTCAATCCTCCGTGATCACGTCCACCGTAACCGCGAGATGAGTGGCGGAGATTGCTCCTCACTTTTTCTTAAATTGACATGCTTCTCATTTGAACCTTCCCCTATATATATATATATATATATTTGGTATTCGGGCTTGTGAGTAGTGGTACACCTATGTCGGACTTAGTGAAGGCTCGTGGATAAATTTAAAGTGGTGTTGATGTAGCAGCTCGGACTTTGTAATTAGCTTGTAGGTTGTGTTACCGAAAGCCTCAATTTGTTTATTAAATTTTTTTTTTTTTTGAACAGCTTCGCTTTAGCGGTAGAGGCACAGGGTTTGAACACGGTTGATCTTATCCGGGCCCCGAGTTCAAACCCACTCCTCTACACCCCTAATTTGTTAATTAATTTGTAACCAATGAATATATATGTAAATTGATTTAATTAAGAAAAACAAAAAAAAAAAAAATATTTAACATTACATTGAAATATTGAATGTAACGTGTGAAGCAGTAGTTGTAGTTAATGGGTTCGCAATATAATGATCCATGGTTGAAAACTTGGTTCAAAGTCAACAAAGGCGGCTGGTCAACGATGATGCAAAAAAGTTAATGGTTTAATTAAGTCAAATATATAACAGATAACCAAAACAAAGTATACAAGTTCTTGTTATATTATATGTTTTATTAAAACTCTTACAAGTTATAACAGATAATTAAAACATAAGCGACGATTACACGGCGGATTCAATTTTCAAGGAGATTATATTACCGTTTATATCGAATGACGAGTAATAATTGAAATAAAGGAGAGATTTAAACGAGAGGTTGTAAAAAAAGGTTAATGGAGAAGTGATCTTTAGCCCTTTATCTGGTCAACAACATATGCAGAAGATGGAAGTGTAGTTTCTTAACTTTTTTAAATAGACGACAAACAAATTCATATGCACTTGTGAAACTCATATATAGTGTGTTTTTGGTTTTTATTCTAACGTTAATCTCATTTGAACCTCATATACATACATACATACATAAAGATAAAAACCTTTAGGATCGCCAAATTTTTTGAGAAACTGCATAACACACTATATATGAGTTTCACATTTTTCTTCCTGAGAAACTTTGTTATGTAATTTTCATGTGAAGGTACTTTTGTTTTCCCCTAGTCATTGTTGTTTATGGGTTTAGACATCCGCAGCAAATAGATTCTTTGAAGGCATGGAATAGCCTGATTTGATTAATAATAGATTTATCCCCCCCCCCCCCCCCCCCTTTTGTCTCCTCTTCCCGACAAACAACGAACAACATGGTTAGTATATGCTTTCATCTAGGTTAACTACCAGAAAACGGAATATTACTTTGGTCAGCTTGCCGTCTAACTAACAGGAAAGAAATGAAAATAATTTAATTATATGTGTATCATTCACATAGAAAATTGTTGAAAAGCCACTCTTGGTAACCAACATAAACAAACCTTTTCAAAATTTTAAATTCCCTTTTATATATGAACTTTCGTTTCGAGAAATTTGCCACTTGAAATTCTTTACAACATTTTTTTTTCTTGTAACTCATGTATCTAGAACTTCTCTCATTGTTCTCAAGATCATATATCCTTCATTACTATTTCCTCAACTAGACTTTATGTTCTTACTTGATTAAGCGACAAACAACCATTCTCATCGTGTTGTTTTCATACTAATAAATATGGCTAGTAATCACCTCGACACTTTAAAGGAACTAACGCAAATTTCACTTTAATAGAGGATATTAATGACCATGTTGTGTCATCCCTTTCATTGAGCCGATGTGCATCCCTAACATGTTCTCCACAATATCTTGAAAATGGATAATTAAGATTAAAAATTGTTAAAAAAATACATTCAACTCCAACAAATATTTTATTTTAGAGATTTCAACATTAATTATATTATTATAATATTTTATAAAATTTGTCATCCCAATATATTTTTTAAAAGAATTCATATAAAATAATAATAATAATTCCATCTCGCCAACGAGAATGAATAAATATTAAGTTCTCTCTCCACATATCAAGTTTTATAAAATCATCCAGATTTGGAGTATTCTTGATTTTCAGTATTTTAAAAAATAATATAGATCTTCTATTGAAGCATAATAGAGAATAAAGGCCCGATATTTCTATATTTTAGATAATATGTGGAATATGCTCTAATGTCAATTAGTTCCTTAAGAAACTAGAAGAAATTCATCAATTACAAGGTTCACAAACAAGTATGCAGTAAGTTATGAGTTATGACCATGTTGCTTTAAGCGTTATACGTAGAGAATTAGAGATACCACTTAATCGAATTTTATCCCCTTAACAAGAACTCAGCTATATATAAGGAAATCATCAATCAATAAAACCAAGATAAAATCAAAACTAGGTTTCCTAAAAATATCTTTCAAAGCATAATAGAACACGTATTGTGTTGAAACCTTTACCGATGGCATATAAGTTTCACATACTCGATATAGCATAAACAGATGTCTTAATATTAGTGACAACGTGTTCAATGCAATAGTCAACATTTTCTCTATAAACAAAAATGAGAAATTAATTCGTAACACTAATCCGGAAATAAAAATATGTAAAATTGGGTGAAAGTGATTGTTTATTTTGATACTCTTGGCCTAATAGAATTTTCTTTGACAAAGATTAAGTTACTAGCTTGTTTGACCCTCCACCAATACATATAAAACAACGATGGATATTCATGGATCCGTTAAACAATGCGGTTTATCAAACCTAAACACCTTGTTGGTAATAATAATATGACTTCACATAAATATGTCCAAAAACCCACAACTTGAAATGGCAAGATAGAATCTGCAATTCATTCACCAACTTGTTGCCAAGCCGTATTTCAATATAATTTATTCTAAGTAAATCATGATAATTTAGCTAATTATAACAAAATTACCATGATGTGAAACCCACGTGGTTAAATCAATATAAGAAAATGATAGTTGTTATCGATCTTTCTTACTCGCAAAGATAAATTAAAGATAACCCTAATTAAGAAGAAAAAATGAAGACTAACACATTACCAAAAACATATTAAATTTTAAACTACTAGCGACCATATTCCAACATAATCCATGAGATGTCATGGAACGTCTAAATCCATGCCCCATCACATTGACGGACCAGCACCATCAACCCCGGTAGACCCAAAGCCAGTAGTAGGGTCATTGGCCTCAACCATAAGCCTTTCAATTTGCTTTTCAGACCATTTCTTCAATTCCACGGTCGCTACCATCAAATTCTCTAGTTGTTCGAGGTGTAGGGACGGTATTGGAGCATCCCACCAGTTCCCATGCTCTTTCCTGCCTTTCTTTATCACGTCGAGTTCTTCACCGATCTTTTTCTCAGCCTCTACTTGAGCAACCGTATTGGTGAGTTGTTTGCTTAGTTCTTGCTTGTTGGCATTGCGGTATGCCTCCGTAAATTGCGATGTGTTTGAATGGGAAGGATGAACTAGATCCATGTAGCGATTTATAATCTCCTCAAAACTTGGCTCGGCAAACATAGATGGCTTTTTAGTCGGAGAAAAAATAATTATTGCAAGTTGCACCCTACAAAGGGTGCAAAGTTCGTTTGCCTTATTAAAAAGACCATTCCGTCGCTTTGAGAAAGTGACCGCCAAACTTTTTTCATCTAAAATCTTGGTCATCTCTATCTTTTGGCGACCTTTGGTCTTTTTCTGCGTCATATGGAAGATCGAGAGGAAGATTTTCTAAGAAGGAAATTAACAAATGTATATCTCTTGGATTATTTTTGTTTTTGATTTGCTTTAGGAGAAAACATAAGGTATTTAAAGAGCCTTCTTGCATTAGTCGTAGGTATTGGGTGCATTAATAATTTGGTGCTTTATGGATTTTACTTTATTTTAAAATAAATTAACTTCCATACATGTTGAAATTACTATCTTTGTTTATGTAAGGAAATTGATAAATGCATTGTTTATCTCCTATAATGTCTTTATACTCTTTTAAAGTAAAAAATCAAAAAATTTAAACACAATCAGAACCCCTATTCAAAGAGTGCATAATCGCATGGATAAACTCACACTAACCCGTCAAATTAGAATCCAATTGAAGGCTCAACTTTAATAGACTTTTACTTTCTTATAATTATATTATTAAAATATTTAATATTTTTCTACTTACTAAATTTCCAAACAATCAAACTAGCTTTCGGACAAAGTTTATATGTATTTTTAATATTCGTCAAACATTTCATAAGATGATACTTTTCGAAAAACTTTTGATAAAATGGTAATTCTTGAAACCTATTATAGTATTAATAGCTTAAAATTTGAATAGAAAAACATTAGGTAACACACATTAGGTGATATATTTAATTACAAATATAAATGGACGTTTAATGGAAAATGAAATAAATAAATAAAAGTTTACAAAAATATTTTCATAGTCATTCAAATAAACCACATACACTTTTGTATAAAGGTAATTATGTTTTTTATGCACATGTACATATACATATGTGCATATTACAAATTACGTTTATTCACAAATACATAAAATCTAGATAGAAAATTAAATTCTAATGACCAGGTTTCTTTCCTTCCTATATGGTTCATTCATTTTTGTAGAAGAAATACTTGAACTCCATCAAATTCTAGAAATGAAGGAATTGAATTGGACAATTCCTAGCAAACTAGTAGGTATTTAGATAGAATAAAATTTAACTTTTCCTAATTTGATATATGCTTTTGATCCAATATTATCTAATAACAAAATAATTCTTTTATTAAATTATTCAAGAATTAATTTATTAATTTGTTAATTTGTTAATTAATTAAATTATTTAATAATTATTTTATTAATTAATTAATATATTCAATTATTTAATAATTTTATTTATTTATTTATTTAGTAACTATTTTATTAAATTATTTAGTAATTATTTTATTAATTTATATTACGTGTTTTATTAAATTATATTAAGTTATTTAATAATTATTGTTAGTAAAATTATGTGAAAGTATTTAATAATTAATTTTATTTTAATTAGAAAAACTAAAGTATTTGATATAAAGCATTTTGTGTTTAAAAAAACTAAAATCATCAGAAAAGTAACTTTGGTCATTTACTAAAATTTAACTTTATTTCTAAAATTACATTCTATAAACCAAATAAGTAGATTTCAATTCATTTAACAAATTTAATTTCAATTATATCAATCTAAGAGGTGATCAAACTTGATAATATTTTATTTCAAGTTTTTTTAAAGCCAAATTTCTTTGGCATATTTATTTTCATCTTAAAAATATTATGCAACCAAAAGCCAGCTTAAAAAGTTTCATGAGCTTTATTTTTGGAACTAAATGTAGTTCTCTTTCAACATTTAGTTTTGATATTTATCTAAATTTAGGTAGAATTTGCTTGGCAGAATGTTTTTTTTGGATGAATTGGAATATATCAACATAATTACATCGGAAGAAATTGGAATGAAACACTGGTAGGTTTTATCATCTGTTTGGTTGGATAAGTAGAATAGATCCATTAAAAAAATTGGAATATATTTGTTTGATTCACAAAATATAATTTTGAAATTAGAATAAAATTTTAATAAATGATCAACCATATCTTTATTATTAACTTTTTCCAATTATAAACTATTCTTTTTACAAATGTAAAACTTTGATAAATATTTTAAAAAACATTTAAATTGATTATTTCTTTCAAGAAATTATAAATTAACCACTACATAAAATTAACAACTTTATTTTTATTTCATGATTTGTAATGGTTATGATTAAAAATTTCGTATCTCTTTTTTTGGAAAATTTGATGGAAAGAGAAAATATTATTAGAATTTTAAACACCCATTTTCTCGGTTATAAAAATTCTGTAAGATTTGTCATTTATAGACAATATGATTAGAATGATTCTATATTGCTATGTATATTTCTTCATTTAAAGATATCACCATTAATAAATAATAATAGTGTTTAAATATTTTATATCCAACAAATCTTAAAACAATCAAACAAACTTTATTTAATATAATTGTAATTTTCAACACACTTTTTCTTTATTCTAAAATATATTAGGCTATTTTAATAATATAAAGTTTTAAATCATATTTGTAGATCAAGACATGGAATTATAGATCTTTTATTTTAAGAATCCGAACTGTTAAAACATATAAATAACATAGACTAAGAATGTAATTTACTATAATTTTTATTTACCTTTCATTTTTCATAGTAGCGTTTATTGTTTATACTTGATATACATATCACTTTCTTGCATAACGTTGGTTATTTTTAAAACTAGTGTTTGGCTTCGCGCGTTGCGCGATGACCAAGCTTGTGTTTTAAGTTGAATAATTTAAAATACATACATTAACTGACAAAAAATATCCATATAAAATGAATCATCTTGAAGATAAATATATGTCTATTAATTTTGATGTCTACTATAATTATCATTAATTTTCTTGTAGAAATGGACTATATTTCAAATAAATAGATTGTCTAAAATGTTCAAGTGTCTTAATAGAATGCTTTATAGGACTTACGTTTTGAAGACAAAATTATAAAACGTAGCGGACCATCCTGCCTTAAGATCCTGGTTTTGTCCCTGCTTTTAGGTAAAAAAAAGTTTGGTGTTACAAAACACCCTATTAAAGTGTTTATTTATTTTAAATGTTTTATAGAGTCATTTATTGTGGTGGTTGGTATAATGATAGTTGGATTTTGATATAAAATTCTTATTCTATATATTGTTTTGGAGGAAGATATATGTTTTTCCGGTTTTTAACGTAAGATCTCAAGGAACCATTGCACTAACACATTTAAACGTTCCACTTTTTAACGCGTATTCAGTAACTACTTGTCGAGTCAATTTATCATATCAAATGTACATTAATATGATTGAGAATCTTATCCTAGTGAGAGTACAACAAAGATTGAAATTCTCAATGGTATCAACAATTAGCATTAAGAACTTATTATGTACAATGTTGGATAAATCATGGACGAACTGATAAGTAAGAATCCCTCAAAATGAGTCAAAAATCTTTAAAAATCTGTCAAAACAAAAGTTAAGCTAAAAACACATCAAACAAAATAAAACGTAAAAAGATAAAGACATATCAACAAAAACCGTGCTTTTATAATTATTCTTTTATCTATATTATATTGTCTTATTGTATGATGATGAAAATTATAAGTCCATCTCTCAAAAACATAAAAAGAAGCAACTCAATAGAAGAGGAGAAAACAAATTATAGCATCATCTGGATCATTTATACCAAAGAGATGAGGTCTTGAAGAATGATGAAAAACTCGATTATCAACAAAAATTAATACATGAAAAAACTAATAATAAAGTTGAAATCTCCAACAATGATAGAATGAAGTCCAAAATTTGAAACATCGCAAACAAATCTTTTTTAACAAAAACAAAACCATAGTAATTAAATTGGGGATTCCAATAAAAAAAAAAGGTGGAAGTCTTACCTTGACAGATGGATACTTGGAGGATAAACTACTTAAATAGAGAAAATGATAACCGGTAAATCAATCGGAGAAAATGAATAGTCAGAGACTTAATTGGAGGTTTAAAGAAACCGACTTTTTAGTCTATATATATATATAAAGCCGAAACATGGCATTGGCACGTGGCATTTTCTCATTTTTTCTATTTTTTTTAATTCTAATTTAATGTTAATCAATATTAGAATTCATCTTACATTGAATTCAAAACTCTTCATCATTCTTAACATACTCATTGCGAATGATGAAGAGTTTTGAATTCAATGTAAGATGAATTCTAATATTGATTAACATTAAATTAAAATTAAAAAAAAATAGAAAAAAAGGAGAAAATGCCACGTGGCAATGCCATGTTTCGGCTTTGTATATATTGTTGGGAATCGAGGGATACAAGAACATGCACAGCGGAATAAAACCCGATTCCCAATCGAGGATCCAATCCCAAACCATACAGACACAATAAAGGGTGTTTTGGTGAATTACCTTTGCGAATAATAACTCCGAAACGCAAGCAGGGGGTACACTGCTACTGGCACCGGTTGAGAGAGTTGCTAGACCACCGTGGATCACTCCAAAAACGACCCCTGACTTTCGTCTAGATGCTGGCGCCGGTTTTTGGGTAGGGAGAGAGAGAGAGAGAGAGAAAAGCTTTCTTGGGAATAAAGGAATTAACTTAATAATTATGAACCCTTAACCCTTTATTTATATGGACAAAACAAGCAGTGTTTGATTCCATATATAATTCTTGGTAATTATCTCTGAAATAACTTCCATAATTATCCTTTTAATTAATCTAACTGATTAATTAATTATAAATAATTAAACTAATTATTTATTTCTTTTTCTCTCTAAATAATTAATTAACCAATTAATTATTTCCCATAATCCAAACATTCTCATTTTGGTGTGCAGCAGTGTGACCTACTAGTGTCTTATAACATTGGACACGATAACCCCGTTACTGTCTCGCACATAATCCTAACAGACTCCCACTTGTGCTAGACATGTAACTGAACTGTTATCATTCGCCTAAGGAGGTCCCTAGCCAGACGCTTAGGTTAACCAGGTTATAAGATCTCTTATATCCAGAGATACAATTCACGCTTGAATTTGTACACAGGTTCATTCCTTTTGCACACGCTATTTCTAAAGTGATTTAAGACATGGAGTGGAGGATTCATTTCTTAAAATCAAGTATTTCTTGACTCTGATTTCGATTGCCTGCAGTAACGGATATTACTAAATAACCCCTGTTATTCTATCCGAGCGTGGCCACGCGTTTTCTGCCAATCTTAATCGTCAAGGGGCCCGGAAATATCTCTCTTTTAAAAGAGGTGCAAATCCCTTCTTGACTACTTGCATTTGGATCCACGGCTTCCGCTGCATCTAGTCACGTCCCGTATGGCCGCCCTGTTACGGTGCAGCGTTAGTACGTGCTAAGAATACAGTAGTCCTCGCATTTCCAAACCAAGTGTCTCAGGTCTAAGGACAACCTATCAAGTCAGTGCTTATGACTGAGGCTCCATGAAGCAGACTTGATTACTGGTCACTTCCAATACCCAAACACTCTGATGAGTATCTATAAATACTTGGTCACATCACTTGTGCTTTTATTCTCTACTTTGAATAAATCATCAAGTATTTATAATAGCGTTAAACTCCCTATTGAAATTCCCATTTCAACAGGTGGCTACGGAAATTTAGATTTCATACAAGACTTTGTAAAATCATGGATACGTTAAATATGCAAAAAATAGTTAATTTAGAACAATCATGAAAATAAAACCTCCATTTATTTCCAACACACTGTGAAATAAAAACTTTACATGATTACATTGTTTCTAAATTAGACTATAGTAATAATTAATAAACTAAGTACTAGCTATTGGCTTCCAGGTACTGCATCCCAATGGAATTCGCATGTGCCTCATGCTTTGCCCTTGCTAGTGGCTTTGTCACGGATCTGCGACATTGTCTTCTGTTGGAATCTTGCTATATCTTACATCTCCTCTTCCAATGATCTCTCGGATGAGGTGATACTTTCTGAGCACGTGTCTCGACTTGTGATGCTCTCTAGGTTCCTTTGCTTGCGCCACGGCTCCTGAGTTATCACAGAATATATCGATCGGTCTCGAGATACTGGCAACCACTCTGAGATCCGATAGAAAATTCCTTAGCCAGACAGCTTCCTTTGCCGCATCACATGCTGCAATGTACTCTGTTTCTGTAGTTGAGTCTGCAATCATGTCCTGCTTCGAGCTCTTCCATGAGATCGCACCTCCGTTTAGGGTAAAGACATACCCTGACTGTGACCTGAAGTCATCTCTGTCGGTCTGGAAACTAGCGTCAGAGTACCCGGTGACACTAATTTCATCCTCAGTACCTCCAAAGACCAAGAACATTTCTTTCGTTCTTCTCAGATATTTAAGAATGTTCTTGACAGCCACCCAATGGGGTTCACCCGGATTCTGTTGGTATCTGCTCGTAACACTTACTGAGTAAGCAACATCGGGCCTAGTACATAGCATGGCATACATAATCGATCCAATTGCAGAAGCATATGGGACCGATTTCATCTTGTCCTGATCTTCACTAGAAACAGGACACTGTGTTTTACTTAACACTATGCCATGTTGCATTGGAATGAATCCTTTCTTGGATTCATCCATCCTGAATCTCTTCAGTACTTTGTCAATGTATGTACTCTGACTAAGTCCGATAAGCCGCTTAGATCTGTTTCTGTAGATCTTTATACCTAGTATATAAGCGGCTTCTCCAAGGTCTTTCATCTGGAAACATTTACTTAACCATTCCTTAACACTCTGTAAAGTTGGTATATCGTTTCCTATGAGTAGTATGTCATCTACATACAAGACCAGGAAGGTTACTATGCTCCCACTGAACTTGGTGTAAACACATGGCTCGAACTCACTTTTAGCGAAGCCAAACTCTTTGATTCGCTCATCAAAGTGTAAGTTCCAGCTTCGAGATGCTTGCTTCAATCCATAAATAGATTTTAGCAGCTTACACACCTTATTAGGATTCTTAGGATCTTCAAACCCCTCTGGTTGTTCCATATAGACGTCTTCTGTTAACTTTCCATTTAGAAAGGCTGTCTTGACGTCCATTTGCCAAATCTCATAATTAAAGTACGCTGAGATGGCCATAAGAATCCTAATTGACTTCAACATTGCCACTGGTGAAAAGGTTTCATCATAGTCAATGCCATGAGTTTGCGTGAATCCTTTTGCAACCAGTCTGGCTTTGAAGGTGTGTACGTTTCCATCCATGTCGGTTTTCTTCTTGAAAACCCATTTGCGTCCAACAGCCTTACAGTGTTGTGGCAAATCAGTCAACTCCCAGACTTGATTGTCGTACATGGATTGCATCTCGGCCTTCATGGCTTCCTGCCATTGTTCAGACTCACTGCCTGACACAGCTTCTCCATAGGATGTTGGTTCATTTAAGTCTCCGCTATCTTGAGAGACTAGGAACCCAAGATACCTTTCTGGTTCTTGTCTTATCCTGCTGGATCTGCGAAGGTCCTGTGTTTGCACTTCCTCAATCGGCTCTGATTGAGGTTCAACATTGTTATGTTGAATTTCTGGCTCAACAACTGGTGTAGTGCTTTCTTCGTCTACTATCTGTAGATCTACATCCTTTCTGGAGTTCTCTAAACTGAGAAATTTTTCTTCCAGAAATTTTCCATTTTGAGCAACAAACACTTTGTTCTCTTCAGGGTTGTAGAAATAATATCCCACGGTGGTCTTGGGATATCCAACGAAGAAACACTTGTCGGATTTGGGTTTGAGTTTTTCTGAGGTAGGTCGTTTGACGTAAACCTCACAACCCCAAATTTTCAGAAAAGATATGTTGGGTTTCTTACCCTTCCATAACTCGTATGGAGTCTTTTCTACCGACTTTGTTGGCGCTCTGTTCAGTATGTGTGCTGCTGTTTCGAGCGCATGTCCCCAGAATGATATTGGCAGCGAAGAATGACACATCATCGTTCGTACCATGTCAAGCAAAGTACGATTTCTCCTTTCTGATACACCGTTCATCTGAGGTGTATACGGAGGTGTAAGTTGGGATACAATCCCACACTCCATCAGATGATTGTCAAACTCATCACTGAGATATTCGCCACCACGATCTGACCGTAAGAACTTGATCCTCTTGTCAAGTAGATTCTGTACTTCATTCTGATATTCCTTGAATTTCTCAAAGGTTTCAGATTTATGTCTCATCAAGTAGACATAACCATACCTACTGAAGTCGTCAGTGAAGGTAATGAAGTACCGGTATCCTCCTCTTGCTACATGACTGAAAGGTCCACATACATCTGTGTGGATTATTTCAAGCAAGTCAGTAGCCCTTTCATTCTCACTGTTGAAAGGTTGCTTTGTCATTTTACCAGATAAACAAGATTCGCAATTATCAAAAGGTTTGTAGTCGAAATTGCCAAGAAAACCTCCTTTTAGGAGTAGTTCAACACGTTTCTTGTTTATATGGCCCAAACGACAATGCCAGAGGTAAGTCTGATCCTCAATATCCTTGGATCGCTTACTTATATGATAGATTTCACTATTGTTGTCTTTAAGATTTACAGTGTATAGACCATCTACGGGTGTAGCTTTAAAATAGAAAATGTTATCTTTAAAGACTGAAATCATTTTATAAGAATATTTATAATAAAAGCCTTGGTCTACCAACAAATCAAAAGACAATACATTCTTAATCATATTTGGAATATAATAACAATTATCCAGTTCCAAAACTAGACCCGAGGGTAAACTAAGACTATAAGATCCCACGGCTTCAGCAATCAACGGAGTGCCTTCGCCCACTCGTAGGTTCGAACGGTCCTTCCTCAGAGTCTTTCTTCTAGTGAATCCCTGTAAATGATTACAAATGTGGTTACCACTGCCTGTATCAATTACCCATGATTCATAAGAAGTGATTAAGCAATCTATCATAAAAATACCTGGAGTATCGGGTAAACCGAATATCCATCTGGTCGATGTTCATTGAGTGCTCGCAAATATCCTCGCTGCCGCACTCTGGGCAACTCAAATCTCCCAGCTCATCAATTATATCAGTGTCCATGAGATTCGCAGGTTCGGGTACTGGCTCTAGACTGGCCAGGATATCTTCATGAACTTTATCCACGTCGTTCTTTGGTTCCTTCATGTAGGCACTAGCTGTGTCCTGAACTTCCTTTGTGAGGGAGAACCACATGAGATACACTAACTCCTCCTGAGTCATCTTGTACCCCAGACGTGATAAACACTTAAAAAGCCTTCTCATATCAACAAGATGGTTTTTAACTGACTGACCCTTCTGTAGCTTCAGGGAGAGAATCTCTTGCATGATCAAAAGCTTGCCCGTGTGCTTGTAGAAACCTAACTGGTTTTCTACATTCCTTACGACCTCGTGACAGAATTTCACTCTTAAGTCTCCCGTGAACTCGGGTGACATAGAGAAAACTAGAATCGACATTACATCCGACTCATCTGCCATGAATCTTAAATATTCAGCAAATTCCTCTTCTGGGGCATTGCTTTTGGGTCGTGACATGGGCTTATTGATCACATAAAGCTTACCCTGGGCACTCAAAACATTCTGTAAGTGCAACTTCCAAACTGGAAAGTTCTGGCCCGTAAGCTTCCACTTGCCCGTAATAAGGCGAAGTGATTCCTCAGGTGAATAAAACGGAATGCTAATTGGAGACATCTACAGAAGAATATAAATTCCACTTTAGTTTATAATTATATAATTCTAATAAATTATTACCCTTAAAATAATTTATTAGACTAGAATCCATATTTCACATGTGTCGGGAAGCATGTGATCATGTCAAACCGACTCATGCGATCTATGGTAGGTAAAACTATACCAATCGTATTTCTATCTGAAAATACGACTTCTAGATCGTTGGGACATCGGATATTAATAATCCGTGCATATTTAGTCCCTCTAGTGCATTTTGGCCTGGTACCACCCAGTGAATAAATAATTACCAAAATAGATTGCACCACCCGGGACCTGGACAAACTCTGGCCGGTACCACCCGGAGATAATTCGCAGAGTTTTATCACCTTCCAGTTTCGGTTTGAACACGGGCGTTCATAGTGTGTGCACTTACAACGCCCTATGTACCTTACACCGGAAGTGCCCCTAAAGTGGGTTGCACTTACTAATCTATGATTTTTAACAAGGGTCTAAATTGCCAGTTTCCTTTTTCAAATCCTTTGAAAAACTGGATCCAAACACTAACTGTATTTGTATCCTTTTAGTTTTTTAAACAACCCGTTCAAAAGGGCAATTTATATTTAATAACAATTACGTAAATTAAACAACCACGCAATTTAAATACAAAAAGCACAGTCATAGCTTAAACCCTTAAACTAATGTTGTTTTGTGAGCCAACACAAAACAACGGTCTCAATCCCTAAGTGACAAAAGTCTTCAACTTCTGGCACTCCCACTGGCTCCGAGATCCATGGTCGTCGTCCTTGTCTCCGTCTCGATGTAATTAAAATAATTATTACAAATGGGTTCAAATGGCACGCAGGCCTCCCAACTAGTCTAATAAAACATTAAAATTACAAAAGGTTTGTAAATGGCTCGCAGGCCTCCCAACTATTCTAAAACGGATAAATAAAATAAACACAACCACGGGTCTAAAAAGGGTTCAGCTATGACTTATCATAATTAAACAAATTAAAATACAACTGAATTTTAACCGGATAATTATAAAAACATAAATTAATTTAAAACAAATTAATTAAACTAATCCTGAATCGTTTTAAAACTTATCTGATAAAAACGATCCTTAATTCGAAAAAATATCCGGAAACGGATTTCAAACTGATACCCGTTAACGATAATAACGAAACTAAATACGTCATCGAATTACCACCGATCCGCCGAAACTCGGTCGTCGATCGGCGGTTTTCAACACCGGCGACGATGATGACGTAATTGCCACCACCGCCGCTCGTCTCTCCCGCAATTACCGCCGGCAGCGGTGACCTCGACAGCCACCACCGCCGCAGCAACCACCACTGCCACCAGAATGTCCGGCGACGGCAGCAGCTAAGAAGCCACCACCGCCGCCCACCGCAATCACAACCCGTCGGCGACAGCAGCGGCTGGAAAGCCACCACCGCCGCCGCAAACCCGCGACGAGAGCGCCGCCACCACCGTAACTGGTGGTGCGACTGGTTCCGATTCGACAGGCAGGCGGCGATCGCCGCTGCCCCCAAATCCCTCCGATCGATCGCCACCGCCTAGGTGGTCGATCACGGCTACCTTTCGCCGATCGTCGGCTTGGTTCGATCGATACCACCGCCACCACAATCGGTGGTGCGGTGGTGGTTTTTCGTTCGCGATTTACTACGGCCGACGCCACAACCACCAAGCGGGTGGTGTGGCCGGCGACTACCATGACAGCCGGTACCGCAGCCACCAATCGGGTGGTGCGGCCGGTAGAGAATTGACGGCGATCGGCCTGGAGGTCCGGCCGGCTAACTGCCGCCGTTCCGCCGCCGATCGTCATTTCGTTAGGTTTACAAAAATCAGATTTTTAAATATGAAAAACAATGATTTTTACAAAACCTAAATAATCAACAAACAGCTTAAACCTGATCTGTTAGGTTTAGGAAGTGGCTCTGATACCACTGTTGGGAATCGAGGGATACAAGAACATGCACAGCGGAATAAAACCCGATTCCCAATCGAGGATCCAATCCCAAACTATACAGACACAATAAAGGGTGTTTTGGTGAATTACCTTTGCGAATAATAACTCCGAAACGCAAGCAGGGGGTACACTGCTACTGGCACCGGTTGAGAGAGTTGCTAGACCACCGTGGATCACTCCAAAAACGACCCCAGACTTTCGTCTAGATGCTGGCGCCGGTTTTTGGGTAGGGAGAGAGAGAGAAAAGCTTTCTTGGGAATAAAGGAATTAACTTAATAATTATGAACCCTTAACCCTTTATTTATATGGACAAAACAAGCAGTGTTTGATTCCATATATAATTCTTGGTAATTATCTTTGAAATAACTTCCATAATTATCCTTTTAATTAATCTAACTGATTAATTAATTATAAATAATTAAACTAAGTATTTATTTCTTTTTCTCTCTAAATAATTAATTAACCAATTAATTATTTCCCATAATCCAAACATTCTCATTTTGGTGTGCAGCAGTGTGACCTACTAGTGTCTTATAACATTGGACACGATAACCCCGTTACTGTCTCGCACATAATCCTAACATATATATATATATATATATATTATTAAGGATTTATATCTAATTTTTATATAACAATAAATATAACTAAAAACCATGTCATATTTTATCAATATAAGTATATAATCAATGTCATTATATAATAGACGACAAATAAGTTCATATATGAACTCGTGATTGATATATAAGTTACACAAGTTCATATATGAACGTATAGTCAACCTCGTTCCACTTGTTCAACTCAACCAAATTTAGTCAAACCGCAAGTTTAAAACTCGATGACGTCCCACAACGTCAAAAAAAATCTTTTTTATAACTTGGTAAACCCATCTTACCAAATTAATGGGTTCCAATCAATGGCGGAGCCAAGCTTGGCCCAGCAACAGCCCTTGACCACCCTCACATTTTCAAAAATTTTACTAAAGTTTTTTTTAGCTTAATAAAATATTATTATCTAATTGCAGGCCCACTCTTATGAATTTAGAAAGAAAATTTTTTACTAATTCTTTTTAAGCCCAACAAAATATTATTTAATCCAATTGCTGAGTATAAGTATATGTATGATACACTTATATAGATGCAACATATACTAAATTTGGGGAAATTGATAGAGAATGTGACAATATATATAAATCCTTATTCGGTTTAACTAATTAACGATCAAAATAACTTGAAACTGTTTAACCTAAGGAGGCCGTTTACCAAACAATTACATGATAAGAGTTTATCGGTAAAATTCAACACTATTATTTGCTTGCCATGTAAGATTTTAGTCCAAAATATGGCGTCGTATGCAACAACTTACCCGGTAAGCGGTAACCGTGGTAAGAGTCGTTGCCCTCACTTACCGGATAAGACTATTGGTCCTTATCTCGTTCTTTCCGGGTAACATTTCATGTTCTTATTATATTCATCCAACAAGGTAATGCAATTTGGTAAGCAATAACTATTTTTGGTAAGCGTTTGGTAAACAACCCCTAAATCTCATTAGCTTCATCATATAACTATTTTTGGTGTAATAAAGAGGACCACCCTTAACAAAATTCCTAGCTCCGCCCCTGGTTCCAATAAATACGTAACTTAAATGATTTAATAAAACTTCAAGGGCTATACTTGGCAGCGACTCT
Organism: Centaurea solstitialis; assembly: GCA_030169165.1. Classification (NCBI taxonomy): domain Eukaryota; kingdom Viridiplantae; phylum Streptophyta; class Magnoliopsida; order Asterales; family Asteraceae; genus Centaurea; species Centaurea solstitialis. Next base: position 8,054,708 of record CM058046.1, read on the forward strand.
TATCATCAATAATAACTAAAAAAGTCATCCGTTCCAACTTAAAGTATCTCATAACTTATAAATCTTAAAACGACAAATTAAATGCGCTTATTAAACTATTTAGGGGCAGTAATTTATTAACATAATATTTCTAAAATAAAATTAGTATGAATGAAGTTAAGAATTATATTAATCAATTAACATAACATATATAAAATGTGATCGAATTTTAGTTAATTGAATTAGTCACAAAAACTTGATAATGAAAAGAATTTGATTTGTCCTCTGTTTTTTTTTCATAACAGGTCCCTCTAGATTGGTCCATTTGGAACTCACAGCCTGAACTTTTAGATATGACATACCCCCGGCTTTGATACTTTGGTCAAAACTACATTCTTCACCCATAACTTAGCATTTTCTTTCATATTTAGTCTGATTGATCATAAACTCATTTATTCATTTCTCACTTCCGTTAAGTGGCATGATTTTTTTAACATTTATTTATTTACCCTATTTTGGGGTGTCACATGAATTATTTCAAAGGCAAAGGGTAGCCTGATTTGACAATGTTATTTAAACGGATCCCAAATAGATTAATCCCTCTCCTAACAATATATGTTCAAGCGAGTGGTATTACAAAATAATGAAAGTCGGCTACGGTTTAAACTGTGTATCTTTTTTGAACTTTATCTATCAAAACAAGGAACACTGTTTTGGCCAACTTGTCTTCTAGCTAATAGGAAAGAAAAGAAAAGAATCTAATTTTATGTATATTCTTCACATAGAAAATTCCTAAAAAGCTAGCTAGTCTTGGTAACCAACATGCATAAACCTTTTTAAAATTTTAAATTCCTTCTATGAACAATCGTTTCTAGAAATTTGCCACTTGAAGATCTTTACAAAAGAAAAAAAAATGCTATAGCTCATGTATCTAGAACTTGCCATCCTTCTCTCAGTGTTCTCAAGATCGTATATACCTCATTACTATATTACCTTACCTCCACTAGATTTTATGTTCTTACTTTATTAAGCGACAAACAACCGTACTCATCATGTTGTTTTCATATTAATTATTATGGCTAGTAATCATCTCGACACTTTAAATAGAACTAGCGCCAATTTTATTTTAATAGTGGATATTAATGACCATGTTGTGTTGTCCCTTGCATTGAGCTAATAGTCCATCAGGAGAACTTATTTTATAAAAAAATTAAAACTTATTTTAAATAAAAATAATAACAATTCAATCTCGCCAATGAGAAGGAAAAAATATTAAGTTCTCTCTTTACATATCAAGTTTTACCTAATCATCTAAATTTGAAGCACTCTCAATTCTATTTCAAAAAAATAATATAGATCTTATCTTGAAGCATAATAAAGAAAAAATCCCAATATTCCTCTATTTTAGTTAATATGTTGAAGATGTTGTAACGTCAATTAGTAGTCGCGTCCATTAAGAAACTAGAAGTTCATCAATTACAAGGTTCACGAACAGGTATGCAACGAGTTATGACCATGTTGCTTTAAGCATTATACGTAAAAGTACCACTTAATTGTATTTTATCTCATTGCGAAGAGAACTCGACTATATGTAAGGAAATTATCAATCAATGACATCAAAATAAAATCAAAACTAAGTTTTTCAAAAAATTTCTTTCAACGCATAATAGAACAAGCATTGTGTTGAAACCTTACCAATGGCATATAAGGTTTACGGAACCATTATAGCATAAACAGATGTTTTAATAATAGTGACAACAATTTCAATGCAATAGTGAGCATTTTGTTATAAACAAATACGAGAAATTATTTCATAACACTAATCCTAGAATAAAAATATGAAAAATCGGGTGAAAGTGATTGTTTATTTTGAAACTTTTAGCCTAAGAGAATTTTCTTTTGACAAAGATTAAGTTGCATTAGCTCATTTGACCATCCACTTATATGTATATGACACGAAGGATCTTCATGGATTCGTTAAACAACGCATTTTATAAAACCTAAATACCCTGTTGGTAATACGACTTCGCATAAACATGTCCAAAATTCCCATAACTTGAAATGTGCAAGCTAGAATCTACATATCACTCACCAACATGCTATCGAGCCACATTTCAACCTATTTTATTCCAAGTAAATCATGATAATTTAGTTAGTTATAAGAAGATTATCATAAACGTGTGTGGTTTAAACAACATAAGAAATGATAGTTGTTATGAGTCCTCGTTACAAGCAAAGATAAACAAAAGATACCCTAAGAAAGTAGATTATCCTTGAATTGAGAAAAATAAAAGAAAAACACACCACCTAAAACATTTAAAAATCAAAACTACATTTCCCAACATAATCCATGAGAAGTCATGGAACATCTAGATTCATACCCCATCACATTGATGGACCAGCACCATCAACCCTAGTAGACCCAAAGCCAGTCCTAGTGTCAACAGCCTCAACCATAAGCCCTTCGATTCGCTCTTCAGAGCGTTTCTTCAATTCCAGGGTCGCTACCTCCAACTTCTCAAGTTGTTCGAGGTCTAGGGAAGGTATTGGAGCATCCCACCAGTTCCCATGCTCTTTCCTGCCTTTCTTTATCACATCAAGTTCTTCACCGATCTTTTTCAGAGCCTCTACTTGAGCATCCATTGCGGTGAGTTGTTTGCTTAGTTCTTGCTTGTTGGCATTGCGGTATGCCTCCGTAAATTGCGATGTGTTTGAATTGGAAGGATGAACTTGATCCATATAGCGATTTATAATCTCCTCAAAACTTGGCTCGGCAAACGTAGATGGCTTTTTAGTCGGAGAAAAAATAATTATTGCAAGTTGCACCCTACAAAGGGTGCATAGCTCGTTTGCCTTACTAAAAAGACCATTCACTCGCTTTGAGAAAGTGACCGCCAAACTTTTTTCATCTAAAATCTTGGTCATCTCTATCTTTTGACGACCTTTGGTCTTTTTCTTCGTCATATGGAAGATCAAGAGGAAGATTTTCTAAGAAGGAAATTAACAAATGTATATCTCTTGGATTATTTTCGTTTTTGATTTGCTTTAGGAGAAAACATAAGGTATTTAAAGAGCCTTATTGCATTAGTCGTAGGTATAGGGTGCATTAACAATTTGGTGCTTTATGGATTTTACTTTATTATAAAATAAATTAACATCCATATATGTTGAGATTACTATCTTTGTTTATGGGAATTGATAAATGGCTTATCTTCAACAATGTTTTTATAAAATAAAAAATATTAAATAAAATTACAATCAACTCTAATAGATTTTTATTTTACCATTAATTATATTATTAAAATATTTATAATTTTTTATTTAATAAATTTCCAAACAATCAAACTATCTTTTAAACAAAGCCTATATATGTAATTTTAATTTTAGTCAAACATTTTATAAGATGGTAATTTTCGAAAAACTTTTGCTAAAATGATAATATTTTAAACCTAATACAATAGTTGATAGCTTAAATTTGAATAAAAAAACATTGGATAAGACACATCTGGTGATATATTTAATTATAAATACAAAGGAAGGTTTAAAGGAAAACCTTATAAAAGGAAAATGTGAATAAACACCTTCGTAGTCATTTACCTAGACCATATTCAATTGTGCCCAAAGGTAAATAAAGTTGTTTTTTATTTTTATGTACATGTGCATATACATGTGTGCATTTTACAAATTGTGTTTATTCACTTGTGCATACGATCCAAATGGATAAGTAAAAGCTCCAATACCTACGACTAATGCAAGAAGGCTCTTTAAATACCTTATGTTTTCTTCTAAAGCAAATCAAAAACGAAAATAATCCAAGAGATATATATTTGTTGGTTTAAAAAAACTATGTTCATATCCAAGCAGTATTCTATTTTTAATATTACACAATTAATTAGATTTATTGAAACATTCAGCACAATTCATAAAATACTTAGTTTCAAACAGTTTAATTGGTAGAATTAATTTTAAAAAAAAAATTCTCTATCATTAGTAATCATTTTTTGAAAAATCTCAAATTTGAAGATTTTCATCCCCTCTCTCATACTTTCTCCAATTTTGACAAGCTTTGAGGAATCTGTTGGAACAAAAATTATCATGTTCTTTATTTTGAATATATGTTCAAAATAAAGAGTTTCATGAACTTTATTTTTGGAAGTAAATGTAGTTCTTTTTATGACATTTAGTCTTGGATATTTATCTAAACTTAGGTTTAATTGTTTGGAAAAAATAAGTTAGCTTATTTTTTGAGTGCACATTTATATGCACATTAGTTAGCTTTAAAGTTGTATTTTTCTTTGTCGACATTCACTTTTGGATATTTTTCAAAACTTAGGCATCCGTTAGTAAATATAAGTTGTCTTATTTCTTAACTTAGGCATCCGTTTATATGCACGTAAACTATCTTATAAGCCAATTGTAGTGTTTTAGAAGTTGTCGACTTGTCGCCATTTCCAATTATAATTTCAATTAACATAAATTGTTAACTACTATTATTACTAATTATCAAATAGTAACTAATATCGATTAGTTTTGATAATTAAATTAAAATTAATATTAATTTATATAACTTTTAATTCTAAAGTATTCATAAATATTAATTATTAATTATCTATATTTATTATTAACTTTATCATTATTTCTCTGTTATTGTTAATTATTAACTTTTTCTAATTTTAAGCAATGTTTTTTAATAAAGGTAAAACTTTGATAAGTATTTTAATAAAATATTTAACTTAATTATTTCTTTTGTTTTGAAAATGTTGTAAGATTTTTCATTTATAGCCTAAGCATACATTCTATATCTATTTTTTTCGTTTTAAAGATTTCAACATTAATAATAGTATTTAAATAGTTAGGCTATGTTTAGTAAACTAGTTGATAAGCTAGCTGGTAGCTTATAAGTTAGCCTATGGATCACTGAGTCATTTTATTTCTAATTGCTTCATTAAATCCTTGTTTTTTCATCCATAATTACCAATAGATCAACAACAAAATAATGTAGATTGAGTTAATTAGTTATAAAATGGTTTAGCGGCCGGTCAATGAGTAGGTAATTGCCGAAGGATCGAGTTTCCTATAAAAATTAAATTAAATTAAAAAAAATGGTTGGCGGTGACGGTAAGGTTGACGATCTTTAGTAAATTTAGAACGTTTCTTGGTGCAGTGGGTATGGTTCCGATGATCTTTAGTAGGTTGACGTTTTTTGGTGAGTGTAGTCGTTATCTTCGGTTGATTTTGTTGTTGCTCGAGTGGTCGCGTTTTGCTTTTCTTTTGCTCTATTTAGTCATTTTGCGGGGTTGTTTGTCCTCATGTTTTAGCTTCCTCTACTAGGATGTTGGCTTTCCTTTTTTGTGCTTCTTGCAGAATCCGTAGCTCTTGTTTTTCTTATACATTTATAGTTCTTATGAACTAATTGTTCTACACTTCTTACTTGGTGTAGCTTGTTACATGGGTTGTGAGAGGGAACCTAGTTCCCGTCTAGGCATGCAACCTTCTTTCGTCTTTTAATTTTATTGCCTTACCTTTAAAAAAATAATAAAATTACTCAGAAACCAGACTGTTTTTGTATCAATAAAGTCCTTAAAATTAAATATTTAGAAAAATAATATCTTAATAATAAATTAATTTAAAATAAACAAAAACTTCTAAAGTAAAATACTTAATTCTTTAAAGATTACAATTTTGATTTTGGAGAAAATCCATTTCATGATGTACATGCCATAGAAAAAGATCACGGAATCAAACCACCAACTAAATCATCGGTTCAAAAGATAGACTAAAAAAATATCACAAAGATGCCGTGCATTAAAATCAAAATTTACCATTAATCTGTCATGATTTTTTTCTTAAAACAAAAATAATACAAAACTACTATATCTATATTCTATCAACAATCTCTCTTTTCACAATCGGGCATCAAATCGGGTCAAGACCTGCCCGAATCGTTATTTGACCCGACCCAATCTCCCCATCCTTATTTATTTATTAGTAGTATTGCTTTTATTTCTTTGCTCCTAAAAGTTTTTAGTTTATTTTAATGCATTGGTTTTTTTTGAACGGCATGTTGGTGTAACGGAGTATCATCGTGTCACAATGGCACCAAGTCACGATGACCCGAGTTCGAAACCTCTCCAAGGAGAATAACCACCCTCAGCCTAGCCATCCAGTTTCCATTTAAAGGGCTTCAAGACATTCAAACCCGGCACCCGTTCAGAAAAAATCCTTCACAATGGACTTCAGCAGGAGTCGAACTCCTGACCTTCACCATATAGAAACTATAACCCATTTATCAGACCAACTAAGCTGGCCATCATTTGCTTATTTTAATGCATTGTATTTTATGGTCTTTTGGGATTTTAACTTTTTAAGAATACTACTCTGTAACGATGAGGTTACAAGTATTTATACAAATGAATTCAATTAAAGATGATCAAATTTTTTAGGGATATTGGAGTGAACACACCCATTCACTATATAAAGTAGTTGTAAGGGTTTTTTGGGTATTTAAAAGGTACAAGATTGTTGCAGGAAGTTTAAGTTTCTGCTTCAGTAGTTTCAGTTGGTGAGTTAAAAGAGTTTCTAAAGAATCTGGGTGCTTTTTCCCCATTTAATTTGGGGTGTATTCTTAGGTGCTGTTTGTTTTTTAAGTGGTGCCAAAGTCTGAAGTCTGTTTCCACTTCTGATTTTCAAGTGGTGGTGCTGAAGTCTGAAATCTGAATCTTAAAGATTGTTTGTTTTTTTATAATCTGTCAAACATCTGAATTTGACTTTTAAGGTACTATTTTACTAGAATCGTTATTCTCGTTTAAACCTCCAAACACACATATATAAGTTTGTTTGAACCTACTTCTGTATATATAAACACACAAGTAAATAAAAAAAACCCATCAAAATCGATCCCATAGAGGTTCCAAACATTTTTACAGCTTAACCCCACTTCATTCCATTCCATTCCATCTGGCATATAATCCGGCCTGTTTATCTTTATCTCCCATGTAAGTTCTTCAACTCTTAAGCCCTTCCATATACCAATTAGAGAGTGGACCACAAAATAAAAGCATATTGCAGAAGTAGTATCCCATCTTATACCTCCAACTATTATACTATTAAATTCGTATATTCATCATGATCTAAACAAAAAATCAACAATCTTTGCAATTCAAATGAGCCTCAATTCCCAAAATCCCACCAAACCAATTTCATCTCTTCTTGCCAAGGTTCTTCATGGCAAAAACACTTTCCCTTCAAGATTGATTCATCATCACCAAGCTCAATTCTTGACAAAAATTAATTATTTTCAACTTTTGAAAACCCACCTACAGGAAGAAAATCCTTGTGCAAATTCTTAAAATCAATCCACATACACATCCAACCAAATTTTATTAAAACCAAAAGAAATCACTAAAATCCACCTGCAAATGCTAAAAACCCACCAAATAATAAAAAAACCACCTACAAATTACAGAAATCGACATGAATCAAATTTGGGACTTATGCTTTTGTTGGGCCAAATTGAGAGAACGGAGGCAATGGTGATAATCAATTTCATGAGGCGAAATCAACTATTTCAAGGGCCAAATCAAAGCACAAACACGATATAATACAACCTATAGCATCGATTAGAGATGGATGAAGCAGATTTCCGATTTTCGGTTTTATGGGCCTCGATTTGAGGGATCGATCATAGCAATGGAGACTCGATTTGGTGGTGAGAATGGATCTGAGAGAGTAGATTTGGAGACGGTGAGAATCGATTTGCTGAGAGGCGATCCATAGAATTGGTAGGTCTGACCGAAAAAGTGACAAGGTTATCACTTTTTCTTCCAGACTATTTTAAGTGATAGGAGGCACTTAATGCTTTGAAAAAACAAACAGTCTTAATTTAGATATGTCTGAGCGAAACAGTGATAGGAGGATATTAAGTGCTGATTTTTAAAAAACAAACAGCACCTTAATGTTTCTATTTTGAAGCAACCTGAGAACCTCTAAACCGCTAGGAAGTGATCAAAAAAAGTTTGCCTCCCAATGGTTCTAAAACAAATTGAATGATTTTATATTTTGGGTCTCCCTTAACTATTCTGTGTCCTAATTTCATTCTGAAGAATTACCAAACAACCATATTTCCTTTTGTAGTATATTATAAGAGCCTCTTAATCATACGGCAACGACCCATTCAGCAACTGCCAAACAGCCAGAAATATTGTAGATGCTTATGGTGTGTTGTGTTAACAATAACCTTAAATTGTTGACCAAGAATGCCGAGTATTTTTGGATACACAAGTTTTGTTGTTATCGTCTTTGTTGTTTCATGTCGTTTTCTGTCATGCTAATTTGCAGCACTCTTAGGTATCGTTTGTTTTTTAAGAAGTCCGGGGTCTAAAGTTTGATTTCACATTTAAAAAATAAGAAGTGGATGCACACCTTTTAAAATTTCAAAGGACGGTAAAAGGTTTTCAGACCTTTTTTTAAGAGTTAATTACATATTTGGTCCATGTGGTTTGGGTGAAATTACGATGAAGGTCCCTGAACCCTAATTTTCATGCCTACGATCTCTGTGGTTTGTATTTCGTTACGATGGTGGTCCCTTGCCCTAACGTCCGTTAACATTACTCCGTTAAACCCCCCACGTGCCCATCACGTGAGGGGCATTTTTCTCATTTTCATTCTTAATTTAATTACATTTTAGTTGTACAAGTTTTATTAGTGATTGTACAAGTCCTTTATGCATTTAGGGAAAATATCTAAAAGAAAACCCACCACCCATCTGTCCCTTCTATTTTTTTTCCGGTTGTCTTCTCCACCCTCTTCTCTTCTCTGGCAATGGTCCATCTTCGGCCCAGGGACGGACCTCCCTTGGAGGCCACGGTGGCACGGGCCACCGTCTAATTTGTTTGCCGAAGGGTAAAATTTTCGAATTTTATAAATGTGCAACCGTATTATTTTGGAGGGTGCCACCGTATCGTTTTCAAAACTTAAAAGTGTGCACCTAAAAACCAAAAACTTAATTCGAAATCAACAAAAACCTAAAAACTTCCCTCGAAATCAACCAAAAAACCCAAAATATCACTCAAAAAACCTAAAAGTTTTCTCGAAATCAACCAAAAAACCAAAAAATTCTTTCGTAGTCAATCAAATAACCCTAAAAATTCTTTCGATTCAATAAAATAATTCAAAAAAAGTCCATTGAAATCAACCAAAAAATCGAAAGGAAAATATCTCTCGAAATCAACCAAAAACTTCTTATATGGTGCCACCGTTTGAAAACCGTCCTAGGTCCGTCCCTGCTTCGGCCACCACACATACCCCAACACCAACACCCACCACCACCCACAACCACCAACTCCGGCCACTCCAACCCACCTCCACCGTCTCCCACCTCCACCACCAGCCACTTTCAGATCCGACCACCACCGCCGCCGACCTTCATATCCGACCACCGCCACTATCGACCTTCAAATGCGCGACCACCGGCACTATCGACCTTCAGATCCGACGACCACCACTGCCGACCTTCAAATCCAACCACCGCCACGGCCGACCTTCAAATCCGACCACCGCCACTGCCGACCTTCAGATCTAAGTGTTGGAGACGGTGGTTTTCCATGGAGGTGGTGGTGGCTGTGCGGGGATCTGAAACCGAATGGACTGGGAGGCCGAAAAGAGATGGCCGAATCTTTAGGTGGACGGTGGTGAAGGGTTTTCGGTGGCGGTGGTGGAGAAGGGTTTTCGGTGGCCGGATCTGTGAGGGGTCGATCTCAAAACAGGAAGTAGGTGGATGGTGATGGAGGTGGGAAGTAGGTGGAAGTGGAATGGAGAAGGGAAATGTTGTGGTGGTTGTGGGTGTTGGTGGTATGAAGAAGGTGGATGTTGGTGGTGGTGGTGGTGGTGGTGGCTGTGTATGTTGTTGGTGGTGCTGGTGGTTGTGTATGTTGGTGGTGGTGGTATTAAATGGTGTCAGGTTGAAGAAAGGAAAGGGCAAAAGGAAGAAGACAAGGATAGGTTGTAGGTGTACTTTTTTAATATTTCTTTAGGAACCTTTATCCTAATTTCACCCAAACCACATGGACCAAATATGTAATTAACTCTTTTTTTAAATAAAACAATCAATCTTAAGTCAATTAGATTTCGATGCTCTCCCCCCTCGTGTTTCTTGGCTTTTTTTTTTTTTGCATAATTAATATAATTAATTTTATGATAATGAAGAAAAAAGATTGAGTTCGTGATAAATATATAATACTAGTATATCATGTGGCTATGAAAGCAAGTACAAGATTCAAAATCGATAATGAAAGCATTAGTAGTCAAGTGATCGATAACATCATTTAAACTTAATTTATTTGATGGTTCATAATTATTACAAACCATCAGTCGTCTTTTATTTTTTTACATGTAATTTAAACACAAGTGTATATATATGATATTAAAGCTAGTAAACCGTTGATCATTTGGGCAGGTATACAAAAGTAGTACTTCTTAATTATGCCTTCTTGAAAAAAACCTTGAAAAAAACGTCAAATGGCACATCATTTATAGCCAAACGTCTGATTCCATTTTCAGCAATCCTAACACCAATATCTCCACAAACAACAGGCTTGCAAAAGTCGCAAACCCTGGGGCAGAACGTAATCTTGTAATCATCTTCGTACTTTTGTATCATAAACCAGTTGTTTAGCGTTTGGCGACCAGGGTTTCCCGACACCCCGTGAGCCGACACAATATATTGTCCTTCGTACTCCTCGATCATCCAAACTTTCGACTGACCACCACGTATGGACGAATTACCCGAGAATATGATGTTAAGATCGGTGGACTCCCGAATCACGCCTTTCTTGGGGTCAACCGGTGTGAATGTCAACGGGAGGCCTCTATCCGCTTCTTGGCGTTCTGGGACTACGTCAAGTGGCCACGACTTGTTTCTCGTGGGAGCTAGGGTTAGTCCCCCGCCCATCCCTCGGTATGAGGGCAAGATGTAGTATTTGGTACCCGACAGGACCAAGTTCCCGTCAACATCGCGAACTTGGTCCGGGGATGATCGGGCCAAACAAACCGAGATTGTGGAGAAAAGAAGAAGCAACAATATTAACATTTTCATCTTGTACATGTAGTAGTGCGATCATAAAGATTTCTTGAATTATTTTGTGGTGTGTTTTAATTAATTCAATTGCATGTTATTTATAGGGAAGATGAAGAAGATCATATGAATTTGGTAATATATTAAGATGGAACTGATGGCTGCACGTAATTAAAGGTGTGCTATATACCATCAACTTTGGAATTCTCATATAGGTAGTTAATTAGATCTTTACCCATTGATTCAATGTTATTTATTTAAAGATATATATGAAGATGAGAGTTGTAAAGTCCTCCCTCTTTCATATAATATATATATATATAGAGAGAGAGAAAAGTTCAAATGTGAACCACTTTTTGGTTGTCAACGTGAGGACAGCCGAGAGCGCGACACGTGACGAATGACTAGTCAATAAATGCGGATTTGAGTGTGGTCCCCCCTTTAATTCAATGACATCCCATGAATCGCGCCTAGTCATCCGCCGTGGACCTGACGTGGCCCCTAGTCATCCGCCACGTGTCGCGCTCTCGGTTGTTCTCACGTTCACAACCAAAAAGTGGTTCACATTTGAACCCACCCCTATATATATCTAACTAGACTATACCTACGCGCGTGAAACGGCGCAAAGTGTTTCGAATATGAACTAGAGAACTCAAAAAAATAACCACCACACGATGTTAATATTATGATTTTATGCGTTTTTAAATTGCATATTGGATGTACAAAAATTAAGATCGGTATGACCATTTAGTCAAAAAAAGTTAAAATAAACGTAAAATTAATGAATTTTAATTCATAATATACAATTATTCATGTTATATGATAATGATGTAAAATTAAAAACTAATTATATGGGTATTAAGTAAAAAGTTTGAGATTAAAATTAAATAATCAACTAAAAAGTAAGAGATTTTATAAGATGACACATGTCAATCAAATAGATTTAAATGAACCAAATGTGAAAAATAAGTTTAAGTTTAGACGAAAAAAATACTGATTTCAGTTTAGCAAAAAGAAACACATGACAGCCCAGTTTATTATATATATATATATTATAGATCTGGGTTAAAAAGTGGGTAGATTCAATTGTGGTGGGTGTTGGGTATGCTAAATTCTTAATCATATAAATAATTAAGTCCCTGTGATTTAAAAAGTATAATTTTTGGTCCTTTTGGCTTTCTATTTCTTCCATGTTTCATGAATGCATCTACGGTGGTATTTGTTTACCTCTTAACAGTTTCATTAAGAGGCAACCTCTGAACCGTTTAGAGATGAATTTTGATTGGCAAACAATGGACTGCCTCTTAATGGTTCCAAAACCCTCTGAATGACTAAGTATCCCGGGTATCTCTTAACAATTCAGAGTCCTGATTTCATATTCAACAATTACCAAACCAATATATTTCATTTTGCACCATATCATAAGAGTCTCTTAATCATTCTGACCACTTAATCATCTAGCACCAAACCCTTCAGCAACTGCTAAACAGCCCTAACATTGTTAATAGTAAGCGTTCAAAATCCAAAAACTTATTTGAGAAAATACATATTTAACGTTTGTGGCATATAAAGTTTTAACTATTTATCCTTAAATTAAAGAAACTTGATATTTTTGTACACTTGAATTCTTTCTAACAGACAGTTGTCCTTCATAAACTGTTATTTGTAAAGCTTATGTCATAGTGTTGTTTTCGAATTAATTAATATGGCTAGTAATCACCTTGACACTTTAAATGGAACAAACACCAATTTCACTTTAATAGAGGATATTAATGACCATGTTGCGCCGTCCCTTGCATTTACCCGATAGTCAATATGAGTATCTCCAATAGATTCTCCATAATATCTTGGAAATGGATAACTAAAGTTAAAGTTTATAAAAGAAATACATTTAACTCCAACAAATTCTCTATTTTTTAGATTTTCAACATTAATTATATTATTAAAATATTATATAAACTTTGTCATCCCAATATATTTTTTTAAAGGAATTCATATAAAGTAATAATAATAATTCCATCTTGTCAATGAGAACGAAAAAACATTAAGTTCTCTCCATATATCAAGTTTTATAGAATCGTCTAAATTGGGAGCATTACCAATTTCCGGTATTTCAAGAAACAATATAGATCTTCTCTTGAAGCATAATAGAGAACAAATGCCTGATATTTCTCTATTTTAGATAATATGTTGAAGATGCTCTAATGTCAATTAGGAGGTGCTTCCTTTCGAAAACTAGAAGAAATTCATCAATTGCAAGGTTCCCGAACTGCAGTGCGTTATGACCATGTTGCTTTAAGTGTTATATATAGAAATACCACTTAATCGTATTTTATCAATCAACGACACCAAGATAAAATAAAACTAAGTTTCCCAAAAAAATTATTTGAAAGCTTAATAGAAAACGTATTGTGTCGAAACCTTACTAATGGCAGATAAGGTTCACGGACTCCATATAGCATAAAGATATGTCTTGATATTAGTGACAACATGTTCAATGCAATAGTGAGCACTTTTTTTATAAACAAATATGAGAAATTAATTCATAACACTAATCCATGAATAAAAATATATAAAATTCGGTGAAAGTGATTGTTTTATTTTGAGACACTTGGCCTATTAGACTTTTCTTTGACAAGGATTAAGTTGCACTAGCTCGTTTCACCTTCCACCAATACATATAAAACACGATGGATACTCATGGATCCGTTAAACAATGCATTTTATCAAACCTAAATACCTTGTTGGTAATATGACTTCACATAAATAAGTCCAAAATTCCCACAACTTGAAATGGGCAAGATACATACAATCTGCAAATCATTCACCAACTTGCTCTCGAGCCACAATTCAATCTATTTTATTATAAGTAAATCATGATTATTTACTTAATTATAACAAGATTACCATGTGAAAACCCATGTGGTTAAATCAATGTAAGAAAAGGATAGTTGTTAACGGTCTTCCTTACTAGCAAAGATAAACTAAAGATAACCCTAACAACACTAATTGATCTTGAATTAAGAAGAAAAAATGAAGACAAACATATCACCTAAAACATATTTAAATCGAAACTACTTGTGACCATATTACAACATAATCCATGAGAAGTCACAGAACATCTAAATCCATGCCCCATCACATTGACGGACCAACACCATCAACCCTAATAGACCCAAAGCCAGTAGTAGTGTCAGCGACCTCCCATAAGCCTTTCGATTTGCTTTTCAGATTCTTTCTTCAATTCAAACGCCGCTATGTTCAACTTCTCGAGTTGTTTGATATCTAGGGTCGGTATTGACGCATCCCACCAATTCCCATGCTCTTGCTTGGATTTTATTATGGCGTCAAGTTCTTTGCTGGTTTTTTTCTGAGCCGTCACTTGATCAATCATGTTGTTGAGTTGCCTATTTAGTTCTTGGCTATTGACTTTGGGGTACACCTCCATAAACTGAGATGTGTTCGGATTCGAAGGACGAACTTTTCCCAGGTAGCGATCTATAATCTCCCTAACACTTGGATCGCCAAATGAACATGGCTTTTTAGTTGGGGAAAATACAATTATTGCAAGTTGCACCCCACAAAGGGTGCAAAGCTCATTTGCTTTACTAAAAAGACCATCATATCGCTTTGAAAAAGTGACTGCTACACTTTTCTCATCTAAAATCTTTTTCATCTCTATCTTTTGGCGACCTTTGGTCATTTTTGGCGTCATATGGGAAGATCGAAAGAAAGTTTTCCTAAGAAGGTAATTAACAAACGTATATCTCTAGAGTTATTTTCGTTTTTGATTTGCTTTAGGAGAAAATAGAAGGTATTTATAGAGCCTTCTTGATTTAGTCGTGGGTATTGGGTGCCTCGATAATTTCGTGCTTTATGGATTTTACTTTATTTTATAATAAATTAACTTCCATATATGTTAATATTACTATCTTTGTTTATGTAAGGGAATTGATAAATGCATAGCATATCTCTAACAATGTTTCTATAACTTTTTAAAGTAAAAAAATCAAAAACTTTAAACAAAATTTACAATTAACTTTAATAGATTTTTTTATCATTAATTATATAATCAAATATTTTATTTTTATATTTAATGAATTTCCTAATAATAAAACTAGCTTTTAAGGCGGTTTAAAAGTAATTTTAACTTTAGTCAAGCATTTCGTAAGATTCTAATTTTCAAATTTTTTTGATAAAATGGTAACTTTTGAAAGCTAGTATGATAGTTAATAGCTTAAATTTGAATGAAAAAACATTGGGTAAGACACATTTGGTGATATATTTAATTACATATATAGATGGAAGTTTAAGGGAAAATAAAGAAAAAGACTGAAATATGTGAAACACTTTCATAGTAGACCATATGTATGCATTTGTGCACAGAGATAAATTAAGTTGTTTTTATTTTTATTTTTATGCACATGTGTACATGTATGCATATTACAAATTACGTTTATTCAGAAATACATACAATCCACATGGGAAGCTAGAAGATGTTCATTAGTTTTTCGTCTTTTTTTGTGTGTGTGTGTGTGTGTGTGTGTGTTCTTTCTTTGAGGCTTTCAATTTTTCTTTAACCCAACCTTACAAATATGATAATATGAAAATTCTTAGAGTATCTTCAATAAACTTTTCAAAATGGATAAGTAAAAGCTCAAAGTCTTGCAAAAAAACTACATTCATATCTCATAGGTACTTTATTTTTAAAATCTTCAACACAATTCATAAAATATTAGTTATCTCCTTAATATTAAAATTTAGTTCCAAATCATTTAATTGGTAAAACTAATAATAATATTTTTTTTCTCTCACTACTAATACTTTTTTGTGAAATTTCTAAATTTGAAGATTTTCATTATCTCTCTCGTACTTTCTCCAATTTTGACATGTTAAGAAATTTGTTGAAACAAAAATCCCCATATTCTCTATTTTAAAATTTGTTGAGGATGGTCTAAGATAGTGTTTGGTTTTTAGAAAAAATATCAATTACATTGACTAAATTCCATTCTTTTCTTTGGTTCATTCATTTTTGTAGAAGAAATATTTAAATTCCATTAAATTCTACAAAGTGTGAATTACATATTTGGTCCATGTGGTTTGGTGTTTTTAACATTTTGGGTCCAATTTTGAAAATAATTATGGATTAGATACTCATGGTTTACATTTTATAACACATTGGATCCTGACATTTAACTTCGTTTAAAATTTCTGCTAAATAGATTACAGATGAGGATATTTTAATCATTTTATTTTTACCTTTCTTTTTCAATTAAAATACATGTACCAAAACTATAATCTACTCTATTATATATATTAATAAAAAAAATAAAAATACAAAACATTAAGTTAACTTCATCTCTTCCACCCCAACCACCAACACCCACCACCCACTACCAGCCACCGTCCCCCACCGCCACCCACTGCCAACACCACCACCACCAACAGCCACCGTCAACACCACCATCACTAACACCCACCGTTGAAAAAATTGGGTCTTTCAAGTTCTCCTGTTACATCCCCTAAAAAAGTTTGGATTTTGATGATGTTGAGGATGCAAAATAATTCATGTTGCAAGTGATTTGGGGAAGATGAAGGAGTAAATTTACATATTTAGTCCCTATATTATAATGGAAAATAAAAAGAAAAATAAGATAACTAAAATACTCTTATGTTTAACCTACTTAACAAGAATCTTTAACGTAGGTAAAAGTCAAGGACCCATTATGTTATAAAATGCAAACCACGAGTACCTAATCTATAATTATATTTAAAATGGACTTAGAATGATAAAAACACCAAACCACATACATCCACAACCGATCGGCATGGGGCCTCCGGTATGGTGTTGGTACCGATCGGTACTCTCGGCAACACCGTCGAGGTCCATCGGTATAAAGGCAAATCGACACCCACTTGCCGATCTCTTAGATGACCCACCCCACCCCACCCTCTCTCTCCTTTCTCTCTACCTCTCTCTTCTTTCTCTCTCTTCTTTTCTTATTTTTTTCTTTTTTTTATTAATTACTTATATTGGTATGGGAGTTTTTATCACTGTGGTTGATTGGTAAAGATTGATAAGGTTTTAATTGGTAAGATAATAGAAACCTGACGTGGTGCTGATTTAGCAACTGGTACCATTGGCAAGAGTCATGACCACTGTGAATGATTTTAGCAACTACTATATATTTTACATATTTTGATTACTTCTTTTAAGAAATTATGAATTAACCACCACATCAAGATTAACAACTTTATTTTTATTTTATGATTTGTAATGGTTATGATTAAAAAAATATTTTATTTATTTTGGAAATTTTGATTAAGAAAAATATGATTAAAAATTTAAACACCCATTTTTTTCGGAAACTTTGTAAGATTTCTCGTTAATAGCCTTAGGCATACATTTTATGTCTATTTCTTACTTTAAAAGATTTCAGCATTAATATTATTAGCATTTAAATATTTAATTCGTTTTATATCCAACACTTTTTAAAACAATCAAACAAATTTTACAAACTTTGTATGAAACTATATTATGGGTATTTTGAGTGTTTTGGCATCTTTTGTATTGCTATAATCTATAGTTATTTTGTATTGTTATAGGTACCTAAAAAGTAGGGATTGAACCGATAATGTAAACTACGTTCAGATACATGTTTAGACGGAAAAATACAAAAATCAGTTCATCAGAAGATTACACGTATCATGCTAGTTACTCTTTTATTTATTTATAGATACGAAGGTTGAGTTATTAATTATAAAATGGTTTGGGAGGTCGTGGATGATTAGTAGGTAATTGCAAAAGAAGTTTCTTAAAACAGGGGCGATAAGTGTCGTCCCTGGGGAGGGCGGGCCAGGCGTACGTCCAGGGCCCAAAAATATTGGGGGCCCAAAATTGCCTAGTATATTCTATATTGTAGTAGTAAAAAGTTTACTATATAAAATATACAAATTTTATTGGTATCTAACTAAATTATTTTGTATTATATTAAGGGCCCAAAACATACAAATTTAGTTACATTGAAAAATACATGTAAAATGTTAATTGATCGTTCATTTTATAGTATTACATATAGTTTCTTAAAGTCTTTTATCCTATATCAAAGTCAAAAATTACTTCCATACAAACTTTGATATATTCACAATCATCCATCCATATACTTTTGATTATTCCATTCATAAAAATTCTATATATCTAGGTAGATATAGTAGATTTCATGTTATTAATAAACAAAACTCATTGTTTAGAAAAAAAAAACTACCAACCTTATGAACATGGGCGGAGCCAGGAGGGGGGCAGAGTAGGCAGTTGCCCCCGTAACATTTTAAATTTTATTAGTTTTCTTTTTATATATTAGGGATATTTGGGTAATTGCCCCCCTTAAAAATCAGCTTCACACCAAATTATGATTATTATTGATATTTTGAAGTTTTTTTTGTGTATACCAAAATAATTTTTAGAATTAAGATTGTTGTTCAGATTTTGCCCCCTACAAATTAATTTCTGGCTCCGCCCCTGCTTATGAAACAGTCTAAATTATATTTATATTTAAGATTTTGGAACTATCATTATTTCCTTCATGGATTATTGATTTTTTACTATCTAATATTGAGTGCATGAATCTTAAATCCACTTCTATCTCTAACAAAACATAGAATATTATTGATTTACAAACTTATTTATTAATATATCACTCATTACTATTGTTAGGATTATGTGCGAGACAGTAACAGGTTACCGTGTCCAATGTTATAAGACACTAGTAGGTCACACCGCTGCACGCCTAAAAGAGAATTTGTGAAAGAGATGAGAAAAAGAAAGAGAATTAAATAATTATTAGTTAAATAATTATTTGCTAGTTAATCAGTGAATTAATTAAAGGATTAATTAATTGAAGAATTAATTAATTAAGGAATTAATTCTGGATAACCATAAAGGGAATTGTGATCAGGTTAAATCACTGCCTTATTTTATCCTATAAATAAAAGGGTTAAGGCTTTGAAAAGTTCAGTTGATCAATCCCACGGAAAAACCCTCGCTCTCCCTTTCTCCATAAACCGTCGATCTCTCTCTCTCTCTCACATCGGTCGGAACTTTTTCCGATCAGTTACGGTGGTCTAGCAACCCTCTCACGTGGTGTCAGTAGCGGTGTACCCCCTGCCAGCTTTCCGGAAGTTTATTCGCAAAAGGTAAACCAACATACCCACTTGATTGTATCTGTTACGGTTTAAGATGGGTCCGGGTTTGGGAATCGTTTTTGTTATCCGCTGCGCACCGTTAGTGCCTACGGTTCCCAACAGTGGTATCAGAGCCACTTCTTAAACCTACAGATCAGGATTAAACTGTTGTTTGCGATAAACTGTTTTTTGGATTATGGTTTTGTTAAAAATTCGATTTTTACCTGTTTATATTAAAAGTTGGATTTTTATCGTTTTATCACACGAACCGTATTAATCGACGGTGGAACGACGGCAGTTAGCCGAATCGAACCACCAGATCGATTAAAGGCCATGGTGGTGGCGATGGTGGTTTTAACACCGCTGTCCGCCGGCGGTTGCACCGCAAAACCACCAAGACCGCCGGCTGCCTCGCTAGGCGGCGGCGGTGGCCGTGTCTTTCGATCGCACAAGGCGATGGTGGTGGCGTTAAAAGCCGCTGCTGTCGCCGACGAGATCAGACCGCCGGTCGACAGCCCCTAGTGGCGGATCGATGGCGGTAGCGTGGTTGTTTATCCCGCCAAGCCGCCGGCTGCCTTACGGCCACGCCAGGGCGGAGGCGGTGATCGGTTACGCAAATCGCCAAACCACCGAACGGTGGTGGCGCTGTTGTTGCCCAGCGGTGGCGACGGCAGCGTGGTGGTGGCAACGGCTTTGGCCGTTTTGTCGCCGGATAAAGCCACGAACCACCAGGCCACACGCCGGCTGCCCTAAGGCCGAGCCAAGGCGGTGGCGGTGGCTGATTGTTTCGCGATCACAAGCCGCACCACCGAACGGTGGTGACGGCGTTCGTTGTTGGTGATGGAGCCGTCGGCCACGGCGGCGATGGCAGCCTCGGCTGCTGTTGTCGTCGAACGGCCTAGCGGTGGCGGTGGTGGTGACCTTGGTTATCGCTGCTGCCACCAGTGGCGGTTTCGGGAAGATTGCCGACGATCGGCGGCAATGGTAGCTTCGGCTGCGTTGTCGTTGATCACCGGTAGTAACAATGGTAACCGTTTGTTATTTTGTTGCTATCGGTAATGATATCGGATAAAGTATTTCGTGTGGATAGGGTCGTTTTGCCCGATAGGCTAAAACCCCAGATAAAATTAATTTTTACTTTTATCTTATAAAATTAAAATTAATATTAAGTAATTATAAAATCAGTTAGGTTTTATAATTCTGGTTTATCGTAACTGTATATATTTAGTTTAATTGTTTTGTTTAAACTGTTAGTTGCGAGTGTCATAGCCAAAGCCCTAGACCAGTGTTTGTGTTTCGTCTTTATATTATTGTTATTATACTCTTTTTGGGTACGGGAGGCCTGCGTGCCATTTACAACCCGATCATATGTAATCTTGAAATTAGTAAATAAGAACTGAAGACGGAGCCAAGGAGACAACCATGGAGCTTGGAGCCAGTGGGAGCACCGAGAAGTTTTTTGTCCCCTAGGAATTGGACCGTCGTTTTGTGTTGGCTCACAAAACGACAATAGTTAAGGGTTTTTGACTATGACATGTTATTTAAACTGCGTGGTTGTTTACGATTATTCAGTCTGCGTGGTTGTTTATATTTAATTGTATTACGTAGTTACGTCTTTTAAATTAAATATAAAAGTTTTAAATTGGATAAAATACAGTTTGTGTTTAAATCCAAAGTTTTTTGAAAAACTGGCATTTTTGACCCTTGTTAAAATCATAGATTAGTAAGTGCAACCCACTTTAGGGGCACCTCCGGTGTAAGGTACATAGGGCGTTGTAAGTGCACACACTATGAACGTCCGTGTTCAAACCGAAACTAGAGGGAGATAAAACTCTGCGAATTATCTCCGGGTGGTACCGGCCAGAGTTTGTCCAGGTCCCGGGTGGTGCAATCTATTTTGGTAATTATTTATTCACTGGGTGGTACCAGGCCAAAATGCACTAGAGGGACTAAATATGCACGGATTTTTAGTATCCGATGTCCCGACGATCTAGAAGTCGTATTTTCAGATAGGAATACGATTGGTATAGGTTTTACCTACCATAGATCGCATGAGTCGGTTTGACATGATCACATGCTTCCCGACACATGTGAAATATGGATTCTAGTCTAATAAATTTATTTTAAGGGTAATAATTTATTAGAATTATATAATTATGAACTAAATTGGAATTTATATTCTTCTGTAGATGTCTCCAATTAGCATTTCGTTTTATTCACCTGAGGAATCACTTCGCCTTATTACGGGCAAGTGGAAGCTTACGGGCCAGAACTTTCCAGTTTGGAAGTTGCACTTACAGAATGTTTTGAGTGCCCAGGGTAAGCTTTATGTGATCAATAAACCCATGTCACGACCCAAAAGCAATGCCCCAGAAGAGGAATTTGCTGAATATTTCAGATTCATGGCAGATGAATCGGATGTAATGTCCATTCTAGTTTTCTCTATGTCACCCGAGTTCACGGGAGACTTAAGAGTGAAATTCTGTCACGAGGTCGTAAGGAATGTAGAAAACCAGTTAGGTTTCTACAAGCACACGGGCAAGCTTTTGATCATGCAAGAGATTCTCTCCCTGAAGCTACAGAAGGGTCAGTCAGTTAAAAACCATCTTATTGAAATGAGAAGGTTTTTTAAATGTTTATCACGTCTGGGGTACAAGATGACTCAGGAAGAGTTAGTGTACCTCATGTGGTTCTCCCTCACAAAGGAAATTCAGGACACAGCTAGTGCCTACATGAAGGAACCAAAGAACGACGTGGATAAAGTTCATGAAGACATACTGGCCAGTCTAGAGCCAGTACCCGAACCTGCGAATCTCATGGACACTGATATAATTGATGAGCTGGGAGATCTGAGTTGCCCAGAATGCGGCAGCGAGGATATTTGCGAGCACTCGATGAACATCGACCAAATGGATATCGGTTTACCCGATACTCCAGGTATCTTTATGATAGATTGCTTAATCACTTCTTATGAATCATGGGTAATTGATACAGGCAGTGGTAACCACATTTGTAATTATTTACAGGGATTCACTAGAAGAAAGACTCTGAGGAAGGACCGTTCGAACCTACGAGTTGGCGAAGGCACTCCGTTGATTGCTGAAGCCGTGGGATCTTATAGTCTTAGTTTACCCTCGGGTCTAGTTTTGGAACTGGATAATTGTTATTATATTCCAAATATGATTAAGAATGTATTGTCTTTTGATTTATTGGTAGACCAAGGCTTTTATTATAAATATTCTTATAAAATGATCTCAGTCTTTAAAGATAACATTTTCTATTTTAAAGCTACACCCGTAGATGGTCTATACACTGTAAATCTTAAAGACAACAATAGTGAAATCTATCATATAAGTAAGCGATCCAAGGATATTGAGGATCAGACTTACCTCTGGCATTGTCGTTTAGGCCATATAAACAAGAAACGCGTTGAACTACTCCTAAAAGGAGGTTTTCTTGGCAATTTCGACTATAAACCTTTTGATAATTGCGATCTTGTTTATCTGGCAAAATGACAAAGCAACCTTTCAATAGTGAGAATGAAAGGGCTACTGACTTGCTTGAAATAATCCACACAGATGTTTGTGGACCTTTCAGTCATGTAGCAAGAGGAGGATACCGGTACTTCATTACCTTCACTGACGACTTCAGTAGGTATGGTTATGTCTACTTGATGAGACATAAATCTGAGACCTTTGAGAAATTCAAGGAATATCAGAATGAAGTACAGAATCTACTTGACAAGAGGATCAAGTTCTTACGGTCAGATCGTGGTGGCGAATATCTCAGTGATGAGTTTGACAATCATCTGATGGAGTGTGGGATTGTATCCCAACTTACACCTCCGTATACACCTCAGATGAACGGTGTATCAGAAAGGAGAAATCGTACTTTGCTCGACATGGTACGAACGATGATGTGTCATTCTTCGCTGCCAGTATCATTCTGGGGACACGCGCTCGAAACAGCAGCACACATACTGAACAGAGCGCCAACAAAGTCGGTAGAAAAGACTCCATACGAGTTATGGAAGGGTAAGAAACCCAACATATCTTTTCTGAAAATTTGGGGTTGTGAGGTTTACGTCAAACGACCTACCTCAGAAAAACTCAAACCCAAATCCGACAAGTGTTTCTTCGTTGGATATCCCAAGACCACCGTGGGATATTATTTCTACAACCCTGAAGAGAACAAAGTGTTTGTTGCTCGAAATGGAAAATTTCTGGAAGAAAAGTTTCTCAGTTTAGAGAACACCAGAAAGGATGTAGATCTACAGATAGTAGACGAAGAAAGCACTACACCAGTTGTTGAGCCAGATATTCAACATAACAATGTTGAACCTCAATCAGAGCCGGTTGAGGAAGTGCAAACACAGGACCTTCGCAGATCCAGTAGGGTAAGAGAAGAACCAGATAGGTATCTTGGGTTCCTAGTCTCTCAAGACAGTGGAGACTTAAATGGACCAACATCCTATGGAGAAGCTGTATTAGGCAGTGAGTCTGAGCAATGGCAGGAAGCCATGAGGGCCGAGATGCAATCCATGTACGACAACCAAGTTTGGGAGTTGACTGATTTGCCACAACACTGTAAGGCTGTTGGACGCAAATGGGTTTTCAAGAAGAAAACCGACATGGATGGGAACGTACACACCTTCAAAGCCAGACTGGTTGCAAAAGGATTCACGCAAACTCATGGCATTGACTATGATGAAACCTTTTCACCAGTGGCTATGTTAAAATCAATTAGGATTCTTATGGCCATCTCAGCGTACTTTAACTATGAGATTTGGCAGATGGACGTCAAGACAGCCTTTCTAAATGGAAAGTTAACAGAAGACGTCTATATGGAACAACCAGAGGGGTTTGAAGATCCTAAGAATCCTAATAAGGTATGTAAGCTGCTAAAATCTATTTATGGATTGAAGCAAGCATCTCGAAGCTGGAACTTACACTTTGATGAGCGAATCAAAGAGTTTGGCTTCGCTAAAAGTGAGTTCGAGCCATGTGTTTACACTAAGTTCAGTGGGAGCATAGTAACCTTCCTGGTCTTGTATGTAGATGACATACTACTCATAGGAAACGATGTACCAACTTTACAGAGTGTTAAGGAATGGTTAAGTAAATGTTTCCAGATGAAAGACCTTGGAGAAGCCGCTTATATACTAGGTATAAAGATCTACAGAAACAGATCTAAGCGGCTTATCGGACTTAGTCAGAGTACATACATTGACAAAGTACTGAAGAGATTCAGGATGGATGAATCCAAGAAAGGATTCATTCCAATGCAACATGGCATAGTGTTAAGTAAAACACATTGTCCTGTTTCTAGTGAAGATCAGGACAGAATGAAATCGGTCCCATATGCTTCTGCAATTGGATCGATTATGTATGACATGCTATGTACTAGGCCCGATGTTGCTTACTCAGTAAGTGTTACGAGCAGATACCAACAGAATCCGGGTGAGCCCCATTGGGTAGCTGTCAAGAACATTCTTAAATATCTAAGAAGAACGAAAGAAATGGTCTTGGTCTTTGGAGGTTCTGAGGATGAAATTAGTGTCACAGGATACTCTGACGCTAGTTTCCAGACCGACAGAGATGACTTCAGGTCACAGTCGGGGTATGTCTTTACCCTAAATGGAGGTGCGATCTCATGGAAGAGCTCGAAGCAAGACACGATTGCAGACTCAACTACAGAAGCAGAGTACATTGCAGCATGTGATGCGGCAAAGGAAGCTGTCTGGCTAAGGAATTTTCTATCGGATCTCAGAGTGGTTGCCAGTATCTCGAGACCGATAGATATATTCTGTGATAACTCAGGAGCCGTGGCGCAAGCAAAGGAACCTAGAGAGCATCACAAGTCGAGACACGTGCTCAGAAAGTATCACCTCATCCGAGAGATCATTGGAAGAGGAGATGTAAGAATATGCAAGATTCCAACAGAAGACAATGTCGCAGATCCGCTGACAAAGCCACTAGCAAGGGCAAAGCATGAGGCACATGCGAATTCCATTGGGATGCAGTACCTGGAAGCCAGTAGCTAGTACTTAGTTTATTAATTATTACTATAGTCTAATTTAGAAACAATGTAATCATGTAAAGTTTTTATTTCACAGTGTGTTGGAAATAAATGGAGGTTTTATTTTCATGATTGTTCTAAATTAACTATTTTTTGCATATTTAACATATCCATGATTTTACAAAGATTTGTATGAAATCTAAATTTCCGTAGCCACTTATTGAAATGGGAATTTCAATAGGGAGTTTAACGCTACTATAAATACTTGATGATTTATTCAAAGTAAAGAATAAAAGCACAAGTGATGTGACCAAGTATTTATAGATACTCATCAGAGTGTTTGGGTATTGGAAGTGACCAGTAATCAAGTCTGCTTCATGGAGCCTCAGTCATAAGCATTGACTTGATAGGTTGTCCTTAGACCTGAGATACTTGGTTTGGGAACACGAGGACTACTGTACTCTTAGCACGTACTAACGCTGCACCGTAACAGGGTGGCCATACGGGACGTGACTAGATGCAGCGGAAGCCGTGGATCCAAATGCAAGTAGTCAAGAAGGGATTTGCACCTCTTTCAAAAGAGAGATATTTCCGGGCCCCTTGACGATTAAGATTGGCAGAAAACGCGTGGCCACGCTCGGATAGAATAACAGGGGTTATTTAGTAATATCCGTTACTGCAGGCAATCGAAATCAGAGTCAAGAAATACTTGATCTTAAGAAATGAATCCTCCACTCCATGTCTTAAGTCACTTTAGAAATATCGTGTGCAAAAGGAATGAACCTGTGTACGAATTCAATTGAGAATTGTATCTCTGGATATAAGAGATCTTATAACCTGGTTAACCTAAGTGTCTGGCTAGGGACCTCCTTAGGCTAATGGTAACAGACATAGTTACATGTCTAGCACAAGTGGGAGTCTGTTAGGATTATGTGCGAGACAGTAACAGGTTACCGTGTCCAATGTTATAAGACACTAGTAGGTCACACCGCTGCACGCCTAAAAGAGAATTTGTGAAAGAGATGAGAAAAAGAAAGAGAATTAAATAATTATTAGTTAAATAATTATTTGCTAGTTAATCAGTGAATTAATTAAAGGATTAATTAATTGAAGAATTAATTAATTAAGGAATTAATTCTGGATAACCATAAAGGGAATTGTGATCAGGTTAAATCACTGCCTTATTTTATCCTATAAATAAAAGGGTTAAGGCTTTGAAAAGTTCAGTTGATCAATCCCACGGAAAAACCCTCGCTCTCCCTTTCTCCCATAAACCGTCGATCTCTCTCTCTCTCTCTCACATCGGTCGGAACTTTTTCCGATCAGTTACGGTGGTCTAGCAACCCTCTCACGTGGTGTCAGTAGCGGTGTACCCCCTGCCAGCTTTCCGGAAGTTTATTCGCAAAAGGTAAACCAACATACCCACTTGATTGTATCTGTTACGGTTTAAGATGGGTCCGGGTTTGGGAATCGTTTTTGTTATCCGCTGCGCACCGTTAGTGCCTACGGTTCCCAACAACTATATTACCTCCACAAACAATTGTTCTCATCGTGTTGTTTTCGTATTAATTAATATGGCTAGTAATCACCTTGACACTTTAAATGGAACAAACACCAATTTCACTTTAATAGAGGATATTATTGAGTAATGACCATGTTGCGTCGTCCCTTGCATTCACCCGATAGTCAATATGAGCATCTCCAACGGATTCTCCATAATATCTTAGAAATGGATAACTAAAGTTAAAATTTATAAAAGAAATACATTTAACTCCAAAAAATTCTCTATTTTTTAGATTTTCAACATTAATTATATTATTAAAAAATTTTATAAACTTTGTCATCCCAATATATTTTTAAAAGGAATTCGTATAAAGTAATAATAATAATTCCATCTTGTCAATGAGAACGAAAAAATATTAAGTTCTCTCCATATATCATGTTTTATATAATTGTCTAAACTGGGAGCATTCTCAATTTTCGGTATTTCAAGAAACAATATAGATCTTCTCTTGAAACATAATAGAGAACAAAAGCCTGATATTTCTCTATTTTAGATAATATGTTGAAGATGCTCTAATGTCAATTAGGAGGTGCTTCCTTTCGGAAACTAGAAAAAATTCATCAATTGCAAGGTTCCGAACAAGTATGTAGTGTGTTATGACCATGTTGCTTTAAGTATTATACGTAGAAATATCACTTAATTGTATTTTATCAATCAACGACACCAAGATAAAATTAAAACTAAGTTTCCCAAAAAAAATTGAAAGCATAATTGAAAACATATTGTGTCGAAACCTTACTGATGGCATATAAGGTTCAAGACTCGATATAGCATAAACAGATGTCTTGATATTAGTGACAACATGTTCAATGCAATAGTGAGCACTTTTTATAATAAAAAATATGAGAAATTAATTCATAACACTAATCCATGAATAAAAATATATAACAATTCCGTGAAAGTGATTGTTTTATTCTGAGACATTTGGCCTAATAGACTTTTCTTTGACAAAGATTAAGTTGCACTAGGTCATTTCATCTTCCACCAATACATATAAAACATGATGGATACTCATGGATCCGTTAAACAATGCATTTATCAAACCTAAATACCTTGTTGGTAATATGACTTCGCATAAATAAGTCCAAAATTCCCACAACTTGAAATAGGTAAGATACATACAATATGCAAATCATTCACCGACTTGCTGTCGAGCCACAATTCAATCTATTTTTATCTAAGTAAATCATGATTACTTAATTATAACAAGATTGCCATGTGAAACACATGTGGTTAAATCAATGTAAGAAAAGGATAGTTGTTAACGGTCTTCCTTACTATCAAAGATTAACTAAAGATAACCCTAACAAAACTAATTGATCTTTAATTAAGAAGAAAAAATGAAGACAAACACATCAGCTAAAACATATTAAAATTGAAACAACTAGTGACCATATTACAGCATAATCCATGAGAAGTCTTGGAACTTCTAAATCCATGCCCCATCACATCGACGGACCAACACCATCAACCCTAAGCCTTTCGATTTGCTTTTCAGATTCTTTCTTTAAATCCAACGCCGCTATGTTCAACTTCTCGAGTTGTTTGATGTCTAGGGTCGGTAACGAAGCATCCCACCAATTCCCATGCTCTTGCTTGGATTTTATCATGGCGTCAAGTTCTTGACCGGTCTTTTTCTGAGCGGTCACTTGAGCAACCATGTTGTTGAGTTGCCTATTTAGTTCTTGGCTGGCGTTGGGGTACGCCTCCATAAATTGAGATGTGTTTGGATTCGAAGGACGACCATGTTTCAAGTAGCGATTTATAATCTCCCCAACATTTGGATCGCCAAACGAATATGGCTTTTTAGTTTGGGAAAATACAATTATTGCAAGTTGCACTCCACAAAGGGTGCAAAGCTCGTTTGCCTTATTAAAAAGACCCTTATATCGCTTTGAGAAAGTGACTGCCGAACTTTTCTCATCTGAAATCTTTTTCATCTCTATCTTTTGGCGACCTTTGGTCTTTTTCGGCGTCATATGGGAAGATCGGAAGAAAGTTTTCCTAAGAAGGTAATTTACAAACGTATATCTCTAGAGTTATTTTCGTTTTTGATTTGCTTTAGGAGAAAATAGAAGGTATTTATAGAGCCTTCTTGATTTAGTCGTGTGTACTGGGTGCATCGATAATTTGGTGCTTTATGAATTTTACTTTATTTTATAATAAATTAACTTCTATATATGTTAATATTACTATCTTTGTTTATGTAAGGGAATTGATAAATGCATAGCTTATCTCTAACAATGTTTTTATAACTTTTAAAGTAAAAAAATCAAAAACTTTAAACAAAATTACAATTAACTTTAATAGATTTTTTTATCTTTAATTATATAATTAAATATTTTTATATTTTTATATTTAATGAATTTCCTAATAATAAAACTAGCTTTTAGGCAAGTTTATAAGTAATTTCAACTTTAGTTAAGCATTTCGTAAGATTTTAATTTTCAATTTTTATTTGATAAAATGGTAACTTTTGAAACCTAATATAGAAGTTAATAGCTTAAAAGCATCCACAATGGAGGTTTTCTTCAAGGGGTTCTTATTGGGGTTTTTACAAGAACCTCCACTGTGGGACAGAGCTTCTTGTTCAGTCACAGGTTTTTATTGGAACCCAGTTGTTTGTACAGGAACCCGGGTTCTTGTTATACTTTCCTTTTCTGTAATTATTTTATTTGTTATTTTTATTATCTCTAATCATTTGGAGTGAACACCCCCATTCACTATATAAAGTAGTTGTTAAGGGCCTGTTTGGTTTGCAGGATTTCATAGGATTCTGATGGAATTGGAATCCAATTCCATCAAAATCCCATGTTTGGTAAGTTATAAGGAATGGAATTGGAATTTAAATGTGGGAATTAAAATCCCTCATGTGATGGAATGTGAAATCCTTCAAGGGGGTGTGGGATTTTAAAATCCAATGGATGTGGGAATGTGATTTTCACCATTTTACCCCTTATCTAATTTAATTTTTCTAACCCTAGATATTCATCAGCGCCTACCACACTTCGACCATCGCCGACCACCGCCACCGCTACGACCCACCGCCGACCGCTTCGACCCACCGCGACCGCCCCCGTCGACCACCGCCGACCGCTTCGACCCCCCGACCGCCGCCACCGCTACGACCCACCGCCGACCGCTTCGACCCACCGCCGACCGCCGCCACCGCGTCGACCCACCGCCGACCGCTTCGACCCATCGCCGACCGCCGCCACCGCTCGACCACCCCGCCGCTTCGACCCACCGCCGCCGCCGCACCGCGTCGACCCCGCGACCGTCGCCGATCGCGCCGCTCGACCACCGCTGACCGTCGCCGCCCCGCGACCGTCGCCGGCCGCCGCGATCGCTGCCGCATCGACCCACCGCTGACCGTCGCCGACCCCGCCCGCCCCGCTGTCGCTGCCGCATCGACCCACGCTGACCGTCGCCGACGCCGCCTCGACCACCGTCGTCGCGCCTCACCACTGTCGCCCCGCGCTGACCGCCGCATCAACCCACCGCTGACCTGCCACCCCGCCTCGACCCACGCTGACCGCCACATCGAACAACGTATCGCTTGACATTTCTGAATTCCAATTCCATCGGACATTTCTGCCAATCAAACAGATTATGGAATTGAATTCCAATTCCATTTCCTGCCAACCAAACAGATTGTGGAATTGGATTCCAATTCCTTCAGGATTCTAAATTCCTCAGGATTTCAATTCCTTCAAAAACATTCCAGCATACCAAACGCAGCCTAAGGGTTTTTTGGGTATAAAAAAGGTACAAGATTCTTGCAGGAAGCTGTTTAAGTTTCTGCTTCAGTAGTTTCAGTTGATGAGTTAAAAGAGTTTTTGAGAATCTGGGTGCTTTTTCCACATTTAATTTGGGTGTATTCTTGATGGTTTCATTTTGAGGCAACCTCCGAAACGTTAAGAGGTGAATCAAAAAAAGTTTGCCTCCTAATGGTTTTAAAACCATATGATTCTATATTTTGGGTCTCTCTTAACTATTCAACATCCTAATTTCATTTTAAAGAATTACCAATCAACAATATTTTCTTTTGTAGTATAACATAAGAGCCTCTTAATCATTCTGCACCGACCCATACAGCAACTACCAAACAGTCAGAAATATTATTGTAGATGCTTATGGTGTGCTTTGTTGACAATAACCTCAAATTGTTGACCTAGAATGCCGGGTATTTTTGGGTAGAAGTTTTGTTGTTATCGTCTTTGTTGTTTCATCTCGTTTTATGTCTTGGTAATTTGCAGCACTCTTAGGCATCGTTTGTTTTTCAAGAGTTATGAAGTCTGATTTCACTTCTAAAAAATAAGAGGTAGATGGTACACCTTTTAAAATTTCAGAAGACGAGAAAAGGTTTTTAGACCTCTTCTTAAAGATAAAACAAACAATCTTAAGCCAATTAGATTTCATGGATTGGAGGGGCCGGGGCAATATTCGATGCTCTCCCAACTCGTATTTCTTGGCTTTTTTTGCATAATTATTATAATTATTTTTATGGTTGATTGTGACAACCGATAATGAAGAAGAAAGATTGACTTCGTGGCGAAAATATGTACCTACTAACCCAATAAATACATACTGATGTGAACTGATTCAAATTGATAGCTGATTGTATTGATTACAAACTGAAAATGATAGTCACAAGCTTTCGAGAGGCTTGTTCTCTCCCAAAACGGTTTCCCGCCCAAAAGTTTACACCAAACAGAATGACTCAAGTGACACCCCTAATCTCTTATTTATACTAGCTAACCCACTCACACACTTTACTAACTACCTGGACTAACAAACTCACCTAGCTGCCTAACAACTTTGACTAATTGACCGACAACACGACCTCCTTAACCTAGGGTATAACAATACCCGCCCCTAAACTTTCACCTTGTCCTCAAGGTGGAAAATAATGAAACAATCCGTTGAACTTCTTTATATCGAAAACCTTTAGTCGTGGTGGTGGATGCGGTGGCGGTGAAGGTTCCTCATGAGCGTCTTCCAACCAACCTCTCCTTATCAACACTTTCCCACATCGATAATGAACTTGGCGTTTAAGTAATTCGCTTTCTGACACCCTCCTGGCTTTTGCTAACGTAAGTGATCGCAACAAGACCATCTCCATTGAACTCGGCGAGTCCCGTGCTGCTGCAGTCTTGCCACTCCACAGATCCATGCTTTTTACCCTCCTTAACGCTTTATTGATTTCAATCTGTAACGTCCAATTAGTCTCCATTAACTTCCAATGATTCCCAGCTTTTGACTCCCCTTTAAACCAAACTAAGAAAATCCTTATTCGGCCAAAGGATCTGCCCAGCTGCTGTTCCAGCCCATTTTCCAATGATTTTTCTACATTTATAAACCCCATGGTCGTTTTATTTTCCCCAAGCACCACTATCTTTTGTTCCTCTATACCACCCAACTTTATTCTTTCCTGAATAGACAGCCCCACTATGGAACTTAGGGACACCTGTCCACCCTGAACAACCTCCACACATATCCCTGATATACCCACTACTTGCTTAGTATACGTCCTCCAGATCACAAGTGTCACTAACCTCTTGTTTCCAGCAAAGTAACAGTCAAAGAAAGCCTTCACCTTTATCCAGGAAAGCTGAAAGACAAATAACAATGGGGATGGTAACGACCAAGGAGGCGGTTCACCAACCGTTTCAACTTCCTTTGTTCTTTTTTTCTCAAAGTTTTCACTAGTCATGGTTGTTTATGAGTTTCAACATCCGCAACAAATAAATTATTTCAAGGCATAAGGTAGCCAGCTGATTCGATCCATAATAGACTTGTTCCTCCCGCCCTTACCAACGATATATGTTTAAGTCAAAGGTATTACAAAATAATGAAAGTCGGTTATGGTTTAAATTGATTAGATATTATACATTATCTTTGAAAGTCATCTAAGATCATTAACGACAAACAAAGAACAACATGGTTAATCTATGTTAACTGTAGATTTTTCTATACCTTCTCCGATACAAACCAACCATCATCACGAGAACAAATATTTTCAACTCTCTCTCCATGTTTTCAACTGAAGATGTTTCTCATTTGAGTTCTATGTTAAGATTTAGAGATGTTGCATTAGATTATTTGTTTATCTTCTCTAAACTTTGTTAATCTACCAGTAAATGGAATAATATTTTGACAAACTTGTCGTCTAACTACAGGAAAGAAAAGAAAATAATCTAAGTGCATGTGTATCCTTCACATAGAAAATTGTTGAAAAGCCACTCTTGGTAATCAACATGAACAAACCTTTTCAAAATTTTAAATTCCCTTCTATGAATTCGTTTTGAGAAATTTGGCACTTGAAGATCTCTTCTTTACAAAAGAAAAAGAAATTCTATAGCTCATGTATTTAGAACTTGTCACCCTTCTTCAAGATAATATATCCCTCATTACTATATTACCTCCACTAGACTTTACGTTCTTACTTGATTAAGCGACGAACAACCGTTCTCATCGTGTTGTTTTCGTATTAATTAATATGGCTAGTAATCACCTTGACACTTTAAATGGAACAAACACCAATTTCACTTTAATAGAGGATATTAATGACCATGTTGCGCCGTCCCTTGCATTTACCCGATAGTCAATATGAGTATCTCCAATAGATTCTCCATAATATCTTGGAAATGGATAACTAAAGTTAAAGTTTATAAAAGAACTACATTTAACTCCAACAAATTCTCTATTTTTTAGATTTTCAACATTAATTATATTATTAAAATATTATATAAACTTTGTCATCCCAATATATTTTTTAAAAGGAATTCATATAAAGTAATAATAATAATTCCATCTTGTCAATGAGAACGAAAAAACATTAAGTTCTCTCCATATATCAAATTTTATAGAATCGTAGAAATACCACTTAATTGTATTTTATCAATCAACGACACCAAGATAAAATCAAAACTAAGTTTCCCAACAAAAAAATTGAAAGCATAATTGAAAACGTATTGTGTCGAAACCTTACTGATGGCATATAAGGTTCAAGACTCGATATAGCATAAACAGATGTCTTGATATTAGTGACAACATGTTCAATGCAATAGTGAGCACTTTTTATAATAAACAAATGTGAGAAATTAATTCATAACACTAATCCATGAATAAAAATATATAACAATTCCGTGAAAGTGATTGTTTTATTCTGAGACATTTGGCCTAATAGACTTTTCTTTGACAAAGATTAAGTTGCACTAGGTCATTTCATCTTCCACCAATACATATAAAACATGATGGATACTCATGGATCCGTTAAACAATGCTTTTATCAAACCTAAATACCTTGTTGGTAATATGACTTCGCATAAATAAGTCCAAAATTCCCACAACTTGAAATAGGTAAGATACATACAATATGCAAATCATTCACCGACTTGCTGTCGAGCCACAATTCAATCTATTTTTATCTAAGTAAATCATGATTACTTAATTATAACAAGATTGCCATGTGAAAACACATGTGGTTAAATCAATGTAAGAAAAGGATAGTTGTTAACAGTCTTCCTTACTATCAAAGATTAACTAAAGATAACCCTAACAAAACTAATTGATCTTTAATTAAGAAGAAAAAATGAAGACAAACACATCAGCTAAAACATATTAAAATTGAAACAACTAGTGACCATATTACAACATAATCCATGAGAAGTCTTGGAACTTCTAAATCCATGCCCCATCACATCGACGGACCAACACCATCAACCCTAAGCCTTTCGATTTGCTTTTCAGATTCTTTCTTTAAATCCAACGCCGCTATGTTCAACTTCTCGAGTTGTTTGATGTCTAGGGTCGGTAACGAAGCATCCCACCAATTCCCATGCTCTTGCTTGGATTTTATCATGGCGTCAAGTTCTTGACCGGTCTTTTTCTGAGCGGTCACTTGAGCAACCATGTTGTTGAGTTGCCTATTTAGTTCTTGGCTGGCGTTGGGGTACGCCTCCATAAATTGAGATGTGTTTGGATTCGAAGGACGACCATGTTTCAAGTAGCGATTTATAATCTCCCCAACATTTGGATCGCCAAACGAATATGGCTTTTTAGTTTGGGAAAATACAATTATTGCAAGTTGCACTCCACAAAGGGTGCAAAGCTCGTTTGCCTTATTAAAAAGACCCTTATATCGCTTTGAGAAAGTGACTGCCGAACTTTTCTCATCTGAAATCTTTTTCATCTCTATCTTTTGGCGACCTTTGGTCTTTTTCGGCGTCATATGGGAAGATCGGAAGAAAGTTTTCCTAAGAAGGTAATTTACAAACGTATATCTCTAGAGTTATTTTCGTTTTTGATTTGCTTTAGGAGAAAATAGAAGGTATTTATAGAGCCTTCTTGATTTAGTCGTGTGTACTGGGTGCATCGATAATTTGGTGCTTTATGGATTTTACTTTATTTTATAATAAATTAACTTCTATATATGTTAATATTACTATCTTTGTTTATGTAAGGGAATTGATAAATGCATAGCTTATCTCTAACAATGTTTTTATAACTTTTAAAGTAAAAAAATCAAAAACTTTAAACAAAATTACAATTAACTTTAATAGATTTTTTTATCTTTAATTATATAATTAAATATTTTTATATTTTTATATTTAATGAATTTCCTAATAATAAAACTAGCTTTTAGGCAAGTTTATAAGTAATTTTAACTTTAGTTAAGCATTTCGTAAGATTTTAATTTTCAATTTTTATTTGATAAAATGGTAACTTTTGAAACCTAATATAGAAGTTAATAGCTTAAAAGCATCCACAATGGAGGTTTTCTTCAAGGGGTTCTTATTGGGGTTTTTACAAGAACCTCCACTGTGGGACAGAGCTTCTTGTTCAGTCACAGGTTTTTATTGGAACCCAGGTGTTTGTACAGGAACCCGGGTTCTTGTTATACTTTCCTTTTCTGTAATTATTTTATTTGTTATTTTTATTATCTCTAATCATTTGTTCTTTTAATAAATTTATAAAAAATATATATATTATTAAATAAAACATATATATTAAACTGAAAAAAAAAATATAAAAGATTTTTTTTGTTTTTTTTTCTTTCTTGTAATCTTTGATAGATATTGTAATTGAATTTTAATTATTTAATTAACTTATTATGTAAATATTATTTTTAAATATTTGTATGCATGTAAATCAAAATTAAATGATGAATTGATATATTAATAATTATATAATATCTTTTTTAATTTTAAAAAATATATCTAATTTTCTCGTACTTTTTTAAAGAATAATATTTATGTAACGTTGCACATTTTTTTAATCGTAGTTAAAAAATTATATGTGTGTTTTAATTGTTTTTCATATATTTTAATATAATATATAGATTAAAAATGAAAATTAATATAAAAATGAAAAATAATAAATTATATTTGAATTTTTTAATATATATGTATACAATTAATTTATACAATAATTTATAAATAAGAATAAGGAAAGTGAGGTTTTTGTAAGAACCTCCATTGTAGGATTTTAAGAAGGTTTTTAGTTTGTTGAGGTATCAATGATATGGAAGGAAAAAATATGGCAAGTGAAGTTCTTAGAGGTTCCACCACTATGGATGCTCTAATTTGAATGAAAAAACATTGGGTAAGGCACATTTGGTGATATATTTAATTACAAATATAGAAGAAGTTTAAGGGAAAATAACAGAAAGACGGAAATTGTGGAACACCTTCATATCCATTCATTTAGACCATATGTATGCATTTGTGTACAGAGATAAATTAAATTGTTTTATTTTTATTTTTATTTTTATGCACATGTCTACAGAGATAAATTAAGCTAGGAGGTGTTCATTAGTTTTTCGTTTTTTTTTTTTTTTGTTCTTTCTTTGAGGTTTTCAATTCTCTTTAACCCAACCTTACAAATATGATAATATGAAAATTCTTAGAGTATCTCTAATAAACTCTTCAAAATGGATAAGTAAAAGCTCAAAGTCTTGTAAAAAAACTACATTTATATCTCAGAGGTATTTTATTTTTAAAATCTTCAATACAACTCATAAAATATTATTTATCTTCTTAATATTTAGTTCCAAATCATTTAATTGGTAAAACTAATAATAATATTTTTGTTTTCTCTCACTACTAATACTTTTTTGAAAAATTTCCAAATATGAAGATTTTCATTATCTCTCTCGTACTTTCTCCAATTTTGACATGTTTTAAGAAATTTGTTGAAACAAAAATCACCAAATTCTCTATTTTAAAAAATTGTTGAAGATGCTCTAAGATAGTGTTTGGTTCAGAGATTTAGAAAAAATATCAATTACATTAACTAAATTACATTCTTTTCTTTGGTAAATTCATGTTTGTAGAAGAAATTTTTGAAATCCATTAAATTCTACAAAGAGTGAATTACATATTTGGTCCTTGTGGTTTGGTGTTTTTAACACTTTAGATCCATTTAAAAAATAATTATGGATTAAGTTTTCGTAGTTT
Organism: Centaurea solstitialis; assembly: GCA_030169165.1. NCBI lineage: Eukaryota > Viridiplantae > Streptophyta > Magnoliopsida > Asterales > Asteraceae > Centaurea > Centaurea solstitialis. Next base: position 8,091,984 of record CM058046.1, read on the forward strand.
ACATTTTATAACATATTGAATCCTGACATTTAACTCCGTTTAAAATTTCTGTTAAATAGATTATACATGAGAGTATTTTAGTCATGTTATTTTTACTTTTTCTTTTCAATTAAAATACATGTGCCAAAACTATAATCTACTCTATTATATATATTAATAAAAAATAAATATACAAAACATTAAATTAACTTCATCTCTCTTCCACTCCCACCACCAACCACCAATACCCACCACCACCGCCACCCACCGTTGAAAATTTTGGGTCTTCCAAGTTCTCCTGTTATATCCCTAAAAAAGTTTGGATTTTGATGATGGATCTTTGATGATGATGTTGCAATAAGTGGGGTATTTGGTTTAGAAATTGATGTTGAGCATGCAAAATAATTCATGTTGCAGGTGATTTGGGGAAGATGAAGGAGATATATACAAATATAATATTTTATATTATTTATATTATATATGTCTCTTATCCCTAGGGGGTCTTCCTCCACTAGCAGGTTTTTTTCGGAAAACTCCGGGATTCGAACCCGGAACTAGTCGGATGGAGTAGATAATTTCCTTGTTAAATAAGTAAAAATCCCTCGTTGAGAATGATTCTGGTCTAGTTCGTGGCCTATTAGAAGTAGAAGGCGCTCTGGTGGGATCCTCACGGACATGCAGTCAGTTTGATAAGGATCGAGTGACATTGCTTCTTCGACCCGAACCAAGGAATCCCTTAGATATGATGCAAAATGGATCTTGTTCTATCCTTGATCAGAGATTTCTCTATGAAAAAGACGAATCGGAGTTCGGAGTTGTTGATGTATATATCGATCGATCATAGAAGAAGAATTCTGCTTCTGTTCGATTAAGCTTCCTTCCTATTAATCTGGAAAGTCTTCTCAGATACAAGAAAATGATTCAGTTCTAGAGCTAAAGATCGTAGTTCTCGAACGAGCAACCGAAAAGATTCTGGAGAATTTACATATTTAGTTCCTATATTATAATGGAAAAAAATAAGAGTACCAAAACACCCTTGTGTTTAACCTACTTAACAAGAATCTTTAACAGAATTAAAAGTCAAGGACCCATTATGTTATAAAATACAAACCACGAGTACCTAATCCATAATTATTTTTAAAATGGACTAAGAGTGATAAAAACACCAAACCACATAGACCATCCACAGTCGATCGGCATGGGGCCTCTGGTATGGTGTTGGTACCGATCGGTACCCTCGGCAACACTGCGGAGGTCCATCGGTATGAAGGCAAATTGGCACCCATTTGCCGATCTCTTTGTCGACCCACCCCACCCCACCCTACCCTCTCCCTCCTTTCTCTCTACCTCTCTCTACTTTTCTTATTTAGATTCGTATGAGAGTCGTTACCACTGTGGTTGATTGGTAAAAATTGGTAATGTTTTTGATAAGATAGTAGACAGTTGATGTGGTGCTGATATGGCGACTGGTACCATTGGTAAGAGTCGTGACCACTATGGATGGTTTTAGCAACTACTACATATTTTGATTACTTCTTTTAAGAAATTATGAATTAACCACCACATCAATATTAACAACTTTATTTTTATTTTATGATTTGTCATGGTTATGATTAAAAATGTATCTTTATTTTGGAAATTTTGATAAAAAAAATATGATAAAATTTAAACACCCATTTTTTTGGAAACTTTGTAAGATTTCTCGTTAATAGCCTTATTTCTTCCTTTAAAAGATTTCAGCATTAATATTATTAGCATTGAAATATTTAATTCATTTTATATCCAACACTTTTTAAAACAATCAAACAAATTTTACTGTAATTGTTAACAATCTTTTTCTTAATTCTAAAATATATTAGAGGTTATTTAAATAATATAAAGTTTTAAATTATGTGCAAACCATAAACAGGCAATCACTGATGTTTTATTTTAGGAATTCGGGCTATTAAAACATATAAACGATATAGAATAAGAATGTAATTTAATCTAATTTTTATTTACCTTTCATTTTTCATATGAGTGTTTTATTGTTTATATACATATGAGTTTTTACATAACATTCATTATATCTAAGACTATTAAGAAATTATATTTAATTTTTATATAACAATAAATATTGCTAAAAACTATATCATATTTTATCTAATATAATATAAGTATAAAATCGGTGTCACTAAAAAACTTTCATTGTTACTTATTATATTTATATAAATGAGTCGAAAAAATTAGTAACCTTTTAGAGCTAGTTATTTTAATTCAAATTTCTATATCCAAATTGTTTATCTGATCAAGCCTGATCACGCTTCTAATTTTAAACAATAACATAATATTGATCGGTGTCACTTAAGAAGATTTTATGGGGAAGGAGTGGGTGGTTTGCTTACAAGGGGATTGTAAGGCCATTCACAGCCGTACAGGTAGGGGTGTAAACGAGTCGAGCCGAGCTCGAGCTCGACAGGGCTCGAGCTCGGCTCGAGATTTTATGTTAAGCTCGAGTTCGACTCGATAGCTCAACGAGCTTTCATACTTCAAGCTCGAGCTCGGCTCGTAAAAGATACATTATAGCTCGAGCTCGGCTCGAAAAGCTCGAAATTACATAAAAAAATAGGTTATTTAGGTTACAGCTCGAGCTCGGTTCGAAAAGCTCGAAAGATACATAATAGGTTATTTTGATATATGCCTCTTATATATAAAATAATACATATGTATATACTATACAAGGCTCGAAAAGCTCGATAAGAACTCGAGCCGAACTCTTAAAAGCTCGAGCTCGACTCGTTTAATATTCGAGCTCATTTTTTGGGTTTGAGCTCGAGCTCGAACTCGATAAAGTTCGACTCGAACGAGCCGAGCTCGAGTTCGAGCTCGAGTTACTCGATAAAAGCTCGACTCGTTTACACCCCTACGTACAGGTCATACCACCTGTACAGGCTGTCACCTCAGCGCCACATCAGCTTTACCACCACCTTACCACTACCATACCATTTTCATCCACAGCCGTACAGGTCATACCACATGTATTATTTAAATAATATATATATATATTCTGTATGTATATATATGTGTGTGTTTGGGATTTGTTGTTGAACGATACGCGGGTACCGCTCGGCCTTGGTACCGGTCCCGTACCGCTTGGCCTCGGCGGTGTTACCACCTGCAAGGCAGCGGTACCGGCCCCCCAAACCGTTGGATGTGGATGGCCTAATATTTTTAAAGGCTATATACAGTTTATTCTACAAACTTTGTATGAAACTATATCATGGGTAATTGGGTATTATGTGTAGCATCTTTTTGTATTGCTATAATCTATAGCTCTTGTGTGGGGTTTCCTCATCTCTCTTCTCTGTTAGTTTTATAAATCTATATAAACCAATATCTAGTTAAATATGAATTTTATGCTGTCAAATCTTAATTTGGGATTTAGCGATTTGTTTCAGATGTCGTGAAATGTAATTTTTGCTCCGAATTTTTGTTATTTGTGGTATTGTTAATCTAATTGGAACGTGCATTGTTTTTTTTAATCCTTTTTCTTATTCGACAAGATCTATACAGCTTCTTTTTCTTGTTAATCAATGTAGAATTGGATGCTATTGGATGGATTCGATTTTGGTGGAAGTCGAATTAAAGGGAGATTTAGATTTTGATTGGATGGATTCGATTGGACGCTATTGAATGGATCCGATTGGATGCTATTGGATGGATTCGATTTTGGTGGATTCGATTGGAACTACATAGTTTTTTTATGTGTATAGTACATAAGTTTAGGTACATGACAATAACATACTCCCTTTTCCCTAAATAAAATGCATAATTCATATAAAATTTTAGTTTTGATTTTGGAGAATCCATCATATCAAAAAAATCACGGAAATCAAACCAACAACAAACAAAATCATGTCTTCCAGTGCTGTGGCAGATTGGTTATCGCTTGGGGGGTTCATAGCGTCCTAATCGAGTTTGAGCCTTTCCGTACGCATGTCTGGGGACATTTAAGTGAGACCATGTTTAGCCCCCAAAATTGTCGGGGATTAGTCGAGCTTTGGCCCAGACACCCTTCCCAAAAAAAACAAACAAAATCATCGGTTCAAAAGATTAAACCCTAAGGCTATCAGTACCCCAAACCTTCCAACCTAACTGCCACATCAGCTTTTTTCCAACCCTCCCATTAACCCTCTGGAACCCTCTCTTATTAGTACCCCAACCCTCTCACACACAACACACACAAAACAGCGGGTTGGCCAACCCGCATAGCCTGAAGCCCGCCCAACCCTTCCGTCGCGTACCCCAACTCGCTCCTTCAAATGAAGCCAGCGGCTTCAAAGCCTGCCAACCCATCTATGCATTACGCATAGCCTAATTATCACCAAGATACGGTGCAGTAGGGGTGAGCATTTGGACCAAAAAACCCAAACCAAACCGAAAACCGACCGAACCCGAACCGAACTAACACCGTATATAATTTTCGGTTCGGTTTTCGGTTTTCTAAATTTGCTCTTATCAGTTTCGGTCTATATCGGTTTTGGTCCAATCGGTTTTGGTTTTTAACCGAATCGAACCGATAACTCAAAAAACAACCAAATTCTTTAATTTTCAAATGCTACTAATCAAATCCCTAACAAAATAAGACACGACCGATGGAGATTGAACTTCATTGAAGGACCGATTTATGGTTGCATTTTTTTGTGAACATAATGTAACTGGGTTTACATGTTTTATCGCTACACTTTGTTTGTTTTATCACTTTATGTGTGGATTTACATACTTTTATCTTCTTTTTTGGTGTCCAATTTGAGTTGAAAAAAAATCACCTGTGTCAAGCCTCCCTATACCAACCCTATCCACCACTAACAAATTGACAACTCATCACTTTTAAAATTAATTTTTTTTAATTTCACAAATTAAACTAACGGAAGTAGTCTAACCCGTTAGAAGACTTTTCTCTCTCTCCAATCTTATTTAAAATTTCAAGATTATCTTTTATTTTCTATTAAATATCTTCTCCAATAAGTTAACCACTACATATTGTTTATTTTTAGGCTTTGTTTGGCAAGCATAAGCTAGCTTATAAGCTAGTCCATCCAAACATGTACCAAAGCTAGCTTTTTGAAACGCTACTTTGAGTAGCTTATGAGGAGCTTATTGTAGCTTTTTCCAATTATACCCTTATTAATATTAATTATTAAATTCAAATATACCCTTTTTGGTCATTTTACATACTCATAAGCTAGTTTTTGCCAAACATAATTTGTTCAACAGCTAGCTTATCAGCTACTAGCAAGCTTATCAATCAACAGCTAGCTTATCAGCTATCCGCTAGCTTATCAGCTACCGGCTAGCTTATAAGCTACGCTTGCCAAACATAGCCTTAATGTTTTCCTTTTTATTTTTCTTATACGAATTATTTCTAAAATTATTTATATAAGTTATAATTTTAAATATATACTTCATTTTTTATCATATTTTAATGACGTTTTTTATTTATATTAATAGTAGATTTAATTATTTGTAAACTAAATTTAATATTTTATTTTATTTAAAATTATTTCTCAAATATGTTTTATCTTTACAGTTGAATTAATCAATCCTTTATAAACATAAGTGATTTTTTTATATCTAAGAATATAGAAAAAAAATCTCAATGATATTAATATTAGCTTATACAAGCATTTGATTGAATATAAATTTAATCCAGTTTAAGGTTTAAATTAAGATTATAAATAACTAACTATAGGTAATATAATAAAAAATAAATGAAAATGTAATAAAAAGAAATAGAAAAATTAAAAGATAACACGTTTATAATGAGAATAAAAAGGAAATGATAAAAGAAAATAATATATAATAACTAATTAATTCAGTGGGAGAGAAAAATTCATAAAAAGATATTAGATAATTTATATAATGAAAATAAAAAGTAAAAGATTAAAAAGAAATAATGTATATTAGTTTATTTATTGGAGAATATATTTGATAGAAAATAAAAGATAATCTTTAGATTTAAATAGGATGAGAGAGAGAGAAGTTTCTAACGGATTAGACTACCTCCGTTAGTTTAATTTGTGAAATTAATTTTAAAAGTGATGAGTTGTCAATTTGTTAGTGGTGGATAGGGTTGGTATAGGAAGGGTTGGCCCAGGCGATTTTTTTTCATTTGAGTTATACTTGATGGATTTGATGGTTTTTTAGTTTTGTGTAATTTGGTCTTGATTAATAAAAAATGGCTTTCAATTCGGTCCTAGGACCGAAAAACCGGACCGAAATCGACACCAAACCGAAACCGTATATACATATTTGGTTTGATTTTCGGTTTGAAGATTTAGACATTTTTGGTTTCGGTCCTATCAGTTTCGGTTCGGTTCGGTTTTCTTACCACGCTCACCCCTACCACAAGCATTCAAATCAATTTTTACCGTTAATTTTATTAACAAATTATATTTCTCCAATCGGGCATGAAATCGGATCAAGCCCCGCTTCAAACCGGACCTTGGGTTTATATAAATAACCGAAAAATCAAGAATCACTTGAGTCATCATCCATCTTCCAAATGTCCTCCATTCTCTGCCAATCTTTTTCTCCTGCGATCAGATTCTCCCCCACTCGTAATCCCTTTCCCTTCCATACCCACAACAATAAGACCCGCCCGAATAGCTATTTGACCCGACCCAATCTCCCAATCCTTAATAAATGCAGAACAAGAACAAGAACAAGAAAAAGAAGTCACCATTGTTGCTGTTGTTCAACTTCAACAATGTCACTTAAGGAGGAGGACCCCCTTTCAATTTCATCACCCCCTCCTCAGGTTTGCTTCCTATTTATTAATTATTACTTATGTGATTTCTTTTATTTGCCCCTAAAGATTCTTTTTTGGGATTGTATTTTTTTGGGATTTTAAACTTTTCAAGAATACTATTTAATGAGGTTACAATCAATGAATTCAACTAAAGATGATTAAATTATTTAGGTATATTGATGTGAACACATAATTGTTAATTTTTGTTTTTTCTGTTTATTTTAAATAATAATCACTGGAAGTTTTAACTGTAATGTAATGCCCATTCACTATTTATTAAAGTAGTTGTAACTTGTAAGGGTTTTTTGGGTATAAAAAAGGTACAAGATTCTTGCAGGAAGTTGTAAATTTCTGGTTGAGTAGTTTCAGTTGGTGAGTTAAAAGAGTTCTGAAAATCTGGGTGATTTTTCCCCATTTGATTTGGGGTGTATTCTTAATAGTTCCATTTTGAGGCAACCTCTGAACCGTTAAGAGGTGAATCAAAATAAGTTTGCCTCTCAACGGTTCTAAAACCATCCGAATGATTTTGTGTTTTGGTAGTCCGTTAACTATTCAGCATGCTAATTCCATGCTGAAGAATTACCAAACTATCATATTTCCTTTTGTGGTATATTATAAGAGCCTCTTAATCGTTCTGCACCAAACCATTCAACAACTGCCAAACAGCCAGAAATATCGTAGATGCTTATGTGGTGTTCTTTTCTGACAATACCTCAAACTGTTGACCAAGAATATCGAGTATTTTAGGATACAAGTTTTGTTGTTATCGTCTTTGTTGTTTCATGTCGTTTTGTGGCATCCTAATTTGCAGCACTCTTAGGCATTGTTTGTTTTTTAAGAAGTCTGTGGTCCAAAGTCTGATTTCACATCTAAAAAATAAGAGGTGGATGGTGCACCTCTTAAAATGTCAGAGCACGGTAGGAGGTTTTCAGACCTTTTTCTTAAAAATAAAACAAACAGTCTTGTCTGCAAACCTCTTAATTTTCAGGCTTAAGAGGTTTTTAAGAGGTATTTTTTTTAAAACAAACAGCCCCTTAATGAGTCATTCTCAATGGTTGCAGGATAGTCTATCCTACTCTCGAGCATATTGGGTCTCTAGATCAATAATTGCTTGGAATGTTGATATTGGTGGTGGTTCGTGCTTCTTATACTCCAGTAGGTCTGCCGCTTTGACTATTGCAGAAACTGGAATTGAAGGTGTGTGCTCATTCGGGTTTCTTTCAAAACAGCGATTTTTATAAATTGATAACAGTTTTTTTAATTTAGGATTGACGTTTTACCACCAACAGGCTACGATTTGAGCATTGAGCTTGAGAGATATGATCAGAGGCTTCCTGAAAATGTAAGATGGTTGATTTTATAAGCTCTATTTATTGGTAATATCATGTCGTATTATTATGCTTTTTTTTACTTGATTTCCCATCAGGTAAGAGATAAGTTTCCTCATATACGAGATTATAAAGCTTTTAAGGTTCCAACAACTTTGGATCCGGAGACTTTACTCAAACACCAACTGGCTGTTGCTTTCTTAGATGGTAAGATTTTGTGCTCCTTCTTCCCCTTGTGGTTTACCTTTAAAATATCACTTTTTTATGTTTGTAATTTGACGTTTGATGTTATCTAACTTTATAGTCTATGAAAATGCTTCTTATTTGCAGCAATTCACACTTTTGGTACTTTATGCAGCCAGTGGAAAATGCATTAGTGTTACTGGTTTGCAGCTACCCGGTGTTATAGACGATCTTTTCTCGTATACGGGACCTCTTGGTGCTATTTTCTCAACCGAAGCTGTCTCACTTTTTCTATGGGCTCCAACCGCTCAAGTAACTTCATTTTTACTTATTCATTTTTTCGGTGTTTGCCTGATATATATCATAATATTCTTAATGGACTTCTTGGGCTTAAAACAGGAAGTGCATGCGCTAATTTATAGCGAACCCTCCGGTGGCGAAGCACTTGAGATCGTACAACTTAAGGAGTGTGACGGAGTTTGGAGTGTGAACGGTCCAAGAAGTTGGGAGGGGTGTTACTATGTTTATGAAGTATCTGTTTACCATCCCACCACTTTGAAGATAGAAAAGTGTATCGCAAATGACCCATATGCCCGCGGGTATGCCGGCCCAATTATTTCATTTCATTTCGTTGGGTCGTTAACATTATGTAGTGTTTTTGTTACGACAATGTTTTGTTTTTTTGGTAGGCTCTCGGGTGATGGGAAGCGGACTTTTTTAGTCGATATTGATTCTGATGCTTTAAAGCCTCAGGAATGGGATAATTTGGCAGATGAGAAGAGTGAGATAGCAGATTTTTCTGATATTAGTATCTATGAACTTCATGTCAGAGATTTCAGGTATATCATTTGTCATTGGCCTTGTTTGATTTTAGAAAATTGTTTCTTGCCGATATGGATTGTTTGAATGCTTTGTTATCGTTTTTATTGATTTTGTACAGTGCTAATGACCCTACTGTGGATCCTGAAGTTCGTGGAGGTTATCTTGCCTTCACCTCTAAGGTAGCTTATGATAATTTTAACAATTTAGATAACGAATGTGGTTATTCCTTTTTTATTACGCATGCAAAATGCTATGAAGTAAGCATTAAAGTATAAACATTATTTTGGTTGAAGGACTCGAATGGTGTACTTCATTTGGCAAAATTGTCAGATGCTGGCCTCACACATATCCATCTGCTGCCAACCTTCCAATTTGCCGATGTTGATGATGAGAAAGAAAAATGGAAGTCTTTGGGTAAGAGTAGTTCTTCGTTTCCTTTAATTCTTATTATTCAAATTTACAATGTTCTCAAAAGTCCTAATGAAAATGACATGCTATAATTATCATCTGCTTAATCTCTTTGTGGTTGCCATGTAAAAGATCAGATATGGAGATGCTCAAATCTCTGCCACCGGATTCAGCCGAGCAACAGGAATACATCACAGCCATTCAGGATGAAGATGGATACAATTGGGGGTGATTCATGTTCTTGAATTCTTGATAGTTATACTATTATAGTTTTTGTTAAGTGTTGCAATAATTTAGGTTGCCAAAAATTTTAGAAATTTCTTGCTCATGGATGGAAACTTTTTGTTTTTGCCTTTAAAAGCTATAATCCTGTTCTGTGGGGAGTCCCTAAAGGAAGTTACGCAACTGACCCCAATGGTCCATGCCGTATAATGGAGTTCCGGAAGATGATGCAGGTTAATATTTATATACTCTTCTCTATTATAAGATGTATTGAATTGGGGTGTTATTATTTTCATATCTTGATTGACAATTGTTGTTGTGGTGATATAACGGATTGCAGGCACTTAACCGTTTAGGTCTTCGGGTTGTGTTAGATGTTGTTTACAATCATTTGCATGGAAGTGGGCCCATAAGCGATAACTCTGTACTTGACAAGGTTATTTCATTCTCATATTCCATGTTATTTATACAAATGGGATTGAAGTATGGCTAACTTTGAGTTATTTATAGATTGTTCCAGGTTATTACTTGAGAAGGAACGCGGATGGTTTCATTGAGAACAGCACATGTGTAAATAACACTGCCAGTGAGCATTTTATGGTTGATCGTTTAATCGTTGATGATCTTTTAAACTGGGCATGCAACTATAAGGTAAAAAGTACCATCATCAAATGTTTGTAATTTATATCTCTTATGCTTCTAAACACCGCACTACATGGATCTCCTACAGGTTGATGGGTTCCGGTTTGATCTTATGGGTCATATGATGAAAAGCACCATGGTATGACACTCTTAACCTTATTTCCTCTTTTACCCCTCCATTCATACTATGAAAATTTCAATGTTTGATAGATCACATAGTTTAAGTGGAACGTTAATACTATTAACCAAACGTCTTAAACACCCTCCAAGGATGACAATATAGGAAATTATTGTGAGCCCAGAATAATATGGTACCTATTTCAATTAATTTGTAACTTTTTTTATTGTAATCACAGATGAGAGCTAAGAGGTTGCTTGGAAACTTGTCAATGGAGAAAGACAAAGTAGATGGTTCAAGTATTTTCTTGTAAGAATGAAGGCACCATTAGTTGATTTTTTCCAACTGATTGATAAATCGTTAAGAGTGTAGTTCGTTTCACTATTCAGGTATGGTGAAGGTTGGGACTTTGGTGAAGTGGCTAACAATGGTCGTGGGGTAAATGCATCACAGTTCAATCTAACGGGAAGTGGAATTGGGAGGTACATCAGATGGATCGATTTATTATAGTTGCAATGTTTATTTATACTAGAGTGATAATTGATTAATGTATTTCGTTCAGCTTTAATGATCGAATTCGGGATGCATTGCTTGGTGGATCTCCATTTGGTCATCCTCTTCAACAGGGGTTTCTCACAGGATTATCTTTGCAAGTAATGCTAATGTATTTTTTAGCTTCTCTTTTAATTTTGTAGGCTTGTATCCTGTTTGGCCTAAAAGATGGTGACTTTTCTTCAATGGTGCATATTTTCTTGCTATAACGTGTGGGTGCTGAGATTGAGATAATTGTACTCAATTTTACAGCCAAACGGTCACGACCATGGTACGGAAGCCGATGCAGCGTGTACACTTGCTGTATCAAAGGATCACATTCAGGTGAATGTTGTCATATTTTTCACCTATATATTCATGATTGCATGAAATTTTAAGAAATTAAGATCAACCGAAATGGTCTCAGCTATGCGAATCATGTTCTCCAAATTCCCTCGAGTGTATGCTTGAGTAACGAACATCGTTATCATTTGACAAAAGGGTTGGTTAAGAACTACTGACTGTATATGTGAACCAAGATTTAGCCTTCTTACTCGAACCTAAACCTCCCCTATAAGGGTCAGGTTCAGGGGAAAACCTCAAAAAATGGAAAACTGAGGAACACCCTCGTAACCCTTCATCTGGACGCTATGCACTTGTGCATACAAGTGATTTTTAACATGCACACATACATACCGTCCAGATGAAGGGCTACAAGGGCGTTTCTCAAATTTCCATTTTTTTAGGTTTTCCCCTAAAACCTCCCTACATATATGCTTCATGTTTGAGTATTCACAATTTTAACTTAATAGGTTGGAATGGCTGCAAACCTGAAGGAGTTTGTGCTAACAAATTGCGATGGCCAAGAGGTATAATACATATATCTCAACTCCAAGTTCACGCATTTATTTTTCGCATCTTACCCTTCAATTATTAGCCATCATTTCAAATTTTAAAAGGTTTACTACAATGATTAAGAATCTCACAACTTCGGTTCACATAAACCACTGCGGCTAGCCAAGGACCATAGGTGCACCTGGATCCCCTTGCTTTAACGTTCTTGGTCTCTGGTTTTTAGGTTAAAGGATTGGAAGTTTTAACTTATGGTGGAGATCCTGTTGCATATGCTTCACAACCAGTGGAAACAGTAAGGTTTTTTGGTATTTAAAAAAAGCGTATCTTGTAAACTCTTAGATTGCTACTTATTAAACGTCTGGTGTCTCCTTTATGTTACAGATTAACTATATGTCTGCTCATGACAACGAGACCCTCTTTGACATCATCAGTTTGAAGGTACGTTAACTTTAAGCAAAAACGTTCATTTTATATATTTCATTCTAATCAACTTTATTCCTTCAATGTGAAAGACAGCGATGGAAATTTCGGTTGACGAGAGATGCAGGATAAACCATTTAGCGACAAGTGTGATAGCACTTTCCCAGGTTATCATTTTTTATTCTTCTATGAACGTATTTGATTCTCATAACAGAAGTAATAGTATTGAAAAAAAATTGCAGGGTGTTCCGTTTTTTCATTGTGGAGATGAGATTCTACGTTCCAAGTCTTTGGACCGTGACTCGTACAATTCTGGTGACTGGTTCAATAGGTTAGATTTTAGCTACAGCTCGAATAATTGGGGTGTTGGACTTCCTCCAAAAGGGAAGAACGAACATAGCTGGCCAATGTAAGATTTTATTTTCACCATATAGTATTATTAGTTTAATCTGTTTTCTGTATGTTAGATACATGTTAATATTAACGTTCCATTTGTTTCTCAGAATGAAACCAAGATTGGCGTCCCCATTGTTCAAGCCTCAGAAAAGTCATATAATATCTGCGCTCGAGAATTTCCAAAATTTGTTACGTATCAGATACTCTTCGGTTCTCTTTCGTTTGAGGACTGCAAATGCTATTCAGGTCGGTCAATATACTTCAATTTGATGAAAACCTGAAAATTCACAAACATTAACGGAAAATTTATTGATTCAGGAACGAGTACGATTCCACAACACTGGCGTATCGCAGATCCCTGGTGTCATAGTAACGAGTATTGAAGACGGCCATGAAGGTGTTCCGGGGTTGTCACAACTTGACCCTGTGTGAGTGATTTCTTTACGTTATATTATTACTATTTTTTACCCTCCCAATATCATTTAGGGGTTGTTTGTTTTTAAAAAAAATACCTCTTAAAACCTCTTAAGTCTGAAAATTAAGAGGTTTGCCGACTTAAGACTGTTTCTTTAGTATTTTAGTAAAGGTCTGAAAACCTCTTTCCATTCTCTGAATTTTAAGAGGTACACCATCCACCTCTTATTTTTCAGATGTGAAATCAGACTTCAGAGCTCTTAAAAAACAAACGACACCTTAATGATTCAATCAAGATTTTCTTTTTCCCATAACAGGTATTCATACATCGTGATCATTATCAATGCTTGCCCAACTGATATCTCGTTCACAAGCCCTATTTTACGAGGAAAAGCGCTCCAATTGCATCCGGTACAGGTAGTATGGTTTAGAATTCTCCATTCCATTTGTGAAGTTCAGCTGAATGCAAATCTTTATCCCAAGCTAGTTGGTATTTTTTGCTTATGGCTTCTTTTTTCGTATATTAATTACGGTGGCCTAAATATGAGGTAAGCGTTTGTTGCTATATTCAGATGATGTCGACCGAAAACTCCGTGAAGAATTCCACATATGACCCGTCATCAGGATGCTTCGGGGTTCCTTCGAGAACTGCTGCTGTATTTGTTGAGCCTCGATAAAGGCGTCTACTTTGAGGTGTACATCTTACCTTCTCCAAACCCTATTGCTGTGTGGGATTTACTGGGTCTGTTTTGTTTGGTTTACTGTTGTTATATTGATTATATGAATAAGGAAATTCATGCATTATGTCGCTGTACGGTACACGCAGATGATGCACAATGAGGGCAAAATTGAGATGTAGAGTACAAGTGGGGATGCAAGCTAATTGGGGTCTTTTTGTTAAGAGTTAAATAATAGTGTAAAAGTCAGCTCTTTGGTTTGGTTGTGTGCATTGCCAACAACCAACTAGTATATAATCAATCACTTGCTTGAAGTGGATATTTGTATTTAATTTTTTATAAATATACATCTGATAGAGACGGTTTGTTATTATAAGAAAAGAAAAATAAACAACTCCTTCCATCCCTAAATATCTGTAAAGATTTTCTTGTGTTTAAGCTACCATGTCAACTTGAGTTGCTACTTGCTACCAAGCATCTCTCTCTTCATATATAAGGTTAATGTAAGATTAGTCTGTTTTCGTAAAACGCGTGAGACTTGAAACAACATAGTAAAACGCTGTGAAGTTAAAATAAAAGTCTGAACTTTCGTAGCAATAACATTGTGAAGGGTAAAAATATTTTGTTGTGAAATGTTAAGTGTGAAAGTATGGTCTAACGAGTCTCATAAAAACAATTTGGTCTGACATGATCCAAAATCTTTCACAACTAGAGAGAAGTGGTTATCAAACGTTGGATGCACATTAGGATGAGATGTACTCGATGAATTCCTTTCTAGAGCGCAATTCATGGGAGGGCATAGGATTAAAAGTGATTTAAGGTTTAGATTCATTTCTCATATTAACTCAACTTCTCATATGATATGGTCAAGATCAAGGAAAAATTTCAAAAAAAACGGAGAACGAATACCCTCATTGCTCATATGGGTCATATGCACTTGTAACAGAAGTAACTTATAATATGTATATGGGCATAAAAACTAAAAAAACAACTTATTTTAGTTTTATGCACGGATGGCTACTACATATGATCCAGATGAAGGGTTACGAGGGTATTCACTTTTCACTTTTCGTTTTTCTAAGGTTAATTTTCCTAATAGCCAACAATCAAAATTGTCGGTTTGGTTATTTTTGGTCAACCAACAAACCTTTCTATGTGTGTGTGTGTGTGAATGAATGAAAGAGGAGTGGAGAGAAGGTGATGGAGGGAGGGAGGGAAAGACCATGTTAAAGTGATTCTTTGGTTGGCCCAAAAACTTGCATATACACCCCCTCCCCATTTGCTGCTTTACGTGCCTCTCACACTCAACCAACAAACATCTTAATAATTCACTAACTACCATTTCCATTTGTGGGATGCATCTTAACTTGTCATTAATAATTACTAGTGTTGTGCACCGCGCGTTGCGCGATGACGATAATTTTATTAGATTCCTTTTTTTAAAGTTAAATGACATAAGTTTATTTACAAATAAGATATTAAACTATTATGAATTGTCATTTCACTTTATATGAAATACCTAATCATTTTGGTTGTTCTTTTAGCCTTTGCACATTAATACATTTTAAATACATCTTCATCATTTATTTTAAAATACTTAATCAAATATCAAATTATTTTTAAGTTTTATTTATTTAGTGGTTAAGTTGCATATATTGACTATATTAATCACTTTTTGTTATGAATAACTTAAGATGTATCGTTAATAAAACAAAATTTGGGTAATTTTGAACTTAAATAACATTTTCTACGATGCTACCTCATATATCTATTGTGATTTTTTTTAATTTTTCTACTTACTTATTATATGGATAAATATTTTCTTTTTATGTAAAAGATTAGATATCCAAAAACTAACCAAATGTAATCTTTTAAAATAATTAATTCTCAATTGCTTTTTAATAAGTTTAGTTGGTATTTAATTCTCAATTAATCTTATAATATATATTTTTCAGTTGGTAATTTTTATAAAATTGTTACTTTTGCAACAATGGATGATTGAAAATAAGAAAACCTTATGTGTTGCTAAAATGTATTACTTTCAATCCATCATATTCTTAGAGGTGTGAGATAATCAACAACACCAAAATTTAAAATTTTACAAAAGCATGAAAGGTGTTACCTAAATTTATGGAGGAAAAACATCAATACCAATAGAAAATAAATTCTACCAAAGTGAAACAATAAAAAACATATAAACCAATTCAAACATAAGATAGAACCAAAGTTAACTGGATTTTGATGAAACATTCCATAAATCCATAAGATAGAACATAGAACAAAACAAAGCTTATAAAAACCTAAAAAGAACATATCAAGAGTTGGTAATGGGTGAAGAATGCTTGCAAAAAGAAATCCCTAAAACGTATAAAAACTGACGAAATCGTGATTAAAAAACCCCTAAATTTCAAAATAGAAGTACAAAAAACCTGCAAAATTTAATGAGAGAAGAATAAGCTGAGGTTTACTTCATGGGCATTTCAGTCACCGTGAAATCAACGTCTACTTCTACCTACAACATAAAAATAAAAACTCAAATACAAAATCGTAAAACAAAGTTAGTTCTTACCTTTAATAGAAATTAAGGGAATCGAATGTTGTAATGTCAAAATTGAAAATAAAACCAAAATCATGAACATAATCGTATGTTTTGTGCAATGCATGTAAGAGATTGAAAACTAAACCAAGAACATGACCAAATACTTTATGAGATTGATAATATTCCCAAAATGACTAAGGATAAGAGAACATCACAACTTAGACGAATAATTTGATAGATATGATGTTGAATATCGATTTATGAAATTGAATTTGATGTAGAACAAATTTCCCACTACAATTATGTAGAAGAATGTCTATTTATCATGAAGATTATCTCTAACCAATGAATTAATGAAGATTAATGAATAATTAATTATGATGAAGATGAAGTTATTTGGTGTTATCTTACATGCAAATATGTGAAATTATCAAAATGACCTTGTAGATAATGAATTATACATCCATATATGTGGGTAGAAAAGTCTTTTACAATATTAAAATTAATAAATGGAAAGATGAAAAGAGTGAAATGAATGTCTTTAGGAAGATAAATAGTTTGTTAGTTAAAGCTAATTAAATTGGATGTCAATTTACCAAAGAAGTCTTCTTATAATAAAAGAGACCGTTTTCATTTAGGGGTACAATTGTCTTTAACTTATTTTATATATAAAAAACTCAAAACAATAAGAAAAATCCTATAGACTAATACTCAATAGATAGGGTGTCCACATCATCTTCCAAAATCTTGCTTTTATATATATAGATTACCTTATAATAAAATTTTCAACACTCTTGGATCAAGATAAACATTTTGCTAATATTTTTATAGCATCTTTTTTATATTTTATAGAGAAAAAGAAGTTAGCAAAAAGGCATTTTTCTTTTTATTTATCATATATATATATATATATAGAGAGAGAGAGATATGAAATTATCTTAAAAAAAGAACCAAAAAACCAAGAAAAATTCAGTCAAAAATTGAAAAAAAATAATAAAGCTGCCATTCTTTAGAATACTTTCTTTCATTCAAATTTTTGTTGTATTTTCGTCGATTTTCGATTTAAAGGAAATGTTTTTATTTTTTTAAATAGGTGTAACCACTTTTTTATGTATATTTGTTATCTTAATCGAACGATTTGTATTAGTTTCTTGATTATTTAGTTAAGAATTTTTTTCTAGATTAACTTTTCTATATACATACATATGAATGGTTTAAATACCATTTAGTGAAGTATAAGCAAATGATTGGGTGGGGGTAGTGGATTACATTACACTATGTGCTTAAGAAGTTGTAAAGTATGAAGAGCATATGAAATGATTGATTATAAGTAGTTTTTTATTAAGATTAACATAGATTTCAATAAAGACTTTTTAAGTTATTTTTTATAAAGAATAATTAATGATAATGATGGTTGTTTCATTTCCGGTTTCCATGTTGCACTCAAGGATACACTTAATAAAGATCAACTATAGAATTAATATTATATTCTAAATTCATTTATTAATTAATCAATAATTATTATAACATGTTATGCAATCAGTTATGCCAATATTTATTTATTTTAGTTTGTTATACTAAAGCTTATGTTATATATTTTGTTTACTAGCAAATGATTTTTTTTATTGAATCAAATATTATATTTTTCAATTCGGAGTTAATTAATTATAATTTAGAAGTATTTAGAAAAGAATTATGAGAATTAAGATGGAAATATAAAAAGCAGCTAGCGGAGATTCCGTGTATACAGGCTAGCAATTTGATGAGAGTGGTGGTGAAGTAATGGCTTGCCTTGCTTTTCTTCTAACCCCCCGAATCTCTCTTGCTCTTACTCTCATGTCTTTTATTCTCCATATATTATAATATATCCTATATATATAGAGGGTCAGGTTCAAATATGAACTCAGTTTTGGTTGTAAATGTGAGGACGAATCTCAGTCACACATCTTCGGTTACGGTAGACGCGATCACGGAAGATTGACGCGATTCATGGGAGGGTGGAGATTATTAAAGGAGGACCTGGTCAAAGCCGCATTTATTGATCGGATGAGTGGCTGAGATCCGTCCTCATGTTCACAACCAAAATTGAGTTCACATTTGAACTTTCCTCTCTCTATATGTATATAAATATATGATTGGTTTCACATAAGGGTGTTTGAATAGACTATAAGCAAGTTTATAAGTTAACTTATTGAAACGGTAGTTGAAGTAGTATTTCAGTAGCTTTTTGTAGTTTTTTCAGGTGTATCGTTATTAATATTAATTGTTATATCTCAAGATATTTTTTTTGGTCTTTTTACATACTTATAAGCTAATTTTTACAAAACATAATTTATTCATAAGCTAGTTTATTAGTCAACAGCTTGATGATATCAGCTAGCTTATCAGGTAGTTTGCCAAACACGACCTAAGAACAACCTATTTTTATGAGACCATATTTTTACTCTTGAAACTTCACAAAAAATCATTATGAATGTTTGGATTTCTTTTATTTTCATAATGTGAGGTTTCAAGTGTAAAAATATGGTTTACTATGCAAAAACAATTTGGTCTCATGTTATCCCAAGTATGTATATCTATATGTAGGGGTAGTTTCATTTGCAAAACAACCTCATTTGTGCAAACTATCGATTTCATTGGTTAAAGAAAAGAAATCATTTCATGAAATTGTTTAGTTTGATGAAATTGTTTCATAAAGATAATTATTTCGTGTTACTAAAAAAGAAAAAGATACGAGTCCGCCTCTACTTGTGAGGATAAAACTGTTTACAGGCTTGTAAGAATAATATTTGTATTACGTATCAACAAAATATATACAACACTTGCCTGTAAGTTAAAAAAATAGTTGTATATTATTAGAAAAAGCAAAATGTTACAAAATATGTCCTATTTTCTATATAATGTAGCGAATGATTTATGTTCTCAATCAACGTTCAATCTTTCCTATTCTTTAACATGTTTTATCGATAATCTACTGCTTTATGATAGAAGGTTTACAGTAAATAAGGGGGTCTTGTAACTTTTGTTTATTGTTTGACGTCGAAAAGTCAAGTCAATTTTGAGTCGAGCCAACCAAGTTGTCATAAAAAGTTGAGAGACACATTTCGAGTAGGGCCAACCAAAAGTTGTCATAAGATGGACCAGTCTTTGCTAGAATGTGATATCAATGCATATATTTGGGTTCTATTACTACTGTATGCAGACCTCACGTTTTAGCACGTGGTATTTTTTTCATTTGAAATCCATTGATAATGAACATTCCCCATATATATTATCAAAGATTTCTTTTGCTGATAAATGATTGTATTATTATAGTATGATTTCCGTTAAAGAACTATAGTGTTAATTAGGTTGTATTTTGCAAACAATAATGGGATATACACAAGTGAAGTCGTCCACGGTGCTTGTAAATAGAAATTGAGAAGATGAGAAAGGCCGTCAACTGTTTGAAGAGATTAGCGTATATTTAGAATTATAAAAATGTTAACATTTCATTCCATTAAAATACCACATCTATCTTATGGAATGTTTAAATATTTATTTGTGAAAATATGATAGGATATATATAAAGATTCCTTCGTAAAAAACAATGAACCAAACAAGAAAAGAAGATTCAGTTAAAGAAATTCAACATTTCAATTCCATAAAATTCATTCAGAGTCTCGGAACCAAACCTAATACAAATTTTGGAATAATTAATGATAATAATATAGAATTACGAATTTACCCCTATCTAAAGGTAAATGTCATGGTACCAATACCCTCACCACCTCTTGAGTTGCTTCCACTCTTCACCATCTCTCTCTATATAAAAAATCCATATTTTATGTGATTTCTCTAAATATAAGCCAATCCATGTAAAAGGAGAAGAATATTAGTGGAGTGATTCACATCACCTATATATCCTCCACATTCTCCATATATAAATATTCACCACCACCCTCTCTTAGCTCAATTTCTAGCATCCTCCAAACCCATATTTTCTCTCTACCATATCTTCCATTCTTAATTTTGGGTGTGGAGGTGGAGTACAATTAAAACCTAACCATCCATGGAGCCACCACAAACCACCACCACCACCGCGGCCGCCATAAGCAGCGACGATATCGATGGTGGTGGTCCAACCAACATCGTTAAAGGCAAACGTACAAAGCGTCAAAGGCTACAATCCTCCGTACCCTTCGCAATTCTACCTCAATCTTCCACCTCCAACAACATTATAATTAACCCCACTCCCAATTCCAATCCCAATACCAATCCCAATTCTTCTTCGACATCGTCTTCTGACGTTCCAACCAATAGCACGACCACCGAGGAGGAAGACACCGCCAAGTGTCTCATTCTCCTTTCCCAAGGCCATAACTTATTATCTTCCACCAACAACATTATTATTAACAACAACAACCACGAATTCTCCACCTACAAGTTCAACAGCAAAAGGTACATTCCAACGTCCACGGATCCCACCGTGGACGGATTCACTGGAATCTATGTCTACGAGTGCAAGACGTGTAGCAGGACATTTCCGTCATTTCAAGCCCTCGGGGCCACAGAGCCAGCCATAAAAAACCTCGAATCAACGAAGACAAAAAAAACCCCCGCCGACGCCATACATGATTTTTTCCGACGACGACGAACCGTCGCTACAATTCCCGTCGCGAAAAAAAATTCTTCGCCGTCTTCCTCCCTTTCGCTACAATTAAACCACCCGCGGGTTTCTTCCACCAAGAAACCCGCCTCCAAGCTCCACGAATGCTCGATTTGTGGCACGGAATTTAATTCCGGCCAAGCATTGGGCGGCCACATGAGGCGGCACCGGGTGGCCAACGCCACCAACGCATCCGCCGCCATGGCTGCCGCCAACACGACCTTGTCGTTGATTCCTTACAACCCGGTAACAATAGCCATTGCGGGCGATGATCGAGATAATTATCAAAAATCAAGAAACGATCACGGTTTATGTTTGGATTTGGATCTCAACCTTCCGGCACCACCGGAAGCCTCAAATCAAGATCATCGCCGGGAAGCCAGCTTCACATTTCCGGCCAAAAAACAACCGGCCGTTCATTTATCCGCCACCCCAACATTGGTGGATTGTCACTACTAAAAGAAAGGTGCAAAAATCATATTTTTTTTATATATTCTTTATTAATTGAATTGATCACACCATTAATTAATTAATCTTGTGAGGTAAGATGTGAAAATTGTTCATCATACCCACAAATTTCTAATTCTTTTAACTATAGATATAAATTCTTTGGATTATTTGATCAAGAATTATTTGTAAATTTGGTTACTTAATTTATTTATTAATTGAAGTTGAAGTTCCTTTTTTTTTTCTTTTTGTATATTTTAATTTAGGCTTTTGGGTTTGTGAAAGTTGCATTCTTTTCTTGTACCTCTCTGTTGGTTTTTCTTGTTTTTCCAGGTGAGTGTAGAGGTTGGCAAGGTATTATTGTCACCCCTATCTTAATCAAAAAGTCAAGGAATATTTTTATTAAAATTGATATATTATAAAATTTATTTATTTTTTAACTAGTGATTTTAGTTTCAAGATTTTGGACAAAAGGTTGATACCGACAACCAACCGACCCACAATCGTTTACCAATTCCATAATGTGGGGAGGCATACCTGACTCACTCAGTGGTTGTGGCTATGGGGGTGCCATGGGCTCGAACCCAGGACCAATTCGATTTTAGACAAACTATGCCCCCACCCATTACCAACTGAGCTACGCGCCATTGTCATTTTAGTTTCAAGATTTATTAATGATTTTACCCCAAAAATTCATATTTGAATTGAGTTTTGATTCTTGTTTCAATTCTAAAATTAAAAGTAATCTTGAATTTGAAACATAAAAATGTTTGTAAACTCATAATGTGATCCAATTGCACGTGCGAGTCATGTGATGTCTTATTGTCATGGTGTGACAATCAGACATCTTACTCATCATAAGCCACCATGTTTTAATCTGGCAAAAGTTCCATTAATTGCCGGGTTTTAGGGTTTTAGAGTTTTAGAGTAGCCAATTAAGCCGAATACAGCTTGAAAAGTTAAGCCACCCACAGTACTTAATTAGCTTGCTTAAGACTAGAATCATATAAAACTTGTATAATTATTCAAAAAATCAGTTTATTATATCAATAGTTGTTCACAAATTAATGCAAAAAATATAATTCAAGTTTTCGCTTGAAAATAATTCTAACATATTCAAACGCGGTATGTTTCTTTAACCATATACCCCGATGATGTCTTGATGGATGTCGTTGAAGTCATCTGGCGAGTCGTGCATCATTCGAGAAGCAAATATCCCCCTTTTAAAATATCGGTTGGTTTTAAAGAAGTGTGAAGGTGACGATCAAGAGAAGATATAACCTGGAATCACACAATATAAAAAGTATGCATGTTAGATAACTGTAACCACAAAATGATACATACATATATATATATATATATATAGAGAGAGAGAGAGAGAAGAAAGTTCAAATGTGAACCATTTTTTGGTTGTGAACGTGAGGACCACTAAAATTGGCCACGTGGCAATCTGAAAAAAAATGCCTAAGTTTTATGCATACTGCATAACGCTATCATTCAGACTAAATAAAGCTTTATGCATCAAGCTTAGGTACACTTTGACACGTGCGACTAAGTCCGCGCCTAAACTTGATGCATGTTGCATAAAGCTTTTATTCAGTCTGAATGATAGCATTATGCAGTATGCATAAAGTTTTGCGTTTTTTTTCAGATTGCCACATGGCGTGCTTTCGGTTGTCCTCACGTTCAAAACCAAAAAGTGGTTCACATTTGAACCCACCTATATATTATATATATAGGGGTGGGTTCAATTGCAAACCACCTTTTCATTGTGAACGTGAGGACAGCCCAGAGCGCGACACGTGGCAATCTGAAACGGCGGGTAAAGGCTTATTCATTCTGAATAAACTCGCGGGTTAGTGTTATTCATACTGAATAAGCCTTTACCCGCGGCTTTACCCGCGGCATTACCCGCCCGCGTCCAAGTCAGAGTGCAACTAAGCCTTATTCATACTGAATAACGCTTTATTCAGTCTGAATATAGTGTTATTCAGTATGAATAACACTAAAGTCGAAAATTTTTCAGATGCCACGTGGCGCTCTCTGGGCTGTCCTCACGTTCACAATGAAAAGGTGGTTTGCAATTGAACTTTCACCTATATATATATATATATATAATAAACAAGATCATATGAACCATCACCAGTTTATGGGTAGCGTTGTCGCATGAGACTTCTTTGGTGGAGGTGGTGAAGGTGGTGAAGCCGGAGGTGATGGAGGTATGACGGATCCTGAAAGTGCAAAAGTGACCGTTGATCGCTCTAGGGTTTCAATACAACAAATGTATATAAAAAAACACCAAATAAAAATTAAGGACAACTTAACGAACCACAAAAGAGAAGGTTGGATGGGGGCTGTCGTTCTTTAGCAGGATTTGGATCCGGATCATAAACCCTAATATAGAGCTCTTGACCCAAGTACCAATTTTTCAAGACTTGTGAACGTAAGTTCCACATTCCAGGGTTGTCTAGATATGCATAAACAGCGGTCCATCCACCCGGATAAACCTACAAAATCATAACCTCATCACAACATACTATCCAAAAGATCATTCGTTCTTCTGAAAATAATCACTGAAGACGTTCCAACATATATAGAGGAAAAATATGAAGTCTAAGTACGTAAAGGACTCTTTGAATACATTAAGAGAAACATATACGCTTTTTGGATAATCACCTGAACCGTTGAGCGAACAACTGGATCATAGAGATTGTATGTTAATCGCATTTCATGGGTCCATACTCCGACCCCAAACCTATAATTAAACCAAAGAATTAGATAAAGTTTTTTACATCAATTTAAGATTTGATGGTTAATTATCATAGATATATACCCTTACCCTACAACATAGAACCCAAAACCATCCAAATGCCATGTATCGATAACTTGCAAATCGTTCTTGAACACGATCTCAAGCCATCCATTATGAGCCCCAGAAACGACAAAAGTGCCATCAATGGCAACAACGTTGGATGAATTAGCAGAGTAAGCGTCAAGTTGGTAAGTTCCCGTGCCATTGTTATAGTAATCCGCTAGTTTCAATGCCGTGTTGGGAACACGATATGACACATTGTTAACACTGTAACGAGCATGGTCACTAATATTGGATAACGACCCTTGGAGAATAAAAGTTTGGGATAATGTGACATTCGACACATTAAATGTTCCTTGTGGATTTGGCCTTGCTGCCCCCGCGGTCAGATTCCACCTAATATACAATAACATTTTATGTTATATATAATAGTATCTCGTCTATTCTTAAATAAAATAATAAAGAACAACCAATTAGTAATTAAATAAACATACATCCTAAAACCTTGATATTTGCAATTATTTTACCTGATTGACTTTGCTTGATTGACCGAAAAGTTAAGGTCGAATGGATCGGGCCCTAGAGGTAATGGGCCTTGAACAGGTGTGGTTGATTCGGCATAATGTAACACCCCAACACCAACCAGGCCGCTAGATTCGGAAACGTTAGCCATTTTAGGGCTTGCCACAATGTAGTAGTCGGCCTCAACTTGGTTTGTTGTTACCAAAATCGAGTACGATTGGCCCACGTGTATATCGAGCGAATCTAATATTATTTGGCTCGTATATGACCCCTCGGTCTCAACTAGTAGCATTGGGTGATTTTGTATACGAAAATTGATACTCCATTCCGTTCCAACGTTTGATATCCTTATCAGATACGTTTTACCTGTTTCAACAACAAATGTTCGATTTTTTGTTTGTGGATATCGGCTATGTCCGTTGATGAGCATCGAGTTAGGGCGTAGGCCAACAACCGAACGGTCCAAAATAGAGCGAACATCCTGAAATTTTTTACCCGTAAATGAAAATCAAAACGAAGATGCTCGATGAAGAGAACAAACATCATATGCGAACCAAAACTTTGGAATATGGGTTCAATTTTTATTAGTTATAAAGTTTGAATTTTTTAAAAGATCATTAACAACTCCAATTTTTTAACAACAACGAGGTATATAAAGTAAGTTGATCTAGACGTACAATATATTTTTACCCGTTTTGTTAAATAAATAAAAAACTCATTTTCGGGTAAAATGAGGAGGGACTAATGACATATTTTATAAGTTAATTGTTTCTATAAGATGTAACGTTCAAATAAAAATAGTCATTATGGTTATACCTTATAACTTTCTTGGTACCAATCTCCAATAAGAAGGTCGAACTCGCCGTCGGGTTTAAGAAACGGAGTCGGGACTACGACCCGATTATTGACTCGGATCGGGCCAAAAGCTCCACCAGCCTTGTGGAAGTTGATGGAGGGAAAGTAAGAGAAGGTGCCAATTTGGTCTTTTAGAGTGAATACATAGGTCCAATTTGAACCGGGTCGGATCGGGCAGTTGGTACCCGATACTCCATCTTGCCATGAGTTTAGCCTTTGTTGTATACCATTCCTGAAAAATCAAATACAATTAGATGGGTTGACCCGAACCCACCTTATGAAAAATATGTGTAGCTAATATTATCTCACTTATATCATTGTTATCGAAAAAAGGTAATAGAAAATAATGAAAAGAAGAGAGCTAGAAATTGTACCAAGTTATCAAAAGAGGTTCATCTATGTTGTTGAATACATTAACGTGTATAATGTCGTTGGTGGTCGCATTAATAAGCGGGCCAGGAAACATTCCATTGATCGTTATAACCTATTGTCAAAGAACAAACAACTTATCGTGTTTTGAATCCATGGAAGCAAAAGAAAAGGATTAAAAAAACGAAAAAACTTATCATACCGGTTGATCAACTGAAACAGGTTTAATCGTGGTGTCGATATTTACTTGCCAGTCTAAAAAAACATCTTCAGCATTGACCGAAATTAGTAGTGATGCCGCAAAAGCAATGAAAAAGATTAGCCATGAACGAGAACCAACGAGAGCCATAGCATCAGGAATAACCTATGTGTGATTTTTGATCTAATAAACAGGTATAAATATATAATTGTTATATATTCAAATGGTTATTAGATAATATGGACAAATAAAGGGAGATATGGTGGCAATTTCATTGTGTAAGCATGAAAACAAAGTTTGACTTTGGAGAAAACAAAGTAAAGCAAGAAAATTGTCTTTTGATTGTTGGATTTTATTGGATCTTCTAATTCACTAAATAAATTAAAAGGGTCTTTTGATATAAGCCCATTTTAGAATGTCCATTTGAGTAGACAAATTAACATAAATAAATATTGTTGGATTGACATGACCAAAAAATGGCTATTTAACTTCTAAATTGTAAGGACTCAACAAACAAAAAGAACAAGAATATTTTACCAAATACATAAAACAATAAGCCAACTGGGGCTAGTCTGGTTGGTAGAAGGGTCACCCTCTTGAAGTAGAAATCCCAGGTTCGAACCTAGACAGAGACGTTTGTAATTTAATTAAGGTGTTTACTAACAATCAATTAAGCTGTTATTCAAAAAAAATATATAAAACAATATTGTGGATCATACCATGATTACCATCAATAACACAAGCGTAAATATGACCATTTGATCTAGTGGTAAATAAACTAATAGGGGGATTTGGTAACAAGTTTTGGTCAAATAAGTAATTTTTAGTACAAGTCAAAACTGATTAGGGTTGATTTGTCAATAATTTTTGTATCTTTTTTTTATTTAGAAATAATAATACATATTAAAGAAATCAACTATATTAATAAAAATTATAATATGTGTTTTATTTAATTGATTTAACGTATAAGTACTATAAGTCTATAAGTAATTGAGTAAGTTGTAGGAAACTTTTGATTTACTTTCTTCCTTTACAATGCTATATAAATATATTATCATTTTGAATCAAACCAACAAAAGGCAAGGCTTTTTTCTTGTGGGCCTGGAGACTGGAGAGCCCAACTCCATATAACTCTTGTGATGACACTTCTAAGGGCCCAAAAAATATGAATTCGCGATATCCGATAGGATACGATTTTTTTATTAAAAAAAAAAGGAAAAAAAAAAACAGAAAAGCTTTCATGTTTATTCTTTTAAAATCTTAAGGGTGTTTTTATTGTGGAAAACTTTTTCATTTCTTCGATAAATATCTTTTGAGAAATGAAGTTAAGTTTTCATTTTTTGGTTTCTATGAAAATTTTAGAAAACGCATTTGGTAGAAACAGTTGAGTTTTCTGTTGATCCAGCTCTCCTAAGACCTGATGAAATGATAATGATCCTGAATCTTTACTTAGTGAATAGGTTTTTACTTCTGTTATAGCTTGAGGAATTATCACTGAGTCTGTTCAGTGTTATTCCATGTTACTTATGCTGTAACTTGACTTTATAGATTTCAGGATCAGGATCAGGAGACTAACGAGTCTGTTCTGCAGTCTACTGATCCTGTCCACTGAAGTGAAGACCTCCTCCTGAAGACATTAAGATCATACACAACGAACCATCAGCGACGTCGAAGAAATAGCTGATGACAGGAACAGCATGCTCGTGATCTGAAGACGGAACTCAGTGATAGCAATCTGTTCACCATCGTATGACATCCTGAAGACTCATCAGGATACATGTGACCCTGAACATCCCCAGTTTCAGGACTCTAGTCACTGATCAGTATCCTGATCCTGAAGGATTAGAACAATGTCTTAGTCTAATGCACAAAAGGATTACACGCCTTTTCTGACAATAGTACATAAGGGCAGTTACTTTACTGTTCCCTCCGTACTTATCAGACCATAAGGCAACTGTTTACAAACATCCTCTTTTGCACACCATGCAAAGAGTATTTGTTTATAGTAAATAGTACAACAGACCTCTCACATTGTGACACGTTGCAATAGTAGGTCTGCATGCATTTAATGCATGGAGTATAAATAGGACGTGAAGAGATGTTCTCCATACTTCTTCTTCATCCTAAATACTCAAGTCCTTTCTCTCTTTATCCCTCTATCTTCTTTCTTTATTCTCTTCTCACTTAGTGCATAGTGAAAGACCTTAGATTGTTTAGTTTAGACTAATTGTCTTTTCTATTTCCGCAACAATCTGTAAATTCATATTGTTTATAAAACAAGAATTTAAAAGTGAGAAAATTGTGTGATTATATTCAACCCCCCCTTCTATAATCCCAATCACTATCCTTACTTGAAGGTCACCTACTTGGGACCAACAAGTGGTATCAGAGCAGATACAAGCTCTCATTTTCTTCTTAAGAAAAATCTTGTGATCCTCTCTTTTCTTATTCTATGGCTCTTCAAGCTAAGGATAACTACTTTGATACCGGCTCTGCTGGAAAGCCTCCTCGGTTTAACAAAGACAACTTCTCTCTTTGGAAAACCAGGATGGAACTTTTCCTCTCTGGTTCTGATCCCCAGATTCCTTACTTTCTGGAAAACGGACCACATGTGCCTACACAAACCGTCCACCCCATTCCTGCTGCTGGTGGCCAACCTGCAGTTCCCGAAAGAGAACTGGTAAAGCCCGTAACTGACTGGAATGATGAAGATAGACGCCTGGTCAACATTGACACCAAGGCTAGATCTCTCATCGCCATGTCACTCCCTGACGATGTCTTTCATTATGTCTGTCACCTTCGCTCTGCTAAGGAGATATGGGACACTCTCTGTGTTCAATATGAAGGTACCGCCGTACTAATGGAATCAAGAAAGATTTTCTTGGTTCGACAGTACGAAAGCTTTATTCATCAGAAGGATGAAACTCTCTCCCAGCTACATCAGAGATTCAACTGTCTTCTGATTGATCTGAAGACCATCGGTACTACCTACTCTAACTCTGAGGTGGTTACCAAGTTCATGGAAGCTCTTCCTGAACATTGGGAAATTTACACCTCCTGCTTAACTATGTCAAAGGACATAAAGACACTCACATTAAGTGAGTTGTACGGTATTCTTCTAAACCGCGAACAACAGAAGAAACTGAAAAAGAATCTCATAAGAGATTCTAAAGAATCCAAAAGCACATCTGTTGCATTGGTCTCTGATTCAGTTCCTCCTGTTGCTGCCACTTCTTCTTCAGTAACTATTACTGAATTAGAATCTTCTGACTCTGACATGTCAGAAGATCCTGAATTCAATGAATCTCTTGCTCTTCTAACCAAATCTTTCAAAAAGTTTGCCAAAAAGGGAAACTTCCATAAAAAGAAACATCTTTCTATTACTGACAAGCCTAAGTCAGATCCTGTTGACAAGGCCACTGCTATCTGCTACAACTGTCAGGGCAAAGGACACTTTGCTAATGATTGCAGGTACAGAAAAAGTCAGTTTGCTCCTTCCTCTGCTAAATCTTCTTCTAAGAACCCCAAGTACCAACGCCTGAAAGAAAAGTACAAGAAGATGAAAATTCAGCGTAAAGGCAAAGGTTTAATCGCAGAAGACTGCGACTGGGATGATGTCTCTTCTGATGACTCGTCTGATGAGGAAGATACTCAAGTGGCACTCATGGCCATAATTGAGGAACCTATGTTAGCTCTTATGGCTAAGATAGAAGAGGTTCCTGAAGAGATTCCTCCTCAGGATCCTAAAGCTTCTTCTTCCACAACTCCTGAAGCTTCCACCTCTGCGACTGATTCTTCCAGTCAGGTACCTATTCCTCTCATCCCTCTTGAAAGTTTAACTCAGTTAGACCTGGTCACTCTCGATCTTTACAAAGCCCTCAATGGTAAAACCTCTGCTGAAAAAATGAACATTGATCTTAGAGGACAACTCAAAGAATGTCAAGAAAAATTAAAACAGCTTACCATTGTGGAAGAAAATTATAAGGACCAGGTCTCTGTAAACAAAACTCTGTGTATTGAAAGAGAATTGGCTCTTGCTGCCAAAGAGAAGGCCCTTGCCCAATTAAATGCTGAAAAAGTCACCATCAAAGGATGGAGTGATGCCTCTGAAAAAGTTGATGAAATATTAGCTTCAGGGAGGCCTGACAAAAGCAAAAGAGGTCTTGGATTCTTTCGTGGATACAAGAAAGAGGAAACTAAGTCTGATAGTTCCATGCTAAAATTTGGAAAATTTGTTTCTTCTATTCCTCTTCCTAATACCTCTGAAAACACCCCTTCTTCCTCTTCTTCTAACACTCACCCTGAAGGTGCTCCTAAGAGCAAAAAGAAAACAGTCAAGGATAAATCCAAAACTGAAACACCTTCAAAGACCAAGGGTCCTAAACCCAAGAACAAAGTTCTGGGTGGTGGTCCTTCAGTCTCTGGAACTAAGTCTCTTTCTCAGAGTTCTGCTCCCAGACTGAAGATTGACCTAAAGCAAACAACTAAGGAGAAGACTCCAATTCCTCCTATGTCAAATGCTAAAGGCATACTTGGTGCAGGTCCTACTCACCTAAAGTTCAATAACTTTCTGGACCACACTAAACGCTTTCAATATCGCAAATGTTATCACTGTGGATTAAATGACCATATTGCGAGTAAGTGTTCTGTTGCTACCAAAGCTGAAAAATCTGCTAAGGTAAAGAAAATTCCCAAGACTGAGAAATCAGTCAAAGGAAAGAAGGTTGTCAAGACTGTTTCTTCAGTCAAGACTCCAGCCTCCTGTACTGATACTTCAGTAAAGGCTGACACTGACTCAACCAGTCCTACTGATAACTCTGGATCCATAGTTCTATGGGTACCAAAGAAAACTTAAACTCTGTATTTTACAGGATAAGGGCATCTGGTACTTGGACAGTGGATGCTCTCGACACATGACTGGTTCTAAATCTGTCCTCACTAACTACCGTGAAGAAAGAGGTCCTGCTGTGACCTTTGGCGGAAACGGTAAAGGCCAAACCCGAGGGTATGGCACTCTGACCAACGGAGTAACTACGTTCAAAAGAGTTGCTTATGTTGAAGGTCTGATGCATAATCTTCTGAGCATCAGTCAACTGTGTGATAAGAATCACAAAGTTTCTTTCTCTAAGAAAAGGTGCAAAGTCAAGAACAGGAAAAAGGAAGTCATTCTCAATGGTGTTAGACATGCAGATATCTACATCATCAATATGAATACTTCCACTGATAATTTCTGTTTCGTATCACGTGCTTCCACTGATATGAATTGGCTCTGGCACAAGCGTCTCTCTCATCTCAACTTCAAGACGCTGAATCAACTCTGCATCAACGACCTGGTCATTGGTCTTCCTGACTATCGCTATACAAAGGAATCTCTTTGTGCAGCATGTGAGAAAGGAAAACAGACCAGGGCTAGTTTCAAGTCCAAGCAGATCTCCTCCATCAGCTCTCCTCTACAACTTCTCCACATGGATCTCTTTGGACCTGTTAATGTCCAATCCATTGGTGGAAAGAAATACACTCTGGTAATCGTAGATGAATATTCCAGATATACTTGGGTTTTCTTCCTACGTGCCAAGAGTGATGCTCCTGAAGAAATCATCCTGTTCGTCAGGAAGATGGAAAAACTTAACAACCTTACTGTTCGATCAATAAGGAGTGACCATGGGACTGAGTTCAAAAACAGTACCCTGGAATCCTTCTTTGAACAGAAAGGTATCTCTCAAAACTTCTCCTCTGTGAGAACTCCTCAGCAAAATGGTGTTGCTGAAAGACGGAACAGGACGCTGATTGAAGCTGCGAGATCTATGCTGAGTGAAGCCAACCTTGCCACTCAGTTCTGGGCTGAAGCTGTAAATACTGCTTGTTACACTCAGAACAGATCTCTGATTGTCAAGCGTTTCAGAAGAACAGCTTACGAACTCTTTCGTAACAGGAAACCATCAATCAAACATCTCCATATCTTTGGTTGTGTCTGCTACATACTAAACAACAAAGATAGTCTTGGAAAGTTTGATTCCAAATCTGATGATGGAATTTTCCTCGGATACTCATCCATCTCTAAAACTTACCGTGTGTTCAACAAACGAAGACAAGCCATTGAGGAAACGATTCATGTCAAGTTTGATGAATCGGGTCCTACCTTTCCTCACCCAAATGATAATACTGAAATCAATCAGTGGGCTGATTCTTTCTTTCAAGTCCCTGAACCTCCTATTGCGGATCCCTCTCCTCAAGACCTTCCAGATGGTTTTGAAGAAAATCCAATTCCACCCTCTGAAATAACCACTCCACCTCTCATAAATGCCACTCCTATCACTCAAATCACACCCCCTGAACCTGATCAACCTACTAACAGTGAAGACTTCTCTCAATCCACTGTTAGTGAACCCTCTCCTATAAATCTTCTTCCTGATCCATCATCCAATGAAGCATCTACTTCAGGACAGGTGTATCAACCACCTGCTCTCCGATGGACCAAAGATCATCCCATTGATCAAGTTCTTGGAAACCCTTCTTCTGGTGTGAAAACTAGACGTCAAGCTGGTAACGTCTGTCTTTATGTAAATTTTATCTCTGAAAATGAACCTAAAGAAATAGATGATGCTTTGCGTGATCCTGCCTGGGTCTCAGCCATGCAGGAAGAGCTAGCAGAGTTCATCAGAAACAATGTCTGGCTTCTCGTCCCTAGGCCTCGAAAACGTACAATCATTGGTTCCAAGTGGATTTTTCGAAATAAACTTGATGAGATTGGTACAATTATTCGAAACAAGGCTCGCCTTGTGGCTCAGGGATACAGGCAGGAAGAGGGCATTGATTACGATGAAACTTTTGCTCCTGTGGCTAGGCTCGAAGCAATTCGACTCTTCCTAGCTTTTGCAGCACATATGAACTTCAAGGTTTATCAGATGGACATTAAAAATGCCTTTCTGAATGGAAAACTTAATGAAGAAGTCTATGTGGCTCAGCCTCCTGGCTTTGTAGATCCTAAGTTCCCTGATCACGTCTACAAGTTAAACAAGGCTCTCTATGGGTTAAAACAGGCTCCTCGTGCCTGGTATGATACCCTCTCAACCTTTCTTCTCTCTAAAGGTTTTGTTCGTGGAAAGATTGATAGCACTTTATTTCTGAAGAAATATCCTAAGCATATCCTTCTTGTCCAGATATATGTCGATGACATTATCTTTGGATCCACAAATCCCAAACTCTGCGAAAAGTTTGAGTTGCTCATGAAATCTGAATATAAAATGTCTATGATGGGCGAACTAACATTCTTTTTAGGACTTCAGATCAAGCAATCTGAAAAGGGAATTTTCATCAATCAAGGTAAATACGTACATGAGATGCTGAAGAAATTTGATCTCACATCCTGTACACCGATGAAGACTCCAATGGCTCCTCCTCTGTCTCTTGACAAGGATTCCAAAGGGAAACCTGTTGATGTGACTCTCTATAGAGGAATGATTGGCTCACTGCTGTATCTCACAGCGAGTCGTCCTGATATCATGTATTCTACATGTCTCTGTGCTCGTTATCAGGCTGAACCCAAAGAATCCCATCTGACCGCTGTAAAGCGGATTTTCAGATACCTGAAGGGAACTCCTAACATGGGTCTTTGGTACTCCAAGGACTCAGGGTTCGATCTAACAGCTTATTCTGATAGTGACTTTGCAGGATGTAAGATCGACAGGAAAAGCACTACTGGTGGCTGTCACCTTCTAGGTGGCAAGTTGGTGAGTTGGACTAGCAAGAAGCAGAACTCTGTGTCCACATCAACTGCTGAAGCTGAGTATGTTGCAGCAGGAATATGTTGTGCTCAGGTCCTGTGGCTGAGAAATCAACTTCAGGACTATGACATACAACTCTCCAAAATTCCTATCTACTGTGACAACACTTCAGCAATAGCCATTGCTAACAATCCTGTCTTACACTCTAAGACAAAGCACATTGAAGTGAGATATCACTTCATCAGGGATCATGTGATGAATGGTGATATTGAACTCCATTTTGTCCCTACTGAATATCAGCTTGCTGACCTCTTTACCAAACCACTGGATGTGACGCGTTTTAATATGCTCCTCAGTGAACTTGGGATGTTAAATCCTGAAGAATAGAAGTTCTCAGGACAAACAGTTGTTAGAGTCCTTATATTCCCACAGGACCTCTTTTATTAACAACTCCTGAATAACTCTTCTTCAGAGGATAACTCTATTCAGTACTTACAAAATCTTTGTTCAAAATCCGAATATTGATGATTCTCAGGTAAGTATTTCTTTCCTCTGCTACTGAAACCTTATCGCATTAAATGTGATAAGAGGTTTTTCCCAAAACAGTACTTATCTGATAAGTACTCCGATTCCCATAAAACATATCTTTCACCAAATTGGAATCATCCCCTGAAAAGGTGGTTTTTAGTTTTTCTAATAAAACAAACTTTTCATCTGCACTGACACGTAATGGGACGTTTCCTGTTCCCCACTACGTGTGTCAGGCGCGTGAACGCGCGTCGAGCTTCTTTTTCATCATAACGTTTGAATTTAGCCGCTCTTTTCTCTCTCATCCTTTTTCTCTCTCCTACCACGAGGTATAAAAACCTCATTCGTAATCCTTTTCACTCTTTACGCTCACATAATACTCTCAAAGCATTCAAAGCAAGAAAAAGCAAGAATCTTCTTCCTCAAGAACACCAAGAACTCACACTTACCACTTCTTTTAACAAGATCAACGTAAGTTTCCTTTTTGTTCTTTGTTCTTTCCACAATCTAAGTTGGTATTCTTTCCTTAAAAACAACTTATTTTGATAAACGTTTTTCCAAAAACCCTAAGATCACTTCGTTTGATCTTAGTTTTCCTAAAATCTTCAAGGATTTTTGTTAAAACTGTTTAAACATGATTTTTCTTATTTCTTTTAAGAAACAGTCATAAACTCCCATTTTGAAATCTTTTCATCAAATTGGAAGTTCTTTTTAATACCAAAACACATTCCTTTTGTGAATTTTGGTATCTAATCTATTCTAAGTATAAAGGATTTCACCATTTTTATGAACATACTTTGTGTTCATTGAAAAATGAAGAAAAATGCATATTTTGGACTCTTATTCATCCATATATGTTATTTTTATGTTTTTAACAGGATGGCTGCTACTACTTCTTCTCTGGACGCTCAACTTTCCTCTGAGGCTACTCCACTACAATCCTCTGAAAGCCTACCTATCGTCATCCCTGCGCATGACGTTCAATTCAAACAGAACAACGTTCTTGCTCTGTTTGACATCCCTGACAACAAGGAATATCTTATTCCTGCCAAGGACTTCCTGATGCGAAGCCCTCTGAAGACGGCTTTCACCTTGGACCCCAAGCCGAACAAGCCCATGCTACAACAACTGTGGTCTACAGCCACGGTCACCAAGGAGAAGAACACCAAGGGCGTCCTGCGCGAGGTGATCAAGTTCCAAATCAGGGACAACCTCATCTCCTTCGGTTTCGGAACACTCAGGAACGTGCTGAACTTTCCCAAGAAGAAGCGCTTCCCTCCTGTCCCCACCGCCGAAGAGATCGTCGACTTCCTGGACGACATCGGCTACAGATGGCCTGTCAACAAGGAAGGCGTCCTGCTGCCCAAGACTGGTGCCACTGTCCACAAGTCAGGACTCAACGCCGTGTTCTATTATATATGGAACACGTTTGGCCTGTGCTTGACGGGCAAGACAGGGAGCACGGAGCAGTTCCCTACGGTCATCCAGCACATGGTCTACTCTGCGATCAAGAATCGCGAGTTCGACTATGCTCGCTCCATCTGGGACGACATGGTCAGGAAGGTTCGAAGCAAGAATCGGGTCGCTAACGTTGCCTTCACAAGGTTCTTCTCGGCCGTCCTAAAGCTGCACATGGGGGAAAACTACCCCAAGACTGGAAACTCCAACAACTACTCTCTGGGACCCAGGTTCCTGGATCAAGTTGTTCATCATCCTGATGATGTCCCCCTCTCCCACGTCCTGGTCATTCCTGAACCTGCTCAGGCTCAGGATCAGGAGGATGCTGAACCATCCACCGCTCCCACTGCAGGTATGTTTCCTATCATCTCTTCCAAACCACAATCTTCTACTTCTATGCATGCTATGTCAGTAGCTAACCCCATACTGACTTCCCCAGCTGCAACCACATCTTCTGCGCTCCAGAAGCGCCCCCAACCATCATCTGTCACTCCTCCACCTCCCACAAAACGCGCCAAAGCAAGGGCGCAAAAGAAAAAGCAGCAGGCGGCTGGTAAGAAATATTATATTACCCTGCCCCAGCTCTTTAATAAACCTTCCCTTTTATCTAAACGTTCTTCCACTGCAGATACTTCTACATCTGCCCCTGTTACACAAGAACCTGAGGTGGTTCAACTCGAACACTCAGAGAATCTGGTGGGTAATCATCCTGATACCCTCCAAGCCTCAGGTAATATTTCTATGCACCATATTACTGTTCCTTCTTCTATGAAAACTAATGAGTCTTCTAGTGCTCACTTAGTTACTATGTCTACAGGTTCTTTAGGAGCAGGTTCTGAAGGGCTCCACGACGACCCCTTCAACGACTTCGTCCTCACGGATGCCGAGCATCAGCTGACTGCAGCTGAGCTCCGCAGGCAATCCGCTGAGAGGACCCTGCAGGAGGCCCGCACTGCCTTCGAACAGAAGGAGGCCGAGCAATCAGCACAGCTCCAGTCCTTACAACAGGAGCTTGTTGCTGCAAAAGCTGCTGCAGCCGCTGCTGAAGCCGCCGCCGCCAGTGCCACTGCTGCCGCCGTCGCCGCGACTCCGCCGCCCACGGCCGTCACCCTCTCCATCCCTTGTCTGGATAATATCCATGACAAGGTGTCTCAAGTTGCCTCCTCCTCCACCAACCTTCAGGCATCGATTGATGACCTGAAGGCCACGGCACTCCCTACGCTCTCCACCAACATCATCAACAGCACCAACTCTCTCACCACCTTTCAAACAACGGTGGCTCAGAGGTTGGATGCTCAAGAAGCTGCTCTCCGAGCCCTTCAGGAGCAGGTGCAAGGGCTCTCCACTGCTGTAAATGCCCTCACCGCTGCTCCTGCGCCATCTCCGTCCTTCACCACGGCGGACAGGGACGTATTGCAGTCCCTGATCACATCGTCCTTCATCCAGCGCAAGGTGCTGGGTGACATGGCCTCTCTCCTCCAGAGGAGTATTACAACAGCTGCCTTAGTGCAGGCACCTGCTGAGGGGGAGAGACAGCCCCAAGACCAATCAGCATATTCCCCCTCCACCAACTGGAGAACTACTGAAGCAGGGGGGAATAATGAAGACGACGATGATGATGATGAAGATGATGATGATGCTGACGACATCTTCATCGAGAAGATCTCCACTGACTCTGCGCCCATTCCAGGGCAAGCACAACTTCAGGGGAGAACCCTGAATCCTCTGGTAAGTCTCTACTACCATCTTCTCCCTCTACCTCTGATAACCAACCCATTTCTACACTTCTTAAATCCAAACCTACCCCTGAAACCATCACCCTAGACTCCTCTCCTGAAAACTCCCCTCCCAATAACCTTCAAATGGTTATCTACCAACCTCCCAAACAACCCTCTCCTGAATCAACTCCTGAACCTGAACCCCTTAACCAAGCCGATCCTGAAACCCAAGATGTCAACTTTGGCTCTGTTACTGGTGACATTATTCGCCTAATGGAGAATAGTCCCAATGAGCAGACCAGAGCTGAACTAGCCAAAATGACCTTCAGGATCACACCCCTTAACCAAGAAACCATTTCTACCCGTCCTACAACCCGCTTCAATCAAGAAGCCTCTTCCTCCAGAACCCCTGAAATCCGAGCCACCCCTGAAACCATATGCCTCTCATCAGATGATGAATTCATCTCTGATGACTACTCTACCCCTGCTTCTTCACCCAGATCTCCTCCCTCAAATTCTCCTAGATCTGAAGGTGAAAATTACCCTGACAGTTCCTTTGCCATTGACAGGGATGGGCGCTTAGACGCCGTGATAGAGCGACTCGAGAGTACAAGAGTAAAAATTCCTCTTCGTACCTCTTGTGACTCTGAGTTCGCCTATCTCTCGCAGGAGGAGTACAACGAGGCTGTACAGGCTCATCTAGAGCATAATAAAAGGCAGAAGGAAGCTTTCCTCTCTGCCCAAGCCGCTCGAAGGCTTGCATCGGATTTTGTAGATCAAGATGCCGAAATAAGTGCGGATCCTATCCTTGCACAGAAGGCTGTTCTGAAGGTCTTCAACAAAAATGCTGAGATACAGACTGGAGAAGTGAATGCTGAGCTTGACTGGTGCAGAGATCGGTTACACCTTCGAAAGCATGGTGCTGCCATCTCAGGAATTCATCTTCGCCGATCAAGAGGCAAGAAGAATAATCC
Organism: Centaurea solstitialis; assembly: GCA_030169165.1. Taxonomy (NCBI): domain Eukaryota; kingdom Viridiplantae; phylum Streptophyta; class Magnoliopsida; order Asterales; family Asteraceae; genus Centaurea; species Centaurea solstitialis. The sequence goes on from CM058046.1 coordinate 8,130,562, forward strand.
TGGCAAAACCTGGATCACAGTCAAACGCTCTGGAGTAAAGGACGTCGAGCACACTCTGGACAAGTTAGATCGCTACAACTTGTCAGAGTGGAACGAAATCAGATCCCTGCTTCCCAAAGCCAACAAGAACTATCGGGCTGAAGTAGAAGAAGTCATTAAAGGACTTATTGCTCGCATCAGAAGGACAACTGAAATACCTGATGACCTACTCCATTACTCTCCACTCCCAACTCAGCAGCCTGTTCGAAGATCTGCAGGCACCTCCACAAGAAGACCATCTCCCTGTCTTCCCAGAATGGTTGTTAAACCTCTGGACCTATCGATGCTTGATCTTTCATTCCCTCAAGGAATCACTCTTTCTGAAGGACAAGTAATCAGAGAACCTGTTCATGGCATATGTGTTAGCAATAACTCAATCCTACGCTTTCAACGCTTCAGTGAGCTACACATAGCGCCCTATGAACATCTTTTGACGGTTCTCTTCACTGCACAACAAGACAAGAAAAATCTAGACAACAAAGAGATCATTCGCAATGTCAGAGCTATACTTGATCACAGACTTGCCTTCAGCGACACTCCTGTTCCTGTTTGCGTCAAGACTGAATATATTAGCGAAGAATCTGATAGTTAGTTGTCTTGTAAATTTTTTCTTTCAGTACTCCTGTAATGTACTTTTGTATTTTCCTTACTCTTGTAATTTTTAATGAGATTAATGAGAATGCAATTCAGTGCATTGTACTTCATTCCATCATAGTACTGAAAAAGATCCCTCAAAACAGTAAATGGGACATGTACCTTTATGAGTTCTATTTCCTACTGTTTAGTTCTAGACTTAGAATTATTTCTAACTTTTCTAGTTTAAGACAATTTACTCTGTTGTCTTATCATTATCATTTAGGGGGAGATTGTTGATCCAGCTCTCCTAAGACCTGATGAAATGATAATGATCCTGAATCTTTACTTAGTGAATAGGTTTTTACTTCTGTTATAGCTTGAGGAATTATCACTGAGTCTGTTCAGTGTTATTCCATGTTACTTATGCTGTAACTTGACTTTATAGATTTCAGGATCAGGATCAGGAGACTAACGAGTCTGTTCTGCAGTCTACTGATCCTGTCCACTGAAGTGAAGACCTTCTCCTGAAGACATTAAGATCATACACAACGAACCATCAGCGACGTCGAAGAAATAGCTGATGACAGGAACAGCATGCTCGTGATCTGAAGACGGAACTCAGTGATAGCAATCTGTTCACCATCGTATGACATCCTGAAGACTCATCAGGATACATGTGACCCTGAACATCCCCAGTTTCAGGACTCTAGTCACTGATCAGTATCCTGATCCTGAAGGATTAGAACAATGTCTTAGTCTAATGCACAAAAGGATTACACGCCTTTTCTGACAATAGTACATAAGGGCAGTTACTTTACTGTTCCCTCCGTACTTATCAGACCATAAGGCAACTGTTTACAAACATCCTCTTTTGCACACCATGCAAAGAGTATTTGTTTATAGTAAATAGTACAACAGACCTCTCACATTGTGACACGTTGCAATAGTAGGTCTGCATGCATTTAATGCATGGAGTATAAATAGGACGTGAAGAGATGTTCTCCATACTTCTTCTTCATCCTAAATACTCAAGTCCTTTCTCTCTTTATCCCTCTATCTTCTTTCTTTATTCTCTTCTCACTTAGTGCATAGTGAAAGACCTTAGATTGTTTAGTTTAGACTAATTGTCTTTTCTATTTCCGCAACAATCTGTAAATTCATATTGTTTATAAAACAAGAATTTAAAAGTGAGAAAATTGTGTGATTATATTCAACCCCCCCCTTCTATAATCCCAATCACTATCCTTACTTGAAGGTCACCTACTTGGGACCAACATTTTCATTTTCAATTTTTGAAATTTAAAAACGCGTTTAGAAAACTTTGGAAAACTATTAAAATCAGTTTTCTAATTTACATAGAAGTTAGAAGACAAAAAAAATTCATTTTCTTGAAAAACTATTGAAAACTAAATGAACTAAACGCAATTTCTAATTTTTGTTTTCATTTGGAAAATTTTATTGGAAAACTTGAAATAAAAGTTACACAGTCTTATCTGTTTATTTATAACATTACAAAACACCAGCCAACCAACATCCACATCACAATAAAAAACAAACAGCTACTGTAATAAACTTCACATAGAATCCTCATTTGAACAAAACCGATAGCATTGGATAGAAAATAATCAAGACATAAGCATTAAGCATTAAATTTTTATGAAAAATCATCAAATTAACCTTTGGCCAGAGCAAAGAGAGACTCCAACACATAAAATGATTAACATGTAAACATGTAATCGGTTTAGTGAGTATATATGTTTTCAATATAAGGAAAAGCCCCATTAAAAAACAATGCACTTTTTGATTTTGAACAACTAAGAAAATGTTTCGCAGTTCTGATTAAATGGTTAGAATAAATTAAGAGACTACTACTATTATGATAGAGTGCAAAAAACCATGGTTGTTTGGTAATTGTTCGAAGTGAAATAAGAGTGTTGGATTGTTAAGGGAGGCCAAAATTCAAATTATTTAGAGGGTTTTAAACCAATATATAAGAGACCGACTTTTTTTTATCAAACAAGATTCACCTAATAACAATCTCTAAGGAACCATTTACTAAAATCTTACCAAGTCATATTATCTTAGCATATGAATATGACAAGATTTAAGAATCTTACAGGGTAAGAGCTAAGGCAAAGACCGAAAGTCTTACTCAAAAGTGATGACGAAGATTCCTACCACCGTAAATGCTTACCAAAAAAAAATTTGTTACATGCAGTACTGTTTTGATGAACTGAAATCTTACTCGATAAATAAGTGATAGTATTGAATTTCATTAGTAGATGCTTAATCAAGTAAGCATTTGATAAACAATCCCTAAGTATCTAAATAATTCTTTTAATAAATAAACCTTTAGACTTTGCAAAACAAATTAGATAGATCATGTTGACTTGATTCTTTTATGTGGGTATATGCTCTTGAAGTTTTTAAAAAAAAAATAGCAACCATTTGATGTTATAAATATAACTTCTATATGTATTTTTATATTTTGAACGTCATTTTCATATGCTCATAAATACTAATGTGTATATAAGTATATTGATTGGATAACTTATTATGGGTGGTCTTGGTATCAACATCAAGGTGTTTCTTGAACGATGGATAATAGTTTGCTTTACTTGTACTCCAAAATGACATTATTATATTATTTTTATTTTATTTATTATCATATTAGTTTCTTATATATGTGATAAGCACTTATGTGGATTTTTCTTTATATATTTTAAAAGGAATATGAAAGAATTAGAATGTTAAAGTTTTTTAATTAAAATTTACCCTTGTTTGTAGCATTTTTATTAATGTTGTAGATATTTTGAAGTGCATCTATACCTATTATACTAATAAACTATTTTTAAGTTGTTACATTCAAACTTTAATATTTTCCATCAAAATAGTAAAGTGAATAATTTGCTCAACAAAATCGCATGCTTTCATTTGACTTTACCTGTTATGACTTATAAATATAGCAAATTAAAGTTACGTGCAAAACATTTAACTTTATTAAAAAGTAAAATTACCGTATTTTACCACTTTTTGCATTGGAATTCGATTAAAGTTGTTTGTGCAATGGTCCAAGCAACAAATTTTAGGTCTTTTACACTTTTTAAAATTCACGAGTCCAAGATACCACTATTTCAACAAATTGACATTACATTGATAATACACGTGAGTGAAGCCGGAAACAACATCATAACACGACAAATATTCATCTCATTTTTTGCTGCTCATTCAAGATAGTCATTCGAAAGTTTCAGGTTCTTTCATGTTTCTTAACCAAACATATCAAATAATGGATTTTTCTACTCATCGAGTTATTATGATTATGTGAAAATGCAAATAGCAGCGCATTGTTTTTAGTTTACGAATATCTTTACTAGAATCAATCAAGAAATTTGATGATTGTTGGTTTCAAAATTTCATAGTTTGAAAAATATTAGCTAGTTTGCCGAAGTGTTTTACATGAAACAAAAATATACCTTTTTATCTTTCAAATGTCCAAAATAGATGAAATAAAGTGACGTAGAGTTGTTTAACAAAAGAAAATTTTACCTTATTTTTGCTAAAGTCATTAACTCGACCAACCACTATATTAAAACATTATGTATATGACATGATATGATATGTTATGTCAATAATTTTTTATATAATATCTAAAATTATACGTATATATATGACGTCATAGATAATTATACATATATTACGAATATAGTCTTGATGTATATTTCTACATATAACTAAAAAAATTAATTCTATATTAATAAATCATATGTCTGATGTATAACATAAAAATATTATGTAAATACAATAAAGAAGAAGATATCACATATGCCTTTTAATAAAATTGTTGGTTAGATATGTATTATGTTATGATTAACTTTTTTTATAAAAGAATCATATCTGTATAAATTCTTACTGGGAAAGTTGGAGAGGCATATAGTGTGTTATAGTAATATATACATTGTGGTGTCTTTTTTTAATGACAAGTAATCACACACAAACATACGATGTATCTAGGATCTAAGAAGACTCGACTAATTCCTATCGATTACAACTCAGCCTAATTAAGAGTACCACTATGTGGCAAATCATTATCTGAATATTGTCACATGCTTACCACGGGATCCGAATCCGGGTAGTCTTGGATACCACCCATTACCCCCTCCCCTACTCGGATGTTACCTTACCACAGGACTAGACATGCTTTGTATCAAGGAAGGAGGGACGTTCAGTAAAGTAAAATAGGTTGTTGGTAAAATACCATCTTTCGGTCTACCATATATGCGTAAAAAATGTATTTATACGAAGAAAATGATTGTATGAAGTAGAATTATATTAGAGCATCTCAAATAGATTATCTAAAATAAAGAAAATACGACTTTTGTTCTCTAAATGACTCCAACAGATTCTCTAAAAGGTTCTCTAAAATATAGAAAACTTGAAAAAACTCCAAGTTTAGAGAATTCTTTAAAACTGGATGTGTGGAGAGAGAAATTATTTTTCTATTCATTTCCATCAATGAGGTTGCATCGTTATTATTTTATATAAACTATTTTTAAAAAGTGTATTGTGAATGTATAGAATATTTTAATAGTATAATAGGTGTTGAAGTCTCTAAAATAGAGAATCTATTAGAGATAAATATAAAACTTTTTAGAGATTTTGACATTTTGAATCCCTGTTATAGTGTGGTTTTAATTATCTCATATTGATATGGAAATGAAATGTTGAAAAACAGACATGAACATATAATTGGAGGAAGGGATGTCTTTTACATTGAAATCCAATAATTTTTCTGTTTTAATGACTACATTGTTAAAATATTCTATAATTTTAGTTTTCCAATATATTTGTTTAAAAAAACTTTACATAAAATGATATTAATTTAACACTTACTGACAAAATAAATAAAAAAACTCATTTATCTATCATCTTCGTATAGTTTTACAAAATTCTCTGTAGTGAAAGAAAAGATGTTAAAACATGTAAAGAAGAAAAGGTTGATTTTATTTATTTTGTAAAAATTGTTGAAGATATCTTGAGAATCTATAAAATCAAATGTTGATACGGAAAAGCAACAATTTATTAAATATACTAGGTTTTATCCCATGTAATACACGGGGTAATTTAATTAAAAAAATCATAGATAGAGATAAAATAGGTAGATTAGTTTAATATTTAAATTGATAAAGAAAAAATATTTGAATCTAAAATAGTTGAATTAATAGGTTGGAGTTTAATATTTAATAGGATAAAGTTTAATAATTTTAAAATAAAATAGTTGAATTAATAGGTTGAAGTTTAATATTTAATAGGATGTGTGATAAAATGATATATATATATATATTATAGGATAGAGTTTAATATTTAATAAATTTTGAATCTAAAATAGTTGAGTTAATAGAATCTAAAATTATACATATATATATTATAGGATGAAGTTTAATATTTAATAAATTTTAAATCTAAAATAGTTAAATTAATAGAACCTAAAATAGTTGAATTAACAGGATGAGGTTTAATATTTAATAGGATAAAATTTAACAATTTTAAATTTTGATAAAGTTTAATAACTTTAAATTTTGAATTAGTTAATATTTAATAGGATAAAGTTTGATAATTTTAAATTTTAAATCAGTGTCATGTGTGAACATATGACACATGATACATATGCATATGAAGTGGCAAATAGTGACAAGTAAGAAAAATAAATCTATACTAAAAAAGTGTCTAGATTCATGTTTTGGCAGGAAAAATAGAAATTCGGCTCACCAATAGAACCTAAAATAGTTGAATTAACAGAAAGAAGTTTAATATTTAATAGGATAAAATTTAATAATTTTAAATTTTGATAAAGTTTAATAACTTTAAATTTTGAATTACTTAATATTTAATATGATAAAGTTTGATAATTTTAAATTTTAAATCAGTGTCATGTGTGAACATATGACACATGATACATATGCATATGATGTGGCAAATAGTGACAAGTAAGCAAAATGAATGCAGACTAAAAAAGTGTCTAGGTTCATGTTTTGGCGGGAAAAATAGAAATTCGGCTCACCAGAACGTGAGATAAAAAAATAAAAAATTAGAACTATTTTTATAATACAAAATAACACAAAAAGTGCAATCAATGAGCATAAATACAAAGTCACATACGAGAAATCAATAACTCCAACTTGGGCTATAAACATGAATAGTGTAACAACCCAGGCGACCGTGGTTCGATATTGTCCGCTTTGGAGACACAGGGCCCTAACCGGTCACCCCTACTCCCTCACGGTTTTGCTTTGGAGTTGCCCAGTCCAGGTCACAACCCAAAACGCGTCTCACCAGGTGAGGTATCAACACACCTTATAAGGAGTGCTTCGTTCCCCTCACCAGCCGATGTGGGACGAGCTGTTACACTCTCCCCCCCTTACGGACACAACGTCCCCGTTGTGCACATCGGCCCGGTCCTAGCTCTGATACCATCTGTAACAGCCCAGGCGACCGTGGTTCGATATTGTCCGCTTTGGAGACACAGGGCCCTAACCGGTCACCCCTACTCCCTCACGGTTTTGCTTTGGAGTTGCCCAGTCCAGGTCACAACCCAAAACGCGTCTCACCAGGTGAGGTATCAACACACCTTATAAGGAGTGCTTCGTTCCCCTCACCAGCCGATGTGGGACGAGCTGTTACACTCTCCCCCCCTTACGGACACAACGTCCCCGTTGTGCACATCGGCCCGGTCCTAGCTCTGATACCATCTGTAACATCCCAGGCGACCGTGGTTCGATATTGTCCGCTTTGGAGACACAGGGCCCTAACCGGTCACCCCTACTCCCTCACGGTTTTGCTTTGGAGTTGCCCAGTCCAGGTCACAACCCAAAACGCGTCTCACCAGGTGAGGTATCAACACACCTTATAAGGAGTGCTTCGTTCCCCTCACCAGCCGATGTGGGACGAGCTGTTACACTCTCCCCCCCTTACGGACACAACGTCCCCGTTGTGCACATCGGCCCGGTCCTAGCTCTGATACCATCTGTAACAGCCCAGGCGACCGTGGTTCGATATTGTCCGCTTTGGAGACACAGGGCCCTAACCGGTCACCCCTACTCCCTCACGGTTTTGCTTTGGAGTTGCCCAATCCAGGTCACAACCCAAAACGCGTCTCACCAGGTGAGGTATCAACACACCTTATAAGGAGTGCTTCGTTCCCCTCACCAGCCGATGTGGGACGAGATGTTACACTCTCCCCCCCTTACGGACACAACGCCCCCGTTGTGCACATCGGCCCGGTCCTAGCTCTGATACCATCTGTAACATCCCAGGCGACCGTGGTTCGATATTGTCCGCTTTGGAGACACAGGGCCCTAACCGGTCACCCCTACTCCCTCACGGTTTTGCTTTGGAGTTGCCCAGTCCAGGTCACAACCCAAAACGCGTCTCACCAGGTGAGGTATCAATACACCTTATAAGGAGTGCTTCGTTCCCCTCACCAGCCGATGTGGGACGAGCTGTTACACTCTCCCCCCCTTACGGACACAACGCCCCCCGTTGTGCACATCGGCCCGGTCCTAGCTCTGGTACCATCTGTAACAGCCCAGGCGACCGTGGTTCGATATTGTCCGCTTTGGAGACACAGGGCCCTAACCGGTCACCCCTACTCCCTCACGGTTTTGCTTTGGAGTTGCCCAGTCCAGGTCACAACCCAAAACGCGTCTCACCAGGTGAGGTATCAACACACCTTATAAGGAGTGCTTCGTTCCCCTCACCAGCCGATGTGGGACGAGCTGTTACAAATAGAATCATCATAATCATATCATCATGTGTGGGAAAAAATAAAAATTAAAGAGCGTTTGATTAATTACCTTTGTGTGTGTATGTGTAATTGGTAGTGACTTAATTAGGAGAGTTGAAGCAATAGATTGAGATTGACAGATTGAAAGAGGTATTTATAATTAATTAATAGGTGTTATATAATGTAGAGGATTTTTGAAAGTGGTATTTATCTTTAGGGGTATTTATCTTTGGATTAAAACCATTTAATTTAATTATGTAGAGTATATGTAGAGGATTTTTGAAAGTGGTATTTATCTTTTACATTATTTTATTTATTGTTTTCATATTTATCTATAGTTTGGATTAAACGGTTTGATTTAATTATGTAGAGATTAAAGGTTTGATTTAATTATGTAGATGATTTTTTAAAGTGATGTGGCAGGTACACATGCATGACATGTGGCGAAAACCAAAACCGGCTCACCAGAGCACGACACATGGCAGACCAGTTACTCTTTTATTATATATAGATAAATTATATATATAACATAATTTACGTTATAATATTTAAAATATATTTTATTCTGTAGATGTATGTCATAATTTTTCATTTTTTTTATTTTATAGAAAACTTTGGCTAAAATTATATTTTTATTGATTGATTTTTATTTTTTGTAAAAGTTGTTAAAGATGCTTTTTAAGAATATGTAAAATTAAATATTATAAAAAAGTAATATTTTATTAAAAATACTAGTTATAATATTTAAAATATATTTATATTGGAAATGAATATCATAATATTTGATTTATTTTATAGAAAACTTAGGCCTTTCGTAACATAACCAACAAGTCTAAATTATTACATCAGTACTATATCAACTCTATCCACAATTTTTCACGAAACACAAACATGCATGCACAGCTCCCCGACGGTATCGAACATCGAACCAAATATACTAAATACTCTAATAATATAACTAATGATATAATTGCTAATATATAGTAGTTGTTGGAATTGAATGCAAATTCTTTAACTTTTGGTATTAGACCAACCACAGTGGTCTTGCTGATTGACAGTGGTAACAGCTGTTACATCAGCTTTTCACTATCTTACCAATTCTTATCAATTCAACCATACCCATACCAATCTAAATAATTAATTAAAAATAAAATAAAAAGAAAAGAAGAGAGAGATAGAGAGAAAGGAGAGATAGAGAGAGAGAGGGTGGGGTGGGGTGGGGTCGTCTACTCAACCGGTACGGCTGTGCCGTTTTTTCCCCATGCCGATTACCCTCGGTGGTGTTGCCGAGAGTACCGGTCGGTACTAGTCCCCTTGACGCCTCCCTTCACGGCCGGCTGCGGATGGTCTAAAAAAAGGGTTTAATTCACGAAAGTGTATCCAACTTGTCACGAAGAGTTATTGTATGTAACGTACTTCCATTTTTACCATTTGACATATCAAAGTTTAAGAAATGGTTATTGTATGTATCCAATTTTATCAAAACGTACCATTTAATATATCCAACTTGTTACGAAAATGTATCCAATTTGTCACAAAATACATTAAATGGTAGGTTTTGATACACCAAATGGTGATAATGAAAGTATAGCATATATAAGAACTTTTCGTGATAAGTTGAATATACTTTCGTGAGTAAACCCCATAAAAATTATAACATAATTCTTAGAGACGATCTTAATAAAATGCTTTATGGGTGATGCTATTATTTAAAAAAAAAAAGATATTACATTAAAAAAAAAAACTGTTCTTATAATGTAAAAACAATATAATATTTTATGGACATTTTTATATTTTCCCACCGATATTATTTATTACTCTTAAATCAACTCAATACAATAACGATTATTAAAATCCACTAAATCCTAAACCCATTCTTTCCAAACCTAAAACTCCAAAATCCAGATCATCTTACATGTTTCTATGAACACCGTACAACCTTCAAAGCCAACAACAAACCGACTTTAACAATTTCACCTCTGCAAAAAGTAAAAATTATCCATGAGAAAAACCCCAAAGGGAGCATAAATTTGGTGTGCATATAAAGGGGTTGGTTGTTGCTTGTGTGTGTGCTCGATTTCCGTGTGAAGCAAGCATCCATCAATGGGGGTTTCTTAACAATCAACAAATCTCAAAAATTGTTTGTTTGTTTTCTCTCATCATGTGTACACTCACTCTGTTTCATATGCTTCATCCACAATCCTAATGTGGTGTTAAGCCCCTTTTATTTCGATTACTTTGTAATCGAAAAAAATACTGATATCTAGTTTAATTTTTGACTTTTGGTTCATAGATTCAGAGATGAGTCAGGAATTGATGTGTGTGGCACCGCCGCCCGCGGCAGCGGTGCCACTGGCGGTGGCGGCGCCGTCGTCGCCACCGCCGACGTCGCTCGCACCTGGATTCCGGTTTCATCCGACCGATGAGGAGCTTGTTAGGTATTATTTGAGGCGGAAGGCTTGTGGAAAGCCGTTTCGGTTCGAAGCTGTAACGGAAATTGATGTCTATAAATCGGAACCCTGGGAGCTTGCTGGTAGTTTAATTTTTAATCAATTGTTCTTTTTGTTAATTTTTATGCTTGATCTTCAACATTTTGATTTGAAATTTACATTGTGTTATAATTTTTTCCCCCAATTTGTAGTTGATGATGTAAAATTTGTGAAATTGGAGTTGAGTGAAACCTAAGAACATATGCATTTGAGATGAAATTTTCAATTGGGATTACCTTATGAACAATCATGTGATTTGATTACCTTCTAGGTCTTTTGTGGATGTGTAGGGGTTTGTTTATTTGTTTATTATTATTTTTTTGGTGTTTTGGGAACTCAAGCCCCCACCATGTGAATTCTATGCCTAGGCCCTAGGGTACGATTTCTGACATTTTGTGTTTTATAGATTGTTAGATTATGGCATTCTTGTGATTTATGGATTGTTGGATTAATGGCATTTTGTGATTATGGATTGTAAGATTGTGAAAGTTGTGATTTATGGATTTTAGATTATGGCATTTTGTGATTTATATGACATTCTGTGATTTATGGATTGTTAGATTATGGAATTTTATGATTTATGGATGTTTAGATGATGACATTTTTGTGATTTATGGATTGTAAGATTCGAGATTTGTGATTTATGGATGTTTAGATTATGAAATTTTTGTGATTTATGAATTGTAAGATTCAAAGATTTGTGATTTATGGATGTTTAGGTTATGACATTTTTGTGATTTATGGATTGTATGATTCGGAGGTTTGTGATTTATGGATGTTTAGGTTATGACATTTTTTTGATTTATGGATGTTTAGATTATGACATTTTTGTGATTTATGGATGTTTAGATGATGACATTTTTGCGATTTATGGATTGTAAGATTCGAAGATTTGTGATTTATGGATGTTTAGATTATGAAATTTTTGTGATTTATGAGTTGTAAGATTCAAAGATTTGTGATTTATGGATGTTTAGATTATGACATTTTTTGTGATTTGTGGATTGTATGATTCGGAGGTTTGTGATTTATGGATGTTTAGGTTATGACATTTTTGTGATTTATGGATGTTTAGGTTATGACATTGTTTGTGATTTAATGGATTAGATTATTCTTCGCTGAAGACGAGGGACCTTGAATGGTACTTTTTTAGTCCCGTAGATAGGAAGTATGGCAATGGTTCACGTTTGAATCGCGCTACTGGGAGAGGGTATTGGAAGGCAACTGGGAAGGACCGTCCTGTACGCCATAAGTCTGAGATGATTGGGATGAAGAAAACACTGGTTTTCCATAGCGGTCGGGCCCCAGATGGTCAGCGCACTAATTGGGTAATGCATGAATATAGACTTCTGGATCAAGAATTGGAGAGAGCTGGAGTAGTGCAGGTTTGAACTATGAATCACCCATGATTATTCTATCATGCAGTTAGTTTTAGATATACATATGTTGTAATGCATACTTGGAAAATAGAATTGAAAGAAATGTGTGTTTTTGTTTTGTGTGTGGCGAAAAGGATGCGTTTGTGCTATGCAGAATTTTTCAGAAAAGTGGTTTAGGGCCTCCCAATGGGGACCGTTATGCACCCTTTATTGAGGAAGAGTGGGATGATGATGCAACCCTTGTGGTTCCTGGTGGAGAGACTGAGGATGATACGACCACTGGCGATGAGGCTCAGGCTCAAGGAAATGACTTTGTGCAGGTATCATCTTGATTGCCCCTTGTTTCTGTAATTGTAGCTATACATATATCACGTTTGTGTGTGTGTATGTATATATATCTGTGCTTTATGCTCACCTAAATTAGTCATAGCCTTTTTAGATAAACTTGTTTAAAAATTATGTAGAAAAACTAAAAAAGGTGACACTTGAATGTTGGTTTCTTCTTGATTTGTTCTTGGATAATCACGTCTTACAAGCGCGGTTATGGGCTAAAATCTTCATACGATCTTTTAGAGTTGATAATGATGCAGCCAATCTATGCATACAATAAAGGAAATCCACAAGCAATAGAAGAAAGTTTTTCATATTTTCTTTAAGAAATTGATTATTTTCTTTGGGTTTCATTTGCCGGATGCTCGGTAATGATTACTTTAGCTATGTGGCGGGGAAGATTTTGTTTTACATGCACGATTTTGATGATAGTGTTTTTCAAATGTCCAAAGGGAAAATACGTAAAATAAGGATTGGTACAAAATGTGAAACTCGGCGTGCATGGACTCCGTTACGTGTATTTTAAACTGTTTTCTTTAAAATATTTATGTTCCATTGACTAAACCTTTTTCTCAGTTCTTCATTTTATCTTTTCTCATCAAGTAAATGAGACCTAAAGTTGTAGCATTACTTTTCACGTTATACAAAAAGGACTCAGAAAATTAAAATGGTAAATTGTAAACAGTTAGGGCCTTAGCCCGCCTTAGCATATACCTAACATGAGATTCTTACCGTCTTATTTATAGAGTTGCGTTAAATGTATGACACATAATTTGCTTGAATGTTATATTATTTGTTGTTCTGATGTTCTTAAATATCAATCATAGATCCATAGCAAATATTAATAGAGTAATTATGTTGTAATTTCAAGTAAATTGTATGTTGTCCTTGAATGATATCAAGAAAGTTACTCACTTCCCCACAAAGGAATCAAATCAATAAAACGACTTAGGATTTAGAAATGTGTTTCAAGGTTATAAATTTGTTCCCTTTTTTGATCTTTTTTACTTCTTAAGTCGAATTTGATTTTTTGTAATCACGTGGATAAGTTAGGGTTTGCAACGTTGAAACTTCATGGAAGAAGAAGATGATGATGAGTCTAGGAACACTGGCCTTTATGTTGGTGAATTGTAAAACATAAATTTGGAGGAGTTTGTATGTTAAGAAATATGAAAGGTGCTTCAAAATTATATCGGTTTATTTACTGCGTCAAGTATCAATAAGTTTCCTTCCCACCCTTGGTAACATATCAGAGGTGTACCATTGATGGAGGGTAATTCCGTAACTCTAATTGACTTGATCTCCGCAATTAGATGTTATATGAAATTACCCATTTCCTAGTGCAACGTTGACCATAACCCCGAGTTGTTGACCACGAGGATACCCGGTTGGGGATATGGGAGGGGCACTTTCGGTCTTTCTTGAAAGTTTGAGAGTTTTGCTTCACAGGTTATAAACATGGAAACCAAGGCTAAAAACGTAAACTAGAACTTACAATCTTGACCGAGATAGAAACAATGCGAACGCAACAAATTACTTTACTCAATGATTTTGACTTGATATTTATAAATGTTGTATGTGTGAGAGTGTTCTTTTCATACAAATATAAGTATACAAATGGATCTCTTGTGTTTTCTTTTTCACAGGAAGTGGCTGACATCAACGTGCCTTATCGAAGCGAGGACTCTCTGATCGATCATCCCGAACCCATCCCATTTGTGTGCAAGAGGGAAAGGGCCGAAGATGGGGGTTTAAACCGTGGACCCGGTGAGCTACAGACTTTTTCTCTCTTCCACAACAAAAGGCCGAAGCTAAGTGATCCCATCGCCAATGGCAGCAACGGAAATGGTTCAGAAGACTCGACCACAAGCCAAGATCCAAGGACCACACAAGTGTCATCTGCGCTTATGGAGTTCCCTCTGCTGCAATCTCTCGAAGCAAAAGAAAGCCACCCATCTGGTAGCCAACCATCATTTGACTCTTCTACCCTTGAGAAATCGGTTCCCCCAGGGTACTTGAAGTTCATAGGTAATTTAGAGCGTGAGATCCTTAACATTTCAATGGAAAGAGAGACGTTGAAGATTGAAGTGATGCGTGCACAGGCGATGATCAACATTCTTCAGTCCAAAATCGGGGAGTTGAGCAGGGAGAACAACGAGTTGAAAGGGGGGCAGGGCGGGCAGGTAATCTAGATTTTGTAGTTTTTCGGTGGTAGGAAAACCAAGACTCGTGTTGTTGTTATGCAATGAATTGGGAAGAAGAGGCAGCCGCTAGAGGTCTAGTTTGTATGTATGCAACCCGTCCTTGGAGAAACGATGCGTAGAATTAAATAAAACGTGCTTCGTGTTTATTCTTAACGAAGGTCTTTATTTGCAAACTCGACTAATCTCCTTTAATTTTGTTGTCCATGCTTAAACATATTGGGTGCTTATTGGTTTTAATCAAATGGATTTAGGTAGATCTGATCCATTTATCCAACGGACTTTGGATTGTGCCTTCCGATTGAATCCAATTAACGACGACTATTCAATCCAATGGATAATTGAAGCAGTCGAATTTATCAATTGGACATTACTATACATCAATTGAAGCCATTTGATACTTTAATCCTAACTTTAGCCAATTGTTTATATATGTTTTTATGTTGGTTTTTGGTAAATGTTTTGAGTTGTGATTAAGAAAACTTTAACCTGCATAGGATGGATAGGCCACTATCATACCAAAATTAGGGATTTCCAGCATAATGTTGGTTTATGTCAATTCTAGCATCGTCAACACCAAAGTTACATATATAGGGGAAGGTTCAAACGAGAAGCATGTCACTTTAAGAAAAGTGAGGAGCAATCTGAGCCACTCATCTCGCGGTTACGGTGGACGTGATCACCGGAGGATTGACGCGATTCATGGGAGGGTAGAGATTATTAAAGGGAGGGACCGGTCAAAGCTGCTTTTGTTGACCGAGATGACTGGTTGAGATTGCTTCCCGCATTTTCTTAAAAAGTTATATTTTTCGTATGAACCTCCCTCTATAATTTATATATATATATATATATATATATATTATATAGAGAGAGAGAGAGAGAGAGGAAAGTTCAAATGTGAACCACTTTTTGGTTGTGAACGTGAGGACAACCGAGAGCGCGACACGTGGCGGATGACTAGGCGCCACGTCAGGATCACGGCGGATGACTAGGCGCGATTCATGGGAGGGCATTGAATTAAAGAGGGGGTCCACACTCAAAGCCGCCACGTGTCGCGCTCTCGGTTGTCCTCACGTTCACAACCAAAAAGTGGTTCACATTTTCAATGCCCTCCCATGAATCGCGCCTAGTCATCCGCCGTGATCCTGACGTGGCGCCTAGTCATCCGCCACGTGTCGCGCTCTCGGTTGTTCTCACGTTCATAACCAAAAAGTGGTTCACATTTGAACCCACCCATATATACTATATAGGGAATGAATAAATGAATGAATATACAACAACCATTATTTTAACGCGATGCCCACCCCAACTACCACGTGGTGAAGAAGCTAAGCTAATATAGATGTATTAATGCTATACAGATTAAGGACCTCACAATAATACAACTTAACCTCTTTACCACAATAATTATATTATTTTTCGCCATCTTTTTCATTATTTCCATATTTAAATATATATATATATATATATATATATATATCGTGGACCATCTTATTAAAATATACAAACTTATAGTTACCAACTAACTCAAATATCTCTCATTTTGACTTTAGGCACCCTAGAGCGTCCAAGTTTTTGGATCTCTAATAACTTCTATTTTCATATTCTTTTTCTTGTTATATTATTATTACTTTAACAAATAAAAACTTTAAAAAAAACATATAACAAATATTGAAACAAAAATGTAAACAAAAACTTGGGTTATTATTCAAATGCCTAATTTCTTATGAAACTATGTGAGTGGATAATAATCTATATCCCATAATAAATTAAAGATTCAGACAAAAAAAATACTAAAAGGTTGTTTGACCGTTGTTGAATGATGTGATACTGGATAGTTTTAAGTGATTAGAATGATTAAGAAGCGTTCCAATTTTATCGGATGTCCCCGTAGGGGGTGATGGCCATGCCGAAGCTCCTTCCCTGTGCTCTCTTTTTTGCCGTTCAAAAAAAAAAGAATGATTAAGAAGCTTTTATAATATAGTGTAGAAATATGATTGTTTGATAACTGTTGGAATGAAATCAAGATGCTTAATGTTTTTTTAAGGCTGTCCAAGCCAATGGCCCGACTAATCCCTGGCAAGATCAGGGCTAAAGCATGCCTTTGTAAATGTCTACAAGTTGTGCATGGAGAAATTTGAACTCGGGTTAGACATTGTGAACCCCCAAGCCTTATCTACTCTACCACAACACTAATTGGCGATGCCTAACGGTTAAAGGATGCCCATGATACAAAACCATTCAAAGAATTTTAAAACCATTAAGAGACACTTTTTTTTTTTACTAAACAAAATTCACCTCTTAACGAATGAGACTTTTAATAAGTAAACAAACAACCCTTCAAATAAACCTTAATAAATTATTTTTAATTCTAAAAACGTTAATTAAATGAAAAAGGATAATTGTGATCCCAAAAGTCATATAATGTTGGCAGTCACTTATTCTCCGTCAATCCCTATGAAATGAAGTAGAACAAAAGTTCTAAATAATTACAGGTTCCATTTCAAATTAAATAATACCATATAAACTATTTATATATAGCTTTAAAACAAACAACATGATTTTAATATGTTCTGTATGCAAACATACAGCCACTTATTTCCTTATGGATTTGTTTTTCCAATCAATTTCTTAACGATAAGTTAACACACACACACGTTCTAGCGATATCGGGCCTCCAATTGGGCAATCCCACTAATCTGCTGCGACCCGGCCCAACCTATGGCTGAACCCGACTGGCAGGGAAGTGGATACCATAGACTTGATCCTTCCATACCGGCCCCGAACCCGGCACAAATGACCAAATCCAAAGTCTGAATATCTCAGAAATGTCACTCGTGGGATTCAAACCCTGGTAGTATGGCTTTCACCTCACACTCCTCAGGGATGTTACCTATCCAACTGAGCTAACACCCTTGATTTGTTTTTCCAATCAATTAATTCATAAACCAGAAAGGTAAAAATATATTTGTATAATACACTACCACACATCTTAATTCTAATTATTCTTTTTATCTTTGTCGATTTTATAATATAATCTTATAGTTTTAAGAAAGAAATAAAAGTTTTATGTTTAGATAATATACGAATGTGAAGCCCCTATACTAATTTGAAAAAAAAAAAATGTTCATGGGCTGTAACATTAAAATAACAAATTCAAAATTCCTGATTTTTTTTATAATTTGTTTAATTTAATACTTAATTTAGGTTTATAATAATCTCTTCATAAAGATAATGATTAAAGATTCTATTAGAACTCAATAATTATCTTAATCATACTTTAGAACTTAATTTTATCCATAATTTGATCATGTCTATGAGTTAGTTACATGATTTCAAAATGAAACTTTAAAAAGTTATTTACTAATACATATTGTTTACGTATAATCTTAAATTTTAAGTAACATACATCAATGACCAATACCTGATATATGAAAAAATATATATATACATCTATATATAAGGCTATCAGTACCCCAACCTTCTCAATCCGACTGCCACATCAGCTTATTTCTAACCCTCTCATTAACCCTCTGCAACCCGTATCCCAACCCTCTCATTTTGTATTATATAAAACACACACGACACACACACACAACACGCCCGCGCTTAGTGGTGTGGTGATACCGCTGCAGCCCCCAGCCCACCGAGCTCCATCATTGCGTACCGCTGTCCGCTGAGCCTAGGCATGCGGTACACATAGCCTAACAAATAAGTAAGTAGGCTGACACATATTATCTTCTAATAAGCTTATACCAGTATTTTTCTGTTTAAACATGAACCTGGACGCATTTTCCACTCGACGTATGCATCTGGTCATTTCTATAGATAAAAACAAAAACAAATGGGCCAGCCCAAAAGACGGGCGAACCCAAAATCCCAAATTCAAAAGTAAAGGAATTAAATTGTTGTTTAATTAAA
This sequence comes from Centaurea solstitialis, assembly GCA_030169165.1. Lineage (NCBI taxonomy): Eukaryota > Viridiplantae > Streptophyta > Magnoliopsida > Asterales > Asteraceae > Centaurea > Centaurea solstitialis. The sequence goes on from CM058046.1 coordinate 8,149,280, forward strand.
AAACAAAAAGCGGTTCGTTTGGTGCCACGGAGGAGATGGGGTGTAAAAAGGAAGCATCTGCGAATTGCGTGTTAACAGAGACTTGTTTTTCACTAAATTAATTTAAATTAAAAAGTCGTCAAATTGGACCAACAAAAACCCCTCTTTTTCACTTTTCTCCCTTGAAATCAATCAAAATGGCTAACTCCATGAAGAAACCCTAAATCATCAATTTCACATCTTTCTCTTTCTCTTTCTCTCTTTCAAAATCAAAATCAAATTCTTCAAATTCAATTCTTCAATTCTTCATATATGGCAGTAGTTCTTGATTCTCTACCACCAGCAGCACCACCGCCTTCTTCCCTTGCTCCTGGTTTCAGGTTTCATCCGACCGATGAAGAGCTCGTTCGCTATTACTTAAGGCGTAAGATTTGCGGAAAGCCTTTCCGATTTGATGCTATTTCAGACGTTGATGTCTACAAAGTCGAGCCTTGGGATCTTCCAGGTCAATTTTCAATTTCTTCTTCTTCTTCTTCTTTTGTAATCAAAGTATATGCGGTTTGTTGTTTGCTTTTATGCTCTTTGAATTTTCGAATGATTCTATTCGGATCGATAGTATATGCATCTGGAATGATATAAGTGGGATCCATGTGGTTATACTGCGAAAATTCGTGTTGTATTTGTTAAGTTTTTAGACCTAATTTGTTACCTTATCTGTTTGGTCAACGAGATGGTTTGAATTGTTTTTACTATGATGTTTATGGAGTCCCGAATCGTATCGAAATTCGCTTTCCAATTTGATTTAAATCATTTGGATATCTGTTGTAAGACTTTTTAGAAATTCTTAGGTTTTTAGAATTTTGTAGAATATTTTGTAGAATTCTTAGGTTAATTGCTTAATTTTGTTTGGTCAATTTTGGTGTGCAGGTTTGTCTAGACTCAAGTCCAGAGACCTGGAATGGTACTTTTTTAGTGTTTTGGATAAGAAGTATGGGAATGGATCGCGTACGAACCGAGCGACTGATAGAGGGTATTGGAAGACTACGGGGAAAGACCGGTCCGTTTACCATAGGTCGCAACTGGTTGGTATGAAAAAAACTTTGGTGTATCATAGTGGTCGGGCACCGAAGGGCGAGAGGACCAATTGGGTTATGCACGAGTACAGACTCATTGATCAGGAGTTGGAAAAAGCTGGATTGTCCCAGGTGAGGATGATGTGCCGTGTTTAACCTAGATGCATAAGTAATAGCTGTATAAATGAGAAAATTATATTGGTTTTGGCACCGGAGTATTCAAATATTTGAAGAAAATAGACTTTGATGTAGTCTAGCTGGTCATGGTTGTGGTTGTGCTTGTTTTGTCTTATTGTGTTGTGCTGATCTTGCTGCATCTTATTGACTTGGATTTTGGGTTGGCAGGACGCATTTGTTCTTTGTAGGATCTTCCGTAAGAGTGGTTCTGGACCGAAGAACGGTGAACAGTATGGAGCACCATTCGTTGAGGAAGAATGGGAGGATGATGAGCTGGTCATGGTTCCCAAGCAGGAGTCTGCTGAGGAATTGCCTGTTGATGATGATGATGCCTATCTAGATGCAAGTGACCTTGAGCAGGTTTGAGATTTTATGCTTCTATTTAGCTTTACCCTTCTTTCTGTTGGTACACATCAAGTCTACTTTTTTAGATGCTTGATTATAATTAGAAATTTCTACTTTAGGTAGGTAGTCAATTTTCATATTGAAGTAATGATGGAACCGTGTAATATTTCGTTTAGCAACCATAAAAGGGGGAAGCAGGAGGAAGAAAGAGGATCTCAACACACTTTATGTGTGGGAGCCCGTTTGGGATTTTTGACTGCGACGCATCATCTCAAAATCACATATAAAGAAACAGATTTGACCAATAAGTTTACTTATTTGTCCTTATTAATGTTTCATAATTTAAAATATCCTCCACCTTAACTCAACCTATAATTAATTAATTTCACTTCACGAAGCGAGTTTGACCAATCAATTGACTTGCTTCTTCTGTTTCTTTAATGAAAGTTAATGTTAGGTTTTTTTATCTGGCACGTATAGTTAGCGTATTGCCTTTGCAATATCGAAGGAGAAATGTAATCAATGCTTTCACAGATGCCACATAACCATACAAACCCTATGGCTGCTTTGAATTGCCCTGTGCCCCTTGATGAATTATCAGTCCATTCAGTCACATTAGAAGCATACATTTGATTACATTCAGAGCACACTAATCTTGGATACTTTATCCCTAGTTTATCCCTTTGAAATTGGATACCAAGGGGAAGCAGGAATGAGACCAATTGGGCACTGCTCTCCGCCTGTTGTAAGAACAAAAAAAGTCCTTATAGAGTTCCACTCGACCAGTGAGATATTTTTTTTGGCTGAAGACAAAAAGTTGTAATTTAGTATTTGATATTAGTTTCATTACCATCAACCTGATTATCGGATCATCCTACCCAGTAAAAGTCTCATGTAATCCAATCTAATTATTTATGTACAAAAATGCATTGTAATGATCTGCTCATGGGCTTGATGGGTGACTCAATGGGTATCCTACCACTTGGTGCATTATGCATTTAATTCGCTGGCATGTGAGCATCAGTCTCACATTCTGCCTTTGTGGTTGGGAGTTATTGTTTTTATTTGGAAGAGTTCTTTAAAGTAGCATTATCACCATATCTGAAGATAATCAACTGAAATATCCGGAGAAACAAACCAGATTCATATCCAAATGTTTGCTTCATAAAACAATGTAGCGGTATGCTACTCATGTAATCATGTTCCGAAAAAGAAATATCCAACTTACTCAGAAAGATAACTCATTAATATCAACATATACACAAATCTAGGTGGAATATTGGCTGTTGATGCCATGTGTGCATAATTCGCTCATTTCGGCTATTCCAATTGTTATGTGGATTTACTTATTTATTTTTATAATTCTGACCAATACCCCTTTATTTCCCTTTCACCTCAGATTCTCGGCTCAGACATGCCAGATGAAGATGGTCCCCTTCCATTGAACTACCATCAGGGTAATGACGTCAGCTGTGGTGATGTGTCCACAGAAATAATTGACGAGACCGAAAATTTCTTGGTGGACGGTGTTGAGGATCAACCTCAGGATGACAAAGAAGACGAACCGAAGTTGTTTGATTTGCCCGTTCAGAATGAGATGGATCCAAAGTCTGTCAAGCACGAATACATTGGTGAAACAAACAATACCATGGATTTTGATGTGGATTACTTGCTTGATGAACCATTTTTTGATGCTTCTACCGGTGACTTCCAATTCGACGGAACTTCATTCTTCGAAGCAGACGATGTTAAAAACGATGTCAAGACTGAGCCTGGCCTCGATATGTTTGATGAGTATGCCTTCTTTAATCCAACGATGGATAACTTGGGATACACATTTGACTCCCCCACTCTAGAGGTAAATTTCACTGCAAATTTTTTTTTTCTTCTTGTCATCAGTTTTAAGTTGGATTCTAATCTAATTTGATACCATTTTTGGATAATCAGAATACGAATGAACAAACCCATCAAGTGAGTGAAATTAGCCAGCAACTCTTTGAAGGGCAGAACAACGATTTTACCTCTTCGAAGCTGGAACATCCAGATTTGGCAACATGTAACCTTGACGGAACTCAAGTGAGCGAAGAAAGCTGGCAACTCTTTGAAGGACAGAATAACAACGGTGCCTCCTCTTCTAACCAAGATTCGGCAACAGGTAGCGCGGAAGAAACTCACGAGTCGCAACTGTTTGAAGAACATTGCAACGATCTTGCCATTTCTTCAAAGCAAGAGGATGCAGATTTGCCAACAGGTAACATTAAAATCTTATATTCACAGAAACAGCGTTTTTACGTATATTTCACCCTCCCAGAAACCAATTCTCTGGTGGGTTATACTGGGTTAGGGGCTTTGGTTTTCCATTAAGTCTTGTAAAAATAAAGTTGTCTGTGTGGCTTAATCTGTCAGTAGAGATTGAAAAGGTTTTTGTTTGGGAGGGGTTTTTCATAGATGGAATGAGTGTTTTTTAATTTGGAGAGACAGGTTTGGACAAAACTTGGTCTTCTGCATAAAGCTTCCTCTTAAAAGCTTACTAGCTTACTGAATAATCCAATTTCTATATCATTAAGCCACTACCAAACAGTCATGTATAGTTGACTGAATAAGCTATGAGTCCCATTAAGCTCATTATGCTGCTAAGAAACATTCTCTTAGTCTGCTAGATACGGGAAATGCATTATTTTTAAATGTTGAGCTGGTTTTGTTTGTTGCGCGTGCAGAGTTTGCATACCCATTTTTCAAAAAGGCGAGTTGCATGTTGGACAACATATCCGGACCACCTGCATTTTCATCGGCAAAATACTTGGCTTCTGCTTCACAAGCTTCTACCTCGGTTCGCGTCACTACGGGCATGATCCGGATACAGGATATTTCTTTCACGGGCAGCAAGATGGATTGGTCAATGGGGAAGCACGGTCAACTCAACATCGTCCTCTCGTTTGGGTTGGAGCAAAACGACGATAATTACAGTTTACGTGAAAGAAAAGGGGATTCTCGAAGTTGGTTATACTGCTTATTCGTTTGGATCATGGTTCTTTCGTTGAGCTTGAAGATGAGCAGTCTTATTTGCCCCAGGTCATACATGAGCTGAACGAACGAACAGAAGAAACTTTCTTTATGCGTTCATGGTTTAATCTTATCTTAGCATCTTTAACAAATAATCATTACGGAGGCCACCGTGTAAGCTGACTGCTGCTCTGATGGTTCTAAATCTGGAGTTGGAAAATGTGTTTTTTTTGTTAAAAGAAGTTGGTAAGAACATTAGAAAGATTCTGGGATTTATGTGGAACTGGAAGGAAATAGTACATCGCTGTTTCATCTCTTTCTTGATTTTGAATTATGTATTGTTCTTATATGCTGCTATATATCATATAATACTGGTTTCAGGTGGCCATGCCAGTTTTGAATCTTGGATGGGACCATAACTGGATCTGAGGGAAAATGCACACTAGTACTGTTCATGCTCTGTTTGTGTTTTTTGCAAATACCAAATAGAACCAGCTAAACAGTTGGTTGTCGCCTTGTCGGTAAGAAAAGTAGTTATCGTTAGGCCGTTGGTAGCGCCTGTCGGCTTGCCTTCCAGCTCCAGCCGGGTTCCGTTACTTTCCCATGCAGGCTTCAGCCACGGGTTCTGGGGAGGGCTTCCAAGCCCATCGCTACTCGAGAGTCTCTCTCTCTCACTCTGCTTCTTTCTCCCTCTTGAAATATATAGAGATTAAGGTAGTGAGGGGGCTTCTGAGTAGTGGTATTCCTATTGAGGGCGGACTTGTAGGTAGCGGTATTCCTATTGAGGGCTTGGTGAGGCTTGTGGGTAAAGCTGATGTATAACTGGCAACACCCATAAGAATATGAATTATGTGTTGGTTCAAAAAATCAAATTATGTTGGTCTTTGTGTTACCTGAAGAGTACAAAAAATATAAGCATATGACTTTAAATTACATAACTTCTCGTTATTTTTGAGTTCATAGAAAAAAGTTTATTAGATAAACCATAAGGATTTCAAAACCGCCCTTATCTTTTATATATTATTCACGTCCTATTATTTAATAATGAGTGCATCAATCTCAAACATCTTCTATATATAAAACAAGAATAAGATAGGTTTTTAATTCTAAAAGTTTGTTTTAATCTTAAAAGTTTGAAATGTTAATGAAAAACATTAACACAAGTTGAGATAAAAACCCAATTGATTTATATTGATTCACACAAAATATTATTCAGAATAGTCAACATTGCTATTGCAAATGATCTCAAGATTTCTTTTTTGAACGGCAAGTTAACACACACACGCTCCAGCGGTATCGGGCCTCCAATTGGGTAATCCCACTAATCCGCTGCGACTCGGCCCACCTATGATCTCAAGATTATATTGCGAAGATAGATAAAAGACTAAAAATGGTGTGGTAAATATGGAAATAGTTATTGATTGATTTTGCTTCTAGAAATATTCGGAAAAACAGTTTTATATGTATTATTAGCATTTTTTTTGTTAGATATCGATTTAATAAATATTCTCGAAACAGATTCCAGAAAGTCTAATTAAAAAAACGGTTCCCCGGGTCTGTAGAAAAACAACCATGGCTCATGTTTAACACGATTTCCTTAAACAAAATTTTCGTATGTTCCCTATGTACTGCCAGATAAAATCACTTTCCTGACTAGAAATTTTTGTATACTGAGAGAGCGTATGAATTTTTGTGTGCCTTTGGAATGAATTCTAGACCCGTATATATACAGAAGAATGAAACCGAAAATAATGAATTCGTTAACATAGAAGAATGAAAACAAAAATAGTTAATTCGTAATTAACGCAGAAGAATAAAACATAAAATAATTAATTCTTAATTAACATAGAAAAATGAAACCGAAAATAAGTAATTCGTAATTAACACAAATTGAGATTTTGGAGCTGCATTCGTGTCCGCAGGTCATGCCTACGTATAAATTCGACGATTTTAGCCTACGAAAATCCACAAAGGCACCCCCCTACGCGCCTGTAGATGTTGGAGTAAAACCATATATAGAAGCTTGTAGGTTTCTTGCCCCTCCAAAGATATAAACTACTCTCCATTTTATCCTTCCTCCTATGTATAACAAATCTCATAGGGTACGTTTGGTTGTGAAAAATTTCTAGTTTTAAACAAAAAAAAGTTCAAGGCAAACGAAAATTTGAAAACGCGTATGATTCATTCAGTTTTCAAAAGCTATCTAAAAAATATTTTTTTTTGTTTTCTAACTTATATGTAAATTAGAAAACTTACGAAGATAAAAGTAGAAATAAGGCCTCATTTAGGTTTGTACATAGAGCCTTCATATAACATCGGCCAAGCTTGTCACCACCATCCTCCATCAACGTATATGTGTTGTCTTAATGCAACATGTTGTATGTTTATAAACCAAGTGTACATATGTCTTGTGTTTAAATATAATATAGGGTTAGACGTTCAAAGAATTTTTTGAAAAACCAGAAAAACAAGAAAACCTTTGTAGTTTTTCATCTGGACTTTATGTACTACACTTGTTCATAGACGTAGTTTGTAATATGTACATATTTTGTAATATGTATAGGTGCATGATGCACTTATGCATCAAAACAAAAAAAACAACTTAATTTATTGCCATGCACAACTGTATGTGATTCAGATGGAGGGATAAGAAGGTGTTCGTCAATTTTTCCTTTTTCGACGTTTTCCTTGGGTGTGGGTCGTTGTGTATATATTAACCCGGTGCGGGACCGACCCAAGTCCAGTTTACACTTATAACCGAATGTGTATATATAATATAAGGGAGGTTCATATGAAAAATATATTTTTTTAAGAAAACGCGAGGAGTAATCTCAACCACTCATCTCAGCCAACAAAGACGGCTTTGACCGGTCTCCCTCTTTAATAATCTCTACCCTCCCATGAATCACGTCAATCCTCCGTGATCACGTCCACCGTAACCGCGAGATGAGCAGCTGAGATTGCTCCTCACTTTTTCTTAAATTGACGTACTTTTCGTTTGAACCTTCCCCTATATAATATAATCCATGTGTATGTTATATATATATATATATATATATATATATATAGAGGGAGGTTCATTTGTAAAGCTCAAATAAGTTGTAAACTTTGTAAACCCATCGTGGCCCTTGATCAGAAAAATCAAAGGTGGATATGGATTCATAGAAAGTATGGAAATGTGAAATATATGGTAAGTCAATGATTATGGAAAAATGGAAATGTGAAATATGGAAACGTTTTTGAAAATCAATGGTGTGGATTAGTTTACACGGTTTACAAGATATTTAAGGTTTACATATGAACCTCCCTCTATATATATATAGGGATGGGTTCAAATGTGAACTACTTTTTGGTAGTGAACGTGAGGGCAGCCGAAAGCGCGACATGTGGCGGATGACTAGGCACCACGTCAGGTCCACGACGGATGACTAGGCGCGATTCATGGGATTCATGGGAGAGCATTGAATTAAAGGGGGGACCACACTCAAAGCCGTCACGTGTCGCGCTCTCAACTGTCCTCACATTCATAACCAATAAGTGGTTCACATTTGATCTTTCCTCTTCCTCTATATATAAATATATATCTATATGTGTGTGTGTCCTTCGAAAATCTTTAAAGAACACGGATGGAGAAAATTTACAGGTTGGACCCTCCAGGTGCTGGAAAAAGGATGGGAAGGGTGCAAGCAAGGGCACGTGTTAGAATTTTAGAGGACTGCAATAATGGTTAAGAAAAAAAGATTAAATAATATATTTTTAAAAAGGAAAGGAGCAGATTGTTCTTTCATTTGAAGAAATATCTGTAATAACCGTAATGATTGAAGACCAGTTTCAAAAGTAAAATACAGATTTATTTATTTATAAGGCCTTTGAAAGCATAATCCACAAGTTTTTGTATCCCCATGTGCCATATCACTATCATATACTTTACTCATAAGACTTTATTAAATCCTCAATAGGAGTACTACCATCTATAAGTCTGAATACCTTTTATACGTATTTTTCAAGAGAGAGAAAGAAGAAAAGAATGTGTATATGTGAAAGAAAGAGAGAGAGAGAAAGAGAGAGGGCTGCAATGGCTTGCGACCCTTGCCAGAAGCCTGAGTTGAAGCCGCGTATGGCAGCTTGACGAAGCCCTCCCAAGCCTGCACCCAATCTCGTGCCCTAGCCCGAAGGGGTTCCGAGGGCCTAAATATTGAAGTCCCATTTCTAGATTTTTCACTAGATCTCAAGGATTAAAAATTAGAGTTTATTCTTAATTAAATTATAACAAAATAACTTAATGAAACAAATTATATAAAAGAATATTATCACTTTCTTAAAATTCACACATATATCCTTCTACTAACTTTATAATCTAAGCACAAGAACAAAGAAAAAAGTACAAAATATAGTCTGAAAGATAATATTTTTCCGGCTATCTTACATAAATATGATATTCAATATTTGTTATCTTATTTTATCATACAACCTATCCATTTTGAAAAGACAATTTGTGTTGTTTATACATATAGACATTTATCAAAAGATGTGATATACAAATATCCAAAAACTTAATTAAAACTTCTAATTAATTATTAATTCTTAGTTCTTAATTCTTAATCCTTCAGCATTTGTTATGGAGATCAAAATTACAAATGAATAATGACAAAACAGAAAATGTCTTAGGATCAAAAACTACATAATCGATGATTTCAATAATTAAGATGAATAAATAAGTAATTTTAGATATGGCATATGCCCAAAAAATACCACGCTAGCCTTGTAAACATTTATTTGCAAATGTTGACCTTGTAACATGTACTTTGATCATCCTTTTAATAATCGTCTTTCACTCATTCGTAGGTTGTTGACAAAATATTGTCATATTACTACCATTTTAATATCATTATATCAAAATTACTATTTTATTCTTAGTTTTCTTATAATCTAACTTGTTGAAAATGTCACATATTACTTTTTTGAGTAGAGCAAAAATGAAATGCATATGATTTGTTTGAAGGACCATATATGGCAACACTAATAGAAGAGGGAGCTTCAGGAGAAAACCTCAAATTAACAGAAAACTGAAGAACACCCAGATAGCTCTTCATTTGGACGGTAGACACACATGTATAAAAACAAATTAAGTAGTGTTTTGTTTTTATGCTAAAGATACATGTTTCAAATTACTTATATACACAAATCATACTATCCAGTGAAAACTTATGATGTTTTTCAGTTTCCCTTTTTTTAAGTTTTTTTCTTCTTTTGAACTTGATCCTTAGTAGAACATAGTAACATTGTTATTATTTAAAAGAAAAAACATTGAGACATTGAGTGACTAGATAAAATAATTTATGAGTTTTTTCATCCACAGTAAAACTAACGATTTCCAATAGTAACAATATTTAACAAATATAGAAATGTAACATGACATTCTTTGTATTTTAGATACATCTTAAAATCTCTTAAGTTTGACAATTAAAAGATTCACAAACACTATTTATTTTATTTTTAAGAGAGGGTTTAAAACCTCTTCCCTCCATTGAAATTTTAAGAGGTATACCATCAACCTAAAATTAGACTTATTATCTCTAATAAAACAAACGACACCTAATGACCTAAGTAAAAAAAATGTAAAATGTTTGGATCTTAAAGAGGATGAAATTTATTGTTACCTTTTTCCACTTTGGGCTGCTACAAATTATAGGGGTGGGTACTGGGTAGTGTTGGCCAAATTTCGGGTTCGGGCCGGTTCGGACCGGTTTGACCAAAACCCGGTTTGCTACAGTGTTGGTCAAACCCGGGTTTGGTCAAACCCGGGTTGAGTCGGCCCGGGTTCCGGCTGGGCTCGGACCAGTTTCCGGCCCGGTTCCGGCCGGGTTCGGACCGGTTTCCGACCCGGGTTTCGGATTCAACCCGGGTTCGGCCCGGGTTCCGGACCGGTTTCCGGCATGCGGGCTGAGACCCGGGTTTGACCGGGTTCAGTCGGGTCGGGTTGGTCAACGGGTCGGGTTCGGGCTAGCCCATCGGTTCGGTTCGGTTCGGTTTCGTTTGACCATCACTAGGGGTGGGCATATATATAGAGAGGAAATTACAGTCTTAAAATTGAGCGTTGGAGTTGAGTCGTAGGTAAGTAGCTGGTTTGTAGCCAAGTCAAAAAGAGCGAGTTTCGAGTCGGCTTCATCCCACTCTAGAAAGTGATCGAGACAACACAAACGTAGTAGTGTCGAGGTACGTAGTGGTGGGGATGTTTCAATTAGTCATTTAGTCCCGAGCCGAAGGAGTGAGGTGGTAGATTCCAACGTGTGAATCGAATCCACCCGTGTTTGTGTGGGAAGATTGGGTGAGGGAATCGATGTACATGATATGAATAAAAAAAAGAGTTGGTTTATTCCAATTTGGGAATCGAAGTTGATGGGAAATAAGTAGTAGAATGTTAGGGGTTGTTTACTAAACCGTTATCAGGTAAGCGCTTACCAACGTCACAAGAACCAAGAAGCTTCCTCGATAAGTGCGGGAAACGACTCTTACGTGGTACGCGCTTACCGGGTTTAAGTTGTCTACCGACAATCCATATATATTTATGTGCATGGAATTCTTATTATCGTTGGTAGGGAAGGAGCATGGCTAATTAAAAAACAAAACATGTGAACAGAATCCCCACCATCGAGTTTGTCAAAACCAGCCGGCCAATTAACATCACCTGATGATCATGTTTTGGATCCTAATTTTCGGTAATAACCATATGCATATAAGTTAAGACATGTCTTAATGTTGTCTATTTATTCCCAACCATTCAGTCCATCACCATTAATTCATTTCGAAATCGGATTATCTTTGATTCATATCATGTACACTTCCGAGGAACAACTACCCCTTACCCAATCTTCTTCCCGCACAAACACCGGTGGTTTCGATTCCGACACCGGAATCTACCACTCCCTCCTCCGACTCGATCGGAACATCCCCACCGCTACGAACCTCGACACCGCTACGTTTGTGTTGTCGCACTTCCCGAAGTGGGACACGGCGGACTCGCGAGTAGCTCTTATCGACTCGGCTACGAACCAGCGACTCACCTACGCTCAACTCCAACGCTCGATCTACTCGTTGGCGGCTGGGCTGCACCATGGACTCGGTATCGGTAAAGGTGATGTCGTCTTTGTGTTGTCACCAAACTCGATCCTCTACCCGACCATATGCCTAGCGGTATTTTTGGTTGGTGGGGTCCTCACCACAGCTAACCCGCTTAACACGGAGTCGGAAATAGCCAAGCAAGTGCTCGATTCCGGTGCCACACTAGCCATTGCCGATCCTCGGAGGTCCATAAGTTGGTCTCGACTAAACTGCCGATCCTCCTAACTTCCCGTCCTTCCACTGGGGACGAGCTGTCGGTGGAAGAACTGATCGACAGCTGTGGGCCGATGGAGTTGCCGGAAACCCGGTCGACTCAGTCGGATACTGCGGCAATTCTATACTCCTCGGGGACGACCGGAATGAACAAAGGCGTTATACTAACGCACGCAAATATCATCTCGGTCATGACGCTCCTAAAATGGTCGATCGAAAACACATCGTCCAACAATGATGTTTTCCTATGTTTCATACCCATGTTTCACATCTACGGTCTCGCGTTTTTTCGGTTTGGGGCTCTTCTGCTGCGGTACTACAACGGTTTTGATGCAAAGATACGACTTCCAAGCGATGTTAGAAGCCATACAGACGCATAAGATCAGTAACATACCGGCAGTTCCTCCGGTCATCCTAAATTTGGTGAAATACAAGGGAAATGGGTACGACTTATCATCTTTGCGACGAGTGGGGTCCGGTGCTGCACCGTTAAGCAAGGAATTGGTGGACGCGTTCAGAGCGAAGTTTCCGTGGGTCGAGCTGAGGCCGGGGTACGGGCTAACGGAAAGCTGTGGGGCAGCAACCTTATTTATAACCGATGAAGAAGCCAAAGCTCATCCTGGCGGGTCGGGAACTTTGCTACCGACTTTTTGTGCTAAGGTGGTTGATTGCGAAACGGGAACTGCTATGCCGCCATATAGAGAAGGAGAGCTATGGTTAAAAGGACCGGCTGTGATGAAAGGCTATTTGGGAAACGAGGCTGCAACGGCTGCAACTATCGATTCAGACGGGTGGATGAGAACTGGAGATCTTTGTTACTTCGACAAAGATGGGTGTCTGTATATCGTTGATAGGATAAAGGAGCTCATAAAGCATAACGGGTATCAGGTATAGCATCATAGAAGACAAGAGCGTGTGTGTGTGTGTTTCAAATATGACGAAATGACATAAACTAGGGGTGTAAACGAGTCGAGCTTTTGTCGAGTAACTCGAGTTCTAGCTCGAGCTTGGCTCATTCAAGTCGAACTTTATCGAGTTCGAATTCGAGCTCGAGCTCGAGCCCAAAAACGAGCTCGAGCTTTTAAGAATTCGGCTTGAGTTCTTATTGAGCTTTTCGAGCCTTGTATAGTGTGTGTGTGTATATATATTAGTATATATAAGGGGCAGATATCAAAATAACCTAAATATGTATCTTTTGAGCTTTTCGAGCCGAGCTCGAGCTCAGCTCAACTCGTTTACACCCCTAACGTGAACTTCATATGCAGGTGGCTCCAGCAGAGCTAGAAGCCATACTATTAAGCCATCCCCATATACTCGATGCAGCAGTCATACCGTGAGTTTCTGGGTGCTTGTGTGTGTGTGTGTGTGTGTGTGTGTGTGTGTGTGTGTGTTTGTGTTTTCAGATGTTTTTAGAATTTTTGCAATGTTGTAGACTAGAAGATGAGGAGGCAGGTGAAGTACCAATGGCGTACGTGGTGAGAGCAGCTGAATCGCAACTTGGTGAAGACCAAGTCATTCAATTTGTTGCCAGTCAGGTTCGTCTAGACGACATCATTCGCGTCTCTTAAAGAGCTGCAACACGAATCATCTTGACTGTAATTACTTGCATGTTTCAGGTGGCTCCATTCAAGAAGGTGAAGAAAGTTTCCTTCATCAACGTAATACCAAAGTCTGCTGCAGGCAAGATATTGCGAAAGGATTTAGTGGCACAAAGCAGACAGAATGTTAAGTCCAAACTTTAACAACCGAAATTTTGCTTCTACGTATGCATCCGATCACAGAGCAGGGAGGTTTCAATAAATGGATCTATTGTTCTATACTTCTATTTATTTTATTAATTATATCGACAAGAGTATTATAACAAGGGATCCAAGTTCTTAGGTACAAATAAACATTACATACTTACCTATGTAACTCCCTGTGTAATCTACAGTTAGTAATACTGAAATCTGCAGAAAGACTAATATTAAGCTTTCCGAAAAGATAAGATAAAATGCAGGATGATGTTGAAAAAATAGAATATGCCATCACTTCTCTAACGAAGAAAAGTAAAATGATCTCACAATTTACTTTTTAGACCGACATAAATCCATGAAAACCCTCAAGAAAGCATGATCAGACCATTCTGCCATTCTCTTTGAACAAGTCGATTAATTGAATAATATCAAATGCATAGAGTTGTGATCAGAAAAAATGAACAGATCTAAGACTTGAAAAGATATTACCATTACATATAGTCACAAAACGAAGAAGCTCTTTCTTATAATCTGAAACATTTAAAAGAAAGCAGCGTATTGGGTATATTCGACTTATATTGAATGAAAGTCTTTAAGGTGCTAAACTTGCAAGTTTGATGCATTTTATATCACCAATCTATCCAGCTATCCACCTCCAAACTCCACCTGAACCCTGTCTTTGGTCAGTTTCAGGAAGCTCCATATCCTGCTCGATTGCTGACTTTTGTGAGCGGAGTGTTTGAACCTCTTGCTCGATTGACTGCATTGATGATAGCATCTTCTGCAGATCCAAGATCTGTGCCTGGAGTCACCATCATACACAATGAAGACTTGAATCAAACGTTTAGAAAATAATGAAGAGATGCGATCTTTTCAAATTCCAACAAAAGATTTATTTACTCCCTCCCATGAGCATTGCAACAATTTACTCTCCTTGTAATTCAGAAAAAGTGTGTGCCTATTAATCAAATGCCTAAGCTACCCTTCAATAACAATTAAATAATAATAAGCAATATTGTCAATTTGTAACAATTACAATGGGAAATAGTTCAGCTAGCAATATGTAACATCACAATGGAAGTTGTTGCAATTTTCATGGGGTGAACGAATATTTAATGTAGCTACCATGAGAAAGAAGACACCTGCTATAATGTATAAATATTATAGAGATTGTTCACTAAGGATAGTAAAGAAGCAAAGGGAAAAAGAACCTCAAGATCAGCACATCTTGATTTCTCAGAAGCCAATTGTCCTTGAACGGAATGCAATTCCTGCAGTAAGTTGATTACACAGATATGTCAAAATTCATAACATAAATAGCTGAATTAGCAACCATCAACCAAGCGTTAAGCATACCTTTGTTAAGTCTACATGAGTACCATTACATTCCACGAGCTTTTCCAACAGGGCAGAATTTTCTGCTTTGACCTCGGCAATGGAGGATACCAATGTTTTCTTCTCTCCTTTGAGCACGCCAACTTCAACTGAAAGATCCACTTTAGGTTTAGAATGCTCGATTTTTGTGAAGTCTAAGCTTTCAGACTTAGCTAGGGCGTATGCAGCCGTTACAGAAGCTGCTGCAGCTGCAGCTGCTGGTGACTGAAAGATCTTTGGTTGTTTGGAATCTTTTGGTTTAGGCTTCATCACAAATACCTTTGTTCATAGAAAGCATAGGGCCATATAAGAGAACAGTTTTACTTATAAATTGATCAGTGAAACAGAAAATGAAGAAATAAAGTCAACGGGAAGAATTCTAGGCGTTTACAAAAATAACTATAGTCGATCCTTGTAATTAGATAATATGCAAGAAGTAAAGCTAAAAGGCATGATATGGATGAGAGTTGAAATGTTCTAGTCATCTAAGAAAATACATCAAATATAATAATTCAGAGAATACCATTCTATCCAATTTATCGCTCTCTTAACCAATTAAATCATAATGAAATCTATGTATAGCATTGCAGCCTATGATGAATCAAACATGGAAACTAGGTCATGGTAAGAAATTCATCTTGGCACTCTACTATCCTTATGACACACAATGTCCATTGATGCATGTATAGTTGGCTGGTAGAAGATAGATTTATATATATATATATATATATATATATATATTTCCCATACATAGGTGGAGGTTCAAACGAGAACCCTTTCTATTTGCGAGAATGCGAGAACAATTGTGAGCCTTTATTTTATTTAACCTATATTTTTCTATATACGTTCGATAGCTACCAAGACATGTTTGCCCTCTCTTCCTGGTTCTAGTTACGTTTCTCAGACCCATACCCATCTCCTTCACCACCAATTGAAGTTAGTGGTGCTGGAATAGGTTTAAGGCAACATAAACAAAGGGGAAACAGGGGATGGTGACACTTGGAAAGGTGATGGGAGTCCCTCAAATACTTCCTTCGATTAAATAAGTTATACTTTCAAGTTTCATAATCGCCGTCATAATGCCGTGATATCACATGTGATAATGCCGTTAAAACGCCGTGATATCGCACGTGATATCGCACGTGATATCGCACGCGATATCGCCCGTGATATCGCACGCGATATCGCCGTGATATCGCACGCGATATCGCACGCGATAACGCCGTGATATCGCACGCGATAACGCCGTGATATCGCCGCGATAACGCCGTGATATCGCCGTCATATCGCACGTGATATCGCCGTGATATCGCAGGTGATATTCTCGATTATCCTGCCAGCAAGTCAATTTGCATTTGGTGGTGGTTTCATGTTGATGGAGTTGCTAGATCACATGCTTTTGCCAAAAAATTATCTAGCATGCCTTTGGTCGATGTAGTGTCTAAGATGCAGCACTACACCTTTCTCTTTGTTTTTTCAACATGCTTTCATTAATTAAGAATAAGGGTGATTTAAATGGGAGGCTTATAGCCGTTCTCGCATTCTCGCAAATAGAAAGGGTTCTCGTTTGAACCCTTCCCTATATATATATATATATATATATATATATTAATATATAACAATTACAACCAAAGGAATGTTAGCCTAGTGGTAAGGCTTGGGCACTACATAGTGGTGAACCCGAGTTCAAGCCCTAGGGGATGCATTTTGGAGGTACGGGGCTTCGACCCCGGGCTGCATGCTTTAGCAGTCGGGCTTCGGCCTAAAAATTGCCGAGGATTTGGACCAAATGTGGTCTGGGATACCTCTTCCAAAAAAAAAAAAAATTACAATACCTCATTGTTGTATTTCCCATTATAGCCTCCAAAAGCAACCAAAAACTGCTCACCATCTATTAATGCTGCTGATACAGTGAGCCCCTGTTTCATATCAAACAAAGAAAATAAATAAGATAAAGATACAAATGCCTCCTCCGCTCCTCGTGTGAACTCAAAGTTGTTATCTTAAAAAGAATACTGTAAATAACAAAGAAAAGCATTCATATCTAACAAAATTGCATATCTACATTTTTGCATTGTTCACTCTTTCAAGGTGATCAAAAGGATGGATATGCAAAAAAAAAAAAAAAAAAACAGTTGGTTTGCTTATTCGGGAATTACTATTCCAAATTAATGATGAGCAATATTTTATTTTTATGGAGCTCCAAATAAACTAAACTACAATGAGATGTGACTTTATATGAAGTTATGAACTAATGACCTTGCAAATAATCAAACCCAATGAAGAGATAGAATAGTGACCTCACTGGCAAGTGGATCTCTTCCCTTCACATTTGTCAAAACTGAGATGGCAAGCTTGGGCATATCCATCACCAATGTCTCCGAGGCACCTGCAACAAAAGGTCATACTGAGATTGCATACAGAAACTAAAACACAAATACACTTCAAATTTCTTAGTGGGCAAGCTGCTCTAGCTTATTCGCTCTTTCTACATTCATACCACTTCTATTATCGCCACCACCAACCATAAACCATTTTTCATCAATAGCGACCCCAGCATGGCCTGCCCTAGGAGACACCAAATCCCCTTGAATCTGCGGTTGGGACCATTCTAGCTGCAATACGGTAAGAGCTAAATTAGAAGTGAAGCATAAAAAGGTGCTTATTTGTAAATGATATGTAGTAGAACAACCACTTTGCCAACAACCATTATTAGAATATTCAATACAACTGCTGAAAAAGAGGGAGACATCCTATCAGTGGATACTTGCACCTAAAGTTACATGAACTTGTCCTTGGTACATGTACTTGGGAGAATGGGAGTGATCAGAATTCACAATCCTAGTGATTGTCAATATATGCGAACAAAGAGAATTTTCTAATTGAGATGATAGCACAAACAAATATAAGCACCTACCGTCTCCAGATCCAGCACGTGGAGATCATTGAAGAAAATTGAATGAGAACAGCCACCAAATATTTGCAGGTAGCGGTCCGCATGCACTGCGGCAGTATGATCAAATCTGGGAGCTGGAGGAGTCTGTCTATCAAGTCAGAAGAAATTGATGCGTAAACTTTTTAAAGCATACAATGAGAAGGGTATGTCAACATACATGCTAATCATGAAAAATAACATATCAATAAATTGATGGACAATGCTTGTAATTGTACTTACATAGTCTCAACAAGTTTCCAAGTCATGGTCTCCAGATCAAGAACGTGAACATCATTCATAAGTCTTCTATATTTGTCCTCTCCACCAAACATTATGAGTTTCGAACCAACCAAAGACACAGATTGTCCACCACAAGCTACCTAAAAGATACACCACCAAGTAACCAATGACTCCTTTCACTAATTTGTACCCGGTGTACTTCAAAAATGCACATCATACACCCTCTATACAGATTAGAGTAGCCACTTGAGCACTTTAGGTTATCCAAAAATCAATCAAAATAACTGTTGCCAAGAGCAATCCTTTGACATTTTCTTCCAAAATAACTGGTGCCAAAGATTGAGGAAAAACGTTTAAATGATATCCTTCCCGTATGGTCATTTTGACTGAGGATGGAGAGAGTACAAATAATAACTAATACATGCATATAATACGAAATCCATTAGTTACCGGAACTTTTCCTGTGGCCTCCATCACCCCGCACAAGTGTGACTCAAGATCAAAGAAATGCACTACAATAATCCATAAAGTTAGAGTTAAATACTTGCCGAGGGATAGAAATCAGAATGGCTCTGTTCAGAGAACAAACCTGTCACATTATCATAGTTATCCTTTGAGTGGCCACCAAGGAACAGGAGTTTGTTCCCCCACTTAACCTACATCAAGGGGTGTTCTTAAGAGCTTTGTTAAGTGACAAAAGAAACTAGTACAGCTACTGCATGGTGAATGGAAGTTAAAGAAAATGCCACAAGGATTGCTCACCATACTATGACCGGATATAGAAGGGAAGTTTTCCAGTAGTGTATCTTTAACATTTTCAGCATCGACTTTTGTGCTTAGTTTAATTGCTGACCAGCTTAAATTTTTCAGATCAAACGCCTGCAACCAAAAGTCCGTAACCACCTATTAGAAAACCTACAATGAAAATAGGACTATTTGTGATAAGCATATATATGTTGGCATAACAAAAATGATACCTGCACATCAGATAAGTATCGCCCATTACGACTTCCACCGACAATGTATAGCTTCTCATCAACAACAACTGCAGCATGCTACAATAAAAGAAGAAAATCACATATAGGCGGAGGAACATAAAGATAATCCTATAGCAAACATATATATATAGTGCATGCGTGTGTGTGTATTACAGTTAACAACATCTATGTGATGTTCAATTTGTACCATCCAAACTCCTAGCAGAAAAGATATGAGCAAACCTTATAGCGAGCGGCTGGACGTTGCCCTGCTACCGGGAGGGCAACCCATTGGTTACACTCTAAATCCGAAAGCAAATTTCCACTACCTGTTCTCATACTAGCTTTCCTGGAGGTCAATGAGTTTTGTCAGATTAAAGAGTCCATCAGTTACAACAACTAAAAACCACAGCCTAAAATATGACTTGTTCCATATTAAAAAGCTGAACATTTTGATTAGTTGCATGATTCAGTAAATAAGCTCAATGCAGGAAAACAAGTAAATTTAGTTGATGTTTTACCAAAACACTAAAAGTTGCAATCATAAGGGGGCACCTGCTTTGGACAATTCATCATTAGATTTGATTCATTAACTAGTTTCCAATAAGGTCTTCAGTTACCAATGCACAGATGTGTTTCTCAACTACTTTCAACATCCAATTTCATATGAAAATTGTCAGATCCAATTATCCTCTAAATCTAATCCAATCTATATAGTTTTGATAGCCTTAGTCAACAAACAAACATATACTGGATTTACCGATTTCAATCTATACTTTATACTTGATTTCAAATTGAAGTTTTCAGCCAACATTTCCTCGATCAAACACAAATCATTCATACTTTACTCCGATCAAACACAATGATTCACCAGTAGAAATTTACTAAAAAAACAGTATTACGAAATTGGGAGTTGAAGCGATTACTTACCTACTAAATTCGTGTGGAGTTTGTTGGAGATTTCCTTCAAATCGGATGGATTAATGCACGAGAATCAAGCGGCAATCGTGATCGCCATCCGATCACGATGGCAGTTTGATCTACAGTAATGGGGGAAAGTAGTCGTCGGTTGGTTGTATAAGTATATGCAGGGTGTTTGGATAGAGAAAGGAAATGAAAAATATAACTTTTAAAGATAACGTGAGTACGAATCTCAGCAGCTATTCATCCCGTCAATAAAGACGACCCTTTAATAATCTTTACCTTTTCATGAACCGCGTCAATCCTCCGTAATCACGTCCACCGTAACCGAGGATGTGTGGCTAATGTTCGTCCTCACGTTTTCTTAAATTAATATGGTTCTCGTATGAACCCACCTTTCCGTAATCACGTCCACCGTAGCAAGAATGTGTGGTTGAGTTTCGTCCTCTCGTTTTCTTAAATTAATATGGTTCTTGTATGAACCGGCTCTGTTTGGATATCCCCCATTACATATCTAAGATACTGTCTAACTGTGAGATGAAATTGAATTACAGTAACGATCTGAATATTAGGAAAAAATTGATCTAAACAAGATTCACTTAGCTTTATTTCAGGAATTTCCACCAGTTTTTATTTTCTATAGATTCTCTATAAAAAAAATTGTGTTTTTTAAATAAAAATCTTCTCAATATACTTTATTTAGAAAAATAACAATATAGAAACAGTATTTTATTGTTGGGAAATGTTAACCAGTTTTTAATGCAATTAGATGTATACTAGTACAATTTATTTTGTTTATAAATTTTTTACTGTTTCTCTTATCATTTTTGTGAACGCTTTTTGTGGACAAGCTATGTGCAAGAACTTGAAAAACCTAGGGTGATATTTGCCGAAGTATCGAGAGAACATGATCCCTAAAACCTTCACAAACATTAACGTAACAAAAGAAAAATGAGATAAAAGAAAAAGGAATTAAGTTTAATTTCAAACAAAGGATCGAATTTATTTGATTATGTACAGTGACGGATCTAGAAAATTTGATGACTGAGGTTGGATTTTAATTAGATAATGTAAAATACGATGTTCTAAAAGGTTTGTTACGGCAGCCACCATGACATATCTTGGCTCAAGGCTTATTTCAAACACCACATTATACACACACATATATAGAGAACTCCAAGTGGGTTATTTTTGTAAGCATAACTTGCATACAGATCTTAAGTCTAACCAAACCAAAAAGATAGAGAGGTTGTTTCAAGATTCACTCTATGACCAAAAAAGAAATGAGAAACAGCAGCTACCATCCAACATTGTTTGATATATCCAAACTTAATATAGTCCACTTCAACCCAATTGAACTAACAGAAAATCAGAGGTTTAGGGTTTCTAGGCCAATATCAATTGATCATTACATCTACAGGTATTCCCAAAGTCATACAAGAACAGAAGGTTGAAGATAAAACTAATAGATCCAAGGCACAGAATGTGCCCGCTAGTCGCGATCTGCTTCCTCTATTTCTTCATCTTCTGGTACACCTCGTAAATACAGGACATTATTACATCTGCAAATTCAACAAACAAACAGCAATCAATTAGCCAATCAGATACGCACACCAACTCCAACAAGATCCATGTTTGATACATAAAAAATGAAGTGCAAGTCAATAGCCTGATTGGAGAAGACAAAATCAATGGAAAACTATTTAAT
The DNA here is from genome assembly GCA_030169165.1 of Centaurea solstitialis. NCBI lineage: Eukaryota > Viridiplantae > Streptophyta > Magnoliopsida > Asterales > Asteraceae > Centaurea > Centaurea solstitialis. Next base: position 8,171,083 of record CM058046.1, read on the forward strand.
AACCAAAATAAAAATGAATACATGCACGGTGAAACCAGAAACTTCAATAAGGCTGTTTTGCATATTTAAGTGGTACAAAACAGTCGTTACTTGCTACACAATGTCCTATGGTTCTTATATACTTTCGAAAAATGAGGAAGACAGTAACAACAATGTATGAAATCTTAACATATGAAGAAGTTTTTAATGCTTTTGGATCTTTGGCTGATGGCTTATATTCCGATGAATACACAACAGATACTTCTAATGACATATGTGGGTTGTTGTTCTGCTTCTAATGACCATAGTTGTCAACTCGTGACTCGAAATCCTATATTTCAACTCGCGACTCGACTCGTGACTCGACTCGTAAGAGTCATGACACAAAAAATTATATACAAAAAAATATATATATATATCATCATGTTAGTATATTTATATAATAATATGTTAGCATTGTACATTGAAAGTCTTAAACTAATATATATTCAAAGTTAAAGTATATTACATTTAAAAATGTTAAGATAAAATAAAGATATAATTTGAAACTTTAGGGTAAAAAAAGGTCAGATTTTAAAACTTAAGGGTAAAATTTAGGTAAATTAAAAAAAAAACCCTAATTTTATTAACTCAGCCGCCCTAATAAAGACACAGTATCCATCTTCTTTCCCCCATCTCTCTCTCTCTCTCTTCTTCTCTGTTTTCCACGTCCAGACCAAAGAAGCACACAGCAAGAATTGACCTCAAGATAAGAAATCGAGCAAGAAATTGATGAAGAAGGACGGGAGGAGTCGATTAAGCTCTCAATCTTCGTCTTCTAGGTCGCCAGAGCTCCGATTAGGGTCATACGAGTTGATTAAGCCTTCAATCTTTGCCTCTCTTTGACTCGTACGAGTCAAGAGTTGGTTCGACTCGGACCGAGTCAGGTCTAAATCGCGAGTCAGGGACCGAGTCAGGGTTCAAAACGAGTCAGTCACCGAGTCGCCTCGTTTCTGGTGTGTTTTGACTCGACTCGTACGAGTCGACTCGTGACTCGTACGAGTTTAACAACTATGCTAATGACATATGTGGATTGTTGTTCTGTTCCATTACCTCGGCTAAGGAGTTGATACAATATCATGTGAACCAGAACCAAGAATAAAGAACCACAAGGCACTCTATTCCATGTTTCAGTCCACCTACTCCTTTACTTTGTCCTTGGGCCTGGTAAAGGGCAGTTAAGTAAACAGACTACCTACCAACAACTCCATTTTTTGTGTAATCATGGGTGTCCAAGACAGCTTATGTGCACCTCAACTAATCCTATGGGACCTTGAAGATAACAACAACAACAACAACAACAACAACAACAACAACAAAATCCACAGTGGCCCCAAGAAGACTCGAACTGCTGACCAACGAGAGGAACACCAAAGGCCTAGCGTTTATTTTCCAGGATAGCTAGCCCTCGAGGAGTCGAGGTTACAACCCACTTTGACCAACCTTACGAGGGTTTTGAGAAATGGTCATATGTAATTACAAACATTCCAAATTACTTACTATCCATGTTAAAAATGGCATGGGGAAAAAGACCGACTATATGACATCAAAAAAATTGGAACTCTTCACAATTCTTCCAATTGTTTAAGCATAAGATAATTAGATAAAGGCTGGATATAATATATCCTTTGAAGTTCAGAGATGTGACTGATATTATACTGGCCTCACCTGGGCACCCCAGCTAACCTTTTACCAATTTACGAAGATTTAATTTTAACGAAAAGGCTGCACATATGAAAGCTTGCCTGAAGCTGAAAGTACAAGAGATATGCATATAAATGTAACACTAGACAAACAGCTGCAGTAATTTAACACTCAATAAGTTAAAGCATCTGCTTCATACAGCACACCGATGCTTATTATTCCTTTTGGTCATGAAAATTGTAACTGATTTCACAACCAAAAAAGCTTACAATCTCGCTTTACTTCCTACATGGGAGTGATAGAAATGTTCCACTGTTATCAGCTCAAGGCAAGTCAAGGATGACATGAGTGGACTATATCTAAATAAAACTTCTTCATAGGTACATGAATCTGTCTACAGTGTATATTCAGAAAGAATAAATATGATTTTCTATCACTCCAAACTCAAGTTGTCCTGTTTTCAAAAGCCATTTAGACAATTCAACCATACCTGATTAGAATCTCTCCAAGGTTTCCAGTAAACTGCCCATCAATGTATTCTTCAGAGTTTGCCAACTGGAAAATAAGACACCAACCAATATTAGAGGCAGAGATTATGACTGACATGTCAAGCCTTTTCAGAAGCCTTTCAGAATCCAAAACAAGCATGAATAATACATTCGTATGTCTTGATAGTTGTAACATAATTTAATCATACAAGCTCTATATCATTTAACTCAAGGACTATCTTCACGAAAATGTATTCAACTTTACCCTTATTCCTATTGTGTGTATCTAACTTCAAAATGTGCTATTGTATGTATTATACTTTCAAAATGTGCTATTGTATGTTCTATACTGAAAAAGCTTCTGAAGGTATTATTCATGCTTGTTTTGGTGAAGATACATTTTGGTAAAGTTGGATACATTTTGGATACACACAAAAGATGGCCTGTAGGTAAGAAGCTTTATTAACATGACAACAAGATGAAATATGTTAACATGAAAACCAATGCAGTTACGGAGTTACCACTAACTACAAGACACCGATAATATATTTAGACATATAATAAAAACCCGATATCAAATGCAAATTCGAACGCGATGTTAAGAAGTCAGTGTGCTACCTGCAAGTTCATGTACGAATCGACCGAGACAAGATATCCCTTGTACTCCATTCCCCACTTGAGTTTCACAATGACAGGCTTCCCAGTCAAATTGTTCAAAAAAGGCTTGGGATTAACTGGTACAGTCTGCAACATTTTTAAACAATTAGGTTCCCAAATTTGCATCACAACATATTAATCTTAAACTATACCCTAAAGTAAATAAAATCATCTACAAATTGCTCAAAAATCAAAATAAACAGCCTGCATTCATCCATAAATCCAGGTCTACAAACAAAAATCAACTCACAATCTAACCCTAATTGAGCAATAAATACACAATGCGATCTACAAATTTCGGCTGAAAACAGTGTGATTAGCATCATACGAAGATGAAATAGGACAAATTACTGAAGAAAAAAAGGCTCGAAAGTTGCTACTTACCGCCATGTTCGTGGAGAAAGAAGAGCAGACCGCCGATTACAGCTTTCTGGACGGTGGGTGAAGGTTTAGGGTTTTTGAGGAGTTCCGATCGACGGATGAAAAACGGTATAAATATATTGAAATTTTGTTACATTAAACCCCCCTCGATTATTGTTTTAGTTTATTTTGAACCTTATTCTGTTTCTATATATTTCATTACAGTCCCTCTAAGAAAAGATTTTAAAGTGTTTAGAGGGAAAATTAGAGATTTCAAGATGATTTTATTTTGGGAGAAATGGAAGTTTGTTAATGAAATTACATTGAAAAGAACCGGTTTGGGAAGCAGTAGAGATGCATAACAGAACTGGAACCGATTTTTTTATCTGAAACGGTTTTAAAAAAAACAATTGATTCTTGCTCTAAGGGAACCGGTTTTTTACCGGAACCGAACCAGTTTTTTATATAATAGGGACACATAATCGGGTAAGAACCAAACCAGTTCTAGAACCGACCCGAACCAGGTAAGAACCGACTTTTGTGCATCTTTAGGGAGCAGGCTTGTGGGCTTCAGGTGGTTTGTGATACGCATGTCAGTGGGTTTGGCAAGTGGACTCATGATTGGGTTTGCCAACCCATTCGTACCCATTGCCTCTTTCTCGCTCTCCTTTTTTCTCTTCTTTTTTTTAAATGTATATATTGGGTATTCGGGCTTTATGAGTAGTGTGGTACTTCTATTTTGAGCCTGGTGATGGCTTTTGAGTAAATCTGACATGGTGCTTAGAGATGGCCAAACCCAACCGGTTATAATTGGCCCGGTCAGTTAACCGGTTATAACCGAACCGGACCGGAACCGATTTAATTCAAAAAATAGCCCTTTTATATACGTTATTATAACCGTTACGAGCCATTTGGCTTCATTTTTGAACATTTGTTTGGCCTTTTTACCCCCATATACCCTATAAATAAGTTGTGTGGTGTTTGGGTTGAATACAAAGTTACCAACTTACGAAAAACAAAAAATTCTCGCTATAATTTGTGATTTCGTGTTCTCGAGTTTCGACTCTTATTTGTTTCTCGCAAGTTTTACTCTCTCAACTCTCCTCTATTTTAAAACGTTTAAATAATTTATAAAGTTTTTAAAAAATACAAAAATAGCCTTAACTGATCTTTAACTGGTTACGTAACCGGTTATAACCGGTCGAGGTTAACCAGTTAACTGTTAAGCTTAAACAGTTAAGATCCCGATATCTCTTAACCGTAACCGAACTGATATGACAACTCGAACTTGTGGGCTTTATCAGTTGCGCTATCAAAGGACGTTACACATGAATACCAAAACTTAAATAATAATAAACCAAAAAACTATATTTGAACACCAATTTAAATATATAAAAGAGAAAATTATTTTTTTACCCAAAAAAAAATCAAAAATAGTTAAAATAGCCAAAAAACCGCACCGGTGACCAAAATACCCATCCGGCCGCTCTCCGGCGACCGCTCTCCGGCGCCGGCAGCCGCTCCACGGCGGTTTCCGGCAAAAATTCATTTGGGCCGCTCCAGGCTTGGCCGCTCGGAGCGGCCCAATCCAGCTATATATATTAATTGCTGCAAATAAATCAATAAGATCTCTTCTAGCCCAATGGTAAGGAGTGGAGCTTGTATGGAAATGCCCTGGGTTCGATTCTTGTAGATGACATCTTTTTTTAAAATAAAATCCCATGAAATTTACGAAAAAAATGGTTGTGGGTGAGGTTCGAACCCGCGCCACTTCAGTATAAGTTACACATCTAAACCATCAGGCTGGGAATGCCACTTCCATACAAAAAGCCTAACAAATTATATTTGTTCAAACATCTGGGCCGGAAAACTCGCCGGAGCGGCCGGAAAACTCGCCGGAGCGGCCGAAAACTCGCCGGAGAGCGGCCGGATGGGTATTTTGGTCACCGGTGCGGTTTTTTGGCTATTTTAATTATTTATGATTTTTTTTTGGGTAAAAAAATAATTTCCTCTATATAAAAACTTTGTTTAAATATTTAAAATTCTGAAAAAAAAAAGTATTTTAAATAAGGATATGTATCGGAGTCGACATGATTTTTTTTATAATGTATATATGTATGCATTTGTTCTGACACATGTACAACACTGCATCATTTCTTTTATGAATTTATAGTTGTCACGTTATGCAATAATTGTGTAACATCACAAGATATTGTCCATAATACCAATAGTATTATAGTACTATGTTCTAGAATCGTAGACGAATTAAAGACGAAACGATTTAGTTAAAAGGCCGGATATTTACTATTCATTGAGAGTAGAGATGACCTTGAGGGTGCGGTTTCGATATCGTTATGTGGGGCATTCAATTTTTTCTTAGCGTCTCTAAACTAAAACAAAATTGACATTAATTTGGATAGACCAATTAAGGTGGTATATAGATTTAGAGGGTGTTTGGGATTGATTTTTTGAGGTCCAAAAGTGGTTTGGGTCAAAGACGCTTATTGATTTATGATGGTGAAAAAGTGAGTTTTTAAAAAAGTGTTTTGATTAGCTTTTGTGTTGGTAAAAGTCAATAAGTCAATAAATTAAAAGATGTGTGAATTAAAAAGTATGATTATGTAAGAAAAAAAACTAACCACAAGCCAAAATCAAAAAGCCACCTCTCTCTGACTTTTTAAAAATAGTTTTTCCTTCTTATTCCAAAAGAACTTTTGAAAATTGTTTCTCAAGTTGCCAAACAATATTTTTAATTTATTGGTTTTTCGAAAAACCAATAAGTTAATAAACAATTTGAAAAACAATCCTATAAAGAGTCCTGTTCGTTCCAATTTGATTTCTATTTAATAAATTGGTGTTTTTTAGATCTGACTTTAAACATATAAATTATAATGATACGATTATATATTTTTTATTCCTTATTTTTTTCTTCTTTATTGTCGCGTCCTTGATTGTCTCCAATTTCCCACTGTCACGTATGTTACAATATTTGTAATTTTTAAACTTTGTTTGACTATTTTCTATATGAAATGGTATTTGAAACTTAATTTACTCTTTGTTGATCATTTCCATATGAATTTTGAAACTCTTTTTGATGTTAATGTATTCTTCAAATGAAAATAGAATAAAATTTCTTCTTACAAAACATCTATCAACTCAGTTATTATAACCACTACAATTGATTTCTTATAAACAATAAATATTATCCGTTTACTTATTGCATATTGAATTTTTCTAACATTCCTATTACAATGTATCAAATTGATAATAGTCTTTCAAAATTGACACTTTTAAAATCTTAGTTGCAATATTTTTAAATTTTTATTTGCAATCAACAATGTATCAAGATAAATTAAATAATTTGCTTCTAAAAATCTTTGCTTCTCAAGACGGACTTTTTTGATAAAATCCGTTTGGTTTATTTTATAATGAACCAAGTAAGAGCATCTCCAACCTTTTTTTTAATATAACATAAAAAACAGAATTTTTAAAAAAATTACCATTATTTTAACATTAGTTAAATTATTAAAATATTGTATAACTTTATCATTCATTTCATATAAAATTTACATTCAATCTAATTATTAAAAAAATCATTTCTGTTAGGTCACCTTAAATTATCTAAATTTAAAGAGTTCTTATCTTTTCTCCTTTTTTTTCTATTTTAAAAAACCATATAAAAATATGTACCTCAAATATTATCAAATCTCTTTTCTCTTATTTTAGAACCTGTTTTCTGAAAAAGAGCATCCTATGCTTTACTTGGGCCAATCCCATTGCAAAGACAGACTAAGATCATACTTGAGTGTTTTCTTTATATCCAATAGATGCAATATTTTTTGTAAAGTTAGCTTTTAAGTAAATTGTTAAAAACCACTTTCTCTAATGGTCTCCCACACAAAAGAAACTGATATTGGATCCCAATTTGTCTTCCAAAACAATTGCCATATCAACAAAAACAAAACTAAAATCCATTTGATTCATGTTGAATACAAGTATCCACAAAACCTAAGGGAAAACACACACACACACATATTTACTTCCTTTGTAAACATCTCTAACACAAAAAAAAAAAAAATTTGAGCATGCTTGTATCTTGGGTCATTCCTCATCACCTACAAACATTCAAAACCACATTAATAAGTATTAGCAACGCGGTATCGTGGTTACTGGTGGAGCCCAACCTCCAAGATAGAAGTCAAGCAATGTCTGTATGTAAATATTATATACTTCACAAAAAGATTTTAGACAAATGGAGAATGCACTAACGTACCTTGGGAATGCGGTGACCACGGCACGGGGACAATCCTTGAGCAAATAGGCCTTCACAAAAGGTTGAAGATCAACCACCGGCTTGTTCGGTGGTGGGATGAGGTTCAAAATCTTTAGATTCCCAAATGGGCATGTTTCTTCGACAAGCATATCGCAAGATATGTCGAGGAGCTTTAAGCCAAAAAAAGATTAACGGAATGTAAGAAAGTGGTGCCTTTAACGTAAAACATGAAGTGATAGCATCAATTATAACCAAGCACATATTTATCCAACATAAGATCTTCAAGCAAAACACCGATCAAAAATAGATAAAAAGATTCCGCCTTTAACATTAAAACAACATAAGAGCACTAATTATAACGAAATTCACATACTTGAACAATAAGGGTAGGTTGGTTTAACAACCGTAAGAACTAACTATTCATGATGAATACAAAGATAGTAAAAAATGCATTCGTGTATATTTAGGTATATTCATTATGAATAATTCATGAATAGCTGATTATCACGGTTTTCGCCTAAATGAAAGACTGCAACACATTACACATGCCTCTATATTTATCTACAAGTTACCAATTACATTTACTATGTTGTTATTATGAATCCATATCATATTCATATAATTGAAATTCAATACACACTTTGAAACACCATTAAAGGAAGTGGAGGCATACATACCTTAACAGTTGAAGGTGACAAATGAACACATTTAGCATTTCCGAGACACCGAAGAATATTAATCAAATTAACCTTCTGCTGGCTCTCATCAGGTTCACGATCACTCCTCTCCGCAACTCGAAGAAAACAATCGATATGTACAGTATCCAAAACCGGAAGCTCAGAAGCCTCTAACGACATCGGAATAAGTCCATCAAGCTCCAACACCATAAGCTTCGGCGTCACAAGCACAAACTTCTTATACGGAATCGGATGATAAAAACACGACGAGATCGTCAACCTCGAAAGCCGAAACCCAACCACTTCCAACCCATCCAAATCACACAACAACTTACAATTCACCAAAAACAACTCCTCCAAATTAGGAAAACTCGAAAACGGTTCGGACTCAACGATCCGAACCCGCTCAAGCCGCAACTTAACCAACCCCGAAAAATTGGGGAATTTACCAAAATCGAGCATCCCTTTCAGTGCAAAACTCACCAACGAATCAGAATCACTCGAATTTACCAAAATCGGGTGATATTTACTTAAATTTTGGGAAGTATCGATGCTCAAATTGGGGACACGATGAGATAAAGCGTAACCTAAAACCCTAGCCATGGTTTTATGATCTGTAACCTTAATACTAACACGATCGATCTTAATCGAATCATTACGGTAAGCTAATACCTTCTCGATGAAAATATCGAATGTGACTTTATATACGAAGTTATCTAGGGTATACTTTTGGTCCTTTGGGAAGAAGGAAGAATCGAAATTGAGAACAGGGAGGAAAGTCCAGAGATTTACCCATCTTTTGGACAAAATTGAAGATTGAACTGCTAATCTGGTGTCGATTTGAGATAGTATGTGGATTAAAAGAGCATCTGGCAAAGAGCTTAGCCTGTCTTCTTCTTGTTGTTCTTGATAGCCATAGCCATGGATGCTGAAGGTTGCTATCGGCCTTCTCTTCATCTTTTCTTTGAACACTGAGGAAAGCTGCAAAGGAAGAGGGGGGAGTGCTGGAATATGTAAGGACTAATATTAAGTTTACGTTTTGCACCCTGAGGTTTTAAGTATTACCCTTATTCACGCCTTTTATTCTTGTTTATATGAATTAAAAGGTGAAGCTGTAAAGGTACACACTACAATATGCTTGGGTTGTGTTTGGCAGAAATAAGCTAACTGATAAGGTTATGCGTATCCGAACCATCTCAATCCCATTATCACATCAGTTCCACATCAGCTTTTCATAAACCAATAATAAGCCCTTTGGAGCCCACTCTGATTAGTACCCGAAGTCCCGATCCCTTCCAAACCAAATACCCAATGTAATTAAAAAAATAAAAAAAGAAAAGAGTGTGAGAGAAAAGGGAGCGGGTTATCGGTGTGGAGACATCGCCACATCTCGCCGGAAAGTTGTATCGGAACCCACCCAACCCCTTGAACCCGCTCCTACCCAACCTGCTAGCCTAGCTAGCCGCTACGCTCGGCCTAACTATGTTTGGATGGACCATAAGATATCTTACTGAAACAATAGTTGGAGTAGCGTTTCGGAAGTTTTTTTGTAGTTTTTTTCAATTAAGCTTTTATTAATATTAATTATCATATCCTCCAAGATATCCTTTTTGATTTTTTTTTTTAAGAGGTATCCCAGACCACATTGGACCCAGACTAATCCTCGACAATTTTGGGCCGAAACCTAACTGCTAAAGCATGCAGCCCAGGGTCGAAGTCTCCGTACCTCCAGAATGTGTCCCCCAGGGCTCGAACTCGGGTTCACCACTATGTAGTGCCCAAGCCTTACCACTAGGCTAACACTCCTATTTTATATACTCATAAACTAGTTTTTTTCAAACATAATTTATTCATAAGCTAGTTTATTATTCAACAACGGCTAATTTATCAACTAGTTTATCAACTATCAGCTAGTTTATCAACTAGTTTATCAAACACAATATTAATTAAAATAGAGGGGTATGTATGTGAGTGGAATAGGTGGTCAAGAAGTAAGAAGATATAAAAGAATATACGAGTGCAAAACGATAATGATAACAACCCCTAAATATATCAAAAGCTATCACATCACATACATACAGCTTCAACGTTAAATTTTAATAATATTATAATATGATATTTTTTTTGGTTATGTAAAAATATAGAGGGTCATAAACTGTTAAATTTCAAAAATTAAGGGGGTGTGTAGTAAGTTTTTTGTCTAAGCCTGGGGAGCACGTGTTTTTCACGTGAGCTCTAGAAAATTTTTATACATGCTTTCATTTCCTATGCTACTATATTTTCAAAAATCTTAAAAAGCTACATTAAGCTTTATGTTCAATCTCTAAAGCACGTTAAAAAAAATACACCAACTTAATATTATCTTATATATTAAAAATCAAATATTTTTATTTGTAAGTTATATTTTAAATTCTTTTTATATTGTTATTTTATTTGATTCAATATCTTACATCCTGCTCTCTGAGTTATTTGAAACTTGAAAGGAATAAAAGAAAATCATTTTTAAATAAACTTGATAAAAGTGTGTTTTCAAGTTTTTTAGGAAAATGAAAGAAAATAATTTGAAGAGATTTTGACGGATAATTTTTCCTTTTTCTCTTTTAAACGGAAAAAGTGGGTTGATTGGGTGAGATAACTTTTTCCCTTTCATTTCTTTTCCTATTGTGTGATCTTATTTATTTTCCTTAATTTTTAAGCTTGAGAATAGAACATTATTTTTTCAAATTTTTTCATATTATTAACATAAATAATTGTACATGAATTAGCTACATTAAAAATATGTTTTACTTTTTAAATTATTTTTACCACTATAATCGTCACGTCAATGCCTTCAAAATGAGTTCAATATTGAATATTTTTTTTTATTAAAACGTATTATTAGATATCAAAAATACATACGAATTAATTTGTTTTGCATTTTTTCATTTTTATTTTTTTATTTTACACCCTTATCATATTGAAAATACAGAACCATGTATTAACCAAAATACATTAGAAATGTGGTTCTTTTTCATTACAATTTATTAGGTTACAAATTTACAATCCTTGTGTTAATAATTTCAAAATAAGTTTATTATTTAATATTTTTTAATCTAATAGTCTTGTAAAATATCATAAATATGTATGAAGTATATTACATCAAATTCACACTATGATGTAGTAGAAAACATCTTTTAATTTAAAGTGGATTACCCGAAAGAAGTGTAATATAATTGAACTAAGAGGACCAAGCTTATCAAATTATGGAACTCGATAACTTAATGCATGTGGTTTCTTGGGTGGATGACTCATGACTACGTGTGTTTTCCTTGAGAACGAAGTAAGGTAATTATCAAAGTTATACTTTACATAAAGGCCGTGTTTGGCAAGCATAAGCTAGCTTATAAGTTAGCTGATAAGCTAGCTGATAAGCAAGCTTATAAGCTAGTCCATTCAAACATGTACCAGGAAGCTAGCTTATAAGCTAGCTTTTTGAAACGCTACTTTGAGTAGCTTATGAGGAGCTTATTGTAGCTTTTTTCCAATTATACCCTTATTAATATTAATTATTAAATTCAAATATACCCTTTTTGGTCATTTTACATACTTATAAGCTAGTTTTTGCCAAACATAATTTGTTCAACAGCTAGCTTATCAGCTACTAGCAAGCTTATCAATCAACAACTAGCTTATCAGCTATCCGCTAGCTTATCAGCTACCAGCTAGCTTATAAGCTACGCTTGCCAAACGTAGCCAAAATCTAAATGCTAATTTCCTTCTAAAGTATTAGTTAACAAAAAATTTAAATACTATATTATGAACTAATCATAAAAATTTACATATCATATAAGAAAACGTGTATAATATCATCACCATATGTTATGATCATATGCTAATGTTAAGGAAGTCAAAAGAGCATTTAAATGACTTATGATATGTATAATGTTTTTAGATTGAAAATAATCAGACAAATAAATAAAAATTTATGAAAATTGGATTAAAATTGAATCCGTGTGATGATCATTTGGCTAGCAAAGGGAGTGAATGTAATGGAATGAAATTTAAATTTTTTATTTAGTTTGTAAAACCTAAATTTAAGGGAAAATTGCCGAAAAAGGTAACATAAATGTCCAAAAAATCCAATGTAGGTAACGTACATTTTTTTTTTGCCAAGAAAGGATTATGAATTCAATTTTGTTTAAAAATAGGGGAAGGTGACCTGATTAACCTGATAACCCGCTTAGTCAGCAGGTAACTTGCTGACGTGTCTGTCCAAGTGGTAGTCCAGTCAGCGTTACCTGCTGACGTGTCTGTCTAGGTGGCAGTCTAGTCAACACTGTCTCACCGTTGACCGGCGTTGACCGGCATTGACCGGCGTTGACCACAGGCCACCACCCACTGCCACCAGTATCACCACCATTTACTACCACCACTATCACCACCACCAGTATCACCACCATCCCCACTATCCCCCCATCCACACCATTCACCATCACCACCAATCAGTCACCCACCACCCACTGTCACTACCACCACCAATCACCACTACCCACCGCCACTATCATCAACAATCACCACCACCATTCATCACCACCCACCATGTAACACCCCAAAAATTAGAGTGAACAAAAACTTTCATTTAGTGGGAAGTTGGTGATACAAAATACGCCAAAGCGTGAGCTCTTCCCAAAATGGGGTATAAAGTAATGTACAATTACAATATTTGCAGTTTATATGACGCGGTATAATCGCCAACAAGTCTAATTCCTAATAAGGAAAAGACTACAATAGGTTATCATCCTCTACTATCAACTCGCGGTCTAGATGACCGGTCTCTTCTCACATCCCCCAAAGCTCACTCTCAAATCCCGGCACCTACTTGGGAACGGCGTCCCTTGTACCTGAGAGACACATCGACACCACACAAGTGTTAGGCTAAAGGAGCCTAGTGAGTTGTACAAATAATATCATACATGAAGAATATGTTAAGACATGTGAGATATATAAGAGTATACTAACAATATAAATATCATGTTAATCCGGTTTAGGGTTAATTACATGGGTGTGTATCGAACTTGTCACGTTTTTTCATTGTATGTATCCAACTTTTAAAATTGTCATTGTATGTATCGAACTTGCTAAACTTTGCCATTGTATGTATGTTACCTGCTTAGAAGGTAAACCGATACATACAATGGCAAAGTTTAGCAAGTTCGATACATACAATGCCAAAGTTTAGCAAGTTCAATACATACAATGGTTACGAAAGCTAAACTTTGCCATTGTATGTATGTTGCCATTGACCGGTTACCTGCTTAGAAGGTAAACCGATACATACAATGGCAAAGTTTAGCAAGTTCGATACATACAATGACAATTTTAAAAGTTGAGTACATACAATGAAAAAAACGTAACAAGTTCGATACACACCCATGTAATTAACCCTCCGGTTTATTATTATCTTCGGAAACAATGGGCGCGACCCATTTCCCCCAACCAATACCCCGACATTCTTTGCTTCCAAACACCTCGATGTCCCGAATTTAGCATGGCAACATCATCCGAGGCCCGCGCCCAAGGAGCAACCCGAGGACCGGCGACATAGGTACAAACCCCAAGACTGTTTGGTGTGGAAATATTGCATTGGTTCGTCCATGTTATTAACATATAGGACCGTGATACGGAATTTAGCATGGCATCACGTCCAAGTTATTATCATACAGGACCGTGATACGGAATTTAGCATGGCATCACGTCCAAGTCATTATTATACAAACCTCGACGCTGAATTTAGCATAGCATCATTATCAGAGGTGTATATCGAGGGTCTCAAGCCCTTTACCTCATTTCCCATAATCCAACATATTCGAATATCAAATCCTTTCGTATAATTTCTTAGTATGTATATTTTCAAGTATTTCGCATAAATACATTCATCCCACCATTTCATGGATTTATCGCATACTATAGGCGTGTACGATATCCTACCACACGTATAAGTCATATAACCCATATCATTCATGTAAGCATAAACACATCATACGTTTCATGGAAAGCTTTAGACTCAAACTGATAAGTAATTCATATCAAATCCACATTCATCCACGAAATCAAACAAGGAATATAAAATCATCAAGATGATGTGCCCTCAGTTTTAACAAAAAGGTTTTAACAACTCACCTTGATTACTCTTCACAACAAGCACGGATTGATAGCTAACACGTCACAAAAAAGTACCTATACAATCATAGTATGGTATACATAAGCAAACCATCAAAATGACACTTACGGTTCACAACCGAAACACTAGTTTAGAACTAGGTTAGACTATCTCAATTGCCCCCAAAATCTCCCAAGCATCATCTAATATAACCCTTAAGGAAAGCCCAAAGCCAAAACTCGAAAAGGAACGAAAATGAAAAACTTCAAAATTCAAACAGGGGGTTGCGCGACCTTGCCCCGCGACCTCAGGTCGCGGGCTTAGGTCGCGGGGTTCCTCTGGACCTGCACGACTCGCGATCTGCTCCAAAAATGCATAACCCAGCTCACCCAAAACTCGATATTGACTCTCAAAACACCCCACGAATGATTTTGGTTGATCCTATGATGATATAGCACGATAAACTAACATCCAAACTCGAAAAACACCGATGGATCATCGAGATCCATGGTTTTCCCCAATTTCAAGCCCTAGTTTTCAAGACCTTAAATCTCGACTATAACATAAAATTAACACGAAGTAAACCATACCTTTCGTTAGGAACTCGATTTCAACGACACCCCACGGTTAGATTTCACCTCCTACGCTCGATTCCACCTCCGGATCTCGAAATCTCTTCCAACACCTTCTCTTCTCTCTTTTCTCTCCTTTCTCTCTTTTCCTCTCTTCCAAACACAAACACACACATATAACATGAAAGGATGGAAGGGATAGGGTTTTTAACTAGTTGGTGGCTAGTTACTCACCACCCCCTCATGTTTCGGGTATTTACCTTCTTATCCCGAAACTGATAACTCGACCAATGAACTTAAACACGAGCTAATAATTAACTTTGGAAAGAAATGCGTTATATTAATTCGAATCCCAATTATTCACTTTTATCAACCAAGCTCAAGTTCATAAAATTCCGGGTGTTACACACCACCACAGCCACCTTAAAACCACCACCCACCACCACCACAGCCACCTCTAAACCAGCCACCTCCAAGCCACTTCTAAACCACCGCCACCACCATAGCCATCTCCAAACCACCCACCACCACAGCCACCTCCAAACCACCCACCACCACAGCCACCTCCAAACCACCCACCACCACAACCACCTCCAAACCACACACAACTGCACATACACATACCGATGTACACACACACACCTGCACACACAGTCACACACACATCTCCACACACCATCGATTTAGGGTTTGGGGAGAATGGGAAAGAGGTCAAATTAGGGCTTGGGGAAAGGGGGAAGATGGGGAAAAAGGGGTTGCAGATCTGAAGACGACGATGGTGGTAGTTGGTGGTTTTACGGTGGTTGCAGATGATCGATGATGATGGAGATGATAGATGGCAGATGATCGATGATGATGGAGATGATAGATGGCAGATGATCGATGATGATGAAGATGATAGATGGCCGTGGTGTTAATCTATGGTGGTGGTGGTGGTGGTAGCGGTTGGGGGCCGGTGGTAGTAGGGGTGATGGTGGTGGTAGGGGTGGGGGTTGTGGAGTTGGTGGTGGTGGTGGGGGAGATAGATGGAATCTGGTGGAAGTCTAAAAAAGAAAAGAGATAAGAGAGAGTGAGAGAGTGAGGTGAGAGAAAAAGGAGGTGGTAACCTGTTTTTCAGGTTACCGGTTTTTGTTACCCTATTTTTGACAAAATTGAGTGTATAATCCTTTTTTGGCAAAAAAAAATGTACGTTACCTACATTGGATTTTTTGGACATTTATGTTACCTTTTTCGGCAATTTTCCCTAAATTTAACTATGGGTTAGAATTTAAGATTTAGGTAGATCTAATTCGATCTAATTATCCAATGGGTATTTCATTTTAAAAGGCATTAAATTAAACCAAACGAGGAAAGTACAATGAAAGGCCTGCTCTGCAAGACCTAGACTAGGCTACAAAGGAAATGAAAACAGGACAAAAAACAGAAAAAGTTGGTGCTAAAACGAAACCAACCAGAGACGCAGAGAGGGAAGAGCATTGCACAGTTGCACACTAACAACAAAACTCAACTAGTTAGGATGTAGCACCGTCCTTACATACTAATTTACCATTAACAGACCCCTCCTTATTCAAATCAAGATGATACAACCATGGGAATCTCTCCATAAGGGTTAGATTACCCAACCAACGATCGACCAAAAAGAGGTAGAGAATCTGTCAGCAAGACTTTTGCCAAACACATCTCTCTAGCGAGTTTTTGAAGTTATGTCCCAAATCGAATTATATTGACTCAAGTACTCTTCTTGATATAATGTCATGTCTCACCAATACCCCCGGTCCCTTATAGATGCGTTTGGTTACATGGAACCAACGGATATTAGATTTTGTCATCCATTCAATACAAATTAATATTGGTCATTCGTTCCAATCAAATTTAGTCGATGATTGGATCATTTCGGTTCCATCCATTGTATGTAGTTTATTCTTTATCCACTGGATCAGATGGATCGATAGTATATTTTAATACAACTTTTTTTATCATTGATCAACCGTTTTAACTGATTATTCATATATTTTATTAATTTATTAAAAACCACTATGTTTATATATCTACTAGAAAAAATATCATAAAATGTTAATAAATTATACATAATTATTAACTGGATGGTAGTTAGATGGGTTATGTGATGGTCATCCCATTAAATAGGTTTGGTTTTATTGAAAACTGAGTTAACCGACCTTTCGAATTTGGATATTAAAATCTTGGATCCAATTAAAATCAGATATTTGATTATAATCACTCGTTTTAATTGAACCAGATGACTTTTTGCACACGCGTAACTTCAACATTGAAATGTAAATAATGTTAAGTTACAAAATCATTATCTAAACATTTAAACCGCCAATTAGTACTTATTATTATCAATTTACTTTTCAATTGGATGGAACTTGATTAAACTAAAGTATTAAACCATTTTCAACTTGTGAGCCCAACAACCCAACAATATTTGGTCAACAAATCTCTCACAATCTAAGTTAATTTATAATTAGAAAGTTACTCTTGGAAACCTATGAATGACAAAATTCATTCTATGTCCAAAATAATTTTATTTTTTGGATGAATCGAAATCCATTTCATGTCCAAAATAATTTTTATGAACAAGGTTTTTCAAAAGCCATGTAAAAGCAAACTACGTTCGTTATGAATCACGTAGCTAAAACTAGATTCGGGGTTTGTTTTATTTTAAAGTCATTTACTTGCTTTGACGGAGCAAGTGTGAACCTTCACAAATTGGCCATGGATTGGACTAGACTTGTGGTATGGGGCCAATATTTTGAATCAAGGAGCATCCAGCATAAATAAATGAAAACTAAATATTAATGTTCTTAATGGCATTCACCTCTTATTATTATAAGCTTATTTGGTGGGCAAGTAATTAACCTCTACTATTTGGTCATTGAAGGGATGGCATGCTCATTGGTTTAGGGTTGTAAGAACGTGACCTCATATTAGCACACACATTGGTATCTACATGAGAAAGGGACCCGTTTTAAATGAACCAAATGCAATGGCAAAAGAAACCAGAATCGTATCAAAATTTTAATATATAAGGAGGAACACATGCTACCTCTCGTTATCATAGGCCAAACGCCCAGACCTAAGTTTCAATTATTGGATTGAAATTGTGAACTAAATTAGGCTTAAAAGTCTAGATTGGCCCGGACCGAACCTACAAATTGGTTTCAAAATCTGGTCCCTAATCAAATTTCACCCTTAACTAAAAAATTTGAAGTTTTTTCAAATTTCTACCACTATCTTATGTAAAAACTATTTACTTTAAGGGTAGAGGGAGTGGTTACCATACCCGTCCATTCCTTTTGCCACGTCATTTACTTTACTCTCTCTATACCATCATTTTACCCCTATAAAATGCAGTAGTCACCATTCTATCCCTACACCCCACTAACTATTTAAAAGAAAAAGGAGAGAGAGAAAGAGAAAAAAGAAACTCGGTTTTCCCGTAGGATGCGTGTGAGGCCGGCGGGGTGGAGGTGGTGTTCCCTACTATCCCGCTACCCCTGTCACTCTTTTGCCGCCGAGCGAGCTTACCGCTCCGCACCGCATGCACCCCCTAATTATCATCTCATCAAAATAAAAACACTCATCAAAGACTATATAGTTTCCCATTTAAAAGAAAATATTAACAAAAAAAAAAAGAGACAGAATATCATGTCTGTAGGATTTTATAGGGTTCAAGGATAAGGTCTATTGTGTTGCCAAAATCAATATCTTCCTTTGGCAATGCACCCATGTGCAGCACAGACTATCGCTTTTGGAAAAAGTCCACGTGACGAAAACTCACAAAATACGCTGGACTTTTCTTATTTCTTACTTCATTTTTTAATTAGTAAAAAGTTAGTTCACACTTGAGGCCATTTACTAGCTCTTATCAGGTAAGTGGTATCTGAATTAAAAGCGTTGACTCGGACAAGTGTTGTTTAGATAAAAGCGTTTACCAATTTTTTTGGTAAGTGCTTACAACAAATAAAAATACTATTTTAACTTTTTGTAGTTAGATATTAAAAGAGAGAGCGGGCGAAAATAGGGGCAAACATGAAACAAATAAATCTGACCCGGGTAAGCAATGTTTTGGTTCGACTTAATCAGATCTCGATCAAATCCCCGGTTTACGTCAAATCTCAAACCCGATCAGATCTTGATCAGATTTCGATCAACAATGTGACTCAATCGCGGCACCAAGTAAACAACTCTTATATTTGGCATTTCAACATGTAATTTAAAAATAAATAAATAAATGAAAAAGTCATAGAAATGGCGTTGAAGCTGATTGGAGTAGCACCCCTGCTCCAACTGAATTTCAAGTCGTACAGCTAATCCATCCATCCTCTCTTTCTCTCTCCCTCTCTCTCTCTAAAAACTCTGACTCTTTCTCTCTCCCTATTTATGGACCCAAATCATTGGATTTCATTTCATTTTCATTAGAGAAGAAGAAGAATGAAGGAGATGATGATTAAGCAGAAGATGATGAAGAAGCTTCACCGCCGTAATTCCTCAACCTCCTCCTCCACCGCCTCCGTTGATTACACCTCCGGCGAACGCCTTGAATTCAAATTCTCCGGCCTTCAGGCTCTTCAGGTAACTCTCTCTCTCTCTCTCTCTCTCTCTTATATATATATATATATATATGTATATAACTGTCTGTTTATGTAATGTTACAAACACACGCAACACGAAATTGTAGAACTGCTGATGAGATGTAGGAACCTGTTTTATTCGGTTAATCATGCTTGATGATGTATCTATGCCATGGAATTTTAAGTGATTTTTAGATAATAACTATGTGGAATGATGTTCTTAAGTAGTTAAGTTAGCAAGCAAGTCATATTCAGTCACAATTAGATAAACGAAGTATTCAAATTTCGCTATCTAGATTTATCATATTAGTGAATTATATACAAAATTTTGAGGAAAATTTGCTACCTCAGGAAGCAGGAGTGAAGTCCAAATTTAATCACATTTGCCTTGAAACAACTTTCTAACCAACAAGCATCAGAATTAGCACATTTAGTTTACCTATTAGGCTATTACAATATAATAGTGTCAAAGCTGAACTAATTACAAACAAGTATCAAGTTGAAGTCAATTTAGTATTTTCCATTCCAAAAATCAAAACCAAAAGCTGAAAATACCTTAAATCCTTGAATTGATGAACCTGAAACCAAAGCACGGTTGGATTTGAAATCGGTTTGGAAGAGAGCAAGCGAGGTGTGGCAGTGCTTGGGATTGAGCTTAGGTTGAGGTGAGGCGGGATAGAGCAGACGTTTAGGCAAGGAACATAGAAAGACTCCATTGAAGAAGTAAAAAACAGGGTGATGCCTTGGAATGGCGGGAGGAATGGAGATTTGTAGAGATTTGAGGGAGGAATGGAGTTTTACTCATGCTTTCGAGGTACATAAGTTTTTGTATATGATACGCTATATGATTACATCTGATAGTGAAATTAAATGGATTTTTAAATGTTATGAGTTATGACCTTTGTTTAAATAAGTGGAGTCTTATTTTCTTATCATGCAAATAAAATGACCATAAGTATACATACAACAAGTGGTTTATTGTTGAGGTGTAGAAGATAAACAAGCATATGTGTTATGTTGAGGAGGTAGAGTCTTCCATAAGATAGGAGAGCTCAATTATAAACCTTTGGTGGTTCAACACTTCAACTAGATCAACCAAGGAGAATCTACTTAAGTCTGTTTTTGAGTTCTCATTTATGTTCTCCAGTGAATTATTTAGAACTCTCCTTTGGCTTAAGAAGATTCTTATCACCAGTAAAATCTGGTTGAAAAGGATCTGCCAAGCATTGTGCGGCTGATCCCCATAGACAATAACTCAATTAATATCTGATGAGCCATAAATATATAAGAACCAGAAGATGATTGACGCCTGCATGAACAGGATGCTGCCAATAGATTGTGTCTACCATCAAGCATTTAGTTGTGATATACCCCATCCCCATCCTTCTCTAAAGAACATTTTGAATAACAATTATGGTTTCACATTTTTTTAGCAGATAACTCTTACTCAGAATTCACTAAGTCACCTAGAATCCCACATTATATTTTATTGTAACTACTTGAACCTGTTTCATAGTTTGTGTAACCTTGTGATAGGTGCTAATGACAGCTGGCCTATGTTAAATATCAGTAGCTATCTATTTTAACTTTTCATTGTGACAAAGATATTTTTTTTTAGGCACAATTGTTGCAGATATGCTCACTGTGTTTTGCACTTCCAGGTTCCCAAGGGATGGGATAAGCTTTCTCTGTCTCTCATCTCTGTAGAAACAGGAAAAACTATGCCAAAACAGGCAGAGCACGGTACAGAATGGAATTTGCCGATGGGCTGAGAATTTGTCAGAACGCATTTGGGTTCCTCATGACGATGCTGCAAAAGGGCTGGAGCAATGCCTATATAAGCTTTTTATTTCAATGGTCTGATCCATCTCATCCTTTTAAATTATGTTTCAATTTGATTTTATTTCTGTTTGCCATGTGCTTGTCATGTTCAATGATTATTCCACTAAATAATCTATGATTATGTCTTTTTGCAGGGATCAGGTAGATCTGGTATCCTTGGAGAAGTTACAGTAAATTTGTCAGGTCACTTTAGTTCTGAAAATTCTACTTCTATTGCGCAACCACTTAAAAACTGTAGTCATGGGACAATCTTACAGGTTAGTCATCTCAGATGCTTCTAAGCCCCTTTAGAAAAACAAAAATTCTTCTTCTTCAGTACTATGATTATTTATATTGTCATCATTCTATGTTCTTTTGATGCTGTTCATACCAACAGTTAGCTTGCACGGTATACTTTCATCTATAGAAGGATATGCTTCTAGTATATCCTTTTTAAAGCCAGCATTACTTCTGTGGGTCATAGCTAGTTTAGACAGATACTAACTTTTTTGATCCATAAGAAATAAAACGTGATGAATACTGCACTTTTGGACTCGTCCAACTAGGCATTGATTTGTCAGTCCACAAACTTTTTATACTCTAAGGTTGTCTGCTAGAACTAACAAGAGCTCCACCTTGTGCAACTTATGCCTGATATAACAATGCCTCCTTATTTTCCTACCAACAACCGTTTCCATAAACAGCATCAATAGTTTAGAGTAGGCTTGATCAATTGCTCTGGTACTTTTGTCATCCTAAATGTGTTACTTGGTATAATTTCTATGATGAGATCTTTCTCTATGAGCATGCTATGATTTTGAGGACCATTCACACTTGCGTCGGTCCTAGTTGGCTTAACCCATTGACCGTATCTAGGATGTGCGTGTCAAGCATTCATACATAAGATATATCTAATAATAGCTTTTAACTACCATAGGCAATATCTCTCGTACTGCTATACAGTCATATACTGAAAATATTGTTTTTTATTGGGATGCTCATTACCATTATCATTATGTAATAACATGATTTAAACTTCAAACAAGTTTTATGGGTGGTAGTATTTGACTTGTGGAATAGTCTGTAAGCAGATTATTACTATAATTCCTCTTAAGGAACTCTAGCTTATGCACTGATCATCCCCTCAAAGTACTCTTGCCTTATGAGGGAAATGGCTTCACTTTACCATATTTCAAAAATGATAGCTTTCTTATAGAGTTGAGGTTGGCATTTTTTGTCTAAGGGAATTTGGGTTCCTTCTCCTTGCAGGTGGAAATTCAGTGCCTAACACCTCGATCAAATCTGAGGTATTTTCTTGAACAAGTGAAGCTAAATAGTTATTCTTTTCAATCATTGGCATAGGTTCTAACATGATATATGTTTCGAGAAATGACAGATGGACAGACACTGATTCTTTTACTGAAGATGCCAATGCTTCTGATGACCTCGATAACACTTCCGATGCATCTGATGGTAGAATCACCAAGAGTGTAGGATCTTCCGAGAGCAGTAACTTCCAGTATACATCTCAAGCTGGTGGACTCGGTAGCAGGGTACTTTCTTTCACTGAACTCTAATATATATGTTAGTTACCTTTAAGACTCATACCATGATACTGGTCTTCTTGGGTCGTTTGATTTAATATATTGTTTTCTTTCTATTTTCTCTTACAATTTCATTTGAATGATTTTGACTACAATTTTAGTTCTGTCACAAAATTGACCATATGTAGTAGATTTAATATCAGCACCGTCTATGCTTCCATCATCTTATATGAGGTTGTATTGTTGTGGGTCATTCAATGATTTTCAGATCAGCAGATCTGCTGATGTAGCTTTTAATCCCACCCTTAAACATGCTATTTCCTGCTCAGCCAACAAATATCATGCGGTTTTACTATCACAAGCTCAATAAAAATGTGCATAGCTAACTTTGTTTACATTTTCAGCCCAACAATGCCAGAGCCAGATATCATTTAAACTGTTACTCATTATACATTAAAATTGAAATCCACTTTCGAGTAACCTCAGGCTTATGCATCTTTCTGTACCTAATAATACCTTTTTTTTGTTACACAGGAAAGAAGCTCGTCAGCAGGGGGGTCTCGTAGTAGCTTTGATTCAATGGATGATTCTTTTGGCAGGGAAAGTTGTTCCCCTCGTAGGAATCTAAGTGAAGTTGCAAATGATCTAATTGGAAGGCAGGATTCTATGCGCTCTTCGAATAGTGCACAAGACAGTCCATATCATGTCTATGATTCTCCTAGATCAAGTCATTCTCTTTACAGCTCCGGTTCAGGAAAGAGTACTTCAAGTCAAAGACAAGATTCTGGAAGAGTTTCACTTTCTATTCCTGCATCACCATTACGATCTTCCGGTTCCAATGAATTTGCTCCGGAAGCAGAAGGGACGACAGTGGAAGAAATCAGGACAGAAGCAAGGATGTGGGAAAGAAACACACGGAAATTAATGATTGATCTAGATTTCTTAAGGAAGGAGTCCAGAGACCAAACAAGGAAGTTGGAAAATGCAACTATGGAGGCTCTTGCATCACGAGCAGAATGTGATGAGCTGAAACACGAAATAGATTACTTGAAAGTTCTTCTGGATGAAGCGGCAGTGAAAGAAAAGGAGGCTGACGATCTAAAACTCCAGGTGCAAGATAAAGATGATATTCAGACTGAAATGGAAGAGGAAATAAAATTTCAGAAGGAGTTGAATGATAATTTGTCTCTGCAGCTAAATAGAACTCAAGAATCAAATCTTGAACTAGTTTCTATTCTCCAGGAACTGGAAGAGACCATAGAGAAACAGAGATTGGAGATAGAGAGCCTCACCATGTTGAAACTAAAGCAGGACGGTGAAGAAGTAGATACAAGGGTGCAAGTCTCCAACAAGAAGATTAGGGCCATGTCCTCTGGTTCAGATTATAAAGACAATTCCGTTGAGAATGGCCAATGGAATCCAGAACTCCAACTACAGCAATTTCTGGAGTCACAAAGGGCGTTGGAGAGTACTATTCTCCATCTGGAAAAAAGCCTGGAGGAGAAAACTCAAGAAATAGAGCGTGTACAAGTCCTCAAGGTTCAGACTGTAATGGTTGATGAGCTGGAGTGGACGAAGAAATTAAGCTTGAAAGACCAAGAAATCTTTAATCTGGAAGAAAGATTATCGAAAGCTCAAGCTGCTCAATTTCCAATGGATGGAGAGCCGGATCCAAGAGAAACTCCAGATCTCATTCAGGTCAAAGCATTGAAGGATAAGATTCAGGAGCTTGAGCAAGATTGCAATGAGCTTACTAATGAAAATCTCGAGCTCCTATATAAGCTTAAAGAATCAAGTAAGGATCTTTCAACGAGTGTTAATTCTATTAGTTCTCCACTCGGAAGGCGTCCTGGTTCCGAGTCCCCCAGTATTGAAGATTCTAAGATAACCAGACTTGAGTGCCAGCTACAGCAGCTCAAAGAGGAGGCAAAGAAAAGAGAGCTTGATGGAATAGATGCTGGCTACCTGCAACTTCGTTGTAATGAACTAGAAAGCATGTTTGTGGAACTAGAGGTCAACATCCAAGTTTTCAAGGATAAAGCTTATTATCTTGATGGTGAACTCAATAAATACCGTGAAAAAGCAGTGGAGCAGGAAAATGAGGTCGATGCATTGAAACAACTATTGAAATCGCAGCAAGAACAAAAACCTGAAAGTAAGTACCTTCCAATTATATTTTTCAACTAAGTTGACCTTACTCATGGATTTTTTATTGCATACATTGACCATGCAATTCTCTTAACCTCTAAATTTGGATTTATATATAGTTTTGACTAAGTATTTGATGTGTACAGATTCATCCACTCAAGAAGGGAAGGTTGAGGTTGTGTTGGAGATCAAAGAAATGATAAAGGATCCTTGTAATGTTGAAAAAAAGATGGATGATTGTTTGAAGGACGATATGGACATGCTTGAGAAGTTCAATATGGAACTAAAATCCAGGGCGGAGGATCTAGGTAAGGAACTATTGGCAAAAACCTCTGAGATAGAACTGCTTAAATCAGATTTTTTGCTTAAAGGCAGGGAGATTCCACGTTGGAGTTACAACCAGAAAGACTTGAAGACTCAAGTGTCTGATATGCAAATATTGAAAAGTCAATTGAAGGGAAGCTTGAAAGCCATGCAAAGCGACGATACACTCATCTACGAATGTCTAGATAAGGTAAAGCGTGACATGGTGATGCTTAATGGTGTAAAGGATTCCCAAGTTGCAGCCAACAAGATTCTTGAAAAGAAGCTACTTGAGGTCGAGAGTTGTAATAAGGAGTTAGAGCTGCACTTGGCCCAAATGGAAGTAGAAAATATACACTTATCGGATCGCATATCTGGATTAGAATCTCAACTGAGATATCTGACTGACGCAAGAGAGTCGAGTCGTTTGGAGCTGCACCATTCAGAGACTTGTATCGAGAATTTGCAGGCCCAAATTAGAAGGCTAGAAGAGGAGATAGAAACGAGCAAGGTTGATATGAAACAGAAATTGCAAGACATGCAAAAGCGGTGGTTGGAAGCACAAGAGGAGTGTGAATATCTGAAAAAAGCAAATCCGAAGTTACAAACTACTGCAGAAAGTTTGATCGACGAGTGCAGTGCACTTGAAAAGTCAAACCGAGAGCTAAAGCAACAAAGACTCGACTTGTATAATCGCAGCAAAGACCTGGAAGCAGAACTGAGGGATTCGCAAGATAATTTCTCCAATTTGTCAAGAAGATTGGAAGATTTAGAAGATAAGTTTTCCTTGATGGGCAATGGGATTGCCACAAAAGAGAAAATGTTTGTTTCTGAACTTGAAGATTTATATCTGCAAAACAAAGAGCAGACAGAGAAGTATGTCACGGTTGAGAACTTGTTCAATCAGATGTACTCAGAGAAGATGGTTGAAATTGACAGCCTTCAACAAGAGGTAGCACATCTCAGTACACAGATATATGCAACTCAAGATGAAAGGGATAGAATGGCTTCAGAGGCAGTACTTGAAATGCATGTCTTACGTGCAGACAAGGATAAACTGGAAAAAGCTATTGAAGATGTCAAAGAAAAATGCAGATCATCTGAAAAGAAGCTTGATACGGTCCAAGAGGAATATGAAGCAAGAATTCAAGAGCTGATGGTTGAGCTTGCTGCTTCCAAACAAAGCCATGGGGTTCTGGAGGCAAACCTCGAGAAATTAATGGAGTTGCTGGAGAATAGCAGATCCAACGAAGAAAAGCTAAGAATCACAGTTGGTGAGCTCCATGGTGACCTCAGAAATTGTGAATACCAAGGAGTACAATTAACAGAAGAAATCTCAAGTCTTAAGGGCCAATTGCAGAAAGTTCCACTATTGCAGGATGAAGTGGTGGCTCTTAAGAATTCACTCAACGACGTGAAGTATGAGAACGAAAGAGTGGAGACTTCATTACTGATGATAACCGCAGATTATGAAGAACTGAAGGAAGAGAAAACTTCATTGTTTAAGAAAACTTCTAGCATGCAGAAGAGAGTGATCGAATTAGAGGACCTTGAACGTAGTAAAGTTGCCTTGGAGGAACAAATTATGCGGCTTCAGGGTGATCTAACTGCTAAAGAAGCTTTATGTGCACAGGATGCTGAGTTGAAAAATGAGCTCGGGCGTCTGAAACGATCAAATAGTCATCTACAGCGGAAGATAAATCATCTTCAAGAGGAAAAAGATGAATGCATGAAGAATGCCCAAGTCCTTGAAGAGAAATTGGAGCAGAGTAATGGTGCTATTTCTTTTGGATCAAATAGTAGTCTTCACGACTACATGAAGTTCTCAGAGGTCCGTATCATATGAGAACCTTTTTATGATAAATTCAAAAAATATGGCTATAAGTTGGTTTCTAACTTTGTTTTTTTTACAGGATTTGGAAGCGACTAGAAGTGATGAGACAAGCATTGATGCAGCATCAAGAATCCAATCACTTGAGAATGAACTTGCTGAGGCTTTAGAGGCAAATGACATGTTTAAATCACAGATTAAAAGGTATGTGTGCAGAAGAACTCGTCTGACTCTAATTGAACATCATGTGTAGATTCTAGCAGGGCAAAATGCAACAAAGTTTGTTTTAGTTCATATTTAGAGCAAACGAATACTTTTTTCCTCAATCAATGTAACATAGTTTCTAATTTCTATGTCTTACCATTTAGACCGATAATTTGCTGATCTTGTAACATCTGATGACACGGGTACCCATCTACGGAAGGTTTACGTCATCAAATGTTACAAGATCAAGATAACTGATTTGAATGGGTAAAGAATGGGAAATTTTAGAACTTTTTTAGATTGGGCAACAATTTTTTTTCTGTTAGCAGTAACTAGAAAATAGAACATAAACAAACTTCGATTCAATTTGATGCATTTTGCCCATTCTAATATGCATCAGCTGAGCTCAATCTAAAATTAGAAAAGAAAAGCCTAACCTTGTAGATGATCATTCTCACTAACATACTTGCTGCTACCATTTTCTTAATTCCAGCTTTGTGTCCAAGGGACAAGTTCATCACTCAGAAGTAGAAGTTGTTGGCATGACAATTAACAAAGAAAATGATAAAGATCCATCATCAGTTGAGACTGAATTGAAAGAACTTCAAGAACGCTACCTCCACATGAGCCTCAAATATGCAGAAGTTGAAGCTCAAAGAGAAGAGCTTGTATCGAAGCTAAAGGCGGCAAGGCCTGGAAGGAGCTGGTTTTCGTAACTTCAGGGAGACTAATTCTTTTACCCAAGGTAAATTAATTGATCCTTTCTCATTCATTATATGTGAATATCCATGAATGGTATCTATTTGAAGAAAACGAAACATGCCACTATATTCTTGAAGAAATAGCAAAATTCTTAGCACGTAGTAGATTAGACACAAAAACTAAAAGAGAGGATGTAGATGATATTGTTCTTTCTTTCTTGGGCATGTAATTGTGTATCATGTATGCATGCCCTCTTTTTTTTAAATTCTAGTATAGAACATGTTAAAAACATACAGGTCGTGTAACTTGTACATGCCATATCTTAATGAAGAAATCTGGAAATTTTTCTTGGATTGTTAGATACAGTCTCTTTGTTCTACATTGTTTTTAGAGTAAATTACACTTTTGGTCCCTGTAAGTGGTCGCCTATTATCAGGTTTCGTCCCTCGATTGAATTAATTACATAGACAGTCACTGAGGTTGCCAATTCGTTTCAATTTTGGTCCCTGGGACTAGCTTTCTGTTGAATAGGTCAGTTAACTCAGAGGGTATTTGGTTGTTTGGTGTTTGGTTCAATCCTTCTCTTTTTGGGTGTTTGGTTGATCACTAATGAATTACCGAAAGACTTCTACTTGCTAAAATGCAAAAAATACACTCAAGCATGTTAACTTGAGCAACTTAGACAATTCAAAGCTATAATTTGTTAAAATCAAGCATATCTTATTTATTTTACATTTTAGCAGGCAAACTTGTATTGAAACTACAAGCAATCAAATACAACGGTTAGCAAACTCCTTTGCTCAGGTCCTTGTGAGTTTTATCATCTAACCACCAACCCATTCCTTTCCATCCCAGTTCGATTTAAAATCAAAACGTAAAGTCTGAAGAAAACTCAGTAGAACTTTATTATGCAGCAATGAAGGAATGAAAATGAGCCAATTGTTATTCGGATTATACAATGCGTAGTAATCATTCAGCATATAATCAGAAAAACAGTGAGGCAAAAATGACGCACTCTACATGTGAAGAACTTGAGACCCAAGTAAATGTTCTTCCTCGGTCAGTCAGTTGTAATCTGTTTACAGTATGGAGTAAGCTCGAACAACCTCAACAATTGGTGCCCGACACAACGGGCATTTCCCTCCTCCACGAATCAACTCATTTGCACACTTTGAACAGGTACACATGTGCCCACATCTGCACAACATAGTAGCACCGATTAGATTCCAATTTGAACATCAGTATTAGGTTTTTGCCACTGTCATTGCAGAACCAACAATTATAGGTCATTTGGAATCTTATACTACAGGTGTTTCTGCTCTTGCTTCACAAGATTTCTGTGCTTCTTTCTAATATTAGATGTGTTCATTAAGCATAACATGAAATACCTGTACAACAACGAATCAATCTGGCTATCACAACAAACACAACAGGTTCCTTTCCTCACTTGACCCCATTTTGACCCATCTTCTGAGGTTTCTGCAGCAATACCTGCACGATATTAGTGGTCAATTTTCGTAAAAGCCACAATTGTAATTACGGCTTAGGTGGTGTTGTCATATATACCTTGTTCACCCCCTGATCGATTCAAAGCTGCCGAAACTTCCTGCCTGACGGACCGTTGCAGCTCCAGCTGCATGTCCATGCACGCCTCAAGCATCCTCTGCATGTGGGTCATGCCTTGTTGCAGTCTCGCCATATCTGCCCTCAAATCATTAATCATCTCCCACTCCTGCTCAATTAATCTCCATTCGTCAACCTTTAACAAAATCACATAGTTTTACAACCAACTTAGGATGGAATAACTTACGAGTTCAGACCGATGCATGGTGTGACGTGACCAACTAGAATAAGGCAAATGAGGCCACATTGGTTGCGGTGGGGGTACTGGCGGAGATGGTAGGACCAGTGAAGGTCTACCCATGGCATCACGCTGATTCTCTGTCTGTTCAACCCTGTGCTGCTCCTGGTCACCCTCCAGTGAAGCAGGGGTTGGCAAGTTGCGGTGAAGATCCCAATCAATGGGAGCACGGCCTTGTCTGTTGACATACGATTGAATCAACTGGTCCAAACTCTCACGGAAACCACTACGAAGAAGATTAGAAACACTTCTCCTACAGTAGACAAGAAAAATCAGTCAATATAATAAGAAACTAAAGGCTTTCCAGTTGAGGTACTTGCAATCTGGTATGGACACCCATGGTTAAGAAAATTGATTATAAAGTGGCAAAAGGTCTACTACCTGCTCAAAAGTTCCCTGAGTTCCATGCTGTAGACGTTGTCATCGTCAGGCGGGTGAAACCTATTCGCTCTCCTAACGGGAACGGAATGCAGCATTCTCGGAGGATCGGAAGGCCCCTCCGACCAATTTTCAACCGCTTCCCGTGACCCATCTTCATGCCAAACTTCATCGGATCCATGCATATGTGCACCTTCTCCAACGGTTGCTGAAGTTTCCTGTGGCCAATCGTTGCCTGAACTTTCTTGCCAATCCCGACCGACGTCTTCTGAAGCCCCATCTCTCCATTCGTTGAACTCGTAATTACCTTCCTGCTGCCACTCTCCTCTCTCGACTTCAACAACCTGGTCTTGCCACTCCTCTACTTCATCAATATCTGCTTCTTGAGTTGTACTTTGAACAGCCGCCACACTTTCCAAGCTTCCTGTGTGATCACTGACCTGATGGACGTCACTTTCCTCAACCCACAATTGTGACTGCTCTTGGTTTTCATGTCCAATCTCCTGAAGCATTTGCGTGAGTCAAATCACTCGTAAAAAGGAATGATATCGTTAAAAAAAATACTAATCAGAACGGCTGCTTACTTGACCATGAAGAATGTTCTCTGATCTGGACCGGAACCCTTCCCTGATCAAGAATGAGCCAAACCATCAAACAACAATCACAAAGGAAATCTTATAACAAAAACTATCAACATTCTACTTGAAATGCTTTAAATCCGTAGAATTATGAAAGACCAAACCAAACGAGCTAAGTATATCCCAACCCTGTATGCAGAACTAACCTCTACCCTTAATAAGTTCCGTGAAAAACTTTACCAAGTATGAAGAATTCACATGACAAAAGAAACTTCAATAAAGCATACCTCAAACCAGAGACAGTGTGACGTTGTCTCAACTGGACCAACTCGCTTGCTGCAACCGATGAAGGCCTCTCCTCCTCTACAGGCCTTTCATTCCGTAAGAATCTGCCTCTCAATAACGACTGATAAAACAAACACAGGCCTCAGAAATCATCTATACTCCGAAAACATTCTAATGCTAGCCTTTCAGGCGCACGTAAAGATCACAAACTAGAAAGCAAACCGTTATCCGACTACACTCAAATGCAAACATGGATGCATACGGGCTCTAGAAACCAAATAAAAATAGCTCGGAATATCCCACCCAGAGGTGGGGTTTGGCCGTTTTAGGGTACGATGTACACACAGCCGACTTCTATATCTTAAAGAGTAGAGCGGTTGTTTATGTCTCTGTGTAATATGGGCTTTTTGATACAGATTAACAAAACTATAAAGTGATAGTAAACCGACCTGAATGCGGTTGCGATGTGCAAAATCAGAAACCGCACGATACTCCGTCAAACCTTGAAGTTCCCTCTGCCGCTCCCTCTCGACCCTCATAAGTAGGTCGAGTAGAGCTTGTCTACCACGCAGCCTCAGCATGTCCCTTCGAATATGCTCCGTCTGCCCTCCGTCACGATTCTGTTCACGAGCAACCGCACCTTGATCTTCCCTTCGACTGCCACGACTTCCCCTCTGCTGACTCGTCATTTGCACCCATTCCCTCACGATCCTCACCCTTTCACGCTCGGTTTCCCCAAGCCACTCAGCTCGTGGACCATTACTCCTCTGCACAACACCCGGTGAGCGATCACCGACACCGGTCTCCCTCCACCCCTGAACAATGTGCCTCACCCTCTCCCTCTCGACCTCCCCAATATCAGGAGTTTGCTCACGGCTCGAACCGTCATGGTCTTGACGCTCGTTCCGTGGCTCCACTTGATCACGAGGAGACCGAGGAGACCAAGGCCCATACTCATTCTCGCTCTCGGTAGCATCTTCCCGTCCCTCGGTGGTGGTCGAAACGTTCGTATTCGAGTCCACGCTCCTCTGCTGCCGGAGCCTCACCCTCACCCGTTCACGTGCTCGATTCAAGACATGCTCATCTTCCAATTCCCGCCACATCTGCAAGATGGACGACGCCCGTGTGCTCGGCCTCTCAACATTCCCCTGCCTCCTCGAGGTAGGGGGAGGCGATGGGGATTCCCTCAAAAACGAAGAATCCAACATCGAAACAGTATGCAAACCGGCAAGTGCCATTAATTCCGACTCACGGTTCCTCCTCTCAATGGTGGTGATCATCTCCTGCGCCTGCCTGGCAGCCCACCGGCTCAGAATCCGGGAGTGCCGCCTCCTAGCGGCGGAGGACTCGGCGAGATCATCCCCCTCGAGATCAGACCTCCGCCTCCGCCGCATAAGCTGATCACCACCACCACCACCGTCGGTATCCTCATCGTCCTCGGTGTTACGAGGGAGCTACAGGATGCAAACGACATACAATCATCCAATTGTCCCCTCATTAAGTCATGAAACCCCCTTTCGAAATCGGAACCACCGGTCTCGAAATCCAGACAGCCATCATCAGGCTTCTGTGGGAGTTGCTGTTGTTGAACATCTGTCATCTTTCTCACTTAACTTAACCCAAAAACCCACCTTGGAATCAATCTACCACCAAACACGCCCAAACACGAAATTGACCATTTTTTTTCCTTCTAAGCAAATACTGTATTGGATAGAAGAGAACCTAACCCTAAATTGAGATAAAACGGACGTCTAATTCACGTGAAGATGAAATCGATGTTATTACCTGATGAAAACCATCATCATGATGATCATGGATAGAATTGAACGTGGATAGGACACAAATCGAATCGAGATCCATCAGAAGAAGCAATGGAGAAGAAGAATCCAGAAACGAAATCATACCTGTCTGTCGTGTTTTCAATACAAGGATAAAAACAAAACCCTAGAATATCTTTTTTGCCATACACAATTACAGGAAGCGAAAGAATAGAGTGTGTGTATATATAGATATAGATATAGATATATAGATATATAGATATATAGAGGAAGAGATTAGAGAAATATATGTGAGAAAGAAAGAAAGGAAGGAGATGAAGAAGAAAATGGTAAAAGTTTTTCAATGTTGGTTGGGCGCGATTTCTATGGGAGAGAATTGACACGTCTCTATATCTATCTCTCTATGTTGTATCTATGTATGTATATATGTATAGATATATGTATATCGGTATACGTATGAAGAGAAAAGAAATATCTAAAGATGAAACTTTAAAGGCTCCTCCTTCAAATACTTTTACAATCACCCTTTTTTATGCCTATTTCCTCGCCTTTCTTTTTCTTTTCTTTTTTTCACTCACATACATCATTCACCATCATCTCTATTTATAATGAAGTAAATAAATAACAATAGAAGAGACGATGGATACCTATGATTCTCGGTATTTATACAGATTTGATAATATACGATTTGGTAAAAAAGAATAGGTTAAAATAAGCTATTAAGTAGTCGGTACTACTACTTATTAATACATAATTTCTTTTATAAAGTTTTAATTTACATATCATTCTATAACTTTATTTTTAGCTTTTATTATAAGTACACGGCTTATTAAAGATAACTTAAACACCCTGTTTAATCCTAATGTGTGTATATTGGTCATTTTCAATAGCATCTATGAAATGGTAATTGATGTGTATGCACAAAGCCTCACCACCACTTTATACAAATACCCCTAAAAGGCCGTTATAAGGGCCGTTATGCACATTTCAGTCAAATAACGACGTTTTGGGCCGTTATAACGGCGTAACGGTGTGGGTATATGTGCAAAGGGGAGCACCATTATGGGCATAACGGCAAAACACTCTCTATGAAAGACATGTATATTGGTCATTTTCATGTATATATTTTACTGTGTTGTTTTTAATATTGTGGATACGATACATGAACCTTAAGACATATAATATTTATAAATAAACAATTTAATTAGGTATTCAAATAATTTTAGAAATATATACAGACACAATTATCTTTTAAAAGTTTGTCTCTTCATATGTTTTATGATTATTCCACCTAGTTTTTATCTTGTCTTAGCTCCATCGCTTGACAAATGTGATACATTTTTGTTATGTCCTATTATATCTCATCTACTAAATACGAGCTTATTTGTCCTTGTCATAGTTTCAATATTTTGTCATAGTTATTAATGAATAAGATTAAATATCAATTCAAAATGCATGCACTAAAAATCTTTTAGTGCATGATAATAAATATAACGTTGGCATTTTTAGGCCACACAATTATGATATCAATTTTGGTCTATTTTGGTAGGAACTTGCATGGTGCTCAATATTACGAACTAAATGTGATCAAATTTGTTTTATCTCGTATTATCAATATACAAAATTTTATATATGTATTAAAATTAATTTATAAACCTAATTTGGGAAAGATAAAAGTTGCTAGCAAGTTGAAGACATATAACATGTTATTAAGATCAAGTGCAAGGCAAAATAAGATTTCCTGATATTGGTCATTTGACTGGGTTTTGTATTTTTATGTAAATATTGCTTGTTATTAAGTTCATTAATACCTTTTAAAACCAAACAAATACGATTTTCATAAATGTTGATTAATGTATCCTATCTTTTGCACGCTCAATCTAAGAAATTATAAACCAAACCAAATCAAGTCCGAAAAAATATCATTTCAGTTTTGCTTGCGGTCCACACAAGCCAATTCTAGCAAAACATATACATTATGTTATTTCAGTAAATAAATATTCTTATCACATATACTCTAACACAGCCTTATGTAATATAAGATGTATGCAAACCTGACATTTACCTTAAGAAAAGACAGATATATCAGATCTAATGGTTTGATAATTAAGGAACATTGGTAGAGGAAAAGAAGGATTATTGTCTCAAGATTGAAGCATATGTTTGACTAATTAATGGTGTGATTAGAGCGATGTGGGGGTCGGGCGGTGTGAGTTGGGGTGGCTTTTTCGGAGGCCTAAATCAATCATATTGACATGTACCCTTCATCATCCATTCCTCTCTTTACTATATGTATTCTTCACTTTTTCTTTCAGCCAAATTATCAAACACGTGGTGTGCAATCAAAATGTGCACTTCTTGTTTTATATTTTCCCTCCCTTTTTTCCACATTCTAATCAATAATCAAAACCAACTTTCCCACCAACCAAAAATTTACATGCATGCCCCCATTTATTCGTCGACTTAAAAAGATTGGAATTTGGAAATAGGTTATTTTTTGTATGGTAGATCCAAGAATTTGTTAGGGATTGAGGATTTCAAAGTAATTGGGCTGCTAGTGAAAGTAGTGAAAACACTTTCAGATTGAAGTATATTTCGATGGCACTCTCGAAATCAACAATCGGATAAAATTCGGTATTCAAGAACCGAGAATCAAATCAAATAAAATATGCATGTGTAATTGGTTGGTAAATAGTAGTACGTTTATAAGTACTTACACAGATAATTTTGCATGTAGTTGTGAACATGAAAAAAGGCCGAGTAGTACTCTTTCTTGACAGCAAGAGTTTGTAAAAGATGTAAGTGATTCAGATGCAAAATATTTAAAACAATTTAATGAAACATTATCTTATCTTGTACTTGCAATATGTTAAATTTCATGTTCAAAAATAAAATGCCAAAAGAATGTTTTGGTTATCGTATAAAGTATATGTATATGTGAGATAGACAGAGAACCTAAAAGAGAAACGTCAACTGATAAAATGCATATGGAAAAAACACTCAAAATGGTAGAAACAAAAATCTTTTTGTGTAATTTGTTTCTACACTTTTTATTAATATTTTTTCTGTTTTCGATTTAAATAAGGCGTGTAACTTTGTTTTCTTATAGGTGGTTATAACCATCTCGTTAACCATGTTTGCTAGTTTAGACAGGTGTTTTGATCCTTTTTTTGAGTTTTATCTGATATTTTCATGTTTATTTAGTAAGTAAAATTTGATGTGACAACCGACATCGAAAGCTAAACCATTAATCATGAGCAATCAAGGCGTTAAGCGAAACCTTAAAACTGATGATTTTTGTATGGTTTAATTTGATATGTTTTGATTGGACCGTTTTTGGATTTTTACGTTAAAAGAAGAAATACAACCGGCTGATGATACTCTTAAACGCCTTAACTTAAAGAGAAGAAAGAAATGATAAGCCCATGAGAGCCTCTAACTAATGGTTGTTTGTTTTATTTCTTTATAGTTCCATTAAATAACAATATTTGAATCAATAAGTGGTGAATTTTATTTGACAAATGAAAAAATCTCTTAATACTAAATTGCTTACAAAATCAATATCTTCCCCTTCTTCACAATCAAACATTCAACAATTCCTCTTAAAAAACTATTAAGCAACCCTTTTATTGCTACATTGCTTTCAACTAAAGTTGCCTTCTTTCTCTAACGTAAGAGTTCTATTTTAAATTTATAAATTAAGTCAAATGGATAGCTTTAACAGGAAAAAGGTATTATTTATATATCTATACTTTTTATATTATACCAATTACATTAGATTTTCTTTTTTCAACAAATTTCTAATTGAACTATATTTTTTACAAGTAAGTAATGATGGTTAATAATTAACATTTTATTTATCAAATTACTCATCTAAAAGATCTTTTAACCAAATTAATTGGCCATTTATGGTAATCAAATTGTTTGACCTTGAACAACTATATGGCAATTCATACAATAATTAAAAGTACAAGTATGTGAGTGATAAGTCGTTTTCTTCAAACAGATTACTATAAAAAGAAATGATATTATATCTATTTTCTCTTATAAATTGTGAAATACACATTTTTCACAAATACACAAGTTACCGTCAAACTTTTTTTCTTCTCCATCTACGATGAAAATTAAAATATAAAAATATGAAACATGATGCATATGACAAATCATTGTGAGAAGTGAATTTAAACGATTGATTATTTTTAATCCCTTGTCTGTTAATTAACTATGTTTTAGAAGATGTCGTGTATGTGTGTGTATATATATCTATAGGGGAATGTGTTGGGTTTTATACAAAATAAGTTTCCAAAAACTTAAAATTAGACAACGGAAGCATTTTATAAATAATGTATAACAATAAACATTTTATTTCCCACCAAGGATCATCTTGCAAAACCATGGAAAGATTAAAACATCTAAATGAGATATAAAGAGATACAACCTTTGTAGACTTTGAACCCTCTCGGTTTTGGGGTGTTGATGTAGATGGCAAGAACCCAAAGTAGAATTCCTCTATATGTATCCACCAAGCAAGAGTAAGACACTTCAAGATGCTAGTCTTCACTTGTATTATAAGCTTCTTAAGCCATTAAGCACTTATTCCAAAATAAGTCTTAAGGAGATATACTTGTATCTTCTACAAAACTATGATGTTCTTCATAAGAACAAAGATGAGAGAAAAGCTAGTGGAATGGAAGATTTGAATGATTTGGATGAATTGGATGATTACATAAAATGAGCCATTATACACTTTATGTATTCTAACTTTCATGGTCCATACTTTCTTACAACCACCATGACATGTATCCATACATAGTGTAAGAGAAGTATGGAGTATCATGATGTAGTCCAACAACTTCATTATAATATATATAAAGCAAAAAGACAAAACCAATTTTATGATTTATACTTTATATATAATATGTACATAATTATTTAATCATACTATATGATTCAATAACTAGTTACTCTTTAAAATTATTATTTTCATAAAATAATAATCCTCCACTTAAATTCAAGAATGATAGTATTTATTAGTAATCAATATTCTAATAGATAATATGTACACAACATATAAAACATACCTTATGAGTTATTAGTTGATTTCTATCTTGATGTTATTATTTTCATAAAATAATAATTCTCCAATTATATACAAGAGTTGATTATGTTTATTAATAATCAAATTACTTAATAAATAATCAATTAGTGTCAACTTGCTATTAGGTGTGACCCTATAGGATCATATGTTATTAGCAAATATTATTACACAATGAATCTTGAGCATAAGGATCCTTCAATCTCCCACTTGCACAAGGCTCATTGTGCATTGATATAGACAGTGGTCAACGTCTAGCAACGCATTACTGCCCCTAATAACACACGACGAGGTGCCATTCATCAACATCCAATTCCATTTAGCTCAAAGCTACAACTGATGTATAAGGTAAGTTATCAGTTATCCCTTTGTTTCAGACATCATGTTGAACATGAGATACGGATCGCAATCAATCTCATTCAGTGTTCAACTTTTGTTCAGGCCTTAAATGTCTAACTCTCAACAAATAAGAGGAACAAATTCCTTCAGATTACATACGCCTCTTGGATAGTTTACACTACACCCAATAATGGTCCTTATAACTGCCTGGTCAAAGAACAGCGTTAGACCATATCAAAGTATAGCATTCCCCATCCTCAAGTCCCAAATATGCATCTAAGGTCTAAGGATACAAAGATAGTACCTTTTATCAAGTATCATTCATGATAGCGATCCATGCAATGATCTTGAAGCGGGTCATGTCCAATACTTGTTCCTTAGCAAGTACCTATGAATCTTGGTTGCAACCCTTTGCCTACTATCATCTTATGATAGTCAACCAATCCAATTCACACTAGTCTTACTTCATATTTGTTCCCACAAATATGATCGACTATGGACCTTTTAGAATAACTTGATTATTCATGGATTAAACATGTTAATATAGAACACAATAAGTATTATTGAATAGATCATATCCCAATATATCTAAACCATATAATAGTTGTTGCTATAATGTTCTAATATCCGAATACTAAATCCAAATCAAATCCCATTTCTAGAATATCGAAGTCCTATTGCTCAAGTACGACCATTCGTATTTAGCCTCTGGAAGGGCTTCGAGAATGGTTTCAACTTAATTCTGATTTGTATGAATTTTGCGAATACATTTATCTTTATTCCAAGTATAGATAAATTTCTAGATGATATGATTGTCTTACTGATGTGACTTAGAGTCCTTAGCTAGAGTAAGTATACTCTTGATGTCACATAAAACTTCTAGGTGATCCTTGAATGGAAGGACTCAGCCTAATATATAATGAACTCATTCATTCAATCATATTAAATTGCAGTCTTCCAAAGTAGCAATGTATTCTTACTTTGTAGATTGTATAACTATGTTTTACTTGGAGTTCCTTCCAATAAAACTTATTCTTCATTCGTAATGAAGTCACAACGCAATTTTAATTTATAATTATCTGATCATTATTTAGTTCTTCGTAAGTACTTTTGTAATGTTCTTTATAGTCATCTAATGACCTTCACATATTCACTACTGGTGTCGTTGCTAATGCTTGAAGTATTATAATACATCCGGTCTTATGCATATCATGGCTTAATGGATTCTATTTGCGAGGCGAATAGAATATCATCCATTCTTATTAGCTTAATCTTTATAGTAGGATTTTGAGACGAGCTCAAAATAATGCCATTTGACTTTAACAAGAATATTCTCTAAGCGTCTTGTATCTTGATCTCTTTCAAGATCTAGTCATAATATGTATTAAGACTTAACATCTGATTGGATCTATCTCTACAGATTTTACTTTCCAAGAATGTGTTTCCTAAGTCTCTCATTTTTGAATTACTTATCGAGTCAAGATCAAAAATCTTGCATAGTCGAAATGTGATTCCTTATGATTAAGTATGTCTCATACATACAAGATTAGGAATGTCACCATGCTCCCACTTGTTTCTTGTAAACACAATTGTCATTCTCAGTTTTCAGTGAAATCATACAATGTGATTTACTTATGAAAAACAAAAATTCTATTTAAGATGTTTGCCTTTAATCCATAAATGGATTACTAAAGCTTATACACTTTTATTAGGATATCTTAGATTAAGAAAACCTCCAGGCTAAACTGTATAGACAACTTCAAGAAGGTGTCTATTAAGAGAAGCAGTTTTCTTGAAATCTATTTGTCATATCTCATAATCATAATATGCAGTTATGGTAAATTATATCCCACTTGATCTAATCATGTGTGTATTGAATTCTATCCATGTTTATATTCTTTCTGAAAGAATTACTTACTCCTTCAAGTCTTCCTGTATGGAGGAAGATCAATCAAGCCCATACTTGATTATCATACATGGATTAATCTCACTATTCATGACTCCAAGTCATTTGTCGATTCGAAATCTGACATAGCGTTTAGGTAACTGATGGGTTTCATGAGAAACGATCAGAAAACATTTGTCAACTTTAAATCCGTATTTCTCGGGGTTTGACAAATTTACCAGATTAGTAACAATTTGTGTTTCTGAATAACTATTATTCATGTTCAACAATTTCTTGTTGATAACTAGTGCCAACTTCTGCTACATCAAGCTGTGGTTCTTGATCTATTTCAAGTTCCATATGCCTCCCACTCGCTTTATCTATTAGAAACTTTCTTTCTAATAACTTGACATTCAGAGTAATAAAAGATATTATCCTTAGTGAGTTTGTATAAGCAATAACCTAAACAACCTTTTAGGGTATTCTACAAATATGTACTTTTAGTTGGTGTTCTATTCAAAATACAGGCGATGTTGATAAGAGCATAATCCAAAAATGATAAAGGAGGATCATTCCTACTTATTAGAAAACAAATCATATCTAATACGATTCAGTTCATCCTTTATTATTTCCAAGTCTTTTGATGGTCCTACTGGAAAATTTCTTAACTTCATATTGAAATAACTTTGAACATTTCAATAATTTCACTTTTATCATATAAAATATAATTATAACGAGTATAGTTGTTAATGAAGTTCAATTGGTATCTCGTATTATATCTAGACATTACTTTTGTAACAACATAATACATCGCTATGTATTATTCCTAACAAAAATTCTTTTTCTCTACCAATTAGAGAAAATAGCATTAATTATCTATTATAAATAAGATTAACATATGTCAAATAAACTAAAATTATTTGCCCTCAAGAATCCTTTCCTTGAAGTTGGAATATGTTTATCTTATTTGCATAACAAAAAATAATAATGTCATATATAATTTTAGATTCAAAACATTTTGAGTCTAACGATTTTGCTTATAGAACTGTTGTTTAGACGAATATTGATATTTACTTCACAATCTTATTAAGAGATCTAATTCTCGAAATATGAAAAATCATTTTAGAATATGAATATGATCGTTATGAAAAACGATTAAGTAATAATCAATTATCTAATCATACAACTGAGATATATAATTAGTCAAACTAAATTAAAACATTACATTGTTCAAAACAATTATAGTTTTATAATACAAGTCATTATGTTCAAAACATAAATAATAAGTTCCAAAAGTGCTAGTTCGCAACACTTGCTTCCTTGCACGTATGGCATTACAACTTCCTTGTTCTCAGTTGTTTACTCTTCTCGAACATCTGTAACACATTTACAAATATCAGTTTAACACTTAGTATCAAGTACTTGAGTGTTATATGAAAAGTATAAGTTCTATCATATAAATACCTGGATTGCTGGTCTAACCAGACTTTCTCAACTCAGTGAGATAAGAGGAGCAGTTCCTCTTCCAGTGTCATGTTTCTCCGCAATAGAAACAGGAACCATTTTTAGGTGCTTTCTTGGTTTATCGTCTTTTGTACTTTTCCTTATTTTGAACCATGGGTCTTTTAGAGCACACAGTGTAACTCCCATCGACCTTGTCAGCATCCAATGTTTCAACAGGTTTGAAGCATTTAATAATGAGTTGTTGGTATATCTGAGTCATTTGACGATACATCTTATATGCATCATCAGTATCAAAGATCTTCTGAAGATCAGGGATGACAGTTCCCATTATGATTTCAGATACATCTTCAGCATCACATTTATGCTTCCACCAAACATCATGATCAGTCCGACTGGTCAGTGGAGGTTGGTCAGGAACAGGTACTTTTAAGACGTATAATTTCTCATCGTTCTTGAGAATAGCTTTCAAAGCATGATTCCAATCGTGGAAATTAATTCCATCGAATGTCACGGTTTCTCGTAAATCGTGAAGGGATAGATAGTGAATAGGAATGAGGTTGCGTTTTGATTTCATCTACAAAATATTAACAAAATTCATTTAGCATTTTCAATATTTATATCTTTAATAATTAATACCCTTTATGTTTCTAAAACATTAATTATTAAAGTCTAAGATCC
Source organism: Centaurea solstitialis (assembly GCA_030169165.1). Taxonomy (NCBI): domain Eukaryota; kingdom Viridiplantae; phylum Streptophyta; class Magnoliopsida; order Asterales; family Asteraceae; genus Centaurea; species Centaurea solstitialis. The sequence goes on from CM058046.1 coordinate 8,213,400, forward strand.
AAGTTGCAAAACAATTAAATGACCAGTGACTCACTATTATCCCATTTATTTAATCCAACAAGGTAGATAACGATTATCAATTATATTCTAATATATAATTCTTAGCATTATGAGATCGCTGACAACTTTTGTTAATAGACATGATTCGATCTCATCTATGCCTCGGACCTCTCTTGGTTGGGTGACTCACCATGCAACGAAAAGAGTTCCGATCAAGTCATCCAATTAGAGAAACTTGTATAATCGGCTTATAACTGTTATAGGAATCGCAAATACACTTCGGCCAACAAAAGATAACACAAGTAGTTAGGTGACTCACCATAACCAACAAGTTTATGCAAATGAAGTGCGAATGTTTCTATAGTTGGACGGCATAGACTTGTGTTTTGAAGAAGGGTCTTTTAAATGTTTTAATATTCTAGTTTTAAAACATATGACAATATGATCTCATGGTTATTGCATGCATCCAATAAACCATGGTACCCTTTTAAAATCTCATTTTATGGTATGATTCTTATATAAAATCCTATTTTATATCTCGACGCGTTCAAATTAATATCTTATATTAAAATTTGTCGTTTGAGCACTAAAGAACCATTTAGCAAACCTTTTAATAAAACTTCCTTTTATAATATAAGGTTTGAAGTTTGGATAAGTTTCTAAAATCCCAATTTTAAACTTATAAATTTTAGATGTCAAAATTTGTCCTAATAGAGTTTTATACGAAAAACTCATTTTATGTAAAACAGTTTTACACACATCTTATGTTTAAAAGACAAATTTCATAAAACCAAACTTCATGTGATCATTTTATGTTTAAAACATTATCTAGTATATAAAATCCTATTCAACATACAAGCATAATATAAACATAAAACAACCATCACATGCAAAAAATATATGTGAATAAACCAACCATGATCTAGTGACATTTTGTGAGCCATCACAAAAATATCAAGTCCATTCCTAAGGGACAAGGTTGACCAAAAAAACTTCATGTTGTTCTTCATGCTCCCACTTGCTCCAACACCTTGTAACAAGTTTGATTTCTCCAAAATCATATACATGAATGTTGATCTTCAAAATGGCCACCATCTTCAATCTTGTTACAATTTTTATGAAAATAAACTAATCTATTACTTACAAAATAAACAAGATGAAAACTATCTATTTAAATATTACATACCATATGAATAAATAAATATTACAACCATTTCAATCAAATCAACACAACATCACAAATGGTCCATGGCTAGTTTATGCACTAAAAACATATATACATATAAAACAACACCTTGTTTTTCTAAGACAACTTTTGTGACAAAAATGCATGTAAACTTTTGTCACACATAAAATAACCATTATAAACAAAACAAAGTTGTCAAAGAAAATATGTATGATATTTTCTTATAAAAGAAGACCATCCATGTTTTCCAAAAACAAAGATTATCCAAATAATCTAAAAATCTAACCAAGCTTGCAAGATGGCTCTGATACCAATTGTTGGGTTTTATACAAAATAAGTTTCCAAAAACTTAAAATTAGACAACGGAAGCATTTTATAAATAATGTATAACAATAAACATTTTATTTCCCACCAAGGATCATCTTGCAAAACCATGGAAAGATTAAAACATCTAAATGAGATATAAAGAGATACAACCTTTGTAGACTTTGAACCCTCTCGGTTTTGGGGTGTTGATGTAGATGGCAAGAACCCAAAGTAGAATTCCTCTATATGTATCCACCAAGCAAGAGTAAGACACTTCAAGATGCTAGTCTTCACTTGTATTATAAGCTTCTTAAGCCATTAAGCACTTATTCCAAAATAAGTCTTAAGGAGATATACTTGTATCTTCTACAAAACTATGATGTTCTTCATAAGAACAAAGATGAGAGAAAAGCTAGTGGAATGGAAGATTTGAATGATTTGGATGAATTGGATGATTACATAAAATGAGCCATTATACACTTTATGTATTCTAACTTTCATGGTCCATACTTTCTTACAACCACCATGACATGTATCCATACATAGTGTAAGAGAAGTATGGAGTATCATGATGTAGTCCAACAACTTCATTATAATATATATAAAGCAAAAAGACAAAACCAATTTTATGATTTATACTTTATATATAATATGTACATAATTATTTAATCATACTATATGATTCAATAACTAGTTACTCTTTAAAATTATTATTTTCATAAAATAATAATCCTCCACTTAAATTCAAGAATGATAGTATTTATTAGTAATCAATATTCTAATAGATAATATGTACACAACATATAAAACATACCTTATGAGTTATTAGTTGATTTCTATCTTGATGTTATTATTTTCATAAAATAATAATTCTCCAATTATATACAAGAGTTGATTATGTTTATTAATAATCAAATTACTTAATAAATAATCAATTAGTGTCAACTTGCTATTAGGTGTGACCCTATAGGATCATATGTTATTAGCAAATATTATTACACAATGAATCTTGAGCATAAGGATCCTTCAGAATGTTCAAACGAGAAGCATGTCAAATTAAAAAAAAAAAGTGAGGAGCAATTTCAGCCACTCATCTCGTGGTTACGGTGGACGTGATCACGGAGGATTGACGCGATTCATGGGAGGGTAGAGATTATTAAAGGGGGGGATCGGTCAAAGTCGCCTTTGTTGACCGAGATGAGTGGTTGAGATTGCTCCTTGCGTTTTCTTAAAAAGTTATATTTTCGTATGAACCTCCCTCCCTCTCTCTCTCTCTCTCTCTTATATATATATAGAGAAAAGTTCAAATACAAACCACTTTTTGGTTGTGAACGTGAGGACAACCGAGAGCGCGACACGTGGCGGCTTTGAGTGTGGTCCCCTCCTTTAATTCAATGCCCTCCCATGAATCGCGCCTAGTCATCCGCCGTGGACATGACGTGGCGCCTAGTCATCCACCACGTGTCGCGCTCTCGGTTGTCCTCACGTTCACAACCAAAAAGTGGTTCACATTTGAACCCACCCCTATATATATATATATATATATATATATATATATATATATATATAGAGAGAGAGAGAGAGAGAGAGAAAAACCCGAAAAAACGAAAAACTGAGAAACAATCCCGTGCGTAACCTTTCGTCTAGATCGATCGATGCATTTGTGCATAGAAATAAATTAAGTTGTTTTTTAAGCACATGCATATATTGCAAATTACTATATGCATAAGTGCATATGGTTGAAATGAAAAGATACGAGAATGCTCTACAGTTTCATTTTTTTAAGGTTTTCCCTTAAATTTGACCTTATATAAGTTAAACAAAATAAAATACTTTAAAATTTAATATATTATTCAAGCATCATATAACAAACAAATAAAATAAACTAGGAACATCCCATAAGCATAAAATAGCACGATCACCTAACCTCATGTAGTCCATAACGTTACCCATGCATAAATACCTACTCATTTTTCAATCATTTTTTCCTCTTGTTTTTTACTTTCATAACCTTTTTCGATCGTCCCTTTGCAACAATCCTTTTGAGTCGACATGCTTTTAGGATTGCATGTGTTCGACTCGAAATCGATAAAAGATGATTAAGACAAATCAAGATTGATTGAACGTGAAATAAGGCTAATTATAAGTTATAAGTGGAACTGATTTTGACCATTTGATTCATATGAATCATTTTAGACTTGACATAGTATCGTTTATAAATAATTCGTCCAAGGGGGTGGTTATTATAACTTAGAATGTGTTTTTTCTACTTAATTAAGATCATTTATTGCTCAATTAATAAGCAATGTTGTTTTCTTTTAGGATTTAAAAAGTGACGTGTGAAAATGAAGAACCATAAAAGTGTTTAATCACAAAAAAGTAAAAATGTATATGTCAAGATGCATTTGAATACAAATACAAAAAAGCAAGCTAAGTATCCCACAAACAAGGGACACAAAGCCGCACGCCAAAAGCATCAAAAGATACTAACAACAGAGAAACCCAATCCCAAGAAACTGAAGAAAGACAACACTAAGATCTCTCTCTAACGAAACATCACTGCGTGTCCTGCTCCATCTTCGTAATCACCTGCCTGTCAGACCATGAAACTTTCTTTGGTCTAGTTTCCGTGACAAAATCATGGTCAGATAAAACATCATCATCGGACGTATCGTCATCATCATCATCCCCCACATCAATCCTATCCGGGAGTGTAAAGCCACGAAGTTTGCCATCAAGCTCCTTCCCGAAAACTCTTTCCCACCTATCTATGAAGTATTCCAGTTTCTGACGTGACCAAGAATTAATGATTACCGGCTCAAGTCCCACCCCACGTTTTTCAACATAGCAGTCTACTTCCTTTTTATCCGCGGTCCACTTAGGATGCTCTTCCAAAACAGTAAACTGATTGGAAACCTTAATAGGACTCCTTTCAGTATTCAAGTTCTGTACTTTGGAATTAGTGTTATCCTCCATCCTTGTTGTCATCTTTTCAGTTTTTACCACCTTAGGAGGGGGTTTATCATCACCAATAATAGCCTTACCCTTATCAATCGTATCAATAGAAGGAATAGTTGTTTTAGGAACAAACCTTTGGTTGATCTTAACACCAGTATTAAAAACAACCTTCGGGTTTTGACCTCCAACTTTCAGAATTTTCGGCTTAAGTTTATTTTTCCGTTTGGGAAATATAAACCCATCATCAGTAACCTTAGCCTTAGAAGGTTCACCAACATTAGAAGGCACAGGTTTATCTATATTTAACTCCTCAACCGTACGTGGCCGGAAAGAACAAGAGGTTAAGTCATGACCAAACACCTTGCAAAAGTTACATCTCTTGGGTTTCCAAAGAAATTCAGTTCTAAATTTCCTTAGTTTACCCAAGATAATAGCATCAATTTCCGTAGGCAACTCATAATCAGCAGAGGCATTCACCAACACTCTGGCAAAATTAGCTCTGCCAGCTTTGGTTTCACACATCTCTTCTGTATATCTATCCACAGAAATTGGTTCTCCTACCACACTAGCAATGTAGCTAATTATTTCAAAATCCCACACATCCAATGGCAGACCAAAAATATTAACCCACAAAGGAACCTTTTTAGGTTCAGGCTTGTCAAAACAAAGCCCAGGCTGCCATTGTTGGATGAAAATAGGCATACCATTAAATAGCCAATGACCATTTTCCAAAACAAAGTTCAATCCTTGTTCAGAATTAAACTTTTATTTTTATAAAATTGCCAGGATTTTCCTTTCAAAAAAAAAAAAGATGCATTTGAATAAGGTATTTTAATGATTCACGTATAAATCTCATTTTTATCCATTATCACCATAATTATCGAATTCTTATTTAAACTTTCACATATGTATACTAAGTTGGGTTAAAACAAGGACAAAGATCAAATAAGAAAACATAATAACAACCAAAATCACATGTAAGATGTGACCTTGGCCTTCAAAGACAACAACGCGTTTTGAGGTCACAAACATGACAATTTTCTGGAACGCTGTAGTTAAGTGTGCTTTGGTGGGAACAGTACCAGGATGGATGACCTCCTGGGAAGTCCTCACTAGATTGCTAGAAACAAAGTCGTAGGCCATTGTGGCAAAACATACAATTTTTTTTTCTTTCATGGTATTTTGCTGTAAAGTTTTAAATATAAAAATATAATCTCATGAAAACATATTGATATCACATGAACCTAATTAACTCTGTTTACTCAGAAATCTCAAATATTTGAGAACCCTAAAACATTCTATATGTCAATTCACACCGGAATTAACTCCGAAAGCTCAATGTTCAAAGTGAAAGAATGATTGATCTTGGCTTGTTGGAGATGGAGTTTTGCTGAAATTAAGCCAAGGTGATAAGTGATGGGAGTGAGGGGGACAACATGTGGATGCATAGATGTACATGCATGTGCATGGAAACAAGGGCTTCTTGCTCTTTGTCCCAATGCCTTTGTCTTCATGGTCATGGACACCCTCTCCCCACCAAACCCCATTATCCATGATCCATTCCCATTATCATGCATGCACATCTCTAGCTAGCTACATACATCCACATCATCAGGTTTTTTTCCAAAAAGTTTATATGGGATTTACCTAGACTACATATTTGATAATTTTTACCGAGAGCTAAGACATGCTTCCCTGGGATTAATACTCAATGGCCGCCAATTACGCACGCATGGATTTGAACCCGGATGAAAGCTACGACTCTTTAAGAACTTATCACTATGCCACACCTTGATGGTTTCATGTTGGTTTATTTTCTATATGCATCATTTTTTCCATATATATCATATCTCATCTTTGATGTTTAATTAATTAATAATAAGACTACAAATCTTAAGTGAATGTTTTTCACTATCAAAAGTGAGATTCAATACAAAAAATATTAAATCTTTTTCTATTTTGTATGTTAACATATGTTAATTCATATATTTGATGACTTACAATATGACACATGAATATGGATATTTTTAATGTAATAGAAACTCTAATAACTTGCACTGGCACATATATGATAAATATATGACTTGCAATAGAAATTCTATGGACTATCTTCATGAAAATGTATCTAACTTTACTCTTAATCTATTGTGTATATCTAACTTCAAAATGTGCTATTGTATGTACTATACTTCCAAAATGTGTTATTGTATTTAATATTGTACTTATTTACTGTTGAAATAGTACATGCAATAACATATTTTTTAAAAGTATAATATATACAATAACACATTTTTAAAAGTGTAGTACATGCAATAGTACTTTTTGAAAATATGGTACATACAATAACACATTTTGAAGTTAGATAAACACAATAGAATAAGAAAAAAGTAGAATACATTTTCGTGAAGATGTCCGAAGATTCTATTTAGTATGTTATTTTGTGGGTTATATATGTGACGTAGTGATGATAAACAATACAAACATATATGATTTTTAAATGTTTCATATAATATACGTGAAGTATAAATTTTCTAAATAATCTAAATTAATCAGTTACACACGTTGAGACTAAGTGATCACGAAAAAATATATATCTCTAAAACTGTAACAATGACTATTTAACATCAAAAGCGATACAGGACAATTTATTGATTATTTATGTAATATGATCAATTATCTTTTCCCATTTTTTTTAAATTCATGAAAAATAAAATAGACAACTTTACTTAATTAAAAAGAATCAATAAAGAATGATGAACTTTTAATCTTTTATAAATTTAAATAATTAACACTAATAATATAAAATGGGGCTCCTAAGAATGACAATGTGTAGAAGATGTGCATGTCATGTATCCATGACCATGCACTCAATATATTGTTATTTTAGGTTTGGCCTTTCTTCTACTTAAATTCGCCCACTAGCTAAAAGGAATTCTAATTAATGATTAGATGTATAACTTTTTATACTATTAAATAAAGTTTTTCAAGGTTATTTAATGGAAATTCCTAATAGATTAAGAGTAGAATGAATGCTTTTTGAATGAAAACTAAGAACTCCATCCAACCATTTAAAAGGTTGACCCTTTTTAATAATACATCTATATAATATAATTAAAAATGTTCTTCATCATATAAATAACAAGAAAATAGAAAAGCAAGGCTAAGAAACAATTTTTAAGTAAAATTTAAAGCAAGCATATCCATTGATTATGATCCCATTGGAAGTAAGTGTAAGAGGCATGATTTTTTGAAGATCTCTTTTGGTTTGTTAAATAGTTTTTGCAAGAAAGAGATTTTAAAGTTTTAAAGAAGATGTATTAATTCTCAAGAGATTTGAAAAAATAGATATGAAGTTAAACACCAAGTTGTAATTCAAATGGTTTTCGGGTCTTTCAAAAGCATTTTAATCAAAAAGTTTAAAATGCAAGTCAAATTTGATCTATCGTTCAACATAATAACCATGCAATGAAGTAATGATAGTATTAACTTTTTTTTTCCTTTTAAAATAAGAATTGTTACATATTATTACAAAGTTTTTTACAGAATAAGTATGCAAATATAAAAGTCAAATAATTTATTTATAACTCTTAAATGAGTAAATATAGTATCTTTGACAACAATTCATATATAAATAAAAATCATGATATCTTAGATTTTTGGGGCTTCTAGGATGATTTTCGAATCTTTTGGTCCTTATAATACCAATAACTATAAACATGTATCAAAGATTCAAAGGCATAGGTCATCTAAGTCTAAGTGCGATTAACCATAAATATAATAACATTTATTTTCTTGGGATAAAGTTAGATCATGGAGATGGTTCATCATGTTCATATAAAAATAAATAATTTAAAATGAATTAATGCGAACATCCATTAACTACGTATTAATCAAAATTAAAAATATGTGAAATTGCAAATATATTTAAGGTTAATGTTTATATGGATCACATATAAACTCTTTAATATCATTTTATATTGAAGATCTTACTTAATTGTGTTTAAAAAAGGTTTATTTTATATATTTATTATTCTAATATTTAACGAGTGAGTATGATACCATGATAACACCAACATCCACCCAATTGTAATGAAGGGGTGTAAGACGAAAGTTGAAAACTATAAATTTAAAGGAACGTTTTTTGGATACTAAAAAGGTCTGATAAAATCAAAGAAATATTTGATCTTAAATGATTAAGTTTTCAATACTTATGTAGTCATTCAAAACCCTTGTATCCAATTACTCACTCCACATTGTCATCCGATATTTATATCACTAATTGTCGCATTGGCCACGATCGTATATTGATCCTCCCGATATTTCATATTCACTAATTGTCGGCATTGGCACGGTCTTATATTGATTCCACTTTGGTTTCGTGCTCTTTTAACAACAGAAACTACATAATAGGGTTCTATCATTTATTTTACTGTATACTATAAACATAGAATAAAATACAAAATTACATTGATATGCCCTTAATAAAAAATTTCTGATGCCTCTTTGTAAATACGAATTGGGCATTCGTGTAAATTAATGGTGGGCCTTTGTAAAATACGAATTGGCTTCGGGTAAATTAATGGTGGGCCATTGTAAATACGAAGAAAAAGAGATCGGAGAGTGAGAAATTATTTATTTAAAAAATAAATAAAGAAAAAAAATTAAAGATATTTTTGGAGATGCGGGGTATCGATCCCCGTACCTCTCGCATGCTAAGCGAGCGCTCTACCATCTGAGCTACATCCCCATTTTGCATACTATTCATTTTCTGATTATATATATATAATATATACATATGTAAAATGTTTTAAATCACAACATCATTTATGGACGTTTGACGGTATTTTTAAGACCTTACTGAGAATGATAATGAAACTTAATAGAACTTCTAATTGATGATGGTTGAGTATGACTTGATGAAGATCTTAATAGAAAAGGATATATAAATTATCTCGGAAAGTTATTTTGCCCTATCGAAGATAATGATTCCCTAAGAACAATTCATATGGACATCATGTCGGAGAGTGTTCGATGGAGAAACCAAATAAGGGTTGAATTTTGGTGAGAATTGAGGTTAATTGAGAGTGATTATCAATTGTTGGATACACGTTAAAATAAGACAATTCTCTTCCAAACCAGGGTATGAGATTAAAGAGAAGAGATCAAGGTTCATATTTACTTCTCATGTTTATCACCATTAACTCAATTTCGCACACGATGATTCGCCTACCAAAGAGTGCCTTCAAAATGCTTGGTTTAGGGCACAATATACATGTTGTAGTTGAATCCTTCTGCTTTCTCATGTTTTAGCCTAGTTCTTCAGCCTCCCCATGGTTACTTTAATCTTGATAGCTATTGAAAATAGTCTTATTGGAGAAAGTTGATTACAAATAACTAACTTAAGATAAGTTAACGCACACAACACGTTACAGAGATATTGGGCCTCCTTATGGGCAATCCCACTAATCCGTTGTGACCCGGGCCAACCTATGGCTGAACTCGACCAGCAGGTTTCAGGGGCCCTATAGACCAACCCAACCGGTCCCGAACCCAGCCCCAAAGGACCAAATCCAGAGTCTGGATATCACAGAAAGTGTCGCCCGTGGAAATCAAACTCTGTAGTGTGGCTTTCACCCCACATGTACCTATCCAACTGAGCTAACGTCCTTTGATACCAGTGAGGACTTTTAAAATGATATATGGTATGAACTTTTATATTCTTTTTATTCATTAATATATAGTCTTCCTACAAATATAACACAGTTTTCCAAAAGACTAAAACGAACATGTGGATATGCAAAAACCTAATCAAATAGCAGAATGGCACTTGAAAGTTACATTTCATTTCAAACAACAAAACACCCATTGTCTAGTATGCAACAACTAATTAGTAATTACCATATTTTAAAACAGGTTTATGTTTATCTGAGTGAAGACTGCCATAATTGAATTGGGAGCAGCATTACAGAAGCATCAGTTTCATATCAGATCCCACCGGTTCCGAGTGGCTGCCTCGACGCGTCACCAGAAGCCCACGCTTCGTAGTCTTTCACTAACTGCATTCAAATCAACATAACAAACCGGTAATAATGCATATATACACAAAAGCAGACACTCGGGTTCTTTTGCTTTCATCTGCTTAAGGGCAAAAGAACGATAATCCTAAGTTAATGTGATGTGACTCCATTTGCCAGCCTAAATCAAATTCCTCTAAGATCCCGTTTGGTTTGCAAGATTGGAAAGGACTTGGAATTCAAAATGTTCGGTTTGAAGGATCCCGGGATTTTATTGAAATCCTACAAACATGGGATTTAGAAATCCATGGCGGAAGTTGATATTTTGCAGGATTTTATAGGATTTGTTTGTAATAATGTTTTAAAAAGATGTTAAAAACACTTGTTTTTTAAATATTCAATTACTAAAAAAGTAATTTAATTGTTTTTTAATAATTTATTCTTTAAATTATTTATAAAGATTGGAATTTAATTGCATTCCAAATCCTTCCACGGATCCAAATCGCTCGAAAACATTTCGCCAAACCAAAAGGGTCCCAAGTGTTATTCGAATTTTGAATTTCAAGATCACTAGTGTAAAGAATCTGAACAAATGAAATTATCATTTTGTATAAGCAGAGTTAGCATTTTAATGACAATTCTGATGCTATATTCTGTTTTAAATGCTTAAACAATAATCAAAATAAGCAATAAGAAGAACACAAGTATGACATGCCTGTGCCATAAATCGGGGGAGCATGATCTTTAGTATCTGCTCGAGGACTTGAGTGCCACTTGATTCAATAGTTTTAGCTGGGATTGCTTGGAAAGGAAATGGAATCTCAATGCTAACCTGAACAATGATTTCCAACATTCAATATACAAATTACAGAAGCTTATAATCCTTCTCGACTCAACCCAAGAGTTATAGTTCGAATTTTGAGGTTTTATAAACGACTTTTAAGATTCAAATTTCCGTTTGCATTCTTGTATATTAAACTCCTGACAAACTCCATGTTAAGTTTGAAGGCATATGTTTGACCTCAAAAGTCAAACATATTTCTCTTTTGAAACAAAGCGACTAAATATGACGTAAAACATAATGATCACCTCGATAACAGTGTCTGATTTGAGTTCTTGTATGGATGAATTGCTCTGGTTCTTATCACATGATATTCTATTCACCATAGAAGCTGCATGCCCATACCAAACCAGTGTCAATGGACTCCTGAAAAAGCATTATGTAATATAACTTAGAAAGAAGTAGCATTAATTCACTTTTTTTTCCTTATTGTCATTTTTCTTCAGATTGCTTTTGCCGTCATTATTCTTCTAAGATTTAAAATAGTATAATATTTCTTCAGATTGTTTTTACTAGGTGACAGGTGCCTAAACTATTTGTGTTTGAGGGAACATATAGACAAATACATCAACCACGCCAGGTTGCCTTCTATGCTTATGATCAAATTGTAAGTATTGATTCTAGAATTGGATATAGAAATACAACTTCAATTTGGTCTAGGGATATCAGCTACAGAAAGAAGCCCTTTAACTCCAGATACTAGTATTAATTAGGAAACATCCAGATTCTAAGATCTGGTAGCCTAAAATGGTTAAGTTTCTGCAAACATTACGCTATTAGATAAAAACTGAATTGAGCTTATAGTTGAAAAACAATAAAGGCAGGTGATGAAATATGAGAACATGCCATCTTTCCAAGGAAAGAGGTGCACTTTAAACTTTTATGTCAACTTAAACCAACTTTTCTTACAGAAGTCATATATATATAAAAAATTATTAAATCATATCATTATTAAAGGTTAAAAAGTTCCCTTTCCATTCGACCCATAAATGAATTAAAATTGTACTACTTTCTTTGTTGAAAGTGAGAAGCAAAGAGACAACCACAATATCATAAACAGTATATTCCCACCATAGTGATAAAGCAAATAAGAAGATAGAGGCTAACAAATTACTCACCATCAAATTTATCATTTTGTGCAACCACAATTGGCGACCCCTCGAGCTGCAGTAAGTTAAGGAAAATGCAAAATTAATCACAGCATAACATATTAGATAGTTATACAATGAAGTCGAAAATTTGCAACGACTTTAATACCTTACAAGACACGAGGTTAATAGAACAGCCATTAGGTTGTTCTTCAACTCGAACCAACAAAACAGGGCAAACCTCAAAAGCAAAGAACTTGAATGTGTACACATAACACCTGAAAGTGTTGTCATCAATCCTCTCAATCCTTTGAGCATCCAGAACAGAGTATTGGCTTGCAGGAAGGCTCATATACTCCACTATCAATCACAACATACAGATAAAACCAAATCAGCTAAATTTGATTTAGAGAAAACCACAAAATTTCCCCCAATTATCATTCAATTGTTCATCCCCTCTACTCACCCCTCTAGGTCTCTCTGTCTTTATATATTAGACATCACATGTTATAGAATAGCAAAATCATAGTCACAGAAATCTTTGGACTAGCCACGTATTTCGTTCTGGTGCGCACGTACCGAAACGTGGTACGAACACGTTATGAGTAGGCTTGGGATCGCGTTTGGTACGAAAAATTGGTGTTTCAAAATCTGATCGTTGACGTACCAGAATAGATGCCAATCGCGATTTTATTGAAGCCGATCCACGTTTCCATATATAAAGGGAACGGCTACCCGGACTCGAAAGGTCATGCAATCAACCAAAAGTAACAGGATTTAATTTTTTGACCGTTTCTATTTCCCCAATTCTATGAATCAGCCTGCTTTCCTCCAAGCATAAATACCCAAAACGACTACGAATCTGCACACACTACTTGTTCTACACTTCTACTTCTACAATTCTGACTGTGTTTTACTTCTACAATTCTAATTCCAATTCTTGTTCTTTATTTAATCAAGTATTCAAGTTTATATTTTGAGTTTCTAATGTCCTTCACTTTTAAGTTAAATGTAATATATCAAGAATATATAATATATTAGTGATATATAAAATACACCTAACATATATTAACCGGTACATCGTACCGGACTATCCGAGATGAGCCTACCCCTACGTACCGAATTTTAGGGACCTAGCGAATCGCGTTCTCGTACCGGCGCGTACCGCGAATCATAGTGACTATGAGCAAATTTTACAAAAAATCACAAAAAAACAAACAATGAAAAGTTTTCACACTGTAGCTACTACATGTTCAAAGTAAAATTATAGTTTTGCATAAGTTAGTTGAATTTTAATCAACAAACAAGAAGCTGTTAACTGTTTCATGTAAAAGAGCACTCAGATTATGAGAACATAACTAATTTACAATCCCTAAACATATAAAAAAACCTAAATCATGAATCAATTTTTAACAATTAACAAATGCATTAGGTAAAACATTACGTAGCGGTCGTTCGAGTGGACGAACAGAAACCGATTCCGTTCGGCGAGCAACGAATCGAGCTTTCGGTGCAGAAGACGAATTCGCCGAAACCGAAAGCGAGGGTTTCGGCGAATCGTCTGAATTCGATGAAGAAGACGATGATGTTAAGCCAAATAAGGCATTACGAGGACTAAATGATGCAAAATTGGTAGGGTTTTTTGTGAATTGAGTTGAGATTGAAGAAGAACATGAAGAATAATAAGAGCTAGAGCTCAATGCCATTGGAGAACTGAATCAAAATTTGCTCTGCTTATTTGATTCAGCTATTTATTAAGCAAATGAGATAACTGTGTGGAGAAGTGAAGTGTGTGTGTAACGGAGAGATGTGGTATATGATAAGCCAACGCGGGCGAAGGTTATATCTGGGTTCATGTTAGCTTAAATATATATGAACTTGCTAACATGTGCACAGTGCTAAATGGCGCGGCTTTCTCTAACAAACCGACAACCTATAATAAATAACATTATTTGAAAGCTTATCTTTTGTGTTTTTGTATTAAACATTGTTATCCACTATTTTAAAAGGAGGGAAAGTAAAGAATTTCTAAAGAAACTAATAATGCCATGAGTATCGGAGGGTTGGGTTTAACAGGCTTGAACTTGTTGGATTCAGCGGGTTCGAGAGGCTAATAGGTTGTCCACACCGCTCACAGCTGCTTGTGTTGTGTGTGTGGTGTGTGTGAGGGGTGGTGTGTTTAATCAAATGAGAGAGTTGAGAGGGTTGAGTACTAATCAGATAGGGTTTCAAAGGGTTAATGGGAGGGTTGGAGAAAAGCTAATGTGACAGTAGGGTTGGGAGGGTACTCATAGCCTAAGAGTGTGATTTCGAGTTTTTTTAAAAGAATTTAGAGAGATTTGAAAAGATAACTCTTTTTTTTACTTGAAAGATATCCTTTTTTCTCCTCCAAAAAGTGAGATGATTTGAAGGGATAACTTTTTCATTCTCTTGGAGAACATGCCATTGAGGGTAAGGTTAAACAAACCTTATATCTATATTTTCGATCTAATAAAAGAATATCCTGTAACGTAGTTTGATGACTTAATCTAAATAAAATTTGGGAAAAGGTTAAAAGAGAACTTTCTATCTATGTTTATGTTTTAAGATGTAGATATAGATATCTTCTATATATAATAAAAGAGTAACTGGTTTGACACGTGTCGCGCTCTGAGTAACTCATTGACACGTGTCACGCTCACGTGTCGCGCTCTGGTGAGTCATTGCCACATCATATGCATATGTGTCATGTGTCATATGTTGACACATGGCACTGATTCAAAATTTAAAATTATTAAAAATTAATCCAAAATTATCTATTAGATATAACAAACTTTATCTCTATCTATTGATATGAAGTCATCTATATCTCTATATTAATCCAAAATTATCTACTAAATATAACAAACTTTATCTCTATCTATTGGTATGAAGTCATCTATATTTTTATCTCTCACCCTAAATTGATATTTAAATACTAAGCAGATTCAACAAAAACCGTATAAACCTTACCTTTTCCATTTTAATTTTTCAAGTTCCTCCATTACTCTTTTTGCAAACGTCTTAGGTAAGTTCGTCAACCATTTTTTCGAAGAACATTCATGCATAATTTTTTTTATTATTTGTTTTTGCAATTATTTGAAGAATGGTAAGAAAATTTGTGTCATTGTTTTCTTATGATGAACTAAATCATATGGTTTGATTTCCTCCTGATTTACTTTTTTTTAGTTTTTTGATCTATATCAGTAGAAGCATAACTAAGTTTTCTTCTCCACGTTATATAATAATTTATTGTTATTTTATTTATTGTTTTCATATTTATCTATAGTTTGGATTAAAAGGTTTGATTTAATTATGTAGAAGAGGATTTTTGAAAGTGGTATTTATCTTTTACATTATTTTATTTATTGTTTTCATAACCGAAACCGGCTCACTAGAACGTGACACGTGGCAATTCTAATTGATAAACGTCATCAAATAGAAAATAAATATTTCATTTTAAATATAATAAGATAATCATTGAGTTTTAATATAATAGTTAATTAATATTTTTATAACAAATTATTGTTAAACGTATCTATTATTATATTTCAATCCAAGTACATTTTTGTATGTATTCCTTTCTCTTTATATGTGAAAGTATATTAACGTCATTTTAAAGTCAAAGATAGTTATATAGTTTGATCAATAAAATGTCTTTGTTATATGTTTATTGTTGATAATTTGATATCAATTGAATTAAATTAAAAATAAATAAAGTTTGTACTTTTTTTAATATAATTAATGTATTTGATATAAAATAATATTGATGTTAAAAGATCAATAGCACAACAATTCATATTTGTAGTATAAGATTTTCGGCATGACTTAATTTCTTGAAATTATCCCGTGCATTACACGGGATCAAAACTAGTAACTTATAAATAAGGATGTAAAATGAAAATTTGAGTATTAAAGAATATAAAAATAAATTAATTTAAATGTGTTTTTGATAGAAAAATTAATTATTCTAACTATTTAAAATTACCTCTAATACTTCCTAGGCATTTTCTTCCCAAAGTAGGCAAAATCTCCGCTATATGTGGTTCGCTATTAGCAGAGGTCCTAAACTTTTTATCCATCTCAATGCTTCCCACTAATCTCCGTAATCTCAATCGTCTGCACCGTTGTCGCCTCCACCGTCTACACCACAAACGCCTCTACCTTTCGTCAACTGCAGCATTGTTGCATCTACCTTTTCTACAACGTTGAGGCTACAACACCAGAGATGGATCAGATCCACCGAACACATCCATAACCGGCAGAGACGATTTTGGTCGCGGATAATATTGCACGTTAGCATAATGTCGTTTTATGGATATGCATAAAATGCACAATCTACAATCACAATCTTGTCTTTGTAATGTATACAAATGCATAATTACACTCTTATTCTTAAATGCATAAAGAATGTTATATCCACATATGCACAATACAAATCTTACCATTGCATAATGTCTTCCTTCTGGTGATGGCGTGTATTCGAAGTTCCCCCTAAATTGGATGTTGATTGCAATTTTTTTTTAATTCGGTACCTAATGTTTAAATAATTATGACACTTATTGTATTTTTTTTTATTATTGATTTATTTTCACCTTTTAGGTGTGGATTTTTGAGGAATGCATATGTGTGTAATGATTTCAAAATTATTGCAGTTGACCGAATATACCCATGTGTGGTTGTATGTTTTTAATTTTTTATTTAGTAATTTTTTTAAAAGCAATAAATTATGGTCTTTGGTCATTTTAATGTCTTGGTTAATTAAAGAATGGAACCCTTATCCGGGGGTGAGCAACCAGGGGCCACTGAGTATTAATCCCAGGGGAGCATGCTTTAGCTCTCGGTAAAAATTGCCAAGGATGTAGTCTGGCCAAAGTCCAGGTGAACCTTCTCAAAAAAAAGAATGGAACCCTTATATATAATTCAAAATCCAGATCACACCAAATAATATGATTTGGAAAACGAAGATGATAATACTTAAACAATACCATAAAGGTTAAATTGCACCATTTGATATGGCAAATAGGTATATCTTGTAGAACGATTTGGAAAAAAGATATAAATATATAAAGTATAAACCATACCATAATGTTTAAATCACACAATTTAATATAATAAATGTAAATTATGCACTTTGCCTGATAAAATTAACACCTAGAATTAGAAGGCCCCAATATATAGAGTTTTTATCTTATAAAAAATGGAAAAAGTTTAGAAACACCCAAAATAATATCTCATTTTGAAGAGTTAAATCTTTAATACTATTTTAGATGAATAAACTATTAAACTTTTATATTTTGAATATTTAAGACCCCAAGCATTTTTTTTTGAAATAAATAAATCATCAACTTTTAAAAATTAGTTGTCTACATCATTTTAACTCAGAAGAGAATAAAAACTACTTATACCTACCTGGAAACGTTTTAAAATTAAAAAAAAAAAACTCTAACTAAATTTTATTGTTTCCAAAATAACGTCATTCAAACTCCTCACACCTAACACCACCGCTCCCTCTTGCTATTCATCGTCGTCTGCTCTTTATCACTAACCATTATCGTGTTGGCCCCTTGTTATCAATCTCTCTCTTTTTTATTGGTTTTTCTTATTGTTCCGATTCTCTTGTTTTTGACATGTCTATACGTACTTTATTAAATTGTTGTACGAAAGAAGAACAAAAGATAAAAAACAATTAAAACAAGAGATCGATGGTAGGAACCAATAACACATGATACAATACATAAAGAATATATAATAATAGAATAGCAAAAGAAAGCGATGCATCTGAGTACAAAAGGTTTAAGTGAGATATGAAATATATACCATAAAACAAATTTAAGCTCTTTTTAGTATAAAACATCTGTAGCCTGTAGAATTACTTTCATTTATGTTTGGCAAACGTAGCTTATAAGCTAGCTGGTAGCTGATAAGCTAGCTGTTGATTGATAAGCTTGCTAGTAGCTGATAAGCTAGCGTATGAACAAATTATGTTTGGCAAAAACTAGCTTATGAGTATGTAAAATGACCAAAAGGGTATATTTGAATTTAATAATTTATATTAATAAATGTATAATTGGAAAAAGCTACAATAAGCTCCTCATAAGCTACTCAAAGTAGCGTTTCAAAAAGCTAGCTTCTGGTACATGTTTGGATGGACTAGCTTATAAGCTAGCTTATCAGCTAGCTTATGTTTGCCAAACACAATCTTAGTAATATAAATAGAAATACAAATAACAAACTTCCTAAAATTTGATGGTTTATTATTAAAATTTAAAAAGACTCGAGATTAATTAATAATCATCATAAAATAAGAAAGTTTATAGACTTTTCCCGTTTTAAAAATATGTGTTAGTTAAGGGGGCAGTTTAGGTATTTGTTAAGATAGAAGGAGTGAAAAATGGAGGCGGTTTTCACGGCAGAAAAGGGAAAAAACACAGGGAGAGAGATGTCAACTCTGCAAATGCTCCTCTGAAACTCTCTCCCTTTCTCTCTCTCTCTCTCTCTTGCAAAAACACACACACAACACACACACACACAATGGTGTCGCCGGACGGTGGTTACGCTTCATCCAACGACGGAGCTCAGCCGGCGCAATCTCCACCTCAGAAACCGCAACCTCCTCCTCCTTCAGGTATTGTTTTAATATCATTCGCTCTCATATATATCCATTTGATCTACTTTTCGCCATAAGTTTTCCGGTAACTGTGTTCTTATTCAGTAACGGAATTGTAGCAGAATGTATAGATAGATACAATCCTAAAGCTTCTCATATTATATATATATATATATATATGTATGTATATAGTGGATGTGTTGTGATTGATAAGGTGCAATTTGATTTTTGGATATTTGTTATAGAAACGATGATTAAATGTACGTTGATTAGGTTTAAATCGTAGTTTTTGTAGATTTGAATGAAGATGCGTCTGGTATGGTATGCAGATGCTGCAAATCGATTTCTGGAATTATACTGGCTGTGTTGTTGATGTCATTAATGAGCTATAGTTTGACTTTTATAGGTTTGTGATGAAAATGGAAAACAATCATGAAATGTACGATGATTAGGTTTGAATAAATATGTATAGTTTTTGTAGATTTAAATTAAGATGCATCTGGTATGTAAGATACTTGTTGGGGAAAAACACTATTGGATTAATCAGAAGTCAAAATAATCTTCCATTTGTTATTTGTCACTAGTTATTTAGCATAATTGAATTTGCATCACAAATACTTTTTATGAATGCAAGTCATGCTAGAATATACCAGCAAAATATCTTGTGGACAACCGTACAAGTTATTTCAGCCACGAGAAGTGAATCGATGGCTCAATTTATGTCCTACAGAATGTTAGAAGTAACAAATTCGCCAAAATTAGTTCTACAACTTTAAATTCTACAACTTAGAAGGTCAGCTGGTAGCTACTCGCAACTAGTACCAGGATAAATTCTTCTTCTAGGTTCTAGCAAATAGATTTACAGCAGGTACCCTAAATCGGTTAAGCCTTATATGTGCTATGCCGGTGTTGGATTAGTTCGTCATTTTTTCGAGAACAACAACCTGGTCAGCTCACAGGACCACAACTTCGAGAATAACTTAGTAAAGATGTAATTCAGGGAGAAGAAGAACCAAGTAGAGTTAGACTCTCGTTACCACTAAGAAGAACATGCAGAATGAGTTGGGAAACAAGAACAGAGGTTCAAGTACATTATATCAATGCTTTGATATAATCAACAAGAACGAAAATAGGAAAAATGAGCATGTGACAAGTGGAAACAGATTAATGCACGATCAATGCTTTGATATATCGTCAATTGCGCTCAGATTTATGATCTTGCTTATTTATTGAACTTCTATACTTGGCACAACTAGTATAGATGCCATAGATGTGACAAGGCATACCATAGTCCGTAAATGGGCTTTTTATGCTTCTTTCTTTCTGTTCTTCATGAGTTGAAGAACACTTGTTGAGATGGTTTGGTCGTTCCAGTATAAACAATTGTAGGTACCCATTGGAAGAGGAGACTTATATCGAAAATTATTTGTAGTCTCCCTACAGTTTTTACCATTTCTTGGATGATCATATCATATATTCCAGTGCAGATATAAAGTTATCAGTAGGTAACTAGAGAGTGTAAGTTTGTGTTGTGGGGTTCCAACTCAAAACCAATTGCAATGAGTGGAGTAGCCCAGGACCTTATAAGCACATTCAAGTTTACTTTGTGTCAATGTGGGACATTGCTCAACACGCCCCTCACGTGTGCGTTCTTTTTCAGCCTAACACGTGGATACTTTGGGTTACGTGGAGTCCGTGCGGCTTTTGACCAACCACGGTGAACCTCGCTCTGATACCATGTAAGTTTGTGGGGTTCCAACTCAAACCAATTGGCAATGAGTGGAGTAGCCAGGACCTTATAAGCACATTACAAGTTTACTTTGTGTCCAATGTGGGACATTGCTCAACAGAGAGAGGCTGATCACTAGTTGTCCATGTGTTTGACTCTAGATTATGATTGTATATGCAAGGACACATTTATCATTTCAATATGATGTGTTGAAGTAGGTTGAAATCTGTCTTAATTTACTTTCCTGTGGTGCAATTTTCCTCTTTCCTTTTTTCTTAGATTAAAACATCATCTCATTGTTGAACCATTTGAAGATGAGTAATAACTGTGTTTTTCTAAGATGCTATAATAATAATTCCATTTTATTTCCAAGACTACACAGAGACCACATATCTGAGGTTTCTTGCATCAAATGCTGAGGCTGGTTCAATTATTGGAAAGGGTGGATCAACAATTTCTGATTTCCAATCACGATCCAATGCACGAATTCAGTTGTCACGCAACTATGAGTATTTTCCAGGAACATCTGATAGGATAATTATGGTATCTGGAACAATTGATGAAGTTCTTGATGCTGTTGAACTTATCTTGACTAAGTTGCTGAATGAGGTAATTCTAATAACACAGATTAAATTTGCTTGTTTATATGATCACTCTTAAATAAATTTTATATATTGTCAATTAGTTTTATGCTGAAGATGGTGAGGAGGTTGAACCAAAATCGAAAGTTAGGCTAATTGTTCCCAATGGCTCTTGTGGCGGAATCATTGGAAAAGGGGGATCCATGATAAAGTAAGAGTACTGCTCACTGTGTTACTTTGATATTTTGCATCTTTGTGCTACTATTTTCCAAATACATGGCCTTATGGAGAATATTGATCTAATATTGAATGATGTTTGTGCCAATCAAAGTAATTCTAGATTCTTCATTAGTTAATTGTGAAACAACCGTCTGAATAGTCTATCAACTTAAAGCATGCCCTGCTGTTAGTCATCATCGGTTGGCAGCAGAGGAAATAGGTTGATCCATTAGTTTGGTGAGGCAGATGCTCGAGTGAGCATGTTGAAGGATAGCTCTAGTGGACATTGATTAAATTGAAGGAACTGCTATTCATTCATTTTGAGGCTGAGGGAGACATGCTGAGGCCAGCCTAAAATTTCCTGTTGATTGGTCTTTCAATAACTGGAGAAGAGAATAGCAACCACAATCTGGCTGCCATTTTTCGGTCCTCTAGCAGTAATGCCGTGACATCTGTACCATCTAATTATATTCCTCAAGTACTTGCAATGTTTAATCTTTTGCCATTGCTTTTAGAATACGAAGTAATGAAGAGAGCATGCTTCTTACACAGCTCATTTTGCTATAAGTTCAGAAAAAGAAAAGCATTACTTCATTTTCTAGGTCCCACATGTAAACCTACATATCATTTACCATTTTCACTAGTGTGGTTCAGAAATTATGTGCCTTTTGGGTGTTTGTGTGGCTTATTGCCATTTAAAGCTTTTGAAAACTTCTTGACTTGATCTTCTCTCTTTGCAGGTCATTCATTGAAGATTCTCAAGCTAACATTAAGATATCCCCTCAGGATAACAGCTATATTGGATTGAATGATAGGTTGGTAACAGTAGCTGGCACCTTACAGCAGCAGGTGCAAGCCACTAGCCTGATTCTATCAAGATTGTCTGAAGATCTTTACTACGTACAGTCTGTTGGTCCCCCATTTCCTTATGCTGGTATGCTTTATTTTACATAAATCCATCCTCATACTATCCTGATGTGTTTGAAAATTTGAACCATCTTTGTCAATCAGAGCCTACACATTTCTCATAATTAGTTGCATTAAAGAACCATAAAATGCCATTTCAGCCATTTGGTTCACATGTGCTTTGTTCCTTATGGAAAATAGAGTGCTCTTAACATTTTGTGAAAATGTGGGCTGAATTTATGCATGAAGAACATGTGTATAGAGATTGAGAAATCATGCTAGTTTCAAGCATGCTCATACTCATAATGCTGGTCTAGATTGTGGTTTAAGGCTTTTTTAACCTGTGTTGCAGTAGGTCAAGCCTGCTCTTTCTCAATTACTTTTCTCCTTGTACTGCAACTTCTACCACATATTCAAACCCTAAATCTTAATATCCAAAACCCTATGGCAAAAACCATATTCTTCCGAGAAAAACATATTTGGGAACCACATTAGACGCAACTTCAAAAAGGAGTCCAAGACCAAAAAATTGAGGGCAAAAAAAGAACCAACAACGAGGGCGCTTTAATCTTCATGCCTTCGGAACTTAAGTGACCCATGGCTTCATCTCAAGGCAGAAACATAACACACTAAAAATTAAAATAGTCAGTGGTGAAACAATATTAACAACATATATGGAGTCTTTATTTCCATTTTTAGGAGGGAAAAGAGAGCTGTGGACCAAACTTGCCTTTTGCAGCTATTTATTGCGCATGTGATTAGGCAAACTCCTGTTTGTCATCTCTGTTCTAATTTCATTAGATTCTCGTTGAAAATTCTGTCTCTAGAGATCATTATATTTTATTTACCGAATATTATTTCTTCATGTTATTCTATTTGCTTATTTCATTTTTGCTTGTCTGCTTCTACAGCACCGTACAATGTACCAAACTATGGACCAAATGGGGCTGGTAAGAAGTTTCAGAACAATAAGGTTCGTTATTATCCTTGTTATTTTTCTTTTAGATTAGTACCCTGTTTTGTGAACTGTGATTCACTTCTGATTCTTGTGACTCTTATTCATTTCTGATTCTAATCTGTATCTAACTTCTGGGAAATAACCTTCAATACTTTTTCTTTGTTCCCCTTTGTGCCTGTTTTTGAAAATTTTAAAGCAGGGTCATAGACTCTCTTTGTTGTTGTTGAACTTTATTTCTTGAATAAATAGGGTCTGTAGCATTGGAAGCTATATTGTTCCAGTAAAGTTCAATTCTTACAGAACCCATCGTCGTGTTTTGCAGGAAGATATCAGTAACTCGGTTACTCTAGGTGTTGCAGATGAGCATATAGGGATTGTTGTCGGCCGTAGTGGTAGAAATATTACGGAGATTAGTCAGGTAAGCAACGAGGTGTAGCTTTGGCTCATTGCATCCCATTCTTTTTTCTTATATTTCTCTCTCATTGCAGATTAGTGGAGCTAGGATTAAGATTTCTGAAAGAGGTGATTTCATACCAGGGACATCAGATAGGTATTATAGCTTTTTAATGCCATTTTCATACCAAAATACCAAAATGTTATACTCCTTTCCCACAAAAGTGCAACAAGTTTTGACTTGACAGTTGACACATAGTTTAAGTTGTTTTGATGACTTGTCAAATATCTGAAATACCCTTTAAAAAACAAAATAGTATTGTTCTATAAAATTCTATTAACGGAAAGTAATTCAATGCTCTAATATGTCTATTTTTTACAAACTACCCTTTAGTTTTTTTGCAACATGAAAAACTGAATGAAGAAGAAAAGGTCTGTGAGGGTCCGAGCTCTTCATTGACACGTTGATCAATTGCCCAACACAATCACTTTTGGTTTGCCAGCTCAATTATGTTATTTATTTATTGGCAGGAAAGTAACGATCACCGGATCTCAAAGGGCGATCAATGTAGCAGAGGCCATGATAATGCACAAGGTTGCTTCGGCTTCATCTCCCCCTCCAGCTTCGACTCCTGATAGGTGATAAAGCATTGTTTATGAGGTTTTTCCTTTCCGTCATTAGAGAATCAAATTCTTGTCTTTTACATGTTGTCAATACTGTTTCGTGTTCACGTGATATTTAAAGCATTACTATTTCTGGCGGTGGAGAGGCATGAACCGCAGATCGTCACCAAAATGACAGAGAAACAGTATAAACAGAACATAGCATTCGCCATAATGATTTTTATTATATAGAGGTGTAACCTTTGAGCAGGAGGCTTGACTTCATCAAATATATTGTTAGCATTTTTTCTTCTTCTCAAATTCAAACAAATTGACTTCAGATTAATGTCTTTAGCTCTTTCATTGGCCAATATGTTCTCTCTAGTAACACATAGCGCAGATTATAAAGTTTCATAACTTTGTTTTTAGTCCCTTTGTTAAGAAGTGATGGCGGTCAGCCGCTGATCCGGTGTGGTCAAGGGTTCAAAGGTTAGGAACATACATGGGTATTTGCAATATATAAATAGTATATAGTTCTAAAAGAAATTGCACATAGGTCACATCTGTGGTACTTTTTCACACAAGAACCGTGGGTAATGGTGTCACTTACCTGTACCGAATATTAACGGGTAAATTGATGCATGGTTAAATTCATGAGACTTTTTATTTGCAAACCATCTAATGCTAGGCGGAGGATCATGTGAGAAGTTGAGTTAATGATGAGAAACGTGAGAAGTAGATCTCAAACCTTGATCTCTTTTAATCGCATGCCCTCCTATGATTGCGCTTAAGAAGGTAATCGTTCCGGTGCCTCTCATTATAATATCCATCAACTTCCCATCCAACGATTGATAACTACTTTTTATTTTTCTCACGTTAACCTCAACTTCTCACTGAAATCCAACCCCAGTTATAGTGGAGTTCATGGACAAAGTCCAGCTTTCCATTTCATAACCATAATTGTGTATGTCCAAGAAAATGTAAATGGTCTGTCTACCAAAATGTTTGCTTATGGGGTAAGAAGCCCAGTCACCACTTATCAGCCTCACTTATATGATATCTTATCGTGTGACATTCTTGATCATTAAGATGGATTATTGGTAAGTGTGTCTTATTTAATTAGTGTATCTTACTCAATAAGCATTACCTAGGTAAGAATGTTTTGCCTTACTAGATAATATTCTCGGTTTTTGTTATGCTTTTTATGGAGTAAGATTCGTGATCCTTGCTAGGCCTCACCGAGTAAGATTAATGTAATATTCTTGATTCTTGTTATATTTCTTACCATGTAGATTATTGGTCTTTACTATGCTTTAGTTCTTACCGAGTAAAATTTCTGGTCCTTCACCATAATTAAAGTAAGTGTGACACCCAATAAAGATGTAGTAAACGCCTAATGTTTTAAGATAGGGTGAAATGATGTTAAAGTATTAAACTGTTGAAGCATTAAGCAGTAATGATTAGAAACACAAATAACATGAAAAAAGGACAAAATCTAGAAACATATTTGCTTTATATCACCGTATAACAAAGATACACAAAATGAGTAAATGGTACATGCAAATTCAACGATTAAATATGTCTATGAATATGATGCAACTTATTTATGTATGATTTATTAATGCGTTTTATAATCGATTAATATGCGGAATTAAATTTGTAAATGATAATTTAATCCTTCAAATATTTAGTTTATGGTTCACCGTAATCACCACCACCACCACCGTACCCTGATCCCTCTCCGTATCCAGAACCACTCCCATATCCCGAGCCTTTCCCATTCCGACCACCACCGCCTCCGCCACCGCCTCCGCCACCGCCTCCGCTACCTCCGCCACCGCCTCCGCCGCCACCTCTTCCACTTTTCCCGCCACCGCTTCCATATCCAGAGCCACTACCACTCCCATATCCTGAACCACTTCCTGACCCATTCCCTCCTCCACCACCACCACCTCCACCGCCTCCTCCGCCACCACCGCCACCCGCCACCCTTTCCTCCACCTGAACCATACCCTGAACCACTTCCGGACCCATAGCCTGAGCCTGATCCACTACCGGTCCCTGAACCTCCACCGCCTCCACCACCACCGCCTCCACCTCCGCCGCCACCTCCTCCCTTACCCCCACTACCACTTCCATATCCGGAGCCACTCCCTGACCCATAGCCTGACCCAGAACCCTGTCCGGACTCATCAGCACCAGAACCACCGCCACCTCCTCCTCCTTGACCGCCACCACCACCACCTCCTGAACCAGATACCTTCTTAGAAGATCTAGCAGCAAAAGAAAGGTCGATAACAAACAAAACCAAGAACGCAATAGCTATAATCTTTGAGTTGGCCATCTTCTAATAAGCAATGCAATGCAATGCTACTTAATTAACTAACTTGTGAGCTCAATGTATGTGTTTTGAGAGTGATATATAGAATTAGAATATATATATAAGTTGAAATTGAAGTTGAAGTTGTGTGTGGTGGAAAGAAGAGGAAGAAGGGTTGGTATTTATAGGCATTGGAAAGCTTAAAAGGCATTCAAAGTTGATTTGAGTTGTAATTTCTAGCAGCTTCTAGTGATGATTGATAGGATTAATTGGTTGATTTGAGATAGATAGAGATAGTGGTGTTGGTGGCGGTGGCGGTAGTGTTAGTGGTGGTGGGTGGTGGTGCTGTCTAGCTAGCAGTACGTTATCTCTTCTTCTCTCCATGCAGTATATCATCATATCATAAACACTTGTTCACTAAAGTTTTTTGTCCACTTTTGAGAGAATATGGATCTCGCCATCCGTCAACCTGTTCACACAACTACGCGTGTCACTTTTTTGAACGACAAGTTAAAGTGCACACACGTTTTAGTGGTATCGGGTATCCTTACGGGAAATTCCACTAATCTGCAGTGACTCGGTCCAACCTATAGCTGAACCCGGCAGGTTTTAGAGGCCCTATAGACCAACCCGAACTGGTCTCGAACCCGGTCCCAAAAGATCAAATCCCGAGTCTGGATATCTCATAAAAGTGTCGTCCGTAAGAATCGAACCCTGATAGTGTGACTTTCAACTGCACAACTCCAAAGATGTTACCTATCTAACTGAGCTTGTCCCTTTGATTATTGTGATGATTTATGGCACTTTAATTAATGAAAAAAATTTGCCGACCAATGTTATTAATGTCATCACAACTTTAACAAATATTTTATATATATTTGTTTAGCATCGACCGTGTTAACCAACACCAATGGTTTGTTTGAAATAAGAGAAAGGACACAATGTTGTCTTTCCTTTGAAGTGGGTTAATTTATATGTTTGTTAGAATAAATACATAAATGGTGGATAAGTCATTTTGTTAATATATGACTATAAAAACATTAAAAGCTTGATAAACATTTCTTGATTCCAAGGCAATGGGATTAGTTGAGATACTCGCAAGTTAGTCCAGACACTTACGATTAACAAAGAAAAACATACAAGTTATATTATATACATTTATAGTTCCTTGGTTGGTGTTTAATTTTTGGAAAAAGAAAACCTTTTATAATCATTACTCCTTGTCATGCCTTTGCTGTATAGCTTAGTCGGCAAGGCGATGGTTTGACTCTGCCCAAGTACAAGGTGGGTCCTGGTTTTGATTCTGAGCCCCGCGTTGTTGCCAGTGAGTGAGCAAAAAGTGACCCCATCACATTGGTGTTCTATTAACTTAGAAAATTCTGAAGTATTTTTTTATTATAGAAAACAAGATACAATGTTGTTTGAGAAATTTAAAAAAAAAAAATTTTATTTTTTATTTTAGCAAACTCTTGGAAATGTTTCTATGATGCATGTCAACTCTTTTTATTTGATTTTTTTTAAATAAAATATTATTTTTGATAAACTTTAATCAGCATTTATGTTTCTTTGTTGCTAATAGTTATTTAATATTATTGATTTTGATTTTACTTGCATATAATATATAAATACTTATCGGTTAAAAAAAGATAGTCTTATTGATTTGGTTATCGGACTTAATGTCACACCTTTATCAACGAAAATGAAATAAAACTTTAATGTAAATAACCTTTGGAACGAATCAAATTTATTTAACAATATTTTTAACGGCGGTTAGAGAGAATGGCATGGGGGTGCTGGTTGGATTGCATACCGGTGTGGTACCGGTCACCTACAATGGTGTTCACCACCGGTACCGGTTGGTACCGGTCTTCTACCGGGCTTGGCTAAGGATGGCCTTAGTTCGAGTCCTTGATCAAGACCATTGAATTCTTGTCCACCTCATAATTTTGAAGTGTTATTAAAATTAGTCAATATACACATAACTAAGTTATTTCGATACTCAAGGATTATATAAAGCAGTGACGTCATAAATATTTTAGGCATGGGCTAGCTACTCGCAAATTTTGTCGACATAAACAAGACATATTCTATCATAACTTGTTCATGCCAAGTAAAAAGTGCACCACTAATAAATCCATGAGAGATTATTTGAGGAGCCATATGAGATGAAAATCTCATGTACGCTTCTGTAATAGGGATGGGAACAGTAATATTATCATCGACTATGATTATCTAACAATTGATATAGTTGAAGAGCAGTCAAATATGAATTTTGGGGATGGAATTTGTGGCGATTTTACTCTTAATTTTGTAAACAATCTATCCTCTTTTAAAGTGTAAAACCACTTGTTTTCGTGTTAATGTATGTTTTAAAGACATACAATCTCTCTCTCTACTCTAACTCTGATCATATATGATTATATGTTATCAAATATCAATCCAAACTCGTATGTTTAATTATATATGAGTAAGATTATGCATTATACTTCTAATTCGATATTATATCAATACTTTTTGTCGTCTTATAAAATGTTTAATATCTCCACACGTTTGTGGTATGATTATAGGTTGTTTGAAAAGCAAGTAAGAATGCGTGACAGATGTAGAAAGGAGAAAGAAGAGAATATTTTATATGTTAGAAAAAACCAAGACCACAAGTGCATCTCCCACTTTCTAAATGCACAAATATAAAAAATAAAAATAAAAAATAAAAAATAATCAAAATCATTCCATTTATTTCATTCTTCCTTTCAATCTACGTTTTCACCATTTTCATTAATCACTCCCCAATACTGAATACTCAAATACTGTATTTTTATGTATAAAATTTATCTGTTTAAATAATAGATATGAAAACCCATATTATTTTTTCATATTTTGTCACACAATATTTGGATGAACTGATTCAATACAATTTCTATTATTATTTTTAGAAAAACATCATAAATCAATCCTATGTCAATATATAGTATGGTATATGAATTCATGTATCTGATATATATTAGTTAGAAGTTACTATAAGTATATATGTCGTGCGTTTTGAAAGTTATTATGTCATATTGAATAATAAAAATGCGGTAATTAACTTAACACAATAGATTAATTGCAATACATGAAGTTTGAATTGTTTGTTTCTAGTTACCAGAAAGTTTTTATAAAAAAAATATTTGTCTGTGAAATATA
Organism: Centaurea solstitialis; assembly: GCA_030169165.1. Classification (NCBI taxonomy): domain Eukaryota; kingdom Viridiplantae; phylum Streptophyta; class Magnoliopsida; order Asterales; family Asteraceae; genus Centaurea; species Centaurea solstitialis. The sequence continues at coordinate 8,243,313 of CM058046.1, forward strand.
GGGAAACCATCAACAAGGTTTATTTTAACTCCAATGGTATAAAGGTAATTTACCAAATAAAAGAACATATATATATTTATTTAAATATTAAAAACTGAATTTTTTTTAACGCAGATAACGCATGACACATCCGAACAAAAGGCAACGAGGTATCCTGGATCCATACGGAACCGATTAATCCTCGTCGACCATGGGACCAAAAACCCCATGGTCTGAGTATTGCCACTATGCTAACCCCATGAATTGAACCTGATAGATATGGATATGCACTGTCCCCCAAGAATGTTCAACCAGACCGCTAGGCTACTAATGTTTCGATATTAGAAACCAATTATTACAACTAAAAGTAACAATATATCAAACATCAATTGTAAAAAAAATGCATCTAAAATGAATAGGTTTAATATGGATATATGATCGACTACATGGACTTACATGATTAAATTTCTTTATAAATTAAGTAAATTTTTTCGGAAAGAAATGTTCACGTAGCGTTTCTTTTTTCTAGCAACTTGACACGTAAAAATAACATATCATATAAATTGAAGTTAATACTATCATTTTTTTTTTAATAAATAATACCAAAAAGCAACAACATATCGTGGTTGACTTTGATTATTAGCATGAATAAATATTAGATTTAAATTAGTATTCATTGAAAACTAATAACTTGTACGTGTTGTGGGGAGTGTTTTTCAACCAAACCCACTACATGTTCTCCTTAATAATAATTTGGACTTGAAAAGGATCGAAAACATATCGAATTGATTTGATCTAAAGGGTGTTTGGAATGTTATCATCAAAAGTGTTTATCAGCTTATCAATTCTTTAAGATAAGGCTTTTTAAAAAGCAACTTATAACTTCCTGGGAAAATATAAACACTTTACCCAAACAGCAATTAGCACCACTAAATAAGCACTCCCAAACATTCCCTAAATATTCTATCTGTAATATTTAGTTTTATATTTGTATATCTAACTATCTCATATGTATTATAAGTTAGTGTGTTAACCTGCCGTCGTGCTTTAAATAATTAATGTCATCTATTTATGGACAAAACATTCGCTTTACGTATTCACAATGGTCTTATTTTTCTTCTTTGCTTTACTTGTTGTCAAAGGTTGACACTAAGGTTGACACTTGACACAACTCCCACTAGAAATGGGAAAACGTAACTAGTACTTGAGGGACCGGTTCAAGTTAATCGAAATCGTGCCAATTTCATATTCAAATGAGGAGGGGTTGGTCAAACCGAGATGTAATCGGCCAACCCAACCATTATCCAAATCAAAACTCGAATCGGCTTCTAGAAAGAGCCTTGTGTAACAAATTAAGATGACAATTTGTGTACTCAATTGGTGTAAGGCTACATATGTATTGGGTTAGTCGGTTTGAAGTTTTTGAACTATTGAACCCAACTAGTGGGGGTCGAAATCTCAATTTGTTTTAATTATTTAGAGTACAACTTAGAGTCAGACGTAGGATTACATATGAGTTGGGTTGATTGACTACTCGGGTTGTAATGTAATTGCAACTCTCGAATAACTTATTTAAACAATTGTGAGTCACTAGTACTACTACTAGCTAATTGATTTTTTATGCTACATATGGAATACATAGAAGCCCATATCAACACAATAAGAAAGTTGAAATTTTTTTGCAAAGAAGTAAAATCATGGATGGAATCATGACACAATTATTAAAAAAGAAAAAGATATAAAATATTAAATACAAGAGGATATCGAGTTTATCGGGCTCTTGGATCCAAAACTACTTATCCAATTCTAATTTGATGCTTATAAAATCAACAATTTTACAATTTAATTGAGTATCTAACGACTTTAAAGTGGAAGGCTAATTGCACCCTCATGATTGCTAGTTGCACCCTTGCTCTCCTCATACACATCAACATCACACACTGCTTTTTACATTCCTAATACATTAAATGATCTGATTCTGACATAAAATAGGGTGCAAATAGTAGTCTGACTTTAAATTGGATTATTTTGGGTCCACTAATCCAAAATTTTGTGGATTCCTAGGTTGAAGTCACCTAATGATCAGAACTTTGAAAATTTATGTTGCCACTTGCAATGTCTTATTGAAGCAACTATATGCTTAACAGCTTAAGAATGTTTTTTTATGTCATTTTCTTTGTTTTCAATTTCAACTATATGCCTAACCCCAAATTCTTTTTTTTTTTTTTTATAATTATGATTCTCTTATAAGATTTTTTGGGCTTATATTGGGCCAAACACGGCCCAATTTAAGAGTTGGGTTGGGACTTGGGAGTGGGACTGTTGAGCTGCTGAAGCCATGTGGGATTGCCCTTACTATTTTTAAATACACCTTTGACCAATTTGACATTTATCTTTTACAATTATTTTTTGACTTAGTTATCCAACTTGTTAGAGAGAAAATAAAGTCCAGATTGATAACTTTTCATATAAATATATTGATGTTACTATAACTAATTTTGAAAAACCAAGTACATTCATCTATTTGTATGTAAAATTAAAGTTTTTGTCTTTTTCACAATAAGTTGCGTTATTCCATATCTTTTATAAGAGGTTACGAATTTATTTCATATTTTTTTATAAGAGAACATGAACAGAAAACTCTTATTTTAATTACGCTTATAGTTATGTACTTTAAGTTCACATCTTATAATAAATGTTTTTCGTTATGAAAATATAATCATATTCTAAAAGTTAAAATATTATTAACATTGTTAAATTGAATTATAAAATAATTGTGAATAAGCTATAGCATTTAAATTGGTGCACCAATCCAATATTTGTGATTTTGTTAATGTTATTTCACATATTTTTAATAGATGCCCCGTTAGCAACGAGGTCATACACACATTCCATGGCTAAACAACCTTTTATAGTTCAACAATATTCGTAACTTAATTTGTAAACTTGAATATTTAAAATAAAATATATGTAAAACTAAAACAATAAACCAGAATGCGAAACATTGTCTTAGACCACCTGTAGCGCCCACGGGTGAGGGGCTCGGGTTCTTGGTGGGCTCCCAGGCACAATGCTACCTCTGTAGTGGGTGAAGCCTACGGGTTTGGCCATCGGCTCTGAGAGCCCGAGCCTTCCCTACTCTTGCTCTCTCTCTCTCTCTCTCTCTCTCGCTCTCCTCTCTCTCTCTCTCTCTCTCTCTCTCTCTCTCTCTCTCTCTCTCTCTCTCTCCCTCTCCCTCTCCCTCTCTCCCTAAAATAATAATGATAAAGTGTGGGTTAGTTTGGGTAAGCGGTATGGGTCATTAGGGTTCAGAGGGTATGAAAGAGAAAAAGTTGATGTGACTTTCAGGTTCACAAATCACAGGGTATGAAAAAGGGCGTTATTGATGGCCTTGGGATGTTTGTTTACCTCCTAATGGTTCCAAAACCCTCTGAATGATCATTTTGAATCTTGTACCCCCTTAACCATTAAGAGCTTTGATTTCATTATCAATAATAACCAAATCACCATATTTTATTTTACACTATATCATATGATCCTCTTAATCATTCTAACCACTTAAATCATCCGACACCAAATCTTTCAACAACATCCAACCAACCCCTTAAACATTGTATAGGTAAAGATTGTAACATGTTCCTATCACATGTAGAAACATTTTTGTGAATGCTTAATTATTTATAACATCAATCCCTTCGTTATCATTTAATTTATATTAATCTTTTTTTTACATGTTCATCCAAATAAGTTTATAAAGAAAAAAAAGAGGAGAAGATGATCAACAAAAACCGTTTACATGCCGACGAATACATTCTTTTAACACAGTTAAATCATAATTATATATATATTTATTAACGACTATCATCGTCATTTTGAAACAACATGAAGACTCGTTATAATTTAAATCGACTTGGATTTGTAATCGTAATCGTAATCGTAGGTAGTAAAACTTGGAATAATAGCACGATTAGACTAAAAACCAGTTGGTCTTAATTAAACCGAAGTAGCTTCAGCGTTGGTTTCATCATCAACGATCTCTTGTTTCATTTCGGCTTTGATGGCTGCAGCCAAGTGATCGTAAGCTTCGGACCAAGCCCCTTTCATTTCTTCACTCCATTTCTCACCTACTCCCTTTTCCACTGTTCTTATCAAAGCTTCTTTCACCACCTTCATTCATCAATAATCACAAACAATTCAAATTTCGACTTAAAAAAAATTGATTTCTTGGGGGTTTTTTCAAGTCCAAAACGGTCTTTTGATATGGGTATCAAGATAGAATAATCGGTAAAATTTTGGATTTGTGAAGGAATCGTCACGGATGAGGTTTAGAGATTGTTTATCAAACACTTATTATTCCTTATCGAGTACCTTAGCTGCCGAGTGAGCCAAAAAATGCCTCATCACATTGACGTCCTTTGACTTGTCAGTAATCAACTTTTTACCTGGCTATCCCTTGTTGAGTGACTATATATTTATGTCTCTTGTCGCCTTGTTGGGTATAATTATTATATATTTATTGTCTTTTACCTTAGTAAAAGATGATTAGCTTTCTGTTCAGATATTATGGTTTTGCTTCCTTTTTTTTCTAATAGAAAATCTTGCCTAATGAGGATAGTTGCTCTTACTTTATTAACAAGTAATGGTTGAGAGACGTTTATATTATACTATTTTACTACCAAAAGTTGGGATTTTGGCCAGAATGCCCCAAGGGGCACCCCCATTTGCTTTTTTGCCCATTCTCTCTCTCTCTCTCTCTCTCTCTCTTTGCAGCATAAATGCATCTATAGGTGCGTTATAACGCACCTGCAGCTAAAAGACAAAAAAAACAAGCCTTTGACGAGTAAAAGTCAACAAAACGGTGCGTTATGGCGCATCTTTAACGGCATCAGCTACTTTGACCGTCTTCTAACCGTTTGACCGACGGCTGATGCCGTTAAAGATGCGCCATAACGCACCGTTATGGGTGTGTTATAACGCACCTTTGGCCTCCGCCATTACCGAGACGGTCAAACGGTGCCATGCCGTTAAAGATGCGCCATAACGCACCTTTTTGTTGACTTTTACTCGTTAAAGGCTCGTTTTTTTTGTCTTTTAGCTGCAGGTGCGTTATAACGCACCTATAGATGCATTACGGGGGTATATGATGCAAAGAGAGAGAGAGAATGGGTAAAAAAACAAATGGGGGGTGCCCCTAAGGGCATTCTGGCCAAAATCCCCCAAAAGTTACACCCAAATACGGTAAGAGAATCTAGAGAAGGTGGAAAACCTCAAAAAACGGAAAATTGAGGAACACCTTCCCTTAGTATGGACCGTACACAACAATAAATTAAGTTTTTTTTTGTTCTTTTATGCACAAGTCCATAAGCACATGCGCATATTAATTACAAATTAAGTCTATGCACAAGTACATGTAAGGCTATGAAAGTGTTCCTTAATTTATTTATTTTTGAGATTTTTTGTTGAACGTGACCGTGCGTTGCTAAACAAATACTTAATTAGATGGTAGGTAGGAAGCATGTCTAGCCCATTGGTAAGGTAACTTCCTGGAAGGGTCATTGGATGGTATCTCCGATTACCGAGGTTCCAACCCTGTGATGAGCATGTGGCGATATCCAGATCATGCATGGGTCTGCCACATAGTGGTACCCTATAGCTTAATTGGGTTAGGTCGTGGTCGATGGGGATTAGTCGGGTGTCATTCGATCCCAGATACCCCGAAAATGTGTGTGTTTACTTGTCGTTCAAAAAAATAGCAGGTAGGAAGAGTTGACGATGCAGAAGGCAGTAAATTAGTTACTTAATTACCTCAAAGTGTGGACCAATAACTCCTTTTTGAAGATGAACAGATCCCAGCCATTTAAGAGTAGAACCAGAAACCACAATTTCTCCTTTCTCCCTCAGTTGAATCGCAGCCTCGCATGTCTTCAATTAATCATCATCATCATCATATATTTTTATAATTAGTTAAGTTATAAATTATAATAACATTTTGATTGAAGAAATTAATTGAAATAAGGCATATATAGAATGATATATACCATCTTGAATACTTTAATAGCATGGGCTTTGAGCTTGGGGTTATCTTGGGGGATTTCTTCTTCATCTTTCAGAAATGAAAACAATCCCTTTGCTGCTGGTGCAATCTCCAGTACCCTTTTTAATTCATTTAATTTAATTTATCATCAATACTCCCTTAACTCATTTATTAACAATATATACATTAAACACACACATACAACAAATCAGTAGTACTAGGCTATTATGTATACATACACATAAACACACACATACAACAAATCAGTAGTACTAGGCTATTATGTATACATACACATAAACACACACATACAACAAATCAGTAGTACTAGGCTATTAGCAGTTTAGTTTAGGAGGTCAACATTTCAAACTGTAAGTTTGTTGGAACATACAACAAATCAGTAGTACTAGGCTATTAGCAGTTTAGTTTAGGAGGTCAACATTTCAAACTGTAAGTTTGTGGGGTTCCAACTCAAAACCAATTGGCTATAAGTGGAGTAGCCCAGGACCCTTATAAGCACATTACAAGTTCACTTTGTGTCCGATGTGGGACATTGCTCAACACAAACATCATGGGTCATGACCAAAGATTAAGAATATTTGTTATATATACATATTATATACTTAAAAAATTTGTGAGTACACCAAAATGATCTTATATGATCAATATTATGCTTCATATATACAATAAATTATTAGGACGGATTACTAAAATTGGATTGTCGGATTATTTTAAGAAAACTTATTATATAAGAAACTTTGAAAGGTGTCTTATTAAAAATAATAAAATGATTTACTTTTTGTGTCTTAATATATTGTATAACTTCATTCGATATAACTAGTTAGGACGCCTATATTTCTAGCTAACTACTCGTAAATTGTAATGTCATTACATGTAATTAACGTATAAACGTTAGTCCTACAAGCTGCGTTACATCTTTTGTTTCTTTATTTTGGAACAAGCATAACAAATATGTTAAAAATATTCTCGTAATAATTCTTTCAAAAATTAAAACAAGCTTTGATGCTAATACATTGATAAATACAACAAAAATAATCTTGTTTGGCTTAAGTTAATTCATATACTTCAATGTAAAATATGGAAACTAGTTAATTCATATACATCTCACCAATTTAAAAGTTAATGAACGGATTTTAAAGCTAACCCACAATCCGCTAAGCTCATTTATTTGATAACCTAGTTAATAAACTAGTTGTTTTTAAACATAACTAAGAAGTTAATCATGTTTGACAAAAACTAGCACATAAATATAAAATCGTGATCAACAAAAAGAAGTTAAACATTGTATTAATTAAATCTAAGCTTACTGAGTAAAGAAATAGAGACTGAGATGAGGAATGTCTTCCTTCATTATCTCCCATGATTCCTTCACCAATCTTTCTTGCTCCTCACTGAAACCTATCTTTCTCTCTTCCTCCATTGTTGTCTCTTTCACTCTATCTCTCTATACCATCCACACACACACACACATTACAGTATATATAATAGAGAAAATAGGATATTTATATATGTATGCATATATATTGTATGTATATTATTGGTGTGAAATGAATATATGCCTATGATAGTCATAGGGATAAGGCTGTAATTTGTTAAATGTTATGAATGTAAAAATGGGAGGATTTGGACACATAACAAGTGGGTTTGGCCTTCACACTTCACCAAGGGACATTGGGCCTTCAAAAAGGAGTGGGGTTCAACAACTATTTCTTGATTATATTATTGTACATTTATATTCGTTTTATGCACTAATTGGGTTCCACACCCAACCTCATAATTATCACGTGCCCATCATTAACATAAATAAGTTTCTTAGTACTTCCCGTGCTCAATAAATAAGGTAAATTGATACTGATAAGCACTTATCGGTAAACGTCTAGTAATCAATCCCTCAATTAGTCTGTAAGTGAGAGTGATGACTCTTACCTGATAAATATTTACTAGGTAAATTGTTGCACAAGATAGAATTTTTTATAGACTAGAATCTTATCTGGTAAAGTAAGTTATATTTTGACTCTTATCGTTACCAATATTGTTACATATATAAGATGTAGACTACAATCTTATCCGATAAACTAATAAAAGATGGTAAGTATCCTGACTATTTTTGTTCTTGCTTGAATCTACAAAAACACCAATGAAAGAGGATGAATAAATTGCAGACGTGAAGATGAAATTAAGATGGTGATTTAAAGACAGTTTTTATTACATACCTACGAAAATACATGAAAAGGGTTGGGTTCACGTGATACCAACAATTTTTATTGAGACCTATAAGACCAAAAATAACACCGAAACTTCACAGTAGAACACTGCAAAGGTACAAATAAACACAGAACATTCACAACAAAAACACTATCATGGTTTATCACGATGTTTTTTTGTGAAGGTTTAGTGTTACTTGTGTGGTCTCACAACAACAGTTTGATTCGAGAGCCATTATTGAATGATTAAAGCTGCTGAGTTTGTGCAGCCTCTTTCTCCATTTGTGTCTTAATGGCAGCAGCCAACTGATCATAAGCTTCAGACCAAGCAACCTTCATGTCTTCACTCCATTTCTCTCCTACCCCCTTTTCCACTGTTCTCAACAATGCCTCCTTCACCACCTTCAATCCACAAATTAACACATCATTATCAGAGTTAATTAAGTTAACTAATTGGTTAAGACACCATTAAATAAATAGTTAATAATACCTCAAAGTGAGGATCAATAATCCCTTTCTGAAGATGAACAGATCCCAGTGATTTAAGGGTGGAACCAGATATTACAACTTCTCCTTTCTCCCTCAGTTGAATTGCAGACTCACAAACCTTCACTCTCACAACATTATTAATTAATTACCTAATAGTTAAGGAAAACAATATATATATATAGATATAGATATATAAATATAGGGTGGTTCAAATGTGAACTCATTTTTCATTATGAATGTGAGGACAGCCGAGCGCGCGTCACGTGGCATATTCAGTTTGAATATTCATGTGTTATTCAAACTGAATAAAGTTGTGTTCATTGTTATTCAAACTGAACACAGTGATGCGATTTTAGTTGTCCTTGATAATGTTCACAACCAAACCAAAATTGAGTTCACATTTATACTTTCCTCAATAGATATATGGATATAGTTACCAACTAACCATCTTGAATACTTTGACAGCATGGAACTTGAGCTTGGGGTTATTTTGGGGAATTTCATCTGTATCTTTCAGAAATGAAAACAATCCTTTTGCTTCTGGGAATATTTCCAGTATCCTGTATATATATATATGTATATGTTACACTGTCAAAATGCAAACTCTATTTTTTGCTATTAATTTCATAAAATCTGAAAATTAAAGTTCTTAAAAGAAATCGTTAAACGTCGGTTATCGTTATGAATAGAGAGGCTTAAACTAAATGCTACATGTTATTTGAAATTTTTTTGCAAGTTTTAAATATTTGATCAAAAGTATATTTACACGTGAATGAATATATTCATAAGGTAATTCTAAAGCTTTACCCAATGTTCTTAGAATCTTTTAAAAGGCAAGTTTAAGCCTTAATAAGGAATGCTTACAACTATTTAAAGCTTCATTTTTTAATTTAACAAATTTAATTAATAAACATATTGTTCAAATACAATAAGTGTAATGTTAGGACAAAGTTCTATCGCTCTCTCAAATCACACAAAAACATATAATAAAATCGATAATGAAGAGAGAGAAAGAGAGAGGTTCAATAGAAAATCTATAAAAAACGTGGAGCACCTTTGTAGTCTTTCATATGAACTGTATGCAATTGTGCATAGTAGTAAATTCGTTTTTTTTTAATGCACTTGCGCATTAACAGTGTGCATATTGCAAATTACTTTTATACATAAATGCATACAGTCCACTTTAATATCAAGATCTGCACTATGTAGCTACATTTCTAAAATCTAGGATATACACATATGTACATTTTATTAGACTTGTTAACAAGTGTACATAGTCGTACACTAGCTACGTTTTATATCGTCATATTTCAGATAGAATGGTTACCGACAAATATGAAAGTTATGTATCAATACGTATTCTTCCTATTAATTTAGAAGGAAAAGAAGCAAAATATAAGTTTGATAATAGTATTGATGATGATAATTAATAGATTTGCATATTCAGGAAAACTTACTGTATGTAAAGATATACACTGAGACCAGGAATATCTTCTTTCATTATCTCCCATGATTCCTTCACCAATGTTTCTTGCTTCTCACTAAAACCCATCTTTAGATATATTTATCTCTCTAACATATACATATAAACATGTATATATAAGCTTTTAAATAATTATAAATATGGGAAATTAATCATATGATCTTCAATTAGGGATAAAACTAGATATAGAGATAATGTAAAACATGTGGCTACATAAGTGGTTTTACCCTTTGAATTCATTAAGAGACACTTTGGTTTAATTGATAAGAGGCACTTTTGACCACTTGATATATTTTCTTTTATTTATTTCTGTATATGAAAACCCATTACAATTATGAAGCATAATATGATTAACTTTAGCTCATTAAAATTATGCAATCTTGGTTTAATTAGCAAAATAAATAAATATCATTTATTTACCTTTTAACACCATCAACCCATGTAATACTATTACCGAACCATATATATAACTAGTACATCAAGACTTTGATAAGAAACAAATCATAATGAAACACAAAAATAACAAAAATCAAAAGAAAAAAACACGATCAATGCCTAATCAGTAGTAAAAAACCATAACCGAACATAAGCAATACCAAACTGTCAAATAAGTATCATCTATGAAGCTACTTGGTAATGAAGAAAGCTTCATTAACTTTAATTAACAATTAAATAAGCCCTATTTTGTCGTATGATGTGTTTTGCTTCCTAAAAGCACCTCGTAAATTTCTTTAAATAGAAATATCAAGTTTTCAGTCAATTTGTTTGCTTTTAACAGAATTTCCGTTACTTAGGAAAAAAACGAATGTTAAATTTATCAAATTTTAGAATGTTTTTATAAATGATTATTATAATCTTTTATTATATTTAATCAATTAAAACCTTTAATGTAAAAATATCACGAGAAAGAAATAATATATCTTGATACTAATATTGTAATTTTAAATCTGTATTCTAACGAAATTATAAAAAATCTTAAAGCCATTGAAAGTAAAACGATACTCCAAAGTGCAAAGTTGAAAATTGAGTAATTTCAATTGTTTTTAAAATAACATTTAGAGTAGGCTGTAAATTTGGTCCTTGTGGTTTCTTGAAAGTAACAATTTTCATTCAATCAATTTTGAAATTACAGTTTGGCCATCCTGGTTTGCAAAAACGTCACTGAATTTGGTTCCTCCCTCTAAACTACCGATTTTTATGTCAATTTTCCTTAATAAATAAAATTGTAATTAAAGGGACCGAAAATGTTACCTATAACGAAACCACCGCTGAACCTCAGCACTAGTGTAAAAACCTATCACCGACAACCTCCTATATTGAACCACTATCCAAAACCGCCAAAAACATATCGTTACCCGCCTGTAATCACATAAACAAAAGTCACTCTCATATAGCAAAAACATTTAAAGCAAACACAAAGTCAGGAAACAAAATCTAAAAATACCATAACAATAGATAAATCAATGAATCTTCAAAAAAACTGAAAAAACAAGAACAGATCAAAGATACAAGCTCAAACCCTAAATCAAGATACAAACTTAAAACGTAAAATCAAAACCTTAATATCTATCTAAATCAAATCCTAGAAAACTTAACCAAGGGAGCTAAAGTTTCCCCTTCGATGAGGATAGCGGTCATTAAAGTCAGAGTTGAAGGGATGCGAATTGTCACATTATATAATTGTAAATTAGAGAAAGTTACATTTCCGGTCCCTATGATTAGCATTTACATTTATTTGTTAAAAAATTGATCTAAAAGCGAAAAAAGACTATAAGTCCCCTCACTTAACAGGTTCTTTTAACGAATGCTAGAAGATGACATTAATTTCAGACGTTTTTGTATACCACAATGGTTAAACTGTAGTTTCAAAATGTAGGGGCAAAAGTAACAACTTTTGATAAACCATAGGGACCAATTGTGTAGTTTACTCTAATATTTTAATTTAACACGTAGTTCAATAAAAATAGTAATTAATTTAAGAGGGGCATCAAAATTGTGGAGGTTCTTTCCCATTTTGATTCAAGTGCCGTGCCGCAATCATAATGGTTCTTCAAGAATCCTCTTTTTATAATTTTTATTGATATGTTATTTTCTGATTTATTGAAATAAGGATTCATGTAAAAGTCTATGATATTGGTTCTTATAAGAATTACTTTCTATTTTTTTCAATTTTAATAATTAGTAGTTAAAATAACTAAAAAGATAAAATAAAAAACTAAAAAAATAAAATAAAAAACTAATAGATATATCATTTCATTCAAATATCAAGGTAAAAACCGAGTTTCTTATTTAAGAACTAATAGAAGATGATATTTAGAGCTTTTTACAACGATAGTTTTTTTATAAGTTATTATTTTTTATTTATTTTCTCTTATAACAACTTTTCATTGTTTTTTTAAAACATCTCTAACAGATTCTGAAAATTTTATTAAAATGGAAAAACAAATATCAAAATCTCTAAAAAAATTAATTCATTTAGAAGAAGTTTTCTATTTTGGAGATTTTAATATTAAATTATTATTTCTCTCTTTAATTTTTTATTTTCACAATTTTCAATTGGTTCTCTTATTTGATAGTATTTTTTAGGTTATTTTCATATTTGAAAAAAGAAAAGACAAAAAAAAAAAACTCTTTTTCACTTGCTTTCTCAATTGTGAAGATAATTATAAGGAAATAGTTAAAATAAAATTTTAACTCAAAAATTTTATATTTTATTTTTATTTTGAAGTAGTTGTTAAAAAGGTTCTTAGAGTATCTTTAAGAGCTTTTTTAAAATTTCTTTAAAATGGAGAACTAAAACTCAAAATCCACAAAAAAATATTGCTTTCATCTTCAGCAGTTTCCCCATTTTAAAGAATTTTACATTAATTTTAATATTAAAATATTCAACTCATCTATTAAAAAATTGTTTATCTCTCCAAATTCTTATTTTCAAAACTTTCTATTTAAATGGTAATAATTTTTGGAGTTATCTCTATATTTGGAGAAAAACTCATTCTCTTAGGCCATCCTTAACGGGTACCGGTAGGAGACCGGTACCCTTGCTTGCCGACGGTAACACCGTCTTTCATGGCCGGTAGATGATCGGCAGCCCATGGCTTCGGTACCTACATGCCGACGATGATTCAAGACCCACCCCACCCCCTACCCCCCCTCCTCTCTCTATCTCTCTCTTCTTCTCTCTCTCTCTCTCTCTCTCTCTCTCTCTCTCTCTTCTTCTTTTTTTATTTATTTATTCAATTAATTAGAAGGGTATGGTATTGGAATGGTTAAGGATGGATTGGTATGGTGTTGGTAAGGTATTGGTAAAGCTGATGTGGCGCTGATGTGGCAGCAAAAATGAGGGGTATGAGGGGTACGGTTAAGGATGGCCTTAGAGCATCTCTAACAGCTTCTTTACAATTTTCTCTAAAATAAATTACATTCATCTCTAACAGCTTCTCCAATTTAGATACATCAAACATTACTTATAATATTCCTATTGGTTCTTTCATATAGTAATTATTTTGTGGGTTATTTTCAAATTTTCCTATTGATTCTTTTAGATAGTAATTATTTTTTGGGGTTATCTCTATATTTGGAGAAAAACCTCTTATCTCTCCTACTTTCTCCATTTTGAAGAAAGTTTTGGGGAAGCGGTTGGAGCACATACCATCCAGAGTGGTCTTGTCTCTTGCCAATGGTACAGTTACCACATCAGCGCCACATCGGTTTTCCACTATTTTACCAATACTTTATTAATCCTTACCAATTCAACCATAGTGGTCTTGACTCTCATACCAATCTAAATAATTAATAAAAAAAAATGAGAGAGAGGGTGGGGTGGGGTGGGGTGGGATGGTCTACACAACCGGCATGACTGTATCGATTTTGTTACCTGACAATTGGTACCAATCAACCTTGGTGGTGTTGCCATCGGTACCAACACCTTGCCACTCTCTTGATGCCACCCGTTGTGGATGGTCTTATAACTAAAAATCCTCATTTTTCTTTATTTTCTTTATTTTAGAGAAGTTGTTAAAGATGAACTCATACTTTTTTTCATTTTAAAAGAAGTTTTAAAATATTGTTGAAGCTTCAAAACGAAGAAGCTATTGAAGTTGCGAAGAACCCTTACCATTTTGGTTCAAGTGCCGCATTTATGGTTCCTTAAGTGCCGCTATTATGGTTTTTTCTATTTCTCAAGAAAGGCTAAAGTTTATTTATTCATAAGTCTCGAAAAATGCAAAAACCTGTTTTTTTAAACATCCCCTTGCAAATTGCGATTTCGATACTTCAAATATGTAAATATTGACTTTTTGATAAGTATGAAAAATCAAGCAAACCAAGATTTAAAAAAAGAAAAAAAAAACTATTTTCGTTGATTTTCATTTTTATGCACCAAAAAGAATCAAAAATTATATGCACATACTAATATACTATAGCAGCCCACGGGAAATCAGCTTTTTTTCTGTGTGCAGACAAATTGATTATTTGTTTGAAATTTAGATTATCTATCTTTCATTACCAAGTCAGTTTAAGGCTATGTTTGGCAAGCGTAGCTTATAAGCTAGCTGGTAGCTGATAAGCTAGCGGATAGCTGATAAGCTAGCTGTTAATTGATAAGCTTGCTAGTAGCTGATAAGCTAGCTGTTGAATAAATTATGTTTGACAAAAACTAGCTTATGAGTATGTAAAATGACCAAAAAGGGTATATTTGAATTTAATAATTAATATTAATAAGGGTATAATTGGAAAAAGCTACAATAAGCTCCTTATAAGCTACTCAAAGTAGCGTTTCAAAAAGCTAGCTTATAAGCTAGCTGATAAGCTAGCTTCCTGGTACATGTTTGGATGGACTAGCTTATAAGCTAGCTTAAACAAAGCCTACATCATATACTCAATATTTCTTTCTAAAATCGTCATTTCATCAAATTAATTTATTTTCAACTATAAACAGAATATTTTTTAATTTGCTATTAAAAAAAAATAGATTTTCAAGCATTTTACATTTAATTATAATTTAAAATTAGTAACTTTTGTTCCAAGGCATTGCTTATTAATAGAGACAACACATTGTCTCCCCTATAAGGCTATAATGCTCAAAATGTTCTCTATATTGTTCTTTAAATAAAAAAGGAAAATCACAGAAAACTTTCAATATAGATGATTCTCTAAATAATGGCAATTCATTATCTTAACCATTTAAAATTAATGGTTTGATTTCCTAGACAAAATCTTGTCTACAATAGCCGGCACGTTTATATGGACTTCATGTTATCTACCATGATAACATGACTTTAGAGAGCTTCAATCAAATGGGAATACATCAAAACCGAAATAACCAACTTCCGTGACACACGCTATTAAACAATGTACGCATTTAGAATCGAACGTAGGACCTCAATCAGTATCAAAATCAACCATGTATCGTTATATTTGAAAACACGATTTCATTCAAAAACTCACTTGCAAAATTCGTCCTTTTGAGGGGCCGTGGGTTACTATCCGCTTCACACATACTATTTATCATCTATCCATGGAAAAGCTTCTCACAAAAAGAAACAAACCTCATGAACCATTGTTATTCAGACCAGAACTTCACGAATGCAGCAATGGTTGTCTTGATGAATGACACAATCGGATTAGTTTCTTGGATATGAAATTTCTTTGATTCTGCTGCAGCTTCCATTGATTCACTGCTTAAAGATTCAAGTTTGACACAAGTAGTCAATAATTTGAAATACCCAACAAGAGAAAGTACCCAAAACACAGGATTAGATCCTGAATACAACTATTAAATTGGGCTATCTGGCAATATAATGGCTCTTTGAATGTTAATATACATACAATACTTACAGATTGATTGTGTTTGAAGTTGCGCTATCCGTTTGGTTTTGGGCACTACTGCTGGGCTGGATGTCTGATTTGTTCTTATTTGCAGTTGTCTCTTCAAAAGTCGAATGTAGAAGGGAACTGCTGTTGTTGCCATCAAGATTCTGAGAGCGGATGCCATTAGGAATACTCGAGGCCTGTCAAAGAAGTGCTTCTCAACATTAATAAATATAATGTCTGATTTAGACGATCGGCAGTTTGTTCCAAACATGTGATGACAGACGATCAGAGTGAACAAAGACGAGTGAATTTGCATCATCATATTGCACAAAGTAGAATTTTACTTCATACATCACAAGAAAATTGCAACCGTTGACTTGCATTGTAATTTAAGGAAAATATGACACATTGAAACATCCAAAGCAAAAATGTTGCAATTTTCATTGAACAGAAGATGCATGATAACATGAACTACCAGCATAAGTATCTGAGCATACAAAGCAATATCAAATGAAACTCACAAATACTCTTCTGATAGACTACTAGACTTCTTATTTATATAGAAAATCAAGTAGGAAACATCATTTTTGAGTATCACAGATAATGTAAAAGATTTGAAAACTCACTTTATCTTTATGAGCAGGAGACGTAACATTTCCACTTTTCAATTCCAAATCACCATCCAAGACTTCTTTCTCATGTATTCTTTCATCTTGGTCATAAACTGTGCTAGAAACAGGTCTCAACGGAAAAGTCTCTACCACTAAATCCTGTGCCAGAGGACGTATTTGAGCTTCATTTATTTCATCTTTCTGTCCTTCCAAAGCCTGTTCCATTAGCAATTCTGTGTGCTTTGGTTCTTCAAATTCTTCACTACTCAAAGTTGCATCAGATGTCTCTACCACTACAGTTTCCTGAATCTTACTTGCTTTATATTTTGGATCTTCAGATTCTTCAATTTTCACTGTTGTATTACTCCCATTAATGGTATTGTCATCATCAACTTTCCCTCTATGCAGGTCACAAATCGTTCTTGAAATCTTTTCACGTCTAAGCTCATACTCATTATGTAGTGTTTGGTTATTTTTTGGTGCTGCTACATGTATGTTAGGATCAAATGAAATTGAACCCAATGGATAGTTTTCCAAGAAGCTATCTAAGTTCTCCATATTCTGCTCTCCAGGAGGCAACTTAGGTGGAGCCAGCACTCGGTTCTCCTGAATGAGCTCTCTAAAAATTTCACGCACCGTGTAATAGGATCCGCCAACTTCCTTGTGTGTCATATT
Source organism: Centaurea solstitialis (assembly GCA_030169165.1). NCBI lineage: Eukaryota > Viridiplantae > Streptophyta > Magnoliopsida > Asterales > Asteraceae > Centaurea > Centaurea solstitialis. The sequence continues at coordinate 8,260,623 of CM058046.1, forward strand.
CAGTGACGGGAAACTTCCATTATTTGACTCCTGATATCTGCAAGAAATACATATAAAGAATCACTTAAACATGGGACAAAACTTCTATAAGCTCAAAACTTAAGAACTACATTTCTTCAACAATATTAAAGAAAACCAAATGGTTGAAGAATAACAATAAATCATCGCCCTAAAAGTAGAACTGAACGGTCTGACGGTCATGATACAGATATAAATCATATAATGGTCATTCTTGGCCTTCACACGATCTTGAAAACCAAGACTTCATAAAGAATTTAAGAAAGCACCATGAAGCATGGATCAGTTTACCGTCTAGCGTTCAATATAACTAGTACTTCACAAGATGACATTTGAATTGTTGTTTATACCACAACATACGAAAAGATGAAACGCATGAGTTATATCTACCATAAGCCCCAAAATGCTATTCATGAAGTTAAAGTGTCTTACACTTACACCCCCTAACTAGATAGTTCCTCCTTCCCAACCTCCTACATTACTTGTACACTGATACCAACTCATTGTACATCTGCAAATTCAGGGACCGAATTCAAAGAGGGAGGGATTGCTTCTCATTAATTGAATGCTTAACAAGAGTGTCCTGGATTCATTAAGAATTCTACGAAACAAATACTTGCAGTTTGATTGCAAGTTGCATAATTATATAACTCAAACCCTCAAATCCAACCATGATCATGTGGATTGCAGTATATTCTACAGAACTATCCTTGAATAGTATAACTACCACATCAGATACAAATATGGCAAATGTTTTTTTTATCTTCATCTAATAATGAATTACTACTCAAACTTACATAGCAAATTGAAGAGCAAATAGCTATAATGAAATCAGAATCCAGGATGATTAAAATACCTCTTTATAAAAGTCTCCACCATTCCTTTTCTTTCCTGTTTCGAACGCCGCTTCGATCTCTTCCCTCCGGTGGAGTCATTGAGCTTAGCTAGGGCAAATGTTTTCCCAACGCTACCTACTCCGTTACTAACTTGCATTTGGGCGATGGAAACACCAACGATGATTGCTTAATCTAACACTAAAAACGCAATCAAACAAATTAAACAACACACAGATACAGAATTCATGTACATTTTTACTTGTGATTTAGTAGACGTATGAGATTGAATTGAATATATAAACCAAAGAAACAAAGTTAATGACAATGGAAACTCCAAATGCGAATGGAGTTATAACGAAATCATCATTAAGAAAGATCAGAATTCCATTTTAGATGATAATATGGACGTTACCTGAACGGTGAAGTTTGAAATTCCGGCGTAGTTGTGGAGGGAAGAAGCATGAAATGAAACCCTACCGGCGGAGAGTGGAGAGTGGAAGTGGAGGGAGAGTGGAAGTTTTGACTACGAGTCACTGTTATGGTTTTCTTTTGTCTACTAGAAATATACCCGCGCGCGTTGCAGCGCGAAGTATGTATCAATTGCCCGATTTTTATATACATTATTGTAAACATCAATTTAATCATATGTGTTCAATCAATTAACCTCCTAATGGTTTATTGAATAGTCAATTTCGAAAATTGAAATAAAAGTATTATCTTTATATAATAGAATATATAATATAATTGAATAAAAAATATTCAATATTGGACTTATTTCGAAGGTATTGACGAGACGATTATGATGGTATAATTTGTTAAAAAAACGTAATTTTAATATAAATTTTAGTTCATAATATATGATTAGTTAGATTATATGATAAGGGTTTAAAATAGAAAATGGAAAAGTAAAGGACTAAAATAAGATTTAATAACTAACTATGGGGGTATAAAGTGTAAATGTGTAAAGTAATTGTTAAAAAAAAAACTGTCAAATTGAGTTATTCTTATAGATTTTTCCTATTTTTGGATTTAATAGGCATAAATTTCGTAATGTTTTGAGATAATTCATGGAAAAAGTCTAAAAAAACCTAACAAACTATTCCATTTTGAATGGTTAAGTCCTTAAATAATTTTTTTGAATAAAAAAGCCATTAAACTTTTTCTTTATGAATGATTAAGTCACTAAACTATTTTTTTAAATGAAAAAACCATTAAACTTTTTTCTTTTGAATGATTAAGTCCTCGAACAATTTCTTTTCGATAAATAAACCATTAAACTTTCAAAAATTGGTTACTTACCCCCTTTTAATAAAAATAAAAAAATAAAATGTAACTAACTATGAAGATTTTAAAGGTAAGATATAACTATGTTAGTTTAAGTTAAAAAAAATATAAGTAGCAAATTTTAAAAAATTCAGTGATTTATTTGTTGGAAAAAATGTTTAGGGATTTAATCATTCAAAATGAAAAAGTGTAATGGTTTTTTCATTCAAAAAAATAGTTTAGTGACTTAATCATTCAAAGTGAGAAAGTTTAATGGTTTTTTTGATCAAAAAAATTGTTTAAGGACTTAACCATTCAAAATGAAATAGTTTGTTAGGTTTTTTTGGACTTTTCCCATAATTCATATCACATTTGTAATGATATATATATATATATATATATATATATATATTAAAGTAAGATGGTGAATGTCCAAAAAATCCTATTTTTTGGGCTAAAGAAGTATGAATTTTAATTTGTAACAAAACAGGAATAGGTAGTCGGATGAATGGGCTACGGGTTGAAATATGATTGAGGTGCCATTGATTTTAGAGCAAATTGGCGAAAAAGGTAAGATAAATGTCCAAAAAAATCCGATCAAGGAAACCTACATGTTGACTGGACTATCACATGAACAGACACAGGTTACCTGCTGACTAAACGGTTAGCAAGTTAATTAGGTATACCTTTTTTTGTTACAAATTTAAATTTATACTACTTTCTTGACCAAAAAATGTGTGTTCCGCTGATTGGATTTTTTTGGATATTTGTCTTATCTTTTTCAGCAATTTACCGTATTTTCTGTTCCTTTTTTGATTAAAAATGTCATATTAGTACATTTCATTAATCAGAATCAAGCCAACCATGAAAAGTTTTTATTTACAAAAAACTGTTAAAAAATGATTTTATCAGAGATTTATTTAAATGATCTCATTGTTCTTTTTCATGTCTCATATGAAAGTTGTTTGCTTTGATTCACTAAAAATCAAGATTAATCATATAAATTCTTATAACTTGTTTACAATGCCAAAATATCGTACAAAATCCATTGAAATCTTAGTCACCTTCTTGAAATCTAAATCTCCCAAATCCGACTATTACTACAAACCAAACGGGACGTTAGTCTTTTCCATTAAGGAAATATTTTAACTTCAAAGGATATCAATATCATTTTCCGAGAACACCTGAAAGAGATAAACTAGTAATACACATATGATGATCACGGCCAACCTTGGCCGCAACCTAGGCTTCATACCAAGTCTCCCACATTGCCCCAAACCCAAATACGGGTTGGCCGCAACCTAGTCTTCAAACCAAGTCGCCCACACTGCCCCACACCCAAATACCTAATTCATCCCCATCCAGGGCGATTATTTTAGGTGTCCATGCGTTTTCATAAAATCATATATCGATATTGGTTCTCGTTTGAAACTCCACTTCCCCATATAGTAATTTATATACGTACCCTCTACAATTTTCCTTTTCTGTAAATTGAGATATTTGGTAGCGTTCGATTTTTATAGATTTGATAACGAATCATATTAATACAACTTATCACATCTTAAAACAAACTTATTATCTTTTATTACAAACATATACTCATCTCGATCATTTAACCGGCCATCCCATTGTCACTCTCTTTCCATCTTCTCTCTCTAGATTTAGCTCGAGATCGAGAGAGAGATTTTCCCACATCCCTGCCCACGGCATCCATCCAAAACGAAGTAGATCGCAATGGTTTATTCATCATATTAACACTAATTTCTTGTACAGCTGATATCTGAAACTTTAGAACCATCTTATTATATGTCACACCTTTTTGTACATATGCACATATTGGCAACCATGGAGAAAACAATTCCGAATGCAGCGTTTGTGGTCGGGTTTACTCATCATCTGGACGCTCATTCAGAAACTGCTTTATGATCTCTCGTTCGTTGGTCGTAAGATCAAAATCCTCATTACTCAATCTTGTCCACAAAGCAGCACTTATGCTCTCTGGATCTTTATCAACTACCTGCAACAGTAAGAGCAAACCAGTTATAAAGCCATGAGAATTTTATTTGTTTATAAACAGACACAGTAGTTTGTAGTGAATTACCATCATTTATTAAATACGTTTCTGATTCATGGAACCCTCTAAAAGTTCAGTTCTCATAAGGCCAGGCCAACCACCAATTTTTGTAATAAAAAAAACGAAACAAATGCATAGAAGGTAACGAGATTGAACTATACCAGGATAAAGTTGTTGATATGACTGTCCTTGTTGACAGGAGTAACTGGTTCATATTTATTGGTCATCCATTCACCATCAACTATGTACTTGTATTCATAACGCCCCTCCTGTTACGAAATAAGAGAATGAATAATTATTTAATAGTTATCGTGAAAACATTTTGCTTCTGATAACATTAAGCTGAATTGATGTCAATAATTTCTTCTGGACTAAACTCTGATTGAGGAATAGGACAATATTGGGGACCAAAATCAAAGCAATCAAAATTTTGCTAATTTTTCCACATGAGGAAATGTTGCATCTATTTTGGGACAGATGGGAGTTGGAAGTATACTAAATTCTGAGAACACCTTGGAAAAAATACTAATTATTTTACCTATTTTTTATTTAATTATCTATATAATATCCATGGCCCTCTATCACATCTCAACTATGGAAATAAAAGAAAAGCTAGCTCCCTTGAGGTACCAACATGACTACCATTATGTTGTACCCTGAGTCTTAAAGTCAAATAGTCAAAGTCGGTTAAGTCAAATAGTCAAAGTTGGTGGATTAAGTAGTATAAATAAGGTAGGAGGGTCATGAGTCTAGGCATTCTGTTTAGTGATTTGTAATTGAGCTTTGGCTCTTTGGGAGAGATCCTGACCTCTCAAAAGTCAGCGAACCTTTGCTTCATTCAATTTCTATACAATCAGCCTTTGGTTTGATCCAGGTCACATCACATTACTTTTGCATTAGCAACCACAAGCACCCAAATTTATGGCAGTCATTATATTTTCTATAAAGAAGATGATTACCAGCAACTCTCTATGAAGAATCCATGAACCATGCTTCTCGTCATATTTTAACGGAATTTTCTGCAATGAAGTAACGTATTTAGCAAAAAAGATCAACTCACACTCTCATCATAGTAAGGGTTGGGACAAGAGAATATTGCAAATTTTGTGGAATGCCACCAAGTGAATTCCCATTTGCAACTTTCCGATAACTCAATTAAACACAGTAATTCCCAAATAGTGTTCATCATTCCAAGAAACCAGTGTTCCTTAGAAAGATACGATAGCTATTATAAACTGTTTGGACCATAATTTTGTTAATTTGTTCTACTTTCGGACATACTTAGTGAAACTGAAGGCTTTATAAATTACCTGATCCCATCCCACATCAAGTCCAGATATTTCTACTGTTGAACAATTATCACCATTCCATGTAAATGTGATGGATCTCCTTTTTAGGCCTGTAAGCTTCAAAAAGTGTTCGTTCAAGAATAATGAGACACTACAGTTAGAACTTAATGAAGTATAAACATGGTAGCAAGCAATTCATGATGTTACTAGATTGTGTTGCTTATGAGAATATATGAACAAATCAAGAGAAGTATGAAGCTTCCTAAATTCTCAAGTACCAATGAGAAGATTCATCTCCCATGTACCCAAGGAATAATTGTCTAAACGGAAAAAGAATACAATCAACAGAGTTTTGATAAACATGTTGTTAAGGGGCATATCAGTAAAATCACTTTGTAGCATCCTTAATTGTAGACCAAGTATGTTGACCAGTGGGACACTTCTATTCCTATAGGTACTTTTATCAACGATAGCTTCACACTTATACATGCTATGTAAAAGCATATTTTTGTAGAATTTATTGAATATGAGTTAACAGAAGACTCACAATGTCAGCAGTTGCACTTTTTATAGCATTCACGTCTGGTGAACATCTACGTTTTCTCTGCATAAATATGAGAACAGGAAGTTATATAAGCATCATTTAAAGATGTTTCACATACACTTTAAACAAACAGAATTTTGAACCACACCGAATCATTGGCATGAGTTTCCATAATAGACCACAGGGTACCATACAATGATTTCTAAGCATCATTTTTCCTTCTGTACCCCTTCTGTCTAATCATGCTTGAATTTTCTTTTCGTTATTTACATGAGATAAATGTGCTCCCAGTACCAAGAGAGTGAATATGCATAGACTTGGGCATACACCATTACAAAATGTAAAGAGATAATATTTTGACTTTTTGAAATCAAACTTCAAGTTCAAAATTGACATGAAATCTAGATGTCTTTCAAAAAGTCAATGATTATTATCAAAATCCATATTACAAATACAAGAAGTTGAAAATTGTGAGTCAAAAATTAGGAGAAACATATTTTACCAGGAGTAGACTGAGGGCATCATTTAGCTTATAGCCTTGAACCCAGAACATGTATGCTAGCTGTCATAAGTAGAAACCAGCTCAACAATTTCATCATTAAAGGTAGTAAAGTAATTAAAAATACTAAGTTATCTAAGCTCGGTGCATTCCAAAGGTGGCATAGAGGGCAATAAATCATGTCAAAAAAAATAAAAAAAAATCTAAGTTTGAGAAGTTAAGGATTCTGCATACCGCAGTTGCTGGAGCTCTTCCAATTCCAGCCGTGCAATGTATGTAAGTTACTCCACCATTTCTATTAATAGCTTTGTGCAATTTGCTCACCACGGCTGGGAGGCGCAACCGCAAATCAGATCCATCAAAGTCTCTGCTCCACAACATTTACGGTTAAACTTAAATCAAGTGAATATTGCATTGCATGCATACAAGACCACACATATAAACCTTCGAACTAACCAGTTACAGAAGAACACATGGAAAAAGAAGAAGCCAAACATATATATGTAGTTCCTCAAGGGATTACGGTTACCTTATTTCAGCACGTAAGTGCTGAATGTCATCGAATGTGCTGGCATATTCACGAATGGCACTGATGTCCACACTAAAATATCTAGCGAACAAGGTAGATGGAAAACAGGGAATGCACCTCATCAATGTGTAAGTTGATCAAAAACTTATCACATGCCAACAACAATTATATGCAGCAGACAAGCTTAGAAAGTTAATCTAGGGTGAAATTGCATGAAAAAACAACACCCTTTGAACCAATTTCTACTTCGAGTGATGTACTTTCTGAAGTTTCATTTTAGTACCTCAGATTTGACATCTCAAACATTTAGATCCTGTTTACATTGAGAATTGCATGAAAATGCTACGTACTTTGGTCCAATTCCCTTTTTGTGTAATGTGCTTTGGTTTAAATGTTTGAATATCACATTTGAGGTACCAAAATGAAGGTTTTGAAGGTACATTACTCAAAATATGAATCACAGAGAAGTATGTTGCATTTTCCATGCAATTTCTTTCTTCTTTTGTACAGGATATGGTTTTCTTATGGATACTCGAGGTCTGAGTCTTGCTGCAAGCAATATATGGTTTTCACTCCAATGCTCCGAAGCTTGTCAACATCTGCAGGAGTCTGCCATTTGTAAAATACAGGTCAAAACTCAGAAGGTTTCTTTAAAGAGAAAGAATTTATCGAAATTGGGACAGGAGAAAAATATCACCTGTAGACATGACCCAACAATTAAGTCTGGACGAATGAAGTTGTAGTTCATTCCAATTTCATGCCTATAAGTCAAAACTGAAATAAATATATTAGCCAGAAGATACTGAGCCAAAGATGTTGAATCCGGATAATATTTCTACATATCCAGAGGCTTTGATGATTAGGCCTGTAAAAGAAAATGCTAAATCAAAGGCACTACTAACGTACGAACTTGATACGTAGAAAAATTAGCCTACCAAGGAATATATGTATCCATCCTCCAGCCATGTATAGAGGTGAAGGAATATATGAAAATGCAATTTTGATTGACAGCCTAAATCCCTTACTACAGTGAACTATAGATATACTTGGTTTTCTCTACATTTGAGAACATATTCTCAACCTCACCTTTTTTCTGCATTTAAGTTTATAAACACTTAAAGGGGATGTTTGGTTCGTGGGTTTCAAAGGAATTTTATGGAATCGGAATGACAAATTCCTTCGACCAAATTCCTTAGTGATGTCTGGTTCATGGATTGAACTCGATGGACTCCTTTGAATTCCACAATTTAAGGAATTCATCGTTCCTTGGCTTAAGTGAAGGAATTGAATTCCTATCAACCAGCATGGTCAAATTCCATCAAAATCCATTCCAATTTGTAGTGGAATTGTTTTTACATTCATAATGATGCCACTGTTTTGTTTCATGTGTCCTATAGTGCCACCGCTCCACTTAGTTTCTGGGTCCGCCTCCACAAGGAACAGGGTAGAGGCTCGTATACAGTCTATACTCTATAAGCAATCCGTCACACTCATGTATCTATCATCTTTAGCCTATAGCTTGACTAAAAATATCTCTAAAAGAGACGTGAACTCACAACCTAAGTATGAATTGGGCCACTACACATTGAGTTCAGATATTGAACTTTACATAATCAGCGTACTTACCAGCACCCCTTGCTTCAGTCATGTTCGTACTGTAAACATCAGATTTCTCCTCCGCTTTGGCACCTTCCATATTGGTACTAGGCGTAGGACTAGACGTTGCCTACATAATCAAGCGCATATGCTTGAGTTATATAAAAGTATGCATATCTTGAAACATACATTATAACACACAATGATCACCATGTTTTCACTAGAAAACTAATAAGTTCCTGATTAAAGTATGCTGTCAGTAACCCGGAACCATCATTCTCATAATCCACAGGTGAAGCACAATTTACAAACTCAAACCAACCTTAGCAACATTAACTTAGTTTTGGCCCAAAGGAGTAGATACTAACCTCCATACAACTAAAACCATGATATAATAGAGCTATCACGAAACACACGTATACAAGATGTTTTGCAACTATGTGTTAGTATGAGATTATGTGCTCACTATACTGTTAAATCCTTTTTGCAGGAGCTTTAATGTTTGATCTATTTTTGCTTATAAACTATCCTATCTAACAATTTGATCATCTTCTTTCATGGAGGCATAGGTTATTGCCAAGTGACAGATGAAAAATCAAGGTCACAAGCAAGTGGAATCCAATGTTACTTTTTCAATGTCCACCAAAGCAGTCATAGATTTTCCATCAGATTCAACATAAACAAAATGCAGAAAACTGAGCAAAAAACACTCGAATCAAATCAATCTTACCTTAACTATGAAAATTCCTTGAAGAGCAGTAGCATTCGTCAAAACCTGCTCATGATGAAGAACAAAAAACACACACACACACACTTACACCAACTTAACACGCATTAAAACACATATATACACAAAAACGCTCAGCTCACATTTGAGTAGCGAATTTTACCTTCATATCAACAGAGCTCGGATAAACAGATGATTTACAATTGAAGCTAAGCAAAGGCAAAGCTGAATAGGATCTGGCAAAAACACAATCGATTACACAAATTCATAAGAAATAGTGAATGAAAATAAGAAGAAATTGAAACGAACCTATGAAGATTTGGGAGGCAATTCATCTTATTGATTTACTGTGTATAAGCCACAAAATATCTGAATGTGGTGGGAAAGATTCTTTTTATCAGTTCACTTGGTGGAGAGAGAATTATTGCCTTTTTTTCTGATTTTGGTATTTTTGTGAAGTATTTATACATGTTTTCATACTGGTTTACCAAAAGGGGGTTGCCTTTTTCAAGATTCTCCAAAATGCCATTCGCTTTCCCTCTCTTATTTTCATGTGAAGATTGAAAACTGGGCCTTCATACATTCGACTAAGGCCATCAGGCCCATTTTCCTCACCTTATAAGTTATAATTGCAAAAAAAAAAAAAAAAATAAAATAAAATTATAAGGTTCACGGTTTGCCCATACTACATTTTTGTTAAATTTTACCGAGAGCTAAAGCATGTTCCTTTAGGATTAATACAGTAATCCCTGGTTGCTCACTTTCGGATTCAAACTTGGATGGGTTTTTCACCAACACTAAGCCTTGTAATTGCAAGTTGTAACAAGACATGGCCATCCTTAACTGGTTATAACCGGTCCGGCCGGCCAAGCGATATCCGGCCCGGTCATTAACCGATTATAACCGGTCCGCCCTCTAACCGGTTAACCAACCGGTCATCACCATCAGTTAAGGTTTTTGTAGTTTTTTGCATAACCGGTTATAACCGGCCCGGGACCGGTTACGTAACTGGACCGTAACCAAATTTTTCAACAAAATAAAACTAGCAATTAGGAGCCATTCTAGATGTTTCTTTTTTGCATTTCTACCCCCCCCCCCCCCCCCAACACCCAAATATACCTTAATAAGTTGTGTGGTATTCGGGTTCAATATCAACTTACAAAACGTAACATATGCAAAAAAACGCAAACAATTCTCGTTATAATTCATGGGATGGCTTCACTACAATCCATGGGATGGGCCAAATCCGAACGTTTAGACGATGTATTTTTTTTATATATAATTAATGTACTTAGTTTAAATTTTAAAAGTATAATAAAACCTATTTTTAAAGTAACTTGAGTGACCCATTTTTTTTGAAGTTTGTATAAATAATCATAAAGTTTTTTAAATAAATAAAAAAGTCTTAATTGATTTTTAACCGGTTATAACCTGTCAAGCTTAACGAGTTAAAACCTCGAACCCCCTTAACCTCGAACCCCCTTAACCGTAACCGGTTACGGCTTAACCGGTTAAGGTCGTGCACTGTTTTTAACCGGACCGGACGGTAAACCGGATAACCGGCCCGGGACCGATTTTTGGCCATCACTAGTTGCAACTAGTGGTGGCCAATTTTCGGTTACTGACCGGTTATAACCGGTTACTGAGCGGTCCGGTTAAAAAACAATACACCGGCTTAACTGGTTAAGCCGTAATCGCTTACGGACTAGTTACGGTTAAAGATGTTTTGAGGTATAACCGGTCAAAGTTGTTTTTAACCAGTTATAACCAGTTACATAATCGATTAAGGCTTATCTTTTTTACTAATTTTTAAATAAAATTAAGTGATTAATTCTGTAAACTTAAAAAAAAAATTTGGGTCACTCAAATTACATTAAAAATACGTTTTAGGGAGTTAACTTTGAAGGAACATGATTGTAGACAAAAATTCAAATGAGAAGAAAAATTAAGGTGAGAAGGTGAAAATTGATCTGAATCATTCATCATTTATAATCTTATACCCACCTATTAATTTGGTTTGATATTAAGATTGCTCTAATACATCTTATCCTAAATAAATAAATTTCTTCTTTATCATTTTCACCGTAGCTTTCATCTGGAGTGAAACCCAGCCCAACAATTGTATATGTATGAAAAAATACCAATCTCCTATGACAAATTAATCTTTCGCTTATTAACACATGAACACACTTATAACATGCATAAGAAAGTCATTCATAAGAAAGTCATTTTTCATTTAAAACAATAATTGTCCACACATGAACACACTTATAACATGCATAAGTCATTTTCCATTTTCAACTACTCTCAACTTATTTAGGGTCGATTGGTAAATGCTTATCCAATTAAAAGCTTGCTAGTAAAATTGAACGTTATTACTTATTTATTTATCAGGTAAGATTTTAGTTCATGTATACAAAAATTTCATAATAAGCGATAACCATGAAAAGAGTTTTCGCCATCACTTACCCAATAACATTCACAGTTGCTTTAGCTTTTATCAGATAAGATTCTTGGTCCTTGTCATGTCAATATGGTAAGGTAATTTGACTTTGTTAGGTCAAACATATGTAACCTCGTTTTGTGATCTCGGAGACTACGTTGAAGTCAAACAAGTCAAAGATGCAAGGTCAAAGTCTTGAAGTCATAGGCTAATACCCAACATGTTGTTATGTTAGACTAGTTGTAATGTCAAGGTATAAATAATTTTGTTAGTGTTAGTTACTAGTTATATGTGCTTTCATTGTGAACATTTAGAGAGAGAAATATCTTTTTTTGGAAGAGGTATCCCAGACAACATTGGGCCTAGACTAACCTCTGCAATTTTGGGCTAAGCCCGACTGCTAAAGCATGCAGCCCGGGGTCGAAACCCCGTACCTCCAGAATGCGTCCCACAGGGCTCAACTTTATATATAAAATTTAATTGCTTAAGTATTCTTTGTAATGAGAGTTTTACATGAATACATATGACTCTTTATTCACTCTTACCTATTCACTGGATTATTAGACTTATTAGACTTGCTAACGACCTCTTGGTCTAAAGACTGCATCAAAGACACAAAAAAGGTTAAAACCTAAATTTAGTTGACAAGGGATCAGTTAGAATCAACATCAATTATAATTATCCCTAAGAATTTTTTAAGATATTTTCTTATGCTCCCCCATTAGCCGGTGTACTTACCATGGATTTAATTAAAATTTCATTTAAGGTAAACATCCTTCGATACAAAAGTATTAAAACTAAAGATGGACCAAACCTTGAGGATCAGTTAAACGGCTGGTAATAACTAAATTTACGCATTTTGGTAGTGGCGCTTTTTTTACCAGGCCCAATAAAAACCGCTTTTCGACCATCTCTATATTATAGTCTACCAACCAATGTGTTCAAAACGACGAAAAGCTATCACTATCAAACTAACATTCGATATCAAAGTTGAGTCAGGCACATATAAAGTAGCGAGAATATTTGTACATTAAAGAACCTAAATAGACGTACAATAGGCGCCTTTGTAGAGTAAATTTCGATCTGAATATACAACAAACTCTAGAATTGACCACCATTGTAGTTTCTTCAACACTTAAAAAGACACTATTGTTGTTTTAACTTGAACCAGTTCCTCCATGTGTGTATATATGTCTCACCTTCTAACCAAAAATGTGCAGAAAATTCATGGACTCGCCAATTGCGAAAAGATCTCGTAGCAATTATTTTCAACGTCTTCTCGCTAGCCTGAGATTATAAACCCTGAACCAATAAGACGGATGCATGGAACTACTTGTGTGAGTCGACCTGAGATTATAAACAAAATCAAATGAAAATATTAGTAGATTTGAAACAAACCGATAAGACAGAAAAACCCTAACAATTACTTGGTTATAGCTCATAAACCCTAATTTTAACCTAAATACATCTCACGTGCCCTGATTTTATTATCTCATAAATCCTAAGGGGCGTCTGGTTTGATGGAATGTTTTTCAAGGGTAGGGATTTTGTGGAAGGATTTGGAATTAGAATGATTTGGAACTGCAAGGATTTGAAATATTTGGCATGTTCAAGTTATATAGGGTTTGGAATGGAATTGAATTCAATTCTTTATGGATAATTAATAATAATAAATTATAAAATAACTATAAAAATAATTAGATCACCTTTTCTTTATTGATTGTTACATAAGTTTTAACGTATTATAAAACATTATTACAAACAAATCCTATGAAAGCCCATGAAATACCAACTAACTCCATTGTTTTCTAAATCCAATGTTTGTGGAATTTCATTGAAGCCTCAAGAGTTCAATTCTGGACTTTCCTTTAAGCCAAATGCAGGATTAAAACGAAATCCAGTTCCAAATCCCGCAAATCAAACAGGCCCTAAGCTTTACCCATATAGATATGTGATAACTGATAAGGATTGAGTTCCATTGAGTATGAAAGCTATGGTGAGTCTCCACCCTTGGATCAATCCTAATTGAAGATAACTAGATCCTTCGGACTAATGAGATGCACTAGATCAATTCCCTTCTAAAGCACGAGTCATGGGTGGGCATGAGATCAAAAGTGATCATCGATACTTCTGACCTTATTTCCTATTCTCACACAATCCTTCGTCTATATGAAAAACACTAATTTAACTTAAATATATTGCATATACCCTGATTTTAACCTAAATATAACTCATAAGCCTACTTTTTAAGATAAATATACATCGAACTAAAATATTAATTGGATTAATACAGAAAACATCGAACTAAAATATGATGGTTTGGAGTCTGTTTGAGTTCTTAGCTGTTTTTGTTTTCTGTTTGTATGGTTTTAGGTTTTGGGTCTTGTTTGTTGGTTTCTTTTTTGGTTGGATGTTCCCTTGTTTGATTTGGTGGCTATCCTTGGGGCCTGTCCTTGGTTGACTTCTTTTGCCTTCGGGTTTTCTTGTTTTTTATAATATTGCCGGTCTCCTCCAAAAAATAAAAAAAACATGTTCACCGACTTTTAATAAATCCAACGAACCCAGTAAATCTCACACGGAGTAGAGTCTTAAGATTGGTAAAATGTACTCGGGCCTTTCCACTACCAGAACGTCATGAGGCTGTTTCCATGAAAACACGGCTTGCAAAAAAAATCATTTTTTGTAGGTCGAAAAGAAGAAATAACGTTTAAAAGAGCCAAAGAAGAACAATTATGACAAGTAGTCGCAATAAGAAACATAAAAGAAAAATATACAACAATATGAGCGCTAAAAGCATAAGGAAAATACGAGGCAACTACTTGACCCAACACGTAAAATGACCAAAACACCCAAATAGAGCAAATCATCTATTTTGACAAAGAAACATAAAAAAAGACGGTGTGAACTTTACCTTATCATGGTGATGAGATTCGATATTTTCATTTCCAAACGATGTCTCCTAAGAATTGAAGAGCTGGAACACCTCTGATTTCAACATCGACAAGAGGTGCCTGCACCAGCATCAAACTAGACAGTTCCGGATCATTCTGAATCATCTCAATCGCACGCGTCTGGTCCTGAAATACGCATACAATTACTATTTAATCAAATAACTACGCAACACATTAATAACGCATTTTCATTACCACAATTCACATCATAATAATAATGGGAGAATTTGTACCTTCCTTTTCATAGCACAAAATTTGCAATCTGAAGCAGATTGGGGAAGAATTTGATTAACGATAAGCCTTTTCACAGGAACATTTTCTTTAGTGAGCGAAGCACGCAACCTTGATGACTCACTGATTGCCATTACCTTAAAAAATCATAACGAAAGTGACAATGACATTAAAATTAAATAACATCAGACTGCCGGTTAGTTTGGTCTGAATACAAGATTATAAAAAAACCGTTTATGATTCTAAAAGTCCATATGCGGTATTACCGTAGGAATCGTCACTATAACAAATTCTGTTGAGTCGGTGTCGCGAAACAGATCACGTACTTTAATCATCCGCTCCCTTAGTTTCTCCAGTTTATCAGACTACATATGCAGAGAAAAGTTACTGGTTATCATTTTAGTTTAAATACAGTGCAATAACGAGCTCGCTAAATCATCTAGCTTACGGCATCTTGACGAGTTTCTTCTTGCCCAAATACATTTTTGATGGCTGCAGTTGCCGACGATATTTTCTGCCTAAGCTGTTACATGCAAAATTATAAAAATGAAATATTATCAAAATTATATTTTTGAATCAAAACAATTCACGACAAGTCTGAGTTAAGAACTTTACCTTCAATATCTTCCCGATTGATTTATCCAAGAAATCAGGCAACGACAAAAGTCGTAGTGTATGGCCCTGTTAGCAGATGTTATCATGTTCAAGAAACTATTGTTTCAACGCAATTATAAATTTTTGTAAGAAAAGAAACACGACCGTCTAACTTACAGTGGGTGCAGTATCAAAAACTATACGCGTAAACATGTTGTATTCTTGTGACTCAAGAAATTGAATAACCTGCCAAAAGGTTTATTCAATCAACAAGACATAAAAAGACGTTGGTAACGAAAATAAAATATACAAAGCGGTATACGATTATGACCTTAGAGATTGCAATAGCTTCGTCTAAACCAGGTGGAGGTGTGTCCAATAGCTCGCCTAGCTTCAGCTCTCCTAACTTTATTAATCGAAGATTTTAAAAAAAAAGTATCACGAATAATATAAACAAAAAATACAGACAAAAGGTCATGTGAGAATAGGAGTTAAGGTGAGAAGTGTACAAAGGGATTTGAACTTTTCATCGCTTTTAATTGGTATTGAGCTAATGGTTCAGATTAAGTCCTAAAATAACATATGGATTAGCTGAGAGTGGTGTTTTCAGTTGATCTTCAATTAGGATTAATCCAAGGGTTGAGATCCCTTCTTACCCTTCTCACGATAACTGCTATTCTTACCAGAAACCGACTCTAAGCCCACATCCCCCAAAAACACCCAAAATAAACTCGAGAGATTTGTTTTTTACTTGTTCAGCGATCATTCCAAGACCCATGCCGTCCATGAAATCTTTGACTCCGGTTCCACCATTCTTCTTGCTTACATCACGAAATTCTTCCCTTGCTTTCTCGGGATTTATCTGCCAATACACATACGTCAATTAAAAGGCGAGATTTTAGAAAGAGATTAAACTTCAAACGGGGAAAAAAATTATATCATATATACAAACCTCCAAGGCAAAGAGAGGAGAAATAGGTCCATCCACCGGTACAAGAGTCCCGCCAGTCAAATCCTAGAAAACAAAAATGCAACTTTCCAAATAAGGAATCAATATGAGAAAATGGAATTCTTTTTAATGGAATAAATGGTTATGGATAATGTATGAATTACCTGCGCGAAAGAGTCGCTTAAAGAATGTGCGGGATCAGTTGAAACTACAAGAGTCGGGTGACCGTTATTTGCAAATTTTACAGCAAGTGAAGCCGCACAGCTCGTTTTACCAACACCACCTTTCCCGCCTAGCATGTAATACTTTCTTTGAGTCCCGGAAACCATTTCATCGAACTCAGCTGTGGTTTCAGCAGGAGCTACCGCTGATCTCACTGCAATGAAGTCGTAATTATAAATAATACTTATCAAAAGGATGCAAGTTTTTATCATCATGGCCTTTCCTCTATAGATTAGCATCCTCTAAAAGTTAAGAATCAGAAGAAAAATCGAAGGGTGTGTTTGGTTGTGGAAAATTTTCCAATTTTCCAAGAAGTTTTTCTAAGGAAAATGAAAATTTAGAAAACGCATTTGATTCATTCAGCTTTCAAGAAATTTCCAAGAAAATGAATTATTTTCTGTTTTCTAACTTCTATGCCTATGAATGATCAAATCCCTAAATAGCGGAATGCAGCAGAATCCAATCAATCCAATCCGTGAACCAAGAATCAACTTTGGTCAATGGAATTTTCATTCCATTCCCTTCATATCCCATCCAACAAACCGAAGGCCCCTAAGTCCGAGTGGGATATATCAAAACAACCATCATAAATTCATAATCAGAAACATCTCTTGAAAATCATGGAAATCCAAACATGAATATTCAAAACCATTGTCTTATATTTTAGCTTAAATAGCATCTAATTTGGCAGATTTTCCACAAAAATCTTCATGCTTTGTATGCACTATGTTCTTTAGATGTTTTCAGACTGATCAATTGTTGCTTTGATACAAAGTGCCAACTACACTTTTACAAGAAGTAATTCATCCCATAATCAAATCAACCCATCAATAAAAGATGTTCACAAAATTAACTTCATAAACTAATCTGAATCCACTCAATAGCCTCCCATAACAATTCCCATATTAAATATACAAATTACATAAGAGTCATCCAAGTCCAATTATAACCAAAACCCTCATCATAAATTAAATAGACAAGAAAATCATCTTAAAACTGACACCAAGGGCTTGTTTGGGAAGGCTTATTTAAAACAACTTATATCTTTTAGCAAAAGTACTTATTAACTTATGTGGTGTGGAAAAGGAGTTTTTTAAAAAGTGTTTGGATTAGCTTATTAGCTTTTAGGGGTTTTTGATAAGGAGTTTTTGATAAGTTAGTATGAAGTGACTTCTTAAAAATGACTTATTAGCTTTTAGGGGATGAAATAAGGAGCTTTTAAAAGTGGCTATGCAAACACTTTATTTTAACTTATTTGCTTCTCCAGGATGAAATAAATTATAAGCACCTCCAAATAAGCCCTCCCAAACACCCTCCAAATGCAAAACCAATGAAAATCATCAAGCATTAGAAAAACCCATTAACAACAACAATAACAAGAATCATCCCCAAATTATAAAAGAAAGAACCCCAAAAATAACAAACAAAGAAATTAAATTGGTGTGACAAATACATATATGATGGGTATCAATTAAATAAAAATCTCACCTTTAAAGAAACTTTTTCTTGGTTGTTTTCTTTTGGAAGGAGAAAGGGAGAGAAGGCTGGAACTGAGGATGGCATCGAGCTTGTATGGATTAAAAGGGTTTTTATAGGAAATAAACCCGGTTTTTGTTATCGATTTGAAGCGGTTGAGAGTAGGAGAAGAAGGTAGGGAAGTAGTAGTGGCGTGATAAGGTGTTGTTAGTGCCATTTTTGCAGGGGAAAGATGTTGAAGAAAGGAAGGATGGCTTTATTATAGGAGGAGGATTTGGCAGAGTGAAGAAGTCCAAGATAACTTGCAGGGTTGGAGGCGACCCACATATGTAAAATTTTGAGTCGTCTAATATTAATATGATTTTAGATACTTCTTAACTTCCAAATCGTGTCCGATTACTAGATCAGTACCGCTACCCTCTAAACCCAAGACCACCTAACTATTACATTCGTTTTTTTTCTCTTTCCTACCCTCCTTACCGTTATTAGAGTACCACTCCCCTAAGACCACAATCCTCGAGTGAGGGGCTGTAGTGGTTGAAGCCACACACCGCTACATGGTGTGCAGGGTGAAGCCAACAGGTGAGGAGGTCGGTTTTCCAAATCGAAGTCTTATCCTCTCCCCTCTCTCTCTTTTCTCTATCTTAATATAAAACGTGAGGAGATATTATCGCCACACATTTTTTCTTCTTCAAATATATATCACCACCTAAGTATTTGGTAATATCTGCCTCTGCTGCCACCTTTTCGCTACCACCACTGCCACCACCACCTTCCGCTACCACCACCACCACCCATACCACCGTCGTCGCCCCACCGCCACCGCCACCAGAAACCACCTCCGCCACACTAGCAGCAGCATCCACCACCTTCACCAACAGCCACCTCCGCCACCACCACCATGTATATACACATGTGATTTTGTTCACGTGCGTTATTAATCATATATGATTTTGTAAATGTTTTTTGTATGTGGATTTTCTTATGTGAATCATATATGATTTTGTTCATGATTCATATGTGATTTTCTGATGTGAATCATATATGTTTTTGTACGTTTTTTACATGTATTTTCCTATGTGAATCGTATATGATTCTGTACATCATTTTTTTTAAATGATAGCGTTCTCGTACTGCCGCCGCCACCATCAGCCAACACCAGCAACAACAGCCACCTCCACCACCACCATCAGCCAACACCAGCAACAGCAGCCACCTCCGCCACCACCACCAGCCTCTCCACCACCACCAACAGCCACCTCGACCACCATCACATCCGCCACGTCAGCACCATGTTGTTTGAGTTTGAAGAAGGAAAATTGTGTGGCTGAGAATCATTCTCGCGTTTTCTTAAATTGACATTGTTCTCGTATGAACCCTATCTCTCTGTATATATAAAATAATTAAATGTATAAGTAAAATAATAAAAAATGGAGAAAAAGATTATAGTAGTTATGTAAGCAGTAAGTGACTTTAGGGTAAGAAGATTGTGAGAGAAAAAAAACTGATGTGGCGCTGATGTGGCATCATGGTAAGTAGGGTTCGACCCTCGGTGCTACGGATGGCCTAACTAATCCAATATGATGGCCTAACTAACCCAATATTTACCTTATTTTTATTATTATTTTAATATACATGTACTGGAGAGAAAGATAGACGGTGCAAGAAATTGGAGGGAGAAAGAAGAGAGAGGGAGGGAAGTAATTGAGCGGGTGTGGGGACCCGACGGCCTCACCCATTGGGTTTCACGTCACCACCCGTATTGGTGTTCCACATCAACCCACCAAAACAGGACAAAAGGGTGACTGGGTGAGCTCATCGGGTCCCAATAAAAATAATTCTTTCAGGTTCTCAACTTTAGCCTCAAGATGTTCTCAGTTACATTGCACATGAATAGTGTATCTAGTTCACTTGCATTAATTTAGGATTTAGGAATGTTGTCTTTGAGGGCACACGTACTGCCCTCAGGTGAGGGCTCGGGCAAAGAAATTAGTCCAAACATACCAAAACACTTTTGCCGCTGTTGGCGATGCAGTGGTCATGCGGTTCGGCGCAGTTTGAAAGCCACTTCAACCCACAGTTCGAAGTTGGCTGATGGTTCGAGGTAGCCTGGACGGTGGAGGTTACGATTTAGATGGTTCAGGCGGTGAAGGCTGAACCTTCGAACAACTAGGCTAAGCTTCTTGGTGTTGGGCCTATAAGGTTTTATTCTTGGGCCATAAGTATCAAAGACAAAGAGTTCATATTTAATTTAGTGGGCTTGATGTTAATTAACCTTAGACCTAGCTTAATTAGTAAACGTTGGACCTACACTAGTTAATTAGAATAAAGAAGTTATTATCTAGTTGATTAATATAATTTTAATAACTAACTAACAATTAATTAATTAATTATAGCTTATCGTTTATATAATTAATTAACTTGGAATTTTTTTTTTTTATGAAATCTGTCTTATAATTATTAGAGAGTTGACTAACTTAAATTAATTTTCATTTAACTAATGTGTTGAGTTGGGTTTAATTTAATATATATTGATATTGATTTTAATTAGTTGACTGTTAATATTTATACATTTGGTCCTTCATCTTCAGTTGTTGTTAAAGAACCCTTTTGTGTTTTCTATAGATTCAGTCCCTTACATCAATTCATACATAAACATAGACATAAACATAAACATAATTTATAAAAATAAAAACATATAATAAATACAAAACATGCTAGAAAGATTTAACTCAACGAAAAAGTTGGATGATGTTAAATTGTTAATGCAAAGAACCAAAACTATAAAAAGTCATATACATAAAAAATTTCTCCTACAATAAATAAAAGTAAGACACCAAATTTACAAGTATTAACATAACTCAAAGGATAAAATCCGTAATTTACTCTAAATAATCCAGGCCGAGTTGTATAAATGGGAAAGCAAAACCCGATATATCCATTTGAGCTTTGAGATCCCCCAAAGCGCAGGCCAACGCCGGCCTACGCGTTTGTAGCGTCACATTATCGAATCAACTAATCGGATATCCGCTTCGATCCCACCACCACCACCACTTTGACCTTCCAATTGCATCATCATCATCTGGTTGACTTTTCCTTATTATTCCTCTTCTTATTTCCAACAAAAACAAAAACCAAACTCCCCCTAAAATTTCAACACCCAAAACCCTCTCTCTCTCTCTCTCTCTCTGGAAAAATGGACGGCGGAGTCGCGGCGGAGCAAGGGACGGTCACCTGTGCCTCGTGGATCAGACGGCCGGAGAATGCACATCTAGTTGCCCTAGGGAAGTCCAAGCACGCCGATCTCCCTGCCTCTTTCCAAATCTTCACCTTCGATCGTCTCTCCATCTCTCTCTCTTCGTCTCCTTCGGTCTCTCTCTCTCTCTATATATATATATATACACACACACACACACATACATACATACATACAAACGCACACGTTGATTTGTTGCCTGAATTGAATGCGGTTTTTCTTTTTGTTTTTTTAGGTTACTTTTGAGTTTGAAGAAGGATGTGATCCAGTGAGTCTAGCGGTGCATCCAAGCGGTGATGATGTTGTGTGCTCTACTACCAAGGCTGGCTGCAGGTATACATATAACTCACTAATAGTATTTCTCTTGAATTAGAGTTGTTTGTTGTAATTTAATGGTGTTGATATGTGATTATGGTAGCTAGGCCTTTTATGTTATCAGTTTTGTGTGCCTTTAGTTAGAAAATAATTAGGAACATTACAAGGGAGATTATAGACAGTTATTAATCAACTGAAAGGGGCTTATCTTCTCTCAGTGAATGAATTAAGTGTGCAAGGGAAAAGGAATAGTGATGATTAAAGAGTAATGAAGTTTTTTTTTAATCTGGCCTAATCCAAAGAGGTGGGAAGTGTGCAACTAATTTTGGATGATGACTTGAGGAGGCAAAAACTATGATTGTGGAAAGTGGTGGTGCAATAGATACATTTGTTAGATAACAATCCCTTGGGGGTTGACATTTTGGACATTTTTAATGCAAGTATAAATGGAAAACTACATTATGATGTTGTACTACTTTTGTTGTCTAGAAATGAAACTTATTGAAGGAGATATAATATGCAAGCTATTTGGCACCTTATTTCTATTGATTGAACCGGAGGTAACAATTACTAACTAGACCATATATGCCACAGCATACATACATATATCATGTGATACTCTCTACTGATATGGCCTATAGCACATATTTATGAATTATGAATCATGGTGACGGTAATGGTGGGTTTAGTGAATCGTCATGATATTGTGAGTAATTAGGTTTACAAGAGAATGAAGTCTTTCATACAATATGGTTAGGAGGTGCACTTGTATAAGCTAGCTAGATACCGCGATTGCTGGATGGCACCATATGACGAAGGTCAAGGAGATCGTGATCCTTGACCCCTCAGAGGGTCTAGGGGCAAAGCCCCTTGTGGTGGTTCGGCTAGCGATTTTAGCGTCAGTGTTATCAGTAGCAGTGGATGCCATCAGCAGAAGTGTGCTGTAGCTTAAATTATATTACAAACATCATCCAAACTTTCTCTGGTATCCTCCTGGTGATTCTATTTGACATCCTTAATGTTGTCAGCTTATATTACCGTAAAAATCTCCAATATTCATTTGATAGTTAATTGCTCTACATGGAGGATGATCTTTATTTTTTGCAGGTTATTTCAATTGTACGGCCAAGAGAAAAATGTTAAGTTGGTGACCAAAGACCTAAAACCTCTCCAAGATGTGGGACCACAGAGGTGCCTAGCCTTTAGCCCTGATGGATCTAGACTTGCTACCGGAGGGGTGGTAAGCATATTGATTAGTTGTTTCATAAATTCTCTTCTACACGCTGCTTATAATTTTTAGTCAACATATTGATAAGTTGCTTATGTAATAAAATCTCTCTTCTGCACACTGCTCATAATTCTTAGTAAACATATTGATAAGTTGCTTATGTCATAAATTTTCTCTTCTGCACTCATTATTCTTATTTGGTCAATTAATTGAAGGATGGGCATCTTAGAATATATGAGTGGCCGAGCATGCGTGTCATAGTAGATGAATCAAAAGCTCACAAGTCATTCAACGATATGGATTTCAGGTGGGTGGTTTTGAATGTTCATCATGTGAAACTTGTACCTTGGCATCTGTAGTACTACTCAAAGTAATTTTCTATGATATTAATCATTTACTTGTGGCAAAGTTTAAATAATACTATGTTTCTTCTCTTTACCATCTCCTGTCCATCAATAATATTAATATATTATATGATTCCTCCACACTGCTTAGTCATTTCGTTCTTTTCTTCCTTCCTTGTTGTAGCATCCTCCCTCTTAATGGGTGGTAAGTTTATGATTTTATACCTACAATACTTTGAGTTGTGTAAAAACTGTTACATAGTTGAAACTCTTTAAAAAATCTGCTCTTGTTGTTACCTTCTCTCTTGAGCAATGACTTCCTAAGCTCCGAAGGCATTAATTGAGTTGGTTGATTTTCGTCTGCCTCTCTACTCTCAGTCAATCTGTTTTGAGCATTCATTCACCCCTCTTACCCATTCAGAGAGTTCTGCTTGCAACTAATATTTGGGGATTACAGGTAAAAAAGCGTAAAATCTAATAATGTATACTGTCTCAGCCTAGACTCGGAGTTCTTAGCTTCGACATCCACCGATGGCTCCGCTAGGATTTGGAATGCAAATGATGGTGTTCCAGTCACCTCGTTGACTCGAAATTCTGTAAGATCCAGTTAATACAAGAGAAAAAGTGTGGTAACAGTACTGGGATCATAATGCCTTGTGTTCTGTTTTTATTTATTGCAGGATGAACAAATTGAACTATGTCGATTTTCTAAGGATGGAACAAAACCTTTTTTGTTTTGCACTGTCCAAAAAGGTATTTTCACCTTTGCATGAAGGATAATAAAATACAATGTTCATAACATTCTTTGTGGCTATGCAGGTAATAAATCAATCACAGTAGTCTGGGACATCAGTACGTGGAACAGAATTGGGTTTAAAAGACTTCTTAGAAAGCCTGCTTGTGTAATGTCGATCAGCTTGGATGGGAAATATTTAGCTCAGTAAGTGTTCAAAAATTTTTGGAGATTAAATTGGCACAACGGAATCTTGAATTACAATAATAGTCAAACCAAGCGAACCTTGATTTTTTTTTCTCAAACTGAGGTAACTCTAGGTTATAAAAAATTTAATTATGATGTGGTCGTAAATGTAATATGCAATATTTATGTTTTTTTTTTCTAACAAAATTAACTCTAGGCTACAATAATAGTCAAAGCAAGTAAAAGATATTGAGAAACTGTCACAGGGAACTCTATTGGATGCTTCTCCATATTTGACCACACTGCGAAACAATTTGCAACATTTATGTTTTCTGTTCGCCCAGCGAGTAACAATGATTGTACATGTGTGGGAAAGAGCTCTAATGTTCTTTTCTCATGTGCCTTAACTCTGATGGAACGTATTAATGTTACAGGGGAAGTAAAGATGGTGATGTATGTGTTGTAGCGGTGAAAAAGATGGAGGTCTGTCACTGGAGCAAGAGGCTTCACTTGGGGTTTCAAGTCACCTCCTTGGACTTCTGTCCTAGTGAAAGGTAAAACAGCATATGTAGTCATTTGGATTAAATTAAGTGTAAAATAGCATGTAAAAAATACTATAAAATCCTGTTGGGCTTGTAGAAAAAGAACATCACTGCAGGTTCAAATGGTCAACTGAATGAGCTTTCAGTTCCTTGAATTCTTATAAGCTACATTTGGTATGAAGCTCTTTTTCAAACATGATAGAAAATTGTTACAAAAAAGCCTGACCAACAATATCGGTTAGAAAACGTCTCAATTAGCTACTATGGAACTTTTTTTTTTAGATAAGTTCACCTGTTGCCCAACTAGTAATTTTACGAGATAAAGATGCTCCTGGATTTACTCGTGGCCTGGTTCCACCCGATTGAACTGGTGGTTTCCCAACACAGCTTAACGTGGCTGCCATGGTTACTAAGAAAACTTATAAAGTGTAAGAGCATTATTTTGACTAGTATGATATTAGACCAGTGGCTGAGTTTTATACAACTCCATTGGTCATGTTAAACAGTGCTCCTAGTGTATTTATTTGCAGATTAAAGTTTAGCTCCCTAATGAAATATATGATCAACCAAGATTGGCAGAAATCCTTCTGGAACTTGCTTGCTTAGTTTAATAAGTATTGCTGCTCGTCTGCAGGGTTGTTCTTTCCACTTCAAATGAATGGGGAGCTATGGTAACCAAGTTGAGTGTTCCTGTAGATTGGAAAGGTCTCTCTCTCTCTCTCTCTCTCTCTCTCTCTCTCTCCTCTCTACTCTCTCACACACACACACACACACACACTCAAACGCATACATATTGCAAACATTGTTGAGTACATTTGAATTCAAAGCAAGGGAACCCTTTGTAGGTTATTTAAATAGGTATGGGTTCAAGAGAAAACTATGGAACCCATCCGAACCAGCCATTTATTCTAATCTAATGGTTGTGAATAACAGGGGGTGTTATTTTACAAACTAAGCCATGATTATATTTATAGGGAGCTGTTACTGTCGAACTTGGGTCGTTCTTTTTTGATTGCTTGTTCCCAAAATCGTAGATCAATTACTAAGTGATACGATTGTTTTCTTTCTGGTACAGAGTGGCAGATATATATGGTGCTGATAGGACTCTTTTTGGCTATCCGCGGTCCTGTTCTACATATTCTTCGAGACTTCTGATCTGTTTTGGAACTTCCCACTCGGGAAAGACCAACCTGCACGGCCGAAGCTTGGTTCCTTTTTACCGGACCCTCAATCTGATGATCAGAACATGTGGGGTCCTGTCGACCTGTAAACATGGGTTGTCGCCTTGTGGCTTCTCTGATTCTTCATAAATGAATTTCCAACCAACTTAACGGTAAAAAGAGGAATTACGACTTGTGACTGACTCAACTATTTCTATTCCTCGTGGAACTTGTGCACGCTTTGGTAAACCTTACGTCAAGAACAAAAACATTGTGTTCTTACTTGCTGGTCACTTGGTTATTCTTACATGAAATTTGTAACGTAAAAAGACCAGTAACGGATGACTGCCCCTACGCATTTTTATGTCGTTTTGTTTATAGTATTCTTCTTTTGTTAAACTTGTTCTTATTATTCAATATTCATAGTTTTTTAATAAATAATTAATAGAAATACAAGGTTTAAGGAATGGAGACATTTACATAGATAGCCATATGGATATGAGGTTTTTGAAATTTAACCTTCAGTTTTTTTTCTTTCAAAAACGTATGGAATCTTGCAAGCTTGACACACAAGACATTTTTTGGTTTCCCGGCAACTTGTATTTTGAGGATTGTTAAATCGGGTTGTTTTCGTCTCTGTAATTTGTAAATTATGGTTTTTCTCCATAACTGTAGCCTGCGGTTTCCAATGGTATGTTAAAAATCGTTATTTTTGTCTATGTAGTTTATAAATCAGGGGTGTAATTAGTTGTTAATATTCTCGAATATAACTTGATTGTAGTTTGAATTATTAACTGTAACTATAACTCATTGAAATTGCTAAAAACTAAATTTTGTTAAGATATAGGCACTTAATGTAATGATTTGAAAAAAATTTAATTATTCAGTGATTTGAACGATTGTAATCATATTTAATGAATCATAATGATTCGAACTAAATTCAGGTTAAATTCGAAGTAAGACGAGAATAGAAGCAACAAATTACAAACCCTAGTTCATAAACTACAGGGATGAAAATAGCGAACTTTTAGACACCATAGGAAGCCACAAGCTGCAGTTGTGGACGAAGATGTAATTTACAAACCACAAGGACGAAAATAGTAGTTTTAATAAATCAGTGAAAACTGCAAGCTACGGTCATGTCAAGTTTGCAAGATTTAGGTCAATTTTGAAAGAAAAAAAATTGATTGTTTAAAATCACCCATATGGCTTGTTTAGTCAAACGCTCCAAGGCTTGTTTAGTTGTGGCGTATTGGTCTGTATAGACCATATAGTTTATTCGCTTAATCATATATGTTGTTATTGGGTTTTTGACATATAGTTTGCTTAATGGGCTGCCAAATCCACAAAATCACACTTGTTGAAGCAAACAACAACAATTTGGATTATTTTGATTGCCATATTGAATCCAGGCAAGTTGCAATTACTCTTGATTGCCGTATTCCAATGCTATAGCGGATTGGTTATCGTTCGGGGGGTTCATAGCGCCCTAATCGAGTTCGAGCTTTCCCGTGCGCATGCATGAGGATATTTAAGTGGGGCCATGTTTAGCCCCCAAAATTATCGGGGATTAGTCGGGTTTTGACCCGGACACCCTTTAAAAAAAAAAAAAAAAAAAAAAAAAAAAACTCTTTATGTCATCGCTATTACCGGATAAGATTCTAGTTCTTTATCATGTTCATCTCGTAAGGTAATTACCGGGTAAATATCAAGTTCACCTAATAAGGTAAACTGAACACTAGGCGACTTGGGTTGGTGGAGGGAAAGGCGACGTCATTATCTAGGGTTTCGTTTTTACCCTCTATATATACTACATTCATTACCGCTCAACATTTTCTATTTATGTTAAAATTACATTTACATTTTTACTTAATTTAATTTATTTTTTATTTAACCATTTATCATATTAAGATACGTAATTTAATATTAACTAAAGAGAGTAAATTAAAATTTTAGTCTTTTGGGTTATCACTCGTTAACAAGTTTAGTTCATCTTTTAAACTAATTATAAATAGTCTAGGCTTGGAAACGAGATGGGTTTGGGACGGGAACTCCAATCTCTATCCTCGTCTTCGATCCCCCGTCGTCATCCCCATCCTCGTCTGGGAATTTGATCATATCCCCATCCTTAATATGGAATGAGGGGATCCCCAATAGAGAGGGATTTTTTTTCTGTTTATGTTATCTATTTTAAATCAAATTGGTTTGTATTGTTTGTTAGAATTATATGGTTTGCAATGAAAAATCCCTTATATATGTATAGTATTGATTAATATGCAATATATTTTTTTAAATCAAATTGGTTTGTATAGTTTGTTAGAATTATAGTTGACCGGTCAAAGCCGCAATCTTTGACTAGTCAACTATGATCTCAACCGTTGATGCACTGGTTAAAGCTGTCTTTATTGACCGAATGAGTGGTGATCACTTCTCTACTTTATATTTTTTTTAGCACTTCTCATTTGAACCAAATATATATATATAGAATTAGGTTCAAACAAGAACAAAACCAATTTGCAAGAATGAAGGAACCAACAAAATCACACGTGATTTTGTGCATGGACGCCCACTTGTCTTGTCGGAGTGTAGCCTATACACGTTTTTTTCATCACAGCACAAAATCACATGTGATTTCCTTGGTTCCTTTGTTCTTGCAAATTGGGTTGTTCTTGTATGAACCCCTCTCTCCCTCTCTCTATATATATATATACACACACATTGGATATACGGTTTTGTAGGTAGTTGTACTCCTAAATAAAAATTGATATGGTAAAACGGGCTTGTGAGCTTTATGAATTACACTACCGATAGCTTAAGGACTAGATGGATATAAAAAAAAAAAACGTATACCACAATCACATGACTCACGTTGTTATATTTATTTTAATTTTAAAGTGGCATGGACCATATCCGTATATACTCTAGAATGATTAAATAAAACAATTTGATCATCATAAATTGGTGGGCCCTTTACTTCTACTTCCTATTTGATTGCTCAAAACATACCACGATAAAGAACTACAGTAAAAATAAAACATATGGAGGGTAATATGTACTACAATCATGTTAAAAAACAAAAGGACCACTTTTAACATTTTTATGTTTAAAGTGAAACATCTAAAAGGTCATTATTTTTCTATATTCTTTTCTTTCTTAAATACTAGACTATACTCCTCCATCATGCAATTATTGAATTTGAAATTGAGAACTTAAATCTCTCAAGCTATGAATTCTGATTTTGTAGTTTTGTTAAATCAATCTGCTTTTTAGCATTAATAAACATACGTTTAACAACCTCAAATAACTTGTTTTAAGTATGAATGATTTAGTGTTGTTGGAACAACTAGCTTGTTTTTACCAGCATAACAATGACCTTCCTCATAGATAGATAGTATTTTATATTTGTCAAAATAAAATTAGTTAGTCAAAATAAAACAACTCTTGCTTTTACATGCGTTGCAACAAATAAAATTTTAGTGATTATCTTGATTATATTTTCTTATATTTAAAATAAATTAGTGGAATTTTTTTAAATAAAATGGTACGTGTCAATTAGATAAGCTTAAATGAACTGAAAATATAAACTGCGTTCATATGCATATTTAGATGGAATAATACTTATTTCGACTTTCTAAATGACGATACATGACATTATAGTTACTTATTTATTGTATATAATTTTGTTATCTTAAAAGTTATAATATGAAATATGTTTTGTTCACAGGTTATATTATGTTTTCTTAGTCACATCAGCAAACATGGCATATATTATCTCCAAATTTGTGTAAAACAATATAATATGTTT
This sequence comes from Centaurea solstitialis, assembly GCA_030169165.1. NCBI lineage: Eukaryota > Viridiplantae > Streptophyta > Magnoliopsida > Asterales > Asteraceae > Centaurea > Centaurea solstitialis. Next base: position 8,290,433 of record CM058046.1, read on the forward strand.
CCTAAAATTAAGCCTTTAAAAGTAAAATTTTTAAAATAGATTTCATAACAAAGTAAGGTATGTATATTTTTAGGGTGATGAGAGAGACACCCCACTCTATATCACCCTACTTTAGTGTAGGCTTTTTAATACCCTTCATTAATTAATTATAAATGTAATCATTACATCATCATTAAGTGATTTTATATTTTACTTATATTATTTTTCATTTCATATAACTTTTTTATAAAATTTTTATTTCATGTAACCTTTTATTAATAATTTTATAAAATTGTACGAATGTTATGTTAAAAAAATTATTATCATTTGTATTTTTTTATGTATTAACATTAACATAAAGTAATATTTTTTTTAAAAGAAAAATATATCTATAAAAAGTAATATGAATAACATTTGTCTATATATATTTATATGTTTCTTACTTCTTAATATTAATAACACTTGTCTTTGTATTTTTCTTATAGGAATATTACTTCTTACTAATTATGGGAAATGGAAAATATGATTATTATAGAATTCTTAAAAATGGAAAATATAATAACTATTTTATGAATTTTTAAGATTATAGAATGATTGATGATATATTCTATCAAATAAAAATAAAATAAAAAGTATCAGATACTATTTTAGTTTTTAAATAATATATTCTACTATATTGTGCAAACCATATCTATACACACCAGTGTTCAAAAAGGCGCGCCATGGCGTGCACCATGGTGCGATATGGCGTAAGACGCGTCTTCGCCGTTACGAAATACCAGCGTTTCTGTAAGGCGTGGCTCACGCCATGGCGCCTCAAGGCGCGCTATATCGCGCCGCGGCGCGCGTTTTTTGTAAGACGTGGTTTTTTTTCCAAAAAAAAAATTAATTTTAGTTATTTTTTTCTTTTTTTTTCTTTTGTGTTTTTACATATTTAACTTTAACTTTTTCATTTTTATAAACTTATCTAATCTCATCACCCTCAGTTCCACGAATTCATAAATTTTAGGTTTCGCGATTAAAACGAAGTTATAAAGTTACCTTCGTATGTTTTATCCAATATATTCAATCAAAAACTATCTTTATAATAATAATCAATATGTTTTTTCTTTTTTTAATATGAATGTACATTTTCAATGATTAAAATAAATTATATAAAACATATATGTATATGTATAATTCTATATATGACATACAAATTTGCCGCCATATGTCACGCCTTGGAAAACGCCGCGTCCTCGCCATATCTCGTAAGGCTTAAGGCTTGAACTTGCCGCCACGCCACGCCTCACGCCTTTTTGAACCTTGATACACACACTGAAATGTGTAAGGTTATAAAATAAATTATATGTTCTTTATACAAAAGAAAAAAAATATTTGTCTTTTTAATTTATTTATATAAATTTTATTTTATTTTTATTTATGATTAAGATAATAACTACTATACATAAATTATTATTAATATTTATTAATAAAAAAAAAGATAAGAACAATATAAGAGAGAGAGAAAAAAAATTAAATGATAATGCAAACTTTTATGCTTTGACTGAATTAAATGATGTAGAGTAGGGTGTATTGATCCATAGGGTAGGGTGTGTGAATCCATACCCATATTTTTATTCTATCTTCTTTTACTACATATCAAGCAAAATTCATTTGTTATATGTATTTCAATATTCTTACAATTATATATACACATATATTAATTATTTGACCTAGATCATTAATTGAAACAAGAAGATCACGTAAAAAACGTCATAGATAATGTATTCTCATGTTAGTTGTCCTTGATTACTCATACTAATTAATTATTTAATTCTATTCAATAAGTGTTTTGATGTGTGTTTCTTAAATGGTTATTGCAACATTTAAAATCATAACAAAGTAATAAAAATATATTTGATTAAACTTGTGGATGATTGGATAAACTCACATTTATCACTAAAAATCATTTATAATACAACCATTTTTAACTAGGGGTGAAGCAAGGATTTAATTCAAGGGGAGCATCGTTAAGCATAGATGTTGATCGTTGTTATTCTTTTTCTTTTATGTTAAATACTTATCAACTGATGTATTTAAATACTTATCATTTGATGTATTTAATGACATTATTTTAAATAATGAAACCAAAGTCAAAATAGTTTTAAGTTATAAAACCAAAATGAAACACTTACAACTCTAGGTTAAAGTTCAATTCTAGTCTAGTTCAAAAATGCATATAAATTAAACTATTGTAAAGAAAACAATCAAATTAAAGACTTACTTGACTACTTGACTACAATGTTTTAAAACAGTTATAACATGAGTTTAGTTTTCTAAAATGTATTAAAGATGTCATCTTTTACTATTACATCATTTACATGTATCTAACACTGAAAGCTACCATTCATTCAATGTATTGAAGTTTTAAAAATTACCATTTAATATATCAGAAAACCTATTAGTAATTAACAAGTTGCATATACATTAATAAAGTTTGATAGCAAGAGTTAGAAATATTTATAAAGTTTGATACATATACATTAATTATATTCCATTGTAAAATAAATAAGGATGTATTTATATAAATGAATTATTTCTCTCTCTATTGCTTAAGGACATGATTTTCCCACTTCTCTTATTTTCTCTCCTTTTCAATTTGAAAAACACAAATAATATTATTATTTTCTTTTCTTTTCCTTTGCATTTCTTATTTTTCTTTTTCTTACAAAATTAAAAAACACACAGTTAAAGTATACCGATAAAATATGTCATTTAACATTAAAAAAAACGTAAATTTATTATCATTATGTCGTGTTTTCTTTTTCAAAATTCAAAAGCATAAAAAAACCATAGAGTTTGTCTCACTTTTTATTTGTTTAAACGTTAACATTTTTTTTTTCAACTAAGGTAATAAATATTCAATTCATTACATTGTACCAATTTTGATTGACAATACGATATAATCATAACTATCATTTATGTGGATGTTGGATTGTCAAGTAATGTCTTAAGTGTAAATAAAAATATCATAATAATTATTTTTAAAAAGTGCTAATAAAATCAATTGATACCATATAAACAAAATGTTGTTTATGGAAAAGGATTGTCCAAGAAATTAAGCTTAACGTGAGACGTAAATGTGAACTGTTCGGTCACTTTTAATCTCATGGCCTCAATAATTGTGCTTTAAAAGATAAGATGTGGTGGTGGCGGCGAATAGTACCAATATATACTCCGGTAATACATATTTGAAAAAGGAAAAGTGTGTGGTTGAGAATCGTCTTTGCGTTTTCTTAAAAAATTATCGTTCTTGTTTGAACCTCTTTTTATATGTATATATACATATAATAAGACATAATTTGAATGAAAATTTCTTTAATATAAAAGATGTTATGGTAGAGGTGGATGTGGTGTTGGTTATGAACTTATGGTAGAGACAGTGGTGGTTGCTGTCGACGGTGGTTGTGGTGAGGAGATGGAGGAGGCAAATGGTGGCGGTGGTGATGGTGTGGTTTGGTCTTGTGAAAGTGGTCAACGGTGGTGGTGACCAAAAGGTGGCATGGTCGGTGGTCGACGGTGGTTGTAGAGGTGATATATGAGATTGTTATGGTAGAGAAAATGGTGGAGGTGTCCAACGATGGTGGTGGAGGCGACGATAGACGATGGTTGCTTGTGGCGGCAACTGTCACAATTAGTGGTGGTGACTGCTAAAACAAACATCATACTATGTTATATATCAACTATGGTTAATTAATAATATTTTAGTTTTTGTCTAATATTATCTACGTTGTTCACCTATTTTGATAGAACAATTTTTTTTTAATGAATTATTGTTTTACCCTGTCTCACAAACAAATATAAAATAGTAAATCTTGTTTCTTCCTATCCAAATGTAGCCTAAATGGATATTTTTAAAACGTACGGCTTCAATTCTCAAAGTCCTCTTTGTGAATTGCGGTCCCCCGTGATTGTTTGATATGGAGTGAGCCATCGGTGTAACATTAACTTTCATTCATTATTATTTCTTTCTGGATTTTATTACAATTATTGAATAATAGGTGATTGCAATTTATAAAATCTATGCTATTAATTAAAAAAAAGTTTTTGCATATCATTAATATTTAAATTAGGTCATTTGATTGATCAATTAAAAAAATACATAACTTGATGATGTTATTATGTATTTATGTATTTCTTTTTTTTTTATATCTTTAATATCGTATAAATAATATATTTGGAATTAATCAATATGAAAAAGTTATCTTTCAAAATTAACCTACCTCATTTCTCATTAATTTATCAATTTCAGTTTTATAATTTACATTTTCTATCATTAGAATTACTTGGTTAAATTACTTTTTATTCATTAGTTTTTTTTTTTTCACTTTACATCCTTATCATATTAACATAAATAATATATATGAACTAAAATGTATTAAAAATTTTGTTTTTTTTTTTCAATAAATTTCACTATTATAATCGTCTGGACAATACCTTCAAAATGAGTCTAATGTTAAATATTTTTTTAATTTAAAGATATTATTTTTCTAATATTGAAATCTAATATTGAAATTTAAAGATTTCATCTTTTCAATTGTCAAATATTTTTAGCAAATAATTCAAGAATTTCTTGAAATATCATTTTAACAAATTATACCATTATAATCATCAAATCAAAATCTTCAAAATGAGTTTAAATGTTATGAGTTTGAAAACCCACTATCGAGTGAATTTTTTTCAGTTTTTTGATTAATTTGACCTTGAATTTTAAACATAAAATTTAATTGCTTATGTATAATTTATGTATATTTTTCAGTTTTTTCGTGTTGCAATGCGCACAAGTACGTGTCTAGTATATGTATAAAAGATTAGTGAGCAACATCATCCGCACATGTAATTTTAGAGCATGTACAAGATTTATATTGTGTTTTTTTCTAAAATAAAATATTAAAAGTTATAACTTAAAAAATACATTTAATTTTAAAAACTGTTTTATTTTGACAATTCTAACATAATTATATTATAAAATATTTAATTTTTTGTTGAGCATCAAAACCAAAACATTTATTGACCCAACAACCTAACAAAAACAAAGTCTAAGAAACAAACCAAACTACCAATCCAAACACAAAGCAAAAACAACCAACTAGAACCGAACCTAAAGGAGAAAACAACAAACCATACACCAAAAAAGAGACAAGGGACAACAACTGGTTTTTGAGCCTTAAACCGAAAGTAGACATCTCCCAGGCTTTGGCGTATTTGCTCTCGCTGATACAACCACTTCAAGATGCAACGAGGTGAACCAACGATTGTCTCCGGTACTGATAGGATAGACCCGACTTAAACACCGCAACTGAATTTGTGGAGCATCCGAATTACCCCTCAGCTAGATTCGACAGTCATGTTACCCAATCCGTTGCAAAAGCTTTACTCCTTGTCATCCACTCGTACGCTTTTAGTTGGAGTTCCAAGAAGATCTCTCATGATCATATTAAATATTTAATATATTTAATAAAATAAAATTTTTAAATATTTATTTTTAATATATCTCATTGGTAAGAATACTAAAATAATTATTTATTTTTCTATTTAAAATTTTTTATAATATTTTTCACATTTTTTCTATTTTAACATAGAAAATAGCATAATTTTAAAGCAACATAAATGTTAAAATCTTTTATTTCTTCATTTAAACATAACAGTTAAGAGATGTTTTTAATAGTTTCTTTTCCATCTAAATATAAAATAAGAAACAATATATATTTTAAAAATAGTTTTCTTTTAAAAATCCACATCAATTATGACATTAGCAAATAATATGTTTGTCTCATGATGACAACATGGAAACCGGTTAAAAACTGATTACTCAAATACTTAAAAAAATTGGATTTTGCATCTCATATATCGATACGAATGCATAAGCATTTATTAATTGTATATTATAGTACAGATTTTTTTATAACAACAATACATATAAATGACGACCCACATGATAAAACAAATATAAGATTGTCACACGATTTACCATGAGATGCGTTATTAATTTTTTTATTTAATAGAAAATAGTTGCTAAAAATATAAAATAGACATTTTCCTTACAAGATGCAGTATTACGTCATAAGTTTAATTAATAGTAAAAAATATGAGAAGTGAATTTGAAGACTTAATCTTTTTAATTTCATGTCATCTTATGAATCATGCTACAAAAAGAAATTGATCCGATATATCTCGACGCATCTTATGTTGATGCATCTCTCTTAAATTGATGTATCTCATTTTAATATGCACCCATTTTCTATCCAATGGTTGACAACCACTTCCTATAAATCTCACGAGACAATTAACCTCTCACCATAGCCAACCCTTACTTAGGCTATCAGTAACACAACTCTCTGAACCCTCTGAGCCCACATGTCCACTCTACCACATCAGCTTTACCATAAAGCCTACTATAAGCCCTTTGGAGCCCTCTCTGTTTAGTACCACAATCCAGAAACCAAATACCCAATGCATATATATGTTTAGCTCTTGGACTGGTCCATAGGGCCGGTTTATGGGTGAGTTCATGGGCGCGGGGATTAGTCGGTGCCCGTTTGGATCTGGATACCCCCGAAACGTGTGTATCAGTTATCTGCCGTTAAAAAAAAAAGCGTGCGTGAGATGAAGAGAACCGGGCTGATCAGTTTTGGCCACACCGATGCGCCCAAATCCCGTCGAGCCCGCTGGGTTCGTACCGCCAGCCTGCCCAGCCCACCAAACCCCAAGCGACCATACCCATAGCCTTACAAAATGTGTATGTACATTCACATTTAATTTCCAAATAGTGTTTTCTTTTAAAGAATACGATAATTTTTTTATATGTACCATCATTAAAACAATAATAAAGTAAACTGCATTTAATTGCATCAATCAAATAATAATACCGGTAGTACGTACACAGAAACACACATATAACCCAGGCAGGCAGGCGTTTTTCCTTTTGCACCCCTTCCGAAAAATTCCACCAGTAGGTCCCACCACACTTCACCAACACTTGTTACTTACTTCTCCTGCTAGATTGATTTTACTCGACAAAGCGTGATTCTCGAGATGGCCATGGCCTCTCCGCCACAATCCGCCATCTCCACCACCGCAACCACCACCACCGCCGCCGTCACCACCGCAAATCTCAGAGTCTCTTTCCTCCGTCCTCAATTCTGCCATCCGAGACGCGATTTCTGTCCTGCTGGATTGCTTATCTCTTCGGATCGAATCTGGAGTAGTTGTGGTGATGCTAACAGTCAACGACGCCTTCTGCTTCTTCCGCCGTCGCGTAATGTTCGTTCCGCTGCCTTCGCCGGCGGTGTATCAGGTCCTCTGCTTCAGGACGCCGGAGCAACAGTCCTCGTCGTCGCCGGCGCCTATGCGCTCGTCGCCGGATTTGATAACCTCACCAAGCGGCAAGTCATCGAGCAGGTATATTATATATCTCTCAATCTCTAAACGATATATATATATATATATATATATAGAATTAGGTTCAAACAATCTGCGTATATATACATATATTATATACATATATGCTGGTGAAACAGTACTTCTAGTCTTCTGCGATTACGTTCTGATATTCTCTGTACCGTTATACGGTCGCCGGAAAATCATACGGTTTCCTGCGTTTGTAGATGCTAAAATGAATTGCCTAGTGATGTCGCTTTCGTATTTGTTTTTTTTTTTTTTTTTTTTTTTGTCTTCTTACCTGTGGATAATATGAAGGAAAAGGCCTCTGTGACTGTAAATAACCTGATTAACCTAATCCATTTCATTTTTCTTTTAGATTTGTAGCATCAAGTATTATCATCAGTCACAAGTACTGTTTGAATTGGTAGTTTGATAAGTGAAATGCATAATGTTATGATGTAAATTATGAAGCACATCTATAGATTTGCTGGCATAACTGTGGTGTTTTAGCTCTATGAATTGCCATATACTGTGAAGGAGAAAATTGTTGTACCATAAAGTAGCATCCAAATTATGCATAAATTGTGTCAATTACTGGTACTGTACATGTAACAGTACTTTTGACCATTGTCACTTTTTCAGCACCTGCTTTTATGCATCTTGAGTAACATGTACGGATGTACCACACAGAATTTGGTCTTCTATTTCACTTCAAATACCAGTTATACAGAGCATTGACCGATCCAATAACCTGCGGATCATTTTTAAATCATCCTAGGAATTATCATTGACGAAGGGTCATGTGAGATAGAGTTAATGTAAGTAGCGTTAAGATTTGGATCTGGACTATTCATCACTTTGTCTCAGCCCCACCCCATGAATTGTGCTTCTCAAGGGAATTGATCTTGTGCATATCGACATCTTATCAGTGTTGATCCTAGATTAGGATTGATCCATGACTCTTTGTTAATCGCGAGAGAGTCCTAACCATTGGACAAGCCGTGTTGGCCACATTTTTACATATTATTCCAGCGTAATTAATACATAGAGCAAGGTGTAAGCACATTGAGATGAGGGAAACAATACTTCTGAGGGTGGGGTGTGTTTCGAGAATATACATGTGTGGCAGATAAAAAATAGTGCTTAGCAGTTAGCCCCAACCCTTTTTCCTCTTTGGCACTAACCTGTAAATGACTCCTTTATTGTTTCTGCATTGATCCTTCTAGGCTTTTTAAGCTTTTAACTATGTTAGCTGTTCAGCTAATCTACAAATAACCATATAAAATTTTCCTTAAATATCCTTGGTCAATCTTCCTGTTTTTGAAGAGAACTTAATAGGCTGCAAGGGTAAAAATGAAATAAATATATATAAGTAATGAAACATGGGACCATTAAGTACAAATCTATTGACAATGGAGTCAGTGTGGTTAGCAAGTTGTTAAGTTTAAAGAGGTATTGAGTATTGACAATGTCATCTATCTTTATTTATGATAGACAATGGCAACTTAAATGCATAGCTTTGCCATAACTATGGTAGGTGAGTAGTTAAGGATAAAGCTAATAGATAGTGACCTTCCCCCATAAAATTAGGTATTTCAATCTTGTGTTTATTTTCAATTGTTAAAGATGGGCGATCACTTCTAAAGATTTCGCTAAAATTTTATCGGAGGTATAATTGGTATTAGTCAATTTCTTTAGGCATATTACCTCCCATCCTATTCTCACACGAAAGTTCATCTAGTCTTTTGTACCTTCTTTATGTTTGTTTCCTGGATTGTATGTGGAGTTTATTGGTTGGAAGTTTCCTTGAAGTCACATTAACGGGTTTTTTTGGTATTGTTGAAATTGTAGCAAAAGACTAACAAGGCAAGACTCTGTTATCGTGATTACTATAACTATAAGTATATTTTGGCTCATGCATCAGTAAGATGCTTGGTGCTTGTGTTTTTTTTATTCATGCATATTATATAATTTTGGTCTAATAAATAGGTAGCAAATCTACTATAGTGCTCAAAATAGTGATTCATGAAATTTGTATTGTACATTGATAAAGAGGAGGATAGAGCCCATTCTACGATTAGAACCGAATGCAACTTCAATGTTGAATGACAATCCGAACACACCTTCCAACAGGTGGCACCCACGAGAACATTCCAATATTGTTCCACCAGCTGTCCAATATTTTGGATTGTCGTTCAACACTGAAATTGCATTCGGCTCTGTAACCTCCTCAGAAATTTTAGAATAGGACAATTTGGTGTTAAGGTGGTCAATTAATTAACACAAATTCTGAGTATGAAAGTACCATATGTAACTTTTAGAAATCAAACTTGTACTCTTTGCAGAAGATAGAATGTAGTTTGGCAGGTTCAGTTCCTTATCCTATTTCTTTCTCCTTTCAGAATCTAAGCAGAAAACTGGTTCATATATTATCTGGATTACTTTATATGGGTTGTTGGCCAATTTTCAGGTATTTTCCATCTTCCCAAAATAATGGAGTTCTACCATTACGATGATAATTAAATACAACCCACAAATTTCCTACAAACCTGTGAGAACCGACATACAAATATTTTTTTACATGATTTTTTTTTTCTATCTAAGACTATGATTTTAACTGTTGTTTCACATATATTGGTGATGGTGAGCAACATCCATGTGAAAAAATAAAATTTGATTCACTTGGTGAACTAAAAATAGACGAAAAAGGTATCACTATATGAAACCAATTTATGTGAAACTATCACCATATGAACACAAATAAATGTGAAACAATATATTAAAATCTAACGTTTAATGGACAAAAATCGTACAAAAAATTATTTTTAGTCTGTTCTCACAAGTTTGTAGGAAATTTGTGGTTCTCGCAAGATTTAATCCCTCTACCATTATACCATATACATATATCAATCAAACTCTTACAGTTGATATTTCAATCCTAGATTAGTACTTCGACAGAAGCTCGCTATTTTGCTGCTGTAGTTCCCATATTAAACTTCACAAGGCTTCTTGTACACGGTCTTTCACTGGTAACCAATGAAGACCTCATCAAATCAGTCACACGAGAAGGAAAAGCAGAGTAATTTTTTTTTCCTTTTTTTGAAGTATATTATATTTCTCTATAATAAACTTTTGCACCCTCATCACTTTTGGTGAGGTTTGAAACCATGACCTCCTGAGAGACTTACTTTGACGGTATCCCGGATACCGCTAAGCCCGTTGTAAGCTCTCACAATACTAACTTCATTGGTTTTTTTTTTTTGCCTTCTATTTCGCTTCCAAATGAAAATGTCCAAATTTTCAAAATTACTTGATGGCAGGGAGTTGCTTAGAGGCCCTCTATATTATGTTTTAGTGTTGATTCTATCTTCTCTTGTCTTCTGGCGTGAGTCGCCAGTGGGTGTGGTCGCGCTGTCGATGATGTGTGGTGGCGATGGTATCTTCTCTCAGCTTCGTGGTGTTTGATCTTTGGATTCATAGATATCTTTTCTAACATTTAGTTATACGCTAATAGGTATTGCAGATATCATGGGTAGAAGATTTGGGTTCCATAAAATTCCTTACAACAAACACAAGAGTTGGGCTGGTAGCATCTCTATGTTTGTAGTTGGTTTCTTAATCTCAATTGGGTATGTGTCCCTATCTTGTTTCTTTGCCCTCTTAACAATAAGAAAATTATGTTTAAACCTTTGTATTTATTTGCCACTATATCATGTCGGGATATATTCAAATGAGAATTATAAATGTTTTAAAAATTTGGAACCGACTTTTCCTGTTTTATTCATAATAAATATCGTGATATGTTCATGATAATTTGCTGTTATTCATTAGGAATAATGTATAAAATAGTTCGGTGTTGTTCATTAGGAATATGCATAAAATAGTTGGTTGTGAGGTTCTCAAAATATTTATGGTTCTCATTTGAATTTTCTTTGATCGTGTTTTAATGACCTTCTGCCAAATAACGTGGTCGACAACTTGACATCCATTTGGCCTCATAGTCGAACAATTATTGGCACCGTGCTTAATGATATTAACATTGTACCAATACTACAAGGACAAAGTAGGCACAGATCACGTTTTTTTGTACCAAAAAAGGAACCGATTGGCAGAACATAGAATGTGATGGAGAAGTAATTGACTATTTTACCCTTTTTATCCAGGATGCTATACTACTTTTCAATATTCGGGTACTTTGAGCTAGACTGGGTATGGACGGTTGAACGAGTGGCGATGGTTGCAATGGTGGCGACGTTGGTGGAATCGCTCCCTACTAACGGAGGCCTTGATGACAACATCTCCGTACCTTTGGTAAGCATGCTAACTGCATATTTGAGTTTTGGCATCTAAGCTTAATGCCCTTCTATGCTGCACCAAGAAGCAGCTGTATTTTTTATTTTATTTATTTTTGTTGTATATTTAGTTTTTGTTGTGTAATAAACGTTTTGTAGGAAGTATCTGGATGATAAATGTTGGAATAATCCTTTAATAATATTATTATCCTGTAATTAGAAATATAATTAACGGTAGTGAACGACTAGGGTGATCGATCTACAAATCGTACAAGATTGTAGCCAAATCTTGTTAAATATGTGATGGAGTTTACCTACCTTGGTTTTTACCCTAAATACGAAGAGCAGTGCTAGAACTCCATTTTGATCAAATCAGAAAAATACAAGGCCGTTTACCAAGAGCTTACCGGGTAAGCTTTTACCAGGTCATTTGTCTTATCACGTGAGCATGACAAGAACTGAGAATCTCACCTGGTATGAGGAATGAGCATAACCGAGGTTCTTACCCGGTAAGGAAGGAAGGAGATTCTTATTTTAGCAGTCGGGCTTCGGCCCAAAATTGCTGAGGATTAGTCTGGGCCCAATGTGGTCTGGGATACCTTTTCCAAAAAAAAAAAGGAGATTCTTATTTGGTGTGCTTATAAACAGTTCACTTTGATGTCCCAAAAATTACTCAGACAAAATAACCGATGGTTGTAATAACTTTTGTTGGTAAGTGTTTACACGATTGGCGTTGGTAAACGACATACATCTAATTCTGATCCATATGTTTAGTGTCATCATGATATATCTTGTAGGCTCAACTTTTATGGACCAAATGAAAAAAGTATCATCCAAGCCATAAGTTTTTAGTTTTCATTCTTAATTGTCCATGTTCACTAAATTAGCAAAATTTCAAAATTGGTCAATCAAAAGTCCCAACATTCCTAAACGTTTTTTTAACACGTTTGATTTTTATTTTTATTTTAAGTTCCAACTATTATTGGTGCCGTGATAAGACATTGATAGGCAGCTTATATTTGTTAATTTTAAAGCCATTGGCCTAAACCATCTAAACACGTAGTTTGTTGCTACCAAACCTTTCGGTTTTTAACATTTCCTAAACTGCCATTGTGGTTTGGGTGGTTCAGACCGCAAACCCCCCTAAATTCAGAATTCCTTAGGCCTGGGGGTGGGGTGGGGTGCGTTCGGCTTCCGCAAACATTGGCATGGAACCCGAAGGGTCCACGACGGTGTTGCCGCTGGAACCCGACGGGTTCGACATACCCGGCGCCTACCCGGGCTCTCCACAACGGATGGCCTTATATTGTTTATAGTTTACTATAGTTAAAAAACTTGTTTCCTAAATGACTAAAATAACTTCATTACTATGTCAAAATGTTAAGCAAAAGCATTTAAAATCATCGCTTCACTCTCAAATTCAAAAAGAATATCATGAAAGAAACCATTCATCATAAGTAACATATAGAACAACCAAAACAGGAAGAAGAACAGGACCGTTCACTAAAGACTTGCTCGGATAATCACTTACTAGTAAAATTCAACACTACCAATTACTTATCAGGTAAGATTTTAGTCCCCTAAAACCGTATTGTATGCTACAAAATTTCCAGTGAGCGCTAACCATGGTAAGAGAGTGTTTTTTTAAAATACCTCTTAAAACCCCGTAAGTTTGAAAATTAAGAGGTTTGTAGACTTAAAGATTGTTTGTTTTATTCTTAAGGAAGGATCAAAATCTCCTACCATCCTCTGAAATTTTAAGAGATGCACCACCCCACCTCTTATTTTTTAGATGCAAAATCAAACTTAATACATCTTAAAAAAACACACCTAAGAGTTTTCGCCATCACTTACCGGGTAAGATTCTTGATAAGACTCGCGGTCCTTGCCTTAGCTCTTACCGGGTAAGATTCTTGGTCTTTGCCATATCCATCCGACAAAGGTATTGTACCTTGGTAACCACTTACCCAAATAAGCGTTTGGTAAACGACCCCTCAGTAATGGCCAAGGTCAGAAATCATGTTTTATGCATCTATTGATGCACACACTTGTTCATTCGCTTCTAACAACTCAAGTTTGTGAACCGAACTTGGCTGATGATATATCTCACTCGAAAGTAAGTTTAGACGTGGGATGTAGGCAAAACACGAGACCAACAATCAACTCACCGCACCCAAAATGGTACATTAAGACATGTACTAAACTACCAAAATCGGGGATAAAACATTTAGGTTGACATACAAGGAATCTTCACCTGAGACATTATCATATGAAATAAGCTTAAATGTTTGGGTTATTGGGTGAAATCTTTGACAGCCAAAGGTTCATACCATTTAGGACCAAATCCAGCAGCTCTTCTTGCTGCCTCATTGAAAGGAGGCTTCAATGGCCCCCTGAAATATGCCCTCACTATCTCATGGAACTTCTCAATCACTTCATCACTTTCTTCATCTCCTTCGATATCTTCCGTTTGAGTTTTAGATCGCGACACAGATACTTGAACCATTTTCACTCCAGCAGCACAATGAGTATTTCTTCAGGGTAGACCACCGTCTCCAGCAAATCAGCCGTCTCGTTGTCACCTCCTTTACGAAACCGCAAGATGGTGGTAGGCAGCACATCCATTCCTCTTGCCTGTGAATTCAATTCCATTGGTCGTTAGTCAAATGGCTAAAATACCCTTTCCATAACGATGCAAAAAATATTTTAGAGCTATATCAATATCATCAAGCTTTTATAGTGATGGCAAATTGACAATGAGCAAAAGGGTAATTGCAAAATGAACACTTTCCGTGATTAACCAGTGTGCCATAACCCAAATGGTTAGATTTCTATAGATTGGTATTCTAGAAAATGCATAACTAAATTACTTAACGAGTGAATAAATCATTCATGCTCATGTGATCATCCATGGAAAAGGCATGCAATGAATAAGAGAAAGGGAGCTATAGTGAAAGAAAAATAATGCAAGATTATTAGCATTAGGTGCACCTCATGAACACAATGCTCCACTGCAAGACGGGCAAATAGGTCTTTTGACGTAGCAACAGCCGAGTCCCACAAACCATCATGAGCCGGGAGTGCTCCATAGAAAGAACCCAATTCCTCAAGCCGGGCGCGAGAAGAGTAAAGTGACGGCCTTCATCTTGTGCCACTCTTACAAAATCATCAAAGAACCCTTTTGGCATCGACTCTTGCTTACCAAAACGCGCAATTATATCCTGTTTGAATAACATATAATAGGATTAAGAAAATCTTGAGAGATCAACACGTGCACTAATTTTTAATAAAATCCCAATCCCAAGGCAACAGATTGTCCCAATAACCTCCAAATCAACTTTAAAACCATGATGAAACTTATTGGTAGCCCCAACTTGGAGCTTATAACTTTTAAGGACCTAACAAAATTAAGTTTCTATCCACATGAAGGTTTGCCGTGAGAAGTTGAGTTAATGTGAGAAGTGGTCATTCCACCACAAGATACACGTTAGGATGAGATGCACATAATCAATCCCCACGATTCATGGGTGTGCTTGAGATTAAAAGTGATCAAGGGTTCAAACTCACTCTCATGTAACTCAACTTCTCCCAATCCTTCGCCCACTGATACGGGCTGTTACATTGTTCATCTCACAAATGTACCATCTTGGGTTTCCATTTGATTAAAAGTTAAGAACTTAAGATATATTTCCAATATAACTCATATACATGTTATCTCCTAAGTTTAACATGCTGTTAATAGCACAAACTATGTAGCATTTCAACTTAGCAATCACCATCAATTCAATTACCACAAACATCTAGCAAATCAGGAATTCTCAATTCTGTATAAAGATAACAAATATCCATATCTAAAAAAGACACAGAAAGTGAGTGAGTACCCAAGACAAATCAATGGCCCAACTTTCAGTATGAACAAGGCTGTGCACTATCGCTTGTCTGCTCTGTAAGCTTCCGGCTTTCCCAAGCTTCGGCATTAGACTTGGCGACACTAACTTCACCTGCACAACAAATTGTCACAATCAACCACTATATGTATTGAGGCATTTCATCGAACACTTGGTGTGCAAAACAAACTCAACAAGCAGAATTGAAGAACATTTGTGAGAACAAATTGTCACAATCAACCACTATATGTATTGAGGCATTTCATCGAACACTTGGCGTGCACAACAAACTCAAAAAAAAGAACAGAATTAAAGAAGAGTTTTTGGAAGAAGCTAACATTGGTGAGCCTTGCGGGTCGATCTGGGACTATGAGATCGGGTTGAGAAGGGTTGTATGGATTTAGAATAAGACCTTGAAGCCAATGGTTTGCTATTTGATCTCCAAGTCTGGCCTTCTCCACTGGGTCTGATGTATTCAGCACACGCAAAGCTGCTTCCACGAGGGTTTCTCCATCCGACGACATCTTCTCTTCTATCTCTTGCACTTTCTTCAACCTTGGCTTCCATTTTCAACATCAGGAGGTTTTATTTAACAGAAACAATCGCTTAAAAATAACTATTTTAGGGTTTAATTTTGAAACACTGAATTTGGGTCGGTTGGAATTTAACTGAAAGCTTTAGAAGTAAATTTTTTTAAAATGATAGCGTACCGGTTAAGGTTTGTGTGGAAATGTGTTCAATAACACATTCGAATTCCGGCCTTAATTCTGGCCAGCCACGTAGGAATTATCTCTGAGCTGTACGCTTAGCTATTAATCAAATTGATAGGGATAGTCTAGACAAAATGCCTAGGATACCCTTTCGAAAAAAAATAAATTAAAATGACCTCAACAGCTGCAATAACATCGAGAATCTTGAGGATCTAGAGCTTTTTACCAAACATTTATTCGCGTAAGTGATTACCAAGTTATAATATTACCTGATTTGTATGGAAAGAATCGAGAATTTTAGTTGTTTGGCGGTTGCTAATTGGTTTGATAGAGGATGATTAAGTGGTCAAAATGATTAAAAGATTCTTATGATATAATGCAAAATGAACTATGGTAAGTGTTTATAATCTAGTAAGTGCGTTGAATGGTTTAGGGGATATCCAAGTTACAAAATCATTCGGAGGATTTTATAATCATTAAGAGACGAATTTTCTTTTGTCAAGGATGAACGCATTTTAATGCATAAAATTTCAAACTCAAAATGCACTTAACAAAACAATTCGAAGCTAGAGCCACATTCCGGTGAGAAGCTGAGTTAACATAAGAAGTGATTATCAATTGTTGGATGCACGTTAGAATAAGATGTATCGAATCAATCCCAATATCAAACACGATTCATGAGTTATCCTGAGATTAAAAGTGATCAGGGGTTCAAATCTCGCCTATTGCTGAAGAAAAAGTGTTTATAAAGAATCAAGGAAGCCACTTTTTCCCAAGCAATTTTGGTAATTAACATTGAGTGGTACCTTTCAAGCTCAAGAAGAGTAGTGAACAAAATCCACCCCTTCCTGTCAAACTTTCAATAAACAACACTCTATTTCTCTACATATTTCTACGATTATGCAACTTAAATTACATCGTTTAGTTATAAATCACGAATCAGTTTATATTACTCGAGTTAGAGAGCTTCTGAGAAACGCAGGCCTTCAGGTCCAGGACCTAATATCCCTTTCTGTTCGGTTATCTTGCCCAGGCTGAAAGACGATTCACTATGATTTTTATCTTCCTCCCTCCATGCGCTACCTTGCCAGTCCCTCTGAAACAAAGAAATATGTCATTTTAGGAAAAAGATCAGACGTCCTCACAATATGTTGATATTTACCAAAAGGAAGTTGGAATGCCACCACGATCATGGAGTCTACATGACCGTAGGAATCAATCGATGGCTAATTAAATTATTATGGAATTTGAACATCAAACATGTAAAATCATACTAAAGCTTGCCTCATCAAGGATTTGGGTTCCATCATGCAGTATTGGGGTCATAAGTGGAGGGGAAACATCAGGATCGGGCTTTTGAAATATGAATGTAGTATACAAACCTACAATAAGAAAGGAAAAAAGAAGTAAATAAACAAACATCCAAGTTCGAGGCATGTGGGCTCTTTCGGAAAACAACTATAAGACGATGAAACGGATGCACAACCTAGCACATCATAGAACTTCGGTAAGAGCCTCCCTCTGGGGTCCACAAGACCATGACCTGCTTCTACCAGCATCCCGGAAAACTGTGCTCTGATAGATATAAAACGAGAAACATCAACCTCTAAAAACACACATTTTTAAGATCGAACATAATACTGCAGAAAACATACGATACATAAGACCTACTTACCTATTATCGTCATAAAATTCCAGCAAGTTTTGTATCTCCACATATTCAAGACCAGCTTCTCTGGCCAACCTAGTAACATGCCATAAACATTAACTACGGAAATTCTGATAATGCTACATCTATTTTCCGTTTGATTGTTTGTGCTCTTTTATGTTTTAATCTCTATTCTCGTAAAAATTATTTAGTTTGTAACTAAAACTGAATCTACTTAAGTCCGTATCTCCAAAAACACATTCAACGATAGCACCACATATAATTTGAACTGAAAAGTCAACATGTCAACCTGATCAAGCTTGGGAAATGTACCAAACAATGTGTTTCAGCAGAGGCATCATTCGCAAACTTCAGCTGGTACTTTTTCCCAAAGAAAGGAAACCTGCAATTTACCATATAAAAAAGTTAAATTAGCGCGTTTCATTATATTTTACAAGAAATATAGTATGTTTAGATATTCTCTTATACTTCTCTTCTTCAACTTCAAAAGTGATCATATAGTTGTCTGATCGAATACAATTGGGAACAAGACCGGGCTTCATGCCCCCACTCCTGTTGTGGTACGCTTCCACATTTTTCTGATACTTCGCCCTGCAAGGTCATTCAGCTAAATAAATATTTAAAATTTGTTATATCTATTTTTTGATAAATAAAGATATTAAATAATAAATTATATAATTAATAACATTAAAAAATAATTAATAATTATAATTAATATATAACGTATAATTAAATTAATTAATAACAAATATTTGATAATAATAATACTTCGCCCTGCAAGTCTTGTCTGGTAAGAGGCATAGCAAGGACTGAGAGTCTTACCCGGTTAGTGAGGGAAAAGACTCTTACCCGGTAAGCACTTATCGGGTTTAAAACGCTTACCAACAATTCATTTTGATGGTCAAGAATGTTGCATGATAAGGCAAGTAAAAGTGATGTCTCTTACTAGTAAGCGTTTGGTAAACGGTCACTAAATCAGAAACAAAAGCATCTGTTCTAGCATGGGAAACACGTATTGAATAGTGATGATTGCATCACTAATACATGTCATGATCCCACATATCAAGTTATCAACTCACCCCCACAACAAGGCTGAATTGCTACCTTGCCCAGAAAAGGCAAAAACAACCACTGACTGCAAGTTTATAAGCTCTCCAATCATTCTCAAATGCCATACTGTGGCCAATGTTAGCAGTAAGAGACATCACAAAACCGAAAACCGACAAATGCATCAACATATTCAAACCGAAAACCACAAAACAATCATAAATAAAAGCCAAAGAATGCAACTGCAAAAACCATGGTACCCTACCATATAGTAGATGAGTCCAGAGTAATACCCATAAGATAACCCCCTGGTTTCAACAAAGATGATACATTCTGCATAAGTCTTCTTACTTTCTCCTCACTTTCAAAGCAGAACTGCAGTAAAACGAAAAGTTACAATTTTCACTCATCATATGAGAGAAAGATATAGATATCAACGAAGTAGTCAGACAACCTGCAAATGTTGCATGCAACAAACAATATCAGCTGTATTTCCCTTGTCCCCCAAATTTGCTTCTAAGTTTTCCTGAAATAAGGTCACCGGCATCCATCAGTGCACAAAATATGAAATCCGAAATATGCTTAAACGACTACTTATAATAACAATGCAATTAAATGAACTTTTGATTGCAATCTTTTTTTTCTCCAAAAACACATGTTCTTTTTTTTTTTACTTTAGATGCATGAGGGAGGACTCACAATACAGGGATCAAGCTCATAAAACTCGGAAGTGTAAGTCTTGCGCCTACTCTCCCATGCTTCGCGAACTTCTCTAACTCCAGATGAAGCTTCATCTGCCAACACCATGACCCCATTCCCATTTCTCAGCAAATAAACATATATACAATACAAGTAATTAATATATCCATTCATCAAAATCAAATCACCCTATACACTCCACAAAAAAACAAAAGAAAGATGACAACAAAGATAAGCTAAAACAGTATTTTGTTCAAGTAGAAAATCTTTCATGAAAATAGTTAATCCTACAACAAACTAAAACCACCTACAAATATGAAAAACATAATAATTAATTAGTTTTGTCCAAATTAAAAAGGATTGATTCAAATTCAACCAGAAAAAAACCCTAACTGTGAATGAGTGAGAGTAACAAAGGTTGATTTAGGAAATTGAAATTACCGATTCCAATGAAGTGGCCAATTTGAGCTTCGTCCCACCTGTCTTCATCGGGTACTCCTCCGCAGTACAAATCACAGACCTTACATTAGAATTAAAAAGGAGAATTTTAAGGTGAAATTGGAGATAGATAGAGATAGATAGATATAATTTATAATAGAAGAAGAACGATTACTGACAGTGGCGTAGGGGGAGACGAAGATCTTGATAAGAGCAGTCTTAACGACTTGGAGTAATCGATAGTGAGGAGTTGAATCTGTGTTGTGTGTTGGAGTCAGAATCATCTTCTTCTTCTTCTTCCCATAAAACCCTACCTACTAGAGGGAGGGAGGTTTTGGTATTGCTTTTCAAAAGGTGTTATTAGAGAATCTTTAAACACTTCTTTATTTTGTTCTTTAAAATCTCTATAATAAAATGATTTTAACTCCTCAAAAAAATCTATTGATGAAACACAATAAAAATTTATTTGTCTTTCATAGTAATTATTTTTTGGGATTTTGGAGAGTTTTCCAAATTTAGATATTTTTACTCCTTTTTTTCTACTTTCTTCATTTTGAAAAAAGTTTTGAAGAATCTATTAGAGACCAAATTTATGCAAAATCTTCATTTTGGAGAAACTGTTGAAGATGCTCTTAATAAGCTAAAAAATTGTTTAGATATTTTGGAAGCCCTTTCCAATAAGCACTTGTTTTTCTTAGTAAGTAAAGTAGGTAACAATGAATGATTGGATCACTTCGATTTTATTTAATGGGTATTTATTTTGTGGATATCCATTAAATCTAACCCATTAATATTAGTCCGATTAGATTAGACTGAATCCTTCTGATATTCAATGGATGATCTGATATGATCAGATCAATCAATCCAATGTACGATAATTCATATAATCATCCATAATGTTTAATTCCATAATTCATAAACTAATTGTTTATATTTTATTGGATGGTAATTGGATGAGTATTGAATGGGTGAGCATCAGATGATAAATCCAATGGGTATTGGATGGGTCGGTCAGGTTTTGATTGGATGATGAATTGGATTGGTTCAGTCGGTTCCTGTCGGTTCTATCATCCAAGAACCGAATCAATCCAATTAGATGTTGAAATTTTCCATCCAATCCGATCCAATTACAATCGGATATCGCATCATTGTCAATCGGTTGTGATTGGATCGATCGACTTTTTACACCCCTATAAAAACCTATTAAATTGGGATAAATTTAAGAATTAGTGCATTAATGTGCTACTTCGCATAACTTTTTGTACCTAAGATTAAGATTTAAAACATTGATCTAACATATATTCATTTTATAATGTGTTTGCTTCACATGTGTTCGATTCATAATATGCACATATTTTACGTGCTTATGATAAAAAAAAAATACACAGGAACATTGTGAACTAAGCACATGTAAAACAATCACATTCCGAAACAAATATATATTAATTAATACTATTCATATACACGAAAAATCATAGAAGACTACTAACAATAAGCATAATTAATAGCATCAGAGAATGAAGTTGGGTATCTATCTATCTATCTCTCTATTTATCTCTATGAAACCGTAAAAAAGAAGAAAAATGGTGGTTTTATGTCATTAATCAGCCAACTTCAAACGAGGAGCTATATTCATTGACTGAAGTTCCTGCAATCACAAATTGATTTTAATTAAACAAAATGAAGCAAAAGAACTATTAGTAGATTTTAGGTAAAAATAGATATTTTGTCTTTGATTCTAGTAAAGATAGAAAGCAGAGTTAATTTTTTAAAATATTACCTGGAATAAGAGCTTGCAAGCATATGGTAGTTTCATGGCTGAGATATTATCTCCATTCTTGCATGTTGAACACACCCTGGCTTTTGACTGATAATTTATGTATCCTAATAACCCACATTTCCTACAAACCTGTCAGATAACAAACAACAATCAACACACTTCTCTACACGTTCCTTTATCAGTATTCCATTAATTAATCATGATAAATATATCTATTGTTTCCTAATATACTGGTTTGTATAGTTTGTTAGAATTGCTTGGTTTATATCATAGGGCTGCATCGGTTTCGCGTTACTTGTAAATGATTATCACTATATATATATAGGGGTGGGTTCAAATGTGAACCACTTTTTGGTTGTGAACGTGAGGACAACCGAGAACGCGACACGTGGCGGACGACTAGGCGCCACGTCAGTTCCACGACGGACGACTAGGCGCAATTCATGGGAGGGTATTGAATTAAGGGGGGGGGGGACCACACTCAAAGCCGCCTTTATTGACTAGTCTCCGCCACGTGTCACGCTCTCCGCTGTCCTCACGTTCACAACCAAAAAGTGGTTCACATTTGAACCTTCGTTCACATTTGAACCTTCCTCTATATATATATATATATATATATATATATATATATAGAGAGAGAGAGAGAGAGAGAGAGAGAGAAAGAGAGAGGAAGAGAGAGGAAGTTTTAAGGGAAAACAACCAAAAAGTTGTAAAAATGAGGAACACCCAAGTAAGCGTTCATCTGGACGGTATGCACATATATATTGTATAGATGAACAATTGCCAAGGTGTTATGTGACTGAAGCTCAAAAGAACCACCACCAAACAAAGATGAGTTATGTGGCATACCTGAACCTCAAAAGGGTCACTAGAGATCATTAAGCGCTCATAAATCAGATTACTCGTTCCATAAGCAATCAAACAATCTCGTTCCATTTCCCCCACTCGCAACCCTAGGTAATTATCAATTGCAATATTTATTATTAAATCTTATTGTCAAACTAATTCAAAGAAGCAAAAATCTTACCTCCGTTGCGGCTTCTCCCTTCTGTGGGCTGCCTCGATATCAGTTGGCGGGGGCCCATGCCTCGAGCATGCATCTTATCGAGGACCTGTTTTTGTATAGAGCTCAATTAGTCATTATAAAATAACAAATGTAACTCATGATAACAAAGCCTTGTTATATGACAAAACGGATAATAGCCTTAAGTCCTTAACATCACATTGCAATATATATGTATCATGCATACTATCACCACTTATATTTACTATACCCTTATAAACGAAAAAGCTAACTATTTAAGAAATAACATTTTATATTAATGGTCAAAAATGATGTGTGGCGGCATTTGCATCATCTTCAGGTCGTGGCAAAGGCGCGTGAATGACATGTGGTTTTGTACGTGATGCTAGTGTAAAATAACAAGTAATTCGACTGTTTTCTTATTCTCTTAAATAGGTATCGTATATTTCATGTAAACCTACGAAATCCTATAAAATTCAATGAAACGTTTCATATATCATATTTCCATAATCATTGACTTACTATATATTTCATATTTCCATATTTCCTATGAATGCATATCCTCGCTTGATTTTTTTGATCAACGGCTATGATTAGTTTACATGGTCTATACTCTTTTAATGGTTTACAAATGAACTCGACTCTATATGTGTGTGTATATATATATCGCTGGGAAATACTGCTAAAGCTTGATAAACGAATGATTTAATTCCTACCATGTGCTTTAGCTTCTGGTAGTAAATTGGCCCCATGAAAATATATGCTTGTAGTGGCATACCAGTGATACCTGAAATATTGGGACAAAATGTAAATGCTTTGAAAGCTAACGAATATATGAGATAGTTAAAAGACTAAAAATTGGTTCCAATTCAACTCCCAAGGAGTGCAATATAAAAGATAGCTCTACATAAAGATCCCCAAAACAAAAGAAAACAGCAAAAGAATGAAGGATATTCTAATCTTTTTAATAGTAAACCAAAACAAAAGAACCAAGTACAAGTATATGTGATTAAGTCTATGGATGAGATATCTGCAAACATGTCCGCTACCATAAATAGTAGAGCGGTTGTTACCATGAAGACCTAATCTTCTAAATGATGAAGATAACAAACCCTAACTAATTCCTACATACAAAGACATCATCGTATGATTAAGAGCCACTGGAATCACAGTGGTGGTTTCAAAGCACTAGTGACCTCATTTGGTAGCATCTACAATTTGCTAACTTACTTAAATGGTAGTGCTAATGGTATTTCGACATCTTTTCTCACCTAATAAATAATTCAAAACAGAATTACAAAGCATGTCTGCCCATAGTGTCAATTATTATCGATGGCAAGGGCTTTGAGGTTGAAAAGTCATATTTTTTTGTAGTTGGATTAAAAGAAAATCAAAATGCAATTGGAAGTTCATACGTGAATAAGCAACTCTTTAGTTTTGACAACAAAGATACATGGGTATCAAAAGAACAAGTAGTAGAATATACTCAAGTTCTAAGACAAACTTGATTCATTATCAACATATATTAGCAAAAAAAAGATAAGAACCTGAATATAAGAAGTCCTTCCCATTGTAGCAAAAGCCATGCTTCACAAGGGTTTCACTGTTTAGGAGGTGAAATGTCATTTAAGATCTGTAACAATGTCTGCTTTGAAATAAAACTAACTACTTGAAGACAGACCGCACCTTATGTCTTCAACTTTGTCTGCATGACCACTAGGTTCCCCAAATGCACTGCCATAATGAAACCTCCCGCATGAAACACCAGCCTTACTACCAAGAAGCTCTATCATCTTCCCAACAGTCATTCGACTGAATCAAATAGATATCAAAAAGTGAGGAAACAGAAACAAAAGGGTTCAAAATGCCTTACCAAGTTACCAATATCAATCATAACTTAACAAACATATGAATAATCTGATACGACATGAATTAGGAAATATTATTTTATTATTAGAATGATATTTTATTTTAGGGTAATATTAGGCTATCTTTTATTTGTTAAGTATTTTATTTTAGGTAAAGATTAGGAATCAATTATATTAGGATATCTTTTGAGTATAAATAGGCGATTAGGGTTGTAATTTTAATATGCATAATTTGATTGGTGATTTGATATCTTTGGAGAGTTGGTTTACCTCTCGAAAGTAAACCGTGGGAGAGCCGATCGACCTCTCGAACGTCGATCATTCTATCTTTTTATTTTCTTTCGTCTTTTTAGAAGTTTACCAATTTGGTTCGTATCAAATTGGTATCAGAGCAGTCGATCCTCGGAAACGTTGTTTTTCATCGTTACCGTTCATCGGTATTTTTTTCTTTCCCGGAGCAAACATGACCAGAACCTCGGATTTGGAAGCAACCATGGAGCAATACAAGGCTGAGGTGGCTGCTACTATGGCAGCGAACACGAAGCGTCTGGACCAGATGCTAGAGATGATAGAAAAAAATAAAGCTGAAACCGATAAGCAACACGCGGAAGTGCTTCAGCTGTTGAAGGCCCTCCAACCACCCACCACTACCACCGCCATCGCTAGTCAGCCGACTCTACCGCCGCCGCCGACCGCTGCCATATCGACCGCTGCCATACTGCCGACGTTTACCCCCACCAACCCGCTGCTGCTGCCCCGCCATACTACCCCAATGCCGCCACCAACCCACCCCTTATCGCAACCTATCATCATTCAACCTCCTGCAGATCCAAATCTGATTCTCAATCAGAAACAGACGGAAGGGACATCGAATATTCACAAAGAATTGCGGGTAACTCAATCCAAATCTGATTCCCATGGTGATACCCAACCGAATCCGAGTGGTTCTCCACCATTGGAGATCGTATCCGGAGGATTCACATCGACAAGTAAGAAGGCTGTCCAAGGAAACATTATGAATCTCATCCATGACCACCTCATGGTTACGACACCGATAAGAGAAAAGGGAGAATGGTTGGCCAATGGTCATGTAAAACTGCCATCATCGTTGCTGCTACCCTCGTTATCACTACTGCCGTTGCCGCCACTGTTGCCGCCGCCGCCACTGAGGGTCATTGATGTCAATTGTTGGAATCAATTCCAATTTGATTTTTTCCCACCTTGAGGACAAGGTGGTTTTGGGGGGCGGAGTAATGATACGACATGAATTAGGAAATATTATTTTATTATTAGAATGATATTTTATTTTAGGGTAATATTAGGCTATCTTTTATTTGTTAAGTATTTTATTTTAGGTAAAGATTAGGAATCAATTATATTAGGATATCTTTTGAGTATAAATAGGCGATTAGGGTTGTAACTTT
Source organism: Centaurea solstitialis (assembly GCA_030169165.1). Lineage (NCBI taxonomy): Eukaryota > Viridiplantae > Streptophyta > Magnoliopsida > Asterales > Asteraceae > Centaurea > Centaurea solstitialis. The sequence goes on from CM058046.1 coordinate 8,316,675, forward strand.
AATATGCATAATTTGATTGGTGATTTGATATCTTTGGAGAGTTGGTTTACCTCTCGAAAGTAAACCGTGGGAGAGCCGATCGACCTCTCGAACGTCGATCATTCTATCTTTTTATTTTCTTTCGTCTTTTTAGAAGTTTACCAATTTGGTTCGTATCATAATCATGAAAGCTCACGAATATAATAGACCGGCAAAATAACATGTATGGCACAATTTTGTAAGCCAATGCACATTTAATTCATCATATCCTATCTTCTTTGCACATAAGCGATATTCTATACCAGCTGAGGTGATCATAAGAGAAAAACCCATAATTGATTATGCAGATGAAGGAATCTTAGAACTATGTGACATATATAGCATCCTTTCTTGTTGTCGGATCAAATGGGTTAATTCTTTAATTGTTGATATCGGATTACCCAACTGTTCTATTGCCCCCCATTTAGGTACAATTCTGTATTAGATGAAATAAAATGTCCCATAACTTGAATTCTCCTGTTTTCTCTCCAATCCTATGGTTATGTAGGTTTTCGGTTCACCGTTTGCCTTCTGCTACTAATAAGATTCAGATAGAGACCAAATAGACTCATACATAGCACTAATGCAATGACTAACTTGAAACAGCTAGAAAATAATACGAGTGCCATGTTGAAGGGGAAAAGAGGGCATAGCTAGGAAAAGTAGACTTATGGGTTGTTTGTTCTTTCAAAAAATACCTCTTAAAACCTCTTAAGTCTGAAAATTAAGAGGTTTGTAGACTTAAGACTGTTTTATTTTTAAGAAAGGCCTGAAAACCTGTTATCATCTTCTGAAATTCTAAGAGGTGCACCATCCACCTCTTATTTTTTAGATGTGAAATCAGCTTCAGAAACCTTCAAAAACAAACACCACCTTATTGTTTTACTTTTACAATTCAGAATGCAGACAATATTACATAATTGTGCGTATATATGGTTAACATTCAAAGAACTCTATGGGCTTTCACTTCTCTGTGCTTGCTTTATGGTTCTACCACTTATGATTCCTTTGGGTTTTAAGTTCATCCTACCCCAAATAGCTTGTGATATATGGAATCGAGTTGTATGCACAATTTATATTACTAATAAGTAAAGCTCCTACCTTGGAAACCCATGAGGATTCATAATCAAATCTGGGCAAATGCCACGTTCTGAGAAAGGAAAATCTTCTTGCTGGACAATGGTCCCACAAACACCTTTCTGGCCATGTCGGCTACTAAATTTGTCACCAACCTGAACAAAATAAGCATATCAGAAATTTGTCCAGACAGAGAAATGACGTAAATAGCAAAAAAAAGAGTGTTGAAAGTTACATGGAATAGTATAGCAGGAAAATCATACACTCACCTCAGGCCTACGAGTATGACGAATCATAAACTTTACAGATAAATTGTTACGCTTATCAGAGCACAAAGCCACTCTATCCACAACAGCCGTCTCCCCTTCTGCACCTTTGTAGGTTTGTTTATTTGTTCTATATTCACTGGTGATATAACAACAAAATGAGCTTTGACCATCATAAAGACACAATGAGGTCTAGTACATTATAACCAACTCACCCCTGCGACGGATGTGACATCATGGAACCCTTTGGATCTACAGGGCACTCTTTTTGAAAATAAACGTCTTGGGGTCTTATTATTTCACCAGGAGAAGCAAGTCCATCATTGTCCAAAATCTGCAAAGGCATGAATTTCAATGTTTCAGGAATAAATAAACCGCAAATTAGTTAATCAGGAGAAACTCGAATATATGATGTACAACCTTAGTTTTCAAGCGCCGGTCATAAAAAATCTCTAATCAAACATAGAAGTCGGAAGATGATGATTTTTCAAAAAGACAAACCCAATGAATGACATAGAGGTAGACCTTCTGAGAGGATGAGCTGAGAGCACGAGAAGATTTTAGACCATGCATGATGCATGAACAAATATCTAGACATGCTCACAGAATGACAATTATTAAACCATGCTCATATATCCTCCAGATGTCCCTCTGGTTGTATGTTAGCTAAAATCATGTAAACGTGCATTGGTCTAATCTCGCAATAGTTCATCCAAAGAGGTTTGATGCACACAAGAGGGGGGTAGAGAGAGAGAGAAACACCTGAATCTTCTCTTGATATTTCTCCTGACTCTTTTCTTGATCATGCTGGGATTTGCGAGGATTAGAGAACGATCACTCGTATTGTCATATTTCTGATAAGCAGCTGATATCCTGTTTACAGAAATGCATAGGACAAAGAAACTTCAGTAACAGCATAGTTGAAACTAATGGGTAAGACTGATTGAACAACCCCCATCTGGTAAGTACTTTTTCATTACGATACAACGACCAAAACCACGATCCAAGGATGATTTATTCATAACTATGGCATCCTCAATGTCATAACCACTGTAACTCATAACTGCAACAGTCGCATTTTGCCCAGCTCCAAGTTTATCATACCCAACCTGAAAGGAATGACAATTTCATATTTACACCATGAGGAAGCAAATCAATGAACTCGTAAATACTGTGGTGATATAAGACAAAATACTGACCAGCTCAATAGTTCTTGTCGTAAGTAGTGGACGTTGAGGATAAACCAAAAGATAGATCAACGTATCCATCCGACATAGCTTCATTTAAAGAAACACTGGACCTCAGTGACTACGTATAAATATAAAATCCAATGCAATATGCATGTAATCAACACTTATAAAAGCAAATGATGAAGCATATAGCATTCAGATTAAATCTGGTCAGGTAAGGTTAAAACAACAAAGAAGAAAAGAACCTAATGGAATAGTCAATAAGTTGGGACAGGATGAACTTTGGGTTCCATTGACTTCTCTTTTCTGACAACTTTGCCTTCCAATGACTTCATCCAACTTCTTGTCAGATGGACAAATAAATACTTTTCAAATAGTACAAGTGGCCAAATAGTTCGTTCATTTAAGCTCTACACAATAGAATCCTTATTAAAATGTACAAGGGTAAATAAACTGTTCTTTACTCTACTCAAGATACATAAGTTGTGTGTTGCATCAACTTTCATTATTTTTTGAATCGTGGGGAAAAAATAGCAATTAAGTGCCAGGTCAATGCAAAGCTACAAAATTGCAGTATTAACTTAGTATGGCATGTCATACTTTACTTTTTTGAGTAATAATGTGAGTGGAAGTTAAGTTTTCCATATACTTACAGGACCTCTTTAAAGCACTCTATTCAGAAACAATAAGTTCTAGAATTGAAATGCAAGTCTCATCAATAACTAAATCCAATTATACACGAAAAGAGCATTCAAGCATGAATTCACCATAGATCAAACTACAGCTGAAAAAGGAAATTGAAAATTTGATTATCTATAGTCAAATGCATGGTCTAAGTAGAAAAAGCCATACCTGATTATATGCAATATTACCCATTGCTTGCTTTCCCATGGCACACTAAAGAAGGAAAATACGAAACCATAACCATCAAACCTGATGCAAGTGGAATGGGAAAGGTCTACAATTCCACAAGCAAGAAACGAAAAGAAAAAAAAAGGACCTGATATGTATTTCTCGGGGATTGGTTATGATGAGGAAAAGGAATCAGTCCAGCACAAGCACCTAAGATTGTGAAAGGTTCTATTTCAATATGGGTCGTCTCATGGGTAGCCTCGCCTTCATATAAAGCAATCTGTGGATCATAAAAATGAGTAAGAATGGAAGTGACAGAAGCAGTAAACAAGTCATCATATCCAATGAATTCAAGTATTGACAAACCAAAGCATTGTTCTCTTCATTGACATCAAGATACTCTATGAGTCCTTCCCGTAGAAAGCTGTCGAAATCCCGATCTCCATCCTTTAAAAGAAGAGATGGTTAACAGAGTATGTGACTACTTCGGTATCACTTTTGTCAACACACATGTTTTAAGTAACTTACCTTCAACTCTCTCATGTGATGCTCCTTAATTCTTGATACACCATTGTCTGCAATTACCAGTGGCCGACAAACACGACCACCATCTGAAGCAATATAAACACAGCGCTGCCAACAAAGCAAATGTCCTACTTTAGAAGGTTCAATACTTTTTGTGAAACTAGGTTGCTAACACATGCAAAGGTAAGAAAGATCAAAACGATAGATCACATATAAAACATAAAATGTTTCCCCAGCTATAGATGAGTGTTTATTTCCTGTTTTATTTATTACATTTAGTTTGTTCGCCTTCATTACACACTTTGTGTTTGTTCTTTGGGCCATGTGGTCAAATCCCAACATATGAAAGTCCCTACTATGCTCTCTATACTTCTCCATGAGGCATCTGAGAGGAGGATTGCCTCGGTTGTCGACTGCCCTAGTATGAATCCAAATTAGTTCTCTGTCACCTCCGTCTCACGCCTCATTTTGGCCTCAATCACACTCTTATAGTTTCATGATATGGCAAAAGTAACTTTAAACTGCAATGGTTGCCACACTGCTGTACATCAGATTTGTTCTTATAAAGTAGCACCATTCACATGGGGTAGAATTCAGTTGTTTCCCCAGAAACATGTGTGTTGAAATTAGTATCGTCATACACGTGGGAAAGGCTGAAAATGTTAGTTGAATGTACATCACACAACCATCTTCAATAACCATTATACAAGAAAGCATCCATGTAATAATACCGAATTTTTTCTACAATAGTTATTCCCTTGCACAAAAGTGAATGAAATTATCACAGAATGGGTATGAGATTGCTCAACCCTAACATTCAACATAGCACAAATCTGACAATAATCAATAGAAACCGTTAGCTACAAATGATCAAATATTGTCCGGGTCAAATGCAAGTTCTAATTTAAGGGTGAAAATGCCTTCAAGAGTCAAGACCATTTACTTTAAAAAATAAATCATCAAATCTTAAGCAAATAAATGTATTGAGTCATTGAACATTGTGATCATCATCCATCTATATATCCTATACCTAAATGTAACTGAAAAATAGAATGCCAATGTAGTTCTTTTTATTTATACATGTAAGGATAGCAAGAAATCGTGATCTTTACATGCAAAGTTAATTAATAAATTGCAACTCCATAGAGCTTACCTGTTTCTCATTGACATAAACGCTTACAAAATCACCTACTTTACCCGCCCTCCGTAGCTCTCTCATTACTTTAGCAAACCACTGCATATGCATTAAAAGAAGTATTAAAGCAAAGAACCAATAAGAGATCACATTTAATAACGATATGAGCGAGCAAAATATATGCATATAACCTGTGGCCTCCTATGCTTGCCGAGGATAAGTCCGTTTAATATGATGAGATATGAACCTGGTGAATGGAGTTCTTCTCCAGAGAGTAGAGACAAGTCTTCAACACCAAAGCAGGTACACTAATGAAAAACAATAATTTAGATTCTACAGATGTTTGGAAGGGGAAGTACATTTGTGATGATTGTATGTGGGTTCGATCTTATGGCAAATCAGTCCCATTATTGTATTTACAATTTTACTTGTTATCATTTCACAGTTGTATAAAGGCCTTCATCCACTATAAATAGACATGTCCTCATAAGGATGTTATTCCCACACAAGAAACTCTGAAAACAAACTTGGAACAAGATTTCATACCCATCCATGAAAACAAAATAGAGTTCAAGCAAATGCATACCTTCACAATATATAAAAAGATATATCAACACATTAGAACAGGAGAGTAGAGAAATAATACCAAGGAGATAATTGGGCCTTCCTCTTCATCGGTTGTAACATGTGTCATTAGAGCCAGATTTTTCACCAACCCACAAGCTTCACCTTCAGGAGTGTCACAGGGGCAAAGCATGCCCCACTGTGATTGGAAATTTCAACACAAAAAATGCAGTGTTACTACAAAGTACAACAATTGTTTATAATTTATCAAATTGAAGCTTCAAATACAACAAAGGTAAAACAGCTGTTTATGATTTATATGGTGCCTACCTGGCTAGGTTGTAAGGCCCTAGGTCCACTAACTTTCCTCGACTTCTCAAACTGTGGTGAAATTTTTGTCATGGAACCAAATGCTCCAATGAAGGACAGTCTTGTAACAATCTGTCAGAACTGCATTGTTAACAATATTTCATTGACAAAGGTATAAAGATGATAGGAGTTGGAAATAGGGAAATAAAGCACCTGCGTCATGCCTTTCCTGTGCATCTTAAACCGCTTAACATCCCAATTTCCAGTAGAAAGGCTCCGCTCCAACCCAACAGTAATACTATCTTTCAATAGATGCTGAAGAAGAAAATCGGAATCAGTTAAAGAACAACAACGAACAAAATGAACAATTAGATCCTAGTTGCGGTGCCTCTACTTAACAGGAAGGAAGGATCGACAAACGGACAAAGTAGTCACAACAAGCCACATGCGTTCATACTAGATATTCGATTGAATGAAAATGGACATAATTTTTTTAGTTTAATCAAATATATGTCTTGTTTCTACAACTATCATAAGCAACTTATTGCCTCATCTATGAAAGGAAGGAATTAACTTCACAACCATCATGTGAGGAGAAAGGCCAATTGTTGAGCTAGAGCACCAAACAGAAACTTGTCAAAATACCACAGGTCATACAGTAGTTCAAGATGGCCAACACCTACTATGTATAAAAAGAGATCGAGGAGAAGAGAAAACATAGTTTTCAGCCTTTAGAAGGATAAGTGCCTGGTACTTAGGGCTGATTTGTAACTCCTCTATCTACCTCCTTACCTACACACTCTCATGCAATCTCCTACTCTATGCTTATGTGAACAGAAGACAGAGACTACCCCTAGTAACATGATGAAGATAATTTACTAGAATGCATCACATGACAAAGATTTCAACTGACATACCTGAGATACATCAACTTGCTATTATGACTGGGCTTGGATAGGATCTTATCTACATTAAATTTTACTTGGTCATTCATTGACTTGAACAGGTCCTGAAACATGAAGGTTAACCACATAATTAAAAAAAAAATATAAATAACAAAAAGTAATTTGACAGGCTATATAATAAGTAAACTGAAAAGTCAGCATGCAATACTTGTTCTATTTTTGCCTTTGGATCATGGATCCAACAACAAAAGCATCATTCATATTTGAGTAAGCAGTGGAGGTAAACCTGATGACCTAGGTTGTCAGAATAAGCATCATTATTGGACAGAAGGACGAGCTCTCACCTCAAATAGTAGAGATAATAATTGCCCCGAAAGCTCCAGCCGTTTATTGCCTATATAATCCTGTAAACCCATTAAATTGATGATCACTAATGTAAAAAAAAGCACATAAACACACATAAAAATATGTATATGTAATACAGACACAATGAACCACGTTTAAGGAAAGGTCTTTAACCTACACAGATTACAAAAGAAATGGCAACCAACATCAGACCAATAGCAATTTTTTAATGGCTTTCATATGAGAGCCATGCAGAACTTAACAGCAAGAAAAGAACGTCATCACTTCAAATGTTCCAATGCGAGAAATATATGACAAGTAATGGTTCATGAGACATCAACTTGGCATTCATCCTACATAAATATACTGTTACATATATAAGAACAACTTATTGTTATAGTCAGCTGTATGTAAACTAATTTGTAGTGTGTACCAAATGCTATTAAGGTTTATTACTTATACAAGATAGCTCTATAATAGCTTAGAGATGAGAGCAATCAGAAAATGACAACAAAATAAAGAACTTCCACTGTTTCAAATTGTGCAATAAAGAAGGCTAGGCTAGCAGACTAAGAGTGAGAATCCAGATGAGAGGAAGGAAGCTAGAGAGGTAGATAAGGTTAGTGAGTCGGTAGTTAGGGCACCAGAACCCTAAGTTAGACTAGGGGTGGTAGTTTCCACACTTTGGTAATGTTTCTCTTGTACTAGCTCCTATGCTTGCTTACTCATACCCACTTCTTAACATCTAACATATTTGTCTTTCTCTATTTAGTGCCCTATTGTATTGCTTCTTACTCATCTAACTCTTCAGTTCATTACCTGTTTTTCTACCATCTCTCACATTTTGCACTACCTAGGGGTCTTCACAAAACAGAGGGTAGAGGTTAGGTCTACGTACATCTGATCCAATCCCATCTGCAGGTGGTATTTACTCGGATCTTTTGGTTGGGTTTGGTTTTATCTAAGAATAAAATAAAACACACAATGTAATAATCTCTTAAACGCTGGTCAGATAATTCTAACCGAGGGTGAAGAATGAACTTTTTTAAAGCAGCTTGAGAAATTTATAACTCAAGAACATGGTGATAAGCAACCAACTTCCTTTAACCCAGGGTGCTCGAGGAGCACATAAAAACATCCTTACTAAAGAAGGAGCTGATTAGGCTCAAACTTACTTTGTCATCCATTGCATCCTTGTTCAAAATTGCATCCATCATGTGTCTCAACATCACCACAACATAAACGCACTTCAAATGAAAATTGTTTTCCTGCACCTGGAGTAGAGAGAGAGAGAAGAGAGAGACAGTAAGGTAGACATACATTGGAATTCATACAGTTCACTGGTGACTTGATTACACTCACCCGAATATTCGGAATAAAAATATCTCGAAGAACACCCAAAGCTCCTTCATCCTTAACGGAAAAAAGAATACCCAACTGTTACACTGCAATGCAGACCGTAAAATAACCCAAATAAAAACGAGCGATAAGCCTTCAGCAAGAAAGTATATCAGAAGAGAGTGGAGGCATACCTTACCAAACCTGGACATTGATTTTTTACGCTGCACCGGAAATATTTCAGAAGTGGTCAGGAAAGGACATGTGTAAAATAAATTACTACAAAACCAGCATGTAGTACGGGGAAAGACATAAAAAATATATATACATACATACATACATACATATATATGTGTGCAAATACACTGTCCCATAGCCATGCCGGTTGTATCAATGCAAACAATAATCAATGACATGGATATAAACAAATGACCAAGATCCACATAAATCGGAATACATGCCAACAATTTGGAAGAAGAGGAACACTTGGCCTGCCCTCAGATATGGAGAACAACAGTGAAGATTTTCATAGTTGATCGTGCCTATCCAAAGGTTAAAATAGATAAATCCGCAGCCAGTATTGGCTTATGGATCACGATCCATGTAATAATGTCAATTTACAATTACATTTTTCAGCAGAAAATATACTACACTTTGCAATACAACATGCAGTTCTATCTGCATCAGGAAGCCTGAAGAGGTCCTACCACTTCAATATATATGACTCGTTGTTAAGCAAATACTTGCCATAAATGCAGAATCTTCTTCATGCTCTATAAAAGCTCCACGTGTTTGATGCATATTAATGTAGCAAACAATTTTCAACAAGTTGAATGTTTAACAATAGATAAAAGATACAGGAAATAGCTGAGACCAAATTATTAACTATGTACTCTTAAATCCCAGTGACAATAGTTAACAGACAAACCCATCAAGATAAAAACAAAAAGGGCGAGATATTAATCTTACAGTTCTCTTAACATAATACTAACGTACAAGAAGTCAGAAATTAATCAATTTTTCCTGCTACACATTAAAAATCGACTGTACCTTCTTTTCAAGGAACTCCAGAGCTTGCTGTTGTGTATAGACACCAATACTTGCACAATCCTGTGAAATTGGGAATGATAAAATGTGATATTCAGTGTCCATTATGTTTTATTCTCACACGGGGAGATTCTTGATGACCTATTACCATGCATACAAAGATTACTTCTGTGTTTCATAGAAACATAACTATCACACAGAACATTGTAAAAGTGAACAGAACAAGGTTTCTGAACTTAACACATGTGTAAGCTACGAACACGAATAAGAAACAATACCGATTGTAGCTCCGTTGTCATTATTAAGAAACAAAACAGATAAGCTATGAATACATAGATTAACATAGATCCAAGTTCTCAGGGATTTGTAGGTCCCATACAGCTCCCTCCATTGGGAAACGTCAGGATCTTGACTCTCAGAGCTTTCTAGGGTGCAGTTTTGCCCGCATCACACACTATCACAACTTGGTTATTGGTTAAGATGGGTATCTCTTTTAAGTGCGGTGTCAATTGACGAGAGACCTCTAAGGACCCCTTGAATGCTCCTTTTCACATCCTTCTTTAAAAGAATGTGAATTTAATCATATATTGATTCATGGTACATGAAATGAGCGATAACCTACTAAGATAATTTACCAAATTACCTCGCATTATAACATGCACCACAGCTTGTTGGAGAATCAAGACAAACCGTTGGACAAAGGTCATTTTGAACTCACCAAATTACCAAATTATCTCACATTTTTAGCAGCTTGTCTGTTTTCTGCTTATTAAAATCAGGCTAGAAGGCCAGGGCCCAGGTCCAAAAAAGCACGTGCCTTGTGCCATCTATTTTGTACCCTCAAATACTAGCATTTCAAATTTGCAAAGACAATCCCCATCTCCAAGATGGTTTCTGGTTTCAATCTCTTTTCCCTGTGTATCTCTTGGTTATCCATGTCTCCAAATTCATGATTAGCGCATGCACCTCTAAGACCTCAACAAAAGTATCCTAAATTGAACTCACCATTGTGCACTAAATTCAGCCTCCGATTAGACCCATGATTGAATTCATCAATATCATTTGGAAAACAAGTCTAATTTAGCAAGTTAAGAAAATAATTAGTTAGAGATCCCTTTTCCAGAATATTATTCCCTATAAGAGGACTGAAATTAGTAGAAAAAAGTAGACATAAAACATGCATTGAACCTCTGAAATCTTATCAATTACCAGCAGTTCCATCCAAGGTTATAGAAATCCGTCCATGCTTCCAGATATTATCTTCACAAGTTTAAGAGGTATGTGCTAACAACACCGGATCAACGGACGATATCGATTGCACTTATTTGCACATCATTGTCAACAGTAGGATCTAGTTGTTGAGGAGTAAAAAATTCCTTTCATTAATCTAAGATCTGCTAAATGTTAATTGATGTCTACATTTACAAATGAAAATCATAAATGCACTAAACATGCCGACAACGATTCCATATTTAGCCATGCTAGTAAGTCGTGACGTCCTTTTCCTAACTTGGACTGCATGTTGTATCTATTAAAGTCATGTAGTATGTCTACACTTGAGGAGACTACTTGGAGAAGGAACTTAAACAAGAAAAAATAATAACAAGAAGATGGATACACATACACCAGTTACAAACACGATTCTTTATAACATAAAGAGAAATATCCTTATAGAAATAGAAAGTTTTAGGGGTTCAATGATCAAAAACGACTGCTTCTCCTTCTATCATTACTAGAAAAAAGCTAGGGCCTAAAAGATGCTAACTGTGTGGTTTTGAGCATAAAACATCAAACAAATATGGTCCAGAGTTGTGCTGGTATCATGATGGGCAACACCAGTCTAGCCTCAAGCATACATGATAAATTAAGAATACATAAAGCTTGACTTAGTCATTGTCTATTAAGACTAGATATGTACCTGCGCGATGCGACGGGACATGAAATTTTATTATCGGTAATAGAAAATTATCGTAATTCCTCATCAAAGAAAAGGAAGTCCGAAATTTATGTTTGAAAACCAATTGTAATAATAGACATCAATACATAAATAGCTAAATATATTAAACTGTTTTGATTTTTTATCAATGGTGAGATGGGGTTTCCACAACTAATTGCCTTATAGTTCACAAAACTAAATTCATTAGTGATTTGTATTTAATACTTTATTGATATTGTACTCCTGAAAGTTGAGAGTTTTTGAAGGTTTTACCTAAATGTTCTATAAGATGGTACAGATGATTCAAAAGAAATTCAAAGTTTAGCATCAAAATAATGTAAGAAACTAAGAACAAATATTTTGTAACTCATAGATGATTACTAGACGGGGGAAATAGAATTATATTGTAACACCAATAACTAATGGGATGAAAATTTGTGCAATTGTCTATTGAACTTTAAATTAAGAGTTGGAATAGAATTTAGATATTATTTCAGTTTATTTAAATTTGATATACGATCATGAAAATGTAATTTCACACTATCGTATAATTTAACTTACAACAAACCAGTGGACGGGATTTACTCTGAGATTGCAACTTCCTATACTTTAATGTGTTCATAAGTTGGTTATGTATACTTTAACTTACAACAAACCAGTTGACGGGATTTACTCTGAGATTGCAACTTCCTATGGCTATACTTTAGTGTGTTCATAAGTTGGTTATCTGTTAGCTTTAAGAAAGCGTATGCATGCAGTAATAAGTTGTAAACTTTGAAGTTCATTAAAAAGCAGTGCCTAAAGCTTAATAATTTGCTTTAGGAGTTTCTTACCAAATGCTTTATAATATAGTAAATATAAATCTCAAGAGGGGGGATAATGGATATCATGTTCATAGTTTTTATTGTAAGATCTAATAGTTTACCTCAATAGATGGCAACAGTAGAGTAGCATATTGAGGATCTCTACCAAGCATCTGAACAACTTCCTGATCAGTTTCCATACCCATAGCTTTCATGACCAACATAATGGGAACCTACAAAAAAGAAGAAAGAAAGACAGAACATGCTGAAAAAATGAAGGATCCTAATACGTTATAGGAAGTAATAACAATTTATCTTAGAATCAAATATAAAGAAATGTTAGGAACAAGTCAAGATAGAGATAAGACATACCTTGGAAGTAAATGCATTCAACACCAAATACACTTTCTCTTTCTCCATTCTGATAATTGTTTTACTTTTTGTCACCTCTGTGCTGCTCATGACAGATGCCTGGATGCTGGAAAGAAAAACAGGAAGGACATAATCAGTGAACCAAATGTGGTATCACAAAGAAAAGCAGATATAGGACAAAGAAATTTTAGATTCTGATTTTTTAATGAAGCAATACATAACCATCCTTTGATTCAAATTAGTTGGGTATATAGAAATCCAAATGAAAATGTACGAAGCCACATAGATGAAAGAACAATATGAAACATGTAATCATCTTTTTAATTTTCTTTTGTTTGAACTTCTCAATCATCTACTTACAATGGTGCTTGTTTGAGGCAAAATTGTTTTCCCTGGTTTACATATGTGCTCGTTTGTTGCATCCACCCATCTAAGAGATTTCTTTGTGCCGCGTAGTGAGCTACGTGGAGCGACAAACTAATGGGATCTAGGCTTTCACCTGCACTGCCTTCACCTAAAACATAGAAAGCTGCTGGTTCGGAGATCCCATGTCTATTTAAATAAACTTACAGCACCTACTTTTTTGCTTATAAAAGAATATGAATTCAAACACACATACTAAAAACAAGGATGATCAGAGAAACATAGTTCAAGAAAACAAACACTAGAAGAACTTTCTAGACACATATCTCAAAGAAAAAGAAAAAGAATACTCACCAACCCTTCTTATCTGTGTCTATAATTATCCTGTTCTTTGAAAGTTGTTCTTGAATTAAGATCACCTAGAATAATCAGCACAAACAACAACATACCATTACTAATATCACTTATGATTACACAAGACTAGACAAGACACAGAAAAATATTCAACTCCAAAGGAGGAAAGACAACTGCTCTATCTCTGATTGGCAGTCTAACAGAGCAGCAAAAATTCAGGTTCCATAAATATAGCAAAAGATATGGCACCTCAGAAAAGCTCAAACGAGGACTGCAATTACAGCAAGGAAAAAGGGCTTCTTAACCAATTAATTTTGAGGTAGAATTGAAATTGAAGTTCACAAGAAACTCCTGAAAGGTGAACAGATCCTAGAAGATGCTGAACACCATTTCTATCAATTTTTCGGCAACACTTCTGTTTTATGTCTACCATTTGCATTTTCTATTCGGATTATACTATTCAAAAATGTAAACAAGGAAAAAGAAAACATAAGTGTTGTAAAATAACATCTAAACATACAAAAGATGGCATTAAATGGTGCATTTTAGTTTTTCCTGGGGTTCCGTCCCCTTTTCCACAAAAAAAATGGGGAATTTTATATTTTTTTAATAATTTTGGTGAAATTCCTTTTCGATGATGTTTTCTTTATTACTATGTAAGGAGTTGTGGCAGGACCGCAGAAGCCATTTCTAAACCTCATATTTAAGTATCCAAGGAATCTGAAATAGCAACATATAGCAACATATTTGAAGATGGGCATCCGGGTTGATAAAGATCAAGTCAAGTCATGGCCCAAGACCAACACAAATTGACAAGCACATAATGGAAGAAATTTCGTAAGAACAAAGTTGGCTTTACACTTAAAGTCAAAGATGCTACATTGTGTTGTGCACTAAATTATTGCCCTTCAATCTATAACAGAAATCTAAGTACTTTAAGGTGCAGACAGGACAGCCATTTAATCCTATTGATAAAGATATACAACTGAAAAAATTTACATTCATAATAAACATTTCTAACAATGAGACAGCATTCTTAAAGAGCGATAGAAATTAAAGAAATGGCATAAAATTTGTAAAACTTTAAGACAGTAGGTTACCTTTTCATTTCCTTTCACAATAAAATATCCACCTGGGTCAAGTGGGCATTCACCTATTGGAGACATGAATGAAAATTAGTCTAGATATAACTGCTATGATAAGTGGCTAACATGAATTCACATGCATATAGGTAGAGTGCCATGTATGATTTATGTTGTTCTATAGCATACAAACCGAGTTTTGCTAGTTCATCTTCATCCTTGCCATACAGAACACAAGAAGAACTCCTTAACATGATAGGCATTCTTCCTATAATAACATCTTTCTGCAATATCATATAAGAAAGCTTTAAACACCAAAACTTAGAAAGTGATACTACAAAGATTAACAAAGATCTATAGCATACCTTGAATTGTGGATGGGTAATACGACCATGGCTACCATTACAATACTCAATGTTCACATAAATTGGAGCGGCATACCTACATCACTCGGCACATAAGACACAGATGAAGGGGGGAAAACAAAGGCAAGATCAAGATAGTCGAAGGTTATTGCATTGACAATGGGGAAGATGAAAATTAAGCAAGTAGCCAATGATACTCAATTCACTTGCCACTCAAGCATGAAAACGAGTAATACCAGAATAATTAGAATGAATCGAAACCGTAGAGCCATACACAAATCCACAAGCAACTAAATCAACTTCTAAGTCGTCCACTAGTGGTTATGCATGGGTAGTGTTTGTGCGCTCCTATTTGACAGGATTCAAATATAACTAAAAAGAATAACCAACTATGATGCAGATATAACTAAAAGATCAACTAAATTAGAACTGTAAGAAATAACACAAACAGCAACAAGAAAGAGGCTTACGTCATGTCGCTTAGCCGACACTTTTGAGGGGTTAGTGAGTCAGTCACACCATCAACAACTACAGAAGGCTTTCCAATCCAAACATCTGTATATCTGTCATCAGCAGAAAGAAAAAAAACTTATTACTTGACAGCTTACAATAAGAGAATGATTTCCTCCACTGCAAAACGAAAAAGGTCGGTGTTCACTGTACACTTTAAGATGTAATTTCCTATTAGTACTGCTTGTATCATTGTATGTCCTCAAAAGTCAAAGTACTTACTTTGAAACCAAAGTGTTGTGTTTTATTTTTGAAGTTGAAGGCAATACTAGTGTGGTTTGTGTGCAATTCTGAACTAAGAAAAGGTGTCACCAATCAACATTAATAACAAATTAATTAAAAACTGCAATAAACTTGCAGGTAAAATCCATAAATAACATATTTGGATCTTTAAATTTATAAAATCCACAAGTAAGACAAAGAATGGCATTGTTCTACCTCAGGTAGACGCTAAGATCTTTAAACGTCACAAGGTCGTTAGCTCGCACAATCTTCTTTATTTCAGTTCTTACAAAATAATTGAAAGATTCCAGATGTTGCTTCACCAAACCCCTGACCTGAAACTCCAAAAGTTAACACATACAAGCAGACATCCATAACTGTTTGCAAAATCGATTGCAAAACTGATGTTTAAATATGTATCAACGTCCATAAATGTTGGCAGAATAGATTGCAAATTAATATTTAAATATATGTATATCCATCCCTTTCAAATATATAATAGTGTTCCTTTTTTTTCATCTCTTCCTTTTTATGCTTTGTAAACTATATTACTGAAACATTTGTTGACATTATGAGTTCTCAACTGATTGAAAATATCACTCTAATAATAATGGTAACAAAAATAATAACATAAATAGGGACAAAGGCTTGGATAAACATTAGAAGTACAGTCATCGTAATTATATTCCTACAGTTTGATACATTGTTCTGAGACAATAAAAGATTATAGTTTCTTTCTGGTCTCCTCCATTTTGTTTCTAGAGACAACTACTAGAACAGATAGATGTCAACTCATATGTAAATAATGTGAGCTATGATCATTAAAACCATATCCAAATTATGAAGGCAACAGATTAATATACCCTAACTCTTTGTGTGAAAGCTAATGATTTTTCAAATGCAAATTTGCTGTGTATAAATATTATGCACTTCAAAAGTACTGGCAAAATCATAAACTTTAACAAGCAACCTTGATAAATGAATCATGATCCTTATCATTATCATTATCTATTACTCTAGATAATTCATCACACCAATCCAATCCATTGCTTTTTACTCTAGGTTGTTTCTAAAAGATTGTAAATATATATGTGTGTGTGTGTCAGTTATCAAGTTCAAAAGTAATCCAATTGACTTCCAATAGCTTTCCTAAATACTACTTCAGATTTCTAAAAGCAAGAGATCATTTCACTTATGATCAATTAAAAAAAATTATAATCCAAAATTCGTAATGCATTTACCTTGAGAAACTCAGGAAGCAACTGGAACTTATCGACAGCAGACTTCACCGGAGCAGCAAGAAACTGCTTGTCAATCCCTTCTCTGCTGAAAGCAAAATGAAAAAATAATCATCAAATCAGGAACATGATGATTACAAATGATAGTAGAACAGATGCCATACCCTTCAAGACTTGCATCCAACATAGCAGAGTCTTCAATTGCTCCCATGATCAGAAAAAATCTAAGGGTGTTTGTGTTTCAGTTACAGAGTTTAAGGAGAATGGAGATGACCAGGGGGGAACCAGGTGGTTTCTTGAAGCCTCAAACCACAAAACAAGTTTATATTTCAGTACCCAGGAAGAAAGATGGGTGCAAACTAACAATGAACAAATGCTTGCTTTACGTCTCCTACAACAAAACAAGAAAGATGGCATCAAGCAAGGTTGTATAAGAACAAAAGAAAAAAATGTAGCATAAAGAGATTTGTAATGCCCTACAATCATAATAACATTTCTACCAAAAATGGCAGCTTGACCTATTCGTGAAGTCATGTTATGCCATTTTATAACTTGTAAGAATATGTATACAGATATACACATATATGATAATTTCAAAAATTATATATACACGTACGACTAATTACTATGGATGATGCCATATTAAGTAGACAGTCACTATCAAATACCATCTCTAAATAGTTTTCTTCCAAATGTGGCATCATCAAACAAGCTAGACGAATGAGATACATACTCCTTTCTATCTTTCTTCTCTTTGTCGGGGTGTAGGCTTCTAGATAGCCGGCTCTAGCCGTCTTTTAGGTTTAGCCTTAATATGTTTGTCTATATATATATATATATATATAGGGGTGGGTTCAAATGTGAACCACTTTTTGGTTGTGAACGTGAGGACAACCGAGAGCGCGACACATGGCGGATGACTAGGCGCCACGTAAGATCCACCGCGGATGACTAGGTGCCACGTAAGATCCACGGCGGATGACTAGGCGCGATTCATGGGAGGGCATTGAATTAAAGAGGGAGACCACACTTAAAGTCGCCACGTGTCGCGCTCTCGGTTGTCCTCACATTCACAACCAAAAAGTGGTTCACATTTGAACTTTCCTCTATATATATATATATATATCTTGTATTTGTAAACATTGATGTAGCATCTCAATACAAAAAGAAAACTCTAGTTCCCCCCGTGGACCAGCCCGATTACCCCAGTCGTGTGAACCACGTAATTCTCGTGTTCTTCTCTTCTTTTTCGGTTTGTGTTTGTATGTGTGACGTTACCATGAATTACAATGTTGCATGGTGGCATGCAAAGTAGCAACATGTTTACATTAGCATAATTTTCATGCAAGAAGGTAGGTTCCAATCCAATCATATGCATTCCAAAGTTCATAATTAGAAACTAATTTATTGCTAATTGCAAGGAGGAACAAAGCATAAACAGAGGGTCAAATTTCTCACAATTTTGACTAGGGTTATGTTATGAACATTAGAGTCCCCATATCCAATTTAGATGTGTAATGTTTTATGGAAGATTGGATGATGAAAATCAATCATACAACAACAACATCAAGTATTAATAAGTATCATTCGATTGAAGGATCGATTGTATGAAGTAATTCTAAACCCTAGATCATCTAATTTCAACTTACCCATTGATCGATGGTGGTCGAGAACTCAAGGAAACAGGGACGATAAGAGGTTTTCTACGCAGGGTTTTAGAGGGCGTTTAGGTAAAACTATAAAAGTGGTTATCAACTTATGTAAAAGTAAAGTATTGGGCCGTAAGAATTGGACCGAACAAAAATAAACCGTGACCGAGATTGGCACCGGTATCGGCATAGATAATTTTTATTAGCAACTAGTCCAGTACCCGCGCGATGCGGCGGGTGTAAAAGTTAGTGTAGATCAATAACAGATAAATTAGCGAAACTCGTTAAAAAATCTAATTTCTATGTTCAAAAACAAAATCGTAACAATTTAACAATGTATAGATAAAATGACATAAACAAAAATGAAGTTTTATTAAAATCATAGAAGATTAGGATGAATAACTCGGGTTTGTTAATTCAGACCCATGATGTTGAGATAAATCGCACCAACCTCATCATTTTAAGCACTGCATTCGATAATTGCATTTGAAAAATCCTTGTTCAACATCCAAATATTATACCTCTTAAAATCCCTTCTTTTAACATCCAAAAACCATCACCATATCCCTATCCATTTCCAACCTGATAACCATACTGTAACAACCATCAAATTGGAAATTACTCTATCATTATGTCTTGGTTAAGTATGCACCACTTGAAAGAAAAGGTGTACAACTTCAAATCATCGTATCTCTACAACATTTAAACCATTTGAAATTTTAGATGACGATCCTTACAATTCATTTTTTCATATGTATGGTAACCTAAGTTACCTAACAACATGTTTATTCAAGGAGACAAGGACTTAAATGCCATCCAAAAAATATAGACTACAAGCACCATGTGCACATGGTTTTGTTCATTAAGTTGATTCAGCCAAATACAACTATGTTATGAACTAAACATTAATTATAATATACAAAATATTAAAAACTACAAAAAGAATATTTGTCAGACATTGGGGGTGTTCTTACCATGTGATAACTTACAACGGTTATGAGACAGAACAAGATGTAAATGGGCAAAGAAAAAGAATGGTGTTAATTGGTGCATTTACTGATTTAAACTTTAAGCTGAGCTTAATGTTATCTAATAGCTCTATTTGTGAAAGCCAAAATATCTATGGCACCTTCGGTAGCAGGTTTCTTTCCCTTGCTCATCCATCTGTTTCTCTTTGTTGGATTTCTTACTCAGCTTTAGCAAGTCATTTTTCATCAGCAATTCTTCAAGTTTTGTTGACTAAAATGACTAACTGCGATATATGAAGCTTCCTATTCTTCATAATAACATTATAGTTATTTGATCGTCAACTCTGTAGCTCTTCATGAAAGAATTGTAGCTCTTTCTGATTTCTAGTGCAACCTGTAATGTTGAACGAAATTACGAAAGCATATTAGCATGTGAAGTTAAAATACTCCCTAGTTCTTAGCATCTCCACTGAAAATTCCCACATATCAAAAAAGAACCATAGGGAAATGATTTTTGCAGTTAGGATTAAAAAAAAGCCTAGGACAAATGAAGAATAGGTACATAGATGAAGATAGAGATAGAAATTGATATAGTAAAAAAGAAATACATATGAAGGAGGAAGTTGTACCGAAGAATATTGATAAGTGGACCTAAACATATATGGAAGTATATGATTGTCAAAGACACTTGGAGGCACAAATTATTAACAAAAAAATCCAGCTCACAATCAAACGCAAAAATAATCATTAAGGGGGCGTTTACCAAACACTTACTCTGGTAAGCACTTATCAAGTCACATTACCTTATCGGATGCATATGACAAGGACCAAGAATCTTACCTGGTAAGAGCGAAGGCAAGGACTAAGAGGCTTACACAGTAAGTGATGGTTGTCTTCTTTTACCATGGTTAGCGCTTACCAGGTAAATTGTTGCAAATGATACTATTTTTATGGACTAAAAGCTTACCAGTAAGTAAGCTATAGAGTTAAATTTTACCGTTCAACACTTATCCGGGTAAGCATTTGATAAACAACTCCTAAGTGTTTATGATACCAAATCAATAACGTGAGAGGACATAAATACAATGAGTATTAAACTCAGGGATAATTGCTAACGGGGTCAAAAGCTTATTCAAACTTTTTTTCCACTCAATTTTGTTTTGTAATTCTCAAAGTTATTTAATCTAATTCTACTAACTTGCTCATCAGCCTTTGGATTTAGTTATAGTTCAAACACAATATAACAGACACACACACATACACATATATAAATATCACTCTAACCTTAGTTTTGTTTTTTTCAAAGTTATTAAATCTAATTTTGTTGTCCAAAGTTGTTAATTTTTTTTGTCAACTGAGCAAATATATGTAGCCTAAACAATTAAGAATTCAATCAATCATATGTAGTCAAACAGAATCTTTAATGATGTAAAGGGTATGGCTTAAATTGAAGCATGAGAAAGCATATTTAAAAATGTAAAATCAGATGGTAAACATCTAGAAATTCAAAAACCACCTGCATATATGTGAAGATAGCTTCGGTAGTTCAAACATCATCTCTATATAAAGGTTTCTTCCCTACATGCATAGTACCTGCAGATCAAACAGTTTTCTTTTGAGGACTTTCAACAAACACTTGATAAGCAATGCAAATAACCATAGAATGTAACTCAAAATCAATGACTTGCACAATGAATTTGAAACCTAAACTGATTAAACATTGATGGGCTAAGATAAAACTAAACATTGTAATCAATTGTTAGGGAAGAAAAAACTCGAAAAATGAGAATGCATACCCATCGAAGCTCCAAGATTTCCACAAGAGCACCACCCCACGTACCAAATGCAATGGCAGGGGAACCATTTGTAACCATCATTGAATCTAAGAAAGTCTCAACAGTCCTATGCTCAAACATATACGGGTTTGTCTCTAACACAAACATCAAAGTAGCGAAAGCCCTTTTAAGATTGTGCATATCATTCTTTTTTTTTTGGATGGGTGTCCGGGACAAAGCCCGGACAATTTTGTGCGTATCATTCTCGACCAAACATAGATGGTAATTAATGGGCTAAGAGTCACTGACTTGGTAATGACGATGAAAGCAATTTGAAAAAATGCCAGCTTCATTTGTGTTGTTACTTGACCTAACAAGGAGAAATAGTTTTAGGAAGAAAAAAATGGAATCCAAAAAAATTGTAACCTAAGTTGCGTGAGAAGCATGGTGCCATCAACTGGCATAATAATTCTATACCAATAACTGGTTGAATCATTTTTGAGAAATTCATGATCAACATGCATACAATTGGCAGAATAACAGAAATAACATAACATCTCCGAGGAAATCATCACCATAACTTCAGATCGAGAAGAACCATGAGTTGTTGAAGGAATCAAACAAAGAAAAAGTAAACCATAACTCTATTGTGCTAAATCTGATTAAGTCCTCCCCTAATCAAGGTAAGTTAAAGTTTACATTTTCCTCAAATTCTCACTTTTGTTTGAAATGCCATGAAAGAAATGATTTGAAGAAATCAATTAGTACAACTTACCTAAAACTCTGGAAGCCATTATCAAATTGGGTTTTTGTTTTTAGTTTGAGATTTGATCAGAAGCGTTACATCTATTTGTAAGAACTTGGACGACTTGCAACAAAAATACGTGACTCGTTAACACTCAAATCCTAAACTTGTTAACTAACATGAATAATTAATAACCAGAATTATGTCCACAAGTACATGTGAACAAAAATAAATTTAATTTGGAAGCATACCTAAATATAACTTTTGCATTGAGGAAGGGTTGTTGTCATTGAAACTTTGCAACACCCCTGAAAAACACAGAAAAACAACTCTACACATCAAAACTAAATTAGAAAACTACACATCGAAATGAGAGATACATATAGCAATAACAGAAGAAAGTGGGAGAGAAACAAAAGATGAACCTGAATGTGAGATGGTAAAACCCTGAAACAAAGAAATGGATTACCAAGAAATGTAAGCTACAGTACCGAAATCGACCCAAATCGATTAAGAAAATCAAGTAGAAGAAATCGACTTCAAAATGTAAGTTCCTGTACCCAGTCACCATTCTGATTCTGAATTAGGCAAATTAGGCGATAGTGATAAGCGGGAACCTTGGGGAGAAACATGGAGAGTGAGGAGGAGGACGTGGGAAAGGGAAGAGAGGAAGCAGGAGGACGTGGGAAAGGGAAGAGAAGAGGGTTATGCATGGGAGGGTTGTACATAAAGCTTAGGAAGTTGTAAATGTTTGAATTCAGTTTTCTTGACTTTTTAACTGAATTTTGGGGATATTTCTTTTATATATAGGTATATAGATTTTCAGTTCCGATGCCAAATATTCGGGTAAAAATTCAGGACCAGCCCAAAAATTTAAAAGACGGTATAATATTCTTGCTATAATAAAATAAAGGGGATAGTTCTCCGAAATGTATTGAACTATCTCCAAAAATCTATTGTGTGTATCCAACTACAAAAAATGCTATTGTGTGTATTAAATTTTATTTTTTTTGCTATTGTGTTACAAATGACTTGTAATTTTGGTAAACTGATACACACAATAGAAGAAAAAATAAAGTTTGATACATTAAAAAAAAAGTTTGATACATACAATAGCAAAAAATATAAACTTTGATACACACAATAGCATTTTTGGTAGTTGGATACATACAATAGATTTTTGGGGATAGTTCAATACATTTCGGAGAACTATCCCCTAAAATAAAAGTAATTTTAATTATATTATTCAAAAAACCATTGTCATCACCATACGTATCAATAATCAAGAAATTGAAAAATGAATGATAATTGGATTAAAATTTTTGATGAAACTATAATAAGTTCTCGGATTCTTGTATTTATAAACCCACAAAAACACATAGAGAGTGCGTGTGTTTTATTTTGCCGCTTTTGGCATATTCGTTTATGTACTTTAAAAATCTCGTTATGTTGGTAACTTATTTATTGGGTTTGTATATGCTAAAGTAATTTAATTTTTAGGTAAAAAAAATTGTTAAACAAATGAATAATCTTTATTTGTAGGCAATTTAACTTTCGTCAAGTACATGTCAATCGTTTCCAACCGGGTTTTTGACCGGAAAACCAGCACCGGCACCGATATTATCTATACGGTCCTGTTTTTTATCCTAAAAATTGCCATTTTCGGTTCCGGTTCCAAATCGGGTTCGGGCCGGTTCGGTTTTGCTTCGGGCGCAATGCTCACCCCTAAACTTATGTGGTGTGGAAAATGAGTTTTTTAAAAAAGTGTTTTGATTATCTTATTGTTGTACCATGAAGTTATAAATTGATAAGTTGTTTTTTAGTGTTTAGCAAATTCAGCTTATTTGTGCAAACGTACATTCTTTCATGTTATTGAGTTATTAGTTTTTTACTAATAGTATAGTTTATTTTTCTTTACGTATAACAAAATTAAACAAAAAAACCCAAACTTGATTTTGCTAAATGAATCAACTTGATGCAAAACATAGAAATTCCTTCAAAATTTCACGACTTTTCAACAGTTGATGCACAATAACATTAAACAAAATTCAGATTTCATGATTTTTCAAGAATTGAAACAGATCAACCAAACCAATCAAACAAATCGAACAGAGAGCATAAACAAAATGGATGAAACGTGAAACAAGTCAACCAAAAAGCATAAAGCATATCGGGCATAATTGCATAAACATGTTTGGGTTGCAAAAACTATATCGACCTTATAATGCAGATCAACGAGTAGAAAGCAATATATGACATACATGTCGTGTCGCCGGAGCAGCTTGGTGTCGTTGGACGAGCGTCATGTCACCGGATAAAACAAGCAGATCAGGTTGTCGATTAGATTATCAGCTAGTTTGCAAACATAATTTTAACTTGATAATCATATAATTTTGTTTTCTAATTAGGAAAAGTTGACAGTTGATTACATTAATATAGAAAAAAGAAAGTTGAACATCATCATATTATGTAAAACAAAAAATATTTTTTGTTGTATTTTAATGCATTTTATCCATATTTGTTACATACGAGGGGTTGTTTGTTTTTTGATATTAGCACTTAATCAACAATTATCGGGGGTAAAACCATTTATTCGGTCAGTGGTAGTTACAATCAGACTGTTTTTTTTTTCTGTGGTAAGTGGCAAAAACATCTAACCGTCCATTTTTTCAACAAGTGGTAAAATTAAGTCTAAAATTTAATCATATCAAAAAATCCAAATATGTCCTTCCATAATCTCGTCGTCGCTTATCCTCTTTAACGTGCCTACCCTCTTCGTCGACGCCTGTTACTGCTAAGTGCTCACTGGTGCTGACCCTCTCACGCGATCTTCCTCATCGCTGACTTTAGATATGTGTTATTCCACAAATTCATATGACTTCCTTGTAACACCCCTTTTTCCCTTTTACGCAAGTTAACGGATTTCCTTTAAGTTAAACTTATTTTGTGTATTACTGTTTCCAAAAGTTGAGGGGTTCAATTGTTAATTATGGAACTTAAGGGTTGATTAGAAGGATATAAGCCAAAGGAAACCCTCCACTCTCCTGGAAATCGATCATCAGGGAGTTGGGGGAGAGAGAGAGAGTTGGCGATGGAGAGATTTGAAGAGCAATGAGATCAAATTGAAGGCTTACGGTGGATCTATTGGGGTTGTGACTACTTAATTCGCATTAAAGGTATGATCTTTATGCTTGTACTCAATCATTGGTGTAGTATTGAATAATTCTTGGGTTAGGGTTAAGGGTTGGAAGTGATGACCAATTGAAATCTATGAAATTGAATGTTTATAAACGTTAGATTTTGACCATGGATGATGTAGAAACTTGATTTTGGCTTGTTTTGATCAAATAACTGTTTTAGGGCAAGAGGAGAGAGAATGGGGAAATTTTCGGATTTCCCGTTAGGATTGCGCGGCTGTGGGAAAACGGCTCGTTCTCCCTCGTCAACCGTTGGATCGTCGTGAAATTTGGACGGTAGGTTCACGACTCATCAATCTACAATCTGACCGGAGGGATTAGCGATCGGAGTTTCCAGTTGAGAGCAGCAACTTCCCGAAGTGGACTGGAATTTTCAGAAAGTCGAATTTTGGTGTTTTGAAGATTTGGGTGGTGTGTGCGTGCGATTCTCGAAGGCAAACAGCGGAGAATCAAGTGTGGTTTGTTAATAGATCTCAAGGTATGAATTCTAAACCCCTCTTTAATCGTTGGATGGTGTAGTCATCACGATTTGGGTCAAGTATGAGAGTTCGGGTTAAGTTTTGGGGGGTAATTGCATGAACACCGATTTGGGTGTAATTAATTAGTGTTTTGGTGTAATTATTGTCATGTGGTTGTAGGGGTGAGCAAAAACCGGACCGAAAACCGAAAAACCGAAAAAAAAAACCGAAAAAACCGAAACCGAAAAAACCGAAAACCGAAAAAAAACCGAAAAAAACCGAAAAACCGAACCGAAACCGAAAACCGAAAAACCAAATGGTTCGGTTTCGGTTTTGGCTCCAAAACCGAACCGAAAAAAACCGAACCGAACCGAAAATATTATATATTTAAAATTTTATATTATATATATAATATATATATATTTACATATATATTTTAGAATTTTATATTATATATATATAATTAGATATATTGTCGATTAATCGATTTTCTTCTTAATATTTCACAAAACTAGCAATTCTAACACCTCTTATGTACTCTTTAATTTTCAATTTCATATACTTCTAAATTTTGAACTATTAGGCTTCAAGTCTCAAGCTTGTATGTTTCTATCTTATCTTCAATAAATTGGTTTTTAAGAATGCAAACATATTTTTTGAACAACTTAAAGGAAAATTGTCAAGTTGAAAAATGGAAGAAATATAGAGTTATAAACCGAAAAACCGGGGAAAAAACCGAAAAAAACCGAAAAAAAACGAAAAAAAAATCCGAAAACCGAACCGAAAAAACCGAAAACCGAAAAAAACCGAAAAAACCAAAAACTGAAAAACCGAAAACCGAACAACGCTCGGTTTTCGGTTCGGTTTTTGCCAAAAACCGAACCGAACCGAACCGTGCTCACCCCTATGTGGTTGTGTATAATCGTTATGGGATGTTATATGAACTTGATTTCGATGGTTTCGGTCGAAATTGGAGTTGTAGTTAAAAACCCTCGTTGGTAGTCGCAACCCGCGACTTCCGTTTTGAGTCCGTTTTAAACCGTTTGGTCGAGGTAGTTTATGGGACTTCTTAGGGACTTGTTTAGGCTTCTTTTAGGACTGTTTGAGGGTCCTAATTATAGTTATAAATTGTTGCAAATTCAGGTGTTCGGTTAGAGGGATCGTACTAGTTTCGCGTGTTGGTTATCGCAGCGATTCAGGTGAGTTACACTGTGCTTATTTTATATTGTTTCGTGTGTATGTATGCATGGTTGTGTGTGACAGGGAACCACATGCCCTTGAAGAGTTGTGGGGGACAACCCGTGTCCTAATTGACGGGAGAGAGGGAACCACATGCCCTTGATGAGTTGTGGGGGCGGACTCGCGTCCTAAGCAGACGAGAAAAAGGGAACCACATGCCCTTGATGAGTTGTGGGGGCAGATCCGTGTCCTAAGCATGCGGAAATATATATATTCTCATGAGAATGGTTTATTATTTGGTTGAATCACTTTTATATTTGTGATGTGGATTGTTGACTTGATACGATGTGAATTGTATGTGCGATTGTGATAGCACCAGTTGTGGTATGTGCCCGCGTGGCAGTATGAAATAGGCATAGTGCTAGCTCACTAGGCGTTTTCGCTTACCCTTTCGTTGTTTACCTTTTTTTCCAGGATCTGGCTCAGGTGTGGATAAGGGCAAGGCCCCAGCTTGACTTTCCTGTGGAGGACGGTTCCGGTGACACCTTGACAAATTATGTTTTGGGTTTTATCTTATAAATAAATGGGATTTTTAGTTATTTAATTTTATTTGACGTTTATTTGAGCCGGTTGGCTGTGGATACATGTTTGTTTCATACTAAGTTAAGTTATTTAATCATTTTTATTTAAAACCTTTATGAAATCCCGTTTCTGAAAATTGGACGTTACATTCCTTCTTTTGACACTTCATATTTGTGTTTTTCATATACGTGTCTTCCTTCCCTTTATCCTATTGATTTCATTCATGTGGCCTTGCTTGACCTTGTGATTCACCACTGAGAGAGAAACAGAGCTCGTCAACCATTGTTGGGAGCTTGAGATAAGGTTTAACAATGGTGGAAGTTAGCATGGCAGGACTGGATATAACAGACCTGATTAAATGACCATTTTACCCTTGGAGAAATTTTTAGCATTTTTTTATGTAATATTCGATCTAAATGAAAATTAACAAAAAAAGAAAAAAAAGGAAATTCAATCTATGTATCAACAAAACTATAATCAAGTATATAAAAAAATCATAATTTGCAAGATAAATGATAGCGATATATATTATTAGTTGTATTTCGATCGAGTTTCAGGTATGAAATATTTTCCTCAAAAATCAAAATTAGGTGTGAAGTATTTCGGACCATGTCGGATTCGGATTTAATCGGGTTCAAGTTCGGATTTTAACAATATATGTTTTTCTTTTCTTTTTTCCACCAAATTAGAAAAAAACTAGAAATAGTGTGCAACAAAAATTTAAAGATGAATACATATTATATATATATATATATATTTTAAGTAAGAAAATTTAAATAAAAAAAATATCTGATGAAAAATTTACTTCTGTATTAAATATAATGACTATAAATTTAATATTAACCTTTCATTTTACATGTTTAATTATTAAAGATTAAAATTAATTCAAACTTCAAAATCCAAATTTCAAATGTTAAAAATTAAGTTAAACACTTAAGCTAAAAAAACAAGTTTAAATCTCAAGGATCTACATAACAAAATACAAAAAATATTAATAAAATGTTTTATTTGGGTTTCAGGTGAGTTCGGATAATAGGTACGGAGACCCTACCCGAACCAAGTAACTCGTCATAAAGTTGGATCTCGAAGATCAAGTTAGTTTGTGTTATGTAGGTTAGGTAGATTCGAGATTTTTTGAATCGGGTTTTCGGACTTGGTTGAGTTTTGTTCACCCCTAGGTATGAGGCAATTATAAAGAAAGAGAAAATCAATATGTATTTTGATGGGTATATTGGTGAACTTGACTTTACTCTACTTAGTTCCAGGGAGTAGGATGAGACATGCTTGTCCCATTATTGTTCTACATAGATGTCTACCAAACATGGGACAAACCTGTTATGTAATACCCTGTCCCATCCTGCGTACCTAATGCACCCTAAGACTCAATTTCACACTTTAGCACCATTACTTAAAAATCAGAAGTGAAAATAGATTCAGACATCATCATCACTTAAAAATCAAATAATACCTAACTCTTTTTGTATAAGTAATAAATTTGAAATGAAAATAAAAGTAGTAGCATTTTATGTGTCATTTTAACCATGTTTAAAGTATTTGAAAAGTAAATGTCAATTCATGACTTTAGTATTCAAAGGTAAATGTTAATTCATACTATTTTTATCAATGGAATATGAACTTGATATCTACGAGTGGTTTAAGTAAACACTTATCAATTAAGAGATTCATCTTAATTAACCATATCATATAACATTTTTTATTGATAAACACTTTAAACTCAGCTAGCACTTACTTACTGAGTAAACATTTCGGTTTTTGCCATATATATTAATTTACTAATATCAATAAACGTTTACTCAGTAAACATTTAGTCAAGAAACATTTTTTTTAACAACTTGTTGGTGCAATGGAGTATCATCGTGCCACCATAGCATCAAGTCACAATGACCCTAGTTCAAAACTTCTTCAAAAATAATAACCACCCCACCTTAGTCATACAGTTTCCATTTAAAGAGCTACAATGCATCAGCCGAAGTTCAAACCCGAGACCCGTTCAGGGAAAAAGACGGTGCGAGGATGCATTTTGACATGTTTTAAAAAATATATGTGTTTTAAAAAAGAAAAAAAATTTGGGCAAAACCTAATGGCAATGCTTAATAGTTTCAAACTTTGGGCCTCATTCAACAAACCACCAACTCTATAAAAAGCCCGATCCAAATTTCCAAAACCCTAATCCTCCATCTCTCTTATACCGTGTGATTCAGAAAGCGCGGCGGAGAAGAAGAAGAAGCGCAGATTCAGCAGCAGAAAAATGGTGAAGTTTTTGAAGCCAAACAAGGCCGTGGTGGTCCTCAACGGCCGTTTCGCCGGCCGGAAGGCCGTCATCGTCAAGCAGTTCGACGACGGAACTCGCGACCGTCCCTACGGCCACTGCCTGGTCGCCGGAATCGCCAAGTATCCGAAGAAGGTCATCCGCAAGGACTCCGCGAAGAAGACCGCAAAGAAGTCGCGTGTGAAGGCATTCATCAAGCTCGTGAACTACAACCACATAATGCCGACCAGGTACACGCTCGACGTCGATCTCAAGGACGTCGTCTCCGTCGATGCGCTCCAGTCGCGTGACAAGAAGGTGACGGCTTGCAAGGAGACGAAGGCGCGTTTGGAGGAGCGTTTCAAGACCGGGAAGAACCGTTGGTTCTTCTCGAAGCTTCGATTCTGAGGAAATGAGATGAGTTTGATTTGAATTGAATTTGCTTCAGGTTTTGTTTGCTATATTTGTGTTTTTTTGAAGTTTTTAGTTTATGAATGAATGACGATGAATCATCGATGATAGACTGATTAATGCTAGCATTTACTTTCGTTTTCAAATTGATTGATTTTCTGGCGATTCGTGATTGATTTTTCAGAGGATTAATCGTTCGAACTTCGTGTTTGTGGTTTAGATTTGTCGTTTGAAATGATTTTGGTGAACTCCTTTTGCTCATTAATCTATAGCATCAGCTGACTTGAGTAAATTAGGGCTAATTTACAACTCAAATCGAACAAGTTTAGTGTGTTTGTTTGGGGTTGTAAGTAGAGATGTAGTTTCAATGGTTCAGCTGGTGCTGTTTACCAAACCAGTAACTTAAGCGGTCACGGCTATCAAAATGGATTGTTGGTAAGTGACTCTTGCCGGTGTGCGCTAACTGCCTAATCGGCTAGGAGTCTTATCCCATTTTCGATGTTTGCTATGTTTCTTTTGTATTTTTGTCGGATAAGTTTCTCGATCCTTACCCTACTCACCATTTTAAGCAAGTGAAACATGGTAAGCGATTGGTAAATGATGTTGGTGGTGTTTGGGGTTGCTTTTGAAACAACTTATTGGCTTATTTCTGTTTGGGGAAGGAATAAGTTGTTTTTGAGTGTTTGGATTGGAGTGCGTACGGCTTCTCCAAGAATAAGATAGTCACTTTTAGAAGGCAATTGGTTTTAACTTTTCCAAGAAGGAGATAAGCACGTTTTCATACAAGCATAAGTTGTTTTTAAACGCAATTTGTAAGCGCAATCCCAAACACCACCTAAATCTATGTTCTTCCTATATGCCTATAAAACTAAACTTGCCACTTTTTTACTTGCACATTTCGCTGGTTGTCACAAAAAGATACTCATATCGCTTAGATATGCTTACTAGGTGAGAATTCAGACTTCCTCCAAACTTACATCAATGGGAAGTTCTGAACATGTGGAATAGGTTGACTTGAATGAGAAAAATTGTTGAGTAAATGAGCTAAGTAAACCCAAATCAAGATGATGCCCAGATTTGAAAACAAACATAAACTCACATCAAGATGATGGGCAGATATTGTTGAAGAAGTGAACTAAAGGTCTTCACAGCAAATCTGAAGCTTCTTCTCAATGTGCCCATATTAACTGCCAAATTGGATGAAGGCAGAGCTCACTGTAAATGTGACTGTCGTACTTGCAGGGTGGCCCTAGGCTCAAGTCCTATCTTTAAACCACATTGACGGTTTTGAATCAAGTGTCAATCAAAACTAAAAACCCCAAACAAAATCAAATTGGCTTTGAGTCAAATGAGACGTAAATAAAAAACCAAATCGAATGAAAAGGCGTGTTCAATCAATCAAACAAAATCGCAAACGGGAAGCGTTGGTCCTCGTTGCAAAGTGAAAACCCCCAATGCTAAAAACGTTAATGGAAGGAAGAAGGGAAAGAAATAGCATTCTTCTTGGGGCAGTGTGTAGCAAAAGGGGTAGAGATGGGTGTGAGTTTTTGTTTCACACTTTCTCTACAGGTGTGTTCCTATATAATCTACAGAAAGTTTACTAAATCATTTTCAAAAATAATTCTAAAAAATAATCTACAGAAAGTTTACTAAATCATTTCTTTTAGAAATATATAACATCTATGTAACACTCAACCCCAATTTAAAATTTTAGATAAAATTTTTTTGTAATTTCAAATAATAAATCTCACATAAAATAACACATAAATATACGTTTTCAAATCCCAGTTAAAGACATATTAATATCCCATAAATTAACCAACGGAAAATAGCAATTGGATCGGAAAGCCATCAGTCGGGAACCCTCAAGCCGGAGCCTTGCCTTTATCAACACCGGAGCTCGTACCTAAAAATATTAAAAACACGAGGGGTAAGCTCAACCGCTTAGTGAGTAAATCCACATACAACACATATAATTTAATGCACATACATAACATCCACATTAACAGCTGAACGGTTTCCCGTTACCGGACCATCACGCAATCCAGTCTCCGCGGTTTCCCGCCCGTGGGTCATCACGCAACCCGAAACATCACCACGAAATCATACACCACGTATACACATAAAATCATAAGTATCGCATGTAAACCCACTCACCTCGATATACCACGGATGAAATCACAACCGAAAAGTCAACTCAAACCTTTCCCGCAACTCTGAAAACCAATATATATATATACACTAGTTTAGATTCTACTCACAACGCGAACCAACCCTACGGGGTTATTTGTGACCTAAAAAATACAACACTCTTGTGGCGCGAGGCCGTCCCAAGCAAATATCGATTCTAACGACATCGACGGCGACCGTGGATAACCACTATCACCGCCGGCCGGATTATTAAACCACCGCAGCCGCCGCGACTAGCGGGCGACTACGGATCGCGACCCGAACCACGGCGGCAGCAGCGTACACCGCCACCACCACCGCTGACCCATTCCCCGGCAGCAGCGGCGGCGTAAGGCCACCTCCACCGCCGGCCCCGTTTGCTAATCACGGCAGCGACGGCAGCGGCTTATGTACCGCCACCACCGTCGAAACACACACATACACCCACACGGCAGCCGCAGCAGCAACGGCGCAAGGCCACCGCCACCGCGGGTCGCCGGAAATCCATATCAACAACAAAAGCAACCACGGCGGCTGCGATTGGGTGAACCGCCACCACCGTGGCTCGATAAAAAAAAACGCAGCAGTGGGGTGGTGTCGCTGCCACCCCCGATCATAACCAAAACGACAGTAGCGGCAGCGGTGTCGCCACCACCGCCGCCGGAGGACGACCGCAACAGCAGCGGTATTACACCCTCGCCGGGCCACCGCCGCTGAGAACAACCGCAACCGCCACCGTCAGGAACCACGACGGCAGCAGCGGCCGTAGACCACCACCACCGCCGCGCATTCAACGAGGCATGGCAGCGGCGGCGTGTATAGCCACCGCGCGGCCGCCTACCGATCCCGGGGGTCGGTCCTCGTACGACAGCCCACCGCCACCAGCCAAAGCCGGCGACGGCGGCAACCCAAGTTGCGGCGCAAGGAGTACCGGGGGGGGTTTTACCTTACGACGGCGACGACGACTCCGGCGATTCTCCCGACCTCTCCTCTCTCCGGCTTTCTCTCTCGACAAGAAACACAATGAGACGAGGGTTACGCTCCTAGGGTTTTTATCTAGACTAACGGGCCTCTCCTTTCTTTCTTGTACCTCAAGCAAACCCTTAACCCTAACCCTAATTTTATAATAATATTAACTTTAATAATAACATTAATAGATAAACAAAATAAATAAATAAATAATTAAAAACGGGTCGTGACAACTCTCCCCCACTTACAAGGATTTCGTCCCCGAAATCAATCTGAGAACAGCTCCGGGTAGTGCTCTCGCATCTCTGCCTCCGGCTCCCAGGTCCACTCGGAACCCTTCCGATGCTGCCACTGCACCTTCACGATTCCGATCTCCCTGCGTCGTAACCTCTTCACCTTCCGGTCTATCACCGCTACCGGCCTCTCGACGTAATTCAGGCTCTCGTCCACCTGAATATCGTCTAAAGGAATATGAGCCGTCTCGTCGGCGAGGCACTTACGCAACTGCGAAACGTGAAAAGTGCTGTGGATCTGGCCTAGTACCGCAGGCAGCTCCAAACGATAAGCCACCTTCCCAACACGCGCGAGAACCGTGAATGGTCCGATGTAACGAGGCCCCAGCTTGCCTCTCTTTCGGAACCGAATCACGCCCTTCCAAGGAGAAACCTTGAGTAGAACCCGATCTCCCACCTGGAACTCCAAGTCCGATCTACGACGGTCAGCATAGCTCTTCTGTCGACTCTGAGCCGTCCGCAATCTCTCCCGGATCATCTGAATATCCTCCGTAGTCCTCTGAACAACCTCGGTGCTACCAAGAACACGCTGTCCTACCTCACCCCAACAGATAGGAGTACGGCATCTCCTTCCATAGAGCATCTCAAATGGCGGCATCCCGATGCTCGAATGGTAGCTGTTGTTATACGAGAATTCCGCCAGAGGCAGATACGTATCCCAACTGCCACCGAAATCCAGAACGCAAGCTCGTAACATGTCCTCCAAGGTCTGGATGGTCCGCTCACTCTGACCGTCTGTCTGAGGATGGTACGCGGTGCTAAAATGCAACCTAGTACCCAACTCCGAATGGAATCTCTCCCAAAACCGAGAGGTAAAACGCACGTCCCGGTCCGAAATAATCGACACTGGCACTCCGTGCCTCGACACCACCTCATCCACGTAGATCTTTGCCAGCTGCTCTGCAGTCGAACTCTCCCGGATAGGAAGGAAGATAGCGCTCTTGGTCAAGCGATCAACTATGACCCAAATCGCGTCAAACTTCCGAGGGGTTTTCGGAAGCTTGGTGATCAGATCCATAGTTAGGTTTTCCCACTTCCACTCGGGAATCTCAAGAGGCTGCATCTTGCCGTGAGGCTTCTGATGCTCAGCCTTGACCTTCAGACAGGTCAAACACGACTCCACGTACCGTGCCACGTCTCTCTTCATCCCTGGCCACCAGTAACCTGTCCGCAAATCCCGATACATCTTTGTAGCTCCCGGATGAATTGAGAATCTAGACTTGTGAGCTTCCTCTAGCAAGGTCTGACGTGCCGTACCCGCACGAGGAACCCACACTCGCCCAAATCGCGTCAGCAACCCACGACTATCTCTGACCAACGCGGCCATCTGTCCCCGAATCCGCTCCCCGTTCTGGTTCTCCTCTCGACTCGCCTCCTCTTGGGCCCGTAGAACCAAGTCCAAGAAGGAGGTAGTCACCGCCATCTTCAGGTGTGAGATACGAAGCGGCGCGTGCTCCGTCTTTCTGCTCAAAGCGTCCGCAACCACGTTAGCCTTCCCTGGGTGATAGAGAATCTCGCAATCGTAGTCCTTGACTACGTCAAGCCACCTCCGCTGTCGCATGTTCAGATTCGGCTGCTCCAAGAAGTACCTCAAGCTACGATGGTCCGAGAAAATGGTGCACTTCACCCCATACAGATAATGCCTCCACAACTTGAGAGCAAAAACAACCGCCGCAAGCTCGAGATCATGCGTGGGGTAATTAGCCTCGTGAGGCTTCAGCTGCCTCGAAGCGTAGGCTATCACCCGCCCCCTCTGCATCAGAACACAACCCAGACCCAGCCGAGATGCGTCGCAATAAACTGCCATGTCTTCCACCCCTTCCGGTAGAGTTAGAACCGGAGCCTCACACAGCTTCTGCCTCAACGTGTCGAAAGCCTTCTGCTGCTCAGAACCCCAAACGTACGGCTCACTCTTCTTTGTCAGACGCGTCAACGGTACCGCAATCTTAGAGAAATCCTGGATGAACCGTCGGTAGTAGCCGGCTAAACCCAGGAAACTCCGGATTTCGGTAGGTGCCTTCGGAATTTCCCAATTCATAACTGCTTCGATTTTTGCTGGATCCACCTTGATGCCTTCCCGGTTAATGATATGGCCCAAGAACTGAACCTCCTCCAACCAGAAAGCGCATTTCGAGAATTTGGCGTAGAGACGCTCCCTCCTCAACACCTCAAGCACCTCCCGCAGATGCATCACATGCTCCTCCTTCGTCTTCGAGTAGATTAGAATATCGTCGATGAAAACGATCACGGACCGATCAAGCATCGGGCGGCACACCCGGTTCATGAGGTCCATGAAAGCTGCGGGAGCATTGGTAAGCCCGAACGGCATTACCAGAAACTCGAAGTGGCCGTAACGGGTTCGGAAAGCGGTCTTGTGGACATCCGCTTCCTTCACCTTCAGCTGGTGATACCCTGACCGAAGATCGATCTTAGAAAACCACGAAGCCCCCTGAAGCTGGTCGAACAGATCATCAATTCTAGGTAGAGGATACCTATTCTTGATGGTAACCTTGTTGAGTCCACGGTAGTCGATACACATACGGTGACTCCCGTCTTTCT
The DNA here is from genome assembly GCA_030169165.1 of Centaurea solstitialis. NCBI lineage: Eukaryota > Viridiplantae > Streptophyta > Magnoliopsida > Asterales > Asteraceae > Centaurea > Centaurea solstitialis. The sequence goes on from CM058046.1 coordinate 8,352,714, forward strand.
TCTTCACAAACAGAATCGGTGCACCCCACGGTGAGCTGCTCGGGCGGATGAACCCCTTCCCCGAGAGCTCCTGCAACTGCTCCGATAACTCCTGAAGTTCCGGCGGAGCCAGACGGTAAGGAGCTCGCGCAATCGGAGCTGCTCCTGGTACCAAGTCGATGCCGAACTCGATCTGCCTATCAGGTGGAAGGCCAGGCAGATCCTCTGGAAACACGTCTGGAAACTCGTTGACCACTGGCACCTCCGCTACCGACAGCTTCTTCTCCTTCGCCTGATCCGCCATAGCATAGACTAAGAATCCCGTACACCCCCGCTGGATGTATCTCTGAGCTTTCGCCATAGAACAGAAGGATGTAGATATCCTTCTTCCCTTACCGTACACAACCAATTCTCCCCCACTTGGGTTATGGATGCGTACACACTGCCCCGCAACATCAGTGGTCGCCCGGTTTGGAAACATCCAGTCGATTCCGACAACTACGTCCACTCCGTTCATAGGAATGGGGATGAGATTGATGCTGAAACGAACTCCAAAGATGTCAATGCTGCATCCCCGGTATACATGCTCGACCACCTGCACTTCCTCCGCTGCTATGTCGATTGCCTGAGGACTATCCAGATTACCGAGCTTGATCTGGAAGTCCTTACAGAACCTACGCGACACATAGGACCACGTGGCCCCCGTGTCGAAAAGTACTAGAGCCGGTTTCGAGTTGACAGGAAATATGCCTAAAGTTCACATTTAACGGCAGATACACTATTTTATCACTAACACATAAAATATGCTACTAACAGTAATCGTACGAAAATATAACAAGGAAAAACCTGTAATCACGTCCGGCGCCGTCTGCGCCTCCTCAGCAGTCATCTGAAAAGCTCGCCCACGGGTGGTAGCTCCACTCTTCCCCTGAGTAGTGCCGTCGGTGATCCTAAGCGTCGCTGGCGCAGGGGCCAGGGCTGGCGTCTTCTTCAGCTGAGGGCAATCGGGCTTGATATGCCCCGGCTGATAGCAGTGAAAGCAAAGCCTAGCAGTCTCCTTGCAGTCCTTGCTGAGGTGGCCCGTCTTGCCACACTTGTAACACGATAGCTCCCGCGGTCTGCACTCACCCCGGTGGTAACGCCCACACTTTGGACAGCTCGGGGTCCCGCTCCTGGTATCTGTCCTAGTTCCCTTGAATTTCTTTGCTGGCCCTGACTGATCTTCCGCCTTCCGCTTTCCTTGCTGCAGTTCCTCCAACACCAGTTCCTGAGACCGCGCTACCTCCTGCATGTCACTGAGGGTCTTACACCTCCCTGTGGCCACCGCCTTTTTGAGTTCCGGCTTCAGCATCCCCAAGTAACGAGCCATCTTCAGCGACTCGTCGTTCGCGTACCCCGGTACAAACAGCAGCTTCTCCAGGAACTGCGCGGTAATCTCATTCACCGACTCTGTCGTCTGAGTCAGTTTCAAGAACTCTGATGCTATCCGTTCCTTTTCGATGCGAGGTGCAAACTCCTCGTCAGACAAAGCCCGGAAGTCTCCCCAGGTCAACGCAGTGATCTGTGCCTCCGTGTATTTCTTGAGCGTCAGCTCCCACCAATCCTTTGCAGCTCCACGAAGAAGGTTCACAGCAAAAAGAACCTTCGAACCATCAGGGCACCCACAAGTGCGAAAGGCTCCCTCGACCGCCGAGTACCAGCGGTAGCAAGCCACGGGATCCTTCTTCCCGTCAAATAATGGCGGTTGGCACGCCATGAAGTCCTTAAAGGTGATCCCACGAGGCTGGGATTGACTCGAGCTCCCAGTACCTAAGCTACGGGCCGTGAGGGCCACGTCAATGCGCTGGTCCATGGTTTGGATCAGTTCGTCCCTCATCTGGTTAAACAGCCCCGGCAGCATCTGCTGTAGGGTCTCAGTGATTTGGGCAGCAATGTGGTCGGACTGTCCGGCCTCATCATCAGTATGGCTCCTAGTTTGCACCATTCTGAAGGTTCAGGAAACATCTTAGTTCACAGCTATTGGAGTATCACTAAGCACTATTACGGTACACACATAACCCTACTATTAGTGATCATGCTAACCCTAAGGCTAGTTGTTATCGCGCATGCTAAAACAGACCGTCCCGCAAATATGTATATTTTACACATAGCATGCTATCACCCTAACCGTAATCAATGAGTTTTAAGTCTCCAGAACTTAATCAAATCCAACACTACACAGGCGTTTATAGTAACACTATTATTGGCGCCGTATTACTATAACCAACCATGCATGGTAGCCGGATCAAGACCACCGAGCAACGATCAGACAAGAATATGCTCGACGACCCATCCCCGACGTACCAAGGTGTTTACGTTTGGTCTTGATACCGTCCTAATTAGACCTAATCCCACTGACTAACAGTCACATAAATTCACAGCTTAACCACATAAAATCACATGCAGTTACATAACTGAACATACAATCACAATTATTTAATACTACACACATGCATTTAATAATTTAAAGGTACTAAAGCTTACCTCCGTCTTGACGGTTCCGCTGGCCGTTCCGATCTCATCCAATTACTTTCAACCGCCTGGTTTAAGTCCAACCACACACACACCCACGAGTGCGTGTGCTGATTCTCTTAAACCTAGGCTCTGATACCAAGTTGTAACACTCAACCCCAATTTAAAATTTTAGATAAATTTTTTTTGTAATTTCAAATAATAATCTCACATAAAATAACACATAAATATCGTTTTCAAATCCCAGTTAAAGACATATTAATATCCCATAAATTAACCAACGGAAAATAGCAATTGGATCGGAAAGCCATCAGTCGGGAACCCTCAAGCCGGAGCCTTGCCTTTATCAACACCGGAGCTCGTACCTAAAAATATTAAAAACACGAGGGGTAAGCTCAACCGCTTAGTGAGTAAATCCACATACAACACATATAATTTAATGCACATACATAACATCCACATTAACAGCTGAACGGTTTCCCGTTACCGGACCATCACGCAATCCAGTCTCCGCGGTTTCCCGCCCGTGGGTCATCACGCAACCCGAAACATCACCACGAAATCATACACCACGTATACACATAAAATCATAAGTATCGCATGTAAACCCACTCACCTCGATATACCACGGATGAAATCACAACCGAAAAGTCAACTCAAACCTTTCCCGCAACTCTGAAAACCAATATATATATATACACTAGTTTAGATTCTACTCACAACGCGAACCAACCCTACGGGGTTATTTGTGACCTAAAAAATACAACACTCTTGTGGCGCGAGGCCGTCCCAAGCAAATATCGATTCTAACGACATCGACGGCGACCGTGGATAACCACTATCACCGCCGGCCGGATTATTAAACCACCGCAGCCGCCGCGACTAGCGGGCGACTACGGATCGCGACCCGAACCACGGCGGCAGCAGCGTACACCGCCACCACCACCGCTGACCCATTCCCCGGCAGCAGCGGCGGCGTAAGGCCACCTCCACCGCCGGCCCCGTTTGCTAATCACGGCAGCGACGGCAGCGGCTTATGTACCGCCACCACCGTCGAAACACACACATACACCCACACGGCAGCCGCAGCAGCAACGGCGCAAGGCCACCGCCACCGCGGGTCGCCGGAAATCCATATCAACAACAAAAGCAACCACGGCGGCTGCGATTGGGTGAACCGCCACCACCGTGGCTCGATAAAAAAAAACGCAGCAGTGGGGTGGTGTCGCTGCCACCCCCGATCATAACCAAAACGACAGTAGCGGCAGCGGTGTCGCCACCACCGCCGCCGGAGGACGACCGCAACAGCAGCGGTATTACACCCTCGCCGGGCCACCGCCGCTGAGAACAACCGCAACCGCCACCGTCAGGAACCACGACGGCAGCAGCGGCCGTAGACCACCACCACCGCCGCGCATTCAACGAGGCATGGCAGCGGCGGCGTGTATAGCCACCGCGCGGCCGCCTACCGATCCCGGGGGTCGGTCCTCGTACGACAGCCCACCGCCACCAGCCAAAGCCGGCGACGGCGGCAACCCAAGTTGCGGCGCAAGGAGTACCGGGGGGGGTTTTACCTTACGACGGCGACGACGACTCCGGCGATTCTCCCGACCTCTCCTCTCTCCGGCTTTCTCTCTCGACAAGAAACACAATGAGACGAGGGTTACGCTCCTAGGGTTTTTATCTAGACTAACGGGCCTCTCCTTTCTTTCTTGTACCTCAAGCAAACCCTTAACCCTAACCCTAATTTTATAATAATATTAACTTTAATAATAACATTAATAGATAAACAAAATAAATAAATAAATAATTAAAAACGGGTCGTGACAACTCTCCCCCACTTACAAGGATTTCGTCCCCGAAATCAATCTGAGAACAGCTCCGGGTAGTGCTCTCGCATCTCTGCCTCCGGCTCCCAGGTCCACTCGGAACCCTTCCGATGCTGCCACTGCACCTTCACGATTCCGATCTCCCTGCGTCGTAACCTCTTCACCTTCCGGTCTATCACCGCTACCGGCCTCTCGACGTAATTCAGGCTCTCGTCCACCTGAATATCGTCTAAAGGAATATGAGCCGTCTCGTCGGCGAGGCACTTACGCAACTGCGAAACGTGAAAAGTGCTGTGGATCTGGCCTAGTACCGCAGGCAGCTCCAAACGATAAGCCACCTTCCCAACACGCGCGAGAACCGTGAATGGTCCGATGTAACGAGGCCCCAGCTTGCCTCTCTTTCGGAACCGAATCACGCCCTTCCAAGGAGAAACCTTGAGTAGAACCCGATCTCCCACCTGGAACTCCAAGTCCGATCTACGACGGTCAGCATAGCTCTTCTGTCGACTCTGAGCCGTCCGCAATCTCTCCCGGATCATCTGAATATCCTCCGTAGTCCTCTGAACAACCTCGGTGCTACCAAGAACACGCTGTCCTACCTCACCCCAACAGATAGGAGTACGGCATCTCCTTCCATAGAGCATCTCAAATGGCGGCATCCCGATGCTCGAATGGTAGCTGTTGTTATACGAGAATTCCGCCAGAGGCAGATACGTATCCCAACTGCCACCGAAATCCAGAACGCAAGCTCGTAACATGTCCTCCAAGGTCTGGATGGTCCGCTCACTCTGACCGTCTGTCTGAGGATGGTACGCGGTGCTAAAATGCAACCTAGTACCCAACTCCGAATGGAATCTCTCCCAAAACCGAGAGGTAAAACGCACGTCCCGGTCCGAAATAATCGACACTGGCACTCCGTGCCTCGACACCACCTCATCCACGTAGATCTTTGCCAGCTGCTCTGCAGTCGAACTCTCCCGGATAGGAAGGAAGATAGCGCTCTTGGTCAAGCGATCAACTATGACCCAAATCGCGTCAAACTTCCGAGGGGTTTTCGGAAGCTTGGTGATCAGATCCATAGTTAGGTTTTCCCACTTCCACTCGGGAATCTCAAGAGGCTGCATCTTGCCGTGAGGCTTCTGATGCTCAGCCTTGACCTTCAGACAGGTCAAACACGACTCCACGTACCGTGCCACGTCTCTCTTCATCCCTGGCCACCAGTAACCTGTCCGCAAATCCCGATACATCTTTGTAGCTCCCGGATGAATTGAGAATCTAGACTTGTGAGCTTCCTCTAGCAAGGTCTGACGTGCCGTACCCGCACGAGGAACCCACACTCGCCCAAATCGCGTCAGCAACCCACGACTATCTCTGACCAACGCGGCCATCTGTCCCCGAATCCGCTCCCCGTTCTGGTTCTCCTCTCGACTCGCCTCCTCTTGGGCCCGTAGAACCAAGTCCAAGAAGGAGGTAGTCACCGCCATCTTCAGGTGTGAGATACGAAGCGGCGCGTGCTCCGTCTTTCTGCTCAAAGCGTCCGCAACCACGTTAGCCTTCCCTGGGTGATAGAGAATCTCGCAATCGTAGTCCTTGACTACGTCAAGCCACCTCCGCTGTCGCATGTTCAGATTCGGCTGCTCCAAGAAGTACCTCAAGCTACGATGGTCCGAGAAAATGGTGCACTTCACCCCATACAGATAATGCCTCCACAACTTGAGAGCAAAAACAACCGCCGCAAGCTCGAGATCATGCGTGGGGTAATTAGCCTCGTGAGGCTTCAGCTGCCTCGAAGCGTAGGCTATCACCCGCCCCCTCTGCATCAGAACACAACCCAGACCCAGCCGAGATGCGTCGCAATAAACTGCCATGTCTTCCACCCCTTCCGGTAGAGTTAGAACCGGAGCCTCACACAGCTTCTGCCTCAACGTGTCGAAAGCCTTCTGCTGCTCAGAACCCCAAACGTACGGCTCACTCTTCTTTGTCAGACGCGTCAACGGTACCGCAATCTTAGAGAAATCCTGGATGAACCGTCGGTAGTAGCCGGCTAAACCCAGGAAACTCCGGATTTCGGTAGGTGCCTTCGGAATTTCCCAATTCATAACTGCTTCGATTTTTGCTGGATCCACCTTGATGCCTTCCCGGTTAATGATATGGCCCAAGAACTGAACCTCCTCCAACCAGAAAGCGCATTTCGAGAATTTGGCGTAGAGACGCTCCCTCCTCAACACCTCAAGCACCTCCCGCAGATGCATCACATGCTCCTCCTTCGTCTTCGAGTAGATTAGAATATCGTCGATGAAAACGATCACGGACCGATCAAGCATCGGGCGGCACACCCGGTTCATGAGGTCCATGAAAGCTGCGGGAGCATTGGTAAGCCCGAACGGCATTACCAGAAACTCGAAGTGGCCGTAACGGGTTCGGAAAGCGGTCTTGTGGACATCCGCTTCCTTCACCTTCAGCTGGTGATACCCTGACCGAAGATCGATCTTAGAAAACCACGAAGCCCCCTGAAGCTGGTCGAACAGATCATCAATTCTAGGTAGAGGATACCTATTCTTGATGGTAACCTTGTTGAGTCCACGGTAGTCGATACACATACGGTGACTCCCGTCTTTCTTCTTCACAAACAGAATCGGTGCACCCCACGGTGAGCTGCTCGGGCGGATGAACCCCTTCCCCGAGAGCTCCTGCAACTGCTCCGATAACTCCTGAAGTTCCGGCGGAGCCAGACGGTAAGGAGCTCGCGCAATCGGAGCTGCTCCTGGTACCAAGTCGATGCCGAACTCGATCTGCCTATCAGGTGGAAGGCCAGGCAGATCCTCTGGAAACACGTCTGGAAACTCGTTGACCACTGGCACCTCCGCTACCGACAGCTTCTTCTCCTTCGCCTGATCCGCCATAGCATAGACTAAGAATCCCGTACACCCCCGCTGGATGTATCTCTGAGCTTTCGCCATAGAACAGAAGGATGTAGATATCCTTCTTCCCTTACCGTACACAACCAATTCTCCCCCACTTGGGTTATGGATGCGTACACACTGCCCCGCAACATCAGTGGTCGCCCGGTTTGGAAACATCCAGTCGATTCCGACAACTACGTCCACTCCGTTCATAGGAATGGGGATGAGATTGATGCTGAAACGAACTCCAAAGATGTCAATGCTGCATCCCCGGTATACATGCTCGACCACCTGCACTTCCTCCGCTGCTATGTCGATTGCCTGAGGACTATCCAGATTACCGAGCTTGATCTGGAAGTCCTTACAGAACCTACGCGACACATAGGACCACGTGGCCCCCGTGTCGAAAAGTACTAGAGCCGGTTTCGAGTTGACAGGAAATATGCCTAAAGTTCACATTTAACGGCAGATACACTATTTTATCACTAACACATAAAATATGCTACTAACAGTAATCGTACGAAAATATAACAAGGAAAAACCTGTAATCACGTCCGGCGCCGTCTGCGCCTCCTCAGCAGTCATCTGAAAAGCTCGCCCACGGGTGGTAGCTCCACTCTTCCCCTGAGTAGTGCCGTCGGTGATCCTAAGCGTCGCTGGCGCAGGGGCCAGGGCTGGCGTCTTCTTCAGCTGAGGGCAATCGGGCTTGATATGCCCCGGCTGATAGCAGTGAAAGCAAAGCCTAGCAGTCTCCTTGCAGTCCTTGCTGAGGTGGCCCGTCTTGCCACACTTGTAACACGATAGCTCCCGCGGTCTGCACTCACCCCGGTGGTAACGCCCACACTTTGGACAGCTCGGGGTCCCGCTCCTGGTATCTGTCCTAGTTCCCTTGAATTTCTTTGCTGGCCCTGACTGATCTTCCGCCTTCCGCTTTCCTTGCTGCAGTTCCTCCAACACCAGTTCCTGAGACCGCGCTACCTCCTGCATGTCACTGAGGGTCTTACACCTCCCTGTGGCCACCGCCTTTTTGAGTTCCGGCTTCAGCATCCCCAAGTAACGAGCCATCTTCAGCGACTCGTCGTTCGCGTACCCCGGTACAAACAGCAGCTTCTCCAGGAACTGCGCGGTAATCTCATTCACCGACTCTGTCGTCTGAGTCAGTTTCAAGAACTCTGATGCTATCCGTTCCTTTTCGATGCGAGGTGCAAACTCCTCGTCAGACAAAGCCCGGAAGTCTCCCCAGGTCAACGCAGTGATCTGTGCCTCCGTGTATTTCTTGAGCGTCAGCTCCCACCAATCCTTTGCAGCTCCACGAAGAAGGTTCACAGCAAAAAGAACCTTCGAACCATCAGGGCACCCACAAGTGCGAAAGGCTCCCTCGACCGCCGAGTACCAGCGGTAGCAAGCCACGGGATCCTTCTTCCCGTCAAATAATGGCGGTTGGCACGCCATGAAGTCCTTAAAGGTGATCCCACGAGGCTGGGATTGACTCGAGCTCCCAGTACCTAAGCTACGGGCCGTGAGGGCCACGTCAATGCGCTGGTCCATGGTTTGGATCAGTTCGTCCCTCATCTGGTTAAACAGCCCCGGCAGCATCTGCTGTAGGGTCTCAGTGATTTGGGCAGCAATGTGGTCGGACTGTCCGGCCTCATCATCAGTATGGCTCCTAGTTTGCACCATTCTGAAGGTTCAGGAAACATCTTAGTTCACAGCTATTGGAGTATCACTAAGCACTATTACGGTACACACATAACCCTACTATTAGTGATCATGCTAACCCTAAGGCTAGTTGTTATCGCGCATGCTAAAACAGACCGTCCCGCAAATATGTATATTTTACACATAGCATGCTATCACCCTAACCGTAATCAATGAGTTTTAAGTCTCCAGAACTTAATCAAATCCAACACTACACAGGCGTTTATAGTAACACTATTATTGGCGCCGTATTACTATAACCAACCATGCATGGTAGCCGGATCAAGACCACCGAGCAACGATCAGACAAGAATATGCTCGACGACCCATCCCGACGTACCAAGGTGTTTACGTTTGGTCTTGATACCGTCCTAATTAGACCTAATCCCACTGACTAACAGTCACATAAATTCACAGCTTAACCACATAAAATCACATGCAGTTACATAACTGAACATACAATCACAATTATTTAATACTACACACATGCATTTAATAATTTAAAGGTACTAAAGCTTACCTCCGTCTTGACGGTTCCGCTGGCCGTTCCGATCTCATCCAATTACTTTCAACCGCCTGGTTTAAGTCCAACCACACACACACCCACGAGTGCGTGTGCTGATTCTCTTAAACCTAGGCTCTGATACCAAGTTGTAACACTCAACCCCAATTTAAAATTTTAGATAAATTTTTTTTGTAATTTCAAATAATAATCTCACATAAAATAACACATAAATATCGTTTTCAAATCCCAGTTAAAGACATATTAATATCCCATAAATTAACCAACGGAAAATAGCAATTGGATCGGAAAGCCATCAGTCGGGAACCCTCAAGCCGGAGCCTTGCCTTTATCAACACCGGAGCTCGTACCTAAAAATATTAAAAACACGAGGGGTAAGCTCAACCGCTTAGTGAGTAAATCCACATACAACACATATAATTTAATGCACATACATAACATCCACATTAACAGCTGAACGGTTTCCCGTTACCGGACCATCACGCAATCCAGTCTCCGCGGTTTCCCGCCCGTGGGTCATCACGCAACCCGAAACATCACCACGAAATCATACACCACGTATACACATAAAATCATAAGTATCGCATGTAAACCCACTCACCTCGATATACCACGGATGAAATCACAACCGAAAAGTCAACTCAAACCTTTCCCGCAACTCTGAAAACCAATATATATATATACACTAGTTTAGATTCTACTCACAACGCGAACCAACCCTACGGGGTTATTTGTGACCTAAAAAATACAACACTCTTGTGGCGCGAGGCCGTCCCAAGCAAATATCGATTCTAACGACATCGACGGCGACCGTGGATAACCACTATCACCGCCGGCCGGATTATTAAACCACCGCAGCCGCCGCGACTAGCGGGCGACTACGGATCGCGACCCGAACCACGGCGGCAGCAGCGTACACCGCCACCACCACCGCTGACCCATTCCCCGGCAGCAGCGGCGGCGTAAGGCCACCTCCACCGCCGGCCCCGTTTGCTAATCACGGCAGCGACGGCAGCGGCTTATGTACCGCCACCACCGTCGAAACACACACATACACCCACACGGCAGCCGCAGCAGCAACGGCGCAAGGCCACCGCCACCGCGGGTCGCCGGAAATCCATATCAACAACAAAAGCAACCACGGCGGCTGCGATTGGGTGAACCGCCACCACCGTGGCTCGATAAAAAAAAACGCAGCAGTGGGGTGGTGTCGCTGCCACCCCCGATCATAACCAAAACGACAGTAGCGGCAGCGGTGTCGCCACCACCGCCGCCGGAGGACGACCGCAACAGCAGCGGTATTACACCCTCGCCGGGCCACCGCCGCTGAGAACAACCGCAACCGCCACCGTCAGGAACCACGACGGCAGCAGCGGCCGTAGACCACCACCACCGCCGCGCATTCAACGAGGCATGGCAGCGGCGGCGTGTATAGCCACCGCGCGGCCGCCTACCGATCCCGGGGGTCGGTCCTCGTACGACAGCCCACCGCCACCAGCCAAAGCCGGCGACGGCGGCAACCCAAGTTGCGGCGCAAGGAGTACCGGGGGGGGTTTTACCTTACGACGGCGACGACGACTCCGGCGATTCTCCCGACCTCTCCTCTCTCCGGCTTTCTCTCTCGACAAGAAACACAATGAGACGAGGGTTACGCTCCTAGGGTTTTTATCTAGACTAACGGGCCTCTCCTTTCTTTCTTGTACCTCAAGCAAACCCTTAACCCTAACCCTAATTTTATAATAATATTAACTTTAATAATAACATTAATAGATAAACAAAATAAATAAATAAATAATTAAAAACGGGTCGTGACAATCTAGTTTCATTGAATACAATTGTTGAATTATAGGTTATTATGTTTGATCTAAAATTTTTATGTAATTTTTGTCGTAGATTTATACATCAAATGTTCAAACTCGAAATTTATCAGTTTATAACCATTAGGGGTGAGCATTAGGCCCGAACCAGACTGAACCGGCCCAAACCCGGTTTGGGACCGGAACCGGAAACGGCCTATTCTTAGGACCGAAAACCGGACCGTATAAGTAATACCGGTTCCGGTTCCGGTCCCGGTTTTCCGGTCAAAACCCCAGTTGGAACCGTGTAAATAAAATATATAGTGTGATAATTTCTTCTTCGGTCAAAAACATATTTTATTATTTCATATTATTATTTTACTTATTTAAATATACAACTAGTCGACTATAATGAAATATAAAACATATACGAGAACAATAACTATTTATATATTTAGTATCGTGATGGTCGATGGTTTTTTATCACCGTTTTTATGGATATATATATATATATATATAGGGGTGGGTTCAAATACAAACCACTTTTTGGTTGTGAACGTGAGGACAACCGAGAGCGCGCCACGTGTCACTCTGAATTTTCGCGATTTAGTGTTATTCATACTGAATAACGCTTTATTCAGACTGAATAAAGCGTTATTCAGTATGAATAACACTAAGTCGCCGAAAATTCAGTGACACGCGCGACTTATAACCAAAAAGCCCGCGACTTAGTGTTATTCAGTCTGAATAACACTATTATTCAGACTAAATAACACTAGTCGCGGGAAAAGTCGCGTGTGTCAGAAATTTTGTTGCCACGTGTCGCGTTCTGGTTTGTCCTCACGTTCACAATCAAAAAGTGGTTTGTATTGAACTTTCACCTATATATATATATATATATGAGAACAATAACTATTTATATATATAGTTAGTATCGTGATAGTCAATAGTTTTTGATCGCCGTTTTTTGATGGATATATATATATATATATATGAGAGATTTATACGAGAATAATAACTATTTATATAGTTAGTATTGTGATGGTCGATGGTTTTTTGATGGATTTTTTAATAGCCGGGGTTTTTTTAAGTGCATGTTTTTTGTCGGACTTAATAATATAGTTAGAATTAGATTTTTTAAATCACAATAAGTATATTAAACGTCTCATAAACATCCGGTCCGGTCCCGGTTTTTTACCCGCATATTTGTAACCGAACCCGGTTTGGAACCGGAACCGGAAATGTCCGATTGTTGGAACCGAGAACCGGACCGCATAGGTAATACTGGTTTCGGTTCCGGTGCCGGTCCCGGTTCGATTCCGGTTCGGGCCGGTTTTTCCGGGTCTAATGCTCACCCCTAATAACCATCGTGTTTATCAAAAACCTGGAAATTATCTTTTACAAAGTCAATTAAACCAACACTTCATTCTCGTTGGTCTTTTATATCACATAGTAAAAAAGGTGAATTCAATATTTATTGTTGGTCTTTATCTTGTCAACTATTTATAATAAAAAAACACATAATTAGATGATATATTTGCAAAATCTATATATAAATAAACAAGCAACTGGATTGCTACGAGTAGTTGTCTGGTGAGTTGGTTTTAAGATTTTCCCGTCTAAATATTTATCTGAACGCATTTTATACTTTCAGTTCATTTATGTTTATCTGATTGATCCATGTCATTTTATTAAAAGAAAACAAGATAAATTCCCATAAATTTGTATTTAAAAAACAAGATAATCATTAATTATAAAAAGTTTATAATAATTAATTATAATTTGAATTGTTTAAGTTAATATTTGCATGATAATATTAAAATATTATGAAGATAATTATTAATAACTTAAGATATTTTACATCGCATACATATCCCGTGATGTCATAAATCATGAATTTCAATTCATCTAAATTTCATAATTATTAATAAAGGTATGATTGTAAAAAATTACAAAGAGCTTTTAAAATACTATTCATAAAACGTTTTAATAAACTAGCTGATAATCCATATTTGAATTAATTAATTTTATAAGCCAACTTATTTTTGCCAAACAAAGCCGGAAAAAACTTCTTTTAACTTTGGAGTGCGATATCTATCTAATTGTAGAATTTGTAGTCCATAAAACCTAACCCAGTTTGATCACATGGGCTTGCAGGCCCAAAAACTCATAAAACTTTCAAAAAGACGTCACGCGCCTCGAACCTCGGGTTAAACTTCACGCGCCTTAAGCGGTGTCCTTAAGTTGACCAAAACTTCTTCCAATCTCCCTTTGAAATTTCCACCGTTTTCACACACACACAGAAAAAAAATGGCGCACACAGAGACTCTGATTGTGACCAAAACCGACGAAGAATCCAACCGGCCACCGAATCCTTTCAATGCAATCTTCTCGAAGTTCACTCAGCTTCTAGACTTCCGTTTTCCGCCGCTGCCGCCGGCGAAGAAGGATCCGGCGAAGGTCGTAACGGAGAGCAAAGCGACGGTTCACGGTGACGAAGTGGTGGAGGTGAAGAAGTCGGTGACGGTTACGTATCCGGATGCTGCTCGGAATAAGGCCGTTGCTCCGTTGAAGCTTGAATCGGAAGAGGCGGAGCAGGAAACGAATCCTGTCGTTCTCTGGCAGGTATTGCATCTCTCTCTCTCTCTCTCTCTCTCTCTCTCTCTCTCTCTCTCTATCCTCGTTTTCCTAACCCTAGCACGTTTGATTTTTTGCTATTTTAATTGCTCTTAAATGAATTTGGAGTTAATTCTGGAGATCGAACCTCATAGATTGTATGATTATTGATTGTATCTCATCCGTTTCATCTAAATCACGAAAATATCTACTCCTAAAGTGTACAAATCGGTCAGTTTCATCGTTAACTCGTTATTAATCGTTTTGTTGTTGTTGTTGTTGCTGATTATGTAAATTAAACCTAATTTTATTTGTAGTTTGATGTTGATAACCTGTAATAGAAGGAACTGTTTCATCTAAATCACGAAATATCTATTCACAAATCGGTCGGTTTCATCGTTAACTCGTTATAATCGTGTTTTAGTGTGTGTGTGTGTGTGTTGCTGATTATGTAAGTTAAACCTAATTTTTTTGTGGTTTGATGTTGATAACCTGTAATAGAAAGAAATCTAGTTATTTTGATGTTGAGAATGAAGAGAGTAAGAATGAATATTCCTTTTATGAGTTTATCCAAGCTAGTCACAGTGAAATTAGGGGCAAATTACAAATAAGGCACTAACTACATAATGCTTGAAATGGATAAAACTCATTGATTGTGTTTTTATAGGTCTTGGTTTGCTTGCTTACAACACAAATTGTTTGGTGAAAAGTGAATCCAGATGTAGGAAATGGATGGTTTTACCGTTTTACCCACTGGTGTGGGCATGGATATGTTGTAATAAGGTGGACGGTGATGCTTTACTTAGAATTTTAGCTTTTCTCAAAGCTATGGCCCCCAAGACCCTTATCAACAATAAAGGGGTCCATATCTAATGAGCACAAGATTTTTATTTCTTTATTTTTAATTATTTTTGTCTTGCTGTTTTTGTTTTCCATGTGACCTTGTGAGATTGAGGTTCACATCAATGGAGAACAGATAGGGCAATTTTAGTAGAAGAATGACTAATCATTTTCGATGGAGATGGCATAATCTTTACTATATGTAACTCTTATCATAATTCATCTTTACCTTCGAATGTTAGAAATAAACTTCTGTTGCGAGGCATGTTACGAATCCACTCTTAAATGTGAAGGGTAATGTTCAAACCCAAATCTGATGAGAACTTGGTGTTAAATATCAGAAATTCCCTTTCCTTTTGCCTAAAAACATAGAAATTGTCAACTTTTCCCCTTAATTGGATAGGCATAATCTAGCTTTAGTATCTTGACACATTCTTAGTCAATTATTATCTTGGATTAAGAAACAACCATACTATATAAATATGATATAGCAGGTGCATGATTCTTTTCTCATAAGATAAGGGTAAGAAGGAGCATTTACAACCTTATTATGGAACTTGTACGAGAATTTTAACTTGTAACTAAACAAATTTAACGAACTTTTTGGCATGTCTAAAAGTAAATGGAACAGTGTTAATTTACCTTTTCTGTCACCCATTGGCAACCATCACAAAAATATTGCTGGTGTTAGTTTCAATCCACAAGTTTGGTCTAATATGTCATTATAGAAATGGGGTATCTTTAGTAATGATTACTGGTAAAACATTCCTAGATACAATTTAACCCATGTCTGTTGTGGATGCTTTTAGGTTTATGCAATCGGAGGTTTCTTCATCTTAAAATGGGCTTGGGGACGATGGAATGAGCGCAGGGCAAGGAAGAAGCCTTCCGATGAAGACACACCAGCTCCGTCACCTACAGCAACAGCGGGTGAGGAGGATTAGTCCCTACGAGATGTGGTCAAGATTTAGTCCTTTTACATGTCGCATATAATTTACATACTCTGTGTTTAAACCCGATAATTAAGTTGAATATATGGGCTCCATGATTTCGCTCCTACGACACTTGCAACCTTTTTGCTTTTTTAAGTAGCTTTCATGTTGCTTTTATGCTCAAATTACGAATACATCTACTTTGATGGTTCTACGGTGCAATTTATATGAACGGCGTTGGAAAATTTCCCCCTTTTAGTAGGTTAGGAACAGCCGATCCCTGGGTCGGGATGACCGAGTTCTAGTTCATGATTGTTACATGTGCTTATCTGCGATGACCGACCATGGTAATGTAGTTCAGGTTTAGTTGATTTTTTAAGTCATTGATCTGGGATTTTGTTGCAGGTGTCAATTATTTCCCCATGATTCTTTAGCTTTTCTTTGAAATGGATAAAGAACTGTTAATCAATGTTCTAAGACGAAAATTCACCCTTACTTCTGGTTTGGATTCAATAGAGCCCAAGGCCTTGAATTACAATTATATGGGAATGGTTTAAACAAGAATGGTGCAAGTTTAAGACGCGAGGACACTTGAACCCGCAACCATCGTGTTGTGGTCAAGTTGCCCGTACGTTATGTTGTTTTGTAATTTGGTACCGTTCTTGTACGATATATAAATTTACCACACATTAACCAACCTACATCTTATCTCTGGGGATTTGATCCAATTTTAATAGATTAATAGCGGTTTAATGAACTTAGTTAGATTTTTTGCAACTTATTTGGTCAACTATATCTGATTGGTAGTGGCTTAATAATAACAAAAATGACTTATTCAATAAGTTTGTAGGAAAAGCTAAAGCTGGACGGAGAAATTCATTTTATTTCTTTCTTCAAAACATGCTCCTGTTGACAACCAAAAAGCCTTCTCTATCTATACTTGACCAACCAAACAACCCAAAGTATGACTATGTAAGGCATACGTGGGATCAAAACTCAAACATAGATGATTAGATATTATTGTTTGTTGGTTTCAAACTTGAGTGAACAAGTGTTTTCCTGAATAAAGCCCAGCTCATTCTGTTGAGTTTAACGACTTAAATATCATTTTGCACGAATCATATTTCTTTCGTCTAGCAAAATATTTATAATTGTCTTTCAGTGCTGTGGTGGATTGGTTATCGCTTGGTAGGGGTGTGCATGGTTCGGTTTGGTTCGGTTTTGAGGTAAAACCGAAACCAAACCGAAATTTCGGTTTTTAGAAAAACCAAAACCAATCGGTTTTTCGGTTTTTGGTTTTCGGTTTTAAGTTCGGTTTTCGGTTTTTAATTCGGTTTTTGGTTTTTAGTTTTTCGGATTTCAATTTTTTGTCCAAAAATCAAAATCAAAGATCATCAACTTCTGTTATCGCATCTGAATGTTTAAAAGATAGAGTTGGTGTTTTATAGAACTATGACTTCAATTTAATATTGACTAATTTACATTATTAATGGTTATCATCATTCTATGATGACTTCAATTTATTATTTGTTTCATCATTTTTTAATATAAATGTTTTCTATGTGATCTCAAGTCATTCATGGACTCAAGTAATTATGAGAAGGAGAATGCAAAAGGTAAAATTATTAATTCATCGAAAACTAAAAGAAAATTAGCAGAGCACTGGAGATAAATAAGAACTTATAAACAAGAAAATTATCAGAGAACTGAAGATAAATAAGAACTCAACAAAATCTTCCAGTATTTACTAAATAACTAGGGTAAAACTAAAAGAAGTATTTATTCGGTTCGGTTTTTTCGGTTTGGTTTTGAATCATAAAACCGAACCAAACCGAAAAAGTCAGTTTTTGAAATTTTAAAAACCAAAACCAATGGTTTTGGTATTGGTTCGGTTTTTTCGGTTTCGGTTCGGTTTCGGTTTTTTCCTGCTCACCCCTATCGCTTGGGGGGTTTATAGCGCCTTAACCGAGTTCGAGTCTTCCTGTGTGTATGCCTGAGAACATTTAAGTGGGGCCATGTTTAGCCTTCAAAATTGCCGAGGTATAACTGGAAAAAACTACGAAAAAATCATTTAAAGTGGCGTTTTTAAAAAGCTAGCTTATAAGATAACTTATTTTTACCAAACGTTTATTAATGGTATGATTACATAATCCTTTGCATTCTCACTTGTCAGAATAATAAATTCCTAGTTTGTTAATGACATCATTACGAGATCCCTTTTTATTCTCATTAATGAATTATTGTACAATCATATTATATGATTTTGACCAAGATTCTCTTAAAATGACTCCTTTTTAAATAAAAAATATGAATGTTGTGTACTATCTTAAAACTCTACTGAACATGCTTGTAAAGCAAAAGAACATGTAAAATTTTATCATATTGTGAATCAAATATCTATAAAATAAATACATATTTTTGTCAATACACTAAATACTAGCACTGAATTGAGAAAAAAAATCATGTAAAACAATACTTTTAAGCTAATGTGCTTACAATAACTATAAATATGAGGTTCTCATTTAATCAAACTTTTAGATGATATCAAGAGAAAACTATAAAAAAAAGGAATCAAAAAAATACAAATGGAAAAACATGAAAAATATTGTCAATATGTATGCCAAATTTAAATTGAAATGAAAATATCATAAAAATCACTATTCTAAAAAACTAGCGGTACAACACCATGGCAAAAGCTTGTCTCGCTTATTATGTAAGTCTTAAATATATGTTGTCATATATAGGAGCAGGTTCAAATGTGAACCACTTTTTGGTTGTGAACGTGAGGAGAACCGAGAGCGCGACACGTGGCATTGAATTAAAGGGGGCGGGGGACCACACTCATAGCCGCCTTTATTGATTAGTCTCCGCTGCGTGTCGCGCTTTCGGTTGTCCTCACGTTCACAACCAAAAAGTGGTTCACATTTTAACTTTCCTCATCATATATAATATTTTATATGAATTAAAAATTTGACACCATAAGTCACGGTCGCGTCATGTCTTTACCGTGGCTCCTAAACTTGAGACATTGTCTCGCCACCAAGTCAAGCTTCATGCTATTTTGATAGAAATCACGTTAGTTCTATTTCGTAAAAATCACGCTATTTTGACTCCTAAACATGGACAAAGGCTTGTTCGTTTTCGTTCGTATCGCTTAACCGAATAAATGAACGAGCACGAATGGTAAACGAACAAAATATTTTGTGATCAAGTTTGTTCATTGAGAAAATTTACTTCTTTGTGTTTGTTTATGTTCGTTCATTAAGAGCTAAACGAAAGTAAATGAACGAACTTACATGAACATGAATGAACGAACATAAATGAACGAACTTCGATGAGCATAAATTCCAAACAAAGAAAAAAACAACCACCCGTCATATTTCATTCTATGACAAAATTAAACAGCGGGTTACTTTTGAGATATAAAAAAGTAAGCTTAACAAATTAATTTACTAAATGATTTTATATATTAATGAACGAAGATTCACAAACATAAATGATCGTTCGAGACACAAATAAAAACACGTATTAAATAAACAAATTTTACGGTAAACAGTTTACAAACAATTCGCTAAACGTTCTCTTCGTTCAGTGCCATAACCTATGGTAGTTTTCTCTAATAAATCTAAAGAATCTTAACATAGAATGCCTTAGTACGGCAATTAAACAAAAATTAATCTTTGGATGACAATCATAGTAATATTAACAACACGTGCCTTCTAAGATTTTGTATTTATTTGAAAACAAAAAATCATAATTAGATGGGAATGAAATATAGGAGAAAGAAAGAGAATTAATGAAAAGGAGAAGGTGGTCATTTTACAGGTTAGGTTAGTTAGAAAGAAGTACCAAAATTAATCAAATTCAAAATCCAAAAACAAAAAAAAAAACAAAACTCCTTAAACAAACAAGCCGAGCCGGAGCCGGAGCCGGAGCCGGCAATTCGGCAAAAATAAGGATTGATTTCCGGTGTGTCGGCTTTCGTGTTTAACTAATCATGGTATTATTCCACGTCCTAACCCCTTCCCTTGACGGCCGACTTCTCCGTCAACTTATCCTCCCTTCTCTCCGTTTTTCTCCGTCAACCGATAAATTTATATTTCCATATCGTAAAAAACGCCGGTCAACTACCACCTTCCCATCCCATTCTCTCTCTCTCTCTCTAAAAACCCTAACCTTCTCTCTCTCTCTAAAACAATCAAACAAACAAACCTTTTCTTTGCCTTCTTTCTCTCTCTAGAAATCTCATCCAGATCGGTGAAAATCGCCGGCCGCCACAGCCAGATTTCCTAATTCCTTAGGTTTGACGGAAAATTCCATGGAAGACGACGAGGACAGCCACTCACATCCGTCGGCCGGATCTGGATCTCCGGATTCTCCGAGATCCAATCGCCGGATAACCGTCACGGTCGCCTCCGCCGCGCCTCCGCAGAACACCTTGACGTTAGCGCTGCCGATACAGCAGCCGAGGACCGTCGCCGGAGTCGTCTCCGGCGGCGGCGGTGGCGGAACCGGCGGAGGTGGAGGTGGAGGAGGCGGAGGAGGTCGGGAGGATTGTTGGAGCGAAGGAGCGACCGCGGTGTTGATCGATGCGTGGGGAGAGCGGTATCTCGAGCTGAGCAGGGGGAATTTGAAGCAGAAGCACTGGAAAGAGGTTGCTGATATAGTTAGTAGCCGAGAGGATTATTTGAAGGTTCCGAAGACGGATATACAGTGTAAGAATCGGATCGATACGGTGAAGAAGAAGTATAAGCTCGAGAAGGCGAAGATTGCCGCGGGCGGTGGCCCGAGCACTTGGGGATTTTACGATCGGTTGGACCAGCTGATCGGCCCTACGGCCACCGCGAAGAGCGGCTCCTCATCGTTAACAACGCCTCCGCCGTTACGAGCGGTTCCGATGGGGATTCCGGTCGGCGTTAGATCCGCGCCTGTTCAAAGCCTCAGGCTAAAGCAACAACAAGAACGACAACAACAACAACAACAACAGGAGCGACAACAGCAGCAACAGCAACAGCTTCACCTCCAACAGCAACAACAGCAACTTCAACAGCAGCGAAAGCGGCTGCGTCCGCCTCCGGCGTATTCAGACTCGTCTGAATCCGAACCGGAGGCGTCTCCAGACTCGCCTGAATCGGATTCCTACGAGCAGAAACGCCCCAGGCTTCCGTTCAACGCGAGGCAGCCGCAGGATCGGGGGCGGGGAGGAGGACGGGAGAAGAATTGGGGGGATTCGGTTAGGGAATTGACGAAGGCGATAATGAAATTCGGGGAAGCGTACGAGCAGGCGGAGAGCTCGAAGCTGCAGCAGATGGTGGAGATGCAGAAGCAGAGCATGAAGTTTGCAAAGGAGCTTGAATTGCAAAGGATGCAGTTCTTCATGAAGACACAGCTGGAGCTGTCACAGCTGAAGCATAGTAGGAGAGGAGGAGGAGGAGTTGGGAACAATAACAACAACAATCATCACCATAGTCATAATCATAATCACAGTCTTAATCATCACAGTAGTAACCATAATACCATAAACAACAACAATCATAGTGATGACAGCAATAACTAAAACTAGGGGGTGTTGTTAAGGAGGGTTTGGATTCAGAAACAATTGGCTTATTATTAATCAAAAAGGGTTTAATGATGACCCTCTTTTAGGTTGTGTAGGGGAGATGTATGTAATTGGATTTGCTTGTTTTAATTTCATTAGTTCCCTGTTTAATTTTCTATCTATGCCAAAAGATTTGAAGGTATAATATCATTCAATGGATAAACAAGATTGATACTTTTTTAGTAAGTTTAGATTGAAATTGGCATCCATTTGAGACCTTGGATATTTCTTGTCCATAATCTTTTGATCTTTTCAGGTATACTTGGGTTTGCAGGGTGAGTGCTTCATCAAGTATCTTCCCTGAAAGGCTTAGGCTTGGAAGGTGATCCTTAAAGGTTAGTTATTTACCATTTTTCATTGTTAGTGCACATGTAAAATGCATGTCTTTTCAGTTAATTTTTATCAAAAGTAAAAAAAGTTGCAACTTTTTTGGGACTTGCTTTCTCATGCCAGCTCTGTAATTTGATTGTTCATATAGTCACCAAAAGGGGAAAAAATGTGAAATAGATGTAATAAGATTTAAGCTGCTGGTAGCATATTTTCATGATCTGGATTCTGGGTGAATTAGTATGTTAAAAGGGTTATTTCCCCATGGTTTTCAGATTTAGATTGGATTGGGTTGTTTCATTTATATAAACTTGTAACTGTAAATATTAATATAAGAAGCAATGACAACTTTATAAAGGGTATATATACCTTTATAACAATTGTAATTTGGCTTTAGTTTTTAGATAACCATTGTGATCCCGAAAAAATCATTATATCTGGAAAACTTGAATATATTGTATTTGACTTCAATTGAAGAAGAAACAGTTCTGATTACATGCATGATATTCGGCCGAAATGTTAGAGCTTCCCAATTTTGTACATCTGCAACTAATTTCTTTTTTCCAGTAAAATGAAGCTGATTAGAATGGTTAGAGTTACCCCCTTACAGCCTTCATTCAAGTAAAGCCAATTACAATGGTTACAAATGTCAAATCACCCCCTTAGAAGGATTCATATGAATACTTCCTTTTAGAAGTCCAGCATTTGGATCCAAAGATAGGAAGTGGGATCTTATATGGAACAAATGTCTCCCTTTTTATGCAACTAACTCTTTGTATAACGCCCACCATGTTATACGATTGTAAACTTAACCTTATAATCGGTTTGATTTTAGCCCTGTGCTATGAGGATTTGAACCCAGACTGTAGGGTGGAGATGGGGGTAGATTGTGGATATGTTCCCATCAATTGGCATCATATAATGGTTATTGATCTGCTGCCATGTTTTCTAGTATCAGCATTCTTGAAGCAATGTTTTATTGGCATGGCATTGGATATATATTGTGTTAATCATACAAGGATTGCTGATAAAAGTTTTTCTATTGAAGCAAGTAATTTCCTAGAAATTTGGCCCAGAAAGTATAGAGTTTGATGTTTTAAGGATGAACATGTTATTGATTTTGAGTTTTGACCATGTCTAAATCAGGTGTATGGGATGTTTTAAGGATGAACAAATATAGTTTATTGGTCATCATTAACTGGAATGCTTTCAATTACATTTGTTACTTTATAAAATAAAAATCAGTTACATTGGTTTCTTCTCTTGATTTTAAATTTTTATCTCAAAAGTTAAAATGATACGGATCCTAGTCCATTAGACGAACCACCCGGGCTCATTCGTAATAGCACCGGCCCATCAGGAACTCGTGGCTAGCATGGGCTGCCGGCTAGGCATCAAGAACCCTTCCAACCATCTTTTTATTTTAAGTATTGTTTTATTTTTAACATTTATCTTTTCCTTAGTTGTTGGGATTATACCCCATGTTTATCTCTTTAGTTTTCTATTTAAATATTGCAATCAAAGGTTGGAGGGTTAAGAGATTTTTTTTAATAGAAAAGAAGTGCGTATTGTTTTCTGTTAGTCTTCTCCGAAGGCGGGTTACCAAAGCTAGGGTTTCTAGCTTCCACTAATACGAATCCGTATCATAAAAGTTCAGCAAGCAGCTTTTCTATGTTCGTAAAAAACAATTGAATAATTGTTTAAACTAATTATTCTTATGTTGTTAAATGCTGAAAGTACATCGTAAATGTTTTTAGTTGTCTTCGATGCAATTTCTGTAAATCAACTATTGATATTTACTCATTGTTATACACAATTATAAAACCAATTGACTTTTTTTTTTTTCTATCCACATCTGAATATTGGCAATGAGTGAATAATGACGAAATTACCCTACTTGGATGATAATGTTCATCAACCACCGTCATATTTTTAAAACGCTAAAAACATCATGATTTGCAAGATAACCAGAATCGAACAAAACTAATCAAAGTATCTTTTATTTTTCACATTCAATGACTATATTTCAACCATTTGGTAATGTTATATCTTTTGATTAATTAACATGTTCGATCCAGGCATAAAGAGCCATAAAGTGTTTTCTTTATTGACCTCAAAACCTTTGAAATAATATCGATCGACTTATTCCACCAAATCAATAGGTACTACAACCGAGCCAATACCATATTAGATCAGCTGAATTCAATTCCGTTGTTGATGCTTTATGCTAACCTAAAATTAAAACCATTCGATAAAAAATTGGTTATAATTACTAGAAAGAATTTGACGGTTGGCACCTCCATCTTTCAACATGGATCATTAAGAATGGAGATGAAGCTACCCACGAATCTGTAAACATTTCCAAAACCAACATCATGTCAAACTCAAACAGTAAACTAGCCGATACCTGTTCGCTAAAAAGCTACAATCAACTAATAAACTAGTTGCTAGCTGATAAATTAACAATTGACTAAAACCGGATAACAAGGTAAAACGACTTATTAAAAATTATTAGGGACATAATAAGAAAGGAAAAAAAATTGCAAAAAAGCCCTAAGGATTTGTTGAGCATTTCAAAATTAGCATATGACTTGTGAAACGAGGGCTACAAAAACAGTGTAGCATGTTATCTTTAACAAACTAATCAACTTTATTTGCAGTGTTTTTGTGCATTTTAAAGTTGAAATAGATTAGTTTGTTTTACCATGTTAACAAAACCATATTTACTCAAAAACTGGAAGGATGATACTATGATTACTATCTATATACTTCACTCTATAGACAAGCGATGGATATAATTATAGAAAGCAAGTTTTAGGCATCTTAACTCACCTGCAAAACCCCCTACATTGCATGTTGTCAAGAAGCCGACATTGAATGCCAGCGCTGTACTATACTTATAGTTCGAAGCAGCTTTCGTCATTCAGGTTGGAAGTAGCTATCTTGAATCGATAGCCGGTCAAAAGCATCATAATCAGCTCTCAAACCTACAAATTGGCTCCTAAGTCGAGCACAGCCTGCGTTGGGCCACCTACACCCCCCATCTCGTGTCCGTAGCGGGCACAAAGATTCGCATTTCCGATTGGTTGGGTTCACGGGAACATCATTATCATCTGCCGCTACAGCAATGGAAACGAACATATCGGTCTTTTCGTCATATATATCTCCACCACCTACTGTTTCAGTGGTTGGAGAGGATGTTATAATCTGGGTTAGATCAGCAGGATGGTCTTCAATGTCAGCTGTATGGTTATCATCAATATTGGCTGAAACACGAACTCTATATCCGAGTGACTCTATTGCTCGCTTTATGCAAGTGTTTTGCCTGCTGGCCTTTTTAGCCAATGAGACGGCCGAGTTGCTGACATGGCTCTCGTTAAGCAGATCAGCAGTCAAGGACTTGACCGACATTGTTATTTCTCTGGTAAACCTCTCGGCCACTTCCTTTGCCTGAAAATATTGTTATAAATCGTAAGGCCTTTCCAGGATCACTTACACACACACACACATACTAATTACCCTCTCGAGTTCAGAGTACTTCTCCATCATGTTTCTGCATTGGGCTTCAATCTCGCCTGGTTGAGTTTCCGAAGGACATGCCCACCGAAGATGAAATTGGGGCCATAACGTTGGAGCTAAAGCTGCGGCTGGTGGTAACAATGGACCATCGTGTTTAGATGGCTTATAAAAGATGTTGTAGTGTACGTGACTACTTCCTTCTGAAACACGCATAGCATTCAAATGCTCCCACAAGCATGAACACGCCTCAAAAACACCAGCTTTTTCTCTTTCATTCTCGCTGAAATTGGAAGAAAGTCGATATAAAAACTTAAAACCGTATAACTCGTTATAAAATGTGTACCTGTTGCACAAGAAGTTTCCAAACCGACAAGAAAGCACACAGTCCAGAAAATCAACCAAAAAAGCCTGCATAATATACAGTAAGAGTAAAAAAGAATCATCGTATGAAAAGAGAAGATGAAAGATGATCTCACAAGAATACATATATAGTCCATTAAGGGTGATACCGATGAGAACTCAAATGCAAAAGGGTACATCCGTAATAATTGTGAGACACAATCAACCCACTGTCAAATAAAATCAATATACAAAGTATTAACATAATCACCATAGAAGCTTTTAATGTAACTATATGCTCAATGAATGAAAATGCTAAATTTACACAAAAGCTTCGATGAGGCAGTGCTCTATAGCTAATCAATGAAAATTTAGGAAGAATAAGTTAAAGATTGTGGGCTTGCCTGAAGAAATATTGGAGAATAATTGTTTGAATGCTGCGTATTAGAAGAGGCTGCAGCTTGAGATGTCAATGGTCCGGATGACTGGCGCAAAGATGTAGAGATAGAGATGTTGGGGCTTGAAGAATGCCTGGAAAGTTCTAAGGGGATGTTGCCACTCCCACAAAAACTTGGCATTCCAGCTCGGTCTGAAAATGGATGGCCAAATGCAAGCCAATCTTTTTCAACAAGAGCCTGCATAAATATAAAGAGAAGCAAATCACTTACTTTATGTATAACCATCTGCTCTATATTAAAAAGACAGGCTAAAACTAAAATATTAAAATAACAAAACTCTCCATATCATGGAATACAAAGGCCAAATTTTCATATCATGGGACATATTTTCTTTCTTACTGTACCAACAAGGTAATCAGGAATATATCCCATACCTTGGTGAATATATTAAATAAGAACTTTCAGAAATCAACAGTCTATACCTGAAATCCCTCTATGGTGCGGTAATATGGATCAAGCAATAAACTTGCAAGCGCGACTAGCTGGGTTGTTCTGTCCCATCCATCGCTGCACAACACAATTGCATGTTGCTGAAAAAAATATAAACAGCCTTTTTCTTTTCCTCTTGAAACTGTAATACATCTATATTGTCGTGCAACAATGATTTCATTAAAAACCTTGAAGCAAAATATAGAACGAATACGGCTTGAAACAACAAGATCACTGACAACATAACACATGCCAACTTGATTTATACAATTAAAGAGCAATAGAAAATACAGATAAGCATGGAAATGACAACCTCTAAAAACATTCTCGTAATCAATCATCCCACGACAACTTAACTGAACTCTGGTATTTGACTTTTCCACAAACCCAGTTCTCATAAATTGAAAACTCCTAAATTCCAAGTCTCCACTTACAGTACTATTAAGCAACTTGAATTTTGGAAGGGAGAGGGGACAAAGCCATTCGGGGAAATTACAAAAAGAATTGTTATCAATATTTAGCAATGAACCTTTATCATGTTATTCAAATTGGAAGAATATGGATTTAGGGTTATACTTTATGCAATTATGCTATTGGCTCTTCAAAAGATTTACCAGTATCATTTCATTTTGTTAACTTTCTTTTAGTTGTTATAATTAGCAGCAGGACAAGATTTTCTACATATATTAACTTCAAAGTTCTAGAATACTCTATGCTAATAAGGGCTCAGGTACAGCCGTACAGGTAATATACTAATATATCTCCTGACATCTTTTAAGCGATGATTACATCAATATATACACAACTAAGGAGCCTATTTAAGAAAATCATGCTCCAACAATAAGAAAGCAAAACCCCAGTTTGCTATATATATTATATCTAACAATTCGTTTCACAGAAGGCTAATCCTTTGCGAGTCTTTGGAAGTAAAGGTCAGGTTTGCATACATCTAACTCTCCCCAGACCCCACCTCCACATGGGATATATTGTGTTTTTGGTTCTCTCTCTCTCTCTCTCTCTCTCTCTCTCTCTCTCTCTCTCTCTCTCTCTATTACATACGTAAATTTTGTCACAACTTACGAATATAATCATACATCAGAAATGCAGACAAGTAGAATGAATAAACCTGTAGTATAATGAAATCCAAGAAGGAAAGCTTAGTATAAGAGTACAATTCTCACAAAGAATATATAGAGAACTTAAGAAAAATCCAGGCATGATTTAGAAACTTTCAGGTACCCGTCAGTCCATCACCACTGCCATATTATGTTTGTGTAAAGATAAGCAATTGATGGATCAACATATCAAACACTTCAAATATGTAGGACCTCTTTTCAAGCTGAGAGCACATATTACCTGCAATGAACAAGCATCGATGCCGACTCCAAGGCAACACGAGCAGCAATCCAAGCAGAGCCAGCCAATACATTCTGAATATGTATTAACCAACCACTATCACCAAAGGTTGATACTGAAGCAGACATACTGCTGAGATTACCTCCACCCCAGGTCCATCCACCATTTCTCTGTTGGAATATACCATCAACTTTTAAAACTCTATACATCGACCCTCCTAAATATCCATAACTAATATCCATCGACATACACAAATGCAGACGCCTAACGCCTAACACCTAACGCCCATCACTTCAAGAAATAGCAATATAAGATAAATGTTCCAATTTCACATTGCAGGTAAAGTCAGATGTTTAGGGGTTCCAGTCATACCAAGAACGATGACATTCCATCCGAAGATTTAGTCCCATGTGTATCCAAGTAGTCTCTGAGACGAACAAGACTCTCTCTCATAGCATGGATATTGTCTATCCCAAAGAATACAATCTAAACAAACATATGTATGAAGATCGTGATGTTAGAATTCAAAAGCCATATAACATGCAAGGGTAACACATTGTTCTAGCTCAAACCTTTGACGGACCTCAGACTGGAAATAATTGGAAGATGACTCTGAACCCCCACCCATGGCTCCATTTGCCAAAGCATTTTTCCGGGGTCTTGCATCAGCTATATATAACTTCCTAGGATGAAAAGGATATCCATTTTAGTAGATGTCATTTACATTAAAATGAAGGAGCTATATGTTGGTAAATTAAATATAGAAAAATAACCTTATCACAAAAAGTACACAGGGAAGATAGAAAATGAACCAAGAAAATTTCAGAACGAACAAAAGGAGGAAATGAAAGCATATAATTCAAAAACCATAACAATAACCATAAAAAGCACTTTATCTAGGGAGATTGGGTGAGGAAGAAAAGGCTTTACCTACTACGTCCTTCTTTTCCACTAGAAAGTCGAGTACATAGAGCACCAACCAGATTCTCATCAGCATTGCTGCATTATGTCATCATAAGACAATTGTGTGTAAGTTTGTGGGGTTCCAACTCAAAACCAATTGGCTATGAGTGGAGTAGCCCAGGACCCTTATAAACACATTACAAGTTCACTTTGTGTTCGATGTGGGACATTGCTCAACACGCCCCCTCACGTGTGGCGTTCTTTCTGCTTAACACGTGGATACTTTTTGGGTTACGTGGAGTCCGTGCAGCTTTTTGAACCAACCACGGGTGAACCTTGCTCTGATACCATGTAAGTTTGTGGGGTTCCAACTCAAAACCAATTGGCTATGAGTGGAGTAGCCTAGGACCCTTATAAGCACATTACAAGTTCACTTGTGTTCGATGTGGGACATTGCTCAAACATTGTGCCCAAATATGATGTATTTAAGGGACTTTACAAAGGCCTTAACTTCACCAGAAATATAGGGTTAGCATCGGTGGTTAACTTCACCAATGGAGCACCCTTGACTTGATAAAGTAAGCATTACCTCCTCATATTCATCATGAGACCAACTAATGGTTGCGATGATCGAGCAAGAACAGCACCAGTGCCTGTGTACAAATAAATGCAAAGTATGTTAACATAAACTGCAGCTTTACGATGTTAAGGTTAATGAATGCACGACAAGTTTTGAAATCACTATATAACTAAATTCAATACATAAGTGCCTAATAGGAATATCAGAAGTCACCAGCATCTAGATGATGCATGTTAACCAAGATGATGATTAATGACCACTGGAACCCAAATGCTTACGTTTATCACACCATGATATTGCAGGCAGTCTACAGCGTGCACGAAATGTACAAGCTTTCAGCAGATCTTTATCTCTGAAGTCAGGAATGCAAGTGATGAGGTAATATCATATAAAGAGAAGTGCCAATTCTAAGCTCAGATAATTATAGAGCGAAAACAAGGAAGCATAACTAGAAGATGCCTCACCTGATGGATTTGGGAACTAGTAATGCAAATGGGTAAGTTGAACACATGTCATAACTTGCATTGACATCAGTAATCCTCAACCAGTCATTAGACAATTTAAATGAGCCATGTTCTACGGTGCTAGTTGATGAACGAAGTGATCCCATCCCAAGCAGCCGGTAGTACTCGTTCAGTAGCCGCACTTTAGGGTTGGTAGCAGGGCATCTGGAAGGACCAGAAGAAAAAGCATATAGATCCCAGAGTCTTGCAGGCCTTGTCCACCTTGATAATGCAACAAAGACAGCACGTCTCTGTAGATTACAAGCCAGCTATATCAATTTTGTCATCTGAACCACATAATTTGCTGCCAAATGTGTAATGATATATTGGCAATGGCCAAATGTTGACATGATCTGATTATATCACGAATAATAAAATTTCAAACTAAGAGTTCCTTCATGATAATACATAGGGATCCTTGACAACATATATGCAACTAAAGCCATTCTACTTACACCATTGACAATAAGGCTACCACATCTCCTTAGAAGCTAAATAAAAAAGAGGGGAATAAAGAACAGATCTCTGTATGGTGTTTAAAAATCAGCATTCAGAAGATAAGCTGAGTTAAAGCCATACAAAAGAAAGTAGGTAGAATAGAGAAAGAACAGCGGATTTCTCACATGGGAAAAGAAGAGAGTATTTACTTAAAAAAGATATTTACTTGAAATTGGTCTTATTGTTCTAGAATTACTGAATACTCCTGCTCTGGTCAATGGATAGGAAAGTCGGTAATCAAGTACACAATTCCACAACTAAGCTAGCAAATCTCTTTTCCAGGATAATTTAATCTAAAACAACATCACTCGGGAGCAAAAGAGTGTTATGAGAATGAAGCCAAAAAAAATCTAGCCACTGCCACAATCATATAATGCTCATTGCTTCATTTCAATATCAAAGTAGAAAGTCAAATATGAGTTATCTTATCCACATCATGTAACTATGATGCCTGCCATTTTAGATTCAACATCAATTTGCAAGCCAAACAAAATACAGGGTAAGATAATGGTATCAAGGCCAGAGGGTGACAGGTGAGTACTTCCTGGAAAGAAGTTTGCAATGAACTTCCTGGCAGGATTTATTTTTCCGGTTTTCATTCTTCACCTCCATTCTTAGCTTATGTACCACAATCGTACCAACTAAAGTGTGAAAACTCCCATGAACTCTAAGAGGGCTGATAATCGATATTTAACTAAAAAATGTAACAAGAAGAAAGTTGGGTTACAAAATATTTATGAGAAAATAGCATTGCCCCCAAGGGTGTGAATTTCAAGGATTTCTTTCATGACCATGACACCATTTCTTCTCACTTCTCAGTTCTAAAGTTTGTTAGTTAAGCTAGATAACCATTTGGAACACAACAAGAAAAAACAAGTTACAAATCATTTATGAGAAAAATAGTAAGCATTGCCCGCTAAGGATGTGGAAGGGACCGGGAACTTCAAGGATTTCTTTCGTGACAATGATTGCACTAATTTCTTCCCACTTCTCTTGGGGTTCTAGAGTTGTTATATAACTACAAGCTAATCACCATGATAATACAAAAAAAACTGAAAATTCTAGAAGTGCAATGATCATAACTGACCTGCTTAGTCCGAGGGCGAAAAGCGAAAATAATGATTCTCATATCTTTGCCTGCAAAAGCAACAAACCTGGCTAAGTAAAATTTTAAATTCTCATGTAGATGACGCGCATCAGAAACTACATCGCCTAACTACAATCTGCCAACAATCACAAGGCAGCTATAATCAAAGGTCTGTCGGAGGAGAGAGAGAGAGAGAGAGAGAGAGAGGAGAGAGGAGAGAGAGAGAGAGAGAGAGAGGGAGAGAGAGCTGCTAGGAATAGATAACTTGGCACCAAGAAACAGTTTTGTTTGGTGCATATATTTACATAGATATACACATGTGGTACATCATATCTACTTCTACTCCAAAAATATAAGAAATTAAAAGAGAGGTGTGGACAAATCAGGCCTTTCCAGCGCAACCAATTTGACTCATGAGCTAAATCCGCAATACCATTTGAATGTTTTTTTTTTGTTGGCATAATGGCATACCCAAGCAAATAAACATTTTGATATCCAAGATGTTTCAACTTGGCAAAGAAATATCATGTTAAAATGTGTGATCTATTCCCCAACTAAGATGACAATAACAAAGTGATCTACCATACCCACGACCTGAAGCAGCCTACGTGTAGGAGTCTTCTCCGCTTGCCTAGTACCTGATGGCTGCTTTATTACCTACATCCACATGATCACAGAACGAAGTTATCAATCTACCAGGAGAGATACAAGAACCATTTTGAGCATCAATATTATATAGTCAAAGCGCTACAAAATTAGCTTGGAGAAAAAAAATCATGATATTGTGGAATGAATAAGATGAGACACAAAGTCAAAGCTATAACACTATTTCAACATAAGCTTCATGATACTTAGTGGATGAAGGTTTTAATTATGTGCCTTTTTCCTTAGCATGCCATCATGATGGATAAATAAGGACTATATGACTTGGATGCACTGAGTCCAAAAAAAGAAGAATTTAATGGCAAACAGTTATAATTGTTCAAATTGACTCTGTGGTAAGACGATCAGTCTTATTTGGCTACCCCAGGAGCAACTGTTCATGGACATTATGGGGAAATCCTTTTTGAAGGAGATATGTTAGTTACATTTATATATGAAAAATCAAGATCTGGTGATATAATGCAAGGTCTTCCAAAGGTGGAACAGGTTCCCTTTCGAGTGAACAAGTTGCCACTTGCCAGGCAGCAGTAGAGAATCAAGAGTTTACACATGCAGCAGCACGTCTAAATATCCACTTTCCACTTGCACTCTATTTACAATTAAACTAAGACCAACAATAATCAACCTTATAGTTACCCCAACAATAATGCAAAGGGATAAATGCTACTTCCCCTAGTGATACCATGAATAAGTAATAAAGCTAAATACTGAAAATAATCCTAGAAGTAATTTAAAATCAGTAATGGACCTAAAAATTACTAGAATACTGTTAGGATAAGTGTTCTAACAAATTTCAGATTAAATCCAAACAAATTAATAAACTACTATTTTTCCCCATCTTCCAATCCTTGTCAATAATAATTTTGTACCTTCTTGGCCTCTTCTTGATTTCTCCTTTTATCTATTACTTCATCTTCTTAACGTCCTTCATTTGCCAAGTTGTTGTAACAAACACTAGTTCATGCCAAAATCCAAATTGTATTTTAATTTCTCACTATCCCCAATGAATTCTAAAACATACAACAGTAACTAGGGTTAAGGATGTGTTCTCTCAACAAAAGAATGGCACAAGCTGTAATATCAAATGAATCTGTAAAAATTCAATAAGAAAAACTTACAATCTTGTTGAACTTTTCAATGGTAGCCAATGGTATGGTTCCAAGAGCAATAACTTCCCTTGATCCTCCACTCTTACAGAATATAACATAAATCTATGTCAGATATTGGATAAATTGACATAGTGTGACGCTTAGATTCATACAACCATGATCAAATATCATATAACAGGATTAATACAGCAATCATGGAAGTTCATGTAAAAAAAATCATGCATGTGTTTTTGAGTGACCCTATGCCAATGGCAACCATATGTTGGCACAATTAATCAGTTACCAGTTCATGAGTAAAGACAATATTGGAAATTATCAAGCAACATATAATTGCATGTTGCCGTATTCTGCATAACAAGGCCCTGAGATGGAATGCACATCTATGAGACAACCATGTATGCTACAGATTATTTCACAAAATTCCATATTAGCAGGCTCTTTCCACCAAATATAAGAAGCATCTGGTGTGCTGTACGCTTGATAACCATACAACAATAGTTGTTATGAGAGTAAAAATGCACCCATGCATATTATTTCCTGTCAAAGGTCATCTCTAGTTCACTAGTTCCACAAGTAGATGGACTTGAATTAGACTACTTTCACTAGTTCTCTATGACAACAAGAAACAAAAACAGGACAGATGGAATATTTCCAAGACATCCAATCTATTACTAGATATGTAGTGCCAGCTTCCAGTGAACAGTGTACATTTTCATTTTATACTTTGTACCATCAAAGATAAGCCCTCCACAACTGAAAATATTGTTGGTTTATACTCTTCATCCAAAAATAATTTGGGTATTCAGTAGCCAAAAGATCAAGAGACAGCTTACCAAAAAAAGAAGACGGAAATTAGTCACGAACACGGCACCTGCTTCATCGGTGTTAACAAGAACACCATACGCCTAACAGCAAAACACACAAACTCAGAGAACACATTCAAATGAAATAAAATTAGTGTCATGACAATGTAAGAGCAAGTCTACACCAGGCTGATTAAGATACAAAGAACAAGAAAAAAGATAGAATAATGTATTGAAACCAAGCAGGTGATACTTAACTCATTACATAACCCTTGATTCTCTAAAAGAGCTCTTATACTGAGAGGAGAGACCCTATATATATATATATATATAGAGAGAGAGAGAGAGAGAGAGGTGGATTGGTCCATGACTAGTAGATGTGGCGCATTGACACTCCAACATGCCCCTCAGACGGAAGCTAGATTGGGTGTCAAGTGTGTTGAGCCGCGAATGCCAATGGTGCCAGACGGTCACTTTGATACCATGTTAGATTCAATAGGTTTATGAGATGAACATTGGGGGCCGGCTACCACCATCTATGGTGTTGGACTGAATCTTATCTGCATAAGTGACGCATAGGTGTGTGGAAGGATCGACAAGAGTCTAAATCCTTTCAACGATTCGAGAATTATAAACATAAAACTCAAACTCAAGAAATTCGGCAGCATTCAGGGATTACTTTTGTCTAAATAAATGTAGTTTCCAAACTTAAAGAAGCATTCATGAATAAAAAAAATTAGAAAACAAGTCAATTGTAATGATAAAAGATGCATATTCTTTTGACCATGTGCTCATGCATATATCCTGTTGAGGGACTTCTAATAAACTTCTCCTGCCTAAACAACATACCGCATTAAATACAAGATAGAACTTGCAACTAACCATGGAAAGAAGAACTAAACAAAAAAACTGATATGGTATCAGTAGCCATAGACACATTTGCATTCAGATTATTGTCTTCAATCAGTGAGATAAAAACAATCCATAGAAATTTTCTAACTACATTAAATTTCATAACTCCATTTTCAAAATAGAAAAGACAAAGCAACAATTCGACGCTGGATGTCAAGTGGATTACATACTGATACGAATTTTTTGTTTTTCATAGAAATTTTTTAACTACATTAAACTTCATAGCAGATTGTCAAGTACTATAAATAGCAAGAGAAATATACATCAAATTTTCATAGCAACTGTACTAGGCTTCACATTAAAATCATCTCTAGAAAGGAGTAAAATGGAAGAATCATATCATATATATATATATATATATAATTACAAGAAAAACACACATGAATTCGTCTAACTTTGAGAGAAAATCTCACCTCAGCCATAACTCGTTCAGCTTTGAACAAAAATTCAGATAATCGATAAGAAGCGGACTGCTGCAAAACTCCACAAAGGAAAAAAACTGAATCAATTATATAAAATTTGAAGGCAAGATCTTAAACCTAAATCCTATTGAGGAAGAGTATATACATCGATCTTGGTCCAGTCATAAGCGTCGAAGGTGCATTTGGCTTCAATCTTATCGGAGGAATCAGTGAGTCGAGTATCCGCTTCACCAATAAAATTGATCCTTCTCGGCGACGCCATACACGGCGGTGGTGGCGGTGGTGGTGGTGGTGGTGGTTGGTTATTTATATATATACACTATACAGGATGCAATGCATTATGCATGTAAAGAGGAACGACGATTTAATTAGGGAAAAAGTAACAAGAGATTTTTGACAAGTATTAAGGCGTATTAATTAAACTCGTTGGAACCAAAATCCCTAACTGAATATTTCCAAAGATACGGAAGATCATATTTCAAATTAGGAAATCTTATTTAACGGTGTTTTTATTAAAGAAAAAGATTATAACATAAGACCGTCCTTACCAGTATCACTCATACCACTCATACTAGCTGTCACCTCAGTGCTACATCAACTTTACCACTATCATACCATTTCATCCTTACCCATACCAATTCCATACCACTCTAAATAATTAATTAAAAAAAGAAAAGAAAAGAGAGAAAGAAGAAAGAGATAGAGAGAAAGGTAGGGTCGGGTGGGGTGGGGTAGTTTATTGAAGCTGCACGAGGGTACCGATTGAGTAGCTTGCAGGTGTGGTACCATTCATCCACTACGGTGTTACCACCGGTATCGGTTTAGTACCGGTTGCCTAAAGCCTTCCAATGCGGATATTAGTTTTCTTTTTAAAATAAATTATTTGTGGGAGTTTCCAATACTTTATTCCTTTTAAATACGTTTGTTGAACACTAATATTGTTAAAAACCTTTTTTTTTTCTTAATATACCATATACTAATCAATTATAATTGATATGTAAATTTAATAACATATATTAGTCAACTATATTTTTATAGAGTTTATGAAAACAATCTCAGATAATCTTAAATATGTATTAGCATCTGTAAATATATAACATGAATGCATATATGTGTAGGGGAAAGTTCAAACGAGAAACATGTAATTTTAAGAAAATATGAGGAGCAATTTCAGCCACTCATCTTGCGGTTACGGTGGACGTGATCACGAAGAATTAACGCGATTCATGGGAGGGTAGAGAACTAGAGATTATTAAAGGGGAGACCGGTCAAAACCGTCTTTGTTAACCGAGATGAGTGATTGAGATTGCTAAACGTGTTTTCTTAAAAAGTTATATTTTTTATATGAACCTCCCTTTATATGGGTATATCGTCCACAAGTAAACCAATGTTAGATCAGGTAGATCTTCCAAAACTGGATTTCAAGTGGGCTTAAGTTTTGAGTCCAATTATCCATAACTATTTTTTGGAATTTGGATATATTGAAAGTTGAAACTGGACTAGTAAATAACTCACTCTTTAATGGTTGGATAGTTAACTTTTATTTTCTAGCATTGGTTTTAGACCCTTGACTACGATTATGATTTATGAGTTTATTGTTCGATGTTAACAAAATTAGCTGAAAATATAACTCTTAAAAACGATAGACTTTTATCCAATTTATTTATTACTTTCTTATGTAACCATAAACGTTCAAACGGTTGATTATTATAACTTCAAATGGTAGAAATACATCTCAATACAACCTTTTATAATTTATTTTATCTTGGTTATAATGCAACTCTTAGCAATCTTTTTGTTTGTTAAACTTGAAGGTCTTTCTATTATTTTATTTTTTTTGAATAATACAAGATTATATTATGGGTGATATAACCAGGGGCGGAGCCACGAGGGGGGCAGAGTAGGCAGTTGCCCCCCTAACATTTTAAATTTTTCTTTAAAAAAATTTATATATTAGACATATTTCGATAATTGCCCCCTTAAAAATTTAAGATTTAAATTTATATAATATGGATAT
The DNA here is from genome assembly GCA_030169165.1 of Centaurea solstitialis. Taxonomy (NCBI): domain Eukaryota; kingdom Viridiplantae; phylum Streptophyta; class Magnoliopsida; order Asterales; family Asteraceae; genus Centaurea; species Centaurea solstitialis. The sequence goes on from CM058046.1 coordinate 8,389,865, forward strand.
TTGGATAATTGTCCCCTTAAAATTTTAAAACAACGAGTATTATTGACATTTTGGATGTTTTTTGTGTATAAAAACTATTTTTATAGAACTAAAATTATTGTTTAGAGTTTGCCCCCCATAAAAAAGATTCTGGCTCCGCCCCTGGATATAACCTTAGCGTGTTTAGATTGTTAAAACAACATGCTTTTTGTTGTTTGGTCTTCATGACAAATTGAAATATTATACACAAAGTTAATAAGTTGTTCTTTATAGTTGTGTTGAAGCTCTAAATTCAACCCCTACAAACAAAAAATATAGCATATTCAATTTTATCAAAGGGGGGTGAATTAAAAACGCTAAGTCAAATTATACCAGAAATGGGGATGAAATCATCCCATTTGAGATTTTCATGCAACATCAATCACCATTAAATTATAATTCTCATGGAAAAGATTGTATAAAAAGTTGAGTAACATTGTAAGTGTTAGAGAGTGAATTTGAACTCTCTTGGCCTCTTTTAATTTTATGCCAACTTGAATTGCAGTTTAAAAAGAAACTAAACTGGTACATCTTAGCTTAATGTGCTTTCAACAGTTGATCATCATTTCTTATGTTAACTTTAACTTTTCATCGAAAATCAACCCATAATTCAAATATGATAATATCATTAGCTAAGTTGTATTAAAGATGACTGCATGCTTTTTTAAGATACATTTTAAATATCTAATAATATGAAGTTTGATTGGCGAGAAAAACCTACAAAAATAGAAAAACGAAAATAGATACTATTAAAACTAGGCATGAGAACGAGACTCAATCCCATTGGAGAACCCGGTGTACCCATTCCGACAGGAATGAATCCTCCACAAAATCGAAGACCGGGATGTGACAGGGATTCCAGAAAATTAAAAACCAGAGATGAGGACAGGAACGCGTAACACAGTCCCTACCCCCACCCCACCGCGTCCCATATATATTAAATATTTATTAATTATGCTCCAACCTATTAAAAAATACAAAGAACATTAATTGAAAGAACCCGTAAAAGCATATTTAAATCAACCAAGAAAACTTCAAAATTTTCACGAAATCAACCAAAAAAACTTAGAAATTCCCTCAACAAGATGAAACTCAGCTAAAAACACATCGAACATATATGCGGGTCTTTGACCCATTCTAAAAGTACACCCGCTCTACAGAAATTCTAGATCCACCACTGGACTTCAACATCTCGGTAATCTCATGAGACGAAAATAATTAACACCTTCATGACTTGAACACAACTATGAGAGCAAATCAAAATCTTACTAGCTGAGCTACCCAAATGCGATAAATCAATACATTCTTCTTATCAAAGCCGAACAATTAGACCACATCAAACCAAACAAAACAAAACAGCCCAACCGCACCATGCAAATACGGTGTGTCGAGGTTTTACGACTGGTGACAGTGGGCCGAGACTACATGGATTACTTACTGGCTCACTTTCACAAACGCTTGATAATTGCTCAACTTCAAACATCTTATATTTTATAAAGAAAACTTTGTAAATCCACAATCACTAGAAAATATTTGACCATTTACCTATACATCTACACAATAACACAGCCAACCTAACAAGCAAAATACCGTATCAATTCTATGCCAAAAGGTCAAGGGTCATCAACATTAGCCAACCTTGAGGAAAACAACTACTTTTAGCATTTCGAACAGTACCTTTTAACCACAGGAGGGCAGAAGACCGAAGTACCGGGACCACCAGGGCTCGATCCGTCTCAGAAAGTCGATGGTGGTTCAATTTTTACTCGCAAAACGGCTCCTAAAACAGGTCCCATTGGTGCCTTTGGGAAGGGAACTGTTTGTCATTGCCAGAAAGCCGAACGTCGATGCTAACTCGCCAAATTTAAAGAATCATCGACTAATCCACCACTCTCGCATTCCAACATGGCTTTCGCGTTCACTTCTCTACCAAATCTCCAAATGTAGTTGAGACCCACGAGAAGCTCGGTGATCGTGGCCTCAGTCTTTTCTTGATTTGCATAGTGGAGGGTTTGTACGAGCAGCACGTTCGTCTTGGAAAGAAGATTTTGGTGCTCGAAACTCCTCTCGGATTGCCATCTTATCATGCTGTGAGCAAGCGGGGATAGCCATTCTAAAGTTGCCGATATTGCCTCGCTCCATTCTTCGGCCAAAGCCGTATCGTAATCCGATGAAGCCAAGCTTTTCGCGTACGGTTTTAACCGCACTCTGAGAGCGCTTCTAACGGCTTTCGGCAACATATTGTAGAGATCATCTCTTGCATCATGACCGATTAAGTGGGGAGAGGCCACGAGTTTCTCGAGTACAACAATAACGTTAGCGTAGTGCAGCGCTAAAGCAGCAGCACCGAGAGTTTCCGGAGGAGCATCGAAGATTTTCTGTGTGGAGCTGCTAACGGTATGAAGTTCGACATCGGATTCATCAATCCTATGTGGGGTTGTGGAACAAGCAGCATTCGGGTTTATGTGGCAATTCTTCACTGGAGGATCATTTCCACCCAGCATGCAGCCTTTGAGAGGTCCCGTGGTGCTCAAACGATTCGGTGTAGCACTCTTCGATCCATGGGTGTTTGACGAATTCCCATGTTTATGCCACAATTTCAACCCGGTTTTAGCAGCACGAGTAAAAGGGCCCGACTTTGATGTTGACTTCCCGATAGGACCAGAATAAGAGTTTATGTTTTGATGTTTACCAGAAATAGGACCAGAATAAGAGTTCACGTTTTGATGTTTACCAGAAATAGGACCAGAAACCGTGGTTGAATTACCAAGTGGACCAGAGTAAAAGTTGTTATGGTTATTTGTTCTTGATATCGGGCCAGATCTCGGAATGATGTTTCCCAAAGGACCCGATGAAAACCGAGCAATCCTATTATCAGACGGGTGAATGGAAGACTGAAGCAATGCCGATACTGATTGGCTGCGATAGATATGATCAGAATCTAGGGAGCCAGAGTCGTCCGTTTGCAGAGGTAAAATGTGATTCATTCCGAATACTTGCCCAATCCTATTGAAAATAGTGAATACGGATCTTGCAAGAAGGAGAACCACATAGTCATGACTCCTGTTCCACAACGACATCTCTTTCAGCCGTTTGACTTCTTGCTGTTTCCACGCCAATTTCTTCATATATTCAACCAACGTGATGCTATCTTGATCCTCGTTGCTCTTCATTCTCCTCAGGATTTGTTCGAGCTCTGTGAGGGTTTCCATTTCCTGATACAAATTTGCATTCACCAACACAAACTTTTCCATCTTTTTGACTTTCTTGTTCATCTTCTTCCACGTTAACTGCCACTGATACTGATCAACACCAGACTTGATCAAATCATCGTATGCACGTTCGAAGCATTTCAAAAGGGGATCGCTGCATTTTTTTGCAAGCCTGGTCACAACTCTTGCAACATTTTCCAAGTTATGTAGCATCTCAGCACATATCAAATCTACTAAGTAATCATCGTCATCTGATACAAGCCTCTTGATACCCACCGAATTGCTGATCTCCTCCCTCAACTTCATAACCTGCTTATCGGTAAGAGAATTCCATTGATGAACTAGCTTGGACAGTAGGCTTGCTACTTCAAAAGCCAAGACACCAATTCGCACCTTTTCTTGGCCAAGGTCATGCTTCTTTGAAGATTTCCACAGACCACGAAACCATGACTCAGCCACCATCCCTTACCTCAACAAATATTTGAAGCAGCGATCTTGCAGCTGAGCCAATAGCAATTCCTTGATTTCTGAACTTAATCAAAACAAAATCACAACATTCTGTCAATAATGTACCAAAATGTTCATTGAAAACGCCAAATTCGAATTAGCACATTAACCTTAAAACATACAGTCATGACATAACGGAAGCACTGAATACCAGTAAATTACAACAGCAAATAAGCAAAAATGGAACGGAAGACCATCGATTTCAAAGAAGAAGAAAAAAGAGAAAGTTAGTACACAGAGGCCATAACAACAAGATAGTGCTAAAAGCAGTCTAATTAACTACTTTGAGAAGGACCACCATTGACTTCAATAGTCAACCATGGACACTCCATTTCTGGAATTGACTTAACATGAGCTGGCATGTTTCTTGGACAGACTTTTGCATAAAAATTTTACATCAAGCCATTCATCCTAAGATGGGGGCATTTCTCTACTTATTCTGGCAAAAATTACAGTGACAGGGAGATGAATTCATTACATCCATCATCATCATCCACCTTTTTTACCAAACAAATGACACTAATGTATAAACAACATATATATAGATTGATGAAACAAGAAAGAATATTTTACTGGTAGGCCAACCACCAGCAGAAATCAAACCATGATGGCTGCTACAATCTAAAATAATATTTTACTGGCAAGATCAAAACAAAATTTGCAACTTGATCTCATAACAATGGTGGTTTAAAACTCCAATTCCTTCACCTGGAATCTGAGGTCAATCAATTATCACTTATCAGTCTAATTTGAACCAAAACCAGTACATATTCTGATTCTAATTCTAAGCTACTAAACACTACCGATTCTATATTCCGAAGCCAATTCCGTCAAAACTAATCAAAAACTCAAGTGAAAATATTCTAATTTTCATCAAACGAACTCCAATCTCGATTCAAACCTCAATCGCTTAAGTTCAAAATTCAATCAAAATCAGCTTAATCCTTCAGCTAAAACAACTTCAGGTTCCGATTCTAAGCTCGGAAACGTACAATCAGCTCTAATTCAAACAAATCGGTTCGTGATTTGAACTAAAAACAAAACTCCGATTCAAAATCTGAACTCTCAATTTCTCAAACACTAGTCACATCAAACAAAAACCAAATCAAACGACTATAAACCTATAAACGAAACCCTAGGCCTTCAATCTATGGTCACAATACACACAGATACACACAAAGCAAGGTGAATACAAAGCATAATGAAACAGCAAAGGAATCAAACGGAATCCATTTCCGAGAAGAATAACGAAGAAGAAGAAGCTTACCGATTCTATCAGCAGAAGAAGAAGAAGAAGGAGAACAGAATCTTCATATCACCAACTTCAAGGTCTTGAAAACATGTAAGAGAGAGAAAGAGAAGAGAGAGAGAGCATATGATATGATGGCCACTGTAGTCACATGGTAGAGAAACCGAGTGAACTTAAAAAAAAAGGAGGCATATAATTGAAAAGTAATTACTTTATTGGTCCCTTTTTATTCATAAAATGTGCTTTTCAATCCCTTAAAGAATTGATTGATTAATGGGAAAATATAAAACTTTGTTAAAGATGAGAAAAATATTGCTTTAGATGGCAAATAAAAAGATCTAACAAAAAAGTAAACAATCACAAAAATTAATGGTGTTTAAAATTCGAACTCAAGAAAAATGATACCTGAGTAATCTATTATCCGGAAAATTCCGAAAATCGTATTCAGAGTCGCGGATGGACGGGTTTGATTATCTGAATTTACTACTTGTTCATACCCGTCCTGCTTTGTATGTATTTAGTTTATTAATAAAAATATATTTATTAATACTCTGATAATAAAAAAATTACTAATTTCAAGAACATCTCTATCACATGGCGTGTTTTCTTCGTTCACCCCGTTGCAGTTGGTTTGTCAGTAAGATTCGGTCTAGATCGTTTTTGCACACTCGTATCAACGACAATTCTCCATACTATTATTTTCATTTTCTAATATTTATTAGTGTAAATTGTTTTAGTTTGTAATAAAATAACTTCATTTTCCAGTAGTATATATTGCCTACATCAACACACTCGACAAAGTAACGGTAACCGTAAACCGGGCCGTGGATACGCGTTCCTTTTCGGTGCAGTTACCCTCCCCGTACGATTCGATTTCGGATAGTAAAATTAGGTATCTGTTTCATATGTAGGGGTGAATCCACCTTGGAGAAGGTGGGGGCATGGGCCCCACTAAAACTCATTTTCCTTCTTTATTTAGTTTTAAAAAATCATTTTTTAAGTTTATATCATAATCTCCCTAGTAATTTTTCCTATTTGTTCCCATCAATAAAAAACCTAGAAAAGAACCAAAATAACTTAAAAAGTCTTTTGAATCAACTAGAAAATCATTAAAAAAAACTTAATTATCTCTCAAAATCAACAAAAGTACTTCAAAAATCCCTCAAAATGGTAAAATTAGGCTAAAGCATGTCACCCGACTTTACAAACCTAATCTACCTAAAAGGTACCTCCACTAGATAGAAATCCGAATCCGTCACTGCTCATATGGTTATCAAAATTTCACTACCCGCCCCACCCTATGAACACCCTTAACAAAAATAACTTTTACGTTATAATATACAAAACCAAACTAAAATTAAAGGAGGTATTAGTAACATAACTAAAAGTTTAAGGGTATAAATATAAAATAGGAGAAATAAATGCTGATATACATCAACTAAACGCAATAATAAATGCAAATAAGTTGCAAACACAAAACACACCTTCACTATCATGCAAAGGACCACACGGAGACTTATTTTATTACTGCTATTTACCATTTTAACCTTCGTCGGCGGCGTTACACGTCATCCCGCCGGACCACCTGACCCACCGGAATTTGGCGCAGCCCCACTTTCATTTCAGTGGATCCCCCCACACCCAACAAGTTTTACATTTTCACGGCTTCCAACCATCTTTATCGTTGGTGGGCCCCACTTGCAATTGGCTCCAATTACACGTGTCACAAAAACAAGATGGCTAAAAATAGGGAGCTTTACCGGTATACCCAAAGCCCCACCCCCACTTTGCAACCATACCCCCAAAAGGCCGTTATAAGGGCCGTTATACCAAAACGCCGTTATAACGCACCAAAACGCCGTTATAACGCACCAAAACGCCGTTATAACGGCGTAACGGTGTGGGTATATTGTGCAAAGTGGAGGTGCATTATGGGCATATGAATCAATTACCCTAAAAATAGACAAAGTTACGTTATTCACATATGCATAACAGGTATTTTAACGCTTTTATGTAACGGGCAAATTGCATAAAAAAATTTAATTTTTATGGGATATTTGTTTTGTTATATGATGTTGATGTGATATCGGTAGAATTGAGATTTTATGTGCTTTTGGAAGTACGATTTCAAAAATAAATTATAACTATTTTTTACTAAAAGATTATTAAGAGGTTATATTCAGAAACATGTAATTCCAAAATATTATTCATTCTTCAATGTTAGAATTTTGAAAAGAGGAGCTTTTTTTTTTGGTATGAACCACATTCATATTTTGAAACGATCGGGTTTTTTTATATAATGTAATCATGGATTTTTCTATGTCAAATTATAAGCATAGGATATTCTTAGAGGATAATCGATAACGGCCTAGAGTCATCTTTGGTGAATCGTCATTCGTAAAAGGTTTTCATAGTGTCTGTATTTGAACCTAAAATAGATGGGATTTTTCTTTACATTCTCTAAGGCTTAACCGGTACATCACAAGCCAAATGATTGGTGTAAGAGCATCTCCAACAGCTTCTCCAAAATGGAGAAAATGGAGAAAAATGGAGATTTTGTACACTTTTGGTCTCCAACAGATTCTCCAAGGCTTTCTCCAAAATGGAGAAATTATGAGAGATAGTACCAAAATCTCCAATTTGGAGAAAGCTTCTACAATCTCCAAAATTAATTATCAAGAAAGAGAAAATGATTTTTTATTATGTTCCACCTATGAGAATGCTTAAAATAAAATGTTGAGGAGAGAGAAATAATATTTTAATACATATATGTAATATTTAAATAATTTAAGCAATTATTCTATTCCCAAAATGGAGAATCTGTTGGAGTAGAACGATTTTTTTATAGAGATTTTGGATTTGAGTTCTCCATTTTAGAGATATTTTAGAGAATCTGTTGGAGATGCTCTAAGAATTATTTTATTTGAATATTATATATATAAATACATATAGAGAGAGAAAGAGAAGAGAGAAAAAAAAAATGTTCAAATGAGAAGTACTATAAAAATACGAAACAGACAAGTGATCTCAACCGTTGATACGTTTTAGGTCAAAGTTGACTAGTCAAAATTCACATGGACACGCATCTGCGAGAGTCATTTTTGTAAATGTTACAAATAGGGCAGATGAACGTGTTCATATATGAATCTTCGTATCTGCACTATTTGTAAAAATTACCAAATTAATCTTCTGTGTCCTACAAGGCTACAACCCCTGCCAGGAATTATCTTGTGCTTTACAGTCAAAAAGTCTTTATTGAATAGATGAGCGGTGAAAATCACTTCTATACTTCGTATTTTTTTAGCACTTTTTATTTGAATATATTTTTTTCTCTATCTATCTATCTCTATCTCTCTCACTTCCATCTCCATTCAACGAGTTTTCTAGAGCTCCAACGAGTCCCCATTCCAACGAGTTTTCTTGTTTGTTTCTATTGGTTCAAACATATCCATCGACTTCACCATGGTCGTGACAAACTGAAAGCACACCATGGATTCGACAAACTTAAGTTAGGTTATAAATTGTCGCTATTTATTATTATTATTTTTTAATATAAATGGTCATGAATAATCTTGTATTACAATTATGATTAAAAAATATGAATGGGTACTAAATTTTATAAGAGAATATAAACTTTATTGTTTTAATCAGGAAATTTGATCATTAATTTTTATGATAATATTTGTGCTGTATATAATATCTTGGTTAGTTATGAGTAATTTCATTTAATTTAAATGATAAAAATATTATATATGCAATATACTCATAAAAACTTATTTTTAATATTCATATTTTTATACTTAGTTAAGACAAAAGCCTCTTGATATTATTTTCCCCTAAAAACTTGGATAATAACAACCCATATTATTGTTTGCGATATAGTTTATTAAGATTATGTGAATTTACCTTTTTAGATTGATTATTAACTAAATGATAATGATTTAGTAAGATATGACTTATGAGGTATATATAAAAGGATATTAAGCAGAGTTTGCTAAATCCATGTGATATTTAAGTACTGGAATTTGAATTTATATTGTGTGTCCATTTATCCTTGAGTATTTAAATTCTATTCATATAAAAAATTATAGAAACACATGATAAGAAACAATGTTTAAAACAAATACTTTTGTGTGACATATTTTCCATGCACCTAATAATGCACGATTATAAAATGAATTTTGTGCATTATCTTTTTTCAATTTTACAACTTTAAAGAGGTATCCTAAGACCCTAGATCTTGAGATTCTTGTCAAACAATTTGCTTTTATAATTATTGCTTATCAACATGTCTAAAAAGTTGTTTGTCTTATAATAATGGTAATAAATTATAAATTGTATCTATTTCTTTGATAATCATTTTCTTAAATAAGAAAATACTATTTTAGTTTTACAGTACCATTAGCCTAACAATTTATCCGATAAGAAGAGATAAATAAAATATTTTTTTTATTTTTCTTTTTAAACAACACCTCAATATTCAAAACTAACGGATGTTTAGTTAAAAACATGAATTGAAATTTTGAATATTGAATTTTTTGGATCTGATACAACTCAATTATAATTAGGTATAAATAGATGATTTTTTTTCATCATATTCTTACCTTTAACACATATAACACGGTTAACATCTAACTCTTATCCAAAAAGATATATTATTTTTGGGTGTACATAAGTGCACGGAACTATCGTCGAAAAATTGATAAGGAGAAAGTTAATTAGTGTGGAAGTTTACATATCTACTTTAAACTTTCTTCTCCTCTCATCTAATTTATTGTTAATTTTCTGCTGAAAAGGAGAAAAAGATAATGGGTTGTTAATAAATCAAATCATCAACCATTTTTAAAAGTAACAAGAAATTGATTTTGTTTTATATATGAAAAAGTTATACTTATTCTACCATATCAACCACGTCTATGACTATGAACCATGTTGGTCAAAGAAACAACCCCAACAATTATATATATATATGTGTGTGTGTTTGTGTGTGTGATTAATTACTAAAAAAATCCATGATAACTTTGAGAACTATTAAGCCCAACCAAACAAAGGATCAAGGAAATCGAGAGCAACTGTCTTTACTTTATTTAAGGAGGGTCTTGAATCTCATGTCATCAAAAGTAGGTCGGCTTTGAACAACCAAATAAGAATTAATTCCACTTTCAAGGGCTTTCGTCCCCCGATATCCCAAGAGTTAGATAGTCGATATATAGTAGTAAAGGCTCTAAGGCCGCTCCAACTAGGTCAGATTGGAGGAACATTGTATGAGAACATATTACCCATATTCGGGAGAAAATGAGTGATTTGCCCTTGTCTGATTGATGATGAAGGTGTTAGGATTATGTGCAAGATAGTAACAGGGTTTACCGTATCCAATGTTATAAGACACTAGTGGGTCACACTGCTACACACCCGCTTAGAGATCAAGTGGTTTGATGGAATAATTAATTAGTCCAAATTAATTATTGAGTGAGAAATAAATAATAATAAATAGTCATTTATTATTTAGTTATATAAAATATCAGTTGGAATATTTTATAGGATTAATTAATAGTTAATTAATTAATTAAAAGGGTTAAGTTATTTAATTAATGGTTTATTAATTAAATAACGAGTTTAAGCTTGATTAAATAACCTTAATGGGCTTTTAATCAAACGGGCTTTCTTTATTGGGTACTGCCATATTTAGTTTTATAAATATGGCAAACCCTGGTCAGTTTATTCATTAGATCATCTTAACTGAAAAGAAACCCCAGAGAAAAACCAAAAACCCTTTTCACTCTCCCTCTCCATCGATTTCATTAAGAACCCAGCGGTGGTCTAGCAGCCAATCTCACGGTGGTGCAGTAGTGGTGTAATCCCGCCAGCAGTCCAGTTTCGTTCGCGTAAAACAAACAACGAGGTAATTTTCGTAACCCTCTTTTGTATCTGTATGCGTTTAGGATTGGATCCTCGATTGGGAATTAGGCTTTTTATTTCCGCTGTGCATGTTTTGTAGCCCGTAATTCCCAACAGAAGGGGCCCTTCTCACCCTCGTATACACGTTCCTCTCTGGGTCAATCTAGTCTAATCGAAGTCAACTGACTACTTTAGGTCATTGTAGTCCATAAATAAAAATAAAACTTTCTCTTCTATTTTTTTAGACGGATAACGAACTCCTTGGGTAATAGTTTTGTATGGTTTTTTTTTTCATCTTAGACTAAATTTAATACATTGATTAACATATATCTATTACATGATGTTTTTGTTTCATATATTTGGTTTAAAATATGAAATATTTTAATTCTATTTTTGGCTTACAAATACATAAAAATGTTCATATCATGAAACAAACATATGGTAAAAAGTGTATATAAATATATATATATATATATATTAATTAACACACCAAATTCACGTTATCAAAGGATAAAATCATATATATAACATATGAGACACTAGTTATTTAATTTGGATTTATAAATGAAAGGTATATGTGTGTGTGTTTATATAAGTGTATTATTGTATATAAATGATTAAGATGATTAGAAATATTCATATGTGAAATTTCTATAGAAAGAATGGATGGAAAGTGTATAATAAAGTCTTTATTATGGCTATGTAGTGGAATTTGGTCTTTGCTCAAAAGAGTTAAAATAATGAGAAGGGACCACAAACAACTGTTGATGATTACATTTTAAAAAGGCAAATTCTAAATTTGAGTATAAAAGTTTCAACAGAAAAATATATATTTGTATTATAAAAATAATATTATTAATTAAATAGCAACCAAACTTTATGAAATGTATGTTTTTGCGTATGTTTAGTCATAAAATATATAGGTAAGTCTAATTTAAAATTTTTAATCGCCATTGGAGAAACTTATAACAAGTGTGAAGTTTTATTCAGGGCCGTTCCTAGAGTTTCGGATGCCCTGTGCGAAAATTAAAAAACTATGCCCCTATGTCTATCTTTTAAGCAAATGAAACGATGTACGATATGACTTTTTTAAAGGGTTTGGAACCTAGCCAAGCTACGTGGCTCATCCTTACGTCGATTTTTATTAACTAAATAAAGAGTACAAATAAGGAATAAGAACCAAACCCCAAATTACAAAATATAAATATAATATATAAACGATGTCTCCATGCGTAGAAGGATAAAAAACAAGAGAAACTATAATTTGTTTTAACTAAAATGGTAAATAATTAGATTAAAGTTATAAATAAATAGAAAAACTTCAACTTGGCAAGTCTATAAATGTCTAATAAAAACAGTAAGGTCAATGAAATTGATATAAAAAATAGTGAGTGCAATGGTGCAAAAAAACAACAAATCACTAAATCCTAAATTCCTATGCATTAGCTGCATAGCAAGTTAATTGATGTTGTGATGCAAATATGCTATCTACCAATTTCTCAAATCCTTTAATTGATGCAAAACTAAGTAACGTAGATGGAATAATGAAGAATTCCACTAAATTAAAACCAACTAAATTAATAATGTAATATAATACTATACTTGGAATTGTTTAGAGCCTAACTCATAAATTATTAAAACTAATTACCTATACTAATAACATTATATAGAATTTTGATGCCCCTTGGGCTTTGATGCCCTGTGCGGTCGCACGGCCTGCACGGCCCCAGGGCCGGGCCTGGTTTTATTGTGAAGTTTAATAAACTTATAATTTTAACATAACGAAAAATAAACCGTTAATAACACAAATTAGTACTACATTTTCGATAACCCCTTCAATATGGGTATTTGGACTATGAAGTCATCGGCACAAACCACTAGTCAAATTTTTAGGTTCGTATTTTTTGAGTCATATTACATAAAGATTAATATTTTTTCGAGTTAAAAAAAGTTTGAGGCTCTCCACGCTAGACGAAGACATGTTTGTTTTCTAGTTTTTTAAATTACTTTTCTTTTTTTCCTCTTCACTCTTTCTTGATAAATAGATATCTTTTACCCGAAATGGAATTAAATGAAATGGACCATTTGGTAGGCAATCACCAAAGTAGATTACATGTCCAAATCTGAAGCCAATTTTGCTGAATCATCAAAGTGTTAGCGTATATATTTACATATTATATATATTGCACCTCTTTGTTGATGACAGTTGTTCCTAATTGTTGGAAGTAGAATTCAAAACAATTATCAGGTTTTGAAGCACTTCAATTTTGAATGATGGTTAAATCAAAGTATTTTAAAAAGGATCATCTTATATACTTAAAAATGATCATGTTGCAATAATACCCGGTTCGGTGATCAGTTAGGCTATTATTTGGGCAACTTTGTACAATATTTGGTGCTCGAGGAACAAAAAGGTCTTTGAAACCTCCTGTATCCCCAATTAGGATATGGGGTTTGAAGTTTAACAACTCTTTTTTTTGTCTTTAATCGTTTAAAAGAAGGTGGGTACTCATGGTTCAACTAGTGTGATGCAACCTTTTAAGGCTTTGGTTCTCCATCTATGGTCTTCGATCTTTCCAGATGGGTGACATGGTTACGATGGTAATATTGTTGGTGCTGCCAACTTATTTTGATTGCTCCGGATTAGTTCGTCCCTAACCAGCTAACCTACCTTGTAAAATAGGGTTCGAGTTTTCTATCTCCTTAAGGTCAGGATCATGGCCGTCCAACAGTAGGCCGTGGTGCGTTTCTATCGCACCTAGTTGTCTAGTAGGCTTGATCTATAATTTACCTACATTTTATATACCAAGATAAAAACCCAATTTTACGAATACCGTTGTTCAACAATATTCCTAAATAAAAGTTAGGAACAACAATAATTATTTTTAAGTAAAAGCCTAATTCAAATATACCTTGGTATTCTTTTTATAGTTTTTTTTTATCTTTTAGATGTTTTGAGTGTATAAAGTGTTACTAAAACATATTATATGGCTATTATTTTGTGATATGCTTTTGTTTTAATTGGTTGTATTTGCACTTACTTGTGTGTTGCAATATTCCTACCGACAACTTTTGATAATGCAATCCGCCTATTTATTTGGATGCAAAAACAAAACACCTTTTATATAACTTTTCATTCAACCTTATTATTAATCTAATGTTTCCACCATCAAGAAGAAAGACGTTTTTGTAAGCATGTAAATTAGTTTTTGTTTTGGGAGCTCGTATTTGAATCATGGAATAAATCAAGCCACATTTACTGATTGTTGGTGGCTGTAATGATAATATAGGTATAAAAAATTAGAGCTTAATAGCTAGGAAATTTTGGAATTGAAGGTGTGGTGCCCAGTGCACATCAGGAAATGGAAATATGGAATAGCCAAGAAAGCGATAGTAATGATTGATGCCCAAAACTCGTCAAAAGTTAGGCCTCAAGCCCGGTCAAAGGCCGAGCTGATTGTTTTTGATAAGTAGCTTTGAATTCGTTAATTATTATCAAAATGTGTTGAAAGCATATGATTAATTAATAAGTCAATGTATTTAACAGTTTTTAGAACAAATTAAATGTTGGATATAATATACTATGTTAGAGGAGTATGACAAAAACGGTAATTTGATTTAAATAAAATAACGGGTTTTAATTGGTCGTTTAAAATTGTCTAATTCGAAATACAGTTAAAACGAGCTATTTGCAGATTGCTTTCATGTTTGAACTTTAAAGCCATCTTTATGGTTGCACTCATACCCCTAAGTACACTGTAATTCGCTTTACTTATCCAAATTCCAAAAATGATTCATATAATGGACCTAATAATTTAATTAATTTTTAGAAAAAAAATGTAAAAAAAGGTTAGAAATGGTTAGAGGAGGTACGTTCCGCCCAACACATACCGGAAAACCGTGTGACCGTCGTAAGCAAGTAAAACCGGCTCCTTTAGCAGATGGTCTAAGTTTAAAGATACCCACCTGACGAGTATCCTACTGACAAATTATACATAAGTTAGTCTCTTTCTTGCATATAGACAAATGACGAGAAAAAAGGTTGGGACTTAAATCAATTTTAAATTTCACCTCATTCTATAAATTCGCTTTAGAAGAAAAGTTGATCTGTACAACTTTAATACTAAATATCTATTTTATTATTATTTATTAATTAATTTAAAGCTAAAAGAGAATCTATTACATTTTCAATTAGCTTCCATTCTTAAATTGTTGAACCACCCTAAATATACACCAAAACGTTACCCAAACCCAAGAGATATTAAACATTAAAACCAAAAAATACTACACGCATGTATTTGAGATAAAGACCGGTACGTCCCGAGAATAGATGTTGCGTTATCAAGGCAGACCGGTCTAACATGCACTCTTTTCGGACGCATAAATTATGTTTTTCATGCTTAAAAACTTTTTAGTTCCACATACAACATTTCCCTCTAATAAGATTACCAAAGGCTTTTACTTTTTACCAACACCTACATACCATCATAAATTAGAAACTATTATAAGTCAAAATTGCAAATACCTGCCATGCAAAACTGAACGGTATCGGTCGCAAGTCGACTAAGACGTTCTTTTCTTCTTTGCCGACTTGGAAGACTGACCGTCCTTGCTTCTTTTCTTGTCGCTCTTGTCTTTGGGCTTACCGTATTTTTCTGCTTTGGTTTTACTAGACTTGACACTAACTACACCACCGGAGGGTATCTTTCCGCTGCCGTTTTGCAAAGCGCTCTCGAAATCTACATCCTTGTCAGCAATGGCGTATCTCTGGAGGAAGTCCAGATTCAACAAACTGTCACTCTTTGCTTTCATATCGTCCTAATTTACAATCGCAAGGCAAATGTGAGTTCCAAAGACCAGGCAGCAAGCAATAATAGCACATGGAGAGTGAACCAAACAAACCTTCACTTGCTTTGCAGCTTCATCAAGATCCTCATCCACAGAAAACCGCGTGTGGCTTTAAATCGACCTGTAAGCAAAAAAAAAAAAAAAAACATAAGTAAAACATGTTTATCTAGGTAACTGGTTGTGTTGCAAAATTCTTAGAGTTATATCTAAATGGTTGCTAAACCCAGAAATATTAAATAATTGATCAATGTGGATTCAGAAGTTTTGGGGTGGATAAATGAAACGCGAAAAACTTCCGAGTCAAACTTGTTACTTACTTCTTTGACTGGAGGGGAGGGTTGCGCTGAACTGTTTTGTAGATACAGAGTTCAAATATTTCTGGAACTTTTTCATGACTTTCATGAACAGTGATAATATTTGCTGTCTTTCCAACTTCATCACTCCCTGTTAAAAAAAACATAAAGTAGAGTGTCATGGTTAGTGAGAGCAAGCAGGACCATTTGTGGTCTCCATCCGTCCCTCTCTCAGCATTAAAAAAAACAAGATGTAAACCAATCTGAAGGTGTTCCTGTGTCGTTATAGATATTTGGTCCCAAATAGTAACTATACAGCCACTAACAATTGGCACACTAGTAAACCTTATACAAAGAATTTTTTATATACAAGTCAATGAATGATTATTTAGAATTCACTTATAACAAACTAATTAAAACTTAAAAGATAAGAAGATGATAAAACAAACCTCGGCATAAGAAGCATCTTGGTTCTGCAATCCCATGCACAGTAACACAGAGGCCTGGGCATATGATAAGGTGACGGGAACTTCTCCTGGAAGTATAGGTATGCAAGGGGGAGTTTGAGATCTGAAATCTGTTAAATAAAGAACGTATCAGATGCATGACTTCAAATAAACATGAATACATAAATCATCAACTGAAGTTTCAAACTTCAGTTACAATCCCCGTATCTTTTAGAGAAAAAAATTAAACACCTCCTAGATGAAACACAAGCTTAAGTGACTGCAGCCTGCAGGTATCTAGCTTAATATGTAAAATGATATGTACTCGCAACATGCAAATAGTCTCATTTTTCAGAAAGCAACTGCATAGTGAAATTATCTACAACACAAAAAAAAAGGTTTTCCTTCAAAAGGTAATGAGACTTAAAATTTCACACCGTCCATGTACTTAATTGTTATCACAAACCCAGTCTCTCAATACAAAAAAAAATAACACAACTTATATAATATGACGCAACAATAAGCATGATAATTGTTCAGGGCAATCCTTTTGAGAGCCTTTTTAACGCCCTCGAACAATGCTAATACCCAAGTTGGGAACATAGTAGTGAAAGTTATATGAGAGCTTAGGCAATATAAAACAAACGTAAAATTTCAGACTTCTTACCAGATGATGATCAGCCAGGTGGTTCACGTATGCTTCTAGCCTTTTCATACTGATTGGAGATTTAATGATATCATCATATATACCATGTGAACTGGTTGATGAAGGCTCTACGTCTGTAAAGCTAAGTTTTGGATCCAAGATGCTGCAAAAGCAAGAGTAGCCAAAATATTTTAACGCATCGAAATTGCGTATAAAGAGTCGAGACATCAAACACATACCTCATTGCAAGCTTGTATTCCATCGTATTAAATTTTGGAGAACATAAAAGCCTGGCAAATGCCGACCTGAAAGCTAAGGACATACAGAAACCAACCGTTTACATCAAGAATTCTGGATTTTTAAAAGTAAAACTACAACTCTGCTTAAGAGGAACGCAAACCTCGATAGAAAGGAGCAAAAAATCCCAATTCATCTGATCCGCTAACTTCAATCTCATCAGTGTCCAGTGGTTTTAGGACCATACATGTATGTTCACCAGTCACAGAATTCTGATGACAAGGTATTATAGCGCTAACATGGTCAGGATTAAGCTTTTAAGCAAGAGATAGGACTAAAGAGAGAATGAGTGTAATAAAAAGAACTTAACTGGAACTTCGCATATGTAGAATGGAGCAAACTTATGTTTTCTCCAGAATCGAAACAGATCCAAAGTAAGCCCAAAGGATACTCCCAGATAGTGTAGCTTCTCAGGACGTCTTTCACGAAGATGTACAAGTAGAGGAGGAAGGTCTGACCTTGGCTTTATGTTTTCTTCAAGCAAGGACACCTGCAAACGGGGTTCTCACGTAAGGCTGCAACTCCAGTTTTAAACAATAATCATCCTGGGCAACTACATCATCATCCAGGGACACTCCAAAGTCCAAAGCGTCAGATGATCACATTTTTATCAATGGATGAGCTTAATAAGCCAAGACAGATAATCGCATATGTATTTTGTTGTACATAAAATGATGCAGCTGATGCTCCTTTAGAAGGCTCATAAGTCATAACTACCAGGAGAAACCATTAAGGGGCCATCCGTTTACTTAACAGTTACCTAGTAAGTGCTTACTAGGTGAATTTACCTTACAGGATGAACATGACAATGAACATGAACCGGGAGTCTTACCCGGTAAGTGAGATTGATGAATCTTACCCGGTAAGAGCTTACTGGCTAATTGTTGTGTACGATACTGTTTTGAGAGACTAAAATATTGTCCAATATGGTAGGTGATAGTGTTCAATTTTACCGGTAGGCGCTTACCAGGTAAGTGTTTTAAGTAAACGGCCCCTAAGACTACAACCATTCACAAACCAACCCAAACTCATTTCAAATAAAACAAAAAAATTTAATTAAAAGAAAAATAAAAAAGAAATAAATATTTAGAAGGTTTGTGCAAACGGTTTGCTGCTGTAAACTTAGTTTGCATATTATTTTATATTAATATGTAGAGTTTTTAGATAAGTA
This sequence comes from Centaurea solstitialis, assembly GCA_030169165.1. Classification (NCBI taxonomy): domain Eukaryota; kingdom Viridiplantae; phylum Streptophyta; class Magnoliopsida; order Asterales; family Asteraceae; genus Centaurea; species Centaurea solstitialis. Next base: position 8,408,450 of record CM058046.1, read on the forward strand.
TATAATAGTTTATTATTAATGATAGATTTTATAGATAAAGTAGTTATTAGGTGTCATTATTTAATTGGTTAACTTAGTTTTTTATAATATAGTTTTTAAGATTGGTTTGGATTGTGAATAAAGTTTAGAAAATGTTAGATTGGATTGGAGTTAAAGATTGGATATGTGAAAGAGAGAGAAATTAGTTTTTTTATTAAAGATTGGTTTGGTTTGGTTTGTGGATAAAGATAGTCTAAGGATGTTGATAACGATATATTAATCACTTAAAGCCTTAGCAATCTAATCCTAGATAGTGTTGAGTTGCATTGAAGCTGTAGGCGATAACTAAATCATAAGGACCCACGAATAACAGAACTTTATCGGATAAGAACCATAAAACGAACTCTCATCAGAGTGCTTGTCAGAATGTAAGAAACAGTACAAGCAAAAAAGCGAAGTACTAGTAAAAATCTTACTTTCTCAGCTGCTTCGGTAATTTTAAGATGTGGAGACTCTGGCTCATTCTGGACTTCTTCTTCAGAGATGGGAGTGAATTGACCCTCAAAGTACCTATAGCAATTTATTATAATTGACAGCCATCTTAGATAAATGCAGCACGTGTATTTATAAAGAAAATGTAAGTAGAAGAAGTAAACTAGAAATACGTAGATCTCTCCATTGCTACCCGTTCAATTGAAACAATGATATAACTAGACCCATAAAAGAAAAAACATAGACTTATTATGCCTCTCAAAACCCTAAGCAGGGTATTAAGTTCAACATAATCTGTGAAAAGTACAATTGTTTGAGAATTTAAATTTAAACTTATTTTCTTGTTGCAAATAATTGGCATAAAAATTTGCATTGTGAAACATGGCTTAAGCGTTTGACTTCAGTACAGTTCTAATAGAAGTCTTTGACACATTTAATAACATTAAATACCCCTGAATAAGATAAAATTGAGAAAAAAAAACTACTGCCCACCATCCACCTCATCAATATCTTGGAATGATTGCTGGCTTAAACTAGTAAATACGACCTGGCAAGGTGTAATATGATAAGGTAGGTAGTACCTTGTCAGCAACTGTATCGCAGCTGAACCGTATCCAAGCTGCAATATGATGAAATGACAATAATTTACACTTAAGTCGAATATTGGAAACATTATGCTACACATAAAAAATTAAGAACATAAAAATAAACAACGAAGTGTATCATAGACATACCTTCATTGCATTTGGGTGTGTTGCAATGCGGACAATTCTAGCACCAGAAAGACTAGGGAAGTCTTTATCTTGGAATTGTTCACAGAATTTCCATGGAATTTGGTCTCCAGATGGCTGATGACCAGCACTTAAACTTCTCATGGCAGAAGCTTGAGAAATTTTTCCTTCAAGACAGACCTGTACAACAATTAATAAACATCCATAAAATATAGAATTATTAAAACCAGAACTAGGCACCAAATACATAAGCTTCCCAAATATCCAAGGCTATAAGAAACAAAAAGAAAAGCAAACCTGGATGACGCAAAGAATATCTGGGAGCTGATTCCTTAGACTCGTTGACAGGACCTGCACACATGTTCTTAGAAATTACTGTTGGGTATCTGGTAATAAATATATAAAAATAATGAACAAAAGCCTCCCTATTCTTTAAAAGGTAAGACTGTTTCTGTTGCAAATGAAATAAACTTCATAAACAATCATAGAGAACAACTCAATTCACTCTATAGCGTTGTTTTGTTTCATAAGGCTGATCTAGCTAAAGAATGAATCCTTCGTGTATTCACATTTTCTGAATTATAGCAGGCTGGAGGGAGGAATAATATAGATGATAATAAAAAAGCAAAGATGTACAAACATAAAACGTACCAAGTAATACGAACAAGTGATGAGCTGGAGCATCAGCCAACAATTGAAGATCATTCGGAGAATTTTTGTAGTGAGAAGCAACGTACAAAGCCATCATTCTCTGAAAATTGTGAGAAGAATACATAAGCACCAATATACTTAAATTCATAACCAAAAACAATGATTAAACAAGCCTACAAATACCTGTAGAAATAATTCGCTGTCTTTATGATACGAGAAAAGTGTATCCCGGTTAACATAATACAGATCACACTCACTGGGAGGAGGTAGCCTATATACACAAATAAACAATGAGTCGGTCAATGGAGAATATGAGATGGGAACTTATAATGTTAAATCACGGTTTTTCAACAATGTATCAACCTGTTGATGTTAGGGATGGAATTTGCAATGTCCAGACAAAGTAAATTGTTAAGCCAGGATTCAATTGGATCACCAGATGCATATCTAATAGCTTCACTCAAATCTATCTTCCTAAATAGCCGACCTGCATTGGAAACGAATTAAATCATATTAAGTTTGGCAAACTAGGTTAGACGCATGCTCATCCATAGGCTAGAATGCGGAATCGAGCAGTAAATGATGTTCAATATAAAAATTTGGATATGCTTCAAAATCTGCAAAAATAACATTGAACAAATGCCTTGGCAACCTAAATAAAGATCACTTGTTACGAAGTTCTAGAGAGAATAATCTAATGCAAAATCACTCGTGAGCATACAGCACGAACATAAAATACGCAGAATAACCCCCAGCTCTTGACTCTGAAATCAGAATGCTGAGCAGAAGACCTTAACTAAAGGGTTCTCATACCAGAAGGAGCAGCTTCTGTGCTTTTCGTAGGTGCTCGACTTTGCTCTTCTAATTGCTGCAGCAGCTTTAACGATAAAGATCGCCCTGTACCTTCATAGCTTCAAGAAAAAAAAGCACCAAGGCAGTCAGGGGATCAACATCAGACCATTCGATTATATACAGCAGTTGAAGATTATGGAAGCAAATATGTGAAGTTGTAACAAATGGCTAGAAGTTCCAAAAGTAGTTTTCCTGGCCATCAGTCATGCATAGTGAAGTTAACGAAAATACATATACTTCATACCCATTAACAGTAGAAGATAGAAAAACCAGATAAGGCCCAAGCAAGGACTTCACAACTGGCAACGGAATAGCTGCGGCTTCATCAACTACCAAAAGTTCAACTTGGGACAGTCTTCCAGATTCATGAGGTTGTATGTACTGCAAGCACACATATGATTTATAAGCATCAAGATGAGACCAATCAAGCAGAGTTTAGTACAACAATACCAACAACTAGGCAAGCAGGAAATCCACACAAGCATAATAGCACATAAACTCAAAGTTCCAATATGATCACTCCCAAATAGTTCACTCAAGTCTAGCACCATAATAATTTCCATCTCCTAGAATGATACCATACTCAATAATATGTAGCCTTTCCTTAAAGCATAAAGGCTACTTGTGAGGATAGCAACAAAAAACCCTAATAAACAAACAGCTTCTTTTACATGAGCAGATTAACATGCAACAATAAAATCAAGTTTAGCCGATAAATACCAAGATGAAAATGAGAAATGTTCTCATATACCAGAAAAATAAAACCATACTAAGATAACAAGAAGTCCAATCTAAAATATATATTTCTAAAACAAATAATAATATTCCAGAGGTTCAATTCTGCATGTATACGAACCTGAATTGTCTGTCGGTGCTGTTTGTAGATATTGATTCTGATAGTCACTTTTTTCAGCTCTGGATTTGAGCTTTTCACAATATCATAATCCAAGTGCTCCTGAAAATGTGTCGTAAAGATTACAACAACATATATGATCACATTTATATGAAAAAAACTTTGAGCAGAAGCTAACCTTAGCAATTAAAATACTTGGAGCAGTGATTGAAAAAAAGGCATTGATACTTATTTTGTTCTGATAAAATGGACAATGTAGAAAGGTCTTTACAGGAGTCTTGTAATAGAATCAGAAAATCAATCTATCTCACTTACTTATTTGTCTCCCCATTTCAAATAAAAGCAAAACTCTCCTCTGCTTTTACCATTTATTGTGCTTGGAAAGACATTTAAATATCTTCTTTTGTGATGAATAAAAGAGATGACATCAGAACCAGTGACCTTGTATCAGAAAGACACTAAGCTATCATAACCCTTGCTCTTGAGAGCCCTACCACGCTTATTTTGAAGCATTGGTTTCTAATGATATACTAAGAAGTTTCATAAGCTGAGATGAGATCTCTACTGTTATTGTTGCATGAATCATTTTACAAATTATACATTGACATTTTTATACATTTATTTCTCTAAGAATAAGACAATTGCATGTTTCAACAACAAACTCAGATAAGAAAGCTAGAAGGAACAAAACTAGCAGCTTTTAAAACCTCAAGCAAGCACACTAGCACATTCTTTAGCATTCTAAATATCCAGAGCGCAAAATATTTCCTTCCTCCTAAAATTTCTCCAATGGGTACTTCCTGGCTTTCTAGTATATCTCCTTTTTAACTACCATGCACCCAAATTTGAAAAACAGAAAAAAATGAATTGAGAGGATCATGTTCCGGACTCCTGGCTAACTAATAATTCATTAAGAGTAATAAACTCATAAACCATTACAACTGACACAACATATAATCTCACAATACCACGCAAATTTCAAAAAAATAAACTTTTACAATTTAATTCACTTTTTTATTAGACTCCAGGAATCCTTTCTGGTTTTCCTTTTCAATTCTTGCAATTTCCCTTTCTAGCTTTTCATTGATCAGTGTGTTCATCGGTTCCAGTTTCCATTAAACAACAATTTTAACAGAGAAGAGAAACAAATAAGAAAGTGTTGTATTTCCACAAGGAAAAGGTTTCCGATATTTTTAAAAGAATAAACAGTCCTGAGAAGAGCTGCTGGCATACTCCAATGGGGAAGAACAAGAAAATATACCAACAAAAACCAGTAGTACATTAAGAAATAGAAAAAAAATTCACCTTGTACTCAAGCATATCAAATCCCTTTGATACAAATTCGAACAAAGTTCTTAGATTTTCTGGGCTAGGAGCAGTCACATATATATTAGAATACCTGCAGAATCATATGTTCATTAGAAGATTCAACAGAAATCAAAGAACCATAACTCAGAGAATAGATAGAGTTGCTACCCTGCAGCAACAGCTCCAGCAACTGCAAGACCAAGTGCAGCTGACTTCCCTCGGCCACGACCAGAAAGCAAAGCCACGGTGCTACGTAGTGTCTTATCCAAGATCGCATCAAGAAAGGTAATCACAGCTTTTCCCTGAATTAATATTCAGATTACGTCAACCCCACATGTTCAGAAAATTGTAAAATGCCAGTATCAAGGCATATCATCCACTATGATACCCTAAGAAGATGTATAATGGCATCTCTAACCCATAAGACCTAAGAATGGGGATCTCCCAAAAGGTTAGACATCTCTAGCACATAAGACCTAAGAATGCTGGATTGTCACACATTTTGTTAGATCCGAACAAAAGCATGACTTCAGCTGAAGTGTAAAGAACAAGAAAAATTATATATCTCTGTAGTTGAAGAGAGTATGATCGAAAACTATTGATATGATTGGAATGCAGAAGAAGCTAAGGTTATCTGATAGACAACAAAGCAAAACGAAAGCAAGACAGAAGAAAGTCAAGTTCTAGAGACTGAAAATTGTTGAACGAAATCTTTGCAATGGTTCAAAACATTAGAAAGAGAAATGGTAGAAGATGCAGAAAAATTATATCAAAGTCTCCTTAGTTATCTGATACAGTCTAAAGTATCTTATCACCAAAATGGCATGTGGTAGTTCAGAAGAAATGAAGTCAGAAAATGTAAAGACTGAACTACTGTAGACCTTCAGGTAAAAAACAGAAAATGTTGATAGGTGTGGTAAATTAGTATATTAGTACAAGCGAGCAGTGTCGAAGACTCAAAGTTTGGGGTAGAAGAAAATAGAAGTGAAAGTAGTGCATCATGGTTTGCTCAAAGTTTGGTACCATCACATATATGATATTTAATTTTATTAAATCTGGCAAAGAAGATAGATAGGTGGTACACATTACATTGGAGCAATTCAACTTACCAGATTCTTAATCTTTAATAGAACAAAAGATGAATTATGGTAACAAGTAGAAATATGTCCTCCAAGCCTAAAAGAAAAAGGATACCAGCATAAGAAATATAAGTACCTGGTCCAATGTGCAACACTTCTTAATTAGGGACCAACAGGAAAGTCATCTTTTAATTGCTCTTTCAGATCTTTCAAGTCACGAGCTGCTTCTGAGAGCCCTTCAGAGTCCTTTCATCACCAACAAGAAGCAAAAACAAAATATTAGAACTACAGCTGCACAGAAACAAACAAAGATCAACATTGACCAACAAACAGACTGAAGCACTCTTTCATAATGCCAACATAAAGAAAGAAACTGCTACCAATAACCATAAAACGTTGTTCAAAATGCCCCACAAACAAGTTGCACTTGCTATACCAAAAGAAGACGCAAAATCCTCCGTGTTAGAATAAGACCAAAAAAAAAGGTTCAAAAGACCAGAAAATTTACCTCTTCTACTGGAACTGGTGTGACTGACTTCATATGAGATGAGATTGGTAATATATTCAACTCGTCATCCATTACTATACATGATTCACATGATGCAAGAGAAAGTAAGAAACGTTCATTGAAGCGTCCAGTGGCTAAAGAATGAGATTCTGTACGGAATCTCTCGTGAACATCCTGCAAGTAGCACAAATCTAGTTATAAAAAATCAATGATCCAAAGACAAGATTGTATATTAGTCAGATGTCATTATACTATATGGAATAGACAAATAAGAATAAAGCTTTGGCTATCGGCACCATTGCCAACACTGTCATTCGTAACAATAACCCGTGCAAAAACATATTGCCAAAATCCAACCCAATCTTTAAACAGAAATCCTGGCTACTCGTTTAATTGTTGTGTGACCTACATTAACCCATCATGCATATAAAATGATAGACTCCAAGATCACATCATCAAAATTAGTTACGCACACCTGGCTTATCACCTAATACTATCAGATAGATGTGTACTGATTAGATAGTACACACAATATCAGTGATCAACTAATCACTATACCTTGTGAAATATTCAGTGTTCAAACTTCAAACTAGTAGTTAGAGTTGTACAAAGCTAGTTTACCTGAGTACCTAACTATCATAAATCTTTAAAAAGATAAGGTAAAAAAAGCAACTTCTTATAGATTCAACCAACCATGCCACCATATGAGAACTGAAACAATCACCCGAATCTTATTGCAGCATCTACCATTAATTTTCTAAAATTTCTCAGAACGGAGTGCTGGGTATTGAACAGGATGAAGATGTAGCAGGCATTGTTAAAGATGATATAACAAAAATTCAAATTCAAAACACAAATAAAGAGTGACTTCCAGTTTCCTGATTACATTGATAACTTCACTTAAATAAAAGGGTATATACTATATAGAAATTGCAACTCATACCATGACCATGGTGTACAAACTAGTGAGTGAAGACAAAGAACGAAGCAGCAGAATAACTAATCCACCACCTTCCACTGTTTCTATAGTTCTTGCTAGAAGATTTGGTGTCAATGCCTCAAAATCCTGAAATAGAAAAGGATACCCAAAATATGAACATCTGCCGCCTACAAAAAAATTGAGTCAAAGACAATGCTAATAGTAATCTACCTGTAATATACACATGCCAAATGTATTTCCAAGAATCCTCTCAGAATCCTTGTACTGGCAATACGTAATTCCTGCGGTTTCAAGGAAAAGTGAGAAGGGATCAACCTTCTCAGGATCTAGAAGTCCTCTGTGCATGAGCTTCTTGACCTGCTTGGCCCGTTTTTTCTTGTGACTGTGAGAAATGGTCAATGGACATAAATTAGCAAAGAATCCTAGGTAGCTTGTCTCATAAGCAACACAGCATGACACAGTCCATGTACACAAAAAGCCACTTCTAAATCGTAGATTTATGATGGTTCGTGTAATGCAGTCAAGACAAAAATGAACACACAGACACACAACACATATATATATATATATATGTATAAAATAAAAGGGAGCAATCTAAGTCATAGACAAACTAATCTCTATGAGATTAGAACTATAGTGGAATGCCAACTCCTAGTATTGCTGGTACTAACCATTTTACTTGCTTTTATAATTTACACAGCTACTAAATCAGTATACCTAAGTGCTAGGCAGACCAAAACTGATGGTAACCGCATTTCTAATTGATGTACCAGGCATCCCGCTGTAAGCTAGTTTCAGTCTTTCCAAACTATCACCAGACAGATTCTCCATTTTTGTATCTTACTAGCTCTTTTCCAAATTAGACAGACATTTTGCCATTTAGAAGTAACTTTACAACATTTAAAAACATCCAACTATAAAATTAACCTAAAAATAATAACGCATTTGATTGCTAGAAATAGCTTCTATACTGTTTGCAGTTATCACAGTGTATACCAAGTTTATTAAATTCTTGTTTACTCCAAATATACTATTCCTTAGATTTCTCCCTTAAATCCTAATAAACAAGCATCATGTCTAATGAGATAATCAATTTAAAGTTCAATGTCCACACACAAATTGTGAAGTATATACATCTACTTCTAGAATAAATGAAATTAAAAGTAACTTAATAAAACAAAGCTGAAGTCAGTAAGTACCTGCTAAGTTCAAGTTTATCCCTGTAGCACCATAGAACATTAGGTCTAGACTTCACAACTGATTTGCTAAGCATGTAGTGAAGGTTCACAATCTGTTCACAAACACAAAACACACATATATTAAAACTAGTATAATAATCAATACTCCTCCATAAACAAAAAATATGTAAACACACACACAGTACACATACTGTGTGTGTGTGTGTTTTGAAGAAGAAGAAGAAGAGAGACTAGTAGTACTGGCCTGGTCGCGAGACTTGTCGCCGATGATGACGAACATGGAACGGTGTCTGGTTCTGACTCCGTTTTCAATTAGGGTTCTGATACGCTCGTCCACCTTCTTCCTCATTCTGCTGGATTTTTCCGGCAAAAACTACCGGCGAACGGCGAGTTGGCTGAAATTGGCGGGTTGTTTTTTGAAGCTCCGGGAAACTGCTTCTGCTTTTGCAACGCTGATGGTGTGAAGGTGTGTTTTAGGGTCTAAGTTAATTGGGCCGTAATGAATTTTATGGGCCCAAAAACAAACCTGGATCGCTAAATATTTATACCCTCAAATCCTCAATGGGCAGGGTGTTTAAAAAACTGAAAAATAGAGTCCAACTTAGGGATGGCAAAAAAATCCGAATCTGATGGGGAAACCCGAAACCCGAAATAAATGGGGCGGGTTTGGGGACGATAAACGGGGACGGGGACGGGGATGGGGAAAACCCGCTTATTTTTAACGGGGATGGGGACGGGGACGGGGGGACCAATCCCCGACCCGATTACCCGATTATATCCCCGAATATTTCCCCGATTATATCCCCGATTATATCTCTAAAATTATTTTTATTTTTATGATTGTTTAGTATACAATATATTATATATAGCTAAATGGTTTTTATGTTTGGTCGTATATATACTTTAACATTTCAACTGTTAATATTTTGGATGCATTTAAACTATATATATATAGCCAAATTATTAATATTTTGGATGCATTTCAACTTTAAGACTTAAATTTTTTTTTCCGAATATGTTTAGAGAATGGATTCGAGAATGTTATGTAATTTAGTATATCATTTTCCGAGACTTGTGGACTTGTGGTAAAGTTTAAACGATGACGGGGATCCCACGGTGAAACCCGTTTAATTAACCCTTTATACTAAACGGGGATACCCGTTTCCCCGCGGGTTTCCCCAATTACCCGATGGGGATCCCCGTTTAAATCCCCGCGGGTTTTTTAGCGGGGACGGGGATGGTTTTTTTAAACGGGGACGGGGACGGGGGGACCAATCCCCGCCCCAAACCCGCCCCGTTGCCATCCCTACTGTTTAATAAATAACCTAAAACACAATATATTTACGTGTCGGTTTTGATTTTAAATTATAGGCATATATAGATAGAGGATTTTCTTTTGTAAGCTTATTTCTTGTGTGAACTTTGTCAAAAAGATGATTATGTGAAAGAAATAACTCAAAAATTCAGCTATTTAGTGAAAGAAAACTGTTTTTTACATGATACTGTTGATAAAGCTACAGGTACAACATTGCAATGCACATAATTGAAATCATAGTTTTTTCTTCTCCCCACGTTCCGCTCCCTGGTTTCTCTCTGCTTCTCATCATCTACCAAAACTTCTTCCCCGCGTCTTTTGCTCACAAATGATAGAATCTCAACTCTCAATCGAATGGGTTTTAGGTTCTTCCACCTTCCATAATCTCCAATTCAAAATAAGTAATCTATTGTATGAGATATTGTCTAAGGTTTTAATGTTGGTGTTTCTGGTATTTGCATCTCTTCTTCACTCGTTACTGTCAACGAAGACATGCCGGGGATTTTTTTTTATTGCATATATACCGGGCACAAATAAGGTATTCTTTGATTTCTTTGATATTCGATTTTTTTCTCCTTTCTGGTTATGGCATCTCCGACACGTATCGATTTTCAGTTTTTGTAACGTTCTCACTCAATTGATCTAAATTCTTGTTTTTAGCAGAAAATTGGGTATTGAATCATCTCCTACGGATATATTTTCACCAGTCATTGTTGTCAATTTTGAGTTTTTATATACTGCATTCACCAATTTGTTTTGTTTATCAGCAATTTGGGTTTTCACTCACACACGTTATAATTGACACAAATCAACATTGTAAATAAAATTTGGATTTTGAGTTTTTATTTACTAAATAAATAATCTATTGTAGATTTCTTCACCATTGTTGATTTGTTGCCAATTTTGAGTTTTTATTTACTGTATTGGCATGTTCCATTCTTTATCGCCTTGCTTTTAATTGGCTTGCTTGGTTTTAGTCTTGAGGATTCTTCTTGTGAAACATACTGGAAAATTAAGGTTGCTTTTTTATGTCAAGTAACTTTCAAGTTTCAACCTTATAAAATGGTTTGTGCTATTTTCTCTCAATAAGCATCTCATTAAGCTCAACCACGAATGGTATAGAATAGTGTATCTCCTGCTAAAGAAAATATTAATTTTAAGTGAAATTATTTTATCGATCATAAATATTGTATCATATTGACAACATTCTAGAAGTCCTTGATTAGAACCACTCAAGCGGACACCTGGGCATTAAGCATCTCAGGTGTATTACACTTGTTAGAGAGAAAAAAGTAATGGGTTGTTAAAACTTCGTTGACAACCACCTAATTTGTACTTAACTAGTTATTAAGAGCTCAGGTTTCACACCGGGTTATAAACTGTGATAGATTTTATTATTTATATGAAACATAAAGTTTGTACGTATGTTCTCATACGAAAGATTGGTATATGAAGGACCTCATGCATTGTGTTGGGTATTTAACTATATGACTACAATAAAAAAAGATGTATATGGTACAACCGATGTTTATTTTATGTGGTTGTTAGCATATAAATACATGTCGGAGGGTTTATATGACAACGGTTTAATAAAAAGATTTGATAAATCAATAAATAAAAAAAATATTAATTTTATGATATTTTAACTTAAATCTTGAAAAAAATATCATGTATTTATTAATAGTTTAATGAAATTATTTAATTACTTTTTTTATTAAAATTATAATAGTTTATAATTAATTAATAAAATAAAATGTCTTAATAAAGTAAATAAATAAAGTAAAACGTAATAAAATGTGAATTATGTAATTTGAGAATAAAAAATATAAAAATGATTTACTATATGGACCAAATATATAATTTAATTAAATATTTTTTAAATGAGTTAACTATATAATTTAACAAAGTTGGATGAGGGGATGAAAATTGAATAAAAAACACACAAGAATGAAAAAAGTAGTTCTTAAAATTAAGAACCAAAAATGTTATAACTATTAAACTACAGGGACAAAAATCGTACTTGTTGAAATGTTACTGTTCATTCCCCTGCTAAATGTTATATACTATAATTCTGGTGCTAATTTTGTAGGTTTTGAAAAATGGCATTTTAATGTGTTTGAGCCCCTAGAACCAGGTTATGCTTCTCCATGGGGGCATCGGGCATGGAGCCTCTAATATCTTGAAGTAACTTAAGCAATGTGATTGAAATATAGCTTTTGCACAAAACCAATTATTTTCCCTTCTTCCTATGCTTGAAAAATATGTGCTATAAACAAAAAGTTCATTTAATCAATAACAACCCATGAAAATCTTGTTTGGTCATGAAGGTAGCGTTTGGTACGCAGACATGATTGGACAGGACTGGACAGGATAGAACAAAACTGGACAGTGCGGAACAAGACAAGAGATAGGACAGGACAGGACGGGACATGACTGGACATGACTGGACTAAACAAGTGTCTGTTTAGTGTTTGATACGCCTAGGACTGGACAGTACATAACTAGACGTTCTCCCCAAAAATTATTTGATGATTTTATATATCACATAATAGTTATAATTGACATAAATAAAATAAATAGTATTATTTATAAACATTTTTACACCATTTTCATGCACATAATACATATATAATAGCGCCAAAATTGAATGAAAATTTTGATGTAACTGATGTCTGATGGTGGTGGCTATGATAGAGGTGGTAGCGAATGATACTACTGGTGGTGGCGATGGCAGTGGTGGTTAGAGGTGCACGCTCCCGGTTTTTTAACCGAACCGGTTTTTTAAAAACTGTTTTTTTAATCGGTTTTTTCTTTTTAAAAAACCGGTTCGGTTCATAACCGGTTTTGGCTTTGGAAATTAACTTATATATAACCAGTTCGGTTTAATAAAAAATCGGTTTGGGAAAAAACCGGCCAGGGATTATAGGCTTTTTTGGGCTTCTTTTTGGGTTCTAATGATAAAAGTACATGTATCAAGAAGATATGGGATGGGATCCACCACATCAATAAACGACGGTCCTACAATTGGCTACATTCCTCCCCTCGAACCCAACGGTCTGAAATAGTTTGAAAAGAGCTTGCCTTTTAAAAAACCGGTTTAAAACCGGTTAAAAAACCGGTTCGTATAAAAACCGGTCCGGTTTTTTTCTCAACCGGTTACAAAAAAAAAACCGGTTTCGGTTTTTTTTTCCCGGTTTTCGGTTAATCGGTTTTTGTGTGCACCTCTAGTGGTGGTGGAGAACATGAAGATGATAGATGGTAGTAGTGATGGCGATTGATAATGGTGGAAGGGGTACTTGTGATCATTGTGGTGGAGGACAGGTGCTGGTTATGGTGGATGGTGACATGGTTGTGGAGGAGTTTCTTGTGATAGAGGTGGTGGTGGAGGTGGCGGTGACAGAGGTTGTGGTGGACGGTTGTGGTAGGTGACCTACGGTAATTGAGTAGGTAGTGATGGATTATGGTGGTTGGTAGTTGATGGTGGTGGAAGAGGAGGTGGGGGTGGTCGATGGTGGCCACCAGTGGCGGTGGATGTGGGCGACGGTGGCTACCAGTGGTGGTGGCGGGTGCAACTAGCGGTGGTAAACACTAACATAAATATTGTATTAAGGTTATGAGGGAGGTTTAAACGAGAATGACATCTTTTTAAGAGAATACGAGAATGATTCCTAGCCACCTATTTTTGTTAATTCAAATACATCACCCATATCACCTTTATGGCTACCACTTCCTCCACCTCCACCACCACCTCCGCTGCCGCCGTCACCACCACCGCCACCGCTGCCGCCACCGCCTCCGCCAGCAACACCGCCTCTGCCACCACCATCACCACCACCACCACTACCACACCACAACCACCACCATCATCGGCACCGCTGTCGGCACCACCGACACCGCCGTCGGTACCTCCAAAACCACCATCGGCAACTCTGAAACCACTAGCGGTACCTTCGGCACCATCGACACTACCACCGGTAACTTCGAAACCACCGCCGATACCTCCGGCACCACCAAAACCACCGTCGGTACCTCTAGCACCACCATCGGTACCTTTGAAACCACCACTAGTATAACCTTCGTCGCTGGTAGCAACAACAACTCCACCTTCCCCACCGCCATTATACATATGATTCTGCATTGAAATCACATATGATCTTGTGATCACACATGATTATGCATTGAAATCACAACTTAACCCATCAACTTATATTAAATCACATATGATTTTGCATTGAAATTACATATGATTCTTCATTGAAATCACATATGATATTGTTATCACACATGATTATGCATTAAATTACATATGATTCTTATATGATATTGTTATTACACATGATATTAACCAATCAAAATTATATTAAATCACATATGATTTTACATTGAAATCACATGTTAACCACATTTGCTACCACCATCTACACCACCACCACCACCACCCACACCATCTCCGCCACCACCTACAACACCATCGCCACCACCTCTGTCACCACCACCAATCCCACTCCTCCACCTACACCACCTATGCCACTACCGCCACCACCGCTACCAACACCGCCACCACCAACGCCACCAGCACCACCCCCGCACCACCAACAACAACAACAGCACCTCCGCCACCACCACCAGCAGAGGTGGTCTTGTTGTACCGATGGTTGTTTCGAAGGTACCGATGGTGGTGCCGTAGGTACAGGTGGTGGTTTCGGTGGTGTCGGAGGTACCGATGGTGGTGCCGTAGGTACCGGCGGTGGTTTCGATGGTATCGGAGATACCGGCGGTGGTTTTGGAGTTACCGGTGGTGGTTTCGAAGTTACCGGTGGTGGTGCCGATGGTGTCGGAGGTACCGACGGTGGTTTCGGAGTTACCGGTGGTGGTGCCGGAGGTACCAGCAGTGGTTTTGGAGGTACCGGAGGCGGTGGTGCCGACAGCGGTGCCGGTGATGGGGGTGGTGGCATAGGTGGTAGTGGTGGCGGCATAGGTGTTGGTTGTAGTAGTGGAGGTGGGGGCAGCGGCAGAGGTGGTGTGGGTGGTGGTGCTGCTAGTGGCGGAGTGGGAGGCAACGACGGTAACCATGGCGGCGGCGGTGGAGGTGCTATGGATGGTGGTGCTGACTATAGAGGTGGTGTGGTTAATGTATTTGAAAAGAAAAATTGGTGGCTAAAAATCATTCTCGTGATCTCTTAAATTGATGTCATTCTCGTTTGAACCCACCCCTTAAGGTTATATCAAATGAATGTTAATTAGTAATATTTTAGTTTATGCCTCATTTCTGTCCTATATTGTTCCACCTATTTTGGTGGAACAAAAAAAATCCCTTTTTTTGTCCACCTATTTTGATGGAAAAAAAAAAATCTCTTTTTTTTTGTCCCATCCTGCAGGATACAAAATCCATTGAAATAACTTCAAAATAATAAATAAAAAGAAAATAACTATCGGTACCATGTGCCGTTTAAAAAACAAAAAAGCTATTGGTACTACGTATAGAAAAAAGTTAAATTTTCAAATATACAATTATATAATGGAGAACTATAGATCAATAAATATAAGAAGTTGGATTGTTTATTAATGCTTTGTTCTTTATCTTTCGAAAGCAATAAAGTCGAGGGTGAAATCTTCTTTAGAGATCATGTGTCATTTTTTTATTTAGATTCAAATAAATATTGATTTTGTAATTGCATAACTTATTTAAAAAATGCAGTAAAGCTCGCCACCACCTTCAATGAGGTTTCTTTAACTTTACTAGAAAGCTCGCTCTTCCACCATCCAAATTGACCTCAATTTCACTTGGATTCATCTCTCAAATTCGCTGAATTATTAGATGGGTAATTGTTGTGCCGTACCTTCCACCACCGACTCCGATTTCGAGGAGAACCAAGGCGGTACGATCCCATCAAACCGGTACAAATCTTACGTCTTAAAAGACCCAACCTGCCATGAAATCGAGCAGATGTACGTTCTTGGTAAGGAGTTGGGGAGGGGTGAGTTTGGGGTTACTTATACGTGTACCGACAAGGTGAGTGGTGAAGTGTTTGCTTGTAAATCGATGTTGAAGAAGAAGCTGAGAAGCAGGGTTGATATCGAGGATGTGATAAAGGAAGCTAAGATCATGAAGCATATGCCACCTCATGTTAATATTGTGACTTTAAAGGATACTTATGAAGATGATACTGCTGTTTATTTCGTTATGGAGCTGTGTGAAGGTGGAGAGCTGTTTGATCGGATTGTGGCCAAAGGTCATTATACCGAGAGGGCGGCTGCCCGCGTTACCAAGACGATTGTGGAGGTGATTCAGGTGACAATTTTTATGTGTTTGATGAATTGAAATTGAAGTTGTTGAGTGTTTTTTTTTTTTTTTTAACTTTCTGTTTTCATTGTAACGTTTTCTTAATGGTCTCTCTATCGTATTCCAGATGTGCCACAACCATGGGGTTATGCATCGGGATCTTAAACCCGAGAACTTTTTGTTTGCAAACAAGCACGAAACAGCAGCCTTGAAGGTTATTGATTTTGGGTTATCCGTTTTCTTCAAACCAGGTAAAGATCATCGATATATTCTTTATAATGTCGTATATAAATATATATATATATATATATGAACATTTTTTTTATATTTATAAGATGTCGTTGTTGCTTTATGGTTTCGCATCTTTTAAATATATGCAGGTGAAAGATTCAACGAGATTGTTGGCAGCCCATACTACATGGCTCCCGAGGTTCTGAAACAAAACTATGGCCCGGAGGTTGACGTTTGGAGTGCGGGTGTAATCCTATACATATTGCTTTGTGGTTTTCCACCTTTTTCGGCAGGTTAATTAGCTTGATTCATTGAATTATATATTTATGCTTGAAGAAAGTACAAATTTTATCCGGCTCAAGTATACATCCTTGCTTCGGCCATGTATGGCAACCATAAGCTAGCTTATTGTTTGAGTGCATAGAAAAATCCCATTTGGTTTGCTGTAACGCCATCCTTAGAGCATCTCCAACAGCTTTGCTAAAATAGCAAAAAATGAGTTTTTTTCCTCTAAACCTCTCCAACAACATTGCTATCTTGTTTGCTAAAATAGAAAAAGATTTCCTAAATTTAGAGAATTCTCTAAAACTTAATGTTAGGAGAGAGAAATGAATATTTTATTAAATCCCACCAATGAGATTAAATCTTTATCATTTTTTATTTAAATCTTTTTTTAAAGTGCATTGAAATGATAAATTATAGAATATTATATTAATATAATTTGAGTTAAAATCTTTAAAATAGAAAATCTGTTGGAGATGAATGTAAATCATTTTAGAGATTTTAACACTTGGTTCTCTATTTTAAAAAAGACTATAGAAATCCTGTTGGAGATGCTCTTACCCGTACCCCTCATACTTGTTGCCACATCAGCGTCACATCAGCTTTACCAACATCTTATCAACACCATACCATACAATCCTTAACCGTACCCCTTTCATACCACTCTAAATAATTAATTAAAAAAAAGAAAAAAAAAAGAGAGAAAGAAGAAAGAGATAGAGAGAGGGGGTGGGGTGTGTTGGCATCGGCATGGGGGTACCGGGCGGTCCCCTACCGGTTGCCATACCGGGTAGGCACGGCAGTGTTACCGCCGGTACCGCCCCCATTCACCGGCCCTTTAAGGATGGCCTAAGATGGTTTTTTGAAAAAATATTTAAAGTGTGTGTTTTGTTTTGTTTTTTTCCTTGGAAGAGGAACTATTCAAAGTACTGTTTTTTTTTTTTTTTTTTTTTTTTTTTTTTTTTTTTTTTCTTTCGGAAAGGAACTATTTAAAGTAGTGTTTCAATAGGTTCATTGGTTTTTCCACTATTTTTCAATTATACCCTTTATATTTTTCCAATTAAATTTTCAACCATGTCCTTGTAGGGTCATTTTATATTGTCAACTTAGCTTATTGAAAAATCCCATTTGGTTTGCCATAAGCTAGTTTTTTTAAAACTATTTCAAGTAGTGTTTCAATAAGCTTAAGGGGGTTTTTCCACTTTTTCTAGTTATACCGTATGTGTTTTTCCAAATTAATTTTTCAACTTGTTCTTTTAGGTTATTTTACATTCTCAACTCAACTTATCAACTTGTTTTTACCAAACATAACTCGTTTATCAGCCAATAACTAGCTTATTAGCTTTAGCTAATAGTTAACTTATCAGCTAGTTTGCCAAACATTGACTTAAACTATCTAAATGTTTACTCCATCACAACTTTCAACATTAACCCTTTAATACGTAACCGTTATAGAATATTGTAGCAGTTTTTTTTGGGTTCATATGATTCTTTTATTTTATTCTCTTCCGGAAGATTTTTAAACATTTGACTCTCAGTAAAACACTTACATTGTGCACAATTGGATGTTTAAAATAGAGTGGATAGTATTTATATGATATTAAAGTACGGTTGGTTTTGATTACAGAAACCGACCAAGGAGTTGCGCAAGCAATCATTCGATCGGTTGTGGAATTCAAAAGGGATCCTTGGCCGAAGGTGTCCGAGACTGCAAAGGATCTTGTCAAGAAGATGCTCAATCGCGACCCCAAGTTGCGCCTTACCGCTCAAGAAGTTCTAGGCAATGTCAAAATCTCTTTTTTTGACAATCATTAATCAAACAAACAAACCCAATATATCATAATCAAAAGGTAGGGTCCACCTATGCCCCGGGGGGGGGGGTTGGTTGTGATGTATGTAGACCTTCCTCTACCTTGAAGAGTATTAGCAGTCCTTTTCGTGGAGATGACATGTTTGTGTCAAAAGCCTTTCTTTTTGGTGGTTATAAACTAAATGACACAAACCAATATATCGTATTCGAAAATAGGGGCTTACACAGACCTTTTGCGTAAACCTTTTGTTTTGTGGGGACACCCGACCTTTTGTTTTCCATGTGTTTATCAAATACTTCACAAATTCATTTGAGATTATAATGAAGCTTTCTTGTTATCGATTAATTTCAGATCATCCATGGATTCAAAACGCGGGAAAGACACCGAATGTTTCTTTAGGTGAAACTGTGAAAGCAAGACTCAAGCAATTCTCCGTGATGAACAAGCTCAAGAGGAGAGCTTTAAGGGTACGTAACAAATTCGTTATCTTTTGGGGTTTACTTGCTTACTTTCTTTTCTGAGTGTTGTTATTCTAATTTCTAAGTCTCGATGATAACAAACGTACAGGTTATTGCCGAGCATCTAACTGCAGAAGAAGTGGCAGGAATAAAGCAATGGTTCGATTTGATGGATACTAGCAAGCAAGGGAAGATAAACATCGTTGAGTTGAAAGCCGGCTTGCAGAAACTTGGCCAACAAATCCCCGATGCAGATCTACAAATACTTATGGACACGGTAAGTTTTACGTTTTATACATATCTCCTTGTATTACTTAGATACCATGTAGATTGTTTGGTATGAACGGTCTCGTTGCGATAAAGTTTTAAATGAGAAAATTGGGTATAAATGAACGAGTTGCTATTTTATGTCAAGTTTGTCAAGAACTAGTTTTTTTAACAGTTGTACTACTCTTTGAGGTAGAGGACAGGTCTGCACACATCCCACCTCACACTGCTTTCGAGTGGGACATAATAAGGGTGTTTTGTTTGGTTTGGTTTATTTAATTATAGAGTAAATTACGTTTTTTGTCCTTGTGGTTTGCTGAAAATTTCTATTTTCGTCCATGTGATTTCAAAATTTCGGTTTTTGTCCCCATGGTTTGTAATTCCTTATTATTTCCGTCCTTATGATTTAAACTTGATTGTTTTTTTCATTCTTGTGATTTACATTGCATTTCTATTTTAGTCCTTCATACTTAAAAGTAATATTAGTATCATGAGTGAAAATAAAAATAAATTAAAAACCATAAGGATGAAAAATGAGATTTCAAAACCATAGGGCCAAAGAATGTAATTCACTCTTAAATATATAAAATTCATTAAACCATGGAAGATAAAAAATGTTAAAAGAAATTTTAATTCCTGGCTCGGGTTTTTGATATTAAAGTAGTTTCTTTTTGGGACGAAGGGATTAACGAAAGATATTCGTACAGGGAGATGTCGACAAGGATGGGTTCTTGAACTACGGAGAATTTGTTGCAATTTCCGTTCACTTGAGAAAGATGGGCAACGATGATCATCTTAAGGACGCATTCGCGTTCTTCGATCAAAATAAAAGCGGATATATAGAGATTGAGGAACTAAGGGAAGCCTTGGCCGATGAAATGGAAACCAACAATGACGAAGTCATCGCTGCCATTATTCATGACGTCGACACAGATAAGGTTTGTTCAAATTTCACATAGTCTCGTTACTTTAAAGTGTATTCAACACTTTCTCCATAACAGAAAAAATGAAAGTTAAAATATCCAACAATTTATATTATTAAAATATTTTACACATCTAATGTGACAAAAAAAATTCAAAACTATTTTCATGTAGAATGATAAAATACAACTTTGCTGGAAAACCACAAGGTTCACGGGACGGTTGAATATCCCATCTGCCCAAGTTGAATTCCCGGCATCCATTGCAATTGTGACTTCTGAGTTTATCGGGGGCATCTATAATTTGTCGGGATTAGTTTGGGCATAGTCTGGGACACCCTTAAAAAATTCTTTGTCGGAAAACAATTAATAAAATACAAATTTTCTCAATTCATTGTAAATTTTGGAGAGTTCTCTGAATTTGGAGAAACTTTAAGAGAATCTGTTGGAGGAAACTTAAAAAAACCCGGAAAGAACTCAAAGGAGAACACAAAAAGAAAAAACGAAGCAAAAGTTAATGGTTGGTTTGTTGATGGTTTCAGGATGGACGGATAAGTTTTGAGGAGTTCACAGCGATGATGAAGGCAGGAACGGATTGGCGGAAAGCATCGCGACAATATTCACGAGAACGTTACAATAACCTTAGCTTGAAGTTATCTAAAGATGGGTCGATGCACTTAACGGATTAGGGAAAGATATGAGTTTCTGGTAAGGAAGAAAACGATTCTTGATTTTCGATTCTTGTAATATTTTCGTGGGGTTTTCTATTCATTTGATTTGGGGGTATAGGCTAAAGGTGTGCTAATTTATGTTGTTCTTTTGATGAGTTTGAATTTATTTATGGGGGAGTAAGTAAAGAGCAAAAGAAGTGTTATTTATGGCTCTAAATATGTGTAACACCCCAAAACCCTAAGAGAAAATGAGATATCAATAACAAAAATAATCAATATATAAATTGCTTAACATCTAGTCAAGGAAAAGTCAAATCCCAATAATGGTTTACTAAAAAAAATCTAACAAATGCTTAAATAACTTCAAATGTCCAAAATAAAATCCTTAAAGGCAGGTAGTCATCTCTCACACATCCCTTGATTCCCCTAGCTAAATACCTGCCGGAAGAAAAACACAGCATGAGCCAATTGCCCTGTACATATTAAGATTACAAAGTAAACAAGGTAGAGATAGTTTTAAAGATTAAATTCAAGTGAGGGAAAGACAAAGCTTCAAATTTCCTCCAACCCAGAATCGCCACCGATCTCCAGAGTAAACAAAGAACTTTAAGGCTGAAGCAACGAAGGGTTAGTTTACACATAAATAACGAGCTTCATACATGGAGCTAAAACACATTACATCACAGGATCCGACAAACATATACACTTGGATTTGCAACTCCAAGTGTGTCCAAAATCGGGGCATGTATGGCACTACATCGCACACCGATCAAAAGCTCCTAAAATCCTAGGGTTGACCCATACGCCTCCTAAATAAACCACCCGTCAAACCACATACAAATATCGAACGGAGACGCCGTGGACTAATCACACCACCACGGATAGTGTCATGCCACTGCGCCAGAATGACATGCCTGTAGTACCCCTACAGGTGGTTAGCTCGGTTTTCCGATCCACCGGACCGTCTAACAAGGGGTTCTATAATTTGTATGTGTGAATATAAAACCAACCTCAACACCAAATATATTCATTGTGCATCAAAATCTTATAAATCGGAAGGATCCACAAATGTAAGCAATCACATAATAATAAGCCAACCAATCGAATGGAAGTAAATGTCTCAATATCAAGGTTTTTAAAAAAACAATTATTTCGAAATCACAATTTGTACAAAAAACCAACATAACAATTGAGAAGGATGAGTTAAAACCATGTCGCAAGTTAACAAACGAAATCGAATAGAGTATCGCTGAAAGAAGTACGGAGATCCGTACCTGGCACGATATTCGACAATGTAAAAAGCCGCTAAAATATCTGAAATCTACTAATGCCCTCTCCAACGTCTAAAATCCCAAAATTATAGATTACCAATAAGACGATATAGTTACAAACAGCTATTGCCAAAAATATAACTTAAAATATATGATACGCTCCATATTCATTCATTTACAAGAAGGCAAAAACAAATTCTGATACGCTCCATATTCTCAAAATAAGCATCCATAAATATATCAATATAATAAAAGATATCAACAACTAACACTTTCTTTCCATTTCATAATCCAAAAAAGATATCAACAACCAGCTATTTCCCATGTGATACGTACCCATGGCCAAAAAAAAAAAATTTATAATAAACACATCCCTACAACTAATGTACTTTGGCAGCATGCTTCCCAAAAAATATCAACACCAACCATGTACTAGTCTAATTTAAATGCTTTCTCAACAGTTCTCCCTCTCCATTTAATCAATAAAATCTAGTTGGGATGTTAAGAAATTGACTCTCATGTTGTTCCAAATCACCATCAACAGTTTCATCAGCATCGTTTTCTTGTTCCAAATACTGCTCAGCCTCTTCAATTGTTCCTTGTCGCAAATCACCTTCACCAATAGCCTGGGCATCCATTTCATCTTGAACAGACTTTGGTAATGCCCCTGGTGGGCCATGCCGGTGTTACCTCCCCATTTAGATGCGTAAAAAAAGTATGTCATCATAAACGAATTTAGTATGTGATCAGAAACAACAAGATTAAAAAAAATTAGTATGTCATAAAAGTATAACTTACATGTATCATGGCTTCACCCTCTTGGTAAGACACACCAACCATTCCACCTCTTCCCTTACCTCTTCTCCCCCTACCTCCTATCCCACCTCTAGAAGTTGGAGGTACACCAATATTGAGTTTTGGCCTTCCTCGTGGTTTGGTTACTTTTACAGGTGGATCAACTCTTTCATTGGTGCATTTCCTTTGGTTGTGGCCCTTTTATTGACACTTTGCGCATGTCATTGATCTTGATCCCTCTCCATCAGCAATTGTACTTGGATGATGTTTCCGTTTAGATGGATTCTCTTCGTTTTCCGAAGGATGTTTTTTCCTTTTCAATACCGGTCTACCTGGCATCCTTCTTTCCTTGGGAGGGTGTGGCTTCAAGTATGGTGATTTTAGCCACATTTTACTATCATTCAACGGTTTAATTGATGTACTATATGATGCTTGAAATAACCATTGACTTACATACTCCTCTGCTTTTCTATTGATTGATATTATAGAAGCAACCCCATGTACACAAGGGATTCCAGCAAGCTGCCAGACATGAACAAATCCCTTTCTCCAAGTCTACAAAAAATGAATCGATACCTTTTCTTGTCTCAAAAACATGTCCACCACTTGGTATGACAGACCAAGACATATAAAAAGAAGGTAATTTTGTTATTTACAAAATAAATTGTTATTCAAACACATGTCCATCGGTAACTAATTACCTGTAGTTTCTGGAAAATAGTTTTAACTTCTCCAGTATTGCAGGGCAAACATCATTTTCAAAGTGATGTACCATATTAGCCATGACATGCATCCTTTGCATAACTAGTAGCCTAATTGACTCCAAGAGAGTAATGACGGGTTTTTCCTTGCATCTATCATGTGACATTATAACCATAAGTATATTACATTAATTCGTACAAATATAGTAGAGTTTAAGAATAATTACCCAATATCATTTTGTTGAAACTTTCACAAATGCCATTCTCAACAGCCTCGCATGCTCTATCCTTTTCAAAGAAGGCCCTACACCAACTAGAAGGATTTCTTTGGATCAGATGGTTATAAGCATCTTTTGAAATTTGCTTTAATTCAAGCATATGACTTTCAAATTCCTCTTTCACAGGAGACATTGCAGCACTCCAAAATAGCCTTCTATACTCCAATCCATTAAACTTTTTCTTAAAATTAGCATATACATGTCTTGCACATTGTCTATGCTCAGCTTGTGGCAATATATCTTTCCTGCTTCATCAAACCCTGTGCAATTTGATTAATACATTAACATAATTCTAGCAACAAAAAATGAAATTAATGAAATAACTATAAAAAATTTACTAACCTTATGTTGATCAGATAGAAGGGTTAAGGGTGTTTGGGATTGCGTTTCAAAAGTGCTTATTGACTTATTGGCTTTTCAAAAAGCCAATAAGTTAAAAATAATGTTTGGGTATTTAAGAAGCACTTTTCAAAAGTGCTTTTTGATATAAAGGGAAAAGCTATTTTTGAAAAACATGGAGAGTGGTGCTTTTTGATTTGGCTTTTGACTTTTGGCTTCTCCCTCTCACATAAATTTACTTTTTAACCCAAACATTTTTTAACTTATTGACTTATTGACTTTTATCGTAAAAAAACTAATCCAAACATTTTTTAAAAAACTCCTTTTACCATCACCAAAAGCCAATAAGGACTTTTAACCAAAAGCACTTTTGGAGTTCAAAAAGCAATCCCAAACACCATCTAAACCTGCTCCATGTGAAAGTTCAAGATCATTGGCAAGAAATTTAATGAATTGAGACCAGTTGTCTTTGTTCTCGATATCATAAACTGCCCATGCTATTGGGTATACTTGGTTGTTAGCGTCTCTTCCTATTGCAGTAAGTAAGTCACCTTTGCAGATTGATTTAAGGAAACAACCATCTAATTCTATCACAGGCTTGCATCCTAACTTTCAACCATCTTTCAGTGCCTTGAAACAAACGTAAAAACCTTTGAAATAATTCCCATTGTCAGACTCCTCAACAATTATCTTGATTGTGCTACCAGGATTGCTTCTAATTATTTCCCCTCCATAATCCCATACCCTGCCATAGTGTTCAGCCAATGAACCTTCAATTTGATGTATTACCCTAGTCTTTCCTCTACGACACTGTCCCAAACTAACATTACACAAATACTTGTCAAATATGTGCTTCTTCATTTCCTTCAAACTCATATCTTGATTCTTTATCAAAATTGGCAATAAAGTCTGCGCTATCCAGTTAGGCTTTGCCAAAGAGTTTTGTGCATAGTTTATAGGACAAATGTGATTATCATCTAAAATTTTAACCTGAACAAGTTCTTTCTTTGTTAATCCAAGATGCATACAACCTAAAGGGACATCGGTTCTCACCATCCCTTTTTGACCCACATCTAACCACAACTCTTTTTGAGTCACATTTGTCAAACCTTTATTGGTAACCATTAGCTATTGCATAATCAGTAACACAAAACTTAAGTTGGACAAGATTTTCATACTTTCCACCTAAGGATGGTTTCATTAATTTCCATTTATGTTTTGGATCATGTATTTGATAAGCATTTTCAACATCATTGCTGTCATTTTCAACACTTGCAATTATATCATCTATATTAATAGCTTCATGATCCTTTTCATTATCATCTATCTTACTGATCATCAAATGAGGTTCACACAATTCATACAAAAAAGGGTCATCTTGTTCATATTCAACCAGTAATGTTTCTTCGGTTTCATTGTCAACATACTCAAATAAGTCACTGTCACTGTCACTATCACTGTCAAACCCTTCAACACTCATCTCGTATGTTATATCGTCACTTTCATCATCAGTCGATTGAAAATTATCCGCATCCTTTGTATTTGAACTAGAAGCCATTACAAAAGGATGTTAAGAAATTGGGGAAATCGAATACTTACGGTTGAGAATTAGAAAGAATCGATCATTCCAATAATCATTGTGTGCTATATCTTCACTCGAATCGTGGTTGTATCTTGATGAATCACTCCAATCGTGCGGCTGTATGAAACCTCCCTTTGATTCCCTTTGTCGACAATGGCAGAATGAAAATTAGTGTTAAAATAATGGGATAACCTTCTAAGCCGGTAGAAGGTCAGTTAATCTCTTTATGAAAAACAAAAAACTTAATTAAGGGTTAAAACATCATTTAAATAAGACATTATGGTTATTTCGTTCAAAAATAAACTTTGAGGGTTAAACCAAAACACAAGTAAAACTTTGAGGATTATTCCATATTTTACCCTTTTTTTCTCTTTTTTTTCTCTTTTAAAACCAAATTTCCAAACCCACCAAATCAAAGAAGGAAACATGTTTTCATACTATTTTACACACAATTTTATAAGTTTCACAAATAATATCAAATAGAAAAAAAATAATCTTTTGCTTTGTTTCGAACATTAGTTAGGAACTCAGAATCACCGTTAATGGTGTTACCCAAAAAGCTTCTATGTACATAAGGTCATCCACAATGGGAACGGCAGAGGGTCGGTACCAAGGCGGTACCGACGGGAATACCATTGAGGATGAGGGGTACGGGAAGGGTATGAAGGAGCATCGGCAAGGTGGTGCCGATTGCCTACCCCACCCCACCCACCTTTATCTCTATCTTTCTCTTCTTTTCTTTTTTTAATTAATTATTTAGAGATGTATGTAATTGGTACGGTTAAGGATGATATGGTTTGGTGTTGGTAAGGTGTTGGTAAAGCTATGTGGCGCTGAGATGGCAGCAGTATGAGGGTATGAGGGGTACGGTTAAGGATGACCTAATAAAAGTAAACCAACCAATGTAAAACTCATTCCAGTAACCAATACTAAAATTTTAGAATCGAAGTTACCTTAAAAACGAAATAAGAATCTTGAATCCAAACTCTGAAATCTAGCTAGAAGACCAAATTGCAAAACTAATTTTAAGCGTTGGTTGATTTATAACACAACACCCTCTATATACTTATAGGGTTAATTAGGATAATTATGAGATTCAACTTAATCTCCTAATCTGTTACAAATCTCACCTCAAAACTCCTAGACAAATTCAATTTCACCTAAATATAGTAATATCTTTTTATAAAAAGCAAATCCAAAGTCTATCCTAATAATCCCCTAAATTCCAAAGGTCCGACTTTTGCCGATATAAAAAATAAATTGACTAAACTTATTATTTGCCTATTAGTTATAATTAATAGGAATATTACAATATGTATCTTGCTTTGTAATTGTTCAAAAGTATGAAGAATTCGAGTTGCAAGTTACAATATCATGATATGGTTGGTTTTTCTTTGCATTCATTCTGCATGTTTTTGTTGTGAAAGTTTAATGTCGCTTATATAGTCTCATTGGTTTTACGGAAATAACATGATTTCACATGATCCCTAGTCTTGAGTAGTTAATGAAATCTATTTATTCAAAAGCTACCCATCAAAATGTTGGTAACCAGTTAATGAAGTGGATGAAATGTTTTATGCTCTCACCCTTATCTAATGAGTCAGGAGTTTATCTTTATCCATTGTCAGCCTGTATTTAGCATCCTCTAAGGACTTAGATATGCGCTTTTGCTTCCATTATTGGGTTAATATGAACCTTTGACTTTTTTCATATAAATCGTTGTTGTTCAAGCCAGTTTTCATCCATCTCAACTGATATTGTGTGCATCCTTGGAGGGACTCAAACTAAATACATTTGTGAAAGAGCCCCAAATCATCCAAATCTTGTTGTTAGTGAGGTGACAACAAGTCATACTTAAAAATATAAAAAGATAAATGGGTTGACTCGCAAACCCATACAAACCCAAACACGACCCAAAAAATAAACTGGTTGGCGGGTCAGAAAACTCAACCCAACACTGTTTATCTTCGTGTCGGGTTCGTGTTGTATTTCGTGTCGTATCGAGAATTGTCACCCCATATGTGATTTTGTACATCGTCGAAATTTCTTGCGTTATCGTAAATAGTTTAGGTTTTCATATGAACCCGACACTCTCTCTATGAAATTTCAAAACTAATAGTACATTCGGTTCCAAAAGTTAATAAATGAAATTAAAAGTAAAAAATAAAACATGAGTTATAAAAAAGAAAATTGAAAAAAAATTTGACTAAAATTTAACCAAAAAATAGTAGTACATATACTTGAAAAAATCAATAAACAAAATTAAAAATAAAAATTGCTAAAATCAATAAATGATATTAGAAATAAAAAATAAAAATAAGAGAAGAGTTAAAACTTTAAAATTAGAAAATTAAGAAAAATTTTACAAAAATCCACGAAAAATATTTATGAGGAATAGTGATTTTATATAATAATGATAATGATATAGTTTAAGAAAAAGACAAAAACATGTTAAAAAACTTAAAACACTTTACTAACTTGCTTTTATCAACAAAGGTAGCATTAAAAAAGAAAAAAAAAGGATTAAAGACTAAAGGGACGAAATAACAATTTTTAAAGAATAGCCACAAAAGAAAGTCGAAGTTTAGTCAAAAGATAAAAATTCGAAATACCAAAGCCCATAAAGGGCCCAAATTACATGCTCTAAAGTCTAACCCTCTATGCCTAACCAATTACCAAAAATACCCTCAGCGTTCTTTTGTTATAACAAACCTACACCACACCACTGCACACGTTCTCAGTTCTCACAACAAACTGCTCTCAACCGCCATCCCTTTAAACCTCCATTTTTCTCGATTAGGGTTTCTCCATTGATATCTGCCTTTTGAAGCTTGAAAAATGCCTAAAGGAGAAGATGCAGTCATAAGGAAGAAGAACAAAGTAAACAGGAAGAAGATGCGTAGCGAATCAGCCAAGGTTTCTAATCGCGTAGCCCCATTATCGCACAGAAAAAACGTCGTCAATCCGGCAAGCGCAGAATGTGTCAGGTATAATCAATCAATCACTTGTTTTCTGTAAGATTTTCTAATCGGTTGATCAAAGTTTTGTGTTAGAATTTTGAAGAATTTTTTTACAATTCTTCAAAATCTTACATATAATCACTTGTTAATTGCCTCTAATTATTGGAGCATGTTAGACTTACAGAAACATGTTTATTTAGTTCAAAACTGATATTGTTTATGGTTTAAGAGAGACATATGACACTAAATTTGTGCAAATGTTTATAAGAAACCAAATTATTTGAAAGCAATCGTTGCTCTATTGTGTGCTATATAATTAAACATGTTTGATTGTAGCAACTGTGGACTGCCTCTAACAGGTTTTGATCATCATCTAAAAGTTTTGCTCCTTATATGCAATTTTTCACGGGCTGTTAATATGTGTGTGTGTGTGTATATATATATATATATTGACAAAAGTTCGGTTATGAACTCGAATTTCATTGCGAATATGAGGACAGCCTTGAGTGCGCCTCGTGGCTTATACACTCGAATAATCATGTATTATTGTGAGTGAATAACACAACATTTAGTGTTATTGAGAGTGAATAATACATTACCTATATTAATATATATATATATATATTTGAAGGGAGGGGGGGTTATGAACTCTGATTAATTAAGTATAAGCTATGTTGGTGATGAGAACATTAAAGTATATATGATATAAATAGAAGGGTTTTTTTCTTACTTTATTTTTCCTTCTGTTGTCATGATGTAGGGAATGTGTTTTAGCCTCCCTACTCTCGAGGATCCTTTTAATGACAAAGCTGTGATAACCGATTCCAAGAAAAAGGACAAGACAAAGAAGACTAAGAAAACCCGGCCATTAAAGGAAGTTGATGATTTGCCAGAAAAAGGTAGCGATGCTTCAAAGAATAAGAGAAAGGCCACCGTTGATAATCAATCAAATGGCAAAAACCAGGAACCTAAGAGGGCGAAGGTCGAGAAAGAGTCGACACTATCTGATAAAAAAAAGCCGCAAGGGTGAAGGTTGCCCATCAAAATTTCTGATTTCATGTTTGAAAACGGTACAAGATACATTGCATGATGACGAAGCCCTTGAAGTACCGGGAAAACCTTTGTTTTTTGACTCGTGGGGGTTTGAATTTTGGAGATGCTATTCAAATGGCATAAATGTATTGGAGACAAGTGGAGATTGTTCTACCATGGAGCAAATTGCCTGGATAGGTTCAACGGCTGTTGAAACCATTTCAAAAAAGGAAACAGAAGGTGTATCTTTCACCAACCCCGTCCTTTTATTCCTTGTACCGTCACAAGAGAAAGCAACAAAGGTATGTCTAGTTGTATCCAAGACTAGCCTTTAATATAACTAAAATACTGGCATTTTTACTTATGGGCTATGGCTAATTTAGCCTAATGTATTTATTTTGAGGTCTCCTCCTAAAAGGTAAAAACAAAACAGTAATTCAGTGCACTTGGTGAATGGATTACTACCACTTTTGGTTCTCATGGTCTGTCAACACATGAATATGTTGAAATGGGACACATTTTTGTGCTAAAAAAATTGACTGTCTTAAAAGTTCAGTCAAGTCTCTAGAGGCTATGCACTTCATTTAATTTATAGTGGTATAACCGTGCAATTATTTGCAGGTACGTGCTCTGTGCAAGCCTTTGAAGGAATTTGGAATACATACAGTGAGCCTACATCCTGGTGCCTCCATAGATCATCAAATTCATGGGTAAATTACAGCCTTATGAAACTTGGATTTGGGTGTTTGTTTATTTAAGTATGAATTTCGTTAATGCAAGCATGCAACAAGATTATATCTTCATACCATCCGTAGATGGTGTTAACTTATTTCCATTTAATATTTTCAATTAGTTGCCCTTGTACTCATTGATTAAATGGAGGGCATGCAATTTGGTGATATTTATATAGCTTAACGTTGTTTATGTAAATATTGGAAAGAGCCCTCAAATTGAATTCGTAAACTACTTGGAAGAATTTTACCAGTAGGTAAAGGAAAGGGGATGTAAACTTAGTTTTCAACCCATAACCATCCAATAAAGACACTCATAATTAATCCCTTCAAAGTTCCATTTATCATCCTGCATTTCTCAGTTTCTTCTTGCATAAAGATGGCTTTCATACGTCTACATTTATCTAGTTCCTGATTTCTCCTTCAATAAACCTCCTGGTTTGGTAACAGTTTTTGGTAATGATGGCACAAACAGAGCCGAAAATGAGTAAATGTTTTGATCATATAGACATGGTGCATATAGATCTTGAATTGTGCTGGTGAGGAGCAAAGGGGGTGGCCTGAACAGCTGGACCAAACGAGAGTGTTAGGAGCGAATAAATATACATAAGGACATTGGCTACCTAACCCATCTAAGTAAAAATCATCATGTATAAAATGCTTACACATGCTATTGTCTTATTTCGTAGGAAATGAACAACTTTATCGTTGTAATTTCCCTTATGCTAATGGAACAAAAAGAAGCTTCTTTCATAGATTAGTATTGTTAGAGTTGAACATGGTACGGTGCCATGATTTTAACTCTAATCTTAGCACAAGGTATTGACCAATCTATGATGCCTTAAGTTCTTACCTAAAGGGATAAGAGTCAGCTTTATGTCTGGTGCTAGTACACAATTACATGCTGTGCTTATTGCTTTGAAGCACTCATCTGTAGACATTGATGCATTATATTTTTAGCTGTATATGTGTTCGAATGTGTGCGTGGGCGTGTTTGTGTTGTCTAATTTATAAAACTCTGTGTCTGCTACAGATTGAAAGCTTGCGAGCCAGAGTTCCTTGTATGCACACCGG
This sequence comes from Centaurea solstitialis, assembly GCA_030169165.1. Lineage (NCBI taxonomy): Eukaryota > Viridiplantae > Streptophyta > Magnoliopsida > Asterales > Asteraceae > Centaurea > Centaurea solstitialis. Next base: position 8,440,043 of record CM058046.1, read on the forward strand.
ATAGGCTTTTGGAGCTTGTTTCCATGGAGGCCATTGATATTTCGGGGGTTTGTTCGCTGGTATATTCTTCAACTTGTTTCTTATTTAGAGTTAACATAAGAGCATCATCATTCTTACATAACATCCACTTGGTTTGCTGTGCTTTCTCCTGTTCACTCTCTCTTAAATCTCTCACAAAAATTATTATTTGCTTGATATTGTTCAGCACATTGTGCTACGTCTGTCCTCATTATAAACTAATATCTTGGTCAATTGGCTCTTTATTATTCATCAATGGTCTAAAGTCTAAACTCAGTTTCGCTATTACTACAGATTGTCGATGGACTGGAGTCTTCTTGTGGAGATGCTTACTTTGACAGCATCAAATCCATTCGACGGCATATTTCCGTTAACCCACATACCGTGGTTTTTTGCAATGACTTGAGTGATGCGCGTTTACCCGCTGTGTCAAGTCTTCTGCTGACCCCAGTGTGCAGATTGTCACGAGAAGATTCCTTTGTTAACAAGAGCGCTGGCATAATCCAGTCCGTCGATGTGGTCGGTTCAGCTAAGGAAAAATTACAAAAGGTCCGTAATATATTACTTCATTTGTCCCAAAATAAATATTCACAACGAAAAAACATAATTTAATAACTTCAGCCAAACATGTTTTGGATGTTATGCTTAACGTTTTTTTTTTTGACAATTCTGAATTATTGATTCAGGGTCTCCAAGTTCTGCACGAGGTTTTAAGTAATTCGTCTGTGCCAGGGCCTTCAAAGGTAACATTTGTGGCCGGAAAAGATGACAATCTCGAGGAGTTGGTTTCAGCCATCAGATCAAAGGGCTACTCCACCTCTATGAATGGATCGTCTAATGGTGCAGAAGTTGTCAACAGGTAACAACTTTCTTGACCTTTTTTCCTAAGATCTACTATAAAAATTCACTAAAGTTCCATGAGTCCACAAGAATCTTTTATAAAAAAAAAATACAAATTACAACTTGAAAACAGGGAGAAAGAACCTATGGTGTCTGTGATTGATTCGGAAGATATAGATGATGCCGATTTAAGTGAAGTTGAGGTGGTGATCATATATAATTTTGATATCGCGATAGAGGAGTACAAAAGCATCCTGGCAGGAATGGGACGTTACACTATTAACGGGAAATTGCATGTGATTTTAAGCCGAAAAGACGCAACGATTGCAGCACCATTAGCCGAGGTTCTTCAGCAATGCGGCCAACAGGTGCCTGAATCCCTCAAACGACTCTGTAACCCTTCTGTTTCCTCATCACGACGTTAGTTTCATTGTTGTCAAAAAGTAGTCATTTTTCACGACATTTTTCGGATTTTATTCTTACTTTTAGTCGAATTTAACCATCATTGTTCATACTTCTGTTACCGTTGTTTGCTATAACACTAAAGAGCATTTTTGAAGAAAGTAATGCCAACTGTCATAATCTCACATATATTTGGTCAAGTTTAACATGTATAATAATTAGCTTTTTTATATATTGATTTTTAGTTACATTGTGACACTCGAGTAGTGTTGGAAACCATGTCGACAAACTATTTCATTTAATTGTATTTGATGAAACTTGCCAACAACTTATAAGTGGGAAAATTGGAAAGGATTTTGGTGCAAAAAGATAGGGTGAAATTGAAGTTATTGTATTGTCAGTCGGCCATGTAGTTTCTCACAGGTGTCAAAAATGAAGACTTCATGCCCACGTTTTTATGTGAGCACTTGGAGCATTTGGGTCCATTTTTTCCACTATTCATTGTAAAATGGGTGCATTTCTTTACAAATAGTGTACATTTTAAGGAGTATTGAGCAGAAAAACTCATTCTCTCTTACCTTTTTATTACTATTTTGAAGATGGTTTTAAAAAAATTGTTGGATATATCATTTATAGACCCTATTCTCTGTAGGAGATATATAAGGTTTCTTGTTTTGGTTTATTCTCTCTTTTTGTTTAAGAACATCCATTTGTGAGAAAGAAAAATTGTAGGGTTGTTTGTTTATATCTTAGTGGGTTCTATTAAGAGGTATATCTCAATTGCTAAAAGGTGTAAATCTTGTTTTGCAACAAAAAAGAAGAAAAAAACTAATGTTTCTAAAATCTTTCAAAAGATTTTGTATATTGGGACTCACACTCACTCAGAATAATTAACATACAATCATATTTCTTTCCCTATTATATTATAAGAGCCCTCTTAATCATTTTTACTACTTAATCATTCTATTTTGTAATTGTCAAATAACCCCTAAGAAAGATCATTATAAAAATTTGTTCAATTATGATTTGAAAGCAAGTTCTCAAGAGGAAAGACGAAACCCAAATTTTCTTTTCATATTTTTGTACAATTTGAATTTTTAGTCACCTTACAAGAAGAATGCCTTTTTCTTCGATTTGTACAATTTGAAGAGTGGTAATCTTTGTGACCAAGGGTTTCAAAGAATATCAAAGCTAATGAAAAGGCAATTTTTTGACAGTCCTTCTTAGGGATATAAATGATGCGAGTCAAGTTTGAATATCATTATACTCGATTCAAACTAAAAAGACAATATTCAAGCTCGAGGTTGACTTGAAAAGTCGCAAGTTTTAAATATCCAAACTCTAACTTGACTCGACTTGAAAGCCAATTCCTGAGCTCGAACTCGATCTCAAGTGTTGACCAAGTCGATCTCTAGCGATCAAATGAGGCCAGACCCTAGTAGTTGGTGGCCCAGGTGACAACCCAGGGTATCAAAGATGCATCGCATCTAGTCCAAACATTAAGTTATGACAATTAAACGTATTAAAGTTAAGGTGCATATTGAATGAGTCGAACAAGTAGTCTCAACTCTCAAGCATAACTACACATAACTTAACCAATAGCTACCATATGTTTTTATAAATGATTGTCTACCATATTACTTTTGTTACTTTGTTTTCTCGATTTTTTATTTCAAAGTCGCTACCTTTTGTCTTGTTTTTATAATAACACACATTTTTTTTTTTATGATTATCTATACAAAAATATAAAAAAAATGTGACCTTTACTTTGTGCTCTGAAATTTTGGGAGAAAAAACAAAAACAAGTGGAAGGAAAATAAATGAAAGGGAATTTTTAGTATTATTTATGGATTTTTAATCTTACAACAAAACGTGACACTGAACGACTAAACCCTTCTCAACCAAAATTTCTAGCTCTGCATCCATGTTAGATTTGATTTTGTTTTTTTTAAGTAAATACTTTTTGAAGTACCAACTAATAAATAAATACTGTTTAGCTATAAACATTTAAATTTATTTTTCAGAATAAAAATACATTTTATGTTAATACATCTTATATTGTATATTATTGTTGGAAAAGATAATATTAATAGTTGCTGAAAATAGCTAGAAGTGGTTAGTTGGAGAAGAAAGCACCTGAAGCCAAACCTTCCTAATCTGGAAAGGTGATGAGTCTCTTCTTTTGACTGCCCAACCCTCTTCACCAACCTTAAATTAGCTTATTCCTAACCCTAAAATAACAGTATAATTATTTTATTAAGAAAATAGCAAACTTTCATAATCTAAATGATTAACATCAATATAATATTTAAAGAAAATAAAGAATCAATTTAATTAAATAAAGTTGCACATTTAGGTAGGGTCCGATTAAATGATCGAATTACCAAAAATGTATATGATCGGAGTAATAATTAATAGGTCAATTAAAGGGGATTAGCTCACTTTGATACGTAACATCCTTAGGCCATCCTTAGCCATACCACTCATACCACCCATTTCTGCTGCCACATCAGCTGCCACATCAGCTTTACCACTACCCTACCAATTCCATACCTTTCATCCTTAACCATACCACTCATACCCCTCATTTTATTTTATTTTTTTCTTATTAAAATAATTTACTTAAAATTAAAATAACTAAAATTAAAATTAAAATTAAAATTAAAATTAAAATTAAAATTAAAATTAAAATTAAAATTAAAATTAAAATTAAAATTAAAATTACATTTTATTAAAACTAAAAAATACAATAAAACTAATTATTGTGCAAAGAGTCCCACAAGTGTTGAGATAAATCTTGGCGAAGGTTGGCGTGCCTCTCTCGGTTTTCACTAGGTTGACGTTTCTTGCCCGGTCTGCTTCGGAGATATTTGTTTCGATATCTTCCGGTAAAACCTCCGTAGGATCAAAAGGATAATTTGAAATGCCTTTGTCTTCACGAATCATGTTGTGTAAAATTATACACGTGTACATGATTTCTTGTAGCTTCGTTCGTGTCCATACTCGCGCCGGTCTTTTTACCATGTGCCATTTACTTTGAAGCGTGGCGAATGTCCGTTCGATGTCTTTCCTAGCCGATTCTTGACGTTCATTGAAGTGGATCCGTCTCTCGTCGTCATGTGGATACCTAAATGCTTTGACGAAAGTCGTCCACTCCGGATATATCCCGTCGGCAAGATAATACCCGTGATTGTAGTGTGTGCCATTCACTACAAACGAACTATCGGGTGCTTTATCTTCGAATAAATCGTTGAAAACCGTTGAAAACCGGTGATTGATTGACAACGATTATATCGTTCGTCGCACCCGGAACCCCGAAGAATGCGTGCCAGATCCATTCATCATATGATGCGACCGCTTTTAGAATTACCGTCGGTCCAGCATGATCACCTCTATGGAATTGACCCCTCCATGCGACGGGGCAAGCCGTGGACTTGTTCATGCATTGCGTAGATTCGTTGAATATCGCTAGCAGTACGCTTTCGTAAATATTGTCGCATATATAGGTAAATAATACCTTTGCAAAAATTCTCAAGGCAATCCCTTGACGTCGTTTCGCTCATCCTCAAGTACTCGTCGGAAGCATCCGAAGCAGACCCGTACGCCAATTGTCGAATTGCGGACGTACACTTTTGAAGCGCGGAAAACCCTTTCACGCCTCTTGCATCCCAATGTTGCTTGAAATATTCGATCTCTCTTTCTAGATCGTTAACTATCCTTAAGAATAGTCGTCGACGAAACCGCCGCTTAAAGTCTTCGTCGTTGTACACCGGGTTATTAGAAAAGTAGTCGGCGATAAGTTTATCGTGTCCGTCTTCCCGACCTCTTTCTTTATTCGGCCCTCTCGGTCTTTTATTTGACGGACCTTCTCCATTGTTTTGCAATACCCCGGTAGTCACAAGTTTACCGACCAACTCGACAGCTTGAAGGTTGGCAAGAAGAACTTGATCTATCATGAGATCAAAATCGTCATCGGAATCCGACATTTTTTTTTGTGGATAGGAGAAAGAGAAGAAAATGAAAGAAGAAAATAGAATGAGATGTGGAGAATAGAATGGATGTATATATATAGAGATAAAAGGAAAAAAATTTTGAAAAAATAGCCGTTAAAGAGACGTTGGGGGGGGGGGGTGGGGTGGTCATGCACGCGATTTGAAGCCGGTATGTGGGTACCGATGTACACCACTGCCGGTCCGGTACCGGCCATCCACGACGGTGTTCACCGTCGGTAGGAGCGGTACCGGCCTCCCATACCGTTGCGTTAATGATGGCCTTAGGAGTGCGGGGTGAAAGCCCACACTACCAGGATTTGATTCCTATGGGTGACACTTTCCTGCAATATCTAGACTCTGGATCTGGTCTTTCAGGGCTGGGTTCGGGTTGGTCCATAGGGCCCCTAAAACCTGCCGGTCGGATTCAGCCATAGGTTGGGCCGGATTTATTGGGAGTGACCATAAGGAGGCCTGATACCGCTGGAACGTGTATGTACGTTAACTTGTCGTTCAAAAATAAAATAAAATTAATAGGTCAAAGAATTAAGATCATAATTTTTAGTTAATCTCGCTCATGACGTATTTAAAATCCGCAAAAAGAAAATCATAACCCACCTATCCGAAACCCGTAAAATAATTTGTTTAATGATGTTTTTAACATAATAATTATTTGGGTAATTGAAACAAGAACCCGTTGAGATATTAATCCAACCCGACATTTCCCCCATTACTCAACCCATGAGAAATGTTCATAATATAAGCTTTGTCATCTATTAACGGCTTATTAGAGTAAAATTGCCTTTACAAGTATTTAAGTTTATCAAAAAAAAAAAAAAGAAACAAATATATAGAATTAGACTCACCAATTTGGCTATTTACTTTTTGCCTGTTATTATGGTATGCTATATGATCATATAATATTATATAAGATAGAGCATAAATTGAATTGTACAATACTTAACCACACATTCTTTCCCTTTGGTAGGTAGGAGTTTCAACGTATCAATACTTACACTCATAACAAATCACTTATAAAGATAATCAATATCATTGGATCCATAATTACATTTTAAATTGGATGAGTGTTTAAGAGCTTGCATAGCAATTAGGCAGGGATAGTATCACTACAACCTTTCACTTAAACCAATGAAAAGCCAAGGTATAGAGAGCCTCGAAGCCAGCCCAAGCGAAGATCAACTCTTGTAGGCTTGAGGAGCAGTTGGAAAAAGGAAAGTCGTGAAGACAGAAAATCCGACAATCAGGCACACCGTGAGGTTGACTAAAATAGCTAAGCATTGTGGCTATCATAGTTCTAGCTACATATGGCTGGTGAACAACATAAGTTCAACCAAAGGTGGTTCATGATTGGGCTTATAAAAAAAGAATAGTGAAAGGCCTTGGCGATTTACCAATTTTGAAATATGAAGATGGAAAACCATATTTAATCCAAACTTCGCTTCAATAGTTTCGTATCCATTATGCTTTGCTTCTAATTTAAAGTTGACGTTTGTTAACTAAGCGAGACACACGCAAACTCGTTCTTATCAAGGCCCTTTCCCTTTTATAGCCTTAGTAGGCTATTTTCATTATGTGTTCTATGCTAGAGGTTAGAAGTGAATTAAGCCAATGTGTACAAATAGACAGACAAGGCTCATTTTTTTTTTTAATATTGAGGTCGTCACAAGTCTATCTATGATTAAGAGTCTAGGTGGTGTTGAAGCTGACTCATTCATTCTAGTCATTTTAGAGCTATGAGTTAGAACAATATTCACCAACTCTTCCATAATCTTCTTGTTCATATATCGAAAAAGCTTTAGTATATGAGTTTTCACAAATATAATTTAAGTACCATAGAGAGCTTTGACAAATATAATTCAAGCATTATAGAGGAAAAGCTAGCTGGATAAACAAGGCAATGCTACTTAGGGGAAGATTTTTTTGTATATTATTTATTATTTATTGACCACAACAAGATTTGATAGCTCCAATAAAACCAAACAAATATAACATCATTAGAGATTGATACGATTCTACGCTTTCCAAAAGAGAAAATACGCATCTTCAAACCAAAAACTTGGCCAACCAAATATAATAAAAATATAAGGGTGCGTTTACTTTCGGATTTTTTTTACGGAAAAAAAAAATTTAGAAAACTTGTTTACTTGATTCAATTTAGAAATTTTTTCCTAAGAAAACAAAATTTCATTTTCAAAATTTACACTTAAATTAGAAAACTACTTTTTATAGTTTTTCAATTCTCATTTTCATTTTCAATTGCCGTCCTCTTCTTGTCGCCAGCCACCGCCACCAACATCGCCACCGTCGCGTCCGCCACCGCCACCGCCGCCGCCCGCCGCTACCATTGCCACCGACGCCGCCACGATCGTCGCGCTACCGACGTCCCCTTCTCATCGCTGCGACCGCCGCCGCCGCCCCACCGCAAACGCTGCGACCACCCTCCCACCGCCATTGCCGCCAACGTCACCACCGCCACCATCGTCGTCGAGCCGAGGCCACCGCCATCACCGCCGAGACCACCGCCAATGCCGCCGAGGCCACCGAGGCAACCGCTATCGCTGCCGAGGCCACCGCCACCGCCATCGCTGCCGAGGCCATTGCCGCTGTGATCAGCGTCACCGCCGCGGCCATTGCCACTGTGATCAGCGTTACCGCCGCTGTTGCAATATTTGAAAAAATGGAAAATGAAAAGTAAACGGAAAATGCACAACTAAACGAGTTTTCTAATTTTCTGAAAATGGAAAATGAAAACTCTATCATTCTAAGTAAACGAGTTTTCTAAAACTTTCCATGAAAATTGATAATGAAAACCTAATTCCATTTTCTGAAAACGTTTTCTATGAAAATAAAAACAGTTTTCAAAAGTGGTTGTTCGAATAAATATCTTGAATGATGTTTATGTGTGACAATTGGCATAAGATTACAATGATTTTATAAATGTACTTAAACACATTTTTAGCATACTTTTTGTTAAATAATCATGCAAATTAGCCACATTATGTATGTGCCAATTGCCACGATCATAAATGTTACTTTTTATAAAATCATGTATCACAAAGTAAGTAACAATAATTGTGACAGAATCAATAAGCTTGTGTTTTAATTGCTAAACTAACATGTATAGTAAATTCTATTATACTCTTACAAGTTTGAAATTCGTCATCAATATTTCATAAAAAAACATTCAACAATTTAATCATTTACTGCTTACTCCGCATAATGTCTTAATATTTTAGAGTATCTTCAAACTCACAATATACAAAAACGTGTTACTTGTTGGGCTATACCTTTTTCACTCTACAGTTCATTTAAAAATATAACATAGTTCTTATTCATGTTGATATGGTTACGAAGGTTAAACCATCTGCTCAACATAAACATGAAGTTCAAAGGTAATGTCATTTGATGAAATAAACATGGTCAAGTTCAAATATGAACTCATATTTTATTGTGAATGGAAGGACAATTGAGAGCGCATCACGTGGCATATCCAATTTGGAAATACATGTATTATTCAAATTGAATAATACTGAAACACTGAATGCAGTGTTATTTAGTTTGAATAACACATAATATTCAAACTGAATATGCCACTTGGTGCAATTTTAGTGGTCCTCATGTTCACAACCAAAACTGAGTTCACATTTGAACTTTCCTCTCTTTCTATCTCTCTCTCTCTCTATATATATATATATAATATATATATATAGAGAGAGAGAGAAACTATTAGTTAAACAAGAAAATGTTGCTCATATTCAAACTCATATGTGATTTTACCCTAATTGATAAAAACTGGACACAACCGGCTTTGGACACCACTTAAAGTTGTAGGTAAAGTTTTTTGAATCATATATGATTTTATATATTGATATAACTTTTGCTTTTTCTTTTTAAATTAAATAGTTGACGTTCTCATATAAATATATATATATGTACACACTTGATATACACACGTTAATCTTTCTATTCCTACTATACCGACACACATCTAATCTTTCTATTCCTACTATACCCCTAATAATTTAAGCTGGTGGCATAACCTAATTATAATGGCATTTATTCAAATAAAATAATAGTCATAGATTAAGACATTAGACCGTGGTATTAGTTGTGATCTCATTTTCCCTATATATCGCTAAACAGTAAATACTGCCTTTAATTTTAGGAGACCTACCGTTAAATATACCAACTTAGAATGCACTATATAAAAAATATTTGGCACATGTATAGATCGACATCTTATATTGGATTTTTAGTTGTTAGAAGTTTAAGATATTAATCATTTTGTTGTGTGTGTATCGGTTTGAATTACACAATGACGAGTTGGATTTTAACGTAATTCTAGTGATTTGTCAAACCAAAAATATACGTTTAAATTCTAAATGTATGTTTATATTGAACAGGTTTCAATCCAACTTGATGAACCCGATATCGTTTTATTTATGGATTTAATTTGATTTTTAAGTATATAATAATATGTACATAAGAAAGTTATACCATCACATACCGTTTTCATATACATATTTTTAATCTTCTGTCTATCTCTATACAACGCTTCATATATATGTTCAGTATATATAAACATATGTGTGAAAATTTAAAAGTAGTAAAATGCAATATGTTTATATTTGATAAATATAAATAAATTGTTATAAAATGATTGATGTTCAAAAGTAATTATGAAAACATATCGGACGTTACATGAATACTTTGATGTACCAAAATATCAACCCGGTAAACCCGTACAAATTTATCTCGTACATATTGGGTTGCACTTTGTTTTGAGTTGGGTTGATGGTAGTATTCTTCTACAATTCATTATACTCTGAGTCTTCAATTTATGACCAATATTTAACATAGTTAATCCGACAAATAACATAATATTAAAGTTAATCAAGAGGGTATGATTACATTTTACCTTTTAATATATAGTCCGTCAAGTATTTTAGGCATAAAAAGGTCCATGTATGTAATTCAAATTTAGAAAAAGAAAATCTTGAAAAACAAGTGTACTATCACTTTCACACATTACTTTTTCATGGTGAGTTTACTTGGATTCAAATTGTCTCATCAATCAAAGCTTCTTTGATCAGATCAGCTTCCATGAACACTTGATTGTGTTTCTGACACACCACTTGTGCTTCTCTCACAAGCAAAACTCAAACACCCTCCACATTCAAAGCAAACCCATTATACCTTCCCTATATAAATCCCTTCTATACCCACTTCTAAACATCAAATACTTTACTTCCGTCTGTCTGTCTGTATAAATTTATCTGTTTGCTTAACTGTTCGATCAGTTATAGCAAACGACTCCTAGTGCATAGAAAAGCGGAGTTTTTTGTTTTTGCTAATGGAGAGGTTTATACCACTTAGTGGGTACGAGCAAATGGGCTCGATGTGGGAGCAAGTGAAGGCGCCATTTATTGTGCCGTTTATGAAGGTGATGGTGACGATTTGTTTAGCCATGTCTGTGATGTTGTTCGTTGAGCGTGTTTATATGGGGATCGTCCTTGTTGTGCTTAAGTTGATGAGGCATAAGCCCGAGAAAAGGTACAAATGGGAGGCCATTAAGGAGGATTTAGAGACGGGTAACTCGGCTTATCCTATGGTTTTGGTACAAATACCGATGTATAATGAAAAAGAGGTACATATTTTGTAGTTTTGATTAATTTCATACTCTTATATATATATTTCGAGTTTTTGATTTAAAAATACGTATGTAGGTTTATCAACTCTCGATTGGAGCCGCATGCGGACTCTCATGGCCGTCTGATCGGATCATAATTCAAGTTCTTGATGACTCTACTGATCCCATGATCAAGGTTTAATTTTAATCATCTATTAATTCGTCGAATAAGTTAATTCGAACTAGTAATATTGCATGTCACGCGTTACAAAAAAAATTATCTTTTATAAAACCGAAAAATGTTAACAAATATTATGTCAATAGACAGAACAACAAAAGTAACATAAATCAGTAGAGTTTTTTAAAATCTTATTTATATAAAAATAAATATGATCAGGATTTGGTGGAGTTGGAGTGCAAGAGATGGGCTGGAAAGGAATAAACATAAAGTACGAAATTAGAGACAACAGAAATGGATATAAAGCTGGTGCTTTGAAACAAGGCATGAAGCATCCTTACGTGAAGCATTGTGACTTTGTGGCCATTTTCGATGCCGATTTCCAGCCCGATCCCGACTTCCTTTGGCGCAGCATCCCTTTCCTCGCACACAACCCCGACCTCGCCCTCGTTCAAGCTCGATGGAAATTCGGTATATATATTTCGTTTCTTTTTATTTCACCCCACGACTCTCATCGTAGTATGTGTATGTGATGGTCGGATCAGTGTTCACTTAAAAGTATTGCAAAGCTGCGTATCTTGCAGCTTTGGAATGTACCCAAGTGAACGCTATCTCCGACCATCTTTCGTTTGGGTCCGATCACAATTATTGTGTAGATTGGACTATATATGACAAAAGAAAATTAAGATACCCATCATAGATGTATGTTTCTATTCCATTTCAAAATTGCTGATTTTTTGCATGGGCAAAATGCAACGAAATTTTTCTTAAATTTGGGTTTGATGGATACTGTCGATTTCTGAGTGTTCTAATAGACTACTTTATAAGATATAAATTATACGACCAAAAATTAAAAGTATCATATCTAAAAAATGTTGTAATATGTTTTTAAGCGTCTTAATAGGTTTTAAAAGACACTTTTAAAACAAAGTGTTGCATTAGCTATTCTATAGGAAAAGTTTGAAAAATTGTTCTATAAATGAATCTAGTTTCTAGGACACTTTTTTTTGTAGGAAATTTTTTAAATAGTATTACATAAAATAACTAATACAATGTTTTGTTATAAAAATGTTCTTAAAACCTTCTTACGACACCCATAAATGTATTATAAATTTATTACAATGCCTTTAAATATGACACTTAATTTATTTTTTGGCCATATAAATAGAACGTTATTTTTTGGTGTCCAGTAAACTCAATTTTGTTGTAGCGTATTGATCTTGTCACATTTGATAACGTGGATATGAAGCTTATCGTCCACTTTACTATAACCCTTTTCATAAACGGGTATCCACGTCATCAAATGTTACAAGTTCAACAAAAAACTGGTCAACATGAGTTTTCGCTACAGATTTTGGGATGGAATATTTCTCGGAAATTGGTGACTTATCGATGAGTTTCCTAAGCTATTGTTTTGTGTTCAGTGAACTCAAATGAGTGTTTGATGACAAGAATGCAAGAAATGTCACTTGATTACCATTTTACTGTGGAACAAGAAGCAGGATCTGCAACTCATGCTTTTTTTGGCTTCAATGGTAAGCATTTTGGACTAAATAATTGATTAAGTCTCCAAGAAACTATAAACCGAACTTAGTTTGAGATTCATGTTATTGAATGCAGGAACGGCGGGTGTTTGGCGAATTTCGGCTCTGAATGAGGCTGGCGGATGGAAGGACCGAACCACCGTGGAAGACATGGATCTAGCGGTCCGTGTGAGTCTCAAAGGATGGAAGTTTGTTTACATCGGCGACCTCAAGGTACGTAGTCGTTATGAGAAAGTGGTCTTACCGACAAACGTGTTTGTCGCTAATGCTCCACATCCGTCGGCTTTGGTAAACGAAAGATGTTTTTCACTGACACATATATGTTGTTGGCAAATAAATTCATCTTTCATAAGTTGTAGTTGTTTGTCTTCATATTTAATAAAAACTAGAAACTAGATAACAATATAAAATGACTTACAAGAGAAACATTCGAGACATTTATGTAAAATATAATGAACATAATTTAAAAAGTAGCAAGTTGAAGCAGTTTCTCAAAAAGGTAGCCTATAGCTTATTGAATTAAGTTGTCAAATATGGCAAAGATTTCATTGATGAATCTAACAATTTTTTTGTGTAATTTGAAGGTGAAAAACGAATTACCAAGTACTTTCAGAGCGTACCGCTATCAACAACATCGATGGTCTTGTGGACCAGCTAACCTTTTCAAGAAAATGATCATGGAAATCGCAAGAAACAAGGTTCATACTCGACACCAATCTTCAAGGGTTCTACTAAATTCAAAATGCTTATTAAAACTCGTTTATGATGCAGAAAGTGACGTTGTGGAAGAAGCTTTATGTGATATACAGTTTCTTCTTTGTTAGAAAAATCGTTGCACATCTTGTCACGTTTATCTTCTATTGTGTGGTGTTACCGGCAACGGTTTTGGTGCCTGAGGTGCAAGTTCCTATATGGGGTGCTGTTTATATTCCATCAATTGTGTCTCTACTGAACTCAGTTGGAACTCCTAGGTCATTTCACCTACTGGTTTTTTTGGATCCTTTTCGAGAATGTCATGTCCCTACATCGGACCAAAGGAACGTTTATCGGCCTATTTGAAGCCGGAACGACGGTTAACGAGTGGGTCGTCACCAAGAAACTTGGCGACGCTTCGAAACCCAAAACAGGTTCAAAGGGTACCAAGAAACCTCGAATCCAAATAGGAGAAAGGTAAATCAAAAATTGTTCAACATACATATGTGCCTTGAGCCAAAGCCCATGGGCCACAAAAATATGAGCTTATCAAATTTGGCCCAAATTTGTTTATTTGGCCCAACCACTTATCAAGCCTATGAGGCTATGACTTACATAATTAGTACATAATGGGCTCCGCTCGAGCCCGTGGGTTAAGTGTCTTAACCCAAAAATGGTTATTTGGCATGCCTATAAACGGCTACGTGATTATTAATGGGCCACAAACCGTAGCCTTGCAAATTCGATCCAAATTTGGTCCAACCCATTCTAACCCGAGAACGCTAAGTTATAAGTTATAATGTTAATAAGTTATAAAATATAAATAGGCTTATGTTTGTGTGGCTTAAGGGGTTAAGAAGCTTAATCAAGAAACTGGTTATTTACTTATTTTAGTCGGTTTATAAGCAGCTCGGTCATTATGAAGTTGTTATATATAGTTAAACTTATGATGTTTTAACTTTTTCTCTAACCATTATGATTTTTTATTGGTTGCATGACCTTGACAGTGTATATATGCTCGAGGTTTTTGTTGGACTCTACCTCTTCATGTGCGGTTGCTATGACTTTTCGTTTGGGAAGAACCATTACTACATATACCTCTTCATGCAATCCATGGCTTTCTTCATTGCAGGGTTTGGCTACATTGGCGTTTTCGTCCCCAATTCTTAAGAACGATATTGAAATGTCCATTCTTCGATTTATAAGGACACATAATATGTTAAAAGTTGTTGATTCCTTTTGTTGTTGCAATTTTGTTACAAGGAATTAAGTCATTCTTTTACTATACACGTGAATAAGCACTTTGCATGTGGTTGTTAGTTATTTTCAATGAAAAAGAACAAGTATTTAATCATTAACTTGCTTACAACTTAACGAGTTTAGTGGTCTAGACAACTTATTTGCTCAGTCGTTAAGTCATTAAGCAAAATGACTATATGAAATAAACCAGAACCCTTCACTTATCTTTGTTAAACCACCTTAAACAAATTAATACCGAAAAAAAAAAAATCAACCCTCAATTTTTGTCTTCTTAAAGCTTTGGTGTCCTTGTTCATAGGCAAGGTAAATTGCAAATCCCTGGAAAATTATTTACAACAAAGTTTAATCATTTATTATAGCATCGGTTTTATAGATATCTTTAAAGACCCTTATCGACTACCCTAGAATAGAATTCCCAACGAATTAAGTTGGTAATCGAACTCGATAGTTTCATCATAGATTGAAAATAATCAAGTTCGAACTATCTCAATGGCCAATGCTATATAAATAATGATAATAGTCGCACAAATTTTTCTTTACATACAAGTCATTTGTTTAAATGTATTTGACAATAGATTTAGGGACCGTTTGCCAAACTTTTATCGTGTAAGCGTTTATCGTTTGCCACTTACCAGTGACCATGAAAACGACAACTGATATGTTATCCGGTAAGAGGCATAGCAAGAACCAGAACACTTGCATGATAAGTAGTGATAAGAGATTAAGAGAAGATTTTTACATGGTAAGCACTTAACGAGTTAACGAGAAAAATACACTTAGAGCATCTCCATCTCCTCCAAAATAAAGAAAATGGACAAAATGGTGATTTTAAGTCAATATTTTACTCTAACAGTTTTTCCAAAATATCTCTAAAATGGAGAAAGTATAAGAGTTTAGTAAACGGCCCTTAATATTGTGTTGAACAAGATTGAAAATGATTCTATATGAAAATGAATTAGATGTTGAGAAACTAAGATTTTGTTGAGGATGTTTTAGACTATTTATACAAAGTTATCACTGAAAAAGTTATCACCCTCATTTACCCTTTGAAGTAACATTCCACATGGATTGATGATAAGTATTTATAACCCAGTAAACATTTAGCGGGTAGAAGTCTTTACCCTCACTTATCATGTATTTTGATTCTTACCTTCTTTTTACCGAGTAAGATTTTAGGTCCTTCGAATGCTCACCAGTAAGGTAATTTAAACAAGTAACTACTTTATCAAGGTAAGTGTTTAATAAACGACTCTTTATTTATTGAACAAATCGTTTTGTTTATCTTTAAAAGTTTATAACATAATGAAAAAAAGGTCTTTAAATAACAAATAAAGTGCTTGTAGCCTAGCAGTATTAGGTGTAATTGTAAGGAGTTTCCTTCTTTTGTGATTATGTGTTTGAATTCCGTTGTAAACAGTGGTATAGTTTTAGAAGTAACTTTCAGAAGTATGTTTAGTAGGAGACAACCGAAATGGCAGATTTCAATAATACTCTTAAGCAAATTTCAATAATATTATTAAGAAAAAAAAACTACAACAGGCTAAAGTTCTTTTTATGAAACAAATAACTATTGTGGCGAATTGGTTACCGTTCGGGGGTTTCATAGCACCCTAACCAAATTCGAACCCTTTCATGCACATGCCTGAGGATATTTAAGTGGGGCCATGTTCAGCCCAAAAAATACCTGGAAATTAGTAGGGCTTTTAACCTGGACATCCTTCCAAAACAAAACAAAAAAACAAAAAAAAAAATAACTATCTTTTTTTGAAGAAAGGAGACAACACAGTACTGCCTCCACGTCCCATGCACAAAATTTTGTTGCTATTTAAATGTAGTTTATCCGAAAAGGATGTTACCATTTGAAATCAAGGATTTAAGAAAATAAAATAAAACTTTATGTTGAAATACAAAGCAAGCTACTTTTTTTTTTCATCTTTTTGGTTCCTTGAAAATTGCTATCTCCGTTTATATTCTTTTGTAAATTTTAGTTTTTACCTTGTTTACAATCTCATCGGAGAAAAAAAATAATAAATTGCAAACCAGATAAACAAATATCGTAATTTCAAAATCAAGAGAAACAAAAGTCTTCTCTAACAAATGACAAGAACAAAGCGTAGTTTACTCTAGTATATATGATGATAAAAGCTGGTGAAAAGAGATTCAAACAACATATAAAAAAGAACATAAAATTTTAAAGAATAAAATTTCAGTTACAATATTGGTCCCTGTGATCTAACTGAAAAAAAAAGACTAAATGACCAAAATACTCATCGTGTGCCATGAACATGATGGCTCTAACAGATAGAAACTAGACGGCGCCTATTTCAGGGACCTAAAGCGTTATAAAACGGATACCACAGGGACCCAATCCATAATTATTTCATTCGAGGGACCCGGAGTGTTAAAACTACTAAACCACATGGACCAAATATGTAATTCACTCCTATATTTATGTTATATTATGCTGGTTTTAAACTATTAATGGACAAGAAGATTTACAATAATCCAGGAAAAAAGTTATTGGTTTTCATTTTTAATCATTTCTTTCGAATCTTTACAAAAATAGCTACAGATCCCCAATTTCAAGTGGAAAACATAAAATTTTCACACGCGCAAGTAAAAAATGTAAATTTCTGAAACCTCAAGGGCAGGTTCATTACCGACAGGGGTCAAAATGGAAAATATATTTTTGTTTTTAGCTACGTTTGAGAATATGCTTTTAATTAGCTCAAGAAAGTAATAAGAGGTAAAACCATTAATGTAAAATATCAGTTAATCTATATATAATAAATAAGTAACTGGGCTATCACGTTTGGTAAGCCAGTTTTTGGATTTTTCCGTCTAAACATGTATCTTGACGCATTTTACATTTCCAGTTCATTTAGTTTAGTCTTATTTAATTGACATACATCACTTTATTAAAAATACAAGATAATTCACCAATTTAGTATTCTTAAAAAAATCATCCGAGTTATAAAAAAATATACTTTTAATTAACTTATAATTAGAATTGTTCAAGTTAATATTTTACATAATAAAATATGAAATATAATCAAGATAATTATTGAGTTTTAACAAAATTAGTTGACTAATTAATTTTGTTTTGACATTGTTCTAGTTAATATTTGAGTTGTATTGCATAAAAACTCGTAAAATCATAAAATTGGAATCGACTGATAGAGAATAAAGTTAAAGGAAAAAAGTTAATATTTAAGATGTTTTATGCCGCATTGCTGCTTACATATCTAGTTTCCTGTATATATCATTAGGGTAAGTTTATTATGCAACCCAGTAAAATGTTACAACCCGTATATAGCTATTTTTCATATAAACCATTAATTTTAGCCAATTATTTATACTTAATTACTCGATTCATCAATGATTAGTAATTTCATGCAATAATATTACCTACAATGCATACTATTTTCATTAAATGTATATTAGAATATTAAATGCATATTATATCATGAATGCTTCTTGAAAGCATAACTTTCATGTGATGCATTTCATAATTCGTCATATGCATCGACATTTGTTGCTGAAATTTGATAAAATCATGAAAATACATCTAGAGAATCGATGAGAATCTATATAAATGAACTAAATGAATGGTTTAGATGAAGGTTGTACGGGTTGTAAGAGCATCTCCAACAGATTTGCTATAATCTTTCTAAAATAGAGAATGAAGTGTCAAAATTTCTAAAACCTTATTTCTCTATCTCCAACAACTTTTCTATTATAGAGATTGTATCATCACTTTTATTATTAAAATATACCTACATTTATTATTCCAATGAACTTTTTAAAAAAAATTTAAACAATCAAATTATTCTATTGGTGAAAAATATAAAAATAATATTTCTCTCTCTACTTTTAGAGATTTTAGAGAATTCTCTATATTTAGAGATTTCTCCAAGTTTTTCTATTTTAGAGAATGGGATAGCAATGCTGTTGGAGCATTTTAGCAAACAAAACCTTACTTTTTTCTATTTTAACAAACCTGTTGGAGATGCTCTAACCTTTTACTGGGTTGCATAATAACCTTGGCCCTATATCATTATACTGTTTGTATTTTAATTATCTTTCTGGTTACGTTAGATATCATATTTCTGAAAGGAAAAAAAGAAGATAATCTTAATAGCTTTCTCAAAAAGCAGTAAATGAAAGTTAAAGAATCTTGACGCGGTTTATGATTACAAAAGAAACATATTATATGAAGGTGTGAAATGTGAATCAAGTGAAATCTATAATGTGAAGTTGGAAAAGAAAAAGAACTTTTGGAAGTCCACAACGACGACTATAAAATATTCATCCAACATTCCTAGAATTACATTTATTAAATGAGTTGTATGTTTTTCCCATGTGATTGAAAACATATAATAACAATAATAAATAAGACATACCTATTTTTAAGGTTAAGGAGACTAATTATGAGCATTAACTGTAGAGGAAACCAAGATTAATTAAGAAAATGACTTGGATCTACTACTTGTTCATCTTGATCACAACCAGTGTTGCAAGTGCAAGTGCAACAGACACCATTTTTTCCAATCAGACACTGAAAGATGGTGAGTTTCTTGTTTCAGCAGGTGGTGTCTTTGAATTCGGCTTCTTCGGCCTTGGGAAGTCAAGTTTTCGGTACCTGGGGATACGATATAAGAACATCCCAATCGATAATGTCGTATGGGTTGCCAATAGAGATGCTCCACTTGCTGATCACAAAGGTATGCTCAAACTCAATGGAACCCTGCAGCTTCTCAATGTTAGCAATATCTTAATTTGGTCATCCGAACCAGTCGCAAATACGAGTGCTAGTAATTTGGTGGCACTACAGCTTTTGGATTCTGGAAATCTTGTCCTGAAAGATGATGATGATAGGAGTGGCAAAAGCGTCATTTGGCAAAGCTTTGATCATCCTGGCAACACCTGGCTACCAGGAATGAAACTGAGTTATGAACCATTAACAGGTAGAGACATTAACTTGACATCATGGAAGAGCTCTGATGATCCTTCACCAGGTCCTTATACACTTTCGATACTGGGTGCTGAAAATCCGCAATTATTTTTTACGGAAGAGTACTCAGCTGACAACGTGCAAAGGATTGGATATTGGAACGGTATGGGGTTTAATGGGATGACTAGTCTGAAACCGAGCAGCTTCAACAAGTTTGATTTTGTTCCGGGTTGGGAGGAGTATTACGCAAGATACACACTAGTAAACGATTCAGGAGGAGTTCTCACAAGGATGCTGTTGAAGGAAGACGCCAGCGTTCAGCAGTTTGTTTGGATGAATCGAACGCAATCATGGGATTTATATATGAGGACGACCTCCGAAGATCCATGTGATGCTTATGATTCCTGTGGTCCTTATGCAGGTTGCAACTTTACTAAGTTTGAAGATGGATGCCAGTGTTTACAAGGATTTGAACCCAAGCTGCAGGAAGAATGGTCTGCTTCTGATCATTCAAGTGGATGTAAGCCTGAAAATGTTACAACTAGTGAAAATGGGCATTATTACTTTAAGAAGTTTTCAAACATGAAATTGCCCAGCTCATGGGATTCAAAGTCCAATCTTACCATGTCTCTTGAAGAATGCAAGAATGCTTGCAATAATGCTACCTCCAACTGTACAGCTTATGCAAATATGGATATAAGAGGCGCCGGAAGTGGATGTAGAATGTGGTTTGGTGGGCTGGTCGACATCAGAGTGGCTCTGCCACGAGACAATTCAGGGCAAGACATCTACATAAGGATGCCCAACCCGAACCCCAACCCCAACCCGAACACGTATATAATTCGTAAGTGCCTTTCTGTTTCATTTGCTCCTATTTCTTGTTATCGTACGTGCCTTTCTTATTCATTTACCCACATGACAACAACCAACGCTCAAATTTACTTCAATTCAGATATTAAACCACCAAGGATAAAAATGCATTTTCACAATTCTAGAACTCAATTATATCAACAAAATGTACCCCTCAAATGATATATCAACAAAACGTAGAGGGGTCACCCTCTTGGAGTAGAAGTCCCAGGTTCGAACCTGGACGAAGGCGTTTCTGATCTAACTAAAGTGTTTACTAACAACTAATTAAGCAGCAGTTAAAAAAAAATCAAACATGGGTTACTGACTTACTCTTATATAACTTTCTAATCAGGGGGTTTTCTAATACAAAACAATCCTTGCTAAATTTTGAAGTTAAAAACCCCAAAAGTGAATTCTGTTCCCGGACAGACTATAAATCAAACAGGAGTGATTGATAGGGGATCTCTATATGTGCCAACCATTTTCCCAAGCATAGATGGAAAAAGCTCAAAATAGACCTTAAAACACTTCTGCTGAAAGTGCCTCTATATATATATATATAGGGGTGGGTTCAAATGTGAACCACTTTTTGGTTGTGAACATGAGGACAGCCGAGAGCCCGACATGTGGCGGATGACTAGGCGCCACGTCAGGTCCACGGCGGGTGACTAGGCGCGATTCATGGGGGGCATTGAATTAAAGGGAGGGATCACACTCAAAGCCGCAACGTGTCGCGCTGTCGGCTGTCCTCACGTTCACAACCAAAAAGTGATTCACATTTGAACTTTTTCTCTCTCTCTCTCTCTCTCTCTCTCTCTCTCTCTCTCTATATATATATATATATATATATATATATAAGCCACTCATCTCGCGGTTACGGTGGACGTGATCATGGAGGATTGACGCGATTCATGGGAGGGTAGAGATTATTAAATAGGGGGACAGGTCAAAGCCGCCTTTGTTGACCGAGATGAATGGCTGAGATTGCTCCTCACATTTTCTTAAATTGATATGTTTCTTATGTGTATTTATTTGCAATTGTATTAACTACACTACCACCATTAATATATCAAATTGGTTAAAAGCGGACGAGAAGAAGAAGAAGAAGAAGAAATTATCACTTACAGTGGTCTTGTTGCCGGTATCTCTGGCGCTTCTTCTCGGCGTTGCACTCGGATTATATGCTTGGAGAAGTAAGAAGAAATCACATCTTACAGGCGAGGGTAAGTTGAACAGATATTTTTCCTATCAAGATTGAAGCACTCACTTGATAAACAAGGAAGAGATGCTCATATTTGTATATAATATTTCATCTACAATGAAGTAACTTGTATCATTTTTGTTTTCCACATTTTAAAAAGCATTCCTAAACGAGGACCAGAAGCAAGATGTGGAGCTGCCATTGTTCAGCTTGAGTGAGATAGTTAAGGCCACCGATAACTTTTCAACCAATAATAAGTTGGGCCAAGGAGGTTTTGGTGCAGTTTATAAGGTAAACACTCCTAATAGAATACCTTTTCAAAGAAACAAAAAAAACCATGTACATATGGATCTTGTCTCTAATTATGTATACAACAAACATCTTTATATTTACATAAATTTTTCTATGATAAAAGGGAAAACTTATGTTAGATGAACAACAAGTGCAAGTTTAACTTGGGAAAAAAATGATCTTCAGGGTGTGCTTGATGATGGAGGAGAAATTGCTGTCAAGCGGCTGTCAAAGACATCAAGTCAGGGACTCGTTGAGTTTCAGAATGAAGTTATATGTATTGCCAAGCTTCAGCATCGTAACCTTGTCAAGCTTTTGGGATATTGCGTTCAAGGAGACGAAAAGATGTTGGTTTATGAATACATGCCCAACAAAAGCTTGGACTCTTTTTTATTTGGTTGGACACCCTCAAGATTATATAAGATCACACATTTAATTTAAAATTGTTACGCAAATTGACATTGAATTCGAATCTGTGCAGATAAAGACAGCTCCTTGTTACTTGACTGGCCTCAACGCTACCATATTATCAATGGGATTGCTCGAGGACTTCTATACCTCCATCAAGACTCTAGACTTAGAATAATCCATAGAGATCTAAAAGCTAGCAATATTTTACTCGATTCCAACATGAACCCAAAAATATCAGACTTCGGGTTGGCTAGAATGTTTGAAGAATATGAGACCGAAGGCAATACAAACAAAGTTGTTGGTACCTTGTAAGAATCTATTCATCACATTGTTTCATTGTACCTTAAAATATCTTGTATAACATTTCACTTGGATGCAAATGTGTTGTAGGGGTTACATTTCTCCAGAATACGCAACAGGAGGTGTTTTCTCGGTAAAATCAGACGTATTTAGCTTTGGTGTGTTGGTGTTAGAGATTGTGAGTGGGAAGAAAAACAGAGGATTCTTTCACCAAGATCATCACCACGATACGCTTCTTGGGCATGTATGTTGGGTACAAATATGAAACTCATTATCATAAATTTTGCTTACTACTATCCTCATCTTACCGATTTTAAATTTGGTTTAGGCATGGAGACTCTACAAGGAAGACAAGCTCTTGGAATTGGTTGATGCAGCTTTGGAGGACTTATGGAATGTTTCTGAAGTGCTTCTATCAATACACGTTGGTTTATCATGTGTGCAACAACATCCAGAAGAAAGACCTAGCATGTGGTCTGTGGTTCACATGTTGGGTGGTGAGGGTGCACTACCTCCACCAAAACAACCTCGCTATTTTTCAGATGAGACCGAGTCTGAAGTGGAGTCTACTAGCTTAATCATAATACCAAAATTGCCGGTTTCCATCAATGATGTCACAATTACAGAATTAGGTGCTAGATAATTACATAAAGGCATATGGACCCATGACCAAGTGCCTTTCTTTTTCCTCTTCTCTTCAGTGAATTGAACAAAAAAGAGACTTGCATTCTTTTTAAACCTCCCCTTGCCCCCAATTCAAGATCTTGTCAATGGAATGCCAATGATTTTATTAGATGCTCAATATGAATAAATCATAAACCTCAGTGCATAACTTATAATTATTTGGAATTTATAACTGATTTCATTATATAAGGGCATAATTGTAGCATCTTTCTTGTGTATCTAGATGGCTAGACTGCAGTATGCTACAGGATAGAACTAAGTTTCATTCCAAACAGTATCAACCCCCACTGTGCATGTACTAAGTGATCACATAGAAACTTTAGAAAGGGAAATTCATACACAACCACAATTGTTCAACAGGGTAAATAAAAAAAAAAGGAGGACTGCTAACCAATTGAACTAGAAACAGCTTGTTGTGAATAGTGGTTTAAAACTGTAATTAGAAAAAAAGTTATTGATGATTCGTAACTAGCTGCAAAACTTGGCATTTATCATAATACTTTTTAAACTACTAATAAATAAGATGATTCGTAATAATTTAGAAAAAAAAAAGTTATTGATAAATTTATCATCCTATAACAAACTCTTTTCGTCCCCAATTCTTAAGAACGATATTGAAATGTCCATTCTTCGATTTACAAGGACACATAATATGTTAAAAGTTGTTGATTCCTTTTGTTGTTGCAATTTTGTTACAAGGAATTAAGTCATTCTTTTATTATACATGTGAATAAGCACTTTGAATGTGGTTGTCACTAAATTTCAATGAAAAAGAACAAGTATTTAACCTTTAACTTGCTTACAACTCGTTACAACTTATTTGCTCAGTCGTTAAGTCATTAAGCAAAATGACTATATGAAATAAACCAAGACCCTTCACTTATCTTTGTTAAGCCACCTTAAACAAAACTAATACCAAAAAAAAAAAAAAAAAAAAAAAAAAAAATCAACCCTCAATTTTTGTCTCCTTAACGCTTTGGTGTCCTTGTTCATAGGCAAGGTTATTTGCAAATCCCTGAAAAATTATTTACAACAAAGTTCAAGCATTTATTATTACACCGGTTTTATAGATATCTTTAAATACAATGCCACCACTACAACCCTTGTCGACTACAGAATAGAATTGCCAATGAATTAAGTTGGTAATCGAACTCGATAGTTTCATCATAGATTGAATATAATCAAGTTCGAACCATCTCAATGCTATATAAATCATTATAAGAGTCACACCAATTTTCCTTTGGGAAGAGGTATCCCAGACCACATTGGGCCCAGACTAATCCTCGGCAATTTTTGGGCCGAAGCCCGACTGCTAAAGCATGCAGCCCGGGGTCGAAGCCCCCGTACCTTCAGAATGCGTTCCCCAGGGCTCGAACTTGGGTTCACCACTATGTAGTGCCCAAGCCTTACCACTAGGCTACCACTCCTTTGGTAATTTTCCTTTACATCCAAGTCTTATTTATTTAAATGTATTTGACAATAGATTTAGAGACTATTACCAAACTTTTATCGTGTAAGCGATTATTGTCACTTACCAGTGACCATGGAAAGGACAAAAGATGTATCACCCCGTAAGAGGCATAACAAGAACCAAGAAACTTGCATGATAAGTGAAAGAGAAGACTTTTACATGGTAAACACTTAACGAGTTAACGAGAAAAATACACTTAGAGCATCTCCGTCTACTCCTCCAAAATGAAAAAAATGGACAAAATGGTGATTTTAAGTCCATATTTTGCTCTAACAGTTTTTCCAAAATATCTCTAAAATGGAGAAAGTATAAGAGTTTAGTAAACGGCCCCTACCCCTAATAATATTGTGTTGGCCAAGATTGAAAATGATTCTATATGAAAATGAATAAGATGTTGAGAAACTAAGATTTTGTTGAGGATGTTTTATACTATTTATACAAAGTCGAAATCCGACTAGGGGACCGTTTATCAAAAATGTTATCAAGCTCATTTACCCTTTGAAGTAACATTTGTGCCATCAAAAAGGATTGATGATAAGCATTTATAACCCAGTAAATACTTACCATGTAAAAGTTTTTACCCTCACTTATCAGGTATTTTGATCCTTACCTTCTCTTTACCGAATAAAATTATAGGTCTTTATTAATTGTTATGTTCACCATTAAGGTAATTTGAACCAATAACTACTTACCAAGGTAAGTGCTTAACGAAACTCTTGATTTGATGAAACAATAGTTTCGTTTATCTTTAAAAGTTTATAACATAATGAAAAAAAAGTATTTTAGTAACAAATAAAGGGCTTGTAGTCTAATAGCATTTGGTGTAGTTAAATAGTATAAGGTGTCTCCCTTCCTTGTGATTGTGGGTTCGAGTTCCGTTATGATCAGTGATATAGTTTTAAAAATATATTTTAAGAGTAGGTTTAGGCTATGTTTGGTAAACTAGCTGATAAGCTAGCTGATGACTGATAAGCTAGCTGATAGCTGATAAGCTAGCTGGTGAACAAATCATGTTTGGTAAAAACTAGCTTATGAGTATGTAAAATGACCAAAAAGAACATCCTAATTACAAGTATTTTATAATATAATTAAGATAAAATTTTAATAATATAATTAAAATAAATTTCTAATAATATAATATTTTAGAAAATAATATAGATATTATTATTATTATATATACACACTATAAATTTAGAATTTGTTAAAATAAACTTTAGAAAAAATCTACAAACTTATAATTTAAATTACTATTAAATATAATAAAAATAAAATTGATCAACTTAACATATCTTAAAGAATCAATAATTCTAAAAGAATATAATTAAGAATTATATTAAATATTTTTTTATTAAAATATTTAACATGTTTCACTTATATAACATTTTAAAAACTATTGTATTTTTATTTGATAGTTAAACATATTAAATAATATATAATAATAATTAATAACATTTAAAATAAATAATATATAAGGTATAATTTAATTTAATTATTAATTATTTTAAACTATTAAAAACTAATAATTATTAATTAATAATTAATATATAATTATAATTATAATAATTAATTTAATAAAGGGTATAATTGAAAAAAGTCACAAAAAGCTTCTCATAAGCTACTCAAAGTAGCTTATCAAAAAGCTAGCTTATAAGCTACTTTTGGTCTTACCAAACATGTACACAGAAAATAAGTTAGCTTATAAGTCAGCTTATAAGCTAGCGGTTTTTTACCAAACAATGCCTTAGTACGGCATCTATGTAAGCTATCTGGTTAAAAAAACTAAACAAAAGTGAATTTCAATATTAAAAAAAAAAATCTGATGGGCTATTTACACCATTTCAATTATCAGTCACACCCTTAAAAAGGCGAATTGCTCTCACACCCATCAACATCAATTTTCCCTGTTATGGACCTTTTTATATTGTCAATGCAACCAAAAAAATGCTAATAGCAATCCAAAAAAAACAACTGCAACAAGCTAAAGTTCATTTTATGAAACAAATAACTGTCTTTTTTGAAGAGAGGAGACAACGAAAATGGCAGGGCTCCATCTCCTTTTCTGACACAATCCATCCACGTCCCATACCCAAAATTTGTTGCTTTTTAAATGTAATTTATATGAAAAGGATGTTACCATTTGAAATCAAGGATTAAAAAAAATAAAACAAAAATTTTGGTGCTGGTGGAAATGCAAAGCAAGCTACCTTTTTTTCATCTTTTTGGTACGTTGAAAATTGCTATTTTTATTTATATTCTTTCGCAATTGCAGTTTTTATCTTATAGTTTATAATCTTAAGGTAGAAAAAGACAAAGAATTCATAACCATATTGAACATCAGAATTTCGAAATCACACGAATAAAGCCGGAATTTTTAACGTACGACAAGGACAAACAACGTAGTTTACTCTAGTATATACGACGATAAAAGCTGGTGAAAAGATATTCAAACAACATATAAAAAAGATATAAAATCAGCATGCTTAAGTGATGGTGTGTCCCATGAAGTATAGTTTTAGCCACTTGCCCACCAATTTTGTGTAATTCTAACAAGAGCATATGGGATAGGATCAGCATCTATATATCAACCCCAACTTTGCAACAAAAGAATATACCTTCTATGCTTTTCCCAATCCACTTTTACCTCTATCCTGTCTTTCAACATCATATTAAAAACTTAGTTTCATCAAACAAACCAAGTATTTTATTCCCAAATTTCCATAAAAATTTAAATGTGCTCCAGGACATGATTAGCATTCCTTAAAGTCACAAGACTATCCTTGACTTACTATTAAAATTCCTTCCAAAATACCCAATAATCTTGGCCTTCACCCCTTCACTGAAATATGAACCCCAAAACAGATGTCAAAGAAATCTACACAAAAGAAAAGAAAACGCAAAACCGGCCTAACGCTTGAATCCTCCTATGCAAAGAACCAAAAGAAAACGGAAGCTCACCAATTAGCCTGCGAAAAATGCTTCTTCTTCGACAGATTTACCACGCACTCTCTTGGTTATTAGTTAAGGCAACTTTTTGTATGATATGTCTTCCAATATGTCGTAAGTGACCGTACCCGTGAAACAAAACTTTGATTGAACTCTTCTCCTCCTGTTGATACTCTTTACCGTATGTTGCAATGTTTAACAATTTCTCGGAGCTCCTCTCCAGCATAAACACGTATATCGTGGTCCTATCAATAAAACCAAATTGGGATACCAATGTGAAACTAGGTTGAGAGCTTAGTGCTCCAATTCAAACCCACATAACGGAAAATGAAAACCAAGAAAAAGAGTTCAAAAAGAACTTGCATACCTATTCAGTAGCAGTAGCAATAAGAACTAAAACCCAAAATATCATTAAAAACAGAATAACAAGTCTATCATTGAAAATATGCAGAATACTGAATTGTTACTTTGGTGAAGTCTTTGAAGTTTTTAGGTTCTGCTCTTGTGTATCTTCTATTTCTCAAGCACATAAGGGCACAGTAAAAGCATGAAGGTTTGATTCATGAAATGTCTTATTCCATACCACTAACTTAGAAGTTCAAAATAACACACCACCTCATTGTTTCAATTATTCAGACTTTCTCATGATATATGTGGGTCATTAGTGATCAAAACCAAAGAGCCAAAAATGATGCCAACAAAAAGAAAGTTAATTTACTATCAACAGATTGTCATTTCTACTCAGAATCATCCTCCAAAAAGCTCACCAGATTCTACAAGGGGTAAATAGAACATATCTTGTCATTGAAAATAGTTAAAGTCATATATATATACACACTGTTCCACACTTAATCAAGAAGAGCATGCATGAGCAATTGAGAACAAAGTGATAGAAATGGGCAAATGGCCAACAAAACTTACTTGAGAAGATGAGAAGCCATCAACAATTCAGGTTCTCCTCCCCATACATAAGGTTTCTGGATACTTTTGACATAGGTGTCGAAGTCTCCCTCGATAAACCTGAAAACAAAATCATAAAATAAGACATGATTTACAAACTAAAACCTTTTACAGAAAAGGGATAGAGCAAAGAAACATACCATTCGATCTCTTTTCGTCTCTTCAAAAGCTCATCAACAACCTGCACATCCCATTGGCATTCAAAGGTAATGAACACATATCATTCTCTGAAAATTTTGATATTAACAATACCAGAAGAAAGTCAAAATGACTTTACTTGAGCTCTTAATTCATCAGCAAGTTCTCTCTGTCGATTCTCATCAGGAGCCTCCTCTCCATTTCTCAAGCAAACCATGTGAGCGATCGCTCTAAATAGACATCTTCCATCCGCTGGAACCCCTGCAATAACACTTCTAAAGTTTAAAAATCTACTCATATCGCCTTAATCGTCCAAAAACAATAAACACTTAAAAAAGGCTATCACAAAGATAACATAAATGTGAATAAGCTAATCATCAGCAACCTATGGTTTCCAATACCTTTGCCAATAAAAATATCAAATCCTGAACAGAACTAAAAACTGATTCACCTGTTACATTGATAGAATTCTTTCGGTATCCAACGAACACAAAATACCATAGTTGCAAATAGATTTCAACTAGATTGTTCTCAAAAGCATTATCTCTGTTTTTAACGCCTAAAGCAAAACAGAAACATTAGGTTATCATATAGTTATGATAGAAGCCTAAAACATACATGTAATTTTCAAACAGAATTGATAATTGTATTTCAAACGAAGATGATGATAGAATTTAACTAAATATACTAGCATACGAGATTTGAAAAGATTTCAACGAGATGATAGAATCAACTAAATATATACTAGAATCATCATCTAAAGCAAATTGTATCCAATCAGCAAACCTAGATTATACTAGAGATTTCTAGCGTAAACTGTATCAAAATCCAAATTAAAAACCACAAATCTAAGATTAAATATCAGAAATGTAATAACTGTTATTCTAATAATTCGTGAAATTTTCAGAATACTAGTGTACAATTGCCATTGATTTTATCGTCATCGGCGACGACGGCTCGGAGCCGGAATCGTTAAGCTCGACAGGCGGCGCCGCTAGGCAAGCGCAGATTCCGAAGAGGAGCCAAGCCGTGTGAGGACGGTGGAGCCACCGCGCCGGTCGGACGTCCCACGCGACGTTCCATGAGCCTTCGCCGGCCGGAGTCATGCCGTGTTTCCCTCCCGTCCGTTTCCTGCCGGAAGGATAGCGTGCCATAGCGACGCGGACACGCCGGAGGCGGAGAAATCCAATCGTGCAGCTGCGGAATGGTAAGAAAATCTCCGGCGACGGTCGATGCAGTCCGCCGTCGTCGCAGGTCCGGCTAGTAGCTTGATCGGAGAACAACCGGCATCGGACGGGATGTGACGGTGGCGAGCCGCGGAGGCGTAGTGAGCGAGTGGTGAACCGAGAAGCCAATATTTCGGACGTGAGGAGATGACGCCGGCGAGCATCACAGAGAGAGGCGTACGGACGGCGGAGGAAGGAGGGGCTAAGATGGAGGCGCAACCATGCTCTACGACGGCGAAGTGGTTATTATAGAGTGAGGGAAGGAGTTTGGTTATTATGGTGCGACCCTCTGGAGATGAATATGGGTTGTATTGTATCGTCCGTCTGATAGGTTGCCCTTGGGGAAGATCGACGGCTGTCAGTGGAGGATGATTGGCACGTGACTTTCACGAGGGTTTGGGGTTGGTGATGGGTTCACGTGTTCATCAAGTAACCTATGCTTCCTTCTTCTCTCTCGTCTTCCCATATAATTAATTAACTAATTAAACCCCCAATAATCACATTATGGAAAAAGAAAAAGTTATTTTTGGTTTTGATATTATTGTTTTTATATTGAAGATTTCAACATTTGTTGTTCATTAAAATATTTGAGGTACTAGAAAACTATTTTTGGCTCTTGCTGTATTTGATTTTATAGACGAATTTGGTTTTTTCTTTGTAAGAATAGAAATAAAAAATGTCATCCTCTCTTGTTTTTCTTATTTATTTTCTTTCTCAATTCCAAATTTATTATGAATAGATTCTTAAAATAAAGTTCAAAAAGGGGTCTCTACTTAATTTTGATATCCTCGTAAGAATGATTTATATTTGTAAAATTTATAATCTCAAACTAAATTCAAGCTATAAATCCTTAAGTATATGTATTAAAAATGTAATGTTTGAAAGTAAATAGGTATATTTATTTTTATAGACAGTTTTTTTTTTCAAGGAAAAAAATTAACCATCAAACTTATGAAAATAGGTGTTAAATTGGGAAGAATGTTGAATTTTGATTAGTTTTAATTAGTATTAATTTAATGGTTCCAAGATAACAAATAAATTAGTTTAGAAAAGATTTTCAATCGACCTTCAATTAAGATTTATTCGAAAGTTGAGATACCTTCTTAGCTTTAACTATATTAAAATTATACGTCAAACGCAATATTAGCTCGATGTCTTCTTTCTTGTTCTCAACGTAACATGTATTAACAACTATTTGAGAATGATATAATGCTTGTCTATAAATGCAAAGTTGTTTATTACACGATTGTATGATGACCATAAATATCTAAATTAATATGATCATTGAGAATCATTTATTTTTATTTTCTCGATTCATTTTTATTTGGAGAATTATTTATTTTTTACCATTTTGAATTATTTACTGAAATTATGTCATAAATTTTATTTTAAGATCATTGAGGATTTATATGGTTATGTTAGAATGTTGAGGGACCAAAAGCAGAATTTGGGTAAAGTTACATTCAGTATCTTCTTTCTTTCCGTAAAAGTCCAGAAGACCAGGCTATATTTAAAGCCACGTGGACCAATGAAAGCCGTTAAGTAAAATGCTGACGTGGAATATCAAGAGCTTCATGTTTATTTATTTGGTAGAGTCGTGGAAGGCAACAACATTGGTTCCGATTTCCAACGTCGACTGTTTTCATATTGCATTTTCAATAAATACTCTAAAATAGAGAATTAAGTATAATTTTTTTATAAGAAAATATGCTTTACATTAATAAAATATTTTATGTAATATAACATTATTATTTATATTATTAAAATATTATATATAATTAGTATTATATTATTTTTTATTTTATATATCCTATTTTAAAAGTTCTTATTGGTAAATATAACACAATTAATTTTCTCTCATAGTAATATTTTTCGAAAACCTCTTGAGATTTGTAGATTTTTGCATCATTTTTTCTCATTTTCTTTATTGTAAATAAAGTTTTAACGAATCAAGCTAAAATTTATTTAAAATCTTCGGTTTTTCTATTTTGAAGAAATTGTTAGAGATATTTAAAATCTTCGGTTTTTCTAATTTGAAGAAACTGTTAGAGATATTCTAAAGTTATATAGTAATTATAAAAATAAATACACGTGACATAGTGACATATAAGATTAATCCAAAACTTTATTTATAACGCACTTTTTGTATCCACAAAAAAATATATAACGTACGGTGGATCATTCATGATAAAAATACCACCACATATCAAAAATATTTAGTGATAAAAATAGATACTGGTTGATTGAGAAAATGTTTTTTTAAAATAGAATATAGCTACTGAAATTAGGTGCATCATTTTTGTAGGGTGATAAACTAAATTTGATCGGTAAATTAATCAATTCTTATATCAATCGTATTGAATTTAGTTAGAAATAGTTAAAGTTCATTTAACAACATAATATCTTTTTTTATTTTAAATCTTGAACTATCTTATTTTAAATTCTACTAATGTATAATATGAATATATATATATATTTAATAACTTGTTTACATCTTCAAGGTACGTTACCGCTCCTCAATTTTTATTGGTATTAGACTATTAATGATGTTTATATGGTATAAGTATTATTTGAATGTTTGTATATAATTAGGGATAAGTATTACTAAACATATCAACATTTCATTCAAATGTTCGACGGTTTTAGTTCAGCTAGGGCTATGTTGCTTTCTAACATCACTTTCTTCTTCCCTAACCTAATTCGTCAATTAGAAAGTCAACCCGTATTCATTTATCAATATCATGTACATTTACATGTAGTTTCGGAGTTTCCACCCATATCAAATAATCGACCACCCCCATTGTGAAAATAC
The DNA here is from genome assembly GCA_030169165.1 of Centaurea solstitialis. Taxonomy (NCBI): domain Eukaryota; kingdom Viridiplantae; phylum Streptophyta; class Magnoliopsida; order Asterales; family Asteraceae; genus Centaurea; species Centaurea solstitialis. The sequence continues at coordinate 8,472,860 of CM058046.1, forward strand.
CTTGAACCCACCCCTACCGTGAAAAACCATTTCCACCCTCCCCTTTCATTGACCTCTATTTTCTGGCAAACTCACACCTTTTAAGAAGGTTGATTTAGAATAATGGTTGATGTGCAAGGTTGATGGAGCTTTATACATGAGGCACAAAGAATGAGCATGTGTGTGTGTGTGTGTGAAAGAGATAGAGGTTTGAGGGAGCTAGACTGGCAATGAGTATGTCGTCGGTGGATTACTTTGTTCTACATTTTTGTCGTTCCTAACTTCATGTGATTGTGTATACGTATATATGTGGGATGTGTGTTTATGAGAGAGAGAGAGAGAGAGAGAGAGAGAGAGTGTGTGTGTGTGTGTGTGTGTGTGGGGTGAGAGAGAGAGATAGATTGTAGGTAACTACAAGAGGGTGGTCAACAATGAGGGAGGTCCGGTCAATATACACACACATACACACATAATATATACATTAAAATGTTAAAAGTATATAACATATCATAATATTACAATTTTAGTTTAAGTGGAAAAAGACAAGAAAAAGGGCAAAGACAAAAATACCTTACGACTTAACAGGTTTAACGTAATCTTTTTGATTCTGTTAGAGGAAGGGACCTGGGGCATGCGGTCAACGGTTTTGCATACCACATGGACGTCCAATAATAATAAATGCGTTTTAGAAATGATATCCAAAATCAGCAAACCACATGGATCGGGAATGTAATTTACTCTACATTAAAATTTTAATATATATATATATATACACACACACATAGAGGAAAGTTCAAATGTGAACCACTTTTTGGTTGTGAACGTGAGGACAACCGAGAAGGCGCCACGACAGATCCACGGCAGATGACTAGACGCGATTCATAGGAGGACATTGAATTAAGGGGGAGACCACACTCAAAGCCGCCTTTATTGACTACTTTACGCCACGTGTCGTGCTCTCGATTGTCCTCATATTCACAACCAAAAAGTTGTTCACATTTGAACTTTCCTCTATAGTTATAAAAGTTAAATAAAAATTTGATATTTGATTTTAGAGGTCATTTTTATTGGCCTTTAAATATAGACGCCATATTTACCGGTCTCCATTTTTTTTAGTATTAAGTTAAAAGAAGAAAGTATTTATACTTTTATGTTTTTAATATTTATAGTATTGGATTGGATTGAAAATGATGTAAATTGAAAGGGGGTTTCCAAAGGTGCGAAAGGTCAAATATGCAGAGAAGGTGGAGATCAATTGGGGAGTAGAGAGGCGGAAAGTTGTCTGCTATTTGATGTTTTTCTATGAAGAAAACTTTACAAATGGAATCATCAATCTAGTAGCATCTTTCAAACCAAATTAAAATTATGATATTTAAAGATTCTGAATATTATATTGTTTGGATACATGCTATAAAATATTTGTTAAAAATGAGATAAAAAGGTAAAGTGTTGTTTGTTTTTAAAATGAGAATAATATGTTTTCACTTCTGAATTTTAAATGGTAGTGTTGAAAAGAGTAAAGTTCAATTTTCGTCCTGAACTATGCGGATTTTAACATTTTTCGTCCCTAAACTAAGGAAGTCGAATATCGCCCTGAACTATGTAATTTCGCCTTGGTTTTGGTCCCTCTCACTAACACCGTTAGTTTAAGCTCCGTTAAGCCAGTCATGTGCCCCTCACGTGAGGGCATTTTTGTCTTTTAACCCATCGTCTTCAACCTTACACCCATCACCAAGAACATTCATACAAAAGTATGGATGGATTTCAAGAAATTAAAATTAAACTCTAAAATATATCCAGATTTTGAAATTAAAAAAAAACTTTCACAAATCCATATATGATACCCATAAGCAAATTTACACACAACAAACCCTTAAACAAATATACACATACCACAAGGTTTTGAATTCATAAAATGAAGGGGAAGGAAGAATTTGAAGATGAAGATGAACTTGAAGAAGACAACATCAAACCTCCAAGAACTGCCGTTGTCACCACCGTCTACCACCAGGCACCGCCATCGACTCCAGGCACCACGTACCACCATAGACCACCGCACACCACCATTAAAAAACTCAATTCTCAAAATCAAGAACACATTTTTTCTTGAATCAGATTTCGGTCTAGATCTGGATCTACATTTTAAAAGCTAACTCGAAGCATCAAGATGAGATGAATCCAAGGGTTTGGTTCAAGATCTAAACCCTAATATAAACAAGCCTAAAATCAAATGAAAACCCTCATCTAGAAATCAAACCGACCACCACCACCATTTGGAAATCGAACCGACCACCGCCACCATCTTGAAATCGAACCGGCCACAACCACCATCTGGAAATCGAACCGGCCACCGGCACCATCTTGAAATCGAACTGGCCACCACCACCATCTAGAAATCAAACCAACCACCATCATCTGGAAATTGAACCGACGACCACCTCCATCTGGAAATCGAACCAATCACCATCATCTGGAAGACGAAGCCCTCATCTTGAAGAAAATACCATCGACCACCATCATCAGGGTCGAAATCATCGCTAGAGAAAGGGAAGAACGAATTGAAAGGGGTGGGGGAACATCTCCAATGTATACTAATATGAATGTAGGGTTGGGATCCAACAGATCTCCTTATTTATTTATTTTTCATTTATTTTTATAATATTAATATTAATATATCTTTTTAAAGAAGTTAAATGATGGGTTAAAAGACAAAAATGCCCTCACGTGAGGGGCACATGACTGGCTTAACGGAGCTTAGACTAACGGTGTTAGTGAGAGGGACCAAAACCAAGGCGAAATTACATAGTTCAGGGCGATATTCGACTTTCTTTAGTTTAGGGACGAAAAATGTTAAAATCCGCATAGTTCAGGGACGAAAATTGAACTTTACTCTGTTGAAAATTAAAACTGAATTTTATAAGACTGAAATTTTATGTTAATTATTTATGTGGTTAAATGTGGTTAAATGTGTTATTAATAATTTACTTTTTACTAAAATTTTATGTTAATTGTTTATGTTGCCTTCTCAAATTTCGTAAGGAGGGAAAGGAAATGAGGGGTTGGGAAAATAAAGTTGATTTTCTTTCCAAATGTGGGAGGAAAAGGAAGGACGTGATAAAAAAATTAATTTGAAAAATAAAAAATATTTATAAATTTACACATATATCCATCAAATACATTTTCATGCAAAATAAATAAGAGTATATTCGTAAAAATAACACTTTCCGTCTCCTTTATCTCTTACTCAAGAACATGATTTTTTTTCACATCTTTTCTCTTCTTTTCTTTCAATTTTAAGAACACAAATAACTTTTCTTTTTCTTTTCATTCATTTCTTTTCTTCACTCTCTCCTCCCCTTTTTTTTCCTTACAAAACTCGAGAACAGAGCGTTAGACGGGCTCATGTTTACACAATAATATCGTAGACACAATTTCATCTGCACATAAGACTACATCTAATGGTGATATTGTTCAATCTCAATTTTGCTAAAAGACAAAGAATGTTATTAAAGAAAAAAGAAATAATTTTAGGCGATGCAAAATTGTACAATCTGGATCACAAATGTGATCTTAGGTTGAGAAGAGAGATTGCCAAATAAATTTATATTTTAATATTATAAAGTTAACACTTGTTATCTAAATGGCATGATATTGTATTTTTAATATAAATTTTATCTTTTTAAAAATATAATTTTAACAAAAATTTTATAAAATAAAAAAATATCAAAATTCATATGTTTACATAGAATAATAAAAAAAATATTATACATATCATATTAAATATATATATTTTAAAAATATTTGAGATTGGATTGCTAATAAAGTGTAAAAATGTAAAATTAGATTGAGATTGAAATTAGGTAGATAAAAGAGAGAGAAATAATTTTTTTAATAAAGATTAGATTGGATTGGGTTGCTAATAAACATAGTCTAAAGGAACCTTGCTTCCTTCTTGTCAAACCAAGCCCAAGCACTATCCATGCAAAATGTTTTTTATTTTATTTTTTACTTTTTTTTTTACCTTTCATGCCAGTTCTTTTTAAGCATGGGAATGAAAACTTGCCTCTTTTTTCAAGTTTTGTTATTAAATTTATCTGTGTCACTTGTTTACAATTTCACCTTGGTTCTAATATTAATTTGGTATAGTTAATATTTAACACAACACTATTATTTTTTATTTTTCCAACTTAACAAACTAATCACCTTTTACTTTGGCCTATAACTCAACGAAAAACCATTAGCTATATGAATACAACCACGTTCTTTATTAATTCGTTCACTACAAGGCCAATCTATAAAATAATTGTTTTAATTTTGGCTTTGTTTATTCCATTCATAAATTAGGGAATGGTATGTCCATGCCATTTTTCATGCAACTTATTTTTTCTTATATTGTTTCTCTTGGCTTATTCCTTTCGCATATCTGGGTTCCTCAAGGAATCGATCTTGGTTTTTGTAGGAATGATCCATAATGGCAATAGAAGCCATTAGTTACCCAAATACGACCCCATCATACAAATGAATGATGCTACATGAAAAATGTACAATTTAGATAAAAACTAGCATGTGAAACCACCAAAATTAGCACTATAAATAGTACAAACAAACCATTTAACAAAAAACACATCGTTTGCCTATATATCCTTCATTACCGGAAGAAGTAGGCCATACCCAACCAATATAAACATTTATCTATCTTATATCGATCAAAAGTTTTGGTAAATTACTAAGGTTGTGTTTGACAAACTAGCTGATAAGTTAGCTGTTAGCTGATAAGCTAGCTAGTAAAAACTAGTTTATGAGTATGTAAAATGACCGAAAATGGTATCTTGGAACATAATAGTTAATATTAATAAAAGTATAATTGGGAAAAAAACTATAAAAAGCTCATGAAACACTACTTCAACTAGCGTTTCAATAGGTTAGTTTATAAGCTAAGGTATGATTGATCCAAACACCTGCTAGCTTATAACCTAGCTTATTTTTACCAAAAGCAACCCATTACAACGAAATTGAAATAGTAAATTACAATTTATGAGAAAATTACCGAAAAGCTAGTAAACAACTTTCAACTTGATTACCACGACCAATTGACCATTACCATCTCCTACCTACCCCACCCCAAAACCAAATGCAGGTTCTCCCGCTCTATCTGGCAATCGATGAAGGAAGCATTGATTTTTTGCTACAATATTCTCTCCGGTGCAAACAATCAGAGCTCCAAAGGGTCACTGGAAGAAATAGCTTAATCGGGAAGGTAATCATCCATTAATAGCAAGTTAATTGGAAGGATTAGGACAATTAATACTGTTAAGACATAACAAGTTAATTTGTCGATGATGATTTCTAATTCATCTGCTTGCTATTATAGCAATTACATATTTGCTTTTAAGAAATCTCTAATTTGCTTGTAGTATAGTCGTTGGAGATGCTCCGAGCTGGTATATGTTCGGATGGACGATAAGCTAACTTATAAGGTAACCTTTTGAAAAAGCAACATCTTTGTGCTTTTTATATTATCAATTTCTAATCATGTGTTTTTTTGTCATTTTAAAGTAATAAGCTACCTTATCAGCTAGTTTTTGCCAAACGCATCTTATTCATACCTTATTAGTCATCAATTACCTTATTAGTTCTCAGCTATTTTATCAGCCATCAGCTAGCTTATCAGCTATGTTTGCCAAACATAGCCTAAGTGAGTTTTATACATTAATTTGTCATTTGTTTTTGCCAAACGCATCTTATTCATCAGCTAGCTTATCAACTATGTTTGCCAAACATAGCCTAAGTGAATTTTATACATTAATTTGTCATTTTTGAATATTTTTGTTGTTTTGATTTATTAACCAAACAATTATATTTTATTTATTACTATCTATATATAGTTTTGCACTGTGCTCTTTTTTCCTTCTTTTGGTATTGTTTCATTTTAACTGGAGGAAGAATTGGATGAAATATATAGATACAGATAATCTGGTGTGATCATTTTATGAAGGAATTTATTTTTGTCCGTCCATCCTTGGATAGGTGCACAAGTTTGACGAATATTGTTTCCCACTCTTACATGTTTATTTCATTTTTTCTTTCTAATAACACTATGGTTGGTCAATAAAAGCATTAAACTCAGTTGTTTCTTTGCAGGTAGGTCCAGTAGGAGTTTTGAATCAAACATTGAATACCTAGAATAGAATAGAATAGAATCAAAGAAACACTTTCTTCTAGGCTTTATTAATTTCAACTACAAAGTAGTACATTTAGGCTATGTTTGGCAAACTAGCTTATAAGCTAGCTAGTAGCTCATAAGCTAGCTTATGAATAAAGTATGTTTGGCAAAAACTAGCTTATGTGTATGTAAAATGACCAAAAAATGTATCTTGAGGTATAATAATTATAATAATAAGAATATAATTGGAAAAAAACTACAAAAAAACTCCTGAAACGCTACTCGAAAATAGCGTTCAATAAGCTAACTTATAAGCTAGCTTATGGTCCATCCAAACATGTACCGACTTATACAGTTATACGCTAGCTTATTTTTGTCAAACATAGCCTAATACTCCTTCCTGGATAAAACAAACCCACCGATGAACTTGTATATAACAAGTACAGAAGTTCAAGATTTCTATTTTGAGAACTTCAGAAAAGATATAAAGAAAATAGCTTCAAAGAAATTGTTGTTAGGAGACAACTTTGAGATAGAAGACTTTTGTAATTTTAAAATTGAAGATGAAAGAATTAATCAGAAAGATAAGATTAAGATCAATTTGTATTTTATGCATAATGTACCATATTACAATTCATGAATCAGGTATAATTAGCAAACAACTATATTTAGACATCCACAGATTTGTTTGAAGTCAAAGAATTCATTGCTATATTTAGACAACTTATATCAAAACATCATCCACCAATTTCTTTTGAAGTCAAAGAATCCATTGCTAAAACCAAAGAAAAACAAAAACCACAAAGATTTAACCAGAAATAAAGAGAAGGTATGAATTCCAATAGAGGGGGAGGACCATGGAAATGGTCTTCTGCAAGATCCATCTAGAAGAAGAAAACCTTGAGAATGTGGCTTCATAAGAGTTCCAGTAGCTTCCATGGCGGTGGCGGCCACAGCGTTAGCGGTGGAAACGGGCTGCCTAAGTGCAAGGGAAACTCCATCGTGGCCATCGCAATAGACAAGGATAAAAACAGCCAATACGCGCTCAAGTGGGTTGTTGAACAACTTATCACCCGTGGCCAAACCGTCGTCCTCGTCCATGTCCACAAACCTTCTGCAACAGGCAAACTCCTGGCCCCCATTTGCTTTGTACAATCTATTATTTACACAATAAATACGGATTAATTGGTTCCATTGTGAGATCAGGAAATTCCGATAAGAGTTTTCATTGATACAACAAGATTTTCTTGAAAAAATGACGTAAATTTGAGGACGGGGTAAAATACGAGGTTGATCAAATGTTGTTGATGCAGGGGGAGGGCCTGATGCCGCAAACAAGCTACAAAATGAGAAGCAAATCAAAGAATTGTTTCTCACTTTCCATTGCTTCTGTACGCGCAAACAAGTATGCACATTTTCCTCGTTTTTCAAACATGTGTTTACACATAAGAACCTCCCCTCTCATACGAGCACTAATGCACCAGATCCCATCTGAACTCCGTAGTTAAATGTTTTTTGACTAGAGTAGTACTAGGACAGGTGACTGCCTGGGAAGTCTATTAACTTTTTTTTTCCTTTTTCCTGTTTGCAGGTACAATGCATTGACGTTATACTTGAAGATACCAACATACCAAAAGCGTTGGCAGAGTACGCTTCTCAGGCTGGAATAGAGTACCTGGTGCTAGGCGCGTCATCACGGCATGGTTTCATCAGGTGCCTTGTTCAGAAGAATTATTTAGCTAAAAGTATATGTTTCAGTTGCTAACATTTTACCATAAATTAATGTTTTGATTATTTGTTTGTCAAATGTTCCCTGATGGAAGATTCAAGAGTCATGATGTTCCTGGCCATGTAATGAAGGTAGCCCCGGATTTCTGCACTATTTACGTCATCTCCAAAGGAAAGATTTCTAGCGCAAAGAAATCTTCGCGGCCTGCGCCATTTGTTTCTCCGTTGGTTCAGCAGATCCGAGAGCAGTCTAACACAACCATCACCACCCCCACCACCCCACCCACCATTCCCACGCCCACCACCCCGGCCGCCAACAACCACAGCTTTCCATCACTTGCACCTAGAAAGAACAGTTTTCAACTTAGAGGTATGTCCGAGTTTTTTTCATCTGTTGAACCAAATTTTTCTGAATCTGTTTTCCTTTGCTATTTTGGCTTGCACATGACTTGGAGAATCTGTTGGCAGCGCCCGAAAGGACACCGGAGAAGCCTCCTCCGGTGCCTGATGAACTTGAATCGTTCATGTAAGTTTTAACAGGTGATTTTGGCCCTTAAAGGATACCAAACATGTCTAAGTGTTTTATAAGACTTAGGTTTATAGGACAAAACAATTGTTTTTCTTATGTAAAGGTGTTACATATGTTGATAGGACACTTAGGTAGCGTCTGGTATGCATACATAATTGGACAGGACAGGACAGAACTGGACAATAGTGGACACTTTTGAAATAAAACGTCATTTAGTTTTCTTATATAATAATATCTGAAAGAAGTTTCTTATAAAAAGATTTCCTCACAAGACACTCAAAAGATGCCCTATAAAAAAGTAATAGGGCATTGTCCTAAAAATCTTGTTAGGATGCCCACGTACGTCCTAACATCTTACTGTAACACTTTTACATAGGTTTTGTCCTATAAAACAATCTATTATGACGTTTAGACATATTTGGCTATAAAGCTGATCTTGTTGTAGTGAAAGAAGTGATGGATGTCTAAGAACTATTACTTAACTGATAAAATAAATTCCAGATCGCCATTTACTAGACCCGGACGAGCAGCAAATGCAAATCTCATGTCGCTTGGGGAACTCCCAGCATCAGACACTGATATATCGTTCGTAAGTTCCGGAAGGCCAAGCACTGATCGCATGGGTGCGGCTTTCTACAGTGACTTGGATCCAGGCACACCCTCCATCTTTTCAACCAGTTCAGATTACGGTTGCGGCCCTCCGTACTCAAGATCTTCATCACACAGTGCGGTAAACTATACCATCTCAGAAATCTAAAAATTAAAATCACTTGAGATAGATTTCACCGCATTATCCTATAGCCCGAGTCAAGATCTTTTGAGAACTTCTCATTTTTGTGAGAATGTGAGAAAACGTGAAGGTACGTTTGTGAAGGTACACCTATCGTGTGAATCAGCGTACCACCATCACACGGTGTAATGTAATCTTCCAATACATAGTTGAACATCATGTAGCCCCCCCCCCCCCCCCCCCCTCCCCCTCCCTCTTGAGAGCTTAATGAATAAGCCGCCTTCTATATATCAAACCATTACTGAAAAGTTATGTATAGTTGACTGAATAAGCTGCGAGTCCCATTAAGCTGCTAACAGACAGGCCCTTACATTCTATAACACAAATTTGCAGCACGTATTACAAGCAATAAAACGTCGAATTCATTACAGGAAGACGCTGACTCTGAAATGAAAAGGCTCAAGATGGAACTCATGCAGAGAATGGATTTATATAGTTCAGCCTGCAAAGAAGCAGTTACAGCAAAACAGAAGGTGGTTTTAGAAAGCAATGGTGTCTTTTTTTTCTTGATTAATTATTCGTATACAAACAAAATGAGTAATTTGAGATCTTTCCAACAGGCAGGAGAACTCCTACAATGGCAAATGGAAGAACAACAAAGATTGGAGGAAGAAGCGCGGCTGATGGCAGAGAGAGAAAGAGTCAAGGGCCAGGCAGACATGGAGAAAGCAGAAGCCGCTAGAAGAATCGCGGAACTGGAATCCCGAAAAAGAGCACTAATGAGAGACAACGAGGATTTGGTCAATGTGCCAGATAACCAATTTAAGTACAGAAGATACACGATCGAAGAGATCGAAGAGGCTACAGAGTTTTTTTCGCAATCTAGAAAGATCGGCGAAGGTGGTTATGGTCCTGTTTTTAAAGGCACTCTCGATCATACCCCTGTTGCGATTAAGGTCCTACGTCCAGATGCTGCACAGGGGAGGTCACAGTTTCAGCAAGAGGTAACGACACCATTAATTTCGCAAAATAAACATTACAACAAAATTAGCTTTATACGACTGCCAAATATGCCTAAATAGTAGTTAAGCTTATATGATCAAAATATTGTGCGTTTTACGTATAAGTGTTAATTGGATCCTTTCAGAGGTCCGAGTTATTTAGGCAGTTTTGAAATAAAGTGTCCTGTTAGCCATGATATTATTTGAAAAAGTATCGTATAGACTTATATTCCCTATAAAGACGTTAAAAACCAATACGACACTTTATTTCAAAATTGTCTTGGAAAAACCTTATGGCGTATTGTAACACTTTTACATAGGACGCACGATTGTGTTGGTCATATGAACTTAAAAAGGTCCTATAAAGTAGAATATTAAAACATGCAGATATATTTGGCGTCCTATAAAGCTGATTTTGTCTATTGGTTCATGAAAGGTGGAAGTATTAAGCTGCATGCGGCATCCAAATATGGTACTACTCCTTGGAGCCTGCCCAGAATACGGGTGCTTGGTTTACGAATACATGGCTAACGGTAGCTTAGAAGATCGCCTACGCCGAAGAGGAGACACGCCACCGTTGTCATGGCAAAGCAGATTCAAGATCGCATCAGAGATCGCAACCGGAATGTTGTTCCTCCATCAGACCAAGCCGGAACCAATCGTTCATCGTGACCTGAAGCCCGGCAACATTCTTCTAGACCAAAACCTTGTTAGCAAGATAAGCGATGTTGGTCTAGCCAGGCTGCTCCCACCTTCGGTAGCCGAAGACATCACTCAATACCGAATGACGTCGACGGCTGGGACCTTTTGCTACATCGATCCGGAGTATCAGCAGACCGGGATGCTTGGGGTCAAGTCCGATGTCTACTCTTTAGGGATCATGTTATTGCAGCTGATTACGGCCAAGCCGGCTATGGGTTTGAGTCATCATGTTGAGAACGCCATCGACCGTGGAACGTTCGCTGAGATGCTTGACCCATCGGTTCCCGACTGGCCTCAAGACGAAGCCATAGGGTTCGCGAAACTAGCATTGCAATGCGCCGAGCTAAGGCGGAAAGACAGACCGGATCTCGGCAAGGTGGTTTTGCCGGAGCTTCTTAGATTGAGAGAGCTTGGTGAGGAGAGCGTGGCCGCTGCAAGCTGAACGCCATTGGAGTAAAAACTACAGGGTCCTTTGGTTAAATGACCTTGTATTAAGTTTTTTTTTATTTAAAAATCCTTAAATAGACAGGTTTGAAAATGTATATAGGAATGCCTAAAGCCTGTTAGAAGGTTATGGATTTAGTAGAACAACTTGTAAAAGGTCGTTTAGCTAAACAACCCAGGTTTTGTTAAATAATATTCACTAAAATCCTAATTGTCATACAATAGCAAGGTAGGTATGATTCACCGAGGCAAACTAGTAAATTCAGTATGATTCTGAAGACGCACGATCGTAAAAAAGGGTATTGTTGCGTCTGAATTGTAAATATGCAGTTACAAATAATCCAGCAAAAGTAATAGGAGTTAGAGTTTATAGGATTATTTGGAGACAATGCATATGTTTTCCAATTTTGGTGTTAGAATGACTTCATGTCCTATTTCCAAATCTTATTACTAGCGTTAATATCTTGAATTAGAAGAAACAATATAATATCAACATATTTATTACAAGATCGTAACAAATATATGAGTCTCTTTTTAGTGGTTTATATGTATATATTTTATAATACGAATTTGTAACATATATTTACAAACCTTATTCATACATAAAATGACACTGGGACCAATGAATGGCCGGGGCCCCGGGTCCAGCTTGAAAAGGACCACTTAAACCATTGATTGGGCCCAAAAAGATTAGTTAGGAGTTATTCGGGTAGAAAGAGGTTCAAAGGAGAATGACATATTTTTAAAATAATACGAGAATGATTTTTGTGTATAAAATCATATATGATTAAGTACTGAACCAAAAAAAAAGGACGCGGGCGACTTGTAGGCGACTTAAAGTCGTGGGCAAGTCGCGCATGTTGTTAATCATGTATGATTTACTTCACAAATCATATGTGATTTACTATATGAATCATATATGATTTTGTACATGTTTTTTGTACCTGAATTTTTCCTTTGTTAATCATATATGATTTTGTACACAAAAATCATTCTCGTATTCTCTTAAATTGATGTCGTTCTCGTTTGAACCCACCTCTATCCGGGTAAGCACTTATCAATAATAAACATCACCTTTATTTATCTTATCTTGTATATTTTCGACTATTAAAATGAATTATTGCTAAACATCTTAAACCCAATAAGTGTTTACTGGGTAAAAGTTAAGAGTCATTTCCTACATTTATCGATTAAGACTCTTTGTTCCTGTCTTATTACGTTAACTTTAACTTCTCATGGAAAACTTAACCTTGTATATAATTCAATCAAAATTAAATAAAAAAATATTAAATTAGAAAAGTACATGCTAGCGCCAACCCTAAAAGGACTTGTTCAAGTATAGTTTTTCGGCTTCAGATACGTTTAAGGACGGGTCTGATCTTTACAATAATCGTTTTTTACTTTTTGATGATTGAATTTGTTTCTGTATATCCATAACTAGGGTTTTAGAAAAAAAAACGGAGAAGATAAACTCAATGAAGGGTTTTAGAACATTGGAAAAAAATTGTTTTCCGATGTTTGAAACAAAGTTATCTTGTCTTAACTGCTTTCATGAAAATCACTTGATTTTGGCCTTGTTTCTAACCTAAAGTAGATTGAACACTTTATTAAGACATTAATAGAATAATGGGAACTTGACAAACACGTTGGAAAACAAGCAAATTTCAAACATGTGTAACTTTTGATCTGAGAGGAACTATGGAGCCCATGACAATCATTTTGGGTATCGGATTTTGACCTTCTTTAAATTTACAAGATTTTTATATTTTTATTTATTTCCAGTCTACTATAAATCATGTGATATCAATAATTTTCATCAATCACGTGTTATTTTATGTACGGAATTTGACTTATTTTCGAGGAAATTAAGGTTATCTATATTGATAGGGTAAATATTTTACCCTCATAACTAACGTATTTTATGCACTTTTCTCTTTCTTTTCTTACTCTCTAATATTAAAACTACATAAAATATGGTTACATACAATTTTTTTACCAAACGATCACATTCATATGTTCTCTTCTTTGTTTATTGCATAAACTTACGTAAAATACTACGTTTCAGGAACTCTCTCATGGACCACCGGGACTTCTTTTGAGCTGTTGGGCCGGACTGGATGACCAAAGAGGAAGCCGGGCCGAAGCTGTTGATGGGCTGCAGAAATCCCTTTTTGGGGCCGGTTTCTATGCAAGGAAATGGAGGCCCAACATACAAGCCCATAGTAGTTAGTTTTTTGGCCCAAGTCCATGAGAGATCCTATATATATGTGTGTTTATGTAACTAAGAACATATAAGTCTTACCACCCAACTCAAGAACATCATCATCACCTTTTGTTTTCTCGGTTTCTAGCAAGAAACCGACCTCACCTCTAGACAATCCCTTTCGCGACTACTACTCCTTTGTTTGGTTCGGGCTTCCTTTTAGTAAGGCCGAACATCTCTTTTGGATACTTGGTGATTTGAGCTTTCGAGTCCTTTAAAACTCGTTGTTTGACTCGAACGCATCTCCAAGTGTTTTGGTGAATATTTGAAAGTATAATCTAAGTAACATTTCAGTTATCTCATTGTCTTTTGTTTAATGTTTGCTATCATATACATATAATCCTATGAGCATGCATACTTAGTTTTGTGACATAAAATGATAAAATATATAAAGTCTTTGTTTAATTAAAGTGTTTATTAATATTTCAAGTTAAGCATATGTTTTAATATCCATGTTATCAACTGGTCATTTTCTTCAGTTTACCATATTAACTGTTTCAATTTCCACTGGTCAATTCCAGTACTTGCATCTTATTACTTGTTTTTGATTTCAACTGGTCACTTCCAGTAACCATATCTTACCAGCTGTTTTTATTACTGCAATTTATAATTATCCTCGTGCACTAACGTTTTCTTGTCCAATTAATTATTAGTTTAAAAATAGTCGTAAAACACACCCAAGCATGATAGGCTAATTTCATAGCTTGGGGTGTAAGGTTCAAGTTAGAATGAATCTTTGGTAAAGAAAAAAGTCTTTTATATAAACTCAATTTTTACCACTTCAAGTTTAAATGCCTCATTAAAGATTGTCCTTGGATTTTTACCGGTTAACCAGATGTACGAAAATGCGGTACCTTTTCAGAAGTTACTAAAATGTTATTTTGGGGGTATATGAGTGGGTGACAACACTCGTTGCTATTATCTCACGTCTTTAACATTTCATTGAAGAGTTCATCTAAAAGTTAACTAGTAATAATCCAAGGACATGAAAATGTGTTAGTCTCTTAAGGGACTACAATTGGCACTATTCCCGAAGTTGGTATCAGATCTAGTATCCCATTAAAGATTATAACTAATTATTTAACGATGAGTCAGATGCATGAAAATGTGTTAATCTTTCAGAGGTTACGTAAGTGTTGATTTTTAATATATTTTAACATTTCATTAAAGATTGCATCTAAACTCATCGATAAGTAATTGGGCTATATGAAAATGTGATAACTTTTCAGAAGTTACTTGGATATCATTTCTGCATAATTGAGATTATTAAATTATTTCCCATCCACTTTACCTATTTTTATTCCAACTAAAAGACTTTACACCCCTGGCTCCTTTTTATAATTATTCTCTTACAATAGCTCATAATCAACCAACCAATCAAATACTTTTTCATCCAAACCCCATTTGAAGTTAACTTTCACAAAAACTGAATCTCGAAAGATTGTTTTCACCGCTTCCCTGTGGGATCGATATCTGGTACTTGTACCATTTTATTACTTGTTTTCAGAAAAACGACAGTAATTGGAGGTTTATACTTGGGCCGAAGGTTACTTGTTTTATTTCTTTTTGCACACCTGTTTTTGGCACCGCTACCGTTCACTCAAATAATTTATTAATTCAAAAGAACAAAAGGGGGTTGTGTAAATCAGGCGAACATATATATAAACAACACAACAACATAAATTTTGATCTTATGTTGTTTAAATAATATTTAAAAACATATATTTTGGATGATGTTTAGGAACATGACTTTAAATATTTATCTTTACCTCAAATAAAAAGGCAAATAAAAGCTTCGAAGATTGAAATTTTCATGTTTTAACTTTACAAACTATGAAATTTTGTTCTATTATTTAGTAACTTGACACAAATAACGTGACTGTGAATGCCAAAACATGAGTTTTTTTTATTGTTTGGAGATAATAGTGAAAAGACCCTGGAAGGTTGGTGATCACTTTATATATCTTTTTATAACATATAAATTACACAACTAAATATTAAAAACGTGGAAAATTATAGAAAAAATTAATAAAATGATGGATACATTTTCATGCCTTTTTCGTTCATATTAATTTTTTTCAATTCATTGACTATATATGGGTATGGACCAAACCGCGAAAAGATCCAACCATAATCTGATCAAAGATGTAACAGAGAACACCTTAACTTGTCCTAATCTAGCAATGGATTAAGAACTAGAGGTTTAGACAAAATTCTATACAAATCTAAGTTTTATCAAGTCTTAGAAAAGACCAATCCACCTAAAAAAGGTTTTAGACCGTTTAAGAACCGATAGTCTGACATGATGACATAATGGTCCAGATGGTCGGTCTTTTTTCCCATCTACACACGTTGACAATATATGTAGTTTTTATTAAAAAATGGACGATTTGAGTAAGACAAAAGAGAAAGAAGTCCTTCCTTCTTCTCTATAACCCACATTGCATATGTTGAAAAACAGTGACTTGGACCAAGAAACATGTCTTATTGGTTCAAAGCAAGTGTAAGAGTATCTAACAATGAATCAAGTCTCAAAAAAATAGATAGAGCTTAACTGAAATGCTTGCGTGATCATCCTTCCGCAACATCATCACACAACTAAATTAAGACACTAATGCACGTTAAATAGCTCTTTCTTTTAAATAACAAGTTCTAGTTATTCGGTCCATGCTTCCCATAGCAATGGCTTTTTAGTTTTGCTTTGGAAATGCGCTAAGCAAGCCTATAGGTTCGCTTTTTAATTAATCAGCATGAAAGTATATACAATTACCTAAATTATATAAAGCATGAACAAGATCTTATTTTTACTGTGGTCCCTAGTCTAAATAACGTTAATTAAGATGTAAGTACATTAATAGTCTAACAATTTATGGGAACAAATGCCCAAGTTGAAAAAGCGTTTCAATTAGTTTAATAAAATATAGCAGGCCTTAATAAATAGGTTTTCATATTCAAGATGAAGCTGCTTAAAAACACAATTGTATATATGGGTGGAGACCTCTATGGATATTTAAGATCAATTATACATTCCTTTTATTAGATAACGATATGGTTGAAAATAATTCTAAATCCAGTTGTCTAAGATATAACACAATGTGCTAATAAGTGCGAGAGTTTAGCCAATCCAGAGGCATAATTGACCAAAACACTCATATATTATTCAAGAACTAAAGAAGTTGTATTTGTATTAAACCTTAAATCAAACAAATTTTTTATTCCCCTACTTCGATAAAGGAATAAAAATTGGGAAATTGACTCAAATAGTCATTTTACACATTCAAATTGGTCTACTAACTATTCATTTTCCATTTTTACCCACATGTTACTACATCCGCAATATTCATGTTTTTTAATTTGCGGACCTAGCTAAAAGACATAAAAAAATGATCTGAGATTTTCCCCATCTTTTAGCCAAGACAAGTCGTCGTTGTAGCTATTTATATTAAAAACCCAAAAAATAAGAGATCAAAAACTGGCCAAATCACATGTGGTTACGGAACACAACCAATATCGTGGGTGAGCGGGCAATTAGACCCACGACCTCATGTTGCAACCAAAATTGTTTTATGATCTAGCCCTCCCAATACAATAAGCCGCAATCCAAATCATAGCTTGGCAAGTAAGTTTCATCAAGACTTAAATATTATTATATTTGTCAAAAAGAAACTATTTCGGGACTTAAAATGGCCCGTTACAATCTAAATTCATACCAAGAGAAGATAGGCTCCTATATCACCTTTGCATGAGTACAACCAATGAGACACTGATCTAACGTTTCAACATGGTCTTCACATATTCAGAAAAAGGATTGAGTGAAAGTCAATGCCTCTGTTGCTTGAATTCAGAAGAATGTGATCTCGATTCTACTATGATCTCCATGTAAAAATGTTGATTTTTCTTGGCACAAGCTTGTTCCACATAATAGAAAAACTCAAATTTGAGATCGTTAGGGTGGTGGTCTCGATCATTAGTCTAAGAGATTTCACATGGATCCTATTATGATCATGAAGGAGTGAATGAACCGAATCGTTAAGGTGATCGTTGGCGCTATGTTAAAGAAATAAAGAATATTTAGTATTTTTGTTACTCAAACAAACTATGTTATCATGTTAAAATAGAGAAAAGATAAGAGATATTATAAAAATCTCTAAATTTAGATAAATTTCTATATATAGAGATAAAATGATTATTTTAATAATTTCATTAATAAACTGTACTAAAAATAGATATTTAAAAGAGATATATAATATTTTATCAAATATAATTAATGTTATAATCGTTAAAATAGGGTAGGTGCGAAGTTAAATATTTTTATAAATGTTGACTTATAATACTATATTTTAAACAAAATATAACACAACTGTTGGAGATGTTTTTAGTTTCATTCACATAAGTACACATCAATATTTTTAATGACGGTAAACAAATTAAATACACTCTTATACATTTGAATATATAATTACCTACTAAGAGAAAGGTTCAAACAAGAACTAAATGGATTTGCAAGAATAAATGAACCATTTTGGATCACATAAGATGTGGGACCCACCCATTATTAAATCATATGTGATTCAGGTGGGTCCCACCACTAAATCACAAATGATTTAATTAATGGGTGGGTCCCACATAATGTGTGGCTCAAATTTAGTTCCTTCATTCTTGCAAAATGGGGTGGTTCTTGTATGAACCTCCCTCTACTTACTAATTGTTCTTGGACACATCAATTTTTAATGTATAATTTAACTTAATTAGTATAATAAGATTTATTTTTTATATATTAAATGTATAATTTAACTTGATTAGTAAAATAAGGTAACACTCTCTTTAATATTCTGATGTGATTTCAAAAATATAACCACAAGTCCTTTTACTTACAGGAAATGATAGATTTGAGGAAAACAATTTATTGAAGTGAGAGCCCTCCCAATCTTATCAAAACTACCATTATATAAAAGTTAGTATTTGTCCTTTTCACTAATAGTACTAATTTATAATTGTAAAATGTTTTTTAACTTAATTTGTTTTTTTTTATATTTAAATATTTAAGGTCTGTATTTTAACAAAAAATTGATGAAACAATGTGTCATAGACAAATGTTTTTCACTTAGTATTTTTTTTTCTAGTCAAAGCAGCAAAGATTTGTATGTTTATGTCCTTTCTAAAGTGTAAACTTTAGCACTTGATGATGAATATATACTTCTTATAAATTTAATATCTAAGTGAAAAATACATACATTCCCACACAATTAACCAAATATTGGATCATTTTAATAGTTACAGTATTTAATTTTTTTTTTTGGGCATATAATTTTATTTTATGTTTCTATATGTAAAATTGATACTATTATTTAATAACATGTGGCAAGGAGGAGGGTAGGGTATATTTTTTAAATTGCAATAAACAATAAGCCACATGATCATACGAGTAAACTAAGCATAACAATAAATTTATATAAAATAATTTATTTATTATAAAACAAAAAAAATGAGCATTGTTTTGGTACAACCAATTTAACAATGATAAAACATTTATAGTTACATTATAAAAAATATTTATTATTATAAATAAAGGTAATAGCGTTAGTAATGATAATAATTGTTTACCGTTGAAAATCTATTGCGAAAGTCCTCCAAAACGTCGTTCAAAATTTCAACAATGGTCAACTATGGTTGACCAAATATCGTTAAAAAACCCTTGAAATTTTCAAGGATTTTTTGACAAAAAATTTCAGTCGAAAAGTCTTCCTTTGACCAGAATGTCATCATCGAGAGAAATTGTCGAACTTGATGGTTGACATATAATTAGTTTAAGTCGGAAACGACCTTTGAATATCTAAATTTCTTATAATAAGACAAAATCTAAATATGCGAAAACAATTTTCTTTAAATATAAGCATTTTCAGGAGGCGGAAACTACTTTTCTTCACAGAGAGAACTACATTTTTTTATCCTAAAAGTGTTTGCTTCAAAAGTATTTTAAAAGACTTACAATTTTCTAAAATATTTTTAAGATAGTAATTTAAATATTCAAGTTGACTTACAAATTGAGTTACATACACCATCAAACCAAACTAATCCTATATTTTTCATTTATAAAATATCCTCCAATTTTTTACAAAATAAGTATTATTGTAAGTAAAATTAACATATTAAATGTCCTCAATTTCCCCTGGGTGTCCGATGACCCATTTTTGTCGAATTCAAAGTCTCTCTTACTTTTGGGTGAAGCATAGGTGTAGGCATCTTGTGATAGATTTTACTTGGGTTGATTGGGTGATGCATGTCTCCTTTTGTACTTCATAGTTTTCTTGTCTAGCAACTTGCTATATGCTCTGTTCTCGTGATGTTTTGTTCCTTTGGGCTCGTTTGGGTGATGGCCTTTTCGAAGCTTCTTTTCTCTTGGCCGGGTATCCTTTCTTTGTTTAAAAAAAAGAGTAGAATTAACATATGATTTTAAAAAATTGCTTAATTATTTAATTAAATAATTAAGATATTGTTTGATAAAAGATGTCAATAAGATGAATATCACCATTTTTATACTTATCTAGTCATGTTTGTTATATGTTTTTTGTGTATCTTGTATTCGTTTTTATTTTACACATTAAATGTTTAATATTTTATATGATTTTAGCATGCATTCAAAGTTTCAATATAGATAATACAAGGTGAAATTATAAATTTTATATGAAAATTAGCGTCAAAAAAAATATTACCATTTACAAAGAAAATTAGCATAAATTTGATATTAGGTAGTAAAAAGGATCATTTAAAAATACCGTTGTCAAACAGTAGCAGTTTAAGAAGTTTGTTATGCTAAAGTTAATCACATTTTAATATTATTTTTACTCCCTATAAAAGATGACTGATTAATATAAGGTTTTACATGTAAAGATAATCTTATTTTACGCTGTTTATTTTAATTTTAGTAATATAAAATTATAAAAATCAAAATAAGTAAGTAATAGGAAATGACCACTTCCTTTTTCAAAAAGCTGTTTTAACACTTTCCTTTTTAGATTATTTTATGCCACGTTAAAGTTAATTATTTATAACGTTTTTTATGATTCCAATTTACGTAAAAAGTTTGTGTAAGATACTATAAAATATAAAATCTTTTTTATTAAAGCAATAATTTTATTAAAAATCAACTACTAACGCAATCAAGCATTTTTCAGGTTGCAAGACGTAACCTTAACCAGCTTCTGTTAACAAAATATAAAATCTAACTATTAACGAAAAACTGAATTCATTTTTAATCTAATTATGTGATTCTTATTTTCAGAAATGGATTAGCTATGAAATGAAGTTCTCATGATATCCAAATATTATGTTGTTTACGTAGTTGATTGAATTTATAATTAAAAATAATAAATATTTTTAAATATATTATTCCTAACTTTATTAAAGAAGCAAAAAAATATTTTAGGAAAGAAATTGGAATCTCTTGTGGAATGAGAATCTGCCATGATTTGAAATCCAATTTCATATTTTGTTTCGTTCGGATCTATGTCAGATGAATTTAACTTCAGTAATGCAGAATTATAGAAGGATTAAAAATGATTTGAGGGGTAAAAATGTAATTTGTTAAATTCCTTGGTCTATGGAATTTGAATTCCTTCCATATGTTGATGGGTTCTGAATTCCTCTTCCGAATTCAAATTCTAACCTTAAAAAACAACCAAAATTCAATGGAAATTGGTTTCTAAGAGCATCTCCAACAGCATCCCCAAAATGGAGAAAAGTAGGGAAAATGGAGATTTTGGGGTATTTTAGTGCTCCAACAGCTTCTCCAAACCTATCCCCAAAATGGAGAAAGTTGGAGAGAGAAGATTTTTTTCTCCATATTTGGAGATCACTCCAAATATGATTACACTTTGAAACAACCAATGAAAATCCATGAAAAATAATAATTGAGAGAGAGAAACAATTTTTTAATTGATTGATAAATATTTTAATACAAAAGTCAACGTTGAAATCTCTAAAATGGGGAAGCTGTTGAAGATGGATGCAAATTAATTTAGGGATTTTAGTTTTTAATTCTCCATTTTAGAGAAAATTTGGAGAAGCTGTTGGAGATGCTCTAATTCCTTCAAATTTCCAAGGACTCCAACGAACCAAACGTCCCCTACGAGTTGGGTGAGGACTCTTGTATTTGCTCACTCGATATTCGTAAGAGAAAAAAAATTGTTTTATACATATCCTTGGAATTTGAGTGTGCATTTGGTAGTGGAAAATTTTTCGATAAAAATGAAAATTCAGAATACGTGTTTAGTTCATAACAAGGCGACACTAGGGAGCGTTTTTTAGAACCCTGCTCGTAACACATGTTTAATTTTTATCTTTTATATAGTTTCATTCTGAAAAATTAAAATGAAGAAGGGACTTGTGAAATATTTTGAAATTGAAGAGAGTAGATAGATTTTTTTAATGAAATCCATCTAAACAATGAGTATTTGTTTTCTTTTTTATTCTTCAATCATCACCAATGAGGAATCAACTCTTCTCTTATCTAGTTCGTATTTTTAAAATATAATATTATTTGTTGTGGTTTATTTAACCGTACTAAATTGTCATTCCATTATTGGTTTGTCTTGTTACACTAAATACCAAGTTTGCTTTAAAATAATTTTATTTCATTATAAATTTGTTCTAAATCTGATACACTAAATCTGTATAATTATTTTTAATCTGCTCAAACGCTAGTGTTATTTTAATTTAGTTATTTAATAATAATCTATATATTTAACACTAGAAGTCTTAGACATATAAGAAAACAAAAATTAAAACTTAGAAAAAAAAAAAGAGAAAGGATAATCAAAATCAAATCCATTTTTTTAAGTTTAGCAAATCAACCAAAGAACTAAAAAAGTTCTTTTTGATGAGTAGTTTATTTTAAAACACGCTAGGCATAAGACATAATCTAGCATTTTGCTAAAAAAAACAAAGTGGAAATCATCCGGAAAAAATATGTAAAGGGCTTGTAATCCAGCAACATTTGATATTATTGTGTGGAGTCCACCTCCGTTGTAGTTGTGGGATCGAGTCCCGTTTTGAACGTTGGAGTAGATTTAGAAATAGGTTTAGTGGATGATTGTGTTGGTCTCTAAAAAAAATATCTAAAAAAATATGTTTTATTTCTCAAATTGATACAATTAACTTTTTATTGGGTCGATTATGCCGACTCCCCCTGAATCAACGATAGTTTAACAACCGTTCAAATAACTTTAAATGTGCATTCACTCAAAATAATTTATGGAGTCTTTCAATGTTGTGGCAGATTGGTTATCGCTCGAGGGTTCATAGCGCCCTAACAGAGTTCAAGCATTTCCGTGCGCATGCCTGGGGACATTTAAGTGGGGCCATGTTCAGCCGTCAAAATTGACAGGGATTAATCGGCTTTGACCCGAACACCCTAAAAAAATCTGGATCCAGACACTGATTAAAACCGAATGTTTAGCAGTATAGATATTTTTAAATGACGATAGTTTAAAAATAGGCAATTATATATTATAATAATTACAAAAAAAGCAACGTACCACCGACGGCAGGAGGTCCCACACGAATACAATAATGGTCCTTTTTTTAATTTATTTCGCCAAAACCACAATGACAAGCTGACAATCTTTTTTTAACTTTTTGTACGGTTAAATACATTAAATAATTGTTTTAACTTTTTCAGAGTTTAACAAAATATACATATTAATTAATTAATTGTATATTCCTACGATTCAACTGGTATGCAATTTTGATTAATCAGGTTTAAGATCTCAAATATATATATCTGATCCAAAAGAAAGTATGAGTTTTAATTTAATTGACTTTCTAATTTGAAACCCAGTCGCAACATCCATAAAAAAGGATATAGATATAATTATTGGTTTGGAGATTGTAAGTTTTTATTTATTTTTGTCGCTATATGCATTAAATAATTTGTTATAAATGCTAAAAGTATGTGTTGATATTGATATGTTCGGGAACAAAAAATTAGAACATCTTTAACAAGTTTTTTATAACTTCTCAAAAACGAAAATCTTTAAACAAAATTCTATTCATCTCAAACAGATCTTTTATATCATAGATTTAAATTAAAATTATGTTGTTAAAATAGTTTACGTTTATGGTATCTTTTTAGTTTGTTTTTTTGTAAAAAAATATATGAAATTATAAAAATTTAAACTCATTGATGGAACTAATAAAATAACTTATTTCAGTTTATATCAAGTTAAAATAATTCTTAACCACAAGGTTGTGGTGTACCGGTTAATGCCTGTTGAGGAAGTGATTTGTTAACCTATTTACCGCAGGTTCGAATCCAGACGCTTCCAGATTGTGGCCAGGGACGGACCTAGAACAATTTTTAAATGGTGGCACCATATAATTAAGTTTTTGGTTGATTTCGAGATGTTTTTTTTTTGTTGATTTCGATAAGCTTTTTTTGATTTTTTGTTGTTGAATCCAAAGATTTTTTGGGTTGTTTGATTGATTGCGAGAGAACTTTTCGGTTTTTTAGTTGATTTTGAAAGAACTTTTAGATTTTTTGGTTGATTTCAAGAGAAATTTTCGGGGTTTTGGTTGATTTCGATATAAGTTTTTGGTTTTTAGGTGCACACCTTGAAGTTTCAAAAAGGATACGGTGGCACCCTCCAAAATAATATGATTGCACCTTCATAAGATTCTAAAATTTTACCCTTTCGCGCACAAATTATACGGTAACCCGTGCCACCGTGGCCACCTCTTCAAGTCCGTCCCTGATTGTGGCCACTGGAAATTAACTCAAGATAACATGTGTTTAGCTGTCGATGAACCTTGTCGGTATTAGTCAAGACAAAGCCTTAGATACCCTTTAAAAAAATTTGAAGTTTTCTCATTCTCTCTATTTTAATATGAAAAAATATTGGAGCAAAATAATTTTTTTTATTTTAAAAAATTCTATTAAAGATGCTTTTATTAGAAACCATAAAGTGTGTATTTACCGGTCTACATGTTAATTTAGCCTTCCATTTTGTTTAATTTAATTTTTATTATAACTTAAATATGGTTGACTTTCAAATTGTTTAAAAAATCTATTGCAGATGCTTATAAACTTAAAAAAGTCATTTATGAACAAGCTACAATACAACTTTTTAGTTCTACATTTGCCACTCCTCGTTATCGTATTAGCTATTGTTTTTTAATATTTACAAGTAATATTTTTGAATTTACAAGTTTTTTTTAAAGGCAAATAACTTACACACATGTTTCGGGAGTATCCGGATCTAAATCGGCACCGACTAATCTCTCACGTCCATAAACTAGCCCATGAACTCTCCTTGAACTGGCCCTATGGACCAACCCTAGAGCTAGGTACCACATCAAGTCGTTCCCCGCAGGGTTCGAACATTGACCAACTAAGAATACCATCCCCTGAAGGCATAAGGCCATCCGCATCCCTCACGGTATGGCACCGGTACCGCTATGGTACCGGCGGTAACACCAAAGAGGGTGGATGGTATGGCTAACGGTATGCAGGAGATCGGTATGGATCCACCGTTCAACAAAAAATCTCAACACACACACACATATATACATACAATGTATATATATATAAAGTAATATTTTAGTATTAAATATATATAGGTGGTATGAGTGGTACGGGTGTGGGTGAATGGTATGGTAATGGTAAGGTAGTGGTAAAGCTGATGTGGCGCTGAGGTGGCAGCCTATGCAGGTGGTATGGGTGGTATGGCTGTGGATGGCCTAAGAGTGTTACCTTCACCCACTAGACTAGACCATCTTTTGTTGAATTTTAAAAGTTATGTGTAGAAGTTTTAATATGCCATATAAAGTATTTAAATGTTGATTAATATTCCCTTAATTATTACCTAATATGATAGAAGTTAATAAAGTTTTTATCCAAAATAAACCCAATGTGTCTTGAGTAGAGACAGAGGATGTATGAAATATAGAAGTGTGTAAATCTTATCTTTACTTTTAAAGATAAAATAGTCATTTGTCCAGATCAAATTTATTAAAGAACAGTATGATGGTCGTTAGTTGTATCAAAAGAGACCAACTGCATCAAAAAGATTCTAAATCATAATTATAGATTGTAAAAACTGAACACTATTACATAAAATTTATTGGAATATAATCATGTTTGGAATAACTTTTGTTTTCTCTATGGACAAAAGAGAAGAGTGTATAATTTTCTCCAAATTGCATATATCCTCAAAAATGATTACTATAAGAGAGAAATTGTTTTTTATTACATCCAACCAATGAAAGATTTTCAAATAAGATGTTTAGAAGAGAAAAATATTAGTTTAGTAAATGAAAACAATATGTTAATAATATAAGCAATATTTTATCTCAAAAATGGGAATATGTTGGAAATGAATGTAATTTTTATTAAATTTTAGGAAAGTCATTGGAGATGCTTTAAAGAATATGGTCAAAGGAATTCTGCAAACCAATCATCCATCAAATTCCTTTGAATTTTATGCTAAATGCACTCAAAAAATTGCCAAATGAACCACGTCTCTCTCACACACATCACCATCATAATCTGCTTTTTACATTCTCAATGTCAGGATTGACTTAATTTTGACATAAAGTAAGGTGCATACAGGAATCCCCAGTTTATCAACCAAAAAGCCCCTAAATGACATGAAAATATTCTATGAAATTCTTGAATTTATAGAAAAGTTGTCACAATACAATATAGTAAGTTTTTGTATGAGTGAGAGACGTCGTTTCGTTATTGCTAGACCAAAGTAGACAAAGTAATGCATCTTCAACACAAAAGATTTAATTTTTTTTTTAATTTCTTCGAAAATAGAACATATTTTCTCTAGGTCCCTGTTTGAAAAGAAATTACTTCCAAAAAACTACAATTTACCGTATATGACAAGACATTAAATAAAAAAGTTTATAATATGTTCCATTATTTATCACAAAGTTGAAGTATATTTCCTATATTCCATGAAAAACATAGTGGGTTTACTTTATTGTATCAAGCTATAACTTATTCCCAAAATTAGAGCTTCTAAAAGCATAATTCTCAAAATATAAACCATAATAAAGTATGTTCCTTTTACACATAAAAATGTATTCATTTCTTTTTTTGCAAGCATATTGTATTTAAATGTGGCAAAAATGACTGAAAATACTCACTTTTCGTACTCGAGCCCTTGACTTATAACGAGGTAGGCTTTATAAGGAACAACTTCTAGTTCAATTGTGATCTTTTGATGCAAGTTGGTCGCTTAAAGAAAGAAAAGTCTATATTCAACTTATTAATGTCGTAGCAAAATAATGAAATGTTTGTTTCTAAAAATGATGGAAACGACAAACGATTGCAACAAAGGATGAGAAGGACTGAGTACCGATAACAAAATTTTGGTTAAATCCAAAAGAAGGAAGATGTCACGGGGGACAACTTTACGAAATAGTGGATTACGTTTTGAGATATAAATAAAAATTTTAACTGAAACCATGTCATTGTTCGGATGACTTCATCCAAGTCTTGGGGTTGGGAAATAATGAAATATGAATAAGAAGAAGAGAGATTGTGAATATATGTAGGACAAATTTTGAAGATCTAAAGCAACTTTGAGTTAATCTCGTGATTTGCCATTGTAGTCGTAGGATTGGTCAGCAATTTACGATTTCAACTTGATTCAATTCGTAATCTTTTTATGAAGATATTTATGTTTTATTAGTTTGGATAGTCGTGAATCGTTGCAGGTGCCAGACATTATGTTCTTTGTTGAGCAACTTCAATATGTGTTTTCTTACTATAGATATTTGTTTCGGTTTATAAAGAAAATGATAAATTGTTGCTGATTTTTAAATCTTATATACTTGTTTATTTGAAACTCCTCCCCCTACCACATCATCTTCTCCCTCCCTCTCTCTCTCTCTATATCTATCTATCTATCTATCTATCTATCTATCTCTCTCTCATATATGCAGGTTTAAACGAAAAGCTAAACATTTTACGAAGGCGAGAAGTCTCAATATCATATATGATTACATGCATAATATACATCGTTAATCATATATGATTAAACATGTTTTGCATTGACAACACATAAGTGTTTAATCATATATGGTATTGAGACATGTTTAATTTTCTGTGCAAAATGTTGAACTTCATGCATTATTCATCATCTCTCTCTTCCCTATGTCATACGCGCACACATAGATATATATATATATATATATAAAACACACACACATATGTGTGTGTGAAAGCAGAAGACTAAAAGTAATATTTTTTTAACGAATGACTATTGACGCCGTATTATCCATAGAATCCAATGATTTGGAGGTCAAGGATTCGAGCGCCATTAGATACGGATATTGTGTGTCAGTTTTGTCGTATAAAAAAAGCAAAAATCCTTGTCAAATCGAGACTTTTATGAAATTCTAGTACTAGCAATTTGGTGGGTCTATTTTTCAATTCAAAAAGGTTTTTAAAGCCAATGAGTTTCCTAAGGTCGTGTCGTACACTTTATTTTTCGATTCAACTCAACTACTTGTCAATTCCAAGGTTTATTCAATTGGGATGGTTTCAATTAACTCATTGAGTTTACGTTTATGGTGTTGAATTAAAACCACTAAGAAGTTTTGTTTTAAATGGTAGGTAGTTACTTAATTTTTGGATAGAAAATGAACCAATCAAAAGACAACTAATGTTTCAATAAAAAGTAATCATAAGATTGATCATATAAGAAAATATGTTTATTTTACCTATCAGAAGTATGAAAAACACTTCTATCACTTCCATCTCATCCTTGCCGGTCAAATAATGGTCTTCGGTGCGACATATTTATCCGTAAAAAGACATGTCAATACTCAGATGGCAATTAAATAGATGTTCTATCATTACTTATTAGATTCTAAATCTTTTTAAATTGTTGTCAGTATCTACTGTTTTGGTTCTAAAAAACCCACAATCACTTGTTTTAGATTTCAATCTAACTGTGTCATTGCGTTGTTATTCTTTTTTTGCTTTAAATTTTTACAAGAATTTGACCTCTTGAACTTTTTTCTTATGTAAATAATAAAATTCAAAACTTTTAACATTTTCAACTCCAACCAAGTGTCCAAAACATAACAACAAAATATTAAATAAAAAGTAAAAATAGCTTATTATATTATTATAGTTGTGTTTGAAGGGGTGTTTTATTTTTGTGATGCTTTATTTCTGTTTTAATAAATTATTTTTTTAAACAAGACAAGAATAATATAGTTGATGGTAAAAATCAAAATAATTGAAATTCCTATTTTTATATAAAATATAAATTCTAAACCAAAGTCTTGCTAAAGAAATAATGGTATTAATCATAAGACTGTGACATGCTAGTTAAGGTATGTGGGGAAAGTGACTAGTTAACTCTTCTACCTCAGGTTCAAATTTAAACGCTTTTAGATTGTGGCTACTGGAGATTAACTCAGGACAACTTGCTTTAGCTGCCGATGAACATTACCGAAATTAATCTGTGCAAAACCTCGAATACCCTTAAAAAATGGTATTAATAAATAAAATTACTAAAGGAATTCATTATCATCAATATGAGTAAAAAATAAATTTGAATATGAATCATGGTACAATAATTTATACTATTTATAGTACCGAAGGTAAAAAATTAAAGAATCAAACTAAATAATAAATTAAAAAAATTAAAGGTGATGTAACATGTAACAAACGAAAGTGACGTAAGTTTTTCCTATATTAAAATGAATTGAGTTGACTTTAATGAGACCATGAATGAGCCAATGGACCATTCTACCCCTACGAACTTTATATATTACACAGGGGTAGATGGCGGTATAAGTATTTTTGTACGGTTTAATTAACTTTTTAAAAGTTCTTGTACTATGTTTAATAATTTTATTTTATTTTTAATTTTAATTTAGAGCATTGCTTTATAATTGTTTTATATATATTTATAGTTACCGACATAAAAGTTTTATTTCTCTAAATACGTATTTTAGATGCTTTTTCGTGGATAAAAAGGAAGGAAGGTTGGGTGGTCCTCACACTCAAATAATACTGGTGACTATCGGACAATTTTTTCTATATTAATGGTTTTAGTACTATTAATTGTTTAAAAATTAAAAAAAGAAAAGTTTTTCGTTTATCATATTGTAAACGTATAGGTAGGGAACTTTTAATTCCTTTTTATATTAAGAATAAGATATTATTTAGTAATGTATAATCTTTTTAAATTTTAAGTTTATTAGTAATTATTGTAATTGTATATTTTCACAAAAAAAAAATGAACAACATTGCAATTGATAACTACGTTCAGATACATGATAACCATTGAGTTATGCTAATACAAAAATATTTTTGTAAATATTTTTTTTATAAAAAGTACTTAGGTCATCAAAGTTAGATGCAAAATACATATAGGTAGTGTCTAGAGTTACTTAATTAAAACAATTTATGTTTATTTTAAAAAGTGTTTGTCAACTTATGTGGTATAAAGAAAAAGTTTAAAAAAAAATATTTGAATCTTGTTGTTGTACTAAAACTGTGATAAGCAAATTAGTTATTTTTTAGTGTTTGCAATTTTTGCTTATTTGTGTAAAATCACAAAAAGGGAGTAACATTGTAATTTGGAATAATAATAAGAAAAAAGAGAAAAGGGGTAAATTTGTAATTTATAATAATAACTAGAAAACGAGAAGCAAATAAAACAAAATGATTTAGTATACGTTTGGTTGTAGAAAATTTTCCAAGGAATATGAAAATTTTAAAAATGTGTTTGGTTCATTCAGTTTTCAAAAGTTTTCTATAAAAATGAAAAGTTTCTGTTTTCCAACTTCTATAAATTAGAAAACTCCATAATTTCAACCAAATGCATTTTCTAAAATTTTCATAGAAAACAAAAAATAAAAATTCGTCTCTATTTTTCGAAAACGTTTTCTAGAAAAATGAAAACAATTTTCTACACCAATAGTTATCAAATGGAGATGGAAATACGAAGCAATAGCTTGTAAAAAACAAAGGTGGTGGAGGCTATAATGAAAATAACAAATAAGAATCGATGACAAGGACCTATAAAAGAATTCGACATGGTCTAAAAGTCTAAGGTCAATAAGAAAAATCTAATCAAGAACCTTGAACGTATATGAAAGCTAGAGGCAATGGAAGGAAGATGATTAGATGATTCTACATCCATGTCATGTGTAAGGAAGATCTACAAGTAACATTGTGAAGTGTTAAACTTACTATCAAATATTTTTTAACAAACCCTTAAAAAGACATTTGGTTCACATAATGTTTTAGATTATCAAAGAAATTTAACTTTAAAAGAACTAAAATAAAATGTTATCAAGTTTAACCACTTGTTTTGATGGTAGACATTGAAATGAAATCTGTTAATACAAATCATGTATAGCTTAGTTGGTCTTCCTAAGAGCGGTAACATCTTGGAGGTTGTGGATGGGATCTTAATCTACATAGGCTCAATCCCAAAAGGAGTCCATTTGAGAGCATGAGGAGTACCCGGTCCTTGGGTTGGTTCAGTCATCGACTGGGCCGTCCCCCCAACCCAGTTAAGGACTGTGGTTGGCTCTAGGTCCAACGTAAGCTAGGTCGGCACAACAGCGGATTAGTGGGCTCCCCATGGATGCCCGATACCATCTAGGGAGATGTGTGTGCGTTTGTGCCTGTGTTCATGGTAATCGTTCGTTCATTCGATGCTGCTATGCGTTCCAAAAAAAACTGTTAATAAAATCAAAATACATACTTATGTGGTTCACATAATGTAATTTTAAAATTGTAACAAAATGTTGGTAAATGACCAAAATACCCACATTTTAAAATTTATAAAACCAATCGACGATACTCGATGGCGGTTGATGATGGTTAAGATCAACAATGGTTGATCGGGGTTTAGATTTGTGCTACCAAACAATGATGGTCGGTGGTGGTTCAAATTGATAGCGGCCAATAATTGTTTAAATAGGTTATGGTTGGTGGCAATGGTTTGTATAAATCAGGCAAAAAAAAAAGATGGAGATAATTCCATCCTTAAGAGAAAATGGGATGAAATGGAATTGATTTCCTCCTCAAGTACGATGGACTACCAAATCTATAAATTGTAAAACTCGTGAAATTCGATTCCGTTCCATAATAAACCAAACACCTGAAAGCTATTTGACCAATGAAATTCAACATTCCAATTTTAGCAAAATCCTACGAACCAAACCCCTAGATAACAAACATTACCATCTTTCTACAGGATTATACTAATTTACCTTAATTTTAAAGTCAAAATTATTCACCATGGTTCATAAGTCCAATCACAAAACTTATCTAGAGACACAGACGGAGACGAAACACAAACTAAAATGTACCACACTTTCTATATATAGAAACCGAACGTCTTTTTACTTCTTTGCTTTATCTATGTTCAATCACATACTCCATAATTCAAATCCATAACCACCGGTTTCAACATCTTTTACGATAACCTCACAATTTATTTAATCGGTCCCAACCAATTCATAAAATAAATCAACAAATAATAAATATGTCTATATAACTAATTAAGCTAATTATACAAAATTTTATGGCAGGCGGAACGGAAAGTCGTTCATCACTTTCATGCCATTTCCACCTTTAGAAAAATCGTGATTTGGTACACAAACTCATGCGTGAAATATCAGATAGTAAGTTTTTAAGAAATATTATTTATTTAATAAATGTGGATGTACAAATTACAAAAGATGGTAAAAGTAAAAGTAAATGGTAAAAAAAAGGGGGGTTTTGAATGAGATTTGACAATGGAGGGTGGTGTCCTCTAATAAAGTGTAAGACTTCCCCACCCATGTGTCTTTTTAATATATATACCAAAGTACTATCTTGTTAACCCCTCCCTCTCTTTCTTTATTTTTCTCTCTCATCTTTCTCTCTCATCTCTCTCTCTCTCTCATCTCTCTCTGACTGACTTGGCTCTCCGACATTGACTTGTTCTCCGGCGAATTGCTCCGGCGATGACGCCTGAGCTAGAGATCGGTGAGCTCAGCTGAACCTGAGATATGATTTTAAAGATTCTATCTTCATGCCTTTCTTTGCATTTTTTTTATTTTTTATTTTTGGCTAATTTTCTACATCAATTTAATTTGGCGTGATTCGCGTTTCCATACCAATTCACACCATGCGATTCTGTTGGGATTTTTTTAGGGTTTCAATTTGATATCTTCTCTGCTGTTTTAATTCTCACCCAAAACCCCATTTTCCTAATTGTGGAATTAAATTCTTATGAATTTATTAATTACCCAGATTGACCAATTCTGCTGTTTGTGATTTTACTTGATTCTCCTCTTTCTTTCTTCTGTTTGATTTCGATTATTTGGTGAATTGGGTTTTTGGTTGATGGAAAGATAATTGAGGGGGGTTTTGGAATCATTTCTGGCAATTATTTGATGGTATCAGATTTTTGATGTTAAACTGCATATATTTGGTAATTCAGGAAAAATGCTTTTAATTTCTCTGAAATTGCATGGATTTTGGCATGTTTATCTTTCTGTTCTTGTTGAATTATACTCTTGTTAGGTAGAGATGATGATCACTTAAGTCAAGAAATGTATTTGGGGCTTTTGGCAGGTTAGGTTCAGAGAATGGGAATTAGAGTTCAAGACAAGGAATTCGGATCTACCGGCTCGTAATCAGGGAATTCGTTCCGTTCTAAGGATTTGGGTTTGGTAGAGAAGATAGAATTTAAGGAAATTGTCTGCAAGAAAGTAACTAAATTCTTGCTCTTTGGTGTTAGTTAAATTATGAACTTTGAGAGGGGGTTTCCACTCCCTCAGAATGGAAATGAAGATTCCTGGAGTTCTGTGACTCATGGAATGCCTATTCCACAAGAGAGTGGAATTGGGCATAGTCATGGTTCCTGGACTGCAACGAGCGGAGGAGGTGGAATTATGGGTGGTGGGGATTCTAGATCGACTCCAATAAATCCAGAACAGCCAACTCCCATGGGTAATAGAGTTACCGAAAATAGGAATTCCTGGAATCCAACTTTGGAGAGGGCAAATTCACAAAGGAATGGAATCGCCCAAAATGCCAATGGTTGGAAACCAGTAATTCCTGGAAACGTGTTTCCTCACACGAATGGAATTGGTCAGAGTAGGCATTCCTGGAGTCCAGCAACTCCAGAAAAGCTTATGAATCAGAGATCAAATACAGAGAATCAACTGGAAGGTGAGAATTGGCAAGATTTGCTTGGGATGTACACGGGTTTGTTGAAAGAAGATAGGCTTGATAAAAATGGAGTTGTCGAGGATATTAATCCTACACCATCATCAAAGGTTTGTGATTATGGGAATGAAAGCTGGGTTCCAAATACCAATAAGAACGTGACTCCAAGGCCGAATACTAGCCCATATAGGAATGACACTTCAAACCAAGCCTCAACAACCTCAATCCCATCGTACCTTAAAACAAGTGATCCTGCTAATTGGGACAGCAATCTTTTGGCAGCAATTGTGGGTCCCCAGAAGAGTTCACCACGCATGTCGTCTGCAAATGAAGCACAGGCAAACGGCATCCATGTTTCAAATAGATCAGCAATGGCAAATTCAGCTAATCAAGTTGAAAGCAACAGTATGAGATCTACCTCTTGGACTTCTATGCTTGGAAGTCAACAAACTCTGAGGTTCGCTTCAAAAAACCTGATCAATGATGCACACAGCATAAAAGGTGATTAATTTTGTCAATTTTATTTCAAGAAATACAATTAAGTTATAGCAGACTGAAACATTATATAATGACCGGCGTAAACTATTTTTTTGTTTCATACAGATGGGTTCCCAGTGGCTTATAAACCAGGCTACAACCCGAGTTCACCACCAAGATCAGCAGTCTCAAGCATAACTGATTCTTTCCCATTTGCTCCGATCACACCAGATAATCAAGGAAAGCACATGCACAGCCAAAGGGTGCCAGAAAATGGCAATTTTCGAGTTGAAGAAACCTCGACTCCAGCAAAAGACGGTCGTGAAAATCAAACTGCATCAAGAGAAGATGCGGAGAGCCTGTACAATGAGTTGTTGCAGACCATTGGAGACTCCCCACCATCTGCAGTTTCAACAACACAGAAGGAACTTGGTGTTCCCCAGAATAGAGATGAGCAGGGCATCGACTTGAACAAGACACCCCACCAGAAGACACCCACCAGAAGAAGAAAGCATCGCCCAAAGGTGATTAGAGAAGGGAAACCCAAGAGAACACCAAAGCCCAAAGATCCAAGCAACGCTGCTACTCCCAATGAAACCCGAGTAAAAAGAAAGTATGTGAGGAGAAAGGGTATAAATGCTTCAGAAACACATGGAGATGATGTTACCAAAAAAAACCCCAGTTGGAAGTGTTGGGAAAAGGAAATACGTGCGAAAAAAGGGTATTGAGAAGTTGGGAGGTGAACAACAAAGCAGGGTGGATGATGCTGCAGCATCAGGTGTCGAGACTCCAGCTAAATCTTGCAAAAAACAGCTGAACTTCGACTTGGAGCCTGTAGCACAAGATGAAAGCTACGGCATTAGAAGCAGCCAACAGGGTATGGAAGTGAATGTCGAGACTCCAGACAAATCTTGCAAAAAACAGCTGAAATTTGACTTGGAGTCAGTAGCACAAGATGGTATGAACATAAATGCCAATCCCGGAAACATAGGGCAAGAAAGAAGAATCAACGGCATAATTGAGAGACAGGCTATAGAGATTGCACAGCAGAATAAATCTATGCAAAGTGGGAACCAATTAACATCGTTGGCTGAACTAAATGTTCCCACTACGCCTCTTGCCAACGCAAAGCGCCATGCCCTGAATGTGCTCGCAAGAAATATGACCATAAGGAATTCCATTCCGGAACAAGACAGAAGGGATAATGTGTATAATAAGGTGAACCATCGTTTTCATGGAGAAGGAATAGAAAGCGTTGTATTTCAAGCAGGTATGATGTCGACAAACCTTGAAAGAGTGCAAGAACCGAATTTGGTGAGTACACCTGAGTCTTTCGCAAGCAAAGGTATGCTCAACTTAGATGAACGAAGAGGTATCAAGAGACAGGTCCCTGAGCAGATGTGTCTTAATGCAAATGCAATGGATTCTCTCCTCTTGTACCAGAAACTGTTGCTAGGGGTTGCACATCGTGCTTACGACCGCAACAACTTGAGCAGCATTTTATTGGAAAATAACAAGAAAACGAAGATGCAAAGTGAGTTTCATACTCTGGTATCTTCTGAACCTTCTTGCATCATCCCTCATAAGCCAAGACAAGAAGCAAGACAAATGAATGGCATCTATGGCAATGGCTCGCCATGCATTTTCTGAGTTCTAGCACTCAAAGGGTCAACCCTTCTTATAAGGCG
The DNA here is from genome assembly GCA_030169165.1 of Centaurea solstitialis. Lineage (NCBI taxonomy): Eukaryota > Viridiplantae > Streptophyta > Magnoliopsida > Asterales > Asteraceae > Centaurea > Centaurea solstitialis. Next base: position 8,508,767 of record CM058046.1, read on the forward strand.
ATGAATGTCGGTGGAAATGTCAACGGGGGCCAGTTCCGACCACCGATGGCTGCTACACATTATTTACAGAAGCATCAGGTGCTGGCTGGAATGCAACAGCATGCTCTTAGATCAGCACCAGAAAGATCACAACAATATATTCAGGGGCATGAAATTGGCTCCAGAACTGCAATGGTGAGCTGGAATCTACCACCACCTACTCCATCAAAAGACGCTTCTAGATATGCAGTCACAGCTTACCCTGTTGTTACTCCATTAGAAAAGAGGCAGAGTGCAAAACCAAATTCATATAACCAAAGGTTAAATGGTTTGAATCAGATGTTTCAGCAACGCACACCAGCGCCAAGAGGTATATAAACAGCATATAGCACTTTTAAACAACAAAGTCCTGGTTTTTTACGGAGTTTGATGTGGCTGAATATTTCTTTGTGTTTGTGCAGGACGACCAAGGAAACAGAGAGAAGTTACAGTTGATGACATTACCTATAAGCTAGAAGGTCTTCACATCTACGATGGGAACAAGAAAGGGCAAAATGAACTTGTTCTCTACAGAGGAAGTGATGCTTTAATTCCGTTTGAGCCTATCAAAAAGCGGATTCCACGTCCTAAAGTAGACCTAGATCCAGAGACAGACAGGCTTTGGAGACTGTTGATGGGTAATGAAGGAAGTGAGAATGCTGAGACGCTAGAGAAGGGTAAAGAAAAATGGTGGGAAGAAGAAAGGCGAGTGTTCCGTGGACGAGCGGACTCATTCATTGCTCGTATGCATCTTGTTCAAGGTATAAATCATCTAAACCCTTTGATTCTACATTGTACAGCCAAGAGAAATGAAATCCATAGTAGGCTCATTGGCAATTTCTCTACAAGAACAAGAAGTAGCATTACCATCATCTAGGTGAAAATACAGTTTCAAACACTTCGATGAAAAGAACCATCCAAAACAATGTCAAGTGCACCCAACATAGTTGGAGAACAATTTCAAAATCATATAGGAGAAAAATTCTGTCACATTCCAGATTAGAAGTAAAAAAGAAAGGCCAGTTAATCAGTTCAGATTACAAGAAGAGCATGTTATAACTTACAATAACTATGAATCATTGGTCTTCTGTGATGGTCATAGTTGATCTTTTTGAGCCCTTTTTCTCATACAAACTCTCTTTCAACATGCATTTCTAGCTTAAAAACCTTATAGTTGTTTTTAGATAAAGAATTAATGGTTGAACATTGAAGTACTTGTAAGTTTATCATAATTTCTAAAAGGACAGCAAAAAGACTGCATCTACTTCAGTGGTGCATGCAACCAAGAAACAGTTCAAGGATGAAAACCCATATGAGAACATTGAAAATGACAAATAATTAGCTGTAAACAAGCATGTACATCTAACGGTTGAAGTAGTGTCAGTGGAGAAACTAGTTCACATGGTTTATGCAGATTCTAATAGATCAAAACTAGAAATTGTAAATAAATGGTGATACTGTTGATATAAATGCTTAAGACAAAGATTGAGAAGGCATTTACATTGGATATAACAGCTTCTGTCAGTCCAGACGATGCAAGGCTTTGTTGAAAGTTTTCCATACTATGAACATAAAACGTTCTCTTGAACTCGTTTTCTGTTCAAATCATGTAAAATTATAATATGTCAGTACATGTGCTTGACAGTATTTAACTGGTGTCTTCTTCAGGAGATAGACGATTCTCACGATGGAAAGGATCTGTAGTTGACTCGGTGATTGGTGTGTATCTCACACAAAATGTTTCAGATCATCTTTCGAGGTGAGCTTGATATGCTGTGCTGTCTAATTACTTTAGAATAATATGTTGATAACAGAAATTGATACGTATTGTTTCTCTTGCCACATATGCAGTTCTGCCTTCATGTCTCTTGCAGCAAAATTCCCTCCCAAGTCATCAACCACCAAAGAAACATGCTGCCAAGGTGGGGCATGTGAAGAGCCTACTGAAGTAGCAGAGCCAAATGACGTCATTAAATGTCATGAAGAGATAAAGCAACCAGTATCTGACCAAAGCTTTTTCGTATCCTCAAAACCATCTGAGGACATGACACATCAAACTTCATCAACTAGCGGTGCAGAAAATAAGCAGAGCGGGATATCAGAGGAGGAAGTCATTTTATCACAAGAATCCTTCGACTCTTCCACAACTCAAACTGTTGATGAAATTAGGTCAAGCGCAGGATCAAACTCAGAAGCAGACGATGTGACAACTGGCTTTGAAACCAGCAAACAGTCTGACCCACCAGTAAATCTCGTACAGGAAAAAGACCATTCTTGCCATGATAACTGGAGCCCATTACTGGATGAGCCAAAAACAAGCACAGATCCACCAAAAGAACCTGAGTGTAGCATGCAAATTCCTAGAATGAACGGTGTTGACCTGAATAGTTCATCGAGCTTTACTCCAGTCAACTCCGGTCAGTATGAATTGAGTGCAACACCAGGTCCACAAAAGGCTGGTTTGCTGCATTTTGGAGAGCCAAGAAAAGAAAACGCATCTTCATTGCCATCATCTAATTCCGAATTGACTGAAGCATGCCATACAAGTAATGTAACTTATCCAGAAAACGAAACACCAAAGCTCGCAGAATCATCACAAGGCCAATACAACCTACCAAGCAACCATTCTGTTCATCAAGAAAGCTTCCAGACAGAACCTCCTGTTTGCTCTAGTCAGCTTCTGAACACCGGTCATCAACAGGTCACGGAATCCGCAAGACATGGTGAAACGTTGGCGGGTAGAAGTAGTGCCCAGAAGCAAGATTCCTCTATGTTTGGAGGAATACCTTCTTTGGTGGATAAGCAGATTTGCTTTGAGAATACAGTCCCTGAAGCAAAGGCAAAGAAGCAAAACTACCCTTCTCATGAACCACCAAGTGGGGCAGGGGCAAACATGTCCAAGGCCAAAAAGCGGGCAATTGAGGATGAAAGAAATAGAACCTTTGACTGGGATAGCTTAAGAAAGGAGGCGCTGTCCAATGGTCAAAAGGGAGAGAGAAGCAAAGACGCAACAGACTCGCTTGATTATGAAGCACTGAGACATGCCCATGTCAGCGAGATCTCTGATGCTATCAGGGAACGTGGAATGAATAACCTGCTAGCTGATAGGATTAAGGTAATACAATACAAATACATAACCCTGTGTATTAATAGTTAGTATCATAGTTATAGATTTCAATATGATTACTGACTGCTTAATGTAGGATTTCCTTAACCGCCTGGTGAGAGATCATGGGAAGATCGACCTGGAATGGTTGAGAGATGCACCCCTGACAAAGCAAAGTAAGCCCTCCTATGTCCAGATGCAATTGCTTACATTTTAAGTAATGCACTCATAAAATTTGTCTTCTAAGTTCTCTGTAATCTTTTGTATTGAAGGGATTACTTGCTGAGTATTAGAGGATTGGGGCTGAAAAGTGTGGAGTGTGTTCGCCTATTAACACTTCATCATCTTGCTTTTCCGGTAAGTCGATGTTAAAAGTACTATTTGTTGAGTTGAATTATCAAAGCAGTTTTACATTCCTGATATCTTTTTCCAGGTTGACACAAATGTTGGGAGGATAGCAGTGAGGCTAGGGTGGGTCCCTCTCCAACCGCTACCAGAGTCGCTCCAACTGCATCTACTGGAGATGTAAGTATATGAAAGTTCTTCTTGATACTACTTATGCTACTTAAGTTATGATAAAGATGCTGATTAACTTTGGATACAGGTATCCGGTGTTGGAGTCCATTCAAAAATATCTTTGGCCCAGACTGTGCAAGCTGGATCAGTTGACATTGTAACTAACACTTATCCCAAGAACTATACATAGGCTACCCACAATATTATAAGATGGAAAGAAAGAACTATTGTTGTATTGTTATTCAATACAAGTGTTTCTGAAAATTTAAGATGCTCAATTTACTGACTAATATGTGGTTCTTTGACAGATATGAGCTACACTACCAAATGATTACATTTGGAAAGGTATGTCACCCTTTATTACTGGATTCCTAGAGTAGTTGATTTAAAAAAGAGAGTAGGGATTTACTGATGATTACATTAAAAATGAAAATGAAGGTTTTCTGCACAAAGAGTAAACCAAACTGTAATGCATGTCCAATGAGAGCAGAGTGCAGACACTTTGCCAGTGCTTTTGCAAGGTATGATCTTTTTCTTTTCTCAGTTTTCTTATATGGAACCAGCGTCTCATGTATATGATTTAGTTTAGAAGAATATGAAGAAATAGGTGATAATCACATGAACCAATAATATATAAAAATTCATGTTAGTTTATGAATTTAAAAATACAAAGTTCAAATATCAGGTTTTTCAATAATATATAAAAATTCATGTTAGTTTATGATTTAGTTTAGAAGAATATGATCTTTTAATTTGCTAACAGAGGGAGGGACGAGCATTAGCATGGTTACATGTAATACAAATATTGTCCTCTAAACAAAAAGGGTTTTCATGATCAAGTGACCTTAATATTGTATCAGCATAATAAAAATTATAAAACATTCCACTATGGTTCAAGAAAACATTTTCAACTAGACCAAGTCATATTTCCCAATAAATTGTTGCTGAGAAGAGAGAATCGTCATAAATTTCTAACCACCGTGTATATATAATTCACACATACACCACAATCCAAGCACACAAGAGCATAGAAACGCATTGAACTAGTTGATCTATGAAACTGCCTTAGAGGGTGAAAGACATATTACCTAAAGAAAACCCACATGACCTCAGGAGCTGAACTAGAACCTGAAAACAATAAATCGGTTGGTAATCTGATGATGATAAAAGATGTTCAAAAGCTTTAATCGAAGTGCATTAGTAAATAGTAGTGTAACTGACATCTATATGGTGCAGTGCAAGGCTTTCCCTTCCAGGTCCAGAGGAGAAAAGAATAGTAACTTCAGATGCTCCTGTAGCAACAGATCCAATACCCCCTGTGGTTATCAGGCCCATGTCACTACCTCAAGTTGAGAATGACCTCAATAAAAGTGAGAGATCTTTTGGGAAGAATTGTGAACCAATAATTGAGGAGCCAACAACGCCTGAACCAGAAGCCGCAGAACTATCAATAAGTGACATCGAGGATCAATACTATGAAGATGCTGATGAAATCCCAAGCATCAAACTCAACATGGAAGAATTCACAGCCAATTTACAAAACATAATGCAAGATAGCACGGAAGATGATGATATGTCCAAAGCATTAGTTGCATTGAATCCTAATGCTGCTTCCATCCCAACACCTAAACTGAAGGACGTTAGCCGGCTGCGGACAGAGCATCTAGTGTAAGATTCAGGAGGGCTTGAAACATTACATCTATAGTCTATATCATACATTATTCTTCCGATTTTAATTGCCTCTCATGCTGTTGCAGGTATGAACTTCCAGATTCACATCGGCTTTTGGAAGGGGTTAGTAATTTTCTTGTTGACCAGTCCTTTGGCACATGCCTATACTTAATCAGCTAACATCTACATTCTCCTATTTTCAGTTGGACAAAAGAGAGCCTGATGACCCAAGCCCCTACCTCCTTGCAATATGGACACCAGGTTGGCAGATAAGCTTTTGCCACCTATACAAAAATTGTCGGTATCCATTAATCATGAAGAGAAGGGCAAGTCATGGAGCAACTACTAGAGTTACTCCTTTGTGACGGAAGGTCATGACTCATGAATCAAGTTACAGAGCATGCAAATATTCCTTCCCAACCCTTTGAGCCCAAAAGCATATATGCATTGAGCCACCTTTTTAATGCACTAGTAATCTAAGAACAGACCTTAACCAGCACCTTTGCTAGTTCATATAGCATGAAGATAGCTTTTAAAACAATATAGGACTGATTCCGAATGGAACAGATTGTTATATGTTAATTACAATTCTCCCCCAGTTTGTACACTCACTTCCAGAAAAACATCCTTGTCATAATCTACACACCATAAAACTAATGTGAAACTCTCCTATCAGGTGAAACTGCAAATTCAGAACAGGCTCCTGAAAGAGAATGTTCAGCCCAACAATCCGGCAAGTTATGTGACCGGACAACATGCTTTTCATGCAACAACATAAAGGAAGCTAATTCACAAGTGGTCAGAGGAACTATTTTGGTGAGAAGTCTTAACTCTATTATACAAGATACATACTGCAACTATCATGAAAAACAAGTTATATCGGCTAAATTTTTACTACTTCCATAACAGATACCATGTAGAACAGCAATGCGAGGGAGCTTCCCGCTCAATGGCACATATTTCCAAGTTAATGAGGTATATAAATCTGAAATTCCAAATTAAATTCTTTTCTCAGTCTTCAAATGCTACCTGTATGATAAGAGGCCTTAAAACAGTCCTCGTACAAGATGCAATATATGGTTCAGCTCAACAGATGCTTATACTCTTGGCTTTCACCCCCATAGTTCCATATCACTAATTATTCGTAGCATTATGTCATCCATATATGTGCACTGTGCAGATGTTTGCAGATCATGAATCAAGCATGAGACCAATTGATGTTCCAAGGACATGGATTTGGAACTTGCCGAGACGAACTGTGTACTTTGGTACTTCCGTATCAACGATCTTCAAGGGTACAAGCTCATAGACCTTATATTGCAGCTTCTTCTAATGTTTACATGTGTACTTAACAATAAAGACTGTTTTTTCTAGGACTATCTACTGGAGGAATTCAATATTGCTTTTGGAAAGGTATGTATCACTTCAATTCTTAAACAGAACTAGTAATTGAGCACCACTATAAACAATCAAAATGTTTGGACAATGTGCATCATAAAGAGGTGTTTTAACTTTATTACAAGCATGCACATCAGCACATGTGGAACAGGGTAAGTACCATTAGTAGAACCAACAATGGAGATATTTTAATCGTTTATAAGGTTCCCACATTAATGAACGTTTGACACACTACCATGAGTGACTATGCTTCCATTGGTACGTGCCCATATCCATATCTTTAGAAAAAGAAAGCCTAAGAACAACATAATAACTATGGAGTAACTGAACAAAATCAAATACAGTCATGAAAACTATGGGAGGCCATGAAAATTATGTGAATAATCTACTTACAAGAATAATGCTGGATAACAAACAACAGAAACTGGATTCAAAGATCATGCATGCAAGCTAGTAAATAAGAGAATATATGCTTCATAGTCTCATTAAAGAACTTTTAGAAATGTGAAGGACTTTTGAAATGGGAAGAACGGAAACAAAAACAATCAAACAAGATTCAAGAAATGCTATACTTTAAATACATTCATGCATTATTTTGAACATCACAATTATTTTGCTTCTAGCAACTGTATACCTGTGAAATGTCCTAAACTAATTAGATTTATAATGGTGTGTATGTGGTGAAACATTTGCAGGATTCGTTTGTGTGAGAGGATTTGATCGAAAAACTAGAGCTCCTAGACCTCTGATGGCAAGATTACACTTCCCAGCAAGCAAGGTGATCCAAGACAAAAAGCGAAGGCAAATAAATGAGCTATGAAACAAATATAAAGCTCCAGGTTAAAAGTGTCGTAGGGAAAAGAGCTCAGAAACTAACCAATCGTTGTACATCCAACGGTCGTGTCCATGCTCTAACACAGCCGCAGTGACATATGTAACTTAGCAGAGAGAAGTTGATGCAAGATTGCTATTATCATTATTTCATTTCCCTATGCTCATAAAGGAGCCATTCTTTTACCAGTTAGTGCATCTTACAAAAAAGAAATATGTTAGTTGAGCAGTAGGTTCTTTTTTGCTTTCAGATACATGTATGTAATTTCAAACAAGCTTTCAAATAATACAATTTATCGGGAGCCATCGTCTTGTGCAAGTGATATCCCAATGTATTCGGCTTCCGTTAACATAGATTATCACTGCCCAATGTCTCTACAGTCATCCCAAGCCAAACATCATTATGATTAACCCCTAAGGCTATTAGTACCCCAACCCTCTCAGCCTAACATGCCACATCAGCTTTTCTCCAACCCTCTCATAACCCTCTGCAACCCTCTACAACCCGTACCCCAACCCTCTCACACAACATACACACACAACACACACCACACAGCGGTGTGGGTAACCCGACAAGGCTTCAAGCCCGCTGAACCGCTTGATGAGTACCCCCAACCTGCCGGGCTTGTGAACCCGCCGGAAGGAGCCCGCCCAACCCAACCCTCCCGCTACGCTTAGCCTAATGATATAAGTTGCTGATAACTTGTTATGACCTAGTTGACAAAAGTAACCGTATCATCCTACTCCTTCGGCGGCTAACATAAGTGCATAACAATTACGATATCGACGGTATTCAAAGCAAATCTATCGACATCTCGTTTCGAAATATATACATCAACAGTCGGAAAATCTTACCCTCGATGTCCCGATAAAATCGATCTTCCACGTTTGAGCATCAAATGAGTTGTGTTTTCACTTCAAACACATCGTTCTGATTCAAGTAAAACAACATTCAAACACTACATTATACACCTAATTATAGTAATGGAAGTTTGAATCCATTCTAAAAATTAGAATATCGACTTCTAAACAAAAAAAAACACAACATATAGCAAATCCGATATCTTCGTAGATATTTCAAATCAAAGCCAGAATATAAACCTTAAGCAGTAATCAATCAATCAACCATGGAGAATACAAACGTTACTGCTATTCATTCAATAGAAATCAAAATCATCACAGATCAAATATAAACTTGTGAAATAAGTTTTTTTGAAACAAAATCTTACCAGATGATGAATGAATTCGATCTGTAAACCCTAAAATATGTGAGTTATTGCACGACGATTCGTTAGTATCTGCAAACAAAATCATGGAGAGTTAAAAAAAGCAATGAAATCTGGATTTCATTAAGTGAGTAGTGTAAATTTTGGGTTGGCGCTTATATATTTGCATTTTTGGCGGCCCGCCTTTGGTTTTTTTTCCCTCCTGTTTTGGGAGACATCACATTCGTATTCTTTTGCGCTTTCTTCGGGAGAAAGAGAAAGGGAAAAGGAAAGGAAAGAGAATGAAAGAGAAAAACCATACGTGTTCTTGGTTTTTCTTTTTCTTTTTCTTTTCTTTTTTTTTTATAAAGATAAAGAAAATGGACTGAAAATAATGGTTTTTTTTAAGGGAGGTGATTTGTACACAACAACTTTTTACCATCCACAACAATTTTATAGTATTAGACAATTATATCATTTTCATATTTTACTGAACTTTTCAATTAACCCCTTCTATCTTTTAATTAATTTTTTCTCAAATCCCTACACCATCCCCAAATTTCATATTTTCTTTTTTATATTTTTAACCTTCAAATATTTACAGTTTACACCTAGTAGACCTTTCGTTTATTTTTTTAATTTCTTGTTCATCTTTTTTTTTGTAACTCTAAAATTTTAAATTTCTTACTAGTCCCACTTATGTTTTTTAGACTTTTATTTTTTATTCTAAATGTAGTACACCATCTATTTTTTCTTCTTAAGTTACTTTTCACAAATTTACATCAACTTAAACAATATTGAAAACCAAATAGGATGAACCATTTGTTGCAGAAATAAACTAGGCTTGTTGAAAAATTATAATGACATAGAAATAACCAAACTCAACTCCAATTACGTTTGACGCAGAAAATTACAAACCAAAATAAAAAACCAAATAGGATTTCAAAAGGAAAACAGAAGCATGTTTGCCGATATAAATCATCAAAGCCTAAAAAAAGGATTGGATATATAGTGGATAAATCATCAATGAAATTGGGGATTGATGTAGGAGGTTTTAAAAAAGAATTAAAAAGTAAAAGGGGTAAATTGAAAATTTTACAAAAAAAAAGGAAAGTATATAATTGAATTGAAATGTTTATTAAAAAAAGGAAATGATATAATTGAATTAAATTTTACTAAAAAATAGAAAGGATATAATTGTCTAATACTATAAAATTGTTGTGGATGGAAAAAATTCGTTGTGTACGGATCAGCTCCCTTTTTTTAAGGCATATGGGCTTCGAACCAATCAAGTAATCGACGATGTTTATGTTAGACCTAGAGTCCAGCTACAGTATTTTATTGGGTTGGGGGTTGTCTAGTCTATGATTGAACCAACCCAATAATTAGGTACTCCTCGTACTCTTAAATTGACTCCTTTTAGATTTGAATCATCATAGACTAGAATATCATCCACAGTCTGTCAGTCTCCTCAAGATGTTACCGTTCTTAGGAAAACCAACTGAGCTAGACATGATTTGTGGATGGAAAATAATGTTGATTTTACTTCTAAAACTTCAATCTTATATCATAAAATTTTATAAATTTAGATATCAATCTAGGAAATATCTCTATATATAATAAATAACTAACTGGTCTGTCATGTATTGTCTTTTGTGAACTTAAATTGGCATTTTTTCATCTAAATGTGTATCTAAACGTCGTGTATGTTTTTAATTAATTTAGGTTTATATGATTGACATATATTCTATTTTATTACTTATTAATTTATTTTAAATATAAAATATATTCAAATAATCGTTGAAATTCAAATACTTCAAGCTAATTCAGCTAATTTATTAATTTTATTAAAAAATACAAGTTTAAAAGGTTGAGTAATTAAGTTTAAATTATATTTATACTTAGTATTTTATAGATTATTTTATTAATAAATCGAGAATAAAAACTTTAATAATTCAAAAATAGTGAGGCATGGTCCACATGTATAATCTAGTAGTTTTATTACAAAGAGTGTGTTTTTTAAAAATAGCTTTTCTCTTCTTCTTTCCATTTGTCTCGTTAAAAAACATTAAATCTTGTTATATTCATTTACTTTCAATAACACAAATAACAATTTTCCGTGTTCTTATTTCATTTATCTAATTTTGTTTTTCTTACCCAACAAATTTGACGAATTACTTATTGTTGAATAGAATTTTGGCCTAGCAATTTCTTTTTCACATATATCAAAATCAATTTCTTTTAAAATGGGTTATTAGCTACACTTTTTTTTATATTCTAGTGTATACCCGAGGGTTATTCATATGTATAGCTATTAGGTATCTTGTATTTTATATTGTCAAGTTGATTTTACCAGTCTACACATAGATATCCCGATGTTACATGAGTATAAGGAGTGGAAATTATAGACAGTTATGCTTTTATATCGATATTGCATAGCTACATCATCCAATGTCAACATTTTTAAAAATTGTATTCATGCATTGTTTACTTGTAATCTTGAATCTTAAATAATATGCAATCAATAAACAATATTGCATAAAACATGGTTTCTTAGATTTTTCAAATGCTTTATTGTATATCATACAAGTCATGTAGACATTGATACAACGTCAATAAATACAACGACATTGGAGCTAGTGTGTATAAAAATGTGTGTATGTATGTATGTATAAATTTGAATCAATTAATTTATTTAAGAGTATTAGTCTAAATAACAATTGGTTATTAAAATACATACTTTCTTCAACATTTCCCTATAATACTTGCTATGTGCACTGACAAGGTCAACATATGGCAAATCTCTACTGACGTATAAAGAAAAAAACAAAGCTTGTATAGCCCAACTAAAAAATGTAGGCTTATTATTGGGCCCGATGTAAATGGCCACTAGCAGGCTACTCTTATTCCTATGAGTCGTTATGTAACAACCATTTTATATCTTACATAGGTGATAAAAAATATGATGATGCAGTATATCTCATACGACCTCTAATAACATGATCAACTTTTTGCTCCCAAATCTAGTGTCGTTTATTGTTTATGGGTTTGTACGTGTAACATACTAACGTCTAGGTAGCTTATATGTAAAACAGAACATGGAGGTTTGATTACCTGTCTATACAAGGTACATTGTATCCATTAATGTGTGATATTTTTCCAACTCTACCCTTTTATCAAAAAACGGCATATACCTTATCCTTCATATACAATCAACGATCATGACCTTTTGTGATAATTTACGGACCTTGAACGAGATACAAAAATGGGTCCTCAATAACCAGAAAATTATATTTTCAATATATTGTTTATACCATAGAAAATAACATCGAATATGAGAAAATACTAATAATTTATAAGAAACAACTTTTATTGGTATTATTATTTTTAAACGGTTATTTATTAAAAGCTAGTAAGAGACTAACGAAGAGATAATAGAGTTACATTTTGTGAAATCAATTACAAGAAGAATTCGTACAATAGTAACTTAGTGGTTAAAAATATATACAAGGACCAAAAGGGGGATAACTTATTTGGACAGGTAACACATCCTTGGGGTATGGGGTGAAAGCTATACTACCAGGGTTCAATTTTCACGGGCGACATTTTTCTGAGATATTCAGACTCTGGATCTACTCTATCGGAGTCGGTTTGGGACCGGCTCGGATTGGTCCATAGGGCCCAAAAACCTGTAGATCGAGTTCAACCATATGTTGGATTGGGTCGCGACAGACTAATGAGACTACTCGTAAAAATACCCGATATCGCTGAAACTTATGTTCGTTTGCTTGCAGTTAAAAAAAAAAAGTGATAGATGCACTTTTACCGAATAATACGATTTTAGTTCGATTGACCAAAACAACTAAACAATAGCATAGATGCATGTAGAGAGAGAAAGAGAGACGGAATAGAGTAATCAGTTTATTATAAAACGGAAATAACGAACCAACTACTCGCCATTTCAAAATCAAACCCCTATTCTTTTTTCTCTCAATTCCCTTTTCTTGATGATCCCATTTTCTGCAACTCCATCTTCTTCTTCTTCTTCTTCTTTCAAAACCCTAATAGCATCATCATCAAAATCAACAACAATGCCACCGCTGGAAATCACAAGAATCCCACACATAACCGGATCCCAATTCTTCACCTTCACCGTCCCAAACCCCATCTTCCACGACTGCCACCTCCGCAGCCCCCTCCTCCGCGTAGCCGTCCTCGACACCCCCCACCCCCGGGCCCCGCCGCCCTCCGGCGATCTCCCGATAGTCGTCGCCATGATCGTCCCCCCGAACCGCGAATCCGACTGGATCTTCTCCACCGAGGCCGGCCAGTTCCAGATCCTCCAAAGCTACACCAATGTCGCCCGCCTCGTCCTCATCGGAAACAACCCGCAACCGAACTCCCCGCCCGTCCCGTTCGTCCGCTCGCCCGCCTCGGATTCGGACGAACAACTGAGGGACACAATGGAGGACGAGTTGATATCGTTGGTGGTGTCATTGCACCCAAACATATGTTTTCAAGACGGGATGTTTCCGGAACCCGAATTCCTTACGTTCGAAGATCCTACGCTTTATAGCGTGATCTTGAACCGGTTCATGGGCCGGTTGGTCGGGGAGTTTCTCGTGGAAGACGTCGAAGTGGAACGGAAATGGAAATCGGAGGACGACAAGAAGGATTTCCGGAGGCGGTTGCGGTTCAAGCGGACGCCGAAGACGATCCAGTCCGAAGTCCCCCTCGTTCCGGCATCGGACGAGCAGTTGACGGACGTCGTCGTGGACTTGATGGGTATGCGGAAGTTGGACGAGGTCGAGTTCCGGGTCGACCCGACGGTTTTGGTTAGTCCGCACCTTGTCGCGATGGTTGCCGGGGTCTCGTTGATCGCGCCGTATATCGACCAGCGGATTCGGAACGGGTTCGCGCCGCGGGCGTTGTGCCTCGGGGTCGGCGGAGGGGCGTTGTTGACTTTCTTGAAGAGCCAGCTCGGGTTCCAAGTGGTCGGGGTGGAGTCCGACGAGGTCGTGATGAATGTCGGGAGGCGGTATTTCGGGTTGGTCGACTCGATCTCGCTCCAATTGGTTCTCGGGGACGCGATCGAGTTTCTTGAAAAGTTTTCGCGGGGATTAGCGCGACGGAACCCGCTGCATTTGCCGGTTAGTATTACTATGAAGGATGATAAATACGATGCGATTATGGTGGATTTGGATTTCGGTGACGCGGGACCGGGATCGGTGGCCCGCCACCGAGCTTTATTAAGAGGTCGGTTTTTCAGTCGGCTCGATCGCTTCTTCACGATCAAGGTGTTCTTGTGATCAATGTAATGCCTTCGGACTTCAAGTACTATGATGGATTGATACTAGAGCTTCAGCAAACGTTTAACAAGGTGTTCGAAATTAACGTCCACGATGTAGAGAATAACATCCTCGTGGCCACCGTGGCGCCGATACCGTCTAATCTCCATGACAATGAGTTTGCAACGAAGTTGGAATGTGCGATTTTGGGTGCGTTTTTAGATTCGATAAACGAAATAATATGATTTCAAAGAGCCTATTACGGTACGATTTGTTACTGGTTATAGCCGTTAAAAGGCGAAAAAATTGAAGTAGAGTGTATGTAGATTTGAAGAGAAGTACAGAGGTCGTTAAATGTAAAAAATACATAGTAATGAAGAATAGGCTTTTTTCAGTGTTCGATTGAAGACATTTGAACAACTCAATCTAATGTTTGTGTTTGAAAAATCTTACCCGTGGGTTATCAACCGATATGCCCAATTGCCTATCGAATGATTGATACGTAATTTTGTAAGTTTTATTGTTGGATGGATTTAGCGAGCTACATGATAAGCATAAGGTATAATGAAACGGATTTAATCATTTTAAAATAAGAATATTTAACGATTGATTTAGTTTGAAACCGGCCGTGAATAACGAAACAATAAACCAACTAGATACACTCTAGTTACATGTGTTTTAATTTTTTACTCTCTTAACCGACTAAGAGAATATGGATCAAAATGGGGATCCTTCTAAACTTCATTTTGGAAAATATGATTATGCATACCTTTATTTCATATGTTATGTTGTCCTTTCTAGAATATGTATTTTCTTTTAATTAGTAAGACTTTGAATATCTCAAATATGTAATATCGTTATAAAACCATTGTTAGGTTACATATAATATCTCGAATATTTAGATAAAATACATTATACATAATAGAATGACACTAAAGTATATTGCATTTTTATACGTTGTAGTACTAAAAAGATGTAACGAATTGCTTGATAGGTCACATTTGAGCAACTAAAATGAAGGTATTGGTTCTACTTCTACATTATACAAATAGGAATAATAAGTTGCATTTTTATGCAAGTTGGCCAATGATGTATGGCATGAACCTTTTATATTTAGTTTTATTTGTTATTTAGCTTATTGACCCATAATCTTGGCGCATCTAACATTGCATCTAGAAAAAGTTGGAATGTCCCTTGTTAAATCTCTCATTATTACAAGAGGAAAGAACTAAAGTGATGGCAATAAGTTACTATATATAACTATTAGTTATTATATATAATTATAATAAGTAATTTTAACTACTATAATCATAAGTATTATACTTTTATTTTATTTTTTTGAATGGCATATTAACTCACACACACATTCCAAGGGTATCCGGATCGATACGGGCACCGACTAATCCCCCGCGTCCATGAGCCGACCCGAAGGCCAACTCATCGACTCGCCCCTAAACCGACCCGAAGACCGGTCAAGAGCTGGATACCGCATAAGAGGTCTATAAGGCCTTTGGCCTTTTTTGTACCGAGCGGGGCTCGAACCCACGCCAACCTATCTTTCAAGGCAAGCGCAAGGATGTTACCTACGACCGCTGGGCTAGACATTCATTGGTAGTATTATACTTTTATTATATAAAACATGAAATATGATTGACTACGAAAGGTTTACTACATGTAGGAAAGAAAAAAAAAAAGTGGCAGAGTGATTAATCTTCAGAGAGGGTCTGTGATTAGAGATGCTATGAGGCCAATTTTGAAACTTATAGATTTAAATGATTCAATATATAGTATAATATAGTATAGAACTATAGATATAGATATATATATATATATAATACGGTTTTAGTTGGATTTATTATAAAAGGGAAATGGTGGTGAACCAATAATATCCATTTCAAATCAAACGCCTATTTTTCTCAATTCCTTTTCTTGATGATCCCATTTCTGCAACTCCATCTTCTTCTTCTTCTTCTTTCAAAACCCTAGAAGCATCATCAAAATCAACAACAATGCCGCTGGATATCTCAAAAATCCCAACCATAACCGCATTCCAATTCTTCACCTTCACCGTCCCAAACCCTCTCTTCCACGACTGCCACCTCCGCAGCCCCCTCCTCCGCCTCGCCGTCCTCGACTCCCCCAACCCGCCACCGCCCGCCGCCACCGTCCCGCTAGTCGCCGCCATGATCGTACCACCCCATCGCGAATCCGACTGGATCTTCTCCACCGAGGCCGGCCAGTTCCAAATCCTCCTCAGCTACCCCGATGTCGCCCGCCTCGTCCTCATCGGAAACAACCCGCAACCAAACTCCCTGCCCGCCCCTTTCGCCCGCCCGCCCGCCTCCGATTCCGACGACCAACGGACACAAAAACTGGAACAAGAATTGAAATCGTTGGTAGTCTCTTTGCATCCCAACGTATGTTTTCAAGGCATGATTCCCGATCCCGAATTCCGTAGGTTCGAAGATCATACGCTCTATAGCGTGATCTTGGACCGGTTCGAGGGGCGGTTAGTCGGCGAGTTTCTCGTGGAAGACGTCGAAGTCGAAAGTAATTCGGATAATAAAAAGGAGTTCAGAAGGAGGTTAAGATTTAAGCGAACGCCAAAGACGATTCAGTCGGAAGTCCCCCTCGTTCCGACGCTTCACGACATCCGGTTAACGAACCTCGTCGGTGTTTTCGCGACAGACCTGATGGGTTTACTGAGGATGGAAAAGGTCGAGTTCCGGGTCGACCCGACGGTTTTGGTGAGTCCGTACCTGCTCGCGATGGTTTCTGGGATCTCGCTGATCGCGCCGGATCTCGACCAGCGGATCCGGCACGGGTTCCCTCCGCGGGCGCTGTGCCTCGGGGTCGGTGGTGGGGCGTTGTTGACTTTCTTGAAGAGCCAGCTCGGGTTCCAGGTGGTCGGGGTGGACTCCGACGAGGCCGTGGTGAATGTCGGAAGGCGGTATTTCGGGTTGGTCGACGACTCGAAGTCGCTGCGATTGGTTCTCGGGGAAGCGACCGAGTTTGTTGAAAAGTTAGCGCGGGCGTTAGCGGGGCGGAACCCGCAGAATTTGTCGGTTAGTGTTACTATGAAGGATGATAAATACGATGCGATTATGGTGGATTTGGATTTCGGTGAGGCGTGGACCGGGATCGGTGGCCCGCCACCGACCTTTATTAGGAGGTCGGTTTTTCAGTCGGCTCGATCGCTTCTTCACGATCAAGGTGTTATCGTGATCAATGTAATGCCTTCGGACGCCAAGTACTATGGTGGAGTGATACTAGAGCTTCGGAGTACGTTTAACAAGGTGTTCGAAATAAACGTCCAGAATTCCGAGAATTACATCCTCGTGGCCACCGTGGCGCCGATAGCGTCTAATGTCCATGACAATGAGTTTGCAAGGAAGTTGCAATGCGCGATTTTGGGTGCGTTTTTAGATTCGATAAACGAAATAATATGATTTCAAAGAGCCTATTCCGGTACGATTTGTTACTGGTTATAGCCGTTAAAAGGCGAAAAAATTGAAGTAGGGTGTATGTAGATTTCATGAGAAGTACAGAGGTCGTTAAATGTAAAAAATACATAGTAATGAAGAATAGGCTTTTTTCAGTGTTCGATTGAAGACATTTGAACTACTCAATCTAATGTTTGTGTTTGAAAAATCTTACCCGTGGGTTATCAACCGATATGCCCAATTGCCCATCGAATGATTGATACGTAATTATGTAAGTTTTATTGTTGGATGGATTTTAGCGAGCTACATAAGCATAAGGTATAATGAAACGGATTTAATCGTTTTAAAATGAGAAAGTTTAACGATTGATTTAGTTTAAACCCGTGAAGGATAACGAAACAATAAACCAAATAGTATCGGTTTAATAAACGGAAAACTTTATTTCATATGTTATGTTATCGTTTATAGAATATGCATCTTCTTTTAATTAGTAAGACTTTGGATAAATTAGGTTGGTAGGTAGGTTACATATAATATCTCGAATATTTAGATAAATTACATTATACATAATAGAATGACACCAAAGTATATTGCATTTTCATAAGTTGTAATATGTAAAAAGATGTAACGAATTGTTTGATAGGTCACGTTCGAGCAACCAAAATGAAGGTATTGGTTCTACGTTATACAATTAGGAATTCACTCCATAATACGTTGCATTTTTTATGCAAGTTCATGTGAAAAAAAGTGGCAGAGTGATTAATCTCAAGGTTTAAGAAAGCGTGTGGCGTGGCATGGTGGCGAGGTCAAACCTTACGATTTACAAGATATGGCGAGGACACGGTGTTTTTCAAGGCGTGATATACGACGGCAAATTTTATGTTATATACATAGAATTATACATATACATTATGTTTTATATAAATTATTTTAACCAAATAATAGTATTAAATTTGTACATTCATATTAGAAGAAAAAAAATCATATATATTATTATTATAAAAGCAGTTTTTGATTGAATATGTGAAATAAAACATACAAAGATAATCTTACAATTTCATTTTGATCGTGAGACCATAATGTTTATGAATTCGTGAAATGTAGACGATGAAATTAGATAAATTTATAAAAACGTACAAATTAAAGTTAAATATGTAATAATACAAAAATAAAGATAACAAAATTTGAAAAAAAAAAATCACGTCTTATAAAAAGCGCACGCCCCTTGACACCTTATGTGCTATGGGACACTTGGTAACAATAAAGACGCGTTTTACGTCATATCACGCTATGACACACACTTTTGAACATTGATTAATCTTCAAACATAGAGATTTAAATGATTTAAATCTAATCAAAATAAAACCATTACAAATTTACAACCCAATTTTAGATCTTATAGGGCCCATCGTCAATATCCACTTACTCTAATAGCCCAATAACGCTTTATAGTCCACCAAGCCCAACAGTTGCTTCGTATAAAAATATAAATAGCAATACATATCCGATAATAAAATAACATAGACCATTTATTTGGCCGATGAGAAAAGTGAGGCGATAAGCGCAATAGATCGATCGTAGAAGAGCACATCAACCTTTTCTAACCCAAATCGATTCCCCGAAAGCGACGGTTTGTTTTTCTTTTTGATTTGGTATTTTTAAATGTTTATTGATTAAGGGACCGTTTACTTGACGCTTACCGTATGGGACGAACATGAAAATGACTAGAATCTTACCCGGTAGAATGATAGCGTAAACCGGTAAAATTGATAGCATGAAACAATAGTCTTACCCGGTAAGTGTGATCAGTGGCGGATCCAGAAAATTTAACGACTGGGGTCGGAGTTTAGTTAACCAAATTGCTCTAGTTAATCCCAAGGCATAATAACCTACGTCTTTTGTTTCCATAGACTTTTTTTCGTTGGTCCTTGTGAAATATTATTTGTTTCTTTGAGATCTAATACTTCATGTACATATAACATAAGCAAAATCAAGATAAAATATTGATTTTATATTATATATATATATATATATATTACTTATAAATAAGTAAATAACATAGCTATATTAACAACAAATAAGTAATTAACTTAATATTAAATAATAAATAGACTAAAGCTTAAAAAAATACTAAAAGCTAATGCCCTAGGTAAAAGGGTTAGTGGGGTTACTAGCCTGATGAATGGTGTATAAAAGATTGGAGGCATTCAATTTGTCAGGGAGGCTTGATTTTCAATGGGGTCAAATAAGATAAAACATATGGGTTTGGAAAAAATTAAGGTAAGATTTTAATTGTTTTTGAAAGTTTACTGGTGTCATCAGACCCCAGTGGTTTGGTTGTAGGTCCGCCACTGAGTGAGATCCACAGCTCTTACCCGGTAAGAGCTTATCGGATAAATTGTTGTGTACGATATCGTTTTGAGAGACTAAAATATTGTCCAATACAGTAGTGATAGTGTTCAATTTTACCGATAAACACTTGCCGGGTAAGTGTTCAAGTAACCGGACCCCAAGAATCCGTGTAAATTTATCCGGTAAGCGTTTACCATAAAATTTAACCCTATCATTTATTTACTAGTTTTTCGTATACAACAATTTAACCACGGTAAGAGTCATCACACAATCACACTTATCGGGTTAGACTCTTGGTCCTTGCATCACTTTTACCGGGTAAGATTCTTGGTTCTCGTTATACTCATCTGGTAAAATAATGTGACTTGGAAAGCGCTTACCCAGGTAAGCGTTTGGTAAATGGCCCCTCAGTTACATTTGGATTTTCTATAGATTCATCTAGGGCTTGTCGTAATCATTCAAAATATATATAGGTATATACGAAAGATCGTATGAAAAGTTGAGTTAATGCGAGAAGTGTGAGTAGTGGATCTGAACCATTTTCATCACTTTTATTCTCAAGTTCACTCATGAGTCGTGCTTGATACAGGGACTGATTTGGTGCAAGTGCATCTTATTCTGATGTGCATAAAATGATTGATGATCATTCTCACTTCAACTAAGCTTGTCACTATAACCCAACCTTACGAACATCACCGAATATTAGATTATCACATATGGATTTTCTATAGATTATATAGTTATATCTTGATTTTTTTATAGATTCTCACTATTGGACCGATCCCAAAAATTTGGGCCCTCTTCCAAGTGGACGAAGTGTAACTTGGTCGACTAGCCCCATCTCTGCTAAAAATTGGGATTAATTATAGGCCTACCAACTGAACTTGAGTACAACTGTTTTCTTAAAAAGTATTTTATAAATGAAAATACATATAAATGTTCTATACCTTCTATTGAATTATGATGTTTGAAATTACGCACTAAAATACAACTTAAATTCTACATTTACTAATATTTTATATTAAATATTTGTTCTGTTATAACAACTCAAAAAATCAATCTAGATGCATATAATATATCCTTGTCCAACTTTGATTTTTAAAGAAATCTCATAATTGGTCTCGAATTTTCGAACCGTAATCGATTGTAATATGCCATGCACGAGACGGGGCGATGGGTGTGTGTGTTTTCAAAGTGGTAGATCTCAATGGTGGATGAGGGAATGGGTGTGTGTATACGTGCAAGTGTATGTATGCTTGTGTAGTTACACGTACTACCATTTGGTTCCTTGTAAGTGCATATATGCTTGTGTCCATATTTGTTTGTTATTGTGTTTGTTTTCATGCTAGAATGTTATATTTAGTCTTTTTAAAAAGAATTAGTGGGGAAATTTAAATGCACAAAATGTCCTCATCATTAATAGAGAAAATTAATGGAGTTACTTATGGATAATCACCTTCGGAACAAAACGAAAACTATAGGAATGATTTGTACAGTTATCAAAGTTTAGGTCCATTTTCAAAGATTTCACTAAACTGAAGGGACCAAAAGTAAAATTCACTATTTAATAAAATAAAGCCACGATATAACCCAAATATAAATCTAAAGCTTATTGTTATTGGGCCAAATAGCCCAATCAGGCGTTATAACACATTCGCATAAAATGGTTATATATATATATAGCAATACAAATCCAATACGACGAAAAAATAAACATAAACCATTTATTTGGCCAATGAAAAAGTTTGGGCGATAAGCGCAATACGTCGATCGTAGAAGAACACATCATAATTTTTTAGCCGGATTTCTAAAAAGATTATTTGTTTTTTCATATAATGCGTGATATAGATAGCTTATTAACTAAGTTATATTTGAATTCTTATAATAGATTCATCTAGGGTATCTAGGGTTTGTTTTGTTGTAATCATTCAAGAGATGTTAGGTGTGTAAAGGAAGATCACATAAGGTTATTTGAACTATTAATCACTTTTACATTTAAGTCCATCCATGTCCATGAATCATTTCCTAACCTTACCCTTCTCTCAAAACCTACCTCTTTCACCGTTATTCCTTTGGAAATCGACACTCTCCTTCCCGATTCATCGCTATACTTGTGCACGTTGATCTATCTCAACAATTGATGAGTGTGTACCCTTTGTCCCACATGTGCATCTGGTATGAGCGTAAACACTATTCCTGTAGGGTACTCGCTAATTTACTTCTCCCATGATGCCATCAGCACTGCTAATTTACTTTTCCCATGATGCCCATCAACACTGCTTAATTTACTTCTCCCATGATGTCCATCATTAATGCGGGTGCCTCAAAGGGTGGTATCTAGTCATCTACTCTTTTATTTATCACTCTACTTTCTTGATCAATGTCTAGTCCTATTGCACAATATTGTTTTATCTATCTCACTTATTACTTAACTAATCATTTAGATATGTAACCTATGTTTTAATTAAATTCATGATTTTGTGACCTATTTCTTTAATGAACACATACTCATCAAACAATATTAAAATATCTTTTATTATATACTTAATACTCATCTTATAATCACACACAATCACAAAAAATAACATTAACAAATTATTAAAAACTGAGTATTAAAATAAATGAACCAATTATAAAAACTAGGTATTGAAATGAACTTTAAATATTATGTTTACTTGAAACTTCGTTCAGTATTAAACACAAGGTTGATAGCTATAAAACAAATTGACAACAAACAAAATTCACATTTTATGCTGGAATTTTGTTTTTCATTACTATGTATGTTTACATTTAATGAGCTTATCGGCTTCTCATCAAATCTACATATACTCTACATCTGTCTTGCTTTTTCTAATGAAAAAAACAAAAGAAACTATGATAGGTATAACTAGTAAGAAATCGAATAAACCTGTACTGGAAGAGGCTATTTGAAATCACATTTCCTTTGTAGAGTCTATGTATGCTCATAAAATCGCTTGACTCAACTTAATGGATAAAGCATTGTAATGGTCACAAGATTACTGGCAAAGTTGGTCACCAAACTATTTCCTTTGTTCTAAACATCTACTTCGTCAACCTTCTGAAAAGCATTTTTAAGTTCTTGTATTAATGCCAAATAGAACTCGTAGCTAATTGAAACTACACTCATGACAAAAACACCATGATTTTGAAGAACTAATTTTATAGCAAAAAAAATAGGCCTCCTAAGTCTAACGAAGTTGGCTAGAGAAGCACCAAATCCACATCTAGCATCACTTGCATCCAAATCCACCATGACTACATCAAACCTAGAATTCAAACAACCAACATTAGCATGCAAATCATGGTGTTCTGTTGTGTTAGTCAGCACGTAACCGTTTTAATCAACTGGACAACATTTGCATGATATAGGCTCATAGAATTCCAATCTTTTAACCTAAAAGTCCCGCCTTGCAATGCTAAAAAAGCCCATCGTAATACACTCCAACAACCTTAAACCCAATTGAGTGTCAAGTAACTTAACAAAACACCAACTCCAACCCCTAGACACCAAACTGTTGAAATAACCCCATGTTGAACATGTCGCTCGAGATGTGAAATGATTAATTAAATCCCATAAACCATAGCATTCAATATTTGGGAACCAAAAGTCCAAAACCCTTGTATCAACCTTAAACTCCACTTCATTCATTTTCTTCAAACCTGGCAACTCTAAATCCAAATTAGCGATGCTACCGTCTCTAATATTAGGAATGAGAGGGTACCTTAGTTTATCAAACTAGGCATTCCTTTAAACCTCGATCTCCTTCTCCTTCTGAAATCTCTTTTGCTATCGGGTTTACTTTTCACTTCAACATCTTCAACAAGAAATTCACCAACAAAGGGGTCCATGAATGTATTTATAGTCACGCGAAAACACCAAAGTATCTTCATAAGTCAACAATTCAGGTTCAGATAAACCCTTTTGAACGCACACTTCGGGATGCAAAATGATTGCTAATGATTTCAATTCCTTTTCTAGTTTCTAGTTCTCCTCATCAACGACAAGAATGCCGGAGGGTGAACATAAATGGAGGTTACTGAATTTAAGCGAGGAATATTACCGATAACGCCGAGGCTGGAGACGCTAGAGTAGATGAGTATGAGCTGAAATTGGCCGGATTCAGTAGAGAAGATCCAATTTGATTCTCGGTGGGCTAGTATAATCATGGTGCAATTATTGGGACATCGTTATCAAAGGTAAAACAGAGAAAAAAACCAATTGAAAAAATAGTAGTTGTTACAAATTCATTAAAAAAAAGAATAAAAAAGTATACGGATGATTGAAATGGTGGGCTTTTCCTTCCTTTTTTCTTGTACATGAATTCCTGGATTCCCATTGCTAGGGTCAACACTCTTTCATGTAATCATGTTATGTGCCATTTGATTATTTGAATGTAAAGTCATGCATTTTTATTTTAAAATTACTAACTACTATAATAGGTAACTTTTTATTTTTATTATAATTAACATTAGTAAACTTCAACATAACCATTTTTATTTTTTGAAATTTTCAAAATTACCAATTAACTTGATGTCTTGATCCCCACCAAGTGACCAAATCGCTATGGAACCATTTAGATCACCCCTGTAGACATGTTGCTGAGATTTGAGTTTGATGATATTGAAACTGCACAACCCTCTACACCCAGTTAAATTTTCTTTATCCAAAATAAATGAAGTCGAACAACAAAGATCGAACATTGTGTTCGAGTTCAGGGACACACAAAGACCAATGACCAATGCCCTCAAACAACCATTAATGAATATTCAATTAAATTTACAATAACTCTATTTTGCTTCTAACTATAACCTTACATTGATATAAACTTGCTTAAAACAAATCACGAATAAGGGGCCGTTTACTTAAACACTTACCCGGTAAGTGCTTACCGGTGAAATTGAACATTATCACCTACCATATTGGACAAAACTTTAGTCTCTCAAAACGATATCGTACGCAACAATTGAACCGGTATGCTCTTACCGGGTTAGAATTGTAGATCTCACTTACCGGGTAAGACTCTCGGTTCATGCTACCGCTCTTATCGGGTAAGATTGTAGTCCTTTTCATGATTGTTCCCTAAGGTAAATTGACCCGGTAAGCACTTACCGGATAAGCGTAAAGTAAACGGCCCTAACATTTTTATATCTATCTTGGTTATAAAACTAGTGAAAAAGATGATAGCTTCTAATCATGTTCATCTATGGACCTTCAACTAATAATGTTATACAATATTGGTCCCTAGATTTTAAAAAGTTTTATCAAAATTGAAAGATCGCAAACTCTCAAACCCTATAAATACCAATTGGAGGTTCGATTTCAAATCAAACGTATACTTTTTTCCTTTGTTGATGAAATTCGTAACAACAATTCCCTCCAATTTCTTCAACTGATTTCCCTTTTCCATTTCAAACCCTAGCAATGTCGCTGGATCCATCAAAAGTCGAAACCCTAATTCCATCTCAGTTCTTCGTCTTCAACCTTCCGAATCCCCTTACACACGACTGCTATCTCCGCGGTCCACTCCTCCGCATCGCCGTCCTCGATTCCCCAAAACCTCACTCCGGCGACGATGTCCCGATCGTCGCCGGCATGATCGTACCGGCCCACCGTGAATCGGACTGGATCTTCTCCACCGAATCCGGCCAGTCTCATCTCCTCCACAGCTACCCCAAAGTCTCCCGCCTCGTCCTTATCGGTAACTTTCCTCCCGATAATTCCATTTCCTCCATCTACGTCCACCCTCCGGCCTCTCGTTTCGCCCGTAGGGAGAAAGAGAAGCTAGAAAAGGAATTGAGACGGTTACTAATCGCTTTGCATCCCAAAGTGTGTTTTGATAAAGGCGTTCCCAATCCCGAATTCCGAACGTATGAAGATACCACGGTGTTTAGGGTTACGATATGTACGGCTACGGGCCCTCTTGTTGGTGAATTTCTTGTGGAAGATGTTGAAGTGGAAACTAAACCTGGTGGGAGAAGGGATTTCAGAAGGAGATTGCGGTTTAAACGAACGCCGAATTTGATACAATCGGAGGTCCGTCTTATTCCTAGTCTTGTTACTGAGTGGTTGGATGAATGATTTGAATTTAGATTTGGCAAGATTAAAGAAAATGAATGAGGTGAAGTTTAACGTTGATCCAAGGGTTTTGATCCCCACATACTTGAAGGCTATGGTTTCCGGGCTTTTCATGATCGTTCCACCTCTCGACCAGCGCGTCAAATCCGGGATCGTCCCGAGAGCTTTGTGTTTAGGGGTCGGAGGCGGTGCTTTGTTACATTTCTTGAACGCTCGGCTCGGGTTTCACGTTGTTGGAGTGGATTCCGATGGGGCTGTTTTGGGCGTTGCAGAGCAGCGTTTTGGGTTACGTGTTGGGAATTGTATGAGCATAGTTCCCGACGATGCTGCCCGAGTGGTCGAAGAGGTTTCCTGCAGACTATCACAACAGAGCACCCATGGTTTGCCTGATTGTTTGCATTCTAAGTTTGATGTAGTCATGGTGGATTTGGATGCAAGTGATGCTAGATTTGGCATTGGAGGTCCTCCAGACAACTTCGTTAAAGAGCCTTTTCTTCGGGCCGCGAAATTAGTTCTTCATGATCATGGTGTTTTTGTCATGAACGTAGGTCGTGTTAACCACGACATCTACATTTTATTGGTGCTAGAACTTAAAACCCTTTTTGACACGGTCTTTCGAATAGTTGTTGGGAATCAAGAGAATTACGTTCTCGTGGCCACCTTGCCGCCAATAGAACATCCTCCTGACCATTACTGTGCGTTTTCCAAAAGGCTGAGAGAAGCGGTTTCAAGAGAATATATAGGCTCTATTAAGGAGGTGTGATTTCAAAGAGACTTCTTGCAGTGCAGGTTTATTGGGTTTCTTACTAGTTGCACCCATCATACTTTTGTTTTGTTTTGTTTTTCATTAGATAAGCAAACTAATTGATGTATAGTATATGTAGATTTGATGAGAAGCAGAGAGGTCATTAAATGTAAAGATACATAGTAATGAAGAACAAGATTTTTCTACAAAAAATGTGAATTCTGTCTGCTGTCCATTTGTTTTGTTTATTGATTTTAGTGTTGCACCAGATTCTGGTTTAATGTCTTTCATTTCAGTTAAAATGTGGTGTTCTTACAAAGGGATGCATCTGTGTTTGTTTAGAGCCCATATTCTGCTATTTGGCTTGCTGTTGGAGGTATCAGATTTGGGGCTGGTAACCAGGTTTTTGATTTTATTGTTGCATCATAACCTGGTTGTAATTCATGACTAGACTTTTTATTTTTCTGGTTTTAGAGAATTGAAGCAAAGTGTATGTATGGTTTAGTTGTTTAGATGGAGGTTGTTCAAGGATCCAAGATTGTTGTTGTTTGATGTTAGTAATCTGCCCCTGATTTTGGTTATACTCCTCCAATGATAAATCACAATTGGGGCTTTTATTTTTGTTATATTTAGGTTTGTAATTCTCTTATCAGATATAGAGCTAGGTTTGTAATTTTCATATCGGATATAAACGCTTACCAGTAAAATTGAATGCTATAATATCACCTACCATGACAATATTTTAGTCTCTCAAAACAGTATCGTATGCAACAATTTACCCGGTAAGCGTTTATCGGGTAAAATTCGTCAATCTCACTTACTGGGTAGGATTATCGGATTGTAGTCCTTGTAGGGTTTGTTGTAACCATTCAATAGATATTTAGGACAACTTGTCTCAAAACAAGTCCATCCATGTCAATGTCAACTTGTAGCGTGGCGATATGCGCATTACACCCAACCCTACACTTCTCTCAAAACCAACCTCTTTCGCTATTATTCCTTTGGAAATTGGCATCCTCCTTCCCGATTCATCGCTATACTTGTCCATGTTAATCTATCTCAACAGCTGATGTGTGGTGTACCCCATGTGCACCTGGGTCTGAGCATAAACACCATTCATCGGCTAATGACATGTATTCACTAATTTACTTCTCCCATGATGCCCAACAGCCCGTTGCAGACTGCAGTGCAATGCGGATGCCTCAAAGGATGGTGTCTAGTCATCTACTCTTTTTAAATCAATGTCTACTAACCGTTACACAATATTATTTTATCTATCTCACTTATTTCTTAACTGATCATTTAGATATGTAACTTTATCGTTTAACTAAATTATATGATTTTGTGGCCTATTTCTTTAATGAGCTCATACTCATCAAAAGTAATATTAAAATATATTTTAAAATTATATACCTAAATAGCTTCATAATTATAATCTATATTCTACCAAAGAATAACTGAACAAACCAACACTTTTTCCATATTCGGTTACTTAAAAACCCAACCAACGTTTTGTAACCAAATTATTTGTTTAGTTAAATTAATTACGTCATCATAGATACTTTTCGGTGAATGAATATAATTATTTTTCAACATTGTTAATCAATGTAGTGAGTAGCGACATTTTACTGTAATTAGAATTCTACAATACACCGGTTCTTACTAAAATGGATGCCCAATGGATTTCCCAAAACTGTTGACAATTAGGATAATTGTTTTATGTTTGGATAATTCTTTTATGTTGTATAATGATTAGATATCCAATTGTAATAGGATTGGATCACATAAGAATTTTCAACATTCAAATTGGATCAGTCGGTTCTTGAATGACATTCCAAAACCGACCAATCCAATCCGACAAATCCATCAAACCATCATCCAACTATCTATTCGATTATATATCCCATCATAGTTAATTTAATTATATATATAGGTAGAATATATATTAAAACAATTAATCATCCACTAGATATCGGATGGACTTAATTTTATCCAATTTGGATAATATTGGTTGGATCCAATAAAATCCAATAGATATTCGATAAGAACTTCTAATGGATGGAATCAAACTGATTCAGTAATCCATTGAATTGGAAGATTTCAACATTCAAATGGATAATTGAATCGGTTCGTTCCACTCACACCCCACTTATTTTAACATGAAAATAAAACACAATTTACTTCTAAAACATTAAATACGCTTATATCTTCACTTTTTATATTCTATTTTATGCTTCTGAAACTTTTATTTTATTGTCTTAAACTTTTTTTATACAACTTATATATTTTGATTAATTAACGTAATTTATTAAATGTTAATAAATAAAAAGATATAAAAAAAGATATAGAAAATAACAGAAAACTACTTAAATTTTGTATTCATCGTCTTATTTTAATTGTTTTGAAAAGAACTTTATAATATTTATCGTCTTATTTTTTTGTCATACGTTAACTAATTATATAATTAATCAGAATATATAATCAGTTGTTTTTTTTATTGATTTACAATTATTAAAAGTAAGTATTTAAATATACTTTATATATTATGTTTACTTGAAATTTTATTACTATTAAACACAAGATTGATAGCTATAAACAAATTGACAACAAACAAAAATTCACATTTTTTGTTGGAATTTTGTTCTTCATTACTATGTATGTTTACATTTACTGAGCTTTTCGGCTTCTCATCAAATCTACGTATACTTTACAATTGTCTTGATTTTTCTAATGAAAAAACAAAAGAAACTATGATAGACATACCTAGTAAGAAATCAAATAAACCTGTACTGGAAGAGGCTCTTGGAAATCATATTTCCTTTACCGAGTCTATGTATGCTCCTGAAATCGCTTGTCTTAACTTTATGGATAAAGCATTGTAATGGTTAGTGGTCACAAGATGCTAGTGGCAACAAGGTGGGCACAAAACACTACTCTCTTCGTTCTAAACATCTATTTCATCAACCTTGTGAAAAAACATTTTTAAGTTCTTGTACCAATGCCAAATAGAACTTGTAACTAAGAGAAACTACATTCATAACAAAAACACCATGATTTTGAAGAACTAATTTTGTAGCAAAAAAAATAGGCCTCCTAATGAAGTTGGCTAGACTAGCACCAAATTCACATCTAGGGTCCCTTGCATCTATATCCACCATGACTACATCAAAGTTAGAATTCAAACAACTAGCATTAGCCTGCAAAATCATGGATGCTTTGTTGTGTTAGTCAGCATGTAACTGTTTTAATCAACTGGACAACATTTGCACAAAATAGGTTCATAGAATTTCTATCTTTTAACTTAAAAGTCCACCTTGCAACGCTAAAAAAGCCTCATCGTAATACACCCCAACAACCTCAAACCAATCGAGTGTTCAAAAGTTCAAATAACTTATCAGAATTCAGAGCACCAACTCCAACTCATAGACACCAAACTCTTGAAATAACCCCATGTTGAATCTGCCGCTCGAGATGTAAAATGATCAAGTAAATCCATAAACCATAGCATTCAAGTATTTGGTAACCAAACCCTCGTATCAACCTTAAACTCCACTTCATTCATTTTCATCAAAGCTGGCAAATCTAAATCTAATAAGCGACGTTACCGTCACTAATAGTAGGAAGGAGAGGGAGCTCTAATGTATCAAACTAGGCATTCTTGTAAACCTCGACTTCCTTCTGAAATCTCTTTTGCTATCGCGTTTACCTTTCACTTCAACATCTTCAACAAGAAATTCACCAACAAAGGGACCCATAAATGTATTTATACTCACAAGAAACCACCATAGTACCTTCGTAAGTAAAGAATTCGGGTTCAGAAAACCCTTTTGAAAACACACTTTAGGATGCAAAACGATTGCTAATGATTTCAATTCCTTTTCTAGTTTCTAGTTCTCCTTATCGACGACAAGAGTGGCTAGAGGGTAACCATAAATGGATGTTCTCTAGACATTCAGCTTAATTACAATGTTATACAAATACGGAAGGTGATACTTCCACTTAATAAATTGATTCATCCAAAGGAGTGTTAGCCTAGTGGTAAGGCTTGGGCACTACATAGTGGTGAACCCGAGTTCGAGCCCTGGGGGACACATTCTGGAGGTACGGGGGCTTCGACCCCGGGCTACATGCTTTAGCAGTCGGGCTTCGGCCCAAAATTGCCGAGGATTAGTCTGGGCCCAATGTGGTATGAGATACCCCTTCCAAAGAAAACATGAATGATTCACTAACTTATACATTAGTTTCAATTTTAAAAAATGTTCACTAACTTGATCAATCAATTCATTAAATAGAATTATCATCTCCCATATAATTTAAAAAGTAAAAATTACATTAAAAAGTCACCAATTCTTACAATATTGGTCCAAACGAGAAAGATCGCAAACCCTATAAATTGGAATTGGAGGTCCAATTTCAAATCAAACGTATACTTTTTTTCATAACAACAATTCCCTCCAATTTCTTCAACTGATTTCCCTTTTCCGTTTCAAACCCTAACCCTAACAATGTCGATAATTCCATCAAGAGTCGAAACCCTAATTGCATATCAGTTCTTCAATTTCACCGTTCCGAATCCCCTTACGCACGACTGCTACCTCCGCAGTCCACTCCTCCGCATTGCCCTCCTCGATTCTCCAAAACCTCCCTCCGGCGATGATGTTCCGCTTGTCGCCGCCATGATCGTACCGGCCCACCGTGAATCGGATTGGATCTTCTCCACCCAATCCGGCCAGTCTCAGCTCCTCCACAACCACCCCAAGGTCTCCCGCCTCGTCCTTATCGGTAACGTTCCTCCCGAGAATTCCGTTTCCTCCATCTACGTCCGCCCTCCGGCCGCTCTTTCCGGTCGTAAGGAGAAAGAGAAGCTAGAAAAGGAATTGAGACCGTTACTAATCGCTTTGCATCCCAAAGTGTGTTTCCAAAATGGCATGCCGGAGCCCCGATTCCTAACGTATGAAGATACCGCGGTGTTTAGGGTTACGATATGTACGGATACGGGCCCTCGTGTCGGTGAATTTCTTGTTGAAGATGTTGAAGTGGAAACTAAATCTGGTGCGAGAAAAGATTTCAGAAGGAGATTGCGGTTTAAACGAACGCCGAATTTGATACAATCGGAGGTCCGTCTTATTCCTAGTGCTGTTACTGATGGTTGGATGAATGATTTGAATTTAGATTTGGCAAGATTAAAGAAAATGAATGAGGTGAAGTTTAACGTTGATCCAAGGGTTTTGATCCCCACATACTTGAAGGCTATGGTTTCTGGGATTTTCTTGATCGTTCCACCTCTCGAACTGCGGCTCCAATCGGGGATCACCCCGAGAGCTTTGTGTTTAGGGGTCGGAGGCGGTGCTTTGTTACATTTTTTGAACGCTAAACTTGGGTTTCACGTTGTTGGAGTGGAGTCCGATGGGGTTGTTTTGGGTATTGCACAGCAGCGTTTTGGGTTACGGGTTGGGGATCGTATGAACATATTTCACAAGGATGCTGCCGGATTTCTCGAAGTGGTTTCCGGTGGACTATCACAACAGAGGACCGATGGTTTGCCTGATTGTTTGCATTCTAAGTTTGATGTAGTCATGGTGGATTTGGATGCAAGAGATGCTAGATCTGGCATTGCTGCTGGTCCTCCAGCCAACTTCGTTAAAGGGCCTGTTCTTCGGGCCGCGAAATTAGTTCTTCATGATCATGGTGTTTTTGTCATGAACGTAGTTCTTGTTAACGATGAGATCTATTCCGCATTGGTGGTAGAACTTAAGACTGTTTTTCACAAGGTCTTTCAAATAGTTGTTCGGAATCAAGGGAATTACGTTCTCGTGGCCACCTTGTCGCCAACAGCACGTCCTAACCTTTGCAGTGCTTTTTCCGCCATGCTGAGAGAAGCGGTTTCAAGAGAATATATAGACTCTATGAAGAAAGTGTGATTCCAAAGAGACTTCTTGCTGTACAGGTTTATTGGGGTTCTTACTAGTTACACCCATCATACTTTTGTTTTGAATTGTTTTTCATTAGGAAAGCAAGACAATTGATGTACAGTATATGTAGATTTGATGAGAAGTAGAGAGTTCATTAAATGTAAACATACATAGTAATGAAGAACAAGATTTTTCCACAAAAAATGTGAATTCTGTCTGCTGTCCATTTGTTTTGTTTATTGCATCAGATTCTGGTTTAATGTCTGTGTTGAGATTTTAGGGAAAATTTCATCTTTCATTTCAGTTAAATTATGGTGTTCTTACAAAAGGGATGCATCTGTGTTTGTTTAGAGCCCATATCCTGCTATTTGGCTTGCTGTTGGTGGTATCAGATTTGGGGCTGGTAATCAGGTTTTTGATTTCATTGTTGCATCATAACCTGGTTGTAGTTCATGACTAGACTTTTTATTTTTCTGGTTTTTGAGAATTGAAGCAAAGTGTATGTATGGTTTAGTTGTTTAGATGGAGGTTGTTCAAGGATCCAAGATTGTTGTTGTTTGATGTTAGTAAATCTGCCCCTGATGTTGGTTATACTCCAATGATAATCACAATTGGGGCTTCTATGTTTGGCTATATTTAGGTTTGTAATTTTCTTATCTTATATAGTGCTAGCCCATTTTAGGGGTCGTTTACTTGAAGACTTACCTGGTAAAGGTAAAATTGATCGGACAACATTTTAGTCTCACAAAACGGTATCGTATGCAACAATTTACCCGCTAAGCGTTTATCGGGTAAGATTCGTCAATCTCACTTACTGGGTAGAGTGGTAGACTCTCGATTCATGATTTTCGCTCTTACAGGGTATGATTCTAGTCTTTGTCATGTTCATCCAGCAAGGTAAACTGACCTGGTACAACAAGCACTTACTAGTTAAGCATTAAGTAAACAACACCTTAGTTAACCCTTCTTGAATGAAAGTTTTCGGGCTTCCACCCCTTTCTTCTAGAAAATAAAGTAAAAATAACTATCTAATGACAAGTTAACGAAACTATCATCCTGTTCCGCTGGGAATGGATTTCCATGTACATCTCATTTTTTTTGCTCCATATACATTCTTTGTTTGGTTTACATGTTTGTCTAAATTTTAACAAGGACCACTGATTTTGAAAAATTATAAAAAATATAAAATACAAGAGAGGCCTACAGCGTGTAGCTTAGTTGACAAATGGGTGAAGTGACTTTGTCGAAATACATAAGAGGTCCTGGGATCAAACTCGTAGCTAAGAGGAACTACATTCATGACAAAAACACCATGATTTTGAAGAACTAATTTTGTAGCAAAAAAAATAGGCCTCCTAACGAAGTTGCCTAGAGGAGCACCAAATCCACATCTAGGGACGGATTTAGAATTTTTTTTAAACGGTGTCACCATTTAACTATAAAAAACATATATAAAGAAAATTTTCACAAAATCTCTATTGGTCTAATGGTTGGTTCATTGCATTTCTATGGTGAAGTCTCAAGTTCAATTCTTAGTACAAGCAATTTTTTTTTATATAAACACTAAATTTGAAATTAAAAGCAAAAATCTAAAAAAGTGTCTCTAATAGGACTTAAACCCATGACCTTATAGTTATAAGGCAAGTAACTAACCAACTCAACCAAAGAATACTTATGTCCTTATTGTAGTTTCAAAATATATATGGTGGCACACGACAAATTGATACGATGACACCGTAATTTTTTACACTACGACGGAGGAATTTAACGGTGGTCCGTGCCACCGTGTGCCCCTAAATAGCTCCGTCCCTGTCCACATCTAGCATCACTTGCATCCAAATCCACCATGACCGCCGATCAATGTTATTACCACCGGGGGGAAGGGACCCAGTCACCATGCCATAGGAAAGGAAGAATATAATTTCTTACCATAGTATTTTTAAGTGGTGCCCCCACCTTCATCAACCCTTTCCCCCCATTGGCTACTTACCCAAAATCATTTCTCTTCATGTTGTATTTGATTTCCTAGCTTCTATTCTCATGCTATTAATCTATGTATTATCATTACTAGTTTTAATCCCGTGTAATACACGGGATAATTTCGAAAAATTAAGTCATGCCAAAAACCTTATATTACAAATATGAATTGTTGTGCTATTGATCTTTTAACATCAATATTATTTTCTATCAAATACATTAATTATATTAAAAAAAGTACAAACTTTATTTATTTTTAGTTTAATTCAATTGATATCAAATTATCAACAACGAAAATATAACAAAGACATTTTATAGATCAAACTATAAATTATCTTTGACTTTAAAATGACGTTAATATACTTTCACATATAAAGAGAAAGGTATACATACAAAGGTGTAATTGGAAGAAATATAATAATGGATACGTTTAACATTAATTTGTTATAAAAATATTAATTAACTATTATATTAAAACTCAATGATTACCTTCATTATGTTTAAAATGAAATATTTATTTTCTATTTGATGACGTTTATCAATTAGTTATATGAATACAAATATAAATTATTATATAATGTGGAGAAGAAAACTTAGTTATGCTTCTACTGATGTAGATCAAAAATCTAAAAAAAAAATCAGGAGAAAATCAAACCATATGATTTAGTTCATCATAAGAAAACAATGACACAAATTTTCTTACCATTCTTCAAATAATTGCAAAAACAAATAATAAAATAAATTTTATGTATGAATATTCTTCGAAAAAATGGTTGACGAACTTACCTAAGACGTTTGCAAAAAGAGCAATGGAGGAACTTGAAAAATTAAAATGGAAAAGGTTGAATCTGCTTAGTATTTAAATATCAATTTAGGGAGAGAGATAGAGATATAGATGACTTCATACCAATAGATAGAGATAAAGTTTCTTATATTTAATAGATAATTTTGAATTAATTTTTTAATAATTTTAAATTTTGAATCAGTGTCATTTTAGGGAGAGAGATAGAGATATAGATGACTTCATACCAATAGATAGAGATAAAGTTTGTTATATTTAATAGATAATTTTGGATTATTTTTTAATAATTTTAAATTTTGAATCAGTGGCATGTGTCAACATATGACACATATCCATATGATGTGGCAATGGCTCACCAGAGCGCGACACGTGTCAATGAGTTACTCAGAGCGCGACACATGTCAAATTAGTTACTCTTTTATTATATATAGATTTACTTTTAATTTAATAATTAATTATTTGCTTATTTTTATTTGTTTATTTTGGTGTGTAATGATTATTGTCTAAGTTTTTTAATGAGAGAATGTTAATTTAATTTAGGTTAATGAAGATCCATTTGTTTTTGTTTATTGTTAACTAAAAAATTGTTGATTTAGGTTAGAATTTGTTTGAAGTTAAATCATTAATGAATATCTTCTAAAAGAAGAAAACTTGTAAAAAGTAATTTCTTACTCATTCATTTGTCCCATGTAAGTGTTACATTTATATATCAGTCTGTCTTAAGATAAGTGTCTATTTTCAAAAGTTAATTTCTACTTTTTAGTTTTACTCTCAATTATGAACGAAGAAATTCATTCTTTTTTTATTATCAAGGGTAATATTGCAATTTAGTTAAGTGTAAAAATTACACATTCTTAGAAATGTTAATTAATGTGTGCCCCCACTCTTCAAATATACTATATTCGTCACTGACCATGACTACATCAAACCTAGAATTCAAACAACCAGCATTAGCATGTAAATCATGGGTATTCTGTTGTGTTAGTCAACACGTAACCGTTTTAATCAACTGGACAACATTTGCACGAAATAGGCTCATAGAATTCCAATCTTTTAACATAAAAGTCTGCCTTGCAACGCTAAAAAAGCCTCATCGTAATACACCCCAACAACCTTAAACCCAATTGAGTGTTCGAGTAACTTAACAGAACACCAACTCCAATCCCTAGACACCAAACTGTTGAAATAACCCCATGTTGAATCTGTCGCTCGAGATGTGAAATGATCAATTAAATCCCATAAACCATAGCATTCAAATATTTGAGAACCAAAACCCTTGTATCAACCTTAAACTCCACTTCATTCATTTTCTTCAAATCTGGCAACTCTAAATCCAAATTAGCGATGCTACCGTTACTAATAGTAGGAATGAGAGGGAGCCCTAGATGTATGAAACTAGGCATTCTTTTAAACCTCGATCTCCTTCTGGAATTTCTTTTGCTATCGCAGTTACCTTTCACTTCAACATCTTTAACAAGAAATTCACCAACAAAGGGGCCTATGAATGTATTTATAGTCACGCGAAAACACCAAAGTTATCTTCATAAGTCAATAATTCGGGTTCAGTATAAACCCTTTTACACACATACTTTGGGATGCAAAATGATGGCTAATGATTTCAATTTCTTTTCTGGTTTCTAGTTCTCCTGGAGTATTGAGGGCAAGAGTGGCTGGAGGGTGACCATAAATGGATGTTCTCCTAATGTCTAGGCCTTCAAGGCTTCGACTTATAATGTTATACAAATACGGGATGTGATATTTTCACTTAATAAATTAATTCATCCAAAGAAGATGATTCATTAAACTTATACATTAGTTTCAATTTTCAAAGGTGTTCACTAACTTAATCAATCAATTTATTAAAGGGAATACTTCTTCAAAAAGTATTAAATTATCCCCAATATACTATCGTGTGTATCAACCTATAAAAATTCATTTTGTATGTATCAAACTTTATTTTTCATCCTTTTGTGTGTACGATGACCTTCTCAACCGGTCATCAGCCGATACAGGCAGTTGGACGGTGGCCGGAGGTGTTTTGCGACGAGATGACAGTTTTGGGTTATGTAATGTCAATTTTGGGTGGTTTTGGGTGGTTTTGGATGGTCGACGGCGGCGGCGGTGGTGGTGGTGGTGACAATGGTAGAGGTGGACGACAGTGGAGATCGGCGGTGATGGTGGAGATAGGTTGCGAAGGAGGTCAACGGTGGTGGTGGTGGTAAACGATGCTAGATGTGGGCGGCGATAGAGGTCGGCGGTAGAGGTTGGCGGTGGAGGTCGGCTGTGGAGCTCGGCGGTGGATATCGGTAGAGGTGGCTTGGGAAGGTCGGATGTGGCCGGAGAAGACCGCCAGAAAAGACCGGTGGAGGTCGGCGATGGGGATATCGGTAGAGGAGGCCGGAGAAGAAGGTCGGATGTGGCTGGAGAAGACCGCCAGAAAAGACCGGTGGAGGTCGGCGGTTGATATCGATAGAGGTGGCCGGAGAAGAAGGTCGGATGTGGCCGGAGAAGACCGCCGGAGTTACCGGCTAACTCGGTTACCGGTCATTTTGTAACACAAAAGGCTGAAAAATAAAGTTTGATATATATATAAAAGAAATTTTTATAGGTTGATACACACAATAGTATATTGGGATAATTTGATACATTATGATGAAGTATTCCTTTATTAAATGGAATTATCATCTCCCATAAAAAGTAGGGGTGCAAACGGGTTGGGTTGATCGGGTTGAGGGCGTTTCGAGAATTCAACCCGATGTTGTCGGTTTGAAACTTTTTCAACCCAACCCAACCCAAACAAAAGTTCAACCCAACCCAACCCGTTCGGGTTGATTGAGTTGATCGGGTTGGTCGGGTTATGTTTAAAGTTAGATAATAAACCTAAAAATGATGAATAATTAAAAGGTTAAAGACGATTTATGTAGTGTTTCCGGATATTGCCGTACACAAAACTATTTTTCTTAGTTTTCATGTGTATGTGTGCGTATATATGACTTAACACACACATATACATATTTAAGTTATAAAGAAATGGAGAATAGATTTAAAGTGTGTGTGTGTGTGTGTGTATATATATATATGAAGAGGCTATGCAATGGTGTAATTATCTAATGTACATATTAATATGAGTTTAACAATCAAATAAATTAAAAAATATAAAGAAATATCGGGTTCATC
Organism: Centaurea solstitialis; assembly: GCA_030169165.1. Classification (NCBI taxonomy): domain Eukaryota; kingdom Viridiplantae; phylum Streptophyta; class Magnoliopsida; order Asterales; family Asteraceae; genus Centaurea; species Centaurea solstitialis. Next base: position 8,547,305 of record CM058046.1, read on the forward strand.
GGTTGGTCGGGTTGGGTTGGGTTCGCATGATGCTAATTCGATATCAACCCAATACCTTCGGTTTGAGAAAAATTCAACCCGATTAGACGTCGGGTTGCTTCGGGTTGATTTATTTTGCATCGGGTTGGGTTGGGTTGATCGGGTTGATCGGGTTCGTCGGGTTTTTGAACACCCCTAATAAAAAGTACATTAAAGTAAAAATTAGTAAAATACATTAAAAAGTCCCCCATTCTTACAATATTGGTCCAAACGAGAAAGATCGCAAAACCCTATAAATGGGAATTGGAGGTCCAATTTCAAATCAAACGTATACTTTTTTCCTTTCTTGATGAAATTCGTAACAACAATTCCCTCCAATTTCTTCAACTGATTTCCCTTTTCCATTTCAAACCCTAACCCTAGCAATGTCACTGGTTCCATCAATAGTCGCAACCCTAATTCCATCTCAGTTCTTCGTTTTCACCCTTTCGAATCCCCTTACACACGACTGCTATCTCCGCGGTCCACTCCTCCGCATCGCCGTCCTCGATTCTCCAAAACCTCCCTCCGGCAACGATGTTCCGACTGTCGCCGCCATGATCGTACCAGCCCACCGTGAATCGGACTGGATCTTCTCCACCGAATCCGGCCAGTCTCATCTCCTCCACAGCAACCCCGACGTCTCCCGCCTCGTCCTTATCGGTAACTTACCCCCCGGTGATTTCGTTTCCTCCATCTACGTCCGCCCTCCGGCAAATCTTGCCGCCCGTAGGGAGAAAGAGAAGCTAGAAATGGAATTGGGACCGTTACTAATCGCTTTGCATCCCCAAGTGTGTTTTGGAATAGGCATGCTGGAGCCCCGATTCCTAACGTATGAAGATACCGTGGTGTTTAGGGTTACGATATGTACGGGTACGGGCCCCATTGTTGGTGAATTTCTTGTGGAAGATGTTGAAGTGGAAACTGAACATGGAGGGAGAAAGGATTTCAGAAGGAGGTTGCGGTTTAAACGAATGCCGAATTTGATACAATCGGAGGTCCGTCTTATTCCTAGTCTTGTTACTGATGGTTGGATGAATGATTTGAATTTAGATTTGTTTAGTTTAAAGAAAATGAATGATGTGAAGTTTGAGGTTGATCCAAGGGTTTTGATCCCCACATACTTGAATGCAATGGTTTCCGGGATTTTCTTGATCGTTACACCACTCGACCGGCGGGCTCAATTGGAGATCGTCCCACGAGCTTTGTGTTTAGGGGTCGGAGGAGGTTCTTTGTTACATTTCTTGAATGCTCAGCTCGGGTTTCACGTTGTTGGAGTGGAGTCCGATGGGCTTCTTTTGGACGTTGCACAGCCGCGTTTTGGGTTACGGGTTGGGGATCGTATGAACATATTTCACGAGGATGCTGCCGGATTGCTCGAAGTGGTTTCCTGCGGACTATCACAACAGAGGACCGATGGTTTGGCTGGTTGTTTGCGTTCTAAGTTTGATGTAGTCATGGTGGATTTGGATGCAAGTGATGCTAGATTCGGCAATGTTTGTCCTCCAACCAACTTCTTTACGAAGCCTGTTCTTCTGGCCGCGAAATTAGTTCTTCACGATCATGGTGTTTTTGTCATGAACGTAGTTGTTGTTAATGACGAGATCTATTCCGCATTGGTACTAGAACTTAAAACTGTTTTTTACAAGGTCTTTCAAATGGTTGTTCGGGATCAAGAGAATTACATTCTCGTGGCCACCTTGTCGCCATTAGCACGTCATGAACCTTGCACTGCTTTTTCCATAAGGATGAGACTGAGAGAAGCGGTTTCAAGAGAATATATAGGCTCTATTAAGGAGGTGTGATTTCAAAGAGACTTCTTGCAGTACAGGTTTATTGGGTTTCTTACTAGTTACACCCATCATACTTTTGTTTTGTTTTGTTTTTCATTAGATAAGCAAGCTAATTGATGTACAGTATATGTAGATTTGGTGAAAAGCAGAGAGTTCATTAAATGTAAACATACATACTTAGATAGTAATGAAGAACAATATTTTCCACAAAAATTGTGAATTCTGTCTGCTGTCCATTTGTTTTAAAGCTATCAACTTTGTGTTTGATTAGTTTAGACTTTAGAGGATGCATAAAGTTGACAACAGCCATCTCTTGTGTAGATTTCTTGATGGTTTATGTTTGTAGAATGATGTGCATAATGTCTTGATAAACCGTCAAAACAGAAATTTTATTTATCGCAGATGGAGGTAGTTCATCTATAGCTTTTCTGCAAAATCTTGCAAGAACTTGTTAGGTCTTTTGTGTTGCACTTTTATAACAATTAATACTCAAATTCGAGCTCTAACATGCCATTGTAGCCTCTCGGTTTTCCGGCTATGATGCCTTGTGGGGAATACAATTATGTCACCGTTAAAAGTTCAAAAGAAAATACCAACAACAAAAAAAGACATAATTCTTGTGTTACCATGCATGACCAATCACATGAAAACCGAGTGAATAACTTTCATAACAATTGGTCTTTTTTGGTTCATATCACAATACACTTTGCCCGCGAAAATTACAAGAAAGCCAACATTATGGGAGTATGTGATTACTTTGGTTCTTGATGTTGTGGGTTAATTTTGATCTGGTCCAGAGGCTGTTGATCAGTTCATTGATTTTAGTGTTGCACCAGATTCTGGTTTAATGTCTGTGTTGAGATTTTAGGGAAAAATTCATCTTTCATTTCAGTTAAAATGTGGGGGTTTTTACAAAAGGGATGCATCTGTGTTTGTTTAGAGCCCATATTCTGCTATTTGGCTTGCTGTTGGAGGTATCAGATTTGGGGCTGGTAATCAGGTTTTTGATTTCATTGTTGCATCATAACCTGGTTGTAATTCATGCCTAGACTTTTTATTTTTCTGGGTTTTGAGAATTGAAGCAAAGTGTATGGTTTAGTTGTTTCCAAGATTGTTGTTGTTTGATGTTAGTAATCTGCCCCTGGGTGTTGGTTATACTCCAATGATGATCACAATTGGGGTTCTATATATTTAGGTTTGTAATTTTCTTATCTTATTTAGGGCTACGTAAGTGGGTCATTGCCCATTTTAGGGGACGTTTACTTGAACACTTACCTGGTAAACGCTTAACAGTAAAATTGATCGGACAACATTTAGCCTCTCAAAACGGTATCGTATGCAACAATTTACCGGCTAAGTGTTTATTGGGTAAGATTTTTCAATCTCACTTACTGGGTATACTCTCGATTCATGCCACCGCTCTTACAGGATAGGATTCTAGTCTTTGTCATGTTTATCCCGTAAAGTAAATTGACTTGGTACGGTACATAAGCATTAAGTAAACAACGCCTTAGTTACCCTTCTTGAATGAAAGTTTTCGGGCTCCCATCCCTTTCTTTCAAGAAAATAAAGTAAAAATAATTATCTAATGACAAGTTTATGAAACTACCGTCCAGTTCTACTATGGTAAATGGATCTCCACATACATCTCATTTTTTTTGCTCCATATACATTGTTTGTTTGGTTTATGTTTTTGTCTTAATTTTAACAAGGACCATTGCTTTCGAAAAACTATAAAAAAACATAAAATACAAGAGCGGCCTATTGCGTGTAGCTTAATTAGTTGGCAAATGGGTGACATAACTTTGCCGAAATACATAACAGGTCTTGGGATCAAACCTAGGCCCCCCTCCACTAGCCTTATCCGTTAAGTGACCCTCAAAATGCCCCTCACATTGGTGTCCTTGGAAACAGGTTTCGTGTGGGGTCGGTTAAAGTTGCCAGTAATCAACTTCTATTGCCCAAATAAAAAAATACAAGAGCGAATTACACAAACTCTCCTTTGAACCATCACTTCGCAAAGGAATTTAACAAGCATTAAGACGAAACAAATCAACAAATGCTATAAAAAAAATTTATAATCCGTTACAAATTATTTTCACATCTAATAATGTCCGGAAACAAAAATGTTCTTTTTGGTCCAACAAGAGAAATTCCAATTTCCAAAGGGCTAAATTCGTAAATCTTTCATAGTTGAGGGTTTACTTCTCACTATTAAATAAATATCAAAACCCAAATAGGTTAAACAAGCTCAACAACAACTCCCTTATTTCTCTTTGCCTATCGCCGCCCATAAACCACCGTCTTCTTTCTCCGCCATTAACGTACGCAGAGGTATTACATGCTCATTATATAGTCTTATATACATACATACATATATATATATATATATTTGTTTGTTTAGTATCAGATTTCTTTTATTTAACATCTCCCAATTCATATCAGTTTGAAATTAAAAAATGGGGATGAAGGCGAAAAAGTCGATGATGAAGAAAGCAAAAAAGGGTTCTTCCCAATTAACGGCTTCTGTTCGTAAAGAAGAAGCTGCTGATTTCTTGGTGAGTTTTAATCACACTGTTTTAATATTTTTTTTAATCATATTTTTAGGTATTTTTAACAAACCCTAAGTAGAAATTTGGTAATTTTTGATTGATTTGTATTTGTTTATTATATGTGTATGAAATAGCCATTAGCGGGTGGTCCAGCTCGAAAGCTGCCAATTGTTGAAAACTCTGAAAATAAAGCTTCTGTGTTGTATATTGGAAGAATCCCTCATGGATTTTATGAGAATGAAATGGAAGGTAACATTTTATTTTCTTATTGTTATCTGTTGATAAATATTGTAACTTTTGTGCATATACTGCCATACACACAATGAATCTATACATTTATGACAAACTATGATTTGATTTGTTTATCACACTGTTGATGTAGCCTTTTTCAAGCAATTTGGAGAAATCAAGAGGATAAGAATCGCACGGAACAGGAAGGTTAGATTTTTGTATTTTTTACATCAAAAACTGTAGTTTTGAAGTTGTTTATGGTGCCGTGTTTTTAAAAATAACGTGTCGGTTGTTTATTTTGGTCTTATCATATTGTAATGGCTCCTTTTCTGATGGATGTTCGGGTTTTTTATCGTATTTAATAAGGAGGGTAAACCAATTGCAATGGATATATATATATATATATATATATCTCATAAGATACATGATATATTAGAATAATTTGATGTTTAGGACATGGAAGAAATTGCTCAGCTTTTAGGGCACGTTTAGCGTACATAACATGGCATATTGGCATGGTCGGATAGAACAAAAACTTGTCGTCTTACTGAATAAGCCACTTTCTATATCATTAAGCCACTACGAAACACTCATGCACAACTGACTAAACAAGCCGTGAGTCCCATTTAACTCATTAAGCTTCGTAAATTACTAAACTACAAGTGCTTAATTAAAACTGTAAAGCTCTTAATTAAAACTCAAGTGCTTAATTAAAACTCTTTCACCCCATCCAATCCTGTTGTTTGATAATCTCTGTAGTATGTTGAAATCAGTGCACTTCATTTGTCAACAAAAGGCCATGGAATTTGTTATGTATCTGATAATCTGAACTCAAATGCTATTGATTTAACATAGCCCTCTTCTCTATTCTTTTCAGACGGGAAAATCTAAGCATTTCGGGTTCCTTGAGTTTGCGTCTCCTGAGGTTGAACATAATCCACCTTACATTTTTAACTACATCTTTTTGTTCATTTCATGGAAGACCGAAGACATCATCTTCTTTTATCTGCAGGTGGCAAAGATTGTTGCTGAAACCATGCACAACTACCTCTTGTTTGAGCACTTGTTGCAAGTACAGATCATTCCTCCTGAGCGTGTTCACCCCAAGCTGTAAGCATTTCAAATTCTAACATAATGTGCTTCGAGTGTTAAACTGCAATTCGGTATGAATATGCTGGATGAGCACTAAAAGTAGTTGCATTATGCACTAGAAGATATTTATTTAGTCCCATCCAGTTTTGCATCGATATTATCATGTAGCAATTGAAGAATCTCTAGGATTGAGATGGATGATCTTGATGGTTGACATAGTGAACAAATAACCTTTGACCTTAGCTTAAAAGTGGGAAAATTGATGAAGGGTTTTTTTGTGAGTCATGTTGAGAAACTTATCTCTACGGTTTTCTCAAGCTTAAACGTGTGTAATGGGTGGTTGTTTAACTTGGGAATGTTTATTTTGATTGTAGGTGGAAAGGTGTTAATCGTTTTTACAAACCTTCGGACTGGGTTCAGATTGAACGTAAACGCCAAAATAAGGTACGATTTATGCCACTTTTTTTGGGGGTCAAGAAACCTCTTTTTCAGCTTCAACTATATGGTGTTAAATGGCAACACTTGGGGTTAACTTAACTTCAATTTGATGGAATTTAGGAAAGGACATTTGAAGAGCACAGAAAGTTGGTAGATGGAATCTTGAAAAGGGACCAGAAAAGACGCAAGAAGATTGAAGCTGCTGGCATTGACTACGAATGCCCAGAAATCGTAAGAATCTTTTAATACTTTCTCACAACAATCTGGCCATTGGTTGGGTCTGAAGTTATATGACTTATTTTTGCTGAATGTGATAAACAGGTGGGAAGTAATGAGCCTGCACCAAAGAAGATCAGGTTTGAAGATTAAGGCCAGTTGGAGGTGGGGCTTAGCAAAGTATGCATCTTTTGCATTTTTTTTCTTTAGAAAATCCCCGTTTACGTTGACAGTTAGGGTTTAACCGTGCATTATTTATCTTGGGCAGGTGGCGAAATGAAAAGAAGCAAATTTTGATAAACTTAGCAACAAGAAGCAGAACAGTTTATTTTCTGCATATGTAGTTTGCTTGGCCTCAATGAGACTGAATTATCATGGATTTTTGGTGTACCTCTTATAGTATAAAGTAGGAAGTGGAAATGTAGTCAAAACTTGGCATTTCAATGGTTTATGTTAAATCGAGAATTCATATCTAAAATTGTTAATTGTATTTCAGTGGTTTCTCTAAAGTCTATTTTGAGTTCAGAAGAGATTGTGAGGAATGCTAGGGCGGTCAGTGATTGTCGTGGGCCCTTCATTTGCATTACATTGATGTGGATTGCCTCGCAAAATAGCAATAGAACTTTTCCATGCATCTATGTTTGCCAAAAATAAGCTAGTTTATAAGCTGCTACATGTTTGGATGGACCATAAGTTAGCTTATTGAAACGTTAATTGGAGTAGTGTTTTTGGAGCTTTTTATAGTCTTTTTTTCAATTATACTATTATTAATATTAATTATTATATTCCAAGATGCTCTTTTGGTTATTTTACATACTACTCAGTACTTATAAGCTAGTTTTTGCCAAACATAATTTATTCAACAGATCAGCTACTTTGCCAAATATAATCGAAGGTTACATGTATCAGTAATGAAACTTGAAAGTCAAAGGAGAGTAATGATGATGAAGATGAGAAGAATGCCTATGAAGGTGTATTTTATTCCAGCAATGAAGGTCGCCATTGTTGCCATAAATAACTGCCACACCATTTGCAGGCTTGCCCATGACAACACTCCCGTTAACCCAACCGCCACCACGTTATCCCGATCTCGACTCAATAACAACCCGCTCCACCTCAAACCAACTCTATCTTCCTTCAGATCTTCTTTATCTTGTGCGTTGACTCCTTTCCTCGATTTGATTTGCAAGTATGAGAACTTGTGGGTTTGAATTGGTGGGAATTGGAAGAAAGGCTTAAGGATTGTTGGTGGTTTTGAAATTGGGATCTTGAATGGAATGGGAGAACTGGATTTGAAACGTAGCATGTTTAAAGGGAAATCTAATGTGGATTAGCGTAGGTAATTAGGGGTTTGATTACGAACAACGAAGGTTGAATAATTTCAACTTCAATCCTTTTGGTTTCATTTTTAGCACTATAAGCCCCTCGTTCGTGCAACAATGTTTCCATCCATCCTCATGTTGGAGGTCTTGAATCTTGAGATCGACCAAACCATAGAGTCATGATCCTTTACGATATGTAGCTGACATGAAACCGTTGCAATCCTATAAAATCTTGTGAAACGCTTTTATATATTTAGTATTTTCATAATCATTGATTTTTCATATTAAATATGAAAATGTTTCATAGAATTTTATAGGATTTCATAGAGTTGCATCGGTTTCACATTAGCTATGAATTGTAAAAGACTATGACCATAGACGGAGCTAAGGGGTGGTGACAGTGGCACGTGCCACCGTATCATTTCTTCGACGAAGCATAAAAAAGTTTGGTTTCATAAAGGTGCAACCATATCGTTTCAGAGGGTCCACAAAAAAAACCAAAAAGTTCTCTTGAAATCGACCAAAAAATCAAATATTCTCGAAATCAATCAAAAAAACGAAAAATACCCTCGATTCAATTAAAAAAAAAACAAATAAGTCCATCGAAATCAACAAAAAAGATACTTAAAAAATCTCTCGAAATTAAAAAAAAAATTAAAAATCTCTCGAAATCAACAAATTTTTTTTAAAAAGAATCTCTTGAAATCAACAAAAACTAATTATATGGCGCCACCATTTAAAAGATGTTCTGGCTATGTCCCTAACCATGACCTGACCTCCCAAATTCCATCAAAAAGTTAACGATTAAAGAGTAATAGAAAGATGGATGGAACAACAATGTATCACAAAAATCATTTTTATTTCCAAACAAAATCATAGGTTGGAGGCGGCATTTCATCAAATAAATAGCACCATCTTTTACACAGACCAAATCTTCCCAAATTATACAGATTGAATACTGGAAGTCTTGCAGATCAGAGAGCCAACAATTTGTTTTGATTAAAAAAATCAAAAACTAAAAACATAAAAACAATTTGTTTTGATTAAAAAAATCAAAAACTAAAAACATAAAAACAATTTGTTTTGATTAAAAAAATCAAAAACTAAAAACATAAAAACTAAATAAAAAGCACAATTGCGACCACAGTGGGAGTCGAACCCACGACCTTTTGATCCGAAGTCAAACGCGCTAATCCACTGCGCTATGCGGTCTGTTTGTTGATTACTTTATGTATTTGTTTTATATATTATTTTCTAGTTACTTTTCCAACTTATATTTATGTGCTCCCTTTTTTCCTTTTTAAGTAAATGATATAATACTAAACAATTTTGTTATATGCTATTCGAAATATATTCTAAACGCATCATTTTTCTACACCTTTCTTTTAAACGTGCTTCTTAGTTTTTATTTTATTTTATATAAATTCCTAAGACAAAGAATTATGTGAGAAAAATAGTTAAAGTAAGATATATAAAAAAGAGTTTGGACTTTAGATCATTGATCACTTTTAATCTAATGAATACCCACAAGTTGCATTTTGAAAAAGAACTAATTCTATATATCTGGTTATGTTGATTATTAATTATAATTGATTGAGAGGTGCTCACCAAAACAAAACCCGATATGTGAAAAAGTAATGTATATTTAACAAGTGAAAAGAAAATGATTAGCGAAATTAGTAGAAATTGGCCCCCCACATTTTTCACCGTCTTTTTTGTTGGAGTAGATTAGTTGGTTATATTCATTACATTTGTGCTTATTGTTTTTTTATGACTTGTCCTTTTACTTACATATCCATCAATTTTACATAAGATTTTCTTCAACTGAAATACACAACAATTAGTTTTGAATATTGAATGATTCTATATTCCATCGCTCCAGTTTTGTGCAAATATATTTATATAGTTCCGTTAAGAAATCTTATTGATAACAAATTCAAGTGTTGCCTTTATTTTGTAACAAATCATATATTTATGTCCATGTTGAGTTGTAGTTGTCACTTGTCATGGACCACGCTTTGCATGTTACATAACATGCAAACTAAAGAAATCAAGCATCGTGTTGATTTTGAAAAAGTTGGATTGCTATGACACAATATTTATAACTGAGGTTAACGTCCACCGTCTCAAACCATGACATAGATATTGACTTTTTGATCAATCATAAATCAACAACAAACGTTTCGATCAATTTTCTCTAGCTTTAGCCAATAGGCCAATGGTCGTACCGATAAAGATTAGACAAAACTAGTAACAAATTATTGCATATGAAATGTGTGAATTTATTTCGATGGGGGTATGTGTTTGTGATAGCCCCATCCCACATAAAGATGGATTTTCACTCGAATACGAAATGGGATGTAAGGATCAATATATGAGTGATTAAGATGTAAATACATAAAAATATATCATAAATAAAATAGGGAGAATTACTTGTATGTCCTTACAAAACTCCTAAATTACTTCTATATCCTTGTAAACTTTTAAATTACCTCTATATCCTTCTAAACTTCTAAAACTCTCTCATATATCCAAATACCTATTTTAAAGATTATTAAATTATTTAAATGTCAATAATTATTATTATCAAATTCAATTATTTGTAAAATTACTATATTACCATTGTATTATCTAAATCTAAAAAAGACGAATTTCTTTTATGACCTTTCAAAAACTCTTAAATTTCTCACTTCTCATTCATCATCTTCTTCTTCCTTAAGAATAAAAACAGTAAATCAAAGATCAAACTCTAAATCCTAAATCAAACCACATCTATCTTAAAGAACATCAAATAATTAATTATGAACATAAACTAAACATTTGATTATTTTATTTTAAATAAAACTTAAAAATTAAAATCTGGAAAAACTAAAATGAAGATGAAACTCGTCAGTGGAGCCATCTCTGCCATGCATTCAACCAAAAACCCTTGATTTCCTCAACAAAATGTTTTCCCAATCTTTCTTCTCAACCACCCTCAACCAAGTATATCTCACCACTAAAACCCTAAAACATATACTCCAAATTCACTCCCAAATAATCTCAGATCTCACGCAACACAATTCGAGAAACACACCTCATAAGTTCTTACTATTTGAAACAATCAATCTTGCTCGATTGACAACAAATTAAGCATTTCTTTGATTTTTATTTTCAGATTTGTTTATAATAATATATATAGGATTTAGGTTTAATATTGGATTTATTGTTTTTGTTCTTAAGGAAGATAAAGATGATGAATGAGGATTGAGAAATTTAGGAGTTTTGAAAGGACATAAAAGAAATTCTTCTTTTTTAGGTTTAGATAATACAAGGGTAATATAGTAATTATACAAATAATTGATTTTGATAATAATAATTATTGACATTTAAATAATTTAATAATCTTTAAAATAGGTATTTGGATATACAAGAGAGTTTAAAAAGTTTAGAAGGATATAGAGGTAATTTAAAAGTTTACAAGGATATAGGAGTAATTTAGGAGTTTTGTAAGGACATACAAGTAATTCTCCCAATAAAATATTACTTGGCTTATAGACAAAAAATGCGTATGGAGTTAGGTCTGATTTAAAAGCTCGTACTCGCACATCTTAGATGTAGTGACCGAAGACTTTTGTTTTAGTACATAGAAAAATACAAGTATCGTATTTAATAAATATATTAGAAAATATTCTGGAATGAAAGGGAATTACTTTGTAAATGAATAACGTTAGTCACTACTTCTAATTTACATCACTTTCGGCTAATAGTGGTAAAATTAATGTCAAGTTTTGTGTATTTTTTATGTTTTCAAAAGGAGTCTTATAATATTTAACATAATCTTAAAACGGCGTTTTTGATCGGCAAGACGCTAATTAATAAATGTAGCCTCTAAATTTGGTGCACTTTGATTAATCTCACAAGTTATCAACGTCAAAACATCATCATTAAAAGCATACAATGATTCCTTAGTTAAAAACCGATCTTGTCGCTTCTACTTTCGATATAACACATACACACATTGGTTGGGTTCAAGCAAGAAAGAAAGTTATGGTGAGAAGTATAAGAAAAAAATTTAATCCTTATATCATCCTTAGTTGAAGATCAATACTAAAAAGATGCAGCAAATCAATTTCACTGAGAAGTCCAATTCATTACGAAGATGCATACGATCATATGCGCATAACCAAATAACAGTACTGTTATCATACATAATTACTTATGCTCATTTACAAACACACAATATTTGTTTGTGAATGCAACATCTATCAATCTAACTATCATGCACATAACTTTATGCGGGTTTAGGAGTTCGAGACCAGGCCCTATTATTAATGGAGGCCTATGATTCGACTAACAAAGAGTGTCACGTTTAAACACGTATAACTTTTGTTAAGTGACTTTGTTTTCGGGTCATAACACATTATTTGTAGCTTGAAATAAGGAGCACACATCAAGTTTATATTTTTTTTCGAAATGTGTTTTCAGAGGCCTGAAAAGCATAGTTTGAATATTCTTTTAGACACTTTTGTAGTTTTACTATGATTTTTAGTTGGGTTTTTTTTTTTTGAAGTTATATGCCATGGTTTTTAGGATTTGGTTAGATGAGATTGACATATATAATACATTTTTTTTGTGTTTTTTATTTTGTTTTAACATGCTCTTAGTAAATAAGTCCATACTATTTGCTCTATGAAAACATTTAACTTTAACAGTTTCATAAATTTAAATGCTGTACTTTTAATCGTATTATTAAAACATTTAAAGCATTTAATACCTCAACATATTTTCAACCTAACTTTTTATAGATTAACATTTGTTTGTCCTCTTTGCTCCATTACCTATTTACCTTTGCCAAAAACAATTAAAAGAAAAGAAAAATTAGCTCTCTTCTATTAAAAGATCTTTTTCTTCATGTTTACTTTATTTTATTAAATTGAGGAAAAGATATTTAAGAATTTCCATTTTTTGTCATTTTGAATATTTTGTTAAAAATGTTATAAGAGAATTAATAAAGATTTAGGATTTGACTTCAGATACAATTTAATGTAATACGAATTTAATATTATAATTATTGTTATTAAAAATATTTAATACAAGATGCACAAGTTTGCTGGTTTTTTAGACTATGATTCCAGTTGATTTTTTCATGTTAATGACCTTCTAGATTTGATGCAGTGTATGTTAGAGATAGTCTTAATTAGTAGGTCTAGTTTTTCCAGCAATAGTTTCTTTATTTCTCCATGTAAAATATTTTTTTCTAGAGTTGGAGCTGAGTTGATGGAATAATATCTCATAATTTTTCTTTTTCAAAAACAGTGCTTGCTTATAATCAGCTTATCCCAAAAACCTTTTAAGAGCCATTTTGTTCACAGAATAATTTCTAAATAAATACAATTTGTTAAAAAAATTGAAATCTGAAAGGAATTGGAATGTAATGTTATTAGATTTGACCAAATGTTTGGTTGACTGGATTGGAATATGACAGGTTTGACCAAACGTCCTTGCAGAAAATGATATAAATGTATTCCGACTATTTCAAATAATCAAAGGTAGTTTTTTTTGTCTTACATATTCTATAAATTTTTATTTAAAATAAAGAAAATGAAAATATATAAAATACTTCAAATTTAATGAAATTTCCAAAAAAATCATCATAAAGGGAAACAAATTTTATTATATTTTATTACTAGAAAATCACAAAATTAAATATATAAAAAGAATAAATAATAACTTGTTAAATATACAAAATATTTTAATAATATAATTAACTATATAATTTAAAGAATTCATTAAAGGTAAAAAAAATCTTTTAAGTATTTTGACTTTATTTATTTATTTTTGTTTTAATGAATATGTTTTTGTCTTTTTGACTTGCAAGCATGAAGTCAAAAGAAAAAGTAAAAAAACCAAGAAAGTTTGAGCTAAATCATAACTATGGACTATGGTATATTGGTATGTAGTTGGAAGAATTGAATACATCTATCCTCTTAATGACACCCCTCACCAATAAATTCAAGCCCTTCACCTTCTTTTATATCATCCCCAATTTCTAACATTATTTATCCCCATTCTCATAATCATAATCATAATCAATCTTTACAACAATGGAGCTTTCTTCTACCATCTTTGCCCTTCTTGTTTTCTTCTTATCTGCCTTCATATTTTTGCACAAAAGGAAAACTTCAAAAACCAAACCGGTCAACCTTCCTCCCGGTCCGCCCGGTTGGCCGGTCGTCGGAAATCTCTTTCAGGTCGCCGGTTCAGGAAAGCCTTTCTTTCAATACGTCAGAGAACTCGTACCCAAATACGGACCCATTTTCACACTCAAAATGGGCTCCGAAACATGATCATTTTGACCCGGGCGGATTTGGTTCACGAGGCCTTGATCGAAAACGGTGCGATTTTCGCAACCCGGCCCGCCGAAAACGCGACACGAAGTATTTTCAGCAGCAACAAGTTCACCGTCAACGCGTCGAGTTACGGCCCCGTGTGGCGGTCGCTACGGCGCAATATAGTCCAGAATGGTCTCAGCGCGGCTAAATTGCGCACGTTTCGGCACGTGAGGGAGACCGCCATGGATAAGCTCGTGGAACGGTTGAAATCGGAATCGCAGGCCAATGGTGGAGCGGTTTGGGTGTTGAAGAACACGCGGTTCGCGATGTTCTGCATTCTGTTGTCGATGTGTTTCGGCGTGGAGATGGACGAGAAGACGATCGAGAAGATCGACGATATGATGAAGACGGTTTTGATCACGTTGGATCCGAGGATCGACGATTTCATGCCGTTGCTCCGGCCGTTCTTCTCGAAGAAACGGAACCGGGCGATCGAGGTCCGGAACCAGCAGATCGCGACGCTCGTCCCGATCATCGAGCGTCGTCGTGCCGCGGTGAAGGACCAGGGTCCGATCCCACCGCGGCGGAGTTCTCGTACATCGACACCCTGTTCGACCTGACGGTGGAGGGACGGGACCTTCCACCGACCAATCATGAGATTGTTTCGTTGTGCTCTGAGTTCCTCAACGGCGGCACCGACACGACGGCCACGGCCGTCGAGTGGGCCGTCGCGAGGCTCATCGAAAACCCCAACGTGCAAACCAAACTATACGAAGAGATTAAAGCGACGGTCGGCGACAAAAAGGTCGTCGAGAAAGACACGGAGAACATGCCGTACCTAAACGCCGTCGTAAAAGAGTTATTACGAAAACACCCTCCCACTTATTTCGTTTTAACCCACTCGGTTACCGAACCCGTTAAGTTAGGCGGGTACGATATCCTACCGGGTACGAATGTGGAGATATTTACCCGGCCATTTCGGAGGATCCGAAGCTTTGGACCAACCCGACGAAATTCGACCCGGATAGGTTTCTAACGGGTGCGGAGGATGCGGATATAACGGGGGTGACCGCAGTGAAGATGATGCCGTTCGGGGTGGGTCGGAGGATCTGTCCGGGTTTGGGTTTGGCAACGGTCCATATTAATCTGGTGTTGGCCCGAATGGTTCAAGAATTTGAATGGAGCTCCTACCCGGAAGATAGCAAGGTGGATTTTAGTGAGAAGTTCCAGTTCACTGTGGTTATGAAGAATAGCCTTAGAGCTATGATAAAACCTAGAGTTTGAATTTCATATATTTATGTGGTATATGTATGTACGGTTATATTTATGAGTTAGGTATTTATATAATTTAGGGATTTATGTTTATTATAATATTTGTAATCGATTTATATCGTGTGTTTTTTTTTTTGTTTTATTAAAAATTTCGGGTTTCATTTGAATTATAAATGGATTTTTCTATAAGTGAATAGTGAAATGCGTAGAATTACGTGAGTGTACAGGTAAAATCCAGTATATAAGAGTTTACTTTTATGTTAATGCATAAAATGCTAAAAGAAGTCCATCTAACAACACATTTTTTTAAAATTAGGTAATAAAAACGTATGACTTTTATCTATTTTTTAGCTCCTACCCAATCCATTCTCTTTACTATTGCGCATATGCTCAAAGACCCAACGGACCCATCACAAGAAATACAAAAAATAAAAATCAAGTTTGACCATCTAAAATTAAAGAAGATGGTGGTCCATTTAACTACACTAGGTTCGTTTAATTAACTACCTGATTCCTTTCCTTTTTCTGATGTTGTATGTCTGTTTTAACTACCCTAGGTCCGTTAAACAGGCCTAATTTTTTGTATTTAACAGATATAGGTCCTTTAAATGGTCAAATTTGTTTTTTTTTGGGCATTTTTGTGTTGGGTCGGTTAAAATGAACATTTTAACGGATTTGCATGGATATAAGATGTAATGATAAAAAAAAATTGGATAAGAGGCAAATAAATGGATGGAACTATGGGCATATACACCAATTTTGCCAATTTTTGCGGTAATTGATGTGTATGCACAAAGCCCCACCCCCACTTTGCACAAATACCCCTAAAAGGCCGTTATAAGGGCCGTTATGCACATTTCAGTCAAATAACGGGGGTTTGCGCCGTTATAACGACCCAAAATGCCGTTATAACGGCGTTTTTGGCCGTTATAACGGCGTTATAGCGCCGTTATAACGGCCTAATGGTGTAGGTATATATGCAAATGGGAGCACCGTTATGGGCATAACGAAAAAGAATGCTAATTTTTGTGATGAACTGTCACCAAACATGACTCAGATTTCAATATCTCACGTGAGACGACATTAATGTCTTGTTTCTCTTCCGTCACAAAACCATTGTCCCCACCAACTTCTCTATTTAATGTCTTCATATATCAAATAGTGTTATTGTGGAATGCGTAACTACAATATTGACTACATTAATGAATGCCAGTGTTACTAACTACTAAAAATCATGTCACACATTATTACATAATGCATGTATTTATAAGCAAAGGATGATGTAAAGAGTGAATGTGAACTATTTGATATGGTATATGTTCTGTGATAATCATTTTTCATTCAAGAGGATAACCAAGGGCGGAGCTAAAGAAGGGCACATGTGCCAGCGTTTTATCCTCCGTCGTAGTGTAAAAAGTACGGTGCCATATTATTAGTTTGTTGTGTGCCACCATATATATTTTGAAACTACACTAAGGACGTAAGTTTTCTTTGGTTAGTTAGTTGCCTTATAACATGAAGTCATGAGTTCAAGTCCTGTTAAAGACATTTTCCTTAGATTTTAGCTCTTAATTTCAGAACTAGCCACCAAACCAATAGAAATTTTGTGAAAATTACTTATGTTCTTTATAGTTAAATGTGCCACCGTTTAAAAAAAGTTCTAAATCCATCCATGTTGATAGTTACTTTTTAAATTTTTTACATCAATCTTAATTTTTTTACTAGAACTCATCTATGCAGGTATATATTTATATATACATATAATTTCATTTTTTTAAGAAGGTTCATCTGGGCTTTGCCCATACTACATTCTTGGCATTTTTACCGAGAGCTAAGACATGTTTTCCTGGGATTAATACTCAGTGGCCACCAATTGCGCACGCATGGATTTGAATCCGAATGAAAGCTACCACTCTCTAGAAACTTACCATTATGCCACACCTTGGTGGTTGATAATTATTTTATTTGTTACTGCATTAAACTCATTATAGGACAAACAAAATTTATAGTGAAATGAAGGTTTAGGAAAATAATGGAGTTTTTTCTTAAATGCTAGTGACTTTGGTGCCAGCTTGTTAACATGCATCACCAACTACTAACATTCAATGTGTGAGCTACAACACGATACGGTTGGGATATTTTATATTTGTATACAAAAAGTTTACTTTTATCATTTTCTTTTTGTTAAATTTAAATTTTATTTTTTTAATGAATTGAATGATTGTACTAAATTGGTTATTTACATACATCTTACGAGCCAATTTTTTGTAAAGCATTTATCGAAAGGGATCTCTATTTTTAAATCAATTTTTTATGAAATAGCGATTGAAAGTTCCCTTTTAATGCAAACCATTAGAGCAATGCTAAAATGATCTAAGTTTCAAATCTCATTTTAGAATTCTATTCTTAACTTTTAGTCTCTCACGATGCTTTGTCTATATCTTGATTGATAATATTGGCTTGTTTAGTTTGCATTTATCTTACATTACAAATAAAAATAGTTTTTCTATTCTTAACGATAGATGTGTGGTGGTGTGTATGCATCTTATTATTTTTAAACATTATTCTTAAATGACGTTTTATAGACAAGAATCGGTTAGTTTAAGTTTATATTATATATGCTATAACAAAGTTGGAATTTTGAAACGTATTCGGTTTTCAGTCATTTGTTGTAGTGATAAATAGAATTTTGAGTTTTGTTAAATAATAAAATATAACTCGTTTGTTAAGACTGTTCCTTTTAAAAAGGTCAAAAATAAAATTCAGATACTATTGACTATTGAGGTTGTAAACTTATTTCAGTTAAAGTTCAGTAATCAAAATAGTTACAATATAAGTAAATAATGAAAACATTAAAAATTGCAGATTAATTTAGAATTTTTAAAGGTGTTAAATTAACTTAAATTAACAACATGATTTTAAAATTAACTTAAAAAATAAGTTAACTTATATATACTAAATACCTTCTTGAAATTATAAGGACATAAACAAGAAAGTTTAGTGTTGAAAAAACATTAAAAAAAAGAGAGAGAGAGAGGATAGAAGTAACATTTGGACCATCTTGGAAATTAGAAGTACATACAATAATATAAAATTACAAATAATTAGAATTAGTCCCATTGATATTGGGCTCATAATCCTTCACAAATGGGCTTGTATGATCAGCTTTCAGCTCCATTGATTTACAACATTAATTCAGACACTTTCTTATATGAATGAATCAGATATATTAATGTTCCAAGGAAGATTTGAACAATTTTCAAATGATGAGTTGATGAAATCATATAATTAAGCTTTTTTTTTCTCCTATGATTTTAATATATTTTTTATTGAATCCAGAGATTTTTTTGGGGTTCTTTTTTTACATTTCAAGAAAACCCTTTTAGTTTTTTTGGTTGATTTGCAAATATTAATTTAGTTTTTTGGGTAATGATTAATATAAAAACTCAAAACAAAAAAGTAAACCATGTAAACAAATCAATGAAATCATATAAACATAATCATATAAGGCTATCGACGACTAATATCATGTTTAGGATAAAAACTGGAATAAAATTTAGGACAATCAACTAATATCATATTTATGGAAATCAACTAACTAATATCAAATTTAGGACAAAATGACAACATAAAAGTTAATCAATATTCAATAAGGTCCATCCATGCATACTTCTTAAGCCGCATGCAAAAAAAAAAAACTTGTTACAGTTATCAGTTATTAGGCGAACCTACTTAAGGCCATACGATGTCAATGGCCACCACTATATTTAGATTATTAAGAGTGTTTAAAACTACATTTATGACAAATTTAGGCCAATTGAGTTGGTTTATAAAGCATGATGAAAGTTTTGATCTCAATGGAATGGAAAAGTAAGGGTTATGTTCCACTAGTGTCAAAATACTTGTTTTTTTAGCTTTTGGTTGAATTTTTTTCTTATAGCTTTTGTTTTAAAAATAGATTTAGACAAAGGTTTATATGCACCAATCATTCTTTTAAAATACAAGCAACTAACCAACTGAGTTACATTAATCTTGTACAATCCTTGTAACCAAACAACATTAAACAGGGTCAATACACAAAAAGGTCAACCTTCTATATATGCATACAAACAATCTTTTGACTTTTCACTATTTACAGACAAAAGACCATAATGCCCTTGGACATCTATGATATTTTCTACCATCACTCAAAATACTTCAAACTTTGGTTCCAATCTAAAGACCTCCTCCTAAACATCTGATGGGCTTTCAAATGATTTGTTCACCGAATTTTTCGACCCACCGGAACTGTTCTCGTTCGTGTTCGAGTTATCCGGTCTAACTTCTCGTTCGTTATTGGTTGACTGGAGTTGACCATCGGTGGTGGGGTCCGTCCTACGAGCATCATCAGCTCTCGACGAGAAACGGACCGCTGAGCTGAACATGGGTTGCATCAAACACCGTTTCTCAAACATCTCGCGTAACGAGACTCGACAAACCGGACACGTGCAGTGCTGCTGCAGCCATATGTCGATGCACGACGAATGGAAAAAGTGTCCACAAAATGGCAGAATGCGGAGTGTATCATCTGCGTGATAGTCCGAAAGACAAACCACACATCTATAAGAATGAAAAAGGAAACGTTGATTAGCATAAACGAAAAAAATATATAAAATAAACGAGCCCTATATATCCTACCCGGACTACAAGTCAAATGGTCAAAAAGTCAACCAAGCAAGATTGTCAACCAATGAAAGCCATTGACTAAAACTTCTTTAAGATTGGATCTGTTTGGTAATATGCTGTTAATAACTTCTAATCTAAGACAACTAGGTACTAATTTAACTTTGATGTTGATATAATACACATAATTAATCCCTTTAAGCAACAGCAATAGTTAAAGAACAACGCTTAACCTCCCTCTATTCGAAAAGCTTTGACCTTTCCAAGTCAAACCAGTCGGTTTTCATTTGCAACCTTAAAACGCTTGTGGGTACGTAAGTTCTTGGGAAAAAGTTCGATAACCAAATATGGCTTTCGACAAAAGAGCAGAAATGAAGTACTTTATGTAATAAAGAATGAATCTTGTACTTAAAGACTACGTAAGAAGATCCATCTTTTAGGCCAATAAAACGAAAACAAATAAACCATCCCACTAGCACAGTGCGTTCTTGTAACATGATCGTAAAAGCATATCCAAAACCCAATCAGAAATGCAATTTTCAGCAAGTATTATGAACTAACCTCACCTCTTTAGAAAATTTAGTTCCATAGAAGTTACAAAAAAGGTCTACTTACTGAGCATCTTTAGCACAAGAAAAGAACGGATCGCTGTACTTCTTTGTAGGAAAGCTTGCCGCAACAAGCGGTTCAGCACCACGTACACCACGCTCCAACTGTATCATAAAAAAACGCAAAAAAACGAACGATCAAAACCAAGAAAAGACAATCATTGGACAACAAGAACCTAACAGAATCTAGTTTAAGTTACACACATACACAACTGTTTCTGTTTGGTATACAGTTTTTGCTTAAAGTTGCTAAAGTTGGATAGAAAAACAAAACTTGATACCTAATCTGATCATATTCTTGGACCCCAATATATATCTTATCTTTAAACAGCATAAGTACCACTTCAAAGAACAATCACAAGACTGAAAGAAAGCTCCAAAATTATTCCCCTTTTTTAGTGCATTTTTTTTTTTTTGCTTTTCATTATCAACCATTCACCAAAAAGAACTTCTTGAGTCCACTTTCCACATACCCAAATCCACAATACACAAAATTGAATCAGCCATTAGGTAGTTACCTATTTTCAACACTATTTGGGGAATTTACAGTTTATAGTTATTGTAATTAGGGCTCTAATTCTCAATTGATTCAGTTAATGGAGCTGATTGTTAAACACACACACACATATATATATTATTAGGTTCAAATGAGAACAGAGAACTGATCTCCACCACTCATCCGTCAACAAGGCGACTTGACCGGTCCCTCCTTTAATAATCTCCACCCTCCCATGAATCACGTCAATCCTCATGATCACGTCCATCGTAACCGGTCAAAGCGCCTTTGTTGACCGAATAAGTGGTGAAATCGCTTCTCTACTTCTCATTCTTTGTACTTCTCATTTTTTAGTACTTCTATTTGAACCTTACTCTATATATATATATATATATATATATATATAAACAGATCAAAGATTAAGATATGAAGACAGATTGACTTACAGAATTGAGATCAGATCTAGAAGACAAACGAAACGATCTTCGTGAAGATATATAATGAATTCGAGCACAGATGAGTCTGGTACACACGAAGACGATGAACATGGTGCTCACTGTAAATCCGATTACAGTCATCACCAAATTGACTCCAGGGTCATCATTTAAATCGCAAAATTTCCCAAATTTCACTACCGATTTCTCTAATTCAAACCGAAATCGAAACATAAAACTAACAAATTGAAGGTCAAGATTAAAAATAGAGAAAACCCTAGAATGAATTCAATCAACTGAAGCTTAGAAACAAGTGTTTGTTTTGTGAATTTCTGTCTCTAGAGCTTGTGGACACTCTGTATTTGTCTTCTGTTGTTGTTTTCATATCTTTGTAAATATCATCACCTTGAAATCTCATTTTTTGTCTCATAGGCAAAGGTGGAATTGGGGGAATTGGAATTGGATAATGGTGGATTGAAATTGTGTGAAAAAAGATTGGAGATTTTGGTGGGTTTTTGATGAATTTTATGTAGTTTAGAAGAATCTAGGAGAAGAAGGAAGTTTAGAAGAATTTATGGTGGGTTTGTGATGAAAGGGGCAGAACAGTGAAGAAAATGAGTGAAAGGGAGTTTAGAAGGGACAGAAGATTTTATAGGGGGAAGTTTCAATAGACCCTTTATTATGGGTTTAATTCAAATTGAACCCTTGTGTTTTGTAATACTCTTTTAGTCCCCCTTGGTTTTAGACCATGAGTACCGCTGCCCAAATTATGCTACTTGATGTCATCTCAACGGCACATCAACTTTTCTCTTTCCAATCCAATTTGTCTTAAAGTGGAGTACTAGTAGCCTAAACTAAACCAATTTGTTTCCCACCTTTTTTTTATTATTTTAGTATATATGTCTGGGTCTTTAATCGAAACTAGGACTAGGCATGGAAAAGCTTGATCAGCGTCCTTCTCTCCTGAGGTTCGAAATGTGGAGGTACCTTTACCGTCACCTGCTAGCTCTATCTGCCACGGGTTAGTGACATAAAGTGCGAATAAAGGTTCATGTATAAAGGATAAAAATAGAGAGTTGGGAGAACTGAGCGGGTGTAGACACTCGTAGCCCTCACTCGAACGGGTAAAACGAAGGCGTGTACCAGTGTTCTCCATTACCCACCCACAACCGCTGCTCACCCAAGGGCGGCAAGCATGGCCTTATGGTTTGGTTAGATGGCAATTTTAGCTCGTTAATGTTGATATGCATCTCAGGTTATTATTTTGGTCGATGAAAACGGTAATAATTTTGTTCCCTTTGGGATATTGGGTTATTGTTGCAATGAAATCGTATATTAGTTCTCGGAATAAAAAATCACTTTATTTTTTATTAATAAGTTTTAATAGATAAGGACACATCAAATTTTACAATTTTGATAGAAAGACATAAGATAGATATAACAAGTTGTGAAAATAACTTAATAACATTTTGGAATCCGTGAATAATTCTTTTAAGATTGATGATTTCTCGGACAAGTCTCCATAAGTCAACTTGGCAAGGATAGATTTGCACAAATATAATTATCGTGCAAAGTTCTATGCTTAACAATTTTTTATTCTTAAATACTTTATAATTTTTATGACTTTTTTATTTTCCGTTTTGTCTTAAAATATCAAGTCAATAAACGTCTTCGAGTTTCTTCAAATAATTATCTTCTATATGTTTGTGGATTTGCAAACATACAAAGATTTTTGTGATAATGGAAGTTGATGAGCTCGATAATAAAGCAAGCATTAATTGGCTAATATTGTTATATACGTGAAGGGATCTGATGGTGTCTAATTTATCATGTATCATTATACATGCGAGGGACCTAATAGCGTAAGGGTGATTTGGCTCGCAACCAAATGTTGTGTCAAAAGTCATCTGTAACTTTCATTTAGTATTACATGTATATTATATGTAACACATGTGATTGACCATACTAAAGAGTGTGACATGATGAGTTTGTTTGAATCATTCCCTATGTGGTTAGTTCTAGTGAAAAGTTGATTAACGTGAGAAGCGTCAGAAATGATAATCATATTTTGAACGAGATGCACCAGATAAATCCCCGTATCAAACACGACTTAAAAGTGGTCAAAGGTTCATATTCACTCTTACGTTTCTCACAATAACTCAACTTCTCACACGATTTCACTCCTCCCCTATGTGTTAATTTAGATAGTCATCAAGTTTAAATCATAGACTAAATCTAAACAAAAACTTAATTAAAACTTGACACTTCTTCAAGTTTGGCCAACCAAATCATAAAAAGTCAATCCATTTAACCTAATAGTTAATATGATAGGTATTAATCAAATTTTGATTTCGATTTCATGAACACCCTACCTAATATGTAATTCTAGAGAATATTTAATTGAAGAGTATTAATGCAAGGTTCAACCATAGATGTTGTCAAGGTAGTTTTTGAGGTTCATTAATTTCTATTTAAAACAAATTAAAACATCGCTTGATATATATGATACCTAACATAAAATGACCACACAAAAAAAAATCGTATTTCATACTTGATCCATTTAAAAGGATATGCAAACCATAACGAAAGAGAAATTTCTCGACAATTTGTTTGTGTAGTTAAGTCTTGACATTCGACATAAAACCAATTTCTATAAACATAGAAGTTATATCAGATTTATAATGCTATATATATGGATATGTTAAGTTAAAGTGGACATATGTTCTAATTGTATTGTTTTTTGTAGTAAATTTATATCAAAAGGATTTAAATTATTTAAAACCAATGCATCAAACTTTTTATTCAATAGTAATTAGCTTATAATGCAAATATTTAGTTTAAATTGAGATAATTGTAGATATGTTGAATATTTTTTGTTTCAGAAATTTGAATCTACTTATATAACGAGTGTTGATATAGGATTAAATATTTTTTTCACATCATACATGATTGGCATTGCTTTTGAATAAAATCAATGTTATCAACATCCGGAATAATCTAATCATAGATCTACATATGTGAAAAGAACAATATACCTTTTTAATAATCAAAATAAAAGTTATATATTTATTTAAAAAAGACCAAATATTTGTGATTTGATTGACACCTAATAAAAAATCTCCCCATGTGAAACAAGAAGCGGACGAAAATTTGATCAAATCAAATATATTCGTTAATTTAATTTAGAATAGAGTTTAAGAGTATGGATATGTTTCTTTTAATAAAAATATAAAACCATTGTTCTTGTAAATACTTTAACTTTAAGCCTACGGATAGTTAATTTGGCAAACGATTGAATGATTTTACTCTAATACAAGACAATTCCCAAAATATCGAAAATGTGTTGATAAATACCTTAGTATTCTGGTTTTTTTTAAGGGTATCCGAGACTTTGTCCTGATTAACCCTGACAAGGTTCATCAACAGTTAAAACATGTTGCTCTGAGTTAATCTCCAGTGGCCACAATCTGGAAGCGCCTGGATTCGAACATGGGGTAGAAGGGTTAACCAACCACTTCCCTCACAGGCCTTAACCAGTACACCACAGCCTTATGGTTATATTTTGTTACCATTCAATTCTGACTAGTCCTAAATTAACATAAAAAATGTGGAAGGCGACAGAAAAGTGTCACTCAAAAACTATCAAAATGGCGGATCAAATTCAAATACAATCAAGAGGGGCTCATTTTGAGACCCCCCTCACACTATCCTCAACCGCTAAATTAGCTAAAGATGTTCCTCACTTTTTTAAAAGCGGATTTTATGTAGATTTGGTTAGGAATGCTAGTAATTAACTTTTAGTAAAAGAAATCCTAATATTTAGACTAATGACTAAACATTGAAGAACTATAAGATAATGTTTTAAAAAAATTGAATATTTTTTGAAAAAGTATGAGATTTTTAAAAAGGGGGTTGGAATTTTAGGAATGGTCCAAAATACAAGGTTACAATCTTCTTTTTCCTCCATGTTCCATGTTTGATTCTTACCAACTTCTATTTTTCTCCCTCAAGTCACTCTCATCTTTTTTTTTTCCATTATTTGTTCATTATTTTCTTTCAATATTTGAGTTTTGTTGACTTCACGATGTTACAAGCGGAAAAAATATATGGTTGTGATATAATCATCTTAGACTCTAGTGAAAAATCAAAGAATATTGTAATCATAATCTCATTATTTACGTGTATTGAAAGAAGAATTCTATAAAAGAAAGAACAATAAAGTCTTCATTAATTATTGATTTGTCTTAATCAAACAATTGTTGAAAATAAGAATAAGATTATTCATACCGAATATTAGGGGAATTTTCAAATGAACAATTATGATTAATTTGGGGGGGGGGGGGGGGGGTGGGGGGGGGTTCAAATAAAAACTCAAATCCAATTGCAAATGTGAGGACAACCGAAAGCGTGACATGTATCCTATTCGGTTTAAATAATACATAATTATTTAGATTGAATAAATGCATTATTCATGGTGAACACTACAACATTCAGACTTAATAATATAAAATTCAATATCATTTAGTTTGAATGCTAAATAATAAAAACATTAAATATTATCAGTGGTGGGCTATCGGCTGTCTTCAAGTTAACAATTAGATTTGAGTTTTCATTTGAACTTTTGTCTATATGTGTGTGTGTGTGTGGGTCAGAGTGTTACTCGGTTTTTGTTCTTTTTTTAGGCTTACCTCTCTCTCTAGATAGATCTAACGGTTTTGGAAGGGTTTACATATTCCGTGATTGAATAAAAAAAAATTTGGTTTAGAGAGTTGATCTTAAGAAGGATTGTTTAAAACAACTTCACTAGGCATCAAAAGGAGTAGAGTTGGGTTGATAATATTACGATAATTATCACCACCAATAGGGGAAACGTTTATCATCTTGAGCTTTATAATTGTATATTTTGTTTCTATGTATATTTGAACGCGTTGTGCTAAAAAAAAGTTGACACTCAAATGATTCTATTTGGCTCGAAAAAAGTAAATGAGTTTTCAAACAAACTGAATCGAACATTAATGTTATAAAGCTCGACCCGTTAAAAAAACGAGCTTCATTTCGTGCTTCAGACCAACTAACATACAAGAATTATCAAACCCATGCTCAAAATAATCGTAAAAGCTTGAATCATCAACAACCCTATCCACCCCTACGGCACTACCATTCCAAATGTTGGTGTTTTCTTATGCCAAGTTATTCCATAATTTATCGTAAAAAAATAAAAAATAAAAAAGTTACAATTTGGTTAAAAATTTTAATAATTAAACACCAACTAACAAACCGGCTAACAAATTTATGGAATTAACCATTTCCCCGAAGTTTTACATTTTGGTCCCGGAACTTTTGTAATAATGGCATGAAATGCCTTCAACTTTAGCTCAAAGACTTAAACAGAAGTATAAATATCATGGTTATGTATTCAAATCTAGTCTCAACACAATCCCATAAAAAAAAAATCCCACAAGAATTGTGAGACAGTTTTTGTATATCATTATTCCATTAAAGCTATCAATATTTTTTTCCTAAAGTTATTGAATATTTAGTAAGTTAGTCAAGGAAAGTCTAATCACACGATAAAATCCATTTTCTGTCGACTATAGAACTTTAATTGTATTACATATCATCAAAAAAATTGTTGGCCACAGAAAGAAGAAACAAAAAGGGTTAAATAAGTCGTAAAACTATACACATTACATACATTGTCTTTAAAATCAGGCTAACCCGTTTTATCTTTTATCTTTATTTTTTAAAGTTTTCTCTTTTGATATTATTAGTTTTTCTTAATATTTATTGAATTGAACTATGCTTAAATTTAAATTTTTAAAAAAAAATTGTAACGTTAAATTTATTAATTAAAAACTTCTTATAATATAAAACTAAGAATAAATTACATATTTGGTCCTTATGATTTATATTATATTGCATTGTTGGTCCTTGTGGTTTACACTATATTGCACTATTTGGCTCTAAAAATAGAGACCAACGGTGCACTAAATTGTAAACCACAAAAACAAACAATGCAATATAGTATAAATCATAGGGATCTTTTCCATAATTATTTCAAAATTCAGAGAGTAGTACAGTAAAATTTAAGCCACATCGACCAAATATTAATTTACCCTAAATTTTTTTATGTAATACATTTTTGTTCTAGCAAAACTTCTTTAAATTAATTTTTTATTTTCTATCATAATTATTTATTTAAAGTGGTTTAATTATAACAATATATATATAGGCTACCAATTTAATCTTCTTTTTAAAGTATGATAAGAGTTTAAATATTTTTCGCGCTAAGGACTTGATAGTTTTATTGTTGTATAGGTCACTTTTTCATAATAGCTCCAAAAATTAGGTATTCAAATTTTACTTTGTCCACTTACTCTTTTCATATAAAACATTTTCCATATTAAAACTACCATATATATATATATTAATATATAACTCGGTTATGTTTTATAAAACCTATAATACAATTATACAAATAGTATAACATGAATTGAAAGTTAAAAAAAAAGATATTTTTGTTACTTATTTTGTTCTTCAAGGCTTCATAAATATCCCTTGGCATGTTGTTTGTGTGGTCAAATAAGTGGATGTCTTAGTCATGGTTATGTATGTATGGCATAAACTACACAACATGATGATAAAGTCTAGTTGTGATTTTTAATTTCAGTTACCAATTGTTTTAGCAATCATTTCATCTTGAAGTGTTGATGTCAATTGGGAGACACAACTAGGGCATTTCTTTTGTCTATTCAATCTTATCAAATATTGCCACAAAAAATCTGATGAACGATAGCTTAATATTATGGTCGAAATTCCTCAATAAAAATATCTATTTTTGTCGTTAGTTAAATGAAAAAGTTCTGAAAAATCCAATAAACTAATTTATTTTGAATGCTCAAGTTCTTAAAATACTTTTTGATCTGTTAGACCTTTTTATTTTGAACGATTTAATCTTCAAACTACTTTTTTGAATTAAAAACCATTAAACTTTCTCATTTTGAATGATTAAGTTCTTGAATATATTTTTTGTAATAAATAAAGTACCAAACTTTTAGAAATTGGCGATCTATAAAAAAGAAAAGAAACCTAAATCAATATTACTGTTCCTAAATACTACATCATTCAAACACCATGCAAACATCACTCCCCTCGCCTCTCCTTGTTGCCCCGTCGTTACCCCTTTTCCATATCACCTACCAGGATGTTGTCCTTTGCTATCTACCATCGATCTCCCTCTTTTTGATCTATTTTTGATCTTTTGATTCTCCCTCATATTTGTATTAAAGAGAGAGATCGATGTTGGGACTAACAACATGATAGACGATAAGAAGAACGAACAACGATGGGACAAGATGGAGTGATACAATTGTTTGGGAAGATTTTGAAGAACATATGTTTGAGAATGGGAAAAACATATTTAGCTATTTTTTTACCTTAATTTATGACATTTCTAGTCGGTTAAATGTAGTTTTAGGTAACTAACTTTTAAAAGTTCGATGATTTATTTATTATAAAAAAATGTTCATGTATTTAATGCTTCGTTGAGAAAGTTTAATAGGTTACTCATTCAAAAAAATAAAAACTTAATCATTCACAATGCAAAAGTTTAATAATTTTTTTTTATTCAAAAACATAGTTCAAGAACTAACATGAGATAATTCATGGGGGGTTTTTGTAGAACTTTTCCGCTCATTAAAATAGGGTATGGATCATAATATAGTGCTTATGTGCTTGCATATTTTATGTTTATTTATATATAGTCAAAAGAAGTGTTCATTTTGAGACTTTAGTTTCACCAATACAACAATATTGGGTTTACATGACATCATACTTTTATAAATATTTTAGTGGACTAATTTGTAAGACTTAAGTTTATAAAACCACATAGACATCCCATGTAAAAACATTAAAAATATGTTTTAACGACAATCATCATAAATGATTTTTTAAGAATACTTTTAAAGTTAAGTTCTCTGTTAGGATTTTTAGCAGGACATTTTGAAAAATTGTCTTATTTACGGTACTTAGAGATTTTTGACGTCCTATAAAACCGTTTTTATTCCAGTGTTACGAGGGTAGTGACAATACGATGATATCTATTTAATTGAACTTGGAGATTTTGAGTAAATTCTATAATATAAAAGGTCAAAACTAAACCAAAAGTCATATTGTTGGGTAGGAAAGGGAAGTTAGAGGAGCTAAATTACAATAGTTGATTTTTTTAGGGACGTGGTTATGGAATTCGAAGCTTGTAAAAATGAATGGCACGCAATGGTCGGTTTTGGTGATTGGTTACTAAACAATGGGATCATTTTCCAAATGGTTCGTCCGAATGAGTATATCAAGTACGATCCAGATGTTGCTATTCAGAGGATCTCTAAAGAAAATCATAGCAAAACGAGAGTTAGGTGCGTATATCGACGATGGCATGATTTTTGAATGTTTGGAACCTTGTAGCTTAATTAAGGACATTTTTAGCTGTTTCATAGTCATTTCGGTAAACATTATTTACTGTCAAAAAGTTTTAGACATAAGAAATTCAAAAGTTGAAACTCGTATCCTAAGTGGAGTCTTATTGGATAGGATCATCATCAAACTCATATTTTCGAAGGCATAATCATGCAAGAGAAATAATAAAATACAAAAAAGATCAAATAATGTTTTACTTTTTAGGACTTTTGGCCACCAAGTTAATTTTAAAGAGAGTTTATTAATACGTTGCAACATGGCCCAATTATTCAAAAATCAATAACAGCTTGGCTCGTGTTGGATGAAAATTGGAAAATGACAATTTAGACCTAGGTTGGCAAATAAAACTACAAAAAAGGTCCTGAATAGTTATATGTTACAGCAAATTACATTTCTAATCCTTGGGTGTTTAATTAAATGAATTTTAAAATCTAATATACTATTTTAACTTAATATACAATGATACAGTAAATTTAGACGAAAACAAGGTCGGTTTATACCAAAAAAAGAAAAAGATTTTCAAGAACGAATACCTTGTTAATTAAGAAAAGAAGGAATTGCTCAAGCTATCAATTTTGGATGGATCACTGTGTTTTATAGCCAACATTTGTTTCTATTAAACTAAAATAGTCAAGATTTTGCAAGTATTAGTTTATAACTTGTTTAATGCAGATGACTTGCGAAATGGGGATGGCACCCTGCAACAGAGGTGAGAAGGTTTGTCGAATGTATTTTGTCTTTTAGGCCATCCTTAACCGTACCCTTCATACCTCTCATACTTGTTGCCACCTCAGCGCCACATCAGTTTTACCAACAACATACCATATCGTCCTTAACCGTACCAATTCCATACCCCTCTAAAAAATTAATTTAAAAAAAAGAGAGAGAAAGAAGAGAGAGATAGAGAGAAAGGTGGGTGGGTGGGGTGGGTGGGGTGGGGTACCACCTTGCCGATGCTCCTTCATACCCCTCCCATACCCCTTATCCTCAATGGTGTTACCTTTCGGTAAAGGGGTGGTACTGGTCTCCTACCGGTACCATTAAGGATTAGGCCATCCTTAATGGGCATATGTGGCAATCGGTACGACATCGGTACCACCCCCATACCGGTGGTAACACCGTTGTGGATGAGGGGTATGGTACCGGTAGTGGAGGGTATCGGTACCCCATTGCCGACGGAAGGAAAAGCAACAACCCACCCCTACCCCCCCCTCTCTCTATCTCTCTCTTCTTTCTCTCTCTACCTTTTTTAATTTTCTTTTTTTTAATCAATTAATTAGAGGGGTATGGTTAAGGATGAATTTGTATGGTGTTGGTAAAGCTAATGTGGCGCTGATGTGACAGCAAAAATGAGAGGTATGAGGGGTACGGCTAAGGATGGCCTTAGTAACTTGTGAAATGGTCTTCCATAATTGTATTTTATTTATAAAAAGTATGCAAAATGAACGTCCACTAAATTTTGGTTGTTTTACTATACATGAGAAAAGAGGGGATTTAGAGCATCTCAACAAGCTTCTCCAAAATATAGAAAATGTAGATTTTAGATAATTTTTGGCTTCAACAATCTCTAAAACTTTCATCAAAATGGAGAATGTAGAAGAGCTGGTGCAAAAATCTATAAATTTGGAGAACTCTCTAAAAATGATTTCATTAGATAAAAATGGTTTTTATTACATTTCATCGATAAGGATTTTTTAAATGAAATATTTAATAGAGAGAAATAATATTTTATTAAATATATGTAGTAGTTTAATAATATAAGTAACAATATTATTTGTTGGATTTAAATGATTTTTTATAAACTTTTTTAAAGTTTTTTCATTTTAAAGAATTTTTAAATAATCTATTGATGTTGGTCTTATGTTTTAAAATTAGAAATTGAATGAATATATGTAATTAAATAAATAAATAAAAGCGGCCAATTTTGTGCCCAAAAATGTGGATGAACATGTTTTGTTTTTTTCTTCCAATTAGTGGGTAAACAGAGTATGCTATATTGATTGTATTATAGTAACAAACAAAATTAGATTAAATTACACAAAAGTTTTAACTTTAAAAATTATAAGAAAACAAGACTTGACATTTTGGTCATTTTCCTAGAGATTCTTTTGGTGAAGAGATCCAATGTTCCATATATATTATATATTTAGTGTTTGTGTACATATAATATTTTGGGTGAAATCGTGAATTATCTTTCGTGCATTTAAAATTTTATTTCACAAAATGATTATTAAAAATTAAAAGGTAAATGCTTATTTAAACCCTCTTTATATGTTAATAACAATAATAGTTATAAGTTAGATATAGTTTTTGATATCTTCACTAATTTTCTAATAAGTCAATAAAGCAAGTATGTTATTTATTTTGAATACTCAGAAAGAAAGAAATCTTGTTTTTCAATTAATATATGCTTGTTAAACATTCAAGAACAAAAGTATTTATGATTGGATAAGTTTTAAAATGAAACCCTAAAAATACATCATTATGCTTTTAGAACTATCATTATTGTTTATATTAGATTTTAGAGGTTAAAAATATAGTGGGATTTTAAATTCATTTTTTATATTACCTTATATGAAAAGTAAATCATGGATTAATTTTTTAAGATATGTCAAATGTTACAATTTTTGGTATTTCATCGTAATTTATTATGAAAATCCTTTCATGTATCTAATCTATAATGGATTTAGTTCTTCGTATGATCAATCATCCAACTTTTTTGTTAAAATTTTACCTTTTTAGCATAATTTTTATTTTAGCATTTTTCAAACTATATGGACCAAATGTGTAATTTATTCTAAGGGGAAAGGCCGAAAGGGGTGGGATTAAGGCTAAGGCTGTGTTTGGCAAGCATAAGCTAGCTTATAAGCTAGCTGATAAGCTAGCTTATAAGCTAGTCCATCCAAACATGTACCAGGAAGCTAGCTTATCAGCTAGCTTATAAGCTAGCTTTTTGAAACGCTACTTTGAGTAGCTTATGAGGAGCTTATTGTAGCTTTTTCCAATTATACTCTTATTAATATTAATTATTAAATTCAAATATACCCTTTTTGGTCATTTTACATACTCATAAGCTAGTTTTTGCCAAACATAGTTTGTTCAACAGCTAGCTTATCAGCTACTAGCAAGCTTATCAATCAACAGCTAGCTTATCAGCTATCCGCTAGCTTATCAGCTACCAGCTAGCTTATAAGCTACGCTTGCCAAACATAGCCTAAGAGGCTGAAGATGCTAAGGGAAAGGGGGTGGCATTTTTTATATTACCTTATATATATATATATCCTTTAACAAGATGAGTTTATAGAACATTTTTCAAAAACATTCTATATCATTATTTAATATAATGACTTATTTTGGAAATCCTCCCCCATCCTAAAAAAAAATTATAAATAAAAAATATAATAATAATAATAATAATAAATTACAACATTTAAAAGTGTATTATAAAAATTCTATAACCTTTTAAATATGACGTTTTTGTGTTCGGTTCTATAAATTAATGTCATATAAAACACTTTATTATGATACTTTTTGAATTTAAGCGTCTCATAAACTCAACTTTGTTGTAATAATATGCTAAATAATATGCTTTTTAAACTACTAGAAACGTACCCGCGCGCGTTGCAGCGCAAAGTATGTATCAATTACCCGATTTTTATATACATCATTGTAAACATCAATTTAATTATATGTGTTCAATCAGTTAACCTCTTAATGGTTTATTGAATAGTCAATCTCGAAAATTGAAATAAAATTATTACCTTTATATAATAGAATATATAATATAATTGCATAAAAAATATTCAATATTGGGCTCATTTCGAAGGTATTGACGAGACGATGATGATGATATAATTTGTAAAAGAAAACATAATTTTAATATATTTTAGTTCATAATATATGATTATTTAGATTATATGATAAGGGTTTAAAATAGAAAATGAAAAAGTAAAGAACTAAAATAAAATTTAATAACTAACTATGGGGTACAAAGTGTAAATGTGTAAAGCAATTGTTGAAAAAAAAAACCGTCAAATTGAGTTATTCTCTTTTATATGTAGTATAGATATACATGAAGGGTTTTTTTGTAATAAAGAAAGATAAAGACTCAAATTTGTAAAAAGTAACATATCTTAGGGATCAAATTGGAAACTTTACTCCATAAAGAATTATGTCAATCGAAAGCCAGGAAACAAGAACAATAAAAAATTCCTGATTCTAATGCGGTCATTGCAAGCTTGGTTAAAATATTTAATTTTGAAAGATAGGGAACGAAATTGTTAAAAGACATTAAAAAAAATATTAACTTTAATCACTTATTAGTAATAGAGCTAATTACATATTTGG
Organism: Centaurea solstitialis; assembly: GCA_030169165.1. Lineage (NCBI taxonomy): Eukaryota > Viridiplantae > Streptophyta > Magnoliopsida > Asterales > Asteraceae > Centaurea > Centaurea solstitialis. The sequence goes on from CM058046.1 coordinate 8,581,572, forward strand.
TCCCTATGGTTTGGGCGTTTTAACAGTTTGGGTCCCTAAAACAAAATATCTATGGATTTCGTCCTTGTGGTTTGCATTTCATAACGATTTGGATCCCTGATCTCTAACACCGTTAAGAAACTCTGTTAAGAAAATTAAAGGCAAGGGTATTCTAGTCATTTTATATTTAATTTTGTTTTCTATTAAAAAAGTTAGGGACCATAAATGTAATCCCTTTATTCTAACCCTTATTTCCCACATTACTTCATCTTCCCCAATTGCCACCACCACCAAACATCCACACCCACACCCACATCCACCAACAACACCACCACCATCTACACCCACAGCCCACCACAGCCCACCACCTACACCCACCACCACCATCAACACCATCACCACCCACCACCACCAACACCACCCCCACCTCCAGATCCAGATCCAGATCCGAAACCCTCTATAGCACTAAAACCTACCAACCATGGCTGCAAATAAAGTCAAACTTCCATCACCTGCAACCACCACCCACCTGCTACCATTCAACACCACAGTTATTTCTACCATTCACTACCACCATCACCTTCACACATCCACCACCACTTCCACCATTCACTTCCACCACCACTTTCACCCACCCACCACCGCTTCCACCATTCACCACCGCCACCTCCTGCACCAGCCACCGTCACCGCGTCCTGCACCAGCCATCGCCGCCGCGTCCTGCACCAGCCACCGCCGCCGCATCCTGCACCAGCCACCGCCGCCGCGTCCTGCACCAGTCACCTCCTGCACAACCACCGCCGTCGCCTCCTGTACAACCACCGCCGCCGTGAAATCGATTTAGGGTTTCTGCATATTTGAAATCGATTTAGGGTTTTTTAGATCTTGTTTGGTGAGGGAGATGAAAAGTTCATATTTATTAATCTGTTTTCTTTTTTTTTCTTTTTTTAGTTAATAAATAATAGGGAGAATTACACTTTGGTCCATGTAATTTCATTAAATAATAGGGTTAATTACACATTTGGTCCCTGTGATTTTAATTGAAATTAAAAATAAGTGAAATGACCAAAATGCCCATCATGTGCCGTGCACATGATGGGCTAACATGCCAAAAATAGACGGCGTCTATTTTAGGGACCCAAACCGTTATGAAATGCAAACCATAAGGACGAAATCCATAGATATTTTGTTTTAGGGACCCAAACTGTTAAAACGCTCAAACCACAGGGACCAAATATGTAATTAGCTCTTACTAATATTATAAGCGGTATATTTATGATTACTAACTTTTTTTATAAGAACGCAATTACATAATTTTAAAAATAGAAAAACATTCTCTATTTATTTTGTCAGAGAATATAAAAAAACCAAAATCTGTCACCCCAAACTATGGAGGAATCATGCCTTCCTTTTCCTAATTTCGTTCAATAAAAATGAACAATAAGTCGATTGGTCATAAAATACCAAATTAATTTTTTTGACCAAATTGCTCCAATTTAAGGTTTCTTTAGGCCGTGCGTGCCCGTGGTGGGGTTCAACAAGTTGGAAGCCGGCGGCCTCGCTGGCTTCGGTGGGCTTCGGTACGCCGACCGGCAGGTTGGGAGGGTGGGCATGAAGGCGGAGTGGGGAAGCCGAATATGCCCGACGAGCCCTCTCTACCTCTCTCTCTCTCTCTCTCTCTCTCTCTCTCTCTTGTCCTTTCTCTCTATCTCTCTCTACAATTTACTCTCTCTCTCTCTCTCTCTCTCTCTCTTTATTAAAAAAATTATGTATTGGTATTTGGATTGAGAGGGTTCGGGTACTAATCAGAGGGTTTCAAATGGTTAATTATGGGGTTAGGGAAAAGCTGATGTGGTGCTGATGTGGCAGTATGATTAGAAGAGTTGGGAGGGATGGGAGGGTTAGGAGGGTTCGAATACTGATAGCCTTTTTAAATAAATGAAGATTGTTAAAATAAAGCATAAGGAGAAATGGACAAGAGGATTTGATCAACTACTTTTTTTAATGCAGGGTGGTAGATTAGTGTTTTGGGAGTAATTAATTTCAAATAAGCATGTTAAATGTAACTTATTCAAGAAAAACATTATGATATATAAGATATACTCTTATAACATGAATTTAAGTTTTTGGGTAGGTTTCTTGGTATAAGTTGATTGAAAAATTGAATGAGCATAATGGGTAAATAATTCCTTTGTAAATTTGCACCGTATAAATTATCATAGAAGTTTATTTTCTGATTAAGATTATCATTATAATTATAAAAGATGTTTCTGTAAGATTAAAATAAAAACTTACTAATGTACAACCAGCATGAGGCTCCAAAAAAATGGATCCTATTGATCTTTGGTGTAGCACTAAAGAAAATGGGTGACAAAGCAAAGCTTTTTGGTGAATACAAAATGGGTATTGGAGATGTTATAATATATATTCTAGTAACTTCTTATGGTTGTCTTAAGTTTTAAAACATTAATTGTCGAACGCGTTGTATTAGATGCAAAATAGACATAGACTAGAAAGTAGATAGAGTTTTAAAGAGAAAACTTGTTTAGTTTTTTAAGTATTCAAAATCTTGAATTGAAGAAGAATACAACAAAGATTTAGGAGAGTAACGATGACAAGAAATATATTAAAACAATGATTGATCAAGAAATGGCAAGTTTTGGGGTTTTGTGAGACAAAGACGAAAACAAAAATCACAAGATCTGATTTAATTTAGAATTGTATAAAGTGTGTGATATCATGTGGGGAGCGGGTAACAACTTTCATATGTAGCATTCTCCGTGTCATTTTTTGATTTGGGAATCTAACTTTATAGAACTATCCAAACTTTCATATGTAGCACAATTGGTGTCATTTTTTTTCCACCCGGCATTCACTCACTTATACAAGCGTCAATAAGTGGGGATGAAAACGTAATACTGCTTTTGTGGGATGTGTCTTTCTCAATTCAATGTGCAAACATCATGTTTGCGGATGAAAATCGTAATCGTTAGAGATCTTTAATGCAAACAATTACCTCTAAAATAAGACAACACACGTATATGCTTCTAATGGATATACATTAATACATATACATAGTCGTTTTATTGATCCCTTTTGACGTCAATTAATAATAATTGGTTGAATTCCCGTGACAAGACGTCCTGAACAACTTCTTATAATTTAATCTCACAAACTAAGTAAACGACAATGACGTTTGTGATTTATGATAATTAATAAAACAAGACAGATTAGTAAATTAAGCTTAAACTTCTATAATAAACAAATATTCTAAATTTTTTTTCAAGCATTTAAAAAGTCTTTGCAATTTTCATAACAACCTCACTCTCCTAGTCAACATTCCATAATATTCATGTTACAAGACTTCCTTTTTGGTAATCAAATGCAAATTGTTGCTGAACTTAAGTTTAAATTTGAACAATTAGATTTAAGAAGTACAACATTTATGAATTTTTAAATAATAATAATATTGTTATTATTATTAGTGTTTTTCGTACCTATGTACTGGTAGAGAAAAAATATGTAAACTTTAATATACCTTTTTGTTGAAAGTTGGATTTGATTTATTCATTTAAAACCAAAAGTAGATTAATAAAGTAGAAATGATAAGAAGTTGAAAGTGAAATAAGAACATACAAATAAGAAAATGAATAAGTTTTGATGGATGATATATTGTCATCCATTATAAACTATAAAATAAGAACCTAATATATTTATTTTGTATCATATTATTTAAACAAAGTAACTGTCAAGCTTTCATGTTCATTTTAAAATATTATATCTTCACTTTATACTTCAACTAGAGCCTTAAAAGCAAATATTGATCAGAGTTTTCTTTGACTTTATGTTTCTATTGCTTCATTTATCCTTTGTGTTGGAATCTTGATGAAAAATGGCCATTTGCCTAATGATGCTAGTGGGGGCATACTAAACTTAGAAGGTTAAGTGGACAAAGTTTTATATTCAATTTTCTACTATAATAGTTAAGACTTAAGAGTTCATCATTTTTAATGATATAATTAGTTATCCTTATCTAAGTAATCATTACATGTAATTTATACAATCTTTAATTTAAAATTGTAACTTCCCTCTCTTCCCAGAATTGAAATTACCAAATCCAGATTGTGTGTGCTATAATACATATTGCATAAACACTTGTACAATGTTTCAAAATTAGGTGTATATGATTATGGAAAGAAAAGTAATTTATCCTCAAAGTTAATCAAATAAAGTCAAACCATACTTTGTCTTGATCTTATCACCTTAAACCCTTTTCTATCCTAAATGGAACATGATGATTAATTACTTTAATCTAATTAAAATATTTAAGCTAAAGTTTAGTTGGTAAAACATGGAAATTGATTGAATCCAACTATAAGGGGTTGTATATAAAGTAAGGCTCGTTAAGAGGTCGTTTACTTAAACACTTATCCGGTAAGTGTTTAGCGCTAAAACTAAACACTATCATCTACCACATCGGATGATATTTTAGTCTCTCCAAACGGTATGTTGTGAAACAATTTGCTTGTAAACGCTTACTGAGTAGGATTCGTCAACCTCACTTACCCGGTAAGATTATAATTCTTCTAATGTTCATTCCGTAAAGTAAATTTACCTGGTAAGCATTAATCGGGTAAGCGTTAAGTAAAGGGCCACTCATATTAACTTCTCAGATGAATAGGTTAAGTGCCAAGAATTTTATCCGGTAAGAATGAGACAAAGACAAAATCTTATCCTGTAAGTGAGATGTAACACCCGTTTTACCTTTCATTTATGACTAGGTTTAACAGTTATTAAGCTACTTGTTATGTTATAGGAGTTGAGGGGCCCATGCATCATTTGCAAAAGTGTAAGGGGAGTGTGGCCAGATAAAGGGGTTAGAAACCCTTAACTCCTTCAGTTGCAGTTTCCAGAAAGGAGGGAGAGCAAATGAGTCGAATTGGAGGCTTGCTTTGGATTGGGTGTGTTAGCAATTACGCTAATTGCACTTAAGGTAAGAGTTCTATGTTAGTTTTGTTGTCAATTGTGAAGTATGTTGGAGTCTAAAGATGATTAGGGTTGTATGTTAGATTGGTGATCAAAAGATCATCAATTGGCACGTTTATGATCGATTTGATCGTATATAACTGTTAGATATCAACCATAGTTGCTGCATAATGATGTATTTGGCTGATTTTGGTCGAATTGGAAGTTTGGAAGGGAAAACCCTTGGTAGAAGTCGCAACCCGCGGCTTGGGTGCGATTTCTAGGTATCCGCGGGTAAGCCGCGGGTAGTGACCCGCGGCCTGACCCGCCGTTTTGGCTGTTTCAAATTTTGAGTTTTCCGAAGCGGGCTCGTTTGGGGTTCTTTTGCTTGTGGACCCCTAAAGGCTTATGTAACTTGATGTTAGGTGAAGTTTCGTGGAAATTGGTCGAGGTTAGCTTGGCCATTTCACGTTAGGGAGTCGGGTTTGAGTTAAGGACCCGTTTTGGGGCAGTGTTTGATGTGTAAGTGTTATGTGTTATAGTTAGGTCGTGCGAGTTGATTGTGGTGCTAGTCAGAAGAGCTTCACTACTTAACTTATCAGGTGAGTACCTCACTTAACTCTTATTGTGATGTGTGCATGGTTATGTTTGCATGTGTGATTATGTGATGAGTTCCTTCGGGGACATTGGAGAGTACCTATGCTGGTAGTAATACCCCTAGGGAATTTGGAGAGGCCTGGTACCAGAGTCATATGTCCTTCCTTGATGGTATTGAGCCGTAAGGAAGGTTGGAGTTGCATGTTTACAAATTGCTATGTGAATTGATTGTGTAAGCATGATAGTAGGTGGTTATGTGTGTGCTCACTAAGCTTAAAGCTTACCCCGTTGTTGTCCAATCTTTTAGTGGCAGGTACCTCCCGTAAGGGAAAAGAGAAGGCTACCGTTTGAGGCTTCGGGATGGCAGTTCAGTCAGGATGCTTGGGAGAAAATGCTTTGCTATAATGCCAACTAAACTTCTGTCGTTTTCCGTAAACTCTTATCTTTAAGTGTGAGTTGAACTATGGTTTAAAGTTGTAAACTTGTTGGTTTTCAAATGTTGTTGGACAAGCTTCCGCTCATGTATGGGTTTTGGTTACTTTTCAGTAAAATGAACGTTTTGGTTTTAGGGATGATACATGAGAAGGCGACGACTCTTACAATAGTCAACGCTTACTGGGTAAATTGTTATGTACATGTATACCACACCACGTTTTCTAGTGTTGTGGCAGATTTTGGTTATCGCTCAAGAGGTTCATAGCGACCCAACCTAGTTCGAGTATTCCCGTATTCATGTCTGGAGACATTTAAGTGGGGCCATGTTTAGCCCTCAAAATTGCCAGAGATTAGTCAGGCTTTGACCCGGACACCCTTAAAAAAAATATATACCACACCATGTTGTTGGACTGAAATCTTATCCGATAAGAAAATAATAATATTTAATTTTACGGAAGTAATGATTAAATTTATTGGCAAAATGCATTCTATCATATTTTGTTTTATTAGCATGAGGATAGGTTTTTTTTCAACCACTGTAACAAACTTTCCCATTTTTATTATATCATTTCACTTTTACCTAAATATTCAAGTTCTTTTTTTCTAAATTCTAATTCCATTTTCTTAAAATATTCAACTTACCTTTTTCTAATTTTTTTAAATAAACATATTATTCAAAGTGTATCTCAGTGCCCAATTTAAAAAATCATAGTTTTAAATATATCCATTATATGTAATTTCTTTTAAATAACCTTTTTTAAAACAAGACTGGGCCCAGACCAGATTTGGAACTGGGCTTAGGAGATCGTTACAGGTTATTGGGCCTAGTATTAGTTATATAAGTTAGAACTCAGTTTTAAATGGTCCTATTATCCAACTCATCGATTGGGACCGAGAGTATTTGCCAGCTCTAAATTTTAAAATAACAGACTTTCAAATTCTCTTATTTAGTATCCATTATTAGTAACTAGATATGTACCCGCGCGCGTTGCGGCGCGAGACATGTTGAATCTAAAATTGAAAACTCGAAAGAACAATGTTGTTTCACGTTCAAATTTATTCTACATCACACAATGCAAATTTGTGATTTTGCGTCTTTAAAGCATATATATCGGATGCATTAAATTCAAAGTCAATATAGTCAATTGACTTATAACATTTGAGCTTATTTGGAGGGTTTTGATTAGACGATTATAATAATATAATTTGAGCTTATTTTAATTATCTTTTTGGAATGAGAGTTTTGAAACTTTTTAAACTTGTATATAACATATAGATTTGTATCTCTTAAAAATTGAACCTTAAACTGATTTTTTTTTTAAGGAGTGTAGATAGATAAACTTCTACATGACTCTATCCACCAACTACAAATATGATTGCCAATTATCTCCTTTTAACTTGTACCTTGAAACAGGTTCATTTCCTAGAATTTTTTTGTTTCTTTTGAAAAGCAGGCATTTTATACCAACCAACCAACCCACACCAAAACAACAAGTTCACAGGAAACAAAACTCAAATTTATAAGCTGCAATTTACAAACCATATCAAAGTTCCTAGAATGACCATAAAAAATTGCGAAATTGCATCAAAGTGAAGAAAATATGTTGAAAAAGGTTTGCACGCACTCCACGTTTAACATATATAGAAGAAAACATCATTGTAAACAACCATCTATCGAACAATCATTCCATGAGACATAAGACACTTGAGATAAGATGATATAGGGATCTAGGGCTTGCCGGTTAGCACAATAGAGTTTCAAATTATAAAAATGAATAGCATAAGGAGAGGCCTTAACCCCATTACCAATCACTTCCTTATCAATCGTGAGTTAATTTTGTAAGAGAAGGGGATACAAGACTTGAACGTTGCATCCTTTCATTATAAAAATAGCTATTTTTCTAATGACTCCTAACAATGAGTAACTAAGGGGCCTTACTTGAACACTTACATGGTAAGTGCTTATCAGACAATATTTTAGTCTTTCAAAACGGTGTCGTATGCAACAATTTACTTGGTACGCTATTACCGGATAAGAGTTGTCAACCTCACTTACCGGGTAAGACTCTCGGTTCATGCTATCACTCTTACAGGGTAAGATTCAAGTCATTTTCATGTTTGTCACCTAAGATAAATTGACCCAATAAGCACTTAACGGGTAAGCGTCAAGTAAATAGCCCCTAACTTTTACTTGAAAACTTCCAAAAATTATCGAGTTTAAAGACGATAATAGAAAATGGAAGTCATGTTTCATGATATCCTATTATCCATCTTGTTTATGTTAATTCAATTGTTTTATATGGTATATAAATTAAAGTATAATATAGAACTGCATAAAAGAAATTATAAATTAGCTATAACAAATTAGTGGCAAATATTAGATCTCAGGGTATCACATGTTAAGTAATCTCATTTGTTACAAAGTAACTATATTGCTAATGGCTTTGAGCTATTTATTCTATTTCCATGTTGCATGCTGAAGGGATCACCGTGAATAGTTAAAATTCTAGGCTAGCTCCACACGAGTGACAACAATTAATCCTTCCATTTATCAACTAAAGAATTACAACAATTTCCTTTTTAGAAAGTTTACAAGAGTCCAAATTTGTCATCCTACTATATATACGATATAAAGTATTCAAATCTTTGATCAAAATCAAATCTTTTTGGGGTCAAATAAACGAATTAATTCATAAGATTAGCAGAATTCATAAGACTTACGGTTGTAATTCACCTAACAAATCCGTGACCACTGACCACCCAGATCATCAGCAACAATCATCCTCTCCTTCAAATGAAGCTCTGTATTTCCATTTCGAAATCAAGTATAACAACAAATTAAGACATAGTAATTGAATCTTGTTACCATCAGCTGTTTTTATACCTCATAGAATTGTAACCCCTGGCCTCAGATTTTTGGAAAGGCAGTGCACCACACTACAGCCCGTGCTACAATCTGTAATCCAACAGTGGTTGCCTTTAAGTAACACTGATTCCTTTCGATGTAAGAGGCTGGACAGAAACATATGGTTGCAATTCATCATTTCGGTTGAAGGAGTGCTTTGACGAAAGATTTAACCACAATATAGGTAGCCACACAAAAGTTAAAGTGCAATACGTCTTTAGCATCTCTAGCTAATTCAAAGAACAAATCTTTCTTTTTTTCTAAATTCTAATTCCATTTTCTTAAAATATTCAACTTACCTTTTTCTAATTTTTTTAAATAAACATATTATTCAAAGTGTATCTCAGTGCCCAATTTAAAAAATCATAGTTTTAAATATATCCATTATATGTAATTTCTTTTAAATAACCTTTTTTAAAACAAGACTGGGCCCAGACCAGATTTGGAGCTGGGCTGAGGAGACCGTTACAGGTTATTGGGCCTAGTATTAGTTATATAAGTTAGAACTCAGTTTTAAATGGTCCTATTATCCAACTCATCGATTGGGACCGAGAGTATTTGCCAGCTCTAAATTTTAAAATAACAGACTTTCAAATTCTCTTATTTAGTATCCATTATTAGTAATGGCCAAAAGTCGGGTCTGGGTCGGTTATATCCTGTTAATAACCGGGTGGGTTAAAAACAATATCATGGCTTAATCGGTTAAGCCGCAACCGGTTACGGTTAAGGGGTTTTGGAGCCGGTTTAAGGTAATTTTAATCGGTTAACTTTGACCGGTTACATAACCGCTTAAAGATTATTTCCTTTTACTATTTTTTTAAAAAAAAATTAATGATTAAAAATACGTTTTATTATACTTTTAAACTAATTACAAAATTATATCTCTTAAATATAAAAAACAACTATTTTAAAAAACAAAATCGGTTGCCAGTTATGTTTTAAGTTACTAGGTATACATTGAAAGGTTTGAACCATCGGTTTTGTTAAAGGTTGGTGTTGACTTTGTGGGTAAAACCGTAAAATTAGGGAGTCAAGGTAATTGGTAGCACCTTAGATAATATTTACTATAAATTAAAAAGTTCGGGAAAAAAGATATCATACAACCTTTAAGTGTTGTGTTGCTAATTAATAAAAGACGATAAAAAACAACCTATAAATGACGTCTTTTAAGTTTCTTTACAAGATCTTGATAGAAAGATAAAGTTAGACATGCCAATTTCACGTACACAAGTTTTATTTTTGAATCGGAGCACATATGAACTACTAATTCATTCGATATTTGCCAACAACGTCAAATAGAGTTCAAACATGGATATAATCGAATTCAACTTCGTACATTATTATGATATAATTGAAGTTAATATATTTTGCACAAAATATATTAACTTAATTTAATTAACATTGTTTACAAAGCCTAACTTATGTCCACAAAAAAGTAGATGATGTTTGAATCTGTCATCATCTATCTTTGTTTTGAAGCAAGCCAAAAGTCTTCAAACACAATTCAAAATTTGTAAGTTTGCAATGAATTTGATTTAAAGGTATCCTCCTTTTTAAGCTAAATATTATTTTCTTGTGAAAAAGTATACAAGAAAGTCGTAAGCGGATCTAAAATTTGAAGTGTTTTTGTTGATTTTGAGGAATTTTAAGAATTTTTGGTTCATTTTAGAGTGTTTTTTTATTGATTTCAAAACATGTTCTTTTGATTACTAGAGTCCCATACAAGAGTTTACTGGGAAGAACTACACTAAAAACTTTAAAAAACTTACGTTTTACCTTAAAAGTTCTATTTCTTATTTTTCTTATGGGGGGCCATTCCTCCACTGACAACAAGTTGCATCCGCCCCTGAAGGAAACCGTCCGGAGATGATGCGTAATAGATCGGGTACTTAATCAAGCAACTATTATAACTGGTGTCAACTGATTTATCGTCTGGTCCATTTGTTTCCAAAGAGTGGATCGATTGTTTTCGTGAAATCCATGACAATTTTTATTTTTGATACATGATTATTTGATATTGTGTTGTTAAAATTTTAGCCTTTTTATTCTGATAATAAAAAGTTTTTGTAATATAGTCGTAGCATATTGTGAGTTAAGACTTATGTGTCATGTTAGTTTTTAATATATAACCTAATTTAAATTGTTTATCATTATCGAATCGTTGAATATAGTAAAAAAAAATTACGTGGTATATATATATATATATAGGAATAATCAAATAAAAACCATTTTATTTGTAAAAACCCGTGAAAACCAACTAAAAATAATTTTTTTACGATTTTTTTATCAAATACTATGATATTAACTAAAAATAATCAAATATATGGTTTTTCCTTGAAGGACTCTCTCTCTCTCTCTCTCTATATATATATATATATATATATATATATATAGAGAGAGAGAGAGAGAGAGAGAGAAGTCTTCATGTAAAAACCATTTTTTTTTGTAAAATCCGTGAAAACCGACTAAAAAATAATTTTTTTTACGATTTTTTTTCATCAAATGTTATAATTGATATATTGTTTCACATATATTTTTTTCATAAGGTGAATATCATCCATGAATTTGTTTCATAATATGAATAAAAAAAACTGTATATTTTCGATTTATAATATAAATAAAAATTTTACTTTTTCATGGATGATACTTACATTATGAAAAAAAATGTGTAGCAATAGTTAATATTATAGTATTTGATAAAAAAATCGTAAAAAAATCATTTTTAGTTGGTTTTCACGGGTTTTTACAAATAAAATGGTTTTTATTTGATTATTCCTCTCTCTCTCTCTCTCTCTCTCTCTCTCTCTCTCTCTCTCTCTCTCTCTCTCTCTCTCTCTCTCTCTCTCTCTCTCTTTCTATATATATATATATATATATATATATATATATATATAGGGGAAGGTTAAAATGAGAAACATGCCAATTTAAGAAAAAATGAGGAGCAATCTCAGCCACTCATCTTGCGGTTATGGTGGACGTGATCACGGAGGATTGACACGATTCATGAGAGGTAGAGATTATTAAAGAAGGGGACCGGTCAAAGCCGCATTTGTTGACCGAGATGAGCGGTTGAGATTACTCCTCACTTTTTTTTAGAAAGTTATGTTTTTCGTATGAACCTCCCTCTCTCTCTATATATATAGGTGAATGTTATTATGCAACCTATTTTGAGGTTACAACCCTTGCAACCTACTTATACACCACACATTATAAAATGAATTGAATAAAAAAGATTTAAATAATAAGAGGTATATAAAAAAAATACATGAATTTACTCTCATAAGTCACACTTTGACTCCTAACAGATGAAAACTCGAGGTTTAACTTTGTCGTCATGACATACCTCACGTTATTCAAAACCTTCGTTTAAACTAATTATTTTTTAGTTTCATACAAAAATTAAAAAGCACCTTAATCCTCCATGATTATGGGATGAGGCCCCACTCATTCTAAAGTTTTGATTGAAACAGCATGCCTTTCTCAAAAACTAAGTAACAACCACACTCATCATCATGTCTTCCCCACACTGTGTGCACCATTAATTATCATTCTAAACTCTTCCTCAACTGCATGCCTTTTATACTTTTCTCTTCCAAAATCCAAACCTTAAAATCAACTCCAAACAGATGGCCTCCGATGAAGACTGCGATTACTTATTTAAGACCATTTTGGTCGGCGATTCAGCCGTCGGGAAATCTAATCTCTTATCGAGGTTCGCCAAAGACGAGTTCCATTTGGATTCAAAACCAACGATTGGCGTGGAATTCGCTTATCGGAACACCAAAGTTGGCGATAAAATCGTTAAGGCACAGATATGGGACACCGCTGGACAAGAAAGGTACGTACGTAAATTTTTACTTCAAATCTTCCATAACCCCTAATTTTTTAAATTGATTTGAGATTTTCTGTTGGGTCATTGACCAACATCTTCCTAAATCGAAATGCTACGCTATATAGAAATAAGTTGCGCCTTCTCCATAAGCTATTGCTTTTGGCATAGTGGCAAGCAGTTTGATTCCATCACGGGTTCGAGTCTCATGGATTGCATGACAAAGGCATGTTGTGCAGCCATTGACTTCTAGCGAAGATCTTGTTATTGTTGACAAGCATCTTCCTAAATCGAAACGTGGCGCTGACTGCATGGGCGGACCTGTGGTTAGGCATACGGTGGCACGTGCCACAGTTTCATTAATCCGTCATAGTGCAAAAAATATAGGATCGTGAAAGGTGTCACTGTATCAGTTTGTTCTATGCCGCCATATATATTTTAAAACTGCAATAAAAACACAAGTTTTCCTTGGTGAAATTGATTAACACGAGGTCTTGGGTTCAACTTCTGCTAGAGATCAATATTGATTTTGTGAAAAATATCTCGAAATATATTTTTTATAGTGAAATGTTGTCATCGTTTGAAAAAATTTCTAGATCCCCCCCTGGCTGTCTGGCGTCTGCTACGTTATATGGAAATAAGTTGCGCCTTCTTTATTAAGGAATTGTTTTTGGCTTAGTTTTGGATCCTTAACATTTTCCTCCGATGATAGGTTTCGAGCGATAACGAGTTCGTATTACCGTGGCGCACAAGGTGCGATGCTGGTTTACGACATCACAAGGAACGGAACCTTCGAGCATCTGAAGAAATGGCTGACGGAGCTTCGAGAGTTTGGGGACCGCGACATGGTGATCGTGCTCGTGGGGAACAAGTCGGATTTGGTCGATCTGCGGGAAGTGGACACGGAAGACGGGAAAAAGCTCGCGGAACTCGAGAACTTGTGCTTCATGGAGACGTCCGCAAAGGAGAACTTGAACGTGGAAGATGCATTTGTTGAGATGATTACGAAAATATACGAAATTGCTGCAGGCCAAAAGAGCCTTGAAGCTAATAAGAAGAATGAGGACAATTTGGTAAATCTTGATGGGAGGAAAGAGATTATTGTTGTTGTTGATCAAGTGGTTCCCATGAAAGACAATTATGGTTGTTGTACGAGGTGAATCTAAGGTTGTTTTGTGAATCATTTGATTTTAGGGTGTTACACAACGTCGGATTAGGTTTGGATCTTAGGTTATTTTGTTATTAATTTTTAAGGAGTTAAGTTTAAGGATTGAAAAGGGAGAAATTTGGTTATTTGGTATGGGTTGTTTTTTTTTGTTACCATTAATAAACAACGGTTTTTTTTTTGTTAGACCATAAGTACCGCTATCCTGGTTTACTTTGATGTGGTGGTGATGCTATAGCAATTATTTTTTATCCTACTTACCCTAACTAATGCAATCTTTACTCCATTATTTTTATTTTAATTAATATATGTAAGAGAGAGAAGGGAGAAAGGGGAAAGAGAGCCGCTCGGGTTTGGGAAACTAGAGAAGGTACCCGTCGGATGCAAACCGACGGCCCGTACCGGTGTCTATAATTTATCTGTTAAGAATTATTTTTTCTGTTGAGATTGTAATATTTTTTTCTTAGAAAATATACACATTTTTGTTTTTTAAATAATTAAAAAGTCTAAATATTTTAATAAAAATATTTAATCTAATTATAAGTTATTATTTTCTAAAATTACTAATTAGTTAAGATATATGAATTTGATCAATTTTAATTTTATGTTTTACTATGTGTAATAATAGTTTAAATCATAAAGCAATCGGTTGTTTCTAAAAATTCTATATTTTTAGTATATGAGAAAGGTTCAAATGAGAAGTGCTAAAAAAATACGAAGTAAAGAAATAATCTCCACCACTCATCCGGTCAATAAAGGTAGCTTTGACCGGTTATGGTGGACGCGATCACGGGGGATTGACGCGATTCATGGGAGGATAGAAATTATTAAAGGAGGGGACCCGGTCAAACCCGTCTTTATTGACCGAATGAGTAGTGGAGATCACTTCTCTACTTCTCATTTTTTTTAATACTTCTCATTTGAACCTAATACATTATGCTACTTAATTTCTTTCTTTCCATCAATATATTATGCTATTTAATTTCTTTACTATCTTGTTTGTGTTAACTAATATATTATATTATTATAAATTTATTTTAATTACATTATTTGATATTTGTCTTAATTATATTATAAAATATTTGTAAATGATTACTCATTCAAGATTTTTTTTGGTCATTTTAATTTTTACATATTCAAAGTAGTTTTACTAAACATAATTTGTTCATCAACTAGTTTATGAATTACCATCTAATATATCAATCAACAATTTATTTATCAGTTATCAGCTAACTTATCTATTATTAGCTACCTTATCAACTTGTTGTTTATGAATTACCATCTAATTTATCAATCAACAATTTGTTTATCAGCTATCAGCTAGCTTATCTATAATTAGCTACTTTATCAACTAGTTTGTCAAACATAGCCTAAATGAAAGTTGAACCTAACATATATGTAAATGACAGTTGAACCTAACATATACGACACATTCTATTGTTTCTAACAATATTCAATTCAATGCATGATGCAATTAGAAAAGAAAATTGTAATTATTTTGTCAAAATGCAAAGTCAATTTTATGGATCATCTCAAAAAAGACATATTTTTATATAAGACCATGTTTGGTATGTCTCGACATCTCGTGGCTCAAAAAAATGGGCGTAGAATGATGAACACTTAATTTGTCTTTGACTCATCATATGGGCGTCATCTTCATTAATATTTTATTTGATTGTTGGTCGTTTATAAAATGGTGTTTTTTCAATAAAAAAAAGCATTCCGGACATGTATTAAAGATTTAAAGGTTGTATTAGATACGTAGGATAGGATAAGAAAATACACTGATAAAAAAGGACACGTTAAAATACACTGTCCATGTTTAGCGTAACATTTGAAATGGCAAAGACACATGGTTTCATTGTTGACTTGTTATGGAACCAAAGTTAATTATTACGATTGGGTGGAACGAGATGAGACATATCTAAAAGTAACTTTTGGTTCCATTAAAATGAACGAAACAACATGGAACAAAAATGAGATAAAAATTACTAGTTTACCCTCATTTAATATATCTCAAACATAATATTTGTTTTAATGATCAACACTCACGACCAATCATGATCTACTACCTCACTACCACAACTTCACAAGCCATCATCAATCACCTCAACCATAACCACCACCACCATCAACTACCATTACCACCGGCCAGGCTCCCAGCACCACCTCTATCTTCAACATGTTGACCACAAACTACCACCTGCACTATTGTTGGCAACCACCACTACTGTTGTCCATCGATCATCTTTATATCCACCTTGGCCAATATCGTTGGGATGATGATCACTCATTCTTTTTTCTTTTCAATTCTTCTAGAGTTCTATCCCATGTGCATTTTTTTCTTCATTTTTTAAGAGTCCTCTTCCATGAGCAGTTTTTTCTCGAAACCCTTTCCTCACGTGCACTCACACACCTTTGCTCACGATCTAGAATGAAAATGAAAGGAAAAAGGGATTCTTACGTTACATTAAGCTACAACTTACAAACGCCACCCTTGACTTATAAGCATATTTACATCTAATCCCAAACATTCAAAGAAAACACTTCTATAATAAATTTCTACCGTGTTTAGGCTAAATCTTTCTTCTACGTGAATTGTTGAATTCATGGAATATTTAAACATTTTATCTAAACCGGTTAAACTAAATGATAATAACGTTTTTAATATATGTTTTTTCAGGTTTATATTTTAATAAAACTAAAGGCTATTATTTTTTTTTAATTATGAAAAAAAAAATAGTCATGAATTGTATGCCTTATTTTAGTTGTTATCTATGCTTATTCTCTTAAGTAAATTTGGCAAATTTTGTATTAGTTTCTTCAGGACTTTTTTGTTGAAATGGGAAAAAATAGAGGTGAAAATGGTTATCCTAAAGAAAAAGAATAATTGTATTCCTACGAATAAGACTTATGGAAATTAAATCCTTAAAAAACGAGGTAATTTTTTTAAATATATCAAATAATATTTAATATATTTATATTCAAAATAGAATAATTATCAAAATATATATATGGTTCTTTTGGATTTTATATTCCGGCAAGTCTACTTCTTACTCCTTAAACAAAGCAAGTTGAAGATTATTTTCTAAAACTTTGCTTTATTACCTTTATTAACGCTTCGTTTTAATTGGTAGTTTTATTTATTAATTTATGACTTTTGGTTGTTTCTATCCAATCCACCATCCCGTCGTTTAGGCCGTCACTATCAAACAATTTGAGGATGGATGGATGGATAATGGCAATAGATAGATATAAATGAAAGATAATACAAAATTATTTTTTCACTTATAACGTGTTTAATAGTGTTTTACTTTTAATTCACGCTAAACCTGGAAGCGTTTCCAAGAAATTACATATTATGAGTCATTGATCATTGTTGAAAGTCCCTACTCTTTCTATACATGTTGAAAGTCAATGAATATATAGTTTTAAACTTTAATTTTTGGTTTCAATTTTCTCCATTTTCCTTCCTTATTTCAAACCGCATATAAAAATATAGTGTCAAATATAAAAAGTGTATTTGCATTTTTTTTCTATGTAAATTTGATATCCGCTTTGTGGTGATGGTATCAATAAAAGTCACATTCGACGTAGGTTTTGTAAGAATCCAAGTTTTACACCTTTTTAGCATCTCCAAGACTCCAACAACTATCAAATATGAGAATTTTGAGTTAATATTTTGCTTTAACAGCTTCTTAAAAATTATCTTTAAAATGGAGAAACTATGCGAGTAAAGGGATTGTTCTCCATGTAATAAGGTAATCCAAAAAATGATTATCAAACGAACGAACAAATAGAAAATTAAAATAATAATAATAATAATTGAGTGAAATATTCTAATATTACGATCATTGTTAAAGTCTCAAAAATGAAAACTTTTTTTTTTGAACGGCAAAAAGGAGGAGCATTAGAACAAGAGTTTCGGCATGGCCATCACCCCCAACTAGCACCCTCAAAAATGAAAACTATGTAATATATTAAAAGATTTCATCTCTACTCCTTCATATTACATAAATTTTGAAGGATGCTCTTTGAAATACTTTTATAAAAAAAACTAATAATAAAATAACCTATTGATCGTTGCTTTCAAGTGTCACTGTTATTTTTCTAGTGGATTTCATTTGCTTTTAAGTTCAACTGCTATTTTTCTGATAAATTTCATTTTAATTCATGCCAATGATCTAAACATCTTTTCAATAGACTAATGCAACGGGTATGGCTTTAAAGATCTTTAATAGGTTGGCCTTTTTTTGGCGAGTGTGGTCATTAATTTCGGTCAGTTTTATTTAGATTGGTCGTGATTTGCTTTTCTTTTGTCCACTTTAGTCTTTTATGTTTTGTTTTTAAGCTTTTATCTTCTTGCAAAACCTGTAGCCGTTGTTTTTCGGTTTTCTTGAAGTCACAAAGAAATGAATTCCACGATAATATCTAAATAACAAAGCTGGAAGAAGAAGTTTTAATTTGATCTAAACTTGTACACACATTCAAATTCGAAAGAAAATCTAACAAAATTGCACGCTACATCCTTTCATCAGTATGAAAAATACATGAGTTGGTACATAGATAAATAGAAGTGTACGGAGAAGAAGAAATGAAAGTTGGTGTGAAAAATGAGTTGGTGTATTAAGAGTATTTATAGAGTTTAAAAAACAATAGCCGTTGGACAACGGCTACCACAGCCCTCCCATCAATCTAGAGGTGTACAAAAAAACCGATTAACCGAAAACCGAAAAAAAATAACCGAAACTGGTTTTTTTTTAACCGGTTGAGAAAAAAACCGGATCGGTTTTAACCGGTTCAATAACCGGTTTTTATCCGAACCGGTTTTAAACCGGTTTTATAAAAGGCAAGCTCTTTTCAAAACATTTCAGACCGTTGGGTTCTAGGGAGGAATGTAGCCAAAACCGTTAATGAACCGAACCGGTTTTTTAAAAAATCGGTTAATAAAAAACCGATTAATAAAAAAAACCGGTTCGGTTAAAAAACCGGTTTTGTGCAAGGGTGCGTACCGCAGCCTGCTCAGCCCGGCCAGCCCAGCGGGCTCGATCCCGCTGAGCCAAGGCCCGCGGTACGCATAGCCTAATACGAAATATTGTGTATAGGCTCTATGGTCCTCGACTTTGTTTCTTTTGTTTGGCTGGTTTTCAATAAATTATTGTGCTTTTAAAACGAACACAACATATAAAATCTATTAAACAGAAGTTGAACCTTACATATATCATATATGACACATTCTATTTGTTTCTAGCAATATTCTATTCAATGCATTATCCAATTAAAAAGTATACAATTATTTTGGCAAAATGCAAAAATATTAACTTTGTGGATCATCTTCAAGAAAGACACAACAGCTTTTCATGTAAGTCCATGTTTGGTGTGTGTCGACATCTCGTGGCTCATAAAAATAGGCATAGAATGATGGATACTTAACTTGTCTTTGACTCATCATCATATGGGCGTGACCTTCATTAATATTTTATTCAATAAATTTTCGGATGTCTATCAAAGGTTGTATTAGGTACCTAGGATAGGATAAGAAAAGACACGCGTAAGAAAGGGCACATTAAAATACATTGCCCATGTCTAACGTAACATTAGAAATGACAAATGCACATGGTTTCATTGATAGTCGCATCATGGAACAAAGATAAAGATTAAGATAGGGTGGAACAAAGATAAAGATTACGACAACGTACGTAAGACATGTCTAAAAGTAATTTTTTGTTCCACCAAGATAAACAAAACAATATGGGACAAAAATGAGACGAAAAGTCTAAAAATACTAATTTACCTTCCTTTAATATATCTCAAACATAGTATTTGTTTTAATGGTTAGCGCCGTTAGCACTGCACATTGTCACTTCATCAACAACCACCATCGGCCACTGACAGCAACCACCAACGACGATCTCCCATCTCCAGTACTACTACAACGTCATCCACAACTTCTACAACCATAGTTGATCACCTCAGCCATAACCACCACCACCATCAGCTACCAGTACCGCCTCCCATACGCCCATCACCACCTCTATTTTCAACACTTCGGCCACATACTACCATTGGGTTGATGATCCCTTACTCTTTCTTTCTCCAATTCTTCTAGACTTCTCTCCCATGTGCATTTTTTTTCATGAACTTTTTAAGAATTCTCTTCCATGGACGTTTTTTTTTTCTCGAAACCCTTGCGTCACACACGTTCACACTTTTGCTCACCGTCTAGAATGAAAATGAAAGGAAAAGGGGATTCTCACATTAAGCGACAACTTACAAAGGCCACCCGTAAATTATAAAAATATTTACATCTAATTTGTAACATTAAAAAGTACAAATATTAAAATAAGATTATTATAGTTAAATCTTGCTTTAAGGAAAGAAGACATTTTTATAATAAAATTCTACCCATGAAGGCTAAAGCCTTCTTCTATGTTGGTGGATGCAGGGGAAGAGCCACCTTTGCACCTTCTATAAAGCCTTCTTTTACGTCGGTGGATGCAGAGATGGGTGGATGGTTGAATTTGTGGAATATTCAAACATGTTCTTTAAATCAATTATATTAAATGATCATAACGTTTATGTTATCTGTTTTGCAAGTTAACTTTTAATAAAAATAAAAGTTACTATGGTTTTTTAATTATTTATTAATTATGAAAAGAAAATAGTTATGAATATGCCTTATTTCAATTCGTATAAATGCTTATTCTATTATGTAACTTTGGCAAATTTAGTATTAGTTAATTCTCCAACACTTTTGCTAAAATGAAATTGATAATGGAGGTGAAAATGTAAAATATTTCAAGTTCGAAAAACTTTGCAAAACTGGTTATCGTAAGGAAAAAGAATAATTTGTATTCCAAATAATAAGGACGAACTCGGATCATCATGACTTGGTGTTTTTGTGGTGCTATGATATTTCGTTGCAACAACATGCCGTTCAAAAAAAATTTAAAAGAAATAAAGTAAAATTTTAAATATATAGAATATTATAATGGTATAATTAATATCTTAATATTCAAAATAGAATAGTTACGAAAGTATATTTAAACTTCTTGTATATTTTTAATTTTTTATATTATGGACAAGTCTACTTCTTAGGCAATGCAAGTTGAACATTAATTTTCTAAAACTTAGCTTTATTAGCTTCGTTAAGGCCTCGTTTTAATGGTAATTTTAATGATTAATTTATGACTTTTGGTTGGTTCTATCCACCATCCCATCGTTTTAGGCCGTCACCATCATCAAATAGACTCCAAACAGTTGAGGATGGATGGATATGGCAATAGATATCAATGACAAATGAAAGAATATACAAAATTATTATTTTTGTTATAACGTGTTTAACAGTGTTACTTTTAGTTCATATTAAATTCGAAAGTGTGTCTAAGAAATTACATATTATTGACTATAGCTGAAAGTCTCAATTAAAAAAAACTGTTTAGGCTATCACTACCCCAGTCCCCAACCCTTCCAACCTAACTGCCACATCAGCTCTACACCAACTCTACATCAGCTTTTCTCCAACTCTCTATTAACCCTCTGCAACCCTCTACAACCCTCTCACAGACTCACACAACACACACAACCAAAGTGGTGTGGCCAACCCGCATCTCCTCCAGCCCGCCGAGCATCATTGCTGCATACCACAACCCGCTGAGCCCGGTGGGCTCGAGCCCACTCAACCAGGACATGCGGTACACATAGCCTTATATGTGTTTTTGTGACGTTAAATAAACAAATATAATAAAAATTACATGTTGATCGTTAACTACAATTTGTTCCAAAAATTTAGATATCTCTTGGACAGATCGTTGTTGTGGGTATCGTTTAGCTATCTTTAATAGGTGGTGTTTTTTTGTAAGTGCGGTCCTTCGTTTCGGTTGGTTTTGTTGTTGCTTGATTAGTTGTGATTTGTTCTTCTTTTATCCACGTTCAGTTGTTTTATGGTTTTGTTAGGTTTTCTCTTGACGAATATTGACTTGTTTTCTGCTTCTTACGAAATCAATAGCCCTTTTTTTTTCTTGAATATTCAATTCTTCTTGACTTGTTTTTTGCTTCTTACGAAATTTATAGCCCTTGTTTTTTCTTCAATATTCAATTCTTCTTTTAATTTTATTACGTTGCCTTTAAATTTTTTTAACCATACAGGCTCGGTTCTCATGAAGTTCCAAATAAATGGATTCCGTGTTAATGGGTGTGTTTGGCAAAAATAAGCTAATGGGTGTGTTTGGCAAAAATAAGCTAACGGATAAGCTAGCACGTATCTGGATAGAACATATGCTGGCTTATTTAAAACGCTACTTGGAGTAGTATTTCGACAACTTTTTATAGCTTTTTCCAAATATACCCTTACTAATATTTACTATTATAATCAAAACATTAGTATCCTACTGTTCGGTAACATCATAGGGAGGGAAAATGGATGACATCCCTGTCTACCGAGGTTTGATTCATGGGATGAGCATGTAACGATACCCTGACCATGAATCGACTTTTGGATCCGTCCATTGTCGCCAAGAATTAATCGGGTGCCTGTATGGATCTAGAATACCTCGTCGACTTCGTGTGGAGACGAGTGCATGAGTTATGTGTCGTTAAAAAAATTACTAACTATAACACCCTTAAGATATATTTTTTAATCGTTTTACATTATCATAATTTATGATAAGCTATCTTATTCAAAAAAATTAATATATTTTTCTAGCAAAATTACATGCTACATCCTTTCATCCCCCAAAAAAAAAAAATCTAAACAAAATTAACATACTTTCTAAGAGATATTTTTACACGGCGGAGATGGCCGGCCGGAGAAGAAGGAAGACCGACAGAAAGGACAGTTCGGCTGTTTCCGGTGGATCAATTTTCCGACGCATTCCGTGTGGAAGACGTGGCCGCAGCGGCTGAGCTGACTCACCACATCATCTCCGTCGTAATTCACGGAACATACGAAACACATTTCCTCCACCGCCGTATGCCGCCGGCGGTCCTGCAGGTCCTGAAACCGGATGATCGGAAGATCCGCCGTGTCCGCCGCTTCGTGGTGGTGACGGAGGCCGGATCGGAAGAAGACGCGTGAGAAGGAATCCTTGAGCAAATTGAGCAATTCGGTCTTAATTCGAAATATGAGAAAAATAACAGAGAAGAAGAAGATGAGATCGATTGCTGCCATTGTTATTAATATTATTATGGTTTTGAGGTTTGAAATTGAATTTGAATTTGGGGATAAAATGGGGAACCAGGTGGTTTTTATAGATCTGAAAACTCGGTTTTCAAGTATTGTGGTGGGCCCCATGTATCTGGCTTGGACAGGTTGGTTGGTTCTGTGGCTCGGTGGTTTTATATTATTGCTGCAGGCTGCCACCTGGTTTTGAGAAAAGGTTGTATAATAAGTTACATTTTTTATCCCTTTTAACTTAAGTGATATTGTTGGTTTGATCCATGAATTTTGTATTTTGGCAACTATAATCGAATCACATAATTTCAGGACAATTAATTAACTCTAGTTAACGCCTTGATTTCTGCTTTTACTACTAATAAAGTAAAAGGTTTAGTTTCCCAAAATGAATCCAAATTGTTGCATTTTATTTTTGTGTGTATTGGACTTAAAAACCTACCATTTAATGTACGGGTGTTTTAAAACATACCGTTTAGTGTGTCATGACCTTTAATAGGAGGTCACCATCTTCTCCCGTGTGTTCTCCTATGACCACCATTTTCTCCCGCAACCACCATTTATGACCTCCGGGCACACTGCCATCTTCGACAACCCTTCTACTTTTTCTCGGTGTCTTCTCCGACGACCAGATCTCCATCTCCGGTGACCAGACCTTACACATTCGCCGGAAAATGATCAATAGTGGGTAGGGTTTTCATCGGAGTAGTGAGAGAGCAACAGAAGGGTATGAATGTGGAGTAGGAAGGGGAGAAGTTTGAATGAGATGACAAAAGATGGGTTTTCGATGGAAAAATGGTTCATCGAAGAAGATTATCGGAGTTCGTCTGTCAAACATGTTTCATGATACACTAAAACGGTAGGTTTTGAAATTCGGTACATTAAATGGTTGGTTTTTTAAGTCCGATACACACAATAAGAAAATGTGACAACTTGTATACATTTTGGGGAACTAAACCTTAAAGTAAAAACTCATTACTTACTTGGTGTCTCCCTTTTTCTTGTTGCAATGACTATCATTGAAGCCATATATAATAACTTTTTTTTTATTACCAATCAATTCTACTATCCTCAACAATAATTCAGATGTCATTTCAAAGTTGTTTACCCAACATTTACCTTATTAGTGTTTATTTGGAAGAGTTAACATTTTCAATTAAATTACCTGGTAAGATTTCAATACATAAAAATGCCAGCTTGTGGAACTTTCTTATTCTCTAAGCATTTACCTTCTAAGACTTTTTTTTGGGGGTGATATTCCAAATATTTGGCAAGTTCATTCGATAAGTTTAACCTAGTAAACACGTACTGATTAGCTTTCTGGTTCTGTAGTTTTTTTTTTCTTCGTGGGTTCTTTTTCTGTGTTTTGGGTGGTGGTTCTGTTTGCCTATAACTATAAGTTAGGGGTGAGCACGGTTCGGTTCGGTTTTCGGTTTTTTTCGGTTCGGTTTTCGGTTTTTGGTTTTTTCGGTTTTCGGTTTTTCGGTTCGGTTTTCGGATTTTTTCGGTTTTCGGATTTTTTTTTTTTGTTTTTCGGTTTTTTCCCCGGTTTTTCGGTCTATAACTCTATATTTCTTCCATTTTTCAACTTGACAATTTTCCTTTAAGTTGTTCAAAAAATATGTTTGCATTCTTAAAAACCAATTTATTGAAGATAAGATAGAAACATACAAGTTTAAGACTTGAAGCCTAATAGTTCAAAATTTAGAAGTATATGAAATTGAAAATTAAAGAGTACATAAGAGGTGTTAGAATTGCTAGTTTTGGGAAAGATTAAGAAAAAAATTGATTAATCGACAATATATCTAATTATATATATATATAAAATATAAAATTCTAAAATATATATGTAAATATATATTTTATATATATTATATATATAATATAAAATTTTAAATATATAATATTTTCGGTTCGGTTCGGTTTTTTCGGTTCGGTTTTGGAGCCAAAACCGAAACCGAACCATTTGGTTTTTCGGTTTTCGGTTTCGGTTCGGTTTTTCGGTTTTTTTTCGGTTTTCGGTTTTTTCGGTTTCGGTTTTTCGGGTTTTTTTTCGGTTTTTTCGGTTTTCTGTCCGGTTTTTGCTCACCCCTACTGAAGATTCTCTTTGGTTGGATTTTGGTTGTAGTTGCTGTGTTTTGGTTCTGGTGGAATAAATTGGTTTTTTGTTGTGCAAAAAAAAGAAAAAATGATCCATAAGCAACATGAACTAGGAATTGGTGATATAAGCACAATTTGGTAAATGATCAATTGCAATGATTTGGACGGAGCTAAGAGACGATTACTTGCTAATTGAATATAACTTAAGGGACCAAATCCATAACTTCACCCATAATCCTTATTTGTATGTGCCTTTTCGGTAATCTAAATGATCTATGGATAGATTTACACGTGATGTATTTATTTAATAAGCAATTAAGAGAATTTGGCAGAGGGTTCTTTTTTCTATTTAGTTTATGTACTTTTTTTTATACGGTTATTATGTTATGTATTTTCTTATTGTTTTTTCCTGTACTTTTATTTTAAAAACAGGCAACATATTTTATTATCATATGCTTTTATCAATCTGTAGTTTTGGGAACATTGAAACTGAAAACTTTGGGTCTTTAAATACCAAAATTTATAACTTTAATGGCAATAAGTATTTAACAATGTTATTCATGACCTATTATTTAAAAGAAGAAAATTTATGTATTAAAAATATAAAAATTAGGTTTTAAATATTGATGTATGTGAAAAGAAAAACATTTGTTAGGAACACCATCTATTTTTTCTAGATATTTTTGTACATAAATGTACAAAATACCTTTAAAATAAAATTTGTCAACGTTTGTACTAAATATGTTTTGATTCGATCTGAAGATATAAGATAAGATCAAAAGACAAGTCAAATGAGTTTATTTTATAATGGATC
Organism: Centaurea solstitialis; assembly: GCA_030169165.1. Taxonomy (NCBI): domain Eukaryota; kingdom Viridiplantae; phylum Streptophyta; class Magnoliopsida; order Asterales; family Asteraceae; genus Centaurea; species Centaurea solstitialis. Next base: position 8,607,533 of record CM058046.1, read on the forward strand.
GTGAATCACGTAACCGGCTTAATAAACCACTTGTGTTTTGCTCCAAAAGTACTTTTTGTCTTGTTCCTTATGTATTTGTCTCGATAGCAGCATATTTGGTGTTTTCAAGAAAAATATTTGTATTATAATGTATTGATATTTTTATATAGTGAATGCCACCGGTTATTGATGGAGCCAAGAAGGGTAATTATTGAAAGTTGTAATTAATATATGTGTTTAAAAGTTATTAGCAATAAACTATAAGTTAAATAAATGTATTTTAAACACCAATTATTAGACCTACATGTTATTCGAAGACTTTCGAGATGCTCTCTCACACGTTCATTACCATCAAAAGATGAACACCGTTATTAGTTTACTTCCGTTTAAAAACAAAATATATCAAATATTTTATATACTTTTTTTTAAATAAAATTTTTAATTTGTGAAGAGATTACACCTTTGCCAAAAATCGTATAAAAAACATGAGAATTGAATTTGAACCTTTGATCACTTTCACTTCATAATCGCTTTTGATACGGAAATGGTCTATTGCATCTTGTTGCATGTCATCCGAATCTACATCTAATGGTTGATAATTGTTTCTGATGTAACATCGATCTCTCATCGGAACCCATCATTCACACCAAATTCCAATAGATTATCTATTTAGAAGATTACAACGTTTATTATATTACGAAATTGGCAAATTATTCTGGACCAGTTAGGATCTTAGGATTACTAGTATCAACATTTTGTCCAAAATATTAAATTTTTTATTATAAATATAATAAAAAATATATTTCTCCTTATGGTAATATTTTTGGAAACTTTTTTGAATTTGGATAATTTCACATTCCCTCTAGACTTTTCCACTTTCGTTCCTTTGGTAAATTTCAAGAATTTGTTGTAAAAAAACTTGTTTAAAGTCCCCAAAAATTTATTTTGGATCAATCTATTGGATATACGCCAAGATCAAATTGCTGCTAGTATGAATGCACATAAACATTTTCTATATTGTTATGTATTTTAGTATAGGAATGGTTTATTTTATTTTTTTTGCAGCAAAACCAAATTTATTACCACACCGCCAACCAACAGCACAACCAATACAAACAAAATCCAACAGCGATAGCCCAGAACCAAATTCAGACGTACAACCGCATCGACCAACAAACAAAACCAGCACCGAACAAAACAGAATAAACAGCAGGAAAACCGAGATAAAAGTTAACCCAGAACGACCAGTTACGAGAGGTAACCAGCACTGAATTGAAGTAGAAATCACAAACCAGCAACACAATCTCCCGACCTGCACAAAAAGCCTTCTGTCCGCCATCAGATCAACCTCGAAATCAGATCAGTCTCCCTTATGTCCATCCCGAAATCGCGACACAGCACCACAGCAAGCAGGGCCGGTCCTAAGGGTTTTCATGCCCTGGGCGAAAACACTTAATAATGCCCACCATTATTTAAAAATATAAGATATAAAAGCACATTATTTCTAAAGATTAATCTTTACTATTACTAAATAATAATGTGTTCTTTGTAATGCATATCTTATAATTATATAGTACTATAATGTAACATCAAAGTTAAATTGAATTTTAGAGATGTTGTATATAATAATACTATAATAGCTATGATCGAACTAATTGTATACCACCATGTAGGATGTTTAATTTTCTTAAAACATAGAAAACTTAAATATTATACTTGTATCAAATTTTTGATACACTTATTGTGTGAAATTGGATTTACGAGATTTAATATCCAATAAAAAATACAAAACAAAATAAATAATATTTTTGAGAATCATATTTATGAATTACGATTGTGGAAATCACAAAAAAAAAGTTGAAATTTTGTAATGATCTATTTTATACGAGGTTTGATTTTAAAAAATATAGCAACAGATATTTGTAGTTCCTTGTTGAAATTAGCTAGGTAATCTAAATTGTTTCATGTAATGTTTGATCTTACAAAATGTATGACAAAAATAATAATAAACTTTTAAATATATCACACTATTAATCAGTGTTGAATATGATTTATTTTATTTAAGATTAATAAGTGTTGCCATGAAAACTTAAAAGTTGAAAAACAATAATTATAAAAATTAAAAATGAATCAGCAAAAAAAAGTAATAAAATTAAAATAGGCGAAAATAATTAATAAGTGCATTAATAATCTAGTGGTAAGGAAGTGTTTTGATATCTTAGAGGTTCAAGGTTCAATCCTTGTTGTCAACAATTATAATTTTTTTAATAATGTCATATTGGGCTAAAATGATGCCTTCTTGGGCTTTGATGCCCTGGGCCGCCGCCCACTTCGCCCACCCCTTGGGCCGGGCCTGACAGTAAGTTGGTAAGCACGAGGAAGGATCTGATAGCCACGTCTTCCAATCCAGCATGATCTCCGACTCTCATTGAATCAGACTTCGACCACCTTGAAGCGTAACCTCCACTCTCAATCACAGAAGTCAGACACTGTCAAAATTCGAGCACCTACGGGGATCCAGAAGCCAAGAATTCCAGTCCACTGCTATCTCTTTATTTCTTCTGTTTACCCAATCAAATGTTCTAAGCTGAATATTGAAAAATCATCTTTCAGCAACACCTTCGAGTTTCTGAAAAGGAAATATTGAAAAGGAATGGTTTATTTTGTAAATTGTCAATTTCATTGGTTAAATTAATAATTTTTCATGAAACTGTTTAATTCGATGAAAATGCTTCATATAATTCTTTTATTGATAAATGTGTTTCATATATTTGTGTTTTTTATGTAAAATCAAAATGTTTCATGAGAATAAAAAAAGTAAGTGAAACAATTTCATCAGTATGAAAAGTGCATAAAAAATTCAATTCTATAGCAAAAATACTTAAATATAAAATAATTTTAGCTAAAAAAGAAATATAATTTTATCTAATTAATCAATTTTATGAACTAATTTTATTAATTTAAGCAATAAAATCGACAGTTTGTACGGTTTGCATTGTAAAATAGTTGATATTGATTGCTCATTTTTAGTATATATTAAATGTTATATACAAAATGTTTTCACACTCATCTAACTTGTATTCATCTTTATTATCATGATGCCAAGAACATGTTTTAAAAGCTATTGTCAAACAAAAAATAAAAGTATCAAATAATCGAAATCTCAACTTTTTTAATGGAAGTATTTTTAATTTTATCTTAAATTAATTATTATACTTGTTAAAATAAAAATTACATTGCATGATATCAAAGTAAACGATTTGAAACAAGTCAACAACTTTTAATAACTATTTGTAAACAGCAAACCTCTTATTTTGATCACTGTTGGTTTAATTTTATTGATAAATGTATTTTATTGACATATTTTGACTTATTTGACCTAATTTGAATGTTTGGTGACTTGGGTCAATTCTGCTTTTATCTTCTAGAGGTTGAATTCTCCATTTGGCTTTGATTAGTCATTATATAATTTACTTTCTTTATTCATGATTTTAGTTTTGGTTTTTTTAATTAACTTTTTATTTGATTATTAATCGATAATATATATGTAATATTTGATAAGTTTCCACTTCTAAATTGTTGGTGATTGAATGTATAGGTTTTTTTGTTATGAAATAAAAAAATTCTAGTTTGAATTGTTACCAATTATAAATTTATCATCCAAAGTAGTTGTCTCAACAATCGATAAATCAAGATCGATGTATTTCTTCTAATTTTGAACCTGATCCCTACTAGAAACGCTTCAATCATATGCGTTTAACTTATATAACAGTAACCTTCATAATTCCACACATTTCGTCTTATTGTGTTAATTTAACTGGGTATATGCTTCTATGTACGCCGTCTAGACTTCAATTAGCTCTTATGTCAACTTTAACTGTAAATTAATTTCCTAACATCATATGAATGTTTGTTCTTTCTTATTTTAAAGAACCAATATATGTTTTATATGCATAGAAAGTGGTTCAAGAGTATTTGTTCAAGTTTATGTAGAGTCAAATCTTTTCTTAAGATTAACCTTCAAGTTTCAATTAAAACAAGATAAGAGAGTTTTTATTTATAAAACATACTTAAAAAATCTCCAAGTCTATGAACTTAATTTTATTTTTGTTTTATTAAAGTTAATGATTTAAATATAGACTACACGTATTTCATGTATGTTGTTTTGGATATTTTATATCAATTAAAAATTAATTATTAGTCTAATATTCAACTTATAGACCCTTTAATTAAAAAATTGGATATACTTTTTTTGAAGAATTAACATTTTTGGTCAATAATTTCGTTATCGATCAAAATATTTTATTAACGTCTAGAAGTTCACATTTTGAGCATGGATTTATCTAAAGTCTAAACACGTCCCTTTGAAACAATTCTCAACTCTTATTCATCCAATAAACTATGACCTTGATTTCTACCATTAATTATTATATGTTATTGTTTTATAATTGCTACTTTGACCATAATTATAGTTTTATGGGTAAATTACAGATTTAGTCCTTATGGTTTTGTTGAAAGTTATGGATACATATCATACTCATTTATTTATAAATTTGGTCTTGTGGTTGTTAATTTTTCAAGGCCAATCCTTGAACCAAACTGTTTCCATAACTTAGGAACAAAATTGTCTATTTGCTTTTGTTATCTTTTTGTGTTTAATATTGATGTTTTGTTCTTAAAACTTGTTTTATGATGAAAAAAGAAGTGTTCATTGAGGGAAATGGGAGAAAAGTAAAAGATAACATGTTAGATAATTTTATATGATGTTTGAAAATCAATAACATATATTTAAAATCATAGATTAATATAGCCTAACAAGTTATTGGTAAAATTAGATTGGTCTAAACCAAAACCAATAACATATATTTCAATTTGTGGTTTTGGATAAGAATACATGTCACACTTTTTTACTAAAAACACCAAACAAAATCCATATATGATGGAAGAATATCGGAAAATCTCACACGAGACAAATGGATGAATAGAGCAAAATAAAAATGTATAGCACAAGTAAATATAGAGGGTTGTTATGGGGTAGGCTATTTGCAGCATTTGAATTTACCATATGCATCCTAAAAAATGAATTGTTTACTCACACATATCAACATCAAGTTTTACCTTTTATATATTCAATGCATCTTTTTACATTCTCAATATAACCCAAAGGGTGCAAATAGCAATCCCTCGGTTGCTATATCCACCAATTTACTAAAGGTGTGAATGCGTACAGAATTAAAGTAAATGCATTGAAAATGTGGATTTGATGTTGATGTGTATATGTAGCATGTGGTGTATTTAGCTTTATCCGTAAATATATTTTGTCAAGTGAATCAATTTCTCATCAAAATAATGGCAGATGAATAAACCATAGTGATTGAACCGACTAACGTCGTTATTATTTTAATTCATAAAATATATAAAACATATTTTCTTAACGACTATGTATATATTTAAAATTTAATTATTGTACATCATTTTCAATTTTTCATGGTATGAACATAAAATATATTGTATCAAACGGACATATCTTTGAGTAGATTTTGCGATTGACTTTCTATTCCTAACAAAATTGCATCCTAAATCCTTTTATCCCAAAAAAATTAAAAAATAAAAATCTAAAAAAACTAATATATTTCCTAAGAGATATTTTTACACGCCGGAGATGGCCGGCCGGAGAAGAAGGAAGACCGGCAGAAAGGACAGTTCGGCTGTTTCCGGTGGATCAATTTTCCGACGCATTCGGTGTGGAAGACGTGGCCGCAGCGGCTGAGCTGGCTGACGACGTCATCTCCGTCGTAATTTACGGAACACACGAAACACATTTCCTCCACCGCCGTGTGCCGCCGGCGGTCCTGCAGGTCCTGAAACCGGATGATCGGAAGATCCGCCGTGTCCGCCGCTTCGTGGTGGTGACGGAGGTCGGATCGGAAGAAGACGCGTGAGAAGGAATCCTTGAGTAAATTGAACAATTCGGTCTTAATTCGAAAGATCAGAAAAAGCACAGAGAAGAAGAAGATGAGATCGATTATTGCCATTTTCGTTTGAGGTTTGAAATTGAAATTGAAATTGAATTTGGGGATAAAAGGGGGAACCAGGTGGTTTTTATAGATCCGAATACTCGGTTTTCAAGTATTGTGGTGGGGCCCATGGATCTGGACACCTGGTTTTATATTATTTCTGCAGGCTGCCACCTGGTTTTAACAAAAAGTTATACAGTATATTACACATTTGATACCTCAATTTATTCTAATATTGTAGGTTGAATCCACGAATTTTGTATTTTGGCAACTACAATCAAATCCCAACATTTCATGACAATTAAGTCCACTTAACGCCTTGATTTCTACTTCTCCTAGACGATAAACCAGACGTCGCTTAAGGTTGTGTACCAAACGTTTACCCGATAAGTGTTTATTGATAAGAGTCGGCATTTTTAAATAACTTACTCAGTAAGATTTTAGTACATAAAAATGGTATCTTATGGAACATTTTATTATGTAAGCATTAACCTTCTATGACTTTCTTAGCAAGTGATATTCTATTCTAAATATTTGTTGACTTCATTTGATAAGTAAAGTAACCCAATAAACATGTACTAAAGGGCCGTTGACTTAAAGCTTATTCGGTAAGTACTTATCCGTGAATTTACTTTACGGGATGAACATGACAACGACCTTAATTTTACCCGGTAAGAGCGAAGACATAAATCGAGAGTCTTATCCTGTAAGCGCTTACCGATTAAATTATTGCATAAGATACTGTTTTGAAAGACTAAAATGTTATCCTATATGCTAGATGATAGTGTTCAATTTCACCGGTAAGCACTTACCAAGTAAGTGTTTAACTAATGGCCCCTTAGGAATTAGCCGACTAAAAATTACCGGACAAGTATTTAAGTAAATGTTTAGGTAAACATTTAGTAAACAACTCATAAATGGTATGACCTAAGAATTAGTGATATAAACACAACTTGGAACAACAACAAAAGGAACACTTGGCAAGGAGCTTTGGCTCCATAAGTTTTAATTGAATATAACTTAAGGTACCAAATCTATAACTACCCCCATAATTGTAATTTGTGTGTGCCTTTTCGGTAATATGAATGATCTATGGATAGATTTGCATGTGATGTATTTATTTATAAGGGAATTTGTCAGGGTTGTTTTTTCTATTTAGTTTATGTACTCTATTTTATACGGTTATTCTGTTATGTATTTTCTTATTGTTTTCTTCTGTACTTTTATTTAAAAATACGCAACATGCCAACATATTCTATTATTATATGTTTTTATAAACCTGACAGTTTTCTGGGATTCCTATAAACTGTGTTTCTAACTTTAATAAAGGTTGGGCAATATTATTGGCACTTAATTAATTTTAAAATCTGCCTTATTATGCACTAAAAATGTAATTAAAAAAAAAGTTTTAGTGTTAATATATACGGAAAAAAATCAGTTGTTAGGAATGTACTTGACAAAATATAAAGATGTCATCAACTTTCTCTTAAATATCTTTGTACGTATTTAATTATACAATATACACCTCAAAACAAATTTTGTCAACAGTTGTACTAAATATGTTTTGATTCGATCTAGAAAAAAAAAGATAAGATCAAAAAACAAGTCAGACGAATTTATTTTATAATGGATCATGAATCACGTAACCGTTTTAATGAACCACTTGTGTTTTACTCCAAAAGTAGTTTTTGTCTTGTTTCTTTTATATTTGTCTTGATAAAAGCATCTTTGGTGTTTTCAAGAACAATAAACGATATTAATATTTACATTATAAAATATCGATATTATTATAGTGAAAGTCACCCGTTGTTGATGGAGCCAAGAAGGGTAATTATTGAATTTTGTAATTAATATATGTGCTTAAAAGTTATTAGCAATAAACTATAAGTTAAATAAGTGTATTTTAAACACCAATTATTAGACCTACATGTTATTTGAAGACTCTCGAGATGCTCTCTCTCACACGTTCATTACCATAAAAAAATGAGCACTATTATTTCTTTATTTTTTATAAAAATAAAATATAGCAAGACTATGTTTGGAAAATTAATTGATAAGCTAGCTAATGACTGATAAGATAGCTAATAAATAAAATGTTTTTGGCAAAAATTAGCTGATAAAGTAGTTTATGACTGTAAAATGACAAAAAAAAAATGTTTAAAAATTAGTAATGTAAAAAATAGAAGTGTATATTTGGAATAAAAAATAAAAAGTGTCATAGTTATAATAAGTCACCAAAACGCTACTCAAAGTAGCTTTTTAAAAAGCTAGCTTATAAGCTAACTTATAAGTTAGCTTATGGTCCATCTAAACATGTACATGACTTATAAGCAACCTTATTTTTACCAAACGATGCCTAAACATTTTCTACACTTTTCCTTAAATAAAAAATTTAATCTGTGAAGGAACCACTAAGATAAAGAAATTTTTAGGAAGATATCTTTCCGATGGTTTAGATAATAGCCTATCTTTGGAGTTCTTTCAAAAATCCCAAGTTTAATGGATTTTGGTAGCAAGGTTCTTTCCTTTTTATGTCGCTCCTTAGGTGTCGCTTTTTTTTTGTTTTGGCGTTTTTCTCTTTGTATTATTTTCTCCAAACTCTTGCTCTTGGTTCTAGCGTTTTTTCTCTTCGTGCTTCCTAATAAAATTTTTGGTTGGTTTGGCGGGGGCGATAGACCGATAACCTAGCTAAAGCTTCTTGTCTTTCCCCCTTTCTGCCGATAAAAAAAGACGAAAAAATCATGTGAGAAATTAAATTATGCGTCACTTTGCCTTCGTTTTATTTAGGCTTCAGTTTGTTGGTTCCTTTATTTTATTGATGTTAGTTTTTTAGTTTGGTCTGCACCTTGCAAACCTTCGTTGTTTTGGCGTTGCTTGGCTCTTTAGCTTTTTATTTGTACTTGGTTGTGGTTCTTTGGTAATGCTATCTTTGCTTGTCTTTCAAAAAAATCTCACCAATAATGCTTTTGGTATGGAGATATATTGCATCTTGTTGCATTTTATCTTAATGTGTATCCAACGACTGATAACTATATTTTAGTTCTCATTGAAACCCTTCTTTCTCATCGAAAAACAGTTGGAAAACCATCGGTACTCGGTAGCTTTTTCCAACTTTTTAGCAACACCCGTTTTCATTGGAAAAAACCGTCAGTAAAGCTATTTCCAATGGTTTATTGATTGTTTTTGCCGTCAATAATACTCGTGCGTGATTTATATTTGATTGCTCCCGTTTTAGCATATATCACATGTTTTATATTAAAATGTTTTCACACTTATCTAATTTATATTCATCTTAAGTTTCTCATAAGTCATGATACCAAGAACGTGTTTAAAAGTTGTTGTAAAACAAAATAGAAAAGTGAATAATCAAAATCTTAAGGTTGCGTTTAGCTATGAAAAACTGTTTTTATTTTTCTAAAATTGTTTTTAAAATACGAAGCTAAGTGAAAGTATTTGTAACTTTTATCATAAATTAATTAATTATATTTGTTAAAGTAAAAAATACATTGCAAGATGTCAAGTAAGCAATTTGAAACAAGTCAACAGGTTTTAAAAAATACATTGGAAGATCATTTGTTGGTTACAATTTTATAATCTAAACAATACGGGTTTATTTGAAATTTAGATAAATGTATTTTATTGACATATTTTGACTTATTTGAACGTTTGGACATTTGGTGACTTGGGGTCAATGCTGCTTTTATTTTCTAGAAGTTGAATTCTCCAATTTGGCTTTGATTAGTCATTTATAATTACTTTCTTTATTCAAGATTTTAGTTTTGGTTTATTAAATTAATTTTTTATTGATTATTAAGTGATAATATATATTAAACACTAGACTGTTGGTGATTATATGTCTCAAGCTCTCTATTTTGTTACGAAATAAAATAATTGTGGTCGCATTCGTTAACAATTACAAACCCGTCATCTAAAATAATTGTTAGAGCTTGAAATCGACAAATCAAGATGTTGTATTTCTTTTGATTTTGAACACGATCCGTACTACAAACGCTTTAATCGTACATACATGTTTAACTTTCATTTTAGTAACATCTGTAACTCCCCATGTAACGTCGGCTTTAACTACATATTGATTTCCAAACATCATATACATGTTCTTTCTAATTTGACTAAGGAATATATGTTTTATATACAAAAAAATTGGTTGAACATTATTTGTTCAAGTTACTGGGGAGTCAAATCTTTTTCAAAGTTAACCTTCAAACTTCAATTAAACTAAGATAAAATTTTCTATTTATAAAACATATTTAAAAAATGTGAACAGTGTGAATTTAATTTAACTTTTGTTTTATTAAAGTGAATGATTTAAATATAGACTACACTCGTATTTCATGTTTGTTGATTTGGACATTTTATATACACAAAATTAAATAGTAGACCGGTTAACATTTAATATTCAACTTATAAACCCCTTATTTGATTTTTTTTAAAATACAATTTCCAGAATTCTGCTCGGATTGTAACATCTTTGGTCAATAATTTCGTTATAAGTCAAAATATTTTATTAATTTCTAGAAGTTCACATTTTGAGCATGGATGGTATAGACACCCCCCTTGAAACACTTGTTCATCCAATAATCTATGACCTTAGTTTCTAATGTCAAATATTATTTAATATTATTGTTTTATAATTGTTATTTTGACCAGAATTATGGTCTATTTATTTTGCCGAAAGTTATGGACAACATCTTTTACTCGCTAAATCATAAATTTGATCTATATCATTGTCAATTTTTTATGATCAATCCTCGAACTAAACTCTCTTCATCAACTCAGGAGCAAAATAGTCTATTTATTTTTTCTTTTATCTGTTTGTAATTTTGTACTTCAACATTAATATTGTATTCTCAAAAGTCGTTTTAAAAAAAAAAAGTAAAGAAGAAAAGTAAAATGTTAATTTAAATTTAGTTTTTCCCAAACACAACTTGGTTCATTGGGGAGCTTATCAGGCTACTTGGTATCAGGCTATTTGGTAGCTTATTAGTTAACAACTAGTTTACTGTTCACGGGGCGGGATGGATTGTGAAAATTTTGAAAACCATATGTACGGGTCGTGTACCTAATTTTACTATCCGAAACCGAATCATGCAAGACGGGTACCCGAACCGAACTGAACAAAAAAAAGGAGCGGGGTACCCACAATTCTGTTCACGGTTACCCGCATTTTGTCGAGTGTTTTGATGTATACAACATGTATACTAGAAAATAAAGTTAGTTTGTGACAAACTAAAACAAATAGCATTAAAAAATTACGATATGAAAATAAGAGTATGGAGGATTGTTGTCGATATGAATATAGAAAAACGATCTAGATCGAATCTAACCGACAAACCAATGGTAGTAGCGGGTGAACGAAGAAAACATGCTATGTGATGGAGATCTTTTAAAGATTAGTAATTTTTTATTTTGAACATTTAATAAATATATCTTACTTAATAAACTAAATATATACGAGGGTATCCGCGGGTAGTAAATTTAGAGGACCGAACCCGACCTGCGACTCGGTTGGTGCCCTCATTTTCGGGTTTTTCGGGTCACGGGCTCGGATATTTGTTTTCTCGGTTTCGAATCATACGGTTCAGTTTGGTTATTCGTTTTTTTTTTGTTTTTTTAAACACCCCTAATAGTTTTTTTTTCCTATTTTTTTAGCTAGTTTACCAAACATAACATAGATAAATGAAAATTTTGTGTTTTTTTTCACTCAACAACCTTTGTTAAATAGTTATAATATACTATACACCTTAATAGAATTTTAGTTTCGTTAGTTGAAGGACGAAACTTATTTTATTTTCCCTTTAAATAAAATAGATCGGTCTAAGTCAAGATCGGTAACATATATATGTTCCAATTTGTGGTTTCGGACACGAATACACACCACAGTTTATTACTAAAACACGAAACAAAATCCATATACAATGAAATCTATTGAAAAATCTCACATCAGTCTATCGGATCCGCTTTCTTGTTGGTCGGGTTCAGCCATAGGTTAGGTCGGGTCGCAGCGAATAGTGGGATTGCCCAATTGAAGGTCCGATACCGCTGAAGCATGTGTGTGTTAACTTGCCGTTCATAAAACAAATCCATATACGATGAATTCTATCGGAAAATCTCACACGGTTGAAACAAATTCTAGTTAAAATAATAACAGATAAATAACCACAGTAATTGAACCGACAAACATGGGTATTATTTTACAAAAAAACATATAATATATTTCCTTGACGAGTATGTATATATTTTAATTTAATTATTGTACATCATTTTCATGGTATGATTGTATGAACATGAATAAGTATTGTAACAAATGGACATATCTTTGAGAAGATTGAGCGATTGACTTTCTATTTCTGTACACTTGCAATTTCTAGACACTTGCGATTTCTAATCGTTATGTTATTTAAGCATGACGTCAAACAATCATGTTTTGATAATCTAATTGTTGGAAATAGTGTCCAAATTATTAACTGCTGATGGTATTTTAATAATGGCAAAGTCCTTTTGGGTTGCCCTTAAGACCCAAATAAACAATCAGGAAATTAGAGGGGGTGAAAGTGATTAATTTATTTATCAGTTGAGGATAAATATAATTAATTAGATAATATCCAAAATATAATTAATTGGATTAATTATATATTAAAGGATAATAACTTGATAATAATTAAAATAGTTTTAATTGGTTTATCAGTTTGTGTAGGATTAGGAAGCCTCAATCAAGAGATTATAAATAGATGCTTTGGGATCAAACCCAATTGATCAATTCATTCATTATCTCTTCTGTTTGTGGCATCCTCCTCTTTCCCTCTCCAAATCATCAAAAGGTTTGAGCGTTCTTGGTTGTTAGTATTTGGTGATCTTAGGTGTGAGCCACTAGAGGGATTCATACTATTGGTCCTTGACATCCAAGAGGCAAGATCAAAGGTTTGATTTTTCCGTCGAGTTCTTCAACAATCGCTATCAAGTAAGTTTTCTTGATCATTCTTTTGTAGTTAAGTTTCTAAGAACATGTGCATCCTTAAAGATTATTAATTTGTTGTTACCATAGTTTTTTTAATATGCTTCCGTTGCTTGAATGTGGTAATAGATTTGATTAAAACCTAACAGTGGTATCAGAGCCATTGTTTTTGAATTTTAACTCAAAAGATGTGTCAATTTAATTTGCAAATCTGTTTGTGTTGATGAGGCTTTCGAAATCTAGGCAAGCTATAAAAAAAAAATTGTTTTTTATTAGCAACTGTGTTTTGATGGATAAAATAGTTTTTGGAAACTTTGACAAAAATTGTTTTTGGAAACGTTTTTAAAACTTGCGTAAAAAGTTTACATATTATTAGCAATTGTTTTCTTGCCTATTAAGTTTTGATTTCTTCATAGTGAATGATGAGTTTTATGCAATATTAATTCCTAATTAATTGTTGGTAACAGTTTTAATTGATTACAAAAGGTGTTTCTATGAAAACGTATTTACCAAAAGGAATTTAAATGGATTTGCAAAAGTGTTGTATTTGCAAAAGGATAGGTGTTTTGTATTATTAAAAAAATCGATTTCCTTTTTGATTTTAAGGATAAATATCAATTTTTTAATTATGGAAACTTTTTTTGCATAAAAAAAATCTATTAATAATATTATTGTTTATGTTATCTATAAATTTTGATTTTAGTAGGTATTAACAATATTATAGATGTTTATTTATGCAATGTTTATCCCCAATAGTTTTGGCTAGTTTCCTAACTTGCTATAATTCAAAATTTTGAGTTTTTTCAATTGTTGAAAAGATAAACCCAAAATTATTTTGGCTAGTTTCCTAACTTGCTAAAATACCAAATTTAAAATTTGGATAATATAGTAAGATAAATATTGATATTATTTATATAGTGAATATAAATTGGATATATCTAAAATTAATTATTAGCATGTGTCCTCACATGTTTAAATTGGAATTAATTATGGAATCGATTAATTAATTATTAAATGTGTCATCACATAGTTAATTAGATAATCACAATTTTAAATGCTTTAAAGTTCAATCCAATTCTATATATATAATAGATCTTAATTATATGTATAAAACTAAATTATGCATCGATAGTCAAATCGAGGGGCGTACTCACTATAAACACTTTAAGGGGTTTAAGGAGGTTGCCTATAAAATGGTAGCCAAATGAGAATTGTTTTTTAAATGCCTTGGCGTTACTGTTCTCACCGCCTCTTGTGTGGACTAGTGGAATTACCGAGAGGTTTGATAGGTCAATGTAACAAGTTAAAAGTATTAACTATAAAGTATAAAACAAAATCCCGTTTTAGATACACTAAGAAATGTGAAAGTCATATGCTACCCATGTAAATAACACACATGATCTTATAATTTGTTAACGGAGCGTGTGCGGTTAGTCGGCACGTTAATTTGAAATTATAGTAGAAAATGATATGGCGCTCGTGATTCTCAAGCGTACTTGAGCCGAGGGGTCCATGTGTTTTTACATGGTCGATTCACTATCTAGTTTGTGATCCTCGGCATCCCAGTCACAAATGGAAGATAAGCATAATCGAGATTAACATGCCATTGACATAAGTCGATGAATCTCAAAAGAACTAGGAGTTTCATAGTGAATGAAATTAAACAAGAGTATTGTTTACCTAAACAACTTTGTGATGTGATTACGGCATCCCTTTTCGCATCATAAAGTGAAATATGGATCCTAGCCTTTTAAATAATCTTAGGGTAATTATTTTTAAGGATTAAATATCAAATTAACTAAAACTATATCTACAGATGGCTGAAAATCTTCCTCCTCCTCCTACCCACTCAACATCCAACCCTACGTTACTCTCTATCCTAAATAAAGATAAACTCATTGGGCCAAACTATTTGGATTGGATTCGTGCCTTGAGAGTTGCCTTGAGGTACGAAGACAAAGAGTACTTGCTCAATGAGGACCTTCCTATACTCGATGATGGAGCAAGCCCTGAGGCAGTAGCCAAATATGATAAGCATGACATGTTGAGATCTGCTGAAGCAAGTATGGGTAAGACCCAAAGTGCTTACTCAACTGCTCCCGTCCTAGCCATTAGGGAAGGTGGTTGTAAGAAGAAGAAAGTTTCTCATCCCAAAGGGAAGGGAAAGGCTAAAGTTGTTCCTCGCAACCAAGGCCTTAAGAGAAAAGCTGAAACTTCTAACATATTAACAACGAGTGACCCTAAAGAGGCCATATGCTTCTACTGTCAAGAAAAGGGCCATTGGAAGAGAAGTTGCCCAAAATATCTAGAGGTCTTAAAAGTGAACAAAGCTAAGGAGTGTGGCACCTCAGGTATTTTTATGATTGAACTCCATAGTACTTCAGTTTCTAACTCTTGGGTCCTTGATACGGGATGTGGTACTCACATTTGCTCCAATTCTCAAGGACTAAAGGAAAGTAGAACATTAAAGCATGGGGAGCTGAATCTGATCATGGGAAACAGGATGACTGCTGCTGTTACCAAGATTGGAGATTTAGAACTAGTGCTTAGTAGTGGTCTTTCAATAAAGTTATTAGATTGTTGCTACTCGCCAGAAATGGCTCGAAACATTATCTCTTTTCATGCATTATACAAGGATGGTTTTAAATTTAAATTTGATAATGATAATGGTTGCATTTTGGTTTATAAAATGATTGTTTTTATTTTAAAGCTACTCCTTGTAATGGTGTGTATGAAAGTGTGATTTGTGCTGGTAGAGATAATAATAACTTAACTCTAAATGTTGGTTCCTCCAATAGTGAATTGGATAAATCATCGTTGTGGCATCATCGTCTTGGCCACATAAACAAGAAGCGCATCGCCAAGCTCCAATCGGACGGGATCTTGGAATCATTTGACTTAAAGTCGGATGAAGAATGTGAGTCTTGCTTACTTGGCAAGATGACTAAATCACCTTTCAAAGGAAAAATGGAAAGGGGTAAGGATCTATTGGACTTAATCCACACAGATGTATGTGGACCATTCAGATCCGCCACAAGACACGGTGAGAGATACTTTGTTACTTTTACTGATGATTTCAGTAGATATGGATTTATCTATTTGATGAAAAACAAATCAGACACCTTTGAAGTGTTCAAGGGATTTAAGAACGAAGTAGAAAACCAACTGGGCAAGAAAATCAAGATGCTCCGATCCGATAGGGGTGGAGAATACTTGAGTCATGAATTCTACGACTATCTAAGGGATTGTGGAATAGTTTCACAATTATCTCCTCCTAGAACACCACAACTTAATGGTGTTGCTGAGAGAAGAAATTGAACGCTACTTGATATGGTTCGATCCATGATGAGTCGTGCTACACTTCCAATGTCATTCTGGGGCTATGCCTTAGAAACTGCAGCTCATATCTTAAACCTTGTTCCAACTAAGAAGGTTGCAAAGACACCCTCTGAAATGTGGACTGGGAGTCGTCCCTCGTTAGCACATATAAAGGTCTGGGGTTGTGAAGTTTTCGTTCGACGCGAAACTAACGACAAGCTGGAACCTAGGGCAGAGAAATGTCTATTCGTTGGTTATCCCTACAAATCCTTTGGATATATATTTTATAAACCCTCTGAAAACAAAGTGTTTGTGGCTAGAAGGGGATTCTTCCTAGAAAGGGAGCTCATTTCCAAAGAGGATAGTGGGAGTAATATTGATCTTGAAGAAATTCAAGAGACAACCAATGATGAACCTATAGTTGACACTAGCCCTCAACATGAGGTTGAATCGCCTGTTGAGGAAACTAACATAACTCCACCACCTCTTCGCAGAACTAGTAGAGTTAGTAAAGTTAATCAAGCTCCTGAGTATTATTATGGTTTTCATATTACAAAGGAAGGAGATACACTAGTCAATGATAAGACATTTGATAGTGCAGATGAACCATCTAACTACAAGGAAGCGATGGCAGGCCCTGAGGCTGCCAAATGGAAAGAGGCAATGGAGAGCGAGATTCAGTCCATGTACGATAACCATGTTTGGGAATTGGTTGATCATACACCAGGTCGCAAGACAGTTTGTAATAAGTGGATCTTCAAAAAGAAGACCGACATGGATGGGAATGTGCACACATTCAAGGCTAGACTGGTTGCAAAAGGTTACACTCAAACTCAAGGGATTGATTATGATGAAACCTTCTCACCAGTAGCTAAGATTAAGTCTATCAGGATACTGCTTGCCATAGCTGCATTTCATGACTATGAAATCTGGCAAATGGATGTAAAAACCGCTTTCCTTAATGGGAAACTTGATGAGGATGTGTATATGGCACAACCTGAAGGTTTTGTACATGCCAAGTATCCAGATAAAGTGTGTAAGCTTAAAAGGTCCATTTATGGACTTAAACAAGCGTCTCGTAGCTGGAATCTTTGTTTTCATGAAAAGGTTAAAGAGTTTGGATTTTCTCGAAGCGAAGATGAGTCCTGTGTATATGTTAAAGCTAGTGGGAGTAATGTTGTATTCCTAGTCTTATATGTTGATGACATACTACTCATAGGAAACAATGTTCCGATGTTGCAAGATGTAAAAATCTGGCTCGGGAAATGTTTCGCTATGAAAGATCTGGGAAATGCAGCATACATACTAGGAATAAGAATCTATCGAGATAGAACCAAGCGTTTAATTGGACTTAGCCAAAGTACATACTTGGATAAGATATTGAAGAAATTTAATATGAGTGAATCCAAGAAAGGGTATTTGCCCATGCAACATGGCATACGATTGAGTAAAAATCAATGTCCCAGTACTAGTGAGGAACTGGACAGAATGAGTCGAATTCCATATGCATCTGCTATTGGATCGATCATGTATGCCATGACATGTACTAGACCTGATGTCTCATTTACTTTAAGCATGGTGAGTAGATATCAAGGGAACCCAGGCGAAAGTCATTGGACGGCTGTAAAGAACATTCTTAAATATCTTCGGAGAACTAAAGATGTGTTCTTGGTCTATGGTGGAAAGGATGAATTACGAGTAACAGGTTATACTGATGCGAGTTTCCAGACAGATCGGGATGATTCCCGCTCACAGTCAGGGTGGGTATTCTTGTTGAATGGTGGGGCTGTAACTTGGAAAAGTTCCAAACAGGACACGGTGGCTGACTCCACATGTGAATCAGAATATATTGCAGCTAGTGAAGCAGCAAAAGAGGCCGCATGGTTGAAGAATTTCATAGGTGATCTGGGTGTCGTACCAAGCATCAGTGAACCCATTGAAATTTTCTGTGACAACGAAGGTGCAGTCGCATTGACTAAAGAACCTAAAGACCATGGGAAATCAAAGCACATAGAAAGGAAGTATCATTTTGTGCGACACAAGGTTGAGGAAAAACAGATCGTGGTGAGTAGAGTACCGACTTAAGAGAATCCGGCGGATCCTTTCACGAAAGCCTTAACTCGACCCAAACATGAGTATCATACTGAAGCCATAGGTGTTAGAAATATCAATATATCTTGAATGTTTTAGTTTTTTGGTTTGATGTATTAAAACGATAATAAATTGTATTTGACTTGGAGATTATTATATGGAGATTATAATATATGCTGGATTGCGTCCATTTACATTTAATTTATTATAGTGTTTTCATTTTGCATGTTTAGAACCAACTTCCTAAGTATTAATTTACTTAAACCTCCACAGTCAGTCATACTCCTGGAAGTAAGTAGTGATTCAAGACTGTCATGGAGTGTTAGAAGCATAGAGAATGCAACTAACACTCATGAGTACTTAATAGTGATTTGAGTATTGGAACAACCCGCACTCAAAAGTTTACTTCATGGATTAAGTCAGAGTAATTTTGAGATGATAATATTTTATGTTCTTCAAGCGGAGATACATAGAGTTTTGCTCTATGATTCTGTTATGCTTTGGTGTACTCCAACGTTGACCGTAACTGGCAGCTATACAGGGTATGTTCAAGTATGATATGATGAGTAGAAATGAACTGTGTAGTCAAAGTTTATTTGTTCCTTCTGCCTAAACAAGAGAAGCGATATCCATGGGCCCCTCGATGATTTGGTGTTGACATTAAGTGTTTGGCCAAACCCTGACTAGAATTGATGAGTTCGATTGAGTAGTCTGATGAATTCAACACATATCGGAAATCGGGAAACATAATTTTGATCCATGAGATAGACTATTATCCATGTCTCAGGTTCATATGATATCTTGTAGAACAAAGGAACATTAAATCACTTATCTTAGGACCGAATCTTTATCAGAGTTCGGCAGCTTCATTGGATGGTTTGCTCTCTGCTAGTTATTTAAAAGTATTGAACCAGACAAAGTTAATAACTTGTCCAAGTGGGAGACTGTTGGAAATAGTGTCCAAATTATTAACTGCTGATGGTATTTTAATAATGGCAAGGTCCTTTTGGGTTGCCCTTAAGACCCAAATAAACAATCAGGAAATTAGAGGGGGTGAAAGTGATTAATTTATTTATCAGTTGAGGATAAATATAATTAATTAGATAATATCCAAAATATAATTAATTGGATTAATTATATATAAAGGATAATAACTTGATAATAATTAAAATAGTTTTAATTGGTTTATCAGTTTGTGTAGGATTAGGAAGCCTCAATCAAGAGATTATAAATAGATGCTTTGGGATCAAACCCAATTGATCAATTCATTCATTATCTCTTCTGTTTGTGGCATCCTCCTCTTTCCCTCTCCAAATCATCAAAAGGTTTGAGCGTTCTTGGTTGTTAGTATTTGGTGATCTTAGGTGTGAGCCACTAGAGGGATTCATACTATTGGTCCTTGACATCCAAGAGGCAAGATCAAAGGTTTGATTTTTCCGTCGAGTTCTTCAACAATCGCTATCAAGTAAGTTTTCTTGATCATTCTTTTGTAGTTAAGTTTCTAAGAACATGTGCATCCTTAAAGATTATTAATTTGTTGTTACCATAGTTTTTTTAATATGCTTCCGTTGCTTGAATGTGGTAATAGATTTGATTAAAACCTAACACTAATAAATATGGGTTTATTTATAATTTTTGTACAAATGTCTTTTCTAGACTTTCTAGTCAAATATTTTAACCTCATTCACCAAATTGTGACTAGTGACAACTGGTTTCACGTTATCTTGCTTTTATTTTCTAGAACATCAATGTTTTATTTAGTTTTACTATTCATTTTATTTTTATTAATTTATTGACTAGCGCTTCAAGTATATCGTCTTACTCGTCTTTTGACACTGATAACAAATTTGCTTTCAAGGTTTTGAAAAACAAAGTTTCTATTCATCATTTTAGTCTCATGGTCGTTTAGATATGATTGAAATTAATACGAGCATTTATAGGGTTGCTAACGGTGATCTACTATAGCAAGACGAACAATCGCTGTCAAAAGCAATTCCCCTTGGATCCCGCAGGGCGGGGAGGGGGGGGGGGTGCGGCCCTTGTGTTTAGGATCATTCAGAATTGAACTATTTCTTCATTATGATTACGTTTTTCACTGCATTACTAGTCTAGAATTTGATCAAGTGGTATGTTTTTTAGACATAGAGGGTGTTTGGTTCATCGGATTCCGAAGGAATTGAAATGGTCAATACCATGGATCGAATTCCATCAACATGTTTGGTTAGTTTTTAACATGGAAAGGAATTTCTTAAATCCTTCATCCCGAGAATTGAATATTCTTTCATATCAAGGAAGGAATTCAAATCCATTCCTTTATAATGTATTACAAAGACAAAAAAGCTCCTAAAAACTTCTTCTCCATTCAAAACATGCCTCCATCCATTGACATGCTCTTTCATCTAGTTTCTCCATTATTGACTTACAACCCCGGTTTTTCTTCGTCACGCCTTTGTCTCCAACATCGATCGATTTTATCCTACTTCGTTCCTTCCGTTATTCAACATCGATCTTCTGCTTCGTTCCTTCGGCGGCCTCTGTTGTTTTCTTCCCTTCTCCAGAAAGTGATCGCAAAGAATATTGAAGAGACATATTGTGATGTGCTCCGAGTACAACGTTTCTCTCCATCACGTCTCTCTCTCTCTAACATCAGTTGATATCTTGCTACATACCTTTTTAATATCTTGCTTCGTTCCTCTCTCTCCAACCTGGTCACCACCTATCTTCTTCTTCGTCTTCCACCATCTATCTTTTTGTTTGGCTCGAAATATTTGCTACAGATCTGCTCAATATCTTGCTACAAATTTTGTTTTTGTTCTTTCACACATCTGGTCAAGATCTGCTCAATATTTGCTTCTTTTCTAATTAGATATAAAGTACAAAAGTGGGACAGTATTGAATTACAAAGATAGAAAGTCAAATTAAATTATAGTTTTACATGATTTTTTATATTGTTGTGATAATTTATATAATTTAAAATAATATACAAATTATTGGTGATTTTATGAAATATCATAAAAAGAGTATTTTGATCGTTTTTAATCATTTCATTTCAATTCCTAAGTAATATTTTCTAAACCAAATAGACAGATTCCAATTTATTTGACAAATTACATTCCATTCTTATCAACCAAACATTTTGGTCAAACCTGATAACATTTCATTCTAGTTTCTTTTATATTCCAATTCCTTTGATAGATTTCATTCATTCAGAAATCATTTTGTGAATCAAACGCCTCCTTAGGTTATGAAAAACTTGGGTTAGAGCTCTCGTTGGTCATGTAAGACTAGAGCTCTCTTTGGACTTGCACGCCCAAATCTCTTATGCGGTTGTTACCAACATTTGATCTTATTTAAATGCATTTACAACTGTTTGGCACTACTTGTTACTATCAAAAACCGCCATTAAAGTTATCCTTCTCTGTTTTCAAATGAGACTAGTATATATACGAGATACATGCATCTTTTGGGACTTAGGAATATACGAACCTTCAAAATACTCTCTTGTGAATTTTGCTTTCAATTTTGTGCCTAATATCAAAAATGTTCTTGAGTCTTATCCCATTTTAAATTTTGTGAAATCTAGACATAAGTTCGAAATATCAATTCGAAAAAGGAACTCATGATTACCAAACACTCATATCTTTTTCTCTCTCGATGATGATAATTTATAAAATCCACAAAATAGACTTATTTTTTAACGAGAAATTATTCTAATATATAACTCTTAATTTACAATACAATTTTACATCTTACTACATTACACAAATAGTCATCTACCATCATTAAACGTACACCATAAAACGATCTTACACTTTTCTCTAAAAACAACTAAATTAGACAACTATCGGAAGTCTAAACGCGGCACCGAAAGCCGACGAGAAAAGAAGGAAGATCGACAAAACGGGCAGTAAGGCCGTTTCCGGTAAACCAACTTCCCCACACATTTGGAATGGAACACATGACCGCAACGGCTGAGCTGGCACACGATATCATCGCGATCGTAATTGGTGGAGCACGCGAAACACAATTCCTCCACGTCTAGCTGCCGCCGTTCCTGCAGGTCTTCGAACCGGATTATGGGAAGGTCCACGAGACATAGATCCGATTCGCTGCGATGGAGGTATCGGGAATTGAACCGAAAGAAGTATAAGAAGGAATCATGAAGCAGATTGAGAAGTTGTTTTTTGATTCTAAAAATTGGGAAAAGCACTGAGGAGCAAAAGATAATATTGATCATCATCATTTTGAAATTTGAGAGGTTGAATTTGGGTTGGTAGGGAATAAAATGAGATGGGTTTTAAAGACAATATATATTTCACCAAGCTATGGGCGCTCATGGTGCATTTTTATATGTTAAAATATTAAATACTTTTGACAAAACAAATGAAGACACTTTATTTTGTCATAGTTCTCATCTTTATAAGGAGATATTTAATTTGTGATAATCCTATTTAATAAACTGCATGTGAACTTAGATATTATATTTTTTTATATACGATAAGTATAATAAGTAAGTCGACACTATCCTTATCTTTCACTAGGAAAGGACCAAGATTTTCTTCCTTTTCCGAACGGTAACATCCGTAGAGGATAAGACGGTCTTCTGATGCGAGTTTCAAAAGTGTTTATTGATTTATTGGCATCTTAAAAGGTTAGTAGGTCAAAAATCTTATTTGGATAACTCAAAAAGCATTTTACAAAACTGTTTTTTGAGAAGCTTTGAAACGTGAAATTTGAAAAGTCGGCTTTTGTGACTTTTTGACAAGGGTTTTGATTTTTAAAAAAAATTGACACTTTTTACGTATATAAGCTAAACCAAACACTTTAAAAAAAACGACTTATTGACTTATTGGCTTTTACCACCATAAAAGTTAATCCAAATTTTTTTAATTCTTTTTTCCTACCACCATAGTCAATAAGCATTTTTGACCAAAAACACTTTTGGATCTTAAAAAGCTTATCCAAACACCTCTAAGAATTAAATATAAAAATGTTTTTTTTTATAAAGTTATCTTTAATATGTTAGGTTTATAGTTCAAGTATTATATACAATATTTTTTCAAAATATAATAAATTTGAAATTACAAACTCAAAACTAGAGAATAATACTAAGAGCAACTTCAACAGCTTCTTCAAAAAAGAAAAAAATTCATATTCGTCTCTAACAGATTCTCTATTTCAGCAATAGGTAACACACTGTCTACCACGACACAATATTGTCTGTTTTGTCGCATTGGCTGACGACTTTGTTTCCGACAACCTAGCGAGGACTCCTAGGTGGGTCGCCTATAAGGTACTGCTTCCTCCCAAACACGCTTAACTGCGAAGTTCCAAGAACCTGTCATGCTTGTGTCTCAAAACGCGTTGTGTCTAGTAAGATCAAGGTTTTACTTATGAATTCAATACCACTCTTGTCCATGGCGATATAGGATTTGTCAAAGGTGTTACAAAATGCAAGTTTAAAAATACTTAATATGTAATTAACATGACTTACTTTCTTAACGCATGCAAAAATAAATACTTAATATGTAATTTTTTTTAATGGCAAGTTAACACACACACGCTCCAGCGGTATCGGGCCTCCAATTGGGCAATCCCACTAATCCGTGACTCGGCTCAACCTATGGCTGAACCCAACCGACAGGAAAGTAGATCCCATAGACTGGATCCTCCCATACCGGCCCCCGAACCCGGCCTAAAGGACCAGATCCAAAATCTGGATATCTCATAAATGTCACCCGTGGGATTCGAACCCTGATATACTTAATATGTAATTAACATGACTTACTAGTTAGTATCTTAACGTATGCAAAAATTAAAACCGGTAAAGATGTATATTTTTTTAAAATTGATCCCATGCTAAATTTTCTAAAAATGTATCCTAGAAATATATAATAATTTGTTTAATATACTTTTATTAATTGTAGTATAGAAGTTTCTTCCCGACATCCCTTGCTCTATCTGATTTGTTATTTAGTCAAAAGGAAATTGTTTTTCTAGAAGTTCACTTTTTTAGCAATTTCCAAATTAGTAAGTTATTAAAAAAACTTTTATCTAAAAATGTTATAATACGTATACAAATGAATATGATATATGCGAATGTGTTAATATGTTTTTCAAAACATTTTTCAATCATAAGGTTCTATTAGTTAATTTATATGATGTTTTTCAAAAGTGTCCTATAAATCTAAAACTTTATAGGATACAAGTGTTCGTTGAACACTTTTTTAAATAACATTGTACAAACTGTAAAGTACTAAACTAGTTATTAGATTTTTTTTATTTGAATTTTTTCTAAAAAATTGTTATGGCAAGCTAGATGATGTCTTTTAAACTTATTGTAACATTTAGGGGTGAGCATTGGGCCCGAACCGGCCCGAAACCGGTTTGGAACCGGAACCGGAAACTGCCGATTCTTAGGACCGAAAACCGGACCGTATAGGTAATACCGGTTCCGGTTTCGGTCCCGGTTCCGGTCCCGGTTTTCCGGTCAAAAACCCGGTTGGAACCGTGTAAATAAATTATATAGTGTGATAATTTCTTGATGAATGGAAAACATATTTTATTATCTCATATTATTATTTTACTTATTTAAATGTACAACTAACCGACAACATGAAATATAAAACATCTATAATATATATATATATATGAGACATTTACACGAGAACAATTGCTATTTATATAGTT
Organism: Centaurea solstitialis; assembly: GCA_030169165.1. Taxonomy (NCBI): domain Eukaryota; kingdom Viridiplantae; phylum Streptophyta; class Magnoliopsida; order Asterales; family Asteraceae; genus Centaurea; species Centaurea solstitialis. The sequence continues at coordinate 8,632,601 of CM058046.1, forward strand.
ATTATTGTGATGGTCGATGGTTTTTTATGGCCGTTTTTTGATGGATTTTTTAATGGTCAATGTTTTTTTAAGTGTCTCTTGTCGGACTTATTGAATATTATAGTTAGAATTAGATTTTTTTTTAATTACAATGAGTATATTAAGCGTCTCTAAACATCCGGTCCGGTCCCGGTTTTTTACCCGCATATTTGGCACCGAACCCGGTTTGGAACCGGAACCGGAAATGGCCAATTATTAAGACCGAAAACCGGACCAGACCGCATAGGTAATACCGGTTCCGGTTCCGGTACCGGTACGGTTCGGTTCCGGTTCGGGCCGGTTTTTTCGGTCCCAATGCTCACCCCTAGTAACATTCTTGGATATGATATTTTATTATTTGCTTCTATAAAATATCTTATTAGAATATATATAGCTATTTTAACGTTCTAAAAACTTAATTTTTGTTGTAATAATGATCAGAGAATAACATCCATAGCATAGGTAATTCTATTGCTTTTGATGAATCTATTCCCGATATAATCATAGTCGAACACATGGTCACATCGGTTGATTTAAAATGCATCTTTGTTCTATTAATTTGTGGAAAAATTAAATATATTTCTTGATCGTTTTTTGATAAATATTCAAGTCAATTATCAAATTAATTACGAAATGGTGCATACAAAGGAATCTTTGAGAAGATTGAGCGTATTACTTGTTTAAAGACATTTACAAATACAATCGACGTAAATTGTCAAAATCTAACATTGAAATAATGTATAACTAGTTAATGACCCGTGTAATACACATATTATTTAAATATATTATTTTATTTTTTAACAAGAATAGACATTTACATTATAAAATTCACAAATACTAACTATATATATGGGTATTAAATGTAACCTATAAAATTGAAAATGAAATTTGAATAGATAGTATATATATATAGATAGTTAAAAATATAAAGTTTAAAGTTAGAATGTAATAAAATCCAAACAAATTAATTTATATCTATTTTTAATATTTAATAATATGATTAAATTAAAAAATATTCAATATTATACTCATCTTGAAGGTATTGTCAAGACGATTATAATGGTGTAATTTATCGAAAAGAAAAACAAAAAAAATTTATACATTTTAGTTAATATATATTATTTATGTTAATATGATAAAGATGTAAAGTGAAAAATGAAAAACTAAGTGATAAAAATTAATTTTATCAAATAATTATAAGGATAGAAAATGTAAATTATAATTTTGAAATTAATGAATAAAGAAAAGAGATAAAGATGATGACATCATCAAATTATGAATTGTTTTTACTTGACCAATAAAATTGCTTAATTTTATATTGATGATGTCAGCCAAAACCTTCTTTTAATATATATATATATATATATATATATAGATTGTGTTGTAGGATGAACGTGTCATCGTCTAAAAGATATGACCATAGAGATAGGAGATAAAGATAAAGATATCAAAGTTAGATTATAACTAGAATATCTTGTAGTTATCAACTTGTATCTAAATATTCAAAAGACTTTTGATTATGAGCACGTAAGCTTAAGAATCAAAGATGATTATTGTTCCTATCGTGAGAAGCTGCAACCATGATCCAGGTAAGCATGTTATTCCACGTACTATAACAAAACAGAGTTTGTAAAATAAAAGGGGGTTGATAAAAAGAGGTGAAAGTGTGAAACCTAATAGATATTCTTGAATTAAATAATTGTGATATATGTAAAAGTGTTATGATTGTAATTAGGATATTTTCCCATGAAAGCTCACTCATTCATGTAATCAATTAGTGATGGTCAAACGAAAACGAACCGAACCGAACCCCGGTCAAACCCGGGTCTCAGCCCGCGTGCCGGAAACCGGTCCGGAACCCGGGCTGAACCCGAAACCCGGGCCGGAAACCGGTCCGAACCCGGCCGGAACCCGGGCCCGACTCAACCCGGGTTTGACCAACACTGTAGCAAACCGGGTTTTGGTCAAACCCGACCCGAACCGGCCCGAACCCGAAATTTGGCCAACAATATAATCAATATATGGTTATGTTTAAATGTGAATTCAATTTTGATTGTGAACGTAAGGATGAATCTCAGCCACATATCTTCGGTTACGGCGGATGCGATCACAGAAGATTGACGCGATTCATGGGAGGGTGGAGATTAATAAAGGAGGGGACCCGGTCAAAGTCGCCTATTGACTAGATAAGTGACAGAGATTCGTCTTTATGTTCACAATCAAAATTGAGTTCACATTTGAACTTTTATCTGTTTCTCTCTCTATATATATGTGTGTGTGTGTTTAAATTCTGGTGAGACGAAGTTGTTTCCGTGAGATCGGTGAGACCAACATATTGTACATGAAACTTGACATCAAAACATTTGTGAAGGTAAAAAGTTGAACATTCATCTCTAAAACATACTAAAAAACACTATCGAAGAAAAAAAAATCTAAAGAAAAAGTAAAAAAAAGAAACCTTTAACAATATTTTTGGTATGAAGGTATGCATTATTTATTTATAAGCTTGAGAGTATTTGAGTCGTGAAGATGTATATATAAAAGAAGAAGGCCAAACAGAATAATGGGCCAGAATGATACATATCGGGCTATACGAGAATAATAAACAATATATACCAAGAGTCCACTAACAATAAAAAATATATAACGTTTTGGACGGCTTAAACAATTTTTAAGGATACTTTAGCAATGCTGCAATAATAATAAGTAATGTTAGATTTTCTATAGGACACATTAATTAACCCATATAAATGTATTTTTATGAAACACATTTTTAAATAAAGCAATAATAAAATTTAATAGATCAACTTTCTTTTAAAAGTGTTTAAATAACTTATTAGGAGGACTGAAAGTGTATTATAAACTAATTATAATATTATTACATGCATAATCATATAATTATTTGATGTTTAAGTCTTTTAAAATAACTTATTATAACTTTTACTTATTTTTCACATTCTAAAATATGATTTTGTCGTAAAAATGTCAACCTCATCCCACACATTTTATACTTATGGTTTTTTCCCTTTCTTTTGCTTTAAAATAATAGAAGTTTAATTAACCCTTTTTATTTATTTTGTATTTTTTCCAATTTATTGTATTAAAATAACTCCAAGGGTAATAACATGTCTAAGATTTAGACTACATTTTTGTTAAACTAATTCTTGTCTACTAGGAGTGTTCGAAAACCCGACAAATCCGATGAACTCAATCAACCTAACCGAACACGATGTAAAATAATCAAACCCAAAGCATCGGGTTGATTTTTTTTCCAAACCGCATGTATTGGGTTGATATCGATTAGCATTATGTGAATCTAATCCAACCTGACAAACTCGATATCTCTTTATTTTCGAAATTTAATATGATTGTTAAACTCGTATTAGTATGTACCTTAGACAATTACGACATCACATAGCTTCTTCATATGTATATACTTTAAATCTTCCATCTCTATATAACTCTCACACACACATATATAATATGTGTGTGTGTATGTGTGTGTTAGTTAAATCACACACACATACACATGCAAATTAAGAATTAAGAAAGGTAGTTTTGTTCAATGTAACACTCGGAAGCGATACATAAATCGTCTTTAACCCTTTAATTATTCTTTCTTTTAAGGTTTATTTTCTTTAATCCTTTACGTCTAGAATGATTGTTATTGATCGATGCCATCATTTGAATTATCAGTTGTATTTTACAGATATGTTTCGTTTATCTGTAGTGTTTCTAATTTTGTTGCCTTTGTTTAAACACAATCCAATCAACCTGAACGGGTTGGATTAGGTTGGATTGAAATTTTCTTAAACTGCCAACATTGGATTGAATTCTCAAACACCTTCAACCCAACCTATGTGCACCTCCAATTGTCTACCTATTGAGACTTTGGTTAAGGTTTGGGAAATTTAACAATGCATGTCCACTCCTTTCTTATCAAGTTATTTGCATTAGTTATATAAGAATTTATGACATATTTCTAATTGCGGTTAAAGTAAAATGCAATTTAATAATGTATTCCCTACCCTTTTTTGTTGAATCTTTGTGGTTGATTTAATAGAATAAGTAGAAAATTTGTCAAAAAGTTTACATAAATAATCATTTACTCGACTCACTTCACCTTTTAGTCCACTCTCTTCCACAGTCACATTAAAAAAAATGAATTAAGTATGTTCCAAATGTTAAAAATACCATTTTATGTCAACTAATTTCTTGTCAAGTTATTTGCATTGCTTGTATAAGAATTTATGATTTATTTCTATTTACATTTAAAGTAAAATGCAATTTAATAATGTGTTCCTACCCTTTTCTGTTGAATCTTTGTGGTTAATTTAATAATATAAATAAAAATTTTGTCAAAGAAATTTACATGTAGCCCACAACCCACCCTCTTCCACGGCCACATTCAACAAAAAATGAATTAAGCGTGCTCCAAATGTTAAAAGCACCCTCTCATGTCAACTCATTTTTATCAAGTTATTTGCATTACTTATACAAGAATTTATGATTTATTTTTAATTAAGGTTAAAGTAAAATGCAATTTAATAATGTTTTTCCTGCCCTTTTTTATTGAATCTTTGTGGTTAATTTAATAATATAAGTAGAAAATTTATCAGAAAAATTTACATGAATAATCAGTTACTTGACTCACTCCACCTATTAACTAGCCCACTCTCTTCCACATAGTCACATTTAACCAAAAAATGAATTGAAGCATCCCCCAAATGTTAAAAATATCCTCTCATTTGTGTCATAGAGATTTATAAGCGTATTAAGTTTTTGGTAAGTGTAAAAGAGAGTTAGCTAAAAGATGACTTAAGTGGGATAAGACGAGGACCATTTACCTTATTTCATAATTATCCCAATCTTTGTGTTGAAACTTGTAATCTGTTGGATTTGACATATTCATATCTAGACATGGAATCATATGAAATCAAACTGTTTTTGTAAGACCTGTGAGATCAAGTTTTTACATCTGAAACTTTACAACAATCACTGTGAAGGTAACTTTCACAATGTTTTACCGTGAATGTTCGAATTTTGTTTACCGCCACAACATATTGCTATAAAGTTTCAAGCGTAAAAATGTGATTTCACGAGTCGTACGAAAACATATTGGTCTCATGTGAATCTAACCCTACATATCAAAATCTAAGGTCAAAACATTCTAAAAAAATATATTTAATTTTAACTGTTTCTCTATTTATGAAAATAGAAAATCTGTTATATTATAGTATATTTCATATATTTAGTAAAAAAATTCCTCTTATAAACATTTAAATTAATATTTTCATGGTAGAAGTATAATGATAAGAATACTTGTCACACATGTCATCATCCAAGAGTATTTTAAATTTGAAAAATTAAGTAGAATTAAAACTTACTCAAAATTCTAAAATTATTTTAAACATATATTGAAGATGCTTCTATATTGTTATAAACACAAGATTTATTTATTACCTGGTTTTGTCTGATGTTTTTTATTTAGAAAAAGACACTCTTTGTGTAAAAAAAAGAGATAAGTATTAACTTATTTAATTAAAAGCATTGTGAAAAATCTAATATTGTATTCTCTTTTATCAACAAATGTTTAACAAATCGAGAGATAGCTTCTTACAAGTTGTAGTCATCCTTTTTTAGGAAAAGAAAGATATAACCATCCATTTAAATAATTAGGGGAGCTAACAAGTCGAGTCGAACTCAAGCTTAATTAGTAGCTATTGGCTTGTTTCGAGCCTTATGTGTTAAACTTGAGCTCGAGCTCGTAAAAAAATTAGCAAGTTTGTACTCGGCTCGATCGAGTTTGAGCTCGTTTACCTATATATCAGTATTTAGTATGTTTTTTTTCAATCTTTTTAATATTAATTTTTAATTATTAATAATTTAATATATATTTATTAATTGAGACTCGTTTAGGCTCGCGAGCTTTATCATCAAAGCTCGAGCTCGAGCTTGTTTACTAAATGAGTTTAAGATGAAGCTCGAAATCGGCTCGAGCTCGTTTAACTTGAGCTCGAATCAAACTTTTAACGAGAATAGCTCATGAGCAGTTCAGCTCACGTACGTCCCTACAAATAAGTTATAAAAAATGTTTAATTTTATTTAATAAATGTCGAATTTTGAAATGTTTATAAAAAAAATTCAATCTTTTCATTTTCTTTGTTATCATTAGTTTTTTATCTGTACGTTATTTGTGGCTCATTGACCATTTGGGTCATATAATATTGAAAATCTTAACCATAAATTGTATATCGCTGTTTTTGTAAATTACATGAAAATTTATTTACATAACAAAAATATTAAAAGACCTTAGAAAACGATCATCTATCTTTTTAGTATTTTCTTCTACATATATAGATACGATTATATTTGGTCAAAAGCTTATTAAGACAATCTAGAAACAACCTTATGTGATTATGAATTGTTTAAAGTGTTTATTGATGGATATTGACTTTTAAGGCAAGAGTTTTTAGGTCTTATTTTCTCCGCACACAAACTATAATAGATGATTCTTTTTGTGTGTAGGCCAACTAGATCTTTTGAAAAGTTATGTTCACTATCAAAATACTTATAAATTATATGACATTTTTGATTTTTCAAAGTGATTGCCACGCTTGTTGTAGTCAATAGTAGCATTAATAGATATGGACTTTTAGGAGCAGGATACTTTAAAGACTAAAATGACGTTTGGTTTGTAGATTCTAAAGGAATCTAATGGAATTGGAATGTTGAATTCCATTGACCATATTTCATTCCTTCGTTTAGTTCATTATTTTCGACAGAAGTAATTTCTGAATTCCATCAAATTCCACAAATGAAGGAATTCAACATATCTAATTTTATTTGCTCTAAACAAAATAAGACAAAGTATTATGGTTTAATTTATTTAAACTAAATTTTATCTACATTAAAACAATAACACCATATCTTCTACCATTTAAATAAAATAACAAAAATAAATATGTTTAAAATAATTAATTTTTTAAATTTTTTAAAATTTTTAAATAATCAAGTATATAAAAATATTGATATATGATTTGATGTTACTAATAGTAAGTAAGTATGTACGTGTATGTATATACATGTTTGTATATGTAATATAATTAAATTGAAAATATCTTGTTTTATATTTGATTATTTAATTTTTTTGAACAATTAATTATATTAGTTATATTAGATACATTAATTATATTGTTTTCTTGTAACTAATTTTTTTTATTAAACAAATCAAGTCACAAAATCATTTCTTATTATATTTAAAAGGAATGAATAAGATTTTTTTTATGATTAACATATTAAAATTAATTAAAGAATTTGTGAAATAATTATTTTCTAATTTAAATAATTAGTGTAAAAATAAGCTAATAATTTATTTAATATGATACCATTATATATAGTGGGGGTATTACTATTAGGAAGAAAAAAATAACTAAAAATATTTAAAGGTGAGGTTAATTGTATCCAAAAAGTTACTAAATCCACCATTTTTCTCACACACACATTACCATCATAAACTACTTGTTACATTCTTAATGTCAACATGGTGCAAATAGCAATCTTCGTTTTTTTTGGGAGGTTCATCTAGACTTTGGCCAGACTACATTCTTGACAATTTTTACCGAGAGCTAGACATGCTCCCCTGAGATTAATACTCAGTGACCCCTGGTTGCTCACCTCCGGATTCGAACCCGGGTTGATTGTTACACCTTCCACAAGCCTTAACCGATAGGCTGTTTTATATTTAATTTTCAAGGAGAATTAAGAAAAAAATAGACGAAAATGTTGCTACCATTAACAAAGAAAGTTATGGAATTAGTGATGGGTATCATTTTCAGTATAAAAAGGAATCACAATGACAAATTTTAAAGTTATTAGAATTTTGGTCCCATCTTCAAAAGTTTCACTAAACCAAGGGGACCAAAGTTACAGTTTACTCTAAAAGTTATCATCAATATTTTATTTTACTATAATGTTTGTACGTACATATATACACACATTCAAACAACGTTGATTCTGTTGTAGGTAATTTATGGCTGAGAAAATTCGGACTTGAATAATCAATGTTGGTCTATTTAATTTGACTAAAATCGTTAATTTGCAAATAATTCATTTTTATGTGAACAAGCAAGAAATGACAAATTCTTATTTGGCATTTTTATGATACTAGAAGTGCTATAAACAACCGTTTGATCATGATAATCGATTAATTCATATGGAAACTGTTTTCGACAATTAGGCGATTGGCACTCCGATCTGATTTACGAAACAACTAATTTGGGGACGGTTTAGTATGGACTACGATTAAAATTATATGTTGGTCGTTAATGCTATCTAGATCTACATATAATAAATAAGTAACCCGAATGCTATGTGTCATTCTTTGGTGAGTCAGTTTTAGAATTTTTCCGCCTGAAGATGTATTTGGATACATTTAATATTATAAGTTCAATTAGCACACTCATACTCACTCTTGTTTAAATGTCTCATTCATTCATTTTTTTATATTTATATGTTACATTACCATCATTATAATTAGTTATTTAGTTTATTTGTAATTTCCTACTTTTTCATTTTAGATTCTTATTATATAAACATAAATAATGTATGAGAATTAATATGCATTAAAAAAATATTTATATCTTTTATAAATTATACCATTTTAATCAATTTGTTAATGCATTTGAAATGAGTTCAGTATTGAATATTTTTTGATTTAACTATATTATTAAATATCATAAATATATATGAATTATTGTGTTTTTTTAATGGAAGGGTGTCCGGGCCAAAGCCGGATTAATTCCCGGCAATTTTGGGGGCTAAACATTGCCCCACTAAAATGTCCCCATGCATGTGCACGGCGGCACGGGAAGGCTCGACCTCGGTTAGGGCGCTATCCCGGCCCGAGTGTTAACCAATCCGCCACAACGCCTGAGAACATGAATTATTTGTTTTATGTGTTACATTTTCATTTTGCACTCTTATCATTTTTAAAATTTTCTAATATGCATTTCCTTTTTGATCGATTGACTTTGAATTTTATACATATGTGACTTAAACTCATAAAACGATAAAGTTGGAATCGAGTGATAGAGAATAAAAATGACAGAAAACTAAGTAGGATTTGGAGCTGATAACCTTTTGATATATCTTTTACTTTAAATGTGATGCGTTTGAAGTGTTTCAACACTTAACTCGATACCAATGTGACCATTTCACGTCAAACTACTCGGTTTGAAAGCTTTCTCAAATCATCACTTACCATTTGGTTTGTGCCTTGATACGTTAGATTATACATATCGAACCATGAACACCCTAACAAATAACAATCATTGAAATAGAAAATTTACAAATACAAAGTTAAAAAAACTAAATCACTTAAAGGTGTTCGATTTGAATAATTTTTTTTACGAGTAAGATGTAATTAGAATAGAAGTCAAATCAAGAAATTTTACATTTGACCGGTTAACGTATTAATTAATTTTCTAAAAATTGATTTCTAAACTACTACTACTACTGCCACTACTAGTGCCAATGTGCCATTAATAATAATAATGGAATTAAACTTGCTTCATTTTATGCATTTTGCATGTTTACTGCATGATGATTAAGTCGTCAGTATGATTAAGAGACTTTTCAAACCAACACCTTTCGGTACAAATCGGAATTTGTACATGTGCATGGCAACTTATTAACGATGACCCGAGAAGAGAGGAGACCGGCAGAACGGACAGTTTCGATGTTTCCTGCGAAGGAGTTCGCCAACGCAGCCGGAGTGAAACACGTGTCCGCAGCGGCCGAGTTGACACACGACATCACGCATTTCATAATTAGCGAAGCAAATCAAACACGTTTCGTCAATCGGCCAGGCCTGCCGCCGTTGCACTAGATTTTCGAACAGGATTATCGGAAGATCCATCGGGAATTCGTCCTTTTCGTGGTACCAGAGACGGAAGTCATGGAAGAGGAAATGCTTGATGGTTTTGAGCAATTCGTCTCTGGTTCGAATGATCAGAAACAATACACAGAAATAGAAGATGATATCGATCTTCATTATGGTTTGTTTTCCGGTTAAATTTGGTTAGGGTTTGTTTATATAAAGAAGAAAAGAAGAGAGTTTGGATTTTATCCAATGGCACAATTGTGGGGTCTCTCTTTTGGATTTTATCCAATGGCACAGTAGTGGGGTCGTAGCACGTGGTCACTCGGATTGGGATTTTAGTTCAAACTTAAAAAAATTCAAATGAAAAGAATAAACTTTATTTTTGGTTACCTGAATGGTGTAAGGTAAAAACAACACTATCAAGGTTCGAATCCCACTTGTGACAATTCTAAGATATCCAGACTTTGGATCTGATCCTTTGGGCCAGGTTTGGGGCCGGTATGAGAGGATCCAGTCTATGGGATCCACTTGCCCGAGAGCGCGAAACGTGACAGAGACTAGTCAATAAAGGCGGCTTTGAGTGTGGTCCCCCTCTTTAATTCAATGCGTTCCCATGAATTGCGCCTAGTCATCCGCCGTGGACCTGACGTAGCGCCTAGTCATCCGTCGTGTGTCGCGCTCTCGGTTATCCTCACGTTCACAACCAAAAAGTGGTTTACATTTGAACCCACCCCCATATGTATAATAAACCGTGTAAACCAATCTACACCCTTGATTTTCAAAAACATTTCCATATTTCACATTTCCATATTTCCATAATCAATGAATTACCATATATTTCACATTTCCATGTTTTCTATGAATCTATATCCTCCTTTGATTTTTTTGATCAACGGCTATAATTAGTTTACACGGTTTACATATTTTTTGTGGTTTACAAATGAAACTCACTCTATATATATATATATAGTTATATTATATTGAGGGATAATCAAATACACACCAATTAATTCATACACACTTACACACCAATCAAAGCCCTTGAAAATCAATAGAATTTTTGTATTTTCAAATTCCTTCCAAATTTTGCAACTAATTAGAAGCTAATTTCTAAACTTAACATCTTACACTCTAATATTATGCACCATTAGATTTGATTTTCAAGGGCTATGATTGGTGTGTAAGTGTGTATGAATTAATTGGTGTATATTTGATTTTTCCTCATATTATATTTTATTATAGATATTTAAGAAAATTTTGAAAAAAAAAACTAAACCGTTCCTACACTCTAACGAAGATGTTAGGGAAGTTAGTGACTAAAAATCACTTTCAAAACAAAATAAAAACCATAAGAATTATTTTTAGATTTATCAGAATTTAAGTCCAATTTTTAAAGTTTTAAGCGACCAATATTAGAGGTTACTCAGATTAAAAAGGATATTAACCTAAACGTTTAATTGCTTATCAGCAAGAAGCAGGGGCGTAAAACCCAACGGCCAAGTCCCTTAATCTGTCGACCAAAAATCTTTTGTGCACACACCAAATTTTGATGGACGCCCCATATATTAGAAAATATATTGCACGTCAACCGATAAAGAGGAAAAAAAGAAAAACTTTTTATATCAACTAAAAATTGCTGTTAAAAAAACTAGAAAAATTGAAAAATTCATTCAAATTAATCAAAAAAAACTTAAAGGGCTCTTGAAATAGCGAAATTCGAAGAAACACATCACAAAACTTTGTAGACATTTGATTTGTTTTAAAAGTGTATCCGTTCAACAAAATTATGCGTCCGTAATTTACCGTAAAAATCTTGGTTATCAAAATGAATGTTGGTAAGCATTTACCGTAAAAATTTCGGTCGTTGTGATGCCCATTATGTAAGGTAGATGAAAATTAACCATTGATGACTTAAAAATTTCGGTCGTTGTGATGCCCATTCTGGTCGATGAAAACACAGGGGGGGGGGGGGGGGGGGTTTCGTTGGTTTTCCATTAAGTCATATATGAATAAAAGAGAAAATAATTAAACTAACCATTTTAGAAAATACATTTAAACTCCTACCCACTCTCTCCCTCCGATCACTGTTTTACCCATCCGGCTGCTTCAAAACCGCCCCCGAATAACGGCTCATCCCGTGTGTCTGTGTGAGAGCCACTATGTTTATGTATCACTTTCAAAGTGGAGCGGCTCATCCAAAGTGAATGCACACACAATAGCGGCTCATCAACTTCCCCCACTGAATAGCGGCTCATCCAAAGTGGAGCGGCTCACATTTCATTTAATGCACATTACTTCCATATATATATATATATATATATATATATACACACACACATATGGATGTATATACACAGACATCCTTCATGTGTGTTTTCAATATGTATGCAGGCCGCGAATAGCGGCTGACGTGGTAGCGGCCCGAAGGAATTTTTGCCGGAATCCTTGTTTCTCGCCGGATAGCGGCCGCCGGTAGCGGCCGGATGGGTATTTCGGTCATCGGAGGGGGAGAAAAGGTAAGAGGTTAACTCAATTTCTGAAAATGGCTAAAATAATTATTTTCTCTAAATAAAATTGGTTGTGTTGATTAATTGAGATGCTTTTTGTTTAAGGGAGTTATTTTATAAATGGAATGAACTTGTTTTTTAGTTGAAAGGGAGAGGTTTAAAAAATTTGACTTTTTGCATAAACCTCCTTCCCTAAAGAAGCATGTATAGCAAACCTAATAAATTGTGAGTCTCATTAAACTCATTAAGTTGCTAATAGATCTAACTCTATTCAACTTCCTTATGAATTCTAGCATTTTCGACAAATACACTATATTTAACATTGGTTGTATTCTCTTATTCATGTTTTTATACGAAGACTACAGTGTCCTGTATCCAACGTTTATTAGGTAACTGTTTATCGGCAAAAACACGTTCACTTAGATTCTTGTTAGGTGTATTTATTTTTACCTGGTAACTACTTACCAAGTAAGGGGCCGATTACTAAACAACCTACCCGGGTAAACGCTTATCGGTATCACTTACCTCACAATTTTTGCTAATTGATCAATATGGAAACCATCGAGAATCTTACCTTGTAAAAGCCATAACCAGGACCGAGAGTATTACGCGGTAAGTGATTAGCTAGAACTGTTACCTGGTACGTGCTTACGTCGTTGTTGAATAAGCTTACGAACAATCAATTTTGATGGGCAAGAATGTTATATGACAAGGTAAGTAAGAGTAATTTTTTGCCGGTAATTACCCGGTAAGTGTTTATAAGTAAACTCCCCTAAACGTTTTCACCCTCACTTACCGGTTAAGAGTCTTGAACCTTGTTATATCTTTTGTCTGATAAGACCATAGTCTTACAGGTCTTTGTCATACTCACCCAAAAAATGAGTAACCTTGATAAATGCTTATCCGATAAGCTATAAATTATCTCTAAAAGTTTTGATGCTAAAAGGGTTTAACAAAAATTCGGAAATTACCTTATATTGATCTCTATTATCTTAAATATCATTGATATTTAATTAAACATGTATAAGAACTAAGAAATGAGTATTTTTTGTTTCTTTTTAAATACCCATATATAAGTCAAAATACGATTAATTAAAGAAATGAAAACACCCCTTGGAACCATTTAAACGAATAATCTCTTTCTTACATGAAATTGAGGCTTTGTTTGTATGAACCCTAGAATTTGATATTTTCATTTTAAGTAGCTATTTTGAACCTAAACACTTCACCCAACAAAAATCCAAGTCTTTGCCTTCATTCACACTGAAATTAGTAGAGGGATGTAGGCCTCGCATGTAGAGGTGCACAAAACTGGTTTTTTAACTGAACCGGTTTTTTTAAAATCGGTTTTTTTATTAATCGGTTTTTTCTTAACCGTTTTTTTAAAAAATCGGTTCGGTTTATTACCGGTTTTGGCTACATTCCTCCCCTAGAACCCAACGGTCTGAAATATTTTGAAAAGAGCTTGTCTTTTAAAAAACCGGTTAAAACCGGTTCGGATAAAAACCGGTTAAAACCGGTTAAAGCCGATCCGGTTTTTTTCTCAGCCGGTTAAAAAAAAAAAACCAGTTTCGGTTATTTTTTTCGGTTTTCGGTTAATCGGTTTTTTTGTGCACCTCTACTCGCATGCCTTTAAATTATCAAAGTCAATGCCTTCTTCTTCGATCGCTATAGATCATCGATCACCTTCGACTTCTCGAAACACTATATATAATTTTTTTGGAAGAGGTATCCCAGACCACATTGGGCCCAAACTAATCCTCGGCAATTTTGGGCCGAAGCCCGACTGTTAAAGCATGCAGCCCGGGGCCGAAGCCCCCGCACCTCCAGAATGCGTCCCCCATGGCTCGAACTCGGGTTCACCACTATGTAGTGCCCAAGTCTTGCCACTAGGCTAACACTCATTTGGTAACACTATATATTTTTGTTGTTGTAAAATACGAACATGGTCGATTTAACGATATTTATATAGAATCATAAGATTATGACACACAAAAATAGTCACATACAAGTCTAGTTCACCACCAAATAAAATCAAACGAGAATCGGATACACTCCATTGTCAGCATATGTAATCTGATGGGATTTCATATATCAGGATGATTGAAATAAAATATATGGTAACTCAACATTAAATGTTACCAAAATTTGTTTCATAAACAAGATGAAGGAACTACCTTGAGAAGGTACGATGCTAAATTATGTCATTCGAAAATTACAAAAATTAGAAAGAAATCGAAGAGCTATAATTTTATGTACCAAAAATTCGATTAAGATTCGGCATTTCTATACAAAATGGCTCGGTTCTACCTGACTCGTTTGGCCAACAAGTTTGACCTACAAAGCGGACAAGTGAACTGACCCCGATCGAGCCAGCCTTCAATGCAGCCCGAATGGAACACATGGCGACACCTACTGAGTTGACTCACCGAGTCGTGATCCCGGAACTCAGCCAGACAAATCGAGCAACTCTCGTCTACGGGTCTGATCACTTCCTCATCTCCACTTAGAAGATCACTGAACTGAACATCTGAATGGTGGTAGATGTTGGGAAATACTTGATCATTCAGATCTTGATTTTGTGTGCAATAACAATATCTTGAAAAAGTGGACAAAAAGTTGAGAATTGCATGCTTGATTTGAAGAAATGGAAACCATATGCATGTAATGAATATAAGTGTAGGTATGGAACTTCCATATCCTTCATATACAACACAAATCATCCTTTAATATTTTCACTTAATTCTCTCTTAATTTTGGTCTAATCACAAGTGAATAGAAGGTTTATACCTTTAACCCTTTATATATATATAATTATGAATCAGGCTACTTGCAGAGTCAGTTTGTTAATATTAGTTAATTAGTTATATTAATCGCCGCCCTTAATATTATTATAATCCAAGGGGGGCTGCATAGTTAATGCATAGATATTGTTGATTTAAATAGTTATATATATATAATGTTGGGTTGAGGATTAATTAATTAGTTTATATTAAAAAGGACGATTAAGAGGGTAATTAGAAGATTAGTTTATATTAAAAAGGACGATTAAGAGGGTAATTAGAAACACTAATTAGTATTGTTTCCTGCCGGTGCGGCCGGGGAGGCCGGTGCCGACCCCCGCCCCCAAAATCTTAATCTTGATTTATACTCATAATTAAAAATTAATAGAGTAATTCCTTTTGGAATATAAAATTAAAAATAGAGTAATTAATGAGTATAATTGCTAGAAAAACAGAATACCAGCCACCAGGACATGGTATTAATCCAATTCAGTTGGTATTATAATATGAGATTTCATTTTTCTAAGGTTAGAATTTAGGTCCTCACGTGTCATTGTATTGTTTTTTGCTGTAAACTATACAAATTTGGTTTGTGAAAGATGCAACTGTATTGCTTTTAGGTTGTTTTTTTTAGCGAAACTAGCTGATAAGCTAACTGATTGCTAATAAACTATCTATTGACTAATAAGTTAACTAGTAGTTAATAAGCTAACTTATAAATAACTTATATTTGACAAAAACTAACTTATGGGTATGTTAATGACCAAAAAGTATATCTTAGGGTATATAATTAATATAAATAAGGGTATAATTGGAAAATCAATTTTTTTTATAGAAACGCTACTCCAATTGGTGTTTCAATAAGCTAGCTTATATCTTAGGCCATCCTTAACCGTACCCCTCATACCTCTCATTTTTGCTGCCACATCAGCTTTACCAACACCATACTAATCCATCCTTAACCATACCAATACCATACCCCTCTAATTAATTGGAAAAAAAATAGAAAGAGAGAGAGAGAGAGAGAGAGAGAGAGAGAGAGAGAGAAGAGAGAGAGATAGAGAGAGATGGGGGTAGGGGGGGTGGGGTGGTTCGCCTAAATTCAATCGGCAAGCAGGTGCCGACCCTCTTCACTGCCGGAACCATACTGCCCATCCACGGCGGTGTTACCGTCGGTACCGACTTGGTGCCGAGCCCGTTGCGGATGGCCTTATGGTAAATATGTACTTGCTTATAAGCTAGCTTATTTTTGCCAAACACAACCCTAGAAGGTGCAACTGTATAATTTAGAAAATGAAATTGTACCTTATAGTCAACTAGTAAGAAAAAAAAAACTTGGAATCAACTAAAAATATTGAGAAAAAAAACTCTTGAAATCAGCAAAAAAAATATGAAAGTCTCTCGAAATCAATTAAAAAAAACTTAAAAGTTCTAAGTCGAGCAAAAAAATCTCGCAAAATGATGGAATTAGGCTATAAATACAAGAGGTGATATTAGGCGTTGGTTAAAAATTGGACACATCAATAAAAAAATATGATGCTCATTCCTATTCCTATTCTCTTGCATTCCCATTTTCATTTTCATTCCCATTCCCCGAACTCAACCAAACTATTTCAATGAAAAAAAGTCAATTCTCCACGATCAAATAATTATCATATATCGGTTCTTAAGTGGAAACAAACTCATTTGACTGGAAAAAAAAGTAATGGATGAAGTTATGTTCATATTCAAAAAGTTGTGTAATCGAGCTTTTAACAAAATAAATGGCAAGTTTTAAGAAAATCTTCATACCATAATATAATTATTTTGCAATTAAATTTGCATGGTTTTGGCTTACTATCAATTCTTAACTTAGTCTTATTTAAATATATTTACACTTTATCTTATTGCATTAAAATATAGTTTTGTTATAACAAACTAGAATAAAAATATGGAATATTATTTCTTGCCTCATCTTAAAGCTAGCTATAAAGTATAAACCTCCAAATCACACGGTTCGAGTAATTTTCATATTAAAACCGTACTTACAAACCGTCCAAACTATAAAACAATGTCATATGGTTTGGTTTGACCTTTTATATACCAACAATTGGCTTTTGTATATTGGTTTTACATTTACCTTTTGGTAATAATGGATCTCCAAGTTACCTTAAGAGGCTATTTGGGAGTTGCTAATGGTTTGGTGCTGGATGATTAAGTGGTCAGAATGATTGAAAAAGCTTTTATGATATGGTGCAAAATGAAATATGTTAGTTTAGTAATTGTTGAGTACGAAATAAATGGTTAAAAGACATTCAAGATACTTGTTTTGGAACCACTAAAAAACAGTCAATTTTTTTGTCAAACATAATTAATCTCTTAGCGATTCAGATGTTGCCTCTTAATGAAACTATTAAGAGGTAAATAAACACGTTTCTACTAATCTACAAGGACATCACGATTTGGAAGTAAATGACCTCATCACTTCAAAGTAAATACTAAATACCATTTATGGAGATGTTTTTTGAAAATATATGTTTATTTCAGTTTGTTGTTTTATAAGTAAGAAAATTGAAAACTAAACAGGAAAAAAAAATAGGCCCAGTCCAATCTGGCCCAATTTCAGGAGAGAGGGGTTGGGTTACATGATCTTTTTGCACGCAGACGTTGTGTATTTCAGTATTTGTAGCAAAGATATTTCAAATGTATGTTTCTTCTAGCGAGACCCTTACCGAGTTGGGCTCGTTTATGATTTTTTAAGCTTGAGCTCACCTCATCTAGAGCTCATGATGTTAGATTGAACTCGACTCGTTTAGGCTCGCTTAAACTAGGCTTGTTTTAGGTTCGTGTATTATTTTCATATTTTTATTAAAATAATATATATAAATATTAAAATCTAAAATATAAAAATACATATATTATATATTGAGCTTCTTTAGGCTCGCGAGCTTAAACGTGGCCACTCTTTGGAGTTGAGCTCGGCTTATTTATTAGGGTTTACTTCACGAGAATGTATTCAACTTGTCACAAAAAGTTATTGTATGTATTGGATTTTGATTTTTCCCATTGTATGTATCAAACTTATAAAAACCTATCATTTAATGTATTTTGTTACAAGTTGGATACACTTTCGTGACAAGTTGGATACATTTTCGTGCTAGGTTTTGATAAAGTTGGATACATTAAATGGTAGTTTTGATAGGTTTGATACATACAATGGAAAAAATAGAAGTCCAATACATACAATAACTTTTCGCGACAAGTTGGATACATTTTTTTTGAACTAAACCCTATTTATTAATATAGGCTCAAGCTTAACCTCAAACTCGTTAAAGGCTCGGCTCATTTTGAGCTTTTAACGATCTGAGCTCGAATAACTGGAGTAGCTTGCAAATAGCTCGACTCATTTAGCTCCATGGTTTTTTTTTTTTTGAATCTCTGGTAAGATCACATAATAGAAATACTGCTAATTACTGATCAACAGGAGAGTTTACGATATAGGTGGAGGAATTGAAGATATACTTCAATCATGAGGTTTGATTTTAATATCTGTTGTGTATATGATTGTTGTTGTTTTCGAATTATTATTGTCATTAAATAGCTCGGTTCGATAGCTAGGGTTTGTTTATTTGTCTACTTGTTTGCAATTGTTAACCATCGAATGATCAATAAATGTCCATGGATGCTAATTGATTAGTGAAATTTTGAAATTTAAATAACTTTGCATGTAAATTTGTTGATGAATTGATGATTTTGGAAAGAAAAAGGAAGATTAAAGAATATATTCCATGATTCTATAAAGCATTTACAGTGTTGGACCATTAGTCTATCTTCGTTGGTAGTTCAGAAACTTGATACCGTAGGCAAACACGAAACAGAAGAGAACAGCCCAACCAACATGAGCCAAAGCAACGTATCCGAGAAAATCATACTCAAACCCTAGAAAATCTTTGATGAATTCCTTCACCGTGACGGAATTCTGGCCCGGAACCACAACGAGGCTCTCGTTTTCACCGAACTGAGACGTGATCAGGCCGTATAGAGTCCACGCCACCGGTGAACCCCAGTAATACCACCTCCACCAGATTGGTATTTGCTGCAAAGAATACGTAGTTTTGTTAGGTTTTCTTAATGCAATTCATTTTAATCAGGAATCAGATCAGTGTGCTTTGGAGTATCTTACCGTTCTAGGGATCAAGAAACCGGAGAACAAGTTCCAGAAACTGAGGAAGAACGACATAGTAATGGCTGCAATCTGATAATTCGGTGTGAGGGCCACGAGCATCATTCCGTATAAGGTGAAATAGACAAAGCACATGAATATGTAGAAGTAGAACCACAAGAACTTGGCGGCCGACCAATGGAATCCGATCATCGAGTAAATCAGGAGACTGTATATCAACGTTTGGATGCATACATATACCACCTCAATTGCCACCTGCAGGCGAAATATAGTGATTTATTTTCCATTTCTAGCAACTCCAAATAGATATAGAAAGCTTAACAAACTTTTTGTACCTGAGCAAATGCATACGGGATTGCTGAATACATCCCTGCTGCTTTTTCACGTAGAAAACTGTTCGTTCTACAGACACCACGGACTGCACGGCTGAAGTGTTGGTTCCACCAAGAAACATGACAGCAGCATACATAGCTCCCATCAGGTTCATTACATCTTGTTGTTGGTCCCTATATCATAAAGAAACCAAATCTTTAAGAATTAATTACATCCCAAAGATTAAGACAAATTGTTAGATTTCTTACGTTTTTTGGCCTTTGTTCCAGAAAATGACTCCAAAGAGGATGCCAATCACCGTCGTCATGAAGAACCGAACAGCGTTATATTGTGGATGCCTCCAGTAAGACCAGTGTTGTTTCCATAAGCAAGCTTTGCATTGTGTCCAGAAGGATTGGGAGTACTTTGTTGGGAAGTAAAGGTCCTGGGACCCCGGTACCGGTGTACTAAGCTCTTTGATGAGCTCCTGGTTCCGCCTGTTGGAGAGAACCCATGAGTAAGAGAGGCTTGGTTAGCACTTAGAATCTAAAAGAAGGCGAAAAATGAATGTTAGTGGCATTAGGAGGGATTCGTACTTATACAGATCAGAGTTGGCATAGATCTCTGCAAAATCAACACCAAGTTGAGCTTCGATTGCTGGAGAACTAACATCGAGCATCCATGTGGCCGGATTTTGACCCGCTTTTATTTTGTTCACCCCTGGAATAGACTAAGTAGTTTGTTCGTGTTAGCTTCTCGGTGTTGTTTTAATGGAAGAACGAAAAAATGTGGTACTCACTTCAAAATATTCGATTAGCAAGCGAGAATGGTGGCCGAGAGGTCCTGTGTAGGTGACTTGCCCTCCTCTTTTCATCAACAACAGCTGCAAGGAAGTACGGGGTAAGTTTTGAAGAACATCGACTTGATCTGAACCTAGCAGATGAGAATTGAGTGCTTGATTCCAGATAACGTACCTCATCAAAAGCTTCGAAGATGTCGATACTCGGTTGGTGAATCGTGCAGACGACCGTCCGACCCGTATCAACTGTATTTCTAACGGTACGCATGACAATTGCAGCAGCTCTTGCATCAAGTCCTGATGTGGGCTCGTCCATAAAGATAATCGATGGATTCGCGACCAATTCTACTGCAATCGTGAGTCTCTTTCGCTGTTCAGTTGAGAGACCATCTACTCCCGGAAGGCCAACTAATGCATTCCTTAACGGGTTCAATTCGACCAAATTCATGACTTCCTCCACAAACATCTAAACCACAAATTGGAAATTTGGTTATTGTTGGTAACTTACAACTAATGATCAAAGTTGGAAAAACTACACAACTTTTACCTGGCATGTTTGTGTGGTTGTGTCCGGAGCAAGAACGCAGCCACGCAGAGTACACAAGCGACTCATAAACCGTGACATGTGGAGAATGGATGTCGTTTTGTTCACAGTATCCGCTAACACGAGCGAAAGTTTCTTGGTTTTTGGGGTAACCAGAGATGTTGACACTTCCTGTGATGTACCCACCCGTCTTTCTTCCGGCTAGCACATCCATCAGAGTAGTCTTTCCAGCCCCACTTACGCCAACCAACGCTGTCAAGACGCCTGGCCTGAATGCACCGCTGACATCTTGTAGCAGTTGCAAACGATCCTGCCCGACTCCTTGAGCTTTCATTTCCTGATAAATTTGCACAATTTTAATGTCAACTATTCCCAGATTAGTCGGGGTAATTAAAGTATCTTATCTTGGTATAACTGGGACTTACAGCAGGCATGTCCACAAAGTAATTAACATGATCAAATGCGAGTGATAATGGTTGAAATGGAAGCACCATTCCTTTCTTATTGCTGTTTCTTGCTGCCATTTCTGTGTCGGTTTGTGGGTGCTTCACGTTCTTCTCCTCTTCTGTCGGAACAACAGTCTTTGAATCTCCAAGAGCTGGATTTTGGAGCAAAATGGTGTATAAGATGCCAAGAAATTGTGCAGGTTACAAAGAATATAGAAATAACCGAAATCATGATCTTACGCTTCAAGTATGTCAGAGCTACCACAAAGAAGAGGTTAAACAGAACTGAAAACCCGAAGAGCGCAATTACACAAACCCAAAACATATACTCGGTTGTGAACATCCCCCTGGACTTGAGAAGAACCTTCCCTACAGTCGGTTCGTTGATTCGTGAATCGGGGTTTGGCTGCGAAATGAGGGACAACGATTTAATTTGAGACCTGAGCAAATTATATGGAATTCGACAATTTGTATGTAATGAGCATCAGTTTAGCTTACAGTGCTCCATCTTTTGTCCAAAAACTCGTTCATCACGATGGCATTTTGTCCATACATCATCGGGGAAATATAATAGCCCCATATCATCCATGGCTCAATGTCGTCTGCAAGAAATGAAAAATGTTACAAACAGACTCAATCGGTTGTTAGTATGACGCTACAAAGAGTCGGGATACTGGATACAGACCTTTTGCAACGATGAATCCACCGAGTACAAAAATTAGCAGCAGCGAGAAGGTGCCAAGAGCATTTGCAACAACCTGCGTTCTTCCAAGTGCCGCAATGAAACGGAAAAGAGACAAAGCCATTTGATGTAGGCCAATATAAGCCAAAAGCTGCCGAAAAAACCTGATAAATATTCAGAACCGGTTATCCAAGATTCATTCAAGTCCTACCTCATTAAGTTTAAAAAAGATGCAAATACTTGCCTACTAGCTGAAGGAGCAAAGCCGATAGTGTAATATGTTAGAACAATCCATATTACTGATTCCATGATCGATATAGGAATCTTCATGATCCATATCGGGAGCGCAAAGGCCCACGCTGGGTAGAACAATGAATCCCTTTGTTTGAAGAACACGGGAAGCCTCATAACCGTTAAGGCAAGCTCGGCTGCCCCATTAAACATCACATTTAGGAGACTGAAGAACAATGCACCGAAATACTTCCCCCCATCTTCAAGCTGGCCACTCTTCATTTCGGTTCTAAAGAACACTGTGAAAGCGATAATGGACATGATCGTGATCTGGGTGGTCTTGAATATGTACAAGAACGAATTTCGCTGCATCAATAGCCATTCTCTAGCTAAGTTTGCTTTAAGGAGTTCAATGTTTGAAATACCGTACTTTTCAGTCACCAAAGCAGCCGGATGGACGTTGGTTTTGTTATAAGGAACCGCTAGCTCGTCATAAAGGCGCTCACCAACTTGAAACTGGCCGAAAAGCTGGCCAAATTCAGCAACGGAAACGAACTGGTAAGGTTCATTCTTGTTAAACCAGTATTGTTCTTGGTCTTTCTTTGAAGTAACTTCTTGCAGAAAGTCAGCAACTCCTTTCCTTTCTGGGCATTTGAACCCTGCGCTTTCGAAGAAATCAAGAATGTCTGCTCGGGGGCCTTGGTAGACAATTTGGCCCTCGGAAAGGAGTATAATATCGTCAAATAGTTCAAATGTTTCGGGGGGAGGTTGAAGAAGCGAGATGATCATGGTTACATCCATGATGTGAACCATCTGTTTCATGTATTTGACGATCTGAAAAGTGGTCGAACTATCCAAACCGGTTGAGATTTCATCCATAAAGAAAACTTTTGCAGGCCCGACCAACATTTCACCTGAAGTTACGGAAACAGAAAAAATCGTTCATCAGATCATTTAAAAACCTCGAGAAACCAGAAACACACGAATGTCTAACCATACCAGTAGTAACGCGCTTTTTCTGCCCACCAGAGATGCCTCTTCTCATCTGGTCGCCCACCGTGATATCGGCACAGATATCTAATCCGAGAATCTGATTCAGTTCATTTTCTATTAACTCAAGTTGCTAGAAAGTAGAAACTAGAAAACCCGAATCAAAGCCGAGAGTTTGAGATAAACCTTTAGAACATAGTCTGTAACCAAACTAGATTCTTGACCAGCGACAGCCGTTGCTTTCATGAAAGCGTCGATTTCTGGGTCTGGTTTGATGCCTTCGTCTTTCTCACGTCGTGAAAGTTCAGCCAGGAGGTCGTATCTGGTTCCGACGCCTAGACAACGTCCAGCAAAATCAAAGGTCTCCCTAACGGTCATCTCGCCATGGTGGACGTCATGTTGGCTGATATACGCACAAGTTCGTTGAGGTATGAATTCCGACATCCGATGACCACAGTACGTAACATCTCCGGTGACTCTTAGATCCGAATCTAGAATTCCAGCAAGTGCCCGTAGCAATGTGGTCTTCCCGGAACCAGGAGGTCCTAGAAGTAGCGTCATCCTGAAAAGGTAAAACTCCGAAACTATGAGTGAATATATATGGTTTTTGATTAGTTAGGAATAGCGCAAAACATACCGTGATGGTCTCACAACCCCACTCACGTCCCGCAAGATTTTGACGACTCGTTTCTTGGACGGAACAAGCCTGATGGATTGAAGAAGTCCCTTTTCGATAATAATTTCCATAGAAAAAATGTTAGAAAGTGTAGATTGGACCATAGAATTTTCTAATTTCATGTAGTTTTTAGGAGTAGAAATCAACAAACCTCTATAGTGTTGAGGGTTGCATTTAGCAAAGTAGGAAGAGCTCTAGAACCAACATGAACATCTCCTTCGACCGACACATTCTTGTAGCGTACTTCAATCTTTGGAATATCGATCCCGACCCTGTTTAACCCGCACAACATTAAGCATAAATAACACACGAAGAATGAACAGAAACCGGTCAAGGGTTAGTTAGTTCACCTATCGGTTCTAGCTCGAACTCTAATTAGAAACTTTTCATTATCTTCTTCTACAACTTTGAGTATGCTCTCTATCAGCTGCTTCTTATCCTGAGCTCCAAGATTCGCGATGTCGATCTGTTCATGGACGATTTGCCCGTTATCGAGAACTTGCTTCAAGATTCCTTTCTTTAATCTATCGTATGTTGGGAGCTTTTCGATCGCAGCCCATTTGAGTTCTTCTTCATCATCTCCTTGCCTCCTACTGCTTCTCTCGAAAGGATCACCGCCAGGTGCCGCCGAGAATGCCTCCCTAATACTAGCGGAAGCCCAACTCCTCCTGGACGACGACATCCGCCTGCTCATCGATCTCGCCAGATCATCTCCGGCGAGGGCTGCCGCCATCTTGTTCTTTCAAAAAACTGACCAAAGTTTGTGTTAAAACCCAATTGAAAAGATGAATAGTTATAATTTAGAATGAGAGAATTTGAAGCTGCTAAGAATCGAGTTAACGTAAGACGTGATATAGGAAAAGGGTGTTTCGTTTTTAATAGTAGTTTGAAATCTAACAAAAAAAAGTCGCATTTTGCTTCCACTTTTTCAGAAATTGGATCTAATACCCATTATGTTGCCGATATTTTACGTAGCATTAAAATCTCTCGTCTATCTATCTATTCTTAAACTTTATCCTTTATCCTATTGAATATTAACTTATTCAAAATTAAAATTATTAAACTTTATCTTATTAAATATTAATTGATTCAAAATTTAAAATTATTAAATTTTATCAAAATTTAGAATTATTAAACGTTATCCTATTAAATATTAAAATCCAACTATTAATTCAAATATTTAGTATCAAAATTTATTAAATATTAAACTCCACTACATTAATTCGACTATTTTAGATTCAAAATTTATTAAATATTACTCCATCTTATAATATATATATATATATATAATATATGGGGTCGTATCCGTTGCAAACCGGATAGTTTGTACAAACTATACAAACCAATTTCAACCATACATTTACATGATCAATGGTGTAGATTAATTAAGTTCCTAAATTTTCTCTCAGCCACATTTCAAAACTGCCTAAAATTTAGGAGATTAGGTTAAGATTAGGTTAAGAAAATCAATGGAAATCAATCGAAAATCAATGGTTAAGATTAGGTTTGTAGAGTTTGTACAAAATACTTGGTTTGTATTTGATACTTCCCCTATATATATAATTTTAGATTTAGATTCTATTAATTCAACTATTTTAGATTCAAAATTTATTAAATATTAAACTCCATCCTATATAATCTTCTATATATCTATATAATAAAAGAGTAAAAAATTAATTCAAAATTTAAAAATATTAAACTATTTTATCTCTATTAATTCAAATATTAAACTAATCTATCTATTTTATCTGATTATCTTCATTAATCTACCTATTTTATCTGATTATCTCTATAACTAATCTACCTATTTTATCTTCATCCTTCCCTACTATAAAGAAATCAAAAAAATTAAAAGATTAAATATCTATTTTAATGTATCATATATCTTTGTAATATAAGTTTTCTATCATGATTTAATTTCTTTTAAATTACTCTGTGTATTACACGGGATAAAATCTAGGTCATTATAAAGATGGTACAATATGTAAAAGCTAATTTATAAATTTATATAATTTTATAAGGTTTGTAAGTAGTTATACATCTATTATGTAAAGAGATAGGATAATAATGAGACTTAGTCTATAGTTATCCTTACTTTGTTATATCAATATATAAATTCCTTATTTTTCTCATAGTTAGGATTTCTTCTTTGTTCAGTTTTATATATACAATAATAGCATAATATTTATTATCATAAATTCATAATAAATAGGATGAATGATATATAAGGTCTTTAATTTTACACGTGTATCTTTGTTGTTTAGTTTACTCGTTTGATGGTTGTACGGTTTTCATTTATAGCTTAACTTTTAAAAATGACTAAGTTAATATTATCCTTTTTTATTTTTATTTTGAACGTTTTATTAAATAAATATTAGAGTAAACTCTAATTTTGGTCCTTGTTTTTTACTAAAATCTCTGAAAGTGGGACCTAAGGTTTTATAACTCTAGAAACCATCCTCATGGTTTTTATTTTGCTTTGAAAACAGTCCTTGACCACTAACTCCATTAACTTTTTCCGTTAGCAATAAGGGTATTTTAGTCAATTTAGGTTTGCCTCTATTTTTATTAAACGGGCCCCTTAAACTATACGATTAAGGCATACGATGCCCTTCATTGAATGAGACATGCTGGTGCCTACTTACATCTACTATCATGTGGTGGAAATGAATGTATAGACAAGGAGATTGTGAGTGGTATGTTTTTTTTTAGCAGATCCTTGTGGCTAGCTCTTAATGGTCTAATTGATTGTTCTTTTCATGGTTTAATTGATGACTGTAACTTTAGTTGTGTAGCCAAGAAGTTCCTATATAAACTTTAATTTTGCCAACATTTTCTTCACTTATCTTGATTAATTGATATTTAGAGATCGAGAATTTTATCCGGTAAGAGCCAAGCAATGATAGACTTATCCTGTAAGTGCTTACTGGGTAAGTGAGGGTCGCACCTCTTACCCAATTAGCACTTACCGGGTGAAATATATCATATGACTCCGTTTAATGGACTAAAATCTTACTTGATAAGCCATTAAAAAAATCTTACTTGAAAAGAAAAACTACGTAGTTTTTATAAAATCCTAAGAAAAGAAAAACTTATAAGCTTTCAATACACGACCTTCCAATCCATTCTTCTTGGTTGTTTCTTGTTGTAGTTTAAGAGGCATCAAAAACCAATGTTAAAGAATTCATTAGTCTTATTCCACAATATCTATATCTTACTTCATTTGTCCACATGAAGAGTGTATGTTTTAATTTTGACTGTCAAGTTTACTTCAATAGATGTTTGGTCACAAAAAAAAGAGATAAATATTAAGCTTTATAAGAGTGCTGCATTGAGAACACTTTGGAACTAAATAATTCAAAAAGTATAGGCAAGGTAATAGGCTTAAACTTCTATGATTTGAAGCAGACTAATTTCCTATGGAACTGATACCGTTGTAAATATGGCAACAATTAGAACTCTGAAAATCAAGACAACTTCGTGCAAACACATTGTCAAGAAGCTGCCCTGATGAAAAAGAGGTTGAGAGGAAGGCAATCTTTTTTCTTCTTTTTTTCTGCCTAACACAATGATATATTTCATGTGTTTGTTAGGTATGTAAGCATAGTACAATGCTATTATTTTATATTGAATTCACACAAACATTTTCACAAATTAACAGATGGTGAGCAAGAGGTTCGTAACCCAATTCATGATTACACTCAATATCACAGTCCCATATTTTATATGATTGAAGGGGAATAAGAAACACACATGAAATTGATTATGTGATTAGAGGGTATATAACGAATTTGAATGTGTATTACTGTTTCTGATCACTAATCAATACAAGATGGACCTGTAGAAAGGAAGAATGAATCAAACTTTTTTGAATTGATTTGAAGAGGGATGGGAGCGATGATCAATCAGAAGGAGGGGAGCGATAATTGACTTCAAAGCAAGGGCATCGTATGCCTTAATTGTATAGTTCAATGGGCCCGTTTAACAAAAATAGAGGGAAACCTAAATTGACTAAAATACCCTTATTGCTAACGGAGAAAGTTAATGGAGTTAGTGGTCAGGATCCGTTTTCAAAACAAAATAAAAACCATGAAGATGGTTTCTAGAGTTATAAAACCTTAGGTCCCACTTTTAAAGATTTTAGTAAAACACTCTAAATATTAATAGGGAAAGAAAACATTTAAGAATAGATCGTTTGTATGTAGTTATTGAGTAAGATGCTACCAAAATGAGAGAATGGTCAACAAAGTGGGAACTAGAAAAAGTAAAAGATACGGGGTCCATTTGTTTTTGACTTTTCAGCCCAAAGCTTTTTTCCTATAAAGTCTAAAATGAATCGATAAAATTCGGATGGAAATGAATTTTATAATTATTAAGTCTCTTATTTCTAATTAAAAACTATTAATTTTTTTTATTCAGGTATTAGAATTTTGAATAAAAAAATTATTTTTATTTATTTTAAACGATTAAATACCGATACCTTTTATAACAAATAAACAAGTAAAAGTTTAATAGTTAGTTACCTGCATTTTTTAACAGAAAAGATTGTATAAAGTTTTGAAGCAAAAGAAAACGTAAACCAGATTTATCATTTTCTATCCCTACATCGTCAAAATCAAACCCCTTGCCACCCCATGTCTTCCTGTTGTTCGTTTTCTATATTGCCTATCACGTTGTTGGCCCCTGTCATTGATCTCCATCTCCCTATTGTTGTTCGTTCTACATATTGTCTATCACAATGTCAGCCACTGCCATTGATTTCCCTCTTTTTGGTATATTTTATATTTATCAAAGGATGGAGAATCAAAAGATCAAAAAGAGGGAAATCCAAGGCAGGACAACAATGTGATAGGTGATATGAAAAACGGACAACAATGAGACGACAAGGAGTGGGGTGAGAGACATGTTTGCTTGGGGTTTGAATGGTGTAATTGGGAATGATGAAACTAATTTAGGTTTTATTTATTTTAAAACATTTTTAATCCGCTAAGTAGACTTTTTGGTGTTAAAGAGGAATCCAAATAAAAATATTATTAATTTTCCTATTCTAAGGTCTAACTCGTTGACTAAATGCCCAACGTCAACATTCCAAGTAGGGTCCAATAACACCATATGATTTTTGAGTGGAAAAATTCATGTGGAGGCTATTGCGAATCGAAATAAGTAAACGGTGTATCCATCAACCATGATTTTGACTATGATGGATAGTTGGCCTATCTTTTATGGCCAATTAATAAACAATAATGTTGTTTCTACCTTCTTTTAATTTTAGAAAGATAAGTTACATTTTACAATGTAATACAACTATGTTAAAGTAAAAAAAATAGTTAGGTTTTAGCATATTTGTTGCTACAAAAACTATGTTATCTTTTATACTAATATAGAGAAAAATGAAAAAAAGTTGAAAAAATCTCTAAAATCATTAATATGTAACGAGAACAAGCCCTTGTTAAGTACAAATGTAAACAATTATTTACTGAGAAAATAATTATTATAGCCAAAATGAATAAATCATTTCACCTCCTGCCCTTTCTCTCCCTCCGATGACAATTTTACCCACCGGCGGTCGCCATCCGACGAAAACAAAGATTCCGGCAAAAAATTGAGTGGGCCGCCAAAAACCCACTCTCCATTGGCGACCCACTCAATTTTTTATGTGTGTATATATGTGTATATGAAGGTTGCCATGCATCCATTCACCAATAGAGGCTGACCCATCCACCAATAGAAGCTCATCCATCCACCAATAGAGGCTCACCTATCCACATAGTAAAGGCTTAACCATCCGCCAAAAATCCAGTCTCCAATAGCGGCTAGATCTTGGCAGGCCGGTGGGTAGAACTGCAAACGGAGAGAGAGAAAGGGTAGAAGGTGAAACGATTTTCGACTTTTGGCTATAATAATTATTTTCTCTACTTTCATGATCTTGTGGGTTTTACTTTTAAGATATATATTGATTATTTTCTCTACTTTCATTTGCATTTGTTTATATCTACATAGGGGTCGTATCCGTTACAAACCGAGTAGTTTGTACAAACTATACAAACCAATCTCGATCATGATGATTAATGATGTGGATTAACTCACTTCCTACATTTTCTCTCAACAACATTTGAAAACCACCTAAAAATTAGAAGATAAATAAAATCAATAGTTAAGATTAGATTTGTAAGATTTATACAACCTACTCAGTTTGTATCTGATACTTTCCCCTATCTAAATATCATGATATCAATATGTAAAATCATTAATTCAATTATGTGCATATAGATAATAGTTTTCTAATGTTATCTTTATTCAGCTTATAGATTATAGTTTTCTTATGTTATCTTAGTGAAACAAAATTATAAGTATTTTAGGAGAGAAAACCTGCAGCTTATAGATTTGGGTTGTTTTTTATTCCCTTGTGTTCATTTACCACATCTTCAAAAACCTGCATCTTATTACTTTTTCACATTTTAGCAGAGAAACCAAACCCATTGTAAGGTTCTACCATTTATAAAATTCAATAAGCTCTACACAACAAATCTACAAACAATCTACTACCGATTCACCACCAGCCGCTGCTACTTGTGCTGCAATTCTAAGCGCCATGGCCGCTCTGTAAGTTGCCAAATCCGCAGTCTCCATTGCAGACTGAGCTTCTTTTCGCTTAACAATGGCCGCCGCTTCTGCCCTCTTTGCACTTTCCTCTGCTTCATGCACTTTCACAAGCTCCTTTGCCAACTTGTTCTCATCATTCATTATTGCTGCTGTTCATATTTTCAATCAATTTTTAAGATCAATCACAACATACTTAGTTTCAAATCAAGTTAAAATAACTTCAAATCTTGGTAAAAAGACTCGGATTTGCTATAAAAGGAAGTAAAGGGACTCCGAAAATGCACACACCTTTGAAGAAATCAAGTTGCTTTCCTGCACATCGTTGGCTCGCCCGTCTTCTTGATGATCGTTTCTTGCGGATAACAGCGCTTGTGAGATATCGTCTAGCTCGTTTACGTGGATAACACTGCCATCAAGATCCTTATGTTAAACAAAATCTCACTTTATATCACATAAGTATAGTAAAGTTCATTTAGAAGCCTTGAAAACCAAATATTCATAATGAATATGCACAATACACATGAATATTCATCATGAATTCTTATGATATTCATTACAACTATTTGGTTCTAAAATGAATTTTTACCTGAAAAACTCTAATAAGAGAGGATCGCTTCTTCTTCCGTTTAGTCATCCAATAACTATAAACTGCTTCTACATTTTCCTTTGATGCCAGCGTTGAACACCGATCAATAGCTGATGCAGCATCAGAGAAACAATCCGGAGTACAATAGCTTCCTCTCTCAAAAGCATCGATTATTTTCTCTAAACTATCTTCCGAGAGAGGTTCCTTATTATCCCCAAACCGCTCCTTATTCAACTCCTTTAACCACCGCTCATCATCAGAATCCATATCGTAAATCGGATAACTCTTCTCCAAACTTCTCGTAACTTCGTCACTTCTAGAACTAATATACAACTCAGGTAGCTTAAAGGGTACATAATCATCTCCTCCATACCCTTCTATTTCCCTCACGCCAGGCACCGGAACTATATTTTCTACATGGGCCCACACGTTTCTTTGAGAACTTTTCTTAAAAAGGGCTACCCTTGGCACCGTTTTTCTTGCTGATCTAGCTTTTCTAACGATCGTATGCTTATCTAAAGTTTGGTCCTTTTCGGTAGTGACAATTAGTGGCAATTTAACATCATCTTTGTTGTCATTCACAACATTCTCATCTACTGAATTCAAAATGAATGCATAGGACAAGAATGCAAATTTTAGAAGTAACGTTGAGTGTATATACAAGAAACAAAATGGAAGTGAATTCATGTCCACCGTAAAAAACGGTGTAGAATCCTGAAAGATAGCAAAGAAAAACAAAAGTCAGCAGTGGAACTACTACCGAATGTGATCATTTGACATCATATGATATGTGAATTCTATGCTATAAACATCAATAAAGAACTGTTCTTTTAAATGTATCTATTATAAAGATCATTGGGTTAGACAGGAAAACAGTGAAAATATAGAATACCTGCAGAAACTGGATGCCATTTGAGCTAAAAAAACAAGAAACTTGGTGAATGCTGCTGCTGCTACTATCACCACTTCCATAACTACAATGGCTGAATGAATCATCAGACCCTTTCAATGAAACATCTTTCCCATCAAAACCCATCTCTGAATCACCACAACCCGTTCGTAAACTAGTTTTAACCTTCTTAAAGTACTTCTTTGCATACCGGTTATCCGAACCACACTTTTCCTCAAAAGTTATGCAACTTGAAATTGACGAGTCTTTGGGCGTTGTTCGTTTCCGTTTTCTAGTATAAACAGCTCCAAATTGCTTGATGAAGCTCACATTATCATCATGATTATGATCATCAACCAAACTCCTTATCTTGGATTCCCCCAATTTGATTTTGATCTCTTCTTTCTGTTCTCCACCCTCCACTTTCTTGGAATCCCCCAATTTGATATTTTCTTGTTGCTCTCCACCATTCTCTTCCTGAAATTCCCCCAATTTGATCTTTTCTTGTTGCTCTTCACCATTTATCTTCTGGATTTCCCCCAATTTGATCTTTTCTTGTTCTTCAACAGAAACAGGTGATAATCTAGCTCGCTTCACATCTTCTTCATATATAGTAGTAGCAAACAAGCGTCTTCTTGATCTCAAAACCCTATCCCCAAAAACCCTAGTACTCCTCTTCATCCCCAATAATCAATCTATCTCAAACAACACCCTTCAAAGATTTCAAGAAACCTTTTTCTAACACTACTTTTAGCCCTAAAAATCTTTTCAATTCCTACTCACAAACCCATTTCTGATTTCTGAAAATTTCTCAAAGGCATCCGATCGGAGAACAACCCCACCAAAATCTTGGCCAACCCAACTTACAAAATATAACTATATGTTCGAATAAACACGAAAAATGGGTACTTTAAAGAAAGATAAAATAAAACCTGGGTTTTTTTCTTGAGAGATTTTGGAGACAAGTTTTGGGTTTCTGTGAAAGATTTTTAGTGTGTGTACCTGTTTGACAGTGGCTTGGATTTCAAGAACAGATAGAGAGAGAGAGAGAGAGAGAGAGAGAGAGAGAGAGAGAGAGAGAGAGAGAGAGAGAGAAAGGGTTGCAGAAAGATGAAGAATTGGGCGGGGGAATGGCGGAAGGCGGGAAAACGAAAAGGTGTAACTTATGGCGGTGCGATGGTAGAGAGAGAGGCGGTGACCGTTGGATCTTGGAACCCTAGGGTAAGTCCACTGCGGCTGCGTCGTATCTTATATTATTTTTTGATGGAAAATATCAAAAAGTAAGGAGTGAGTTATGGTTTTGGTCCCTGCAGTTTGGTAAATTTTTGGATTAAGATCCTTGATCGTAATTAGTTATATCCGTGGCGTTGGGGTTCGTAGAGATGAAAAGTTTACCCAGGTGGATGGGTACTTGCGAGTACCCGACCCTAACGAGACATTAATGATAAAGATAAATTAAACATGGTTAAACTCAATATTCGAACTTAATACTTCAAGTTAGACATTGTTATTCTGCATAATGTCATGGTAACTTATATATTTACAAGCTATTACAAAAACTAAGAGATTGTTTACCAAAATTCTTATTGGGTAACAACTTATCGGTAATAAATTCACTCTCATTTATCTTATCGTGTAACAGAGGGCCATGAAAACGGATTGTTAGTAAGTATCTTAAACGCGATAAACGCTTATCGAGTAAGACTTGCGGTTTCGCTTATCTCACATTTAGGAGGTAAGACTTTCAGTTATCGCCTTGTTTCTTCTCGAATAAGCTTCTTGGCCTTTGTCATGCTCGACCAATAAGTTAAACGGTATTAAATTGTCACCCAAAAGCCGATATCCAAATTGGATAGTGAATTTTTTTGCTTTGATCCAATTCGATGATAGTTTAATGTTCAATCAATGTCGATCAATCCAAATTAAATTGGTCGGTTTTACTTGGAATCAATTGAATTTTTGAACATGTAGAACATCATTACTCATTGGCCCATTACTCATTATTACTAGGCCATACACATTGGGCCATGTGCGTGATAGAGTGAGAAAGGCCCAAGGGCCCGACTACTTTGAAGCCCCATCGACCCATGTTATGTAGTTAATTCTTGCAAATTTATTAAACATACAATAATATAGCATCTTTCTCTCCAACGGTTTTTTTATAATGAAAAGGAATGAGTGTTTTTTTAGCTTAGATTGTATTTTAACAGCTTTTTTAGAAGAAAAAAAATAGAATAGAAAATGAATTTTTCTTCAAATATGATTGATAATTCCAAAAAATAATTATTATTTGAAATAATCAATAGAAAACTTTGAAGATAAGAGTGTAGATAGAGAGATAATTTTTTAATAGATGAGTACAGTATCATAATATTATAATTGATATAGAATTTTTTAAAACAGAGAAGCTATCGGAGATAAATGAAATATTTTTTAAAATTTTAATTTTTGATTCTTTATTTAAAGAAATTTTTGCAAAAGCTCCTTGAAATGCTCTAATTAATAAAAAAAAATCAGCATTTTACAGTTACAGCACTTAGACCATCTTCAACAACTTTGTTGTATTTTTATAAAAATAGAGAATAGAATATCAAAATTTCTAAAAGTTGTTTTGAAGGGTGTCTAAACCTATAGCCTGACTAATCCCTGGCAAGATCAGGGCTAAAGCATGTCTATTTGTAAAAGTCCACAGGTTGCGCATGGAGAGATTCGAAATCGGGTAGACACTATAAATCCCCAAGCCTTATCCATTCCATCACAACACTAATAGACTAAAAGTTTTTTTTTAATCCCCGACAGCTTTGCTATTTTAAAGAATTTATTATCATTTATATTATTAAATTATAAATTATATTTATTATCAAATAAACTTTTTAAAAAATTTTAAACAATAAATTATATCATTGATGGAATACATTAAAAATAATGTTCTCTCTTATCATTTAGAGATTTTAGAGAAATCTCTATATTTAGAGAAAACTTTAATGTTTTTCTATTTTAGCAAATAGTTTATTAATTATATTATTAATATAATTAATATGTTTATGCATTTAATAAAATATTATGTCTTTTTTCTAAATATTTTAGTACATTTTATTGGTGGAAAAGAACAAGATCCTATTTATCTTTCATATATAAACTTACTTTAAATTTCGAGATTTTTACGTTCTTTTTATATATATATTTTTTTTTCAATTTTACAACACCATATAACATAATTGTTTGAGATCTTTAGGACTTATGATTTTAGTCAATCTCCTCAACCAACTTCGTTTTTGACCAATTCTACTAATGGAGTTCCCATTTAACCAAAATTTATACAAGCATCTAACGAATTTCCACAAGGTCGATTTTTAGATTAAAAGAAATTATATAAAGGATTAAATTTTTTGCTTAAAGAATCCGTACTTATATGTGAAGGATTATTTTTTCTTTATTTTTATTTACAGAATTCAATCTTTACATAAATGCATAAAACATATATGTGTAAAGACCGACCATTAAAAAAATCTGAAAAACGTCTACAAGTTTTATGTATACGTGAATGTATTTTGCAAACTATGCACTCATATCATTTGTTATGCCATAGTACTTGATAAATAATATGATATTTTACTTTTATCTTACTTGAATACTTTCTAATAATTTGTTCATTTCACATCAATAATAATTATAATAATGTATTTAATTATTTTATATGGTTATTAATTATATTTTTTTTCCCAAATGACAATAAATTCAACAAGTTACATCAATGATCATTAAATAGTCTTGAAAATGATTGGTATTATTCAGAGGTATTATATGTGGTCCATCATTCAAATCCATATTATCCTAATATACAAAAAATAATAAATAACATATACATATTGATGTTTGGGATCTTTATTGTATTACAAAACCAAAGGATGATGTATAAAGTTGAATTTAACGTTAAAAACATTAGATTAATCACTTTTAATCTTTTGTCTTCCTATTAATTACACTTTAGAAAATAATTGATTCAGTGCATCATATCATAATGTGCATTCATTTTTCATCTAAGGATAGGTAACCACTTTTCACGCTAACCTTAATTCTTACCAAAGTTCCAACACTATAAAACCATACTTGTTTTTTTAAATTTGTGATCTATTTCTTCTATCAGCATATTGTTGTATATTCGAATGTGAATACTAAATAGTGGTATATAACAAATTATTCAATTTAATATTTTGTAACCATTAGTTAAGAATAAATACTTGCAACAAATTAAGAATAAATACTATTTAACAGCAACGAACCACTAAAAGAAAACACACGCATCGTTCGTAGAACATGAGACAACATAATTATTGAAGTGAAAAAATAAAAAATTAAACAAATTTAGATACATGCCGATTTACATAATTTGATTAATAACGTACAAGACATCTTACTTCATGACAAAACAAAATTTTAATACTAGAGTAAACTTCATTTTTGGTCCCTTACTTTTGTTTATTAACGTTTTCATTTGTTTCATTTTGTTAACTCAGTTAACGCAACATTCCTTCCCGGCTCCCCTTCCATTTCCACTATCTCCGCCTCCCCCGTTTACCACAAACCCCTTATCGTTAATGAAACTAACCATATTAATCAATCTATCCTAACTTCATCCTTATAACCACAAGACTATCATTGGTAGTGAGTGACTTAAGAGATGGTTGTGAAGGGTAGGTAGGATTGAGTAAGGTTGTTAAAAAGTCAGATGGAATCACAATGCGGTGAGGTTTGTTGTGATGGCAATAGTTATGGCAATAGGGACATAAGGAGTAGATAGTGATTAGTGAAACAAGGAGAAGGAATGTCGGTTTAAGGTAACCTTGAAAACAAGAGAATGGGGGAAAGAATGAGATCAAGATCGTAACACATGGAGTAGCAATCAACGAAGGTTATTAGAAAAGCCATCGAAGTTTTACCATAGTAGCAATAGCCTAGCAAGTATACCAAGAGGGAGGGAGGGAGATGAAACAAAACCGACCAGATACGCATGTCATTGTAAAATGCTGCAATTTAACTTAATTTGTAACTTTCCTAAAACGAACGAGAGAATATAAAAAGACAAAAATACCCCTTAACCTTAAAAAAACCTTTCCAACGATGTCAATTGTCAGCAAGACGACCAGAAACAAGAAAAACAACAAAACGATATCATATCTGTAATAGTTAAACAAATTAAAGGACCAAAACCAACAAAATCACAAAAAAAGATAGATCCCAAAAATGACACTTAATCTCAAAAATTTAATAATACAACCGAATCCAGCTCTTTTGGGCATCTATGGGGTCCTTTGATCATAATCAGTCCTTGTAAATAGCCGGCCCTATTGACATAGCCCTCATCTGCCGGCCAACGTCCACCTTCATAAATCCATCTCCATTCCCCCTTCACAACCACCACCACCACCGCCGCCACCACCACCACCGCGACCGCCACCATGCAAATGGACAACAGCCCAAGTGCTCGTAGTCTGGGTTCCTCCTCCACCACCACCACCGATCGCTTAAAGCATAATAATAGCTCAAGCTCAAGAAGCGAATATAATTATTCTCCCACACGGCCCACCGCTAACTTAAGCCGCTCGTCCTCGTCCCAATCCCACCGTGCTCCACCTTCCACCACAACCGCCACCAGGGACTCCATACGGCGGTTGATGAAGGCCAATGCGGCCACGGTCAGCCTCGACGAGCTGAGGTTCGTGCAGAAGCTGGGAAGTGGGGACATTGGGAGTGTGTACCTGGTGGAGCTAAAGTGCGCCGAGGGTTCATGATGGCGGCCAAGGTGATGGATAAAGAAGAGCTGATGAAAAGGGATAAAGAGAGTAGGGCGAGGATAGAATTGGAAATACTGCAAATGTTGGATCATCCGTTTTTGCCTTCGCTTTATGCGAGCTTGGAGGCGGATCGGTTTTCTTGCTTGTTGACGGAGTTTTGTCCCGGTGGCGATCTGCATATTCTACGGCAACGACAGCCGGAGAGGAGGTTTGATGAAGCCGCCGTCCGGTGAGTATAGTAGTGATAACAACATTCTCCATTTTCAATCATCTCTTATTGAAAACACCACAAAAACACGTAAAAATGTGGTTGCAAAATAATGCCAAATAATTGTGTTGTATATATAATTGTTGCAATAAGTTGATAAGATAGTTTTAAACTTTAAACAAGTTTCTTTTACAAGGCTTATATTAAATTTTTATATAGCACTTTTGAAATATATCATATCAATAACCAATAAAAGTAATTTTGTTGTGATGTCTACTTTCTCTTGTCAAATTCAACAAGTCTCTAAAGTATGATCAATCATGTAGGTTTTATGCATCAGAGATTGTGGTTGCGCTAGAATACCTTCACATGATGGGCATAATCTATCGAGATCTAAAGCCCGAAAACGTTCTCGTCAGATCAGACGGTCACATAATGCTCACC
Organism: Centaurea solstitialis; assembly: GCA_030169165.1. Lineage (NCBI taxonomy): Eukaryota > Viridiplantae > Streptophyta > Magnoliopsida > Asterales > Asteraceae > Centaurea > Centaurea solstitialis. The sequence continues at coordinate 8,671,159 of CM058046.1, forward strand.
GACTTCGATTTATGCCTAAAGTGCGACGATTCCACGAGCCCTAAACTTGTTCGCGGTCAAGACCCAACCATAACCAGCCCATCAACCATATGCACCAATGGTTCGCGGCCAACATGCATCATTCCTAGATGCACCATGCCAAAACTCTCATGTTTCCACCCGAAGCGCAAACGAAGACCACGTTCCAGTTCCCACCGAGCCTTCGACATAATGGCGGAGCCAATCGAGGCTCGGTCAATGTCGTTTGTCGGTACTCACGAGTATCTGGCACCGGAGGTCGTTTCTGGCGAAGGACATGGGAATGCGGTGGATTGGTGGACTTTAGGGATATTTGTTTACGAGTTGTTTTATGGGGTGACGCCATTTAGGGGAGGTGATAATGAATTTACCCTCACAAGCATTCTAGCTCGAGGGCTTCAGTTCCCAAAAGAACCAGCGTCATCAACGGCTATGAAGGATTTGATCACAAAGCTATTGATCAAGGAGCCGGCTAAGCGAATGGGGTCCATGAAGGGTGCACCATCGATCAAGCACCACCCGTTCTTCGATGGGGTAAATTGGGCACTTTTACGTGGGGCTTCACCGCCTTACATTCCAAAACCCGTATCTTTCTGTGATTTTGATGCACAAAATGATCGTCATTGTGACGATCGTATAGACTATTATTAGTTACAAAAATACAGAGAAAAATTGTTATTTTTATTTATAGTTTTTGTTTTTACCATTATTTTACTTGTAAAAAAGACAATATTCTCGCATATGAGTTCATAAACGTTGCTTTGTATCATAGTGATAGAAATTTATTAATTGCTATCTCCATCATTGCCATTGCCGTCGTCACAAAAGGACACCCACAAAGGGCTACCACTTAAAAGTTAAAATCCGCCTAAGATAAAATAAAAATTCGTTACCCCAAAATGATATATTATACCAATTAAATTAAAAATATATTAACTTTTTTAGTACATTCTTAATTTATATTTATTAATTTGATTGATGGACAAAAATCATTAATATAATTGTAAGGCAACATAAAGCAACTTTTAGTGAACTTATCACTAACCAAAAAGATTTTTTCCTAATAAGCTAAAAAGTACTTCTATAAAAAATTGGTGTCCTAGATTCTTTTATCTTTTTGGTTATTGATAAGCTCATTAAAAATTGCTTTATGCTGCGTTACAATTATATTAATGATTTTTGTTCTAATTATAGTTCTAAAGTTCCTTCAATTAACTTTTCTAAACATTATTTTTGAATAATATAATATTGTTATCTAATTAACATAACAAATTTATTAGATATTGTTATTTTAATGCAATCACAGTTATATATTTATTATAGTACCAAGATTTATTCCAAACGCTTAATCTTACAATCCCAAAAGAAGTTCCAAACTTACATAAACAACCACCACAAACTACTAACATATTAAAACCAACTTCTGATCCAAATCCTTACTTAATTAATCAAAGATCAATCATGAATCAACCAACAACAGCTTCCACCGGCTTCTCGGTCTCCGCAGCCACCGGTTCCACCGGTTTTCCCGCTTCAGAACACGGTGGACCACCTTGTTCCACCGGTTTTCCGGCTCCACAAGCTGGTGCAGCCGCAGGCTCCACCGTCTTCCCAGTTTCACAAGCCGGTGCAGCCGCAGGCTCCACCGTCTTTGTAGCTTCACAAGACGGTGCAGCCGTAGGCTCCACCGGTTTTGCGGCTTCGCAAGACGGTGCAGCCGCAGGTTCGGCTGGCTTCTTACATCCACAACACGATTTTGCCTCTGTTGGCCAAAACTCGGTCTTCTTCCCGGTCTTGGAAACGGTCTGCAAAACTGCGTCTGGCTCTACGTTTCCTATCACCGTTACCTTTTTTTGCTCGAGATCAATGTCGAACGTTTCCACTCCTACGCGTACGAGGATTTTAACATGACTAACGATACGTTAACGATTAAAACCAACATCATTTTATATATGGCTTAAAGATTAGTTTTTCTAATTTTAATTAGCATTCCTTCTTAAATTGGAAGATAGATTATTGAAAAGTAATTTGGATCATAAAGAATCAAAAAAGTTGTGGTGCACCCAACTAATAATTCTTGATTTCCATGAAAGGATACGATTCTCACTTAATGGAATCATATTCATATGAAATGCATTTTCGACCACTCGAAGTGCAATGCCATAGTAGATCTAGAATCAATACTTTTTACTATTATAGGTAAGGACGAGTCGTAACTCGTAACATTTGGTCTCTTAGCAATTTCTTTCTTTATTTTACTACGGCCTCCGCAATTTGAGGAGGGTGAAAAGGTAAAAAGAATAAAAAGGTTTCTGAACAGCTCCGCAAGTATAAGGATCAGATCTGTAAATTTTTCCACATGCAATCAAAAATTTTACAATTTTGGCCCTACATTTGTAGAGCTTGTTTAGAAACTCCTATTTGTTTTACGTTTTCACCCCATCGAAAACTGCGGACATGTCACTTGTGGAGGTAGTGACACGTTCGGTAAAGCTATGAGATAAATGACTAGAAGACCAATTTAGATAAAATATATGACTATTTGGGTTGGTTTTCCTAGAATCAACCCGGTTGGAATCCAGCCAGATATGAGTTCGTGCCCGTCGGGAGATTTATTTCAATGTTTTGCATGGGCAGACCCATATGGATGGATACAATGACACGGGCCACTACTGTATGGTTTCGTTGTGTTTCATCGATGGAGGCAAAGAAAAAACGAGCAAGAAAACATGAAAATTGCGAACCTTCCATATTGCCAAGAACCCTCTTCACGGCACCAACACAGCCTCCACATGACATGCCCACCTTCAACACAACAGTCTAATTTGCCATCCAAATCATTTAGTTAGTTTTCAACTTTATATACATCAATCATATATATAAGCTAACATATAATAATCTACACAAAACCATTTGAGATCTAAACTTTGAGTTCTCAAGAACTGGTTTAGTTTTGATCCATCCTTTTCATCATACAAAATTCAACCAGATCCAAACAAACTTATGAAAAAGCATATAATATGATCAAAAAGCAAAACTAGAAAATCAGTTTCAAAGTTTAAATTTGGGAAGAAAATTGGAGATGAAGTGATTAAGTACCTGAGACATGGTTGATTAATTGGTTGAATGAATTGATTGAAGAAATGTGAAGCAAAGTGTATATATATGGATTAAAAGGAGGTGTGAAAAGGGAAAATTCCATTTTACGTTTCAATTTGGAGTCTGAATCAGAGGCACACTCGCATCAGATCCCATTATGTTTTTAGGATGTTGCCATCCCAAAATTAAATGCATTCTTTCACAAAATAGATATCGACGTTTTCCGCATTTTATGCATTGTTTATAAACAAAACTTGAGTTTACGTGAGATTAAGTTGTTTTTCTGAGACCGGAGAGACCAAGATTTTACAGTTGAACCTTCACAGCAAAACACCGTAACCTTCACAATGTTTTTGTTGTGAAGGTTCAGATTTTTTTACCTTCACAGTGTTTTGCTGTGAAGTTTCAAGTGTCAAGTCTTGATCTCACGAAAAAAGTAAGTCTGGTCTCAGGTGAACCTCACCCTTAGTAATAATTACGTAAAATACAAAGTGAGCGTACAGAGTTTAAAAACTTATTAATTGTAACCTTTTATCGTTATAAATAAATTAATTGTAACCTTTTATAAATAACCACATAGGCAATTAATAAATAAAAACTTTTTTGGCATATTCCAAGTTCTTTTTCTCATAAAATGGTCAAGAAAATGGTCAAGAAACTGCAAGTCAATCAGTAAAGCGTTTTTTTCTTTTGATTTATGACCTCTTAATTAAAATAATTAAACACTAATTATTAGGTAAGTAATTACAGTTAGAGAAAAGATTCTTTAAGTATAAAATAAAACAACCGTTACCACTTAGGCCATCCACAATGGTACCACCCATACCACCTGCATAAACTGCCACCTCAGCGCCACATCAGCTTTACCACTACCTTACCATTACCATACCATTCATCCACAGTGGTACCACTCATACCACCTGTATGATTTTTTTTAAATTAACAATTTAAATTAACAATTCATTTTAAAATTAAAATTAAAAATAACAATTAAAATTAAAATATTCAATTAAAATTAAAAACAATTAAAAAAATTACATTAAAATTAAAAATAAAAAAACTATTCGAAAGGAGCCCAATCGTATAGTTGGCGCAACCGCTCCTTCTCTCGCAACGTGGTCTCCAAAAGGTGACCCGAGAGATGGTTGTGCGGTGATGTGTAGAAGTGTAAGTGTGACATCCTTTGTTTTTCTTTGAGTATATCGACAAGCCCGGAGATACCATGTGAGAGAGCGCCTACGTCGGTTGTACCGCCCGTGTTGGTATCGTTTGTCGAAGACGAAGACCCCGCACGTCTCGCCGCGTTCCGACCCATTGGTCGTGGTAGTTCGGAATCGCCGAGGTGGGTGTAAGTACGAGCATCGGAATCGCCGGGGGAGTCCGTTGGGGTTTCGGACGTTTTCGACCGTTTGTTTGTAGGCGCGCGGATGTCCGATGGGTTCATCATTTCCACCGGGTTGTACTTCGGGCATTCGATGAGAACTCTCCAAGCGGCTTGGTAAGGGAATGTTCGATTATGCTCACGTCGGTATCGCTCGAGCGCTCGTTCCAATAATTCAACGTCGGATTCGCCGCTACCTCGGTGATTGAACACATTGTTGTAGATAACCGCAAATTTCGAGACCCCCGATAGAAGCAATTTCACTTTGGTTTGCACGGCGTCGCTTGAGCGGACGTTGGGGCCGTACCCCATGCGTTTGTCTAACGACATTTTAACGTGCATCCAAAAATTGTCTACTTCAAAAATGGAAAAAATTAAAACACGTTAGCGAATACTTAAGTACGTAAAAAAACCGGTTTTTTTATTTACCTCCCGTTCGATAGTTACCTATGGTTGAATCCTCCGAGATTTCGGCCCACGACATCGCCAACTTGACCTCCTCGTCACTCGTCCACGGTTTAGGAGGCGCTTTAGTTTTGGTCGGGTTCGCACTCGAGCTCGCTTCTACGTTCTTACCCTTCCCGCGTTTTTTACCTTTGGGTTGTGGCGGCGGTGGCGGTGGCGGCGACTCCGGTTGGGTCTCCGGTTGGGTCTCGGGTACCTCCTCGTCCTCTCCCCACGATTGCGGTGACAAGTTGCCTTCGGTTGGGTCTCGTGGTTCCCACATTTGTGACGGCGTGGGTTGTTGGGTTTCCGTCGTGGGTTGTTGGGTTTGCGTCGTCGGTTGTTGGGGGTGCATGTGGTACGACATCATAGGGGTATTCGCCATCATATTCGCATACGCCCAATCGTTCGCCATCATAGGGGTTTGCGGCCAACCCGATGGAGGCAACCAACTTCCAAACCCCATTGCGGGCCGATAGACACCCGACGGTGGAGGCGTTTGGGATGCCGACGGTGGAGGCGTTTGGGATGCCGAGTTACGACGTCGGGAACCGGAAGGGGTACCGTGTGAATCCATGAAGAAGAGATGAATAAGATGAGATGAAGAGATGAATTTGTTGAAGAGATGAATTTGTTGAGGAAGAGATGATGAGTGGTAATTTGTTGAATAGATGATATGATATATATATATGTAAAAAAGTAAAAAAAAAAAAAGTAAAAAAAAATATATATATATATATCCGTTGAATAACGGTCGAAAAAAGAAAAAAAAAATAAAAAAAAAAAAAAAATTTTTTGCAACGGCATCGGGGTACCGCTGCCTCACCATACCGCCCACTCACCGGCATACCGCGGCGGTGTTACCGCCGGTATGCCGGCGGTACCGTTCCAAGAACCGCCCCGGTGCGGATGGCCTTACCACTACTTCAAATGATTTATTTACCAAATAATTTGATTCTGATTATTATTTACGTTACTTTTGCAAAAAATACATTCGACATATAGGTGGGTTTTTGGACCCACATTCCACTAAATTAATGTGTGTTATATGCGTGTATGATAAGCCTACTCAATGGTTTCTCCATACATTTGTTGTCAACCTTTTTCTACTTTGTATTTTGTTTCTCAACAAATGTTATCATCGTCACGAATTATTATCGTGTTTGGTTATGACATGCATCAACTTGTCGTCTTATTTAATCAATCGTGTGTTTGAGACTGACTCGAGAATGCATTGAGAAAAAGGAGGCACAAAGGCGTGCGATTGGTGTAATATGATGCATGCGATTCAATAATTACAAATGTTTTTATAACCGTTGGATGACAATCGCGGACGTACCTACTTGGGGACGAGAGGGTTTTGTCTCATCATTTATTTGATTATTCGCAAAGAAATTTTTTTAAGCATTTGAAAAGTTGTATTTGCTTGATCTTGAAAGATGTTCTAAAATAGTTTAAGATCAAATTTATAACGAAAATCAAACATGACTGGAATGATTTATAGATTGGAGGTTGCATGATTCATTATTCAATGAATATTTGATATTTTATCTTTTAAATTTCGATTAAAGAACATTAACTCATACCGTATAATACTATTACTTAAAAACTCACAACAACGATAAATAGCGGTCAAATTAACAAACCTAAGTTATAGTTATATACACAACTACCTTAAGGTGGCCAACTTTTATTAATTTTTCTCTTATGTTGCTTTTCATTACTTTTCTTGATAATTAATTTCCCTTATAAGACAATTATTTTAGAAGGTATTTTTTCAATCTTGTTTTCAAGAAAATATACATTTATTTTAAGGCCAAAAGTCAAATTTAATTGAAAAAAAAAACAAATTTTATTTTCCAAATTGGGACGATCATCTTTTTCGTTAGTGAAACATCATTGACTCTTTCTCATAGAGTGAAATCACGATTGTTTAGTCCCTTAATCCACCTTAAAGTGGTTCAACAATAATAACCGTTAATGGATAAGATCGTTACAACCGCATCAAAGTTGTAAAGTCTCTCTGAACATACACATCCAAAGATAGAACCTAGCTCATCCAGATATAGGACAAACACATCCATAGTTATACCTTAGCCGATTTTACTTAAGTGGGACTACTGCCAAGGGGTTCTACTTCTACCCCTTGACCCCGATTTGAGGTAAGGTGATAGAGGCACCATCTGTGAGTGTGCACTCCACACCCCCTAAATCACGTATGTTTGCCTCATCCTCTTAATCAATCATGTAAATCACAATCACATGAAAAACAATTGATGACATCAAAATCACTGACAAAAGCTATCATTAGAAGTAATTGTCATTCTTTATTGATTCATAACATAGACGACTAATTACAAACATGATGTTTCGTACTGTAAAGGGTCTTGGCCGAAGAAGCCGATAGAGTGCGATTTCCATGGAAGCTTTGAAGCTGGCCGCCCTGATCACCACACCCACTGCTACATTCATCTTCTTTAATCGTCGGTAACTTTTTCTCCATAGTCGGCCGCCGGTCTATCCGAATCAGTCGCGGCGGTGCCGCCTCCACCGTCTGCCGACCACCGCCCCCGCTGCTTGAATGTCTAGACATCGCTTTCTTACTGTTTTGCTATAACTTTCTTTCTTGCATTTTAACAAACACCTGGTACGCACAATTTATAAGGCCACAAAAAATGCCCACTTGGGTGCTTCATATTATTCAACAAATTGTAGAATTGATTCTGATATTGTGTTGTTTAAAATCTTTTCCCCCAATCTTATTTGGAAAGAATATATATATCTGCTAAAGGATTGGTCCAAGAATCTGGTACCCAACTTGTGCTCAAGGTTAAAAGTAATGGGTTCAATTTCAAACATATGATTTATGGGAATTTGAAATTGAGTTGGGTTGTGGATTCAAATTGGCAAAAAAAGAAGAAAAAAAGAACCAAATTATTCCCTATGTTTCCTCTTCAAGAATTCCTTGATTCCCACTGAAAATAATCAATCGTATCATATGATTTTGTGATAATATATATTTTTTGATGGGTGTGGATAAAATCGAATAATCTTCAATAAGCTGAATCACCCAGCTCCTTACTTAATGGAAGCATATGCAATACTTGTTGAATATTGCGGCATAATCTAACTTTGAAATCAACTTGCAAATGTTCGTTCTCCTTTTCGGGCTTTTTCCAGTGAGGCGACTCACACAATTCTCTCCATTGCCACCCTCTAAGTTACATTCTCGACCAAAATGCCAACGCCAGCTAACCCTCTAAACAACTTTCACCAAAATTTGAGTCATTGCACGCTCGGTGAACTTTTATCAATGGACATCAATAATGAATAGATAACTGTAGAAAAACTATTGATGCCAAACGATATCGAAGAAAGTCATCATGCTAATAATCAGGAAAGTTATGACATTCATTTTCACTTGACCCAGCTCTTCTTGAATACACAACGACATGAATGAATTAAGAACTCCCGAAGGTGTTGACGGTGATAGCCAAGAAATCGGTATTTTGATCCTACCTAGACTCTCTTTGAAGATGCAGTGCAAAATGCATCAAGAACTCCTACACAGTCTCTTTGAAAGGGAAGAAATACATATTGCCAGTTTTGAATCAGATACACCTAAAATTTTGTCAAAGGCAAACCACATATCGAAGGTTGCCGAAATTTTGATGATAGCAAAGAATGTGAGAAATTTATGGTGTTTTTGGTTCAAATTGACACCGGAAATTCTTCACTTTCTTAGTTATGATCAACATCAACAGTTTCAGTGACCATCACTTTGTGATTTGCATTTAACACATTTTCAGGTGTCTGATTAAAAAATTGGCTACGAGTTACTGATTCATTTTGCAATGTGTCTTTAAGGAGAGTCTGGGTAGGATCAAAATCGGAATCTTGACTATGATCATTAAAACTTTCGGGAGTTCTAAATTCATTCATTTCATTGTGTACTACCTCTTCAAGGAGAGTTTGCGTCGATTGAAAATCAACATCATAACTTTCCTGATTATCAACACCATGTTCTTCGCTATCATCATCGGCAGTTCATTCAATTCTCAATTTACTGTGGACTTCCATTGACAGAAGTTCACTCAACGTATAATGACTAAAATTTTGGTGGAAATTAGGGTGTATAATGACTAAAATTTTGGTGTCAGTTTTATGGACTGGTCCATAAAACTGGTGTTAGTTACGGACTTACGGTCCCAACCAAAAGTTCATGACCCAGTCCCCATGTTTTTAACCGGTCAATAAAACTGGTCCCTATCTCGGGTAGGCATATTATTGAAATACATTTTAAAATCTATAAGTGGACAATACAAATATTTTTAAAAAATGTTTTTTATACATAAATGTTATAAATGTTCTATGGTTTTGATTTTTGAGATTTAGTATTCAAGCACTCATAAAAACATGAAGAAAAAAACCTAAAAAGACAACTTGAAGTTTTTAATAAAAAACTTGAAAATCTTGTAAAAATATTGAAAAACTTGATACCACCAATATATTCCGTCTTATGTGAATGTTGTAATTAGAGGTGAGCAAAAGAAACGCGTACATGTTTTTGAAACTGGAACCATTCTGTAACTGTCGGTTCTAGTTTGCGAACCGATGTGATTGGCTTTGGTTTCAGCCATCATTTTTTCGAACCGTTAACCGCCGGGTACCCGTCGAAAACGATTCCGATAGTGAGCATCACTAATTTTTCACCAAAAATATTTTATTTATTTATAATAATTTGTTAACATCAACTAATCCTAATTACATGAAGTGTTGCACAAGCACCGATTGTAGTATTTATTTGTTTTGGACGCACCCATTTGTAACATTTATATATTTTGAAAGCATTGTTTGTAGTATTTATCAATTTTTAGTTTTTATCGGATTATTTTTCACTTTGTTAGTATTTATTTTATTTATGTTACGACTTTGTAATAGATTAATATTTATTTTTTTTAGATAAAAGAAAATAAAAAAAAGACAACAAGTCTCATGTAATCGGAATCGGTTCTCAAATATAAAGAACCGATGTAACCGGTTCTGATTCCTTCATTCCAAAAACCGATGGGACTGGTTTCAAGAATTTAGCCGGGTACCCATATATGCTCACATGTAGTTGTAACCATTGGTGGATCTCCTTGTAACAAACAACACCTTTTTAAAAATTTGATTTAAATTATATTATAAAATTGAACTTTTTTTATAAACACACACATATATAAAAAGTATTCTTTACCCTGAAAAAATAACATTCGACCCCTAAAAGATTTTTTACTCTAATTTCAAATGTTGGTTTTTTCATATCATTTGTTTTTATATTATTTATTAATAATCAATTGTTAGAATAGTAAGATTAACTATATTTACGAAAAGTAGAATTAAAATGAGAAATGGCCAAATGGGTATTAGCCATTGGATGAGACATAGATAGACATTAAGATGGGAATTACCAAACAAGATGAATCGTATCAATTCCCTTCGAAAGCGCAATTCATGGGAGGATATGAAATTAAAAAAGATCAACAATATAGATCCATTTTGGCGATTGTTACATTAAACTCAACTTTTCACACAATCCTTCATCCTTTGATCATCTCCAACCTACCACTAAAAACACAAAAATGGTGATGTTTTCATCTCCAACCTAATAGTAAAAGATAAAAATAAATAGGGAGACCAATAAAGCAATCCTCTATATTTGAATACCAATAGAAAGGACCTCTAAAAATAAAAATTATTATAATTTTCTATTTTTATAATTAAAAACTGTATATATTTATTTATTTTTTAAAATTTTAATATATTAAAATTTTTAACATTATTATTATAAAATAAACAATATTTTTAATGTGTGGATTGAGTTGTTTTTTTAGTGTTCCCGTAACTCAAAATGCTAAGTGTTTTTTTATGTTTTTTTAGTGGTTGGATTGAATATGTCCTTAATTGATATATGAGTATTAATTTGGATGATTTTTTTGGATCTATGTGAACGATTTTTTTTTATATAATAAAATAGTACCCAAATAAAATAAAATAGATGAACAAGACAAACTATTAAAGTATAGGATTATAGGACATTGTCAACCACATGAACTCATGAATATTATTTAAATTCCAACTCCCATCTTCGATATTTTTGTATACGACGCTGACTACAGTGGGTTGAATTCCTGTGAGAGGTTTTGTTAAAGTGAGAAATGATTATCCGACTGTTGAATGGGTATTTAAATAAGATGCATTGAAATAAAATGCCATAGTTTGAAGTGACCAAGGACTTAAGTACCTTGAAATGAAATAGTATTAATACGATAGTTTGGAGTGTGAATTGGAATGGACAATCCAAGAATCGGAGAGTTATTACTTATGTTGTTAATCATTAAAATTAAACTGGTAAATCATGTTTAATTTTATTTATGGATTTACTATAAATATATATTCTTAATGCTGGTGAAAGGGAGATTTAGAGGAAACTCTTAATGATGGTATGTATTTGTATATAGTAGTAAATTAAGTTGTTTTTTTAGTTTTTATGTACATATTATGCACGAGTGCAAACCATTTAGATGAGAAACAACAAGAACGTTCCTTATATTTTCAGTTTATAAGGTTTTTCTTGAACTTGATCATTTACTGAACTACTAATGATATAAGATAAATAGGTCATAACGTAATAATAAAAAACATTTCAAGAAGTAAAAGTATGGGTTTGTTCCACGGTAAACCTTTTCTAATCGAGGTTGTTTGCGTAGGCCGGTTCCCTTGATAAATTGTTGTTCAAAAAGAAAAAAGAAGTATGGGGGTTAAAAGTGGCAAGACAAAAAACCAAGGGGCTTGGCTTGTTATAGGAAGATTTGAAGCAGGTTATCTCTTATCTGGTTGAAAAGAATATTTCATGAATACGGATCTGGGCCTAGAACTGAGTTTTTGTTATATTGGGCTTGCACTACGCTAGCGGCCAGCCCAAATTTGAACCATTAACTTGTTGTTTAATTAGATACTTTTAGATTTATCGTTGTGTAATCAAATAGTACATTGAATTATTATAAATTCAAGTTTTGAAGTCAAATAAAGTTATAGCAAATGATTATTAAAACTTGGGAATTTGAACTTCCTGTTGCAGGCACAATAGTCTTTGAATCTTGAGCATTATCTAATTCTAATCTTTGGTCTGAGTTTTGTCAAAATTGCATCACTACACGATACCATTATGGAGAGTTCTTATAAAAGTATCTCCGATAAAGGTTCTAATAAGAACCTCCTTTTTTAAACCCCAATGGGGCAGCCTACCGGTTAAGGCTTAGTGTTGGGGAAAAACCCACCCAAGTTCGAATCCGGGGATAAGCAACCAGGGGCCACTGAGAGTTAATCCCAGGAGAGCATGCTTTTGCTCTCGGTAAAAATTACCAAGGATGTAGTCTGGGCAAACCCAGATAAACCTTATCAAAAGAAAAAAAGAACCTCATTTTTACACTTTTTATTGCCATGTCATCCCCGTCTCATCAAAATAAGAGAACTCATTTGAAATATCACAATGGTTGTGTGGGTCCCAAGTATTTTTTAATCTTCAACAATTATCAAATTAATAATATTAAAATGAAGGAAAAAAAACTAATATGTTAACTCATTTCAAGGTAAGAACCAAGGCTCTTATTTAAGAACCTAGAGGCATTTGAGTTCTTATAAGAATTCTCCACAATGCTAGTTCTTATAAAAACCTTGCATTGGAGATGCTTTAAGTCGCTCAAATGTTTTGGGCTGGAGTTTTGGGCCTAGATCTATTGGTTGGGATTGGATCCATCCGTTATTTTGAGCCCATAATTCAAAAGTTTCACTTAAGCTTACAAGACCAACAATTAGTCTAATACAAAAGTGTCAGCAATGAAAATTTAAGGAAAAAAAAAACAACCTAACAAGTTATCCTTATGCAAAAAATTAGTGAAAGTCTTATAAATAGAACTCAAAGAGGTAACTTGTCCTATTACCTTTGTTATAACATTTATTGAACTTACAAAAACATGGTAAAACCAAGTTTTATTGCAGTGGGTACAACACTCATGTTTCATGTTTCTCTTTATACAGTGGGAATATGAAAAAGGAAAGAAAAAAAAAAGGATATTTGTTAGGAAACTTGGAACCTAAATTATGCATAAATCTTTAACTTTTACTTTTGGTCTCTCTATTTATCTTTGTTTATTTCTCTGCTTTTTTGAGAAAATTTAAAAATAACAATAATTCTTCCTCATTATCCCTTAACTTGCTTGATTTAAGAAATCTTTAAAAATAACATCTGTGTGAAGTACCATCTTTTATATATTGTAAATTTTTAAAAAGGATTCCTTAGACAACAAGTTGTGCATAAATTCCTAGTTAATCTATGTCATCATTTTTTTTGGACAAAAGGTTGATACCGGCAACCCCAACCGGCCCACAATCGTCTGCAAATTCCATAATGTAGGGAGCATACCTGACTCACACAGAGGTTGTGGCTATGGGGGTGCCCTGGGCTCGAACCCAGGACCAATTCGATTTTGGACAAACTATGCCCCCACCCATTACCAACTAAGCTACGCGCCATTGGCCTTTATGTCATCATTTTACTCATTGCTTGTGGAATAGAACTAAAAAATGTGTAAATTTACTTGATATTTCCTTCATTTACTCCACAATGTGTGTTTATGTGATTCATACTTGAAGGAGGCCTCTATCTAATCCCATGAATCAGAGTACTTAAGACTTCTAAGTAGTTAATATCTACATTTAAGTGTCTCTCTAATACATTAGTGTTCAATTATATCTTTCTAAAATACTAGAGCAATAGAGAAAATAAAGGTTTTGTTCTCTATTTTACTCCAATAGATTCTCTAAAACTTGATAGCATGTTAGAGAAATGATTTTCTATTATTAATTCTACCAATGAGATTAACCTCCTACTATTTTATATAAGATAAAACTGTATAATATTTTTAATAATATAGTTAATGTTGAAATTTCTAAAATTGAGAATCTCTTGGAGTTGAATGTACTCATAATTTGAGGGATTAATATGACACTTCTTAAAGAAGTGTTCGTTCTGTGGGGACACTTCTCGAGTCCTGATAAATTGACTAACTTCATCGTAACAACTTATTATTTCAAGGTTAAAATTGCTAGGTTGTATAATTTCGTCTTTAAGTACTTACTAGTGGCCCGCACCGCGCGTTGCGCGGTGTTCAGAAAATAACATAAAATGCTGTTTATTAGTTATATTTAATAAGTTTCATTCGTTTATTCTATGTAACTACGTCTTTGTTTATATGATATACATTTTGGATTAGATATACTCTACCATCAATTATGTACTTTTGTGTTATTTTTGGCATAACTGAATGATATTGTCTAAATAAATCAATGACAAATGACAATAAACATGTTTGTCGTTTGAGTGATTATATACTTGATATAGATTGGATTAGCTTATAGATTACTACTAAATGGAATACTATTCGATCACGAAAATAAAAATAACATTGAAACTGTAAGTAGTGATTTGAAAGACTTAAAAAACAAAATGAAACTATATGGCATAAAGTCCGCTTTCAATAATCCAATTGAATACCACAATTGAAATGTGCAACTTGCATTATAATTTAACTTCAATATTCTGCATCTGAAAGCAAAAATATTGATTATATGTTATTTCGGCACCGCGGTTTGCGCGGTGGTATTATTTTTTATTTTAAAAAGTATCGTTAAGCTTAAATAAAATATTGAAGTTAATTTGGCCAATAATCATGTATTAGGTATTAAAATAATGAGTATCAATATTCAATTTTAAATGAATCCATCTTATCATCCTTAATTTGTTTTTCATTATATATAATTAATAAGTTATAACTAAAACTTAGAAAACAAATATATGATTCCGTCGATTATAATCATGACGTTTGTTATGCAAATTGTTTTGTGAGAAAGATTTTATACAAATGTGACGTTCTCTTACCTACTTTTGTATAATTGCGAGATATTTTGTTTATAATTATTGTAATGTACTCGTTTTGCAACTTTAGGGAAAAAAAACTTCTTGAATCCCCTTTTTGACCTGTGTTGCATGAAAAAAACATTTTTTGTCAATATTGTGATCACTCGACAGCGATTGTTAATTTTTCATTTGACATGTTTGAGTTTTTTCGATCTTTTTATGATTGTTTCATTATATTTTGGTTAGTCCATAAAATTAATGAAAAGAAGACGGTTTTATTAAATTTATGTAAATAAAATTATTATATTTATTCAAATTTAACTTACATATTTAGTTTGATTTAATCTAAATTAATAACAGAGTATGAAATCATTTATACATGTTAATCTTTGTAATAAGGTGTTTTTTTATTTAATATATTGATTCTTCTAATTCAAGTTTTATATATTGTTTTCATAGTTTTTTATGCATATTATTATATTGACTCTATTTTTATTATATATTATTATAGTAGTTTTATATTTTATGTAATAATTTTAATTATATAGATATTGATTTACTTTAATTATGTTTGAGCATACTAAAGATAATAAATATATCATATATTTAGAAGATTATCTTTTTATTAATTAGCGTAACATTTAAATTGATTGGTCATTTTTATTAGTTTTATATATTGATTTCGGTTTTTTATATTAATTTTAATAATTAAGTTATATATATATATATAGACTCTTTCTCTCTCTCTCTCCACATATATATATATATATATATATATATATCTTTTAACAATTGTTGCAATCAATTTTCAAATTCATTTGCTTATTTATATTAATTATAGCAAATTTATTATTATAATATTACTAAGTAAATATAAATTACATGTAATAATATTTAAGTGTCGTGTAAATAACAAAAATACTTATTCTAATAGTATTTTAAATAATTAGTAAAACAAAAACTTTGAAAGATATAAAAGACTGAGATTAAAAAAAGAACTTTAAATCCCAATCAAAGTCTAAAAGAATGTATATCCGGATTAATATTTTCGAAATAAAAATAACCATCAAAGATTACTTGTTAAAGTTATATTATATATGTTATCATCTTATTTCGTTGCTAAGAACACACCTTCAGTTCTGTTGGTAAAAACTTATGAAACACATAGAAGAAGGAAATAGAAAATATAAATATAAAATACCAACAAAACTAAGAAATGAATGATATTCAAATTATTATCCTCACAACAAACTAAAAACAATTTTGTTGAAAATAAATTTTTGTGGAATGAATAACAAATTAAGTGATGAAGAAGGAGAAAAATAGGTTATTTGAAAAACATTTTTTTTTAAATAAGAATTTGTGAAATATTGTAAGCAGATCAAACAATGGAGAGTGACAACATGAAAACCGATCATGTTGAAGAAAAACATGTTGTGATAAGGAGAGATAAAAGTAAATTTAGTAATAGTCAAATTATGAGAAAGAAAAATGAGTAGATGAAATCTATGAAGGTTTTATTTTCAAGAATAAAGATAAAAGGGTTAATTTCATATATGCCCTTATTAAAACTCAAAATATCATATTTACCCAACCTAAACTACAAATATCATATATACCCTTCTTAATCTATCATAATATCATATTTACCCAAATACTAATTTTTATCAATTTTTAACTAAATTTAATGATTAATAAATTTAATTTTAATTGAATTGACATCTTTACCCCTATTTAAATCAAATCCAAAACATTGAAACACATGAGTTGATGGTGAAAAATCCTAAACTTGAAAAAAAAACATCAATCTTCTTCCTTAATATTCATTAATCAAAATCAGGAAATAAAACCCTAGAAACTATATTCCATGAATTAAAATCCATAAAAACCAAATCTCAAAGGGAAGTTATCAAAAGCGGTTGTGTAAAAATGGTGGTGCAAATGGGTTGGCTATCGAGTGGTCATGATGTAGGTTCCTTCGCCGGTGACAATCTACTTCGTCCTTGAACCCATACGCCGGCGACCATCTTTTGCGTGCATAGGACGAAGGGGAGATGCAGATTCCGACGAGGGGGGAGTTGCAGATTCCGACGAGGGGGAGTTGCAGATTCCGGCGACGAGGAGTTGCAGATTCCGGCGACGGGGAGTTGCAGATTCCGGCGAGATGGAGATGCAGATTCCGGCGATAAGGAGATGCAAGAAACAAGCAAGAGGAGATGCAAGAAAGCGACAAGAGAGATATGCAAAAGCCCACCACAATTAGAGGTGCCGGCATCAGGCGATGGAGATGAGGAAGATGCAGTCTTGTATAGAAAGAAAATCATGGATTTGGAAACCACCATATATGAAACGTGATTTATCTTTTTGGGGTGGTTTATCTTTTGGATGGATATGGATGAAAAGCATATATTTAGGTTAGATTTTATTTAAATGATTTAAAATCTTTTTGGTTTTGGTTTTAAATTTAGATTTAAAGATTGATTTTGGGTTTTAAGCTTTTTATAAAAAATGTCTTGTTCATGTGCTAAGGGTAAAAATGTCTATTCATTAAGAGTTCTAATTATAAATTATTAAATTTGATTTAAGATGAAAAAAAATTAATAAAAAAATGCTATTTGGGTAAATATGATATTATAATAGATTAAGAAGGGTATATATGATATTTGTAGTTTAGGTTGGGTAAATATGATATTTTGAGTTTTAATAAGGGCATATATGAAATTAACCCAAGATAAAAATGTTAGAAAGTTAAAAGTCTTAGAATTACCAAAATAGTTATGTCATAATAAACTTTATGTTTTTGATATAGAGATGGAAAACTAATTAACTTATCAAGTAAATAAAAAATAGAAAAACGAAAGGTAATGAAGGTTAAGATATATTATTAACAAATTAAATTAAGAAACACAAATAAATCATCTACTAAAAAGCCACAAAAATCATACTTTAAAACACCATTTTAGGGATAAAAACAAAAATAATAAATTGAATAAAAAACACAAATAACCCATCTCCTAAAAAGCCCATAAAAATCATACTTTAGTATTTGATTGTTACTATTAGGAGTGAAACATTGTCTTAAGATATATTATTAACAAATTGAATTAAGAAACACAAATAAATCATCTATTAAAAAGCCACAAAAATTATACTTTAGAATCATTTTAGGGATAAAAACAAAAATAATAAATTGAATTAAAAAACACAAATAACACATCTCCTAAAAAGCCCATAAAAATCATACTTTAGTATTTGATTGTTACTATTAGAAGTGAAACATTGTCAAGCAAAAAACAAATTTTGAATAAAACACATGCATAAACATCAAAAACAATATATAATTTGTAGAAAACATGAAACAAAATATAAAACTTATTACCTAAAAAATGTGTAGAAGAAAGACTTGAACAATTTGATGGATATGTTTGATGTAAGTAGTTGGTATATATATAGTGTAACATGTATTTAATAATTTATGGATGGTAAATGAAAAGTTTGAAGGAAAAATGAAAAGATGGATAACTTATGTATGAAATAATGATCCTAATAATGAATGACATTATTATATTAATTAAAAATATTAAAAATACAAAAAAAGACAAAATTTGAGAAAAAAGATAAATATGATTCATGGCTTTTGAAGATGCACCTAGGATCTCCAACATCCTACTTTTATATATATATAGATTATTAACTGTAGTAAGTTGTTATTTTCAGGAATCTGAAAATTGAGTTTTCATTTGAACTCACACATATATATGTTTATATTTTTTTTCTTTCATATATCGCTATTGATTCCGATATCTTTTAGATTGGTAATTTTTTAACTTTATGTATTTATTTAGTTAATGATATTAAATATAGTAAATATCTATTAATTTACTAATGAGAGAGTTAATAACACATACTTAATTATATATTAATTAGGTTGTAATTATAGATGATTATGTTGTAGGTTTTTTTTATTAATAAATGAGAAGGTGGAAAGGGTAAAATAAATGTTTTTAAAAGTTAAATAATATGGAAGTTAAACTAATTAAATTGTTAAGTCAATTGATCAAAGAGTCCTTGTATATAATAAAAAAATAGAAATATAATTTTCATTTAAGGGTAGAATAGTCTTTAGCTTATATGATAGTTAAAAAATTAAAAAAAAAATCTATTGACAAATACTCAATAGATAAAATATTACACCATCTTTCCAACATCCTTTCATTTATTAAAAAAATTTATGATAATAAGTATTTTATTATATATTGATTATAATTTTATTTATATATATTGGTTATAATGTCATTCATTTTTATTATTGATTTTAGTATATTTTAAATAATAATATTTTAATTTTAAGTATTGGTTCAAAGAAAAAAAAATTAGGATTAAGATGTTTAACAAATGTCATCTCATTGTTAGTGGTTTTAATAAAAATAAATAAATTGAGGGACTATGAAAATATAAAAGAGTGAGAAGAGGATCCCAACAAAACATAGCATAAAAAACCACATAAGAATATGATTGTTGTCAACAATTTCTTTTTTATAAAACTATAACAATATAAACAAAACAAATTAAGAAAAAGACCCACTAAAACACTTGTATACCAAAAATATCAAGTAGAAAATATCAATAAAAAATTTTAAATAACAATTATAAAGAAATTACAAATAAAAACTTAAAAACTTATTAACAATCATGTATAATATACACAAATTAAAAACATTATTTGAATAATAATGAAAGATAAAAGTTATAGTATTAACATAAATATCAATTAGGAAATATGAAAAATGAAAAACAAAGGTAACAATTAGAATAAGTTTTGAAAATTTAAAAAAAAAAGTCAAAAACTTTTATAACAACAACGGGGAATATACACAAAAACGTATAAAAATAATATGGATTTTTTATAGAAATAATAAAAATAATAATGATTGCCACACACATAAACAATACATAGCTTACGGAAATCAATTAGAAAATATGAAAATTAGAAAATCAAAATTAGAATAAGCATGAAAATGAAAAAAATATATATATATATAGCTTACAATATAAACAATATGAAAATGAAAAAAACAAAGGTAACAATTAGAATAAGTTTTGAAAATTTAAAAAAAAAAACCAAAAACTTTTATAACAATAACAGGGAATATACACAAAAACGTATAAAAATAATATGGATTTTTTTTATAGAAATAAAAAAACAACAATATTAATTGACACACATAAATAATATGTAGCTTACGAAAATCCATAAAAAGTATTAACTTACCTAGAAATCTTACAAAGAATGAGCAACAATCAAACAAACATAGGAACCCAATAACAAACCATAGAACTAAAAGTTGTTGACAACATTTTTTGGTGGAACATTAGGTTGTTATTTATAGATGAATATGTTGTAGGTTTTCTTTTAATTAATAAATGAGAAGATGAAGAGGGTAGTATAAATGTTCTTAAAAGTTAAATAATATGAATGTTAAAGCTAATTAAATTGTTAAGTCAAATTACCAAATAATCCTTCTTATAATAAAACATGTAATTTTCATTTAGGGGTAGAATAGTCTTTAACTTATTTAATATATAAAAAATTCAAAAAAATGAGAAAATTCCTTTAGGCAAATACTCAATAGATAGGTTGTCCACATCATCCTCCAACATCTTGCTTTTATATATATATAGATTACGACATTTTTAACATAAGAACACATTTTTGTTGTAGTCACATTTAAGCTGCATAGCATAAACAAAACTTGTTTGAACAAAAGAGTCTTCTGAAACAATTTTTCATAAAAACTAAGCATTTGTAGAATATTTAGATAAGCCTTCAATAAAATATTCTACCTATATATATAGTTGGAATGGTGTCATAGTTCATATCAGGTTCAATAACCATGGCATTGTTACTTCCAGAAAAGGCAATAGCCTCATCTTCTAGTAAATACCCACACCCAATATACTTTGATTTCAACTTTAACTACATCCCCAAACTCGATGAGTACAACGTTGACGGTTGGAAAACAATCATGTCTGGTTTACTTGAAAACAATGGTGTCATTGGCTACGTTGATGGCAGCATTAAGCCAGCACCGGATGATGATCCAGATTATGCAGTCTGGAAAGAAATAGACGATGGTGTGCGAGATTGGATCATGTCAGCAATAGGAGATGATTTCCTAAAACAGAATTCTAGTTTAACCACCAAAGCGAAGACGGCCAAAGATTTGTGGGATTTAACTGGACAAACAGTCGCAAAACCCGTTGCCAAGATGATTCACGCTGATCGATGTAAGATGCTCCATTTTCCTTGCTCGTTTTAATTTCTATATATACATATATAGGGGCGGGTTCAAATGAAAACTTATTTTTCATTGTGAACGTGAGAACAAAGGAGAGCGTGCCACGTGTCAGGACCTTCATAGGTTGTTCATGCATTATTCATCATGAATAATGAATCATTCAGAATGAATGATCCACAATTCATGATATATATTACATGAATCATGAATTCATGTATTATTTATCCTGAATGCTTATATTATTCATCTTGAATATTGTATTATACATCATGAATAATGCATGAACGTGCACCTTCATTATTAAGCGTCACACTCTTGGTTGTCCTCATGTTCGCATTGTTCGTTGTTGTTTTCGTCTAAATTAAAGGTCTCGTTTAACCAGAAGAGCTACTTCTACAGGGTCGAACAAAGCAGAAATGGGATCAAGTTATCTTCCTTATTTGCAACTACACAAGGCTGCTGTCAAAGGAGACATGACGACCTTAGATGAAATACTAAACAACGACCCAAACGCAGTGCGTGCTGTTGTGACAGGAGCCTCAGAAACAGCGTTAATGGTGGCAGCTTCAATCGAAGGTAACCAGGAGTTTGTGAAGAAGCTCATAAGGCTCATGTCCCCAAAAGACTTGGCTATGCAAGATAGCTTCGGACAGACTGCTCTTAGCGGAGCCATTTTGGCGGGCGATGTGGAGGTGGTGAAGTTAATGGTCGAAAAGAATCCCGATCTTCCTAATATTAGAGATATGTATAATCAAATACCTCTCTTTAATGCTCCATACTATTGCGATAATGATGCCGTGGTTCGCTACTTGTTAAATGTCACAAAACAAGACTGTCTTTTAGGACCTCAAGGTACTTTCCTTGTGGCAGGGCTCATAAACGGCAGATTTTTCGGTGAGTTATATTCCCAACATGAGATTATAATGAACACGCAGAAGACGGTATTTGAACTTTGCGTTTGATTAACTTATGTGCAGATCTGTGTTTCGATTTGCTTGATAAGATTCCTATTTTGGAGGTCACGCCTCTAGAAATCTTAACTCTTATGCATTCAGCGTTCCCCAGTGGCACAAAGTTAAACTCATGGCAAAGCTTCATATACTCCTGTAAGCATATATATTATTGTTGTTCTTTTCAGTATGTGTTGTTTATTTTAGGCAAATAGTCTGATTATAGTTTGTGTTATAATGAATGTCGGATAGATCTACCCGATGAGGAGCTCAAGAACTACCATAGAATTCGATCCGGTGATGTTGAGAATCCTAGGAAGGAAAATGTTAAAGGTAAGAAGTAGAATGGTTCTCATCCTGCTATGTAGCAATTAAGCTCAATATAAGTTCTCTTTTCAATTGAGGATTTTGTAATTTATGTCTATAAGTATTGTGTTCCAACTCTAAGTTTTCTCTACTACTTGATTTTACCCAACTGTGTTTTCTTCTAGTTTTTGTTACTTACAGTCTAATCATTTATCTCCTTTTGGCATGTTTTATGAGGATGAAAACCATATACTATTTGAATGTTTTCCCCTATATAATCCTATAATTCACATCCTTTTGCAAGGTGTGAACGCAAGGACAAACATGACCCGGTTGTTTTGGGATCTCGCTACAAAAATAGGTATGTTCAACTATCTTTATATAAAACGTATATATAGGGGGCCAGGTTCAAGGGAAAACCTTAGAAAACGGAAAACTGAGGAACACCCTCGTGACCCATCATCAAAACCGTATGCAATTGTGCATAGAAGTAATTTGTAATATGCACACGTGCATGAAAACCAAAAAACAACTTAATTTTACTTCTATGTAGAAGTGCATACAGTCCAGAAGATGAAGGACTACAAGGGCGTTCCTCAGTTTTTCGTTTTTTAAGCTTTTCCCCTTGAGTAGGTTCTCAAAATATTTACAATCTCATTTGAATTTTCCCATATATATTATTAGCAATATATTTCACCAATCTTCTAAAGATTGTGTGAATCCCAATTTATAGTATATATTTCATGTATATTCTTTCATATTTGATGTATATCCTTTCCTTTTCTTTTACATGTAATTTTGTATTATAAATAGTGTAATTGACATCTCTCCATATTCATTGGAGATTCATAATAAATCTTATATGGTATCAGCCTTTTCTCCATCCTGGTTCCTGTAGGTTGCTGCTGCCCCCTCCCCTCCTTCTTCCATGGCTGCCAACGATTCTTCTAAGGATACCACCCTCCCTCTTGCCACTATTCTCCACATGTTAACCATCAAACTCTCTTCCACAAATTATCTTCTTTGGAAGAATCAAATACTTCCTCTTTTTTCCTACCAAAAGCTTATTGGTCACGTTGATGGCTCTTTAGCGGCCCCCTCCACTACGATCACCATTGATGGCAAAACTTCTCCCAATCCTGAATACGCTACTTGGCAAGAAGAAAACCAACGAGCCCTTCTCATCCTTCAATCATCTCTTACCGAAGAAGCCATGGCTGAAGTCTTAGGTCTGCACACCGCCTATGAAGTCTGGCATGCCCTTGAATCTGCTTACAGCCATGACTCTGTTGAGCGTATGCAGAACCTTCGTGATTCTCTTCGCCAATTACAGAAAGGTGCTTCTTCTGTTACGGAATATGGCCGCAAGTTCAAATCCCTTTGTGATCAACTCGCCGCCATTGGTCAACCGGTGGATGATGCAGACAAGACCCATTGGTTTCTATGTGGTCTTGGTCCCTCGTTTGAAACCTTCTCCACGGCGCACAGGGCTGTAAAACCTAGGCCTGGTTTTCGTGATCTTCTTTCTCAAGCTGAGGGTCACGAACTTTTCTTAAAATCGGTACATGGATCCTCTACTTCTCATGTAGCTTTCACTGCTGAATCTGGTCGTTCATATACACCCTCCAATCGTCGAAATTCTGGTCGTGGAGGCCGTGGTGGTGGTGGTCGTTCTGGTGGTCGTGGCCGTGGCCGCCGACTACCTCATTGTCAACTTTGTCGACAAGATGGCCACTACGCTAATCGATGCCCTGATCTTAATACCTTTGCACAACGTGGTCCTTCCATTGATGCGAACTTAGCACAAGCTTTTCATGCAAAGTGTAATGTTCATGATAATTCTTCGGATTGGTTTGTGGATTCCGGGGCTTCCGCGCATATGACACCTTCGGCTGCCACTCTTGATTCATCCATGCCTTACACGGGCAATGATCATGTCAGTTTTGGTAATGGTCATATTTTAAATATTTCTCGTATTGGTAATGCCTCTATCACCAAGAATATTGATTTAGCGGATGTTCTTGTTGTTCCTCGCCTAACAAAAAATCTTCTTTCAATTAGCAAGTTAACTTCTGATTCACCAGTTGATGTATTATTTTCTGATGATGCTTTTACTATTCAGAATCGGCGAACAAAGGACATTCTAGCAAGGGGCAGATGTGATAATGGACTCTATGTGCTAGAGCAAGGTCATAAAGCCCTCATGGCTGGTCTAAAATCCAACAGGCTTCGTGCTTCATATGAGCTCTGGCACAATCGTCTCGGACATGTTGCTTTTGAAACTATTTCTTTATTAAATAAACTTGGTCATTTGTTTCTTACTTCTGTTTTACCGAAACCGAGTGTTTGCACTTCTTGTGAACTTTCTAAAAGTCATAAACTGCCGTTTGTTATTAATGAGAAACGCTCCTTGCACGTTTTAGATATGATACATTGTGATTTGTGGGGACCCTCACCCGTTATGTCTACTGATGGCTATCTTTATTATGCTTTATTTGTCGATGATTTTTCTCGTTTTACTTGGTTTTATCCTATGAAACACAAATCTGATTTTTTCCAAGTCCTTGCGGCTTTTTTGCGTTTTGTTCAAACACAATTCTCATGCAAGGTTAAGGCGTTTCAAAGTGATGGTGGCACAGAATTTACCAATCATCGTGTTAGATCTTTATTGGTTGAAAATGGCACTCATCATCGACTATCATGCCCTTACACGCCCCAACAGAATGGCCGCGCTGAGCGTAAGCATCGCCATGTAACAGAAACCGGTCTGGCAATGCTCTTTAATGCTAACGCTCCATCCTCCTTATGGGTAGATGCTTTTAGTTCCGCTGTATATATTGTTAATCGTTTGCCATCCAAGGTGCTGCAAAGCAAATCTCCTTTTGAGTTGCTTTTTAATAACGCTCCAAACTACAATGTTTTTCGTACATTTGGTTGTCGTGTCTTTCCCTACTTACGCAATTACACGACTCATAAGCTTGCCCCACGTAGCGTTGCTTGTGTTTTTATTGGGTATAGCTCTCAATACAAGGGTTATCGTTGCCTAGATATGACAACATCTCGGATTTTTACGACTCGACATGCTAAGTTTGATGAGTCTACTTTTCCTTTCTCTGGGAACGTTTCATCTGTGGACCTCACACAACTGGTTTTCTCGCATTTTGAGGAGTCACCATCTTCACTGCCGGCCCAATCAAAGCCCAGTGATCCAATTTTTTCTGCTGCCACCAACTCATCAAGTGCTTCTGGTCCTTGTTCTCTTTGTCCAGATATGATTTATTCTTCGACAGCTCCGGCACCTTCGGGAGTGCCTCCGATGCCATCACCAGCATCTTCAGCACCTTCGGGAGTACCTCCGATGCCACCACCAGCATCGTCGGCACCTTCGGCAGCTCCTATGACGCCACCACCACCTTCGGCACCGGCTTCCTCTTCCCTACATCCCATGACTACCCGCTCTCGGGCCGGAATTTTTAAGCCGAGGCACTTTGCTGACCTTGCTTCTCTTACCTCGAGCCCTGTTCATGTTGTTCTTTTTGCTCATAAAGAACCTAAAGGTTTCAAATCCGCTGCTAAACATCCCAAATGGCTCGAGGCTATGAATGAAGAAATGTCAGCCCTCCGCAACAACAACACTTGGGATTTAGTTCCTCGCCCGGTAGCTTTCAATGTTGTTGGTTCTAAATGGGTATTTCGCACCAAATATCGGTCTGACGGCTCCATCGATCGCTATAAAGCTCGCTTGGTAGCTCAAGGGTTCACTCAAATTCCGGGTTTGGATTATTCTCACACCTTTAGCCCGGTTGTGAAGGCTTCTACGGTTCGTATTGTTCTCTCACTTGCTGTTCTTAACAATTGGCCACTTCGCCAATTGGATGTAAAGAATGCCTTTTTGCATGGCCATCTTAATGAAACCGTGTTCATGGAACAACCACCGGGTTTCGTTGATTCACAATATCCGAACCATGTCTGTCGTCTTAAAAAAGCACTCTATGGGCTTAAGCAAGCTCCACGAGCTTGGTTTCAAAGGCTTAGTTCCTTTCTCACTCAACTTGGTTTCACTTGTAGTCGAGCCGATACCTCGTTGTTTGTTTTTCGACGTAACTCGTGTATTTTATATCTTCTTGTTTATGTTGATGATATAATCCTTACCGGCAACAACAACGATTTCATTGCTCAGTTTGTATCTCGGTTACACAAAGAGTTTGCGATCAAGGATCTTGGTAAATTGAGTTATTTTCTGGGTCTCGAAGCCTCCTATACCAATGACGGCTTGTTTCTTACTCAAGCAAAGTATGCTCACGACATTCTTTCTCGGGCCGGATTACTAGATACTAAGCCAGTGTCCACACCTCTCACTACGTCTTCGCAACTCGTAAGTCATGGTGATGCTTTTTCTGATCCAACTTTGTATCGCTCGCTTGTTGGTGCTTTACAATACTTGACAATCACTCGTCCAGATTTGTCCTATGCAGTGAATCAAGTGAGCCAATTTCTTCATGCTCCCACTGTTAATCACTTTCAAGCTGTTAAACGAATTCTTCGCTATGTCAAGGGCACCTTATCCTTTGGTCTCACTTTCAAGCGATCTCCTAACATCTCTGTTGTTGCCTATTCTGATGCTGACTGGGCACGATGCATTGAGACACGTCGATCAACATACGGCTACTCTATTTTTCTTGGTGGAAATATTGTTTCGTGGAGTGCTAAGAAGCAACCAACGGTGTCACGTTCTAGTTGTGAGTCTGAGTATCGGGCATTGGCAAATACCGCTTCTGAGGTCGTATGGATCACTTCTCTACTTCGCGACCTTCATGTTTTCTTGGCTGCTCCGCCAACTCTGTTGTGTGATAATAAAAGTGCTATATTCTTATCCCAGAATCCGGCCTCTCACAAGCGTGCGAAACACATTGACATAGATTATCATTTTGTTCGCGAGCTTGTATCCTTGGGACGTCTCACCACTCGGTTTGTGCCTACTACTCATCAACTGGCAGATATCTTCACCAAGAGTCTCCCGCGTCCACTGTTTGAACATTTTCGTTGCAAGCTCTGTGTTGGTTCCCCACCTCCTCGCTTGAAGGGGGGTATTAGCAATATATTTCACCAATCTTCTAAAGATTGTGTGAATCCCAATTTATAGTATATATTTCATGTATATTCTTTCATATTTGATGTATATCCTTTCCTTTTCTTTTACATGTAATTTTGTATTATAAATAGTGTAATTGACATCTCTCCATATTCATTGGAGATTCATAATAAATCTTATATATATAATAATAAAAATTACCAAAGGGCACAAAATCTTGTGCAAAGGGGCATGCTAAGTTTTTGAATTTAAATAAAAATACAGTGCCAGAGGTAAAGCGCATGCAAGAGTTGAAAAAGCAACATGCACAAGCTCTTATACTGCTTAGACGCAGTTGCTACTTACTAGCACATCTTCCCGGAAAGGCCGGTCGAGACATTATAGGGTCTCCGTTAGAAAGGGCAGCGGAGATGGGGAACGTTGAGGTCGTTGAAGAGATATTGACGACCTTCCCGAATGCCATTTATTTACAGAATAAATTGGGACGTGGTGTCTTTCATATCGCAATTGCTAACCGTCGGGCTAAAGTATTCAATCTCATTTATCAGACCACCAACCTCCGTAGACGCGTCTTGCAACTACTGGATAACTCGCAGAATAATGCTTTGCATTTGGCTGCACATTTGGCTGGAGAAACTGAGAATGAAGCTGGCCTCAACCTTAGAGCAAGCGCTCCTGGTCCAGCCCTTCAAATGCAACGCGAATTACAATGGTTCAAGGTATACATTATAGGGTTCGGTTCAGGGGAAAACGGGAAAACGGAGGTACACGTTGGTAGCCCTTCAGCTAAATGGTATACACTTGTGCATACAAGAAATCTATAACGTGCACATGTCCATAAAAACCAAAAACAATTTAATTTACTTGTATGCACAAGTGCATACCATGGGTGTTCCTTAGTTTTCTATTTTTTTGAGGTTTTCCCCTAAACCTCCCTCTAAATTTTATATATGTCATTACTTGATCCTACTCCTTTTTGCCGCCACAAAAGTGGGTTGTTTTACACGTTTGGCCGTACTAAATAAGGCTTGTGTTTATAAGACCAAAAACATTGGGTCCTATCAGTGACACTACAGTAAATCATTAAAAAAAGCTAGACAGCTTAATAAGTTTTATTGACGAAATTGGTAAATTTAATAGTACTTGAGAAATATATCGTTCTGTTTATGATATTTTTGAAAAGATAGGTAACAAGACGATTTATTTCTTATATCCTATTAAGTCGTCAATAGAACTTATTAAGTTGTCTAGCTTCTTCTAATAACTTAGTGTAATGCCTTTGTACATGAAACTATTTTGTTGGAACTAAGGGGTGTTTGGTTAGAGGTATTAAATAGTAATCCAGAAACTACCCGGTTTTCTATAATATAATGGGCTCATTAAACCTAAAATTTTCATTCTTGATTAAACTAAGGGGAATGAATCATAGTTACCTAATTCGTTAATGGGCCTACGAATTCCGTTCCGCACGGCCCGTACCAAATCGCGGTACAAAATCGATCGGAACGCCCTATGGTTCGCGATCGGTACACTGGGTGAAATCGAACCAAATCACTCCACAATTCGATCCAATTGATGCTCAATTCGAGTTCTAGAACACCAATTCGTTCGATTTCCAGCAAATAAAACGTGAATCGACAGTCAATTTCATCAAATTGACCATCGATTTCAGCCTTGGCGGGAAGGCGGGAAAACGTGAAGACTGAAGAGTCGCTGATTTCTGTCAGTAACCCTTCGATTTCTGTTGTAGTCCCCTTCGATTTCTGTTAAGACTTCAGAGAAATTGCAGACTTGTTCACAATATTCTATAGTCTATGGTTATAGAGTTTTATACTTCTATACATAATATATTATTCTGATAAATTGATCCCTATTTCGTTTTCTATAATATGGTACACCGTACCATCGTACCGACATCGTACCGAAATGAACCTACCCCCTCCGTACCCAATACGTGCACTCTAACGAACCCCGTTCCCGATCCTCGTTCCCGTACCGACGCGAACCACGAATTAGGTAACTATGGAATGAATATTAATTCCCATTTCATTTCTCTTTTCATTGAACCAAACAAACCCATGTTAATCAGTCTGTAAATGATGAATGCTGTAAAGATTCATTTTGTTGTAGTATTATTAATTAAGTGTAATACAAGTTGAATTGGTTTATATGCATAATGAATAGTCATATTACAGGAGGTTGAAAAACTCTCACTCCCTCAAGATCAAGAAAAAAGGAATATCGATAACAAGACACCCGCAGTGATATTCAACGAAACACATGAAAAGTTAGCAAAAGAAGGAGAGCAATGGATGAAAGACAGAGCCAGCTCAGGGCTAATCGTAGCAACACTTATTGCTACGATCGTGTTCACCTCCGCCATCACGATACCAGGCGGAAGCAACAGCAACACTGGGTTGCCGGTATTCTCCAAACGCGGGGTGTTTGTTGTGTTTGCCGTTGCAGATGCTCTTGCTCTCTTCATGTCGGTCTGTTCCATCTTATTGTTCTTGGGAATCTTGACTGCACGATATGCTATCGAAGATTTTCTCTACTCGCTACCAAAGAGATTGATGCTAGCCCTCATCACGCTGTTTGTATCGATCATGTGCATGATGGTAGCATTTGCAGCCATTGTGTATCTGGTATTTGGAGATGAAAAGAAATGGGTTCTTGGGCTTGTCTCTTCATTAGCTGCTATACCCATGCTTCTGTTTGCATTGTTGCAGTTTAAACCTCTTTTGGACATCATCACTTCTACATATTGGTTGCAGATCTTCAAGAAGCAGGGTGATAATATTCTCTTCTGAAAATTTTGGTGTTCTATTTATTGTTGTTTTGTATATTTACTTCCATTTTATGGTGTAAGAATAAGTCTGGCCGTCTGGGTCGTCTTCATGTCAAATATAACGTTACAAACGCAATTTTACCAATGTTTGGATATAATAGAAGAAAAGCTACTTTGTTTTTTTAAATTGTTATTTTGCATGCATATTTAGTTCAATTTTATATGTGACAATAAGTCTGGTCATCTTCATGTCACACACACACTATGAGGTTCAAAAGAAAACATCAAAAAACGCCCTCGCAACCCTCCATCTAGACCACATGTGTAACAACCAAGGAGTTTATAGTTTTTTTTTTGAACGACAAGTTAACGCACACTTATTCCAGCGGTATCGGGCCTCCTTACGGGTAATCCTACTAATCCGCTGTGACCCAGCCCAACCTATGGCTGAACCCAACCGGCAGGTTTTAGGGGCCCCATGGACCAACCCCAACCGGTCCTGAACCCGGCTCCGAAGGACCAGATCCAGAGTTCGGATATCTCAGGAAAGTATCGCCCATGGGATTCAAACCTTGATAGTGTGACTTTCACCCCACACCCCCCAAGGATGCTACCTATCCAACTAAACTAGCCCCGTTGATAACCAAGGAATTTATAGTGCCAAAAATAAAATATAACTTCCAACCACAATATTTATCGACAAAATTCAGGGCTAAGTCATAGTACAATCCCAAAATCATGTATGATACCTTAGGCCATCCGTTATGGGGCGGTAGGGGAGCCGGTACCGGCCCAGTACCGGCGGTAAAACCGGTAGGGAAGGGCATCGGCACCCCCATGCCGGTTGAAGAAAGCCGAGTCTCTCTCCTTTCTCTCTATCTCTCTCTTCTTTCTCTCTCTACCTTTTTTTAATCAATTAATTAACGAGGGGTATGATAGTGGATGAAAGGTATTGAGTTGGTAGGTAGTGGTAAAGATAGTGGAAAGCTGATGTGACAGCTAATGTGACAACATGTATGAAAAAGTACCACAGGTACCATAAAGGATGGCCTTAGTGATCCGTTTAGAAACTCACCCGCTCGGGATTTGATCGCATTAAAACGGGTGTCTACTAAAAGGCCCAATAGAGATCTAATATCAGTCCTAATATCCAACATCGGATTTCATAATTTAGATTTAATTCGGATTTTGCAGTTAACTTACAAATCGAATTTGCCAACTAAATTAAAATTCCGATTTTGAAACTTAAATAAAAATTCGGATTGTTAAAGTCCACTTACAAAATTTGGATTTTGAAACCCACGTATAAAATTTCTTGGATTTTTTAAAACGCATATACCAAGTTACTACCAACCGAGGATTTTGACGATTAACCCCACTTTGGATTTGTGGCTATAATCTATACTATATATAAAAGCAAATAACTCCATTTGACAGTTTTCTTTTCTTCAACATTTCATTTTACACATTTACACTTTGTACCCCCATAGTTAGTTATTAAATCTTATTTTAGTCCTTTATTTTTTTATTTTCTATTTTAAACTCTTATCATATAATCTAACTAATCATCTATTATGAACTAAAATTTATATTAAAATTGCGTTTTTTTTTACAAACTATATCATCATAATCGTCTCGTCAATACCTTCGAAATAAGCCCAATATTGAATAAAGTTATATTATATATTCTATTATATAAAGATAATACTTTTATTTCAATTTTCGAAATTGACTATTCAATAAACCATTATGAGGTTAATTGATTGAACACATATGATTAAATTGATGTTTACGATGATGTATATAAAAATCGGGCAATTGATACATACTTCGCGCTGCAACGCGCGCAGGTCCGTTTCTAGTTGGATATTAACGTAATATGTGTCAGTTTTATTATCTTAATACATTAAGTTATTGAGCATTTCAATAAATAATCTTATTTTGTGTCAGTTTTATTATCTATTAATTGATTACAATTTTATGATTTTACGAGTTTCTAAGTCGCAAATCAAATGTATAAAATTTAAGGTCAATTGGTCGAAAAAATTTAAAGATATTGGCTCAATGATAGTGTTTTCAAACCCACAACAAATTAAAATAATAAAAAAATCAATATTAACTCATTTTATATGTATTGAGGAGAGGATTATAATGATATAACTTGTAAAAAAATAATAACATATTTTCTATAATATATATTAGTTAATGTAAGATTGTGTATGTCAATATGATAATGAAGTAAAATTGAATATGAAATGATAGAAATAAAATTAAATAACTAATTATATGAATATAAAGTGTATCTTAAAAATAAAAATAATTTTATTTTTTTATAATCATCTTGAACATAAAAATGTTATAGTTTTTATAATTTTACATGATGTATTAAGAATTGTACCTCTTAAATAAATATAGATTACGATGCAAAATGTACAAGTTTAAAAAAATCTTGATATATAATTCTTGAAACATCTTTCTATATACTTATGATACTTTATAATATTATATAATTAAAAAATATTTAATAACAAAGTTATTTTGAAAACATCAATGAAATAATTATAATCTAGCATTCAACCTTAAATTGGGGTTATACGGACTTTTAGCAACAAGATTTATTCCGTCGCTAAAGCCGTCGCTACTGCTCTTTTTTCTATTAATGCATCCGTTAGTTGGTAGTTATTGTTTCATTCACTTAGTTTGATTTTAATTGCTTCATATCATATTCTCTTCCTTACTTTTGTACCTTTGGGATAACCTTCTATGCATAATTTAACTCATTCCTTACTCATAACTTAACTTTTTATATATATAGAGTCAAGTTCATTTAGAAACCAAAAAAAGAGTAAAAACCGTAGAAACTCATGGTTTCATAGCTTAAATCAACGAAAACTTTTCGTAGAGTTGTTTAATATGATGCAAATGTTTCATATAATTCATTTTTTGATGTTCTTTTTTGTAAAAATAACAAGGTTTCATAGGATTAAAGAAAATACATAGAACAGTTTCATAAGCATAGAAAAATGTATGAAACCTTTTCATTTTTATATAAAAAACACCAAAATATGAAACAATTTCATCAAAAAATAAATTATATGAAACATTTGCATCATAATTAATAACTTTATGAAGAGTTTTCGTTGATTTAAATCAAAAAACCATCAGTTTGTAAGATTTTACTCTTTTTTTGGTTTCTAAATGAACTTCCCTCTATATATATATATATATATCATACTTATAAGTAGGGATGACAAAAAACCCCGAACCCAACGGGGAAACCCGAACCACGACTATGTTCGGGCCGGGTCGGGTTGCAATATTTCGAGATGGGGTCAGGTACGGGGAATATATCGGGGATTTCTTCGGGTTCGGGTTCGGGGACAGGGCAAGGAATCCCCGCCCCGCCCCGATATATTATTTAATATAAAATAAAATATTATATATATAATATATAACTATAAATATATATATATATATATATATATTTATGTTGTTTATTTAACAATAAACTTGTTTAAATTTAAGTAGTAACTAATATCAAGTTAATTTTTATATTATTTTCCAACATTTTTTTATTTTGGAATTTATTTTTAGTGATCGGGTGGGGTTCGGGTTCGGGGATAGGGGATGCCCCATCGGGTCGGATTCGGGGACGGGGCATAAAAAAATCCCCGACGGGTAACGGGGCGGAGACGGGGATGTATTTTAGTTTCGGGACGGGAACGGGGAATGCAAAATCCGTCTCGAACCCGCCCCGTTGCCATTCCTACTTATAAGGTTATCCTGTATATTCTTAATCTAGCATTCAACCTTAAATCAGGGCTATACGGACGACCTGATATTCATCTCAATATAACAATTACAACTCTCTTTTTAACATTCATGTAAATCCTCAGATGTTACAATATTTGATATGACATTTATTGAAAAATAAAATACTAAAACACTCGTGCTTCACATTTCTCTTTATACCACAAAGGGAATATGAGAAAAGAAAGAAAAGAAGGATATGTGTTGGAAACTTGGAACCTAAATTATGCATAAATTCTTCCTCCTTATAACTTAGCTTGATTCAAGTATTTCGCGATTAACCACGCATCTGCGTAAAGTATCATCTTTTGTATGTTGTAAACTTTTAAAAACGATTCCTTGGACAAGCAACAAGTTCTAAGACTGCTTGTTTTATTTTTAAAAAAAGATCTGAAAACCTTTTACTGTCTTTTGAAAATTTTATCTTTTAGATGTGAAATCAGACTCCTTACCCTTTGTTCTTGGAACGTAATTAACAAGTTGATAACAGGTTCACCAACCATATGCTATATTGCTATATATACTTGGAATGGTCTCATAGTTGATATATAACAGGTTCAACAAACCATATACGGTATCATCATAATCAGGGCCGTTCCTAGAGTTTCAGATGCCCTGTGCGAAAATGCAAAATTATGCCCTTATGTCTATATTTTATGCCGATTTTTATTAACTAAACAAAGAGTAATAAGAATCAAAACCCCAAATTACAAAATATAAATAAAAATAGAAGGATAAAAAACAAGAAAAACTATAATTAGTTTTAACTAAAATGGTAAATAATTAGATTAAAGTTATCAAAAGAAATATGCAAGTTAGCAAGTTTATAAATATCAAGACTAATAAAAACTGTAAGGTCATTGAAATTGATAAGAAGAAAATAGTGAGTGTAATGGTGCAAAAAACAACAATGACTAAATCCTAAATTCCTAAGCATAGGCTGCATAGCAAGTTAATTGATGTTCTGATGCACATATGCAATCCGCCAATTTCTCAAATCCTTTAATTGATGCAAAAGCAAGTAACGTTGATGGAATAATGATGAATTCCACTAAATCAAAATCAACTAAACTAATAATGTAATATAATACTATACTTGGGAATTGTATAGAGCCAAACTCATAAATTATTAAAACTAATTACCTACACTAATAGCATTATATAGAATTTTGATGCCCCTTAGGCTTTGATGCCCTGTGCGGTCGCACGGGCTGCACGGCCCCAGGGTCGGGCCTGATCATAATCTCTGGAAACGGGGATGGCCTCGTCTTCTAGTAAATACCCAAAACCAATTTACAGGGATATCAACTTTAACACCATCCCGAAACGCAATGAGTACAATGTTTTGGGTTGGAAAACGCTGATAGATGGGTTGCTCGAAAACAATGGCGTCATTGGCTACATTGACGGCAGCATTAAGCCACCACCGGAGGGTGATCCAGATTATGCAGAGTGGAAAGAAATAGACGATGGTGTGAGAGATTTGATCATGTCAGCAATAGGAGATGACTTCCTAAAACAGAATTCTAGTTTAATCACCACAGCAAAGACGGCCAAAGATTTGTGGGATTCAATTACGGACGAAGAACCTTTTTCCTTGATGATTCATGCTGATCGATGTAAGATGCATGCTCCACCTTCCTTAACTCGATCGTTTTAATTAATTGCTCTTGGAATTCAATCTTTAATTTTCCAAGCCAGATTTGGTTATTTGTTTAATACATATAGTAGCTGCTAGCTAGCTAGTGTTTAATTAATTAACCAGAAAATTAGCCGCTTAATTTAATCAATTAATTACACATGCGCGCAGGGTCAAACAAAGACGAAGAGATGTCAAATTATCTTCGTTATTTGCCACTACACAAGGCTGCTGTGGAAGGAGACACCAAGGCCTTGGATGAAATACTAAAGAGGGACCCAAGTGCGGTGCGTGCTGTTGTGACAGGAGCCTCAGAAACAGCGTTAATGGTGGCAGCTTCGATCCAAGGTAACCAGGAGTTTGTGAAGAAGCTCATAAGACTCATGTCACCAGAAGATTTGGCTATGCAAGATTGCTTCGGACGGACTGCTCTTAGCGGAGCCATTTTGGTGGGTGATGTGGAAGTGGTGAAGTTAATGGTCGAAAAGAATACTCATCTTCCTAATATTAGGGATATGGATAATAAAGTACCCTCTTTAATGGTCCATACTATCACGAAAATGATGCCGTGGTTCGCTACCTGTTAGATGTCACAAAACAAGACTATCTTACTAACATTCAAGGTTTTCTCTTTGTGGCTGGACTCATAGACGCCGGATTTTTTGGTGAGTTATATGAACATGCATGCAAATTAAAAGATGATAGCATTTGAATTTTGCATTTAACTAAGGTGAATTCTATAGATCTCCACTCCCTTACAAGTGGGACCCAGTGGATTTATGTGAGTGAGGGCCGGGTGGGGAGCAACCCCTTAATTAATTATTTTAATTGCAGATCTGTGTATCGATTTGCTTGATGCGATTCCTTTTTTGGCTCCCTCACCTCACGATCTCTTAACTCTGAAGCATTCAGCGTTCCCCAGTGGCACAAAGTTAAACTCATGGCAAAGCTTCATATACTCCCGTAAGCACATCACATTATATATATTTTTTTGTTATCAGTATGTGTGCTTAACTGGTTATATATATATATATATAGATCTACCTAATGAGGAGCTCAAGAACCACAATAGAATTGGATTCAGTGATGTTGAGAATCCTATGGAGGAAATCGACAAAGGTAAGAAGCACAACGATTTTCCTCCTGTGATACATAAATTAGTTAAGCTTAATTAATTTAAGTTTTTCATTTCAATTGAGGATTGTCGATTGTAACTTATTACATCTATAAGTATGTTTGATCGAAATATACAAATTAATAATAACCAAAGGTTATTGATATAACTAAGAAAATACACTGAGAATCCACATTTTGAATTGTGTAGGATTAATACATTCTTTTAGACACCGAAAGGGTGCCTGTGCCTTTGAACCATCACATCATGGTTCAGCTATGGTGGTGGTGTTTTATGAACAATCACACCCTTAATAACTACCTATATATATATATAGGGGTGGGTTCAAATGTGAACCACTTTTTGGTTGTGAACGTGAGGACAACCAAGAGCGCGACACGTGACGGATGACTAGGCATAAATATTGGGGGTGTTTTGACAATATAGCTATGGCAACTAACAATTTGAAATTTGAATTATTAATAGCCTTTAGTTAATAAAATTCATAATTTTAGGAAGTAAATCTCATATGCAAATTGGTGTGTAAATGTTTACGAATTAGTTGGTGTGTATTTTATTGTTCCTCTATATATATATAGGAGGGAAGTTATTTTGTAAACCACAAATAACGTGTAAACCGTGTAAACTCATGGTTGCATAGATTAAATCAATATAATTGATTTATGGAGTTGTTTAATATGATGAAAATGTTTCATAAACATCAAATTTTGATGAAATTGTTTCATATTTTGGTGTTTTTATTCATATGAAACTTTTTTTTGGTTTCAATGAAACTTTTTCATTTCTACGTAAATAAACATTTTCATATGAAACAATGTCATCAAAAAATTTAGGATATGAAACATTTTCATCATATTAAACAACTCTAAAAAAAATTTCATTAATTTACATATGCAACCATGAGTTTACACGGTTTACACGTTATTTGTGGTTTACAAAATAACTTTCCTATATATAGATATATATATATATATATAGAGAGAGAGAGAGAGTCACCTTATTTTACAAACTCATTAATTTGTGCAAACTTTGTAAACCAATCACAATCATTGATTAGTTTAATCAAAGACCATGATTAGATTCCTATATTCAAGGAAATTTGGTTATTTTCAAATTTAAAAAATGAATTGCTAACACATGGTTATTTCCCACCAAATCTCTATGTAACAACCATTTTCATTTTAACAAATATTTAACGGAAATAAGTAACCAAAAAGTTGCGGAAGCTTAAACAAAAAGTTGGAATTACAATCATCCCCAAAATCGGGTCCAATGGAAATAACTTGAAATAAAAATGTCAACTTAGTCTGGTTTGCAAACCTAAAATCTTCCAATTAAAAGAAAAATGTTTAACGTTAATTTCCCAAAATCTCTAGAAACTTCTGAACTGAGCTGATCCGAGTCATCAAGCTGGTGCCTTTCCCTTGTCCTTGGAAGAGGTACCTGACACTAAACCACATAAACCACAACGGGTTAAGCATTAAAGCTTAGTGAGCACAAACCTAGGCTCTATGCATGAACATAAACAACTACTAGCATAAACTGTAAATTGAACATGTATCGTGATCCTTTACTCGAGATGCAATCATCATGAGTATCATGACTAACACTGGTACCAGGCCTCATAAATCCAACTTCCCTAGGGGTGAACCACCACCATAGGTACTATCATGAAAATTACATGTCAGTTACATAGCAACACATACTAAATGATCATGAACATAGCAATCGTGAACGCAGGTTAATGTATAAGGACACACGTAGAAGCTCAAGCACCTATAATACACATACATTGACACACATATCAAACTCGGCCCAAAAAAGAAGCCAAAGGTGCAACCCCGACCCCTAAGCCGAAATGACCTAGCTACGCTAGTCCAATTACTCCCAAACTTCATGGGACATCATGCATTGACATCCCCTAGGGGTTTATGAACCTAGAAACCCCAACCGAGCCCTAAAAGAAGAAGTTGAAATTTCGAGACAGACGGCTCTTCGCGTTCGCGAAGACCCAGGCTTCGCGGCGCGAAGCCTCGCAGCCTTGCTTCGCGGCGCGAGGGCTTCCCCTTCGCGGCGCGAAGCACCTGCAGACCCCAAAAATCACTTTTCGACGGGAAATCGATCCAAGGTCCAAAACCTCACCCTTGCCATCGATTTTTGCACCAAAACTACGCAATTAAACATACCCTTTGATCCCTTAACATAACCCCACGGGTTAGCATCTTAATAACACCGAAACATCCACAATTGGTGACCCAAAGATCACCAATTTCATTAACAATCATAAGAACCCTAACCCTTGGAATTGACTAACAATTTCCCCACAACAAATGACTCTAACAAACAGAAACGACTCATAATTACCTTAAAGGAGACACCAACGATGAATTCTTGCTACTTGCTAAATCGATTGAATGAACCTTCTCTTCCAATTGCTTTAAGAAAACCGCCCTCACCCTAGGTTTCTCTCCAAAGTCGTGAACTGAAGACTGGAAAGGATAATTGGGCTTATAAGTCTACTTAGTTACTTGACATAGTTAACCCCCAACTTTCTACAATAACTTTTAGGCCCTTGCACCTGAAATTTACATAAACAACACCAAAACTTACTAACTTGATCAAAGAGGTAAATTCTTAACGGAAAAGAAACGGGGTGTTACACTCTACATTCTGATTGGATGAAAATGAGTTTACACGGTTTGCACAAATATCGAGTTTGTAAAATAAGGTAACTCTATGTATATATATATATATATAGAGAGAGAGAGAGAGAACGGTTCAAATGAGAAGTGCTAAAAAAATGAGAAGTTGAGAAGAGTTCTTCACCACTCATCCGGTCAATAAAGGCAGCTTTGACCGGTTACGGTGGACGCGATCACGAAGGATTGACGCGATTCATGGAGGGTGGAGATGATTAAAGGAGGGTGACCCTGTCAAAGCTGTCTTTATTGACCGAATGAATGGTAAAGATCACTTCTCTACTTCTCATCTATTTAGCACTTCTCATTATATATATACACTATTTACATAAATAATACTTTAGAACTCAAGTCTTCTCTATTTAATACTTAATTGATTAAACCCAACGTACTTCACATGTATTCCTCTAGTTTCTGTTACTTTCGATTTAATCTACCTTTTGGCATGTTTTATGATGATGAAAACTATATATATACTATTTGCATGTTTTCCCCTAATCCTATAATTCACATCCTTACGCAAGGTGTGACCGCAACGACAAACATGACCCGGTCGTTTTGGGATCTCGCTACAAAATTAGGTATGTTCAACTACAAAATTCGTTTTGGGATCTCGCTCTTTCATTTGCAAGGTTCAAATCTCTCTACGGTCGAATTTCTCCTCTCTATGTGTTGTTAGGCTTTAAATCCCTGTGCCAATGTTTAAGATTGTCTCATGTTTTCGCAAATTAAATGGGTTTTCGTTTGAACCCTTCCATTTATATATATTTGTGTGTAATTTAAAAGGGAACAAAACCTTGGGCAAAGAGGCATGCTAAGTTTTGAAATGAACTAATTAACAATGCAGTGCCAGAGGTAAAGCGCATGCAAGAGTTGAAAAGGAAACATGCACAAGCTCTTCTACTGTTTAGACGCAGTTGCTACTTACTAACACAAATGCCTAGAAAATTTGTTCGAGATATTATAGGGAGTTCATTAAAAAGGGCAGCAGAGATGGGGAACGTTGAGGTCGTTGAAGAGATATTGACAACCTTCCCAAATGCCATTTATTTACGGGATAAATTGGGGCGTGGTGTCTTTCATATCGCAATTGCAAACCGCCGGGCTAAAGTTTTCAACCTCATATATCAGACCACCAACCTCCATAGACGTGTCTTGCACCAGCATGATAGCTCACGAAACACCGCTTTGCATTTGGCTGCACAATTGGCTGGAGAAACTGAGAATGAAGCTGCTCTCAACCTCAGAGCAAGTGCTCCTGGTCCAGCCCTTCAAATGCAACGTGAACTACAATGGTTCAAGGTATACATTATAGGCCTGGTTGGGTTCATCTAGATGGTATGCACTTGTGCATACAAGAAATTTGTAACATGCACATGTGCATAAAAACCAAAAAACAGTTTAATTTACTTGTATGCACAAGTGCATACCACCATGGGTGTTGTTCCTTAGTTATCTATCTATCTATCTTTTTTTTTAAGGTTTTCCCCTAAAAGTCTTGTTTACTCTATTAAAACAACTACTTATGGTTAACGCTTTAAAAAAATCCATTTTGTTGTAGTACGCAAGTGTAATATAAGTTGAAATGGTTTATACGCATAATGAATAGTTATATTATATATAGGAAGTTGAAAGACTATCACTCCCTCAAGATCAAGAAAAAAGGAATATTGATAACAAGACACCAGCAGTGATATTCAATGAAACACATGAAAATCTGGCAAAAGAAGGAGAGCAATGGATGAAAGATAGAGCCAACTCAGGGCTAATCGTAGCAACACTCATTGCTACGATCGTGTTCACCTCTGCCATCACAGTACCAGGCGGAAACAACAGCAATACCGGGTTGCCAGTATTCGCCCAACGACCCATGTTTGTGGTGTTTGCCATTGCAGATGCTCTTGCTCTCTTCACGTCGGTTTGTTCCATCTTATTGTTCTTGGGAATCTTGACTGCACGATATGCTATCGAAGATTTTCTCTACTCCCTACCAAAGAGATTGATGCTGGCCCTCATCATGCTCTTCTTATCGATCATGTGCATGATGGTGGCATTTGCAGCCATTGTGTATCTGGTATTTGGAGATGAAAAGAGATGGGTTCTTGGGGTTGTCTCTTCATTAGCTTCTATACCCTTGCTTCTCTTTGTATGGTTGCAGTTTAAACCTCTTTGGGACATCATCACTTCTACTTACCGGCTCCAGATATTCAAGAAGCAGGGTGATAATATTCTCTTTTAAAATTTGGGTTCTTATGATTGTTATTTTGAATGTTTACTTCAATTTTATGTGTGTAAGAATAAAGGTCGATCGGGAGATCTTCATGTCACAAATAAACGTTATAAAAGCATTCTTACCAATGTTTGGATATAAATAATACAAGAAAAGTTATTTTGGCTTTTTCTTATTGCTATTTGGTATACTTTCTTCAATTTTATGTGTGTGACAACCGACAAGTAGGTGGCAGTTGTTTTTAAGAGGTGTTGAAATTTGGAATTTGATTTTTACTTCTGACTTTTAAGAGGTGGTGTTGTAGTATGAAATCTGAATCAATAAAATTGGTTGTTTTTTGTAAACCGACAAATGTCTAGACACGTACAATTATCTATTTCATCCCTGAAAGTTCATCTTAAGCACGTCAATTGAAGTGGGTATCGATGATCAAAAGACGAAACAAAAAAAAGAAGGATGTTGGCAGATTTGTGAGGCCAAGGAGTTTTAATCATATCTCTCACACCGAAACCCTGATTTAAGTGATTCAAAATGTGTTGGAAAGCTAAGACATATATCTATGATTTTCGTGTTTCGTGTTTTTGCAAATTCGGGGTGCATCTGGATAAAACCGACGTTGAAATGGAAAAATTGGTGTTAGACAGAAATAAGAGGTAATGAAATTGATAGGATACCACTTAAATTATCAGAAGAGATTAAGGGTTAGGAGACTCTAAAAAGGAAAAAACAAAACAAACAGTTTGAATCGACTTATAGGTGATCTTCATGTCACAAATAACGTTACGAATCATTTTCACTAAAGTTTGGATATAATTAAGGGTGTGCATCGGTTGACATCCAATTGATGTAAGTGGAACCAAGCCAATCCGATCATCCTTTGGATATTAGATTTTTTCAACCGAACCATCCAATCATCTAATGAACATTAGATTTTTCTAATCCAATGGATGATTGAATTGGCTAGGTTTCATCCATTGGATGTTCTTATTGGATATTCATCCAATCAGATTAAATCAGATAACTACTTTTCACGTTTCTCGTATCCATCCGAACTTCTTGCAAAACCCAACCTATATGTATATAGCGTTAATTAAAGGAATAATGATTTTAATAATAAGATTTTAGAAAAGAAATGGCAAAAGTAGAACGTAACCCATCCGCCAAAGACAAAGTCCAAATAGAAAAGGATGCCTCATCGCTGATAGTCAGTCAGTCATAGGATACATCGTTTGAAGGACATAAAGACAAAGCCGCCCAATAAGTGGCATGCCCCACAAATATTTAACTGTTATTAGTTTTTTAATTTAGATACACATTCAGCTCAATACGTATACATAAATATAAATCTTAACTATTTAAAGAGTTATTTTAATTGAATCTCAAACATTAAATAAGAGTTCAAAGAAAGTAGGGAGTTACAAAAAATTGAGAATGTATAACCATGTCGTACAAGATACCAAACACGGTTTTCAGAAGAAAAAAAAATGGAGTCATGTTCATCGGTGTGAGAATATGTGGAACCCCTAGATTAATCTCCAAAAGAGCCCTTGAGGAGAGAAGGGGGGTTCCAACATATATACTGAAGATTTGGTCCAAGTCTAGCCGATGTGGAACTCTAACACACCCCCTCCAACAGAGGCTAGATAGAGAGCCTAGAAGGGTCACGAGAGGACCAGGAGATGTGGTACTCCGATACCATGTAAGTTTGTGGGGTTCCAACTCAAAACCAATTGGCTATGAGTAGAGTAGCCCAAGACCCTTATAAGCACATTACAAATTCACTTTGTGTCCAATGTGGGACATTGCTCAACACGCCCCCTCACGTGTGGCGTTCTTTTAGCCTAACACGTGGATACTTTGGGTTACGTGGAGTCCGTGCGGCCCTTTTTTTTTTTTGGACCAACCACGGGTGAACCTCGCTCTGATACCATGTAAGTTTGTGGGGTTTTGAACGTGTGGCGTTCTTTTAGCCTAACACGTGGATACTTTGGGTTACGTGGAGTCCGTGCGGCCCTTTTTTTTTTGGACCAACCACGGGTGAACCTCGCTCTGATACCATGTAAGTTTGTGGGGTTCCAACTCAAAACCAATTGGCTATGAGTGGAGTAGTCCGGGACCCTTATAAGCACATTACAAGTTCACTTTGTGTCCAATGTGGGACATTGCTCAACACGCCCCCTCACGTGTGGCGTTCTTTTAGCCTAACACGTGGATACTTTGGGTTACGTGGAGTCCGTGCGGCCCTTTTTTTTTGACCAACCACGGGTGAACCTCGCTCTGATACCATGTGAGAATATGTGAAACCCCTAGATTAATCTCCAAAAGAGCCCTTGAGGAGAGAAGGGGGGTTCCAACATATATACTGAAGATTTGGTCCAAGTCTAGCCGATGTGGGACTCTAACAATCGGATCCAAAAAGAAATTCTTAAGAGTACATTTTTAAGATAAGTTTGTTCAATGTGTTTTGAACCTAATTCTACCGTTTTGATTGATTTTTAAAATTATTTTTAGTTGACTTTAAGGATCTTCTTTAACCATTTAGCC
This sequence comes from Centaurea solstitialis, assembly GCA_030169165.1. Taxonomy (NCBI): domain Eukaryota; kingdom Viridiplantae; phylum Streptophyta; class Magnoliopsida; order Asterales; family Asteraceae; genus Centaurea; species Centaurea solstitialis. The sequence continues at coordinate 8,715,554 of CM058046.1, forward strand.
GCTTAACTTCTTATAATAAGAACGATTTAATCATTTTACACCGAACATTTAACAAATGTGAATCTTACATGTAAACTCAACTTCTATTTTCATCTACAATATACTAGATTTAATTGATTACTATTTTTATTTTAGATGAGGGAGGTTCATACGAAAAATATAACTTTTTAAGAAAAAACGAGATGCAATCTCAACCACTTATCTTGGTCAACAAATACGGTTTTGACCGGTCCCCTCCTTTAATAATCTCTACCCTCCCATAAATCGCGTCAATCCTCCGTGATCAGATCCATCTTAACCGCGAGACGAATGACTGAGATTATTCCTCACTTATTTTTAAATTGACATGTTTCACGTTTGAACTTTCCCCTATTTAATCATATTAATCATACCAGCTCTTTTAAATGGTATTAGCAATCAATCGACGGTAATACCTAACAAGGATTATATATTCATCCTTTATTAATTAAGGATTTTAAACAATATATATGAGGACATAAACATAAAACACACTTTTGATTTTTCTTTAAATTTATAAGAAAATAAGAAGAAAAACTAAACAATAATTCAATAAATATAATAAAAGTTGTCTCCTTTTCATATATCGTTTCTATACTTTTTAAGACCCGGCCCGAATAAAACCGGACTAATTGAATTCATTCCCCCAATCTCCCACCCTCTCTGTACCCAAATAATAAACCAACCAACGGCTGTGATCTCATCTCTCATCTCATCTCAGATCAAATCTTCTCCAGTTTCGCAGCCTTCACCACCGGATTCGCCCTCGCGATGGCCTCCTTCCCCATGGACTTGAAATCGAAGCTGCATCCATGCTGCTCGGGGTACCGGTGCGTACCGCAAAACGTCGTTCCACACCGGCACGTGAAGCCGGTGAGCCCCACGCGCCGCCTGCACGAACCGCACCTATTCTTCACCACCGGATCTGAAACCGCCGCCGCCTTACCGGAAATCAACAGATCGGAGGAAACGGAAGAAGGTGCGATCACCGGAGAAGAAGATATAGAAGAAGAAGAAGAAGAAGATGTTTCCGGTTGCTGTTGCTGTTGATGAGATAGGCTCTTCTCGACGGCGATCTTAGCCTCTGAGATGTGTTGTTCCTTTAAGCAACGATCCTTGTAGCATTTGGAACAGAGATTGAGCGTGGTAGGGCTTCCGAAGAAGCCGCAGTTGTTAGCGCATAGCGTGTGGTTGGTTGCTTCTTGCCAATTCTGTTCCTCCGCCATTGTTGTGTTTGTGTTTGATTGATTGAAGGTGTTTGAAAGGAGAAGGTAAAACCGTGAGCGATCGATTGAGATTGAAATCAATCGCTCAAATCGCAGGAGATTAGCAGAACCTAGGGTTAATAATTGAAATACAAAAATTCAAATTCAAAAGAAGAAGAAGAAGATGTATGATTGCTAGAAGAGAATTGAAAGAAGAAGAACGTACCAGAAGAATGTTGAAATTAGGGTTAGATGAAGAGGATTGGATTGAAATTGTGGGAGATGGGGGAAGAATTGGGGGGATGGAGATATAAGGTGTTTGTGAAAAATAATAAATGTGGAAAAGAAAAAGAAAAAGAAAAAGAAAAAGGAATAAAAGGGTGGAGGTGGTTTGGTATTGGGATACGTGGTTAAGGGAAGATTCCTAGAAATGGCTTTCTACCTAGCCTTTCGATGCCTTCTTTGACTTGTTTTCAAGATTATTTTATTTATAAACTTATTAATAATAATTTCTTTTAATTATTTACTACTAATATTTTATAACATTAAATTTTGATTTAAACGTGAATAAACCTTCTTATTAATGAAGGAATATAGTTTGTTAAAAGAATTTGGTGTTACAAGTTGTTGAAATCTCTAACAGCTTGGTTATCTTATTATCTAAAATAATTTTTTTGGAGAAATCTGTAAATATAAAAAATTCTTTAAATTTTCTAAATGAAAAAGATAAATATTATTTTAATATTTTTCATGAATAGGATAAGTGATTGTTTAAAAGTTTTTAAAAAATTTATTAAAATAATAAGTATAATATAGATTTTAACAATATGATGATAGATTACCTAAACTAAAAACATAATTAGAGATGACTAAAAAAAGTATTAAAAGTTTTAACCTTTTAATTCTCTAATTTAAAAAAAACTATTAAAAAGTTGTTAAAAAGACGTTTTTAATATCTAATAAATCAATCTTACTAAAATGTGTTGGTTGGAAGTTGGGATACATAGAGTAATTTGTTCATGCTGAAATAAATTATATAACTTTTAGTTGTAAATAAGATAGGTGCAATAAGTTTTAATAAGATTTGCAGTGTTTGTCTTTTCGAAAAAAGGATTTATAGTTTTTTTAACAGTAAAGCAAACATATATTATTCAAAAATAAACATTCGATACACCGGAAGCCAATAATAACGAAAAAAAACAACAAACGCTGCAGCAATGCGCCAAAACAAGGGCAAATAAGCATGATAAAATAGAACAACAAAGCGGAAAGCTTATAAACCAACCAATCTAGCATCAACAGCAATGAGCCAAAAAACAGTAATACAACAGCTACCGAACCTTCAAACAGAAAAAGATTGTAGTGTTTATAATCGTTTGAATCACTCCTTGGAATTTGGATTTGAGAACCCTAGTACTGTCATTTATTAGATGGATTACATAAATTTAGATGAAATAATTATTAGAAGTTTTGTTTTAATTATTAATATAATGATTGTTTATTTTAAAGGTTGTTGCATAAGTTCACTTCATTAAGCACATGATCTTGTACAAGGACATTGTCAAGAAAATTCCTCTTTGCCGGTCCTTATATTTAGCCTTCGCATTAATTGTCATATTTTCGACATGTGTCTGTGTGATGTTAGACTATTTTCTATGCCATTTTCTCCACTTAAATACATAATATTTTGTTGTATTGAATTATAGGCACCCTTTTTATTTACATGTAACTAGCTAATATTAAGAGTGTATATATTTCACTTAGTTACCATGCTCTCGATTTTCATTAGCGTACTCTTTTAACATTTATTTGCATTAGAACCGTAAACTCCCTTAGTCATCGATGACAACTATTTGTCTAACGCTCGATGATCAATCCATCAAATAACGAACTCCTTATGCTAGTTTACATTTATCATGAGATTTCTTTGGAAGAAGTTGGTTATATTTTGGATTCAATATAAGTTTCTTTTTCCTGTTTAAATGTACTTCAAAGAAGGCAAAAATGAAGAATTAAAGAGAGAACAGGTTGCAAAAAGTAAGTATTGGTTTAAACTTTGCTATAAGAAAAATTTTGTTTTAAAGAATGTGCATTTTTCTTTTCAAATAAAAGATCAATCTTTTAAACATATGTTTTTTATGAACTAATGACTTTGAACAAAAATAATAGTAGGATATATAGACTTAGAATCAGGTGAGACCAAGCTGTTACTGTGAGACCGCGTGAGACCAATACCTAACGTATGAAACTTCACAAAAAAACACCGTGAATGTACATAAAACTCGAATACGCAAACCTAAAAATCACTTTCGATGCAAAAAAATATCCAAAACAAGTTAAAAAACGAAACATTCACAACTCAAGTTCTGTGAAGGTTACTATATATAATGCGAACCTTCACAAAAAAAAATGCTGTGAAGGTTTCGTTTTTTAAACTTTTTTTGGAATTTTTTTTCGATAGTGTTTTTTAGTATGTTTTAACGATGAATGTTCAATTTTTTTTACCTTCACAAATGTTTTGATGTGAAGTTTCAAGTAAAATATGTTGGTCTCACCGGTCTCACCAAAAAGGTTTGGTCTCACCGGAACTTATCTCAGATAGAGGAACAATCAAATACACACCAAGTAATTCGTAAACACTTACACACCAATTTGCATATGAGATTTACTTCCTAAAACTATGAATTTTATTAACTAAAGGCTATTAATAATTCAAATTTCAAATTGTTAGTTGCCATAGCTATATTATCAAAACACCTCCAATATTTATGCATCGTCAGATCAAAAATTCAATGGTAAATCAATGGTTTAGATTGGTATGTAAGTGTTTTACGAATTACTTGGTGTGTATTTGATTTTTCCTCATCTCGGATATATAATGACATTATCGCATCCATATTTGACAACTAATAGTTGACTTTTAAACGGATAATATTGCATTATTTTAATAAAACCCAACTTGATCAGATTATACAAAAAAATTTCACACCAAACCAAACAAACCCACACATCCCATATTGTAACTTTTATTGATTAAATACGCATTCTCGAATTTTATCCAAAACTACAAACATCATTATTCAATAACTTAGATCTTTGTGTAACGAATTTAACTTAAAAAGTCTCCATAATTAAGAGAGATTTAGAATACAAGTACTAAAGAGTCCCCGAAAACGAATGATCATGACCTTTCTACCCCTAAAAGTAAGCATCATTTTCAAGTCTCGTCGTTAGCCACGGATCACTTTTACAACACCAACATTCAATAAAGCGACCATACTATTATGAAGTGAATGTAATCATGCGCAAAAAGACAGCCCTAAATAAATAATTTACGACACCAAATAATTGTATAGATGATATGCAAAAGAAGAATCAACACCGGTGTAGCCATTCTAAACCCATGGCCCGAGGCCAGTATGAGAGTGCGTTTAATTTGCAAGTGTGAAAGTGGGGGAGGTTGATGAAAGAGTTTTTAAAGCTTTACAAATTTCAATTTGATATGACTAATTTAGTAATTCATCAATCTTGTCTCATCCTTCAGATATCACTTCCGCCTAAAAGAATCATTTTTTTATCCCATTCAGTCCCAATCTAAAGTCCCATCAAACACGTGAGACAAGCACTTGTTTTGCGTACCAAATGCACCCTTAGGAGTTAGGAATCGGTTATGAAGTATTTCAACATCCTCAAGGATTAAAATAGAGTGTTATTCTAACACACCAGAAGGATTATTAAGGAACAAAAGGAGCCTTCATTTGCTTCTGGGTGTGGGTGTGAAAGTATTATTTCATAGTCTCATGGGCCGAAAGAGAACATGTCTGCCTACAATTTATAGCAAACGGTGGCTAACCATCGCTGATAATACATACAAATGGTAACAAAACCGGTCGTGAATAACTTGATACCAAATTAATTCTCTATGATTTTCATCGCTGTTTGTGTCGTTTTCGAGAAGAAAGAACTAGGGTTACCTCACTCCAGCTGGGTTCTTAATTCTCCATTTTCATCTTCAAGATCAAGTTCCTGCTCCACAGATTTAACCTGCAAAACAACCGAGATCCACAAATCAAAACCAAACACTGGAAAATACTAAAGCCATGCAAGACAAATGGGATCCAAGTGCACAGAAAGGAAGACTGAATCATCACGATATCTGTATACATTTGGAACATATTAAGTTCCCATAAGATTTTAAGAGTCGTATGTGCTGTATGTATAAAAAGTTGCAAAAAGATAATAAGTACATAACTAAACGATAAATAGGGAGAGGAGTTGGATGAATCTGACCTCGGGTACATAATGCATGAGCATATTTTCGATGCCTGATTTGAGAGTTACAGATGAGCTGGGACAGCCACTACATGCTCCTTGCATTTTTAGCTTCACGACTCCAGATTCTCTGCCAACGAAACAGGTGACAAATTTAGTTTGGTTTATATGGATCTTAATTTATGCATGTATAATATATATAATCAGATGGTGGAAGCATACGGATCAAATCCAATGTACTCGATATCCCCACCATCATCCTGCACAGCAGGTCGTATACGAGTTTCCAACAGTTCTTTGATCATGGCAACAATTTCCGAGTCATCCTGCAACACATGAGGAAACATCATGACATAGGACTCATAGAATGTAAAGAGTAAATATACACATGAGGAAACATCACGCTAGGGTGCTTAGCACTATTCCTATCAATATTCACAAGAACTGGGGAAAGGATTAAAGGAACATCTTAGGTGGAGATTAGAAAAGAGGAAAGTTTAAATACTTCATGAATAGCTGTATCCTTAGAAGCTGCTGTACTCGCGTCCAAAAATAGGGGTTCCCCAGATGAGTAGAAGTCCATAATTGCCGCAAAAATCTCGGGTTTTAGGAAGTCCCATGAAGCATCTTCTGACTTTGTTACAGTTACAAAATCTGAACCATAGAAAACACGAGTAATTCCTGCACAACAGCAGAGCATGTTAGTTCAACCAATCGATAATATTCCTCGACTAAATGAACACTTCATCAAGATCTATTAAGGTGGGTCTACTTACAAGTTAGAGCCATAGCAATGTATTATGTATGAAGATAATATATCTATCAGAATACCTGTACGAATAGTCCAACTTACGTTGAAACTTAGCGAAGTTTCTTATTTACATGTTATAGCCTTTATCTAGAATGTACCAGCCTTACGTATTCTTATGTCTAAGCTATTTGCACCTTGGGTCAAACATTGATCTCTGACAATTTGTTATATACTTATATGACAACATTGTGCAGATCATGTTAAAAAAAGCATAGATGTAAAGACATTCATTTCCTCAATTTTTTTTGCAGCAAGTCGCTATTGGTTTCAAATACATTGCCACCGCCAACCAGAGGTACACACTAATTATCAAAGTAATACAACAAAACATTCCAACTGGTCATCATTAAGTTATGCACACGATGATACAAAAACTTTCAGCCATGAAGGCAAGATACATAATAAAAAAATAAGCTCACCATCAATTCCATAGAGGGCCTTTGCCAATGGTGAATTCATAGCTGTACGGGCATTTGGGAAGTCTGCACTCCCAACTTCCATCACCGGTTTCCCAGGATAAAACATCAACGACAAAGGATTAGGAGTGGATTGTGTTTGGATAAACATGGTCCTCCTCTGCCCTGTCAAAATTAATGTCAGAACACACCCATTTGAAAGACTAGATCATCTGCTTTTACTTAACATAACAAAAGCAAATTATTACTACACGGTAAAACCATGTAACAACATGATCCATAGATTCCATACCAAAGAATTACACTCGCAAACAGTAAGGACGTCTTCACACCATATCATGATGATGGAATAAAAACTAAGCATACAAAAAATATAGGTGTAATAATTATGGTTTGGAGAAACTCCCACTAACCCACTTTCTGAAAGAAGTATGTCCTCTTTTGCCCCTTTAATCACTTCTCAACCAAGAGAATAACAATTCCAATGTTTAACAACCTAAATAGAAGACCTTATTCAAAGACGTTAACTTATCTAGCTCATTGTTCACTCATCCACTCTGAACTACTTTACACATTTATATACTCCTTATGATGTGACCCTAGTGTTCAAAGTCGTGACAAAGCACCTGAAACCAATTGTCCAGCATGATTTACCATGAAATGAGGTGATAATCAACATATTTCAACTTGTTTGAGGTTCAAATGGGAAAAAGATTTACCATGAAATGATTTACCCTAGTGTTCTTATGGTTCTTCTAAATGTATAGGGTAAAGCTCATCCCCAGCTACAAAGTATTTCCGTTACTTGCATTTATTACATGAAGCTTTGGCTCCAAGCTGAAGTTGTGATTGATACCTAACTCATCAGCCATGATAGCCTCATCGAATGATGTTATTACCGTACATGTGTACATGTGTAATAAAGGCGTATCATACGAGCATGAGTATCATATGTCAAATCCTAAAAACAGCAATTAACAAAAGTAGAACACATTTAAATAGGACGGGATAAATATATATCGTGTTTTTAATCGTCGCTGCACATTATAATACTGCAAGCCTTCAAAGTATTCTTGTCTTCCAGTGTTGTGACAGATTGGTTATCCCTCGGGGGTTCATAGCGTCCTAACCGAGTTCGAGCCTTCCCGTGCGCATGCCTGGGGACATTTATGTGGGGCCATGTTTATCCCGCAAAATTGCCGGGGATTAGTAAGGCTTTGGCCCAGACACCCTTCCAAAGAAAAAAAAAAGTTCTTGTCTTTGCACTCAAATTATGAAAATACCATAGCAGTTGCCTAAGTAATTATCCCCATTGGTCAAGAATTTGTAGCATGACATCTTGGATTGCAAGTTACATTGGTGAACTTAAAGAAATGCCGATTTCTTCCATATGCCATATACTTGCTACTTTATACAAGATGTCTATCTTCCATAGCAACAAGCAAATTCTCATTAATGGCCTATCTCGACACAGAGCATCTACCTGGATGCACCCTAGCCTCATAACCAGTAGAGAATCATTTACGAAGAACATTGATCTGGCTTACTCTAGACAAAAGATTTGCTTACTGTTGTCTACTACATGTGGGCTTTGGAAGCTTTACGAGTTCTTTTTATCAAGGCGTTGTTTGATTTCTTCTCCAATTCTAATTGTATCCCTTCCCTTCTTATGATGTTTCTCCCTAATCCAAGTCTTATCGTATCGATAGTCCTCGAGACAATGATGGTATTAATAAGATCTCTTCTAAAGAAAAAATAAATTCCTTTTCAAAGTAATTTAGGGCACCCAGTGTTAAAAAAATCTTCTTTCTACTTATTGGAATAAAGCTCGATCATTTGGTGATAAAGTAACTGAATTTAAACTTCACACTTTGAATTCCAGCTCAAAATTTCTCCAATTACCAAACAGAAAGAACAAGATCATAAAAAACAGTTTAAACATCAATATACAACAGAAAACACAGGAAGAATTGGGATCATAAAAATCAGTTTACAACATTAATACATAATTCATAATAATAAACACTTGCATAGATGTAAATTGGAACCAACTAACCTGCGAAATTAACTAAACCAGATGACGCATAGGGGAAAACAGGTCTAGAAGTGAACGATGTGAAATGAGAAAAAACATTATTGGAAGAAGAAACGGATAATAGACGGCGAGAAGCAGCGCCGGAATCAACGTAGGGTTTCAATCTCCGGCAAAGAAGGGAACGTTGCCCTGCTATCAATCTCGGAAAACCCCTCATCACCACCGCCAAATTCCTTCGTAGCTCTCTTTTTTCAATCTAAAGAAGAAGAAGAGATTATTATCGTTTCAACAAATTGATTTCAGTGCGGTTGTTTATGGAAACTCTGTGATGATGGCGGTGGCGTATTGCGACATTTTAAGCTTGTTTATTCCCATTTTGTCCTTCCGGCCACGGAGGCTATTTCTCCAAATTTTCTCTAGAATTTTTGGGTAATTATGGTTTTAGTCCCTATGGTTGATATTAATTGGGTTTTTGTCACTATAGTGTGATAATTATTTGAGTAAAATACAAATTTGGTCCCTGTGGTTTACCAAAAGTCTCATTTTTGGTCCCTACAGTTTAAAAAGTACACATTAGCCATCCGAGTTTACGATTTGGTCAAATTTTGGTCCCTTTGACTAACGGCTGTTAAATAAAGCCGTTAGTCTAAGGGTAGTTTCGTCTTTTTATCTTATTTTTGTCTTTTTGCTATTAAAGAAAGATATTTACTTCTTTTTTTTAAACCCACGTGTCCTTCTCTCTTTCACCTATCATCTTCTTCATCTCTCTCTTTAACTCCATTTCTAAAACCTATATATATATACATATATCTATTATCTTCTTCACCTCTCTCTCACCACCACCACCACAGGGACCAAATTTGTATTTTACTCTAATTATTTATTGAGTAAATTGCATATTTGGTCCATGTGGTTTACATTTTATTGCATTGTTGATTTTTATTTTGAAATAATATAGAAAATGTCTTTGTGGTTTATGCTATATCGCACTATTGGTTCATGTGGTTTACAATTTATTGCACTGTTGGTCCTTATTTTGCCGATAGGATTAGGGACCAACAGTGCAATATAGTGTAAACCACATGGACCAATGGTGCAATTTAGTTTAAACCACAGGGACCAACAGTGCAATATAATGTAAATTGTATGGACCTTTTCCATAATTATTTCAATATAAGGAACCACTGGTGCAATAAAATGTAAACCACATTGACCAAATATATAATTTACCACAAGCTATCGACTTCTATAAATGCCCCTATGTATATAGGGGACGGGTTGAGATATCAGTAAAGAGATAAATTACTCTGATAAAGTTATGAATGGATCTTCACTATTATGTTAATCATAATTAGAGATCAAAAGATGCAATGTACACCAATGCACCGAACTAATTCTCATGAGAAGCTCAATTTATGGATGGGCATGAGATTAAAATTGATCAAGGGTTAATATAAAGTATTACGTTCATCATATTGATCTCATATTAATACTATTTTAAATTTATTCTATGTTTATGAGCTCATCAATATTTTTGTGTACTTCCAATTCTAAATTCACACATTCAAATGCAATATGCACCAAACCACATGGTGGATTTCCTTTGCAAACAAAATCACGTTGGATTAGTTATTTTATTTGGTACTTTGTACTACTAATGAAGTAGAAAACATTGTATGCATATTGGTTTGTAAGTTGACCAAGACATGGCAAAAATGAATAATTTAACAATTCACAAATATTGCATCAACTCTCTTGTTTCTGTTCTACTTGTATTTTTGTCTCACTTATGACTTAACCATGTCCCATCTCATGTTTAACATCACGATAACACACGAGATAATGATTCTCATTTCATTTTGTGTAATTTTTGAGTGTGACAAGACACTACCGAGTAGAAACAAGACACGTTTTAGTAACATCAAATTAAAAATGCTAAAGATTTATATTTTTTTCATCTGTCTACCTTATTCTCATGCGTGTCCATTCCAATCCAGTCCCGTTTATGCCCAAATCTCAAAGGTGGTTTTCATAAAAGAGGGCATAGTTGCAAATAATAATAAACACAAGGGGTGAAAGTGTAATTCCATGTTATAGCATCATGAGATGTAAGTGTACACGACACGTGCGACCGAAGGCGCACTCTTTCCCTCTCGTCAAACCCTATCATCATCTTCTCTGCCTCTCTCTCTCTCTCTCTCTCTACCCCTTTCTCTCTCTATATTTCTCGATTCATCTTTTCCATCTTTCGATTCATGAAATCGATCAAAACCTTCAAATCTAGGGTTTCTTCTCTGATCTCGAACAACCTGAGGTCACTCCCGTCGTCATCAATTTTTTGATGATTACTTCTCCTGCAGTCAATCCTAGATTCATCATCAATCGCTCCTCTACAACCACCGTCACCGCCACCGCCACCGCCGCCATGGCGGGCTCAGTGGACGATCTCGGAGGAGTTGGACCAGCTCCGCCAGATTCATGGGAGGTCGCCGACTTAGACGCCACTATGAGCAGGTTGATGCTATCTTCCAAGCGAGAAAACAACAACAACTCCGATTTGACTACTGATACTACCACCACTTCTTCTCCTTCTCCACCGCCTTCGGAGTTTGCTTCTGCTTCCTCAGTTCCGGTTAGGTCATCGTCTGGCGGTGTGTTGGAGAATTTGGTGAATTCTGTTGATCAGTTTCTTCGTGAAGCTTTGCAAAACCCTAGGGAGCGCCTTTCAGGTGTGTGCACAGTTTTTTCTTATATATATGTTTTTGTTTTTATGTAGTTTTTTTCTGAAGGTTATATGTATTAGGTCATTGTTTTAGAAAGGCTTGATTTCATATTTTGGTGATAGGCTGCATTGATTGGCCTTAAATTGGATCGTTTAACTTAGCGTGAAGATTAGGCTAACCCTTGACCATTGGTTGTATAATATGTTCAACCTTCAGTGAGAATGAATGTGATTTTGACATGCTTTGATTTATCTGAATGGTGGTTGAAGTTTTAGAAAATGCTTTAAGAAATAGGAGTTGACATTATGCTTGCCGAGCAGCTGTAAATAAATAAAGGACAACAAGAGTTGTGTTTCCTTGATTGGTGTTTAAAATCATCGCGTTTTTAACAGTTTCTGCGCGTCTGTCACATTATGATGTCATGTGACTATATATAACAAAGTGTTTGATGAATGATGATTTCAAACTAAGCTCAAAATAAAATGGAGGCAGAGACAATTTTTTTATAGATGAAGTAGACCGTTGAGTGAGTTAGTCCACTTAAATCATGTTCTATTATGAATCCTTCGTCATTCAAATGTCAAAAAAGTGTACTTGCTTTGTTGACCTTGGTAGGCATAGACTTCTAGCTAGTCACTTTGGCTTTCTGATTGTGGCTGTAACGATGAGATGTTCAGCTTGAACCACATGGGAAGTTTTTGCAGAATTTTAGTTGGGCTGGTTATAGTTCTCTAATGACATTGGTATAAATTGCCTCAAACAGACTCTTATACCAAATTACCAATGCCGTGTATAGCCTTATGACCAATGTCCAGTGTAGCTTTTTATACATATCAATGATTTCATGGTGATGTTTCTTTTGTTAGGAGGAAGTAAATTTTACATCTGCAGAATGCTTTAGGGTAGATTTATTAATTTTTGTTATATCTCGTAATTCCTTTTTATCGCTGTTGGTGTACACATCAGTATGTGCATGTGTGTATACTTGGTTTTGCTTACTTTTTTTCTTCTTGCGACAAGAAGGAAATTTTGTCCTAAACTGGTATATATATAGATGAAACCTCGAGAACTGAAAGAAAGAAGAATGAGGCTACAAAGGTTGTAGAACCCAATATTGTGCATTTGTGCTTCTAAAATTGCTTTTACAAAACCAATTTTCTATTGGTTTTTATCTTCAACCATGAAAATTTCCTGAGATTTTTATGTTACAATGAAGATTGCATTAATGGTTTATGTGCTGTTTGCATGGTTCTTTTATTGGATTAATTGTTTTTGTGAAGCCATTATTGTTAAGGAGGTTTTATCTGGAGTTTGTTTCCATATTTCACCTATTCGTCGGCCTAACAACGGGCATGCAACTTGATGTCATGTACTCATGTCCACTTCTTTAGTATAGTTTCTGATTGCTTACGCGCTCTGTATAGGACACATTTTCCACTATAGCAACCCAAACAGTTGAAAGATTTGGCATTTGTTAGGATATAATTTTATATTCATTGAGAATAAGCCTGTGTATGTGATGCTATGAGTGAGCAGACCTATTAGTTGGCAGGTGGTTGTAAGAAGGATATACATCTGTGATGAGCGATTACTGTTGTCAACGTGAGTCAGGCATGTGACTAGGTATTTAAATCTGAAGATTACTTGTGCTTACTGCTTAGGTATTAGGGTGACGAGTTGGTAGGCTGACCTGATGAAAGTGATATTTGTTTAGTTCGAATTAATAGATAAAGTGATATACATGAGAACTACTTTCCAAGCAGAAGAGGAATATGCTGTTCATGATTTGAGTTCAAGTTACAAGGATGATTATGAATTTATGTGTTGGTGATTTTTTAAGATTGTGACCTGTTTTGCAATTACATAAATGCACGTCATATGTGTAAAGCTCCACTGTTTTACAAACCTCCCCCTCAGTTGCTATGGTCATCATCTCTTGTCACTTGCATAGGGAATATAATCTATTGTGGGATTAGCCCAACTCTCATCTTTGGCAACAGTGGAACAACAAATAAAAGCTTTTGACTAACCACAGTCTGTGATATGATGCAATTCAGCTTTCTCGGGCTAAAAGCACCTTTCTATGCTGTAATCCTTGGAATCCATCAGGCCTATTGTGGTGGGCTGGTGGTCACCACTAGGGGTTATGAACTGTTCGGTCAATTACGACGGACATCTGGTTGCAACTTCTATTTTTTACAGGAATTGTTCTCTTACGAATCAAATTGAATGTCTTAATTGCCATCTTTGCTAATACCAGATTTTCTGTAAAGCAAAACAAGTTGCTTCCTTCTCTCATACAGTGTCTTACTTTTTCTTTTCAAGTTACAAAATTTACCTTGCTAATCGGGTAAAAGTTTCCATTCATGATATGCTATAAGATTTCATCATTTTAGCCTTAAGGCTCCATGGCTATATTGAATACATACAAATACTGACATGCTATAATGTAATTAACTGATCATCAATATGGATTGGGTTTTTTGAACTTCTATCTCATCATATGTTGCTTTTCTTTTTCTATTGATTTATAAGAGATCAGCATTTTAATTATGTTATGTTCAGTTCTACGGATGGAGCAGGATGTGGAGAAGTTCATTAGAGATCCTTCACAACAACAAATGGAGTTCCAGCAGTTGCCTACTTCATATCTCCGGTTAGCAGCACATCGTGTGGCTCAGCATTATTCACTGCAGTCTATGGTTTTGTTGGACAATACTCTTCCTGATGGGTCTGGTTCTCGGATCATTGTCCGTAAAACATCAGAATGCCGGCTTCCTCTAATTCGTTTGGCGGATATCCCTGTAAATATACCAACAGAAGACCTTAGCAGCAGTGTTGTTAAGGTTGCAATCAAACAGAGGCCTAATAAGCGATCACAGGGAAGTGGTGGAGCAAACTCAAATAATCTGAAGAACAATAGCTTAAAGAGCGTGGAGGAGAGAAAAGAAGAATATAATCGAGCACGTGCAAGAATATTCAGCTCTAGCTCCAGCTCTAGTGGGGTGTCTGGTGGGAAACAAGAGAGTGAGCCAAGGATGCAGGAAGTTATCCAGCATAGTCCTTTGGGGACTTCAAAGATAGAAGAAGTTTCTGTTCCTGGAGGAGCTGATGTGAGTATTGGCCGGGCTTCAGTTGATTCCTCTGCAGGAAGCAGTAGACCAGGTAGAAGTAGGACAGAGAAGGAGCCAATTGTTAGGTCAAGGAGTAATAGTAGAGTGGCCATCTTTCGTGACCGTGAAGTTGAGCGAAAGGATCCTGATTATGACAGGAATTATGACAGGTCTGCATCATCTTTCTTTGCATGCATACTCATACGCATCTCAACTTTTTGTTGTATGCAAGTGTTTTTATCATCTTGTTTCTACAAACTATTGTTGATACATGCTTTACATCTGGAAATTTACTTTAAGCTTGCTCTGACAACTAGACTATGGGTAGTGATGTTATCTTATCTTCGCATAGTTACATCATATTGTGACCATCTGGAGTTCCTGTGCATCATTTATTTCCATGGTATGTTTCAGTTAGCAAGAAGTGCTTTCTTCTTTGTACTTGCAAGGATATGGGTGGCTACATTTGCACTTTCCACGATACCTATAGTAAATATGATTTGTTGATATTTTGTCTTTTTTGGAATATTCCCTGTCTAATTCCACTATCAAGTTGGATCAATATGTACTTAAATTTCATTTGGTATAAAGGGCCTTGCTTATATTTATGTTTTCACTAGATTCTCCTATGATGAGAGTAGAATTTAATCTCCCTCGACTTTTCTCTGATATATATTGTCCTGTGTTTTTGCTTTTTGGTTAGAAAAAGAACTACTTGGAGTGTTAAAAAAGCTATAATTGGCCTGTCTTGGTGTTGTGTTTTTAATTGACCCTACTCAATGCTGTTTAAATTTTGTTGTGATGGGCTCATAGTACATGCCTTAAAAATAGATTTTTGTATCAGGCAGCTTAAGTTAGCTGTAATAGACTAATAGTCTGTGTTTCTCCAGATATGCACAAAGATTTGATCCAGGCTTTGGGTTTAATGGAGGCTCATATCCTATACAGCCGATGTACACACCGGTCTTGAACTACAACACTGAATTTCCTCAGCTTGGTTCAGCGCATAGGTCTCCAATGTCTGCTGAACACCAATCTCATGCACTCCCTCAACATTTACCTGCACCATGGGTTGCACCATCTTCACCTGCAGGAATTGGTTACAGGCCTCCAGATGCCATGATGACTCCATTTAGTCCCAACCATGCTACCCCCCATCCTGCCTCCACACTATATATGCAGTATCCTTGTCAGCGGCCTGGGATGACGTTCATTCATCCTCGTGAACAGGTTCATCAACACTACACACAGGTTAGATGGCCATGTTGGCTAAAGGTTTTTTACAATTGGTTATTACCTGTGTTCCCTAAGCATATGAGTGAAATTGCTAAACTTGAAGCTCCGTTGCTTATTATGGAGCAAATTTTCTAACAATGCATAGTGGATGTTCATCTTGCTGTCACAATTGCAACAATAATGTTTGTAACACATCTTGTGTGGCCGGTTTAAAGAAAAATTAAATGTTTGATATATATTTTACAAATAAATACGAAAAGAGTTTCTTTTCAAAATCTCTCCAACTTTTGCAAAGCCAAGGAGCTTTTATGCAGCGTATCTTATGTTGGGCATAGGTTATCTTTGAGTAATTGCTTTTACATAATTGGTTGGGGAATACTATAATTTTGAAATTCGGAGGGGTATCAAATGCTTGAAAATAAAGCTTTCATCATAATTGTTTTATATCATGATGGTTTCATTTGTGATGTATCTCTATGTGACTAATGCTTGTTGAATGAAATGTGTGTTTGCAGTCTCAGCAGCAGCAATCTGATGCAAGTTTTGGATTAGCCCGGCCCCGGTGAGGGGCTTGGGCCATGCCTGCACCCTGTCGAAGCTACGGAACGTGCTCAACATGCGTCACAGGTTTCTTCCCCCAGATTTTATCTGAGCTGGCAGGGGTGCAGGCATAACCTACTGAGGTTGGGTGGGATGGCCATATTAGCGTCTTGAATATATACATATATTATTGGTCCATTTCATCACCAATCTCGGTCTTTTGAGGGCTTGATGAAGCTCATTGGTCCCAACAACAATTCCATTGTGTTGGATAAGAGATGTATTTTGCCACTAAAGAATGACAACAGGAAAGACTATAGGAGCTCTGAATGTACACTGCTCTTCCAAGCCAAGGTACTTCTTTTATACCATTTTGTTTATTTCTTTTCTTGAATAAAAATGCCATTTTATGCCTCCTTTTTTTAAAAGAAAAGCATTTGTTTTTGACTTACTTACCCGTAACAGATGCTCTGTTGTGTTTTTAACAGCACCAGAAAGCATAACGACATAAATGAAATGAAAGAGGAGTTAGTAGAATGGTTTCTTGGAAGAAAAAGGAAAAGGAACAAGCTCCAATCATCATCACTCTTTTGTTGGGTGAATAGAAGAACAATAGTGGATTCACATGTACAAATCTTTATGTTGGAAGTTCTAAACTTATATATTCCCAAGCATGTCACTGTTTATGGCTTTTATTTTAACAAACCCAATTTCTGCATATTAGTGTTTATGATTGATAGATGTTCTACTTACTGTTTAGGGATGGACCATGGGTGAGGGAGATGTCTCGACTAGCCATTCTAAACATTCAAATTGGTCTCTTAGCAATTTCTCTCCCACTTTTACTAAGATGCCACCACATCCGCTATATCTATTTGTAGACCTAGCTAAAAGACAAAAAAACGATTTGGGTATTTGGCCAGCTTCGTTTTTTCTTGTGTCTTTTTTAGCTAGGTATGCAAACTACGAACCTTGATATCACGGATGTAGGGACATCTGGGCCAATCTGGGAGAGGAATGACTAGAAGACTAACCGTGTGTATTTTGGCTATTTGGGTCAATTTTCCTATCCAAAATGTTCCACACTGGTGGTGTAATTGCTGGGGCCAGTTCACCCCTTTCTGCCATTGGGTTTCAACTCAACCATCATCATATGCTCATCTTGGTTTTGAGGCTTGATGTCTTCAATAATGTTGTCTTAGCATGGCTCAACCTACCAGGGGGGATGTTTATAAAACTTTTACTTGGGAGTCGCACACCAAGCATATTTTGGATGAAAAGTTTAGTGATGGTGTTAATTTTATCAATAAATGCTTACCTGGGTAAACCTTTAGTAAATGGTCCTTAAGTAAGCCTTTAGTAAATGGTCCCTAAGTAAGCATTTACTGAAGAAGGTTTACCCACATCAGATAAAGAAGTATTTATGAATCTTTAATCTCTTATTCTTATCATCCTGCAATGATGCATCGATGAAACCCAAACCTAGGTTTGGATTTAGAAAAAAAGTTAGGTGTTCTTTTTATGAAAGTCTAACATCGTGTTCTTATCGATTTAGGGGGTTTCTGATCTTTTTAGGTTTAAGCATTTAATCAAACATTGTGGAGTACGGAGTGTGAGGGTTTTTCTGAAGAAGTCATTTTGTCTAATGGTGGTTTGTTAGCGATGTAAGCACGACCAAAAACTTTGGTCCCGATTTTGTATTGACCATGGATTGCTTTTGTTGTTGACCAAGATTTGACTTCAAGAAAAGAGAGAGAACGAATATGGAACCAAGTAAGGCAAACCCTATAATAGAAAACCTAAACATAAATAAAAGAAACAAACAACAAGCCTAAATTCAAATGAAGATGGTGTTCAGATGAGATGAAGAGAAACTAAAAAATGGAGGAGGGTGTGGCTATGATTTTACCAGAGATGAAGAACAAAATGGCTGGCGATCAAAGTCTTATTGTGAACTCGCTAGGGTCTCATCGAAAAAGAAGAAGTCACAACTGCCCTGGGTTGGTTTAGGAGAGAAAGTGGACTTTAATAGAAAATATGTAAAAACTGACCAAACTACCCCTCATAAAACTGAATTTAACGAAAAAAGTTAATAGCCTGAGGGACGAAGTTTGTCGAGAAATGACAAACCTCATGGACAAATATGAGAAAATGAAGCTGAGGAACAGAATTTGTCGAGAAATTACAAATGTCAGGGACAAATATAAGAAAATGAAGTAAAGGGATGGAACCTGTTAGAATTAATAAATGTTAAAGGACCAAAAATGAACTTTACTCTAGATTTTATGTTAGCGTGCAAGATCCCCATCTTTTACCTTTTGAAAAAGCCACCCTTCTTATTTTTTTGTTACATTCTTGACGTCTAATCATATAACAATCTAGTACATAAACCTTAAATAATATCTTATTTATATAAAAAGTTAAAACATTATGACATCAAATTATACCAATCTATAGTTGAAGGTATAAATATCTTAAGATGTTTTTAATGGCAAAACACATTGATGATGCTATGTATTGGAAAAAGATGAGAAATAATATTGATTTAGAAGCTACCATCAATCGATTTTGGGAATAAACATAATATGTTCGTGCCAATTAAAAATAATATTCTCGTGTCAAAAGGGTTTATCCCATGAGACCATGATAATTAAGTAAAGAAGATGATCAAGAAAGAAGCATTGAAGCCTCTAGTCGTTACCATAAAACTTCTTTCTTAATCATCTTCTTTGCTTAATTATCATGGGATAAACCCTTTTGACACGAGAATATCGTTTTTAATTGGCACGTAACACATTTTTCAATGTTTGATAAGGAATGCTTCATCGTCATTTTTACAAAGTTTCTCCGCACGATCTTTCTCTTCATAACCGTTACAAAATCTATTAGTCAATCTATTTTTGGCTAAATTTTCAGTTATATAGTATCGAATGTGGTTACCAAATATTCTTTTACTACAAAACAACAAGAATAAGATCTTGAAACATAACCGACATTGGCTTTTGACTATGAATTTGATAGTTCCCCAAAGTTTTATATTTTTACAGAATTCGCTTAAAAACAAAGAATATTAACATATAACAAGATAGAAGCCCAAATGATTTCACAAAGCGTCACTTCCACTAGTTAACATTGTAACTTAAATGATTCCATTTCATGTTGGAACTTGGGAAGGTAAATGTTATAATCATCATTGTAAATAAAACTGAAACTATCTATACATTTAGAGTACGAGAAAAAAACGTGATCATCTTCTTAACTTTCAAGTTGAGCCTGGTTTGAGCCTTCGTCACATGATCCAATATATGGTCATGCCTAGAATGCTTTCACACTCCTTTCTTAAACGTCTTCCTTGCTTATTTATCACGTGAAAAGCCCTTTTGACATGACAACCTCATTTTTAATTGGTGCGTACAGTAACTTTTTTTTTTCAATATTCAATAAATAACTCTTCATTGTCTATCATTACAAACTTTTCTTTTTTACAATTATTTTTCACAACTATTAACAAATGTAACAATTAGATCTATTTAAGGTAATTCTGCAATTATAATATTTAGTGCATGCATCTTAATTTTTTTTATCTATAAAAAATAAGAACAAGATCTTAAAGTTACTTTAATTTTTAACAATAGATCCTAAAGAGTTTTTGGTTCACCCATGATATTGCTTTGACTTTACAGATATTGATCCATGGTTCCAAATTTCTTTAATTTTTGACGGTAAAAAATAATTTATCAAAGATTTATTTTCCTCTCATACTTATTGAGGTCTCTTTATGACACATACCAAGTCTATAAAAAGATGAATGGGTCTTAAGGTCAGAATATATATCATTTCACTTATGAATTTTTTGAAAGGATGTTCTGGGCTATGTCCAGACTAATCTTGGTTAATTATAGCTGTAATTTGTTGGCCACAAGTATTTTGCACGCCTGAAATAGAATTATAGACAAATGGAATATTCCACCATATCTCCCAAAGCCTTAACCACTACGTTATAACCCTTATGGTTTTCACAAATTTTGATGTTAAGTTTTTATAGAAGACTAAATGCTTTACTCAAAAATACATTTTCTTTTTGATCGATACTCGTCATTCAATAAAAGTACTACAAAAAATGTGATTATCTTTTCCATTTTTCAAGCTGAGTCCGGATAACAAATGCGTTATAGCCTGTTTTATTGTGAGGCCTAGAAGGCTTAAGTGCTCTTCCTAGATCGGAGTGTAACACCTTTTTTAGGGTATCTGATAAAGAACACATCATTATTATATATTGCATACTTTTTTTCACGTTTATTCTCCTAACAAGTGTTAGAAAATCTAATAGTTGAT
Source organism: Centaurea solstitialis (assembly GCA_030169165.1). Lineage (NCBI taxonomy): Eukaryota > Viridiplantae > Streptophyta > Magnoliopsida > Asterales > Asteraceae > Centaurea > Centaurea solstitialis. The sequence continues at coordinate 8,736,258 of CM058046.1, forward strand.
CTATTTTAACTAAATTTTTGGTTACTAAGAAAACTTTTTGTATTAGCCATAAATAAGTTTTTTAAAACATTGCTTAAAGTACCATTTTAACGAAGTAAGAAGCGTTTTTCCTTTATTTAAATGTCTTCTAATTAATTATTATTAACTATTTTGAATTACTATTTTGAATTACTATTTGTGACATTTTTATATTTGTGTTGTTATCATTACGTAGACAAGAATCAAACACCACATTCCCGAAATACTTTTTATAAGTTATATGGATATTATAGTCATCTTTCTCTATTTCATATACACTTAGGGTTATTTGTTATTAAAAAAAATTGAAGTCCAAAAATTAAGAAAGTTCCACCATAAAACTTTTATTGTTCTATGAAATATTAAGAGGTGCATCGAACTCAACCAAAAAGTATAAAAAAATCCAACAAATTATGTGATTCTGAATGATTAAGTCCTTAAACTATTTTTTCAATTAATAAAATTCTTTAACTTTGAAAAACCTGTTAAATACGTCTTTGCAACATGTTAAATGTGATAAAAGTTTTAAAAAAATCTCTACAAAAACCTAATAAACCATTTGATTTTAAATAGTCTTTTTTTTAAACAGCAAAAGGGGAAGACTAGAACAGAAGCTTCAACAAGGCCAATTTAATTTTAAATAGTTAAGTTCTTAAATTTTTTAACAAACAAATCTTTAAACTTTTTTCTAAATTTTCTTTTTGAACCGGCAAATTCAATAGAACAAGTACAAAGTTCACCAATAGCCATAAAAATACCATCAAGTAGCATCATCTATAGAAACAAATGCTATAATAGCCAAACAAGAAGCAGGAAAAGATGGAGCCAAAAAGTCGGATCACAACAGCAAATTAAACAAAAGACACACAGTTGTCAAAAGTATATGACAGGGCCACAGAACGGCCAATTTGCGAGGCGTAAACTGACCGTCCCCCGACAGGGACGGACCCACATACCTGCTGTCCAGCAGCCGTAAACACAATTTAGTCGTGACTGGGCCGGGTCGCCGCGGATTAGTCAGTGCTGCCCGCATACCGAGGGTGCGTGTGTGAGTTTATTGCCGTACAAAAAAAAAAAAAACAAGCGGTATGCAATCATGCAACATGCATACACTTCCATTCTTATCCATCTGATGATCCATTCTATCTATTCGATCTCAACTTAACACATAACTAATTTAAAAAAAGAGAATACTAATTAAACTAAAATTCTATGTATACAATACATACAGGGTTAGGTTCTTGTGTGAAATTGAGTTAACGTAAGAAGTGTTTATCATCTGTTGGATGTCATTAGGATCACATGCAACAAGATAAAATGCAACTAATCACGTATCAAGCACAATTTATAAGTGGATTTGAGATTAAAAGTTATCAAGGTTTAGATCCACTTCTCACATTTTAAAGTTGGGAAAATTTAAAGCATAAGGATAAATAATTTAAATTTAGCCAGTAATTGATAAGCTAGCTTTCTCCACACGATCATATTTTAAAGCTAGATTAAATTATTTAATATTTATCCTTATAATTTGTAGTTTTTTTCAATTATATCGTTATTAATATTAATTATTATATCTCAAGATAACCTTTTTGGTCATTTAACATACTAATAAGTTAGTTTTTACCAAACATAGTTTATTGATAAGTTAGCTTATCGGTTACTGACTAGCTTATCGCTAACCACAAGGCTTGTGGCGTAGCGGTAAGGCATGTGGGGAATGTGGATGGTATCCCATTTACCCCAGGTTCAAATCACCTCGTGCGCATCTTGTGGCCAGACTTAATCTCAGACGGCCGAATTTTCGGTTTCTGTTCTATATTGCCAAAGATGTAGTCTAGGCAAAGCCTAGATGAACCTTATCCAAAAAAAAAAAACTTATCGCTATCAGCAAGCTTCTTAGCTACTAGCTAGCTTATCAACTAGTTTTGACAGCCTAAGTTATTCCAGTTTTTAATGAATCAGTTGAGGTGTAAGTAACTCAAATATCCCTACCCAAAAACGAGTATATATGGCTTCAAAAATCAATAATTTTATGTCACATTTTGTTCACGCACTATATAGGCCAAATACCTTTTAAATACTGCTTCTTTGAAACTTGCATGAAAGACGAAGGAAAGCTGATGAAGATGACGAAAAGTTGTACGATGGAGATGACGAAAAGCTAAGTGAAGAAGACGATGGAAAGTTGTACGGTGAAGAGGACGAAAAGCTGAGGGATGAAGAGGACGAAAAACAATACGATGAAAAGCTATATGATGAATGTGACTTAAATAACAACTTTCATGAATGTTTCTTCCAAAAAGTGTATTTTGGTGGAGACACTCTAACCCCGGGTCCCATTGGACCAACGCCACTACCTCCATGAGTGCGTCCCTGGCAACCCTCTGTCCCGGTCTTCCGCAGCCGGTTAGAATTAAACCCAGGATCGTATCTTCCAAATAAGTCCCCAAACTGCGAAGTGGGATTTAGTGAATATGGATAAACCTAAATGAACTGAAAGTGTAAACCATATCTAGATACATGTTTAGACAAAAAAATATTGATTCCAACTTACGCGGTTGAAAAAATATTAAATTTAGAAATAGAACTATTTTAGTAATTAATTAAAATGAAGTTGACCCAAGAATATAATTGAAATTAAAAATTATAGTAACTTAAACTAATAAGTAAAATCCCCCCTTTTTCGGTGTTAATAAATATAGCAAAGTTGGAATTACATATAGAAATATTTTGATACACATGAAATAATATTCTGTCGTTATATATTTACTAGCTATGCTTAACAAATTTTATGAAATATGATTGTATTGTTATTTTAAATGGTGGAAGATTAGATAACAGAGATGGATATATTTGATATTTTTGTCTTCTATTTACCATTTACAACATATATCATCACAAGAAAAATAAGACCATTTTATAATTATTAATAAGATTTTGACTTATATTAATTGTTTCATATTCAAATTCAATATTATTGCATTCTAACCAACGACTTAGGATTAATCTTTAGAAACTATATCACTAGATCACAACTTATCAATATGTTCCAATTTTATAAAACTAAATTATAACCAACTAGTAAACATGTTTCAACACAAAATATATGCTAAAACCTCACTAATAAATAACCCCACAAAAAAATCTACCGCTCTTTTCAAACAAACAAATTCGTAAAATAAAATAAAGAAAAAAACAAAATAAAAATATACTACATTATGATTGTACGTGTGCACTTTTTAGTCATGTAGTTAGTAAGGTCTAGTTTGTCATGTGTATAAAGATGTAACAAGAAGACCGACAAAAAATTCACCATCATGATATATATAATTTCTCAATCTTTAAGTCTCCGTTTGGTACGTGGGACGGAACAAAATTCACTAATCCATGTTTGGCATAGCATGAAACAGAACGAGAACTCAATATCTCACGTTTGTCACAACATGAGTCAGAGACAAGACAGGAACTAAGACAAGATGGCAACATGGGACAAAAAAATGAGGCATAAACAAAAATAATACGAATTAACATTCGTTTGATATATAATAGTATTTGTTTTAGTGTTTACCACCGCTAGTCATGATCGCCACCACCGGTAGACACCGTCGGCCGCCTCACCTCCTCTTCCAAGATAAACAACCTCTACAACCACCATCGACTACCGACCACCACAATCTCTCACCACCTACGCAAGCACAACCATCCATCGCCACCTCCACCAGCTCCTTTATAACAACCTTTACAACCATACCACCTCATCTACCATAACAACCTCCTTCACCACCTCCACAACTATCATCGACGACTGACCACCGCTATTCATTGCTACCACTACTACCATTGTGGGCTACCTCACCTCTACCATAACCACCACCATCATCAACTACCACTACCGCTACCATCACCCGCCACAACCACAACTTCCACTACATCCGCCACAACTACCTCCTCCATCATTGTCTAGTGCCACCACCACCATTATCCACCATCGTTACTGCATCTACCTCCAGAATGACCGCCGACACCTACCATCACCATTAATCGATATTATCGTTGTACATCACCATTCCACCATAATCACCACTACTCCACCACATTAGTCACAAGCACCTCTTCCACCATTGTCGACCGCCACCACCGCTACCATTATTCTCCACAACGACTTACCACCACCACCGTCACCACTAGTAGTATCGTCGACCACCACCACCACCATCAAATTTTCATTCAAATTTAGTGCACCACCACCACCACCATCAAATTTTCATTCAAATTTAGTGCTATTAAATATGTACTTATGCTTATAAAATTGTGCAAAAATGTTTATAAATTATATTTACTTTATTTATGTCAATTATAACTATTATGTGATATAAAAACATCAAATAATTTTTTGGAGAAATTTATCTAATTCTGTCCTATCCAGTCCTAAACATACCAAATTACCAACCACCAAAAAGACATTTGTTATGTCCAGTCCCGGTACCAAACACTACCTAAAAGGAGAAAAAGAAAACGAACAACCGTTAAAGTCCCATGCAAAGAAAGGTGGTATTTTACAAGGAAGAAAGGAGTAGGAGCTGGCTTTGCACATTAGGACTTTGGCTTGGTGGTTGTTTTGCGTGACCCTTCATGCTTTGCTTTCTTCATTTCAACTCATAACCCCCCTAACTTTGGTATATACTTACACTTTATGTATATATATATACACACAAAAACTACCCATCAACAAAAATAACCATCATCAACGCTCGCAATACACAAGCAGGTAACTTATGTACATTTTCATATCATACCTAATTCTGATGATATTTTCTTTCATTAAATGATTTCGAAAACTCAACCAACCTGTCATCTCAAAGAAAAACAGCGCCATCTTTGAAGGGTATTTTAGACATTTGACTTACGAGTTCAATAGAATAAAATATTGCATTTCGAATTTTGACATCATTTAACTTGGTTTCAGGGGGGCATGGATGACACTAGAGAAATGGAAAGATTGAACATGGAATTGTACCTGCGAAACTGCCTCATCATTCAAGAGAACGAGAGGCTTCGAAAGAGGGCTCGACAGCTGCGCAAGGAGAACGAGGCCCTCGTGTCTCAATGGAAGCAGAAAGTCGGTCATCCTAACTTCATCCAGAAACCGAAACCTGAACCTGAACTCAAGCTCCAACTCGGTTCCAGCTCCCAGCAAGACAAGAAACCAAGCAACAACATCAAAGGACACGATTAGCAACTCGAAACCTTCAAAAATGTGTATGTCCTCATAATGGGATACCATCAGAAATTCAAAGTCGAATCCTGATGCCCGCCTTTTCATCATGTTTATATTCCGAATCATACCAATAAATAAATGTGGAGGTTTGTTACTGTTGAATTTCCGTACATTTTTGTTTTGTTCTTGGAAGGAAGTAACTAATCCACGTTCAGTTTTCGGTCTATGCTTGAAAATGTTTTGTAAAATGCTTTGAAGTGGTTGTAAGCGATATCTACGTCTTCTTTTCCACATACCTCTCTTACACTGCAGTAATTGGGAAAAAAAAAGTGAAAATAAGAGAGGGGAAAACTTTAGATGTATAGTCCACAAATAAGAATGTGAAAACAGCAAAGGAACATAAAAGTACAACTTCATGTTCCTTGACTTGCTTAGGCTGATAATACAACAAAATTATACAGAAAAAAGAAGAGCAGACTTTATTATCTCAAAAGTGATTGTCCAAGTGGATGTATTTTCACATCAAATATCTATAGAAGATCACAATGTTTTAGAATAGCAAGCAGGAGGGGACCAGGGGCCTTATGCCCCATCCCCCAGGGCCGAAAGTAGTCTTTTATACAAATACGTCACATAAACATGTAGGTCTTTGATAAATCGGTTTATGCTCCAGATTTTGGATATTATTGAAAATGTTGGTTGAAGGGGAGTGGGGAACCAAACAGTGGCGGATCTAGGAATTTAGGAAACGGGGTCGGAAGATGGTATAAAACATAGTAAAAAGTTCAATAAAAAAGTATATAAGTAAAACCGAAGGGCATTTAAGTATTTTTCATATCTATCCAATTAAAACAAAATGTTATATATATATATATATATATAGAGGGATTTTCATTTGTGAACCATTATTTTGACTAGTCATCCGCCACGTGTCGCGCTCTCGGCTGTCCTCACGTTCACAACCAAAAAGTGGTTCACATTTGAACCTGCCCCTATATATATATATATATATATATATATGTGTAGGGGTGGGTTCAATTGTGAACCACTTTTTGGTTGTGAACGTGAGGACAACCGAGAGCGCGACACGTGGCGGATGACTAGGCGCCATGTCATGTCCACGGCGGATGACTAGGCGCGATTCATGGGGAGGGCATTGAATTAAAAGGGGGGACCACACTCAAATTCCACGTGGCGCCTAATCATCCGCCACGTGTCGCGCTCTCGGTTGTCCTCACGTTCACAATCAAAAAGTGGTTCACAATTGAACTTTCCTCTATATGTGTATATATATATATATATCATCTTCTTCATGAAACCACAAGTTCGCCTATCTCTGCCTTCTCACCCACATTACCAACACACCCTGATTCATCTTTGATGTCCTCCCCCAAAAACCCATTGACAGAGGTGATCTATAGCTACCACAAGGTTTAAGGCCGGCTGAATATGGTTCCGTCAATAAAACATTTACAGAAGTTAAGCTTAAGTCATCCCTAACCTTTGACATAAAACTTGGCACCTTTCTAATATGAAACAACAGCTTATTGACATCTCTTCCTATATGTTGTTGTGATCAAAACTGATGGAACGTTGCATCTTTTGCAGTACAATGAAAATCCTCAAATTTCATAAAATTTGAACTACAAAAACGATGATTGAACTAACATGGGGTTCCATTAAACAATTTCTATTGTTATATTTTGTGGGTGCCATAAAGTGATCGAATACAGAAGTAGAAGGAATAGACAAAATATATTACCTGTGCATGGAAAGCTGAGGAATGCCACAATCAACCGTGCGTATACCCACTCCAGACGCAAGTATAGGACCTATAGTGGATCCACACCCCATATCGTTTCTTACCACAAAGTCCTGCATATAAGATGAAACACATTTAGTTGAATTCTTACAGACTCATTACAATTTTCTGTACCCTTTATACCCCTCCCCCCTCCATTCCTTCCTTCTGAGAGGGTGTAGTGAGGAGGCTGTAGATAAGTTCTACATAGACTAGGTAAGTGTTTATGCATGTGAATAGAATGCCATAAATGAAAGAGATTTAGATTGCACTCTTATCTATATATGCTACTATATCATGTCTTTAGAGGTCTAAAGATCACTATGAATGAACAGTTCTATGAATACTGCAATTAAAAGTATGATCTGTCATGAGAGGGACTATTAGGAAATAGAAAAATGCGCTTATAACTGCAACATACAATCACCTGAGTTGGAAGGCCATGGATTTTAGCAACTTCCTTAAAAAGAAAAGCCGTAATTCCACTGGTAGCATAACGCTGGTTTGCGTTGTGCTTTATCACAAGACCCTTGTGCAATTCTGGGCGATGGTGTTCTTCATGCTTGTCCATAAAATTAGGGTGAACTCCATGAGCCATGTCTGCAGAAACTGCAAGAAAATAAACAGGTAACTTAAATTTAAGACGAACTGATAGAGTAGCAAGACCAAACATAATATTAAGAACATGCCAAGGTAAAAATAGTGATGAAACAAGATCGAGTTTGCTAACTTTCTAGCATCCTCCCATGTTATATTTCATATTTAAGTATTTGGGTCTGATATTGATCCATATGAGTTGGAAATTGGCTAAAAACGACAAAGCAGTTTCTAAAAAAAAGGTCAATTTGTGCAATAACTTCAACAAAACAAGACATTTTGAAGGCTTGATCGGATCTTTTCCTTGTGCTGTTCACCATTTACAACTATACAACCAATCTCTCTAAAGTTCTTCAAAAAGAACACAAGAAAAAACAAAGCATACACCTCCAGCAAAAAAAAGCACAGGAATAGTTACAGGGATTCCAATCCGAAGCCATTTGAATTGGCCTTACATTCAGGATTGCATTCTCCATTGTGAAAAGGTTCAAAACCATCATGTCTTGGCTCAAAACCATGTGAAAAGGTTCTGCCATACACATTTTAATGGACTCAACTCCAATTGACCTCTTCCTAATTGAATATCCCATTCCAGACATCAAAAGAAAAGACATTATGGGGTAGCTTTTCTTTCTAAAAACAACCACCATGTATCAAATTATACATAACTCTATAGATACTAGCCAAGGTTTATTGCTTGGACATTCTAAGAAACCCAATGGCCTCATCAAGTACATATTTACACCTTTAACCGAAAGGATACCCAATTTTACCCACCTAAGCATAATAGAACAAGTACTGAGGAGAAAATTAAGTATGCACCACTTCGCACACATTAAAGAACCCCAAAAGATTTAAATACACTTCTACATTTGAAGAAAAAAATATTTAGGTGCAGTTGATTATAAAAAAAACTCTCAGAGAACCCTGGTAAAATTAGTACTTCCACCATCCCATGAAAATAGTAAAGATGGCAATGCGGATAGCTTGACAAAATCGCGCAACTATTAGTCAAAGGTGTAAAATGTCCTTGATTAATAAACAAAATAGCGCAAGATTCCGAACAACATCAATCACTTGTAATGAAACTAAGCTTGAAAATATTTCAAAAAAGAGATATACTTCACATGGGTAACCCAGAACAGAAGTATTAAATTCTCACGGTACAAAAAAAGCATCAAACTTCCTATTGTTTTCACTCCTTTTTAATGTTCAATTAAACTGTAAAAATTATATGAACACAGACCTTAAAAGAAAAGACTTGATTGCAAAAATGCTTAATAATTCAAGACAGTAATTTGCAATCTGAAGTAAAAATAATAGAGTTCCTTAATTGAATGTCCTTTGCAGGACATGCACTTGTCTCATCTAGAAAATCAATGTATATGTAAGAAAGAAGAGTTATCAAGGCTTTATACAAACCAAGAAATGATTGACGAATTGCACGCTCAAAGATGCCCTCCCTGACTAACTGATTAGCCAAGCAATCAACTATCCGCCTCATAGCTTGAAACATTGTTGGTGCACCAGCTCCTTGCACTGAATCAGAACCAACCTATACAACAATATACAGTGAAAACTTAAGGTAACAAGCATATGATAGAAAAGATTAGTGTAAATTTTTTGCATCAAATTAAGTAAAGTTTGACATCGACATTAAGAACAAAGCCAAGAAAGTAGCCCTAACCCCTCATAGCTAGTAAGAAGATTATTGCCACATAAATGTTTTGTAAGAGCAAGAGCATCCAAAGAAATGCCCATGCAACATACTAGAGGCAAAATAATTGCCATCAAGACCTTCACAGATTGGTATAGAAGCATTCAGCTGAATTTTATCTAAACAAAATCTCACTCAGTATGGAGTTTAATGTACTTCATAATAATAAACAAAATGCTCAATGAATATTGAAAGTTGAAACCAGCTGGAACCTTGTGTTTTCTTATTTGTGGTATAGTGGTTATAGATTATTAGTCATATCCATGGTAATGTTACAGAATCCGAGTACCTCTTCATTATCGAAAAGAGCAACCATTCTAATTGCATGCTCATCTGACAAATCTTCCGGCCCAGATGAGTCAACAAGAGCTCTGAGCGCACAAAAACTCGAAGCAAGATTATCTAATCTTCCAGAAAATATGAATTCGTTGTGTGCACCTCCAAGACAGCTAGGCTGGGTATCACAAATGTTTAGCTCAATGCTCGCTATATCATCAATTTCACAGCCCAACTCGTCTGATAAAATCTGAAATTTAGAAAATGAAAACAAAAGCATGTCATCGAAGTTGGTTCCGACTTCCGACACAATAATAGCACATTTAGTTGCTGTTCTTATGGCTTCTTATTTTCAACCATTTGTGAGTGACAATACTTATTCACTCGTAGGATATCTGGATATCATTGCTTATGTAGACTAGATAGTTGATGCAAATAGACGAGCAAAACATATACCTGGGTACCGCTGAATTGAAATTCTTTTGCACCATGACTTAACAGAATACAAGCTCTTCATAAATATCACCCTTATGAGTGTAGGCAACATGAGAGAAAAGGAGGCACCTAGACTGAGTCAAACTTCAGAACTAAATGCTTGCTAGATTAAAAGGGAGAGATGCATTTGTAGATGTTAGAGTGATGATACATGAACATTTAACTAATAGCAGTATGGTCCAAGCTCTATATGCAAGCACCATCTACCCATTGATACTACAAAATAGCAACCCCCCCCCCCCCCCAAAAAAAAAAAAAAAAAAAAAAAAACCCCTCCCATTTAGGATGTGAAGATTACAAGCCATGATAATATTACCTGCATGAGTAGAGGATGATGAGAATCTTTAGATGAGGAGGAATTACTTCTATCCTTTACATCAGTGGATGCATCATCGTGCTTTGTTGCTAACAATGGGTTGAGGTGAGTCTCCAAATTTGGCTTAAAACCGTCCTTGTTCACCGTACTATAATGAGAATGAACACTTCATTAAACAAAAAGAGAGAATGGTTTCCGTTTTCTATTTATATACTGAATAAACAGAATCATAATGCGGCTGATAGAATACCAACAAACAAACAGCTCATATTTCCCCATCCATGATCTGTTAATGGCGCATTAGTTTATGTATCTTATTGCTCACTGCTTTCTTTCATACTATGCTTTTGCTGTTCCTGATATACATCATTTCCTTCAGATCCCTCCAAAACAGGCTTTTTTCTAAATCATCGTCTTGAAGCCAGCACAAAATGATTCTTTTAGCAACATACAACAATTACAGTTATACATACCTTGTATAGAGAAAGTATTTGAACAAACATGACAAGGGTTGGTCTGTAATACAGTCTTCACCAAGTAAGCCAAGTAAAATGAGAAGACTTGTAATTACAACAAGCTGGTGCTATTTAGATGGACAATAATTGAGGAAGTTTGTCCAAAAATTAAGTTCCCTGTCTGCAGGCAGAGTTCTAAAAATCCCGACTTAGATTCATTTTAGTTCGCCGATTAGGCAAATATACTTGTATTCAAGGATGATCATGTTTGAGTCAAAGACAGTAACAAGAGAATCTCAATTTATCAACAAGTCAGTCAGTCACATGTCATACTGATTCATAAAATAAATTAAAGCATGTAAAGGGTCTACAATAGTCACATACAACTATCTCAACCATATATATGTACAACTGACATTCATGGAACGCTTTGAAAAATAATCCATAGAAGGAGATTAAGCAAACAAACCGGTCAAGATGAATAGCAAGTGTAGGCACTCGTAAAAGAGGCCTCTTTACTTTGACTAGTTTGTGTAGAAAGGAGCCATCACCACTTCTCACTATGACCCTTCCAGCTACACTTAAATCTCTATCAAACCATGTATGCCATAATCCACCACCGTAGGTTTGTACATTGACCATAAGATAGTTGGATTTGGACAATGCGGACTTTGGCTTCAATTTCAGACAAGGGCTATCCGTGTGCGCAGCAATTACATGAAAACCATTACCAACAGAATACCTGAAAAACTGATTTGAAGCATTAAATAATCAAATGATTAACCCAATAACAATAATTTAAAATCACTCATAGAAGAAAAGAGAAACAACTATTCAAATAATTGTAGAGAGATGCCTGAAAGACCTAAAGGATAAGCTTTATCCATAAGAGAGGATGACAACCAAAAACAGTCTACAAAATGGATGATGTTGAAAGTATGACAAATAGCAGCTTGGAAGAAATAGTTAGCAAAATTAGCAATCGATATGGTAAGGACAAATTTTGGATTCCAGAAGTCTAATCGCTTAATCATTCAAGCTTAGATATGTTGTATCTTATGTCAATAAATTTTGACCCATGCTAACAGCATACAATATTAAAAGAAAAAAAACACTAACTCACTTTTCCCCAATAGCAAAAGCTACCAGACAGGACATATTCCTAGTGAAGAAGTAACGTCCACCAGGTTTAAGGTCCCATTCATCATTCTCGCTGAGCAGATGGAATCCAGCAGCAACCAATTGTCTCTTTGCTTCAGCTATAGAGTTCAGATGGAAATAACAAGATGACTAAGTCAGAGAGAAAACCAATCATCAGAAAGAACAAAAATCAACGAAAAAGGCAAACTACAACCGTATAAACGATAAAGCAACAACATTCATCCATTACCTAATATTTTAAGAGTAATATGAATTAAAGTATTTCTACATTTCATGTTGCCACTTCAAAAACCAAGGAAAACAAGTAAACAACTAATCATGTTTTCTACAAGGACTGTGAGATGGCCAATATAAAGGACACAGCCACATTCAGCGTCTGTGAAAGGCTACAGCATATATACATTTGAGGTTAAAAAACTAAGGATGAAGGTTGATGCACGGATGAGGATCCTAATCCGATTTGAAACAAGTTGTTAAATGTATTAAAAAATCAGAAGGTGATTCTGGAACATACATTGACGGTTGACACAGCACGGGGGAGTCCAAATCAATGTGGAGTGAACCGAGATCCACTTGTCAACCAGCAATTTGCCAGTTACGACTTACGATAAATTTACAGTAGGACATCATCACCAAGATTTCCCAAAAAATTGAAGTGTCTAAAACACAAATTTATAGGTTATACACAAGGATATATAAGATACATGGTTGTGTTGGAAAGAAGGTGATGAAAGTCCCAATACATGAGAAAATGAGCAAATGCCTTGTTCATATAAAAATGAATGAGGGCACAGAAAACATCACACAGGAGATTGTTAGAGGAACTGCAGTGGTTTCTTTCATCTTTGTATCTGTTTTCTTATAGCAAACTGAACAAACCCAATATATACCACACAAAGACAGGATATGGGAGTAGGATGTACGCTAACCTTGCTCTACCCAAAAGGCTAGAGAGGCTGTTTCCATGAAGACAAATAATAGAGAGGCTACTTCCATGAAGACAAGATTATTAACTTAAGTGGAGTTAAGTACAGTCCAGGATCACAAGTAAGTGAGTTAAGTTGAGTGGTAATCAATGAAATTCAGAAATTCTGAATAAAAACTACAGATACCTTCTTTTAAGTTCTTCCTCCCTATCTACAGTATAAACACTGTTAGTAGCAATATACAAAAACTGAAGCCATTAAAAATAAGCTACATTTGGATTTGGACATTAAAGATGCATTTAGATAGATGTCTTAAAACAAATTTATTACATTAGGTGCTGCTTAGTAATACATAATCCCTTAAATTTCATGTTTACAAGTAATTCCTGCATACATACAATTTCTTAAAGCTCTTTGAGCTTCATAAAACTAACTAATAACCAACTAATAAACACGTTCAAATGCAGGATAATCATTGAACCCTATTAATAAGACATGATACTCCATCACTATCTTTATAAAAAAAAAAATCCATCATTTAGCTAAAATAATTTACATCTTTATTTTGAAAGCTAAATATATTTATTTATAATATAACTTTGAATTCAGTAAATTATACCAAAAACGCAAATATTATACTCTTCAAATTTATTTAAGAGTCCATTGCATTAATTTTCATTCCAGGTCTACTATAAATCTTAAATCCCGTGGCTAAACAACTGACGCCCTTAAAAAATTTGAATAATACCTTCACTGTTATGTTAAGACCATATTTCATATCACATTCACACTAAACACATCTACCTAGAATATCAATTAACTTGCTAGCAATCACTTCATATAGTAAATCCATTTATGTGACAATGTGAAACAACAACATGATATTAGCATACCTGTGGCATGAAACTGAGTCCAAGACTCATTAAGGTAGTCCAGAAGATCACCAACTATCGAACCACTCGGTCCAATGGCAGAAGAATTCTGCACCAAAACACTCAGTCACTGAACAACATCACAATAGGACCTTTTAAGAAAACAACAGGTATTATATCATCCACAATCATGAAGATACCTCTGGAATTGAGTTGGAGTTCGAGGAGAGTGATGGAGTGAGATGATGAAGCTTCCGAGGACGACTGTTGTTGTTGTTCCGTGAGAAGTTAGGGTTACAGAAGAAGGACGGCGAAGAAGAAGATTGATGATGAAGGAATTTGGATGATGAGATTGGTGAAGGTTTGAGAACGGAAGATGATTGTTGGAGGATATGGAGACGAACTATGGCCGCCATTAGAACCAGAGCTCCAAGCTCAATTTGGTTATCAGATAAAACTGAAACCTTGGCCTTCTTTTCTTCTATGAACAGACCGCATATTTATATGCCGTTGGATTTTGACCGGGGTCAATGATCTAATTTTGTTTTTGTGTTTTTAATTTGGTTATTAATTATGGAAATTATTGGAGAAAAGATACTTGAAGATTATTTTATCGAATCGTAGATCGATTGACACTTGATTATTTACTCAAATAATACTTGGTAAATCCAGTTTTTATCTTTAAGATTTAAATTAATTACAAATTTCGAAGAAAACACACAACTATTACTCAAAAGTGAGACCATCCACAGTGGTTTTATCCATTGCCTATGGTACCAGCTATCACGTTAGTGTCACGTCAGTTTTCCACTATCTTACCAACACCTTACCAATTATTACCAATTCATCCACACCCATATCAATCTCATACCAATCTAAATAGCTAATTAAAAAAAATAAAAGAAAAAGAAAAGAAGAGAGAGATAGAGAGAATGTGGGGTGGGGTGGGGTGGATTCTCAACGGAATGGCTATACCAATTTTCTTGCTATACCAGTGGTACCATTTCATCATCGGCAGTATTCTCGGTCGGTACCGGCCGGTACCATCTCCATACCACCTCCCGCTGCGGATGGTTTGATTTCTGATGATGGAGAGAGAGATTTGGAATTGTAAATCAAATGTTTTGTAGCTAACTTTATTTTACATATTTAATTATCTACTTCGTTACTATAGTTTTTCTTTAGAAAATATAAATAAATAAATTTATCAATCAATTTATTTATATTACAATATATATTATTTATATAATTTTGTTAAGTTTGTTAATGAATTACAAGTGAAAAAATAGATGTTTGTCAATGTCAATTTTATGTTAGATAATTTTATGTGAGAGGCTCTTTGGTGTTGTTTGTATTTATTGGTTGGTTTTGTTTGATAATAGCCGCTTTTCGAAAACAAAATTATGTTAGATAATTTAATTATTATCATAAAATGATATAATTTATATGGGTATAGTAGCATTTCAACATTAAATGTATCTTTCATTTCATGGATATTGATTCTTATATTTGAGGACTTTTTGTTAATTATACAATTGAAAAATAGCAACTAACATTCAAAACGTCTTAATTTGATCATTCAACTTGTTTTTGTATCAATTAAAATTCACTTTTTTGTTTTGTTACCATTTGATGTCACCGACCCCATTTCTCTGCAAATTTGCTAATTAATTGTCTCACACTAGGTAGGAAACCAAACGTCATTGGATTTTACCCAATAATGATTAAACGTTCAATACACCTTTGTCGATGCCAAGGTTTCCAAAACACGAGTATGGTAGCAAATGACCACAGGGCCGTAGAGGTCCATTTGGTTATCGCATCTGATGACCCTTAAGACGATTGCAATGTTTTTAGATATGACAAAAGAATGTTAATTTTGATCTCAATGCCTTTCTGATAATTTAAACCATATAACCAGCAATTAGGCCAATGGAGATAGGTTATAGACCTTTTAGATATAGGAACATATGGTTTTAATCATGGAAATCATACTCTTGTCATATGATGGCCTACTATATTGGCTTTTCAAAAGTTGTAGATGATTTGATATGAAACTGAAGACACTACCAACAGTGAACATGAGGCTGTGAGATGGTTCTGGTTGTTTGTGAAAATTCAATTTGAACTAGTGTAGAACAAATAGTAGCTCACAATTGGCTTCTTTAAAAATTAAAATAAACAATAATCACCATCAGTTTTACATGCTGGAATTTATTCAGTTAAACAATGTTGTGGGTACATGATCCTAAAATGGGATTTAGTACACAACTCCCATTCTGCACTCAACAAATCTCATTCTAAAATCTCCAAAAAGCATACAAGGAAGGAAATAAATAGGTCGAAAACCCGCTTGTTTCTTACTTGGGCAAGCCGGTGAGTGGGTTCAGGAGAGCCTGGGTTTCATCAGCCAGCACAACCGGACCACCGCCAGGTCTTGTGCAGATAAAGTAACTAACATCTCCCTTGGATTTTTGGGTTGGAATGTTGTCCTTGATTTCTGGGGGAGGGGCCAAACCTTCCACATCCTTCATATCCTTAATCCCGGCATCTTGTAGTATTGACTTGTCTCCAATTATGTAGCTATCAAGTCAAAATGGTTGATCATCAAGCCGGATGTCATACAGATTACATAAAGGTTTTCACTATTTTTCATAATTGGGGAATTTTCTAGATATCGTACCGATGGTCCTTTTTCCCACTACGTCAAAGTGTTGCATTTATTGCGACAGAAGAACAATTAAATATTTATTTGTGGTTGATTAGTTCCATATCATACCTGTCTAAGTCAGTATCCGACTGTGGAGGGAAATTGTAAAGCAGCCTCTGGAGCAGAAGTGCAGCAGTTTTCCTGTTGCGTGCAATCATAACTGCGTTTGGCCCCGCATCAAAGGTATAGGCCACCTGCACAGAGATGGCAGTTTATTCATGAGTTCATAATTTATACTTTATAGATGGAAGGTGCTTGGAGCCTGATAATGATAATCAAGAGGTTGTGAGTTGCCCAATGTATTAACAGAGGTACGTATGGTAGTTAGTATATTAGACTCCATATGTGTCATTTGCATTTGCACGACTATTTTATATCCTTTTAATATACTTGGAATAGAATAAAGACCTGAGGTGTTCCTTCTGCACGATTCCATTTTTCGACACAGCTGATTATCCTGCAATAACATCACCCTTCAGGGTTAACTCATGAATCTTGTAGTGCTAATTCGTAGGGAAACTTATTATACAGAAGTAGAAACTTGCCTATGAGATGTATCGTTCATGTAGAATATAGGTGGGTATGTGTCAAGGCAAACTGCATGAAACTGATTGCTGTCTGTGCACGCTAGACGTGCAAAAGATGGGAAATCACGTTTTTGTATGGCGTCTTCCATTTGGATTATGCGCTTCGGCACAACTTCCTATGACAATCACAAGAAGGAAGGTTAACATGATTGTACATTTGATGAACACCAACTGTATAAAACTATAAATATATAAAGACGAACGATGAATAAACCAACAGAACACGTCAACACAAAAGCTAGTAATTAACAAGATTGTTCAAGTTGAAAAGAAATAAGAAATCTTTACTAAAAAATGAGGGCCGCTGAAAAGAGATTTTTAAAACATAAAATGACCAATTCTATGTATCTTCTAGAAAAACAGGGTGTTTAATCAAGACACTTTGTAGAGTTGTCAACAACTCAAATTCCCTCACTTGCAGACTGAACACATTAAGATATAGACCACAACACTTTGCTTATAATAATGATGAAATAAGATGAACCCAGTGGACTAAAATCAACATCATCACAAACTTGTAAGGATGATAATAAGCATACAGGTAATATTTGCATGAAAATTTGCCAACAAGGAAAGATCGCACAGATATGGCACATCCCGAAATGGGAGCTATAGATTTTAACAGAGGAAGGAATTTAACTACCCCAACATCTTTGCCTTGCATACAGGGGGAACCAAATAACAGATGGAAAATTAAGAAAGACCCAATCATACCAGGGGAGGATGGTATTTCCTGAAAAGATTTATGGTCATAATTTACAGGGATCTAAATGTACCTTAGCTCTATGTTGAATAAGAGCACTAGTTTCGACAGTATCACGCATTCCTGAGGTGCTACTGGTTTCCTTCTGGCGTGCACTTACCTGTAAACAACAGAAGCAGCATTAAAATACGTTAAGGAATCCAAATAACCATAATGTCAGAGGTTTAAGCTTAATAAAAGACAGTTTTTTCTTGTGTGTGTTTAAGAAGCGAATTGAAAGAAAACGGAAAAAAAGAAGAACATACCACAGCAATGATAATCACAAGTTCATCCCAGTGTTTCTCATCAGCAAGCTGAATAGCAAGGCTGTCACTGCCATTGTCCTCCTACAATCAATACAGAGAGCTTATTTAGAATATATATGTCCCATGACGACACACTTCATACAAGAAGCTAACAAATTACAGACGTCAATTTTGAAGTCCAAAACCTACCCTTCCCATGTCCCACTTGACAAATCCACCATACAAACTGCGACAAGCACTACCTGAACCTTGCCTGCACATAGTTTAAAGATTAAAAAGTTGTCATCAGTATTCACTTGCATAAAGTCCTGATACATGCACGAATAACTCAAGCCGATGTAGGCACAATAGCATATAGCTCATAAAAAGCGATATATCTGATCTACCTTATCCCGGCTTCCCAAATAAATAAATTAAAAGGGAAAAAGATATAGAAGAGAGAATAGTAAGTAAAGCTCCATCTAAGAGACAACCTAAACTGTCAATGATTTGAATGCCATGTCGTGTCCACTATCTCATCAATAATCTCCCATGGGTATGGTGAACATTAATAAAAAGAAGGATATGATAAGGCCAGATACAATATGACAGCAGAAAACGAGAAAGAAAAGACAATGTATGTGGCACATATAAGCACAAAAGATACACACTCTATATAAGGAGATGAGTATTAATATTCCTCGAAGGTTGATAGTCTAGAGCCACGGAACAGGTAAGGGAACTCAATTGCTGCAATATCTAAAACCTGGTAGGCAAGCAGTGGTTGTACGTCTTATCACATAGATTTTTTTTAATCACTGCCCCAGTATGATATTATTTCAGAATAGATAAAAGAACACGTCACATATTTATTATTTCCGCATATGAACTTGATGGACCTATGTGTGTATGAGGCTATGAGCCTGTGTGTTGATGTCACATGGATGCTGAACAGATAAGCATTCCTTCATATATCCCTTAGCAAAATAGAAGCTAAAATGAATGCATACATTGGAACATTAAAAATTAGCAAAAGATGAAAGTGACAAGAATCCTCCAGACCCCGACCCCCCTCATAAGAATTGGAACAAGGAAAAGTACCTGGCAATAGCAGAAAGTTGACTGTTATCTTCTTTCAAGTTCATCAGCTTGGCAAGTGAAAAAACTGCACAAGAGTTATCAGCAGATGTATCACAAACTCTAGGCGGTAAAGAAGGTCATGTATGCACATTTGGAAAAGAAACCATATACAATTCTATAGAAGTTAATTCAGATTTAGACCAATTACATAATACAATGTACAAAAGGTTCAAGTTGTTCTGCTCAAATTGCAAAGTTTCTTGCTTCATAAGAATAATGAGGTTTAGTCTTTCGATAGTAATGTAGTCCTCAAAGTTGTTCAGAAAATCAATAAATTTTTTACTCCATAATATGATTGTTGATTTGCAATTATTTACCAGTAATCCTGTCAATACATATAAAAGGTAAAAGATGTGGTTGTAAAATTATATAACATGACTGTACAATGAAGTATGAAATTTGTAATTTATCTAATGTGGTTGTACAATTTTAGTATAAAATGTGTACCTAGGCAAGCAAGACCAGCAGCCGAGGAAGCCAG
Organism: Centaurea solstitialis; assembly: GCA_030169165.1. Classification (NCBI taxonomy): domain Eukaryota; kingdom Viridiplantae; phylum Streptophyta; class Magnoliopsida; order Asterales; family Asteraceae; genus Centaurea; species Centaurea solstitialis. The sequence goes on from CM058046.1 coordinate 8,756,015, forward strand.
ACCAGCAGCCGTTGGGAAATTGTTGTATGAAGCAATGTGCAGATGGAGGTTTTTCCAGTCCTCTTTCTTGATTTTGATGCCTTTCTTCTCGTCCTCTACATCTTGGGCACGCGCACGAATTTCTCTCAAACAACTCTGGAACCTACCTCCTTGAAGAGATATCTCCTATACCAACCAGCAAAAATAACAAGAGAAAAATCCAGTAATCAGAATTTGTAGATAATCATTAGCATTACCCTGAATTTGTCCAGTTTTTTCATGGCAAAAAGAGTTCATATATGCATAAAAGATAAAACATTTCTCCAAAAGGTAAGCTTTTTTAATATCTTTTCCCTTGGAATCATTAGTACTTTCCAGATGTTTCACAAACACAAATCTTAACTAGAGAAACATACAATTTGTATTCCATAGCCAATTTTGCTGTTTCCTTTTAATTGCTTTTAGATACAGGATTTTCCCACTTAAATTGAACTCTCGGATGAGGTCATTCCCAGATTCAAAAGCAGTATATGTGCATGCATGCATACATACATACATAATAGGGAAGGTTCAAACGAGAAGCATATCAATTTAAGAAAAAAGTGAGGAGCAATCTCAGCCACTCATCTCGCGGTTACGGTGGACGTGATCACGGAGGATTGACGCGATTCATGGGAGGGTAGAGATTATTAAAGGGGGACCGGTCAAAGCCGCCTTTGTTGACCGAGATGAGTGGTTGAGATTGCTTCTTTCGTTCTCTTAAAAACTTATGTTTCTCATTTGTACCCCTCTCTCTATATAGAGAGAGAGAAAGGTTCAAATGAGAACCATAAGTTTTTAAGAGAACGTGAAAAGCAATCTCAACCACTCATCCGCTTTGACCATCCCCCCTTAATAATCTGTACCCTCCCATGAATCGCGTCAATCCCGATGATCACGTCCACCGTAACCAAAGATGAGTGACTGGGATTGCTCTTCACGTTGTCTTATATATAGATGCATATACAGAATCATAGTTTGATGCAACATTAATTCTCTCCAGAAATCCAGAAATGCATAGTTTTCTCCGCAGAAAAAAGTACAATTAAACAAATTTATGTCGTCACGTGACTCCAAAACTAACAAAAATCAACAACTATAGCAAACAATGAACAGAATAAACTAGTACCTTCCCGTTAAGCCACATTCGATCCTGATCAAAGCTAGGGCTAACAGATACAGTAGTGGTCGTACAAAGGTGATTCGGATCGAGAGTAACACTGATACTATCATTGATCGGCAATATCAACGTCTCATCCCTCTTCCCCCAATACTTAATCACCGCTATGTTCGTCGGAGTCCTTGCCGTCACCATCGACACCCATTTCGCCGGTTCACCTCCCATCTTCTGCAATCGGCGATCAAACTCAATCACGGATCAAAGATCCAAGGCCTATGGAACAAAATTGGGGGATAGATTAGGGTTTTGGTGAATGAAATTGGAGTTATAGAGATGGATATGGAGTGAATGTGTGTTTATGGCTGATTTTATATGGAGGTTTTGGAAGGAAACCCCCCAATGTTGACTTCAGAGTTGATGAGCAGCAAGCAAGAGGAGTGTGGGTTTATGCAAATGCAATGGAAATGGAAATGGAAATGGACCCCCTTTTGAACATTTGTTGACTAGTTTTGGTTTTTATACTTTGGCCACCTAAGTTTTTGTTATTTGAATTTGTGGTCACATTACTTTTGGTTTTTTAGAATCTACCCGCTTATGTAACGAGGTTGTTGTTTTTGCACAAATTTGTGGTTGTCATAAAGTCAAAACTCAAAAGTAGCAAAACTATAAATCATGGAATTGTACTAATGATTTAGGCATGGTAAAAAAATAAATTGCATAGTATATGTGATGGATCAAGTCTTTTGATTAAACCCGGATATGATGATATGTTGATTCATACAACTAGTTATTGCGTTAAAAGAAATTCTCAACTGATGGTATAATATGTTGACTCCATTTAGTATAAATGATTGACTTGTGAGTATATAAAAAGTAATAAAAGGGAAGGTGTACTTATTGAGTCAAGTAGAAGGAAGCACAAATGATGTGTTAGTTGAAACACCTATGAAGAAAATTAATTTTTTTATTGAATGGTAATGATACTAATGGAAGGTTATGATACTAATGGAAGGTTATGATACTAATGGAGTTGGTGAAGTCTTTTATCCTATAAAAAATGAAGAGAAATTAGAGATCGTGGCAATTTTAATATTGGGTTCGGAAACGAAGTTGTGGCTACAATTTGTCGATGTTTATAAGTTAGTTTACAAATGAAAAAGAGGGGAAAGATTGTGTGAGAAGAAGAGTTAAGGTTAGAAGGATGAGATGAGATATGGATCATTGATTACTTTTTATCTCAAACTCATGACATGAATTGTGTTTGATAGAGAATAATTTGGTGCATATTATTGCAATATGCATTCTAAGCGTCGAGAGCTTTTTTCACATTTCTCACGATAACTCTACTTTTCATCAAAACCCAATAATTAAATGAAATTTAAAACTTTTTACATAAAATACTATTTAGTTATCTAAATTTGTCGATTAGCCACCTAATAAAGGAAATATCAAACATCCCATCCCATTATTTGGACTAAAGCTAAAAACAGTGGCTAAATCATTAAAATGGTAAAGTTTAATGTCAAAATTATTACATAAGATTATGGTGGCCAATAACAGCCTTTTGCTTCATTCGCCTCTAAAGACATATAATAATTTAATTTTAACATATAGTCTAATCAAAAACTAAAATACTTAAATACATTTAATAAAACAACCTTATAAAAAGAAAAGAAAAAAACATAATAGACAATGGTCAATCCTACATAGATAAATCTATGTAAAAAATTAAAAATAAAATGCAAATCCCATCAAAATAAATGTATTTCATTTCGGTTCTTATTTTAGTTAACTCTTTTGCAGAGCCTCATTTGGGAAACAAAACTTACTATTTCTTGATGCAACTAAAAAATAAACCATAATTTTATGAAAAAAGTTTGTATTTTATGGTTTTAGCTTGATAAAAAAAAAAAGGTTGTAAAGTTATTATTATTAATAATACTTCTTGAGATGTCTTGTGAAACCAAAATTTTAAAAAATTAAGTGCAGTGAAATAAGTCCTAAAATAATGTACACTGAATTTTGGTACAATTTATGAAAATAAAAACTAGAATTCATTAAATAATCTGAAATAAGAGATACATCTTTGTTTACAGAAAAAAGTTTATCCCGAGATTAAAATAAGCATTGTGTGTCTTTGTAGAATCTTTGTTTTGATTATTTTAATAGCATATTATTATAAAAACAAGGAGCCCCATTACTTGGACTCTTATTATATGACTTGTGCCACTTAAGATATTCCGCATTGGTGCCCGTTTTTGACATTTTTCGGAACTAAGAACAATTATTATTTGTATTGATATTTTGGATTAAAGTGTGACTTTGTATTTTAGGAGGTTTAAAGTTTTGAAATTTGATTTTACATTTAAAAAATAAAAGGTGGCTGATGTGTTTTTTGAACCTCAATGTTTAGAGATTTTAAATTTTTTTTCTTAAAAATAAAATAAAGGGTCTTAAATAATGCAGACCTCTTAATTTTTAGAGTAAAGAAGTTTTAAGAGGTATGTTTTCGAAAACAAACATTTTCTAACGGTGCGTTTGGTTGTGAAAAATTTTCAATTTTTTCTAATAATTTTTTTTAAGAAAATGAACTTTTTAAAAACACGTTTGGTTCATTAGTTTTTCCAAACTAAAAAACTTATATTTCTAACTTATATATAAATTAGAAAACCAATTTTAGTAGTTTTATAAAAAAAAAATTAAATGAGTTTTCTGATTTTCTAAAAATAGAAAATGAAAACTCGACCATTTCAACCAAATGCGTTTTCATAGAAAACGGAAAATAAAAACTCAATCCCATTTTCTAAAAACTTTTTTCTAAGAAAATGAAAACAGTTTTTCACAACCAAACGCATCTAAATGTTTTATGTAAAAGTTAAAATTATTATATTAAATAGATTGTAGTGATGATTATATATACATTAAACTTATTCATAGTTTGACGTTAAATTAGTAAATCATAAAGATCGTGATAAATCATGAAATCATAAGACCATAACTAAGTGGTTGTTTGTTTTAAAAAAACATCTATTAAAATTTCTTAATCTGAAAATTAAAAGATTTGCAAATCTAAGATGGTTTATTTTGTTTTAAAAAATGTCTAAAAACTTTGTAGCGTCCTTTAAAATTTTTAAAAGACGTATCATCCACCTCTTTTTTTTTAGATGTAAAATCAAACTCAATACTTATTACTTTTAAAAAAAATAACAACTTATTATTTTAATATGGCAAAAGTATAATTTATAAAAAGAATTATTTAATGCTTATATTCTTGAATAAAATAAGATGCATCTAAATTCTAAAACATCTTGTAAACGTTTTATCATATGCTTATATTTGGACCTTTCATCATGTTTTCATTTTAGCCTCTTTCTTGACTTTATTAGCATGAATTGGATTGTCAAACAACTCATATAAATGGAAATTAATTGTTTGTCATTTTCTAATAAAAGTTTAACCTCTTAGTTATATTTTCTCTTAATTTACTGAAATAGTAATATGTCCATAAAAAGTAGGATTGTAATTGTAAACCTAGGTAAATAGGAAATAAATTACATTTTAAACCCCTCCATGTAAGCTAAAACTTATGTTTGCAATAGCAAACCTAGTTTTTGCACTTTCAATAGTTGCAATTGCGCATCTAAACTTTAGTTAACAGAGGTTGAAAATGTAAAAGGAATGTTGTTCAGTTAGATCCACAAGACCTCTTACACTTACATGACATAAGAACACCTTAACCAAGTAAACTCTTGGAGTATAACTTCATTTGCAGGTCTATTGTTTTCAGGCATACAAGCCAGAACTTACCATTGGATCTCAATGAGAATTCAAAAAGGTTGTTTTTCATAGGATATTTGGTTTAGTTCGCATTTTTTTGTTGTCCTCTTCATATATAGCCATAAGTCTTTTTAGTCGTTGGTAGTTCGGTGGTAGGGCGCGGATGGCCTTGACTTCTTTTGTTGTTTTTGTTTCTCTGTTTAGTTTTGTTTAGTTTTGTTTTTGGTTGTTTTCGAAATGGTCTATTGCTTGTAGAAACTCTTGGTATCTTTCTTCTAAGTTTTCTTGGCTTTTAATAGGATTGCATGCCTTAAAAAATATCAGAATAAAATTTTAAAATCAGATTTCTCAAAATAAAAGTTGAATAAACTACATTTTATTTTAATACATTTTTACTATTATTAGATATTCAACTTTAAAATTATTTTCATTATGAGAATTGTTTACTCATATTTTACTAAGTTTTCATGGGAACCATGTTTTCCTCTATAAAACACGAGTTTCATAACGATTTGCACGTGACTAGCAATAGGGAAACATGTGTATGTTTCTCCACCCTTCAAGAGATCAATGATCAACTTCAATTTAAGAAGTGTTTTAGAAATATTTACAAAATAACACAATATTAAGATTACAAATATTATGGTATATAATATATAAAATCACGTGTTTGATTAAATATTGAATTAAAATTAAAATGAAAAAAAAAAAGTTAGAATTTTGATATAAATATAGAGATTTTTTTTCTTATCATTATGAAAAGATTTGTAAAATGAGCAATTTTGATTTTTAAGAAGATATTAACTATAAGTCTACAACTACTATATTTAGGAGTTTTTTATCCATACCCTTTTATAGGTGTGGATAAGTGTATATAAGTACATAGATGAACCCAATATAAAGAGTATAAATTTATGTGAGTGGAGAGAAACTATAATGAATTAAGGATAATGACCCTCTATTTTTATGGTACTTTCAAAATCAATGTATTTCCAAAAACTAATCATTTTGGCATTTTTATGAAAAATAAAAAATTAGAATTTAGAAAGCAGGAGGAAGCTTGAATTGGGATTTTGAAAAGGGGGTTGCCATCCCGACCACCTTATACTCACAATATATCTACTGACTTCCTTAGGCCATCCGCAGCCCAGCGGTTTGGCTCACGGTGCAGCCCCCATACCGGCGGTAACACCGCCGAGGTGTACCGGTATGGGGCCGGTATGGGGTGCGAGCGGTGAGCCTTCACCGTTCAACAAAAATTCTCTTAACACACACACATATATACATACAATGTATATATATATAAAGTAATATTTTAGTATTAAATATATATAGGTGGTATGAGTGGTACGGGTGTGGGTGAATGGTATGGTAATGGTAAGGTAGTGGTAAAGCTGATGTGGCGCTGAGGTGGCAGCCTATACAGGTGGTATGGGTGGTATGGCTGTGGATGGCCTTAGGCCATCCGCAGCCCAACGGTTTGCATGGCTGCACAGCTGCCTTGCAGCCGGTAACACCACCGAGGCACATCGGTGAGTGACCGGTAGCAAGGGCGAGCGGTGAGCTCTTGCAGACGGTAAACACACACACATGTATATACATACATAATATATATATATATTATTTAAATAATGCAGGTGGTACGACCTGTACGGCTGTGGATGAAATGGTAAGGTAATGGTAAGATGGTGGTAAAGCTGATGTGGCGCTGAGGTGGCAGTCAGTGCAAGTGGTATCACCTGCACGGCTGCGGATGGCCTTATAATCCCTCATATCTCACTCACATGCACTTACTCACACTCCTGTAAGGCCATCCACAGCCATACCACCCATACCACCTGCATAGGCTGCCACCTCAGCGCCACATCAGCTTTACCACTACCTTACCATTACCATATCATTCACCCACACCCGTACCACTCATACCACCTGTATGATTTTTTAAATAAATTACTATAAATTTAAATAATATAAATTTAAATACTATAAATTAAAAATAAAATTACATTAATATTAAAATTTCATTCAAATTAAAAAAAAACTAATTAAAAATAAAAAATACAATAAAATTAATTATGAGGCATAGAATCCCACAAATGTTGAGATAAATCGGCGTGAAGGTTGGCGTGCCTCTCTCGGTTTTTTACGAAGTTGACGTTGTTTGCTCGTTCTTCTTCCGAGATCGTTGTCTCGACTTCGCTCGGTAAAACCGCCTTAGGATCAAAAGGATAATGTGAAAACCCTTCGTCTTCACGAATCATGTTGTGTAAAATTATACACGTGTACATGATTTCTTGTAATTTCCTTCGTGACCATACCCGTGCCGGTCTAGCAACGACGTGCCATTTACTTTTAAGCGTGGCGAATGTCCGTTCGATGTCTTTTCTTGCCGATTCTTGACGTGTCGTGAACTGCAACCGTGGCACTTCCGTTGGGTACCTAAATGCTTTCACGAAAGTTGTCCACTCGGGATATATCCCGTCGGCAAGATAATACCCGTGATGGTAGTGTGTGTTATTCGCTACAAACGAACTATCGGGCGCTTTATTTTCGAATAAATCGTTGAAAATCGGTGATTGATTCACAACGATTATGTCGTTCGTGGCACCCGGAACCCCGAAAAATACGTGCCAAATCCATTTGATCGTATGATGCGACAGCTTCAAGAATTACCGTCGGTCCATCATGATCACCTCTATGGAATTGACCCCTCTATGCGATGGGACAATTTTTCCATCCCCAATGCATACAATCTATCGAACCAAGCATGCCGGGTAAGCCGTGTTGTTGTTCGTGCAACGCGTAGATAGCCTGAATATCGCTAGCAGTTGGCTTTCGTAAATATTGTCGCATATAGAGTTTAATAATACCTTGACAAAAAAATTTTAGGCATTCCCTTGAGGTCGTTTCGCCCATCCTTAGGTACTCGTCCATAGAATCTGAAGAAGTCCCGTACGCCAATTGTCGGATAGCGGACGTACACTTTTGAAGCAGAGAAAACCCCTTCACGCTTCTTGCATCCCACTGCTGCTTGAAACAATCAAACTCTCTTTCAAGATCGGAAACTATCCGTACGAATAGTCGTCGACTCATACGAAACCGCCGTTTAAAGTCTTCGTCGTTGTACACCGGGTTATCCGAAAAGTAGTCGGCGACAAGTTTATCGTGTCCATCTTCCCGACCTCTATCTTTATTCGGCCCTCTCGGTCTAGGGTTCGACGGTTCCGCCTCTCCGTTTTCGATATATTGAATAATCAACTGCGTCGCTTGAATGGTGTTCGTAACAATTTGATCCACGATGAGATCAAATTCTTCGTCGTCGTCGAAAGGATTCATTATTTGAAAGAAGAGGAGAGGTTTAAGAGAAGTTTAAAAGAATTAGAGGTGAATAGGAGAAGTTTAGAGGTGAAAGAATGAGAAAAATTTGTTGGGGTTTGGAGGTATATATATAGATAAAAAGAAAAAAAAAATATATATATATATATAACCGTTGTATAACGGTAGGATTGAAAAAAAAAAGAAAAAAAAATTGAAACCAACGGCATTGTCTCACCGTTGGCTAATCTCACCGGTCCCATACCGGCATACCACGGCGGTGTTACCGCCGGTATGCCGGCTGCACAGCCATCTAACCGCCTGCGCTGCGGGTGGCCTAAGAGGAAAGAATCTCAATCACCTTTTGGGGAAATAGAAGTTTTTTTTTCTCCTCCAAAGGTTATATTAAAATAGATAAATAAGAATATTAAATAAAAATCTCTAAAAGTTAATGTTAAATAAATCTTAAAACTCAAAATAAAATTAAAAATATTTTTTAACCAACAAAAACATTAAAATTTAGTGTTTAGGATATATACTGAATTTTTTTTAATATAAATATTTTAAATTGTTATAATATAGTAGATGTAAGAGTTAATATTTAAGGAAAGATTTAGAGACCTTGACTTTCAATGTATTACTTTAGATTAAAAACATAATTGTTGGAGATAAAGAAGCAATATTTATAATGAAAAAAATTATAGAAAAAAGAAGTTTCAACAATATTGTATTATTGTAACTATTTTATAAAAAACAAGCTCACTCATAGAATTCACCAAAAATAATAAGAAATAGGGTTAATGACTTATTAGGGTAAGAAACTATTCGTTTTGTACAAAAAATACCATTGAATGTTTTTTTGTACTCGATATACCATTGAACTATTTTTTTTTGTACACATTATACCATCGCAACCGGAAATAGCCGGTTTTGACGTGGATTTGTACACATTATACCATTGAACTATTTTTTTTGTACACATTATACCATTGAACTCTTTTTTTTTATACACATTATACCATTAACCTTTCATATGTTTACAAAAAATGTGGCAATGACTATGCAATGACTTTCTTCAAGACACCACCACTACCACCACCTCCCTCCTCCTCCACCACTCTCCAGTTCTCCTTCGCATACTAAAATTCATTTCTCCACCGGAGTTCCTTAACGACGAAGACATACTCATGGACTTCTTGCCGGAAAAGGAAAAACCCACTACCAACAACAGCAAGGGCTCTTCCACTGGGTTTTACGGGTTCGGGTCGTATCTGAGTTCTCCGGCAGAGTTCGTCATGGGTTCCACCGAGATAGAAAGCGACGAAGAGGATTACCTCACCGGGTTGACCCGAAAGCTCTGTAACAGCACTCTTTCAAGACGATTTATGGAAATCATATTTCAATTTCAAGGTATGCATAAAACATATGTTTAAGGAATTATCACCTTTTTTGTAAGCATATCAAAGGTTAATGGTATAATTTGTACAAAAAAAAGAGTTCAATGGTATAATGTGTACAAAATAAATAGTTCAATGGTATAATGTGTACAAGTCCACGTCAAAACCGGCTATTCCCGGTTGCGATGGTATAATGTGTACAAAAAAAAATAGTTCAATGGTATATCGAGTACAAAAAAACATTCAATGGTATTTTTTGTACAAAACGAATAGTTTCTTACCCTAATAAGTCATTAACCCTAAGAAATATGAGGTGTGTCTAGCATGTGAAAGGGACTCGATATGATAGCATACCTTCGAGAGTAATATGGCAGATTAAAAAAATCTTAAAGTTTTTAAAGATTCTTATTTGATACAAGTAGTTTAACATTTTAACAATCTTATTTAATCTTTCTGCTTTTTGTTTCATAGTAGGATAGGAAAAAGAAATGCATTACCTTCATGGTTCTTGTTTTTATAGTCTTGTCCCACGTACAAATGCATAATAAGTTACTTTTTATATCGTAATTCTTTTTAATCGTAGATGTTTAAATCAGTTTGCATATACATCTACTAATCTAGGCCTTGGAGAAAGCCAGAAAAATCAAATGGCCTTGTAGGACTCCCCAACCAATGACTCCCGTGAAAAAACCCAAAGGCCCAAACCACATCACCATCGAATTTATAGCATGATCATTACATTAAGAGGCCATTTACCGAATTGCTTACCTTAGCAGCCTAGCAGGTGAGCATTGTGAGCATAAAGAATCATAAGCATCAAGAATCTTACCTGATAAGAGGATTAACAAGAAGTAATGTTCTTACCTTTTAAGTGAAAGAGAAGCCTCTTTCCTAATTACTCGATAAAAAAATGTTTCAAAACAATTCATTCTGATGACCGGGAAAATAAGCAAAGGTTAGCGACTCTTGGTGGTACGCTTACCAATAGGCATTCGGTATACAATCCCCAAGATGTCTGGGATCAAATAAAAAGTATAACCAACTCCATGACCATAATACCCTTATCAATTTATAAGTAAATTAAAGATGCACACAAAAAAAATCCCATCAAAATTTTTGCATCATCAAACCAACATGTTTCCCTATCAAAATTTCCAAAACCTTAAATCTATTCCTCATCAGAATCAGGTTCCACATCAACAATATCAGGAATCTCATCCATCAATTTGTCATCATCACCCAATGCAAACATCAATTCCTTACCTCCCTCCGAACCCGATACCGCTGCAAAGCTCCTTCCTGCCGCCATTTCCAAATCGCCACCAGTGGCTGCTGCCACCTCGGTTTCCATGTCAGTGGCATGACGGTCGTCTGTTTGACTCGGAATTTCAGACACCTTATCGACTTCCTCAACCAGAATTCCCTTACCTTTATCTTCAGGAGCTTTGGAACCCGATGGGCCCTCGATGGAAACAAGCGGTTCGGCTGGCGGTGAAGTTTTCTCTACCACCATGTTATTTTCTTGCTCGGTTACTGGCGGATTGCTTCCGTCACCATCGTTTACCCATTTTTCGTACAGATCGTCCTCTTCTGATTCAGGGTACTCGGGTCCGTTTCTGGATGTGCCACCTGAATATAGGTGGTGTTTTTTAGCACCAGAATACGTGTCGTTCCCCATGAAACCGTCATTTACGCCATTAACAGGGTACTCGAAGGAAGATGCAATATCTATCAACGGAAGGGTCCTCGGATGTATAAGAACTTCCAATGTCAATAAGGCGTGTGCACAGAAGTCCGCAACTTTCGTTCCTGTTTCCCGCATACCTGCACATGTTTTCCAACAGATGAATTACACATAGCCAAAGTAAACAATTCAAAAAGAAAAGGTAAAAAGAAAAAAGAAAAAAAACACTCTATGCTGTTTTCTGCCAATTGAAGCATTTTCTTATCAGCATTTAAGCAATGATGGTTGTGAAAAAGTGTCAAATATGATGGAATTATGTTGAGGATTTGAAATACAAAGATACCTCTACGGAAAAGCTCGAGACCCTCGGCCAGATACGGAGGGCGAATACGGCCAGGGGAAAGAAGGGATGCCAAAAGTGCTCGTAAAGAAGCAAGTTGAAAATCAGCCCAACTAGGCTTACTGTCGGGCAGGGTATAAGCGTAAGTTTCTTGTTTTGCCCATCCACCTTTACAAGCATCGGTAGATACAGTTATAAGAAGCACGTCTACTTTTGACCTCCATCCCCCAGATCTCGACGCACCACCACCCTGTCAAAATAAATATCATCACCAATCTATAGGTTGGATAAAGTTTAACCAAGAAACTTTAAATTAATCGGAACATAAATCAACCAATCCAATAGCACGGCTGACATAGCTAGCGAGAGATTTTTAATCGATCCTTGTAATAAACATGAAATATAACAAATTGGGTTGTCACGAAATAAATAAAACATACCACGGTTAGAAGTGTTTCTAATGCCTCGAGCGCAGCAATCCTCACGGAAATCGGGGCAGGATTGTTGTGTAAACTAGTTGTTTGAGACTGATTTCCGGAAGATGTTATCGTCATATCATGCTTCCTTTTCTTTTGCATAGGCTGTGGGACCGCCTCAGATGTCTTTAAGACTGAACCAGAAGATGATTCACCACCAAGATCACCGACTGAATCCAGATCCGCGGAAGCATTACTTACGATATCTTCAGCTATGTACATTGTTACCCCTGCTCCATAGCACAACCACAATCATGATAAATGCATCAATACTTTGTTAATTACACAATTATGTACTGTAAACATTTTAAAAAGGTTGTAAAAGTTTTATCCAAATTGAAGCAGATAAAATGGTTTTATTAAGTGACGTTATTAAACAAAAGGAGAGTTAAAAGCATACCAACGCCCATGGACATCAGCATCAACTTAACGAGGGCGTAGACTTTTATCCTAAGTTCAGGAAATGCACATCTTTTGAAATACTCCGTTACAAGTCGAATAATATGTGCTGCATGTGGAAACAGTTGACTGCAAATGAAAAAAATAAAATAAGTGAACAACTACAAATCAAAATGAGATAGTGTGAAGAAAATTATAAAAAGTGTCATAGCACTTGAAACAATTAAACGTGTTGGCAATACTAAAAATATTTGACTCTGATCCATTATCTTTTTTCTCCTTGTAAATGACATATGCTTCATCATAAACAATACAAATAACTAAAATAAACAAATATATATATATAGTTTACCTGCGTGCTTCCTTGACAACACCACATAGGATATCCAAACTATATGAATGCTGAAGTGGAAGTTCAGCACATATACATTCCTGTTGCATTGCAGTCATGATGGGGTACAAAGTGTGTGGCAAGGAACCGTCCACCATCAGCACTCTTCCAGCAAGCATCAATAATGACCTAACAGGAACATTTATCTATGATTGAAACAAACGGAACTTCAAATAAGTTACCCCATTAGCTTAAACTGAAGGTGAACAAAACATTAAAAGATTAAAATAGTTGAAGCTACCTGAACGGGATAAGAAGTTTTAAGCATTGTAGAACAACAGAGCAACAGTGCAGATATACTAGGCATAAAGAGTCGTTCTGGCCTTGTTGCCTTGTTAGAAATGTCTAATATTGTTAGTCCTCCAAGAGGAGGTGGGGGGTCTTTTCCAGGTGGGACCAACGCCCGCATGGCTTCCTTGGTTGTAGTTTCTGCAGTGTGTGTACATAACCTTGTAAGTACTGCTGCCATAATCACATATTACCAAAAATAACCCTCCATCTACTTACCTTCTTCTAAACCTTGGAATGAATCATTCAAGAGGAGGTTTATAGCTAGCAAGATCTTCTGCATCATCAATGACCAGCTATCTTCATCCCCTCTTGATTTCGGAAGTAACGATAAGCAAAGAGCAAGTTTCTGGTCAAAGCAGAAAGTAGTTGTGAAATTTTTGTGGGCTAGCCTATTAAAATGTCGAAGCATGTAGAATTGGTCTCACCTTCAACATATTAGCATTGCATTTCCCAGACATAAGCTTTGTAACAATAGCAGCTTCAGCCTGCACGAAAAAATATCCATACCCAGCTCAATTTTCAGAAATCAACCAAGGACCATTCTTTATTGAAAAGAATCTTCGCTAATTGTAGTCTTTTAAGAGAAAAGCAAAGGAATTCCTTTTATATTTACTACAAACACTATGTTCAGTCACTGAGAACAACCTGTGTTAAAGCCAAATTGGCTGAACAATAAAGATAGCAAGTGAGCAATAAATCAATAACGTCTATTATCAGATCAGCCAGAAAAGTTTGGTTGCTAATGTTACCATCTTCACAACTTTTCTTTTAGACCATAATGACAAATGTTACACCGTGACTCCGTGAGCATATACGAGTAAACGATAATTACAGTGTCGACTACAAACGATAAAATGCCTTGAGTTGCAGATTTCTTTTGATGATAATATTGCAAAAAAAGTATTCATTTGCTAGAATAAAGATAATTGATTCGTTGTACAGACTCACAAAAGAAAAAGTAACTTACTGAATCATAGTTCTTCTGGACAGAAGATGGAAAGAAACTCAAAATGGTGCATAACAAAGAAACAGCTCCTTCCTGCATAAAGGAGCAATCACACATCCATTGGAAACTAGAAGCCAGTAAAGCCAATCATTCTTGAAAACAAAAATGTCCAAACATATAGCAGATACCAATCAAAAGAATAATTTAAGCAACAAAAACATATATAAATCAGAAAGTAGCATGTATAGTAATAAAACCAAGCACATGCCAGGGACTGATTGTAAAGAAGGATTATAAACATCTCAAAGGTGCATATGCCCCATAGAATACACATATAAGGGAGATGCTTCATAAATTATGTTAGAAGAGCCCCCTTTGGCTCCAACAATCAACGTCCATCCATTTTATGACATGCCATTTTTTAAAAGAAATGCTACGAGACAAGTTATAACACATAGAGAAAAAACTGCCATACATATTGCATACCTTGCTTCTTATTTACCAATAACTATGACACACACAAATTACCTAGGTGCTCACAAGAAATTGCATCTTATAATTGATGAATCAGAAAGCTACCAATAGCAAAAAGCTTGGGCAAGGGAGGGCCCGGAGAAATACACTTTAGAAGAACCTAAAGATTATTGGACGGGTAATTGTGAAGCAAATAAGTCTTCTTAAATGACAATCAAGTTATGAATGCATGCAGTTGGTATAGGCTGCTAAAGCATACAAAATAAATTTAAACAACCCTGAACATGGTAGTACCAAAAACACATACAGCATCTGAGCTATCCTCCTGCATCAGCTTTAAAACTGGCTGAACAAGTTTCGCAGCATGTGAAGTTCCATCTTTCTTCATATTTGGATACCCGCTCAACCTAGTTCAGAGGATATAATATCAGATATTTTTTGCTTGAGGATGAAAAGAAAAGTCAGGCATAAAACCGAGCATATTTTGTATGAAATAGGATGTGCTTCAGATGTAAACAAAGGTAAGCTCATTTTCCCCCATGCCTGAGTCATGATAAGTTAGGCACTGTAATTAGATCACACTTTCAAATTTAGATGGTGATGGAAGGTAACTATAAAAATATTAAATTCATAGCTCAGATTAGATGCTAGCTCATAAAACAGTATGTAATTTCTATAATTTGGTCAACAATAATAGCAAACTCTGAATTAAGAAAGTTGTCATAAGGTCGGAGTTGGCTGCAAACCGTTGGTTTAACCTGCTTGGCCACTCCATGAGGTTGAACAAGCTGAGAGGCCTATTCCTTATGGTCGCTTGTGGTGCGCAAAGTGAATGGGACTAAAAGCATTGCATTAGAAGAGAATATATAATAAAAGCAGTGATAGACAGTTTTTGTTGGAGTGTCGGGCGTTAAAGAACAACTGTACGTTACAAAATACAAAAAGATATGGTTATATGGGGCGTACAAAAATGAAAATTTTTTTTTGCAAACGATCATGGGGCGTACACCACATGCTATATAAATGGTAAAAAAGACGTTACAATTGAGAAAAAAATAGCAAAAATGAACGATCATTAATAAATTATATCCATATGACACAAAAAAGTGATACAAATAATAACGCTGTAGCTATGCTAGATTTCATAACTATGTTATCCTTTTGCTGTCTCGTCGAAACTTCAAATTTTTAATCTGAATAACCGTGATATTGATGATACGTTTATCACCATCAACTTAAGGCTCAATTTCTAAAGTTAACATGTTTATGATTTGAGTAAAGTATAAATATATACCTTGTAAGAAGATCTGATATCGTAACACAGCAAGCAGCCTTCACAAAGTGAGATTCTGCAGGAGGCTGATGCAAGATTTAAATTTTGGGTTAGAACAAAAAAGGAAGGTTTCTGTAGAATGTCTTAAAAGTTAAAACAGACCAATTTCAAGTTTTACTTTTAGCTTTCAATCCAGATATTAAGGTTCACACAGTCATGTAAAAGACGAAGCCTGGATATTGAAATACGCGGTCCAGGAAATATTAGGAATATGCCAAAAAAAATTGGGATGCACCAAATATTTACTCTATCTTCTTTGATGTTTGATTTGTCCAGATACATGGGATACATTAACCACCCAACATACTTTCTTAAGGATGGTGTTTTGCAAGGAACTAAATAATCCAAGATGATACTTTTTGTTGTTATTTGCTTCCATGAGGATGCGTGCTAGCAAATTGTTGAATTGGCTAAAACATAGCAAAGTAGTAACCAATACCAACGATTGTCCAATATTTGCAAACAAATTTGGCATGAAATAAGTGAAATAAAAAAAATTTGCAAACAGTAAACATAAAAAATCTCATAGCACTACCATAATTTGCAATAAGTAATTCGATGATAGTTAAAGAGGTTATTAAAAGATCGCTCCACTATTATCCTAATTCCTACCGTTCAGGAAAGATAGTTTCAACTTCCAACTTGCAATGCAAGATATAGAGTGAATAAAAATCTCAAACCACGAGTTCATATGTGATGTGGATCATTGGAGTTAGTTTTAAAGGCAAACAAGCATAAGCTTGTTGATATTTTGAGGTTACTTTTTCTCATAACACTTTGGACCATATTTTCTAGTTGCAAACAGCCATCAAGATGGTTCAGCTTTACATTAGCTTGATGTTTTTTATAAAACTAACTTGGTTTTGCTGCTTTTGCATACCATAGATTGGCCAACCTAACCCTGTGATTTGAACAGTCTAAGCTTTTAAACATACCAACAAAAGAAAGGTACTAAGCAGATAGCAGAAATATATTAAATACTTCAAAAGAGCTCTAAAACATCTTAATACATAGTTTTGTCCAGTAAATGTGTTTTTAGGTAGTCACGCAAAATAGATGCACCCATCCCCCGTGCATAAAATAATTATATAAAATACAGAACTATGTCAGCCATTCCAATAAAATCAAATCCTATCTCTTCCCCCCTCCATCTATCATTCAAAAAGATCAGATTTTATTCTGTTTTTGACTAAATTCTTCAGAATAGTTCAAAGAATGAATTTTGTAAAATTTAAGATTCATTGGCAAAACTGTTAATCTTCGAAATTCCAAGATAGTTGGCAACATCGGCTAATCCTATGATTCCTATCCACAAAATAAATCTCACACAAAGGTAGGGTCTAATGGTCGGATAATGTAAGCAGGCTTTGCTTCTACCCCAAGGGATAAAGAGACTTCTTCCGAGACATTACAAACACCTATAAACACAAATATTCATCAAAATGGAAAAGTAGAATAAGTCTAGTTACCTGAAGATGTGAAAGCAACTTCTGGAACCAAACAGAGTAAGATGCAAGGAACCGCTCGGAGCTGCATTCTTCACAAGTCACCCCTAACAAACTTATTCCAGCCCAGCATTTATCTGGCTACACCACATTGTAAGTAAATTCAGATCAGCAGTTCTCAAACTATAAACTAGATTTTAAAAAAAATCAAAAACTCTCACTTTATTAGCTTCCCTCTTATTAGCTTAATAAACTGTAATTTACATTATAGCTACATCTATTCCCTAAGATTAAACCATAAATCCAATAGTAGCCCAGAAGCCTAAGCAAGACAACTAACTCTCCTAAATTCATGCTTTTATATCAAATTTCACCCAAACACATCACTATCTTACAGAAAAATTCATCTAAAATGCAGCTTTGAAGATATTTAATGTACTAAAATTGAATCTGTCTATAATAAAGGGGATCTCAGTTTCACCTTCATAAGGATATAATAATGTGACTGAAGAAAAAACAACTTCTATTGCAAAATTGAATTGAAACTTACCATGTTGCTAGATGCTAGCAAGAGCAATCGTTCAATCCACGAATCAACTGCAGATTTCCATTTCTCGATCAACTTTTTGTTATCGTCGTCAGATTGCAGAAGGCGTTCGGAGATCAATTGATGAGTTTTGATTGCAGAGACGACGTGTGAGAGCTCTAATGGATTCCTCAGCTGTTGTTTTTCATCGGGGATGCGTTCTTTGATAAGTGAACGTAGAAGCCTAGCCTTTAGAGCGACGTCGTTCATGCTCTGAATATGGTCAAATGCCGCCATTACTACTGTGAGACCGACCTCTTCTTCAACCTCTATACAGCTCTCTCTGGCTATGGAGGTTTTAGGGAAGGAAGGAGGACTACTAGGGTTTAACTAAAGACGACGCTGCACGTTTGGGGCATGGGGGTTTATTAACAAAGTAGAGAATGGAAATATTCTAAATAAAATTAAGGCAGCGTTTGGTTCGCAGATTCTGAAGGAAAGGAATCTGACGATGGAATTGGAATGTTGAATTCCATTGACCAGATTCAATTTCTTCATTTGGTTCATTCTTTTCGACAGAAGGAATCTCTGAATTATCTGGACCGTATGAACTTGTGCATAGCATTACAGTAAATTAAGTTGTTTTTTTGGTTTTTTAAATATAGCAAAAGATTTTTGTGGTTCCTTGTTGAAATTAGCTAGGTAATCTAAATTATTTCATGTAAAATATGATCATATAAAATGTGTGACGAAAATAAGCCATCCGCTACGGCTCCAAAAATGAGGCCGGTACCAGACCGATACCCCCGGCAACACCGCCGAGGGTATCCGGCAGGGTAGCCGGTATGGTGGGGGAGTGTCGGGTATGTAAACGAGAGAAACGGCTATATAGCTGTTATCCAACGGCTCTCAATTATTTTTTTTTCTTTTTCTTTTTTCTCTTTTACCAAACTCTATATATATATATATATATATATATATATATATCAATCACATACCTACCAAAATCCATCTCAATCTCAATCTCAATCTCTCTATTCTCACATGGATCATCAAGGTACCCCGAGCAACACCAACCGTTCGCAATCTCGGCTCTCGAATATCCAACTTCCGAACACCTCGGGGGTATATATTCCCCCTACCCGACCGGCGGATTCTCCCCACCACTCTACGCAAATATGGGTTTCGCAAACTTTGTGCCAAACCCCCAACAAGGCTCGTTTTTGCACTTGCTCACGCAACCGATGCAACAAGGCGCATATATGCACCCCATGCATCCGGCCATGCAACCGGCCACCCAAGAACCGGCCACCCAAGAATCACCGTCGCAATTTAACCGTAATGCCTACCGATTGCGTGACGAAAAATCCTCGTCGGATGAAGCCGAGGTGGTACCTGAAACCCAACCGATACCGCCACCACCCAAAAGTAAGAAGGGTAAGAAGCTGGCGAAAGATAAGCCGGCGAAAGGTAAGAAGCCGGCCAAAGATAAGCCGGCGGGTAAACAACCGTGTGTGAAGTGGACAATTATCGAGGAGGAAGAATTGTCGAAGGCATGGGCGGAGACCTCGGAAGATCCTTGTACAGGTAACTATCAAAAGAAAGGTACGAATAAACCCTTTACATGCAATAATTGTATGATATTACTAATGTTGTTTTAATTTTCGTTTTGTAGCGTCGTTTTGGAAGAGGGTGAAAGACGCATTCGACCGTCGCATGAAATACGATGAGAACGTCCGCTCCGTTGACGCTTGTAGTAGCAAGATAAAAATGCTACTAAGTACCGTTGCGCTATTCGCGTGCGTTTACAACAACACCTCAACCAGTCGGAAAAGCGGATGGGGTGACGATGACGTGTTGAAAACAGCGCAAACCCGATACCGAAACACGTATGCAAAGAAATTTACCCACCTTCATGCTTGGGAAATTCCCTAAAAATTGCCCAAAATTTATCGCGGTCGACTTCATGACTCCCTCGGACATCCACGCTACAAGACCGAAGAGGTCGAAAACGTCCGAAACCGACTCCCCCGGATCATCCGATGCACGCACCCAATACTTCAACGTTGACAATGACGAAGATACCGAGGCATCCGAGCGGGCACGACCTCTCGGTCGAAATGAGGCTAGACGCGCAGGGTCGTCATCTACGGCGGGTGCGTCGTCCGATAACGTGACGGCGTTGTTGGAACAACTAAATGCATATAACACCTCCAACTCTACGTATCTCGACACGATGGCACGGAATGCGGATGTTCGGTACGAACGACAAAGGAGTGCGGAGTTCCAAGTTTACATGACACCGCACGACCATCTTACGGGAGTGGCTTTGGAAGTGATGTTGCAAGAGAAGGAGCGGCTGCGCAAGATACACGGATGGCCTCCTATGTGGTAGCTAGGTTTTTTTTTTTTTAAACGTTGTCGTATTTTTTTTCCGTCATTTTTAATTTAAGTATTAGACTTTAATTAATTTTAATATATTGATTTTTAATTTACTGTTAATTGTTAATTTTAGTATTTATTGTGAATTGTTAATTTAAAAAAAAATTTGGTACCAAATGGTACCATAGATGATGAATTGGTAGGGAATTGATAAGGTATTGGAAAGTTGACGTGGCGCTGAGGTGGCAGCTGGTACCATTGGTACCATGTGGTACCATAGTGGATGGCCTAATAATAAACCTTTAAGTATATCACACGATTAATAATTGTTTAATATGATGTAATTTATTTTATTTAAGATTAACAAGTGTTGCCATGAAAACAAAATAAAAGTTGGAAAAAAAGAATTATAAAAATTACAAATGAATCAGCGAGAAAAGTAATTAAATTAAAATAGACGGAAAAAAAAAATAACAAAGGGCATTAATAGCTTAGTGGTAAAGACTTGTTAAGTTATTCTAAAGGTTCAGGATTCAAACCTTGTTATCAACAATTATAAATTTTTTATATTTCTTATTCATCCATTTCTTCATCATCATCATCTACCTTCTCAATCTCCATCCAGCATCGCCTCGAGCCCTGCCATTTGCATTCGGAACATGAATTAGTATATTAGACTTCTGCCCTGTTGCAGCATTCACCACTCCACCGTTCCTCTCCGTCCTGTAACTCAGTCCCTCCCCATCCATGCCTGCTATCTATGTGCATCGTCGGGTTCTCATCCATCTCCTATCTGATCAACATCTTTGATAACTCTGTCACCACCTTCCTCTCCAACCATCTCCTTATCGGCCTCACACCATACACCTAACAATTCAACAACCAAAGTCAGATCACACCCAACATAACAAATAACAATTATTATCTTTGGTAGATAAACCAGTTCTTAATGCTTACCGGATCATAACTTTCGTTCAATATCACATCCAATGTTGCTTCTGTGACTCTCAATTATGATGGTATATCATCATATATGCAACTCAAAAATACAAAATCGATGGGATTGAAATTCGAAAACCTAAAAAACGATATTCAAACAAATTAAGGAACATAAACCACAACGAAAAATTATTGAAGAAAAACAGAGGACATTAATACAAAATTAAGAAACATAAACCGCAAAAGTTGAGCAATTATGAGAATAGGGTGAAACAAAACCTAAAACATATATGCAAAGGGAGAATTCAGATATGTGTTATTATTACCTTAGATTATCATTATTACTTCAATGGCATATAAGAAGAAATCAATCGGAAACAAACGATTCGATGTCCTTCAAACTAGCAAAGTATCAAGAGCGTTTTAATGGAGATTTGTTGGGTTCTCTGGAAGCTACCAGAACGTTCGAGACTTTTCGAATTTGTGTAAATTTTCATTATGCAAAAAGTTACATCAACTACCCTTGTAGTTTTTGGTATGTTGCATGATAATTCCTATAAGTTTCAGAAATTACTTAAACATTTCCAAGACACATAATATATATATGTATAGGGACAAGTTCAAATGTGAACCACTTTTTGGTTGTGAACATGAGGACAGTCGAGAGCGCGACACGTACACAGCTTAATTGTGCATAGCTTTACAGTAAATTAAGTTGTTTTTTTGGTTTTTAAACACACGTGCACATTACAAATTACGTCTATGTGCATATGGCCCAGGTGGGGAGCTATGAGGGTGTTCATTTTTTTTTAGGTTTTCACTTGAACTTGACCCTTGTCTCATAATGATTTAATGATATAGTTTTATGCAGAAGTTGAGTCTTACAAATGTGACCGTCACAGGTTAAATAAAAACTTGTGTTTGTTTAATCTTTGGAAAAATTCTCTCAAACAAAAAATTTCCCAATTTATACAGCAGACTAATAAACACTCGCAACTTTATTTATATATGACTTAATGGGAAAAAAAACAACTAAACAATACCTAAATGTGGGGATTAGATTGTATGTCTGGAATGAGAAATGTTTTTTATAGATGAAATAAGTATGTTCATTAATTATGAGATACATGTTTGAGGAAAAAAATGGCTTTTGCATAATGCTCCCATTACGAGCTTATCCAATAAACCATTTTTTATATATTAAGTAAGTCAATGTCAAAGAGTCATGTATATTAAGTCTTTGCCGAATGATATGTAAAACCGACTTTTAGAAAACACGCCCTAAAATTCACACGTATACTATTACTACCTCAATAAACATTGTTTTACATGTTGGACCTTCATCGAGTTTTAATTTACATCACACGATATTTGCTAAAAATGCTTCTGATACTTCAACATATAAATATCTATATTACTATAGACAAGCGGATCATGTGAAAAAAAAAAACAATTAAAATGGAGTAAAAAGTATGAAAAGTAATCACTTCGCTATACCATAAAGTTTCAACTTTCAACTATAGTATAAAAATCGAATTATATTAATATTCTTATTGTCAAATTAATTAAGTTTATTTCTTATGTTTTAATTAAATTCATTTTATTCTACAATTTTAGAAAAATGATACAACATAAATTAATCAAGTAACGTATGAATAAAATAATGTTTTATATTAAATAATTTATTTATAATAAAAATAAGAGTAAATTACGGATTTGGTCCCTGTGGTTTGGTGGTTTTTATGGATTTGGTCCCCATACTTCAATAATTATGGATTTGGTCCCTGTGGTATGCATTTCTTTTGGGTTTGGTCCCTCATGCTAACGGTCGTTAAGTCTCTCTGTTAAAGTCAAGGGTAAATTCGTCTTTTATCATTTAAATTTGTTTTATCATTTCTTTTAAATCACAAAGACCATATCTCTCTAATTCAATTTACAGATCTGCAAAAAAAAATTAAAACCCCCTATTGAAATCAAAACCTCCATTACTGAAATTAAAACCTCCACCTTCCTCCAGACCTTCCACTCTTCATCCTCCCCGCCACCATCATCCACCGCCGCACACCGCCGACTACCGCCGTCGCCACCACCACCGCCACCTACTGCTACTCCACCACGACCCCTGCCACCACCATTGAACCTATCATCTACCACATCCGAGATTTTTTGCACAAAAACGCAGCCACCACCACCAGGGCACCACCCCACTACCACTCCACCCCACCACCCTCGTTTCTGCTCGCTGTTGGTTCCGACGCAACCACCATCTCCGGCGGTCCAAGGCACTGGATCTGCTCCGACTGGAGTCGATGGAAACCAGGGTCTTCTCCGGTGGAAACCTCCAGATCTGCTCCGACTCCAAGCAACAACAATCACTGGATCTGCTCCGACTCCAAATCTTCTATGTGCTTCTTGGGTTTAGGGTGATTTAGGGTTTGGATCTGCTCCGACTCCGCCGGATCCAGATCTGCTTCTCCTCTTTTGATTATAAGGGGATTTAGGGTTTCTTTTTAAATCTGGATCTTATTAGGTTTTTAAATCTGAGTTTGATTTAGGGTATTGAATATGGATTTGAATCATTTGATTTAGAAATGCATCTGGGTTTGATTTTTGAATATATGCATCTGAGTTTGATTTTTCAATATATGCATCTGGTTTAGGTTATTGAATATAGGTTTGATTTTTTATTAATATGGATTTAAGCATATGGGTTTGATTTATGCTTTTATTTTGATGCATCTAGATTTGATTTATGCTATTATTTTGATGGAGGTTATGCATCTGGGTTTGAATTTGGATTTATGTATGCAAAGTGTTGTAATAGAAAAGATAAAGATTCAAAGTGTTCCAATAAAAGAAGATGAAGATTGAAAGTGTTTTTGGTGTTCATCAAGATGTTCTTAGTGTTCATCTGGGTTTTAAAAAAAAAAAGTAAAAAGACATAATTGCCCTTGGATTTAACTGACATGGTAGATGGATGTTAGGATCAGGGACCAAATCCAAAAGAAATTGCAAACCACAGGGACCAAATCCATAATTATTGAAGTATGGGGACCAAATCCATAAAAACCATCAAATCACAGGGACCAAATCCGTAATTTACTCTAAAAATAATTAATATATTTTTCTTTTATCCTAAGTAGTTAGGGGATGGTTGGTAAAGTCATGATGGTCATTCTTTAGACTTGCCATGCCTTCATAATTAACTTTCACCCTTCTTCACATTAAACCATATAATTTCACTGGTCCACCATTGGGACCTATTCCTAAAGTTTTTTCTTTCGCTTTTTTCAGCAATAATTTTGGTCTAAAAGAGATAAACTATAGAGACGAAAAAATGTTTAATTTTTCTTTTAACAGCAGCTTAATTAGTTTGTTAGTATATATTTCAGTTATAATCATCTATGCTCAAGAGAGATATCCTTTACCAACCAGGCTAGCCTCAGATGGCAAAAAAATGTTTACATTTGAAAGGATGTTTTTTACATTTATTTTGTTACGTTTGGAATATAAAAAGTTGTTTGTTGTTTCAAAAAAAAATGTTACTCTCATTACATGAAACACATATATAGACAATAATATCATCTTAAAACCATATTCAAAAAATAAATGCATTGAGGCCGAGGGTGCATTTAGTACCATGACCTAACATGACATGATAAAATAAAACATGACATAAAAGTTGTTTAACGTTTGATGAGACATGATTAAGCATGACATATTTGGTAAAAACTAAAAAGATAAAAATAACTCAATTAAATTGCTTAGTTTTTTTGGTTTGTCGAGTAATCAATCCAAATGATATCTAAGACGCCAATATTTTATCATCTTTAAACATTCGTTACAAATGCCTTTTCGTTTCTTATTTGGTAATTTATTAATTGTTATAAAATGGGAGGTGATATTTCCACATAATAAATTGATTCATCTAAGGAAGATGAATGGTTCACTAACTTGTACATTAGCTTTAAGGATGTTGTACATATGTGGAAGAATCAATTTATTAAGTGGAAGTATTAATTCCCTTATAAAGTATATCATTTTTATCGTAAGATACATTATTAGAATTTTTTGTTAAAACGGTTAAAGTAACATTAAAATATAACTTCACATAATTTCCTTTTCTATACATTTTTATATTATATTTTTATAATAATACTTAATAAATTATATATATGAATCAAAATATAAAATTAAAAATAAGTAGAAAGTCTAAAAAATTCGAATATGATAAAAAAAATTAAAAATCAAAGAACGGAGTATTTTTAAATGAAATTGAGAGTTTTATATTTTAATGTAGGTTTGTTTTCCTTTTTTCAGCTATGTTAATGACTATTTTACATAAAATTCATGTTAATTAATTATTTGTTTGTTTTTCTACTTTTATTATGTGATATTCATTGTACCAAAAGCATCTTATATAAGTAAGATTGGTCTTAACTCCAACCTATTGAAATTTACATGTTTTGATTTAAACCTTTCCGTGATAAATAAAAATAGGCGCTTGCGGACCAACCCAACCGATTTTATTACACACTAAACTTACATGTTTTATCTCGAACATTTTTTTTCATACATCATCCAATTTGTCTAACTTACTCATTTTGTGAACACTAATGAGGCGCCCAACGGTCCCATTGAATGCACAAAACCAATTGAATCATTTTCACGTGTCATTGCGTCAAACCCATGTCTTCTTACTTCTTGACGTGAAAAACAACAAGCGAAATTAATTATAATATATACTTGTGTTCTACTTATATATATACTTCTTTTAACAAAAACCAAAACTTATGCATTTAAACCTAATAATCATGAACAACTAAACCCAATACCAACTTACACGAACAAGCTTTTATCACGTCTAAACCATGAACTTAAACCTCAACATTATATGTTTCCTATGGTTTTCCTATGTTTCCTATTGGTTGTAAAAATTTTAGTATGGTAATATAATTCTGGTTTCCAATGGTTTAAATCTATATATCCATCATTTTAAAGTTACAATATTTCAATATAGGAAACGCTATTTGCACCTACGTGGATTGCTAAATACACCCCTATAGATGATTTTTCCTTACGTACATCAACATCACAGCTTTTTTTTATAATCCTAATGTACAAATTAATCTGATTTGATTTTGACATCCATAGGAGTGCAAATAAGTAACATTCTCCGTTGATATTTTATACACGATATGCACATATCCCGACATTGATGATTGATTGTACGATCTTGATGACTCCATTTTGCCGCAAGTCATGCCTAAATTGAACAAAATTTGGTACTACTTTTTACAAAGTGTCCCTACTTGCTAATTTTTGCTTTGCCATCTCTATATACCACCATTTCTAATTCTTGCTTTTCTTTTAACCTTTGCAATGGCTTCCCCTGCCTTCTTTTTCTGCTTCTTTTCCTTCTCACTGCTATTATTTAGCTTCTTTAAATCGATTGATTCGTCGAAACTCGAGATCGAGGAGTTGTCATGGCTCGATGATGATAAGGACGAGGAGATCAACATGGTCCAGAGCCGTCACGATTCGCTAAGGAAATGTGATTTCGGGTCGGGGAAATGGGTGTATGATCAGACGTATCCTCTTTACGATGCAGCGACTTGCCCGTATCTTAGTACGAGGGTCACGTGTCGGAAAAACGGGAGGCCGGATTCCGATTACGAGAAATGGAAATGGAAACCACATGGTTGCTCCATTCCTAGGTATGTATTTCGACCCGTTTTAGAAGAGGAAATCTTGTTGTTAGCGATTACACGTGGTATTATCTGAGCATTTAATGAGCTACTCGAGCTTGAGTTTCATGTTCTAGAACTTGAATCGTCAATCGATCTCAAACATAAAAATAGAACTGGTGTAACTTAACGGGTACATTAAGCTCGGTAACGTCAACTTAGAAAAGTGTCTAGCTTAATATAAGGGGACGTTCCAATCTTTTTAGAGGCCCTGTTACACCTAAAACTTTTGATGACACTGCAAAATGAGATGACAAAGACACATATGTACAATTACCAATGTGATGATGAGACGTGTTACTTTTGTCTTCTGATAGAAATTAGAGAGACACTGAAGTGGGCTATAGTTTTATATTCATTTGATAAAAGGCTCTAAAAGTTGGGTCCTAAACATACACATTTAACATACTAAAGAACGATCCGGTTAGTATATGCAATACCTCTATGAACAACTAAAATTGGTGTAATGCTATTGGAATGAAGGTGTTGTGATTTGTGCAACAAAAGTTGTACCTTAAAGATTTGGTGACATAACCATTTCAGGTTTGATGCATTGGAGTTTCTTGGAAGAATGAGAAGGAAAAGAATAATGCTAGTTGGTGATTCTATAATGAGAAACCAATGGGAGTCTCTTGTTTGCTTGGTCGAATCCGTCGTTCCCACCGATCGTAAAACCGTCACCTACGCCGGCCCTACGATGGCCTTCCATGCCCTCGTGAGCCTATTCTACTTAAAACCTCGTTTAATTCGATGTAAAAAATAAAAATAATTTTATCCCGTCTCAGATATAAATGTTAAAATTATAGCATACAACTGGTTGATGCGTATTTACGAAGGTACACATCAATTAGTTGTACCGTGCAACTTATTAATGCATTGTTAGGTATTTTAAAAAGTTTTGACCGGAATTTTGACCATAACAAGGGTTGTACCTTACGCATTGTTTCTTGTACAGGATTTTGAGACATCAATTGAGTTTTGTTGGGCTCCACTTCTAGTTGAACTAAAGAGAGGGCCTGGAAACAAGAGGATTTTACATCTGGATTTGATAGAGGAGAATGCCAAGTATTGGAGGGCTGCTGATGTGTTGGTTTTCGATTCGGCGCATTGGTGGACCCACTCCGACAAATGGACCTCGTAAGAAACAACCGATTAATGCATTAGTGACTTGTACATCGTAAGTTCGTTATCCTAAACAAATGTTTTCAGGTGGGATTTGTTGATGGATGGAAACCATGTATCACAAGATATGAACCGAATGGTTGCATACCAAAGAGGGCTTCGGACGTGGGCAAAATGGATCGACTTGAATTTGGATCCACGTCAATCTCGGGTCATATTTCGTAGCATGTCACCTCGGCATAATAGGTACGTATAACATAAGAAGTCTATTGTTTTTATGACTTGTTATAACGTATTTACATAGGTTGTACAACATTCTAAGTAAATTGTAAAAAATTAGACTATGCATTATTAGTTGTACCTTATGCAAAGAAAGTTGTACAGGGACAATGGATGGAAGTGCTACAAGCAAAGGGAACCGTTGGGGTATGCTAGTCACCCTCATGTACCGGAAGAGATGATGGTGCTTAAAGGTGTGCTCAAAAGAATGAGATTTCCAGTTTATTTAGAAGACATAACAGCGATGTCGGCACTGCGTAAAGATGGCCACCCATCAATTTACGCACAATCTGGTGGCGCTGGAGCCGAGAAGCAACACCGTACCGACCATGGTTCGGCTGATTGCAGCCATTGGTGCCTACCCGGGGTTCCTGATATCTGGAACGAAATGTTAAATGCTATGCTTTGAAAGCTTGATTAGATCAAGCCAATGTTCCATTATGGTTTATCTAGAATGTAACTTTTTCTTGTTGGTAATCAGTTATTTAGTTGGTTTGTTAATAATGTCTCGGGTTCTCAACTATTTAGTGTAAACGTAGGGAATGTAATTGCGATTCAGTTTAATTTATATGGAACTCCTAATGAAATCGTCGCAACTTGATGACAAACCATGTTATCCAAAACTAGTATTCAAAAGAGCATTTAACATGATTACCATTACATGGAATTCTATCAAATTAATATTCAAAAGAGCATTTAACGATAGAAGAGAATTCCTAACATATGTTGAGGAAAAAAATTTCAAAGTCTAGCAACGATAAAACTGTAACATGCCACCTCAAATAGAGCGTAGACGATAACATATTGTTCTATAGTGTGGAGATGAGGTTAAACGAGTACAGATTACCCCAAAATTTCAAATCCATAGTTTGCTATGTATAGACTCCAACAAGGGATCATTTACCAAATTCTTATCGCGTAAGCGCTTATTGGCAAGATATTCACATTCAATTACCTTGTTATGTAACATCTTTGGGCACTAAAATGGATTGTCTATAAGCATTTTAAACACGGTAAGCGCTTACTCGGTAAGAGTCGTTTCCACATTTACCAGGTAAGAGTCCCGGTCCTTGGCAGTTGGCTCCATGCCTTTTCTATTACCGTGTAAGCTTATCAGTTTTCACCATAATCAATCAATAAGGTAAATGATATTCGTAAGTGCTTAGTCCAATAATCGTTTAGTAAAGTCAAATACATAGTTTGATACTATGTATAACTTATTGGATTTCTCCAAAAGAGTAGAGAAAATTGATCCCAAAAAGTTTAAGAGTCTTATCGAGATAAACATTAAATCCCACCAAGTCCTAACAAGATAAACATTTGAGATAACTTTATCATATAATTCTCCATTCTACATTTATTCAATTTATGAAGAAAAAATGTTAAAGAATAATATCTTTCAAACTTAACCCTATTCTTTCTTCGGAATTTCAAATCTCCTCCTCAACTTTTCAACTTCTTTACTTTTCAACCCAAAAACCTTCTCCAACAACCCGGTATCGATGCCGGAACCAAACAACGCTGCCGGAAGCTTCACCGACCCCGGGTTCTGGCTGTCGAAGCTCCCAAGCACGGCGGCCCGCGACTTCCCGACGTTCATTTGAAAATGCAACACTCCCCTAGGGAAAACCATCACTTCTCCCTTTTCGATCACTTTCGCGAACACTTTGTTACCGGTGTCGACGAATCCAGAATAAACCCGACCTTCGAGCACGTACGCCACCTCCGTAGCCCGAGGATGATAATGTGGGACGTTGATCCCACCGACCTCAAAGTCGGCTCTAACGAGCGACATTCCGAGCGTGTTGAGGGCCGGGAAGACGGTGGAAGATACGGGCACGCCCGAGAATTTGTTCGTGAATTTCCCGGGGTGTTTTATCCCGGAAAATACGAAGTCGTCTACGGTGAGAGACGACGAGTTTTTGCATGGGAGGTGAGGGTGGGACGCCGGCGAGGGTAGGCAGTAGTCTTGGAGCGGATCGGGGTCGGAGGCGGAGACCGGCGGTGGAAGGTGGATGGTGGAGTGGAAGATGAAAAGAAGTAAGAAAGGTGTGATCTTAGGGATTATGGTGATAGCCATGGTATGTTAATGAATGAGTATGAATGAAGGTGCTATTTATATAGGCAATTTGGTGGATTTGAGTATGATTGCTACTACAACTTTGTTGGATACTTTTAAGTCTTTCTTTAAGTAATTTAATGCATAAATTATACATATACATGTCTATATATATTAACTATATAAAAGAACACGAAAACACCTAAATCACCTGAGAAATCATATATATTTTACACTAACAATCAATGCAAGGTGTGTAGGCGATGCGGCATACAGGCATGCGATCATACAAAGTCATGTGAATCACATGTGATTTTGGTGTAAAATCACATGTGATATGGTTGTTTTCTTACTCTGTTATTTAGTTATTATTCTCATATGAACCTAACTATATATACATACACACACATTAGTAGGGAAAGGTTCAAACTAGAATGGGTTGAAGTTGATACTATAATGACCCATCACATATGATATATACACGTGCTAATAAATAAAAGACGTGACTTGCGGACGACCAGGCTAAATCGTCCACACACCATCAACACATGGGATAAAAATGTTATGGATGCGATACTAAATAAGAGACGTGAGCTACTTTTAGTGTAACCGAAGTTGCAAGCCAAGTCGTCCACACACTATCAAGTCCTATCGCGTGAAGTATCACATTTGTAAAGTGTTCCCTCATTTTCATCAATTTATTACGTTACATATGAAGATTCATTGTTAGATGTTTTTAAGTTCTCAAAGATAATATTGTTCTTGGTTGAACCTTTTATTTAATATATTATGTGTAAATTATAGAAAATAAAAATGGAAAAATGAAGATGGATATAAGTGGTGATCATGTCTGTTTTTGTTTGTGTATGGTGTAAAAGTGAAAGATTCTAAAGAGACTTGTATTAGAAGTGAAGTGAAGATAATGCTGCCCACATGTATCATGATATGGTTTCATTTGTCTCCAAGTGTCTTAAAATATAATCATTAAATAGCAATAATTTACTTTTTTTTATTATTTTTCAACGATATTCAATGCAAGACTATCGACATAAGGCTTCCAAAGCCCTTTCAAAAAGAATTGTAAATGGTTACTTTACCAAAGGCTTGATTAAGGTAGAAGGTTATAAGCTTTTTAAATACATAAAACAGTAATTAATTAATTAGAATGTTGTAATGGGACTTTTCTTTTTTGAAATTATAAGTAAATTACAAAAGTATAGATAATAGGGTTATGTTCACCAGAGTGTATCCAACTTGTCACCAAAAGTTATTGTATGTACTGGACTTCAAAAAATCCCTTTTGACGTATCAAAGTTTAAAAAAGTACCTATCTTATGCATGGTGTTACCTTCTCAGCAGGTAGTCGGTAATTTGCTCATTTTTCTTTAATTTTTGTATGATGTGGAAAGTGTTTGAATCTTCATCTTCCCCAACCATACATTCAAGAACATCAAGAACAAAATCAAACCAATTACACTCTAAAACACAGGTAATTTTAACATGGTGATGATGATGTACCTTAACAAAAACATGAATATGAAGATGTAACAAAGAAATTCAAAAACCCATCTGAAATCACTCCACAAAAATTCAAAATCAACCCTAATCAATTGGAAGAAATCCAGATCCAAAAAGAAGAAATCGATTTTAAGGTTATTTATTCAGATCTGGACCTAAATCAAGAACCCTAAAATCGAAACATACCTCTTATGAACCCTAAATCGAAACATACAAGATCAATCGAGGAAAACCCAGATCGATGGTGGTGATGATGGTGAAAACCCAGATCGATGGTGGTGACGTGGCGACGGTGGCGACAGTGAAAACCTAGATATACGGGGATGGTAACGGAGATGACGGTGACGTTGTGGTAGAGGCGGTCGACGGTGATGGCCACTCTGGTGGTAGCGACGGGCGGTGATGGCAACTCCGGTGGTAGTGGCGGTATGCGATGATAGCCACGCTGGTGGTAGCGGCGGTTTGCAGTGATGGCAACTCCGGTGGTAGTGGTGGTATGCAATGATGGCCACACTGGTGGTAGAGGCGGTTTGCAGTGATGGCCACTCCGGTGGTAGCGGCGGTCGGTGGTGACTCTTGTTTGTCACCGATGAAGAAGAAGAAGCAAAGGGTTTGTTGCTTCTGGAAATCACAAAGGAGGAAGAAGAAGCAAGTTTTTTTTTTTCTTTTTTCAATTTTATTTGTAATTATTTTAATAAACAAACATTCCACATCATCATCCAATCAGATGCCATCTCATCAAAAATGGTCCACATCAGCACCTAACCTGCTATAACAGGTTGGATGTATACAATGAATTTTTTTTAAAGGTTTGATACGTCAAAAGGGATTTTTTGAAGTCCAGTACATACAATAACTTTTGGTGACAAGTTGAATACACTCTGGTGAACATAACCCTAGATAATAAATGTCTCCTCACATAAGGGGTGGCAGTGACCAAATCTAATGTGACACAATTTGAAATTATAAACAAATTGCAAGTATGTAGAAGATGCAAGATTCTAAATATTTGTTTTAAAGATCTATATATATACTTGTAGATTTTTCCAACTATCTTCCAAGCAACCTCCGCTAACAGCAGACAAAAATAGTGGAGGTTCTCGGAATTTATGACTTCACTAATAGCATACTATAAATAGCGGAAAAAATGGTAATTTTAAGAAGAAAAATGGTTTAAAGATACTAAGGATATTTTTAAATGACTAAAATAATCCATTTCTCTAAGATTAAATATAATTAAATAGTCATGAACTACATTATCAGGTTCTCTTGATTATGTTAATTCTATTTTTTCTATTCAAGTTTTATCAATAAGACAATAACTATTATGATAAGGCAAAAGCTTTGCAAGTTGTCTTTCACCTTGTTTGTTTTGTGATTTTCACAGATTAAGCATTTATATTAAAATTTCGAATAATTTTTTTTTTTAATAATCATATAACTAAAACACTATAAATATTGAATTAATATGCAAAAAGAAAACCTAAGTACTGTATTTTCTCAGGTAGACCGGTCCACCAAACCGGGACCCCTTACGTTCGGACCGGTAAAGGCTTTTAAAGGTCAGGACCGGTTGGTTATCTAACTTGGCTATCTCTAAAGCTAAGATATGACAGTATGGTACTAAAACAAAAGAAAATTATAAGAAAACCATCTTTTAAACTTCATTAAGAAAAAAAGTAAAAACTAATCGATACACAAGTGACGCACATTTGGGCCGAGTCTAGCTAGTTACAACTTCATAACTTATCTTCAGCTCGAGCTCGGTGTTACTAGTAGCATGAAGACCATTTGTAAACCTGAAATTGTAATTCAAAACCCGGATTTGTTTGGTAAGAGAAGTAGGCCTCAAAAAAATGAAACATCATGATTAAAAAAGCATACCTTAATATGGAAGATGAACATGTCTCAAGCCTCTTTCTTTGTGACTCTGATCATGTTTAACAGAGAGTTAGTAGTCAAAAAGTCAACATGCAAAACCGACACAAAAACCCAACTAATCGAGGTTTGTTACCTAAAACAGTAGATTCCAAGAGCTGTGGTTATTTCGTGAATCACTGATGTCGCAAAGTGCAGATACAGTGCAACTGCAATAACCAAATACTCGTTTCAGCCAACAAAAAAGCCAACCAGAAAAGGAAAAAAAAATCCAAGTGGTTCAAATGATGAATTCAAAGCACGATGCTGAAGACAGTACCTGTGTATATACAGAAGCCGAGAAGAACCCATTTCTCGTCCACTAAAGGAGTTCTGCAACAATTATAAACATCGTTAAGTATTTAGATGCAAACTAGCAGGGGAAAATGATGAACTCACTTGGGTGTTTCTTTCAACAGGAAAAGATAAGTTCGAATCTGGGGGTGAGCAACCAGGGGCCACTGAGTGTTAATCCCAGGGGAGCATGCTTTAGCTCTCCGTAAAAATTACCAAGGATGTAGTCTGGGCAAACCCAGGTGAACCTTATTCAAAAAAAAATTATGCCTTTAACTATGAGTCAGATGACTACATACCCATCATTTAACCGGGCGGTGAGTGTATTTGCAATTGCAAGCGGAAGATAAAACAAGGCCTGCAGTTTAACAAAGAAATACAACAGCAAATCAATGATTATGGTTAAAATGTTGAACATGGATTGATGGATATCTACTGATCACCAAGAGCAAAATAGAAAAAACCCGAAGACATGACCTTTGCATGAATATATAGGGTCAGGTTCCAGGAAAACCGTGAAATTTTGAAAAACTGAGGAACACCCTAGTAACCATTCATCAGATGTGCATACCATTAATTTCTTACACTACGCACATGTGCATACCATTAATTTCTAACATGCACATGTGCATGCCATGTCATACAGATGAATGGTTACCAGGAGCAGATGTTCCTCGGTTTAAAAAAATTAAAGTTTTTTTTTTTTGGGTGGGGGGTCCCTGAATCTCTCTCTCTCTCTCTCTCTCTCTCTCTCTCTCTCTCTATATATATATATATATATATATATATGCAATCACTTTCTGGGCATTGAGTAGAACTTACCATGGACATACTAGTTTTCAATCCCTTGGGTTCATCACACAAGTGAGACAATATCATCCTTCCCTGCCAAAGAGATAAATGCAAATATGAAGTAGTCAGTCTTAAGACATCAAGGAAAAAGCCCAAAATTTCTTATTTTATATCAGTATCTCCATCAAGAGCATAATTAGTTCATTTAGTAATTTCATTCTTGTGAAGTCACCACTCATCACATAAGTTACCTACTTCCATAACACATTCAAATGTTCAATAGAACATGGATTTAACTTGCTGTAACCAATATATATTTTACATAAAAGCATAAAATCTAGGATTTTAAGACATGCCATGTGATGGGAGTATTACAAACACCAAATTTCAACTTTCATACTAATAACATGGAAGTTGTAACGAGATCTCACAATGAATAAACAGAAATATAGAAACTTCGAAAGAATAACAGAAACTTTGGTAGGTTACAATTAACCCGAAACCTTACCACAAGAAATCCAAATGCTAGTCCGGTTCCCATCACAACCATATGTGGGTAGTTTCCGATCAGATTAGATGGAGACATACAATCCCTGAAAAAAGAATAAAACTCTGCTTCAGAATATAGAGAAAAAATATCTCCTGCGTTCGATGAAAAATTGATTTCGCAAGAGGTTTTTTGTCATAGCTCGTAACTGCACGACCTGCCTTTTCCGAGGTTTTTCGTATTTAATCAGTTTTAACTTTATAAAATTTTATAAAAGTCTCGTATTAATCAGTTTTATTCCTTAATATATGGAAAGTTCTCATCTTTAAATTTTACTGTAAATTAATAAAAATACATAATTAATTATTTTCTCGATATAAATAAATATGTATTTGCATTAATTTTAATGTATTTATTTTTATAAATATAAATATAAATGTTATCAAGTTAAAATGGTGGGACCCTGAAAAGTTTGAAAAAACTTAGGTGAGGTTTTTAACATAGTTAGGTTGTTGAAGTGACAATAATATGTAAGAAAAAAGGTGTGAAAAAGCTTGGTGAAAAGCCTATACATTGTGGATGCTCTAAGTTAGTACCATCCTATCTTTGCAACGAGACGCTAAAAAGATAAGTAACTTTAGTTATAAAGGTTGCAATTTCCATGAAACATCTGAAAATGAATGTTGTTGCAATTTCCATGGGGGCAAAGGGAGTAGAATATGGTAAATGGTCAGGTAGCAGATATAAAGAGGAGGTGCATACCAGAGAAGAATTACTCCCAACAGCACGCTGAATGGAACAAGCTGGCATGAAAAGATAACTAATAAGCCTCTTAAGAATCAACAAAACAATACAGTTGACAGGTGAAAGTAACTACCATAGCCAAGGCGTTTAGCATGCTTCCTTTTCTTGATTGTACAACCTCATAAACATTCTGTACACTGTGAGCAAGGAAGATATGGAGCAAGTTAAATGAAGTTATTTAGCAACTCACAACTGCAATATTTAAATGAATAAAAAGTCTTCTTAAGTTTGAATAGAATTGGACATATCATGTACAAGAGAAGTGTGAGTACCAGGTTAACTTAGGGATTGTTTGTTTTTATAAGTGTTGAAGCCTAAAATACATCTGAAAATTAATATAACATCCAAATGCTTAAGCCCAAACCATTCAAACCGACCATAGCATGTATCTGTCGTTTCACTCTTCTGAATTAACAAAAATATTTGACTTCCTAAGCTAAAATATTTAATCAAATTACAATATTGAAAACAAACAGTTAGGATACCTAAACTATAATACCCGCTTAATTATATATAGATATATGCATGCGTTTGGAGTTATGGATAAAAAAACAATTAATCCACCATGAAAGTCTTGAAGTCAACAAATGGTGGTTGGTGTTGTGTGCTTTATGCCAATTTGGCAGTAAGGTAGAGGGACTGATTGTGATTTTAAGTGCAATCTTGGGGGACTATAGTTGTATAACCCATGTGAAAGTTTCATTATGGGATTGTAGTTGGCATCGTGCAGCAAATTAGGAGGAGAATTATATTGACCTCATTGGTAAACCTTTAACCCTAACACCGTTTTATCGCCAGAGTTATACCTAGCAGCCATGGATTTATTTACCGTTAATTTTCTGATAAGAGGGGTGTTAATTGTTGGGCAAAAGTAATCAAAACGACTCGATTTTGAGTTGGTTTTGCTGCTGTTTTGTTGGTTGTTTGCACATGACGAAACCTTCCGAAAGGGGATGTTTGAATGTGTGGAAAGGGCTGTCCAATTGGAACTAAATTCTCACTTATGTTGATCACGTTGATGGTTGGCTTATTATAGAGTTATATATATTTAGACTTGAGCTTCTTATTTTTCCTTCTTGGAAAATCGTACAGTAACCATAGGATGCCTTTCAAATCTTTTGTTTCTTTCCAATTAGATTTATTCCTATATAAGTATTTAAGTATTAGTTTGGTTTTAATTAGTTCTAGTTTTATAATAGTCTCTAGCTTATTATGAAATTGTTGGGTATTTATAGGTCGGGACTAAAGGAGTAGGTACTCGGCGGTCGATAAGGTTGTGAAGCTTAAGGTACGGATATCTTAATTCATTTCACTTACATGCTTCGTTTACACATGGAAAAATATATGAGAACTTAAGATTTCGTTTAGCTCCGATTGATTAATGCTTGATTATTCAATCGTCCTTACCGTTTGTTCTTTCCACTCATGGTTGGTTGACATCGTTTACTTATGATTATGTGCATTTAAACCTTCTTTTAACTTGGTTCGAAACACTTGCAACCAACCGATTCGTTCCTTATCGCGTCATTGTTCTAATTTTGATTGTTCGATATCATACGTTTTGTAAAATCATATTGCTTTAGAAATGTATATTTTTAACGTTCGATACCGGTAAAGATTTCGCATTTTCTAAAAGAGTATATTTTCTCTTTCGGTATCATCTAGCATGAATTCTATCTCTCAAAACTATAATTTTGGTACTTGTGATTTAAATAGTGAACTGTTTGAATTGAGTTCTAAAATTAAGGCTACTTATGGTGACATTACCTGTGGTTGGCCTTTTGTTTGATATGTTTTGGGCCTATTTGTGATTATATTATGTCGCATTGTGGTGACATTTTGACTCTGGATAAGTCGAGCTACCAACCACCTATGGGGGTACCATAGGCACGTCATTGTGGCACCGACGGCGTGACACTAACCGTGGCGGTGTGATCAGTCCACGGCGTCTCCTTTGTGCTCATGTGGGAGCTATTGTGTGTGACCGGTATATGATTTTAGGAGGCGTATGGGTCGACCCTAGGTTATATGTGTTTTATGGTGAATGATGGTGTAGTGCCCAACGCCACATCTCACATTAGTACGTGCGGATCTGCAGTCCAGCGTACGGGCCTGTGTGGCTATGTCTGACACTTGTCACGTCGGTTGATATGCAAGTGTATGCGTTATTTGAGCTCGATAAGTCCATTCTTATGTTTCTGTTTGATACGTGATTTATTAGCTCTCTGCGATTGGTAGTCGCATCATATGATATTTGAGATTGGTTTTTATATGTTTGACGCACGTGCCTTGCTATATTTTGTTATCCGCTCACTGGGCAATTGGCTCAGCTGTGTATTTTTGTTTCTCACGGCAGGTAATCAAGGGGGCTACTAGGACTTGGGACGAGAGTATCAGGTTCTCAAGTTCAGGAATAAATCAAGAGGTTTAGCTTAGTTTAGCATCTTTCTTTAGACTATTTATTTTATTTTATTTTCGTTAAGAGATTGATTCTTTTGCAAAGGTTATGTTTTGACCTTAGTATTTTGTGAATTGATTTGGTTATTGGAGGTTTTAAACTCGTTGTTTGGAGTATTAAATTGATTATTGGAGACTTTATATGTTTGGAGACTTATTTGTCATTTCCTTATGTTTAGAGTAACCTCCCTTCATCGGAATGGGGGTGTTACATAAACTAAAACTGCTGATCACTCCTTTTCTCTATCTAAAAACAAAATGACATGCTCCCTTGCTCTGTGATGATGATGATGCAATAACCGCCACCAACAACGGCAAGACGAGAAAGCCATCACCACCGCCATCCTCTTCCTCCATGGAGAAAAAGGTTCAAAACCAACTCATTGGCATCATTTATTTTCAGATGTGAATCAACATTCAAACTTTTTTCTTAACCAATCGAACATTATTGAGGGTTTCATATCTGAACGAAGAAAAAAAAAAGACTAAATGCAAGGGCATCTAACCAAATGCACCCATTTTGCATTTTTATATCGAAAAAGTGAGCAATGAACACCCTCTTAATCTTTTTTGAGTAAATCACCTACTGGGTAAGATACAAAGTGTGATGTAAACTCCATCAAAATACAATTATGGTTACATTTTAACCTATAACACGAAACTCCAATTAGCTGCAAACATGTGCCGTGAAACTTCAAGCTCTTAAACTTTCCTTTTCCGCTAAGCATTTTAGAGTTAGGTAGAGAGATTGGTTACTTTATGATTGTTTTAGAGATCCAAAAAAATTATAATTATGCAACAGGGGAAAGAAATAATGGAACTTTTTTGATGAAATGAATAGATTTACTTACTTGAATGAGACAGTGGGTATAACAGCAAACATTACCATAAAAAACAAAACAGCTCCAGAGGTAGGGACTCCTGAATACAATAATACAATCAGATCAGAAAGCAGCAACATATATGTCATAATCAATTCATCAATGATCATTAGGTCTACTCCATGTTAATTCAAGTAAATACACCATTTTCGTTCCAATGCAAGAGCTTGTGATGTGATTAAACGTTGATGCACAACAATATATTTTTTACCAAGTCACTAATTTGTTGGTTATTATTGTCTTTATAACGTGATGTTATTGTGTAAGCTTTTCATTAGATACAGACTTGAGTGCAGACTGGTGCAAATCAAGGATGCATAAGAAAGGCACTCTCTTACCATTTATAAAAGGAACCCAACTCAGGAGAGGAATAGACTTCCCAAAATCCTGGGCCCACCACTCTGCACCTGAAATTATATGTAAAATATAATTAATGTTATTTTAAGCCAATGGTTTAGTTGTAAGGAATGAACAGCAAATGTTTGGCATCCTTGAAGTGCTTACCAACTATAGCTGTAAAAAAGTGTGCCATATATATCAGCATGAGACCCTCTGTAGGCCCATTTACTGCTGGAAGGATCAGAGTGTTGGTGAAATAGCTGTAGCATGCGGAAAAAAAAAACTTCAGCAGATTCTCGAAACAATGACATTAGTAGGGTATTGCGTGGCTAAAAAGGTAAAGCCAAACATTATCCATGATTTGGCTGAATAACTGTCTCCATTATTTTAATAGAGATAGAAAGTTTACAACCACAACAAAACCAAAACTTTCAAGAAAACTTTTAATGTGAGGGTTAAAAAAACATTGTTTGCAGGACATTATTCATCTGAAATTTGAACAAAAACTATTCAAATAAATTTAAGTTGCGGAAAAGGAGGATTACTCCGACTACTTACTGTTCCCAAGTTGCACAGTAAAATGGAACAGCTGAAATCACCCAGAACCAAAATGTATTTCTTCCGCACATAGCAGTGCTCCCAAAAGCCAAGGCCTCCAACTAAATCATGCATCAAAAAATGAGAAAAGAACAATGCCAGTTGGAGAAGTAAGTAGAATTAAGAATCAAACAAGGCATACCGCACAAGCAAGTGCATCACATCCTGCAAAATCAGTAAAAAAATATCAACTTCACATAATTTAGCACATAACCACAGCAAAAAAAGGGGAAAGAGATGCTGGTTGAAAATGAGCATAAGGGAGTACGAGAGACAAAACTAGTGGGGAGGCAAAGAAGAAATGTTAATCACCATGATCAAAGAGTTCTCCTAATGGACTAGAAGAATTTGTCCTTCTAGCTTGTTTTCCATCAACAGCATCGAAAGTCTAGTATAAACATTAAAAAACTGAAAGTAAATCAATGAAGAAATAATACCAAAAAGCAAAGCTTAAATAAAAATAGTTTTCGTGAAGATTGTGCTACTCAAGATATCCAGATAAAAAACCTTTACAGATGGTAAAAGTGAAACACTAGTATCGCCATGTAAAATGCCTTATAAGAGCTATAAACAAGGCTATCTATTTCATCCAAAAAACACATATATGGATCAGTAATATTATAAGTATCATTGGTCAACCCAAACAGGACAGAACATGAACCATACAGATTTCTTAATTAACAAAACAAATAACTATATCATAAGTTTTATCATTTTCTGAACTACACTTTCCAAAGTAAAACCAGAATCCACCCAGATGATTTGTTGTTTTATAACAAAAAATTAATAGGTCAAAGTCAAACATAATGCACATAAGAGATCTAAGTATTAGCTGAAGTGTCAAGTGTCAACTTATGCTTTTACCAGAATAGCAAAAATATTATTTTAATTTCTTGAAATAAATCCTCTAGTCAACCATCTCATCGATAATAGCTCCAAAAGATTGTGATTAAGCTTTTTTATCTCAAAAAATTTAAAGGGTACACATGAACTAAGCATATTTGTAGATACCAATGACATAATAGCACTTCACATCAGCGATGCTCATTTCTTGTTTAATTTTGTCTAACGTTTTCCTGGTTGAGAATGTAACGAATGTAATGACCTAATTACCGTTGTGAATTGATAGCTCTAATCATCATTCATTAAGCGGAAAAACCCTCAGGCCCTGATTTTGGATTCATTTTACTTTGTTTCCTTACTATTTTACTTCTTTTATGAGGTATGTAGGCATGATCTTTTAAGAATGGGAATAGTAGCATGGTTTTTCCAAAGGTAAAAGCAAACCTGGTACAAGAAAAGAAGTAATCCATGAGCAAAGTGAACCCATCTTGGTGGCGGAGAATCCAGATGAGGTGAATATATCTAAAAAAAAAGTGTCAATGCATAAAACAGAAATTAGTGTGAAGTACTGCAAAGAAAAACTTGATGGCTAGAGTCAAAATTTTCAATGACATTTTAATGCAAACTTAAACCTTAAAAAGCATTTTTATAATGAGATTTACAATGCACATTGAAAGGAACAACTTCAAGAATATGACATATCAGACCATCCCAACTCCGGTATACTATTATTAGTAACATTCACATGATAAATGGCTAACTTGCAACTTTTTTGCAACTTTTGTCTTCTGTTTCAAACTGTTCTAACCAAAATCCAGAATCCATGGTATATAAATAGCTTAACAAGGATAACAACCAATGCACTATATCTGAAACATCATATAACGATTAACGACCATAAAACTTATGCACTCACATAGCCAAGCATTGCAGAGATGAGGAGGAACATGAATCCTGTGAGTGTAATCTGAGAAGAGAAACATGTGTTAAGTCAAAGAAATGAAAGGAAAATCCTTTAGATTATGTATCAAGGCAGTACAAAATGGTTGAAAAAGCATAATTACCATATTAGGCCTGCAGCATCCCCGATATGCAAAAAGAATATAAAGAGTGGTTAGTGACTACATAAAAGACTTTAAAAGACCACCAATACACATGAGGGGTAGAGAGAAGGAAGGACTGCAAGTTTCAGGCAGTTAGTAGGCTGTAGGCCTTAAATAAATCAAAAACCAATTCATATCTACACACAATTTAACGCATACAACAGGACTACAACAACCGAAATACTACAAGCAATATGAGGTTATCAATAATTGATATAAATCGCTCCAATCTCACACATATAAATAGCTTCAATTATGTCATATTTATTTCGGGGTCCAGGCCACTT
This sequence comes from Centaurea solstitialis, assembly GCA_030169165.1. Lineage (NCBI taxonomy): Eukaryota > Viridiplantae > Streptophyta > Magnoliopsida > Asterales > Asteraceae > Centaurea > Centaurea solstitialis. The sequence goes on from CM058046.1 coordinate 8,798,794, forward strand.
AGTAGTTAAAAGAAGTAGCGCACTTGTTGCATACACACCCTGATACATATACATAATTACATATTACCTTTCAAGCAACCATAGATGAGAATTATGGCCAGAATGTAGCGGGAACCAGACCCTATATACCACTAGGCATGCACCTTACATTCAGACAATGCAACTAGAAGTTTATCAAGTAGGATACAGCATACTTTCACATTATGAATTTGCTAGATGTTCAAGCCTCATGTGTTCTATCCTTCTTCCAATTCATATCAAATAATTATGAAAAAACTTCAAGCAACTGCACACATGATTGCCTAGGCTCAGAAGTGTATTTTTGCTCTCAGATAGGACGAGAGAAAGAAACAACTAAGATGGTGAATACTTTACAGCAAAAAAGCCAGTGGTACGAATACGATATAGCGATGGCTCAAACTGAAGTTGTGAAGGTTAAGGATTTTGAGATGTTGATATTGTCTGTCGTACAAAGTGACGAATCCAAAGAGAGATGCATACATGTGCATGAAACAATGATATAGTTTTCGCCATATGAAACAACCATTTGTGTCTGACATGCATACATGCACACCACATGTTCGTTTCCAAATGAAACCAAAAAGGTACATCGTATGAAAAAACAAATAACAGCTTAGTGCTACTTACGGCATCCAAAGAGGGAAAAAAGTAACAAATTTAGTCCAAAAAGGCTGCAGGACATATTTTGCAACGTAAGAGTGATCAACTCCGCTGTATTTGTATTTATGCAGCGCATTGATACCATGAGCGCCTATATAACCCATTGTGTATAATGATGTTTAGCTTTTCCAACCTGCCATTCACGAGTAGCACGATTAATTCACATTCAAATCAAATAAAAAGGCAATATCACGATAGCAGTATAGCACAACATTTTGTGGGCAATACGTTAGACATCCCTAACGTGCAATAATCAATAATTATCAAACCTCACAAAACAAATGGAACTCCCAACATTCTATGTGATAAATAGCATATATCAAAGTTATTAAGTTAATAGCTGCCAAACCAAGTGTTTCAGGAAGAAATTGCAACAATTCCAGCACAACCCTATCATCATTCTACAGTGATACAGATGGCAATAACAAATATACTGGAGTATATACTGTGTACACATTTACATAAGGTCTTGAAATCAAGAAAGATACCTATGGCCATGAATCCCCTATCATTAACCAGTGGGTAATATACTGTTTGAATTAGTTTCACAAGGGTTTTTCAGTATCTCCTTATCCCCAACCTTCCATTTTATTTCCCTTTTTTCTAATTTGTTGGACGTTTGTCTTTTCAAATGTATTAGAAATCTGTACACAAATTTTACCACCATCAACCACACTTTGTCAATATATATATATATATATATATCATCGTAACTGCAAATTTCTACAAAATAAAAACTAACGGTTTCCCCTATGAAGTTGTTTGTTTTTTTCATGATTCTTCAGAAAAACCAAGTAATCTACACTTCTAGCATCAATAAAATTAAGATTGTATGTTACATCAAAGAACAATATGCAAAAAAGGGGCGTTAAATTTACGAAACGGTGTTTAAAGATGAAAAGCAATACCGGAAACAGTGGTGTTTGCATGTGCAGAATATCTAACAATCAGTATGATGATCAAGAACGCAATAAAAATATGAGTTTAGATGAAAATCTAGCGAAAACGAAGCATGAAAGTAGATCTGGAGAGATTGAGCGTACCAAGAAGCCCCCCGATTGAGAGTGACGCAATAGATTCGATTTAGCGAAATATCTCCCGCCCTAGTTATAGGTTAAAAGTGAGCATAAAGAAATAAAATTCGAAAGGGTCCACTTTTGGGCATGGTTCGATTCCCCTCGGTGGTAATGTTAATAAGAGGGTGTTTGGGAGTCCATTATAAAGCTCTTTTTAACTTATTAATTTTTCCAAGAAGTTAATAAGTTAAAAAGTTGTTTGGCAATCTAAAAGGATTTTTTCAAGCTCCTTTTTGACAAGGAAGGAAATGGGATTTTTAAAAAGTAGCAAGATCCTAACTTTTTAATTTGAAAACTCCTTTTCCAATGCTAAAAGACATTAATGCCCTCCTCATTTGCCCTCCTCATATGTAAGCATGTCCATTTTGGTCATTTTACACATATAAGCAAAGCCAAACACTTTTTTGAAAACAACTTATTGACTTATTAGCTTCATCATCTCAAAAAGCTAATCCAAACACCTTTTTAAAAACTCTTTTTCCCCAACACCATAAGTTAAGGACTTTTGGTAAAAAGCACTTTTGCCCTCAAAATGGAATCCCAAACACCCTCTAAATTGTTCACATTTCGGTTGGTTGATGCATGTTTTAGATTTTATAGTTGAAAATTTTGTATATATTTTTTAATATGATATGATAATGCCTTTATTTTTAAGATAAGTAAAAGTAAATCACATGTGATGTTGTAGTTTGTGATACTAAACTAGAGATGTATACAAATACGACCTCTGAGGCCACAAGTCATGTGTCAAGTCATCTACATACCAACAAGGCTATCACACGCCCTGTTCTCGAGTTTAAAATTTAAAGGAGAAAGGGAAGGAGAGAGTTATCCTTTCAAATCATCCCACTTTTAGAAGTAAAGGAAAGGATAACTTTTAAGAGAAAAATAAGGGAGAGTTATCCCTCCTAATCCCTCCAAATCCTTTCCTTTCATTCCTTTAAAAAACTCGAGAACACATATATCCCTCCAAATCCTTTCCTTTCATTCCTTTAAAAAACTCGAGAACACATATATCCCTCCAAATCCTTTCCTTTCCTCCCTTTAAAAAAAATCGAGAACACACTTTTTTTACTTTCCTTATAAATCCTTTCCTTTCTTTCATTAAAAAAAAACTCGAGAACATGGGTGTGCATCGGGCGGGTCGAGCGGGTTCGGGTGGGAAAACCAAAAAACCCGATCGGATTTCGGATATGAAAATCAAAACCCAAACTTTAGGTTTTCGGATTTCGATTTTTTCGGGTTCGGGTAGGTCGGGTTTCGGGTTTATTTCGGTCGGATTCAAGTATTATTATGATGCAAAAATATATATAAATTTAACCTTTTCTAATGATAAATTCAATTGCTTGATGAAATCAAAAGTAAGTTGAAAAAAATAAAACGTTTCGACTGACTAGATTTGACGATTTTCAAAACACAATTAGATAAATAAATATATTTATATAATATTTAAAGAATACATGTATATTATTTCGGGTTTTCGGGCGGTTCGGGTGACCAATTATCAAACCCAACCCGAACCCAAATATCCATACAAAAGTCGGGTTTCGGTTTTTCGGATTTCGGGTTGTTCGGGTTTTGCTTAAACATCGTATTTTCGGTTCGGGTTTCGGATTATTCGGGTTTTGCACACCCCTACTATCACATGTATTATGGTATTATCATATGATAAGAGTGTTTTTATATTTTCGTATTATCTCTTGAATTTTCAAAGAATCTCCAACAAGTTTCTCAAAATTTCTTCGAAATAGATAAGGCTATGCGCAGCGAACGTCAGGCTGGGCAAGCGGGTTGGCGGGTTGAGCCCGCCGGCCCGGCGGGTTCGACGGGCACCACTGTGTGAAGAGGGAGCCCGGCGGGCTGAGGGAGACACGGGTTGGGGAAGCCGTTCGTTTTTGTGTGTGTTATGTGTGTTGTGTGAGAGGGTTGGGAGGGTTGGGTAAGAGTTGTAGAGGGTTGCAGAGGGCTTTGGGAGGGTTAAGAGAGGGTTGGAAAAAATTGATGTGTCAGCTGATGTGACATTAAAAAGTGAGAGGGTTGGGAGAGTTGAAAGGGTTGGCTGCTGATAGCCTAAATGCCTAATCAATAGCCAACCTATCTATAAAAAAAGTTATATTAATCTCCAGCAAATTTTTCATTTCGATAATCCAACATGTATTACAATGCTATAATATCTTAAAAGTCTATTAACATAATTTTTTTTTCTCCCTCTATATTTATTTTCAAAATTTCTTATTGGTGCTCTCTCTTGGTGATCGTTATCTGAGTGTTTCCCATGTTTGGATAAAAAAACTTTTTCTTTCTTCTACTTTCTATGCTTTTAAAAATGATTTTGGAAAGTTGTTTAAGTAAAATGTTGAGTCAAAATCATCATTTCCTTCATTTTTGATAAGTTGTCGGATATATACTCCCCCCCCCCCCCCCCATTTCTCTTTTCTAAGTGTCTATGTATAGGCGAATAATCGTATGAGAAACACGAAAAGTAAACGTCAGCCATTGATAGCTTTTGATCTCATGTCCTCCCATAAAGTTGTGTGTTTTACAAGGAAACTGATTTGGTACATCTTAATGCATTTTATCTCAGTTCATATCATCCTAATGCCCATTTACTACGGTTAATAACCATTTCCTATGTAACCTTAACTTCTCACCAGTACGCAACCATATATGTATAGAGGGAGGTTCATACAAGAACCAACCTCATTTGGAAGAACAAAGGAACAAATTATAGCCATATATTTATGTGGGCCCATGTGGGTCCCGTAATAAAAAAAATCATATATGATTCAGGTGGGTCTCACCCACTAAATCATATATGATTTTTTAATATGTGGGACCCACATGGGCCCACATCATACGTGATCCTTAGGCTGCATGCACCGGTAATTTGGGTTGTGAGCGGGTATGCCCGCCGGCTTCAAAAAAGCCCGGCGGGTTGGGTGCAAGGTGTTAGAAGCCGGCGGGTTGGCGGCTTTGGAGGGTACATGAAGCCGCCGTAGTCGTGTGTGTGTTGTGTGTGTATTGTGTGTGTATTGTGTGAGAGGGTTGAGAGGGTTGGGTGTGTGTTGTAGAGGGTTATGGGAGGGTAAAGAGAGGGTTGACCAAAAGCTGATGTGGCAGCTGATGTGGCATTAAAAAAGTGAGTGGGTTGATTGGGTTGGGTGCGTGTAGCCTTATTAGTTCCTTTTGTTCTTGCAAATTTGATTTGTTCTTGTTTGAACCTTTCTCTATATGTATATGTATATATATATATAGAGAGAGAAGGGTTCATGTGAGAAACATAATTTTTAAGAAAACGCGAGTACGATTCTCAACCACTCATCTGGTCAACAAAATGCGGCTTTGACCGGGTCACCATCCTTTAATCATCTCCACCCTCCATGAATCGCGTCAATTCTTCGTGATCGCATCCACCGAAACCGAAAATGTGTGGCTGAGAATCGTTCTCGCGTTTTCTTAATCTGACATCGTTCTCGTATGAACCCACCTCTATGTATATATATATATATCAGTTTGAAACGCACTCCCAAGCACGCCGTATTAAGTATTAACATCACAAGGACAATGATATTCACGTCTTGGTCATTGTTTTGCTGCACGTTTTTCTTCTCCTATCAATCTACTTCTAACAATAAATACCTAATTTTTTATACTTTCAAATATAAATTGATTTGATTTTAACATTTAGAAAGGATGCAAATACAAATTCCCTTACCATATTCCCAATTTTGTCTTTAAACCATGTAGTATTATTTTGTATCATTATTTTTAACTAACAGCCTCAATGACGACAATTACCGTTTTACCCCTAGTATGAACTTGCTGTATGAAATAAGCCCAAATTGGTCGGCCCGTTCAGCCGCAACGTAAAACCCGAGAGAAACAGAAGCCCAGGAGGCCCTCTCCAATCAGCCGACTTCTGAACGCAAACACAACAACACGCACGCGGTGAGAAAACCAACACTGGTGGCAAAAGAGACACGGTGACCACCGCAACCACCACCACCGCAACCACCACCTGCCACCGGATACTCGCGGCGGACCTGCAAACGGACTTTTACTAGCACAGGTATCATTTCCCCCCATTCAATTATGCATTTATTCCCCCAATTTTGGCTCAAAATTGCTCCACCAAGAACTAGGGTACAAATTCATCCAATCTATTGTTTCTCTCTTGAATTACGAAATGTAGTTGATTTCTTTAGGTTTTTATGCATGTAGCTGTAGGAAGTATGTTGTTTGAGTATGTACGGAGAATTTGAGCTTTTTGTGAAGATGTTCTATGTAGGGCGCTGACTTTTTTTGGTAGAAATTGATGAAGATTATCTTTTGTTTGTAATTTAGGCTCTCTGTGCACTCAATCAAGAATGTTTTTGGTAGTTCATTCAGAATAAAGTTTTTTTTATGGTCTTCTACATATGAGTGGGGTACTTGGGAGTGTTATGAGTTAATGGCTGGGAATGCAAGATTTGAATCACCTTCAGCCAGTGCTTCTGAGCCAGGGTTTTCTGGAGCTTATTCGAATGGGAAGAGGGGGACTCATTCAGCAGCAGCGGGGCCCAATTTGGATAGGTCTGGAAGCTTCAGAGAGGGGGCCGAGAGTCGGATGTTTAGTTCTGGGATTGCTGTCTCAAGAGGAGGAAATAGTGCGACGGTGACATCGGGGAATTTGCCCCCGTTGTCTCAGTGTTTGTCCCTCGAGCCGATTGTGATGGGTGAACGGAAGGTTGATAGGTCAGTTGAGCTGAAGAAGGTTATGGGTCTTTTTGTTGAAAGCACAGCTGAAGAGAGTTCTTCGGGGGCTGCTGTTCCTGCCAACTCGAAGCCTGCACCTCCAGTGGCTGTTGCAGAGGATCTAAAGCGTTTCAGATTGAGTGTTGCGGATACATGTATCACAGCTAGGTACTATTTTTTTACCTCCATGCATGTAAACATTGTTAAGGTGAATTTTTGTATAGGGTACTGGCTATTAATTGTGTTAAGTGTTGATGTTCTTATAAAGTTATGGTCAATCTCCCATGTTCAGTGGACAACATTAAGCGGTGTATTGTCACTTTGAGAAGTCTAGATTGGTATGATAGAACTATGCCAGTAGGATTCGTGTTTCATTGGTTAATATTCTACGATGTAACTTTCTTAACAGGGGCAGGGCAAGCAAATTGGATGAACACTTGCATAAGTTGGATAAATACTGTGATGGTGTAATCTCAAAGAAACCACAGAGGAATGAATTAGTGACTAATGAGCAAGTAGGTGCTTTAAACTCGAAGACTGGAACTCAAATTTACAGAAACCCCACAGAACTTGTAAATCAGAGAGTAGAAGATCGTCCTAAGAATGTTCTTATGAACAAGCGTGTTCGTACTTCAGTTGCAGAAACAAGGGTTTGCTTCTAATATGATTTTGCAACTTGTTTATTTATGGTGTATCCAAAAGTTCTGGACCTAGATAGTCACTCTGAAGATTTATTCCTTGACTAGATGAAGAGTATAAAGGGGGAGGGGGAGAGAGGAGTATTTTTGAGTGGTTTACATTTCAAATCATTGTACCTTGCAGTTCGTTTCAAAACAAACAATATGCTTGCAAAAAAAATGCAAAAAAAATGCAAAAATAAATCATCAGCTGGCTGAAAACAGTGAAAACTATTTTGCAGAGTGTTAATTCTTTTATATAAAACAACCTTACGCCACATTCAACCAGTCTTGTTTATGCATCTATATATAAAGTAATTATCTTGACGAAGAGAAGTTCAAGTTTGCAAGATTACAACTGAATCTCAACCTACATGTCAATTTTTATATACGTTATTTTAATGGTCTACTTGAAAGTTATTAATTAGTGATGACCTGAATGGATCAATTAGCAGTACAACCTGTATGAGTGAACATGTTCTGTTGTAAGCAATGATACTATCTGATAAAAACTTAATTTCCAGTTACATTCAACTCTATGTAGCACACTACCAGTAGAAAACATATCTTTTAGTAGACTGGAGACCTATGTTGTAGAACCCAAGTATAATTTTACGACTATAAAACCTAACTATCACTATTTGTTGCATCTTTTATGTGAGGAAAATTGAAACATAACAAATATAAATCTATACATTCTTTTGGCACATTTAGAGGCATAAGTTGCTGATCAATCATGAGATGTGTATTGCATACTGAGAGAAATACAACTGTAGAACTATAAAACCACTTTATTTAATGGGCTATTGCTTTTGGTAACAAAACATCTATCAATTGTGTTATTGCTTAAATTCCAATCTTTATTTTCTCACCCTGTTGTCAAACCTGTATTGATGAATTTTCTCCACACAATTAGATTTTGATATGTACCGTGAAGCTCATCGTATGTTATTATCCATATCTATTCCAGGCAGAGTTCCGGAGTAATGGTGTAAGAAGGCAGCCTGTGGCAATGGCTAAAGATCGAGATTCACTCAAGGACAATGGTGGAGAATCTGATATGTTGGAAGAGAAGATTCAAAGGCTGCCTGCAGGAGGGGAAGGTTGGGATAAGAAAATGAAAAGAAAACGTTCAGTAGGCACAGTTTTTACAAGACCTACGGATAGCAATGGAGAGCAAAAAAGAGTTGTTCAAAACAAGGTTGTCAGTGAAAACGGGTTGCAATCAAATGACATCCACCCTTACAGGTAACAGATCTATTATAGGGACAAATATGGGTTTAGGTTATACAACAGATGCATTTAACCTGCTCAAATTTGCATAACAAATAATTGGTTTGGATTGCATTAGAGACAAGAGCCTGTTGGATGTCTTTGTTCGTGGTCTGAAACATTGAATACTTGATATTCTATTTATTTTAACTACTCTGGCTACTGCCTATATGTGAGTAAATAACGTTGTGATGACCTGATGGGTTCGAAGCCATTAATCAAGTTACAGAAAAAAGATCTGTGCAGACTTCTTCTTTATGGAATTGTCTTGATGAAAATTGACATTAGTACACTGCTTATTGAAAATTGACTCGCTCATATTGTTGTTGCTTTAGACTTCGTGCCATATGACATAGAAATTGTCCTTGTTGGATTGGACTTCATTTATTCTTGCACAAGCTTGAGCTTTGCTATTTGCACCTATAAAATCTATTCTTATCTACTCTTAGGTTAGTTACTATTATCGGAGTGAATCTATCTGTAGTCTATGTTTCAAGCATGCATGTGGAAGATGTTATAGTTCTTATAGGGACTATCACTATCTGCAGATTAGGAGCTTCAAATGGTACTGGCAGCACTAGCAAGTTGGATGGAACGTCTTTGCCGAATAGTTCTCGTGCTCGCCTGTCTCCCAGAAATGAACCGGATGGGTCCTGTCTTCCCAGAGACCTTACTTCTGGATCAAATAAGGAAAAAGTTCTCACGAAAGGGATCAATAAGTACGTCTATACTAGTTTTCGTGATGCATTATGTAATTATGCACTTATTTTGTTCTCTACTTATGCTTGTCATTTTCCGTATTTCAGTCATTTGGTTCTAGACTTATATCTTTCTGCCCCTTGGTGAAACCAACTTGTATCCTCAGGTTGAATACTCGTGATGACAATTATACCGCCTGTCTAAGTTCAGTTACAAAAGGGAAGGCTTCGAGGAATCCACGTAACGGTGCCATGGTGGCAGCCAGCTCAGCTCCAAGTACCCCTCGTGTATCTGGAACACCGGAAACGTCGGAGAACGTGACAGGTGCAAGCAAAATCGCTTCAACCGGTGGAGCTAGCAATCGCAAGCGTGCTATGCCCTCAGCTTCATCTTCTCCCTCTATGGCTCAGTGGGTTGGTCAGAGGCCGCAGAAGATGTCTCGCACAAGGAGAGCCAATCTGGTGTCTCCTGTCTCAAATCAAGAAGACAAACAGTTATCATCCGACAGTTGTTCACATTCTGATATTAGTGTCAGATTGCCATCCGATGGGACCAATGGTTCCCTTGTATCCAAACATGGTACCGGTGGTCCCCAACAGCAAAAACCTAAACTAGAGCATGCTCAGTCTCCTAATCGTTTGTCTGAAAGTGAAGAATCTGGTGGTGGTGAAAGCAAATTGAAGGACAAAGGAAAGGGGAATAGTGAGGCAGATGCAAACGATGGTCAGAATGTGGGGCCTGTAGCAGTTGGAGTGAAGATCAAACCTGTTATAAATGAAGAAAATGGTGAGGGTGTGCGTAGACAAGGGCGCAGTGGAAGAGGCCCTTTAATTGCAAGAGCTAGCTCTTCGCTGGCTGGGGAGAAGTTGGAAAGTGCAGCCACACCAAAGCCAGTTCAAAATAACAGGCCTGGTTGTGAGAAGAACAGAAGGTGATAAATTCTGTGTATTTGGAAGTAACATATAGTTTTTTCATTTGAAAATTCTTTTTGGTTTATTCATGAATGATGCCTTTGTTTGGCAGTAAGTTAGGCCGTCCTTTGAAAAAGCTCTCAGAACGCAAGGGCTTTTCACGTCTTGGCCATTTGCAGAATGGTTCTGAATCCACAGGTTAGTGCTATAAATATTTTAAAATATAAGCTTACTCTTAAACTAATAATCAAATCATCATATCTCTAATGGTAAGCCACTATTATGTTCGCTTGGACAAACACTAACAGATTTGTTATATCACTATCCAGGGAAATCCGATGATGACCGTGAAGAACTGTTAGCAGCTGCAAATCATGCTCGTAATGCTAGCTGTAAGATATTACATTTTTGTTCTGTGTATTTATTGTATTTATTGCTTGGATAAACACTAGTAAATTATTTTTTGACCATTTCTGTAGATCTAGCGTGTTCAAGCATTTTCTGGAAAAAAATGGAACCAATATTTGCTTCTGTCAGTTCAAAGGACAAGTTCTACTTATCCATGCAGGTGGGAGCCGTCTTTAACATGTTCAAACTATTTTACACATGAATGACCACCTTTTAGATACTCGATATCCATTCTCGATTTTTAACTTTTCGATCACTTGTTGGGATGCTTTTGAAACAGCTAAAACCTGAGCAGGATATTCATGAAAGTGTTCCTCAGTTGCATGGTCGCCAAATCAATTTTGCGGTATTTCTTTTAGCCTGAAATCTGGATATGTTCTACTCCTTTTCCAGAATGAATGCAATAATTTCTATTTTCGGTGGTCTCTAAATAAATGCAACATTTTGTTGTTTAGTGAACTTATGATCCAAACTTACCTCTTTGCCTGTTAACAACTGTTACAATCTTTTTTTGGCCGTCTCAGGTGAACCTTCCACATGAAGCCTCTGTATATAACACACACTCTTCTGGAGAAAGAAACGTGCATGTAAAACACCAGGGAAGTGAATTCTTTTCTGGGAAACTTGAATCTGAAAAAACGTCTAGAGAATTCATTCCATTGTTCCAGAGGGTATTATCGGCACTAATTATAGAAGACAACATTGATGAACTTGAAGAAGAAACGGAAAACATACCCCTCCAGGATTCTTTTTGTGATTCTGCTTATGATACATTTCACGTTGACGATTACGACCCTAGGAAGAGAGCTAGGAGGGAAATCGAACGTGATAACGTGTTTGCGGTTCACGCTCCAAGCATTCATTCCGTTAAGGTGTCTTTTTCTAGCAATGGATCATGTACCAACTCTTTTAGAAGCCCTACTAGCGTTAATGGTTCTCCATGTGAAGATGTGCGCTCGCAAGTTGAAGTCTTGGCTGGGATCTCGAAGAATTTTCTCGACAGGCCACAAGTATTCCAGATGGAAGGTTTTGGCATTTCTTCATTTGATAGTCACTACGAACAAATGCGTCTAGAAGACAAACTTCTTTTGGAGCTCCAGAGCATAGGTCTATATCCGGACTCAGTGGTAGGCTCAGTTACTCTTGATATCCTTTTCCGAAAGTATTTTTGTTAACTTAATGGAGCCAAATTACCCTTTTCTTTCTTGCCTTTTTGACAGCCTAACTTGGATGACAAGGAGGATGAAGCAATCAAGCATGAAATCGACCAGCTGAAGATAAGACTCCGACAACAGGTTATCATGTGTCAAATAGGTTACGGGTTAATTAAGCATTCTCTACATCGTTAGATACTAATGTACTTAAATTTCTTTCCTTTATTATACAGAATGGTAAAAAGAAGGCATACTTGGACAAAATATGTAAAAGGGTTGGAAGCTGTACTGTAAGGCGGTAGGAACTTTATACTTCATATTTGTATCTCTTCTTGTTTCACCTTAGGCCAGTTGGATTCTTGATACAAATATAAACATCATCTGTTTGTTAATGTTATTACTTTATAGTTCATATTTGTATCTCTTCTTGTTTCACCTTAGGCCAGTTGGATTCTTGATACAAATATAAACATCATCTGTTTGTTAATGTTATGCAGAGATCTTGAGCAGGTTGCAATAGATAGATTGGTGGAGCTTGCTTACAGAAAACTTCTGGCAAGTTTTTTAGCCTTTTACTTCCAATTTCTTAATAATTAGCTAAATCTCTCTACATATCCTGTTGTTTTTTTTTCTTCTATTTTTTAATTAGGGATGTTTTTATGTTTAGCTAGAATCCAAAATTGATAAAAGTGTTTCTTTATTTTATAAAATTGAATGAAATTAAGGCACCAAGTTGTAAGGAAGTAAATGTGAGCACAAATGAATAAAAAAAACTTATTTGAGCCTGTGGACGCTGTTAATATGAATCAAATCTTTTTTCACACCTAATGATTTTGTTACCAAGTCTTTATGGGCTGTATTGTCATTTGTATATGTTAGCAGGCTACTAGAGGAGCTGCTAGAGCCGGGATTCAAAAAATACCAAAGCATGTTGCATTGGCTTTTGGAAGGAGAACTCTTGCTAGATGTCGGAAATTTGGCAAATCAGGTATAAGTTGCTTCAGCGTGCCTCCCCTTCGAGATATCCTTTTCGCTCCACAGGAAATCGAATTGGAGCCTACAACTTCTGTTGCCAACACCACCACGACCACCAAGTATCTTGGATTCCGTAACCCCCATCAAGATTCACGCCTATCATCAGGTATGCAATTCCCTAGTGGTTGTATTTTGATGAACAATCGCGTTTGAACAATTTGACTTATATTTATTACAAACCCAACTACAAAACATTGTTTTACTAATTGGGTTTGTTTTATTTCATGTATAGATGAGGCTTTTGCCATAAACGGACCGATATCCAACAGAGGAAGGAAGAAAGAGCTGTTACTTGATGACGTGGGGACCGTTTTGGGTGGGACAACCGGAAAGAGATACGAGCGGGATGTTGCCAAAGCCGGATACGCATATCACGGTGAAAGGAAAACGAAACCAAAGCCGAAACAAAAAGCCGCTCAACCACCGGCATCCGGGAACGGTTTCGCTAACCAATTCCCGAGAACGTTACATCCCGTACAGCCCTCAACAAACGGACCTCATAATAGCGGTGACAATAGAAGGGACGTGCGGCTAATGAACCAGGGGCATGGCCCACAAGAAACATCAATCGACCCCTTGAATCTATCGCTTCAAGATTTGGACCCGATGGATGAATTAGGCGTAGGGGCGGACCTTGGCGGTCCGCAGGATCTGAGTTCGTTGCTGAACTTTGACGAAGAGGAGTTGCAAGACCATTATTCAGCAGGACTTGAAATACCAATGGATGATCTTTCGGAACTGAATATGTTCTGATGTTGTTGGTATTAACCTATAAAAAAGTGTGACAATTGTTTTGGAAAAATGTATATTATTTGGAGTATAATAGAGGCCGCTTTCCATTTGTAATTATGGTATGCTTATTTAGGAAATTACCAGAATATCCTCTTTGTCGTAGTTTCATGTTGTAAAAACGATGGTCATCTCTGATAAGTATTTTTATTTTTCAAGGGTGAACCGGAAAACACTAGTAGTCCATAACTTATGTTTTCAGATAGCAAATGGGTCGTTCCATATAGGGTTAAATTTGTGTCATTTACCTCATATAGGGGCAAAACAGTCATTTTACCCTTTTCCTAATTTAATAAGCTCGAAACATCCATTTAAATAGTGAAGACAAACTCATAAGATTGAAACTTTTGTTGTGCATCATTTGAATGTCAATTGCACTTTTCTACTTTTTTTTTAGTTGACCAAGTTTGGCATCATGGTTTACTGAGTTTTGTAGTATGTTTGTTATATAAGCATTGGTGTAGTTAATGTGAACATAAGTTCTTATTGTGGATTGCTTTGAATTGTTTGTGTACTGTTATTTTTGGAACAAACCAAACAAACACAACCAAAGAGCAACCCAGATCTGTCCAGTTTAAAGTGGTAACCATGAATTCAAAAACACCACCTATTACATTGCATACATTCACTACTAGTTAGTCTAGTTTTAATCCAAAAACAACCTATCAAGCTTAGACCAAATCTAACCAAATTTACAATCAGAGAACAACCCATCAAATTTTCATCCAAAAGAAAAAAAAAAGCATCAAATTTTCATCCAAAATGCATAACCTAAGCTTGACTTACCATGTCCTTGAATTGCCTCATGGTTGCTCGTTTTTGACACATGCCACCGTATTCTCAACCCTTGTGGTCTTGCTTCCTTGTTGACCCTTCTTTTCCACAATCTTCTTTCTCTTCTTGTTTGGGCCGCCTATTTGAGTATCAATCTTTGGTGAAGTCAGTGTTGTGGTACACTCAGACTTAGGCCACATCGATCTTCCATTAATTGGACCAATCTTGAAACTATACATCTCCTTCCATGTATCCAACCAATACGAGGGGTGGACCAAATTCTCAGGTAAACCAACATCAATTCCATTGGTTGCCATATACCAAATAGTCGCTATAGCATGTTTGCATGGAATACCAGTAAGCTCCCACCTCCTACAAGAACAAACTTTAAGCTTGAAATCAACAACACATTGGTCCGTCCATACACCACCCATGCTCACTTGGCACTTATCACCACCATTCCATAGAACCGTATACTTGGTGGCTTCTTCCTTGATTGAATTCAACATTTTTGTGGTTGTTGGTGTAAGAGGGCCTTCGGCTTCATCAATCAACTTCTGTACATCAACTATTCTTTTCATCAAGTATTCTCTAATGTATTCTAAGGCTGTGATTATGGGTTTGTCCCTCCCATTCACCAACTGTAGTTGTTTGTTTAAGAAGACTTCACACACATTGTTCAAAAGATTATCACTTTGACACTTTCCTGTGAACATTTCATATACAGAACATTAACACAAATAATGGTTTCAGTTGAAGTGTGAGTGTGTGACTACCTGTGAAATGCGATCTGGTCCAGTGATGAGGTGGGATTTGTTTCAACCACTCGTATGCCTCTGGGCTCAAGCTTTTCATGTCTTCCATGGCTTTTTCAAAATGTGGTACAGTAGTAGCTGCTGCACACTTCCAAAGATGGTCTTTGAACGCGATTCCCTTCCATAGTTGTGTCATGTTTTTATGTATGTCCCTCAAGCAATATCTATGCTCAGCACAAGGAAATACCTTTGCAATTGCTGGTATGATCCCCTACATTTACAAAATAGAACACATTAGGAAAGGAAAAAAACACAAACTGAGGAGCTTTCATTAAACATAAACCGGTAAACATACATTTTGTCGGTCACTTATGAAAGTGAAGTCCGAATTAGCAGACAAACCCAAATCATCTCCAAGGCATTCTAAAAACCAGGACCATGAAGCGGTTGTTTCAGCTTCCACAACGGCATAAGCTAATGGATATGTACCATGGTTAGGATCAATGCCAACCGCAATCAGTATCTTCCCTGCAAACGGTCCCTCCATGAATGCGCCATCTAGCCCAAGCAAGTCTCTCAAACCAGCCTTGAAACCCTTCTTTAACGCCCCTAGGCAGACGTAAATCCTCTTGAACTTTCTTGTCGGACTTAAAGAATTGGATTCATTTTCCACTTCCAACTTCACAGTAGTATCAGGGTTAGTTCTTTGAAGCTCACATATATAGTCCCTCAAATGAGTGTATTCACCAGCACAATCTCCTCTCAGCTTATCGACTTGCATAATCTCCTCACGAAGCTCACATACGTAATCCCTAATAACACTTGCATAATCCCCTTTTCCAACCTCATCACTTTGAGTATAATTAGGTTCTTTAGCAGTGGGATCAACTACTACTATATGAAGATTTGAATGAGAAGAAAGCTCCTTCACATCATCATCCTCTTCTTCTAACAACTTCACTCCCATATCCTTCTCTTTAGCCTTAATACCTTCACTCAAATCACTACGTAATGCAGCTTCGGCCCTACCGAATTTATTCCTCCGTAGAAATTCAAACACAGCTTCAACCGAAATCGAGTTCTCCTTCTCCTCCATACTTACAATCTGTAATCAGTATGCAGCAAAACATCACACTACAAACATGAATACCACAAAAAACCTAGAAAAAGTTGAAAGAAAAAAAAAAGATCAATGAACAATTTTTGTATTAACTTTCCATTTGAAACAGAGGCATCATAAAATTTTGGTATCAAGTTCAACCATATCCACACACACACACACATATAGATCACATCAACTTTCCATTTTTGAAAAGTAGGAACTAGAAAGAAATCAGAGTAACACTTGAAGTTGTTGAAGTAAATCAGGTAAAAAGAAAGCAGAATAAAGGAACTAACTATAAAATCAAACTCCTTAATTTTTAGGTTTTCTTCTTCTTCAAAGCGGACTCCAAATCCAGATTATAGTAATAGAAAGCATACATAGAGTCGAAAGAATGAGAATAGTTTACCTAAATGAACATATGGAGTGCGATCGTCTTCTTGCTAACCCTAGAAAGCCTTCTATTTTCATCTGCATTTTGTCGTTATCTGATAAAAACGTCTTCATTGGTACTCCACAATCGACATTTGCAGAGATGTACGGAGATATGGCGGAGAAGGATAGCTGATAGTGGCGTAGGCAGAGTTTCAGACCATTTTTGTATAAAAGACGTTTTGTTTTCCCACCAAGATTGGTAAATTACAATTTACACCCCTCAACTATATCGACATTATCATCTACACCCCTTTACATCTCTGAAAGGATATTGTAGTAGAAACAAACATTCTTATTGCGAGCAAAAAGAAAAACGGGTTGGTTACTTTTTGGAAGCATATACTCCATTTTTGTTTGTCTAAAATAAATGCTCATTTCAAAATACTTTAATTATTGTGCAAATATTTAATAGTTAGTTGATAAGATAGATTAGATTAGTTAAATTGTGTGTAATTTTATTATGAAGTTTTATGGATTGTTTATCAAATTTTTAACGGGTGAGTGTTTACTGATAAAATATTTGCATTTGGTTTGGCTGGTTTATTCGGTTTTCGCCGAACCAAGGTTTTTGTGCATGTTAGGTTTTAGAGAATCATTTGTACATTGTGATTTCTCAATGAATAAAGCAGTGGATTCTTCGATTTCTCTTAATCTCAACCTTGTCTCTTGTTGAACCTGGGCTTACAGGAACTCATGGAGCTCATATTATTTCTTTCAAAATATCGTCCAAGCTCGAATATTTCTTCATCGTTTTTTGAGTTTGATGTTTGTTTAACAAGTTTTGGTTACGCATATTATAATCTAAAATTCAAGTTTCATTGTAACTGTGTTTGGGATTCGAAAACGTATCCAGTGAATTCACACCGAAATTTACAAAGTTATACATGTCAATCGTTCAACAAATGAAAAGACTACTCATCCATTTTTGTACTTGAAAATATAGTGTAGTTTAACATTCTTTTTTCTCTTATGGTGTAACATACGCTCGTATCCTCAAGTGCCAAATACGAAGTACAACAATATGAAATTTTTATTTTTAGAAAATATGATGGCATATTTAGAGGATGAAACAACCCCCACGAGCCTTTTTCCAACCACTCTTTGAACTGGACTTCGAGCTTGATTGCATGGCTCCTTGCCTTTTAGCCTTTGCTCTTCTGTTTTTAGAAATACGAATGTTTCATTAGTAAAATTATGTATCATTAAAATTCCCTTCAAAACACACATAAATTTAATCTAGTGTTACGTACTTCTGATAACCTTTTAACGAGATCAAAATAATTTTCATAACCAATCAAAATAATTTTCATACCTAAGAGCCAAAGACTGACATCCTCTTAGGATGTGTGTTAGTAGTTGGTGCGTGAAACCGAATGATATAAGACTGAACTTAGTAGCACGAACAATGTATTTTTTTTGTCCCATCAAAATAAATGAAACAAAAAGTAGGAAGATTATTAAATTAATAAATTATTCACATACAATTAAAATCTTAACTATGTTTAGCTCACTTTCATGCTATCTAATCTAGTTCAGTTTGCATACTAAGAGCATCTCCAACAGGTTTGCTATAATTTTACTAAAATAGGAAATGAAATGTCAAAATTTCTAAAACTTTATTTTTCCATCTCCAACAGCTTTTCTATTATAGAGATTCTATCATCACTTATATTATTAAAATATACTTATATTTATTATTCCAATGAATTTTTTAAAAAAAAATTAAACAATCAAATTATTCTATTGGTGGAAAATAAAAAGTAATACTTTCTCTCTCATATTTTAGAAAATTTAGAGAATTCTCTAAATTTAGAGAAAACCCAAGTTTTTTCTATTTTAGCAATCATTTTAGCAAACCTGTTGGAGCAATTTAGAAAGAAAAAAACATCAATTTTTCTATTATAGCAAACATGTTGAAGATGCTCTAAACAAACGGGTTTCATCGATCTTTTCGAGAGGGAAGAAATTTTAAGATAAGTTATTTCTTAAATAAAAAGTTTTAAGGAAAAGAAAAAAAAAACAAGTAATGAAGCCTAAAAATATATAAAAGAAACTTGTGACAAATTTGATGTAAAATTAATAAATGAACCGTAAAAGTGAACTTTTTACAATTAAGTCTATATAAAAATATATGGAAGATATGGTTATTCTAAAATGGGGTTTTCACAAATATTATTCTTGTGGTAGCGGTTGTGGAAGAAAAGAAGATTTTATAAGAAAATAGAGAATAAAAGCAAATTATTATCAAATGTAAACGAATTTTTCGATATTCGACGAATAGGAAGACAAATGAAAGGGTATAAAAAAGTAGCTCCAACATATTGTTTGAAAGATTTTAAAATAAAATCAAAAGTGTCATTTTCTAAAAAAAAAATACATTTAATGTCAATTTATATTAATTTTTAAGGTTTTAATATTAAAACATTTTATTATTTTAATATATGTTTAAAAAATAATAACTCTCATTTATTGGTGAAAATAAATCTGAAGTTTTTTCCCCTCTATTTTGTAGAAGAATTCGAAGAATATGTTGAATCAAAATATACAGGTGTTAAAGATACACCAAGAACGAATATAAATTAATGGCATTTTTTGTATTTAAATTATTCTTTAATATTCATTATAATAAAAGTTGCTTTTGTAGTTTTTAATCAAAGAACTTCATAAAAGGCAATAGTGTATTAATTCCTTTACTTTGACGACTTAAAAGCATTTCTTAGATTCTACCGGCTAGCACCAATCCTAACATGGTTTACGTTTACTTCATTTTGTTACACAAGACGATACTTTGACATGTATTGGTAGTTTCCATCAAATATGAGATTAAATTCAATATTTTTGAATTATCTTGGCTCTCAAGTAAGCAAAGTGTCTAGTGATTGAAAAATTTTAACCCAAATATTTAAAAATGCAAGAATATGTATATTCCTAATGTTTACCCTCCAAAACAAACCCATGAGAAGGAAGATTCCACATTATATATATAAAGAACGATAAGTCCAAGTCTAACCGATTTAGAACTTTGATAGACCCCTTTCAGCGGAGGCTACATAGGCACATATTGTAGAAAAATGTCAATATGGGACTAGAGGAGTACATGTTACCCCAAATAGCATCTAGCAAATAGTTGTTTTCTTAAAATGCACACATTATGTATAAGATAGAGAAATTTTTAACAAATACACTTTTAAACAGTCTGAAACCAAGTTGTAAAGACCAATCATGTAGCTTATTCAGGTAGATTAGATTTGAATCTTCAATGAACTAACTAGTTCTGAGTAGTGGAGTTGAGGCTATTTTGGTAAATAGTTATATAACAATAATCTTCCATATTCATAAAAGAATCCAATCATTGTCAAGAGCCAGATGCAAAGTTGCAAGAAATGCTACATCTTGAACAAAGATTAAGCCACATACAACACTAACAATAAGATGATGCAAAGATAGATTTCAAGGAACCATATAATAAGATGTACCACAAACAAGTTAATTAAGAGAAGATCATCAAATTTGTTCTAGGTTTATAGCAAAAACAGCAAGCAAAAAGACTCTATTAAGACTACAGAACAGCAAACAAGCAGAGATACATATAAATGCAAACAGGATAAAATGAAAACACCCAAAGAAACATTCAAGATATGAAATGAATTCTACGCCCCGCAAGTAAAATAAACAACCTTGCTAAACTTTTTTGAAATGTTTTTTTATATACGTTTAGTTTCAGAATAGAGGACCTCACTTGGCCATCATGATCTTGACGAATTCCTCATAGTTGATCTGTCCATCGCCATCCACATCAGCCTCACGGATCATCTCATCAACTTCCTCATCCGTCAGCTTCTCACCAAGATTTGTCATAACGTGACGAAGCTCGGCTGCAGAAATGAAGCCGTTTTGGTCCTTGTCGAAAACCCGAAAAGCCTCCTTGAGCTCCTCCTCAGAGTCTGTGTCTTTCATCTTCCTGGCCATCAGATTAAGAAACTCAGGGAAATCAATAGTACCGTTTCCATCAGCATCGACCTCATTGATCATATCCTGGAGTTCAGCCTCTGTTGGGTTTTGTCCAAGTGACCTCATAACTGTTCCAAGCTCCTTTGTAGTGATGCAACCTGCAAAATCTTGTTATATCTATCTCTTCTACAAACACATTCAAAAACCTTCAACAACCAAATGCAGTCTTGTTTTACTCCAGATCTTAACCATGAACCAGAATTGAATGCACATCAAGGTTCTAACTGTTTTTTTTAAGGGTATCCGAGGTTTTGCCCCGACTAATCCCGACAAGGTTCACCGACAGCTAAAATATGCTGCCCTGAGTTAATCCCCAATAGCCACAATTTAGAAGCAACTGGATTCAAACCTGGGGTAGAAGGGTTAACAAGCCACTTCCCTCACAGGCCTTAACCAGTACGCCACAACCTTGTGGTTAGGTTCTAACTGTTTGAAGCTAAACCATCTATAAGCTAAGCACCACCAACTTGGTTGAAATACATTTAACCCTCCTAGTAAACAGATACACAAAATGCAAGATTTTCTCATTTATTTACTTTCTACTGTTACTGCATCTGCACTAACATCATGATATTAACAGTTCCCGTTTATTTATGGTGCCCTAATTTCATTTCTAGAACGATCTAGAACCAACTATCATAATTGGCATTTCATCGAACACATTACAGACACAACCAAGAAAACAAATATATGAAAACGAATATAGCCAAATTGCAATAAAACATACAAAAAATTGCTTGCAAAGCACGAATCCCAACCAAGAAAACCCAAGAAAAAAGCATAGGCAATAAATATCAAATACTAGAAGTTGGAATATTCTATGAAATAAAAAAAAATTTGTAACGGTGAGTTCGACTAAAAACACATCAGGGATAGGACATAATATTGTATTTTACTCGAAAGGTCAAAGTCGATTCAAATTTGAAAATTTGTATTAATTATTCCTGAAAATCGATAAAATTAACTTTCCCTCAAGTCAAACTGCATCGACTTTTTCCTTCAACATAATAAACGCTTACCGCTTTGCGGGGATTTGATCTAACATAAAGGTGCAGCCGCTCAATAAAATTCCTGTGTCCGCCACTGGTTGACACATAAATAACATAGATATACAAACAAGAAATCATATAAGGAAAGAGAGAGAGAGCTGACCATCTCCATCCTTATCGAACAGGCTGAAAGCTTCCTTGAACTCCAAGATCTGATCATTTGTAAGTTGATCGGCCATTACTACTTAAATCAATCTACGATGAAAACTGGACGTTGGTCTTTGAAGAAACTGAGTTTGGGGGACGCAGAGTATATATAGAAGATTGGTGGTCTTCACAGCAGCATCTGATGCTTCCTCTCTCACACATGCAACCTTTTTTACCATATTGCCCTTGCCTTTATTTTGCTTTTCATAAAGTGACCTCCATGATTAATACTTATGCTATTCTTTGATACCAAATTGTTTTTTTACTTCCCCAAAGTAAGATACTTTGTTTCTCTACCCCTCAAAACCCAATGGGAAAAGTGACAAAACTCGTCACTTTTAAGGTACCACGTTTAAGAAACAAATATTTAGAGTGAATTATATGTTTGGTCCCTAGTGTTTAACCAAAATTCATTATGCATCTACAAAAATGATATAGTTATAAACAAAGCCATGAGGTTTTCGTTTTCTCATGTCTTAGGTCCTTGTCCCTAACTTCGTTAGATTTTTTTTTTCATCTCGATTAATTAGAGAGTGTTTTTAGGCATTTTACTTGTTACTTATTTATCAAACATCATTATGCACAAACTACGTAATTCATAATTTCATCAAACATAAAATTTATCACTTGGTCCAGGACCATCCATCTCCAACCGGGACATGAAATATTACACTAAATACCAAATTTAACGCTAAATATTTAGAATAAGAACACCAAATTTGGTGTAACACTATTCATTTACACCAATCGAAGAAATTAAAAAAATATATATACCTACTTGCATTTTGGTGTTACCCACTGGAGATAGCCTCATGGAAAAGGGAACAAAGTTCTTCAACCGTTCTTACAACAAACCTCGGATTCAAAAGATGCAACCCTCGCTTGCAAAGATCGTCGTCAAAGTCGGTCAATTCGAGCGTTTTCTTGAAATTTTTGGTGGCAATCCTTGGGTCACCCCTAGCAATGGCAACCTACGGAATGTAACAGAAAGAGTTTTAAGTCATTTGAATTCCCACACAACAAATACAATTAAAAGTAGCATTCAATGAAGAGAAAGTGGTAATGGATACACAAATGATCTTAACTTGCAATGTTTTCTAGAAAAAAAAAACGATTTTCCCACAGAATCTTAACCGAATTTACCGCATAAAAGAGAAATCAAACCCAAAAATACTCGAATCTTTGAGTTCTCATGAGTTATAATTCACGGGACATCCTGAAAAAAGATCATTAATTGTTACTTCTTTGGGGTAACTGTGGGTTTCCGTGCCAACTTCTGCGTACTGACTTATCACTAATTGTTAAGGCAGTTAAGGGTTGGTTGGTTCTCCATTAAGTCCAATATGGACAAAGTTGTCTGTGTGGATTGATTTGTCTGTATAGATTGACAAGTTTTTTGTTTGGGAGGGTTTTCTCATAGATGGAAGGAGCTTATTTTTTAATTGAGAGGGGCATGTATGGAAAAACTTGGCTTTCCGAATAAAGCTACCAATAAAAGCTCACTGAATAAGCCACTTTCTATATCATTAAGCTACTAGCAAACAATCATGTATAGCTGACTCACTGACTGGATAAGCTGTGGGTCACATTAAGCTCATCAAGCTGCTAATAAACAGGCCCTTAGAGAAGGATGAATTAAAGGGACTAACCCGATGTTTTCCTTCAAGTTCAAAAAGCCAGAAATTCCAGTCTTTTAACACGTCTCCATCTACTTTGACATATATTTCGGCCCAGTCTTTGTGACGAAACTCCACATGATCTAATTTATACCCAACTCCTGTGCCCAAAGCCTTGACGAATGCTTCCTTCAAACACCAATACCTAGTTATAATATACTCAATGGGTCTATTAACCGGACCTCGTATAGTTTCAAAAGAAGATATAAATTTAGATAAAAACCAGTTTCACCTGAAAAACACATCCAGAATATCATCATCAGAACCGGCATTGACAATCTTTTCCCACTCCAAGCTTGAAAAGTAGGATGAGAAATTGTGAATGAACTCTAAAACCGTTTCTTTCCCGGGGATGAAGCAAGATACAATGTCCAAACCCACAAGGCAAATCGGTTCAGAAGCTATAGCCACATAGTCACCATGATGCGAAACATTAAAGTTGAAATTCGGAAATTTCACATTCTTCTTGTGGCTTTCCTAGAAGAAATAAGCAACACGATCATAACAAGCGGTAATTGGAGCTACAAAAGGTATACCAATGCCTCTGTGACCATAAAGATAACTTAAACCCAGTAAGAGACAAGGTTGGGTTCCAATGAGAAGTTCAAGTTAAAGTGAGAAGTGGTTATTAACCATTGGATGAGAATTTGATGCACCGAGATATGATGCATCGGATCAATTCCCTTCTAAAACCCAATTCATGGGAGGACATGAGATTAAAAGTGATCAACAGTTCAAATCCACTTTTCACACTTCTCTCGTTAACCTCAACTTCTCAAACAATCATTCGCCAACAATTAAGGCATGTCTCAATTGGAGAATGTATAAACAATAAAATGCAAGCAATAATTGATTTAATGATCGTTTGGCATTCAACTAATTTGATAGCAATATGCATATTCATACAAGCATAATATATTTTGATCATCATGAGCAATGAAAATGTTGGCTTTCGTTTTAGAATACCCAAAAAACAATTTTTTCCTAATTATTTAGGGTTTGAGAGAGTATTTAGAATATTAATTCCTTAATAATTCAGAATTTCACATATTATAGTGATGAGCATAATAATGTAAACAATCCACACTTCATCTTACACCAACCACATATGAACAAATTGAAATAAAACAGAAAATTGGTACCAGATAAGGTTTTCCTTGAGCAGTGCGATTGATGATGATTTGATGAAATGGAATCCCTAGAACTTGATGTACAAGTGCATACTGCAACAGCCGGCTAACAAGTGCCCTCTTTCGGTCTTCAATTTTCAAAAACCTAAATAAATTTCATCCACCAAGGGTTAGGGTTTCTTTTAGCAAAATCAAATGTAGTAGAAATGATTATAAAAATAGTTAGTTGTGAGATTGATTACTTGGTGATAGAAGAGTGGTGTTGTTGAGGTAGAAGAGACATGGCTATGGAGAAGTCATTTGGGGATGGATCCCACTTTGATATGTTGACTAACCATCTCTGGACTCCTTTTTCCATCTCCATCTCCATTGACATGGCACGCAGAATGAAGAAGAAGTTGATGATAGTGAACACCGGAGGGTTTTTGGATGATTTCGTGTAACTTTTTTTGGTTTTTTACGTGATTTCAAAATGAATTTTTCGTGAATTTTTTATGAGAAAATAATTATTATGGGCCAAAACCAACAAACCAATTCACCTAATACCTTTTCTCTTCTCTTCCTCTGAAAGACAATTTTATCCACTGGTCGCCATTTTTCGGCCATCAACCGGCGTCGACGGTCGCCATCCGGCGAAAACAAAGATTCAGGCAAAAAATTGAGTGAGCCGCCAAAAACCCACTCTCCATTGACAACCCACTCAATAGTTTGTGTATGTGTAATTTAGACAATGAGCCGCCAAATTTTTTAGATAATGCAAATCATGTGTCAATGGTTCGCCAAATCATTTGTATGTATATAAAAACTAATCAATAGAATTCAAGGGTGTTCAAAAAAACCGAAAACCGAGTGACTAACTTGTTCCGCACGAATCGAGACCGAAAAAACCAAATACCCGCAAAACCCGTAACCCAAAAAACTGAAAAGTCGGGTACCCGTTAACAAAACCAAATACCCCGCATGCTTTTAACTTATTTAAAAAAATATATTTATTAATATGTAATAACAAAAGCAATTCGTTTTTGAACATAAGAAAAACCATTTGACGTCAATCCCTTAAAATCCTGCCTAAACTTACCTCTAGCGACTCCCCTCCCCCAAATTTTTTTTTTGTTTCGACATCGAATGTTTGAATAATGAACCGTTGAACTTTGGTATATAGTCCGAGTCATAAACTATTGAACTTAGATGTTTTGTGTTTAAATTTGTAAAGTTCTTATTAAAAAAACAGTAAACTCTTACTTATCATGCTTCTTACATTAACTCTAATTCTCATAAGAACTGCATTTATTTATTTTGTCACAAAACCGGTAAGTTTGTGGCATAATCGTAATTAACAGGAACTAAGAGGGTTAAAATAAAGATCATAGGAAAGTTGGCGTGGGTTAACTGCAATTTTTTCATAAAGCCAATCCCGGGCCGCGGCCCCGGCCCAGCACAATCACCGCACCTCCATCGCCGCCCTCCGCCGGTTGCTCCGCCGCGAAAGCAAGTACGTATTCTCTCAACTTTCCTCCGTCCATTTATCTCAAATTTCTTTCAATTAATCAGTTAACATACACAAAAATGCATTCAGAGGTTACTCACGAGCTCTAATTTTGTTGAAATACTTTGTATTATCGATTACGATGAATAAGATGTTCATCTCAAATTGTTCACATTTGTTTGTTTGATTTATCGTGTGTTTTTTAATAAAATAGTTGTAATTTCACTAGAAAACCTAGGATAAACAGTTAACACTATTGCTAAGTAAGGATATAATATGTATGCAGTAAAATCAATGTGAGTTTTGTATATCAAACTTATGTAGTGGAGAAGAATTAATTAGCTTTGGTTGTGATAACTGATAATACTGTGAATTAATGTGAGATGTTGATCATGTGATTTATCAGATTTTCTATACCTTTCCATGGAGGATTAGTCAAAAGAAGGCTAGTTCTTTGCTTCTTCTTTTGTTAAGAATTTATGAAATGATTTGAGTTGAAAATGTTTGTAATTAGAAGGTAATATCTTCACATAAATGTTGCTTGTGCTTTAAAAAGAAGGGTTAATTACAAGGGTATGTATCTAACTTGTCACGTTTTATCATTGTATGTACTCAACTTATAAACTTACCATTGTATGTATCGAACTTTCTAAAATTGTCATTGTATGTATCCAACTTTATCAAAACCTCAAGTTCGATACACTTTCGTGACAAGTAGAATACATTCAATGATAGGTTTTGATAAAGTTACAATGATAAGTTTATAAGTTGAATACATACAATGATAAAACGTGACAAGTTCGATACATACCCATGTAATTAACCCTAAAAAGAATGAAGTAGAGTTTGACTCTTGATGTAATTTATACAAATGCTGAAGTTGAGAGTTAGTTCATACTACAATGAAGGTGCACTATAGCTTCTATTTGAAACTGATTGGGTACTTAGCAGCAAAAGTACTTATGTTTGTTACTTATTAGTGTTTTGGCTCATTGTTACTGTTGTTGCAGATGGATAGTGCTTCATTGTGATCTTGATTTGTCAGTTTGATACAAAAAATATGGGAACTCCGAGTTTTCTTTGGAACATCTGTAAATCATCCTTCACATTTGGGTTGATAGGTCTCACCATATCAGATCGTTTTGCTAGTATTGTCCCTGTACGGGGTTTCTCTATGTCACCGACCTTCAACCCTGACAATAGCATTCTATTGGGATCGTTTACTGGTAGGTTTCTGCTTTTAGAAAACTTACTGGTTGGTGTATGCTAGTTTGACTGTGTTTGTCAAGTTAATGGGTCATCTGCAGATGACCATGTCTTGGTGGAGAAACATTGCCTCAAGGATTACAAGTTCTCACTTGGTGATGTCGTAGTTTTCTGGTATAGTTCTCATCATTGCTATTTTCATAATTGTTTCCATGTATATTATTGAGGACCTTTATTTATGCATCTTATATATGATTGAAATAAACATTCGTCCATAATTCTATATGTCAGTCTGAGTACAGGAGTTAAAGGAGCAATCAATTAGCTTCATTGAACCTAGTATATAGATACTTAAATCCTGAACTTGGTGTACCATAGAGCATCGATATGTCAGTTGCAAAGAGGGGTCACTCAGTGTACCGTAGAGCAATCAATGAGCTTAATTGAACCTTTAGCAACTGTAGATATTCTGTGTGCATTGGCAACACCACTAGGGATTTGATATTTTGATTATCAGATAAACTCTCAGCCCCACAATCTGAGCTCACTTTTGTTTTGGATATTCAAACATATAATACTTGACTGAATTAACCTCTTTGCAAATGCATGGGAAAGTACTAGGTTGAGCTCTGAAAATCAAAAGTGGGTTCTGATGCTCTGATCACAAGATGCAGGAAGTAGACGAGGACAAAAAAATTAGACTTACATCCCTTTTGAGAAGCACATAATGGCAATTTGTTTGTTAGACAATTCCACATTCACAGCATGACCTGAAGAAAAGCTCCTGTTGATTATCTTCCTCTTCAACACCAGAATTGAGCTCGATGTCACTTGTCAACCTTAAATGTCAGGGTCATAAATAAACATGTATTCTTTCTGGTTGGAGCTTTTCAACCAGCATAAAGGATTTTCCGAGTATCCTTTCTTGTTAGCCATCAGAGGTATAAGAATAACAAAGCTAACCGGCCACCTCAATTCAAAGTACCAACATTGATTTAGTCTTTGCCCATTATAACCCATCTTGTGTTCAAAGAAATTCCTATCTAGAAACTTCACATGCCTTGCAGCTGATTTGAACTCCAATTTCTATTATTGAGTATAACAGATAAAAACAAAAACAAACAAAAGCAGATGGTGGTCCTTTTTTTGGAATGAAGAAATAGAAGATATATGGTTGAATTGCTTAGGTTACCATTTTAAATTCAAAGTCTAAGTTCCAGACCTCCATTTAGTTTCCATCATTCAATGCTGGATCAGATTTGGAGGTTCTCATTACTTAAGTGTTTAATCAACAATCTGCAATTCTGCATTACTCCTCATGTAATGCTCTTCCATGCTCAGTATCCTAGGAATCTTTTGCCCAAGACCTATGACCCTTTGTGCATCACTTCTTGGATCATTACGTACTGTTCTTGCATGACTTCCACTTGGAGCTGGTCAAATATTAGTTTTGAAGCTGAAATTGTACAGTTTGACTGTTGGTGTCAACGGGCTAATTTTCAACAACAAAATGTGAAGACTTTTGAAGTTTCCGGAGGATTTTGGAATTTATAATGAAGTTCATAAAACTACTACAGCTAGAAAACGTTGGTTTTCAGTTTGTAACACCATGTCACCATCCATATCAATTTTTTAATTGAAATGCGACACTTTTGACTTCCAAAGTCAAACCTTGCTCTTTTAGTCGGACCTCACAAGTCAAAACCCCTGTTAAAGTTGCTCTGAATCAGTGGTTTCTGAAGTACATTCAACTAAACGTTATTTTCAAAATGGCACTTATGCTTACCCTAAAACAATGCTCTTGCTGATAAAATATATGAAATCTCCAGATGTTTCTTCTCATAAGAGTTATACCAATTTACTGCTTGCTGGTAATTAAGAGTTATATCTCATTGTGCCATTATGGTATTAGTCACAAATTCGTGAATATTGTATTGTGTGTTGTTCAAAATTGAACAGGGACTGGGACAGTTCACCAATATAAATGCTATTATTTGCACTAAAATTTCCACTTTTGAATCTTGATTCTCCTGGAGTATGTTTACTGCCCAAGTTTACTCTAAAAAGGTCCATCATGTGTTGAATAGTTTGTATCCTTTTTGCAGCTCTCCAAGTAGTTACAAGGAGAAACACATAAAACGTATAACGGCCATGCCAGGTGATTGGATCAGTGTTCCGTACTCATATGATGCTGTCAAGATTCCTGAAGGCCATTGTTGGGTTGAAGGAGACAATCCGACCAACAGCTTGGACTCCAGATCCTTTGGCCCGGTATGTTAGCTTCATTATGACTTCTTATGTTGGACATTCCTTATGCTTAGAAATGAAGAAACAAGATGTTAACCTATATTACCAAATCCCTCGTGCTTCAAACCTCCCTAATGTCTTGTGGCACCTACGATTGGTGGTGATGCAGTCTCCTCAAAGTACTTGTTCAAAAAGTCCAATAGGTCTTTTTGGTAACCAGTGGTGTCCGAACTAGACTAATCCCACGAGCTTTGAACATTACAGTCTGGAGAATCCTCAGTGGCCTTGAGGAGGTTCAATAGTTCGTTAAAAGATATATATATATATATAGGAGATATTTGTATTTATCTATGCAACAACTTGCCTGATTTGAGCATGTTAATTTATTGATCTTTAAGATATGTTTATTCTACAGATTCCACTGGGGTTAATTCGCGGAAGGGCTACACACATTGTGTGGCCTCCTCAAAGAGTTGGAAAATCGATACAAAGCTTCCTGGAGGTGGACTTGGCTTCTAAGGTGAGCAAGTTTTTCGTGGCATTTTACTCATTCGTTTTCTCTATGAGGATCTTTGAATTCATGCCTAGAGGATCAGAATCAGACTGCAGTTTAATGGTTGTCTCATTCTTATCTCCGCTCATGTTCGTATTATTTCGTCGTGGTGCATATCCATTCTCTCTGCCAATTTTGTAGAAACCAGCAAATTGGCTAACATGTCAAAACAAACAATTTTCAATGCTCGTGTTTCTCATCATTTTTTTCTGAGTTATATAAATAGTTAATGTATTGAATATTATTTGAAATATTAATCTAAGTTTTTTAAATAAAATAATTTTAGTATATAAATATACTTTTTGGACGATTTTTTAGGCCGTTTAACATGTTTGACCAATTTTGTTTTTTAATAATTGTCTTATGTACCTATTGAATGTATAAAGTGTAAATATAAAAAATAATTTGTACTTTGATATTTATTAATATAATTAAATTCAAAAAGATTTAATATTAAACTCATTTTTTTAACACATTAGTAAGACGATTATAATTGTATAACCTTTTTTTAAAAGGCAAACAAGCTTTTATTCATAAACCAATGTTATAATTGTATATTTTGTTAGATATATGTGTATTTTATAATATATTTTAGTTAATATACGATTATATACTATTTAAAAAATCCGCCTTGAAGAGATCTTCGCCAAATATTGGTTCCCCAAATCCAACGAGAATAAATGCACAAACATTGATTTTGTTCTGATTTATCTTTATTCCATTAGGGTCATTTCTGTTAGTCCATATAAAGTTGATTTGTTGTTAAAAAGATATTCAAATCTATTTAATATGGGGGTAGCATAGGAAATTATAGATTCATATTATACTACAAGTTTAGCTCCATTTGGCACTGTCGCTTTCGGGCAAAAGGATATGCTGGTATGCATATCAAACTTGACTTTTGATAATTATATATTCGTTATTTGATTAATTTCAGAATTTTAGAAAACCTTAAAAATGTTATTTACTTAAAACACCCATGTGAAGCCTAACTTCATTTAGTCGTTTACGGTTTGTCCGGGTGATCAACTATTTATGGAAAATAAAAGGACTTTGTATATGGCCTATATGGTAATTTAATACCAAAAATATTGATTTCGAATGCTAATTAGTTAAAAAGCAATACAATTTACATAATTGCATCAAACATCAAATGCAATAAGGACTTTTCTATCCATATCTCCTTATAGGGGTATGGATATGTGTATGTGAGTACCCAGGTGGGATCGAGTATAGAGGGATATGGATTTATGTGAGTAGAGAAAAGTTATAAAGGGGTAGGGATAGCAACCCAATACCATTATAAGTACATCAAAATGAAGCTTTTCAAAGTAAAATCCCAAAATAAGAACACGGCTAAATACATTTTCATTTTGATGCCATTTGCTTTATGTAACGCCTTTTGAATGAAAAATCAAATCTTGATAATAATGTATAGTTAAAAGTAAGAAATGAACAAGCAATTGAAACTCAGAGTGCTGTTTTTTTTTTTTGTTCAAGTGCAAATGTTCTAACAAATTTCAATTCACATGTAGATTTTTTTTTTCTCGAGCATCTTTTCATGATCGATAATGCCAACCACGTTCACAACTTTCTAAATACGTAATCGACAAGACTTAACAATAAGCTTCACATCTTTTTCCATCATAAAAAGCGTTGTATACATCTCACTTAACTCCTTATCCAGAACTAGAAGAATTGTGTACTTACTCTTGTAATTCTAAAAGGTATTCAGAGTTTCAAACTCCGGTGCCATGGTTTTATTTTCTTTAATTTAAGAATTTTGTTTTGTGTATCGATTAGCTACCAATGTAATCTGGGAGTTGCACTTGCACCACTTATTCAGGCTTTCGACATGTAATGATGGAGAATTTGATCACACCCTTATTAAATCCTTCAATCATCAATGGCATCACTAATGCCCCTTTAATAGTCTTCCATCCTACTCAAATTAAGTGAAAAAGATGTATGTTAGCAATCCAATAACATTGCAAGTAAAAATGGTGCACCAAAGTTGTTTCCTTTTTAACCGTGGGTGTTCGGGCTAGCTTACTCACACCCTGATTAAATCCCAGAGGGACATGAAAATAACAGCCAGAAAAATCTCTAGTGGCCCTCAAGGTTAGGCTCATTAGCTTTGAACACAACTACAAGTTGCTCAAAGCCTCACTACTCCAACAACATATCAAGTACAAGGGAAAAGAGGAGTAAAAGCTAATTACCGCTTTGTAGCAATGAAGTTAGACCATTCCAACTCAATGCAGACTTTATCACAGCCGGCCAAAATGGTGCAACATTTTCCGACCAATCTGCTGCCTTGATATCCTGAGAAAAATGGATCAATATTGCTGCTTTTAAGTTTAGCCACAAGTTAACCTTCCTTAATGAGTGTATTAGTAAATGGAGGGAGGTTCAAGGGAAAACCTAAAAAAATGGAAAACTGATGAGCACTTAGCAACCCTAAATCTGGACCGTATGCATTTTTTAAGTTTTTTTTTGGTTTTTATGCAGGTGCGCATGTTATAAATTACTTGTATGCACAAGTGCATACCATCCCGATGAAGGGCCATTAGGGTGTTCCTCAGTTTTTCATTTTTTGAGGTTCTTCCTTGAACCCAACCCTTGGTAAATGTGTTGACACATGTAGTTAAGTGTGATGGAATTTACCTTTAGAGAGAGGGATTCCAGTAGTTTTATATAATCAGCAGTAGAACACCAAGCAGGAAGGTAAAATGCATCACAGATCTTGTCCAAAAGCATTTTCTCGTCCGGGCGTAGGGAGTCTTCAGTAGGGGAAAGGTCCCTGTGGCACCAAGTGACTATGATAATTGTGGCCCCTGGGGCGGCCACTCGAGCCAACTCACTAACAAACTGTTGATTTGGAAATGAAGAAAGTAGCATTAAATCAGAACAGAAATGTTTCTGGCAATTGATTTGTAGCATGGGAATTTATCCAAAGTGTGACATTTCTTGAAATTAAACTCAAATGGGATGCACTAAAGGAACTTTTATAGAAATGTTAAGGAAGATGAGAACCTTCAGTTTGTCTGGCATGTGCTCTCCACTCTCCATGGACCAAACCAAATCAAACTTTCCATCGGGAAATGGCTGGTTCAACGCATCTGCAACTTGAAATGAGACCTGTTTATCGTTCATCATGGTTAGCTCAAAAAATCCATGGACAAATTCCTGTAAAGACTCCAGGGGAAAACATTCATCAATTTCCATGATGGCACCCAATTCTTTTGCAATGATAACAACTTGTCTCGATTCTCATAGCATCATGAATAAAAATATTACATCTGCAAGTACATG
The DNA here is from genome assembly GCA_030169165.1 of Centaurea solstitialis. Classification (NCBI taxonomy): domain Eukaryota; kingdom Viridiplantae; phylum Streptophyta; class Magnoliopsida; order Asterales; family Asteraceae; genus Centaurea; species Centaurea solstitialis. The sequence continues at coordinate 8,832,116 of CM058046.1, forward strand.
GAGATTAAACTCGATTTGGTTATATAGGTTTTATGGGTTAAACTGTTTTATAAAGATTGATGCGCAAGAAGTAGGCTCAAACAGCAACTTGATTATGATCAATTGCAAAACTATAAAAAAATTCATCATCATCACCAAAACACTCGGAGGAGGGAAATTGCTATCTGATTGCATCCGATAGACTGTCAAGTTATGCAACAATCTTTTTTTTTCCAAGGAGAAGGTCATTTAAGGAAAACATAAATCGTGATACCTTGTTGGCCAATCCTTGGGCAGCAGCAAGGGACTGACCCCTTTCGGCTTGTACAGGGCTGAGGGTGATGCCGTAACATTCAGCTCCGTATTTTCTTGATAAGTACCTTGAGCTACCTCCGATTCCGCACCCAACATCAACTATGCTCCTAGGTTTCTTTACGGAGTCCTCTGAGAGCAAAATTTTACATTCATAGAACACCTCTTACAAACCAAACCAAAACATCATAGAACATCTCTTATAGTGTGACTCAAAACATATAGATAGCCAGCAAATAGCAATGCATATTAACATAATTTTCACGATCCTTTATTCGAAAATTCTCAATCAAGTTATTCCAAAACTTCTACAAATTAACAAGGGCATTAACACATCCAGTGGCAACAAAGTCCATCCAATAATATGAAAATGAAGACAAAAATCTGGCCTAAATTCAGGAAGCTAATAACAATGAGAGAATAATCTGATAATCTAAGCAGAATCGATGCTAATTTGAAAAAAATCCTATCAAACCTACTATTTATGACTTCAAAAGTGGTATGAACATTAATACTACGTTCTAAAATCACATACATTATAGATTTTTGGGTTAAGTATACACGTTTTATCATTGTATGTACTTAACTTTAAAACTTATCGATTAATGTACCGAACTTGTTAAAATTAAATGAAATGCCATTTAATGTATTTCATGACAAGTTGGATACACTTTCGTGACAACAATAAATAGTAGGTTTTTGATAAAGCAGGATACATACAATGGCAATTTTAGCAAGTTCGGTATATTTATCTGTAAGTTTTAAAATTGAGTACATACGTGACAAGTTCGATACACTCCTATGTACTTAACCCTAGAATTTTTACTATGAATTTATTTTACTAATCTCCTGTTTGTATTTTTCAGTTCTTAAATATGAAGTGTAAAAAGTCACAACAACAAACATACCAGGAACAGAGGCGAAGAGGAGCGCCTGTTCAATCATACGGAGTTGAGCAGAGCGGTGGTCGGAGATTTCCACGACGGCGCCGGCGTCGTAGAAGCCGTGATGCATGTGTTCTCCCCATATATTCTCCCATATTCCCGATGACTCATCGTAGAACTCCGCTATTCCTTTCTTCAACCGCTGCTGCTCATCCGTAACTGCCACGCCACCACCCTTGGCACTAACAGCTCCTCCTCTACGGCGGTGCCACGGCTGCCGTTGACTCCAACCGACGAGAGTCGCACCACGGCGCGTGACGGTGGTGGTAAAGAGCGTGGATGGGGAGGGGCCGCACAAGGCCCTCATTCTGTCCGTTGGTCGTGGAGAATCGCTCTCCACACGGGACCAGTAGTAGTACCAGAACCTTTTAAGATTAAATTCTCCAACAGATACTCTTGGTTTTAGTTTTTAGAAAAGTTTAAGGATAAATAGCAGATACTTTTAAAAGATTTTGGGTAGATTTTTATAGTATTGGAATGGAAACTGGTGAAGCCTTAAAATTACCAAATATAAAAAAACTTAAAAATGATAACGGTTTAGATTAAATTGTGAATTTGGTCCTTATAAAATTATGTTTTTACAAGAAAATCCTCATGTATAGTAAAGTACTTGGTTTTGGTCCCTTTCACAAAAGATAAGTAGTTATTTTACATAAGGACAATATATATATATATATATAATATTGTCGTCATCTTATGTCTCAAGATTTAGCCTCATGTGCACGACACACTGAGGAATTGATGGATTGAGTTTAACTTTTGTTAGTGTGAAGGACCAAACCAAGCATTTTTTTATAGGATAAAGCTTTTTTTGTAATAAAAGTTTTGTAAAAACCAAAAACAATAAATAAATCAATACAGGGATCAATATTGCAATTACTGTAACCATTATTATATGCTCACCTATTTATTTGGGCGAATTAAATATTTGTTATATATAATATATTCTTATGATATAATTAATAAAAGTTTGAGTTTTGATTCGTTATTTTAAAAAATTTATTATGAATGTTTATAAAATTTTGTATTTATATTTTTTAATTACTAGAAATTTATTCTTACAATGTAACATGGTACGTTTTAATTTTAATATTCAATTCTTGAATCATCCTTGGTCTTGAGTGGTTTCTAATTGTTTTGATGGGTGCTGGGTTACAATAATAAAGAAACAATAATAAAGAAATGTGGTACCTTACGACGTTGAAGAAATTGTTGAATGTGATATTGAGTTATAGACTTACGATAATAAGCTAGTACACTGTACACACCTTAACATACATAAATATTCATAATGGATATAATATATATAATATTTCATGTAAAAATGGTTAAAATGGAAAAAAAACGCCTATATTGAAATTGATGTCATATCAAAAAGCACAATTCTCGTTTTTTTGATATAATTTGTTTGATAAAAAAATATTCATAATTTTTAAGATAATTTATCTAAAGCTTTAAAGTGATAAAAGTTTTAATTCTTAAAATAATTTAGTGTAGTGAATCAATAGATCTTCCTAACACATAAAATAGAGAAAATAATTTAAATGCCCAATCTCAAAAATTCGTTTAACCTCCTACCTAAAATTTTCCTAAATTTCAATGTATACCCCTTCAGTCACTATCCGACGACCCCTATCCGGCAAATTTTCCGACCAAGAGCCGCTATCTAACCCCTACCCCTATTAGGGACTCCAAATTATGTGGCACCCTTCTATTGGTCCATAATTGGGAGTCGCTAATAGGGGCCGGCCATCGGCTTAGATGGCAGCTCTTGGGTGAGGTGACGCTGAGGTGGAAGTGATGGAACCATTTTGGCCGGAATTCATACTTGAGTTGCTATTAGGGGTACCTTTGAGTATTTTACGAATATTTAAGAAATTTTGGGTAGGAGACTGAATTGTATTTTTTGAAAAGTTTCATTTTATATAGAATAAACAAATATCTAAAGCATTCCTTAAATACCATGAATCACAAACAAATGTACATCATTTCAAGATTTAAGTGACTTCGCAAGGTCCAGCTCACGAATAACAACGTTTTCTGTGTGCAATCTCATTTGGTGTAAACCATATACGAGATGTTAAAAGAAAATCATTTGAAACATTATATATTGTGAGAATGTAAGATTAACGAGTGTTATATCCACTTAACAACACCCTTTCAAATAGATCTTTCAGTTTTTTAATGATTCCAATATAACACTCGTTAAGTTTCATCTTGAACATGCTCCAAAACAACAAAAAAATAACAACAGGAAAAAGAACAGGTAGAATCAAATCAATATGAAAAAGAGTTCGATAAATGTGTTTGTATGGCATATAAGACAACGCTAAAAGATGGTTAAACCAAACAAAACAAACTCGATCTCTCACTCAAATGCCTAAAATGAATATGACCATGGAAAAAGATTAATGATGAAGACAATGCTGCAAAACCAACCAAGAACCCATCTGCTTGGTGAAGATAAGCATGATTACGAATACAATTATGTGATTCTTACCTATGCCTCAATAGTTCATTGCGTGTACCGCATCATAAAAACGCAATATAGCCAAGATGGTTATGACATACAACGACAATAGAATACCAAAGTTACTGGCAAAGAAATCACTGAATTTAACTCAAAATAATCTCTAGATTAATAAATCAAAATCGCATAGTAGCCCTTTTAAGATGACAAAAGTACAGCATAAAGAAAGGTACTTAATCTTGCAATAAACAAAAACTAGAGGCAGAAAATGAGAAAATCATGCCTTGACATAGTCTCAGAAAAGCTAGAAAACTTTATCAAGTATTAGTGGCCCTGGTGTAGATTTGTTGGCTAGCATGAGCAGATACCATCCTGATTGCACCTCTTGCCATCAAATCCTTGATTGCCTTTCGTGCCAAAGATCCATTGATCTAAAACAAAACAACGTTTAACTAAGGTTAGAATTGAAAAGAATTTCTGCCTCTTAAAAAATATTTAAAGCAAAATACTTGCGCATCATTTTTTTTAATTTTCCATCATCATTCAGTGAATGTTAACTCAAAAATGTTTTGCCATCAAATGCTTAACAGATATTAAACATAATTTTAACTGTTTCATGAGCTCTGATTCTTATAGATGCGCATAAAACAATGTGTAAATAAATTTGAGGACGGAATGTTACAGTACCCTCAATCTGTCTGATAAGATGGACGGAGTGATAAGCTTGAACTTTGGAGCTTCAGAAAGAAGCTTGTCATAAGTTGCCTTATCGAATAGAACCATGTTGTTCACCTTCTCCTTTTGCTTTCCCTTGCTCCACTTCTGAAAAACCAAATCACAAACAATCATAAGCTTTACTTATTTCAAAAGACAACTTAAATCTCCAATTGTCATTCAAGAATGCTCAATCTTATTGATCATGGTCTGCCTAAAATAATGTTATGTACCATTTGAAACACAAAATCGTCTTACTCATGCGGCAATTTACAACATCTCTTTAGGCCTAAAGAAATTGTTCATGTAATAACTAGCCCAGTAGCTCTAAATTAAATTTCTTCCCAATCCTAATAATTTACCGGATACCACAGGGCACTGTAATATTACCAAAGACAATAATATCAAAATGCATAGTTATCCAACATGTCTTATAGTGAAGATTAGATGATTAAAAGCTTTCTTACTTTTTATCAGGAACCTGTTTCTTTTTTATGACCATAACTGGTTTTACCTACCCCAAAGAAAGGGCAAACCCAGAGTTCTAAACAAAATTGCTACACAAGAAAATATCCACCTATACAATTGTTTGCAAAAAATCAAGCTTCCCTAACAAAACAGTATTTAATACAGATAACATAAGTAGAATTTATATATCAAACTTTGAGCAAAACTATGTAAATCACATAAAAGGTTATATGATGCTGTCCATATACAGCAATGCTAGTGTCAAATTGCACACAAATCCATTAATTGTGCATTTGGAAAAGTACTAGGTTTGGTTCAAATCAAAAATCAAAGTGTTGTTGGTTTCATATAATCTACAAACTTAAATCTAAAACCCTAACACACAATTTTAATCTCCAGAATAGCAAAACCGAAAGTACAAATTACAGCAAAAACTAGACAAATAACAAAACTAAATCAAACTTTGACCTTCTTCTTCTGCTTTCCACCACCAGACTTGGCTGGTTTCGACGACGGCGGGGGAGCCTTCTCCTTCTTGGGAGCCTAAATTCAGCATACGATGATGAACTTGTTAAATTCTCAAGAAATCAAATCAATATACCAAAAGCAAATATACTAAAATCACAGATGAAAAGCTTCAATTGGTTGAACTTACCATGATGATATCAGATGATCTGTGGGTCGGCTAGAGATGCGAAGTTCTGAAAGAAAAAGAAGCTGCGGCCATAGATGGTGGTTTCTGTGTTTATTTATATAGCTAGGGTTTTGAACGCCTTTGGTTAATGGGTTCTTTTTATCGGGTCGGGTTGTTTACTGGACCGGTCTTTTGGGTTCGAACAAGGGGTTATTGTTCTCATGGGCCTCAAGTTTTAAATCTACGGTCCATGAGTAAAATGTTTTCAGGATAAATTAAATTGTGTGAAATTAAAGCAACTTTATTTCTGATGCAATATATCTTCTTCTACGTAAATCAATTCAGAGTTATTAACCATAAGGCCGTGCGTACCACTACTTGGGTAAATTCGAGCTCAGCCCAAAGTTCGTACACGGAGATCAGGCTCCATAGGCGCGATCCAACTCGAGCTCACGAACCCGATGCGGGCTCTCTCTTCCTTATCTATTTCTCTTTCTTATAAATATATATATATATAGGAAAATTCAAATGTGAACCACTATTTCATTATGAACTTGAAGACAAATCTCAGTCACTCATCCAGTCAATAAATGCGGTTTTAATTGGTCCCCCCTTTAATAATCTCTACCCTCACATGAATCGCGTCAATCCTTCGTGATCGCGTCCATCGTAACCGAAGATGTGTGGCTGAAATTCGTCGTCGCGTTCACAACCAAAATTGAGTTCACATTTGATAATTCAACGCACAAATCTACAATTTGAATTGTTTTATGACATGACTAACAATTAAGGGAAGACTATTTGAATTGTTTTATGACATGACTAACAATTAAGGGAAGACTATTTGAATTATTTTATGACATGACTAACTCATAATTCAACACACAAATCTACATTTCACGTTTTTGCAAATTTAGGGAAGAATATTTGAATTGTTTCATGACATGACTAACAATTAAGAGCTTATTTTGAAAAAAAAAAAAAAAAACACCTACATGTTAGCTTATTTAAAAACATTATATTTTCTATTACTTAGAATTCTCATTCTAGCTTATCAAACAATCATTTTTCTATACAACACTCAATGTAGACGAAATTAAAACCACAACTTTCTGCCATTCAAAATATAAACGTTTTTATCCGAACAAGAATTAATAGAGGAAAAAGTAGGCACTTCCTCGTACATGAAAATGTGATAAAATAAAAGACGTTATTCTCATGTCAACCTACTCATAAGAAGCATGCATTCTTTTAAAACGTACTTGAAGCATCCACAATGGAGGTTTTTCTTGAGGTTTTTCATGGGGTTTTTATAAGAACCTTCACTGTGAGACAGAAGTTCTTACCCAGTCACAACTTCTTGTTAGAACCCGGATGTTTGAACAAGAACCCAGGTTCTTGTAATAGTTTCTTTTTTTTATTATATAAAATTTTACATAAATAAAAACTATATTATAAATAGGGTTTAGTTCCTCAAAATGTATCCAACTTGTCACATTTTGCTATTGTATATACCGTACTTTAAAAATTACCACTTAATAAATCATACTACTAAAAACCTAATATTTTAAATACTAAATGACTTGTAAACCCGGTAGCCGGTCATTCCGGCCACTTGGTCAACTTCTCCGGCAAGATTTTTTCCGGCAAAAACCTATCTTCTCCGGCAACCTTCGGCAAGAAGCCATCTTTTTCCGGCGCGACTTTTAGCATGAACAACAACCTCCATCTCCGACACCCACCATCTTATCCGGCAACCTCCATCTCTGCCACCCACCATCTTCTCCGGCAACGTCAATCTCCGCCACCCACCATCTTCTCTGGCGATCTTCATCAACCCTTCCGCAAACTCACCAGCTTACTCCAATCCGAAAACAGTTGTACATTGTCCGAAATCATCAGCATCGTTGGCGTAGAAAATGGTGGTCGTTGGGAAATCGCCGGAAAAGATGGTGGTTACCGGGAAGTCGTAGGAGAAGATGGTGGTCGCCAGAAAAGTTGTCGAAGAAGACGGTGGTGGTCGGAAAAGTCACCGGAGAAGATAGTGGTGGCCGGAAAAGGCGTCGGAAAAGATGGTGGTGGTGGCCGGAAAAATGGTGGTCGTCGGAATGTCGCCGGAGAAGATGACCGGATGGCCGGAAAAGTCGCCGGGGGGGGGGGGGGGGGGGGGGTGACCGGCTGGTAACCTTTGATAGCAGGTCAGATACATCAAAATGTTAGGTTTTAGGTAGTATGATGTATTAATTGGTAATTTTTGAAGTACAATATATACAATAGCAAAAGGTGACAAGTTGGATACATTTTGGGAAACTAAACCCTTATAAATAAGAAGAAGAAAGTGAGTTTTTTGTAAGAACCTCCATTGTAGAGTTTTAAGGAGGTTTTTGGTTTGTTGAGATGGCAATGATGTGGTAGGAAAAAATATGGTAAGTGGGATTTTTGAAGGTTCCACCACTATGGATGCTCTTATAGATGTCCATCTTCAAAGAGACTTGGGTTGTGTTTGGCAAAAATAAGATAGCTTATAAGCTAGTTCATCCAAACATGTACCAGAGGCTAGCTTTTTGAAACGCTAGTTTGACTTAGCTTTTAAGGAGCTTATTGAAGCTTTTTCCAATTATACTCTTATTAATATTAACTATTAAATTCAAAGATACCCTTTTTGGTCATTTTACATACTCATAAGCTAGTTTTTGCCAAGGCTTGGTTTGGCAAGCATAAGCTAGCTTATAAGCTAGCTGATAAGCTAGCTTATAAGCTAGTCCATCCAAACATGTACCAGGAAGCTAGCTTATCAGCTAGCTTATAAGCTAGCTTTTTGAAACGCTACTTTGAGTAGCTTATGAGAAGCTTATTGTAGCCTTTTCCAATTATACCCTTATTAATATTAATTATTAAATTCAAAGGTACCCTTTTTGGTCATTTTACATACTCATAAGCTAGTTTTTGCCAAACATAATTTGTTCAACAGCTAGCTTATCAGCTACTAGCAAGCTTATCAATCAACAGCTAGCTTATCAGCTATCCGCTAGCTTATCAGCTACCAGCTAGCTTATAAGCTACGCTTGCCAAACATAGCCCAAACATTATTTGTTCATAAGCTAGCTTATCAGCTACTAGCAAGCTTATCAATCAACAGCTAGCTTATCAGCTATCAGCTAGCTTATCACCTACCAGCTAGCTTATCAGCTAGTTTGCCAAACATAGCCTTGATGAACCGGCATAAAAACTTGATTGATATGGTGGGGCCAATTCTGTTGGAACTAAATCGGACTTTCAACGTTATCTGTACTAGAGATTAGAGAACATTTGATTTAACTAAGACCTTTATCAAAGAGAATCCTATATCAGCTATAATCCCATTACATATTATCATGGAACCACATAAAATTGAAAGCAAGGGAGCATTTCAATAACAGATTTCTCAACAATCCTATTACATTCTCGATTCCTTTATGTGTTAATCGATCTTGATTCATACACAAATAGTTCACGATTCGTAAAAGAAAGCTCTAATATAGGTTCACTCCCATGATATATCACAACAAGAAATACAAAGTTTGAGTAGAAAAAGGTTGACATAAATACAAGATAAATAGAACATAATACCTAAAGCTTTGTTGCTAGAAATGAGAAAGCTGCTCAAGTTTACGCGATTGAAAAAACTTGGATCGACCTTTTCCACTAGATTCGATATCTTCAGATTTCCTCTTCCCCCCAGTGAAACCTAGATTGCTCAGCTTCAATTGCCGCTTGCCCGTCTTGCTAGAGGACTCGTCTTCGTCAGCTTCATCTGCTTCCCTGCAGAAATCAGAATGTAGCAACTACTGAACCTATTTCTTATAATATATGCATGCGGTTCTTATCCTTCTTTAGTAAGAAAATCAAGAAAAATCTAGGTCTTATTCGGTAACATTCAACGAGGCGTTTGGTTTGACAAATTATTTTGAGGGATCTGGATTTCATGTTGAATTCCATTCTTTTTATAAATAATTTAAAACAAATATATAAAAATTATAAAAATAACTAAATTACATTTATTAACTAATTATCACAAAACAAATGACTTTAACACATTTCAGAACATTATTACAAACAAATATTATGAAACCCCGTGAAATACAAACTATCCCATGAGATTTCTAAATCCAAATCTTGTTGGATTTCAGTTCTGGACTTTCCTTTAAACCAGTCACAGGATTGGAATGGAATCCAATTCCTAGTACCACGAAAACGTCACCATCAAATTACAATCTTCAACTATTTTTTACAATGATTTTGTTTTTCTGGAAACGTAAATGGTTGCCAGAAGTTGTTCTATATCCAAACCACTATTTTTAAGAATGTCAACTAATAAATAGAACATAAAATTGTTACCATATGCGGCTTTAGAAAGAAAATTCAAATGAGGACTCACCATAACACTTCAACACCGTCCTTGAAGTAAAATTTACATGTGCCCCAACTGAAGCGAACCAATGATGGGAAGCCAAATACCGAATGTTTGTGATGTTCTAACCAATCTTTAGTGCTGGGATCTGCATAGATGTTCATTGTAATTAGCCTCTTAAGTAGAATCATATCAAAACATCACTAATGACTAAACCAAACCAGGCGAAACAAACTCGATCATTATATCTCAACCAGGCAAAACCAAACTGACAAGCCTGTTAATATTAATAGGTTTTCAAAGTAAAGAAACCAAACAACTTTCACCTCCAGGATATCCAGATCCAAAGTTTCTATGCATGTTTTCGGCAGTTTCATCAAAGCTCCAATTTTGCAATGCACGGTCCCTTGTGACCTGAATGTTTAATATACAATAGCACTGAGAACGGCCCAGAAAGATATAAGACGATAATCAATAGGCCTTTGAGGTTATGAGCTTAAGTCTCTTCAGAGACACAAGGGATCGGTTATTAACCAGTTCAGGAGAAATGGAAAAGGAGAAATAAGATATCCGAAATTCACCTTAGCGACTATACTTGCTCCACTAACAACTGGATATAGACTATCAGCTTTCTTTGCTACCACAAATTGAATAGATGGGAATCTCTCTGAGAGCTTAACTCTGTACTTATCGGGATCTCCTACCGTATCAACATAAACCTGTAAATACAAATAAGTACCGTCATGCAGTCAATAGCCTGCAAACAAGTGGGTGTAGAATTTTAGCTAATATGGTTTTTGGTTCTTGACTGATTTTTAGTGAAATATCCTCAGCTACTGTCGGTTAAATTTCAGGATATAACCTTGGCTACTTTACTCATTTTTTTCTATAAACTGGGCTATAAACTGGGCTCCCATTCTGAATATTTTCCGTGCTAGTATCGTTGCATCATAAACCCAGAGGGACCTTTAAGGCGTTATGCATCAGCATGCATACTTAAGAAAAAGGAAGTTTAGACAACAATATGTTTGGTATTTCCAAAATCTGGACTTTTATGGCAAAGAGCTAAAATGCCCTCTCATGAGAAACCTTTCAAGACATGTATATTTGGAGGTAATGTCATACATTTGACACATTTATAGAAGTCTTTAATTAATGACCAAATACCTAAAGTACCCCTTACTAGGACACACTAATAAACTTTTGGACAGTGATCAATCTCACTAATACATTGTAATCAATGCTAATGAACAAATAGGAACATCTGCAAAGGCATTTCACCAAGTCTGCCAAATGATGTCTGAAGTCTGATAAAACACTCAAACAAACATCTAATTATATACCTCAGTTAGAAGATATCCCAAGCTCAGCACCTTCTTGACAAGGCCCATGGCAGACTCGTGCGATATCTCATTCAAGTTGATCTTATTTCTGTTAAGAGGAACAAACGAAATCATTTAAGAAAGTTATTTAACTGGTACAAGATCATTTAGTGAAAGGAGTTGCATACTAACTTCTGCAACATTTTAGCGGAGAGCTCCCTAGGATCTATGACATCAACAGCCCAACCAATTGTTTCATCAGCCTTCAAACTTTCAAATAACTCCTCTCTTTTCTCTTCTTTCAAAGTCTTTGAATCTGCATAAAATGGATAAGATGTCTGAAGATGGATAAAAGGACCAAATACAATCTTTTTAAGTAAGATCATAGATTTATAGATATCATCTACTGTAACATATTCAGGTGAAAAAAAAATATATCAGTATCCTAGGCTATACATCTTAGAGGTAGCAGAGATCAATCTGATATAGCAAACTACAGACTAGTGTTGGCAAAATAGATAAAAGACATCACAGTCCTTTCACTTTTTCCACATACATGCCCGAACATAAGATTCTACCAATCACGTACTATACTTATACACTCATAATCATATCAATTACATCATTTCGGCCAGTTCTAATGGAATTACCTGATATAAGTTATCAACAAGACAACAACAGAGATTGTCAGCATTATCTTCATAAAGTTGTTGTTCTTATTGTGCTCTTGTCGCAAATTAAGATTATCAACAAGTGTATCGCTGATACATTTTTTTGTTCAGGTAGATAAATGAAAAAGTGTGAAACCACACTGGTCTCTTTGGCTATTTTGCCATTAGGCTTCAATTGCTGAGGCTACTAATCAACTGCAATGAAAAAGAAAATTTCGCGATAACTTTACATGATTGTCTTATAGCTTTGATGAAATAATGGCCCATCTTTTTACATCCTCCCCAAACAAGTTGACAAAGACAAACAACCAACACAGACCCCCTCCCTCCCGAAAAAAATGCAACTTTTTCCATTTAGGGTTGTCTTGAAAAACTGCAAAATTTCTGTTTTTGCTGCATTTTCTCCTTCCTGATTTGGTTTTTAGCTTATAAGATGAGTTAGGAACCTACAAGACTAATCCATGAAAGAGAATCCATCTTAAATCAAAATACAAAGTAATAAAACTCAATTCATTGTGATTGTGATTATATGATAAATAACTCACTATTTGTGAAAAAGAGAAATTATGCAGAGGATGAGAGGAAGGACTCAGCCACACAATGTTTTTTGGTTTCAAAACAAATTCAATTGGAAATAGGCCCCAATGTTCAATCATTTCTGCCACACAGCACACAGACATACATTTAACACACATTTTTCCACAACCAAATTAAGAATGATAAGAGTAATCTAACAGAGTGATATTTAGGGTTAAGAAATGTAAAGTAGGAACCTGCAAATTCCAAGGTGGAGAGAGTTTTCTTGTATGAAAGCGGACAATACAAGCATCCATAGACCATGGGTCCTGAGATCAATAAAGAGAAAACTGAAATTAGCAATTAAAAAAGAAAGATGATTGATGGAAATATATATAGAAGAAGAGGAGTTGAAACCTAGAACAGGGCCTCGACCAGCTTCGTCGATCCCCATTATGCAAGGCGTGGAGGCCCATTCTGGAATTGTACCTTCGGATCCCATTTCAATTGCTTCCTAAAGCAAGCAAGCAAGCACAAGAGAAGAATGTTTTACTCTACCTGCTGGCTGCTGTATATGGTGGAACTATATCACTCCCTCCCTTCCTTCCTTCTTCTTCCCGCCATAAAAAATCTAATGCTTTTTAGGGAAGGGTTCAGAAAAACAGATGGACCATGTGCTCGCCCCAATTCGGCCCCTAAATTCAATTTACGATTTAGAGTTAATTACATATTTGGTCCCTGTAGTTTACACGAAATTACGATGGAGGTCCCTGAACCCTAATTTTCATGCCTACGGTCCTTGTGGTTTGCATTTCGTTATGATGGAGGTCCCTCGCCCTAACGTCTGTTAAAAACAGCCGTTAACTCGAGGGTATTTTGGTCTTTTTACCCTTTTTTGTCATTTTACCCTCTTTCTTTTATTTTCTACTAAAATTTAATCAACCACCACCACCATTACTAAACCACCCAACACCAACCAACCACCACCACCACCAACCAACCACCCACCACCACCACCACCACCAACCAACCACCCACCACCACCACCAACCACCCACCACCACCACCAACCAACCACCACCACCACCACCACCACCAACCAACCACCACCACCAATCCACCACCAACAACCATCAACTCCCACCACTACCAACAACCACCACCAACACCAACTGCCACCACCACCAACTGCCACCACCACCATTCAGAACCCTAAGCATAAATAGCATATCTACATAAAACATTCAGAACTGAAATTAACCTTTATCCATCACAAAACCACCACTACACCATCACCACCACCACTACACCATCACCACCACCACCAAAACTACACAACCACCACCACCACTACACCACCACTACCACCACCAAAACCTAAAAAAATAATGCAGAAAATTGCAGATCTGGAGAATCCAGATCGATTTCACAAACAACAACAACAACAAAATCTCAAAACAATTTCACCACTAGATCTGAGAAACAAAAAACGCATAATTTAATAAAACTATCATTCACATTTCGAGATTGAACTAGAGTGAAAGTATCAACATCAAAACAACAATTGAGATTTCAACAAAAATGCCTAATTGTCAAATCAATTTCAGCAAAAATCAAATCCCAAAACTATGTCACCTGTAGATCTGAGAAACAAAAAACGCAGGCGACGGTGGCGGTTTGTTTCTGCAGGCGACGGCGGCGGTTTGTTTCCGCAGGCGACGGCGGCGGTTTGTTTCTGCAGGCGACGGCGGTGGTTTGTTTCTGCAGGCAACGTCGGCAGTGGCTTTCAGCAGGCGACGGCGGCGGTGGCGATGAGAGGATACCGGCGGAGGATGTGGTGTTGCTCCTTCTGGGCGGCGACGGGCCAGAACAGAAGGGCGACGGCGCCTCAGATCTCGCTCTCCTGGTGTCCTCCCATCGTCCTCCCTTGGCGGCGGTGCTCTCACCGGAAAACGGAAGAAAAAAAAAGGGCGTAAGTGGTTGGTAGGGGGCTCTCGCCAGAAGAAAAGAAGGGGGTAGGTGGTTGGCGGTTGTGCTCTTCACCGGTGGTGCACTCGCCGGAAAAAGGAAGAAGAAGAAGAAGGGGATAGGTTGCAGGTTTGAAATGGAAAAAGGAAAAAGTTGGCTAGGGTTTGGGGTTGATGAAGGTGAAGGAAGTCAGAAAAAAGTAAATTACAAATTTGGTCCTTGTGGTTTAGATATATATTTAGGGGCATTTTCGTCTTTTACACTTTTCTTAACAGTTTTTTTTAACAGAAGTTAGGGCAAGGGACTACCATGGTAACGAAATACAAACCACAGGGACCGTAGGCATGAAAATTAGGGTTCAGGGACCTCCATCATAATTTCGTGTAAACCACAGGGACCAAATATGTAATTAACTCTACGATTTATATAACCCATGTTTTTAGGATGAATGTTGATTTTCAAACCTTCACCATAAAAAACATTGTAAACGTAACATTTAATACCAACACTTTTTATATGAAATAAACAAACACTTTTTATATGAAATAAACATTCATCCTAAAAACATTATAAATGTTACGTTTACGATGTTTTTTATGGTGAAGGTTTGATTTTTTTGACGTTCACAACATTTTTGATATGAAGGTTTGAATAATTTATTTGCTACCTTCACAGTTTTTTGAGTTGTGCTTGTTTCGTTTTCTTTACCTATTTTTGAAAGAAAAAAAAATTCTTCGATAGTGTTTTTTAGTATGTTTTTACGATGAATGTTTGAATTTTTTAACCTTCACAATATTTTGCTGTGAAGTTTCATGTTAAAAGTGTTGGTCTTACCGGTCTCACGGCAACAACTTAGCCTCACTAGAACCCAACTCTATTTGTCAAACATTATTTTTCCATCATGCATTTGTCGTTATTATTTAGCATTAGTAACTAAATTAAAAAGTAACTTTTTAAAAGACTATTACAATAATGTCAAATGATTGATGAAAGCACAATGTTTGACAAATATTTATATCTTCATCTTAGAGAATCTATAGGAGATGCCCGTAGGCAAGGGTGTAAATCCGTTGATTCAATAGGTTAATTGAGACAGACTCAGAAAAATTAATACCAGATTCTAGCTTGTCTCAAGCTCAATTTACTTTTCAATGTAGGGCTCAAGTTCGAACTCGATGCTTGTTTAAGGAATCAAACTTGTGATCCATCAGTTGGTTCATCGGCTTTAGCTCGATAATTGTTATATATTTATTATAAATAATAAATATATGAGTATGTTTGACTAAAAAAAGTATGCTTGAATGGCTCACCCAGCTCGAGCTTGAGAAGGATAAAGCTCAAGCTCGACTCTTTTCCACCTCTACTCATAAGAAAAGTTTACCTCCTAACCTAGTTAAACGATAAGAGCCATCAAATTCATTTATCATATTAGTGTGAAATTTTCGGTCATTGAATTAGCAAGGATTCTTTACCATCCAAGTATAAACCAAGCAAGTAGTCGTTTGCTTTTAACGATTTAACTCCTCAAACCACAAACCAAACCATAAATGGTGGTTATAATATTTTTAAACCAAGCGGGTTTGACATCAAGTGCCCAAAAAAGCCCCAGATCGATCAAAGTGGTCCACGGTTTAAGGGGTTTCGGCCTTTTATAGGCTTCAAAGTTAAACTTTGAAAACATATACAATTTTTAATTTTAGATGATCATATATACTTTTCAACAAAACCAAATACCCCAAAATCACACCTTTGAGTCTATTTAAAATAAACTGTCAATAATAACCCAACTTGAAGCAAGAGTCTCCACCGCCCTTTTCACGGAGCCGTACGTGGACGTTACTGCTCATACAGCTCCCAGCCAGCAAGCAGTTAGCCTTCCTCTACAAGGAATGGAAGTGTGGGTGAATCGACATCACCACACATGTTTGCCGAGCAAGATTATCCATGTGCAAAATAGCGATTAAAATAGTAGTGATAGAACATGATCTTTACCCGATAAACAATCAATCCATTAAACTCATCAACTAAAAAACAAATAGCCCATAGTCTTTGGAGCATAATCATCAATTTTAGCTCAATCTTAATTTATTAAATAAAATGGTATGAAACTTGGATCAATCAAATACCAAAAAAATATACAAAAGGGTTAAATGGGTACATCATGTCATCATGAAAGGAGTCATCCATTTTTACATCATCAATATCACCCCCTTGGTTCTTGGTTGCTGTTAATATGGAACTAGAAGCATACATACAAATACAAATACAATCCAACCATCTAATCTAACCATCACCATAACTGTATTTGCTAACTAACAACACACACACACTTTGTGTCCCATTTCTTTTTCTTCAATTCACAATGAAGCTTTAGGTTTTAGCCTTTAACAACAGTCCCATGGTAGGCCGAGCATCGTTGCGCTTTCCATGGTTTTCACTGAATAAGAACAAACACCGAAATTTACATGATTTTCAACTAAATACACAAATCACATCAACATGAACTTTACATATAAAGCAAAAAACCGCACAAAGGTGAAAAATTGAAAAACACCTAGTAACTGTTCATTTTGGATGGTATGCACATGTGCATACTAGTAATCTATAAATAATCTATTTGCTATGCACATGTGCATAAAAATCAAAAAATATCTTTAATTACTTGTATGCACATGTGCATAACATCAAGATCAATGGTCGATATAAGGTCAACTTTCAATTTTTTTAGAGTTTTCCCTAGAACCTCCCTCTCATTATTTTGAGAACTCCAAAATTCGTGACATCCATGAGAACTTCTACCTTAAGCTTCATTTCACACGATTTTTTCTCACATAAGAGTAGTAATTAACGTATTGATTAACATATATTTGTTTCACCATCTGATTGTTTCATATGTGTTCGGTTCACAATGTGAAACTTTTTTGTGTATTTTTTTGTTTCACAAACATCTTAAAAATATGCACATTGTCAACCAAGTGCATGTGAAGAAAACATATAGTGAAACAACTATATATTAATCAATATTCTAAATCCTAGTCTTAGATGCAAAAAAATTCATACAAAATACCACCTGATGCACTAGTTCTCTAGATAATCACACAATTTCATAGGTTCTTAAATGGAGGTCCTCCCATATATATAGGCATAGGATCGTGTGAGAAGAAAAATCAAGGTACGAATGGTAAGAAGGTATCTGGACCACTGATCACTTTTTATCTCAAACTCATCCAATGAATTTTGCTTGGCAAGGAATCAATCCGGTGCATCTCATCCTAGTGTGAATCCAAGGGTGAAGACCCTATTCATCCTTCTCACAGTAACTCCAATTTTCACTGGAATCCAACCTATATATGTATGTGTGTGTCTTTTTCTTTACTCTCCATTTCTAACTGTTCCTTCTCCATATTATGGGTCCAATTTCCCTTTTAACTTAAGTGGGACCCAATAAAAATAAGAAGGCATTTGGTTCGCGAAGGAACTGGAATGAAATTTGACCACATATTTGGTTGGTAATTTGGTATGAATTCACTTAAGCCAAGGAATGTTATATTCCTTAAATTGTGGAATTCAATGGGATTCAAAGGATTCCATCAAGTCCATTCTGCAAACCAAACATTACTAAGGAATTTGGTCAAATAAATTTGTCATTCCAATTCGATCGAATTCCTTTGAATTCTAAGAACCAAACAGCCCCTAAAAAACATAACACATGTGTTTTCTTTTCATATTGTGGGTCCCATTGAGGTGACCCCAAAATGAAAGAAGGAATAGAAGTGATAAAAAAGCAACTATTTTGTCCCGAAAGAGGTGGCTATGCACAAGGATGCAATTGAACTTACTCGACTAAGAATCGGTAGATGGAAGCGGACCGATCTTTGTGGGTGCATCTTGTGATCAAGTCAAGATAAAGCATGGCTTCATGTGGGAGAAGACCTTCCATGAAAAACCTAAGCAGGTTAGAGTGTGTGGCAGGCATCACATCTAAAGTTTGCTCTAATAGTTTATCTTGTTGCAATTCACTCAATTCTGCTCCCTCCATCAATGGTAAGATCCCTTTCTCTTCCTCTTCAAAGTGCTCTTTGCAATTCCCCTATCCAATGTCCCCATCCATGTAAACTTTAATCAATTTTGATACCACAAAAACATGACAATGGGATTTTGCAACAGGAGTTTGAAGCATGTATAATATACCTGTAGCGCTTTAAGGCGAGTGGTTAGACTAAAAAGGGCATCTTGGAGTGAAGAGCTCCCTGAATCGAGAACTATGATGGTTTTGATGTCTTCTTTGATGCCATTCATGAGGGGGAGGTCTCTAGCATGTTCCTCATTTGCAGATTTCGATAACCCTGCATCAACAAAACAACAGTTTTAAGATCGTGAAGTAACATTCGGACTGGTGTAAAGTTTAGTGGAAAATACAAATATAAAGAAAAATCTTTAAAATATGTTCATCTTTCTAAAAATGTGATTCAATCATTCAGTAGGAAGCATAATCATCCCATGAAAATTGCAAGTAAGATAGATTACCTATTTGCCCTTTTGGTCCATTTTGGTGGGATATCAATATCAACATTTCCACTTTTGGATAAAATTACCTATTTGCCCTCATGGTCATCACTGGAAAGCATTTTGAAAGATAGATTTTGGTCCACAAGAATCTACAACAACGGGATGGTGCTCTTAGACAATTAACTAGTTGTCAAAACAGTTCAAACCACAAATGGTGGCTTTAATACTTCGATATAAAGGGGGAGCAGAAAATTGATGGTATTCAAGATTTGCTTTTTAATATGTTCTTCAAAGTACATAATTTCCATCAAGATTTATAGAATCATATAACTAGATTAATCTTTACTTCCCAATGAATTATTGCCTAAACAATGTTTTAAGCAAACTTTTTCAATGTTGTAACCCGTAACTAACCCGTCAATAATCACTACAAAATATCGTAACCGCAATTATGTCAAGAAGAACCCTGTATTTGAGCAAAGTCGCTCTGCCCCCATTGCCATGTATTTATTTGACTATCATTTTGGGACAAAGGTAGCATTATCCCTTTTGTTGAAAGATTTGGAAAGTTGATTGAAGAGAAGGCAACTATGAGTGGACAAGAGGAGTACAACATAAGCAGCAAATAGCTTTTACATGATGTCTTATGTTTCATCATGAAACCCATTACTAATTGCTAAAAAATCAAGTGCATTCATGTTTTCATCAAAAGGCAACAACTCTAGCAAAAAGTTATAAGATAAAGATCCTAACAATCAAAAGAACCACAATTATAAATCATGATCACAAAGGGTCCATCTTCAAATTTAAAGTGTAAAATGGATCATTCTTTAACTTCAAAATGACAATAAGTAGTTACTTTTGTAAAGAAAATTTAATAACTACGCAATATTACAGTCAAAATCGATAAAATGATCACCAAACTTTCATGATTACTTATGCAACCTAAGAAACCAAGAAAGTTTGATAACCACTTTATTCATTTAGGCAAAATGTGCATAAAATGTACCAAACTTTTTACTCCCACCAACTTCGGTCATCAACAAATCCATCTTCCTCAATTAGGGCACATCTCGTTTGCAGGATTCGGTGGGATTTTGCATTCGGTTTAAAGGAAGGCCCGAAACTAAAATTTCAGTAAAATCCCAAAACTCTGGATTCAGAAATCCCATGAGGATAGTTGGTATTTCACCGGATTTTATAAGATTTATCTGTAATAATGTTCTAATTTATGTTACAAACATTAAACTCTTCATATCAAGTTCTTAAACATGAATAGTATCCAAACCCTAACACAACCATTTAAGAACACCACCAACCCACATACAAAATTTGACCAACATTTCAGGTCAACCATTATTACTTCCCATTAACAAATTCATAAGGATTTCCAGTTCAACTTCACAACCATATACCTCAAATTGTCAATTTCATTACACACACACACACACTAATCACCACAGTTTTCTTGAAACCATAAATACTCACACCAATTTCCATCACCTAGAAACCAATCACTTTGACTTCAAAAAAAAAGTCAAAATCAATCAGATCCATCATCACTCAAAAACATCCAAACAAATCAAAATCTTACCTCTATCTTCCCTTTCCAAAATTGGAAAGACAATCCTCTCCTCCATCTGAGCATGTTCAAGCATCACCTCCAACAACTGCGAATAGCTTTTTCCATACTTCTTAACCTCCATTCTTGCACTCCCCATCACCGGATCTCCCTTCGACCGGCCGCCGCGCGCCGCCAGGTCCTCCCCCCACCTCACCATCCTCTCCAGGTGCCACAGCAAACTCTTGTGGTGCAGCACCGCCGCCGTCACCACCGCCGGCATCGTCTCGTTGTACGACGACGCGCTCCAGTTCCCCAGCAGCAGCGGCTTCGGAAACTTGGCGTCCAAGTAACGGAGAATCGTCACCGGAGAACCCGAGATGACGTCAGATCCGAACTGGATCACCGGCGTGGAGAATCCGAAGTCGGGAGTCTCCGATGGCGCGAAGAGGAGGGTTACCGGCTTGTGGAGGAGGGCGAAACGAATGTAGGAGGTCGCCGGAGTGTTCGGAGATCCGTACAGCCTAACCACCGGCAACGTCGCCGGCGCCGGCGCCGGCGACGGTAAGGGGTTGGTGGTGGTATCGAAGAGGTCTTTTGACTCTTTTCGACGGTAATCGATCGAGGGTTCTGGTTTCCGGTGAGGTTTGTCGGAATTTGCTGTTTTCCGGTGAAACTTGTTTTCCGGTTTAGGGTAAAATTTATCGGGATTGTGATCTGGGTTTGTTTTCTTGGGGGTTTTTGAGCAATTTCCCATTTAAAAGATGGGGTTTTGGTTTGGTTTGGTGGTGATCTGGGGAATGGAGGAAAGTAATTGAGGGTTTATATGTTTTTTTCAAGAAACAGCGGAGGATGATGATGAATTGATTGATGATATTCGAAACTTGGATGGGAAGATAGAGAGAAAGGAAGGAATAGAGGGTTGGGTTGGAAAGAAGATTAGAAGAGTGAAGGAAAAGATGAGAGTGGATAATGGATATTCAGAAGAAGCACATGGCAACACTGGGGGGGTTTTTGGGTTTCTTCTAGAGGGAGGAAGGGAGGGAGGGAAGAAGAAAAGGGGTTTTGAGGGTCTGTTGGATATAACAATGGCGCCTTTTGTGGAAGCATATGGAGAGTATAGAAAAGGCGTTCTGGCTTTTCTGACAGACAATGTCAGAGTTTGTACATCTCGAAATGCTGGTCTCGATCGGAATAAAGTTCATGTGAATTATTTCATTACACCATCACTACAGCTACCAGGGTGAGGTACCGAAAAAGTAGTTGATAGCTGATAAATTAGTTTTTTGATCGAAAAAGATAGCTTATAAACAAATTATGTTTGATAAAAGACTTAGGATCAGACCAAGTTGTTATCATGAGATCACGTGAGACCAATATTTAACGTATGAAATTTCATAAAAAAACACCGTGAATGTACATAAAACTTGAATACGCAGACCTAAAAATCACTTTCGACGCAAAAAAATATCAAAAACAAGGCAAAAAACGAAACTTTCACAGCTCAGATGATGTGAAGGTTACATATATATATATAGGGTGTTGTTAATTGGACCCCCTTTGACTCTTCTCTCTCGCACATAAATGTAGACCCCCTTGTACTGGGTCCCACCTGCATACTCACATAAATACCCCGTCTTAGGATCATGTGAGACCAAGCTGTTACCGTGAGACCGCGTGAGACCAATACCTAACGTACGAAACTTCACAAAAAAACACCATGAATGTACATAAAACACGAATACGCAGACCTAAAATTCACTTTCGATGCAAAAAATATCGAAAACAGGCTTAAAAACGTAACCTTCACAGCTCAAGTTCTGTGAAGGTTACATATATATAATGCAAACCTTCACAAAAAAAACTGCTGTGAAGGTTTCGTTTTTTAACCTTTTTTTGGAAAAAAAAATTCCGATAGTGTTTTTTAGTATGTTTTAACGATGAATGTTCATTTTTTTTTTACCTTCACAAATGTTTTGATGTGAAGTTTGAAGTAAAATATGTTGGTCTCACCGGTCTCACCAAAAAGGCTTGGTCTCACGGGAACTTAACTCTAAATACCCCATTGACTTAGCAAGGGGGTCCATTTATAATTCCCCTATATATAATGCAAACATTCACAAAAAAAAAATGTTGTGAAGGTTTCGTTTTTTTACCATTTTTTGGAAAAAAAATTTTCAATTGTGTTTTTTAGTACGTTTTAACGATGAATGTTCGATTTTTTTTTACCTTTACAAATGTTTTGATGTGAAGTTTCAACTAAAATACGTTGGTCTCACCGGCCTCACTGAAAAGGCTTGGTCTCACCAGAACTTAACCTGGATAAAATGTAGTTTATGCGTATGTAAAATGACCAATTGAGGTATATTAAGATATATAAATTAATATTAATAGGGGTTTAATTGAAAAAAACTACAAAAAACTAAAAAAACTATTTCCAAAAAGCTTATCAAAAAACTAGCTTATAAGAGAATCTCTAACAACATTGCTAAAATTGGAAGAAAAAAAAATTGGTTTTTGTTTGCTAAATTGCTCCAATAGTTTTGTTATCTCAATTGCTAAAATAGAAAAATATAAAGAAATCTCTAAATATAGAGAATTTCCTAAAATCTTTATATGATGAGAGATAAGTATTATTTTAATGTTTTTCACAAATAGTATAATAACTTGTTTTTTTTTTTAATTATTGAAATACTAAATATATTGTCTATATTAATAATATAAGTCATGATTAATTGTCTAAAAATAGAAAAGTTGTTGGAGATACAAAGAAAAAGTTATAGAAATTTTGGGGTTTCATTCTTTATTTTTTTAAAATTATAAAGATGATGTTGGAGACGTTCTAAGCTACTTTTTGTTCATCCAAACATGTACACAAAAAATAGGTTAACTTATAAGCTAATTTGGGTTTACAAAACAATGCCTAAATTGGATGAACCCTAGTGTCATCTTAGCGTTTATCATTTTTTTTTTCTTTTTCCTATCATCCTTACCCTAAAATGGAGTACCACTATTCTAAAGTGATCCAATTTTTATTGTTTTTTTAATATATGTATAAGAGAGAGAGAGAGAGAGAGAGAGAGAGAGAGAGTGTGTGTGTGTGTGTGTGTGTGTGTGTGTGTGTGTGTGTTTGGTTTTGGAAACCCGAAGGGGTGCCCATGGAGCCTCAGCTGCATCACTCATACCGCTACCCTGCCTAAACCTGCCAAACTCGAAGGCCATACTCAGAGGGGTATCTGTGGGTGCTATGCATGGCCTTATAAAATACGAAAGTGCTATCTGCATTTTTATAAATGTTAAAGTTAAGTCATTTTATATATTAAAGATGTAAAAAATCTGGTTATGATGGTAATATATGTAAGAAGGATTTTTTATTGTAAGGTGCATTTAGCTTTTCTTATATTGTATTAACTTGTTTAGGAACTAAAGGTGTAGTGTAACTTTATTTTCGTTTGCAATATCTGAGTTTCTTTTTTGTAAAGTTACAAAAAAAAAAAAAAACAAATTCTTAATAACTTGATGCCAATAACAATGAGAAATATATACAAACAAATAAAAATACAAAATTCCCATTAACTTCTCATTTTTTTTCCCTCTATATGGATTTTATTAAAATTACTAAGAGTGTATGTAGCTCTACTAGTAAGTTACATGTAGTTGACAAAAATGTATTTATTTATAGGTGTAGGTAGGTATTAGATTGTATCGAGTCTTTAGATTCTTACCCTTGTCAAAAACAGTATGATCTTGGTGATCGAAATCTTGGTTAGCCATGCCAATACTTGTTTCTCACCAGTTTTAAAATGGTTTTATGGTATGGGAATCAAAGTGTTCTAGCTATCGCATGCTACCTGCTCATCTTGTTTATGGTCTATTTGGTTTGCAATAATCCGTGGATGTAAATTGAAGCCCAATAACCTTTGGAAGTTGGTTACTTTTATACCCATCAACATTGTCTTTGAAAATACAATTATTATGTTGATTTTTATAGATGATAGTTATATTTTAACTTCCAGTTTAGCCAATCATTTATGGTAGTGAGTTTCGTTCACAATTAAAAGTAAACATTAACTATTTAGTGTTTTTGTCGTGTCAATCAACCATACATCTTCAAATTAAATATCTTACCAATAATATGATGTTTACAATTCGTATATTTTTCTTTTTGAAATGCACCAACCACGTTTTATTACCAAAATACCAACCACAAGTCATACAAGAAAACCACATGTGGATCAACAACAAAAACAAGGAGTAGACCCACAGATCACACAACCAAAGCTTCTGAGAACATACAAATGAGATTAACGGCGAAACAAACACACGAATGCGACTCATTAAAGTGTACAATATGAAACACAACAAACACATCAGTTACACGTTGTATGTATATACATGTTTTATTATTGTTGCTATTACCACTATATCCTTTTATGGATTAATGCAACTTCTTTTACCCAATTATCCACCTTTTGATTAAAAAGTTATTGTGGTTAAAAGTTAGTTGGTATGCCCTCTTAAAAGGCAACCATGATGGCTTGATCGTCCACCAATGTCCCACCTTATTTATGAACCTATACCCAATCTCTAGTCCGATTTATGAAGCAACATATGGCAAAATAGTTAAAAACATTTAATGGATAAATACATATAAATATATTATTTTATTTTTATTTTCTTGATATCCCACAATTTTATAGCATGTAGAAAATACTTGAGCTTCATTCATGTTTGAATTTAATATTAGAGTACACTTCTTTTAATAACTTAGAACTATCTAAACTAAAAAGGAAAAAGCTAAATATGTTTTGGTTTTAGCATAGTAATCATTACATTTAATTGATGTCAAATTTGGTTGAGAAGTCCTATTCAATACAAAACTTAAAAGAAATAGCTCATTTAAGAATAACATTAAGTAATAAACGAAATAAAGCCAACAATGGTGGTGGTGGTTTGGTAATGGAACTTTTCGATGAATTATAAGAAATGCAACTCCACAACTTGGTTTCCCAAAAGTTTTTAGTTGTAATACATGAAACCAACCAAAGACTCTTTTACAAAGGCAATAAACAAAAAACAAGCACTCTTTATAACTAGTGTTCGACACCGCGCGTTGCGCGGTGTTAATAAAGTTTTTAGAAAATATTGTAGTTTAATGAGCCAATATTAACATATCATATATTAGGTTAATAAAAATCAATATTAGATTTGATTTAAAGTTGTCTCGTGCATAATAAAGTAATAACTAATAACTTTCATATCGTCATACATTGTAATCGACTCGAATAATAAAAGAAACGTGTCAGACTATTAATTATAACAATGAGATGTTTAATGAGTATTTTTTTTGCATATCTCATAATGTATTGATATATCCCAACACAATATTTACATAAAATATTTATGTGTTTGCCACTTTGACTAAAACACTTCTCGACGCCCCCTTCCCAACCCACTCAAAGAGTAAAAATAATCTTCAATATTGTGATCACTTAGACCATATGCGAGTCTAATTGAGTCATTAATGTTTTCATGTTAGAACTTTTTCGATTTGCATGTGGTTATTTCTTTATAACTTAGTTTTGGGATAAAAGATCTCGAAAAATAAAGGTTTTAGTTATATTACGTAAAATGAAAAATGTTAAATTAATTCTAATTCAATTCTTTTGCATAGTTTTATTTCGATTTAAATTAAAAAAAATATTAACATAACTATATATTATTAATTGTAGTAAGTTGTTATTTTCAGGTGAATCTGAAAACTGAGTTTTCATTTGAACTCGTACATATATATGTTTTTAATTTTTTTGCTTTCATATATTGCTAATTGATTCCGATATCTTTTAGTTTGGTTATAATTTAACTTATATGTACCGATTCTTGTATTTTTTTTAACTTTATGTATTTATTTAGTTAATGATATTAAATATAATAACTATTTATTAATTTACTAGTGAGAGAGTTAATAACACATACTTAACTATATTAATTAGGTTGTAATTATAGATGATTATGTTGTAGGTTTTTTTAATCAATAAATGAGAAGGTGGAAAGGGTATAATAAATGTTTTTAAAAGTTAAATAATATGGAAGTTAAACTAATTAAATTGTTAAGTCAATTGATCAAAGAGTCCTTGTATTAATAAAAAAATAAAAATATAATTTTCATTTAAGGGTAGAATAGTCTTTAGCTTAATTGATATTTAAAAAATTCAAAAAAAAAGAGAAAATTTTTATAAGCAAATACTCAATAGATAAAATGTTACATCATACTTCCAACATCCTTCGTAAAAAATAATTCATTTATTAAAAAAATTTATGATAATAATTATTTAATTATATATTGATTCTAATTTTATTTATATATATTTGTCATAATGTCATTCATTTTTATTTATGATTTTAGTATATTTTAAATAATAATATTTTTAATTTTATCTATTGGTTCAAAGGAAAAAAAAAAATAAGGATTAAGATGTTAGCAAATATCATCTCATTTTTAGTAGTTTTTAATAAAAATAAATAAATGGAGGGACTATGAAAATATAAAAGAATGAGAAAAGAATCCCAACAAAACATAGCATAAAAAATCACATAAGAATTTGATTGTTGTCAACAATTTCTTTTTTATAAAACTATAACAATATAAACAAAACAAATTAAGAAATAGACCCACTAAAACACTTGTATACCAAAAATATCAAGTAGAAAATATCAATAAAGAAATAATTATAACAATTGTAAAGAAATTACAAATAATAACTCAAAAACTTATTAACAATCATGTGTAATATACACAAATTAAAAACATTATTCGAATTTTAATGAAAGATAAAAGTTATAGTATTAACATAAATATCAATTAGGAAATATGGAAATGAAAAAACAAAGGTAACAATTAGAATAAGTTTTGAAAATTAAAGAAAAAACCAAAAACTTTTATAACAACAACAGGAAATATATGCAAAAACGTATAAAAATATTATGGATTTTTTTATAGAAATAAAAAAACAGTAATATTGATTGACACACATAAATAATATATAGCTTACGGAAAAATCAATTAGGAAATATGAAAATTAGAATAAATATGAAAATGAAAAAATATATAGCTTACAATATAAACAATATGAAAATGAAAATGAAAAAAACAAAGGTAACAATTTTGAAAATTAAAAAAAAAAACTTTTATAACAACAGGGAATATACACAATACGTATAAAAAATAATATGGATTTTTTTATAGAAATAAAAAACAATAATATTAATTGATACACACATAAACAATATGTAGCTTACAGAAATCATAAAAAGTATTAGCTTACCTAAAAATCTTACGAAGAATGAGCAACAATCAAACAAACATAGGAACCAATAGCAAAACATAGAACTAAAAGTTGTTGACTATATTTTTGTGGGACATTAGGTTGTTATTTATAGATGAATATGTTGTAGGTTTTTTTTAATTAATAAATGAGAAGATGAAGAGGGTAGTATAAATGTTCTTAAAAGTTAAATAATATGAATCTTAAAGCTAATTAAATTGTTAAGTCAAATTACCAAATGGTCCTTCTTATGATAAAACATGTAATTTTCATTTAG
Source organism: Centaurea solstitialis (assembly GCA_030169165.1). Taxonomy (NCBI): domain Eukaryota; kingdom Viridiplantae; phylum Streptophyta; class Magnoliopsida; order Asterales; family Asteraceae; genus Centaurea; species Centaurea solstitialis. The sequence goes on from CM058046.1 coordinate 8,860,176, forward strand.
GGGTAGAATAGTCTTTAACTTATTTAATATTTAAAAAATTCAAAAAAAGAAGAAAATTTCTTTAAGCAAATACTCAATAGATAGGGTGTCCACATCATCTTCCAACATCTTGCTTTTATATATATATAGATTGTTTTATCACTTTAGATATCAATACTTTTAGGAGATCTTCAACTACTATGCTTCATTTAGACATTTTCAGTGACAAAGTAGAGAAATCAAAAGAATATTTTTAGTGACATTTTCACTTATAAAATTGCTAAAATAGTTTACACTTGATCCCTTGTAAAACGTAGAAACCAAAGAATTGCTTTCTTTCGCATCCAATGCCACCATCACTACAGTAGAAGATTGCCCTTGATTTTCAAATGTTATGTGGATAAACATATTAGACTAATGTGAAATAAAAGAAATAAATAAATTTAGGTGCAACCAAAGAATATGAATAATCATATTTGATAAAATATTTTGTTAATAACTACATCAAAAAAAAGAAATATTCAAGGAAAAATTAAAGAAGAAGTTTGAGATTGGATGCTTAGAAAAATGTCATCACATTATTGGGTTTTTTCTTTTAAAATTGCAAATTGAGAAATTATAAATACATAACAGAATCCACAAAGAACCCACAACAAAAAAAAAGTAAAAAAAAAAACATGTAGATCATAAGTTGTAGTTTGATTGTTGTCAACAAAAAATAACTTTTATAAAAAACTACAAAAATAAAAGCAAAACAAATTAGAAAAAATAACATCACTTAAAAGATCGATACAACATAAAAATCAAATGCAAAGCAATAGTAAAAAAACATTATTCTATCGTAACATACAAAAACTATGAAAATCTTTTTATATTTAAAAAACCAATGATACTCATCCCAAAAAAAACATATAAGCCACATAATATAAATATATATAATAAGCAAAACACATTAGAAAAAATAACATTAATTACAACATCGATACAACATAACAATCAAATGCAAAACAATAGTAAAAAAACATTATTCTATCGTAACATACAAAAAATATGAAAATCTTTTTATATATAATATAAAAAACCAATGATACTCATCCCCAAAATAACATATAAGTCACATAAATCATAAAATTACTAATAAAAAATGATATGTTACCTGAAACTTTTTGAAGATTGAGCAATAGTATTGAAGAAAACAAATTCTACAAAAGAGAAACAACAAACAAACATACAAACATAATAGAACATAACATAGAACATAAAGGTTGTTTATATATTACATTTTGAGGGAGCATTGGTTATGTTGTATTTATATATGAGTTTGTTGTAGGTTTTTTCTTTAAGTAATAAATGAGAATTTGAAGAGGCCAAATTGAATGTCCATAGGAAGTTAAATAATTTAAAATTTAAAGCTAATTAAATTGTAAGCCAAATTACCAAAGAAGCCTTTTCATAGTAAATTACAAATTTTAATAAAGGGGTAGTATAGTCTTTAACTTATTTAACATATTAAAAAAATTCAAAACAATGAGAAAAATTCTAGAGGCAAATCCTACTCTCACAATGTGCCACATCATTCTTTGTAGATCTTCCTTTTATATATATATAGATTTACTCTAGCAAAATTAACAGTGAATTGCGAAATTGCTTCATGTGGTTATTAGGTTTTAGTCGTTAGGTCTACTACATGAGGACAATATGGTCAACTTCTAAAAAGTAAAAACACAAGCTTCTAATCATCTCTACCAAACCCTTTCATAGCTTCACCTACCTTGATCAACAAATGGGTAACGTCCCATCACACTGATTTGAAGACGCAATCCTCCGACGTATTAAACTTCACAATCATGGTCATGTTAACTCATTTAAGCACACACCTGACACCAAAAAGTGAGGACAAATAGAACGCATGAGAGGAATGGGGAGAAAGACTGGAAGAGGATGATGCATTGTGAACGAGTTGCTGCCATTGGTGAATGGAAGCTTTGATGTTAGAGATGGAACACATGTATATATTTCAAGCATTTTTAAAATATATTCCCACGGTAACAATCGAATTGAAGTGCTTTGGATTTTGATATTATCTTCTATCTTATACGAGTTCACATTTTATAGCATTTATCAAAATCATCATATAGTTTATCATTAATCTTTTATCTAAAAACATAAACTATAGATCTTCCCATGGTTTTTAAGTATGTGAAACTTTTTTAGCCTCACTCATGTTTGAATTAAATGTGAGAGTAAAAATCTTATAATAACTTAAAAGATCTAAATCAAAAAGAAATAGTTAAATACCATTCAATGCTTGCATAGTAATTATTACATTGAATTATGTTGGCAGTTGGATTTAGTTGACAAGTACTATTCAATACAAAACCTTAGAGGAGGATGCTTGATTAGGGACAACATGAGGTAATAAATGAAATAAAATCAATAATAGCAGGTGATTAGAAAATAAAATTTTTATTAATATCTTTTAAGAAATACAATTTTTATTTTGTAGCTTTAAATTTTTTATTTGTAATATCTGAAACTAAACAAAGGCCCATTTAAAAAAGTAAAACAGAAAAAACACTTCCTTATGAGTTAGTGTAGAACAAATTAAAAGTAGCTTACAATTTGGTTAAGGCGGTTCTTAGGTTTTTAGTCTCTTATCACATCTACCAAACCCTTTCAGAGTTTCACCTACCTTTTATCGATTCGAATATGCAATTGTCCAATGTAATGCAGGTCACAATCCTGATCATGGAAACTCATTTCAAAATTCAAACACACAACTGATGGAAAAGGAGGAGGGATAGATAGCAAGATGGAATTGGGAGAATGAGTATCAGAAGAGCATTATACGTCATGAAAGAGTTGTTGCCATTGGACAATGGGAACTTTGATGTTGGAGATGGCGACAACACACACGCATATACATAGAGAGAGAACTTCACTTTTGCGCAAAGGTCACAAGAAAATGAAAGAAATGATAAAGACATTTAAGGTCTGTACCTTATTTTTTTTATTTCTTAAAACGACAATTTTGTCATCTTATTTAACAGAACGAGTTAACAATCGTTAACGAAAAAGACTAAAAAACTAAGCAAAATCTCATGTAAAACCAAGCAAAACAATCTTAACATGATTTTAATAGCAACAAACATATCATAGGGATAAAAAAGGGAAAAAAAAAGAACCACAAGGACCAAAATCCTAATTTACTAAAAAGTCGATAACACCCTTTGGTTCGACCCGACCCGACCAGTCATGGATCTAGTTTAATCCCTAGAATTCCAAAACCCTCGAAGAACAAAATCGCGAAACCCTAACAATGGCGGCCAAGAAATCTAGCAGCGATGGCGTTCTATCCAGGATTTCGTCATCAATATCGGAATCCCCGGTGGTGTATAGAGGCAAACAAGCAGCTTCCGATGCTGGTTTCGTGGTGAAGAAGCTTCTCAAAAGCACAGGCAAGGCAGCCTGGATCGCTGGAACTACCTTTTTGATTCTGGTTGTTCCCCTAATCATCGAGATGGATCGTGAGGCCCAATTCAATGAGATGGAGCTCCAACAGGCTAGCTTGCTCGGCACTCCAGCCCCCGCCCTCCCCCAGAAGTGATCGCACTAGTAAGCCCTAATTTCTATGGTCAGATTTTGTGTTCAATTAGCAGTTTTGATATCTATGCATATATGAATGATATCTATATATATATACACAGATTTTGTATTTATTGTTATCAATTGCATATATGAATGATATCTATGTTATTTATATGGTTGATATATGCTGTTTGATTCTTCTATTATGATAATGAAGTGAAAGTTAAACACACATATGAGTAGTGGAATTGGTTTGTTTTTTTTGTTAAAGCGATTGTGTCTCTTCTATAGGATTCAATGTGTTAGATTATGAGAATGAACACATGAAGAAAAAGAAAAGTGTGATGGTTCCATTGTTATATATTTTTTTAATACTACAAGAGCTTGCAAATGTTACATTTTACGAGACTTGTTGTAACTTTTAGAGGGGTTCATTGAGTGGATTGAGTATTTGTTATGTGCATCGTCATCTTGTGCGTGTGTTAAACGAATCATTTTAATTTGTTGCAAGTGACTCATTGGTGGGTAAGGGTAATTTTCACCAAGTGAAGAGTGATCCTGTTTTACTAATTGTGATGGGTAAGGGTAATTTAGGGCACACTATGCTTTATGAGAGAGAAGAGAATAACTTTGGAACATGCATGAAATCGCTTGTGGAAGTGATTTTGCCATCATTTTTGAGATTATGTCTGATCAGTGGAGTTTTAAACTACAACAATCTAGTTGGTGTGGTGTCTTTTTATTCCGAGTGAGGCTATCTTGAGAATGTACTGTTTTGTTAACAAGGCTTACTTGGTATGGTGTCTTTTTATTTTGTATGGTAACAATATCTTGCCTGATATGCTTGAATCTAATTGTTAGGTTATGCATTTGTTTAATAGAAGTATGTTAATGCTTTGGATTTTGGTGTATGATCCAGTGGTTAACAAACATCTGATTTATTTGTATATTGTCACTCATTATAGACCCTTGTGGTGGAGTATGCAATAAGCGAATCACCCTAACTGATCTGTTGCATGGATTTATAATTAGGTTGACGTTCTTTTTTTATGGGTAACCATCGAGTTTTACGTGTTGCTTGGGTGATTCAGTCCTCTTGAACCCTATGCATTTATGAGGTTTTTCAGGCTTCTATTTAATAATTGCTACGCTGGGACTTCTGACTAGTTTCTACTAATACCCTCCACATTCATCTTGGCTCAAATCATTAAGAGAGGGCCTGTTCTAACATTCCCATGTGGTCTTGCATACCCTAATTATTTGGGGAAGAACAAAAGCGTTGTGATGCTATGAAGTAAACATTGTTGTTATCTATCTACAAGGCCATCTCCATGGGTTGATAATTGGTTGGATTGTTTATGCCAGAGTGGTCAAAATTCCGAGCGTGTTTGTTTGTTTATGTGCGTACAATTAGTCGACTAACATGTTGTTTCAAAGCTTATTCGGCTTTATTATTTGGTTTCGGGTTGCTGTTTTCTATGATTACTTTGTTGTTAGAGCTCGACAACTAGTTAGTAACAAGAATTTTTCTTTGGATGCAGGTGCCCAGTGGCCAAGTTCAGCAGAAACAGAAAAAAGAGAAGGCGTTTTGATGTAGTTATGAGTAGGAAGAGACTTTTGGTTTTGCTTCAAACTTCAGCTTCTATTATTTACTTGAACAAGTAATGAGAATTCTAGATTGACAAATATTTGAGTGATCCTGGTATCAATTGTCAAATCTAACATCATAATATGTGGTTCTCTGATGTGAAATATCACCTATTATATTTCTTAAAATGCTAACCATATAAAGACAACACCTTTTATTAACTTTTTACATAACACCTAATTATTTATCAACTTTACCAATTCACTCTGAGAAAGAAAAAACACATTAGAATTTGAAATTTGTTTAAGATCTTAGGTTTTGATTTAGCTTTGCGATTATCTTTCAAGACGTTCTTGAAGCTTCGAGTGTTTGATTTAATTTATGAATCTTGTTAATGTAAAATAAAAGAAAAAAACAATGCTTTTGGATTCTTTTTAACAAAAAGATCTACTCTATTTTAAATCGTTACCATAAACTTAAATCGATTTAGGTTTGCGATTTGCATTCTGAGCTCAAAGGATGCAGCCCATGAAAACACATCTTCAAACAGTAGTCTTTCAAGCAAATCATACAACAAAATAATACATTTTTTTTTGGAAAACAAAATAAATCTACAATTGTAAAACGAATTTTTTTTGGAAAACAAAATAAATCAAAAATTGTAAAACGAGCTTAAAAGCAACCCATAGGTATTTTCTCTAACTTAAAAGCAAAAACCAAGTGCAAAGCTATAAATTCCAATGAGTGAAAAGAAAGCTAATATGGATTATAAAGAAGCAGAGAAAATGCTGATTTGAATGGAAAACAAAACATAACACCTTCAGTTGTTGCTGCATTATATATCATGTTTACGCTAGTCACTCGTCATCATCATCTTTGATTATGCAGAAAAATAGAGAATGCATATACAGTAACAGCAACACAAAAACATGATTTATACATCAAAAAGCAAGAAACGATAGATCCCTAGAACACCGTTCAGCATTTGAATCCCCGGCACACCATCAGCCATACTATGATGATAAAAATGAGAATGGCTCCCCCGACCATCAGCTTCATCTGAAGATTCTGCAACCACATCTTCCTTCGTAGTTGCCTTCCCTGCCTTTGGAAGCTGTCCGCCTGCATTTAATAGTTTATCATCTAAAGAACGCTTTTCATCACTAGAAAGATACTGTATTTAAGACAAGTGTAAAGTTGTACCTGGAACTGAAGATTTTCTGTCTTATCAACTAGTAATTCAATCTTCTCACCACGATCCAAAACCTGCAATAATTGGAAAACCAAATACAGTTAATCTTAAAGAATATGCAGTAGATCAAAAAGGTTCCATTAAGTCGACGAAATACAATTTCCAGCAACAAATTTTCAAAAACTTTTAGCAACTACCAACACCGTCAGATGATAAACCTATTAAATGAGTGATCTTCAAAAGTTTATCATCATATTATTCGATCTTCAAGAATCTACTATCTTTTAAGTTACCCGTCAAGAAACAAGTAAATCAAAGTTGATGTTTCTGTGTATGTGAAAGGCTATGTATGGAGATACTAGACAGATTGACTACAACAACTATGGATGCTTCAATTAACAAGAACAAAGGGTTTCTGGCTATTAGAGAGGCCAGAGTTCTCCTACGAACGAACTCTGAATATCTTCTGGATAAAAAACTACTCTCCCAGCCCGGCTCTATTTATGCAAATCCACTAACCACTATGTTTCGAGTAATACCCAGACTACCCTCTAAACCCTATCTCCAAAATCAGTGGATTACTCCTTCTGATCTCTTCTAGAACACATAATAAACCTATTGGTGGGTTTGGGCTTAGGCTCAGGTCAGTGCAGAACATGTTAAAAATAAGAAGCATGAAAAACTTCATTCACAACCTTTCCAAGAATGAGAGTAAGTTATGCACCAGTCACAGATTGAATGAGCTCCCCTGGGCTCATGAAATGCATGGATATATTAATTGTAATATTATTCATTTGGAATTCAGGACCTTTATCATATTAGGTCTAAATTGTTAGAGTTTCTTATCCATTACCACAAACAAGCAATGCATTGCAAAACTCAAGAAAGGGGTCGTCCTTTTTTATTCATCTATCATCCATAGAGTTAGATTTGTTCCACAACTTTCCCTCATTATGCATGTTCAAAGCTTTTTTGTTCATGCATTCTACATGCATAACTTCCCATACAAATATATAGATAAATCTCATCCTTACATGCATAAACATATGAAAACATGTGATGATACAAGCTTAATTTCACTCTTTTCTACAACCTGTGAATTTGAATCGGTTGTAAACAACTCTAGTTAACAAAACTTATTGCAAGTTGTTAAGATAGATAGTGTTTGACGGACTGAATTACTGATCCAAGGCTGGAGATCCCTTCTTACACTTCTCACAGTAACTTTCATTCTCACCGGAACCCAACCCTATGACTGCATTGACTAACATTTATCTCTTTGTCTATCTTCTGATGTATTTTTCCATCAGAAAGATAAGTGTGTACACGAGACAAACTGATATAAGCCAATCCTATAAAGGTTGCAAGAGTAATTGAAACAAACTGTTTTTGTATACATGGTGTATGCTAAAATATTCTGAAAGCCCCCTACATCAGCACCATTATGAACTCCATATCGCTCAAGAGCCTCATCTATCAACTGATGAAATAGAAGATCGAGTCTCAAAGGACAGATCGAGCTTACTCCATACCATAAAAGGGTATAATGAGAAAGAATGGAGAGCTCTTCTCTTGCCTGCATCGACCCTAATTCTTACACCCCCCACCCTGTGTCCAATCTCTCTAGACTACTATGGCCTCTTAAGATTGAGGCTGGCATAGTCTGAACCACCAAAAGAAAAAGAATGCTTCATGCCACGTTCGAACTTGGTAAATTTCCAAAACTAATTTTACGCCAAAAATGCAGAAAAGGTAATTTGTGTCTCTGAATTCGCAATGTACAATTTTCTTTCCAACATACTATACACCTCGAACACAGAAAAGTAGAAAGTTGGGGGTCCTTTTATGCACAACATTGATATGGAGCAACATCAGTCAAAATATCATATATTTCCAATGCTCAAGAGTAGTAATAAAACCTTAAAGCAATCCAAAACTCATTTAAAACAGTAAGATGGTAACCCACCTTCCTATGTTAAATATTGCCTAATATAGAAGTCAAGTTTAATACTTTGATTTGCTACAACATGTTTCTGTTATTCAATGACAATGAGGATACATCATACAGCATGGTAGAGTTATAAAAAGGGAACAAGTTAGCAAGTCTATTTGGCTTCAATAAATGCATGCATTTATGGTCAGTCATTTATACAAGTAACCAATGAAAAGCAAAATAAAACATTTACTGATTTACCTTCTCAATGTTGTCCATCATAATCCCTTTGACCTCTGTAATTTGAGCCTTCAGTTTAGAAAGTTTACTCATTTCATCAGGATGATTTAAGCAATACTCCATGTGTTCCTTTATCTTTGGCCTATTAATCACATCAAAAAAATCAAATTCTGTACGACACAATACAAAACTAAGATACATGAGTTATTACAAAAATTCCCAAAATAGGATGAGATCAACACACCCGAACTCCCTATCAAGATTATACGCAATACTAAACCGATCTTCAAATAAATCATCATCGCTATCATCAGCAAGTGGGTGATCACTTCCAATACTTGCTCCATAACGCTTCTTAAAGTCATCCTTCACCCTCTCCAAAAACACAAACGGCACACTCCTCCCTGCCGATTCATCCGCAACAACAAGAAAAACTGCATCGAACGAATGGCAAAACCGCGCACGTTACCAACGGTAGATCGACAGAAACAGTGGTACAATAAATTAGCATCAATAAACAAGTTTGCAAAATACCAAAGCCACTATCAAGCAAGAAGTTGAAGGTGTATCCATCACAGGAATAAGTGTATCTACTGCTATTAGTAGGCAACCTCTGTAAGCATTGAACAGCAACCGTGCTGACGTTTCCGGAGTAGGCCGTGTGTTCAGCCAAAACAACGGTCCCTTTCGCAACAAAGCTATAAATCAATCCTTTCTGATTCATCTCTAGATTCTGTAGCCCTAATAATCAGCCCTTCCTCACAAACTTAATCCAACCACACAGATAATCCTGAAAATAACATACAAAAACCCCCAAATTTCTCAATTAATTTGAATCCACAATAACCATATCAAAACACTCTGCATTTTAATATTATAGTATCAGTTTGATTGTAATTAGAGGATCTAGGAAGGAAAAATCAAATATATCCCCAATTAACCCTAACTGATACACACCTGAAACAAATCATGATTGATTAAACCCTAAATAGGTTAAATTTTATCGAATTAGTTAACGAGCTCTAACGATCGATGAATTCCAACCGTATGAAACAATGAATTGATTGATCTAACTAATTGTAGCAAATAAATGAAGAAAAAAGATGAAAATTGAACTTGAATGCAAAAAAATTGTGAGAAATTGTGGAAATTAGGGAGAGAGAAAGGGAAAGAGAACCTGAAATTGGGAATTGGGGTTTGAAGTTTTCGTAGGGATTTGGTTTTGCTTGGTGGACACGAGTAAGGAAAGAGTAGACGGAGAATCCTGTGAAAAAAAGTCCTTTTTAATCGCGAATGTTTATTAGATGGATGATGAATGAAATTGTTCATATTTGAACCTCCAAGAAGTATGCACTTTTCATTTGGAACAAATCTTTTCATTTTATAAAATTATTGGTTATTTATAATCTTTTGATAAGAAAACTTATTTGTCAATGGTTATGACTTATGAAGGATAAAAGAAGGCTTGAATTATTATTTTTATTGTTGTCTTTTGATAAAATTATTGGTTATTTATAAACTTTTGATAAGAAAACTTATTTGTTAATGGTAATAAATTGTTTTTGAATTGTTTGGATTAGCTTAACTTTTCTTTAGGTAAAATGATAATAAATTTTTTAGGAAGCCAAAATATTTTAACTTTTTGGAAAAGAATATAAGCTGATAAACATTTTTTTTTATCACAAGCTCTCCTACACGTTATTCAGCCATGCCACCCCCCCTTCTCCCTCCTCGGGAGACCTATCATATCGTGTATGCTATTTATCACTACAATCATGTTGTTGACTTTTCATCGATCTCCACTTTTTATTTATCATTCTTTTGCTTTTCAAATCTTTATTTTTTTGGATTTTTTTTTCTTCTATACGACTATGGCGGCATGGAAAACATACAACGATGCGGCGGTGAGTGGCACGATATCATTTGGTAATTACTTTTTTAGTAGTTATCAACCCGTATTTAGTTAATAAGTGATTGTAACTTATGCTTTGAAAGTTGTATGGTCTAAAATCGAGAATGTTGGGGTATTAGTATTGAATTATCGTTATCAATACCGAATCGATACCATATACTTATAATCATTCCGATATTCAGTATTGACTTTTCAACATTTTCGGCATCCGAAAATTTTCGATACTGTATCGGTTCGGTCTGGTGTGAGTACCTCCTACCCTCTAATTTTGGACTAAACGGGTCGGGTCAATCCGGTAATTTACACCCGTTGCTCGTAGGTGGGAGTCAAATCAAATATGTCTAGGCACCGAGAATCTTTATGACAACATATTTCATTATTTCCTTTTCCGGTGGGGCCCACTTTACAATATACAAGCAAACCTACCGAGGGGCATACAGGTAATTTCACACAGCAGTTCCTTCAAATGAACACAGAAAAACAGAGGCAGAGGGGCAAAAGTTATCACTCTTTTTGGCTTTCTTCTTCGTCGTAAGCGGTGTGATGTTGCTTCACTAATAATCCATCCATGGAATCTTTCTACACGTAACCCTAATTTCTTATTCCCCCTTTTATATTATTATTTATTTAATTTAATGTTGATCCAATTTCTTAATCGTAATTCTCATATCTTATAAATTCCCACATTTTCAGATAGAATCATCAACAACAAAAGAAAAAAAAAATCAAAGAAAGAAAAATGGTGTCTGCAAATAAGGAAATGGTGGTGTATTGCTTTGATACCTTGATTGCTCACTTCAATGGCGAACAAGTTCCTCCCCCTGCTTTCGACGAGGGTCAACAGTAAAATTCTCCATCTTCTATGGTTTTGTAGGGTTTTTATTTGTTGGTTTCAATGATCAATTGAAGCTTCTTCAAATGCTTGCTATTTATGCCCAATTTCAATTTCTATTTTGACTTATTGGAATTCCTTCCATGTGTTTATATGTTCATCCTTTTAGCAACTTCAATTATGCATAAATTATAATCAAAGTGCAGATGAGTTTAAGAATCTTGTGATCTTTATTACATTTTGATTCAAAATTTCGTCGATCAAAGGGGTTAAGCAGGGTGTTCTATATGCTTTGTGATTACAATATTTTCTTATGTACTCAATCCAATTTGAAGACTGATCCTATTGAAGTTGAATTCGATAATAAAGAGCAGAAAGACTCTTTTTTTGAGTTTAATCCTCACAAGATGCTGAATTTGATCTTGTGATTTCAGCCCATTATTTGTCACTTGGAAGAAAGTTGTGAACGGTGGCGAGCCTCGTCTACGTGGATGCATCGGGACTTTGGAGGCTCGCGGCATAGTAAACGGCTTCAAAGATTACGCGCTAACCAGGTTGGTTCCATATGAATTAGACTCGGCTAAAAAATCTTAACCTAACTTGTGGTTAGGAGGTTAAAGGGAGTGAATGTTTGCATATTCGCTAAAACAACTGTTCTATTCTTTGGGGCAGAGGGTTGAGTACATCTAACCCTGCGGGTGTGATATAATGGGTTCCTTTGGTTTAGTTTTAATTGAATGTGTACCTACTGATTGGGAGGTTTATGTATTTATACGTGTTTTTCCGCGCAGTGCTTTGAGGGATCGACGATTCCCACCAATACAGGCTAAAGAATTGCCATTCTTGCAATGTACAGTTTCCATTCTTACTAATTATGAAACCGCTGCTAACTATCTTGATTGGGAGGTATGCTCCTGTACTTTGTTTGAATCTATTCGAGTTTCTTTGCATGATTGTTCGTAAATGGTGAGATCGGTGGAGAACCTAAAAAGGTTAAAGAATCCAAGAACCATGAAAAAACAGATGAAAAAGTATATCAATATGGATGTCAAACTAAAGAATAATAGAATGATTGTTTTCTTTAGTGTAATTAGTTTTGCTTTAATTTTGGTCATATTTCACTAATTTTCAAATTAAAAGTAGGGGGATATTTTAAAAAAAGGTTGCTTATGACCTCTTTTGGCCTTGTCAACCACATCAATTGGATCATTTCAATTCAACAGTTTAGATGGTTCTTTCTCTTTTGAGGGTTCTCTCGCTAGTTCTTAAACCCCCATGTTTGAATAAGCTTTTTTCGGGGGAAAAAATGGGACCCACAAACAAAAAATCCAGCTTGTAACGGCGCAAGCAAAAATGCGATTTTTTTGTCACAAGTTTTATAAAAATCTTATGTGGTCAAAAAGCTCTCCAAAAAGTTGCATCATGGATGTTCTTATGTAGGTTTTTTTAAGAACCTCTGATGTGGCCACAAGTTTTTCACCAAATCACCAGCATTAAAAAAAGAAAAAGAAAAAACGAGGCTTTTACAAGAACGTCTAATGTGGATGCTCTAAGTACTTCGTTTTCTCATGCTACCCAATTTAATTCATCCTATGTTGCAGGTCGGAAAGCATGGGATAATAATCGAGTTCACCGACCCTGATTATAATACAAAGCGAAGCGCCACATACTTACCGGAAGTGGCTGCTCAAGAAGGTGCTTTTCGTAATATCACATATTTTGATGGTATTCTTGATGAGAAACACGAATTATTGTATTTTCGACGTCAATTGCTAACAAAAGCATTATATTGTTGGTTTTTTAGGTTGGACGAAGATTGAAGCCATCGACTCTCTGATGCGCAAAGCTGGTTACAGTGGCACCATAACTGAATCGCTGAGGAAGCAGATCCAACTGACCCGTTATCAGAGCACGTTGTATACGATGCATTATGGCGATTTTGTGAGCTATGTGAAAACAACTCGAGGTGTTGCACCCGCTGTTGCCGGCCTCAAATCTCGTTAACGGACTCGACATATTAACTAATTGGAACCATTAATGTATTTGGTACCATGTAATTTTAAGGGGAAAAAGTGACCGCGTTGCTGCTGGTTCAGGGCGGGTTATACTTAACCCGCCCGTGTCTTGGCAAGTGTTTGTTGTCACTTTGTATCTAGCAACTGTTTGTTGTCACTCTGTATCTAAGTTAATTTTAAAAGTTGGTCGACTTTGCAATGTTTACCTAATGTTGATGTGAAAGATATAATCTTTTCAAATTTTGTGTGTCACATGGCGTTTAATTTTGTGTTCTTTTTTTTCTTGTTTCAATTAAGGTTTGTTTTTTTTTTTTTTTATTGTTATAATAATAGTTAAAGCCTATAGTTTTGTACAATTGTTAGTAAAATACTCGAGATCTGTAACAAAATCAATCAAGATTATCTAAATACGAACATGGTATGCAAAATATATTGAATTGAAACATGATTTCAAGCATTTGAATGTAAGTTGTTCAAGATCAAAAAGAAAATAAATTTCATTTCATTTCAATAATTTTTTTATAAACATGGCATATCCAATACCTTATTTACTTTATCAGGTATCATATTATAGACATGCCTCTTACCATGTAACTATATGGTCCTTTTATAATCCAGGAAAGTAAGTGGCATCTTGTAAATATTATTACCAGAATTATTTTTGGTATGCTTATAATATTATAAATATCAAAAGAAAACATTATTTTGTACATTTTTATGAATACAAAAAAAGGCTGAAAATGGATATATATTCATACTAGCATGCAGGAGGATATGAATATGAGTTTGACCCGGGTGATTCTCTCTGTTGGACCCTTTCCTATTCCTATGCTAACCCAACAATTCCATCATCATTAATCACAACATCATTTCTCTCCTCCTCAGTTTTGATTTTTCATACCTCAAACAGATCCTTAATTAACATTAATTAACAATGGCGATGCGAACCACCACGATTATCTCACGATCACCTCGTCTCCTTCATTTGATCCGGTCCTCCAATTCACGATCATCTCTTCGTTTCTTCAGCGATCAAGGCCGTGTTCTCGAAGACGAAGAACGTGCCCGTGAGAATCTCTACGTCAAGGTATTTTCTTATATTTGTTTATTTGTTATATATACAACGATCTGTAAATTGACGGTTGATTGATGAATTTGTGAAGAAAATGGAGAAAGAAAAGCTGGAGAAGCAGAAACAGAAGCTGGAAGGAAAAGAAAAGGCAGATAAAGAGAAAGGTGACATTAAGGTATTATTATTATTATTATTATTTGATCTATTGAATTCTGTCTAATTGCTTCAATATTATGCCTTATAAAATTGAAACAATTTGGGATGTTCGCATCGATTGAAGTATTTTTGCTGTTAATATTGCAATGTTGGTGATATTGATTACTAATTAACACTTCATTTTTTGGATGCATTTTATATAATTTGATGGTGATGTTTTTTGATTTGAAACTCATGAATCATGATGATTATCTTCATAAGCATCAATATGAACTGTTTATTATAGCCCATGGGCCTTTGGTCCCTTTCCTGTTTATGTAGCTTAGGGTTCCTCTTTTACTGTCTAGGGTTTCTCTATTTATAGTCTAGGTTTCTCTTGTTTCAATTGTAACACACTTTATTGTTTTCTCTCGATCAATATACGGCTAAACCTTTGGCCTCTCTCTCTTTCTCTGGTGTGTTCATCATCTACCAATTCTAACATGAACATTTCTAGATTTCGACCATTTCATTACAAAATAATACCATGAACAAACACAACTTTCGAATGAAAAGTGTAATCCGTTACCTTCATTTAATTTGTTTATCATTGCATTTGACTTGATCAAACAAAGCATAACAATTTAAAGATAGCATTGAATTATTTTAGAGGATTAACAAAAATAATGGTTTTACTTGGACAAACTTACCTCTTAGTTATTTCTCATCTAGGTTTTCAGAAAAATATTAGTTTGCAGAGAGTAGAGTCATCAAAAGTTAAAAAAAAAAAGTAAATTCTGAACATGGTCCGCCAAGTATAGGACCAAATCTGTAACTTTTTACAAGTTTAGGTGTAGTGTTTGAACTAATTTACTATAAATGCTTTAGGAGTTGACCCCTCCAAAATTTGATGAGTTGCTATTTGTGGCGGTAGTGTGACTTTTTTAAAATTTTGGAAGAGAAGTGTCTAAGAGGTAAACATATAAGGCTGAAACGAACATTTTTGTCAATTTCTCATTATTTTCTGCAAATTGAAGATATCATGAAGGATTATATTATTTCATAATGACAAAAAAAGGAAACAAGAGTTAACAGCAGACACAATAGAAAGACATTTGGAACTAGGCGGGAACTTATTGAGTTTATTTGATGGTGCTACAAACTCTTGAAAACATTTTTTTCTACTTTATAAGATAGAAGAAATGTCTACATACATCATATCCTTCACAAACCTTACTATGCTTTTACACTTTTTTATATTGCTTCCTACCACTTTATTTTGCCTTAGAAGTAAAGAACCATATATTTAAGCTTGTAAAGAACATATGTACTCACCCTTGTACAAATGATAAAGAGTTAAAACATATGTTAGCTAGCTATGTTTTATGGGTGTCCGAGCCGGCTTCCGCTCATATTGACTAATTTAACAGATTCTCAAAATAACAATTAGAAAATTCTCTAACACCTCTGAGAAAACTCAAACTGACGACTATAGGAAGAAACACTAATGTCCAACCTCTATTTGCTTGTTGAGCTAACCCGAAGGTTGAGAGACATGATTAGTCCACATGAAGGTGAGCCCCTTGGTGACCATATAGATATAGTTTTCAGTGCCTAACTGTGTTCTATATGCTATAGCTTTTCAACGTTGAAATTAAGGAAATGTCATTCGTTTACGATTTTTTTCCAGCTTAATTCTAAAAAGACCCGAATCTTGACTTGAATAATTTTTTATTACGTGTCAACAAAATTGACATGAACTAAAAACAAAACATATTGACGCTAGTTTCTTACTACTAACTTGTTTATCTATTTACTTCTCCCAGAAACAATAAGAACGAAGAAGGCAATACTGATGAGATGGATCATCCCTAATCGGCTTCACACTTTTTACCTCAAGTAGAATAAATGCGAGTTTGAAAACGAGATTTGTTACCGCCTACAACACAGCTCATATGTGATAGATCAATGCCAATGGTGTTTTCCAAATTTTTTATTTTTCTTGCTTTTCGTTTTCTTGTTACTCCATATTATTTTTTGGTAGTACAACTTTTGTTTGCTGATAACGTATTTTAGAAGTTCGGTCTGTTGATAACTTGATATTATTCTCTTAAAAGTTGAAACTCATCCAAAATGTGATGAAAACATCGACATAAAATAATTGACTAAATTGGCCATCAAACCTTGTTTACAAAATTGAGCTATGTTATTGCTAAGTAAACAAGGCTTCTTAATCATCTCTCTCATTTGGCTAAAACTTAAAGCCGGCAAACAACAAGAACAAAGTCATCCTACGGTTAACTTTTTTAACCATTTTACTAGATTTTTGTTTTTGCTAATTACTTTATTCTACCTTTTATGGTTTTTTTTGGATTGTTGTCAAATACCATACAATACGAAATAAAAGTACCATAGGATTTCTAAAAGGTACAAAGACTTAAAAATAATGGAACATCTTTCAAGATTTTGATACTGACCTTAAATCTAAATCGACATAATGACTTTGAGCACTAAGCACACAAAGCCATCTCCTTATTTTTCTATCCAAAATAAAATTACATACTAGCTGAATTTGAAACTATTGCAAAATGTAACGTTATTTAGAAAAATGATGGTTGGCATGCCATGTAAATATACACACACATATGTATATATATACATCATATTTATCCTTATATCTTACATTGTATGATAAATACATATATACAATCATTCACAAGTTGTTGAATTTTCGTTGGTTCTTATGATGCTACAAGACATCAACAAGAAATTTGGAACAATCATAAATCATAATTCTTAGGTCTCCCTCTATGTATATATATAAGTTGATCTTTTTGCATTTTAAGAACAAGCAAAACAACTTTCAACTTTCATTGATCATTTTATTTCCAACTCAAAATTAAAGATGGCATCAAAGCTTAAGATCTTCACCTTACTTGCAGTTGTTTGTGCCACTCTCAACTTATCGATGGCCGGAGATCCCGACATTCTCACGGACTTCATTGCGCCTTCTAATCTCACCGGTCCTCTTAACGGAAACTTCTTCACGTTCACCGGAATGCGAGCTCTCGTTGGGGCACCGTTTCCGGCAGCTTTTAAGGTATTAAAAGCAAGCATGGCTGAATTCCCGGCCCTTAACGGCCAGAGCGTTTCTTACGCGGTTCTCCAGTTTCCAGCAGGGACAGTCAATCCGCCCCACACCCATCCTCGGGCATCCGAGCTATTGTTTCTCCTCATGGGTTCGTTAGAGGTTGGGTTTGTCGACACGACTAATAAGCTGTTCACACAGACGCTGAAACAAGGCGACATCTTTGTGTTCCCCAATAGGGGTGAGTAGGAAAAACCGAAAACCGAACCAAAAACCTAAAAACCGAAAAAACCAAACCGAAAAAACAAAACCGATACAAAAACCATTGGTTTTGGTTCTTAAAATTTCAAAAACCGATTTTTTCGGTTTGGTTCGGTTTTAACCTTCAAAACCGAACCATTAAAACCGAACCGAACCGAAGTCAGGAACCGAACCGTTTACAACCGAACCGAACCAAACCGTTTTCTCTTTACCCTAGTTTTCTAATATCTTATCTTTTACCCTAATATCCCGCCTCTTTTTTTCAGTTTTAGATTTTTACCAAATAATTTCTCAAAATCGTCTAGCCTATGGTTGCTCTGCCTTCTTCCCCCGACTTCTCGACTACAGGCACCAAATCGACCAATCTGACTTCTACATCTACCAAATTGATTGCCAAATAGAGTCTTCTGTCTTGCCACTCCACCAAATCAACCATTCACCAAATCGATTGCCATTCAGCCAGCCATTCAGGTTCAATTATTTGTTCAGATCGACAACATCAACTCAGCAACAGCTTGATTTATGTTCGATTAATTGATTTACTACTTCTTGAATATGTCATTCGTTCATTGTGATTACACATCAATTAATAATTAGTACGTACATTCCTCAATAATCTATTCATGAATATAATTCTCAGGTAAATTGAATGCTACTGTGAATTGGGAACAAATCATTTGAGAAAGTTAGGGATTTAGTTATATGAAGTAAAGTCCCTCCAGAAAGGCAATTGGGTCAAGTTTATTTGTGGTGATAGCTTTGAGGTAATTTTCTTTTTGATGAATTTGAACCTAACCATATTGAAACCAAAAACCGAAAACCGATCAAAAACCAAAACCGACCAAAAACCAAAAACCGAATCAAAAACCGAAAACCGAACCAAAAACCGAACTTAAAACCGAAAACCGAAAACCAAAAAACCGATTGGTTTTGGTTTTGGTTTTTTAAAAACCGAAAATTTCGGTTTGGTTTCGGTTTTACCCCAAAACCGAACCAAACCGAACCGTGCACACCCCTATTCCCCAAGGGACTCGTTCACTTCCAGTTTAACAATGATGCCAAGAATCCGGCTTTGGCCATCTCCGCATTTGGCAGTGCAAATGCTGGGACTGTGTCGGTTCCTACTTCGGTTTTCAACACCACCATCGATAACCAGATCTTGGCGTTGTCGTTCAAAACCGACCTTGCCACCATTCAGAAGATCAAGGCCGGGCTTTCCGGCAAGATTTAGTCCTAATATTTATTTATTTATTTGTGCATCTCCTGCTTATGTTTCTAATCACCATTGTTGTAATTCTTGATTTGATGAATAAAGTTTGATTGAATTTGAAGAGATCATTGTGTATTTTCTTTAAGATTCTCATTTTGGTTTCTTAAAATCAGTTAGGGGCTTGTTTGTTAACAACTTAGTGAGCCTAATGAAACTCACAACTTATCCGATCAAATATATACGATTGTTTGGTAGTGGCTTAATGAAACAAAAGCGGCTCATCTAGTACGCTTTTAGGAGAGAGCTTTATGCAGATAGCCATGTATTTTGAAACATGTCTATCTCAAATAAAAAACTCGCTCTTTTCTTTTTCTCTCTTTTTTTATAAAATAATTTAATAAAATAAAAGGTGTGAGTCGTGTGACTATGTGAATAAGATTGGGTTGAGTATAATTAAGATTGTAGGGAAAGGAAAGGGAACATAATGGAGAATGATGTAACGCTAATATGGCATTGGATAAGGAAAAAGAAGGAAGGAAGTATGACTGATGGCCTAAGCATTTGGTAAACAGTTCCTGAGACGAGAACCTTTATTCTAATTCTTATGTTAAAAAACATATTCTCAAAAGCTTCATTTTGAAGAATGTAACATGTTTTTCATACGATTAAAGTAACATATTACTAATTTATGAGGGAAAACATATTATAACAAACAAAACCACTTTCTTGAAACCAAATTTCTTGTTTGATATGTCTTGTTATAAACACCAAAACAAAATTAATAAATCCCTAAAATAGAATAGAAACAAAATAGTGTCATTTTCATACAATTCCCATTGTAACACAATCAATTTCCTTTCAACTTTTAACATCTACAACCATCATAACTAAAGTTGGGACAAAACCAGCTGCAATCATACAGACACACAGTTGTTTCTTTGAAAGCTCAGATCATTATACAACATCCAACAACACACAAAGCATATACTCTTAACGTTTCTTAGAGACGTCCGTATAGGAATCTTTAAAAAAACCAGTTACTATAAATTAACACCTTATGAAGAACCCAACCCATAAACTTAAAATGGCATCCATGAAAACACTTCTATGCATCGCAATCGTTTCCTTTTCGCTAATTCAAGTAGCGGTCTCCAGTGACCCCGACATCCTAACCGACTACGTCTTACCACCAAACACGACCGTAACAGACCCGAACTACTTCACCTACACCGGGCTGCGCTCGGTTTTCAACGGGACCTACCCGGCAGCTTTTACACCCGTCAAAGCTACGCTAAACGAATTCCCAGGTCTACTTGGCCAAAGTGTTTCCTATGCGGTCCTCGAGTTCCCTGTGGGGTCCCTTAACCCGCTTCACATCCACCCTCGTGCGACCGAGCTTCTGTTTGTGATCGCGGGGTCGCTACAAGTCGGGTTTGTGGACACCACCAACAAGCTTTTCACTCAGAAACTTGAAATTGGTGACATGTTTGTGTTTCCGAAAGGACTTGTTCATTATCAGTATAACTCCAACACTACGGAACCAGCCTTGGCGGTTTCGGCTTTTGGGAGCGCGAGTGCAGGGACGCAGTCGATTGCTAATAGCGTCTTTAATAGTACTATTTTCGAAGGGATTCTAGCTGAATCGTTTAATACTAGTACAGACATTGTTGAAAAGATCGAGTCTGGGCTCAAGGGCTAAAGCTTCAGATGATGATTTTTTGTATGGTTAATCTTGAATATGTTTGCTTTCTTTCCATGAGATTGTTGCTTGAAATATGAAAATAAATGTTTAAAGTGAAATCTATGTTGTAAGAATCAATCGTTTTATTTTATCATCATCTAGGCTATGTTCGACAAACTAGCTAGTAAGCTAGCTTATGACTGATAAGGTAGCTAATGAATAAGATGCATTTGGCAAAAAGCCAAAAACTGGCTGATGAGGTAGCTTATGACTGTAAAATGACAAAAAAATGCATATATAAAAATTGATGGTGTAAAACTTAGCAGAGGTATATTTAAGTCGCGTAGCTTTTCAAAAAGCTAACTTATGGTCCATCCAAACATGTACCTGACTTGTAAGCCGACTTACCGGAATTAACATTAGCTTTGTTACCTTTTTTTTGCTTTTGATATTAGAAGTGCAAAAAATTCAAAAATCTACCATACAGGAATTGAACATTTGATCTTGGCAACAGTATTTGATAAAAAGGACAGGAATGAAGAATTCATGGCATACATAGATGGGGGAAATCAAGCACATAGAGAAGTAGAAACACACGGTTTGGTTTGAATGTGTCATAAGATGGAACACGTGCCAACTGCAGCCGCAACACCGGCATGGGCACCGGCTTGGGCACCGGCATAGGCACCAATATGGACAGCTGCCTCCAATGCTTGAAAAGCTAACTTCCATCGTTGCTGCAAAAGAATGGGAATGGATCAAGAGACGGAATCGGTAAAATAAACATCAAATGCTTAAAGTTTCTGATTAGAAAAGACTAAGTCTAAGTCACATAGAAAACAATTGCGATAACTTGAGGTACAACAAGCGCGCCCCCATCGGTGCTCATAAGGCCTTCCGTAGCACAAGATTTTGAACCTTCAACATTTCACTGCCACATCATTGTTCCACTATCCTACTCTCAAATCCTCACCATCTTTTAAATCCCGTACCACAGACCTTTCATACCCACCTCCTCCTAAGCTTACCATTTTTTAAATTAATTTAAATATAATATACATAGAAGAGAAAGAAGGAAGGAGGGAGGGACAGGTTTCGAAACCCGCCTACAAACCCGTGGCTTGAACCGACTAGGGGTGCGCCACATACGGGCTAAACCCGTTGAAAAATCCCCATACCCGGGTTCTTGTAATAGTTTCCTTTTCAGTTATATAATAGTTTAAATAAATAAAAATTGTATTATAAATAAGAAGAGGGAAGTGAGGTTTTTGTAACAACTTCCATTGTAGAGTTTTAAGGAGGTTTTTGGTTTGTTGAGATAACAATAACGTGGTAAGAAAAAATATGGTAAGTGAGGTTCTTGAGCCACCAAAAAGAGAGAAATAAGATCGATTAGCATAAAATTAGAGTTGTAGAACTCACTCGTTCTGGTAGGACATATGTTTGGTGGTAAACAGGAGCGATCGGAGGATATAAATTGCATTGGCTGGGGATCGGAGACTGATTCCAAGCGTTCGGGGCATATTGACTCCACTGACAGTGGTTGGCATTCGCCGAAGAAGATGGGTAATGTGAAACCAATTGAGATGGTCTAGACTTCGCCTAACAAACAATTGTCAATAAATGAATCATTATGTTATCATCATAAATTTGTATCAAAATAATTATTACTGATAAAAAAAATTTATCGAAAATAATGATTTAGTATCTACATACCGTGCTTAAATTTGCCTTGCGCATCACTTCAAGCAATGAATAATTATCCACATATCGAGACAAACCGTTATGAGTGTGATCACATCTTTGTGCGGTATAACACGGGAGGCAAAGATGGACCGACGACACTCCACCTCCATCTTCCAAACACCCGACACACGTAAAATATGTATTTGGAATGAACATTTTACATTTATCACAAAATGGCCTCCCGCTCTTGAGTATATAGTAGAGCGTCATTACTTCGTAGAAATCCAATGTGCCATTACCGTCAAGATCGAGTTGTCTGAAAAAAGACAATCTTGTTATTTGAGAATAACCTTCGTCAATTAGGAACTCTATGAACTCTTTTTGGTCTATCTTCCCATCCCCATCATGATCCATGGCATAAAAGAAGTCTCGAGCCAACTTCTGATGCTCGTTCGAGCTTTTTTCGTAATAAGCCTTTGCTATCTCCATAAGCTCTTCCATCTCGTATTGTGCTTGTTTTGATTGGTGAAGGTTGTGATGTATATGTATAAATCCATTCGCAATTTGGATACTAAATAGAGGTGTTGACTTGTGACTTTGGAAGACTACTCATTAAATTAAGTACTTTTTTTTCTTCAATTTAATGGTATTTGGTTTGGATTAGAAAAAATAGCAAATTGTAACATAA
The DNA here is from genome assembly GCA_030169165.1 of Centaurea solstitialis. NCBI lineage: Eukaryota > Viridiplantae > Streptophyta > Magnoliopsida > Asterales > Asteraceae > Centaurea > Centaurea solstitialis. The sequence goes on from CM058046.1 coordinate 8,883,276, forward strand.
ATATCTAAAAACATAAGATAAATGTCCAAAAAATTCAATTAAAGGAACGTACATACATTATATGTGCTCTAAAAGAATTATACACTTTAATTTCTCAAGAAAATGGGTACTCACCCGAAAGTCAAAAATTTGACCCACTTCAACTAGTTATCATGTTGTACACGTAGCATAATAACTTAATTTAAATAAAATGACTAATTGTTGAAAAATGTAACATAAATGTTCAAAAAATCTAATCAATGGATATTACATTGTGGTTGTGCCCTAATTTTTTTTTCCCGTTTTAATTTCTCAAAAAAAATGTACATACCTGTAACTCAAAATTTGACATTTCATGATGTTTTAACGGATGATCCAGGTAACCGATTACTAATACCTTTTTTTAGCTAAAATGTATAATCCTTATAAAAGATGTACTTTCCCTAATTAAACTTTTTGGATATTTATGTTAATTTTTTTTGGCAATTTTTCCTAAAGGAAAAAAAATTATGGTCCCAAGACATTTATTAATATTTTGGTTTTCAATCATACGGTCCATATTGACTTGGTCAGTTGATTCAAATTTTTATTCCAAAGGAAAAATATACTTCGCAAAGATTAAATACAAAACTTTCTTAATTAGTGTTTGGTATTGCTTTTAGAAACAAGTTATGTATACATAAAAAGTATTTCTATCTCTTTAAAAAAAATGGATTATCTTAAAATAAATTATTTGATTATTGAGAAAGTCATAAATACTCTCATCATCCAAATACTCAAAACAACTTATATCCTTTTCAATAATGAAATAAGTTGTTTTCAAATAAGTTGAATTTCGTGTGATCAACCATGATAAATTTTTATAGGTTAAGTCATCGTAACTTTGAAAGCCCTTAAGGCCGTGAGTAACGGCATGCTAGGTTGAACGGCTTCCAACCCGCCTCTGGCTGGGCGGGCTGCCGGTACGCCGGCAGCGGCTTGGGCGGGTTGGAAGCGGGAGCGGTCTCCTGAAGCCGATTGTGGTGTGAGAAGCCGCTGTGTGTTGTATGTGTGTGTGTTGTGTGTGTGGTGTACAAGAGGGGTAGAAGGGTTGGGTACTAATTAGAGAGGGTTCTAAATAATTAAACTTAGGTTTAAAAAACTGATATAGAACTTAATGCAGCAGCGAGGTTGGAAAGATTGTCTACGGGTAGCCTTAACTAATCTCAAGTATACACCTACTCAAAATAATTTCAGCATCCACCATTGGCAATTTGGCATTGATTCGTCCCATCATACGACATCGTACACCTGCCATTTACATATATATGGTGGGAAACACTTTATTATTTGCCAGAGTATTAATTAGCATACATGGATTGCAGAGCTGTTCATGGGCGGTACGGCCTGCTAAGCCCGGTCCATTCACTTGTTAGAAAAGCGGGCTTGAACAATTATTGTTGAAAAGATGGACAGACTTGGACAATGGAAAAAGAATTCGGACAAACCCGTCCGGCCCGTTATACTTTTATAGTTCATTTAAAATTTATATATAATTAATAACTTAATGGTTTTTATCAAAAAACATTGAGAAGTAACTTTGGATTTAATAATTTCATGTATTTTTATAAATTGTTAGAGAGTTTTTTCGTTCGAGGAAGTAATTGGATTGTTTCGAGCGGAACGAATGCGGCTAGAAAATGTTCATAGTTCTTTACATTTTATTTTTATGCTAAAAATATTTACTTAATTTAAATGATTTATGTAATTTAAAACTATATATTATTTTTGTTTATTAAATGTAAAAAAAATAAGCCCGTTAGCCCATGGACAAGCCCGTAAGCCCGGTAAAACGGGTTTGGCCTTTCTATATTAAGCCCGTTGAACAAAAATACATAGTCATTTTCATACAATTTCATACAATTTGTCCATTGTAACACAATCATTTTCGTTTCAACGTTAAGCAAGATGACGTTAATTAGGAACTGTCAAAGCACTTGTGGCTATGGTTCACCTTCTTGAGACAAAACCAGCTGAATGTATCAATGAACACCTACAACCATCATGATCTTGGGACAAAACCAGCTGCAAGTATACAAGACACACCATTTCTTAGGGACGTCCATATGGGAATCTTTAAAAACCGGTTACTATAAATTTGTTGGAATATTGGGTATTGTCCAACGGTACAATCCATTTGAGAACCTACCTTTTGAATAGGGGTTAGCTTCTTAGCTGTTAGCCTTATCTAGCTTTATTTCTTTTTTACGGCAATAAACTCACATAGCATCCGCGGTATCCGGGCAACCAATTGGGCAGCACGGACTAATCCGCGGCGACTTGGGCCAGTCCACATAGACTGGATCCATCCAGGCACGACTAAGCCCGACCTGTGGCCGAACCCGCATGCCCATAGACTGGCATGCCCGTTACCTGGACCCGAAGGCCGGCCCAAAGTCTGGGTATCGCCGAAGTGCTACTCCCATGGTTTGAACTTGAGACCAATGGATACCATCCACTAGCCCCAAGCCTTTTGCCACTTGAGCTACACCTCTTTGATCCTTATCTAGCTTTATTTTGGAAGCTTTTTCTGTCTGTAAGGATTCTCTATAAAAGCCAGTAACTTTATTGAATAATAAACAAGCTTTTCAGTAAACTCTCTTGTACTATGCTCCTTTTCAATTTAATAGTACTATTTATGAAGGGACTCTAGCTGAATCATTTAATACTAGTGCAGACATTGTTGAAAAGATCGAGTCTGGTGGGCTCAAGGGGCTAAAGCTTCAGATAATGATGATTTTTTGTATGGTTAATCTTGAATATGTTTGTTTTCTTTCCATGAGATTGTTGCTTGAAATATGAAAATCATTTATATATATTAAAAGAAGAACCTCATATAATGACTTGGCACAATGAGAAAGCTTCATTGTTATTTTTCTAATTTCCTATAATTTTGATAAATTTTTTTACAAGTGGTTGTAGTTGGTGAAAAGATAGAAGTTAGTGTAGTTTTGTTTATCCCACATTGGTAGGAAGATGAAACTTTGAAAACTAAAGATGTGTATTTAAAGGGTTGATAGGTATTGTTGGAAAATGTGAATGGTGTTGGTTAATTGTAGCTAAACCCAAGTTTTCACCAATTGTTTAGATTGTTGTGGAATCTTATTTGTCCCACATTTGTGGCAAAAGTAAAAAGTTGGAAGTAGAAGTGATTATATAAGGAACAAGATAGATATGGTTTGAATGTTCATCCAATCTTTGATATTTTTTTGGGTTTGATAGTTAATTTTTTATTTACATGATAAAATATTCATGTAATTGAAAATATTTTATTTTTTATTTGATATAAATTTGAATTCAATGAATATTCATCCTAATTTTAATTCATTTGTGGATTAAATAGTTATATTTTATTTACATGACAAAACATGTCATGTAATAGCTAAATATTTTTGTTTAGATATATATAACCTAAATTTATATGAAAGAATCAAAATGTCAATAAATAAATGAAAAAACTTTTAGTTGATAACTTTTGATTTCTTTTCTAAAATAGGTTGAAGTTAATGGATAGATGGAAGATTAATGGTGGTTTGGTTGTCCTACATTGGTAGGAAGATGAAGAAAAAAAGAAAAGAAATGATGTGTATATAATGGGTTGAATTGTGTTGTTAGAAATTGTGAAATGATGTTATCTAAATATAGCTAAACCAATTTTAATATATAAACAAATTAATTTTATATTAGTTTTTTTTTTCAAAACGATTTCAAACGAAAATCAACAACTTAGGAGAATTGAGGTGACACCATACGAAACAAACATTCACCAATTGTTTGGATTGTTGTGAAATCTTTTTTGTCCCACATTGGTGGCAAAATGAAAAGTTGAAAGCATAAGTGATTATATAAAGGACAAAATATGGTTTGAATGTTCATCCAACCTTTGATTCTTTTTTCGGTTTGATAGTTAATTTTTTATTTACATGATAAAATATTTTATGTAATTGAAAATATTTTGTTTTTTATTTGATATATAAATTTGAACTAAATGAATGTTCATCCTAATTTTAATCCATTTTTAGATTAAATAGTTATATTTTATTTACATGACAAAACATGTCATGTAATAGTTAAACATTTCAATTTAGTTTTATATAAACTAAATTTATATGAAAGAATCATAATATCAATATATAAAGAAAAAACTTATAGATGATAACATGACACAATGAAAACAAATATTCATTAAATTATGAACTGCAATAAATTCTTTATTGTCCCACATTGGTGAAAAATGTGAAAAGTAAGATGTTTAAGTGAGTATATAAAGAATAAGATTTGTTTTGAATGTTCATCTAAATTTCGATCCATTTATTGGGTTAGATAGCTATCTTTTATTTACATAACAAAATATTTAATGTAATAGTTAAACATTTCGTTGTCGTTTTATATGTATGTCTCTCGAATCAAGTATCCATCAAGTGGTAAATTTTGGTGAAAAGATAAAAAATTAGTATAGTTTTGCTTATCCCACGTTGGTAGGAAAATGAAACTTTGAAAAGTAAAGATGTGTAATTAAATGGTGGATTGATATTGTTGGACAATGTGAAATGGTGTTGGTTAATTGTAGTTTAACCCAAGTTTAATAGTTAGATGAGAAACAAACATTCACCAATTGTTGGATTGTGATGAAATCTTCTTTGTCCCACATTGGTGGCAAAAGTAAAAAGTTGGAAGTAGAAGTGATTATATAAATGATAAGATATGAATGATCATCCAACATTTCATCCATTTTTTGGTTTGATAGTTATTTTCAATGAATGTTCATCTTAATTTGATTTATTTTTAGATTAAAAATAGTTCTATTTTATTTACATGGCAAAACATGTAATGTAATATTTGAACATTTCATTTTAGCTTTATATAAACTAAATTTAGAATTTTATATATATAAAAGCAACAAACCTAGGAGAAGTGAGGTGACACCATGAGAAGCAAGCATCTGCGAATTGTTGGATTGTGGTAAAATCTTTTTTGTCCCATGATGCGGTAAATATTAACTATAAAAAGCGTAACAAGTTTTAACCTCTAATGCCTAACCACCTATTACCACATTCACAGGCAAGCGTACCTGATCGATAGCAATATAGCGTAGGAAAGTCCAGGTATCGTATCTACCACTGGGAACGGTCAAGTAACAGACTGGTAATCCTATTAGTTTAATTAATCTAAGGCTATGGGGGGTTTTTGAGAAAATGATTTGAAAACTAAATTAACAACTAAAGAACTAGAAAGCAGAATAAAAACTGATTTAACAATAATAAAGAAAACAGTAGCACTTATCATGGCATAGTGAATCCCCAAGTGGATAATTAAGTTACATAAAAGTATGATTGATTTGGCTATTGTAAGGATTTAAGTCTGGGACACCCTAACATGCAGATAATATGATTGTCAACTAGAATGGTCCTCCTAGTCCCAATACCTAGGCTGATTGTCAGACAACCTAAATATCAGTCACCCAATCCTATCTCAACTAACCGGTGTTTTACAATCTAGTTTCTCTCGGTCCAAGAAACCACTTAACCTAATTCTCCGAGGTCTCGAAGGATAAGTCAAGAGAGGTTGATTAACCCAATGGAGTCTACTTTTTTGGTCCAAAAGCAAACCCAACCAACGAGTTCAAACACACGAAATAGCAGGAATCAAATTGGAATCATAAAACCACATTCAATTAACCAAAATAAATCAATAATCATTAAAACCATAAAATCATATCCACATGGTTCATCTACCACGATAAGTACTACATAGAAAACTACTCACTACTCATAGCTAGGAAAACAGAATAAGTATAGATAAAGACAGACATTCTACCGACCATACAGCTACAGATGATTAATCGAGTATCCGTATCGGCGCAGCGTCTCCTCTCTCCACACTTGATTCTCCCTCCAAACCACTAACCAACTGGTACAACTGACCCTTTTACTGTATTTTTCTGTCTAAGAATGCATATGGAACTGAAGGCTGAGAAGAGTATTTAAAAGAAGGTCCGGAAGCTGTTTCGCGTTCGCCAAGTAGGCGTTCGCGGCGCGAAACACTTAAAAACCCTACTCCTTATATTTTTGGCAAATTCTGGAATCTTCTTGTGAGTGCAAATGCCAATTTCGCGGCGCTAAACTTCATCTTCGCGGCGCTAAGTTGATAAAAAGCAGGAACCTTCTCGAATATCAGTCTTGGCGGCGCCAAAACCTTCACTTCACGATCGCTAAAACTTCCTGTTTTGTACTTTTCCAACTTTCGCACAATTTCGCCTATTTTCCGCACCTTTTAGCTCCGTGTTCTCCAATACCTTCAAAAGTAACAAACATACCAATTCGTGAGTAATTAGGTGAGAATCAAGTGATAAACGGGGTAAATTCAACCAATTAAGCACCACCAAAACATGTATAATTTTGGTGTTATCAAAATCCCCACACTTAAGCTTTGATTGTCTTCAATCAAAAGACTGAAAGATAAGAAAGATGACACCAAAATTATCTCCACCCAAGATCATCCAAGAAGACAAAGAATTCTCACATAGTCAGACACAAAGACAAGACATATCAAGCAATCGAATACCAAGGTGGACCTTTTACCCTCACATAGTATGAATAATAATCTGAAGTGTATCTCTCGGGGGTAAAAGTGTAAAAAGTGATCTCACCAATACTCGACCAATTCCCTCATGCATAAGTTTGGCACTGAATCTAATCTCCACCACTGAGAAGTTGTCAACCGTCAAGAGGACTTAGGGGTTGTAATGTTAGGCTAAGGTTAAGGGTAGGATAAAGGATATATGAGTGGCTAAGGATATTGCAACAAAAACTTGAAAACTAAATTTGTAATGATCCAAACAGTAAAGCACAAAATCTGATTCTCAAACAGTGAAACTATCGGGATGAGCATATCTCTCTCTCTTTTTTTTTTTTTTTTTAAGAATCGGCCTAAGCCTATGGCTTATTTGTGGCACAAATTCTTTTTCACACTTTTAAGCTCACTTGACTCTTTTGATATTTTCTTTTCTTTTCTTTGAGTCTCATCTTTTCTTTTTCTTTCTTTTCTCTTTTTCAAAGCAGCAACTATGTTGCTTTTGGCTCTTCTCTCATGCTCTTATCAATCCCATAAAAACTATCAGATTTTTGAAAAACTGGATCAAACATCTCAAGTATCAAATTTAAGTTACGGCCAAAAGATAGATAAAACAATTAGGCTCAAGGGTATATGGTGAATTGGGTAAAGAAACGAAAGGCTAAGGCTCAAAAAATGGTTTCAAGGGTGAAAGTGTTATAAGTGAACACCTTTTCAGAAATTGGCTAGGCAAATTAAATAACCCTATGATGAGGTTATCTAACGAAGGCTAAAAGGGTTAGAAACGAAGGCCTCTATCAGTGCAATGGTGATAAATACTTCTCTTATGTGGTCTCGACAAGAATTCTAGTGACAAGTTCTACCTTGGGTCAAAGTCGGTATTCCTCACACAAATGAATTAATTAGGCTCAATCTCTCAAAGGAATCGGGTGAGGCACTCATGGTAATCAGTATTCCAAGGTATTCTCCTACTCAAACAGTCTCATCTCATGTCCTTCTAAACAAGCAACTCAGTCTCAAAAACAATCTCAGATTTTGAAAAAAATTGGGGTCAAACTTCAAAGCTTTCAAAAATTTGAAAAACGACAATCACAAGCATAAAGTGTACCCAATAAGCAAGCAGACAAGTCAACATAACCCCCTCCCCACACTTAAAATTTGCAGTGTCCTCAATGCAACAGTTAAAACAATTAAGGAGTAATTGGGAAAAAGAGAAACTTCCCGGGTTATTTGACTTGTTCTGATCTGAGAGAGATTATTCCGGAAATCGTACCCGATGCAGAATCATAAACAGCTGTATCTAAAAATAAAAAGAAAAATAAAAGGTAAAAAGAACAAAATAAAATAAACCAAACTAAGCAAACAATTAAAATCCTAAATAATCCAAACAAAAAATAAAAAAATAAAAAGAGTAGCAAGTCAACCACAAACAAAAAAAAATTGTTTAGACAACCATATCGAATAGAGAGATAAAAGAGAGATCAATAGGGGCCTCGGGGTTGGTTACGCCAATCCTCGAAAGTGGGATAACCGGGCGGTGCATCGTCGGAGAATGGCCAAAACTGCGATGCAGCAAAAGGAGTCGCAGGTGCAACACCAAATTGGGAGGCCATTCGGTTCATCAATCCACTTTGCCAGTTGGCTTGGTGGAGAGCCTCCGTGGTGTTATACTCCATATGCTGATGATGTCGGCCATAAGTAAGCTGCATCTCCGATAAACGATTACTCAGGTCTTCATAACCCGAGTGCCCCGCTTCATCTGTCGGTTGTTCGTCCTCGTTCGCCCCGCTCGCTTCACCGGTTTCTTGGGTACTCCTCGTCCTCCTTCTTGGCTCGTGTGTTTGTGGATAAGGGATCCACGTGAACTGATCTCCGCCAACCAAGTGATCTACCGCAGCTGCCCCCATTCCTCGGAGTTGCTCCATGTCGATCAAACCCATCTCCCGAGGCTCGTCATCGAGGCAATAGCATCATCGGTTAGAACCCCGTAATGCCTAGCCAAACGGGTGACATATTGGCCACCGGCCATCCGGCTACCCTCGCGATAACCGCCTCCCTTCATGAGTTGCATGGCGACGATATAGGGAGCGTTCGGGTATTTGTCATCCGTGGTGAGTTGCTCGAGAAGCCAAAGATCATAAGTCGAGATCTTCTCCTCACTCGAGGAACGTGCATTGACCGCATTAACAAGCATCCGATGATAGAGTCGGTCCGAAGAAGAGAGAGAAGGCTTTTGACCTTGAGATTGCCACCATAGTTGCCACTTCCGAGAACTGCCCAAGATAAACTGGGATCGAAGTCGTCCGACCTCTTTCCGCTGGCGAACATGTACTCCATGAATCCGGGAGCCTCCACCTCGGCTTGGGTATATATCCCCAAAGCCACCGCCAAGTCGACCAAAGAGATCGAATGCCAAACACCACCGAGTCGAAAACTCATGCACGGCTGGTAAAACTCATCGAGGGCTTTCTCTTCCTCAAACCGAAATGTAGCCACGAACTCCAGAATGAGCTCTCGGTAAAGGGTCTCGGCAAAATCAAAGATGTGCTCCCAAGCATGGCAAATAAAGTATTCGGAGCCTTCCTCATCGTACGCATGCTTCTCCAATTTGGCTCCGATCTCATTTCTCATGCCCATAACTTGGAGAAGATCCCAATCTACTCTCCTCGGGACCAGGATTTGACGGGACGCGAGTCGGTCGACAATCTTTCGGTAATGCTCACGCCTTCGATCATTCAACGTTGGATCGTTCCCAAAATAGGTGAAGACGTGACCTCCACCCGGCACACGAAAATTAGGGACTGATGAGGTTGACGAACGAGTTCTTTGTCTCTACAAAATCCAAACAAACAATGTCTTAGTCCAAGTGTATCCAATATGATCAAGACAAAGTTCATATCATTCAAACCAATGAGACAAAATTCCAAGGCTAACAATTCAAGCTAAACGATACATGTATTGCGATTCAAAATGAATGGGGATGTGTAACATCCCCACACTTGAGCTTTTAGCCAAGGTTCCACTAACACAATCTAGTAAAATCAAAAGATGGGGATTTTGGATGCAAAATCCCCACACTTAGCATTCAAGCACAATCCAACTAAATTCAATAACCCATTAACTAGCATGCTATAATGAAATCGCACTCTAAGAACGAAGCATGCATCAATCAAGAATTCTAACCATCAATGGTGCACTCTAGAACAATTCCAATTCCATACAATTCACCATTGAAGGTCCAACAAGCTAGATTCAACAAGCAAAACACATGCCAAAACTATTTTTCCATCAAAAATCATAGCATGCAATCCAAATCAACAATTAATTACACAATGGGGTTTCAATTCAAGATAGAATCTATGAAAACCTAGAACCACCATTGTTGCCCCAAATCATGAATTCACTATACCAAATCGAGCTTAACCAACGAAATCAAGTTAGGAAACATACCTTTTGTGCCATTGTGGATGAAATTGAAGCTTAAGATTTTCGAACTTGGCAAGGACGTGAGAGGATTTCGCGGCGCCGAGAGAGAAATTAGGTTTTTGTGTTTTGAAAAAGTGAAAAATGAGGGTTTAAAAACCGTCAGGGCCGACTTCGCGTCGCTAAGCCTAAGGCTTCGCGTTGCGAAGAGGCGGTTTCCAAAAATTCAAAATTGTAAAATCGATTCTCGCGTCGCCAAACATACCACTTCGCGTCGCCAAGTTCAAAAATTTTACCTGATGTTGGTCTGGACAGACTTCGCGTCGCCAAACTAAAGGTTTGGCGTTCGCGAAATCTTTCTGTTTCCACCTTTTGAAAAATTCCGATTCGTGTCGGTTTTCGTCGATTTTGGCTTCTATCCCTTCTGAATGGTTACCTAATCAATACAAAACAAAAACATTAGTAAAAACTCACACGAAAAACACTAAAACTGAAAATAACGAAAAATGCTCGGGTTGCCTCCCGAGAAGCGCTTCATTTTTGACTGGGTCTAGAGCTCGACTCCGCTTTCGGCTCATTTCTTGGCTCGTCGGGCTGACGAACCCCTTTTCTTTCGATGTTCCTTCTTGGAGGGTCCCGGATTGGTAGATATCTCCTTTGGTTGTATCGGATTCGGGTAGTCCTCCGTCTTCTTTCGGCCCATTTGTTCATGAGGTGGCAGTGGGCGGTTCGGGGCCTTCTTATAGGTAAGAGAAGGATCTTCATAAGGCTCATCGAGATGTCTAACCGGCTCTCCGTTGGGATCAAAGTACAAACGGTTTTCTCCATACCCCATGCTCGTAACTTGATTTCGCATGTCCGTATTAACTTGGGCGGTATGCAGAAAAGCTCTCCCGAGAATGATAGGGATCTCCGTGTCCTTCGGGAGGTTGGCTATGATAAAGTCCGTATAGTAGACGAAATTTCCGATTCGAATCGGAACTGCTTCCGCTATCCCCAACGGTTTGGTCATGTACCCGTTCACTCCTCGATATTGATAATTTGTCGGCTCGATCTTCTTGATACCCATTTTCCTACAAAAACAAGAAGGCATCATGTTAAGTGCGGCACCTGAATCAATTAAAGCAAGACCTTTGTATTTAGAACAAGAAATAGGTAAACTGTAACTTCCCGGGTCATGCTTGATTGGTGCGATATAGATGAGCTCTTCCTTGTCCGGTTTCTCTTTCTCCTTCTCTTTTCCTTTCTTTTCTTTCTTTGGTATCACGAACTCCGCGTATCCACCTTGCTTTCCATCCTCATCCTCGTTCTCGTTATCACTTGATGTGTCCGAATCATTAAGCTTAAGATGCTCGAACGAGATTGTGAACCCCTCCGAATCGTAATCCGTAGCATAGTCGGGCTCACTTTCACTGTCGCTATCCACGTACTTTTTGTTGTAAATATCTGTCCATGCCTTCTTTGACTTCGTTCCGGCCATCATGAGCATCGACTTTGCGTTTTCCACCTTTGGATTGACTTGGGTTTGCGTCGGAAGTTCTCCTTGGGTCCTCTCGGCTAATGTTTGAGCAATGCGTCCAACCTGCAATTCCAAATTTTGAATTATGCTCTGATGGTTACGCAAATATGACCCTACCTCATCATTGATTTTCTTTTGCGCGTCCATGAACTGGATGAGTCGGTCCTCGATAGAAATGCGTGGCTCTCCCTCCGTGCGTTGGTTCGGTTGATTTGGTGCAAAGAATCCGGGAAGTCGTGGATTGAAGTTACGGTTGTTGTTCCACCTCCCTTGGTAATCGCCCCGGTTAAGATAATTAACTTCCTCCGGTGTCATCATCGGGCGATTCGGACAATCCTTAGTCAAATGTGGACCTTTGCACTCCTCGCATCCAACCTGCAAAGCATGAACAGATTTAATTAGTTCATCTATTTTTCGTTCAAATTTTACCTGTTGGTTTTTCACAGCAGCTATTTCATCCGATGGATCAAAATCGGTTGAGATTTTCCCAGCCATTCTTGGAATTTGTAAGCGCTTGTCCGTCCTCCAATCTATGTTGTGTATGAGCATGTCTTCGAGGAGCTTATAACCTTCCGTGGGTGTTTTATACATGAAGACACCTCCAGCAGATGAATCTAATGTAGCACGTGAAGAGTAAGCAAGCCCACTGTAGAAAGTTTGGACTTGTTCGCTCTTAGTCAATCCGTGACTCGGGCACGAATTTAGAAGGTGTTTGAAACGCTCCCATGCTTCGGATATGGTCTCCCCATCATCTTGTTGGAAGGATCGGATGTCGGCTTTCAACTTGTCGACCTTAGATGGTGGAAAAAATCGGGAAAGGAAATTGGAACGCAGTCCTTCCCAAGTAGTGATCGAGCTTGGCTCTAACGAACGCAGCCAAGCTCTAGCTTCTCCGGCGAGTGTGAGAGGAAAGACTCGGAGACGAATCGCATCATCTCGGCCTTCCTCGGTTTTGAACAGATCACAGATATCCACGAAGTTCTCCAAATGCACGATAGGATTGCTATCATTTTTCCCGTCGAAGGTAAGGTCCTTGATCATGTGAAGGAGCTTCCCCGGGATTTCCTTGTTTAGATTCGGCTTCGTGATCGGATTCGTGGGAACAATTGGAGCGGCCCTCCTGGCGGTCCACATCGGTGCTTCTTCTCCCATCTTAAAAATCAAAGCTCTCGGGCGAACTTTGTTGGCTCTCGTCTTTTTGTTTCTTTTTCTGAATTCCCTCTCCGGTTCCTCAAACGGCTCTAACAAATTTGCCGTGACTGAAACCACAACAAACAGTTACGGGCAACTTGCGGGAAACAAAGAGATAATAATAATTATAATAAATAAAGAAAAACTAAAAAGCAAAAACTTGCAAGGGATGTAATCCCTCACAAGGATCGATTAACAAAACTAACAAAGATTAAAAGTCTAAATACTACCGTTCCCCGGCAACGGCGCCAAAAACTTGATGCGGTAAATATTAACTATAAAAAGCGTAACAAGTTTTAACCTCTAATGCCTAACCACCTATTACCACATTCACAGGCAAGCGTACCTGATCGATAGCAATATAGCGTAGGAAAGTCCAGGTATCGTATCTACCACTGGGAACGGTCAAGTAACAGACTGGTAATCCTATTAGTTTAATTAATCTAAGGCTATGGGGGGTTTTTGAGAAAATGATTTGAAAACTAAATTAACAACTAAAGAACTAGAAAGCAGAATAAAAACTGATTTAACAATAATAAAGAAAACAGTAGCACTTATCATGGCATAGTGAATCCCCAAGTGGATAATTAAGTTACATAAAAGTATGATTGATTTGGCTATTGTAAGGATTTAAGTCTGGGACACCCTAACATGCAGATAATATGATTGTCAACTAGAATGGTCCTCCTAGTCCCAATACCTAGGCTGATTGTCAGACAACCTAAATATCAGTCACCCAATCCTATCTCAACTAACCGGTGTTTTACAATCTAGTTTCTCTCGGTCCAAGAAACCACTTAACCTAATTCTCCGAGGTCTCGAAGGATAAGTCAAGAGAGGTTGATTAACCCAATGGAGTCTACTTTTTTGGTCCAAAAGCAAACCCAACCAACGAGTTCAAACACACGAAATAGCAGGAATCAAATTGGAATCATAAAACCACATTCAATTAACCAAAATAAATCAATAATCATTAAAACCATAAAATCATATCCACATGGTTCATCTACCACGATAAGTACTACATAGAAAACTACTCACTACTCATAGCTAGGAAAACAGAATAAGTATAGATAAAGACAGACATTCTACCGACCATACAGCTACAGATGATTAATCGAGTATCCGTATCGGCGCAGCGTCTCCTCTCTCCACACTTGATTCTCCCTCCAAACCACTAACCAACTGGTACAACTGACCCTTTTACTGTATTTTTCTGTCTAAGAATGCATATGGAACTGAAGGCTGAGAAGAGTATTTAAAAGAAGGTCCGGAAGCTGTTTCGCGTTCGCCAAGTAGGCGTTCGCGGCGCGAAACACTTAAAAACCCTACTCCTTATATTTTTGGCAAATTCTGGAATCTTCTTGTGAGTGCAAATGCCAATTTCGCGGCGCTAAACTTCATCTTCGCGGCGCTAAGTTGATAAAAAGCAGGAACCTTCTCGAATATCAGTCTTGGCGGCGCCAAAACCTTCACTTCACGATCGCTAAAACTTCCTGTTTTGTACTTTTCCAACTTTCGCACAATTTCGCCTATTTTCCGCACTTTTTAGCTCCGTGTTCTCCAATACCTTCAAAAGTAACAAACATACCAATTCGTGAGTAATTAGGTGAGAATCAAGTGATAAACGGGGTAAATTCAACCAATTAAGCACCACCAAAACATGTATAATTTTGGTGTTATCATCCCACATTGGTGGCAAGAGTAAAAAGTTGGAAGTAAATGTGATTAAATAAATGATAAGATAGGGTTTGAATGTTCATCAACCTTTGATCCATTTTAAGGTAACATTTAGATGACAACTCTTGATTATATAAATGATAGTTACTTTTTATTCAGATGACAAAATATTTCATGTAATAGTTAAATATTTTATTTGATATATTAAAGTTACATTCAAATGAATGTTCATCTTAACTTTAATCTATTTTTGGATTTGGATTAAATAGTAATAATTTATTTACATGACAAAACACTTCCGGTAGTAGTATAACATTTCATTTTAGTTTTATATAAACTAAATTATATGAAAATTTTAAAATATCAATATATAAATAAAAGCTTTTAGATGATATAACATGACACAATAAAAACAAAGTATTCATCAAATGATGAATTGTAATATATTTTTTTTGTCCCACATTGGTGAAAAATGTGAAAAGGTTAGAAGTTAAGTGAGTATATAAAGAATAAGATGTTTCTTGAATGTTCATCCAAATTTTGATCCATTTATTGGGTTAGATAGCTATATTTTTATTCACATAACATTTAATGTAATAGTTAAACATTTCATTTTCATTTTATATGATGTATTGCCAACAAAATCGTAAAATTTGGTAAAATATTAATTGTCCTATGTTTGTGACAAAAGTGAAAAGTTGGATGTTAAGTGAGTATATAAATGATAAGATATGACTTAAATGTTCATGCAAATTTTGAGATTTAATATTGAAAGTATAAGAATCTTTGATGTAGCATCACCAAACTTCAAGATGTCTTTTTTGAATGGTTATGTTTATTTTTTTCATTTTACTTTGAGAAAAGTAATCCATGTATGCATTTTTGTTGGAAATTGGATTTTAAAGTGTCTTAATTTAATTAAGGTCTTATTTATGTTCCCTACATTTTTTAAAAATTTTAATACAAAGCTACATTAGAAGTGGTTGTATTGCTGTTATGAATGACTTCAATCATCATTCTTTATTTACTTCATTGAATCTAAAGTAATAGAGTTTATTTGATGGTGTATCTTTTTGATATGTTAATGAAGTTCAACATGGTGTATGTAAGTATGTTCAACATATTTAAGAAGGTTTTAGGTATTGTTGAAGTTCTATTCTTATTTTTAGACCGAAAAAATAAAACTTGAATGAGTCAATTATTGTTAATGTATAATCCATGTTATTATCTATTTCATCTGTATTTTATTATTTGTGTTGTGTAATTTTTTTGGGTTTTTGCTAATTCATTTACAATATTATAGGCTGATATGACAGAAGTACAACATCATGATCGTTTTATCTCTAATGATGTAAACCTTTAACAACTTTCCCGCCATCGCGCGAGCGTGGTGCAACACACTAGTAAATGTTTAAAGTGAAATATATGTTGCAAGAATCAATCCTTTTCTTTTTTAAAGGGTATCTTAAGCTATGTCTAGACTAATCCCGACAATTTATGACTCTAAGGCCATCCTTAACCGTACCCATCATACCACCAATACCAGCTGCCACCTCAGCGCCACATCAGCTTTACCAACACCATACCATACCATCCTTAACCGTACCAATTCCACACATCTCTAAATAATTAATTAAAAAAATAAAAAAAAAGAAGAGAGAGAAAGAAGAGAGAGATAGAGAGAAAGGAGAGAGAGGGGGTTGGGGTTGGGGGTGGGGGTGGGGGTGGGGTGGCTTTCTTCAACCGACATGGGGGTGCCGGTCCCCTTCCCTGCCCGTGTGGTACCGCCAGGGCACGGTGGTGTTGCCGCCCATACCGGTTCGGTACCGGCCCATTGCGGATGGCCTAAGACACCAGCGGGCCCTAACTCACTGGCCACAATTGATTTTTTTTTTTGAAAGGGTATCCGAGGCTTTTCCCCGACTATTCCCGACAAGGTTCACTGACATCTAAAGCATGCTGCGGTGCTGCCCTGAGTTAATCCCTCAGTGGCCACAATCTGGAAGCACCTGGATCCGAACCTGGGGTAGAAGGGTTAAGTAGCCACTTCCCCCACAAGCCTTAACCAGTACGCCACAGCCTTGTGGTTACTGGCCACAATTGTTGCGTATGCCTTGATTCAAACCCTAGGCAGATGGGATTTTCCACCACATCCCCCAGGACCTCAACCAGTACTTGGAATTAGTGATTCCGCCGAATGACCGTCTCCAAAGGGACACCAAACCTTACACCAAATTTATTGATGTTCTAAACTTCTAGCATTGAACTCTTTAAAAGTGAAAATGATACATTATTGAATGTTTATTTGATCTTGGCAACATTATTGATACAAAAAAAACATGAATGAATTCATGGCCCAAAATGGGAGAAATCAAAGCACATAGTGAAGTAGAAAGACACCATTTGGGGTGAATGTGGTCATAAGATGGAACACAAATTACTACCAATGGCACCGACATAGAGAGCAGTCTCCAATGCTTCAAAGGCTATCTTCCATCCTTGCTGCAAAAATCGGTAAAAGAACACAAAATGCTTAAAACTTCTGATAAAGAAGTTAGAAATCTAAACTGCAAAATGCTTAAAACTTCTGATAAAGAAGTTAGAAATCTAAACTGGAAAAAGACATCTAACTCGCATATAAATCATCGGTGTTCATAATCGTAGCCATAGAAGCATTTCCTCAGTCCTATTTCTAGGTTTATATTATGAATTTGATATCTATGTTTATAACTATATGTTATGATTTTGATTGTAAGTTTGTGGGGTTCCAACTCAAAACCAATTGGTTATGAATGGAGTAGGTCAGGACCCTTACAAGCACATTACAAGTTCACTTTGTGTCCGATGTGGGACATTGCTCAACATTGATATGTGCTCTAAACAATATTTAGCATGCAATAAGGGTAAAAGCAAACAGAATAAAATTAAAGTTTTAGAACTCACTCGTTGTGGGACGATTGCATTAGCGGCAGCAGGAGGGGTTTGAACGAGATGCGGTGGTGTATGATTGTACGAGTAATTGTTTTGGATATATGTGTGGTGGTACACGAAAGGGGCCACGTTTTGAAGAGGAGCGGTTGGGGGACATTGACTCCATGAATGATGGGTGGGGATAGGAGGTGAGCTATTCGGAACTGGAACCATGGCTAAAGATTGATTCCACGTATGGTTGTTCCCGGAATGTGAATTTTGAAGAGGAGCAGTTTGGGGACATTGACTCCATGAATGATGGGTGGGGATAGGAGGTGAGCTATTCGGAACTGGAACCATGGCTAACGATTGATTCCACGCATGGTTGTTCCCCGAATGTGAATTTTGAAGAGGAGCGGTTGGGGGACATTGACTCCACGAATGCTGGTTGTCACTGGCCGAAGGTGAATTCCATGCTTGGGTGTTCAATGAAGATGGTCTAGATCTTGCCTAACAAACAATCGTCAAGAAATGAATCATTATGTTACCGTCATACATTTTATATCAAAAACAATTATTACTGATCAATAAATTCCACAAATAATAATTTGGTATCAAATATCAACATACCGTGCTTAAATTTGACTTGAGCATCACGTCAAGCAATGAATAATTATCCACATATCGAGATAAACCGTTATGAGCGTGATCACATTTTTGTGCGGTATAACACTGGAGGCAAAGATGGAGCGAAACTCCACTTCCTTCTTCCAAACACCCGGCACATGTAAAATATGTATTTGGAATGAACATGTTACATTTATCACAAAACGGCCTCCCACTCTTGAGTATATAGTAGAGTGTCATCACTTCAAAAAAATCCAATGTGCCATTACCGTCAAGATCCAGTTGTTTGAAAAAAGACGGTCTTGTCATTTGAGCATAACCTTCGCTGATCAGAAACTCTATGAACTCTTTTTGGTCTATCTTCCCATCCCCGTCATGATCCATGGCACCAAAGAAGTCTCGAGCCAACTGTTGATGATGGTCCGAGCTTGCTTGGTAATAAGCCTTGGCTATTACCATAAGCTCCTCCATTGTATTGTGATCGTTTTCCTTGGTAAAGGTCGTGATGTTATGTATATGTGTATAGTTGGCAATTGGGATATTAATTAAGGGTATTGACTTATGAATTTGGAAGACTATTCGTTAAATAAATAAATATAGAGAGAGAGAGAGAGGAAAGTTCAAATGTGAACTCAATTTTTATTATGAACACGAAGATGAATCTCAACCGCTCATCCGGTCAATAAAGCCGGCTTTGACTGGGTCCCCTCCTTTAATAATCTTCACCTCCCATGAATCGCATCAATCCTCTGTGATCACGTCTACCGTAACCGAAGATGTGTGACTGAGATTCGTCCTTATGTTCAAAACCAAAATTGAGTTCGCATTTGAACCTGACCATATATATATATATTCTTTTTCAATTTTAAATGGTATTTTGTTTGGATGAGAAAAAGAATCTTATGGTCCCAAAACATTTATTATTAATTTTGTTTGTTATCAATTATCATCGGTCTACGCCAATCAATTCATAGAAAAGGAAAATTAAATGACCACTAGTATTCATTCACTTCATTGAGCCGGTCTACGACCGTCAACGAATTTGATTAAAATCAAACAAAAATAAATATAATTGATGTGTTCTTTAATAAAATAAAAAATAGTATTTTTCTCGTACGATAACGAGTAGTCATAGCAAGGGTGAACACGTTGCGAGACCTCGTCAAACGTATCATATAATCTTTTTGCCTTTTAATATTGACATGTCAGAAAGTAGGTCGAGTATGATTACTATTTAACACTTTTAAGTCTTCACTGAATTGAGTTTTCTTAAGTTTTAACCTATTAGATCAACCGAATTAGACTAATATGTTATATATCATAGATCATTGGACTAAAGACCAACTGTTAGTAATAGGTTTCACATACAGAGTTGTGACATGTTCAAAAACATGACCATCTGTTAAAAAAATAGTTGTGATAATTATTCTTAAATATGAACGGATTTGAATAGTCGTTAAGAACACAGGACAGATATAAATAATGAAAAAGAGTTCAAACATATTGTTTCGACATATTTACATGTTTTTTCCATAAAAATATGGTTATTAAGTTTTATAATTAATACTTTTCTTTAAATAGACTTAATAATAGCCTAGGTTGTATGTATTTTCCTAATAAATACTTTTAAATAGAAAAGGTTTGTGAAATTACTCTTTGAAAATTGTTTTAGAATTACCCATGCATCCAGTTTCATTTTAAGTTGAAAAAAATATGATGTTTTGGTCGTGTTTTCGAGCCTTTACGAAGGAAATGAAAGAAAAGCAGGTAAAAGAAGAAAAAAAAAACGAGTTCTAAAGGTTTTCTAATGAGAGAACGGAAAGAAAAATAAAGGAAAATAATATTGATTTTTCTTCAATTTTTTCCTAACATTGTATTTTTGAGTTTGAGAATAAAAGAAAAGAAAGGATAGGAAAAGGAAGTGGTTTTGAAGAGAAAGAAAAGAAAAAAGTTATCAACTTTTTTGAAGGTATCAACTGTTTTGCTTTATGGGGTAAGATTGTCGGTCCTTGCCATATTCATCGGTTAATGTAAATATGATTGGTAAGGTGCTTATTGACTTGTTGCTTCTTCAAAAATTAGATAAGTCATTTTGAGTGTTTGAATAGGGTAAAAAAATGCTTATGACTTCTCCAAAAGAAGATAAGTGGTTTTTTAAAAGAAAACCAAAAATTAGATAAGTCATTTTGAGTGTTTGAATAGGGTAAAAAAAATGCTTATGACTTCTCTAAAAGAAGATAAGTGATTTTTAAAAAGTCGTTTTCATTTAACTTTTCAAAACCCCTTATCATCTTATTAAACCAAATTATCTATCTACTCTTTTTTATCCCTAATAAACACCCAACTTATTAGATCAAACTTCTTTTTATAGTCATTTTTATACAAAAAGCCAAATTTTGCTAAACATTAAAAAACAACTTATCAGCTTATCACGTTTTGAAACTACAATAAAGTAATTCAAACGTTTTTTTTATAAAACTTGTTTTCCTCACATCATACATTAATAAGCACTTTTACAAAAGAAAATTAAGTTGTTTTACATAATCCAAAACTATGAGTAAATTTTGGTTTTGGTCTCTCAATTTTTTCTTTTCATTTTAATAGAAATCGTCAATAAACTTTATTGATTTCAAATTTCTTTCTTAAAATTAGTTCTAACTTCTAACTAAGTAAATAGTATTTTGATTTTGTTATAGCTCATTTATATTCTGTTTGACAATGGGCCAAAACCTTAATACTGGGCTTCAAAGAAGACGTGGTATGTGAAGTTGGGCCATTCTCACGAAAAGATTTGATTTTTTGAACTGAATTTCATCTTAATCTATTTTTGGTTTAAAGGATTTTCTGAATTTAAAATTATAAAATTTTATTAAAATCTTATAAATATAGAATTTAGAATTGGAGGGGTAATTTATATTTAATAATGTTAAGATAGAAGAAGAAAAAAAACATTTGTTTTATAATTTCTAATTAATAAAAAGATAACTTAATTATTGTTAGTATAATTATGTAATAACTTTTTTAAAAGTTATCTACAAAGAAATGGTATTTGATTTTATTCCCAATCTTATAAACCAAATCGAAGATTTCAAATTCTTCTATAAGACCAAATTCCTTAAGATAATCCCTCAAACCAAATAAACTTTTAAGTTTTAAAATAAACATGAAGATTTATAAAACTTGTTTGACCCAAGTGCCCTAACATTTTTTTCACTCTTTTAATCTCTTACCGGTACAATAGGTCAAATATAAGTAACATGTGCGTATGTGTACCCACAAAAACCTCGTAATAAGTAAAACGAACATTCATAGTTGTTATTTGTCAATAAAACAAGGGCAAATTGTCGAAAAAGATAACATAAATGTCCAAAAAATCCAATCAGGGGAATGTACATTTTTTTTTGCCGAGAAAGGACTATACATTTGATTTTGTCAAAAAAAGGGAAGAGTAACCGGTAACTTGTACAATCGGTTACTCTTCCTCCTTTTTTGACAGAATCAAATGTATAGTCCTTTCTCGGCAAAAAAATGTACGTTCCCCTGATTGAATTTTTTAGACACCCCTAATTGAATTTTTTAGACATTTATGTTACCTTTTCCGGTAAAATCAGTGAGTGGTGGTGGGAGTGGATGGCGGGGAGTGGTGGCGGCAGGGAGTCGTGGGTGGCAGCGGCGATGGGTGGTGATCGGTGGCGGAGGACGTGGGTGGCGGTGTTGTTCGACTCGCCTACCTCATCTATAGGCACTTAGATGTTGAATTCTAAGAAAGAGGAGGGATGGATGGTGGGTGGTAGTCGGTGGTGGTGCGTGGCGGTAGCAGTCAATGGCGGTGCGTGGCGGTGGGTGACGATGAGTTGTGGTGGCGGTCGGTGGTGCTGGCAGTAAGCGTTCGCTTTTTTTGACAAAATCAAATGCATGGTCCTTTCTCGGCAAAAAAAATGTACGTTCCCCTGATTGGATTTTTTTGATATTTATGTTACCTTTTTCGGCGATTTGATGGTGCTGACTGGACTGCCACTTAGACAAACACGTCAGCGGGATACCTGCAGACCAAGTAACCATCAAGTTAATCAGGTTACATTCCCTTTTTCTTGACAAAATCAAATGCATAGTCCTTTCTTGGCAAAAAAAAAGATGTTCGTTCCCTTGATTGGATTTTTTGGACATTTATGTTACCTTTTTCAGCAATTTGCCCATAAAACAATCCAAAAGATTAGTGATGGCCCATCATGATGTCCTCAAAGGAACTCAATCATATCTAACGGTATCAACATACAATAAGCTAAAGAAAATCGTTGTATTTTCAAAACTTCAACTTTAAAGAAAGCTAGTTATGATAGATACAATAAGCTAAACAAAATTGTTGTACTTTCAAAACTTCAATTTTAAAGAAAGCTAGTTATGATACATCCGACGCCAAAATTTCATCATCACAAAATTCTAACATAAAAAATTCCTACCAATTATAAACGTATATCTTTTTCAAATACAAAAGCAATGTAATGAGGGCTGCAAATTATTTAACAGCCCCTTAAAGAGATTAACAGAAAATGTTGAAAAAAATGGTATTTCAATTGAGTAAATAAAATACCACATCAATCCAAACCCTTGACACTATCTAAAACCTCCCAAGTCATGTGCCTGAAAACTAAAAAAGAAGAGTATCTACAAATTGCGGTTATGGTTAACTAATGGAAAACTTTGTACGATTTCTAGATTAATCACACTAATAAGGTTGGTTGATTTATGTACTAAATTTTTGGGCAAGATCTTATTAACGCTCATGATGCCCCATCTGAGAGGCGGATGGTGGTGGTAGTGGTGGTAGCGGTGGTAGTTGTAGTGGCGGTCCTCTTCCTCCATTCTCTTCATTGAAACTAGGTGTTGTAGATGGTTGCATGGTGGCATGATTGGCATCCGGGGCGGGGGTGGTGATATCATGGATGCTTGATCTCTTTCGCTCCTTTCTAACGGTCTTCTGTCGAAGAAAATACTTCTGGGCATGGCTAGCAACTTGCGTTGGTGTCCTTGTAACCACCGAATGTCGTGAAATGCTCCGCCAATCCCCTTTACCGAACTTTTCCATTCCCGCCAAGAAATTCCTACAAATACGTCAAGATTAATCACATAAACACCTAAAACATCAAGAATCAATTTTTTGAGTTTGAAAGTCATAGTCAAACTATGAATATGGAATCACCTAAAGAGCATCTCCAAGAGATTCTCCCTCCAAAAAATAAGAAGTTTAAAATCAAATTCTAAAACAGATTAGCTTTTATCTCCAACAAATTCCTTATTATCAAAATTAGATAATTAATTATACTATTATAATATTGAATATATATCATATAAAATACTATTCCTTCATCTAAGAAATTTAGATAGAACTCCAAAAATCTCCATCTTAGAAAATCTATGGAAGATGTTATAAATTGGTATGAATAGAACACATTGAAACCATACTTAAAAATACATTAATCACAAGATGCTAAAAGATGATAAAGTCATACAAAATTGACTGCCTATTGCAGAAAAGAACAACACATTGACCCTAAAATATCACAATTATGCCCTTTTCTTGATACCCATATGATCTTGATCAAAATTGCACAAAAACTACAACTCAAAATCGCAATTTTCTTCAAGAAATTTATCTCAAAACCAATTAATCGAAAAAAGATTCAATACCCATTTGAATAACTATCATAAATCACAAATATGAAATCAAGAAATCAAGAAATCAATAAAAACCCTAAAAAATACCTGTGTTCTTCTTCAGTCCATGGAGTCCCTTTCTTCCTATCGCCTATTGGAGGCTTATTAGAACCCTTCGTCGTCCCAAACGAGATCTGACTCGTTTTCAACTCGGAATCCCAACTCATAAACGAGTCGACTCGCTCATCATAATCATCATCTCCGTAAAAAGGCAACTCGACCCGACCCGATTCAATCTCTTCCAAATCTTTCAGCAGCTGTTCGTAGTGAACCCTCACCTCCTCCGCCGTCTTCCCCGGAACGGCGGCGGCTATCGTCTGCCACCAGCCGGAATTTCCCACCGGAAAATCCGCTAAGGCCTTCTCGAACAGCTTGTTTTCGTAGGCCGTCCATATTGACGGATTTGCCCTCGGTTCGCTATTATTATTATTATTCTCAGGATACATTTTTCGAAGATTTGTGAAATCTATTTGGTGCTTATCTCTCTCTGTAAAATCGTTATCTGTAACTCTTGTTTGGTGGATTTTGTTGATTTATTATATAGTTGATATCCGGCGAGAAAATATAGGAGTTTGAATCTTGGATGTGAATCTAGTTGATGATTTAGTTGCAAAAAAATAATTTTTTATTTTGTTTTGAATTTTAAATAAGTAGCACAAAGGGAATATTAATGAAGTATTTTATTTTATTTTATTTGGTTGGCGATTTATTGCATAAATTATGAAGCTATATTCCACGTTTATAATTCGTGTGATATGACCTAGTGATTAAAAGAGATTAATGTATGTGTAAATGTTGATTATGTTAATTATAATATCGGCCGGGAAATTATTTATTAACATTCAAATAAAGTTGAATGATAAAAAGATTTCTTTTTATTTGAAACAATTAAAAGTGTATTTGTGATAAACCTGAGTGAACCGAAAGTGTGAAATGCGTCTAGATACATGTTTAGGTGGAAAAATTCTGAAATCGACTCACCAGATGACAACATGTGGCATCCATTTATCATTTTATCTGGACGCATTTTACACTTTGGATTCATTTAGACTTATCTAACTGACATGTATCATTTTATTTAAAAAGAATATAATCTCATTAATTTAAACAAGATAATCATTGAGTTATAAAAAATTATTATTAATTAAATTATAATTTGAATTGATCAAATTAATATTTGCATAATAAAATATAAAATATAATCAAGATAATTATTTAGTTTTAACAAAATTATTTTGAGAAATTAACTTTATTTTGAGAGTGTTTGAGTTAATATTTCATTGCATATAAACTCATAAAACCATAAAACTGGAATTTGGTGATAGAATATTAAACTGACACGAAACAAAATTATTTATTAAATAGTTAATAACTTAAGATGTTTTACGCTCCATCACGCACATACATATCTAGGTAATTAATAATTCTGTTATAAGTTCATTCTTAATTATTTTTTATATTTATAATAAAATGTTTATGTGTTTAGTTATGGTTATTATGTATTTAAATATTTGAATCCAAACATCCAACTTTAAAACTTATTTTATAGAGTTGATTTCTTTTGTCAACTCATATAAAACTTATGAACATGGTGAACCAAAACTGACCAATTAGAAAGTTTTTTGATTTAGGAAAACAATAAATGATAGTTATCCGTAACATGCCACTTGTTTAATCATAACCATTAATCTTAAATATGAATGATTATAACGTAGTTTATAAGTTCACACCAAAATAATGGTTCATAGATTCGTCTTCAACGACTTTAGGTCATTCGCTATCGACCCAATGCAACCCAATGGTTTCAACTGCTACATCAGCTTTCCACTATTTTACCCAAAACTATCCAATTCATCCACTGTCGACCCGCTGTAACTCACTCCATCAAAATTCATTTTAATTAATATTAAAAAACAATTCTAATATTATAAATAAAATTTTAAAAATTACATTTAAAATTTTTTATAAAAATAATATTAACATTAAAAATAAAAACCTTACAATAAAATTAAAATTATCCGAGCCAAAATGGGAGTGCTTTGCCGTTATGCCCATAACGGTGCTCCCCTTTGCACATATACCCACACCGTTACGCCGTTATAACGGTGCTATAACGGCCCAAAAAGCCGTTATAACGGCGCTATAACGGCCCAAAAAAGCCGTTATAACGGCGCAAACCCCCGTTATTTGATTGAAATGTGTATAACTGCCCTTATAACGACCTTTAGGGATATTTGTGCAAAGTGGAGGTAGGGCTTTGTGCATACACATCAATTACCGGCAAAAAGGCCGGCTAGCAATCCGAGTTGGACACAAGGGGATGACGTGGGGGTAATTGTGGGGAACTAGTTTTTAAGAGTCCGGGCTTCGCACCGGGTTATAAACTATAATGGAGTTTATCATTTATATGAAACATAAAGTTTGTATATATGTTGTCATACGAAAGGTTAGTATGACGAACTTCATGCATTGTGTTAGGTATATGGGACAACTCATGTCTATTTTACTTGGTTGTTAGCATGTAGATAATGTGTGTGAACTCTTCAAGAAAAGGTATATGTTTACCATTGTATGTCAATGGTTATTGAAAATAAATAGAAAGATTTAATAAATCAATAAAAAAAAAGATTTAACTTAAAGCTTTTGAAATAAATATCATGTACTTATCAATAGCTTATTTTTTATTTGATTTTTTTTTATTAAAGTCATAATACTTTATAATCAACCAATAAAACAAAATGTCTTAATAAAATAAATAAAGTATAAAATATAAAGATGATCTACTATAAGGGTCAAATATGTAATTTAATCAAATACTTTTTTGGATAACTTTATCATTTAATTTAACAAAGTTGGATAGAGAGATGAAAATGAAATAAAAATAAAAGCCACAAAATAAAAAAACAGTTTTTATAAGTCAAGGGACAAAAAACGTTTAAATATTAACCATAGGGACTAAAAATGTACTTTTACTCTTATGTTTACTGTTGCATAAACAGTAAAAAACTTCCTGTCAAATGTTATATTATATAGGGTTAATTTCATATATGCCCTTATTAAAACTCAAAATATCATATTTACCTAAGCTAATCTAGAAATATCATATATACCCTTATTAAGTTAGCAAAATATCATATTTACCCAAACAACATTTTTTATCATTTTAAATTAGATATAATAATATATATTTATAACTTTTTATGAAATGACATCTTTACCCCCAATTTAAATACAGTCTTGGAATGTATTAGACTTGCTTATTGAATCATAACTTCCATCTATGTTCCCTATACCCGAAATCAAATTCATCATCTTCTTAAACCAAGGAATGTCTTCCTCTTTCTAGCCTTGGAAGCAGAGAGAAATATGGAGCTTTAGACTTGCTTATTGAATCATGTCTAGACCATTTATACTTCCCCATGGCTTATTTCTCTGCTGATTTCAAAAGACACAATCGGTGTTATCTCAAAGACGAGACCAATTTCATCCCATTTCAGATCACAAACTCATGTTTAATCAGCTGATTCAAGTGAGGAAAGAGTAACAAACAATCCATTCTACCAGATTGTGTAAGAAAGTACAAAGATTAAGAACTTACAAGTTCAAGAACGAAAGCAGGAAAAATTTTATTATTACCAACCAAAACCGAGTACAAAACTAGAAATAATATCAAGAACGAAAGTAGTGACGAAATATCCACATAGTCTGCTGCTACACAGACACCTCCAACTCAGAATCAAAGCATTTAAAACATAGGAGCTAGAACAAGAAAATAAGAAAATCGATTTACAAGACCCATAAATTACATCCTGATAATACCCGCCTTAGCCGAAGATAACAAAAACAGATCGCCCCTGCCTAGGGCAAGCCTATTTTCGGAGCAGCTGCCAAACGTCCATGTGAATACCGAAATTACCTTAGCTGGCCGAGCTCCTACAACTCTCTCCCTTCTCTTGAGCTTCCTTCGAGAGACTTTAACTTATGTTATGAGCCGTATGGATACACCCACCAAGAGCTCATGAGATTCTTGTTATTGTATAGCTCAATTGAAACAAATGTCTACTGATGATCGCAAAAGAGGAAAGAAGGATTTGGACCAAATAGTTTTGGGTAAAAGAAAATTAGGGTTTAAGAATATGATTTGATTTGGGGAACAAGGTTAATGGATGGGATATATGAAGCAAAAGAGGAGAGAAAACAAAATTTACGGACAAGAAGATTCCTTTCAATTTGTTTTGGATTTCTTTAATGGAAATAAATAATAAAATATATTAAATTGGGGGTAAAGATGTCATTTCATAAAAAGTTATAAATATATATTATTATATCTAATTTAAAATGATTAAAAATTGATAAAAAATATTGTTTGGGTAAATATGATATTTTGCTAACTTAATAAGGGTATATATATGATATTTCTAGATTAGCTTGGGTAAATATGATATTTTGAGTTTTAATAAGGGTATACATGAAATTAACCCTTATATATAATGCTAGAGTGACGCCTGTTTTTCACAGATATTATGACGGCTCCCTTTCTCTAGTTTACAGTGGAAAGCTCTGACACTTTAGCAAAGCAGCCGCCTCAACCAATCCAACAATTCTAGCTCCAACAGTTTTCAATATTGGTCCTTCAGGTATGCACTAGATGATAATCTATATCCTTGTACTAAATTTTGTTTCACATTAAGTTCTTTCCCTTAAAATGCCAATCATTCGTTTCTTTTACTTTTCCACTTCAGCCATATATATTCAATAAGTAAGGGTTATAGGACTCACGGGATTAATAAGTAAATTATCCGACAATGAGAATACTTTCTGAATTGACTTGATCCACAAATATAAGTGTCAAAGTTAAATTAGACACTAAAATAAATATAAAATAAACTGTTAGAATATGTGGAACCCTTAGATTAATCTCCAAAAGAGCCCTTGAGGAGAGAAGGGGGGTTCCAACATATATAGTGAAGATTTGGTCCAAGTCTAGCCGATGTGGGACTCTAACACGCCCCCTCCAACATAGGCTAGATAGAGAGCCTAGAAGGGTCACGAGAGGACCAGGAGAGGTGGGACTCTAACACGCCCCCTCCAACAGAGGCTAGATAGAGAGCCTAGAAGGGTCACGAGAGAACCAGGAGAGGGTCAAGAGAGTGCCGGCATGTGAGTCCATAGAGTGGTAGACCTTGGCTCTGATACCATGTAAGTTTGTGAGGTTCCAACTCAAAACCAATTGGCTATGAGTGGAGTAGCCCAGGACCCTTATAAGCACATTACAAGTTCACTTTGTGTCCGATGTGGGACATTGCTCAACACGCCCCTCACGTGTGGCGTTCTTTTTCAGCCTAACACGTGGATACTTTGGGTTACTTGGAGTCCGTGCGGCATTTTGACCAACCGCGGGTGAACCTTGCTCTGATATCATGTAAGTTTGTGAGGTTCTTACTCAAAACCAATTGGCAATGAGTGGAGTAGCCCAGGGCCCTTATAAGCACATTACAAGTTCACTTTGTGTCCGATGTGGGACATTGCTCAACACGCCCCCTCACGTGTGGCGTTCTTTCAGCCTAACACGTGGATGCTCTGGGTTACGTGGAGTCCGTGCGGCTTTTTGACCAATCACGGGTGAACCTTGCTCTGATACCATGTAAGTTTGTGGGGTTCCAACTCAAAACCAATTGGCTATGAGTGGAGTAGCCCAAGACCCTTATAAGCACATTACAAGTTCACTTTGTGTCCGATGTGGGATATTGCTCAACATAAACAATTCAAATCTTAATAAATCTTGACAATTCCCTAACCTTATGTGATTGGTTAACTTCATCTAGCATATATGTATATCATCTTATAATAAGGATGTTCTATGAGTAACACTTGGTTTTTGAAAAAAGTTATGAATTCGTGTAGGAATTAGAACTGTTTGACTCATTCGAGAATATAATATTGTTAGATAAATTGAACACTTTATGTCTGGTCTTGATTAATTATAATCAGGCAAATTTATCTTATATTACGTTATAACATGTTTATTTATTTTTGTATATTTTAATTTATTGTCAAAATGAATAATTTTGTTGATGAAAATAATGTACCTTAAATAGTAGTAATTCATATAACCTAAGATCTAATAGAAAAAAAAAGGAATATACAATATGAACATTAAACTCAAAAAAGAACCCTGCAAAACAAGTATATATTGCAACATGTTTTAAAATATTTGGGTAGTTATCATAGAAAATTAAGTGGAAGGACTGTATCCGTTATTAGCTTATTGTTGGAGGCAAAAAAGCCAAAAGAAATCAATGGCAGTCGTCATCTCCGTACATCTAAGTTGAAAAGGCCACATGTTTGCACGTGTTAAAAAGCTTCGAATTTGGGGTTTTGGATAAGATGAAGTGCCAGATCAGATTAGTGAATTTAGGTGCGTTTGATATAGTAAAATAAAGAAAAATAGAGATCATTTTTTATGTTTGGATGATTTTTATGGGAAGCCCCGAGCTCTTAAATCTATTTTACTACTTATGATATCACGGTTTATAATCCCGCGCGAAGCCCCGAGCTCTTAATAACTAGTTTATGTAACGCCCCGTTTCTTATATTAAGTTTTACCGATGTTTGATTATTTGTCTAACTTGATTCGTTAAATTTGTAGAGGGGAGGGACTAGAGTGTCATTCTGAGAAGTTAAGGGTTTGAGTAGAGGCTTATGTAAAAAGGGAAAACCCTCATTCCCTTGTCAGTTTTTGGAATAGTACGTGAAAGAGAGAGAGGGAGGCGATTTGGGAGATTGAACCAGAGAGCAATTGGAGACTTGGTGGAGCAATTGCGGTGAAATTCCCAACTAAGGTATGAAATCTATGTCTTTTGTTAGTCCTTTGGATGCAAAGATCAAGTAGGATTAAGGGTTAGGGATGTGAGTCCATGATCATAAGATCATCAATTGCATGTAATTGGAAGGAATTGAGTCAAGTTATTCGCATGTAAGTGTTAGGGATCGACCCTAGTTGTTGTAGAAAGTCATTGTGATGTTAAATTGGAAAAATTGAGGCCTTGGCATGAGAATTCGAGGCTGGTCGCGATTTTTGGTCGAGTTTGGAAGTCCCGCGACCTAGCCCCGCGACCTCAGGTCGCGGGGTCAAGTCGCCTAAGTCTCTGCCAAAATTTATTTTGTCCTTTTCGCGAACTGACTTCGGGCTTGTGTTAGGGATGTTTAGAGAGGATGAGGCCTAGAGTTTTGGGTCAAATAGACTAGCCTAGCTATGTCTAAGGTTAGCTTTTCGGTACGGATGTCATGTGGTCATGTAAGCTATGTTTTGACATGTAATTGTGCTAAATTGTTTAGGTGACTTATCTTGAACATCGTGCTAGCTCGTGTGAGTATTTGAACGGCTGAAAGGTGAGTACTTTATCTATGCCAATGTGGTTGTACTTATGTGACAGACTTGCATGTGTGATTATGTACTATGGATTATGTTAGTGCCTAATGGTACTAGTTACCACTAGGAAATTAGTTCCCTCGGGAGCAAAGGATTAAGTTTGGATTAAGCGGCCTGGTACCAGTGTCAAAGGATCAAGCTACTTGTTATATGATTGCAATGTGATTCGGTTATGTATGTATTGTCATGTTAGTGTAGATATGTGCTCACTAAGCGAAAGCTTACCCGTGGTTGTTTTCCCTTTTTAGTGGCAGGTACTACTTCTGGTAGCAAGGGTAAAGCTCCCGCTTGATGATCCGGTTAGCCGCAGCTCAGTCAGTCACGTAGTCATGGAGTTACGGAACTATGAACTAGAGTTTATTTTGATAATCATGTGTCGGATGTTTTCCTTGAAACTTTAAACCGAATTATGTTTGCGTTTGTGTTTCGCTAGACATATTTTGGGTTATTTAGCCTAAGCCGAGGGCGTTTCTTTTTTTAATGGAGTTCCTTTTTTTTTTGCAAGTTTAAACAAAGCTTCCGCCTTATTTTACGGATTTCCCTTTTAAATGGTTGTTATGGAACTTAGGCTTTACAGTTTATTTCATATTTCTTTCTTAAAATTAGTTTTAACTAAATAAATAGTATTTTGATTTTGTTATAGCTCACTTAGTTTGACAATGGACCAAAACCTTAATACTGGGCTTCAAAGAAGACGTGGTATGGTATGTGAAGTTGGGCCATTATCACGAAAAGATTTAAAATTGGCCTCAAATATCAATAATCCATAGCTGTTTTCACATTTGAGTGCCTAAGGTCTCGTTTGCAGGGATTTTTGAACTGAATTTCATCTTAATCTATATATGGTTTAAAGGATTTTCTGAATTTAAAATTATAAAATTTTATTAAAATCTTATAAATATAGAATTTTGAATTGGAGGGGTAATTTATATTTAATAATGTTAAGATAGAAGAAGAAAAAAACATTTGTTTTATAATTACTAATTAATAAAAAGATAACTTAATTATTGTTATTATAATTATGTATTAATTTTTTTTATAGATTATCTACAAAGAAATGGTATTTGATTTTATTCCCGATCTTATAAATCAAATCGAAGATTTCAAATCATTTATATATATTTATATATATTAAAGGAAGAACCAAAGAGAATGACTTGGCATCATGACAAGGCTCCATTCTTATTTTACTTTTTTATCTTAATTTTGAATTATTTTTAAAGAATTTATTTTGTTATTTAGGTTGTCCCACATTGATAGTATAATGAAAAATTGGAAAGTGAATGTGTGTATATAAAGTGTTCATGTTGATTGTGGTGGCACCATGAAAACCAAGCATTCACCAATTGTTGATTGTGGTGAAATTTTCTTTGTCCCACATTGGTGTCAAAAGTAAAAAGTTGGAAGTAGAAGTAATTATATAAAGAATAAGATATGGTTGAATGATCATCCAACCTTTGATCTATTTTTGGGTTTGATAGTTATTTTCAATGAATGTTCATTCTAATTTTAATCCATTTTTGGGTTAAGTAGTTCTATTTTATTTAAATGACAAAACATGTAATGTAATACTTGAACATCTTTATATCTACAACCAATCTTTATGTATATATATAACCAACAATCAAAGAGAAATAAGGTGACACCATGAGAAGCAAGCATTTACCAATTGTTAGATTGTGGTGATATCTTATTTGTCCCACATTGGTGACAAAAGTAAAAGTTGGAAATAGAAATGATTATATAAAGGATAAGATATGGTTGAATATCCAATCTTTGATCCATTTTTGGGTTTGATAGTTATTTTCAAAAAAATGTTCATCATAATTTTAATCCATTTTTGGATTAAATAGTTTTTTTTATTTAGATGACAAATCATTTTAGTTTTATATAAACTAAATTTATATCTTTTATCTTTATTATATATATAAAAGCAACAAGTCAACAACCAAGGAAAAATGAGGTGGCACCATGAGAAACAAGCATTCACCAATTGTTTGATAATGGTGAAATCTTTTTTGTCCCACATTGGTGGCAAAAGAAAAAAGTTGAATGTAGAAGTGATTATATAAAAAATAAAATATGATTGAATGATTATCCAACCTATGACCATTTTTGAGTTTTAATAGTTATTTTCAATGAATGTTCATCCTAATTTTAATTCATTTTTGGATTAGTACTATTTTATTTACATGACAAACATGTAATGTAATACTTGAACATTTTTGTATCTTTATAAGCAACAACCAAGAAGAAGTGATGTGGCATCATGAGAAGCAAGCATTCACCAATTGTTGGTTTGTGGTGAAATCTTCTTTGTCCCACATTGATTGCAAAAGTAAACATTTGGAAGTAGAAGTGATTATATAAATGATAAGATATGGTTGAATGATCATCCAACTTTTGATCGTTTTCGGGGTTTCGTAGTTATAGTCAATGAATGTTAATTCTAATTTTAATTCATTTTTAGATTAAATAACTCTATTTTATTTACATGACAAACATGTAATGTAATACTTGAACATCTTTATATCTTTATAAGCAACAACCAAGAAGAAGTGATGTGGCACCATGAGAAGCAAGCATTCACCAATTGTTGGTTTGTGGTGAAATCTTCTTTGTCCCACATTGGTAGCAAAAGTAAAAATTTGGAAGTAGAAGTGATTATATAAATGATAAGATATAATTGAATGATCATCCAACTTTTGATCCTTTTTTGGGTTTTGTAGTTATATTCAATGAATGTTAATTCTAAATTTAATCCATTTTTGGATTAAATAGTTCTATTTTATTTACATGACAAAACATGTAATGTAATATTTGAATATTTCATTTTAGTTTTATATAAACTAAAATTATATCTTTTTTAATATCATTTATTATATTTAAAAGCAACAACCAAGGAGAAGTGAGGTGACACTATGAGAAACAAACATTCACTAATTATTGGATTGTGGTGAAATCTTTTTTGTTTCACATTGGTGGCAAGAGTAAAAAGTTGGAAGTAAAGATGATTATATAAATTCTTTGATATGGTTTGAATTTTATCCAACCTCTTAGGTTGATCCAATGAATGTTCATCTTAACTCTAATCCATTTTTGGATTTGGATTAAATAGTAATATTTTATTTGCATGACAAAACACGTCATGTAATAGTAAAACATTTCATTTTAGCTTTATATAAACTAAATTTATATGAAAGATTTAAAATATCAATATATAAAGAAAAGTCTTTAGATGATATAACATGACACAAA
The DNA here is from genome assembly GCA_030169165.1 of Centaurea solstitialis. Lineage (NCBI taxonomy): Eukaryota > Viridiplantae > Streptophyta > Magnoliopsida > Asterales > Asteraceae > Centaurea > Centaurea solstitialis. The sequence continues at coordinate 8,917,622 of CM058046.1, forward strand.
GAAAACAAAGTATTTATCAAATGATAACTGTAATAAATTCTTTATTATCTCACATTGGTAAAAAAGGTGAAAACATAGAAGTTAAGTGAGTATATAAAGAATAAGATGTTTATTGAATGTTCATCCAAATTTGATCTATTTATTAGGTTAGATAGCTATTTTTTTATTCACATAACAAAACATTTAATGTAATAGTTAAACATTTCATTTTCATTTTATATGATGTATTGCAAACAAAATGGTAAAATTTTGTGAAATTTTCATTGTACTATATTGGTGACAAAAGGAAAAGTTGGATGTATAAATTTTAAGATATGACATGAATGTTCATACAATTTTGAGATTTAATACCGAAAGTATAACAATCTTTGATGTAGCTTCACCAAATTTCAAGATATTATTTTTGAATGGTTATGTTTATTTTTCCAGTTTACTTCAAGAAAACTAATCCATGTATTTTATTGGAATTTTGTTAGGGATTTTAAAGTGTCTTATTTAACTAAGGTCTTATTTATTTTTCCTACATTTTTTTAATATAAAGCTACATTAGAAGTGGTTGTATTGCACTTATGAATGACTTCAATCATCAATTCTTTATTTTTACTTCATTGAATCTAAAGTAATAGAGTTTATTTGATGGTGTATCTTTTTGATATGTTAATGAAAAATTCAACATGGTGTATGTAAGTATGTTCAACATATTTAAGAAGGTTTTAAATATATTGTTGAAGTTTCATTCTTATTTTTAGACAGAAAAAATAAAACTTTAATGAGAGTCAACCATTATTAATAAAACTTGAAGTACAACATCATGATCGTTTTATCTCTAATGATGAAAATCCTTAACATCTATGAGGTCATCCGTCCTATCTGTAAATGTTGATCAAATAGCCTTATTTTATTTAATATTATTTAATTGTGGTGCTTATACAACTTTCTCGCCACCCGCGCGAGCGCGGTGCAACACACTAGTTCTTCTATAAAACCAAATTCCTTAAATCCATCAAACCAAATACACTTTTAAGTTTTACAATAAAGTTGAAGATTTATAACTTGTTTGACCCAAGTGCCCCAAGCCCCCAACACTTTTTCGCTCTTTTAATCTCTTACAGGTATAATATAGGTTAAATATAAGTAACATGTGCGTATGTATACCCACAAAAACCTCGTAATAAGTAAAACGAACATTCATAGTTGTCATTTGTCAATAAAACAATCCAAAAGATTAGTGATGGCCCATCATGATGTCCTCAAAGGAACTCAATCATATCTAACGGTATCAACATACAATAAGCTAAAGAAAATCGTTGTACTTTCAAAACTTTAACTTTAAAGAAAGCTAGTTATGATAGATACAATAAGCTAAACAAAATTGTTGTACTTTCAAAACTTCAATTTTAAAGAAAGCTAGTTATGATACCCAAAATTTCTTCATCACAAAATTCTAACACAAAAAATTCCTACCATTTATAAATGCAAGTCTTTTTCAAATACAAAAGAAATGTAATGAGGGCTGCAAATTATTTAACAGCCCCTTAAAGAGATTAACAGAAAATGTTGAAAAAATGGTATTTCAATTGAGTAAATAAAATACCACATCAATCCAAACCCTTGACACTATCTAAAACCTCTCAAGTCATGTGCCTGAAAACTAAAAAAAGAAGAGTATAGACAAATTGCGGTTATGGTTAACTAATGGAAAACTTTGTACGATTCTAGATTAATCACACTAATAAGCTTGGTTGATTTATGTACTAAATTTTTGGGCAAGATCTTATCAGGCCATTCTTTATGGTACCTGTCATACCCTTCATACATACTGCCACATCAGCTTTCCACTACCTTACCAATTTCATACATTTCATCCACTATGGTACCAATTCCATACCCCTCTAAATTAATTGTTTTAAAAAATAAATAGAAAAAGAAGAGAGAGAGAGAGAGAGAGAGAGAGAGAGGAAAGAAGGACCAGTGTGGTGGTACCGAAGGGGAGGGTACCGGTCCCCATACCGGTCACCCACAATGGTGTGCACCGGCGGTAAGGGGACCACCGGTCCCCATAAATGATGGCCTCATGATGCCCCATCTGAGAGGCGGATGGTGGTGGTAGCGGTGGTAGTTGTAGTGGCGATCCTCTTCCTCCATTCTCATCATTAAAACTAGGTGGTGTAGATGGTTGCATGGTGGCATGATTGGCATCCGGGGCGGTGATATCATGGATGCTTGATCTCTTTCGCTCTTTTCTGACGGTCTTCTGTCGGAGAAAATACTTCTGGGCATGGCTAGCAACTTGCGTGGGTGTCCTTGTAACCACCGAATGTCGTGAAATGCTCCGCCAATCCCCTTTCCCAAACCTCTCCATTCCCGCCAAGAAATTCCTACAAATACGTCAAGATTAATCACATAAACCTAAAACATCAAGAATCAACTTTTTGAGTTTGGAAGTCAAAGTCAAACTGCGAATATGGAATCACATTTATCGCCCTGTTCTCGAGTTTTTTTTAACGAAGGAAAGGAAATGATTTCTAAGGAAAGTAACAAAAGTGTGTTCTCGAATTTTTTAAAGGGAGGAAAGGAAATGATTTAGAAGGATATGTGTGTTCTCGAGTTTTTTAAGGGAAGGAAATGAAAGGATTTGGAGGGATTAGGAGGAATAACTCTCCCTTATTTTTCTCTTAAAAGTTATCCTTCCCTTTCCTTCCAAAAGTGGGATGATTTGAAAGGATAATTCTCTCCCTCCATTTCTTTTTCTTTCCTCTCCTTTCCTTTCTCTCCTTTAAATTTTAAACTCAAGAACAGGCATCTCCAAGAGATTCTCCTTCCAAAAAATAAGAAGTTTAAAATCAAATTCTAAAACAGATTAGCTTTATCTCCAACAAATTATTTATTATCAAAATTAGATGATTAACTATATTCTTATAATATTGAATACATCATATAAAATATTATTCCTCCATCTAAGAAATTCAGATAGAACTCCAAAAATCTCCAAAAAAAAAAATTCGATTTGTGAACCTTGATACACCAGCTCGATGGTGCGTACCTAAATTAAATACATCTAGGTGTTAATAAACATGAATAATAATAGTAAATTTGCGTTATTGATAGAAAGCAATAAAACACAAAATTGATTCTATACACAAACAAACCAATACCGAGTTAAACAGCTCGGATAACATAGTTCATGAGACTTGCATGCATGTTCACGGGGTGGAAAAAAAAACAGATAAAAAAAATCAGGATTGGTAATCCCAGCCCCTTTATCTCACCTACTGTTAGGGGCTGTTTACCAAAATTTCTATTAAGTCTTGTATAGATAAATCTGTTTGTCCGGATAAACTAATGGTGTTGTTTACTTTTTATCTGAATTACCAAAATAACCAATTTACCCCTAATTATAAATAATGACGAGTTTGATAATCAACTATTGCATACATAGAACAAACAAATAATTAAGCATAGCTAATCACTAATTTGTAGTTTTCCTCTTAATAATAAAGCTAAAATCCATTTTAAAATCAAATAAAAACTAAAATCCACATAAACCTAATGGTAGTGATTTCAACACCCAATTACCCTTTTAAGGCATTAAAATTTATATGGTCAACAAATCTTGAGTCTCTGAAGTTATCTTTCAAAGAACAATATCAAACTTCCTTTCGATTTGCTTTAACTTTTGGTCGCATTCAATAACGAAGATGGAAGCACGATCACTTTTCATAATATTTCAGACCACGTAATCGAAAGCAAAAAGCATCTGAAATGCTATGAATAATGAGGATGCTTACAATTTGAAGGGAGCACGAACACAACGGAGGAGAATTGAGATCAACAGGAGAATGGAGTTCCGGATATTAGAAGCCGTAGTGAAACAAAGGAGGGAAGCGTATTTTTTCTAAAGGGTAGATTAGGTCATTTTTATGTGTGTACGTGGACACGTGCCCTTCATGGGATGGCCGAAAAAGCCCACAATTTTTTCATTAAGTCACAAGTAAACACTTCATTTTAGCTGTGCGAATAAGCTCTTTAAGCCATTAAGCCACAAGTAAACAACCCCTCACTCATGCATGTGGAAAAAAAACAGATAAAAAAAACCAAGACTGGTAATACCGGACCCTTTATCTCACCTGCTATTGCTAGCCAAGTAATTGGGACTACAAGTCCAGAAAACCACACAAATGAAAGCCAAAATAAGTTAACATTAGCTTTGTTAATTGCTTTGCTTTTGATATTAAAAGTGCAAAAAATTCAAAAATCTACGATACAGGAATTGAATGTTTATTTGATCTTGGCAACAATATTGATAAAAAGGACATGAATGAATTCATGGCATAGATGGGGGAAATCAAGCACATAGAGAAGTAGAAACACACGGTTTGGCTTGAATGTGTCATAAGATGGAACACAGGCTAACTGCAGCCGCAACACCGACTTGGACACCGACTTGGGTACCGACATAGATACCGAGACTGGCAGCTTTCTCCAATGCTTGAAAAGCTACCTTCCATCGTTGCTACAAAAGAATGGGAACGAATCAAGAGACGTAATCGGTAAAACAAACATCATGCTTAAAATTTCTGATTAAAAAGTTAGAAATCTAAATTAGAAAAGACTAAATCTAAGTCACATAGAAAACAATTGCGATAACTTGAGGTACAACACGTGCGGCCCCATCGGTGCTCATATAGCCTTCCGTAGCACAAGAATTTGAATCTTCAACGTTTCACTGCCATATCAGCATCACATCATCGTTTCCCTATCCTACTCTCAAACCCTCATCACCTTTTAAATCCCGTACCTCCAACCTTAATCGCCTTTGTGGTGTTCGGCTCCCCAAACCCGAACGGCAAACCCCCCCACCCCCTTTATTTCTCTTCTTTATCTCTATCTCTTTTTTTTCCCTTACTTTATTAATTATTTAATATAATAAAAGTATGGGTAAGATTGGGTTGAGTATAACTTATGTTTTAGATAATTTTGGGTAAGTTATGGAAAGCTAATGTAACATTGATATGACATTGAGTAGCTTTGGGTTGAACGACAAGTATAACTCATGGTCTAAGGATATAAAATGTAATTTTAAATAAAAAATAAAAAATAATGAATGTGAAAGAGGAAGGGGTATACAAATTTGAAGGCAGTAGATTTATCATCACCATTTTAAAATAGTTTTTTGATACAAGGGAAAGATATTTTGAAAGTCACGAGAGTAACTTTTTGTTTTGAGTTTTGGGTTTTCCATGTCACATAGCCCTATTTTTTTAACCCAAACACTTTTTAAATTCCTCATTTCTTCAATCCAAAACCACAGAATTCTCATCTACCTAAAACACACCCCAACAATCTCCTTCCTAGCTACACCAATTTCAAAACCCTAAACCAAAAACTGAACTTCAAATCAACTATTGGTAGATCAATTGAAAGGAATTCAGAAACGAAATTAAGCAATTGACGGTAAATAATTGTAACAGAACAACGTGAAATAAGACCTGCTGATACAAGGCGTAGAGCAAAAGAGCAACGTCGTTGGAGAATTTAGAGGTGACTCCCTTGGAAGACGAATTGGGGGAACCACCAAATCCGGCGTAAGTAGCAGCAGCATAGAAACGATGAGGGTCCGCGAGGCCAGAGCTTGCCCTCGCCATCGACATTTTTGTTTATCTAGGTTTTTGGATCGATCAGATCTGATCTGATCAGATCGATGATATGGAGAAGATGTTAGGTGGTTTGGTTTGGATATGGTGGTGGTGGTGGTTTGGTTTGGATATGGGGTGGTGGTGGTGGTGGTTTGGTGGTTTGGTTTGGATATGGTGGTGGTGGTTTGGTGTGGTGGCTGTGGTGGCTTAGTGGTGGTGGAGGGGTGGTTAGTGGTGGTTTACCTGCTACTCCAGGTCATAATGGTATTTTTAGTACAAAAAAAAGAGTTCAATGGTATATTGAGTACAAAAAATAGTTTGATGGTAATATTAGTACAAATCGAATAGTTGGTTACCCAAATAAATCATAAACCCTATTCAATACTAATACCCTTTTATTTAGAAACTAAAATGAATAATCTTTATAAAAATGTACTTTCCTTAATTGAATTTTTTTGGATATTTGTGTTAATCTTTTTTGGGGAGCTTTACCGTTATACCCATAGCCCCACCCCCACTTTGCAACCCATACCCCCAAATGTGCGTTATAAGGGCCGTTATACCAAAACGCCGTTATAACGCACCAAAACGCCGTTATAACGGCGATATAACGCACCAAAACGTCGTTATAAACGGCGTTTTGGTGCGTTATGTCGCCGTTATGTCGCCGTTATGTTGCCGTTATATCGCCGTTATGGTATGGGTATATTGTGCAAAGTGGATGTGCGTTATGGGTATATACAAATCAATTACCCTCTTTTTTGGCAATTTTTCCTAGAAAGGAATAATTTATGGTCCCAAAACATCTATATATATATATCTATATATATATAGAGAGAGAGAGAGAGAGAGGAAAGTTCAAATGTGAACCACTTTTTGGTTGTGAACGTGAGGACAACCGATAGCGCGACACGTGGCGGCTTTAAGTGTGGTCCCCCTCTTTAATTCAATGCCCTCCCATGAATTGCGTCTAGTCATCCGTCGCGGATCTTACGTGGCGCCTAGTCATCCGCCGTGGATCTTACGTGGCGCCTAGTCATCCGCCACGTGTCGCGCCCTCGGTTGTCCTCACGTTCACAACCAAAAAGTGGTTCACATTTGAACCCACCCCTATATATATATATATATATATATATATATATATAAAACAAGGTTTTTGTTGATGTCATCAAAATGAAATTGAATGATTTCATTAGTCAATTAAACAAATCCTATCAAATGATGATGTCATAATCTATTTCCATTTTTTTTCCAAAATTTACATACCTAAAATTTCTCATTAATTTATTAGTTTTCCTTTTATAATTTACATTTTCTATCCTTATAATTATTTGATTAAATTACTTATTACCCCTTAGTTTTTCAATTTTCACTTTACATTTTTATCATATTAAGGTAAATAATGTATATTAATTAAAACCATTTAAGTTTTTTGTTTTACTTTTTTTATAAATTACACCCTTATAATCGTCTCGACGATACCTTCAAAATGAGTATAATATTGAATATCTTTTTAATTTATTTATATTAGTAAATATTAAGAATAGATATAAATTAAGTTGTTTACATTTTATTACAATTCTAAGGTTCATATTCTTGAAATTTAAAGATTCCTATTTTTAATCTAAATTTTTTTTATAGACTTTTTTTTGAAGCAAAATTTTTTTATAGATTATTTATAAATAATAAAAGCTATTGTTGATGTTCTTGAAATTTAAAGATTCCATCCTTTTAATCTTACTAATTCTATAGATCATTTATAAATAATAATTTTTTTTAAAACCCTACAAATCAAAAACACTATATAATTTATTTCAGAATCCCTCCCGTTCTAGAATCATTCACTAAATCCAAATCTTTCAACAAAAGAATTTCAGATATTTTAACAACTATTAGATGACTAAAATATTTAATAATAAAGTAAGAGTAATTTTTTTCATTTAAATCGTTGATTAATTAAAATTATTTTAATAAATAATAATTCTCTACTTACTCAATTTCAAAGAAAGCTTTGAATAAAAAAATGAAAGAAAAGTAATTTAAACGTTATATATATAATTTCCTAAATGGTTATGATTAAACTAAATCATTAATATTTATTTTATCAATTAACTAAGTCATATTTATATTGTTAATTGGATATTATGTTTGGTTTGTGGTGAATTATTTGTGAACTTTATGATGCAAATGTTAATTCTTATTAGAAACTAAAACAATATGTTTAAATCGTCCGTGTATTACACGGGCCATTAACTAGTTTTTATTATTTTGGTTCTCTATCATACGGTCAATGTTGACTTGGTCAGTTAATTCGAATATTTATTCCAAAGGAAAAATATACTTCGTACAAAGATGGAACAAAAAACCTTCTTAATTATTGGTGTTTGGCATTGCTTTTAAAAGCAATTTATTGTTTATATAAACAAGTATTTATCCCTTTAAAAAAAATTAAAATAAATTCCCTTAAAAATAAATTATCTGATTCTTAAAGAAGTCATAAATACTCTTATTATCCGAACACTCAAAACAACTCATATCCTTTTCAATGATGAAATAAGTTGATTTCAAACGCAATCCCAAACACCCACATAGAATATAACTCATGGTAAAGGTGCGACGAGACTTTGCTCAAATATATATTAGGTCATGGGTTCAAAGTTCAAACCCCCCTCCCTTCCACCATGCTAGCATCAACTCTTGAGTAAGCCAAAAGTGTCCCCTCACATTGCTTTCATTGGAGGGGGATTCGATGAAAGGCTAGTTAGGATTAATGGTAATCAATTTTTTTGATCAAATCAACTACTACTAAGTTTTATTTTATTTATTTTTGGTTAATCTTTTTCTTTTTAATTTATCCAATAATTTAAAGTTGTTCTTTTGTCGCATTTTAATGGCAACACATGTTTATCTTAAGTAAAATGAATAAATGATATAAATTAATCACAATAAAAAAATTAATATTTTGTAATTTAGAAAAATGATGATACGTAAAATCAGTTGTTATTTCCTATTATATGATATCGTTTATGTAAGATATTGATAAATTTATCTTTTGTTGTTGCATCTACTACCCATTACAATATCAATCAAAGAAAAGTCTCCCCTAAAGGTGGAAATCTGCCGAAAACACACCATGTTTAAAAGATAGTCTTGCATTTTGCTCAAGAAGACCATGTTGGTTCCATTTGTTAATTTATCAAGTCGGCTTGAATTTTGTCTGATCAACCGTGATAAATTTCTATAGGTTAAATCGTAACTTTGAAAGCCCTTAAGGCGGTGAGTAACGGCATGCTAGGTTGAGCGGCTTTCAACCCGTCGGGCTGTCGGCCGGGCGGGCTGCTGGCAGTGGCTTGGGCAGGTTGGGAGCGGAAGCGGTCTCCTGAAGCCGATTGTGGTGCGAGAAACCGTTGTGTGTGTGGTGTGTAAGAGGGTTGTAAGGGTTGAGTATTAATCAAAAAGAGTTTCAAAGGATTAATTGTAGGGTTAAAAGAAGCTAATGTGAAAATTCATGTAGTAGTGGAATTGGGAGGATTCATGGGCGGAGGGCCATAGGGACCTTTGGAGGCCAGCCCCCCCCCCCCCCCCCCCCCCCCCCCCCCCCCCGCTTTTCGAGTCAAATAATGTACTTACCGAATAAAATCACAAAATGATATCCAGCCTAGTTGGTTATCACTTCTCTTTATGCTGCATGTTGTATGTTTCACTTCCAAAAAAATTTTCCTCTTTAAAAAGTTCATTATTCACTTCCAGGTGTTATTTTTTCTTTCTCAATATAAGCTTTAGAAGTGCAAATATTCTATTCTAGCCTTTTTATTATAAAACTACATATTATTTATGTAGGGGTCGTATCCTTTACAAACCATATAGTTTACAAACCAATCTCCACCGTACATGTACATGATCAATGGTGTGGATTAATTCAGTTCTTAGATTTTCTCTCAACTACATTTCAAAATCACCTAAAAGTTAGGAGATAAACAAAATCAATGGTTAAGAAAACAAAATCAATGGCTAAAAATTGGTTTATATAGTTTGTACAATCTACATGGTTTGCAACGGATATTTCCCCTATTTATGTATTATAATATTACATATATTTTATAAAATATTACTTTTTGTTCAAAACATTTCATTTTTTTAAACTTTCTTCAAAAATACAAAGAAAAAAACATCTCCTTTTCAAACTATTATTCATGAAGAGTTATTCAAATTTAGAGAAATTTACACATTTTCTCTTATTTTTCATTTTAGAATATGTTTTGCTGAATTTTATTGATAAGATTAAACTATCACTTATTTTATTGGGTAAGCTTGTATTCATCAAAATGCATCATATGCAACAACTTAATTGGTAAGCATTAATAGAGTAAAAATCTGCATCTTGATCTAAGTCACTTGATCCCAACCATCATTCTTAGTGGGTAAGATTGTCGGTCCTAATTATCATGTAAGGTACACGACACCTTAATCTTACGTTAATAAGTTTTCTTTAAAACTAGATCATAGAAAAAGAGAATACAAGACAATTTACATATGCATCATGTTGTATCTCTAATTTTTTTTTCATACTATATTTGGGCCCCCCAAATTATAACAACCTTAACTACTTTTAAGTATACACCTACTCAAATTTCAGCAGCCACCATTGATTATCGGTCCCATACGACATTGTACGATGACCTGCCATTTACATATATATGGTGGGGAAACATTTTATTATTTGTCAGAGTATTAATTAGCATACATGGAATGAAGCAACTTATATGGAAGGATTCATGGTTTTTATGAAAACAAACAAGGATATAAAAGAATTGCAAAAAGAATAAAAATATAGTTAGTCGAAAATACCCCTAACACTAATGAAAGTTTTTAACGGAGTTAATGATTTTCAAAAGAAAATCCAAAATCATAGGGATCATTTTTTTAAATTATGAAATCTTATGTACTACTTTAAAAAAAAAAAAATCGATAAATTACATAGATTAAAATTGTAGTTTACTCCATTTATAATTATTTTGTTTGTTATCAATTATCGCAGTCAACATTGACTTGGCCAATAAATTCATATTCATTTTATAGGTAAATTAAATAACCACTACTCCACTAGCACCTCTTTCCAATACTGATTCAAAGTGCGTTGCTGTGTCAGAAGAAGGATAGCTCTAGTATTCATTCACTTCATTGAGCCGGTCCACGACCGTCAACAAGGGCGAATTTAAGTGTATTGTAGGTAGGTCCCGGGACCTACCTAAATTTTTAATTTTTATTAGAAGTTGTATAGAAATTTTTTTGGGACCTACCTTAAAAAGTTTAGAAGAACTACCTTAACATTTTATTTTTAAGCATAAAGATAACAAAGACCTAGTTGGTGTGTTGGAAAACATCTTATCTTGTATACAAGAGGTCATAAGTTCAAGTCTTCTTATGCACATTTTTTTTATCTAAATGATTAAATTTTGTTTCCAAGTACCAAACATAAGAAGCCACACCACACAAAAGAAAGCACACATTTTTTTATCTAAATGATTAAATTTTGTTTCCAAGTACCAAACATAAGAAGCCACACCACACAAAAGAAAGCACGACTTTAACGTTTGATTTTTATTTTTATTGACCAAACAAAAGTATATAGTTGACACTTATTTTTTTTTTTGGCTAAACTTAATTAGGGAACCACGTGGTTTTGTGTTCTGGATTCGCCACTGACCGTCAACGAATTTGATTAAAATTAAACAAAAATAAAGATAATTGATGTGTTCTTTAATAAAATAAAAAATAGTATTTTTCTCTTAGGGTAATGAGTAGTTAGTCGAAGTAAGGGTGAAAATATTTTTAGACCGCGTCAAATGTATCATATTCTCTTTTTGCTTTTTGATTTTGCCATATCAGAAAATAGGACGAGTGTGATTACTATTTAATACTCTTCACTGAATTGAGTTTTTATAAGTTTTAATCCATGTCTGGTTTGAAATTTTGCTTGGATTTTAAATCTCTTAATTTCATGAAATCTCACAAACATGATATTTAGAAATCTCATGGATTTGTTGGTATTTTGTTGGATTTTCATAGGACAGTAAACGCTTTCCACTAAAATTTAACAGTATACTTATCTTACCAAGTAAGGTTTTAGTCCATTAAAACGATTAAGAGTCATCGCTTTCACTTACTGGGTAAGGCTTTTGATAACTGTTTCACATTATAGGGTACGATTATCGATCCTTGCAATATTCATCGGTTAATGTTATATAATTGAGATTATTTATGTAAAGTGCTTATTAACTTATTCCTTCTCCAAAAATTAGATAAGTCATTTTAAATGTTTGAATAGGGTAAAGAAAAAGTGTTTATGGCTTCTCCAAAACAAGATAAGCGATTTTTAAAAAGTTGTTTCCTAACTTATTAGACCAAATTACCTATCTACTCCTTTTTTATCCCTAATAAACACCTTCAGCTTATTAGACCAAACTTTTGTTTAGTCATTTTATACAAAAAGCCAATATTTGCCAAGCACTAAAAAAAAAATTTATCAGCTTAACATGTTTTGATACAACAATAAGCTAATTTAAACATTTTTTACGAAACTTATTTTCCACACCACATACATTGATAAACACTTTTACACACAAAGAAAAAATTAAATTGTTTTACACAAACAATCCTAAATTATGAGTAAGTTTTGGTTTTGATCTCTCAAATTTTTTGTATTTTAATAGAAATCGTCAATAAACTTTATCTATTTCAAATTTATTTCTTAAAATTAGTTTTAACTTTTAACTAAATAAATAGTATTTTGATTTTGTTATAACATACTTATACACTGTTTGACAATGGACCAAAACCTTAATACTGGGCTTCAAAGAAGACAGTGGTTTGTGAAGTTGGGCCTTTCTCACGAAAAGAATTAAAAGGTCTCGTCTCGTTTGCAGGGATTTTTGAACTGAATTTCACCTTAATCTATATTTGGTTTAAAGGATTTTTTGAATTTAAAATTATAAAATTTTATTGAAATCTTATAAATATAGAATTTTGAATTCGAGGGGTAATTTCACGGATTTATATTTAATAATGTTAAGATGGAAGAAGAAAAAAACATTTGTTTTATAATTACTAATTAATAAAAAGATAACTTAATTATTGTTATTATAATTATGTAATAATTTTTTTATAAATTATCTACAAAGAAATGGTATTTGATTTTATTCCCAATCTTATAAATCAAATTGAAGATTTCAAATTCTTCTATAAAACCAAATTCCTTAAAATAATCCATCAAACCAAATACACTTTTAAGTTTTACAATAAACTTGAAGATTTATATAACTTGTTTGACCCAAGTGCCCCAACACTTTTTCGCTCTTTTAATCTCTTACAGGTACAATAGGTCAAATATAAGTAACATGTGCGTATGTATACCCACAAAAACCTCGTAATAAGTAAAACGAACATTCAAAGTTGTCATTTGTCAATAAAACAATCCAAAAGATTAGTGATGGCCATCATAATGTCCTCAAAGGAACTCAATCATATCCAACAGTATCAACATACAATAAGCTAAAGAAAATTGTTGTACTTTCAAAACTTCAACTTTAAAGAAAGCTAGTTATGATAGATACAATAAGCTTAACAAATTTGTTGTACTTTCAAAACTACAATCTTAAAGAAAGCTAGTTATGATACATCCGACGCCAAAATTTCTTCATTACAAAATTCTAACACAAAAAATTCCTACCATTTATAAATGTATGTCTTTTTCAAATACAAAAGAAATGTAACGAGGGCTGCAAATTATTTAACAGCCCCTTAAAGAGATTAACAAAAAAATGTTGAAAAAATGGTATTTCAATTGAGTAAATAAAATACCACATCAATCCAAACCCTTGACACTATCTAAAACCTCTGAAAACAAAAAAAGAAAAGTATCTACAAATTGCGGTTATGGTTAACTAATGGAAAACTTTGTACGATTCTAGATTAATCACACTAATAAGGTTGGTTGGTTTATGTACTAAATTTTTGGGAAAGATCTTATCAATGCTCATGATGCCCCATCTGAGAGGCGGATGGTGGTGGTAGCGGTGATAGTTGTAGTGGCGGTCCTCTTCCTCCATTCTCTTCATTGAAACTAGGTTGTGTAGATGGTTGCATGGTGGCATGATTGGCATCCGGGGCGAGGGTGGTGATATCATGGATGCTTGATCTCTTTCGCTCTTTTCTAACGGTCTTCTGTCGGAGAAAATACTTCTGGGCATGGCTAGCAACTTGCGTTGGTGTCCTTGTAACCACCGAATGTCGTGAAATGCTCCGCCAATCCCCTTTCCCGAACTTCTCCATTCCCGCCAAGAAATTCCTACAAATACGTCAAGATTAATCACATAAACCCAACATCAACAATCAATTTTTTGAGTTTGAAAGTCAAAGTCAAACTATGAATATGGAATCACATAAAGAGCATCTCCAAGATAGAACTCCAAAAATCTCCATTGATATGAATTTAATGCACTTTTTGGACTATTGTCATAAATAGAACACATTGAAACCATACTTAAAAAAATACATTAACCACAGGATGCTAAAAGATGATAAAAGTCATACAAAATTGACTCCTATTTGCAGAAAAGAACAACACATTGACCCTAAAATATCAAAATTAGACCCTTTTCTTGATACCCATATGATCTTGATCAAAATTGCACAAAAACTACAACTCAAAATCGCAATTTTCTTCAAGAAATTTATCTCAAAACCAATTAATCGAAAAAAGATTCAATACCCATTTGAATAACTATCATAAATCACAAATATGAAATCAAGAAATCAAGAAATCAATAAAAACCCTAAAAAATACCTGTGTTCTTCTTCAGTCCATGGAGTCCCTTTCTTCCTATCGCCTATTGGAGGCTTATTAGAACCCTTCGTCGTCCCAAACGAGATCTGACTCGTTTTCAACTCGGAATCCCAACTCATAAACGAGTCGACTCGCTCATCATAATCATCATCTCCGTAAAAAGGCAACTCGACCCGACCCGATTCAATCTCTTCCAAATCTTTCAGCAGCTGTTCGTAGTGAACCCTCACCTCCTCCGCCGTCTTCCCCGGAACGGCGGCGGCTATCGTCTGCCACCAGCCGGAATTTCCCACCGGAAAATCCGCTAAGGCCTTCTCGAACAGCTTGTTTTCGTAGGCCGTCCATATTGACGGATTTGCCCTCGGTTCGCTATTATTATTATTATTCTCAGGATACATTTTTCGAAGATTTGTGAAATCTATTTGGTGCTTATCTCTCTCTGTAAAATCGTTATCTGTAACTCTTGTTTGGTGGATTTTGTTGATTTATTTATATAGTTGATATCCGCGAGAAAATATAGGAGTTTGAATTGGATGTGAATCTAGTTTATGATTTAGTTGCAAAAAAATAATTTTTTATTTTGTTTGAGTAAATTACAATTTTGGTCCTTATGGTTTGCACTTACTATCAAGTTTGGTCCCTCTTATAAACTAATTACAATTTTGGTCACCATGGTTTGCATTTATTTAAGTTTTAGTCCTTTTGACTAACTATGGTTAAAAGAGTAATTAATATGTCTGTCTTTTCTTCTTTTTGTCTTTTTTATGTCATAGAGTCCTTCTCATTTGTCTTTTTTTATTATTTTTCTTTTCCTACAATTTAATTTTCATTTTATACCCCTTATTAAATTAATTAATTAATGATATTTTTAATTAAAAATATGTACATTATTTTCTTAATTATGTCTTCAAATTTCTTAATATATATATATATGTGTGTGTGTGTATGAAAATCCATTTACACTAATTTACTATTTTAAGTTGGATTCATAAAAGGTATCATTTTTTCTTAATAATGTTAAAAGAAAATATAAATTTATCTATTATTAATTAAAAAATGCATCGTTTCAGATAAAAAAATTCATTATTTTAGCCATTTTAAGTTAGTGGCTTGATCTTCTAGCCATTTTCTTGTAAAATTTTACAAAATAGACATCAATCCTCCATTGGCAAACTAGACTACAAGACAAATATTTTTACATATATTACTCATGTCCGTTAAATGGAGGAGCTAGGTCCATCAATGTAAGAATTTGTCCCTAGAGCTTCGAAATTTAGAATTTATACCCAGGTCCGTCAATGGAGGAGGGGCATTTGGTGGACCTGATGGCTATTTTGTAAACTTTTATAAGAAAATAGCTAGGAGATCATATCGTTAATTTAAAATGGCTAAAATAATGGATTTCACTTTTAGATACTTCATTTAGTTAGTTATTTATTTTGATTCAATAAATTTAAATTGATAATTTTTTTTAAATCTAATAGTTATACTATAAAGTTTTTGTTTGATACATATTTAAGAAACATTTAATTAAATTAAATTAATAGACAGCTTAATTTCATTTTTTTTAAATGGCTAGATTTTTTTTATTTTAAATTTGAGTTTAAAATATGTATCATTTTTTCTTATTTGATTAAAAGTATCATTAATTAATCTAAAAGGGGGTATAAAATGAAAAATTAAATTGTAGGAAAGAAAAAAAAAAAAAGAGACAAATGAGAAGGACTCATATTTTAATTTACTATATGATATAGAATAAGACAAAAAAGAAGAAAAGACAAAATATATTAATTACTCTTTTAACCATGGTTAGTCAAAAGGACTAAAATTAAAGTAAAATGCAAACCATAGTGACCAAAATTGTAATTAGTTTATAAGAGGGACCAAACTTGATAGTGAGCGTAAACCATAAGGACCAAAATTGTAATTTACTCTTTTGTTTTGAATTTTAAATAAATAGCAGGGAATATTAATGAAGTATTTTATTTTATTTTATTTTATTTGGTTGGGGATTTGTTGCATAAATTATGAAGCTATATTCCACGTTTATAATACGTGATATGACCTAGTGATTAAAACAGATTAATGTATGTGTAAATGTTGATTATGTTAATTATATCGGCCGGGAATTATTTAGTATCATTCAAATAAAGTTGAATGATAAAAAAAATTGAAACAATTAAAAGTGTACGTGTGATAAACCTTAGGGAACCGAAAGTGTAAAATGCGTCCATATACATATTTAGGTGGAAAAATCATGAAATCGACTCATCAGATGGCGACACGTGGCAGTTCTGTTACTCTTTTATTATATATAGATGGATAGATAGCTATAGACAGATGATGAAAGTTCAAATGAAAACTAATTTCTATTGCGAACGTGATGAACACTGTAATCGCATCACGTGACAATATTCACACTAAATATCATGCATTAGGTTCAGACGTGAACTCAATTTTGGTTGTGAAATTGAGGACGAAGCTTAGCCACACATCTTCGGTTACGGTGGACATGTTCACGGAGGATTGGCACGATTCATGGGAGGGAGAAGATTATTAAAATGGGGGACTGGTCAAAGCGTCTTTATTGACCGTATGAGTGGTTGAGATTCGTCCTCGTGTTAACAATGAAAAAGTGGTTCTCATTTGAACTTTTATCTCTCTTTCTAGTAATTTGGCTGCCACACGTCGTTGTCTGGTGAGCTGGTTTCATGATTTTTCCGTCTAAACGTGTATCTGTACGCATTTACACTTTCGGTTCATTTAGGCTTATCTAACTTACATGTATCATTTTATTTATAAAAAAAAGATAATCTCATTAATTTAGCATTCTTAAAAAAAAAACAAGATAATCATTGAAAATACTATTAATTAAATTATAGTTTGAATTGATCAAATTAAATTTGCATAATCTATCTATCTATATATAATAAAAGAGTAACTCATTGACACGTGTCGCGCTCTGAGTAACTCATTGACACGTGTCGCGCTCTGAGTAACTTATTGACACGTGTCACGCTCTGGTGAGCCATTGCCACATCATATGCATATGTGTCATGTGTCATATGTTGACACATGGCACTGATTCAAAATTTAAAATTTATTAAAAATTAATCCAAAATTATCTATTAAATATAACAAACTTTATCTCTATCTATTGGTATGAAGTCATCTATATCTCTATCTCTCTCCCTAAATTGATATTTAAATACTTAGCAGATTCAACAAAAATCGTATAAACCTTACCTTTTCCATTTTAATTTTTCAAGTTCCTCCATTACTCTTTTTGCAAACGTCTTAGGTAAGTTCGTCAACCATTTTTTCGAAGAACATTCATGCATAATTTTTTTTTATTATTTGTTTTTGCAATTATTTGAAGAATGATAAGAAAATTTGTGTCATTGTTGTCTTATGATGAACTAAATCATATGGTTTGACTTTCTCCTGATTTTTTTTTAGTTTTTTGATCTACATCACAGTAGAAGCATAACTAAGTTTTCTTCTACACATTATATAATAATTTATATTTGTATTCATGTAACTAATTGATAAACGTCATCAAATAGAAAATATATATTTCATTTTAAATATAATGAAGATAATCATTGAGTTTTAATATAATAGTCAATTAATATTTTTATAACAAATTATTTTTAAACGTATCCATTATTATATTTCAATCTAAGTACATTTTTATATGTATACCTTTATCTTTATATGTGAAAGTAACGTCATTTTAAAGTCCAAGATAGTTTATAGTTTGATCTATAAAATGTCTTTGTTATATTTTCGTTGTTGATAATTTGATATCAACTGAATTAAATTAAAAATAAATAAAGTTTGTACTTTTTTTTAATATAATTAATGTACTTGATAGAAAATAATATTGATGTTAAAAGATCAATAGCACAACAATTCATATTTGTAATATAAGGTTTTTGGCATGACTTAATTTCTTGAAATTATCTCGTGTATTACACGGGATCAAAACTAGTAAAATATAAAATATAATCAAGATAATTATTGATTTTTAACAAAAGTATTTTGAGAAATTAGCTTTATTTTGACAGTGTTTGAGTTAATATTTCATTGCATATAAATTCATAAAACTATAAAATTGGAATCGAGTGATAGAGTATTAAAATTAGACAAAACATAATTATTTATTTGATAGTCAATATTTCATTGCATATAAATTCATAAAACTATAAAATTGGAATCGAGTGATAGAGTATTAAAATTAGACAAAACATAATTATTTATTTGATAGTCAATAGTTTAAGATGTTTTACGCTCCATCACGCACATATATATCTAGGTAATTAATAATTATGTTAGAAGTTAATGATTCTTAATTATTTTTATATTTACAATAAAATATTTATGTGTTTAGTTATGGTTTTATGTATTTAAATATTTGAATCCAAACATGCAACTTAAAAACTTATTTTATAGAGTCTATTTCTTTTGTGAACTCATATAAAACTTATGAACTTAGTGAACCAAAACTGACAAATCAAAAATTTTGAAAAGCTTTTTATTTAAAAAAACAATAAATGGTAGTTATTCGTAACATGTCACATGTTTAATCTTAGCCATTGATCTTAAATACGAACTATTATAACGTAATTTACAAGTTTATATGAAAATAATGGTTCATAGATAAAATTTTGACAATCTTTATACACAAAGTTTTTTTGACGACAACTTAGTTAATTGTTAGTATTTTTGATGCACAAATTTGATGCACAAACTTGTTAATTTTACCCGTGCCACAAAGGTCGGCCAGCAATCCGAGTTGGACACAAGGGGATGACGTGGGGTAGTTGTGGGGAATGCTAGAGTGACGCCTGTTTGTCAAAGATATTATGACAGCTCCCTTTCTCTAGTTTACAGTGGAAAGCTCTGACACTTTAGCAAAGCAGCCGCCTCAACCAATCCAACAATTCTAGTTTCAACAGTTTCCAATAATGGTCCTTAAGTTATGCACTAGATGATAATCTATATCCTTGTACTAAATTTTGTTTCAGCCATATATTCAATAAGTAAGGGTCAACACTCAGGATTAATAAGTGAATTATGCAATAATGAGAATACTTTCTAAATTGACTTGACTCACAAATGTAATTATGTAAATGTCAAGTCAAAATTAGATACTAAGGTTGTGTTTGGCAAATATAAGCTAGCTGATAAGCTAACTTATAAACTAGTCCATCCAAACATGTACCAGGAAGCTAGCTTTTTGAAACGCTACTTTGATTAGCTTATGAGGAGTTTATTGTAGTTTTTTTTCCAATTATACCCTTATTAATATTAATTATTAAATTCAAATATACTATTTTTGGTCATTTTACATACTCATAAGCTAGTTTTTTGCCAAACATAATTTGTTCATACGCTAACTTATCAGCTATTAGCAAGCTTATCAATCAACAGCTAGTTTATAAGCTACGCTTGCCAAACATAGCCTAAAACACAATATAAAACAAGCCATTCAAATCCTAATAAACCTTGATAATTCTCAAACCTTATGTGATTGGTTAACGTCTTCTATTCTATGAGTAACACTTGGTTTTTGGAAGAATTAAAGTTTCATGTAGGGATTAGGATTGTATGACCCATTTGACAATATAATATTGTTAGATTAATTGAACACTTTGTGCCTGGTCTTGAATAAAATGTATCTATAATTATAATCAGGTAAATTTATCTTATATTACGTTATATCATATTTATTTATTTTTGTATATTTTAATTGATCGTCAAAATGAATAATTTTGTTGATGAAAATAATGTACCTTAAATAGTAGTAATTCATATAACCTAAGATCTAATAGAAAAAAAAGAAGAAGAAATATATAATATGAACATTAAACTCAAAAAGAACCCTGCAAAACAAGTATATATTGCAACATGTTTTAGAATATTTGGGTAGTTATCATAGAAAATTAAGTCAAAGGACTGTATCCGTTATTAGCTTATTGTTGGAGGCAAAAAAGCCAAAAGAAATCAATGGCAGTCGTCATCTCCGTACATCTAAGTTGAAAAGGCCACATGTTAGCACGTGTTAAAAAGCTTCGAACTTGGGGTTTTGGATAAGATGAAGTGCCAGATCAGATTATTGAATTTAGGTGCGTTTGATATAGTAATAAAGAAAAATAGAGATCATTTTTTATGTTTGGATGATTTTTATGGGAAACAGGTAAGAATATGATAGAATAAGATACATGTATTTTACCTTTCTTCATAAAACACGAGGAAATAAATTTATATCCTATCAATGAATCTAGAAAAAATAATTTGTTGTTTATTTATCCGGTAAGAATGATGACATGAATCGAATGTCATACCGGATACGTGTGCATGGAGGAACTGATCGTCGATGGCAACGTGTGTGTGAAGGAACTGACCAGCAAGAGCGACGTGTGCCGGAAGGAACTAATACAAGCCAATATTATTTGTTGAAGTGTTCAAAAACTTAAAAAATAGTTGTAGTTAATTGCGCAAGTATCTACTATATATGTAAATCTGTTTACACTACTTACAAATGGTTTTAATTAGTTAAATATTAAATATGTATCAAATAAGAAAACTTTATAAAATACGTAATATTTTTTATAACTAGTTGTGAGCGTCAAAACCAATAAATATTTAGTAAGAATTAAAACGTATCTGGTTGGTGCGAACAATTTGTCTTTTTCATTTCATAGGTCATGAAAATATCAAATATGATAATAAAAAATTGCTATAAGGTTTATCCAAGTCTACTCTTTTTACTAGACGACATTTATAAGGTTGTAAATGCTTAAATGAACTTTAAACTTATATAACCAATGCTGAATGATTGTGTAAAAAAAATTAAGTTTAACGTAAGAAAGTAGAAAAATAAATTTGAATTCTTGATCATTTTTATTTTTACGTTCTGTTATGTATTGCGGTTTAAAAGAGAATTAATCTAATGCATCTTAATACATCTTATCTCGATGTCTATCTCATCATAATGTGTATTCACTCAGGGACAGTCTGATGATTTTGGATGCCCTAGATAAAGAGTAAAAAATTGTTTGTAATCCAAAAAACAAATAAAACACATATTTTAACAAGATTTTGAACCTAGTCGGAATTTGTTACTCATTTATAAAGGGATGCTATATTTCTTAGGAAGAGAGTAGATCTAAGACAAAAGAAAGTGTTCACCACAAATAACCAAATATAAACAAACCGCTACAACAAGGTGGGAATGCTGATGTAGTTAACAAGTATAATACGACGAGTTAATAATAGTCAAATCACAAATGATGTATAAAAATGAGATGTCGGAATTTAACTAAATAAGTAAATCACTTAAATAAGTGAAATAATCATATGTCAGCAACAAATAAATATCAACTAAAAAACATCAAGATTTAAGAAAATTAACAAATCATATAATTAGACGAGTAATTATCAACTCGTTAATGGCGAACTTTGTTGGGGTTGTTCAAAGTCAATACATTTATTTGTTTCCAGGCCAGAGAGTCACTTGAAATATTTGATTGGCTATCCACTCGATCCAATTATCCAAATGCCCCATAAATATCATTTCTTAAACCCATTAAAAAAAGATATCTTGTTAAATAAATTATTTGGCCCAATTTTCTTAATATCAAGAATTTGGGCTTTTTAAGTTATTTCCCAATCCTAATGGAATTTTTCCTTGCTGTAGTCTCTTCATCTGTAGGATCTGATACCATATAGAGTAAATATATTTTTGGTCCTTTTGAATTTTGATGGTTATCTATTATCAAGTTTAATCTTTCTTTTTTAAATTGATTATAATTTTAGTCAATATCATCAAGTTTATTTAAACTTGTGGTTTGTCTTTTTTTTTAATTCTTTTTCCTACTATGTTTCATTTGTTATTTTATGCACTTATACATATTACAAATTACGTCAATGCACAAGTATATACGATTCATATGGAGGGTTATGGAGTATTTTACGATTTTCCTTTAAACCTGACCCTAAACAGTATTTTGTAAAATGCAACACAATATCTTAAGGTAAAGTATATTGTTTATTGCTTTAGTAGTATATTCTAAAATAATTAAGAATTCCTAAAGAAAAAATGGAAATATTTTATAAATACAAAACAATTTTTCGAAATGAGTTCTTATGAGAATGTTTGTGTACAAAAACAATTAAAACTTCAAAAGTGACGTTGTTGGGAATGGTAGTATAAGGTAAACATGTAGTTTTCACCTTTAATCTCTTGTAACTAAATTTGTTATATTAGGTTTAAGTTATAAAACATAAAGTATCAATAACAAATATATGTTATTAACAGTATATTTTCTTTTTGAAAGGATATATGAGGCTTAGCCCCAACTAATTCCGGCAAGATTCACCGACAGCTAAAGCATGTTGTCCTGAGTTAATAGTGGCTACAATGTAGAAGTACCTGGATCCGAACCTGGGGTAGAAGAGTTAACTAGCCACTTCCCCCACAAGCCTTAACAAGTACGCCACAGCCTTGTGGTAATCACATTATTCTTTTAATTATTCTTACTAGTGGCTCGTACCGCGCGTTGCGCGGTGTTCAGAAAATAACATAAAATATTGTTTATTAGTTATATTTAATAAGTTTCATTCGTTTATTCTATGTAAATACGTCTTTGTTTATATAATATACATTTTGGATTAGATATACTCTACCATCAATCATCCTATCAATTATGTACTTTGTGTTATTTTTGGCATAACTGAATGATATTGTCTAAATAAATCAATGACAAATGACAATAAACATGTTTGTCGTTTGAGTGATTATATACTTGATATAGATTGGATTAACTTATAGATTACTACTAATTGGAATACTATTCGATCACGAAAATAAGAATAATATTGAAACTGTAAGTAGTGATTTGAAAGACTTAAAAAACGAAATGAAACTATATGGCATAAAGTCCGCTTTCAATAATCCAACTGAATACCACAATTGAAATGTGCAACTTGCATTATAATTTAACTTCAATGTCCTGCATCTGAATGCAAAAATATTGATTATATGTTATTTCGGCACCGCGGTTTGCGCGGTGGTATTATTTTTTATTTTAAAAAGTATTGTTAAGCTTAAATAAAATATTGAAGTTAATTTGGCCGATAATCATGTATTAGGTATTAAAAATAATGAGTATCAATATTCAATTTTATATGAATCCACCTTATCATCCTTAATTTGTTTTTCATTATATATAATTAATAAGTTATAACTAAAACTTAGAAAACAAATATATGATTCCGTCGATTATAATCATGATGTTTATTATGCAAATTGTTTTGTGAGAAATATTTCATACAAATGTGACGTTCTCTTACCTACTTTTGTATAATTGCGAGATATTTTTTTTATTTTGTTTATAATTATTGTAATGTACTCGTTTTGCAACCTTAGGGAAAAAAAACTTCTTGAAACCCCTTTTTGACCTGTGTTACATGAAAAAAAAGATTAGTTGTCAATATTGTGATCACTCGACAGCGATTGTTAATTTTTCATTTGACATGTTTGAGCTTTTTCGATCTTTTTATGATTGTTTCATTATATTTTGGTTAGTCCATAAAATTCATGAAAAGAACACGGTTTTATTAAATTTATGTAAATAAAATTATTATATTTATTCAATATTCAATTTTATATGAATCCACCTTATCATCCTTAATTTGTTTTTCATTATATATAATTAATAAGTTATAACTAAAACTTAGAAAACAAATATATGATTCCGTCGATTATAATCATGATGTTTATTATGCAAATTGTTTTGTGAGAAAGATTTCATACAAATGTGACGTTCTCTTACCTACTTTTGTATAATTGCGAGATATATTTTTTTATTTTTTTTATAATTATTGTAATGTACTCGTTTTGCAACCTTAGGGAAAAAAAACTTCTTGAAACCCCTTTTTGACCTGTGTTACATGAAAAAAAACATTAGTTGTCAATATTTAGTTTGATTTAATCTAAATTAATAACAGAGTATGAAATACTTTATACATGTTAATCTTTGTAATAAGGTGTTTTTTTATTTAATATATTGATTCTTCTAATTCAAGTTTTATATATTGTTTTCATAGTTTTTTATGCATATTATTATATTGACTCTATTTTTATTATATATTATTATAGTAGTTTTATATTTTATGTAATAATTTTAATTATATAGATATTGATTTACTTTAATTATGTTTTTGAGCGATACTAAAGATAATAAATATATCATATATTTAGAAGACTATCTTTTTATTAATTAGCGTAACATTTAAATTGATTGGTCATTTTTATTAGTTTTATATATGGGTGATGAGAGAGACACCCCACTCTATATCACCCTACTCTAGTATAGGCTTTTTAATACCCTTCATTAATTAATTATAAATGTAATCATTACATCATCATTAAGTGATTTTATATTTTACTTATATTTTTTATTTTTATTATTTTTCTTTTCATATAACTTTTTTATAAAATTTTTATTTCATGTAACCTTTTATTAATAATTTTATAAAATTGTACGAATATTATGTTAAAAAAGTTATTATCATTTGTGTTTTTTTATGTATTAACATTAAAATAAAAGTAATATTTTTTTTAAAAAGAAAAATATATCTATAAAAAGTAATATGAATAACATTTGTCTATATGTATTTATATGTTTCTTACTTCTTAATATTAATAACACTTGTCTTTGTATTTTTCTTATAGGAATATTACTTCTTACTAATTATGGGAAATGAAAAATATGATTATTATAGAATTCTTAAAAATGGAAAATATAATAACTATTTTATGAATTTTTAAGATTATAGAATAATTGATGATATATTCTATCAAAATATTAATAAAATAAAAAGTATCAGTTACTATTTTAGTTTTTAAATAATATATTCTATTATATTGTGTAAACCATATCTATACACACACTGAAATGTGTAAGGTTATAAAATAAATTATATGTTCTTTATACAAAAGAAAAAAAGATATTTGTCTTTTTAATTTATTTATATAAATTTTATTTTATTTTTATTTATGATTAAGATAATAACTACTATACATAAATTATTATTAATATTTATTAATAAAAAAAAGAAAGATAAGAACAATATAAGAGAGAGAAAAAAAATATTAAATGATAATGCAACCTTTTATGCTTTGACTGAATTAAATGATGTAGAGTAGGGTGTATTGATCCATAGAGTAGGGTGTGTGAATCCATACCCTTATATATTGATTTCAGTTTTTTTATATTAATTTTAATAATTAAGTGATATATATATATATATAGACTCTTTCTCTCTCTCTCTCTCTCTCCATATATATATATATATATTGTAACGCCCCGTTTCCCATGCTAAGTTTAACGATGTCTGATTAGTTAATTAACCCAATTAATGTGTTTGTAGGAGCCTAGGGGTTAAAGTGTATTAAGTGAAAGTGCAAGGGCTAAGTGGTGGCATGTGTATAAGAATAAAAGCCCTCAACTTCCCTTCAGTTTTGTTTAGACGTTTCCAGAGAAGAGAAGGGAGAGAGATAGCGAATCCTTGGAGAAATTGGAAGCAATTGGAGTAAGTTCAAAGGTTGCTTTGGTGCAATTGAAGTGGTGACTACGAAAATTGCATAAGGTATGATCCCAATTCATGTTTGTGTAAGATTGAGTTTATGGTTGGAACTAGGGTTTGTAGAGAGATGATCAATTGATCATCAAATACTTGTTTATACTTCAAATTGATGTCATAATTATTGGTTTTTGGTATGAGAATGAAGTATAGACTTGTATTTGGTTGGATTGAATCGAATTTTGGAGGTTAGGGTTCCAATTAATTTGGTTTGGGAATTCATGATCAATTGGAGGTTTTGTAATGGTTATATGTTATAGAATGTAATTGAATGTTTGGAGATGGTTGTATACACTTAATTGCTCAAAGAATGGTTGAATTTATGGGTTGGAGTGAAAACCCACGAGTTTGGATCGAAAATTCATGGAGTAAACAAATCTGCCTTCTTTCGCGGCCGGGGAGAATTCTTTCCCGCCCGGGAACGTCCTGTCCCGCCCGGGGAGGATCTTTCCCGCCCGGGGAGTTGGGCAGAAAGTTTATATATTTTTTTTGTGACTTTTTCTTGCGGCGACCATTTGGGGTTCTCTCAAGTGGTTTTCCGTAAGGGATTGTTTAAGATAATAAGGTAGAAAGGTTGATAGAATTGGAGTAGCTTTTACATGAGTTTGGAGCCTAAGGCTCGGGTACGTTTAATAAGATTAATCTAAATAATTGTTGATACGTGTTATGTGTACGTATATGTTATAGGTGGTAAGTGGTGAACATTTCACTTGTGAACGTGCTTGTTGAGTAACACATTGTCAGGTGAGTACTCTATCTATATTAACGTGGTGATACATATGTGATGATATGCATGTGTGATGATATGTTACTTGGATTATGTTAGTACCTAGTTGGTACTAGTTACCACTAGGGAAGTTAGTTCCTTCGGGAACAAGGGATCATGTTATGGATTAAGTGGCCTGGTACCAGTGTCAAGGGATCAAGTTATGTGATATGTGATTTCTATGCAATTCGGTATATTTGTACGATTATGTTGGTATAGATGTGTGCTCACTAAGCGAAAGCTTACCCGTTGTTATTTTACCTTTTTAGTGCCAGGTACGTCATCGGGTAACAAGGGCAAGGCTCACGCTTGATGGATCCGAGAGTAGCAGCTCAGTCAGTTAGAGGATTATGCGGTTATGGGAGTTTGGACAAAACTATGTTTTCTTAAAATAAGGGATGATCTAGAACTTGGTTTGAAGTATGATGTTACATTCTAGACGTATGATTGGTTTTGGTCATGTTTGACTACTTGTTTTTCTTTCTGAAAATGTTTGGGTTAAACTTTGGTTAAGGTTAAGACTTTGAATTACGCTTCCGTTTGTTTAAAACAAATTTTTCTTAAATTTATTTCTTGCTTATTTGAGGTGTTACATATATATATCTTTTAACAATTGTTGCAATCAATTTTCATATTCATTTGCTTATTTATATTAATTATAGCAAATTTATTATTATAATATTACTAAGTAAATATAAATTACATGTAATAATACTTAAGTGTCGTGTAAATAACAAAAATACTTATTCTAATAGTATTTTAAATAATTAGTAAAACAAAAACTTTGAAAGATATAAAAGACTGAGATTAAAAAAAGAACTTTAAATCTCAATCAAAGTCTAAAAGAATGTATATCCGGATTAATATTTTCGAAATAAAAATAACCATCAAAGATTACTTGTTAAAGTTATATTATATATGTTATCATCTTATTTCGTTGCTAAGAACACACCTTCAGTTCTGTTGGTAAAAACTTATGAAACACATAGAAGAAGGAAATATAAAATATAAATATAAAATACCAACAAAACTAAGAAATGAATGATATTCAAATTATTATCCTCACAACAAACTAAAAACAATTTTGTTGAAAATAAATTTTTATGGAATGAATAACAAATCAAGTGATGAAGAAGGAGAAAAATAGGTTATTTGAAAAACATTTTTTTTTTATAAATAAGAATTTGTGAAATATTGTAAGCAGATCAAACAATGAAGAGTGACAACATGAAAAACGATCATGTTGAAGAAAAACATGTTGTGATAAGGAGAGATAAAAGTAAATTTAGTAATAGTCAAATTATGAGTAGATGAAATCTATGAAGGTTTTATTTTCAAGAATAAAGATAAAAATGTTAAAAAGTTAAAAGTCTTAGAATTACCAAAATATTTATGTCATAATAAACTTTATGTTTTTGATATAGAGATGGAAAACTAATTAACTTATCAAGTAATAAAAAATAGAAAAACGAAAGGTAATGAAGGTTAAGATATATTATTAACAAATTAAATTAAGAAACACAAATAAATCATCTACTAAAAAGCCACAAAAATCATACTTTAGAACACCATTTTAGGGATAAAAACAAAAATAATAAATTGAATAAAAAACACAAATAATTAACCCATCTCCTAAAAAGCCCATAAAAATCATACTTTAGTATTTGATTGTTACTATTAGGAGTGAAACATTTTTTTAAGATATATTATTAACAAATTGAATTAAAAAACACAAATAAATCATCTACTAAAAAGCCACAAAAATCATACTTTAGAACCATTTTAGGGATAAAAACAAAAATAATAAATTGAATTAAAAAACACAAATAACCCATCTCCTAAAAAGCCCATAAATTCATACTTTAGTATTTGATTGTTACTATTAGAAGTGAAACATTGTCAAGCAAAAAACAAATTTTGAATAAAACACATGCATAAACATCAACAACAATATATAATTTGTAGAAAACATGAAACAAAATAAAAAACTTATTACCTAAAAAATGTGTAGAAGAAAGACTTGAACAATTTGATGGATATGTTTGATGTAAGTAGTTGGTGTATATATATATAGTGTAACATGTATTTAATGATTTATGGATGGTAAATGAAAAGTTTGAAGGAAAAATGAAAAGATGGATAACTTATGTATGAAATAATGATCCTAATAATGAATGACATTATTAAATTAATTAAAAATATTAAAAATACATAAAAATACAAAATTTGAGAAAAAAGATAAATATGATTCATGGCTTTTGAAGATGCCACCTAGGATCTCCAACATCCTACTTTTATATATATATATAGATTTGGAATTAACTTTCCACACCAAGGGTTTTATAGGATTTGTATAACATATATATTTTAGAATGTGTTAAAAACATTTGGGTTCTAATACGTTGAATTACTTTTATAATTTTTAACAATTTTTTTTTTTTAAAATAACCTAATTCAAATACATTTCAAGTCCTAGAGATCAAACATACAAAAAGATTCCAAATTCTGTCAATTCTAAATCTTACCAAATTCAAATTCCTTCATGCAATCAATCTGTTTAATTCAATTTCAACAAACCAAACGGATCCTAAGGAGTCGTTATTACCGCGGTAATCGTTTTCCAGTGTCATTCACCGTATTAATTGACATGGTGAAGATCGTAAAGCTTACTCAATAAGATACAAGAGAATGAGCCAAGGATTGAGACTCTTACCATAATAAGTGTGAGAAATGATTCATACCCAATAAATGCATATCGGGTTTGAAATGTTTACCAACAATAATTTTAAAAGCCGACTATATTATATGATAAGATAGTTCAATGTTAGTCATTTGTTAGTAAATACTTACCTAATGAAAATTTAATAAACAACCCAATTCTGAAATTGAAATCTCAGGATTTCATTGACTTTTATGAAATGGTATTTTACAAGGATCTCGTGGAATTTTCCATAATGATGTTTAAAGTGTATTAATTCTTTTTATAATAATCAATTAACAAAAAGACTATTTAATTATTTTTACAACTATCTATAATTTGTTCATGTAAATAATTTGCATAGATTAAAACTAAAATTTATTTTATATCATGCCATTAGTGGGAAAAAGTAACTAGCAGGAACAAGTGTATAGCGTTTGGTTAGAATTAATCATCTGTATCATAGTTGATCGTTTTCAATTAAAAACGAAGTCGCATGAAACACGAGTCTTGTTTTTTTGGCTTTTAAAATTTATCTATAAAAAAACAATACCCCAACCCACTCAAGTCTAAAAATAAATAAGTAATATTAAAGAAACCACTAAACCAACAAGCTTTTCCTTTCGGGCAACCATAGGAAATGTCACAAGGCATGATTACCTAATAATTACCTGTAAATGATAATGCTCAAAAATAAATTATCGCCTAATAAATTAAAATTATAAGAGTTAACTTTAGTTCTGGTCCCTACAGTTTAATCTAAATTTTAATAAGTAGAGTATTCGTTCTCTAGTATGAATTTTGCTTTGAAAGTGATACTTGATTATTAAGGCCATTAAAGCCCGAGGTAAAATCATTAAACCATGTTTTCCAATTCCTTTGGAATGTTAACTTATTTATTTATTTTTCTTAACACCATCAAGAATGTGTGTGAGAGTATCTAGCTATCTGCCCATCGATGGCCAAGACTTCACTCCTCCTTTTCCCACTGGTCTCTGGTGACCCTCTTTCCCTCCCTCCAAACTACCACCAACGACACGCTACCTGCATACACATACATGCTCGGTTTGTAAGCTTACCAAATTCACTGTGTCTGTACTTTACTATTAATGGGTTTTGTTTTGAACTTTGTTGTATATCACGTATATTACTAACCTAAAACTTCACTCCTCTTTCCCATCTGATATTCGATGACCCTCTTTCTCTTCCCTCCAAACTGCCACCAACGCCATAGACACACTGCCTGCACACACATACATACCCAGTTGTAACTCTGTAGTTAAGTGTGTTTGGATGGGAGCAGTACCAGGATGTGAGACCCCACTGGGAAGTCCTCGTCAGGTCGCCAAATACAAAATTGTGAGCTAGAGGAGCAAAGCGACCAATATTGTGTCGTTCTAGGCATAGGCAGGGTGTTACAACCGCCTGGGTCATCTTTTAGAATTTAGCACTTTATGCAACGAAAATGCTTGTTGATGGAGGCAAGGGATTATGAGATGTAACTTTAACCTTACGTTGGTTGTCAAGCCTAGTGTCAAAACAAAAGGTATGCTTGGAAGGATATAAACTTGACTTGTTAAATTTTAGCTCATATTTTCAAAGATTTCATTAAGTCTCAAGAACCATAATTAAAGTTTACTCAAATTATAATATATAGGTTTACTCGTGGTAAATATTATCAATTTTCTGGATAAGTTCTAATAACCAAAAAGTTTATTCTATTAAAGAATGGAATTCTGAAAAAAATAATAATCTACAAAAATATTCTCTAGAATAATTATAAAAACATAAAATTTAATTAAATAGGGATATTTAACCAATAAGAAACTAATTTTCCAAAAATGGGTTTGGTTCAAGAAAGTAATCAAAGGCCTACCAAAAGAAGTCAACAATAAAATGTTGAGTGATCATGATATCTTCTTCTAATCCAAATCACACCAAGTCACCAACAACCAAGAATCTTTCCCACAAGATTTTATTGGATTAACATAATCCTTCCACTTAAATAATTTTATTTCACATTTATTCAATTAATATATTTTTATTATAAACTTAGAATTTTTAAATCAACTCTTTATTAATAAATCTATATGATATGATTGGAAGATATTGAACTTACGGTTTCTATTTATGGAGAAAATACGTCCACTCGATATAAAATCTATAGTCATTTAGATTAAACTGTCAAGATTTCAAGAATTTCCTAGTAGGGTCACCTTTAAGATAGATTAAAGGTTTGCAAAGTTGTCCGATACGATTTTAGCCTAATTCCTTTGTCCATGGATTTTTTAAGTTCTTTTTGATTGATCTCAAGGGATTTCTAAGGGTTTTAATCCATTTTGAGGGGCTTTTTGGTTGATTTCGAGAGGTTTTTTTTGGTTGATTTCAAGGTGATTTTTTATTAATAGGGTCCAAACGAGAAATCAGTAAGGGGAAACAAGGTAAAAGCACAAGAAAATTGTTTTTTACATAGGATATTTTGTTTTGTTAACTTGCTAGTGGGGGCCTATCCCCCATACCAAGTAAACTGCATCCGCCTGTATCTGTAACGTATATGTAAGTTCTAAATAGCGTGAAGTGTGATGGCATGCTGGAAGGCCAAACCTCAAGTTTTGGAAGCCAAAAGCAAAATCATGAGGTTTTTCGAGGTATGTTTATGGAGACAAATCTCTATATCTTCTATGTATATCATACACATAAACATAGTTTTTTCTTACTATTACTATATTACACACCGAGTCAATTATAATTAACAATTTAAATTAGATTATATATCAAAAACTAATAAATAAAACTATAAAAATAAGTCCAATTTCCTTCAAAAAAATTAAAAATAAGTCCAATAAAATATCGTGTTACAAAAACTATACAATCCTAACCGGATGTGAATCACAAGTCTTTTCAAATAGTAACCCTATAGTTTGTAGTTTGAAATTTATTGTAATAATATAAAAGAATTCATTAAAAAAGTCATAACCAATGCTCCTGGAAAGTAACATAATGGGTTTAAATTAAAGAATCTTTAGTCAAATTACTCATCTACCAATCTTTTTCTAAGATGGAGAAATGAATGGATATGTCTGCCAATATTGTCAACCATGGTCATGATCATCTCCAGGAAAAGACCTACAGCCCTACAGCTGACCTATAGATACATAAAGTCCTATATCTATATGTTTCAGCAGATAACAGACCAGAGTTTGTGTATAGTAGTAATCTTATCAAATAACCAATCAAAGTGTAGTGCAGCCAACCAAAAGGGAGTGGAGTTGTGTAAAATTGGTCTTTGTTGGTGGGTTTGGTTCGTTTCTTGGAAAGCATGTGCACCCCACAAAATCGATCAGGATGCAGGATGGGTCCCAATGGTGTTCCCTTTCTTTCCCTTTTTGATGGAAATTGGGATGGTTACCTTTTTTAGAAAGATTCCCAAAGTCAATTTTTCACTGTATGTTTGTTTAATAACATATTTAATGGAAGGTTTTTGTAATCAAGAATTGTGGTTTTTAATATAAGAATTGTAATTAGATGATCTCTAGTGATCCAATTTCCAAGGTTTTGTTTAATATTGCCTCAAGTAGTCATAAAGCCGTCCGTAGCATCATCGGATGATGGACACAGGGGAGGAGGGTGGGTTCCGAGGGTGAAGTAGGTGTGAGGAGGGCGGGTACCCTCTTCAGGTTTTCAAACCCACTGCAAACCCTCCCTCTCTTCTTTCTCTCCTTTACATATATTTAATAAAAAGTGGGTTAGTTTAGGGTATTGGTACTCTATTTTAGGGCAAAAAGGGTATGAGAGATGAGAAACTGATGTAGCGCTGATGTGACATCTGGGTTTAGAGGGTTCAAGGGTTGGTGCGACGTATGGCCTAATGCCACCTGTACCGGGTGCGGGTTCTCGGTGGGTAGGGGAGGGCGGGTTCAACAAGTAGGGCGGGTAGGTGGTACGGATGCTGATGTGGAACCCGACGAGCTCGATAAGCGGGTATGGAGGGCCGCTCGGTTCCCTCCTCTCTCTTCCTCTTTCTCTCTCTTATAAATAATAATAAAAAATGTGGATTAGCTTAGGATAAGTGGTACTCCAGTTTAGGTTAAGAGGGTAGAAAAGAGTAAAAGATGATGTAGCGTTGAGGTGGCATCAGGGTTTTTCGTGTAACACCCGGAATTTTATGAACTTGAGCTTGGTTGATAAAAGTGAATAATTGGGATTCGAATTAATATAACGCATTTCTTTCCAAAGTTAATTATTAGCTCGTGTTTAAGTTCATTGGTCGAGTTATCAGTTTCGGGATAAGAAGGTAAATACCCGAAACATGAGGGGGTGGTGAGTAACTAGCCACCAACTAGTTAAAAAAACCCTATCCCTTCCATCCTTTCATGTTATATGTGTGTGTTTGTGTTTGGAAGAGAGGAAAAGAGAGAAAGGAGAGAAAAGAGAGAAGAGAAGGTGTTGGAAGAGATTTCGAGATCCGGAGGTGGAATCGAGCGTAGGAGGTGAAATCTAACCGTGGGGTGTCGTTGAAATCGAGTTCCTAACGAAAGGTATGGTTTACTTCGTGTTAATTTCATGTTATAGTCGAGATTTAAGGTCTTGAAAACTAGGGCTTGAAATTGGGGAAAACCATGGATCTCGATGATCCATCGGTGTTTTTCGAGTTTGGATGTTAGTTTATCGTGCTATATCATCATAGGATCAACCAAAATCATTCGTGGGGTGTTTTGAGAGTCAATATCGAGTTTTGGGTGAGTTGGGTTATGCATTTTTGGAGCAGATCGCGAGTTGTGCAGGTCCAGAGGAACCCCGCGACCTAAGCCCGCGACCTGAGGTCGCGGGGCAAGGTCGCGCAACCCCCTGTTTGAATTTTGAAGTTTTTCGTTTTCGTTCCTTTTCGAGTTTTGGCTTTGGGCTTTCCTTAAGGGTTATATTAGATGATGTTTGGTGGATTTTGAGGGCCATTGAGATAGTCTAGCCTAGTTTTTAGACTAGTGTTTCGGTTGTGAACCGTAAGTGTCATTTTTGGCGGTTATTGATGTATACCATAATATGATTGTATAGGTACTATCTTGTGACGTGCCTAGCTATTAAACCCGTGTTTGATTGTGAAGAATACCAAGGTGAGTTGCTAAAACTATTTTGTTAAAACTGAGAGCACATCATCTTGTTGATTTACATGTCTTGCTTGGTTGTTGTGATTAAACATGATAAAGGATGAAATGCCTAAAATGTTGGGTTTAAGGATTGCTATGAAATGAATGATTAACGATGCTTGTATGAATGGCTTGACTTGGAGTATCGTATACATGAAATAGATTATCGCATGCTACTAATGTATGAGTTGAATCTATGTGATTATATGATGAATGTATTTATGAGAAATACGTGTTATTATGTATGCCACGGAATTATGTAAAGGAATTGAATCCCGAACATGTTGGCTTATATGAAATGAACGAAGGGCGTGAGACCCTCGATCAATACCTATGAAAGGTTAAAATAATGGTATGAGTCTTTCTAGACAGTACACACATGCCTCCGAAGGTGTCATGATAGAAATGGCATTGAGGTTGATTAAAATGTAAATAACATGGACGATCCAACGCAATGTGTCCACACCCAATAGTCTTGGGAGGTCCTGAAATAGGGACGCACCTATGTCGCCGGCTCTCGGGTGGCTCCGAGATGCGCGGGCCTCGGAAGGTGTCATAGTTGAAATGGCATCGAGGTATTGGGAAGCAACGAATGTAGGGGCATTGGTTGGTGGAAATGGGTCGCTCCCATTGTTTCCGAAGATAATAATAAACCGGTTTAACATGCTACTTTTGTTGTTAGTATGATATTGTATATTCGCATGCCTTAACATATTTTATATGCATAGTGTCATTTATACAACTCACTAGGCTCCTTTAGCCTAACACTTGCGTGGTGTCGATGTGTCTCTCAGGTGATAGTGGCGCCGCTCCAAAGTAAATGCTTGGGTTTAGATTGAGCTTGGGGAATCGTGTGAAAAGATCGGTCATCTAGACCGCGAGTTGATAATAAATACCGATAACCTATTGTAGTCCTTTCCTTATTAGGAATTAGACTTGTCGGCGATTATATCGCTTCATTGAAATTGCAAACATTGTAATTGTACACTACTTATACCCCCGTTTTTGGGAAGAGCTCACGCTTTGGCGTATTTGTACTAACACCTTTCGTAAATGAAGGTTTTTGTTTGCTCCAATTTTTGGGGTGTTACATTTCGGGTTCCAAGCTTGATATTACGGATGGCCTAATACACTTTACATTGATCTATTAGTCATTTTTTTCCTACTTTAATTTACGTAAATATCACAACATCTGCAAATTCAAAGTCCGTTTTTCACGGACCTATCTAAAAAACATAAGAATGCATTTGATCCCTTTTTTTGTTAGAAATAAAAGAAAAAAGAACTTTTTATGGACCTAAGTTTGGAAAAAAGGAGCCAAATCCACAACTTGTGGATTCAAATAGTTTTTTTTTTTTTTTTTTTTTTTTGAAAATATTTTGTTCGTCGCTTTTATCTAAGTCTACAAAAACTGAGCCTAAAATTTACAAATATATGAGATAAAGGTAAAGTGTATAATGGCTCGTTAGGACAATTTCCCATCTTTTTTAGACCAAGCCTATGTTTGGCAAACGTAGCTTATAAGCTAGCTGGTAGCTGATAAGCTAACTGTTGATTGATAAGCTTGCTAGTAGCTAATAAGCTAACTTATGAACAAATTATGTTTGGCAAAAACTAGCTTATGAGTATGTAAAATGACAAAAAGGATATCTTTGAATTTAATAATTAATATTAATAAGGGTATAATTGGAAAAAACTACAATAAGTTTCTCATAAGCTACTCAAAGTAGCGTTTCAAAAAGTTAGCTTATACATGTTTAGATGGACTAGCTTATAAGCTAGCTTATTTTTGCCAAACACAACCCAAGTCTAATGTGAGGTTTTTGTAAGTAAAAACCATAGGTTTTTATAATAAATCGAAACACCCAACAAAAACTAGGAAGACAACTTCCAACTACCCACCGACTGTTAGACCCGCCACTAAGAACACCCAACACCTCTAAATGACCAACAGAATGGACAACTTATGAGTAAATTATTACAGAGAAACTAGTTGTTGCCTAAGCCAGCAAAACACAAACCAAAAACATCATTAACCGAACAAAGAATGCAGTCGGATCAACCCGAAAACAAAGAAAATTCGAGATCTTATCCAACCCGATTTGTAGCTGGTAGATGCCAAACCAAATCGTTTTTTTGATGCCTACTACGAACCACATAGGTGAGACCTGCTAAGAAAAACACAGCCATATTTTTATTACACCCTTGCTCAGTTATCAAAAATCTAAACATGATATAATTATATATTGTTTTAAAACATATACTTTTTGTATAAAAACATATTAGCCTATTAGTTATTTTTCCAAACGTAATCTTTAGTCTTAAATAAGAAAGCTTTTATAAACTATTTTGTCATGTTGCTTGAATAAAGCGACAATTTCAAGTTGCCTTATTTTTCATTTTGTCTTCCACTAATTTGCAAAGGAACTAGATCAAACTAAATCGAACTAAATCATTTAGGTATAATTATAATTATCATGTCACTCATGTGTCTTACCATTTTCCTACCACTATTATATAAAATAATTATTACTTTTATTTAAACCAATCAAAATTTTTAGACAAATTTCAAAGTGTAGTTTTTTTTTTTTTTTTTTCTTCTTCTTCTTTCTTTCTGAACGTATATGATTGAATAAAAGCCTCTTAAATGCCTCTTTATGGATAATGGATATTAAGACTTAGGATCAGGTGAGACCAAGCTGTTACGGTGAGATCGCGTGAGACCAATACCTAACGTATGAAACTTCACAAAAAAACACCGTGAATGTACATAAAACTCGAATACGCAGACCTAAAATTCACTTTCGATGCAAAAAAATATCGAAAACAAGCTAAAAAAGAAACCTTCACAGCTCAAGTTCTGTGAAGGTTACATATATATAATGCGAACCTTCACAAAAAAACTGCTGTGAATGTTTCGTTTTTTAACATTTTTTTGGAATTTTTTTCGAAAGTGTTTTTTAGTATGTTTTAACGATGAATGTTCAATTTTTTTTTTACCTTCACAAATGTTTTGATGTGAAGTTTCAAGTAAAATATGTTGGTCTCACCGGTCTCACCAAAAAGGCTTGGTCTCACCGGAACTTAACTCTGGATATTAATTCATTTATTTTAGTAAAATAACTTGGTAATAACTAGGGGTGAGCAAATGCAAAATCGTTCTCGTATTGGTATCGTGTCGATGCCCAACCAATTCATGTATTTTGGTACAATAATCAGTTTCATGTTTCTTTTAATCGGTACTTGGTAATATTGGTATCGGGTCCTTCTAATTATCGAAAGTATTAACCGGTACCGAAAGTCGAAAAACACCATTTTCAAAAATCACAAAACAAATCCCAAATCCATTCCAAACAAAATGGTTCATTACGAGCCAAGGAGTGATGATACCAACTCTAAACGTTCAAAAAATTCCAATTTATTGCAGTTGATCAACCTCTTCAATATCTAACTTTAAAAAAATCAAAGTTTGAAGGTTGTAAAGTCCAATGGGTACTAGTACCGAAATATCATTACCAAATCAATACCATATATTTTTAATTGGTTTATTGAATTTTCCATATTTTGCTATTTTATTAAATATGTTACATATTTTACTAATTTAATAATTGTTGCCATATAAATATGAAGAAGCTAATTTTTGTTTTGAAGTTTTTTATTTTTTATCATCCATTTTAATGAAAGTATATAACATTTTCCAAAATAGAGATTACATGATACAAATAAAATTCTTATTGTAACAGGAAGAGAGGGTGAGAGGGGGTAATAAATCTCAAAAGTTGAATGTTGAAGAAAAAAAAGTTACAAAAGTTAACTTTGAGGTATTATAAAAGGACCTCCTACTTATAGAATAGATAGGGTTATGTGAGTTTATATGTAAAACTCAATATAAATGGTCTACTTTTATGTGAGTGGATCAAAGGCTAAAGAAGGTCCATATAACAATACCCTTAAATACTCATATTAGATAAGTTATCGGAGTTTTATGTACTATTTTATTAAGAATAGTGGCTTGTCTGTGTTAAGCAGCAAGGAAAAAATATCAACACAAATGTTATAAGAAATACTCATTAAATAAGATAAATAACTAATTTTATTAATCTTAAAGAATTACCTCACATATACAAATCAACCATTTGGTTTTCCAGGACTACAGCGGATTGGTTATCGCTCAACGGGTTCATAGTGTCCTAATCAAGTTCGAGTCTTTCCGTACGCATGTCTGAGACATTTAAATGGAGTCATGTTTAGCCTCCAAAATTACTGGGAATTGGTCGGGCTTTGGCCCGTGCACCCTTCAAAAAAATCAAATCAATCGTTTGGATATTTTATTCTTGTACCATATTTTAAAGAATTAAACTTTAGAAACAATATTGGTAATTTGAATTTGAATTTAAAATTAGAAATAGTTTTTTTTGGGATTACAAATTTACAATACATGATGGAAAGAATTTGAATTTAAATAATAAAACTATATATATTATAAAATTAAAATTTATTCAATAATTAATTTATATTAAATAATATTTTAAAATATTTTATAATGTAATATAAATTCAAACGTATTTATGATATTCTATGTATTTTTGTATCTGTTAAAAAATAAAAATTTTCATCAATATTTTAGATTCTTCAGAAACTTTCTACAAATTAATTAAAGTAGCATAGAGTGTAAAATTTTTTAATTTTGGAAAACTAAAAGAATAGTTACTAGAACAAGCAAAACGTAATTCTTTGTTAAATTCATTTCAACAAACTTCTAAAGAATTTGTTGAAGATTTTGAGTTTTGTTAACAAACTAACTTTATTTAGAAAATATATAAATAAATTATAAATTTTAAGTGATTCTTAGAAAGAAAAAGCATAGTTCGCTAAATAGTAATACTATTGGCATTTACATGTTACTATATTCCAAAATATTTGCAATTTCAGTCGAATATTTTATTTTCTGAGTTATCTTATATATTAATGTCATTAATAAATACTAAATCGTTTTTTTTAAGAAAACAAGCTTTTTATACTGTTTTTGTTGGGAAGGAGCACAAAAACAGAAAATGTTTACTTGATGTAACATTCAAATTACCCCCTTACACTATCCATGTATTGCAACTTACACCTTTCAACAATAAACAAAACAAAACCTTCATTCTTTGGCCTAACGGTTATAACTGCACCGTTGAGGACCATTAACTAAATGTTTATATAGTAAGTAACTACTAGTTCATTTCATCTTAACCGACGAACATAATAAAGATTACAAAGATTGACAATATTACCTGATAAGAATGATGATAAGAAAGTATAGTCTTATCGGTAATTGAGAGTGTCAATTCTTACCCAATAAACATTTATGAAATAAGCATGTTGCATATTTTGTCATCTTAACAAATTAAAAAATTTCACAATAAGCTAGTCAAAATATGGAGTCGTACAGGTAAGCGTTTATTAGGTAAAAATTCGATAAAATACCCTCTAAACATCTAATAAAACAAAACTTGATAATGGTATATTAACCATTTTATACCAAGCTCAAGTATATATGATTATATGCTCATAGGATTGGGTTTGAATGGGAAGTGTGAGAAATGGTTGTTAACCATTTGATGAGAAATGGTTGTTAACCGTTTGATGAGAAATTAATGCACATTAGGATGAGATGTATTGGATTAATTTTTTTAAATCACAATTCATGAGAGCGCATGAAGTTAAAAGAGATTAACGGTTAAGATCTACTTCTCCTGTTCTGTTTATGAAATTTATTGTTTATTAGTTTTTTTGAACGACAAACACACACACACACACACACACACACACACACACACACATCTTTCAGTGTATCCGGGTTCACAAGGGCACCCGACTAATCTCCCTCAGTCACGACTCAACCCAATTAAGGGTAGCACTATGTGACAAACCTATGATCTAGATATCGCCACATACTCTCTACAAGGTTCAAACCCGGATAGTTATGAATACCATCCAATGACCCCTAGTATGTTACCTTACCACTGCTAGACATGCTTTGATTTTTATTGTTTATCAATGATTAGATATACAAAAGAAAAATATAGTCATACAAATTTTAATGTAAAAATGGTAACAACAGTTGTGGTTAGTGCCATCATTTATAGTTGAACACAAATGTAATTAGTGGTGGATTATCATTATCAACTTACAAAAGGCCACCTTTTTAGAAAATAGTGGAGGAGTGTGGTACCTATTTGTAAAATATCTACACAAACAGGGACGACAGTGGTAAAAAGTAAACTTTATAGGGACCAATAACGTAACGTCCTTCACTTTATTAGTAAACCCAAATCCACGGGGCATTTGTGTCTATGTGAGCTGTCTTTATAACATTTCCTTCTCCTCTATAAAATCACACACAGACCTATAGATACAACATATACATACAATATATATATATATACACACACATATACATATACATACAGAGTGTGTGTGTAGAGAAATCTAGCGATGGACATCCATGGCTCTTCCTTCTCAAGCTTCAAGTCCTACCTGAATGCACTTCGCGACACTCCTCGGCGGCTGGCCCGCCGTGCCGGATCGGTTTCCACCACCTTTGAAGAAACAAGCCGTCTCCGATCTCACTACGGCGGCAAAATGAGGAAGACTCTCCGATGGTACGACCTAATCTGCTTCGGCGTCGGAGGAATGGTCGGCGCCGGCGTCTTCGTCACCACCGGAACCGCCACACACGACAAAGCCGGCCCCGCCGTCGTCCTCTCCTACGCCATTGCCGGATTTTGCGCCTTACTTTCCGCTTTCTGTTACACCGAGTTCGCCGTCCATATGCCCGTCGCCGGCGGCGCCTTTAGCTACATCCGCGTTACTTTCGGTTCGTTTTCTTCACGAATCGTATCAATTCGATTGAAATTAACGATCGCATTTCTGTAATTCGATCGATTTTGTTTTCAGGTGAGTTTATGGCGTTTTTAACCGGAGCGAATCTGATAATGGATTACGTCTTCTCCAACGCCGCCGTGGCGAGAAGCCTGACGACCTATCTCGGAACCGCCATTGGCGTTTCTGCAGAATCGAAATGGAGGATAACGATATCTTCTCTACCAAAAGGTTTCAACGAAATTGATTTCATTGCAGTTCTCGTGATATCAATCCTAACCGTAATCATCTGTTACAGGTTCTCAATTCCGCCATTTTCATATCAAATTGTAGTTAATCACAATCCAATCGTTTCGCCCAAACCCTAACGATTTCAATTTTTGATTTACAGTACTAGAGAGAGCTCTGTGTTAAACATGCTTTTAACTGCACTCCACATTCTATTCATAATGTTTGTGATCATAATGGGGTTTTGGAGGGGAGACTCGAAGAATTTCACTCAACCATCCGACCCGAGGCATCCGGGCGGGTTTTTCCCGTTCGGAGCCCCGGGGGTGTTCAATGGTGCTGCTCTGGTGTACCTGAGCTACATCGGATACGACGCGGTATCGACGATGGCGGAGGAGGTTAAGAATCCGGTGAGCGATATTCCGATCGGGGTTTCGGGATCGGTTATACTGGTTACGATCCTCTACT
This sequence comes from Centaurea solstitialis, assembly GCA_030169165.1. NCBI lineage: Eukaryota > Viridiplantae > Streptophyta > Magnoliopsida > Asterales > Asteraceae > Centaurea > Centaurea solstitialis. Next base: position 8,959,929 of record CM058046.1, read on the forward strand.
GTTTGATGGCTACTTCCATGGCGATGCTACTTCCTTATGATCTGGTACGCATTTAATTTTCCAGTAAATTAATGGTTGATTATTTAAAGAAGAAAGTAGGAATTCATTGAACATGTTTGGTTGCTTGTGGTGGTGGATGATCTCTCTTTACCACCGCTTCATTTGCATGCCACACGTATTAAAGCATCTTCTCCAAAACAGTAAAAAGTTTGTTATACAGTGTTAATGGATGAAGACAATAAGGGGTCCTCTGGGGGTATCGATTTCAAAGGAATTTGATAGAATTGGAATAACAGATTTCTTTGACTAACTTTATTAATGACGTCTGGTTTGTAGAATGAACTTGATGGAATCCTATGAATTCTATTGAATTTGACAAACCAACGAATTCATCATTCCTTGGCTTAAGCGATGGAATTGAACTTTTTACCAACCAAACACATGGTCAAATTCCGTTACAATCCTTTCAAAGTAAAATTCATTCCTATGAATTTGAGAATTTCTCATTTCCTTCGGATTGCATTCCGTGAACCAAACACCCCCTAAAGCTTTTAGGGTCTGTTTGTTTCATGTAATTCAAAGGAATTTGATGAAATTGGAATGACAAAATTTTTAGGGTCTGTTTGGTTCATGGAATTCAAATGAATTTGATTGAATTGGAATGAAATGATGTTTGGTTTGTGAAATGAACTTGATGGAACCACTGGAATTCCATTGAATTCTATAATTTAAGGTAGTGCATGATTCCCTTGGCTCACGTGAAGGAATTGAATTCCTACCAACCAAACACATAGTCAAATTCCATTTTGCGAACTAAACACCCCTAAAGCTTATAGATTTAAGATTTAGCAGAGCTTGATTGATATTAGGAACATTGTAAGAGTATCTCTAATGTTAGGTTCTCATAAGTGGCAGATTTGTTCAAATATCTTACCCGAAAATTGACCAAAATAGCCAATTTCCCCAACCATATTCCCTTTTTATCTATTGTTTCAATCCATTTCCTTACATAAATGTCTTTAGCATTTGTGTATACTTGATTTTCAGATTAAAAGAGAAGAAAATAATGTTTACGCAATTTTGCATATAGATTCACATTTGTATAAAAAGTATGCATATAAAGATCCCGATTTGGGAAAGAATCTGTGTGAACGTTTTTATAAATCTGAAAATAGAGGAACCATACATGCCAGTATGCCAATGTGTCCAAGAAAGGTTTGTTAACATGAACAGGTTCTGCACCAAAATGATAAGGCCCAATTTAATTCAGTAATTATTTAACAAAAATAATTAGAATTTAAGTTAATGATATGAGGTAGAAGATTATAAAATATGTAGGAAAAAAAATTGAGAGTATCTATAGCAGATTCTTTTGAATAGAAAAAAAATTAAGATTTTGGTCTTTATTTTTCTCCAACAAAATCGCTATTTTGCCAAATAATAAAATTATATGATGTTTTAATAAATATAATAAATGATGAATCATTTTATAGAGGAAGATTCAAACGAGAATGACATCAATTTAAAAGAATACGAGAATGAATCCCAGCCAATCATCTCAAGCCAATCATATATGAGAATGACTTTTGTGTACAAAGTCATATATGATTAATAAAGGAAACGTTCAGGTACAAAAAACATGTACAAAATCATATATGATTCATATAGCAAATCATATAGAAAATCACATGTGATTAACAACTGCGCGACTTGCCCCGCGACCTTAAGTCGCGGGCAAGGTCGCGCGTATCCATTTTTTTTTTTCGTCCAGTGCTTAATCACATGTGATTTTGTACACAAAAAATCATTCTCGCATTCTCTTAAAAAGATATCATTCTCATTTGAACCTCTTTCTCATTTTATAATACTAAAACCAATCAATATTTAGTTATTTACTGAATGTGTTGTATTTTTGTTATTGGTTGCCCTTCTAATAAATCTAATACTCTAATATTCCAAAAAGATAACAAGGATTTGTTTTTATTGTCGGAATATATATTTTTATAGGCTTTTTAATTTTAATTGAGTTTTATTTCTTTTCAACAATTGTAGTTATTGCTTTTGATGGGCACGTTTTTTTGTAAGGTCTATTTTTGGGGTAATTGATTTGTATACCCATAACGCACATGTTCTTTGCACAATATACCCATACCATAACGGCGATATAACGGCAATATAACGGCGACATAACGGCGACATAACGGCGATATAACGCACCAAAACGCCGTTATAACGCACCAAAACGCCGTTATAACGGCGTTTTGGTGCGTTATATCGCCGCTATAACGGCGTTTTGGTGCGTTATAACGGCGTTTTGGTATAACGGCCCTTATAACGCACATTTGGGGGTATGGGCTGCAAAGTGGGGGTGGGGGTTATACCTACGGTAAAGCTCCCCTATTTTTGTTACTTTTGACTAATAATTGAAATTTTTTCTTATGTTGATATAAAATCACGTGGTGTATTTGTTTGGGATAAAGGGAAGTAATTGATAAAACTTGTTTGTTTGTTAACAATAAATTCAAAGTTTGATACTTATAAATACTAATACTTAATTATTAAGAACAAAAGCAAAAGATTTGACTTAAAAAAGAAATTAAAAGTGGTTGTTTTTTTTAGAAGGATTGCTACCATATTTGAAAAGGAAATTTATTTTTTGTAGTTGAAAGTAATTGTTTTATGAGAGGAGTAGCATATGTAACGTTTAGATAAGTACTTGCCACTTTTTAGTACGAAATATTGTTATAATAGCAGTTTTAAGAGCGGTCCCATTAACCCATGTTATGATGCATCAGTCAAAATTGAAGTTGTTTGTATTTTAGTAAAAGGTTTTGATGAGTTGTATTATTGAAGAAATGCTCACAACTTATTAAGTCCCAACTTTAAGGTTGGGATATCGTGTGAAATGTCATTTTCCCTAACGAGTGTGAGAAATCTAACATTCTTATAATATAATTTAACCTTTCACATAATATATCTAAAGGTACCTTTATATAACGTGAAGATGTGTGAAAGTGCCACCTTTACAAAATACACGTGTAACTACGCCTTTTAACGTCATTATCGCCCAAAATATTTTTCCTGCGTAAAAATCCCTATTATTGCGACCTATCTTTTGTGCTTTGAGATGTATCTTGTAGAGCAACAATAGTATCATTGATTAGAGATGTTTCCTGTTTCAGATAAAACCGGATGCACCCTTTTCAGGGGCATTTGAAGGAAAATCAAATCGATGGAATTGGGTGTCTAACGTGATTGGTGTTGGAGCCAGCTTCGGGATCCTGACATCACTGTTGGTAGCAATGCTCGGGCAGGCTCGATATCTGTGCGTGATCGGTCGATCCCGCATTGTCCCCGTATGGTTTGCCAAGGTCCATCCAAAAACTTCAACACCCGTGAATGCTTCTGTTTTTCTTGGTAAGTTTTTTATTCCAAAATCCTGCAAGAACGTATCTAGTATGTTTCATTTCCAAAAAATTGATTTCTTGGTATCTTTTTCGTGTAAATATCTGAAACTTACTAATTGATGCAAATGGAGACTTTTTACCCGTAAAACCATGTTCTAAAGTGTTTTTCTCTTGTTTTCAAATTGCAAGTCCTTTTCTGAAAAAAATCTTATCCCATTCCTGTGTTGGAAGACCAATCTGCAGCATGATATGGGGTTTTTTTAGTGTTAATTAATGGGATTAAAATATTCTAATAATATCCAAGTGGTAGAAGTAGATTTACTTTGACTTTGACTTTGACCATAATATGAGTTCTAACTTCTAAGCTGTTGTTCTTTTTTGTAAACTTATTTGCTGATATTGGTGAAAAGGACCCATTAGAAACACAAATGATGTTGATGCTTTAAGCAACCAACTTGTTAATGATGTAGTTTGACCATGGATTTTCAGGGGTTTTCACAGCGGCAATCGCCCTTTTCACCGAGCTAGACGTTCTTCTCAACCTTGTCTCTATTGGCACGCTATTCGTCTTCTTTATGGTTGCAAATGCCGTCATCTACAGGCGTTATGTCTCAGCTGAGACCACCAGCCGATGGCCCACATTGTCCTTCCTTTTGTGCTTCTCGGGAACTTCCATCATATTCACCTTACTATGGTGGCTGTTGCCAGCTGGTAAGCCGAAAATGTTCATGCTGGCGGCCTGCTCCATGGTCGCAATTGGATTAGTGGTTGTGTTCAATTATGCAGTCCCTCAAGCAAGAAAACCCGACTTCTGGGGAGTCCCATTGATGCCTTGGATTCCATCAGTCTCGATCTTCCTAAATATATTCTTGTTGGGAAATCTTGATGGGCCTTCTTATGCACGATTCGGCTTCTTTTCTGCTCTTGCAATTGTTGTATATCTTGTTTATAGTGTTCATGCTAGCTTTGATGCCGAGGTGGAAGGGGTTTTAAGCCAAAAGAGCGATGAAATGATGAAGGAATCTAATGAGCTTGAGGACCTAAGTGTCAAAGTGCAAAAAGAACCAAATCTTTTTGGTTGACTTTTATTATTTGTTGATAAGGGTTATAAAGTAGGAATAGTACCATCAAGTTTATCATTTATCAACTTGACATGATAAAAAGAAAATTAATATCATAGAATCATGTTATGTTATCATGTGATAAGTTTGTTGCTATTTATAGTAGACATGATATAGTGTTTGGGCATGTGGATGAATGGAGCTGAAATGGTGGATATTTGGCAAGTTGTATAGTGGTAAAAGTTTGGTTGAAAACTTGAAATGCAATTGAGTTGGTTCCTTGGCAAAAACAGGTGAATGAACAAATTGTAGGTATTGTCTTTGTCAAACATTGGATTAAATCCATTTCACTTTTTGTCCTGTTTGTTGGGTTTGGGTAAATAAATGCTTTACTAACATTATGTGGACTTTTGGCTTTTCATTAGGCCTAGGATTCAAGGCTTGGGAATTTGGCTCAAATAGCCAAAGGACACAACAATATTTAGTCTCCTAGATATTTTTTGTACATTTATCCAAATGTTATTACGTCCATAATATCTACGTTCATAATATTATGAACCTAGCTAAAAAAAGAATCTAGTCAATTTTTCTCCAACAAAAAAAGAATCCTTTTTAAAAGACTTAGGTTCACAACGGGCATGATATTGGAAGAGAAATGGATATGAGACCAATTAAGTGGTGTTCTTCGGTTATTTGAGTCAATTTCTTTTCAAATCTCATTAAAGGCGAGGACTAAGTGCGAGTCAGGCTTTTCGGTTTGAGAGCCCAATCAGAATTTTTTCACGTTTGAACTTTTTTCGGCCTAGTTAGATTTTTTCAAGTCTTTTTTGGGCTGGTGCTAGGCATGGCTTGCTTCAAAGATTATGGTTTGACTAGGATTTGAGGTCAAGCTTAGAACGGGCTTCAAGTTTACTTTTCCTTAGCTTTTTGGGTTAGGTTTAGGTTGGGTTGGCTTTAACTGGGCTTCGTCCTTAAGGTTTTCCGTGTACTCGTAAATCATAATGAAAGTAGAGTGTTTTGAGTTATTTTGTCAAATATAATTTTGAACACTTAAAAGAAATGCAATTTATCAATTTATTTAGCTACAATCGAATGGTATTAAGTTTTCTTTCCTTGATATTCTTAAATACATGATAATTTTTTGTGTGTTGGGAAAAATGTGACTTTACTTTTAATTTTAATACGGAATAAATTATCGATCATGATTCATGACTTGAGTGATTTATTTGATTTGATTTTAAAATGTCTTGTTGTCAATGTCCCACAAGGTAAAAGAAAAGATTTTGACTCTTAACGTAAAATATCTTTAGTTATCAATGGGTGCTTTGAATATCTTATTTATTTGTCAAAATGGTATTCATTAATCAATTATCATAAGTGCTTTGTTATGTCACGAAATGTAATAATCTGGTTGATTCAACTTCCATTACACCTGTCCATTTCGTACATAGGTCATGCCACATTCCTATTTGCTTCCGATCAAAATAACTTAACTAAGGGATCGTTTATTAAACACTTATCAATTGCGGATAAGTGTTTACTGTATCAATCACCTTACGATCCTTGTCAATTGAGCACCGAAACCACGAGAATCTTACCCGGTAAGATCCATAACAAGGTTCGAGAGTTTTACCCGATAAATGATGAAAATGACTCTTACAGCGCTTGCTAGGTTAAAGCGCATACCGATAATCAATTTTAATAGCCAATAATGTTATTCGATAAGGTAAATGAGGATAATTTTCTTGTCAATAAACGCTTGCCCTATAAGTAATTGGTAAAAGGGCCATAAATCATTCTAAAAACAACTCATGATTCCTTCTACTCATATAATATAATTGTTGTGATGTGGCCTTAACTTGAATTACTTGTTACAAAAAAAGCTAATATAAAGGTTATAATTCTTCTTTGATATACTTATTTTTTCAATATATTTGATATAATTTATTTAATAAAAAGTTAGCTAATTGAAAATAACATAGTTTTCTAAATCAAGATAAATTTACGGGTTTCTAAAGCTTGATATCTCATATGAAAAGGGTGATACAATAAAAAAAACCCTTTTCAGAATTTGGTATTTATATTTTAAAAATTGGCTGAAATAAAAAATACTTGTATTCTTACCCTAAGATCAAGCATACCACGGCGGGCTCGGCAGTGGGCTCACTGGGCTCAACGGGCTTGTGCTACGTCACTGGTGGTTTCGTTAGAGGGTTTGTGAACCCGCTCTCTTTCACTCTCCTTATTTATATATAAAATAATTAAAAAAATATAGAGGGCATGAAAAGTTGTGTTACAAGATTTGAAAGGTTGGTGATGGTTTAAGGATTGGATAGTAGAAAGCTGACGTAACACTTATTTAACAATGAAACCATGAAATCGAAGACTTGTGTAGTACTCACGAGTCAAAGCAAGAGATGCCATACTTCTCAACTTGCATAACAAAATGGGATACAAAAGAAGTTAAGTTAACACTATTAAAATGGTAAAAACCTGAGGGCAAAATCTGAAAATAATGTAAAGCTATAGGGGTTAAAACATCATATTTCTCAAAGAAGCTTAAAAGACAACTTTGCCACTCGCCATGCGTATTAAAGCCATAGGTTAGGGTTTATTTCCCCGGCAGAGAGGAGAGTGTGCGCCGCTGTTATTCGCCGGAACCACCGCCAGAGAGGTATGCATTTCTCCGCCATTCGCCGCCGTCTAATTTACTATCTCTCTTTCTCTTATATTCGATTACTGGATTTTGTTTCAAAACTTGTGAGTATGCTAAATCACTATTAAGGACAACTGGTTGTGATTTTTGTAGGTTAGGGTTTTTGGATTTGGAGTTTTTGAAACAAATGCATTTGTGATCTAAATCTCATTTATCATATGTGGAGTTGTGTTGTCTGATCTTATTGTTAATTGTTTGTTTGAAGCCATGGATGTTTGTTATAAAGGATGTCACTATTGTTATTATGACATGTGTGATGTTTTTTTTCTTTCTGTTTACATTATTCACTCTATCTATATGTGGTTTTTGATTCATTGATACAAAAGTTAGAAATGGGATATTTGAGACAGGTTAGAGTGGTATTTGGTGCATTTGGGATCATTGAAAGAATTGGTGTTGATTATTAGTTGAAATTTTATTAAAATATTGTGATTAGTAAGGGTATAGCTTTTACATGTTAATTTTTCTGTAATTTGAGATAAAGGCTTGATGCTGGTATTTAAAATAGTGATTGCTGTTGTGGAACAGGATATACTTTTAGGGGGTGTTTGGGATTGCTTATTTGAACTGCTTATTGTCTTATTTCATTGTGGGGAAGGAGGTAAGGTATTTTGAGTGTTTGGATGGGATAAAAATAGAAGTGCTTATTGACTTATTCTATTTTAACTTATTGACTTATTTTAAACAACTTATCAACTTTTTAACTACGTTACATGTATAAGCAATTCCAAACACTTTCTTAATCTGAATGAATAAAAACTTAGCAAGAAATCTTAAAGAATCAAGCACTTTTGCTTTTAGTTTATTGGTGAGTGAAATGCTTCCTTGAGCTTGAACAACAATCTCTTAAATCATGTATAAACTAGATATCTCATTTGAGAATTTGTGCGTTACAACATCAAGTTTTTTCCATTAAAAAAATTACACGGTGGCTGTTTACCATCTTTTATGTTTCATTTGATCAATTCTGCGTATTTTTGTATGATCTTCGTTAATCCTTTTTGTACTCATTCATCTCTATTTATGAATAAATTTGGACTTGGGTGTCAATCCTTCTAACGATGTTTTTGTACTTAATTTCAGTTTAGGATAAACCACTAAGAAAGGCCAAAGAATGGGTCGTGTGCGTACCAAGACTGTTAAAAAATCCTCCAGGGTAGTGATTGAGAGGTATTACGGGAAGATGACTTTGGACTTCCACACTAACAAGAAGATCTTGGAGGAAGTTGCCATCATTCCATCCAAGCGTTTGAGGAACAAGATTGCTGGTTTCTCGACTCACCTCATGAAGCGTATTCAGAAGGGACCCGTGAGGGGTATCTCGTTGAAGCTCCAAGAGGAAGAGAGGGAGCGTCGCATGGACTTTGTGCCTGATGAGTCTGCCATCAAGACCGATCTGATCGAGGTTGATAAGGAGACCATTGAAATGCTTACTGCCCTTGGCATGGGTGATCTCCCCGGGGTTGTGAAGGCATCTGTCGAACCACAGGCTTTGCCATCGGTCCCTGCTTTTGGAAGGGGTGGTGGTGCTGGTGGGTTTGCTAGGAGATATTGAAGACCTTGTTAGGGTAAACTTCGTTTTTGTTGGGTATTTTTTTTGCATGATTATTTTAGTTATGGCTTTGGTCTTTTTGATCAATGGTTCACATTTTTGAGATGTTTAATGAAGACTTGGTTAATAAGTAGGTTTACTGATGTTTTAGATTGGAATTTTGATAGTCAGAACCTTCTTGCGGTTCTTTATTCGTTTGCAGCTTCTATCTGTTTTTATACCATCGATATTTTGATATTATTTGGGTCATGAGAGTAACGAATAGGAAGATAGATTCATGGGTCTTATAGTTGTATTGTATGGTTGCAGTTTTTAATCATTTGAAAGAGTTTTGAGGAGCCTGAATATGGCTTCTTGATGCAGGGCCTATTCTCTTGTTTTTGCCAGATGTTCAGGATGAATGGGACCAGCCGGTTTTGGCACTGTGTTGGCTAACCATGGCAGTCCCCTCGGAGCACTGGGACTGGTTAACATTAACAATATCACGAGTCTTGTTTAGGAACTAAAACGTTAAAGGTCCAGATAGGGACCAAAGATCTGGTCGTAAGGTGGCGAGTGACCTGAGTTAAATAGCTAATTACAATGCTCAAAGGCTAAGGCTACGTTCGACATTGTGGTGAGTTAGCTGAAAATCTAGTTTGGTTAAAATTAGCTAATAACAATATAAAATGACACTGAATTTGACAAATTAATTGGAAAAATACAAGGATATGATATGATTGGAAAAAAGTGGAAAAATACTATAAACTTACTGAACATTATTTGATGTAACGTTTCAAAATCTAGCTTATAAGTTAGTTTGTGATAAGCGAACATGGTTTTTTCAGCTACCACAATAAATTTAAACTAAGAGGGTGTTTATAAAGCACTTATCTTGTTAAACATTTATGGGTTTAATTAGCACCTGGATCACTAGATGAATATAATAAAGACCGAGGAACTTAGAGCATCTCCAACAGCATTGCTAAACTAGAAAAATTGGTGTTTTTTTCTTCTAAAATGCTCCAACAGCATTGCTAAAGTGATTGCTAAAATAGAAAAAAGTTGAGTTTTCTCTAAATTTAGAGATTTCTCTAAAATCTCTATATGAGGAGAGAGAACTATTTTTTATTCAATCCAACCAATGAAATTGAATCTTTATCAATATATATTTAGTTCTTTTTTTAAAATACATTGGGATAATAAATTATAGAATATTTTAATAATATAATGTAATGATATTTTCTCTAAAATAGCAATGCTGTTGGAGATGAAAAAAAATACCTTTAGAAATTTTCACTATTTATTCTCTATTTTAGAAAAACTTTAACAAAGCTGTTGGAGATGCTCTTACCAGGTAAGAGTAAAGGTAAAAATTGAGAATATTTTTTGGTAAATACTTACCATCAAGCCATTTTGATGTCCAAAAATGTCACCCATAAGATAAGTAAAAGTGGTGGCACTTATTGATGAACACTTACCCGGTTAGTGTTTGACATAAAATCCCTAATTTTTATAAGCTAGCTTACAGTTAAAAAACATAATTCCGTTGAAAAATGAGCTTTTTATATAAAAAACCTGGTTCACCACTGTTATTGTTAGCTTATTTCCTCAAAGGTATCTCCAAAACAATATATTTCACATACATCAATTTTTTATTTTTACATTAAGTATACATTCAACAAATTGTAAATACGAGTTTATCAAAATATGATACAGGTATAACTAAAAAGAAATAATCACACCAATGGCAGATGAATTTTGCAAGGAAATTATGAGTTTTCTATATGATGTGTATTTAACAACTTTGATTCTATTCAAGGGCCAAATGTACATGTGTTATTGTATTGAAAGTTGAGAAGTCTGCAAACAAGCAGTTACCAGATATTCAAGAGTTGCGACCTTTGATTGGTACCTCCACAAATGAAGATTAAGTTATCTGCATATAAATTCTGATGGTATGAGACAAGGTACCTAAGTTATAGTTGCAATACTTTAGGCTAGCTAGAGTTACTTTATCGCTTAAAACATGTCAGCAAGAGGTAAAATTCCGGCCATCGGTATTGATCTTGGAACCACTTACTCTTGTGTCGCGGTTTGGCAGCACAACCGCGTTGAGATCATAGCAAATGATCAAGGAAACAGGACAACCCCCTCTTGTGTTGCCTTCAACGACACCGAACGTTTGGTTGGTGACGCTGCCAAGAACCAGGCTGCTTACAACCCCACCAACACCATCTTCGGTTAGTTATATACTTCGGCTTCTTTTTATGGGTTAGCTTTTGCCATTTATTTAATTTTATTATATGTTCTTCTGTGAGTTACATAAAACAGATGTAAAGCGGTTGATTGGGAGAAGAATGAGTGATGAAACTGTACAGCAAGATATCAAGTTGTGGCCTTTTAAAGTTGTGGCTGAGAGCGACGACAAGCCCAAAATTGTAGTGACATACAAGAGCGAAGAGAAAAAATTTGCTGCTGAAGAGATCTCTTCCATGGTTTTAGCAAAGATGAAAGGGGTCGCTGAGACATTTCTTGGCTTAACCGTTGAAAAGGCGGTCATCACTGTTCCTGCTTATTTCAATGATTCTCAACGTCAATCCACAAAGGATGCTGCCAAGGTAGCTGGGCTTGAAGTTCTGCGTATGATTCATGAACCTACAGCAGCTGCAATTGCTTACGCTCTAGACAAGAGGGCTAGTACAGATGGCAAGATGAATGTACTTGTTTTTGATCTGGGTGGCGGCACCTTTGATGTCTCCCTTCTCACTATTGATGACGGGGGAGTGATTGAGGTTAGAGCCACAGGTGGTGACACACATTTGGGTGGTGAGGATTTTGATAACAGAATGGTGAATCATTTTGTCCGTGAATTCAAGAGAAAGCACAAACATGACATTAGTACGAATAATAAGGCGATAGGTAGGTTGAGGGTTCACTGTGAAAGGGCAAAGAGGGTTATTTCAGCAGCTATGCAGACTACCATCGACATTGATTGCTTGTTCAATGGTATTGACTTTTCTGCAAAATTTACTCGGGCCAAGTTTGAGGAGGTTAACATGGACTTTTTCAACAAGTGCATGGAGCCTGTGAAAGCTTGTTTGAGGGATGCAAATATAGACAAAAAGAGCATTGATGAAGTGGTTCTAGTCGGTGGATCGACTAGGATACCCAAGGTACAAGAATTGTTACAGGACTTCTTCGACGGGAAGTTACTTTGCCAACGGATCAATCCAGATGAGGCTGTTGCCCATGGTGCTGGATATCTAGCTGCAAAGTTAAGTGGCCTGGGTGATGAAGCTGTGCAGGGCCTGGAGCTGATTGATATAACTCCCTTGTCACTTGGTGTGGATTGTGAGGGAGATGTTATGGCTGTGTTAATTCCGAAAAACACACCTATACCAACCAAAAAGGAACGTAAGTTCTATACATCACATGATAATCAAACGGTCGTGGATTTTGAGGTGTATCAAGGAGAGAGACTCAAAAGTACTGAGAACTATTTGTTGGGAAACCTTACGCTCTCTGGCATTCCATCTGCTCCTCGGAGGGAAGTTGAGATGAAAGTATGCTTTGAGATAGATGCCAATGGGATCTTGCATGTCTCAGCCAGAGAATTAACCACCGGCAGGAACAACGCAATCAAGATAACTGGCACCAGTAGTCTGTCGAAAGCGGAGATTGAAAAGATGATCGAAGATGCTGAACGATATAAGAAAGAGGATGAAACACACATGAAGAAGGTGAGGGCTCATCAAACTTTAAGCAAATACGCATGTAAGTTGAGAGCCAAGCTTAAGAGTTACAAGGTTCAGCTGAAGCTTAGAAAGATGGGGCTTAGTGTGGAAGACTTAGCTGACATAAAATATCAGATCAAGGAGACTATTAAGTGGCTTGATGAAAACACGGATGCTGATATTGTTGAGATAAAGGACAAGGAGGTGGAGCTTGACAATATATGTAGACGGACCAATTCATACCTTACAAAATAATAATAATTCAGTACTTTTTGGCTGTTAGTAGGAATTCTGTTGAATATGAATCGAGCTGTGGATTATAATACAAAATTTTTAGAGATACTTGAATCGAATGTAAAATTCACTTGTATGAAGCTAAAGAAAGCACAAATACTAAAAATAATTACAACTGCAAAGGGAGATGGGGCAAGGCCTTGGGGCAGTGGATACCTGTATTTGCTCAAGATTCAAGTCAGATGTAGAGTGCATCCCCTTTTATACTATGTGCTATGATCATATTAATGTGTGATGCAGCGTACTATAATCGAACTTAAGGTTAATCCTGTTGATTCCGTGAATACCAATGAATCACCTCTTCTGAAGGTTGTTGATTCAACGAATACCAAGCTTTAGGTTCAAACTCAAATTCAAGGGAGAAGCTAAAATTTTGATGGAATTTTTTTTTGTTAGTGATCAAGTGACCCTTCACAAGCAACTTATAAACAAAGAGTTCCAATGTAATCGAGCCTGAAAAGTGATGATGGGCCAAACTTGAAAGACCGAACATAAAATAGAAAATGGCAAAAAAACACAAGTGTCTCAGACCATGTTTAAACGACGTCTTTTGGTCTTGAAAATCCGTAGGTCCCTCTTTCGAGGCTTTGAATTGACGTATTGGTCTGAAAACAGAGATGTAGCAAAAGTTATGTTTGTCCTAACTAGCATGGTCATGGGCTACCGATAACAATAAGGCCTGGTTATTCAAGCCTAGGCCATCTGTATTTTAAGTTCACACTTGATGTTGATGGGAACTTTTATAGTTTAACATGATAGTAGAGAATGTGAGACATGTTAAAATCACAATCAAGAAAGTTTAATTTGGTCTCACATGGACATGAATGTATTACTTCAAACCCTATGTCTAATTGCAATGTGGTTTCTCCAAGAAGCCTTGCTCCACTTGTAACTTTCTACCCAGGTAACTGGATGGTTCCTATTTAAGCATCAAAAGAGACAAAACACTACAATATATTTGGGTTTACCGACCGCCTAAAGTGTTTAAACATGCTAATAACGTGTTCAAGGTAAAAGTGTTATAATAAGTTTATAGGACATTTTTGGACATTGTAACAACTAACAAGTTTTTATAGAATCTTTCCTTAAAATAAAGTGTTGTATTAGTTATTTTATGTTGTTCTAAAAGGCTAGTCGCAACAGATGCCATGGCCCATCAAGACTCAAGGCTTGTATCTTACGCCATGGTCTAAAGCATGCTTTTTGTAACACGCTATTTGATTTTTCTTTACGTTTTTAATATCTTATTTGCTAGTTTTTAATGACTAATTGGGTAGTAGTACAAAAGTTATCTTATATATATATATATATAATATTAATAGTATAGGGGTGAGTTCAAATGTGAACCACTTTTTGGTTGTGAACGTGAGGACAACCGAGAGCGCGACACGTGGCGGATGACTAGGCGCCACGTCAGATCCACGGCGGATGACTAGGCGCGATTCATGGGAAGACATTGAATTAAAGAGGGGGATCACACTCAAAATCGCCACGTGTCACGCTCTTGGCTGTCCTCACGTTCACAACCAAAAAGTGGTTCACATTTGAACTTTCCTCTAATAGGAGTATATATGATATAAGTATTTTCCGACATGTCTATGAAAAACATTGTGGTGTTGCCATGACTCCTAAGGTTTGAGGCTTGGCCTTGTCTCCATGCGCGCCTCACACCGTTTAGAACTTATATATATATATATATTCTATAAGATATGTTTGTGAAGTGTCCTATAAACTCAATTTTGTTTTATATAAAACACTTATGATTATAAAACAATTTTTCAAATATCGTCCTATAAAGTAGCTAATACGAAACTTTATTTTAAAAATATGAATTAATATAAATAATATGATAAGTTATAATAAACTTAATATTAATTCAATAACTAAATGAACTAATAGTACCAATGGAAGATGAATTTTGCAAGAGAACGTATATTTCTACGTGATGTAGCTATTGGAACGCATAATAACTTTAATTCAAACGGTCAATGTAGATGTGTTATTGACTTATTGTATTAAAAGTTGAGAAGTCAGGAAAGCAGCAGTTACCAGATCTCAAGAGTGGCAACTTTTGATTGGCACCTCCATTGAAAGATTAATTTACATATAAATTCTGATGGTATGGGCTAGCATTACATTATCACTTAAAACATGTATGCAGGAAGTAAAGTTCCAGCCATTGGCATTGATCTTGGAACCACCTACTCTTGTGTGGCTGTTTGGATCCATGACCGCATTGAGATCATCGCAAATGATCAAGGAAACCGCACTACCCCCTCTTATGTTGCCTTCAACCACACTGAACGTTTGGTTGGCGATCCTGCCAAGAACCAGGCTGCTTACAACCCCACCAACACCATCTTCGGTCAGTATGTTGTATATTGTTTGTTCTTTTTATGGGCTAGTTTTTGCCATTAGTTTAATTTTAAACGAAAGCTATATGTATGGTTTTTCTTTTCACTGAGTTACATACAAAACAGATGTTAAGCGGTTGATTGGGAGAAGAGTGAGTGATGAAACTGTACAGGAAGATATTAAGCTTTGGCCTTTTAAAGTTGTGGCGTTGAGCGACGACAAGCCCAAAATTGTAGTCACATACAAGGGTGAAGAGAAAGAATTTTCTGCTGAAGAGATCTCTTCCATGGTTTTAGCCAAGATGAAAGGGGTCGCCGAGACATTTCTTGGCTCAACTGTTGAAAAGGCGGTGATCACTGTTCCTGCTTATTTCAATGATTCTCAACGACAATCAACAAAGGATGCAGCAAAGGTAGCTGGACTTGAAGTTCTGCGCATGATTAATGAGCCTACAGCAGCTGCAATTGCTTATGCTTTAGACAAGAGGGCTAGTACAGATGGTAAGATGAATGTACTAGTTTTTGACCTGGGTGGTGGCACCTTTGATGTCTCTCTTCTCACCATTGATGAAGGGGGAGTCATTGAGGTTAAAGCCACTGGTGGTGACACCCATCTGGGAGGTGAGGACTTTGACCACAGAATGGTGGATCATTTTGTCCAACAATTCAAGAGAAAGCACAAACAAGATCTTAGTACGAACCTAAAAGCTTTGGGCAGGTTGAGGGTTCATTGTGAGAGAGCAAAGAGGGTTATTTCAACAGCTATTCTAACTACAATTGACATTGATTGTTTGTTTAATGGTATTGATTTTTCTGCAAAATTTACTCGTGCCAAGTTTGAAGAGGTTAACATTGACTTGTTCAACAAGTGCATGGAGGTTGTGAAAGCTTGTTTAAAGGATGCGAAGATGGACAAGGCGAGCGTTGATGAAGTGGTTCTGGTTGGCGGGTCAAGTCGCATTCCAAAGGTACAAGAGTTGCTGCACAAGTTTTTCAATGGAAAAAACCTCTGCCAACGGATCAATCCAGACGAGGCTGTTGCATATGGTGCTGGATATCTAGCTGCAAAGTTAAGTGGGGTAGGTGACAAAGCTGTTCAGGGACTGGAGTTAATTGATATAACTCCCTTGTCACTTGGTGTAGGTTGTAAGGGAGATGTTATGTCAGTGTTAATTCCGAAAAACACACCAATACCAACCAAAAAGGAAGGTAAGTTCTATACAACAAGTGATGGTCAAACTTCCGGGGATATTAAGGTGTATCAAGGTGAGAGACTCAAAGGCACCGAGAACTATTTGTTGGGAAACTTTACGTTATCTGGCCTTCCATCTGCTCCCCGGGGGGAAGTTGAGATCATTGAATGCTTTGAAATAGATGCCAATGGGATCTTGAATGTCTCGGCCAGAGAATTAACTACCGGGAGTAAGAAAACAATCAAGATAACCGGCGACGGTGGTCTGTCAAAAGAGGAGATTGCCAAGATGATCGAAGATGCTGAACGATTTAAGCATGAAGATGAGGCACACCTTAAGAAGGCGAAGGCCTATAATGCTTTAGATGACTATGTGAATAAACTGAGAGTCAACATTAAGAAATACAAGGTTCGGTTGAGGCTTATAGATTTGGGGCTTAGTGCGAAAGACTTGGAAGACACAGAATGTGAGATCAATGAGGCAATCGAGTGGCTTAATGAAAACCCTGATGCTGATATTGACGAGTTAAAGGAGAAGGAAATGGAGCTTGACAGTATATGCAGACGGACCAAGGACATGTTAATTTGATGCCGACGTGCTGATGATGGTGATCAAGGTAGTATAACATATACTGCACCTTGTTTTTGTACCCAAACAAAATGATCCTGCTTAGATATCAGGAAGTTTTTCTATTCCAAGGACGGATTAAAGTAGTATCACATTTGACGGATTAAACTTCGTAGTCAAATGAGTTTTGGTAACAATGGTATAAAGATATTTTATTTTGAACGGTAGATAACTCACGCACACGTCCCGACATAAAGTCGACGAGATATCCGGGATCCATACGTGCACCCGACTAATCCTCGACGACCATGGACCAACCCAAAAGCCAACCAATGGTCAGGGTATCGCCACATTCTCACCCCATGAATCGAACATGGCAAGACAAAAATGCCATCCATTGTCCCTCCGGACGATAGGCTACTAAAGCTTTTTTTTGAAATGGTAAAGAAAATCCTTTTTTTTAACACAGATAACTCATGCATATGTTTCGACAAGAAGTCGGCAAGGTATTTGGGATCCATAATTTGGAGAGTTTGAAACTTCTGTTGGTACTTGTAGTTTTCGTCTACCATTTGTAGGGGTAAGACCAAGTTTTCTGTAAATATAAAGAATTAACAAAAAAAGTCCAGGCCTTTTACTTGATAGAGTGGGCTTATTATGGGAAAAGCTAACGTGGCAGAGTGGGTTTGTGGACATGCGATGACATGCATACTAGCTTAAGCCTGATATTTAAGCTTGACCATGTCATCATTTACTTTCAAAAGCCTGAAAGGTCCTTAAAAATCCCGATCATGTCCTAAAAAGTCCCTAAAAATGCCCATCATGTCCTAAAAAGTCCCTAAAAATCCCCATCATGTCTATTTTCACATCCATAGCCCGAAATTCTTCTGCTTGGCACTAAAAAAGGGACGGAATCCCATAAAAACTGTTTTGAATCAAATCAGTAAGTTACGGGACCTGTTTTGCCAAGATTTGCAAAAATAGTTGAATCGAACAAAAATCAAATCAGACAAAAGAAACAGTCCAAATCTACGGGAACAAGGAACTTGAAATCCGGCATCGTGGCTTTCGAAAGGTATACTCGTAAATTCACCTTTGAGTTTTAGATCAAACAAGGACAAATTCTAAATAAAATTTCTAACCAAACTTTGAATTACTTGTTCCTGAATTAATATATAATGTTCACAAGTATTTTGGTAACAAAATTTAGTTGAAACAATGGTTCTAAAATCACCGATTTAATAAAAATGTCGATCGATGATGAACGGGAAGAAAATTTCAAAATTCCAGTTTATTGGTTGAAAGTCGGAACTAACCCAATTTATCTATCCCCCAAGTCTCAATATTATGTTAGAACTCTTTTAGATTTTTATATTTTAAATAAGATGTTTATCATTTAGTTATATAAAATTCAAACATGCAAATCTTATATGTTGTACTCGTTTAAATAAAAATATATTTTAAGATGAGTAGGATAATCATTATTAGATTTAAAGATAAACTAGGTAAACTCCTTATTGGGATGAATCTCTAGATTCTCAAGGCTTATAAACAAAGAATATGAAGTCTCTATTGTCTACATCAAATTCAATTCAGTTCAACCCCATTCTTTAATTAGCAAACAATATTGAGTTTTATTAGTGTTCAATCTACATACTACGATGACCGCCTCCGCTCAGGGTTAGTTCAAAAAACTCTTTACAGTCATATTATGTTAAATCGTGTTTGATATATGTTTATATTCCTATACTTTCATCTTTATGTTATATATATGCTCAAGAAAGATTGATATAAATAAATATAACATATATTCCTTTGATCGCATAAAAAATGTCAGCAAAAAGCAAAGTTCCAGCCATTGGCATTGATCTTGGAACGACGTACTCTTGTGTGGCTGTTTGGCAGCACAACCGCGTTGAGGTCATACCAAATGATCAAGGAAACCGCACAACCCCCTCCTATGTTGCCTTCAATGACACCGAGCGTTTGGTTGGCGATGCTGCCAAGAACCAGGCTGCTTACAATCCCACCAACACTATCTTCGGTCAGTTAATTACCTTTTGTTTCTTTTACGGGTTAATTATATAGCTACTGTCATTAGTTTAATTTTAAACGAGATAGATGATGTATGTATGATTTTTCTGAGTTATATACAGACGTAAAGCGGTTGATTGGGAGAAGAATGAGCGATGAAACTGTACAGGAAGATATCAAGTTGTGGCCTTTTAAAGTTGTGGCTGGGAGCTACAACAAGCCAAAAATTGTAGTGACGTACAAGGGTGGAAAGAAGGAATTTTCTGCTGAAGAGATCTCTTCCATGGTGTTAGCCAAGATGAAAGGGGTCGCTGAGACCTTTCTTGGCTCAACTGTCGAAAAAGCGGTGATCACTGTTCCGGCTTATTTCAATGATTCTCAACGCCAATCAACAAAGGATGCTGCAAAGGTTGCTGGACTCGAAGTCGTGAACATGATTAATGAACCTACGGCTGCTGCTATCGCTTATGCTCTAGACAAGAGGGTTACTAGTAGTACAGATGGGAAGATGAATGTACTAGTATTTGACTTGGGTGGTGGTACCTTTGATGTTTCCCTTCTCACCATTGATAAAGAGGGAGTCATTGAGGTTAAAGCCACCGGTGGTGATACACATCTGGGAGGTCAGGACTTTGATAACAGAATGGTGGATTATTTCGTCAAAGAATTTAAGAGAAAGCACAAGGAAGACATTAGTAGGAACCTAAAAGCTTTGGGCCGGTTGAGGGTTCATTGTGAGAGAGCAAAGAGGATTATTTCAACAGCAATTCAGACTATGATCGACATCGAGTGCTTGTCTAATGCTATTGACTTTTCTGCCAAATTTAATCGTGCCAAGTTCGAAGAGGTTAACATGGAGTTGTTCAACAAGTGCATAGAGCATGTGAAAAGTTGTTTGAAAGATGCAAAGATGGACAAGGCGAGCGTTGATGAAGTGGTTCTGGTTGGCGGGTCAACTCGGATTCCTAAGGTTCAAGAATTGTTGCAGGAGTTCTTCAACGGAAAGTTACTTTGCCAGCGGATCAATCCAGATGAGGCTGTTGCCCATGGTGCTGGATTTCTAGCTGCAAAGTTAAGTGGGCTAGGTGACGAAGCTGTACGGGGCATGGAGCTAATTGATGTTACTCCATTGTCACTTGGTATATATTCCAATGGAGATGTTATGCAAGTGTTAATTCCGAAAAACACACCTATACCAACCAAGAAAGAAAGAACTTTCTTCACATGTGAAGATGATCAAACTGACGCGAATGTTATAGTGTATCAAGGTGAGAGACTTAAAAGCACGGAAAATTATCTTTTGGGACAATTTGGTCTGTCTGGCCTTCCATCTGCCCCCTGGGGGGAAGTTGAGATCATTGTATGTTTCGAAATAGATGCCAATGGGATCCTTAACGTCTCAGCAAGAGAAATAACTACTGGGAGGAACAACGCAATCAAGATAACTGGCAACGGTGGTCTGTCAAAAGAGGAGATTGCCAAGATGATTGAAGATGCTAAACGGTATAAGCAAGAAGATGAAGCACACCTAAAGAAGGCAACGGCCCGTAACACTTTAG
The DNA here is from genome assembly GCA_030169165.1 of Centaurea solstitialis. Taxonomy (NCBI): domain Eukaryota; kingdom Viridiplantae; phylum Streptophyta; class Magnoliopsida; order Asterales; family Asteraceae; genus Centaurea; species Centaurea solstitialis. Next base: position 8,980,382 of record CM058046.1, read on the forward strand.
ATGGCTATGCGCATAAATTGAGAGTTGACATTAAGCAATACAAGGTCCGGCTGAGGCTTAAAAATCTGGGGCTTAGCGTGAAAGACTTGGAAGACATAGAATATGAGATCAAGGAGACAATCGAGTGGCTAGATGAGAACCCTGATGCCAATATTGGTGAGTTAGAGGAGAAGAAAATTGAACTTGACAGGTTATGCAGAAGGACCGAGTATATCTTATTTTAACGCCGTTGGGCTTATGATATTGATCGAGGTAGTAGGACATATACTGGACTTTGTATTTATACTCGAACAAATGATCGTGCTTAGTGTATTAGGATGTTTTTCTAGTGTAAGAATGGATTAAAGTGGTATCACATTGGAGGCAAAAGTAATCAAGGTAAACTTGTGACAATGGTATAACGTTATTTAAGTTGATTCTTGTTTTGTTTGTTTAATTGAACTAATTGCATCTAAAACTAAAATCAAAATGGATATATATTGTAATGGTAAAGAAAATATAATCTGAATTGTTTGAAACATCTGTTAGGAGTAGTAGTTTTCATCTACCATTTGTTGGGGTAAGCCTCTAGAGATATACTAGCATAAGCCCAATATTTAAGGTTGACCATGTCATCATTTACTTTCAAAAAGCCTTATTATGCCTATTTTCGCATTAAAAATCAAAACCTTTGATTTTTTTTTTGCTTACCCATAAAAAGGGTTGGAAACTTGGAATGCTTAAAAAATCAAATGGTAGTTATTGAATGGGTTGGTGCTGGATTATTAAGTGGTGAGAACGGTTAAGAGGCTATTATGATATAACACAAAATAAAAAATGGTTAAGAGATGCATTCAAAGTGTTTTGGCACCATTAAGGTACAATCCATTTTTTTGCCAAACACGATTTATCTCTTAACAATTTAGATACTACTAACTCTTAATGGAACTGTTAAGAGGTAAACAAACGGCCATACTCTCTATTGTTATTGGTAATCCTCACCGTTTTAAGAAAGTATGTTACAAGAGTTTTGAAGGACGGGGGATTACATGTTGAATCAGTAAGTGCAAGGACCTGTTTTGCCAAAATTTGCAAAAGTATTCGAATTGAAGAAAAATCGAATCAGAAAAAACCGTCCAAATGCGCGGGAAATAGTAACTTGAAATTCGGGATCGTGGCTTGGTCGTTCCATTCCTATAGCTAATACTCGTAAATTCACCTCTTATTAGCGACTGAAACTCCTCTAATTATTTGAGAAACAGTCGTGAACCCAGAGAGAAATCGGTTGAAGAAGAAGCCAACGAGTTTTAGATCCATCAAACAACGAACGAATTCTCGGTAAAATTTCCAACCAAACTTTCAATTACTTGTTCTGGATTGGTGTATAATTTTTCTATCCAGTCAAAACTCTTAAATAATTGGACGAAAGTTCAAATGGAAACTCAAATTTGATTGCGAACGTGAGGACAACTGATGTATCCTAAGCATTTAATAGATGTAGGGATTCGGTTTGGCTTTTGATTAGTTTTTTAAGAGCCGGTTGACCCAACAATTGGGACAAATGATCAAAGTGTAAAGAGAGACATCATATCACAAAGTTAACGAATTATACATGCTTGGCGTAATAGTTACGAATTTGGATAACAAACTTCTTTAATTTGCATTGTAGGCTACGATTCCTTTTATCGCTTAAAACATGTCAGCAAGAGGCAAAGTTCCAGCCATCGGCATTGATCTTGGAACCACCTACTCTTGTGTGGCCGTTTGGCAGCACAACCGCGTTGAGATCATAGCAAACGATCAAGGAAACCGCACTACCCCCTCCTATGTTGCCTTCAATGACACCGAACGTTTGGTTGGTGATGCTGCCAAGAACCAGGCTTCCTATAACCCCACCAACACCATCTTTGGTCAGTTACTTTTGTGTTTTTCTTATAGTGATTTCCTCATTTTTTTAATCTTTAACTAGATATAAACATAAGTTTTTACTGTGATTACATAAAATTAACAGATGTAAAGCGGTTGATTGGGAGAAGAATGAGTGATCAAACCGTACAACAAGATATTAAGCTGTGGCCTTTTAAAGTTGTGGCTGGGAGCGATGGCAAGCCCAAAATTGTAGTGACATATGTTAGCATGTATATATTAGGCCCATGGGCTTGGCCCATATCCCTTTTCCTTTCCTTGTATTGTATATAAATAGGGTCTTTATACCCCTTTTGTACATTATGATTCATTAATCCAATACACTTTTCTCAGAATTCTTTCCTCTTCTAACATGGTATCAGAGCATTAGGCTCTTTAATCTCGAGTTGGGATTCTCGTTTTTCCGAATCGGTTTTTCTTCTTTTCCGAATCGGATTACTCTTTTCCGATTCGGAATTCCCTTTTTCCAAACTCTTTTCCGATCCTTTTCCGATTCGGAGTTCACCTTTTTCTGATCCTTTTCCGAGTCGGATTTCCGAATTCAATTTCCGAATCGGAAAATCCAATTCGGATTTTCAAACCCCTTTTCCGAATCCTTTTTCCGAATTAGTTCAAAGTCCGAATCGGATTTCTCTCCCTTTCCAGAATCGGCTTTCGAGTTGGAAAATCTTTTGATTTCCGAGTCGGAACCCGCTCTCCAAGTCGAAACTCTGCCTCTCTCGCTTTACGTTTTCCGAATCGGAAAACAGTATTTTCCGAACCGGGTTTTCTCTTTATTATTACCCTTATTCTCTTACCTACCATGACTTCGAACCTCACTCATTCGAATCCCATATCTGTTGTTCTCAATGGGAATAACTACATCATCTGGAATCACCACATGACCATCCTCTTGAAATCTCATGGTCTTTACTCTTACGTCACCGGGACAACTGCAGCTCCAACAAGAACTGCAAACGAATCCACGACCGACTATGCCAAGCGTGTTAATGAGTGGGACATTAACAATGCTAAAATCCTTGGGTTCATTAATGCCTCAACAACTGCAGAGATCAATCAACAATTCCTTGGCTATACGACTGCCAAAAGCCTTTGGGATTTTCTGACAAAGCGCTATTCAGCTACTGGCCTTGCACACCAGTATCAGCTATGGGTAACTTTTCAAACCAAACGACAACTTCCAGATCAACCAGTCAGCTCCTACATCTCTGAGATGCAAGCCATTCGTGATCACTTGAACATGGGTGCTCCTCAAGTCCATGATAACACCGCGACTCTCTATCAGGCTTACTTCAATCAGTTACACCTGATCACCATCCTCATGGGTCTTCAAGACAAATTCGAGAATGTACGAGCCTCCCTTCTACATAGGCATCCTCTTCCCTCGCTTGATGATGCCATCACGGAACTACTGAGTGAAGAAACACGTCTTCAACTTCGAACTCCCACACCGACTCCATCCGAGTCAGTGTTCTACACTCCCTCCTCCTTCAAGCCTAAGGGCAAAGGCTTCCAGAATTCTTACAGCAAGCCTCAGGGAAAACCGTCACCCAAGGAGTGCGCGTTCTGTCACTCACCCTCTCACTCCCTGATTGATTACCCAATTCGAAGATGCAAAGGCTGTGGCATTCAACATCCTCGCCACCTTCTCTCTGAATGCCCTCAAAACACGAAGAAACAGCAGCCTGCTGCCAGATTTCCTGCTCAACATGAGCCCTATAGCTCCCACAATCAGTCGGCAGCCAGATTCGTTGCTCCACATGAGCCTTCTGGAATGCCTATCGCTGCATCTGCATCCTCTTCACCAGATCTGCTGGATCTTATGCGCCGGAATCAAGAGCTTATGGCGCAACTCATGACCGGGTCCATGGGGATGAACTCTCCTCACTCAACCCCCTCAGGTCCCTCAGGTACTCTGTGGATTTTTGACTCTGGGTGCTTCAACCACATGTCCCCTTATTCCACAAGCTTTGTCTCTAAGCGACGTTCACCTCACCCTACTGTGGGATTGGCGGATCTTTCTCCTAAGCCGGTTCTATTCGAAGGAGATGTCTCTACAGACAATATTCAGTTACCTGATGTCTTACATGTTTCCGACATAGCAATAGGACTTGTATCCCTTACGCAGCTCCAAGAAATGGGTTTACTAATGTTCTTTGATTTTTCTGGTTGTGTTATACAGGATCCGAAGACCAAGCAGACCCTTGGTGTAGGCCGTAGAGTTGGACGGGTTCTCGAAGTCGTCTACATTCGGATTCCTCTTTCGTCTTCAAGAGTCGTTGCTTCAGTTTCTCCTTCATCTTCCCTTGATCTATGGCATACTCGTCTAGGTCATTTATCTTCCAGCAGAATAAAAATGCTAGCTAGTTCAGGCTCATTAGGTCATGTTACTTCTTCAGACATTTCCTGTCTACCTTGTAAGCTTGGCAAACATCATGCCCTTCCTTTTGAAACTAATGAATCTAAATCTTTTTGTCCTTTCGATTTAATTCACTCTGACGTATGGGGACCAGCACCTCACCCATCTATGGGGGTGCTCGGTATTTTGTTATCTTTGTCGATGATCACACCCGCTTCACCTGGATATATCTTATGAAACATCGATCAGAGCTACCTCAGCTCTACATTACTTTTGCTCGCATGATTCAAACACAATTCTCGAAACCCATAAAGATCCTTCGGGCCGATAACGCCATGGAGTACAAAGAATCTTCTCTCCTTGCCTTCCTCAGATCTCAGGGAACAATTTCCCAGTACTCCTGTCCTGGCACTTCCCCACAAAATGGTCGCGCTGAACGCAAACATAGACATATTCTTGATACGGTCCGCACTCTGCTTGTCTCTGCAAAATGTCCTGCCCGCTTCTGGGGAGAAGCAGCCTTTACTGCTGTCTATACCATCAATCGACATCCTACTCCCATACTCCACAACAAATCCCCCTATGAAGTCTTACATGGAGTTCTCCCTGCTTATGATCTTCTCAAAGTCTGGGGATGTGCGTGTTTCGTTCAACTTCAACCCCATGAACACAACAAACTTGAACCTCGTGCCCGCCTATGCCTCTTTCTCGGATACGGCATTGAGCACAAAGGGTATCGCTGCTGGGATCCTGTATCCAAACGCTTACGTATCTCCAGAAATGTTACCTTTTGGGAACATGTTCCCTATTATTCCCTGCCTGACACTGAGTCTCCACCCATCCCTCTATTTCCTGAGTCTGCTCCACCTATCCCTCCAACTCCTCCTCCTATTCCTGACTTTCTGGGTCAGCCCTCTGATCCTGCACCAACTCCGCCGCCTACACCTGAGGTATCTGCTGAATCTCCGGATCCTGGACCATCCACGTCAGAACCTGTTCGCCGCTCTGATCGGGTAAGACAAGTTCCTGCTCATCTACGTGATTATCACTGCTATGCCACCTTATTATCCAATCATGAACCAACTTCCTATAAGGAAGCTGCCTCTTGTTCACAATGGCAAGCAGCTATGCAGGAGGAACTTCGTGCTCTCGCCAAGGCCCACACATGGGATTCTGTTCTGCTTCCATCTGGCAAGCGACCCATTGGTTCGAAGTGGGTCTTCAAGATTAAAACCAGATCTGATGGTTCTGTTGATCGATACAAAGCCCGTCTTGTCGCCAAGGGCTTCAACCAAGAATATGGGATTGACTATGAGGAGACTTTTGCGCCTGTTGCGCGCATCACATCTGTTCGCAGTCTTCTCGCTATTGCAGCCACCAAGCATTGGCCTCTCTTTCAAATGGATGTCAAAAATGCCTTCCTGAATGGCGATCTCTCTGAGGAAGTCTATATGACTCCCCCTCCGGGTGTCTCCCTGCCTCCCGGCCATGTCTGTCGCCTCCGCAAAGCCCTGTATGGTCTCAAACAGGCTCCTCGCGCTTGGTTTGAAAAATTCAGCAAAACCGTGCTCTCATTGGGGTTCTCTGCAAGCAACTATGACTCTGGTCTTTTTACCCGCACCACTGATTCTGGAAGCATTCTCCTTCTTCTATACGTTGATGACATGATCATTACTGGGGATGATTCTAATGGTATCGCTTCCCTCAAGCAGTCTCTCTCCTCCAGTTTTGAGATGAAGGATCTTGGCGACCTTCACTACTTTCTTGGACTAGAGGTTCTATCTGATGCATCCGGGATTTATCTTTGTCAAGCCAAGTATGTTTCCGACCTTCTCTCAAAGGCCGGACTTTCGGATAACAAAGTTGCCTCCACTCCATTGGAACACAACCTCCACTTGGCACCTAATGCGGGCACCCCGCTACAGGACCCCACTCGGTACCGTCAGCTCGTAGGGTCTCTTGTATATCTCACTGTGACTCGGCCAGACATTGCGTATGCCGTTCACACCGTGAGTCAATTCATGGCTGCTCCCTGCTCAGATCATTATGCTGCGGTCCTACGGATCCTTCGCTATCTAAAAGGCACCATGTTTCATGGGTTACACTTCTCCTCCAAGTCCTCGCTACTTCTGCGGGGGTTTTCTGATGCTGACTGGGATAGCGACATGACCGATCGTCGCTCCACCACCGGGTATTGTTTCTTCCTCGGTGATTCCCTTATTTCTTGGCGCAGCAAGAAACAATCTCTCACTGCTCGCTCTAGCACTGAGGCCGAGTATCGTGCTCTCGCCGACACCACTCAAGAGCTTATCTGGCTCCGTTGGTTGCTTTCTGACATGGGCGCACCTCAACGGTCTCCCACTCCTCTATGGTGCGACAACAATAGCGCCATACAGATCGCTCATAATGATGTTTTCCATGAACGCACCAAGCACATTGAAATTGACTGCCATTTCACTCGTCAACATGTTGTGCGTAACACCATTCAACTTCATCCGATTTCTACATTGGATCAGCCCGCCGACATTTTCACCAAAGCTCATTTGCCCGGCCGTTTTCGCGAGCTTGTTCACAAACTCAATCTGTCTCGTTCCTCCCCTGATTAAGTTTGAGGGGGGGTGTTAGCATGTATATATTAGGCCCATGGGCTTGGCCCATATCCCTTTTCCTTTCCTTGTATTGTATATAAATAGGGTCTTTATACCCCTTTTGTACATTATGATTCATTAATCCAATACACTTTTCTCAGAATTCTTTCCTCTTCTAACAACATACAAGGGTGAAGAGAAGGAATTTGCTGCTGAAGAGATCTCTTCCATGATTTTAGCCAAGATGAAGGGGGTCGCCGAGACATTTCTTGGCTCAACTGTTGAAAAGGCGGTTATCACTGTTCCGGCTTATTTCAATGATTCTCAACGCCAATCAACAAAGGATGCTGCCAAGGTATCTGGACTCGAAGTTGTGCGCATGATTAATGAACCTACAGCAGCTGCAATTGCTTATGCTCTAGACAACAGGGCTACTAGTACACATGGCAAGATGATGAATGTACTTGTTTTTGATCTGGGTGGTGGCACCTTTGATGTCTCTCTTCTCACCATTGACCAAGGGGGAGTGATTAAGGTTAGAGCCACAGGTGGTGACACACATTTGGGTGGTGAGGACTTTGACAACAGAATGGTGAATCATTTTGTCAAAGAATTCAAGAGAAAGCACAAACATGACATTAGTAGGAACCTAAAAGCTTTGGGTAGGTTGAGGGTTCATTGCGAGAGGGCTAAAAGGGTCATTTCAACAACTATACAGACTATGGTCGACGTTGACTGCTTGTTCAACGGTATTGATTTTTCTGCAACATTTACTCGGGCCAAGTTTGAGGAGGTTAACCTAGACTTGTTCAAAAAGTGCATGGCGCATGTGAAAATATGCTTGAGAGATGCGAATATGGACAAGGAGAGCATTGATGAAGTGGTTCTTGTTGGTGGATCAACTCGGATTCCCAAGGTACAAGAATTGTTGCAGGAGTTCTTCAACGGAAAGTTACTTTGCCAGCGGATCAATCCAGACGAGGCTGTTGCCCATGGTGCTGGATTTCTAGCTGCAAAGTTAAGCGGCATGGGTGACGTAGCTGTGCAGGGTTTGGAGCTAATTGATATAACTCCCTTGTCACATGGTGTAGATTGTGAGGGAGATGTTATGGCCGTGTTAATTCCCAAAAACACACCTATACCGACCAGGAAGGAAGGTAAGTTCTATACAACACGTGATTATCAAACAATCGTGAATGTTAAGGTGTATCAAGGTGAGAGACTCAAAAGCACAGAGAACTATTTGTTGGGAAACCTTACGCTATTTGGCATTCCATCTGCCCCACGGGGGGAGGTTGAGTTGAATGTATGCTTTGAGATAGACGCCAATGGGATCCTGCATGTCTCGGCCAGAGAATTAACTACCGGCCGAAACAACGCAATCAAGATAACTAGCAATGGTAGTTTGTCAAAAGTGGAGATAGAGAAGATGATCGAAGATGCCAAACGATACAAGTTTGAGGATGAAACACACATGAAGAAGGTGATGGCCCATCAAGCTTTAAGCAAATATGCTTGTAAGTTGAGAGCCAAGATTAAGAATTACAAAGATCAGTTGATGCTTAGAAAGATGGGGCTTAGTGTGGAGGACTTAGAAGACATAAAATATCAGATCAATGAGACAATTATGTGGCTTGACACAAACTCTGTTGCTGATATTGATGAGATAAAGAACAAGGAAGTGGAGCTTGACAATATATGCAGAAGGACAAAGTGGTACCTTTCAAAATGAAAATAGTTCAGTAGTTTTTGGCTGTTAATTAGTAAGAACTCTGTTGTTAATCTAGCTGTGAATTATAATACAATTAAAATATTTGGATATACTTTTATGATCATCTAAGAACATTGAACTGGATACCTATAACATTTTTCTTTTTGAAGATTCTGATCTACCAACTTCATATTTACCTGAACAAAAAGATTTTGGAAGCTGCTAGCTTGTATATTAGGATGTTTTTCTAGCCAAGCTTCAGGGAGGCAAAAGTGAGCATTGTTGTCAAGTTTTAGTGAAATGGAACTAATTGCATCTAAAAATAAAAAGAATGAATGTCAATAGTAGAGGTAAAGAAGATATAATTTGAAGAGTTTTAAACATTGGGTAATAGTATTTTTTGGAAGGGTATCCAAAGCTTTGCCAGTTAATAACATTTTATCGGCACTGATTAAAATACTCTAACATTTGACCAAATTTTTTAAGACCATTGATAATTGCAAATATTTTTCTTTAAACTGAATCTCGTTGAATAAGAATAGCTCAAAGCCTACAAATATTCAAACTTGTATTCAAAAGATTTTTGGTATGTTATATTCGTGGATAAAAATCACCCGCTCTAAAATCATGTGTTTCATTCATGTTCAACCAATAAAATTATGACACATCATATTTAAACCTGTGCATCTTTATTTTGAGGGGTAACCCCTACCGAGGTTGAGGGAGTGTTTTACAAGAAGTGTCAAGGACGAGGGATTAAATGTGGAATCAGTAAAAGTTCAAGGACCTTTTTTGACAAAATTGTAAATTGAAAAAATAAAAAGCAAATCAGGGGGAAAAGAAGAAGAATAATCGTCAAATCCACGGGAGGGAAATAAAGGAGCTTGAAATCCAGCATCTTGGCTTGGTGGTTCCATTGGAAAGGGTATACTCGTAAGTTCACCTCTGATATTTCCACGAACACATTTTTTCTTCCACAGCAATTTTTTTTAAAAATTACCCATTTACCCTTCTCTTTCTTTAAACCCATCAAACCATTTCTCTCTCCTCAAACCTTTTATCTTTCCTCAAACCCATCAAACCCTTCTTCTTCCTTGCCAGACCTTGATAACTGCCGGGAAATGGTCGTCGTCACCGCCGCTGCTACCACTACTGACCGTCGTCATCACCGCCAGTATGAAGCTGTTCTGCAGGAAGGAGAAATGGTGGTGGTCCTGCTGGTGATTGCGGTTGTGGTGGTGGTTATCTTAGGCGGTGAGGTTGAATTGTGGCATTTCGATTAGGTGGCTTGAAGGCGGTTGAGGAGAGCGGCTGAAGAAATAATCCATTGGAGTCGTCCTAGATGCCGTCGGATTAGGACGGCGGACGGCGGACGGCGATGTCGTTAATTCCGCCGGTGAGGACATCCGTGAACGAATAGTTTTCCGAAATGTTATTAACCTGATTCCGAACCGAAACCCTAGCCGAATCAGTCTCCTTGTCCTTCTCCTTCAACGCCATTTCTGTAGCTCGTTCTGGAGCTTTCACTCGATTCTCCGATCGAGATAACGCACAATCCAGAGCCCTTGCTCGTCTCAGATGTACTACTACACGCCGGCGATTTCGAAACATTGTTGTTGCTGTTATTATTATTTTTGTTACTGTTTTGTTGCTGGTTGGTTAGATCTTCGAAATTGGTGTTGTTTTCCATCGATTTCTTCTCTTCGCTCACCTGCTAGTGGTGGCTATGGCGGTGGTTGTGCGATATGACGCCGGAAAACGACGGATCAAGAGACGGAAGCTCGTCAATGGAGGTAGACGCCACCTTGAGCAACCACTTCACCGTCTTGCTCGGCTGATCGTAATCGGTCCTTGAGAAAAAAAGGTTTGATGGTTTGAGAAAAGAAAAAAGGTTTAATGGGTTTGAGGAAAGAGGAAGGGTAAAGGGGTAATTTATCAAAAATTGCTGTGGAAGAATAAATTCTAGCTGTGGCAATATCAAGACCCTTTAGGCTATCCACACCCAACCCTCTCAACCCAGTCACTTTTTTAATGCCACATCAGCTGACACGTCAGCCTTTTCCCAACCATCTCTTTATCCTCTCATAACCCTCTGTAACTCTTACCCAACCCTCTCATACACACACACACACAACACACACAAACAAAGCGGCTTCATGCCACCGTCCAGCCCGCCGGGTACCATGGGGTCGCACCCAACCGCCGGGCTTTTTTGAAGCCAGCGGGCATACCCGCTGGAGCCCAAAGGCAACGGTGCGGATAACCTTACAAAAACCTCACTGTCTTCTTATTTATGATATAATTTTTATTTATGTAAAAAAAAGAAAATTATTACAAGAACTTGGGTTTTTGTTCAAGCATCCAAGTTCCAATCAGAACCTGGGGTTTTTTGTAAAAACCCATGAAAAACCTTAGAAGGAACCTACATTGTAAATGCTCTTAGGCCATCCACTGTGGCTCTCTTTTTCCTTCGGGTTGGCAAACGGCTTGGATGAAGCCGACGGGTTGGGACACAAACACCGCCGCGCCAAGCAATCGGGTTGGGGCAATCGGTTCTCCCAAACCGAAGCATTTTTCGACCGTTGGAAAAACCAACGGCTATTTTTTTTTCTTTTCTTTTTTTTTTCAATTTAATTTCCTATATATATATATACAACCTTCATATATTCCACAACTCTCAATCAAACACAACCTTCATCTCTTCCACTTTTCTCTCCAAAAAATGTCTTCATTGTCATCATCACGATCATCATCGGCATCATCGTCATCAATTTACCACCCGAATTACGATGACGACGCTGACGATTTGTTGGAGGCCAACCACTTGGCGGCGATAGCCGTCGTGAACGAAGCGGTCAAACTAATTGTCGGTGACGAAGCAACTTCAAGTCGACAAACGAGGAGGACGCCAAAAAGTCGAAATCGTATAGTGGCACACGAGAAACTTGTTAACGACTACTTTTCAGATAATCCGGTGTATGACGATAACGATTTCGAACGGCGGTTTCGTATGACACGACGACTATTCCTTAAAATAGTTGAGGATCTTGAGAGGGAGTACGAATTTTTTAGGTGGACTCACGATGCAAGAGGAGTTAAGGGGTTCTCTCCGCTTCAAAAATGTACGTCTGCGATCCGACAATTGGCGTACGGTACTGCTGCTGATGCCACGGACGAGTACTTGCAAATGTCCGAAACGACATCAAGGGAATGTTTTACTAATTTTTGTGAAGGTATTATACATCTTTATATGCGAAGATATTTACGGAAGCCTACCGCAAATGATGTTCAGTTGTTGTTCGCATTGCATGAGCAACAACACGGCCTCCCCGGCATGCTTGGTAGCATAGATTGTATGCATTGGGATTGGAAAAATTGTCCCGTAGCATGGAGGGGTTAATACCATCGAGGTGATCATCAAGGACCGACAACGGTTTTAGAGGCGGTAGCATCGTACGATGGTTGGATTTGGCACGCATATTACGGAACCCCGGGTGCCGTAAACGACATAGTCGTTGTAAACCAATCACCGATATTCAACGATTTGTTCGAAGGCAAAGCACCCGATAGCTCGTTTTCAGTGAATGGAAGACAATACAAACACGAATACTATCTCGCGGACGGGATTTATCCGAAGTGGACGACTTTTGTCAAGGCGTATAGATATCCAACGGAACCCGAACGGATAGCGTTTACGGAGCGTCAAGAATCGGCTAGGAAGGATATCGAACGTGCATTCGCGATGCTTAAATCAAAATGGCACATTGTTAAGTATCCGGCACGGGCGTGGACAAAGAAAAAATTAAGGTATACAATGTACACGTGCATAATTTTGCACAACATGATTCGTGAAGACGAAGGCTTTGCAAATTATCCGTTTGATGAAAGTTGGGTTACAACTGATGATACCGAAGTAGATATATCCGAAGAAGAACGAGCGCAAAACGTCAACGAAGTCAAAAATAGTGATAAACACCTCCAACTACGAACCGATTTAACGGAACACTATTGGGCATCCCGAAATTAATTTTTTAATTTTTATAATGTAATTTTTTATTTTTATTTCTAATATTAGAATTATTTTTATTAAATTGTTTTAATAAAAATTACATTATTTTTATAATGTAATTGTTTTAAATTAAAATTAGTTTTGATGAAGTGGGTTGCAGTGGGTCGACAGTGGATGAAATGGGTAGTTTTGGGTAGTTTTGTGGAAAGCTGATGTGGCGCTGATGTGGCAGCTGAAACCATTGGTTTGTAAGGCTACTCGCACCGGGATGTGGCTTCGGTGCGGGTAAGAGGGAAGTGAAGCCGCCGGCTTAGTTGGGTAGGGTGCGTGGGTAGATGAACCCGGCGGGTTGGAGGCCAAACGGGTTGGGAGAGCCGTTGTCAAACGGCTCTCTCAACAGTAAAATCTTAATTTTTTTTTTTACTTTTTTTTTTCAATTTTTACTCCTATAAATACTCATTTAACCCAACTTATTTTTTCACACAAACAACCTTCAATTCTTCAACTCTTTTCTCACACAAACAACCTTCAATTCTTCAAACCTCCCACTCTTCAAACGTTACCTTATTATCAACCGTTTCCTCCACAATTTCCAAATATGGATTTTGGTTCTCCTTATCAACCACAATTTGTACCCGGTTACCAACCCAATTACCAACCCGTAAAAGAGGAAGACACTTCCGATGAGGAAGAACTTTCACCAACGACCCAACAAGAGAGAGACATTATGTTTTTGACCACCTCGCACGGCCATCTCCGGGGTAAAAAGCTCTTCGATACTATCAACCGAAAAGATGAGATCAAAAAAAATATGGCTTGTAATTTTTAGTTTATTTAATGTTTTAGTTTATTTTATTTAATTATGTAATTTTTAATTTTAATTTTTAGTTAATTAATTATGTAATTTTAATTTTTAGTTAATTAATTATTAATCTTATTATTAATTAATTAATTACATATTTTTATTTAATTAATGTTATTTAATTAAATGAAATAAATAAAATAAATTGAAAAGTGAGAGGGTTTGGAGGGTTGGGTGTGTGTTGTAGAGGGTTATGGGAGGGTAAAGAGAGGGTTGACCAAAAGCTGATGTGGAAGCTGATGTGGCAGTCAAAAAGTGAGTGGGTTGAGAGGGTTGGAGAGTATGGGTGTCTGTAGCCTAAAGGGTCGACAGTGGATGGCCTTAGTATCAATGATTTAATGCAAACATTAGGAAGACAAGCGGTGGAAATTCGAAACTAACCCAATCTGTCCGCCGAAGTCGCAAATTCGCCGGGATGCTGAATGGATCCTTCGTGCTGAATGGGCCAAGGGTTTTCTTAGTGGGCAATTTAATCCATATCCGCTTGCTATTTTCACTTCACTGAAGAAGGGTGATTTTTTTTAAATAGTAATTGTTATTCAATTTAAATACTACATATTATTTTAGAATTTAATAATATTATTCGGATTTGATGTAATTTATCTTAGGACTTAATAATATAATTTTTCATAAAGATTATAACTCAACTATTCTTTTAATTATATTTTAATATTATCTTCTATATTATATACTATATACAATTAGCAGGCGCCCCGCCAAGCACAGATCCGACCCGATCCGACCCGACCCAGCCGACCCACAACCCGACCCATACCCACTTTCCCTCTCACATTAAATGACCCAAACCCACTTTTGACCCGGCTGTGACCCGCGCGTCCTCCAGCCGGGTAATTCATATGTTTAATTCCAATTTTACATTTTGGCCCCTGAACTTTTAAATATTTCATTTTACGTTTTAGTCATATATGATGTATCGGCTAAAATATGTTAAAAAAATACGTTTTAGTTTTAACAAATTACGCCATTATATTCGTATCGTCGATATGATCAAAATGAGCCTAATATTGAATATTTTTTGATGTAGTTAACCTTACATATTGGGCCTTTAAACTTATAACTTATAACGTTTATTCACTTTATACCTTTTACTTTTTAATATTTCATTTTAGGTTTAATTTCAACATTACATTTTGGCCCCTGAACTTTTCAATATTTCATTTTATGTTTTAGTTATATATGATGTATCGGCTAAAATATGTTAAAAAAATACGTTTACTTTTAACAAATTACGCCATTATATTCGTATCATCGATGCGATCGAAATGAGCCTAATATTGAATATTTTTTGATATAGTTAACCTCACATATTAGGCCTTTAAACTTATAACTTATAACATTTATTCACTTTATAACCTTTTACTTTTCAATATTTCATTTTACGTTTTAATCGTATATTGTGTATTGGCTAAAAGACATTTAAAGAATACGTTTTAATTTTAAAAAATTACGTTGTTATATTCGTATCGTCGATACGATCGAAATGAGCCTAATATTGAATATTTTTTTTGACGTACTTATTTTATTATATATTATATATACGCTCCTACCGACCTTAATCTTATACTTATTTAAGTTTACATAGTAGCCTTCTAAACTTATAATATTTTTCACTTTATACCTTTTACTTTTCTATATTTTATTTTACGTTTTACTCATATATCGTATATTGGTCGGAACATGTTAAAAAACACGTTCTAATTTTAACAAATTACGCCGTTATATTCGTACACTTAGTACGCTCGAAATGAGCCTAATATTGAATATTTTTTGATGTAATTATTTTATTATATACTATATAGATTATATGAAGCCAAAACATTGTTTATGAACAACAACTACCGACATCTGGAGAAATTACATTTTAGCTCCAAAACATTGTTCATCAACATATTTATTCACTTTATATCTTTTAGTTTTCTATATTTCATTTTACGTTTTACTCATATATCGTATATTTTTTGGAACATGTTAAAAAAATACGTTTTAACTTTACCAAATTACGCCATCATACTCGATTCGTAGAAACTACATTTTAACTCTTAAACTTATAATATTTATTCATTTTATACTTTTAGTTTTCTATATTTTATCGTATATTGGTTGGAACATGTTGAAAAAACATGTTCTAATATTAACAAATTACACCGTGTATTGGCATAAAGACGTTAAAAAATACGTTTTAATTTTAACAAATTACGTCATTATGTTCGTATCGTCGATACGATCGAAATGAGCTTAATATTGAATATTTTTTGATGTAGCTATTTTATTATATACTATATATAAGCTCCAACCGACCCGAATATTATATCCATTTTCAAATTCACATATTAGGGCCCCAAACTTATAATATTTATTCACTTTATACTTTACTTTTCTATATTTCATTTTACATTTTACTCATATATCGTATATTGGTTGCAACATGATAAAAAAATACGTTTTAATTTTAACAAATTACGCCATGATAATCATATCGGCGATACGATCTAAAATTTGTTAAAAAAACGTTTTAATATTATCAAATTGCGCCATTATAATCGTATCGTCGATAAGATCGAAATAAGCCTAATATTGAATACTTTTTTCATGTATTTATTTTATTATATACGATATATATACAGTCCAACCGACCCGAATCCTATACTCTCCTTTAAACTTACATGTCAGCCCCCTAAACTTATAATATTTACTCACTTTATATCTTTTAGTTTTTTATATTTCATTTTACGTTTTAGTCATATATAGTACATTGACTGAAATATGTTAAAATGTCGATAGCTACTGTTCATAAACCCGGTGCAAAACCCGGGCTTATCAACTAGTATATATACAATCAGCAGGCTACCCGCCCCTGATCCACACTCCAAACCCGCGATCCAATTGAACCAAGATCCGACCCACTTAGAAATTTACATTTTTAACCCCCTAAACTTTTAATATTTATTCACTTTATACCTTTTACTTTTCAATATTTCATTTTATGTTTTAGTCATATATCGTATATTCGCTAAAATATGTTAAAAAATACATTTTAATGTTAACAAATTACGTTATTATAATCGTATCGTCGATACGGTCGAAACGAACCTAACATTGAATACTTTTTGATGTAATTATTTAATTATATACTATATATACGCAACCGATTCGAATCCTATACCCATTTTTAAATTTACATATTAGCCCCTAAACTTATAATATTTATTTCTTTTATACCTTTTACTTTTGAATATTTGATTTTATGTTTTAGTCAAGTATCGTATATTGGCTAAAATATGTTAAAAAATACATTTTAATTTAAGAAATTACGCCATTATAATCGTATCGTCGATACGATCGAATTGAGCTTATTATTGAATATTTTTTTATGTAATTATTTTATTATATACTATATATAGCACGATTATATGAAACCATGTGACATTGTAGAAATTACATTTTAACCCTTAAACTTATAATATTTATTCATTTTATACTTTTAGTTTTCTATATTTTATTTTATGTTTTAGTCACATATCATATATTGGTTGGAATATGTTCAAAAAATACATTTTAACTTTAACAATTTACGTCATTATAACCGTACCGTCGATACGTTCGAAACTTAATGTTGAATATTTTTTGATGTAATTATTTTTTTTTGAAAGGAATTATTTTATTATATACTATATATAGTACGATTATATGAAGCCAATGTTCATGAACAACAAATACCATCATTTGGAAAAATTATATTTTGCCCCTTAAACTTATAATATTTATTAACTTTATACTTTTTATTTTTCTATATTTTTTTTACGTTTTAGTCATATATCGTATATCGGCTGAAATATGTTAAAGCGTCGGAAGCTACTGTTCATGAACAGTCTTTTGGCTTCCTGGTAATTGTTAGTATTATTAAAATCTCTTAAAATTAAACTTTTTGATTTTTTAAATCTTTTTATTTATTTTATTAAACCTTTCGTATGACAACATTTATACAAACTATGTTTAATATAAATCTATATTACTACTTATGATCAAATCTATTACATTTATAACCCGGTGCGAAGCCCGGTTTATCAACTAGTTTGAATACAAACATGCAACTTTAATAGTTGTATTAGTATATTTTTTACATGTAATCTTGAATTTTAAATAATATGTATTAAGTAAATAACATTTGATGTATAAAAAATAGTTATTACGTAAGTTTAATCAAATAATACATGGGAGATGGGACTCTGGTAAGAGTCATTATTAATTACACAATAACACCAATCGCATATGAATTGTTTGTAAGAGAATATATATATATATATATATATAATAGGGGCGGGT
The DNA here is from genome assembly GCA_030169165.1 of Centaurea solstitialis. NCBI lineage: Eukaryota > Viridiplantae > Streptophyta > Magnoliopsida > Asterales > Asteraceae > Centaurea > Centaurea solstitialis. The sequence continues at coordinate 8,998,160 of CM058046.1, forward strand.
TCAATTGCAAACCACTTTTTCGTTGTGAACGTGAGAACAGCCCAGAGCGCGACACGTGGCAATTGAAATCGGCGGGTCAAGATTTATTCAGTCTGAATAAAGCGTTATTCAGACTGAATAAGCCTTGACCCGCGGCTGACCCGCCCGGGTCCGAATTCATCAGAGTGCGAGTAGTGTTATTCAGTCTGAATGACTAAGCCAAAAAAATTTTAAATTGCCACGTGACGCGCTCTGGTTGGTCCTCACGTTCACAATGAAAAGGTGGTTTGCAATTGAACTTTCACATATAGGAGAGTTATTTTGTTAACCCATGAATTTGTGTTAATCGTGTTAACCAAAAATGAACCAATATGATTTCTTTATTTTCTCTATTTTCCTGAATATGTGGGTCAACCTCCTTTATTTTAGGATTTAATAAACTTCCCTCTAATTTAGAAAATCAATCTTAACCATTGATTGAAATGATCAACGGTGGTTATACGGTTAACACGGTTAATACAAATTAATGGGTTAACAAATTAATGGGTTTCAATTGCAAACCATAAAAAACGTCCAAACCGTGCAAACTCATGGTTGCACACGTAAAATCGGTGAAATTGATTCATGGAGTTGTTTAATATGATGAAAATGTTTCACAAACATCAAATTTTGATGAAATTGTTTCATATTTTGGTGTTTCTATTCATATGAAATTTTTTTCTCGTTTTTGTGAAACTTTTTAATTTCTACGTAAATAAACACTTTCATATGAAACAATTTCATCAAAAAATTTAGTATATGAAACATTTTCATCATATTAAACAACTCTACAAAAGATTTTTAATTGATTTACGTGTGCAACCATGAGTTTGCACGGTTTGCACGTTTTTTATGGTTTGCAATTGAAACTCCCTCTATATATATATATATAATGTAGCCATTGCTACCGCCACATGAAGATTTACATACAATTTTTGACATCAGCAGAAGTGTAGTTTATAATGTTGGAATTAAATTGGATTATAATATTCTGTATTAAATATTAAAATTTACACAATTGATATAAATAATTGTATTTATAAGGAGATACGTTTAGTTATAATAATCTAGTTATAGAAGTATTTAAATAAATATTTTCAGTAGGATAAGTCATCATTATAAGTTAATTAATAAGTGTATAGTATATCTTTTAGTTGACAATCAAATTTAAAGATAAACTAGGTAAGAACTCTTATTGGGATTAGCCTCTAAATTTTCATAGCTTATAAATAAAGAATATCATCTCCCTATTGTTTACATCACATTGCATTCGGTTCAATCCCATTCTAAACCAAACAATATAGAAGTTTAGAAGATTCAATCTACACGATGACTACTTCTGCTCCAGGTTAGTTCTAAAAACTCTTTACGTACATTAAATCGTTTTTGCTATATGTTCATTAATTATTCGTATACTTTCATCTTTGTGTTATATATATGCTCAAGAAAACCTGATATAAGTATGACATTATAACTCCTTTGATCGGTTAAAACACGTCAGCAAAAGGCAAGGTTCCAGCCATTGGCATTGATCTTGGAACGACGTACTCTTGTGTGGCTGTTTGGCAGCACAACCGCGTTGAGATCATAGCCAATGAACAAGGAAACCGGACAACCCCCTCCTTTGTTGCTTTCAACGACACCGGACGTTTGGTTGGAGACGCTGCCAAGAACCAGGCTGCTTACAACCCCACCAACACCATATTCGGTCAGTTTGTTAATTACCTTTTGTTTCTTTTATATATGGGTTAATTATACATATAGCTATTGTCATATTAATTAATTTTAAACGAGCTATATGTATGTATGCTTTTTCTGACTGAGTTATATTATATATGTAAAAACAGATGTAAAGCGGTTGATTGGGAGAAGAATGGGCGATAAAACCGTACAGGAAGACAGTAAGTTGTGGCCTTTTAAAGTTGTGGCTGGGAGGGGCGACAAGCCAAAGATTGTAGTGACGTACAAGGGTGGAAAGAAGGAATTTTCTGCTGAAGAGATCTCTTCCATGGTTTTAGCCAAGATGAAAGGGGTCGCTGAGATGTTTCTTGGCTCAACTGTCGAAAAAGCGGTGATCACTATTCCGGCTTATTTCAATGATTCTCAACGCCAATCAACAAAGGATGCGGCAGAGATTGCTGGACTTGAAGTCGTGAGCATGATAAATGAACCTACAGCAGCTGCAATTGCTTATGCTCTAGATAACAGGGCCAGTAGTACACATGGCAAGATGAATGTACTTGTTTTTGACCTGGGTGGTGGAACCTTTGATGTTTCCCTTCTCACCATTGACAAAGTGGGAGACATTGAGGTTAAAGCCACACTGGTGGTGACACGCATCTTGGCGGTGAGGATTTCGACAACAGAATGGTGGATCATTTTGTCAAAGAATTCAAGAGAAAACACAAGAAAGACATTAGTAAGAACCTAAAAGCTTTGGGTCGGTTGAGGGTTCATTGCGAGAGGGCAAAGAGGGTTATTTCAACAGCTAGTCAGACTACCATCGACATCGAGTGCTTGTCGGATGGTATTGATTTTTCTGCTAAATTTACTCGTGCCAAGTTTGAAGAGGTTAACATGGACTTGTTCAACAAGTCCATGGAGCTTGTGAAAACTTGTTTACAGGATGCGAAGATGGACAAGGCGAGCATTGATGAAGTGGTTCTTGTTGGCGGGTCAACTCGCATTCCAAAGGTTCAACAATTGTTGCAGGAGTTGTTCGATAGAAAAAGACTCTGCCAGCAGATCAATCCAGACGAGGCTGTTGCCCATGGTGCTGGATATCTGGCTGCAAAGTTAAGTGGCGTGGGCGATGAAGCTGTGCAGGGTCTGGATCTAATTGAAGTAACTCCCTTGTCACTTGGTGTAGGTTGTAAGGGAGATGTTATGTCTGTGTTAATTCCCAAAAATACACCTATACCAACCAAGAAGGAACTTAAGTACCATACAGTATATGATTATCACACTGCGATGCATTTTCGTGTGTATCAAGGCGAGAGACTCAAAGGTAGCGAAAACTATTTATTGGGAAATATCAATCTATCTGGCCTTCCATCTGCTCCACGGGGGACAGTTAAGGTATACGTAAGCTTTGAGATAGATGTCAACGGGATCCTGAATGCCTCGGCCAAAGAATTAACAACCGGGAGGAACACAGCGATCAAGATTACCCGCAATGGTCGTCTGTCAAATGAAGAGATTGCCAAGATGATTGAAGATGCTGAACGATATAAGAAACAGGATGAAGCACACATGAAGGCAGTGTTGGCCCATCGAACTGTAGTCGACTATGCTTGTAAGTTGAGAGCCGAGATTAAGCGTTACCAGGTACGGTTGGGGATTATAAAGATGGGGATAAGTCCAAAAGAGTTGGAAAACATTGAACATAAGATCATCAAGACAATTGAGTGGCTTGACAAAAATCATTATGATGATACTCATAAGCTAAAGAAGATGGAACTGGTACTTGACGATATATGCAGACAGACAAAGCCGTACCTTTCCAAGTGACAATTTATAACTTTTCGGTCGTTAGTAATCAACATCATCCTTAGATATCATATTTATAGCTAGCTATAATACTTTTCTTGTTTTGTTCTCTTTTTAAGATTTTGTTCGATCAATCACGTTTACTATTATCAACTGTTTTCTGTTTGCGAATGTATGAGTTATGATTTATGATCCCAAGCAATGTTTATTTGTGTATTAATAATATCTAACCATTTTAACTTTTTAACAAACTACTTATCTATGTTTTCAAAAAGTCAAAAACTTTTTTACCCAAACACTCACATTCTCAAAAGAGTTTATCTTAATAAGAAGATAAGAAGTTTAAATAAGCAATCCCAAACTAGGGGTGAGCATCGGAACCGGGTACCCGCTTTTGGAACCGAAACCGCTATGGAACCGCCGGTTCCGGAACCGGAACCGATGTGAGTGGTTCCGGTTCCGGTTCCTAAAATACGGAACCGGTCGGTTCCGGTTCCGGTTCTCATTTTTGTGGAACCGCTAACCGCCGGGTACCCGCCGGAACCGGTTAGACTATATATATGTATATATTTATATATTAATAAAGGTGATTTTATATATATGATTATTATGTTTAATAGACTAAACTTAAAATTATTATTTTACCTTTTCATTACGCATAAACTTACGACCACTTTTTCACTCGACTTATATATATATATTCGATATTTTTATATCGTATTTAACATTTCAAGTTGTGTTTTTTGTTATTTTCATTTTTAAAAATTGTCGTAATTATTTATATAGTTTTTATCGGATAAGTTTTCATCGTTTTACTATTTATTTCGTTACGTTGTGACTATGTAATAACAAATAATTTCTTTTTTATAACATAAACTATTAAAAAAACATTTAAAAAATTAGGCACCGGGTACCCGGTTCCGGAACGGGAACCGGTTCCCAAATATGAAGAACCGGTGCAACCGGTTCCGGTTCCGGTTCCTTCATTCTAGGAACCGCCGGTTCCGGTTCCGGTTCCGGTTCCTTGAATTTTGGCCGGGTACCCGGTTTTGCTCACCCCTATCCCAAACACCTCCTAAGAATTACAAATAAAAATAAAAGTAATTTCATATCATATATAACATTAAAAGTTTTACCAACTAGAATAACAAAAAAGTCTTAAAATGACAAAATAACAATTTCAATTTCTTTGAAAAATCCTTCTAATAACATCTTTTAAAAGTCAGAACCGAGAAACCGCATATCAATTGGAAAATAAAATGATAAAACGTTCTAATTCTGTCTAAAAGTTTTCTGGAGGCATAAGACCATGACTCCATGAGTACCACCAACATTTCATACCCTTATACCCTCATGCCACCTCCGCGTGACATCCGTTTTTCTCTTTCTTACCGTCTGAATCCAAAAGCGGAGTACCAAAAATATTTCATACACCTATGTATTTATTTATTATTTTAATATAAATGTTGAAATAAAGAAAGAGAGAAAGAGTGTAGAGAGACTCTTGGCTTCATCACGCTTGGAAGCCCGCCGATGTACCTGCCGCCACCCGTATTAATTAGAACAACATAATTATTATAAGTTTTTGAGATATGGGTGGACAACAAATGGGGAAATTGGTCCTAGGTCAGTTAAAAGTGTATTAAGCTAAGAGCATCCACAATGGAGGTTCGTCACCAGGTTCTTATTGGGGTAAAACCCTAGTGTGGACAAAGGTTCTTGTCCAGTCACAGGTTGTTATTGGAACCTGGGTGCTTGAACAAGAACCCATGTTCTTGTAATACTTTTCTTTTCGGTTATATAATAATTTACATAAATAAAAATTATGTTATAAATAAGAAAAGAAAATGAGGTTTTTGTAAGAATCTCCATTGTAGAGTTTTAAGGAGTTTATTCGTTTGTTGAGATGACAATGATGTGTCATGAAAAAATATGGTAAGTGAGGTTCTTACTGTGGATGCTCTAAAAGACAGAAAAAAGGATAGATTTGCTAAAAAAATATTAATTGATTTTGGCCCCTGTTTCTAATAGACATAGCCACGTAGGTTAGCTTGGAATATGGAAAACTTGGTATGGGAAACTTGGAATATGTGAGGGAAAAAAAGGAAAAGAGCCTTGGAATATGGAAAACTTGGTAACTGAAAAGTCTTGTGATTTAAATGGGAGGGAAAGTAGGGAAAGCCATGCCTCTTCGCCTCCTCGCCTCTGTGCCTAAAGCCACGCCTCCAGGGCCTAGAAAAATCTAAAGGCCTATGAAAACCTAAAGACCTTAGGCTTAAAAATCGTTGGGCCTTTGCGCCTAAGGCCTCGCCTAGGTCGCCTTTGCGCCAGTGACCTGAGTTAAATAGCTAATTACAATGCTCAAAGGCTAAGGCTACGGTTGACCTGAGTTAAATAGCTAATTACAATGCTCAAAGGCTAAGCCTACGGTTGACATACAGGCAAGTAGCCAAAAAAACTAGTTTGGTTAAAACTTAGCTAATAACAATGTAAAATGAGCTGAATTTGAAAAATTAATTGGAAAAATACAAGTGGATATGATTGGAAAAAAGTTGAAAAATACTATAAACTTATTGAACGTTATTTGATGTAATGTTTCAAAATCTAGCTTATAAATTAGTCTGTGATAAGCAAACATTATTTTTTCAATGAACACAAAAAATAAACCAAGAGCGTGTTTACAAAATGCTTACCTTGGTAAATATTTATAGGTTTAGTTTACTTATTGAATGAATATAACAAAGACCCAGAATATTATTACTAGGTAAGAGTAAAGGTAAAAATCGAGAATATTATCCGCAGGGGCGGAGCCAAGATTTTTGATAAGGGTGATCCTCTTGCTTGAAATTTTCTTGTACAAGATCACCAAATTAATTACTTTTAGAGTGTATTAGAAGTGCTAGAACCGAATGTGACATAGTGCGATGATATTTGAAACCCTTTTACATCCTTCTCTAAAAAGGTGTTAGGAGGTTGTTTGGTTGGTTTTTCAATGAATTCTTGCATAGATAAATCTATCTTTATAAATTGGATTTTTTTTTTGCTTAGGTTAGGGTTTTAATAGACGGAAGCAACATCTTTTTTTAGTTAGGAGCGATAAGTTTGGAAAAAACTTGGCCTTTTAGATCCTAGAAACTTATTGAATAAGCCACTTTCTATACCTTAAGCCACTATTGAAACTGTAAGTAAGTGAATAAGTTATGAATCTTATTAAGCTCATTAAACTGCTAACTAACATATTTAATTGAGATGCATGTAAGAAAGACTAGAAAGTCAACGTAAATATTAATAAAACGATTTTCTAATTCCATAAAACATGAGTATTAATGAGTTGTATTTTTTTGTGAATGGAAATAAAATATTTACATTTAACAATTAGATGTAAATTGGGTGAGAAAATGAGAGAAAAATGTGTGCAAGCCAAGTGATCAACTCTCATATGGAGTTTTCATAGTTCATATAACAATATTTCTTCTCCACTATATTATATAATACAATTTTCTTATAAATGTGAGGGTATGCCTTTGACCACCCAAGGCCAAGGCTCCCTCCGCCTATGATTATCCGTTAAATGAGAGTTACTCTTACATGATAAATGCTTAATGGACTATAAACTCTTACCATCGAGCCATTTTGATGTATCTCCGTGGCCCGTGGCATCAATCCGCCGAACCCTCCTTACCCGAGCCCTCTACCCACCCTTACCCCCCTCGTGCTACACATTACCTAATGGCTAAAACATATTTAGATAGAGATCCATATTAATTGGAACAACGTGATTATTATAAGCTGTTTGAAATATGGGTGGAACTTAGAAATTCTTTTATTAGATGAAAGAATTACAAGAATGCATGGCAATAAGTATAGAGAATTTTGGGAAGACAAGGAGTGCACAACAAATGGGGAAATTGGTCATAGGTCAGTTAAAAATGGACTAAGCTAAAAGACAGAAGAAAAAGGATAGATTTGCTAAAAAAATTATTAATTGATTTTGGACCCTGTATTTAATAGACATTATTTTTGGTCATTTAAAGAAGTTGATGGATAAATGAATCAAATTTGCCGACACAGCTTAAAAGTAAAACTGATACATGCGGCCTTTTTCTTGCGGCAATAGGAATCACATACCTAGCCCAATAGCCCTATTCAAATAACTTCTTTAAATGCGGACTTATTTGTTGTCTTCCAACGCTGTGGCGGATTGGTTATCACTCAGGGGTCAGGGACGGCCCTGGGGGTGTGCCGGTGGTGCCGCCGCACGGGGCCTCCGGCTGCCGAGGACCTCAAAATTTTTCACCCAATATATATAATATATATAATTAAAAGAGCATCAAGTAACATAAATAATTCATTTAGTTTGACGGTAAGCGCTTATGGTGTATAGGCTAGAGACTTGGGTTCGATTCGTGCACGCAGCATTTCATTGGTTTTTAAATTCTATATAGCCACGGTTGGTTTTTTTGCAGTTAAACTAATTTTTGAATTTTATTTAATTTCTTAAAATAATTAAAATAGCCACGGTTGGTTTTTAAATTCTTTCATTCACGAGTGCAACATTTAATAATTTTTGTAATTAAACTAATTTTTGAATTTTATTTAATTTCTTTAATTAAAGGTCATAAATCATAATAGGTTTTTAAATATTAACTTTATCCAAATTTATTATCTTTATTATTCTTCTATGGTCCTCGTCTCTACAATCTACAACAAGTAATTTTCATCAAATTTTCAGTTATTTAATTGTTTTTAAATATTGAAACTATTACAAAAACATTTACCAATTAAACACAATACGGCTAGTGTAATACTAAATCTTTTAAAAAGGATTAACACGTATCAAGTTTCATGTTTTGCATATAGATTTTTGTTGACTATCTCCGTTATAGTTGCATCAGCTGCAATGAGCTTTTCATAACAAAACTTTTGAGATCTTACTTAAAAGGGAAGTATCAATTTGTTTTTGAAAATGAGGGATCAATCAATTATATTCACTATCAAGGTACTAAACTATTTGTGTTATATATTATATTTGTTCTTATTATCTGATTATTTTTATTTTTGTTATTAATTAGCTTTGATTTTATCCAAATGATTAATCATTCGAGATTTTTGAGCATTGATTTAATAATGTAAAGGTTAGTTTGTTTTTTTTCATGAACAATTTATAATTCCACAATTTAAGGTTTTTGAATTTAGTACTAAAAAAATGTACTACACAACACAATGAAATTTTTATAGGGCCACATTTATGTCTTCGCACAAGGCCTCCAAAATGTCAGGGCCGGCCCTGTCAGGGGTTTATAGCGCCCTAACTGAGTTCGACTATTTCCGTACGTATGCCTAGGGACATTTAAGTGGAACAATGTTTAACCCAAAACTTGTCAAGGATTAGTCGAGGTGATGTGAAGAAAAAACGACGATTTGTTTGGTTATCAACAATCATTATATAAAATCTATAAAATATATTCATTTCTCTTTCTACTGTCAAGTTTTAGAACAAAATTTGCTTTTTGAATATCATCTAATGCACTTTAAAGTTTTTTCTATTAAAAGAAACAAGATAAGCAAGATAAGCAATGTTATTAAAAGAAAATTTCATGTTATTTTAGCATAAGGTGGTCTTAAAAGAAATATTTTGACCAATTTTCAGAAAGAATCCATCATTGTATTGGCGGGAAAAATCCGAAGACTTAACAGCTGTCTCAACTCACTCTCAGTCACTCTCTCATCACATCGCAGCGTCTTCTTCATCAATTCAGAACCCTAGAACTATTTGGTTATAGCACCTTCACGTTTCAGGTAATGATCGAAAGTTTACATTTCAATCAATCTACTACTTGCAGTTGATTTAGATGATTAGATCGAGTTAATTTGAAGAAAATTGCATGAATCTGTTTATAATAATAGAATCGATTCTGTTTAATGTGAATATACATTCAATCCACACTACTTGCAGTTGATTTAGATGAAGTTAATTTGAAGAAAATTGCAGCAATCTGTGAATCGATTCTGTTTAATGTGAATATACATTCAATCCTTACTACTTGCAGTTGATTTAGTTGATTAGATCGAGTTAATCCGAAGAAAAATTGCAGAAATCTGTTTATACATTCAATCCACACTACTTGCAGTTGATTTAGATGAAGTTAATTTGAAGAAAATTGCTGCAATCTGTGAATCGATTCTGTTTAATGTGAATATACATTCAATCCTTACTACTTGCAGTTGATTTAGTTGATTAGATCGAGTTAATCGGAAGAAAAATTGCAGAAATCTGTTTATAGAGAGTTAAGATGATGCGTGATCAATAATAGAATCTATTCTGTTTAAATATGCATTCAATCTACACTACTTGCAGTTGATTCCTCTCTCTCTCTCTCTCTCTCTAGATACAATCGATTGTATCACATTTAAAAACTAGGGTTTGCTTAAAACATGTCAGCAAAAGGCAAGGTTCCAGCCATTGGCATTGACCTTGGAACCACCTACTCTTGTGTGGCTGCTTGGAAGCACGACCACGTTCAGATCATACCTGATGATCAAGGAAACTGCACAACGCCCTCCTATGTTGCCTTCAACGACACCCAGCGTTTGGTTGGCGATGCTGCCATGTACCAGGCTGCCTTCAACCCCACCAACACCATCTTCGGTCAGTTATAGATCTTTCTCTTCTTTTTACGGGTTAGCTTTTGCCATTTATTTAATTTTATTATATGTTCTTTTTGTGAGTTGCCTAAAACAGATGTTAAGCGGTTGATTGGGAGAAGAATGAGTGATGAAACTGTACAGCAAGATATTATGTTGTGGCCTTTTAAAATTGTGGCTGGGAGTGACGACAAGCCCAAAATTGTAGTGACATACAAGGGCGAAGAGAAGGAATTTGGTGCTGAAGAGATCTCTTCCATGGTTTTAGCCAAGATGAAACAGGTGGCTGAGACATTTCTTGGCTCAACCGTTGACAAGGCGGTGATTACTGTTCCTGCTTATTTTAATGGTTCTCAACGCCAAGCAACAGAGGATGCTGCAAAGGTTGCTGGACTTGAAGTTCTGCGCCTGATTAATGAACCCACAGCAGCTGCAATTGGTTATGCTCTAGGCAAAAAGGCTACTAGGAGTGCCAAAAATGTGCTTGTTTTTGACCTCGGTGGTGGCACCTTTGATGTCTCCCTTCTCTCTATTTATGGAGAGGGAGTGATTGAGGTTAAAGCCACCGATGGTGACACACATCTGGGAGGTAGAGACTTTGATAACAGAATGGTGGATCATTTTATCAAAGAATTCAAGAGAAAGCACAATGAAGACATTAGTAAGAATCTTAAAGCTTTGGGCAGGTTGAGGGTTTATTGTGAGAGAGCTAAGAGGATTATTTCAACAGCTATTGAGACTACAATCGACATTCCCTGCTTGGTTAATGGTACTGATTTTTCTGCAAAATTTACGCGTGCCAAATTCGACGAGGTTAATATGGATTTGTTCAAAAAGTGCATAGATCATGTGAAAACTTGTTTAAAGGACGCGGTGATGGACAAGGAAACCATTCATGAAGTGGTTCTTGTTGGTGGGTCGACTCGGATACTCAAGCTTGAGGAATTGTTGCGGGAGTTCTTCAAAGGAAAAAAGCTCTGCAAAAGGATCAATCCAGATGAGGCTGTCGCATACGGTGCCGGATGTTTAGCTGCAAACTTAAGTGGCGTGGGTGATAAAGCTGTCAAGGGTCTGAAGCTAATTGATGTTACTCCCTTGTCACTTGGCGTTTCTGTTCAGGGAGATGTTATGTCTGTATTAATTCCAAAAAATACACCTATACCAACCAAGAAGGAACGCAAGTACTATACAAAACGTGATGATCAAACCTATGTAGACTTTATGGTGTATCAAGGTGAGAGACTCAAATCCCTGGAGAACTATTTTTTGGGAAAGCTTACACTCTCGGGCATTCCATCTGCTCCGCGGGGGCAAGTTGAGGTGAATGTATGCTTTGAGATGGATGCCAATGGGATCCTGCATGTCTCAGCTAGAGAATTAACTACAGGCAGTAACAATGCAATGGAGATAACCGGCACGGGTGGTTTGTCACAAGTGGAGATTTCCAAGATGATTGCAGATGCCGTACGATATAAGCAGGAAGATGAAGCTCATATAGAGAAGGCCAAGGCCTATAAAGCTGTAGCCGACTATGCTTATAAGTTGAGAGCCAAGATTAAGGTTTCCGAGGTGCGGTTGGGGATTACAAAGATGGGGATAAGTGCAAAAGACTTGGAAGACATTGACCTTCAGATCAACAACATAATTGAGTGGCTTGAGGAAAATGATGATTTTGAGTCCGATCAGTTAAAGAGCCTGGAATTGGAGCTTGACGGCATATGCAGAAGGACAAAGCCTTACCTTTCAAGGTGACATATGTCGATTACAATCTAACAACTTCCTTAGATCTTTGCCGATTAATTTCTTCAAAAAACTTCCTTAGATCTTTATGATATCTGTGAACACTATAACATGTTCTTTTTTTTTTTTTGAAGATTTTGATTGATGGATGATGTTTACTATCAACTGTTTTCTGTTAGCTATAACATAAGGTTGCAATGGAAGTTGGTTGGTAGTTTAGTTCTAGTTTATTTTCTCGTCAAACAACCCTCATTAATGTGTTAAAATTAAAAATGGTAACACGGATTATTGGCTGAATTGAGGCAGGTTGGTTGATGTCTTGATGATGGCTTAAGAGAGAAAAAGTCAAAAAGGAACTGTGTTGTGTGGGAAAGCAGACTTATAGAAATAGTTATCGGTTTTGGGGTTTAAAATTTTAGTTATAAAATCAAATCAAATATTAACAACTTTTTTGTTTTGTAGGTAAGTAATAATATCAAAGTCCTTGTCCATTGTCCAACATCCTCTTATTTTTATTTTTTTCACAAGCATTATAGTTAAGTTTTGTAATTATGAAACAAAATTCAAACCACTTACTGGTTTAAAATACTTAAGATTATAATCTTATTGACTTATTGTTCTAAAGATGATTTGTTTGCCTCTCTATTTTTATTTTGAAAGACATGACAGTATCGAATCAACGAATGCACGTCGAAAGACGATGTCTAGACATCCACAGACAGTTCATTCATCCACCATTGTCTCAGTCTTAACTTATGTTGGACCTAGAGCCCAATCATAGCCTTTGACTAGGTTGGGGAGATCCGAATCTATGCTGGACTAGTCCAAGGACAGGGGTACTTTACATATCCTCAATTGACTCCCATTATGATCGAACCCAGGTAGATTGAGATCCCATCCACAGCCCCTCACAAGTTACCATCCTTAGGAAGTAGGGGTGTTCAAAAACCCGACAAACCCGATCAACCCAACCCAATCCGTTGCAAAATAACCAACCCGAAGCAACCCGAAGTTTGGGTTGATATCGAGTTAGCGTCATGCGAACCCAACCCAACCCGACCAACCGATGAATCCGATATTTCTTTATATTTTTTAATTTATTTGATTGTTAAGCTCATATTAATACCCGAGTTCGAGCCCTGGGGGACGCATTCTAAAGGTACGGGGGCTTCGACCCCGGGCTGCATGCTTTAGCAGTCGGGCTTCGGCCCAAAATTGTCGAGGATTAGTCTGGGCCCAATGTGGTCTGGGATACCTCTTCCAAAAAAAAAGCTCATATTAATATGTACATTAGATAATTACACCATTGCATAGCCTCTTTATATATATATATATATATAGAGGAAAAATCAAATACAAACCACTTTTTTTGTAAAAACTATAGGACTAATCTAGGCCATCAATTAATATTAATCAATGGTTGATATTAAAAGAGGACCATTGTAACATCATATTCATTTTATATGCATCACACATGATTATAAACCCACAGGGGTACTTTGGTCATTTTGAAACCCTCCTTCTAGAATCCTCCTTCATTATCTTCCAACCCCCATCTTCCCCATAACCCCCATCCTCCTTCATCTTCTTTCACCACCACATCCACCACCACATCCACCACCACCATCACCCGCCACCGTCGCATCACCGCCGCCACCACCACCACCACCACCACCACCACCACCACCACCGCTACTACCGTCCACTACAACGACCGCCAACACCACCACCTGCTACCGCCGCCGGCGCCACCACCAACACCATCTTCTTCTTCTTTTAGATCTGAAAACCTCCCTCGTCACCGCACCACCGTCGGCCACCGCCGGTCACCAACACCATCTTCTTCTTCTTTCAGATCTGAAAACACACATTCGATTTCAAACCTAATTCATCATATTTGAAAATCCTAATCATATTTGAATGTGGTAGAAACTACTACCTCGGTGCGGCTCCAAATAGTTTTAAGAGCGACAAGATCTGTGATCTCGGCGAGCCTAGGAATGTATTGAGATTTAACAAAGATTCCGGCACCTACAATGGCAATTTGTGGTGGCTTTTGAGCCATTATCGACGATATTGAGTTCCACTGATAACTCGGCGAGCCTAGGAATGTATTGAGATTTAACAAAGATTCCGGCACCTACAATGGCAATTTGTGGTGGCTTTTGAGCCATTATCGACGATATTGAGTTCCACTGATAACTCTTGATTTTAATTGCTATGATCTCTGTGCTCAGATTAATAATGGAAGGTGGAGAACAACAAGGGAAATCATACTATAATAGCCAATCACAGAAAATTGATTTCTGGCTAAAGTTTCCAAATTTGTGCTCAAAATTTCAAAATAATTTTACACTATAATTAATTTATATTATATGCTTTTTTATTTGATTTTATAAATTTACTATATTAATTGATATAATCCTATTATAAAAAAATACGTTTCATTTTTTTTATAAAATCCTATCGTTACAACCGTCTTACTAATACACTTAAACTAAAAAAGTTTGTTCGGTTTGTATTCATAAGGTGAATATTCACCTGTTGAATGAATTTATATAATTTTTATTTGATTAATATGAATATTCATAAGGTGAATATGAATAATTCATATGGTGAATATATAATGAATATGAATATTCATATGGTGAATATATGATGAATATGAATAATTCATATGATGAATATGAATGGTGAATATAAATATTCATATGGTGAATATATGATCAATATGAATATTCATATGGTGAATATGAATATTTATATGGTGATATAAATATTCATATGGTGAATATGATGGTGAATTTGTATAATTTTTATCTGGTGAATATGAATATTCATAAGATGAATATGAATATATGATGAATATGATATGGTGAATATGATTATTTATATGGTGAATATGATAGTGAATATTCATATGGTGAATATGATAGTGGATATTCATATAATGAATAAACTGCGATTTTCAGATCAAGGGTTTAGATTATTCCTCAAGTTTTTACAAAAAAGTGAATATATATATATATATTGTAAAAACCACATATTTTGTAAAAACCTCTTCTTTTGTAAAAACTTGAAGAATAATCTAAAATGACGATCATACCCTTTTTAGATCAAAGGCTTAGATTAGTTCTAAAGTTTTTACAAAAAAAAATGGTTTTTAATTGAAGGCCCCTCTATATATATATATATATATTCTGTATGTATGTATACACTTTAAATCTATTCTCCATTTCTTTATAACTCTTATATATGTATGTATGTGTGTGTGTGTGTGTGTGTTAAGTCATATATACGCACACATACACATGAAAATTAAGAAATATAGTTTTGTGTACGGCAATACCCGGAAGCAATACATAAATCGTCTTTAGCCTTTTAATTATTCATCATTTTTAGGTTTATTATCTAACTTTACACATAACCCGATCAACTCAATCAACCCGAACGGGTTGGGTTGGGTTGAGTTGGGTTGAAAAATTTTCAAACCGCCAACATCGGGTTGAATTCAATACGCCTCAACCCGATCAATCCAACCCGTGTGCACCCTATTAGGAAGACCAACTCGGCTAGATGTGATTTGTTTTAGTTGCGTCTCTATGTCGTTGGAGTTTTCAAGTCATATGTTTATGCATGTATTTTGACATTTTATCTTCGATCATAGCTAATCTTTAATTTATATATGGTCATCGTTCATATCTTTTCCAATTCTAGTTATTTAACCCTCCCATTCTAATTCTGGTTATTTAACCATTTCAAATAGAATAGTATATTCATTTATATTGGCCTTACTATGTTTATGGTTTGTTTGGTTCGTGGTTTCGATGTTTGTTTGGTTCATGGTTTTGAGGTTCGTTTGGTTCGTGGTTGCGAGGTTCGTTTGGGGTTTGTTCACGCTTTGGTATGGTTCGAGGTTTAGTCGGTTCATTCGATGGTTGTAGGTTCGGTTAAAATGTGCTTTGGTGGTCGTGGTTTCGGTTCAAGTTTTACGAGTTTGGTTGGTTGTACCAAGTTTTAGGTGGTAGTCCTTTTAGTTTTGGTTTAAGTTGTTTATGGTTTGAAGAGGGTTTTGTGTTCACTGTTCAGTGTGTCGGTGAAAATTTGGTTCCAAGTTCACCGGGTGTTTGTGGCTTGTGAGTTTTTGGTTAAGATAGTCGGTTTCGTGGTGTATTTAGGTTGTATCTTCTAGCATCTTGTTAGTTTTTAACATATTGCTGTTAAAAAAAATAGTTTAGCTTTAAATAGAGTAGAAATTTGGTAGAGCAAATGGAGCAGCCGGGCCGGCGGTGTGGCTTGGATTATTTTGACCCGAAGCTATCCGAACTTGGCCAATGAGAGATTGTAACCAAACATTAATGGGTCCCACTTCACTCGTTTTTATTTTTGCTTGTGTCCCTACTGCCAATCACCAATCTTTTTCATACGTACCAGTTATAATTACGTTATGGTGCGTTTGGTATGCAGACTACATGAGACGGGATGGGACAAAAATATTTTGTCCCATGTTTGGTATGCCATAGAACAAAAATGGTGGAACAAAGTGGGACTAAAATATATTTTCAATGGACAAATTCAACTTTTTTTTGTCCCACCAAAACACATGGAACAACCTTGGACAAAAGTCAAGATTACCCATTTACCCTCTCTCAACACATGCTTTAAAATTAGATATAAATTAATTTGTTTAAATTATATTACAATATTATTCTTGATATTCTTGAAATTTAAACGTTCCATCTTTTTAACCTAACTATATGTATAGATTATCTATAAATAATGAAATTTTATTTTATTTAAAATTCAATTGCTAATATTGTTGAAATTTAAAGACTCCACCTTTTTAATCTAACCATTTTTATAGATTATTTATAAATAATGAAAATTTATTTTATTTAAAACCCTACAAATAAAAAACACTACATACTTTATTAAATCATTCACGAAATCCGAATCTTTTGACAAAATAATAATAAATTTTTAATTTCTGAAATTTTAATACCTATTAGATAACTAAAATATCTATTGTAATAAGTAATTGGTAATTACAATTGTCGTGCAAAGGTCTATTTTTATTAAAAATTAAAATAGTATATTTAAAGTATCCGTGTATTATACGGGTCATTAACTAGTTAAGTATTATATTAGAATTAGCCAATTAGGTATTTAGAATGAGATATTATCTTCTAGGGGAAGTATCTGTTGCAAACCAGGTAGATTGTACAAACTCTACAAACCTAATCTTAACCATTGATTTTGTTTATATTTTGTTTATCTCCTAATTTTTAGGTGGTTTTTAAGTGTGGTTGAGAGAAAATCAATGAATTGAATTAATCCACAACATTTATCATATACGTGAATGATGAAGATTGGTTTGTATAGTTTGTATAAACTATCCAGTTTGTAAAAGATACCTTATCTTTTTATATTTGAATTATGTTTATTAGATTTATAGATAGAAACATACGATTTTAAAAATTGTACCAACACATTTATTTTTATTACTAAATTTTAAATAATATACCACACTTGATCGGTTTGTATGAAGTAGTTTGTAAGAATTATAATATAAATCAATTAAATTTGTATTAATATAAATTATTCTAATATAATATAATATAAATTAAAATAATGTACTATAATATTGTTTGTATTAAATTTCAAAATACAATTTGATTTAAATAATTACATTATTAATAGAATTTCGTATCAGTTATAATCTATTTATACATTTAGATATAGATAAATATGTTTTAGTAGGATAATCATCTTTTATTATTTGAAACTCAAATTTAAAGAAAAAATAAAGGCTAAGGATTAGGACGAGTTAGGTTGTCATGGCTTATTTAAAGTATATATAAACAAAGAATATGAAGTCCCTATGCATTGCATTCGGTTCAACCTTTTTCTGAAGTAAACGGTATAGAGACTTCAATCTACACACAATGATGAGCGCTCCTGTTCCGGGTTAGTTCTACAAATTCTTTAATATACTATACTATGTTAAATCGATTTTGATATATGTTTATATTCATATATGTAAGTTTGTGGGGTTTCAACTCAAAATCAATTGGCTATGAGTGGAGTAGCCCAGGACCCTTATAAGCACATTACAAGTTCACTTTGTGTCCGATGTGGGACATTGCTCAACACGCCCCCTCACGTGTGGCGTTATTTCTGCCTAACACGTGGATACTTTTTGGGTTACGTGGAGTCCGTGCGGCTTTTTTGACCAAGCACGGGTGAACCTCGCTCTGATACCATGTAAGTTTGTGGGGTTCCAACTAGAGTCCCACATCGGCTAGACTTGGACCAAATCTTCACTGTATATGTTGGAACCTCCCTTCTCTCCTCAAGGGCTCTTTTGGAGATTAATCTTGGGGTTCCACATATTCTAACATGGTATCAGAGCCAAGGTCTACCACTCTACGGACTCACATGCCGGCAACCTCTTGACCCTCTCCTGGTCCTCTCGTGACCCTTCTAGGCTCTCTATCTAGCCTCTGTTGGAGGGGGCGTGTTAGAGTCCCACCTCTCCTGGTCCTCTCGTGACCCTTCTAGGCTCTCTATCTAGCCTTTGTTGGAGGGGGCGTGTTAGAGTCCCACATCGGCTAGACTTGGACCAAATCTTCACTATATATGTTGGAACCTCCCTTCTCTCCTCAAGGGCTCTTTTGGAGATTAATCTTGGGGTTCCACATATTCTAACAATATACTTTCATCTTTGTGTTATATATATATGATCAAGAAAAACTCATATAAGTATGACATTATAATTCCTTTGATCGGTTAAAACATGTCAGCAAAAGGCAAGGTTCCAGCCATTGGCATTGACCTTGGAACCACCTACTCTCGTGTGGCTGTTTGGCAGCAAAACCGCATTGAGATCATAGCTAATGATCAAGGAAACCGCACTACCCCATCCTATGTTGCCTTCAACAACACCCAACGTTTGGTTGGAGACTCTGCCAAGAACCAGGCTGCCTTCAACCCCACCAACACCATCTTCGGTCAGTTATATATAGATACTTTCTCTTCTTTTTACGGGTTAGCTTTTGCCATTTATTTAATTTTATTATATGTTCTTTTTGTGAGTTGCATAAAACAGATGTTAAGCGGTTGATTGGGAGAAGAATGAGTGATGAAACTGTACAGCAAGATATGAAGTTGTGGCCTTTTAAAGTTGTAGCTGGGAGTGGTGACAAGCCTAAAATTGTAGTGACATACAAGGGTGGAAAGAAGGAATTTTATGCTGAAGAGATCTCTTCCATGGTGTTAGCCAAGATGAAAGGGGTTGCTGAGACCTTTCTTGAATCAACCGTTGAAAAGGCGGTTATTACTGTTCCAGCTTATTTCAATGATTCTCAACGCCAATCAACAAAGGATGCTGCAAAGGTAGCTGGACTTGAAGTTCTACGCATGATTAATGAACCTACAGCAGCTGCAATTGCTTACTCTTTAGAAGAGAGGGATAGTAGTACACATGGCAAGATGATGAATGTACTTGTTTTTGACCTGGGTGGTGGCACCTTTGATGTCTCTCTTCTCACCATTGATGAAGAGGGAGTGATTGAGGTTAAAGCCACCGCTGGGGACACACATCTGGGTGGTGAAGACTTTGATAACAGAATGGTGGATCATTTTATCAAAGAATTCAAGAGAAAGCACAATGAAGACATTAGTACGAATCTTAAAGCTTTGGACCGGTTGAGGGTTCATTGGGAGAGGGCCAAGAGGGTTCTTTCAACAACTACTCAGACTATGATCGACATTGACTGGCTGCTTAATGGTATTGATTTTTCTGAAAAAGTTACTCGTGCCAAATTCGAAGAGGTTAACATGGACTTGTTCAACAAGTGCATAGAGCATGTGAAAAGTTGTTTGAAGGATGCCAAGATGGACAAGGAGAGCATTGATGAAGTGGTTCTTGTTGGTGGATCAACTCGGATACCTAAGGTACAAGAATTGTTGCAGGAGTTGTTCAATGGAAAAAAACTCTGCCAGCAGATGAATCCAGATGAGGCTGTTGCATATGGTGCTGGATGTCTAGCTGCAAACTTAAGTGGCATGGGTGATGAAGCTGTGCAGGGTCTGAAGCTAATTGATATAACTCCCTTGTCACTTGGTGTTGATTGTGCGGGAGATGTAATGGCCGTGTTAATTCCGAAAAATACTCCTATACCGACCAAGAAGGAAGGCAAGTTCTCTACATCACGTGATGATCAAACTGACATGTATTTTACGGTGTATCAAGGTGAGAGACTCAAAAGCACAGAGAACTATTTGTTGGGAAGCCTTAAGCTATCTGGCATTCCATCTGCTCCTCGGAGGGAAGTTGAGATGAATGTATGCTTTGAGATAGATGCCAATGGGATCCTGCATGTCTCGGCCAGAGAATTAACAACCGGCAAGAACAATGCAATGAAAATAACTGGCAATGGTAGTCTGTCAAAAGCGGAGATTGAAAAGATGATCGAAGATGCTGAACGATATAAGAAAGAGGATGAAGCACACATGAAGAAGGCCAAGGCCCGTCATGATGTAGCCGCCTATGCTTATAAGTTGAGAGCCACGATTAAGGATTCCGAGGTGCGGTTGGGGCTTATAGAGATGGGGCTAAGTTCAAAAGACTTGGAAGACATCGAACATCAGATCAATGAGACAATTGAGTGGCTTGATGAAAATTATGATTCTGATACCAATGACTTAAAGAACAAGGAAGTGGAGCTTGATGATATATGCAGACGGACAAAGTCGTACCTTTCAAAGTGACACTTCGTATAACATTTTAAGATATTTACAGTTCAACAACATCCTTAGATATTTACAGTATCTGTGAACACTAAATATATAGTTAGCTATAACATTTTGCTTTTTGAAGATTTTGATTGATCAATTGATCACTTTTGCTATCAACTGTTATAGTTGGTGAATCTATGAAATATGACTTATGAGACCAAGCAAAGCCTATCAAATCTGCTATTGGCAAACAGGGTTGTGTTCTTGGTCTTCAAATATATTTTGATTCTGCCCATTTTAAGTTTTCTTAATTATCGTGATAAGCATACTAGCAGAAATTTAATCAATTTGTTACCAATGTTCTATTAGCTACCAATGGAATAAAGGCATAAGATTGCAATGGAAGTTGTTCTATCGATGTTACTTTGATGGATGAAGTTTTTGTATTTTAGTTTTTGTTAGTTAATTAATTCCTAGTAACAAAGTTTTGGTTTTTATTCGATTATTAGTTTGTTACAATTCTCATTCAAACTCTTCTGAAGTATCGTTATTCTTAATAATCAGCATTCGGTTTTTAGTGAGTCTTGAGCTTAAATCTATAAAACTAATTAGTGGTATATCTAAATGGCATAAGTGCATTTGGTTTAATACGAATCATTTGCTTAGCCACTAACTTCGTGAGAAGAGCAACTTACCATCTTTATTGATATAAGTTAGGTTTATATGTGCGTTTAATGACACATGCAATAGAAGTGATAGGGTCCTCTATTAAAATCGTTTATGCTTCATAACATGTTTATTTTGTTTGTAGTGAACGTTATTTATACGTAGGATTGTATCTTTTGGAGACTATGCTACCCATATAAAAAGACTATAGATCGCTCGATAAATTACAAATGAAAACATATATAAAAATTAATTTATATTTATATATTGTATTAAAAGTTTTCCACATTATAAAAAAACAAAAAAGTCTAAAGTTGATCAAATAACATTTGTAGTTTAAAAAAAATCCTTCTACTAACATCTTCAAAAAGACAAAACGAATTAACCCTAAATCGGTTAAAATAGTAAAATCGTAAAACATTATAATTAGGTCTCAAAATTTTGGAGGCATACTGTGCTCCATATCTCACCTTGGAACATCTTTAGCAAGTTGTCATTGTTAAAACATTTTTAGAAAGATTTAAATTGAAACAACATAATTACTTTATATTTTTTGAAATATGGGTGTAACTTAGAAATTATTTTCTTTAAATGAAAGAATTGAAAGAATGCATGGCAATAAGTATTGGGTTAATTACATGGGTGTGTATCGAACTTGTCACGTTTTTTTATTGTATGTATCCAACTTTTAAAATTGTCATTGTATATATCAAACTTTCCTAGAGTTGTCATTGTATGTATCAAACTTTCCTAGAGTTGTCATTGTATGTATCGATTTACCTTCTAAGCAGGTAACCGGTCAAAATGCCACATAGGCTGCCACATAGGATGCCAACTCATTGAGTAATTACAAATTGAGTCCCTCTAGTTTACTAATTGGTCCCAAGGACCTGTTTTGCCTCTTTTGAAAAACCAAACTCACCTCCCCACCACCACCACTACCACTACCACCACCGCCGGCACCACCACCACCACCACCGCTGCCAAACCCCCACCACCACCACCACCATCACCACCTCCAGCCCCCCTACCACCACCACCACCACCACTACCACCGATAATCTTCATCATCATCTTTAGCCTGTAACCACCATATGCAAACCACCACCATAGCCCCCACCTCCAAGCCACCACCACAGCGACCACCAGCAAACTACCACCACGACCACCATTGACGCCTCATCATTTCCGGCCGGTGCTGTTCGCGCTTTCCCCAAACCATAAATTGACCTCCTCCCCATTTTTCCCAAACCCTAAAATCGACTGTGTGTGTGCGACGATGTGTGTGTGTGTGTGCAAATCTATGTGCGACGGCGTGTGTGCAGATTTGTAAACCACCACCATAGCCCCCATGGTGTGTGTATGTGACGATTAGGGTTCTTCGATTTTGGGATTAGGGTGGTGGTGGTTGCAATTTTGAACAGAAATAGAGATAGAAGAGTGGTGGTGGTTGCGATTTTGGGATTAGGGTGGTGGGGGTGGCCGGAGACGAAGGTAGAAGACGGTGGTATGGCCAGAGACGTCGTCGGAGACGGTTGCAATGGCAGAAGAAAGAGAGAGGGAGAGAGAGAGAGAGATGAGTTATATAAGGGTAATTACACTTTAACCCTTGTTCTTTCATTTTTTTTAAAACCTTAGGGACCAAATTTGTAGTTTACTCATTTTGAAAAGAAAAAAAAATTCCACGTCAGATATACCTGTACACGTTAGCATTTTTGTAGGTAACAAGTAAATCGATACATACAATGACAACTCTAGGAGAGTTTGATACATACAATGACAATTTTAAAAGTTGGATACATACAATGAAAAAACGTGACAAGTTCGATACACACCCATGTAATTAACCCATAAGTATTATAGAATTTTGGGAAGACAAGGAGTGCACAACAAATGACCATAAATGAATTAAATGTCAAATTTGCCCCCACAAGTTAAAAGCAATATTGATCCACAAGTTAAAACCTAAAACATCTTATCTTCTTCTTGGATATTGTTCCATTAGTCTTTATCCCATTTTTCTTGGTCTTCAATTAAAACCAAAAGACGTTAGAATGGAGCTCCTTATTTAGTTCCTGCTTGCCTTGTTCCTCTTCGTCGATTTCAATGGTGGAGGTTTCATTTCTTCCCCTATTTGCAATGGCTTATAGTTATTAATCTAATTGAATGTTTGTTGAAGCAAAGTGTATAATGATAAGAGTAATTAGCAAGTAGATGATCCAATTCTTACGACCTAGAAACAGTCTGATTTCATCTTTACTGATCAAAGATGAGTTTTCCTCTTTTCTCATGAGCATTGCTGCCGGTTTGAAAGGAGGGCGGCGAGGATGGACTGAGGTGGCGACGATGCACTGATTTGGTGATGGCGGTGGCATCAGTGGTGAGTGTACGAGTTGGGAAGGAGATGATTGTGTATCAGATTGAAAAGGAGATGGATGATTTTAGTTTTTTTTATTTATTTAATCTCTCATTTATGTTTTATAGAAGGGTACAATTAGAGGTGGGCAAAAATCGGGCCGGGCCGGGCTTTGACAAAGCCCGGGCTTTTCGGGCTTTTGTTTGACCGGGCTTTGACCGGGCTCGGGCCGGGCCGGGCCGGGCTTTGACCGGGCTTTGAAAAGACCGGGCTTTTCGGGCCTTTGTTTGACCGGGTTTTTTCCAACTTAAAAAACACTAAATTACTTTATAATTTCAATAATAATGATAATATACGATATAAACTAGATTTATTTTATAGTTCTAAAGTCTAAACTATATAAAACAAATAAAAAAATAGATTTATTTTCGGGCCGGACCGGGCTTTGGCCGGGCCGGGCTTTGGTCGGGCCGGGCTTTGGTCGGGCCGGGCTTTGGTCGGGCCGGGCCGGGCCAGGCTTTTCATCGGGCCGGGCCGGGCTTTTTTCCGGGCTCGGGCCGGGCCGGGCTTTTTGCCCATCTCTAGGTACAATGGTCCTTTAATCATTCTTTATTATTTAATACAATTTAAAATTGATAGAAATTGTTATTTGGGTAAATATGATATTTTGATATGTTAAAAAGGGTGTATATGATATATATATAGATTAGATTGGGTAGAGGAACAATCAAATTCGTAAACACTTAAACACCAATTTGCATATGAGATTTACTTCCTAAAATTATGAATTTTATTAACTAAAGGCTATTAATAATTCAAATTTCAAATTGTTAGTTGTCATAGCTATATTATGTGTATTTGATTTTTCCTCAGATTGGATAAATATGATATTTTGAGTTTTAACAAGGGCATACATTAAATTAACCCTATATTTTTTGAAAAGCATATGGATGTTTTTATATAATGATCTACAATGACAAATACTTAAGGTTATGTTTGGCAAGCGTAGCTTATAAGCTAGCCGGTAGCTGATAAGCTATTGATTGATAAGCTTGCTAGTAGCTGATAAGCTAGCGTATGAACAAATTATGTTTGACAAAAACTAGCTTATGAGTATGTAAAACGACCAAAAAGGTATATTTGAATTTAATAATTAATATTAATAAGAGTATAATTAGAAAAAACTACAATAAGCTGCTCATAAGCTACTCAAAATAGTGTTTCAAAAAGCTAGCTTGGTACATGTTTGGATGGACTAGCTTATAAGCTAGCTTATGTTTGCCAAACACAGCCTTACACTTAAAAAATGTTTACTTCAAACCCAAATAATATATAACAATTTCGTCCTTCGTTATTCTGACAATAACCCGATCATTTCCATGATTTGTGCTACCTAAGAGCATCCACAATGTACTTATTCAAAGGTTTTTCACATGTTTTTCAGAGGTTTTTCAAAAAGCAAAAACCTCACTTTGAGGTTTTTCACATAGTGTAAAGGTTTTCCAGATTAGGTTTTTCGTAGGTTTTTGCGTCACAGGTCGTAACTGCACGACCTGCTTTTTCAGAGGTTTTTCGTATTTAATCTATTTTAACTTTATAAAACTTTATAAAAATCTCGTATTAATCAGTTATATTTTTTATATATCGTTTTTAGATTTAAATTTTATTATATATTAATAAAAATATTAAATTAATATATATTTATATATTTAAATAAATGTCTCAAAGTTAAGATTTTTATACAATTTTACGTATTTCTTAATAATCCAATGTTTTGATGGAATTCTATGGATTTCTTGATAATCTAACTTTTATACAACTAGGGGTGTAAATGAGCTGAGAGCCTGAGACAACTCGCAAGCTACTCGAGATCGACTCGGTCAAAACTCGACTCGAGATACTAACGACTCGACTCGAACTACCTGATACTCGGCTCGACTCAAAACTCGACTCAAATAAAATTATATATTTGTATAATTTTATTGTATTTATTTTTATAAATAAAAATATAAATGATATTAAGTTAAAATGGTGGGACCCTGAAAATTTGAAAAAGCTTGGATGAGGTTTTTCACATAGTGGAAATATGTAGAGGTTTTTAGATTGTTGAGGTGGTAGTAATGCGTAAGAAAAAAGCTGTGAATAAGCTTGATAAAGAGCTCATACACTGTCGATGCTCTAATGACCACATTCACTACGATTTATTTTACTTACTATATTCATCGTACGAGGTTGTGGGAGTGTATTACAAGAATTGTCAAGGATGAGGGATTAAATGTGGAATCAGTAAAACTTCAAGGACCTGTTTTGACAAAATTGTAAATTGAAAATATAAAGAGCAAATCGGGGGAAAACAGAAGAAGAAAAACCGTCAAATCCTGAAATCCACGGGAATAAGGAAGTTGAAATCCGGCATCGTGGCTTGGATGGTATACTCGTAAATTCACCTCTCAGTAGGGATTGTAAGGCCATCCTCTATGGGTACCAGTATGGAACCGCTACCGATCGGCAAGGCATGAGAACACCATAGAGGATGGCCAGTAGGCAAGGAATTGGCAAGAGAATTGGCAAGAGAATTGGCACTCCACTGCCGATTTCCAATGACAAACCTTCTCTTTTTTTTCTCTCTATCTCTCTCTTCCTTCTCTCTCTTCCTTTTTATTTTTTATATTTTTTTAATTAATTATTTAGATTGGTATGGAATTGGTATGATTGTGGATGAATTGGTAGGGAATTGGTAATGTATTGGAAAACTCCATTGTGGATGGCCTAAGAAGCTAAAGTTCCAACGTGTTTAGATCAAACAACGACGAAATTCCGGTAAGATTTCTGACCAATTTCTTTTTAGTTACTTGTTCATGAATTAGCATACAGTGTTTCTAAGTATTTTGGTAACGGAATTTAGTTGAAACAATGGTCGTATAATCACCAATTTAATAAGGGGAATTATAAATTGACCCTCTGTGTGAGTGTACTGGTGGGACTCGATATCGGGGGGTCTACAATTATGTGAGTGTTAAAAATGTCAAAGGGGGTCTATATAATAACACCCATAGATAAATATGTGGATGATGAAGTGAATAACTTCAAAAATCGAGTTTGCTGGTTCGTATTAGGCCATCCGCAGCCCAACGGTTTGGCCCACGGTACCGCTCTCCTACCGGCGGTAACACCGCCGAGGTGTGCCGGTATGGGGACGGTATGGAGGGCGAGCGGCATCTCCATGCCGTTCAACAAAAAGTCTCAAACACACACACACATATATACATACAATCTATATATAAAGGTAATATTTTATTATTTAAATCATACAGGTGGTATGAGTGGTACGGGTGTGGGTGAATGGTATGGTAATGGTAAGGTAGTGGTAAAGCTGATGTGGCGCTGAGGTGGCAGCCTATGCAGGTGGTATGGCTGTGGATGGCCTTAGATTTTTTCTTTAAAAATATTTCTTTAAAAATATTCTGAGTGTCGCTAGTATTAAGGATTTATTAATGCAAAAATAACGAGGATTGAGGAAGAAACGAGCGATACGTGCTGGGCCTGGGTTAGCTTAGTGGGCTATTTTAATGCATATCTGGTTGGTATTTTCATTCATTAGGGGTTGTTTTTTTATTTATTATAATTATGATTCCTTTTAAATTCTACTTGTTAGTGTTAATACCAGTTTATTTTAAGATTAGATAATACAATTTTTTATAAGGATAATAATTAAGTATTATATTAGAACTTAATGATTATTTTAACATATTTTGAATGAGATATTATATTCTATATTTGATTATATTTATACTTTGAGATATTATATAAATTATACTAATATAAAGTTTAAATAATATACATCAATAAGCAACACTTTAACCTTAACTGTATTAAATTTTAAAATACAATTTGATTGAAATAATTACATTTATTAATAGAATGTCGTATCAGTTATATATACTTAATATTCTTTTTACGGGTTAGCCTTTGCCATCTTTTTAAAATTTATTATACGTTTTTTTTTTTTGTGAGTTACATAAAACAGACGTAAAGCGGTTGATTGGGAGAAGAATGAGTGATGAAACTGTACAGGAAGATATTAAGTTGTGGCCTTTTAAAGTTGTGGCTGGGAGCGACGACAAGCCCAAAATTGTAGTGACATACAAGGGTGAAGAGAAGGAATTTGGTGCTGAAGAGATCTCTTCCATGGTTTTAGCCAAGATGAAAGGAGTCGCTGAGACGTTTCTTGGCTCAACCGTTGAAAAGGCGGTTATTACTGTTCCGGCTTATTTCAATGATTCTCAACGCCAATCAACAAAGGATGCGGCAAAGGTTGCTGGACTCGACGTCGTGCGCATGATTAATGAACCTACAGCAGCTGCAATTGCTTATGCTCTAAACAACAAGGCTACTAGTAGTGAAAGTGGCAAGATGATGAATGTACTTGTTTTTGACCTGGGTGGAGGCACCTTTGATGTTTCCCTTCTCACCATTGATGAAAAGGGAGTGATTGAGGTTAAAGCCACCGGTGGTGACACACATCTGGGCGGTGAAGACTTTGATAACAGAATGGTGGATCATTTTGTCCGAGAGTTCAAGAGAAAGCACAAGGAAGACATTAGTACGAACTTAAAAGCCTTGGGTAGGTTGAGGGTTCATTGCGAGAGAGCAAAGAGGATTATTTCAACAGCTAGTCTGACTACAATCGACATTGACTGCTTGCTTAATGGTATCGATTTTTCTGCAAAATTTACTCGTGCCAAGTTTGAAGAGGTTAACATGGAGTTGTTCAACAAGTGCATGGAGCCTGTGAAAAACTGTTTGAAGGATGCAAATATGGACAAGGAGAGCATTGATGAAGTGGTTCTGGTTGGTGGATCAACTCGGATTCCCAAGGTACAAGAATTGTTGCAGGAGTTCTTCAATAGAAAAAAACTCTGCCAACAGATCAATCCAGATGAGGCTGTTGCTTATGGTGCCGGATGTCTAGCTGCAAACTTAAGTGGCACGGGTGATGAAGCTATGCAGGGTCTGAAGCTAATTGATATAACTCCCTTGTCACTTGGTGTACATTGTGTGGGAGATGTTATGTCAGTGTTAATTCCGAAAAATACATCTATACCGACCAAGAAGGAAGGCAAGTTCTCTACATCACGTGATGATCATACTGCCGTGGATTTTATGGTGTATCAAGGCGAGAGACTCAAAAGCAAGGAGAACTATTTGTTGGGAATCCTTAAGCTATCTGGCATTCCATCTGCTCCACGGGGGGAAGTTGAGATGAATGTATCCTTTGAGATAGATGCCAACGGGATCCTGACTGTCTCGGCCAGAGAATTAACTACCGGCAAGAACAATGAGATCAAGATAACCGGCACTGGTGGTCTATCAAAACAGGAGATTGGCAAAATGATTGAAGATGCTGAACGATATAAACATGAGGATGAAGCACACGTAAAGAAGGCCAAGGCCCATCAAGCTGTAGCCGACTATGCTTATAAGTTGAGAGCCAAGATTAAGGTTTTCGAGGTGCGATTGGGGCTTATAGAGATGGGGCTAAGTGCAAAAGACTTGGTAGACATCGAACATCAGATCAATGAGACAATTGAGTGGCTTGACGAAAATCATGGTGCGGATACTGATGACTTAAAGAACAAGGAAGTGGAGCTTGATGATATATGCAGACGGACAAAGTCGTACCTTTCAAAGTGACACTTTCGTATAACATTTAAAGACATTTACGATATCTGTGAACACTGAAATATATAGCTAGCTATAACATTTTGCTTTTTGAAGATATTTATGGATTGATTGATCACTTTTACTATCAACTGTTTTCTGTTGGTGAATCTATGAATTATGACTTATGAGCCCAAGCAAAGCCTATGAAATCTGCTATTGGCAAACGGGGTTGTGTTCTTGGTCTTCAAATATATTTTGTTCTGCCCATTTAAGTTTTCTTAATTATCGTTAACCAAATCCAGCAGACGTGGGCTATTTTGGGATTCTTAACCAATGGAACAGGTTCTTTCATTTGATTCTCTTATTCTAGTTTGCTCAACTGTGTTTCAGTTGGGTAGACAAGATTACAATTGGTGAGATTTAAATAGGTTGGTTCTTATTTTCATTACTATCTCTCAAGGTTGGTTAATTTTCAAAATTGAAGTATTAATGTTGGACTTCATTAAAATTGAGGTACCGAAAAGCAAAAGAAATACATGGTACCGGTTCGGTACCGATTCAATTCGGAAAACGGTCCTCGATGCTCATCCCCGCTTAATCATATGTGATTAAGCTTGTGTATCACCTAATGATATAACATTTCTTCCCTTTTCATAAAATGTTTAGGGGCTATTTGTTTACCTTTTTAACATTTTCATTAAGAGGCAACCTCTGAATCGTTAAGAGGTAAATCTTGTTTAGCAAAAAAAAATGAACTGCCTCTTAATGGTTCAAAACCCTAATGATTCAGTATCCTAGACGTCTCTTAACCATTCAGAGCCCTGATTTCCGAATATTTGGGTAGCCATCTATATATGTGGTTCTAGATCGTTGATTTTCTATTCGTATAACTAAGTTGGTAAGCACGATGATGGAATTGCGATGATCTCTTGGTTGATGGTTATTAGAAGTATGAGTGATCTCGATGATACTTTGATGGATGAAGTTTCTGTATTTTAGTTTTTGTTAGTTAATTGATTCCTAGTAACAAAGTTTTAATTTTTATTCGTTTATTAATTTGTTACAACTTTCATTCAAAATCTTTTGAAGTATCGTTATTCCTCATAAATTAGCTTTCGGTTTTTAATGAGTCTTGAGCTTAAATCTATAAACTAAGTGGTATATCTAAATGGCATATGTGCATTTGGTTTAATACGAATCATTTGCTTAGCCACTAACTTCGAGAGAAGAACTATACTTGACGTACCATCTTTATTGATATAAGTCAGGTTTATATATATATATATATATATATAGGGGAAGGTTCATACGAGAAGCATATCAAAATAAGAAAAAACTTTTTTTTAAGAAAAACTTTTTTCATGTACAAAATCATGCATATATCATTAACAAAAGAAAATCCAAGTACAAAAAACATGTACAAAATCATATATGATTCATGTTGTTAATCATAAATGATTAACAACTCTCCTTTTTTTTCATCAGCCCTTAAGCATATATGATTTTGTACATTCAAAAAAATTATCTTAAAAAAAAGTTTTTTCTTGAAAAAAATCCTTCTACTAACATGAGTAACATCTTCAAAAAGCTGGAACGAATAAATCCCAAATTGGTTAAAATAGTAAAATCATAAAATATTATAATTAGGTCTCAAAATTTTGGAGGCATACAGCAGTGTTCCATATCTCACCTTGAAACATCTTTAGCAACTTGTCATTGTTAAAACATTTTTAGAAAGATTTAAATTGAAACAACATAATTATTTTATATTTTTTGAAACATGGGTGTAACTTAGAAATTCTTTTCTTTAAATGAAAGAATTGAAAGAATGCATGGCAATAAGTTTAGAGAATTTTGGGAAGACAAGGAGTGCACAACAAATGACCATAAATGAATTAAATGTCAAATTTGCCCCCACAAGTTAAAAGCAATACTGATCCATGCAGCCTTTGTTACACCCACAGGAATCACACACCTACCCCTATTCAAATAAATAGTTCAAATAACTTTAATCATAACTTGCATATAATTTAAGATCTTGTTTTCAAATATATCTTATAAGTATTATAAATGTATACAAAAAGTTACAAATAATTTGATCAACATATGTATTTCCTTGAATAATGAATATTCAACAAATATTTGTTTGCTGACCAAAATAGAGAAATTCAACGACATTAATCACTATCATCTATATATGTTTTTGTAAGTTGTAACAATATGATGGTGATAGTAAATATGTAGTTTCAAGTTCAAGCGTTTCCAAAAGTATTAAATGAGTTATGAATTGATATTAATTTTCTTTTAAGAAATAACATATATAATAATTTGTTTGAAATGTCTAAAATAGATGAAAAATATATTAATACGCACTACAAAAAAATATATATATAAGCAATAAAAATAAGGATTTAAATCAATTATATAATAAAATGAACCATGTTAATGTGTTTTTTTTATAAAGGTATCATCGTTTAAAAATAAAATAAAATATAGTGTATTTATTTGTTGTTTAAAAAGACAACTTTCATCCTTCATCATTGTGACAATAGCCCAATTGTTAATCAGCGTGACTTCATTGCTCTATGTAATGACCATACCCACTAAGATTCGGGAAATTTTCACCTCCCAAGAAGAAGGCGCAACTTTGTACGTACAAGTGAGTTGTCGAGCTTGGCGACCTGCCCACACAATCCAAGTTTTTAGTAATCATAAACTATGAACATAACTCAAACACCGTGATACTGATTTCTCAGTAGCAAACAAACACAAACAATATCAATGCAAATGAGATTATGAATCTCGTCTCATGAAAACTTCATAGGTGATTAGACCGATAAGTAGATCACCGAAGTTTGCAAAGAGTTCTATAAGTTATATGATCATAGAAGAAAAGTCAAAGTTGGTCGCCTAACTTTCAATTTCGCACCATTTTTATCAAAATACAAAAATACATCTCACTGAAATATGTTTAGTTATGAATAAATATTTCCCATAAACCTACCAAAACCATATCTTTTGATATCAAGATAAAATTATATTTTCATGTTAATTAGGAATCAAAACAAATCTATATCTATGGGTGAAAATCTTGGTAGGAGGGATATGAAAGATGCATTAAATGAAGAAGCAACTAATTTCTATACCAATAGTATTAATTACACATAAGAAAATCTGTCCCTACCAGCCCCCCTTTCAATTCTCACCTCTCTCTATCTGTGATCGCCATTAATACAAAACCAAAGTATGGAAGACAACACATTGTAATGAAAACACCATACACAAACACCCCTTTTCAAACCCTCACCACTTAGACTAAATGGGGAAGAACATTATGATCAATCTCATCCCTTCTCTCTTCCTACCCAACAAATTACACAAACAACCATGGTCATGGCCTTCTTGCAACCACCCCAAAACCCTCTCTTTCCGAGCCACCACCACGGATTCCATCTCCGTGGACCCTAAGGAGGAGGGTGCGATTATACCAGCACTAATGCATCGGATCCAATCAGACCCTAAGGAGGAGGGTGTGATCAAACCAGCACTAATGCACCGGATCCCATCAGAACTAATTAAGGAGGAGGAGGTCGACCTGACGACCCTTGACTCATGCTTCACGAATTCCTCAGAATCCGCCAGCATTTCCACGGAGTCCGAGAAGTATTTCGACGGCAACGAGTGCTCGTCGTCGGTTGAGACGATTGTTCGTGGGGTTCGGTCGTCGGAGCGATTGTTTTTTCGACCCGATCGCACGAGTTCGATACTTGAAACCCAAGGGAGTAGTGATGGGAAATGTACGGATGTGGTAGAGATCGATGATGGTGGTGGTGGTGGTGGTGGTTTGCCGTATAAAGAGAGCGTGGCGATGGAGATGGAGTCGGATAATCCGTATTCGGATTTCAAGAAATCGATGAAGGAGATGGTGGAGAGCCATGGTTTGAAGGATTGGGATTGTTTGATGGAGTTGTTGAGATGGTATTTGAGGATGAATGGGAAGAACAACCATGAGTTCATTGTTGGAGCTTTTGTTGATTTGCTTTCCGGGATTTCCGGCGGCGGTGGCGATGGCGGTTGTGGTGGCGGTGGCAGCCGCGGTATTTCCGGTTCCGATCATTCTACGGTTTCTTTCACTTCTGTTGGTTCCACCTTTCTTCTCCTTTATCTGATGAGGTTGATAAGGAGAAGATCATCAATGGAGAAAAATTGGTAACTAAATAATTCATGTATATTCTATTTTATTAATTAGTTAATTAGCTCACATATTTTATTGATATTATATATTATATATTATATATTATATATACACTAATTAGTGACATTTTTGTAGACCTAAATTGACGTTATGAATTAAGTTTACTTGTTCAACCAACGTTTTTATTTAAATTTTTGTAAAACAAAAGAGGCATGTACCTCTCCCGTAAGACAAGGAACCAATTATATTTGTCAATAAATAGTAACGTATGATATACGTAGCAAACATTAAGCATATATATGTTTAATTCGTGTTAAATACTATCAATTGACTCCATTAAGGCATTAACCAATGTTCCAAATAAAATTTTGTGTTTTGTAACTTAGTTCATAAAACAGCAAATGGTAATTTGTAGATATATGTTAAAGACGTGACCTTAATTTTTAGTAATCTCTTATTATGAACGAAAAATTTCACGCATCTTAACAACCATAATCTTAATTGCAAAATTTTATATATGTTATGTATAGTAATAGATTTATTTGAAATTGTCATGTTTTTCATGATACATGTGAGACTTAAGTTTGATGCCACAAGTACAAAGCACAAAGCTTACCACTGCTCCTCTTTACATATCGACTAATTTGAAAGCACGAATTTTACTATTGAAAGTGAAAACATATACATATACTTTGTACTTTTGTTATAGGATTTGTTGATAATTCATTCTTTAGGTGGTCCTGTTGTAACCTTTTCAATGAGAGTTTTCTTATAGATCTTATCTTCAAGAAGAAAAGAACCAAAGAGGACGAGTTAAACTTGTTCATAGAATTTACTTTTTCATATAATTCACATATCCAATTAACTTTGAGTTAACCATACGTTATATCAATTTCTTTGTTGAATCACTTTAAACACTCCCAAATAAAGGGCAACATAATTAAGATCAGAAGACTATTAAAGATATAACTGAAAATATAACATCTTATTCAAGCAATTCAATTAATGGTTGGCATCGAAATTAAGTACCAAAAACTAGAAATTTAGCAAATGAATGCCAAATTAAATATAGGAAAAGGAATGAAAGCACTCCATGCATGTGGCAACCTCATTGTATATGAAACTATGAAAGAAGACCACTTATATGGAATGAATTAATTGGGGTGCAATTCTAGTCACATGTGTTGTGGGAAATATGGCAAACATTAAAAACGAAGGGTGACCATTGATTGATGTCTATAAAATACAGACACAGTCTACTTTATATTTAAACTCAAACAAAATAATGTATTTTATGTTTCGTATACAGATTGACCAAACCAACATTCCATATTATGATTTTTGACTCGTAAAATAAAGAGTAAATCATTTTTGGTCCTTGTATTTTGTTAGACGTTTATAATTAATCTTCTTCTCTTTTTTGGACCAACAATAAAAACCTTTATCACCATACATAAAGAGTATACAACCAAGTCAAGGAACAAAAACCCAAACAAACCTAGGGGTAAGAAACACGATAGCCCCCAACCAAACTACGCAAAACAAAGCTAGAATAAAAGGTTCCACCCATAAAACAACAAAACACGACTCAAAGAAAAAATGAAACCTTCTTCATGTGTTGCTCATTAGCACCAATGAAAAACAGTGAAGACGGCTTATGAAATGTATCCCCGTCGTCGCTAGTCCCGAGGAAACACCCAACCGAACAACTCCATAAAACACAAGTCGTTTGTCCGATCGGTCCAAACACAGCAGATCCGGCTAATTTTGCTACCAATCCATACTTTTTGACAAACCATATGGACTAAAAACAAAATTTACTCTAAGATAAAGTAATATTTTGACAAATCACAAAACACACGAGTGTTTGGGATTGAGTTTTTGAAATAGCTTATGTTTTTTTCTAAAAAGTGTTTATCTTTGTTTCAAAATGTTAGAATGGATTAACTTTTTGAAAACTTCTTATCTGTTGTTTCAACCAGTTATAAGCAATAACAAAAAAAGTCTCAATCCAAACATCCAAAATTGTTTCTCTATTCTTCCAATCAGTGATAAGTCAATAAGAAGTTTTAATAAGCAATTCCAAATTAACACTTCCATAATTAAAATATTTGGGCGTCTTTAATATAAAACTATATGTAAGTAGGAAAAAAAATAGTTCTTTACAACAACGCTTGATGGATTTTTAAGAGAAAACTAAAACTATAGTTTTTTTATAAAAATACATTTTATTAATGACATATATTTGATAAGGAAAGTTCAAATGAAAACTATAAGTAAATAAGAAAATAGTTAATTTGTGTGTAAGATAATAAATGATTTTATATTAATGGTCAATAAAGGGATGTAGTGGCGGCTTGGCCGGCAATCTCAAATAAGAGCCAATGTTGTATGAATCACATGTGATTTTATACATAATCTTAATGTATAATCATATTTAAGTCAACCAATTTTTTATTTTCTTATATATGCCGAAGCTCCTGTCCTTGTCCGTCTCTTTTTGCCGTTAAAAAAGGTATTTTTTTTGTATGAACCCAACTCTATATTTAATTAGTGATATATACATACATCCTATCAAATATTAGTTGATTTTCTTAATTATTCAATATAAAGTCACATTTTTTCTAGAGAAAACTATATATTTGGTTCCTATAATTTGTGATTTTTCTTAGTTTTGGTTAACATAGTGTTTTTTATTTTAAATGTGCCATTATGATATGTATTTTTATCCGGTTTTGATCTCTTCCATGAATGGTCGTTAACTTTTGTACGTCACCTGACATCACATGAGTGTAATATGGTCTTTTCCTTTTAAGTGTGATGTGGCATCAACTTAATTTTTTTAATTATTTATTATTTTTACTTGTTTTTTTTTTTTTTTGCATTCTATCACCTACATAACCAGTTAACAACGAGCTACATCATGTTATTCACGAATCTTCAATCATATAAGTATTGCATGTAATTTTTTTTTATCGTGATGTGACAATTTAGATCTTATAATCATCGAATTTAATGTAAAGTGTTCCTTTCATATAAACCAGACAAATCTCTTCTCTTACAATATGTCATTCACACCAAAGTCCGTAAAGTGCTTCTAGGATTTTTATATGATATATATGCTTGCTATCAAAAGCACCAAAAGAATGGTTGGTTGGACTCTTGGAAAAGATTAATGGTTCTTTCCTCCCGAATTTGTTCAAAAACCATGGAGTATAACTATTTCTTTATGCCAGTAAAGTAATAATATTTACTCATTATGTTTGGATCACTTTATGATTTTGTAGTTGAACCAACCACTTAAAAGTGAGCCTCATGGTCCATTTATTTTAGGATAGGGATATTTGTACTCACAACTACATGATAGTTGCACCCTGTCTATTATATACTTATTACTATAATTATATTTGATTTTTATTTATTTAAAAAAAATTGTTTACAATGCAATTTTATAATTTAACCATACATTAACTCAATAAAGTAATTTTTGTTTTACTTTAGTAATTATTTATTTTATTTTTTAACACTGTTATTCATAAATTATTCATTTATTTTATTTAAGAAATTGTTTGTTTTTTGGTTTTAACATATATATAAAAATAATTAGGTTGATGATAAAGTAAAAATGTTTTTATTTTCACAATAATTAGAATATTTTAATGGTTCAACTAAATAACTGATATTTATTTTTTCTATTTGTTATTTTATATATACATATTTTGTTTTTAATCCAATTTTTTCAAATTATAAAAAATAAATTATCAAAATAAAAAAATAATTTAATTGAAAAAATCAACATAGAAACTATAGTAAAGTATAAAAGCATGAAAATGTTACAATTCAATCTAATGAAATAAAATAATACAACATAAAATTATTCATATTTTAAATTTTAAACAAAAAAAAAGATAAACTTTCATCTGATTTTTTTAAAGATTGTTGAAAAACTGATAAATTATTTTTTGAATATTCAAAGTCTTAAATAAGAATTGGTTGATTCTTGATATGGGTTATTATTTTAATTTTAAGGTTTTTATTCAATTATACATGATCAAATCCTACAACTAAATGCACATAGTTGAAATTTGTAAAGTTATAAAATAAATAGTATATTTTTATTTTAATAAATAACAAGACATTTATCTTTTTAATTACTTATTTTAACATTTGCTTTAAATATAACATAAATAAAATTGTAATTACTATACACTAAGGAGTATTATTATTATTAGCATTAGTATTAGTATTTATCAATAAAAAACAATGAAAAACAAAGAAAAAAAAGTAATATAAAAAAAGGATGAAATGGCATGACATGAATTTTTATATCTCTTTCATGAATTTATTGACTTTTTAATTACACCCTTATAGATATGAGGTGCAAATAATAATTTTCTTTTTTCACCATAAACACCTAAGGGGTGTAATTAAAAAATCACCATATAGACAACTGTTATTGCCAAAAAAAAACCTAAATAACTTAGGTGTCGTT
Organism: Centaurea solstitialis; assembly: GCA_030169165.1. NCBI lineage: Eukaryota > Viridiplantae > Streptophyta > Magnoliopsida > Asterales > Asteraceae > Centaurea > Centaurea solstitialis. The sequence goes on from CM058046.1 coordinate 9,036,164, forward strand.
TGTTATTAAAAGAATTGAAGTCTAAAATATGATTTCACTTCTTAAAAATAAGAGGTGGACGGTGCACTACTTAAAAATTCAAAAGAAGATAAGAGGTTTTTAGATTTTTTTTCTTAAAAATAAAATAAACAACCTTAAGTCTATAAATCTCTTAATTTTCAAACTTAAGAGATTTAAAGGTGATTTCTAAAAAACAAACAACTTATTAATGTCTTTTTACAAGGATTTACATTAAATAAGTATTAATTGGGATAAGCATTTTATATCTTTTGATTGCGTATTCTCTTAAGATAACTTGTTATGTTATTTGTATATAAAAATGATTTTTGTAACTGTATCATTGCTTTGAAGATCCTTCATTACCATCTTAGGTACACAGAAAGGTTAAATGGACCGGATGGATCGAATTTGAAGTTTGCTAAAGTTGATCAAATTAATAATGGTAAGAAAAAAAAAACAAAGAAGCAACTATAGCCGGCGATGAAAACGCTTGAATTGGTGATTAAATTAGTGATAAACAAGCTGTTAATTTAAAAACTTAAAACAAAAATTAACAAAGTCCATTACGTCTTTATATAAAATAATTGATACATGCTGTTATTTCCGTAATTAACGTTATAGCTTCATAAAAAATACAAAACAATTATGTCATTTACAACAAACCAACCACTTCTACTATATGCATCAATGATTTTTATATATTGCATTTAGCTTATAAGATCTGTAGCTTCTATTATTAGTAATGGTTGGTAGACAATCAATTGTTGGAATAGTAATTGATTAACCACCTTCCAAATGCCTCACTATGCATGCTCAAATGATTTATCATGCAATCAAAATGTGAACCTACAGATGTAGCCTATTTCACACAAAATTCCAAATAAATTAAACAGCACTTTGTAATTTATCATTTGTATTTTGTATATACATGTAATGTTAGAGAATAACTGGAGTTTAAGGGTTGTTGATATTGATCTGTCTTCATTTGTGCCATATGTATAAAATTATGAAAATGATGAGAAATTTTCCCTGAAAATTATCTTAAAAGACCAAAATGGAAATACAATTAGGTCTTATTTGTTTCTAAGAGATGTTGAAGCATAAAGTTTTGTTTCACTTCTTATTAATAAGATTGAAAGGTGAAAATCTGAAAGCAGATGATTAAATCAATAAGATTGCTTTTGTAGCCTAATAAATATATGAATTTGTGTAATTGTCTAGTTTACTTCTCATAATATTATAATATTGAATTTATATTTAGAAATTTCCAAAATCACTTGTAAATATGCAATTATCAAGAAATTTTTTCCTACTACAATGCTTGTTTTCAAACAAACATAAAAATTCACTATCGACCATATATTTCAAACTCTTTCCAAATTTCATATGTTGTTCATCATCATGGGAGAAGTAATCTAATTAAAAATATAAAACTAACTTTTCATTTTAATTAAATCATTAAAACCTCTTCTATCGTTCCCATGTAGCTAAAAGGGGTAAAAACATTTACAAAAGTATTACAACCCGGCTTTGTACGTACCTTCAATGAACATCTCCTTGAATAATTAAAAGTCCTTAGGCTTTGTACTTCAATCTACATCTCCTTGAATAATTAAAAGTGCTTCATTGCCTTGTCATTTTAGATTTAGAAACAACATCCCTTAGGGTGTATTTGGTACACAGGTAGAAAGAGACAAGATAAGACATATGTTCAGCGTTTAGTAAGACATGACTATACTGAACAAAACAGGACATGACAAGTTAAATGACCAATTTACCCCTATTGAGTTATTTAGTGTTTTTACCGGGATAGTCAATCTAGATGAATCTACAAAACGCTGTTGATAAAAAACTCAACAACATCAAAAAATTATCATTCGTACATCAAAATTAATACCATTGTCTTTTTATAGCAATTTAAACAACACCAAAAGCATGACCCAAAACTCGGATTAGACCTAAACAAAAACAAAAAAATAACACTCAATTCTCATATTATGGATTAAACACGAACACCAAAACAACTTTCTCATATTTCAGATTAGGCGATTTCAATTGCACTACAAACCAACAATTACAGACAGTATGGATGGAATGGCAAACCACAATCATACCAACAACGTAAGCCTATAAAAAATGGAAGCATTAATTTCTTGCTTTTTAGTCCAACGATTGATTTGTGCTGGAGAAACAATAATATGGGATTTATGCAAACCAAGAAATCCAATTTATGCAGAAACAATGTAAGCCCATCAAACCAAATGAGTGAATCGATATAGACGATGAGCGTGAATCGATTTGGGTTTGATATGAGCGAAACCATCATAGAAAATGAGCGTGAACCGATTGATTTGGGATACAATCTGCGTGAATCTATCACAGAGGGTGAGCGTGAATCAACTTGGGAATTGGGATTCGGTTTGTATGAATCGATCTGAGATTTGAGAGAGACGAGTTCAATATGCAATTTTAAGAGAGAGGCGTGAATCAAATTAGGGGCATATTTGTACATATTTGCTTGTTCTAGTTAGTTTCAGGGTAGAAAGAACGAGGAATAAACATGTTTCATCGGTGTTCTAGTTAGTTGGTAGTTATAGTTTTTTGCCTCCACTTTAGATTTAAAATCCATCTATTTCATCATATTTTATTATCTTGAAATGGATTTAAAGCCCAATATTTTGTTATGTTTTGTTTTTAGGCCCAAGATAAATAAAATAGAAAAATAAAAGGCCAAAAAGAGGGGCTGTCATTTGGACTTTAATCGATAGAAATCAGCAGCCCACAAAGCTTTCTCCATCCATGATCGCATCGCATAAACGCAGAGAAGAAGAAATCGGTACGGGCGGAGAGAAGCAAATTAGAAGTAAAGATGGATTTGGTATAATTTATATTCAACATTTCCACTTAATTTTTGGTAATTTCTGTTCGTTTTGTCTTTCCGAATTGAAATCTGCAATCAATGGCTTTAGTAAGCCGAGCTTATGTGCTTATTGCCTTGAATTGGTGTTTTTCTAGTCTTGTATAGCTGATTAGGCCTAGGGGTTTAATAGCTTGTATAAATGATTTGGTTAAAGAGCTTATTTTAATCAATGACTATCTATGGAAAAATATAGGTTGGTAGGGCTCTTTTGAGTGCTTGGATAAAAGGGTATATGACTTTTTGAAAACACGGAAAATTTGTTTTGAAGAAGTTAAAATGGTTTGACCCTAACCCCAATCAGGCAGCCTACCAGTTGAGGCTTGGTGTTGGGGAAAAACCCACCCAAGTTCGAATCCGGGGGTGAGCAACTAGGGGCCACTGAGTATTAATCCCACGGAGCATGTTTTAGCTCTCGATAAAAATTCCCGAGGATGTAGTCCGGACCCAGATGAACCTTATAAAAAAAATGGTTTGACCTTTGAAAACGCAAATAAGCTTTTTCTTTAAATGATTAAATTAGCAATCGGAAAACACCCCCTTATATGTGTAGCACAATCTCTACATAGATATGATCCAACTTATAAATAACATTCCTTACAGACAAAATAAAACGTGTTATAATGCATAAAACGGTTTAATAGAGTAATCTATACTTTCATTGCAGTCTTAGATGTTCCATTGGTAACTAATAAAATATTCAGTGTTGATAGATCATGAATATGATATCTAAGGACGATGTTGATTACTAACGACCAAAGAGTTATAATTTGTCACTTGGAAAGGTACGCCTTTGTCCGTCTGCATACATCGTCAAGCTCCAATTCCTTATTCTTTAGCTTATGAGTATCAGCATCATGATTTTCGTCAAGCCACTCAATTGTCTGGATGATCTGATGTTCAATGTCTTCCAACTCTTTTGGACTTATCCCCATTTTTATAATCCCCAACCGTACCTCGTAAAGCTTAATCTTGGCTCTCAACTTACAAGCATAGTCGACTACAGCTTGATGGGCCTTCACCGCCTTCACATGTGCTTCATCCTCAAACTTATATTGTTCCGCATCTTTAATCATCTTATTGACCTCTGGTTTCGACAGACTACCAGTGCCAGTTATGTTGATCGCATTGTTACTGCCGGTAGTTAATTCTCTGGCTGAGACAGTTAGGATCCCATTGGCATCTATTTCAAAGCATTCAATGATCTCAACTTCCCCCCGGGGAGCAGATGGAAGGCCAGAGAGCCTAAAGTTTCCCAACAAATAGTTCTCGGTGCTTTTGAGTCTCTCACCTTGATACACCTCAATATTCACAGAAGTTTGACCATCACTTGTTGTATAGAACTTATCTTCCTTCTTGGTTGGTATAGGTGTATTTTTTGGAATTAACACAGACATAACATCTCCTTTACAACCTACACCAAGTGACAAGGGAGTTATATCAATTAGCTCCAGTCCCCGAACAGCTTCGTTATCTACCCCACTTAACTTTGCAGCTAGATATCCAGCACCATAAGCAACGGCCTCGTCTGGATTGATCCGTTGGCAGAGTTTTTTTCCATTGAAAAACCTCTGCAGCAACTCTTGTACCTTTGGAATCCGACTTGACCCGCCAACCAGAACCACTTCATCAACGCTCGTCTTGTCCATCTTCGCATCCTCTAAACAAGTTTTCACAATCTCCATGCAGTTGTTGAACAAGTCCATGTTAACCTCTTCAAACTTGGCACGAGTAAATTTAGCAGAAAAATCAATACCATTCGACAAGCACTCGATATCGATGGTAGTCTGACTAGCTGTTGAAATAACCCTCTTTGCCCTCTCGCAATGAACCCTCAACCGACCCAAAGCTTTTACGTTCTTACTAATGTCTTTTTTGTGTTTTCTCTTGAATTCTTTGACAAAATGATCCACCATTCTGTTGTCAAAGTCCTCACCACCCAAATGTGTGTCACCACCTGTGGCTTTAACCTCAATGTCTCCCACTTTGTCAATGGTGAGAAGGGAGACATCAAAGGTGCCACCACCCAGATCAAAAACAAGTACATTCATCTTACCATGTGTACTACTAGCCCTGTTATCTAGAGCATAAGCAATTGCAGCAGCTGTAGGTTCATTAATCATGCGCACAACTTCGAGTCCAGAAACCTTTGCAGCATCCTTTGTTGATTGGCGTTGAGAATCATTGAAATAAGCCGGAACAGTGATCACCGCCTTTTCCACAGTTGACCCAAGAAACGTCTCAGCAACCCCTTTCATCTTGGCTAAAACCATGGAAGAGATCTCTTCAGCACAAAATTCTTTCTTTCCACCCTTGTACGTCACTACAATCTTTGGCTTGTCGCCACTCCCAGCAATAACTTTAAAAGGCCACAACTTAATGTCTTCCTGTACGGTTTTATCACTCATTCTTTTCCCAATCAACCGCTTTACATCTGTTTTACATATATAATACAACTCAGAAAAATCATACATACATACATACATATATATATAGCTCATTTAAAATTAAATTAATGACAATATCTATATATATGTATATAATTAACCCATAGATTAAAGATACACAAGGTAATTAAGTAACTAACCAAAGATGGTGTTGGTGGGGTTGTAAGCAGCCTGGTTCTTGGCAGAGTCTCCAACCAAACGATCGGTGTCATTGAAGGCGACATAGGATGGGGTTGTGCGGTTTCCTTGATCATTAGCTATGATCTCAATGCGGTTTTGCTGCCAAACAGCCACACAGGAGTAGGTGGTCCCAAGATCAATGCCAATGGCTGGAACCTTGCGTTTTGCTGACATGTTTTAACCGATCAAAGGAATCATATGTTATATTTATATCAATCTTTCTTGAGCATATATATAACACAAAAGATGAAATAATAGGAACATAAACATATATCAAGAACGATTTAACATAATACATGTACCTAAAGAGTTAGGGGGTGTTTGTTTTTTCCACTTATCACTTTTTCAGCACTTTTTGGAGGAGAATCACTTATTCGGTCAGTGGTTTTCCCATTCAGACTGTTTGTTTTTTATTTTTATTAAGTGCCACTTATCACTTTTTGACCAGTTACTGAAAAAGTGATGATAAAACCACTTTTTGTTCACTTTTTCATTAATCTTGGACTTGTTTGGATTGTTCATTAAGTTTGGACTTGTTTGGGTTGTTCATTAAGCTCATTAAGTTTGCTTGGATTGTTCATTAAGCTTATTAAGCTTGTTTGGATTGTTCATTAAGTTCATTAAGCTTGTTTGGATTATTCATCAAGCTCATTAAGCTTGTTTGTATTGTTCTATAAAGCTCATTAAGTTGTTGGATTGTTAAAGTTTACTATTGTACTTGATTGAGTTGACATATTTTAGTTGATTTTAGTTCTTATGAATAATCAGATTCAGATTTAGATATTTGACAGTTTACAAAAACAAACAGTCTTGACAGATTCAGAAATAGTCTTCAGCACCACCACTTAACAATCAGAAGTGGAAACAGATTCAGTCTTCAGCACCACTTAAAAAACAAACATCACCTTAGTAGAAGAAGTAGTCATCGTTGTGTTAGATTGAAGTCTTCTAAGCTTGCTTTTGCTTTAGAATGGGGTTGAACGGAATGCAATCTGGTGTGGACAAAAGAGACTTCATATTCTTTATTTATAGGTCATGAAAATCTAGAGACTCATGTTCTACCTATTTTATTTTTAAATTTTATTTTTCAAATAAAACATATACACTTATTAATCAAGTAATGAACTTAATGATCGATGGATTATCCTACTGAAGATATTTATTAAATATATAACTAGATTATAGCTAATATACGTATCTATCTATAAATACAATTATTTAAATCAATTGTATTTTTTAATATTTAATAAAGAATGTTAGAATCCAATTTAATTCCAACATTATTATAGCCTGTACTTCGACTGATAGCCAAAAACTGTATGTAAATCTTCATGTGGTAGAAGGAATGGCAACATATATTACAAACAATTCATATGCGATTGGTGTTATTGTGTGATTAACAATGACGATATATTACACATAATTTAATAAATTTCTTGTTTTCCATTTCCCCCCTTCAATTTCTGAATATGTGTTTACTGTTTAGAGCTTATTCCGTTTTTCACATAATTTGTAAATCATTATACGTAAGTAAAAATTAATTTATTGACCCATAATCCTTATTTTAGAAACAAATTTAATTTTGAATTAATAAAGAATTTTATAATTCAAAATTAAATTTGCTAAAATAAGGAATCAATTAATTTTTACTCTAAGAAATTATAAACCACATTAATTAAACTCTATATATAGCCTCTTAGGTCTCATGTATTATTTCAACGTTGATAATATGGATATAAAGATTAAAATACATTATATATATATAACTAATATTATGTTATTTTACACAAAATTCAAGATAAAAACCTCGATCCTAAAATATATAGGCTTTTATAAGAATTCCAATTAAAGAATCTTCTATTAAAAATGCTCTAAAACTATTTGAAAATTAACACCATATGTTAATTATAGCTAGTCATATTTGGCTTTGTAAATAGGTTGTTTACGAATATTTAAATATGGTGGATCTCTAGTGTGATGAAAATGATAAGGAGATAAAATAATTACAACTGCAAAATTGATAATAGATCAAAGAAGATGTTCGCTTAACTTAAAGTAGAAATGTAATATATAATACATGCATGCGAGAACATGCATTATTAAACATGAAGTAAGCACCAAAGGTATATCGAACACAACAATAGAAAACTATTACTGTGATGTAATAGGATAATTTTGCGATCTAAATAATTAACATTAATAAGGATATAATCGGAAAAATCTTACCGAGTAAGTTAAAATGTTGACTCTTACGATAACGAGCGCTTATTAGGGTCTAGGTATGCAGTGGGTAAATGACTAATTTAAAAACTAATATGTAAATTAACAATATTATAGATTTTGGTTTAAAGTCTTGTTTTCACAATATATAAAGATGTTGGATCTAGCAAAAACCATAAAAAAAATATTATAACGAAAAAACACTAAATATTAATATATACAAGGTTGAGTTTTGATAAAAAGTTGAGCTAACGTAAGAAGCATGAGAGATGCTTATCAATTGTTAGATGCATGTTAGGATGATATGCACCAAAATAAGAGAGTCAAGACCTTTTTGGTCCAGCTTGGTGCTATAATGACTTGTAGCTTGGATAAATTCCTATTGTAACAACTTGTACCATTCTATCTAGCGATGTGAAGAAAGTCAACTAATCCAATTACAACCGATCAATCCAATTACAACTTACTGACACTGATCGGATATCCAATTGTAATTGGATCGGATTCAATGGAAAAATTCAACATCTAATTGGATCGGTTCGGTTCTTTGATGGCAGTCTAGAACCGACATGAACCAACCGAACCGATCCAATTCATCATCTAATGAAAAACTGACCGACCCATCCAATACTCGTCTATATCATCTGATGCTCATGCATTCAATACCCATCTAGTTACCATCCAATACCTATCTAATAAAATATAAACAATTAATATATGAATTATGGAATTAAACATTATGGATAATTATACGAATTGTCGTAGATTGGATTTAAACCATCCGATTGATCTGATCAAATCATCAATTGGATATCGAATGGATCGAATCTGTTCCGATCCGATTAATTTTAATTGGTTGTCTCTAATGGATATCTAGTAGTTACGGGCCCGGATGTATCTGATTCATCCAAGGCTAAGTTTTCAAAATTACATTTTTACCCTTGCCTCACCTCTTTCCTCTTTCCCGATTACCCCCTTCCCCTGTCTCCATTCTTTCTCACCTCACACCTCTCCCACGCCAACACTAACTTCTGACGCCGCCGCCCGTCAATCGACTAGTGACAACGTGGATCATCGATGATGCTTTTGCGTCGGGATCTCCTGCGCGAGGATTGTTGCATCTCAATCGAATTCTCAGAAAAAACCTCGCCGGCGCTCCTCTGAGATCTCACCTTGCCGGCACTCCTCCAAAAAGCAAGTTAAAAACCTCGCCCGCGCTCTCAGATCTCACCTCACCGGTCTCCGGTCGCCGCCTCGCCGTCGCCGTCGCCGATCTTCTCCATCGTTGTGTTTCTTCCTCGGCGAGCTCTCGTGCTTCTGCCTCGTCGTGCTCTTGTCATGCTTCTGCCTATACATCCGTGGCAATATCACCTCCCTTGTCTAATAGATGGAACCAAACAAAATCCAACATCCAATGGACAATCAGATCGGTTGAAAAATCCAATATAATATATAATATATAATATGAATTTTTATTTGTGATGTTTTGGTAAAGGATAATAAGCTCTTTTAAGTGTTTGGATAAAAGAGTTTATGGCTTTTTGAAAACACAGATAAACTGTTTTTAAAAAGTTAAAATGGTCTGACCTTCTAAAAACGCAAACAAGAAATTTTTTTAAAACTTAAATTGTTTTAAATAAGCAAATGGAACAACCCCCTTATATGTGTAACACAATCTCTAAAAAGATACAGTATGATACTACTTATAAACAACATTCCTTACAAATCAAATATACGTGTTATGATGCAAAAACAGTTTAATAGAATACTCTATTACTGCTAGAAAACGCGGTCCCTATCGTAACAAGATTATTATGAAAATTTTAAATGGGCAGAATCATATTATTTGAAGACCAAGAACACAAGACGGTTTGCCAATGGCAGATTTGGTAAGCATTGCTTGGGCTCATAAATCACATAACTCATAGATTCACAAACAGAAAACAGTTGATATATAGTAAACGTAATCGACCGATCAAAATCAAAAAAGAAAACAGTTGATATATAGTATTATAGCTAGCTATATAATTATTCAGTGTTGATAGATCATAAATATCTAAAGATGATGTTGATTCTTAACGACCGAAAAGTTAAAAATTGTCACTTGGAAAGGTACGGCTTTGTGTGTGTGCATATATCGTCAAGCCCCAGTTCCATGGTCTTTAATTCATGAGCATTAGCATCAGGACTTTTGTCAAGCCACTCAATTGTCTTGGTTATAGATTGTTCAATGGCTTCCAACTCTTTTGGACTTATCCCCAGCTCTATAATCCCCAACCGTACCTCGTCAAGCTTAATATTGGCTCTCAACTTACAAGCATAGTCGACTACATCTTGATGGGCCTTCACCGCCTTCACATGTGCTTCATCCTCAAACTTATATTGTTCCGCATCTTTAATCATCTTATTGACCTCTGGTTTCGACAGACTACCAGTGCCAGTTATGTTGATCGCATTGTTACTGCCGGTAGTTAATTCTCTGGCTGAGACAGTTAGGATCCCATTGGCATCTATTTCAAAGCATACAATTACCTCAACTTCCCGCCGGGGAGTAGATGGAAGGCCAGAGAGCCTAAAGTTTCCCAACAAATAGTTCTCGGTGCTTTTGAGTCTCTCACCTTGATACACCTCAATATTCGCAGAAGTTTGATCATCACGTGCTGTATAAAAGGTATCTTCCTTCTTGGTTGGTATAGGTGTATTTTTTGGAATTAACACAGACATAACATCTCCTTTACAACCTACACCAAGTGACAAGGGAGTTATATCAATTAGCTCCACTCCCTGAACAGCTTCGTTATCTACCCCACTTAACTTTGCAGCTAGATATCCAGCACCATAAGCAACGGCCTCGTCTGGATTGATCCGTTGGCAGAGTTTTTTTCCATTGAAAAACCTCTGCAGCAACTCTTGTACCTTTGGAATCCGACTTGACCCGCCAACCAGAACCACTTCATCAACGCTCGCCTTGTCCATCTTCGCATCCTCTAAACAAGTTTTCACAATCTCCATGCAGGTGTTGAACAAGTCCATGTTAACCTCTTCAAATTTGGCACGAGTAAATTTAGCAGAAAAATCAATACCGTTCGACAAGCACTTGATGTCGATGGTAGTCTGAGTAGCTGTTGAAAGAACCCTCTTGGCACTCTCGCAATGAACCCTCAACCGACCCAAAGCTACTAGGTTCTTACTAATGTCTTCCTTGTGCTTTGTCTTGAATTCTTTGACAAAATGGTCCACCATTCTGTTATCAAAGTCTTCACCTCCCAAATGTGTGTCACCACCAGTGGCTTTAACCTCAATGTCTCCCAATTTGTCAATGGTGAGAAGAGAGACATCAAAGGTGCCACCACCTAGATCAAATACAAGTACATTCATCTTCTTGCCACTTCTACTACTAGTAGCCCTCTCGTCTAGAGCATAAGCAATCGCAGCTGCTGTTGGTTCATTAATCATGCTCACCACTTCGAGTCCAGCAAGCTCTGCCGCATCCTTTGTTGATTGGCGTTGAGAACCATTGAAATAAGCCGGAACAGTGATCACCGCCTTTTCGACACTTGAGCCAAGAAAGGTCTCAGCCACTCTTTTCATCTTGGCTAAAACCATGGAAGAGATCTCTTCAGCAGAAAATTCCTTCTTTCCACCTTTGTACGTGACTACAATCTTTGGCTTATCGCCACTTCCAGCCATGACTTTAAAAGGCCACATGTCTTCCTGTATGGCTTTATCACTCATTCTTCTCCCAATCAACCGCTTTACATCTGTCCGAAAAATACATACATATATATAGCTCGTTGAAAATTAATTTAATAGGCAATACCTATATATATGTATAATTAACCCATAAAAGAAACAAAAGGTAATTAGCTAACTGACCGTAGATGGTGTTGGTGGGTTTGTAAGCAGCCTGGTTCTTGGCAGCCTCCCCAACCAAACGTTCGTTGTCGTTGAAGGCAACACAGGAGGGGGTTGTGCGGTTTCCTTGATCATTAGCTATGATCTCAACGCGGTTGTGCTGCCAAACAGACACACAAGAGTACGTCGTTCCAAGATCAATGCCAATGGCTGGAACTTTGCCTTCTGCTGACATGTTTTAAGCGATCAAAGGAATTATATAAGTTATATTTATATCAATCTTTCTTGAGCATATATATATATATAGAGGTTCAAATGAGAAACATAACTTTTTAAGAAAACGTGAGAAGCAATCACAGCCATTTATCCAGTCAATCCATGATTACGTCCACCATAACCGAAGATGAGTGGCTGAGATTGCTCCTCATGTTTTCTTAAATTGATATGCTTCTCGCATGAAGCTTCCTCTCTCTCTCTCTCTCTAGAGGAAAGTTCAAATATGAGACCAACAAAATCGCGCCACGTGACAAGTTGAATCGGTGTCTAAGCTTTATTCCGACTAAATAAAGCTTTATTCATTCAGTCTGAACGAATGCTTTATTCGGACCGAATACAAGCTTTATTCATTCAGACTGAATATTAGTGGTTCTCACGTATGAAAGATGAGTTCACATTTGAACCTAACCCTAGGAATATAAACATATATGAAAAACGATTTAACATAATATGATTATAAAGAGTTTGTAGAACTAACCTGGAGCAGAAGTAGTCATCGTTTTATAGATACAAGTTTTCTAAAGCTTTCCCTTCAGACTGAGGTTGAACTGGATGCAATGTGATGCTGTAGACATTAAGACAATTATTTATAAGCCATGAAAATTTAGAGACTCGCCCAATAAGGAGTTCTCTACTATACCTAGTTTATCTTTAAATTTGATTTTTCAAATAAAAGATATACACTCATTAATCAAGTAATTAACTTAATGATCGATGAAATATCCTACTGAAATATTTATTAAATATATAACTAGATTATAACTATCTATTTATAAATACAATTATTCAAATCAATTGTATATTTTAATATTTACTTGCTCATATAATAATCTGCAAGTTCTATCCATTATTGCGATGACACCCCTTCCACTTAAAAATATGTTGGAATTCTCATTGTGGAGTTTTAATCACACATCTCACATATCAAATATAAGCAATTCAAGATATTTTGGAAAGCAAACATACGTATATTATATATGATCACTTTGAAAAACCTAAAGATAATAAATGTAGATTAAACTCATGGTGTATACCCGCCTACGAACGGGTATAGCGCTAGTTATATATAAGCCTTTAGAGCTTATTCCCTTTTTTCTTATTAATTCACATAATTTGTAAAACATTATACGTAAAAGTTAAAAATTAATTGATTGACCCATAATACTACATTAAAATTAATAAAGAATCTCATAATTCAAAATTAAATTTGCTTCTAAAATAAGGATTATCTAATAAAATATTCCTGCATCTTCATTGGATTGACTTAAAAGTTAAAATAAGTACTTAAAATATAAAAGCATCTTCATAAAAATAATTAATATCTCTAAGATATAATCTAAAGACATTATTTAAAACATTATCTAAAATTAAAAAATACGATAAAAAGAAACAAATTTTCTTTAATCCTAGAGGGAAGAAAAGAAATCTTCAAAATTAAATTTTGAACGAGAGAAAGTATACATTGATTATTTGTTTAAGAGGAGAGAGGGAGCATAAAATGAATATCTTTTAATAAGTTTGTTGACATAAACTGTATTAAATATTAACTATAAAATGAAGAGACTATTAAAGTTGAATACAGTTTTTTTTTCTTTTAAGATTTTAAATTTTTACTAATCTATTTTAATGATGTTGGTAAAGAAGTAAAGATTATGAACAGAATCTCCAATGGAAAGATTACTCATCTCCAAGATTAAGATTGAAACCAGAAGCAGCCAAATTTTGGCAGTCAACATCATCATATCCATAATAAATAGAACTAGTGGCCAAGAAAAAAGAGAGAGAGTCTATTGATTATATACACAGAGCAAATTTTAAAATGAGAAGAGAAAGATAAGGTGAAGAAGAAGAAGAAGAAGAAGAAGAAGAATAGTTTGTGATGGCAATAAGAGCTTACATTACTACATTGATTTCATCCATTCAAGCAGCTGAAAACATTGAAGAAAAAGGCAGTGCTTTAAGATTCACAAGAAAAATGGTGGCAGACACTAGTGGAGGAGGAGGAGGAGAAGGAAGAAGAGCACTCCTCCTTTCAGCCATGGCTGCTGCCACACAAGTTAATGACTCCCAAACTCAACTTCTTCAAAGTATGCCTCCTTCCTTAATTATATGTATGTGTGTGTACATATATATATATATATACACACACATATATAGATAGATAGATATCTAGATAGATAATATATATATATATATATATAGAGAGAGAGAGAGAGAGGTATAGGGTAAAATCTATCGAAAATGAAAAACTGAAGAACACCTAACCGTTTATTTGGACAGTAGTATGCACATCTGCATATAAGTAATTGAAGCTATTTTTTGGTTTTTGTGCATGCGTACGTGTGCATATTACGAATTACTTGTATGCACAAACGTATGTTGTCCATGTCCAAATGAATGGTTCCCAGGGTGTTGCTCAGTTTTTCATTCTTTGGCGGTTTTTCCAATGGACATGTGTATATAAATGATTCATCCAAAAATGTATGAAAGAGAATGCTGTGCTACAAATGAGTAACTTGACTCACATATGATGCCTTTTTTACTCAGAGTACCTGAAGAAATCAGAGGACAACAAAACCAAGAATGATAAGGAGGTAAACCAGGGTGTTTGTCTTTGCATTCAATTTTCTTCCCTACCATCTTTTCAGAATAAATAATCACCGAACGCATGTTCATTCGTAACTAAGATATTGGTTGCGATTTTAACTTCACAAGTCACAAGTTTTGAAGTAAAGAATGTAGAAAAATGGAGCAGTAAGCTACCCATCATGCTTCATCAAGATTCTCCAAATAACCTATGCTAATTGCTATGCTTCAATTGCAGAGACTAGACAGTTACTACAAGCGCAATTACAAGGACTACTTTGCGCTCGATGAAGGTGCACTGAGACAGAAGAAAGACCTTACAGAAACAGAGAAGAGTATTCTTGAGTGGCTTCAAGCTAACAAATAAAATGTACCATCTTCAAAACGATGTTGTTTCGATTCGATTTAGAAAAAGAATTATATGCTACTTGTGAGCAAGTTATCTGTTGCATTGCATTTTAGAACAAGATCTCCATTTACACATACCTTCTCTTTTCAACTTCTAACATCTACCCTCTGAAAAAAAGACTAACATTAGCATTATCACAACAAAATTCAAAGCCCGTATAACTAAAATCGATTATGGACCAACCTACACAAAAAAAAGCTCCAGGATTTCAAGTCATCTTTTCAAGAATCTGCTGTATCTGATCAGACACTATGTTTGCAACAATCTCAGGAGAGAATTTATCGATCATATCCTTACGAGCTTTCTCACCTTTACTCTTAGCTTCTTCCGGATTATTCATCACATGCCTCATTAAAAGCCTTAGCTTATCAACAGAAGGCTCTGCCCACAAATGCCCTTTGAATGGCCCATCAATAACTTCACTCATCCTATCGACAGCCAGCGGGTAGCTGTTCTCCGCGCTCAAATACTCTGTCGGTCCCGACCAGTTTGTCGCGATCACCGGCAGAGACATAGCCATCGCTTCCACAATAGGCCGGCCCCACCCTTCCCCTCTAGAAGGCAGAATAAAAGCATCGGCTGCCTTATAAAGCCGTGGAAAATCAACTTGAGCTATGTGGAAATCAATCACGTAGACCGAAGCCCAACCATCCACGGGCTTCTCCAATCCAGAATTCTCCACGAAATCCACAATCTTGTTCCCGAAATCCCTGTCGGAATGGTAAGGATTCGTTAACAAGTATAGATCCACATTATCAAGAGAACTGAATTCTTTGAGGTAAGATCTTAACAACACATCCCACCCTTTTCTATGCTCCCACTTGAACACACTCAAGAAAACAAACGGGATTCTCGAACTCGATCCCTTCAAACGCGAACCGAGCACCAAATTCCCTAACTCCGCAAGATTCAAAGGTTCGTACTTGATCGGATCAAAGAACTCCGTATCTACAGCCTGTATAACCTTCACAACCTTCGATGGATCAACCCCACTTTTCACAAAAGAAGACACATGGAACTCGGTCGGAACCCACACCATATCCATGGCATTACACCGCTTTACATGCTCCGGATTCACCCTATCCGTCTCGAACATCGTACGACCAATAGCGAATCCGCTGTTCGGCGGAGGGCACGGTACCGTTTGAAACAACGGAGGACTCCAAGCACCAGGCTCACTATGACAAACCACGATCGAATCCTCGGGTCTACATTCGGTTCCGTGGAGCTCGTAAGCTAATCTTTTCATCTCTAGAGGCAAACCATCCCAAAACCGAGCATTCTCGCCATCGCCGTGTTGCGAAATGCCTAATCTAACCCTAGGGTTTTTGTTGTGCTGATTGAGAGCTAATATGTAAGACCAAGCTTCAGAGCAGTATCCACCACCAGAAGCAAAAGGGGCCATCCATAGCAGACAGGGATTGGGGATCGAATTAGGGCTTGATGATACGAATTCGTTAGGGTTGAAGATTGGGGGATTAAACCGTAGGAATTTCGAAATTGGGGAAAAGATGGGGGATTTTAGGTATTGGGTTGTGATGTGATTTGTTTGTGGGATGGTGAATGAGATTGAGATTGCAATTAAGATAGCTAAAAGGGGAAACAAACAGGAGGGTTTGAAAATTGGAATCCGTGGTGGAATGCGATTTTGGGGGTTATTGGAATTCATAATATCAAATCAATACCTGCATAATTTGTTCTTCAGTGTAGTCTAGTATGTGTGTGTGTGTGTGTGTTTTGAGGGTTTTGTACGGGATAACAGTCTCAATTCCCAGGGTGTTTGGGATGCTTATCTGGTTATTTTCAAAACCTGTTTGGAAATGCTTATCTGTTTAGGTGGTGTTTGTTTATCTTTTTAACAGTTTTATTAAGAGGTAGCTTTTGAGATCATTGAGAGGTGAATTATGTATTGCTAAAAAAAATGGAATGTCTTTTAATGGTTATAAAATGCTTTGAATGATTATGTATCCTGGATGTCTCTTAACCATTCACCATTCAGAGTCGTGATTTCATACTCAACAATTATCAAACCAACATGTTTTATTTTACACCATATCATAAGAGTCTTTTAATCATTCTGACAACTTAATCATCTAGCACCAAAGTATCTAGCAACTGGTAAACAACTCCTTACTTTTGAAAAGTGTTGAGTGTTTTTTTAAATAACCCATAAAATAGCTTATTTGTTTATTTGCATTTTCCACCCGTAATAAATATTTTTACCCCCAACACTTAAAACTGTTTATCTACGATTTCAACACGTGATAAACAGATAATGGGAAAAAAAATAAACAATCACAAAGACCCCCTCAAATCAAACAGAATCTATTTAATAATGGATGTGTTGTGGTGATTTAAATTATGTAGAAGGTTTAATTTAGAAGATTGTTATTTACACCCCTACAAATGTCAGAATCAAGTCATTCTAACATGTAATGTTATGTGTATAAAGAAAGTAGGAATGTAATTAGCTTCTCCTTTAATTTAAAAGTAAGGCAAAACTGTTTTATTATAATTCAAAAAAAAAAAACAAATACCAAACGATATCATCAAAAATATTCAAATTCCAGCATGGAGATAATTAATGAAATTTAAAAATAAATAAAAAAGTCAGTCTAGAAAAATCAAATATTTGTCAAATTAATTAATTAATTAATTAGATGTTTCAGATTTAATAATGAAAAAAATATTATGATACACCTTTGAACTCATCCGTCAATCATATTTAATTTGGCTGATGAAAAAAATGAACAATTACTTTTATTCGAAATGAAATCGTTCTAGTCATTTTACATTCCAACAGTTTTTGTTGGCAACTGTAATCCAATCCTGCAAGTGCACATAATGTACAAATCACACTTTTAAACAGCATCCTCCATACAAGACTAGAGAATGGAACATGAGTTATACCATCATCAAACTACTACCAACTACATTTTCGAGTGGGTCCGCCCCAAGCTTGCTTCGATTGATCCATGTGGTTCATCCGTTGGCAGGTACACATCGTCTTCAAACTGTCAAATAAATCATCGACAAATGAACAATCAATGTTAGCTCCCTATATCGGTATATCAAATACTTACAGAAATCAAATTTAATCTCTGTTTTTCTTATCACACAAGTCTACCTTCACAATAACTGGATTGTCTTTGCTTGATAAATTCACCGGCAGAAAATGAATGTTGGGCATTTTCAACTTTATTGACGATATACCTGGAAACCTGAAATCAAATGCAACTCCAAATATCAGCATCTCAAGACCACATGAGAATTTGCATACTTGCTGATTCATGAATCGAATCAAGAATTGCTACTAAAAAAATTCAAGCAGGATTGTTTCCTTCATGAATCAGAAATGAATTGCATACTTGAAATGGCAAGCGTGTAATTATCGATTGTATGCATATAAAGGAAGGAGGAGAGACCTGTGAAGAACAGCTTTGGCCATGTAATAAAGAGTGGCCTGAACAGATGGGCTGTAGACGCCCTCTTTAGGAGGACCGAAAAAGGTGTTGACCAAAACATCCTTCACATACAAGTAAGTTTCAGTGAAGCGGAGTGGGGCCGTGCTAATACTTGATACAGAGTCAAAATGGTAGCTGCATTCAGAATCATCACCATCAGATGGCTAAGAAAAAATCTCAAGTGTTGTCTCCTTAAGAAAAGCTTTGTAAACCACTTTTAGCTCTTTCAATGCATAAAAAAAAAGTTACCTCCACGATGCAGAGACCTCTGTAGCAAGCATTCTCTCTCGGGTTTCAGGCAGTATCGTGTTTTTATCCCGTACAAAACCCTCAAAACCTGACTGTTATTTTAGACATTTCAAATATGGTCAACAAAGAATCATCAAAGCAACAAACAGAATTGACACATTTCTAATCTGTAACAAGTCTATTTGACAAGAGAGAGGAAGTAGTTTACTTTGGTTGTCTTCAGCAATGCCAATCCCTCAACACCAGAAGTCACCCCCAAAGCACCATTTTTCTTTACAAATACTTCGGTTGTATGTCTCTCAGATCCAAGTTTAAAACCTTACAAACATAAAGTCTATCAGTTTTCTTTGTATTATTGCCTGAAGTTTTAGACTCATTATATTCTGACAACTAATCATAGCTTAATGTCTAAAAGTCCTTTGATAAAAGACAAAATAAGAGGAATCTAGCGAACCAATATCAAAATTATCCACATTAATGACTAAAAATGCACAAAAGAAGTATGCATAAAATTGTTGTAAAAGGGAAATTTTGCATTTAACTTGGGAGAAAGGAGTACCAAATAAATAAATGAATAGAAGATGACCACAGATGGCCAAGTCAACAGAAAAGCAAAGTTCTTAGCCGCAGATTCTAAAATATGGATGTCAAAGTAAAGTTGGAAAGATCTTCTTTCAACTAATACTCCTTAAACCTCAAAAAAAAGGAGTCGAGTGTAGTATCTAGAAGCAATTCAAAAAATGATTTCTGGGACAATCTTGCACAAATTAACAAATGCCTATGTATGCACTTGTTAAAAAGATAACCAGAATTCTTTGTAGCATCAAACTTGTCTTCAAATTAAACTTACTATGGGGCAATGATTTGGGGACAAAAAAAGTTTATAAAGTGGATGCTTGTGGAATTGAGGAAATAACTTGTACAAGTGAAGCACAGAGCTTTCTAACCATGATTATGGGGTTGACCATCTATGCTGATACGCTCCCATGGCTTTTCGACTATCTTGATGATCGCAGTCGTAACCTACAAAACAAGCCAAATAGATTTTCCCGAGAACAAAAGAGTTATTATGGGTGACTAATCAGTAACTAATTAATCAACTATGATGAATTCTACTTTGTGCTGAGTAAGAAATTAGTGCTGCATTGAATCTTGATATGTTTCTTTTATCCATAAATTACTTCATGATCATTACCTGATATATCTACACTCACCCCTTTCTTGGGCTTATGAACTGAGTTTGTTGACATGGTTTGAAAACCAAAAAAACAATCACAACAAGACATGCTATAGGGACAATTATGCATCCATGACTAGGATTCTAGATACATATATCTCAAACTAGCCAAACTGAAACTTCAAAAAACCAAAAGAATGATTTTTGTAATGATCACTGACATGCAAAAAGAAAACTTTTGACTGAAACTTTAACAAAAGTACAAAATCTTGCTTATATTCTGTGAAAGATTATATCACAGGAGGGAAGTTCCAGCACTTATTCCGGTATAATCAGCAGATCAAGTATCAAAGACCTTACTTGGAACTAAGTTTACCTGTGCATAGAATGATGTAAAGTGCTTGGCAAGTAGAATTGCAAATTCCTCCACAGAAACTTGTTCTGAACACTCCTTTGCCTTCACATACACCTGCAATAACAGTTCAACATTACATGCAGAAGTGTAAATGTAGGAAGATCGATCAGCAACATTATGTTGGTAATTTTAGTATCATCAATCATTTTGGCGTACTTGTGATTTACTTGAGATAGATAAAGGTGACAAGGCTAACAAAACGTGATTCAGGAGGTGATAGATGCAAACACACTCACTGACGTTGCGTCTATCACCTTAGATCGCCATAAGGCGGGGTCTAGAGGGCCACACCCCCTTGCAGGGTCCAAGGCGGAGTGAAATTTACCTAAACTTGATGAAATTTACCAAAATGTTAAAAAAAAAAAAAAAAAAACCTTCTTGGAATTGTTCCTAAAGTTAGTGAAATTTACTTGAGTGTTGATCCAAGCCTTTTGACTTAAAGCCTTTAAACCTTCTGGTCAGAGGTCCTCGGTTCACTCAGCCTAAAAGAGGTGGCATTTGACATAAGGCGATACCAACTGGGGCTAGCCTGGTTGGTAGAGGGGTCACCCTCTTGGAGTAGAAGTCCCAAGTTTGAACCTGTGCAAAGGCGTTACTAATCTAACTAAGGTGTTTACTAACGACTAATAAGCTGCCGTTCAAAAACATTTGACATAAGGCGTTAAGATTAACCGCCACAATTTGCCGATCTCTTATAGATCCATAATAAGAGCTTTATATGGTATTTTAAATATGGGGCAGATGTGATCATAGCTGCTGTATCCATTCTAGTAGGTATTGGAATCCATTAAAGCCCCCTATACCACTTGCGGTAGCGATCGGAATCGAGATCCGACATCATCATCATTCTTTATAAAGTTAAAACACTCAAAAAATCCTTACCGCCAAAAAAGTAGATCGTGGGCTAAAAGGATCAAACCATATGGTAACAATAATAAGATCCAATTAAAAAAGAAAAAGAAAGAGCAGATAACGTACGGTGTTTTTCATGGTATCGGTTGCGACGATGTCGGAATTATCGGCGTTAACATAGGCGGGAAGAACATCGGAGAGGAGATTGACGCTGACGTTCCATTCGACGAAGAAGTGAGGGCCGTCTTTTCCGTGTCTCCAGACTCTGCCAACTCTCACGCGCTCCTTTCCATGCCTCTGCTCGAATTTCAGTCCATCGATCTGGTCTTTCGCCGCCATGGAGTATGTATGATTGTATGATCCGATGAAGCTTAAATTATTAAGCAATTGTATTCCCGATTGAGCCCACAGAAATGAGAAACCTTGTTGTCCCAAAACCACGAATAGGAAATAAGAGAGCTCCACTTCCGCCCAATCTCTTCTTTGCTGTCATTATATTTTGGAGTAACTTAACAAAATTTGTCTACGTGGATTTCTCAAAATTTTGGGTGGGGTCCTTCAATTATATGGGGTCCTTCAGTTAGTTGGGCCTGAAATGTTAATTTTAGCAAATTAGGTAACTTTTCTTTTAATTAAACTAAATTGATATTTATTTAGGTTGTTTTTTAATATAACTAATGTAGACCAACTAATCATGGAGAAAAGATTGACCAAGAAAAATGTGATGGACATAAAATGGGTAAAAAGGAAAGGGAAGTAACATGTGATTATATATAATTGGGCGTTCAAATAAATATTATTAGTGTGGTTTACTTTTGTTATGTATTAAATCTTTGATCTAACTGGAATTTATGTGCTTGATTTGTAATAAAATGGCCTTGGTCAATGACCGTGCAGCAATGTGGGATTAAGAATCGTGTCATTGGGTGGCCCTTAAGAAGATTTTGAACAATGTGTTTCTTTCTAACCAAAAGGACAGATACTAGTGTATCAAAGGGTCTAGTGTATCTTTGGTAGCTTCCGTGCGCATATTAATCAACTCCATAACAACGATGTCCAATCAGTCCTCACGAAATGGAATCCACTCATTCCTTTACAGGTCAGCGTCATGGCGTGGCATTCTTGAGCAAGCTCCCAACTAGGGATAATTTGGATAAACGAGGATTCGACATCCAATCCCTCATATGCCCGAATTGAGATCAGTAAAGAGAATTGACGAATAATTTATGTTATAAAAAAGTGTTTGTTGATACTGGTAATGGTCATTGTTTTTTTTCTGCATAAAAGAATTTGTACAAGATACACATCCTATTAAACAAACGGAATTCAACAAAGGCGGAATGCCCTTTGTTAAAAGGTCTTCCATTAAACCAACGACGATGCAAAATAAAAAAACTACTAGACTGGTTTTATAATTACGAAATAGTATAGGGACTGTTTTTGCAATTTTCCCTAACCAGAGAGATTGACGATATCAAAAGGAAAGATCATCTTCATCTTCGTTGAAATTTCTCAGGAGAATACCTTCACAACCGAAAGGATCAGAGATATCTCGTTGACTTCTACTTTCTTCTTCTCGTACGCAATCTACATCTATCGAATTAGGGTTTAACATCCAAAAACAAACCCTAAAATCAGCAAAATTAGTTTGAAGTAGAAGAGCGATGAGGAGAGTGTTCGGTTTAAGAAGGATAAAGAACCGCCCCCTTCCATTAATGACGCTTCCGATCGGGTACTCTTTCTCTTTATCTTTCTCGATTCTTTCAATTCGATGTGTTCCATATCATGGATGTATTTAATTTGATCAATGATCGTTGTATATATGGGGATATTGTGATGGTTACTAAATTGTGTCCACTATTCTATTCCATTAGCCTATGAATTGTTTTCATGACTGATTAAGACTTCAATTTGGATGTCAATGTGTTTATAGATTCAATTATGGGAATCCTAATCAGTAACTAGGTAGGGTTGGAAGATAGGACTAAAAAATCCTAAATTCTCAGTGAAACCCTAATTTACAATAGTTTTTATCCATGTAAACTCATATCATATGCAATTGACATGCTATTTTGGGTAATAGTGGTCCTCATACATTGGGATGAGGTATGGTATGAATTGATTGCATATGAAGCTTATACTTTTTCTTTAAAGAAATTTATTTGTGCTACAATATGCTTATGGATGAACCAAAGGTGATTGTCCTTTAAGACTTTAGAATGACTCCCTTATGCATGATTGCATGAATCAATACATATATCTTATTGCTACACAGAGATACAAAATTGGATAATAGAAATCTAATGTGGCTTAGGGGCTGTGTGGTTGGTTTTCCATTAAGGCCTGTGTGGATAAAGTTGTTTGTATGGATTAACCTCTCTGTATAAACTGGGAAGGTTTTATCATAGATGGAAAGCAACATGTTTTTTAACTGGGAGGGACAAGTTTGGAAAAAACTTGGCTTTCTGCATAAAGCTCCCTCCTTAAAGCTTACTGAACAAGTTGCTTTCTATATCATTAAGCTCCTAACAAGCAGTCAAGTATAGGTTACCAAATATGTAGCAAGTCTCATTAAGCTAATTAAGCTGCTAACAAACAGGGCCTTAGAGCTGAAAACCTTCTCCATCGCAATTGGAAAGTTAAAAAAACAATCCTAGTATCCTAACTGTATCCTCTACTCCATGAGGAGCCTCACTCATTCTTTTATTCTATCCATGGCCTCCTCTAGTTGCCTGGAATGTCCGTCTAAAGCTCCATTCAGTGGTTGGATTTTATGTGACAGATTCTCAGCTGTACTCATTGTTGTGAATTATGATATAACCTTAAGGAGATAATGTTCTTATATATGTGTTGGGAAACCTCTTTTTTGTACTTTGCATGGTTAAGATGAGAAATAAGAAAAGATAAGAGGGCAGATGGAGACATGATAACTGAATTGCTCGAATTTAGTGTTGAACAAAATAATAACAGGATTTTCGGAGATATTTGAGAAGCCAGTTATTGATGCCCACATTCTTTCCCAACAAGAATCAGCATACCTTTCCAACTCCATAAGCAATGTTGTGTTGGGAACACCATAGCTTACAGATTTATTGGGAATGGAGAGATTGCAACATGATATTCTATTTATTGTATGAGACAGTAAATCAAGAAAACCTACTGATGTTACGTTAGTGGTAAAATGATGTTCCTTGATGTAGCTGTTGTTTGACTTCCACCTCTAGCTATGATCATAAAAGTTCATAAGTAGATCTGAGGTATTATCTACATTAGGGGCTTCTTATATAGTTGTATATCTAAACAGTTCTGCAATTCTTTTATTGCTGATCCATTAACAATCTCAAGATCTTATTCTTTGATAGACAAGTATTATTTCTTTTTTGCTTGAATTATCAACAACATGGGTGCCTGATTAGTTTTGTTTAACTTTCTTTAGATCAACAAAAGAGGAGAAACGGTGGATGAGAAGATCAAACGGCTCGATGGGGAACTTGCTCGATATAAAGAACAGATCAAGAAAACCAGACCTGGTCCTGCTCAAGAAGCTGTGAAAGCTCGAGCAATGAGAGTTCTCAAGCAAAAAAGAATGTAGGCTACTTCATGGTCTTACAACTATGTGATCTTTTATGACAGTAGATCTATGTTTACATAATATTCTTTTTTCATAACTGACAAACTAGTTTTTTTTTATCTCAAGAAAATGATAATGAGGAAAACTTGAGAACTACATATCCTTTTTGGAAATATATATATATATATGTATACACTTTAGAGTTGAAGTTCTCTTATGATTTATGAGGGACCTTCATGGGAACAACAAGGAACAATTATGTCTGTGTCACCATGTGTACGTATTTGCTTGTATAAATTAACCTACAACCTTCAATTATTCTTGGCAGGTATGAAGGACAACGTGACATGCTGTACAATCAAACATTCAACCTAGATCAAGTTGCTTTTGCTTCAGAGGGGATTAAAGATGCTCAGCAAACAGTACGTTTTGCAATTATCAACTATTTGTTGTTACTAGTTTTGAAAATTCATCTTTAAATTGTGCTTTACTGAACAACCTTTCTCTTATCTATGGTTCTTGGTGGGTTTTACTCGGTTTGGTTTGGTTTGGTTTTGTTATCTGCAAAGCAACCACTTGAGATGGATGTACTTGAAGAAATTTCAATTTTGTGTCAACCAGATGAAGTTGCTTTATGACTTATATTTATTGGGACTCATGAATTTTGTATCTTCCAGATGACAGCTCTGAAATCAGCAAACAAAGAGTTGAAAGGAATGATGAAGACCGTGAAGATTCAAGATATTGATGTTAGTTGTATAATTTATTTTATTTATCTGGTGCCAACTTTTCTTGGGTAAAATCTAATTGTTAGCAACACCATTTAATCTGTTAATCTATAGAGTCTGCAAGATGAAATGATGGACATGATGGATATTAGCAATGAAATACAAGAATCTCTTGGTAGAAGTTACAGTGTGCCAGATGACATCGATGAAGATGATCTCATGGGTGGTAAGCGGCAAACGTTCATCTTTCTTCAATGAACTTGGATTTTTTTGTATAATTTAAACTTATGATTGAATAACTCCATGGTTATGGCTCACAATACAGAACTTGATGCTCTGGAAGCTGACATGGGGCAGGAAACTGAAAGTGAAGGGGTGCCTTCATATCTCCAACCTGACATCGAACCCGAAGAGCTCAACTTGCCTTCAGCTCCAAGCGGACATGCTGGCAGAGTTAACAATCAGGTGCCTCCAAAATACTTATCCTCTGTTGGTCATATTATTACTCCCTGACCTATGCAAATTCTAGTATTTGACTGCTTACATAATTAAGGCAAGTTTTTGACTATTTGCTAAATGCCTTAAATATGCCACACGATAAATGGTTCTAGACCCAATTTAATACAGACCAGTTCTATAACGACAACGTGAAACTTTCACACGGGAATGTTACAATCTTCATGGGACATTTCAAAATGGAAACTTTTATGGTTTCCATGGATCTTAGGGAGTAATAAGGATGGAGCTTATACTTTTTTACGTTCTAATCAATGTTTTTAAAACCGGACCGGTCATCAAACCGGTTGTCCTACTGGTTCACTGGTTTAACCAGTCGGGCCGGTCGAACCGTTTTAAAGAACCGGATAACGTCATAATTATTTATAAAAAAAACACTTGCAACATCAAAATTACTTAAATACAACATTTGAAAAGTACGTCATCTTCATCATTGTTTTCATTTTCTAGAATACCAAATATAAAAAGACGTAACAAAAATATTAAAACATAGGATACTAATATATTAAAAGTACGTCATATAACTATGTTTAGGAAAATATTAACCTTGCATTTAGGAATTAGATGAAAAAAAGGGGAAAAAAGAAAAAAAAAAACGGTTTTAAAGCGGTTCAAAACGGTCCAGTTTAGCGGTTCAACCTCCCGGTTCAAACGGCTCTCACGGGTCCAATGTCCAACGGTTTGACCGGGTTCCCGGTCAAGCCGGTTGAACCGGCCGGTCCGGTCCGGTTCGGTTTTCAAAACCATGGTTCTAATGTTAAAGTTTGTTGCTGTATTTACAGGCTGTGGATGAACTTGGTTTACCTACTGTCCCAAATGCATCACTTCGCAATTAAGTGGGAGGTGTGGGCTTATCATTCGTTTGTTCGTCATATGGGTTAATAACGGAACCACCACTTTTTACCACCTGTAAACAATAGTGTGCATAATCTGAATATGGTCAATGTTTACTTGCTGTCTTTTAGGAAATTATGTATATGGTTTTGTTGACACTTACCAAATAATTGATGCTTTATTCATATATATGCCTTTGGATCAATTTCTTATGCTGTGAAAATTACCATCACCGGTAAAAATGATCTTAGTCAAGTGACTTTAACTGTTTGACCTTCAGACAGCTCTAGCTGTTGGACTTGCCAAACTCAAAGCAGGCCAAGTACTGGTTAATGGTTTTGGACCTGAGCAATTTGTGGTATAAACCGGACCCGGTTCAATCCTTTGTGCAACGGTGATTGTATGCCATGTGGTCGGTTGAGCCAGTTTAATGCATGTGTGAACGTACCACCACGTAGTAATGATTCCAGGCTTTCATGTGGTTATAAGTCCATAAGTAGGATGTATCCTCCCGTGTCTTTTCTAACATAGCAATTTGGTCGTCTTTCTTAACCTATAATTTGGTCGCCTTTTAATGGCTCACATGCCCAATAGTGCCAATCTCAAATAGCGATCAACGGTGATTTGAGAATGACACCATTGCGCATGATACCATCCAAATATGACCACGTTGATAGGCTATATAATAGAAAGGTGGTTAGAGGATCTCTGAAAAGAATTCTTTATAATTTTCTTAAAATAAAGAACTAAAAGTTAAAATCTAAAAAGATTATATTTTACATTAATATAGATTCTCAATTTTAAAGATTGATATAGCATATTACTAAAATATTTTTATAAATCTATCATCTTAATATACTTTTAGAAAAATTTATATAAAAAATAATAATTCAATCTTTTAGGCGAGTTTGAATAAAAAGTCAATCTCTTTCTCTAAAATTGCAGTTTTTCTAGCTCTTTTTATTTTAAAAAAAAAGTATCTAGATTAAGACGGAAAATAAAAGCATAATTTTAGGCCTCGTTTGGCTTGAAGGAAATAGGAGTCATCAATTGACATGTTAAATCTTAGTTTTTGAATGGGAACTCCAACATTTTGGGGCCTAGATTTACCTGTGTCGAGGCCCAAATAAATATAGCCCAACTTTGGAATCAAATGTTGCGATATTATTTCAAAATTTTGTTAATTAAAAACAAACATGACTATTTAATCTTTTTTTCACTTTGTTATCTTAAACATTTTTGTTGTTTTGATTTGTAAGATTTTTAACATGACTAGTTACATGACGTGACATGAAATTTGATATTTTATAACTCACATTAGATGCTATGTAGTTTTAGCACGGGTCTACAGGGTCTCTAAAAAGATTGGGATGACCTTGTAAGAATGGAATGGATTTGAGAGAATTTGGAAAGTTAAAAGATTAGGATGATCATTCCGATTCCTTGTTTGGTTTGTAGGATTGTCTAGATTTGATGTTCTAGGATTCCTTTGAAATCCCTTAGAGCAACACCAATGGGTATGGGCCGGCAAAAGCACCAAATTTGCCGGCCATTAGTTTCAACCGCCCTCTATTTCACTAAACTTTTTACGGGCCATGAAATGAGATTGAGAAGATAACACCAAATTTGGTGCATACTATTCACCCCGCGTAAAATGTTTTTTTTTTCCCAAACATGACAAATTTATAGCATTTTTAATATTATTAAATATACTTTGATGTTTATAATATAAATAAAAGTGAGATGGCCCACCAGTTTGTTGTTTTTTAGTGTGATTGGATTTCAAATTATATTTGGTGTCTAAGGGACCCACCAATTTTAGTGTTTTAGTGTGTTTTTTTGGTGTTATGATTGGAGTTGGTCTTAAACATAAGATCTTGAAATCTCAAGTAGGTGGCTAGGATTTTAAGGGATTTCGTAGTATTTATATATAATAATGTTTTAAAATATTAAAAAATATTTGGCTTTTAATAATAAGGCACTCAGTAGTGTAACCCACAATCCCCACAAAGCCGAGCTGCCACATCAGTTTTACTTTTACCCACAAGCTCTCATTATTAAATGGGGAGGGCCGGTCAAAGTCACCTTTATTGACCGGATAAATAGCTGGGATTCGTCTTTTTTTTTTTAGATAAGGTTCACCTGGGTTTGCCCAGACTACATCCTTGGTAATTTTTACCGAGAGCTAAAGCATGCTCCCCTGGGATTAATACTCAGTGGCCCCTGGTTGCTCACCCCCGGATTCGAACTTGGGTGGGTTTTTCTCCAACACCAAGCCTTAACCGGTAGGCTGCCCCATTGGGGTTGATTCGTCTTTATGTTCACAACCAAAATTGAGTTCACATTTGAATTTTCCTCTATATGTATTTCAATAAAAAAGAAAGGAAGAACAAGAGTGAGAGAGGGAGCGGGCATAAGAGCCCTTGCTGAAAGCCCAAGCTACCCGGTCGAATGTGCGGCCCCAAACCGCAAAACGATACTCATAATCTAAGTTAAATAACAAGTAATTTGATTATTTTATTATCTCTTATAGGAATAAAAATTACAAACCATTTCAAATCATGCACACAGAATTCTAAACCTTCACTGATTCAAATCCCTCTATAAAATCTGATACATTCCCTTTTTCATTTCGAAAACTAAATAAAAATCCTTATTTTACGGATTTATCATCATATTCATATGGAAGTCTGGGATGATGAGCGTAGCCATGTGGTATAGCACGTGATCGTCCTACAAATGTGGAAAGTGCGCCTTTATTCCCATTGGCCCCTTTCTCATTCGCAGATTTGGTAATTAATTCAAACCATTAAATCGTTTATCTAATGAAAACAATTTAATATAAGCTAGTACGTACCCAAAAAAAAAATCCCAAAGTACAACAAATGAAAATATTCTTGTACTTATATTTCAATTAATATGAAATACATAAATTTAGTTTTTTTCCTAAAGTATGCTTAGTTTTTTATGATAATGGCCACCAAATTTGATATTTTTGATGTTTGTTTTTTTGTGTGAAGGAAAACGCCAAAGAAGAGAAAAACATTTCTCGTGTCATCGAATCTTTTAAGTGAGAAAGAAAAGTAAAGAAGACGTATAAAAATTTAACAACAAATAAAAAGTTATATATAAAATCTACAACTTGTTATAAAATAAATAAATAAATATTCACACTTTTTTTCCTACTCTCCTATTAAAAAGACATGAAACTTTGTTCTTTTTCGCTTTCCTTTCCTTTCCATTGGACATGCTGTTGGCGGTGTTTCCCTATATATATATAGATAGATAGATAGATAGATAGATAGATATATACACACACTATATATACACTATATATATAGATATATATTCCTAGAAGCAGAAGCCGATTCGTGAGAGTGAGTAATCAAAGTGGAGTAACGACACTTTGATCACCGGCGATCGTCTATTTTCCGGCAATTCATTCATTCTGCTCAAGTTTGTTTTCAGTCTCTCTATCTCAACTCAACTGCCTTTTTTTGGTTACTTATATCATCTTTTTATTCATTCTAATTTCAAATACTAAAATCTAGGGTCCTAGTGGCAAACCTAAACTAGTTTTCATTAATTCTTTCATCAAACCTGAGTTAAAAATGGTTATAGATTTTGATGTTTAACGCCAATATTTCTTTCTTCTTTTCATATTTGGTGTTCATTATCTTGAAAAAGTTTTCACATCATCTTGATGTACCAACACCATAGGTTTTTTGATAATTAATGGTGATATATATATATATACACACACACACACATAGGGGTGGTTTAAATACAAAGCACTTTTTGGTTGTGAACGTAAGGACAACCGAGAGCGCGTCACGTGTCACTCTGAATTTTCGGCGAATTAGTGTTATTCATACTGAATAACGCTTTATCAACGCTTTATTCAGTCTGAATAAAGCGTTATTCAGTATGAATAACACTAAGTCGCCGAAAATTCAGACGACACGCGCGACTTGTAACCAAAAAGTCCGCGACTTAGTGTTATTCAGTCTGAATAACGCGTTATTCAGACTGAATAACACTAAAGTCGCGGGACAAATCGCACATGTCAGAAATTTTTTTTGCCACGTGTCGCACTCTGGGCTGTCCTCACGTTCACAACCAAAAAGTGGTTTGTATTTGATCTTTCCTCTATATATATATAGCGGTGAGTTCAAATGTGAACCACTTTTTGGTTGTGAACATGAGGACAGCCGGGAGTGCGACACGTGGCGGATGACTAGGCGCCACGTCAGGTCCACGGTCCACGGCGGATGACTAGGCGCGATTCATGGGAGGGCACTGAATTAAAGGGGGAGACCACACTCAAAGTCGCCTTTATTGACTAGTCTCCGTCATGTGTCGCGCTCTCGGCTGTCCTCACGTTCACAGCCAAAAAGTGGTTCACATTTGAACTTTCCTCTATATATATATATATATATATTATCTAGCTTTTTGATGTAGCATGGGTTGGATTGGAGTCCACAAGATGATATTCTTACAAAACTTAATTGGTGTTAGCCTCAAGCGATAGGAATTGATAGTAGCATCCAACAAAGTTGAGAATATATGAATACTGTAGACCTTTATGGATGGATGGTGGTGTCTGTTTCACTTTGTCAATCAGCAATACAACCAAAAAAAATTGCAACTTTTGAGAACCAGGTCCACATGCTATGTTTTTAGATAGAAAACACCAATGGAGATGTGTAATGATGATGTTTGTTTTCTTGATATTTTGTTACCAAACATGTGGGTTCTGAAAACCCCATGTGGCCACTAGCTTGTACAAGTTGACCAAATGTTGAGTCCAAATCTGATAGTTAGTTTATTATCAACTGGAGAGAGTTTCTATAGTTTGTTTATTAACAACTGGAGATAGTTTCTATAGTTTGCTTCTAAATCTGGTCTATTGGAATAATCTGCACAGTGAGATAGAAGGAACCAAGGTGAAGTTTTTGCAATGACCACCACGGGGTCTAGTGATCTCCCTCTTGTTGCCCAAAGGTGACCGAATATGAACCACTTTGAAAGCTCTAATTTGCGTTTCTAACGCTTCTCTATTCATGTTCATAGTGATAATTATATGCCTCATGGTCACGGGTACTTATATTTACTTCATCTTTCAGATTGTTAGGGAAAGTTGCTTTGGTAACAGGCGGTGCTACGGGTATCGGAGAGTGTATCGTGCGCCTTTTTCATAAACATGGTGCAAAAGTTTGTATAGTGGACATTGAAGACGACCGTGGCCACCAATTGTGTCAAACACTTGGTGACACCACCTGTTTCATTCATGGTGATGTGACCATTGAAGATGATGTTAGTCGTGCAGTTGACTTCTCGGTCGCTAATTTTGGCACGCTTGATATCATGGTCAACAATGCTGGGGTTGGAGGGCCACCTTGTCCTGATATCCGTGAATTTGATATATCAACATTCGAAAAGGTGTTTGATATAAATGTTAAGGGCACCTTTCTCGGAATGAAACATGCAGCCCGGATAATGATCCCGCTGAAGAAGGGTTCGGTTGTTTCTCTATGTAGTGTTGCAAGTGCGTTAGGCGGGCTGGGCCCACATGCGTACACCGGGTCCAAGCATGCCGTGTTGGGTCTCACCAAGAGCGTAGCTGCTGAACTCGGACAGCATGGGATTCGTGTGAACTGCGTTTCACCTTATGCGGTTTTGACGAACCTGGCATTGGCGCATCTGCCCGAGGATGAACGGACCGAGGATGCCAAGGCGGGTTTCCGTGATTTTGTTGGGAAGAATGCTAACTTGCAGGGGGTGGATTTGGTGACGGAGGATGTAGCGAATGCTGTACTCTTCTTAGCGAGTGATGAGGCAAGGTATATAAGTGGGGACAACCTGTTTGTCGATGGTGGTTTCACGTCTACTAATCACTCGCTCAGGGTGTTCCGGTGATGGTTTGTAGTAAACATGTTTGTTGTAATAATAGCCTAGATTTACTGAAACAAATGGTCATATAATCTAGGATCTTTGCTGATTTTAATTGAATTAAAGTTCAAAAAACACCATAATATGATGAATATAAAACCACACCTGTTCCTGTTTAATGATTTTAAGATTTTTTTTCACTTGTTGGGAAAGTGGGATATCTCAAAAAGGGTCCTTTAATAACCCTTTTTGTTTCTTTTTGCAACAACAATAGATGCTCTAAATCTTGTTTGTTTTCAACAACTGGGATATCTCAGACATTGTAATACATAGGTTGTTTTTAACTGGACGTATTACAACCTAGAGACGAGTTCAAATATCCACGAGTTTCTGAATTTCAAAAGGAGACATAAACTGTGCTTCTTCCTAGAATATTGTATGCTTGCTGCAACTTAACTGCCCGTTATCTGCAGAAAATCATTACCTTTACCTGGGGAGGTTTCTTCTAATGCTTGCTACCAAAAGTCTTCAGTTAATATGAAGCTTGCCCATGTCGATCATATGCCAACTAGGTTCTACACGCAACTTCCCAGCATCACCGCTTGAATTTGATCTAAAATGTGTTCGCACCTTGCTGCTGCCATTGCGCCCACCAAGTTTTAACCCCTCAGCTTCATTTCTCATACACTGGTATTGGCCTGTAATCAACATTCATAATCTTTTGTACATCAAAAAGATGGTAACTGATCCTAAAAACAGAAAATTGTCTCCCACACACCGACCAAGCCTATTCTTTTTTTAACCGAGTTTTATATTTTATACCAAACACATCAAGGTTCTATGTATAATAAAAAGAATTAATATGAAGCTGAAATCAATGCAAGTCACGTATATAATGGTCACTGTCACCAAATGCAGTGCTGTCATGAATTTATGCAACTATTTTCCACAATATGACCTTTTAAAGGTAGAAACGTGGGCGCTATTACTTCCACATATTTGGTACTCATCATAACTCTTTGACGATTAAAAACTACAAAGGATTATATTGGGACGGCTACACTCGAGAGGATGACACAGGTTGTAACATCAGTGTGATTATCTTTCAGTCATAATCAGTTGTTGCTAAACGCAATAGGATCAGGGATGAACTTACGTTCCATGACAAACTTTTCCTGCTGCAGCCTGGCCAACTGCTGCTTTAGTTGCTTGTTCTCCAGAGACAAATAAATACGCTTCTCTACCAGAGAATCAACTCTAACAGCCAATTCTGACACGATATTCTGCATCATGAGGCGTACAGTTTATTAGATAAATATAAATAACACTTAAAGTAGTTAGTACAGGATTTTAGAAGAAACTAAATCCCAAATGGTGGCAAGAGCTGAGATTCAGCAAGTAGATCACATGTTCCATTATAACAAGAGAAAGAAAGCAGAAGTAATTGTTAAGTGTCTATTGATTGAACACATGAATAGGTTTGGACATGCAGAAATGCTTCTCAACAGAGTGTGTTTGAACAAACTTCTCTTGGTGTGACAGATTCTTGTAACAATTTTTAATTTGACAAAATACAATTATCAAAGATCATTGGATTAAAGAATGGTCGAGAGAGTAGCAGTAAAAGCAATAAAGTGGATGTAGGGAAACTTGACTTTTTGATTATACCAACACAAGTTGGGTGAGGGAAGGCCCTAGGGTGTTTGATTATAACAACGTAAGAAAGATGAAAGTAGGTAAAAGCTCTAGGGTTTGATAGTATTCCTATAAATGTTCAGAGAACCCCTGAGGTAGGTGTAGTTTTGCTATCTAAGATTATTGGATGCCTAATGAATGGAGAGCAAGCAACCAATATATAACGAATGAGGCACCTTGTCCACGAATCAAGCTTATGAGCCATATAAAGAAACTATGGGAGCAGATAATTAAGCTAATATAGAGTGGATTGCCACTTAGAAGAAACATTAAACCATGTCCCAAAGTCCTGATTTTATGCTCAACAATTACCAAACCACCATTCATTCTTCTTCTATTTGAGGAAACCTGAATATGACAAAGTAAAGGATGTATTTCTGCTAATAAATTTTATATCTTCTCCACACATGGTTTATCCTAACTATGAATTAGGTGTCTCTGCCTTTTAATTTGTTCATCTAGGTAAAATTATTGAGAGGCATATTTGTTGCTTCCGAAGGCAATTAGTTAACCATACAAGCATTTGATTACTAAACTACAGAAGTACCAACATATCTTACTTTTGTTATCCACTTATCCCTACTTAGCGGGAAGCAGGACCAGACAGGCTGATAAATAAAGGAACTTGGAGTGACAGTAAATTATTAGAAGTATTACTTGACTTTTCCTACTTGTCTTACCTGAAAATTTTCAACAGTTCTTTCAAGTTCTGCAATATACTGGAGTTTACGTACTCGTGACCGTTGAGCATTGTGCCTGAAAAGAATCAGTACCACAATTTAGTTTAGCAGTATACATAGTTCTAAGATGATAAAAGGAAAATCTTAACCAACATCAAAATGGCTGGAAATATAAGATACAAAATGATGGACTAGTAACGAAAGTTGTACAAGATTTACAGACATAAACTGAGTCTTAACATCCAAAAGCAACAAAGGCTTAGAGCTTCAGAGCTGAACAAGTGTAACTTATAAATATGCATGATCAAAATATATTATAGAATGATTAAAAATCATTTCAAGTCGAACCCGTTATAAAGAAAAAGTACTCAGACCCATATACAAGCAGTGTAAAATTCAGAAAAGAGTTTGGCTAGAAACACTTTTAGTGATGCCTTTGCTTAAACTTACAAGCATACAAGTACGATGAGATGCTCATGCAAGATCCTTAAGTCCTACGGGCCATTCTTTACCCAGGTACATTAACACATGAGACACTTGTGATTTTTCGGGTCATTGAGGATGGTCTGTGGAAGCTTCTTGGGGGTTCTCTGGGCCATTATTGGTACCTTGTGGAGCGGAGAGTTTTCTCCTGATGGTAGAGGTTATTAGTTGAGTTTAATTCCAGTTCAAGGTTGGAGTTTTGGGGTGATGGCAATAATGGTTCAAGGATGAATACCCATGACCAACTATTTGAGATTTTGTCTAGATTGAACTTTGTAATCTTCATTAGAGCCTAAAACTCATTTCATTGTGGGTGCAAATCCTAAAACCCAGATAAAACCAAGTGTGGTTTCTCAGCTTCAAACTAGAGCTATGAACCTCCATTTACATATAGTAGATGGGGTTAAAACACATGAGCCTGCTAAAATAACGTGGTTATCAACTTTAAACATAAAATGCATAAAACAAAGGCAGAAACAGTAAGTTATACCTCTATGGGACTAAGAACCCTAAGCATGAGAACATAAATATATTCTAATAAGGGGAACATAAATCCATTCAAGTACAGCCAAGAAGTATGTTTATATCTTGAACCAAAATGAACTGCGCAAGGGGTAGATAAAGATGGATCGGGTAATTCAACTAAAAACCCATATTATATGATTCAGGGTAGACATATAAGTATATAACATGGACCTCAAGTAATAAGAGACCTATATTATATAACTCCAACTAGATGAACAAGCATGAAGTTTCTGAACTCAACAATAAAAGTGGATTTGAAGCTCAGACAAGTTGACCTACTTATACAAGTATAGCACCATTTTTAACACTTGACAAAAGAAACATATGTTAGCAGTTCAAATTTAATGCTTTCTTGATTAGTTTCATTATTGTAAATGTATTTACCAAATAATTTTCTTTGCAATACTCCTAAGGTCTAAAATTAGTCAATTTCCACATAAAAGCATATACAGACTCTGAACCAAAGCCAGCACTATCTTACAGAGTGAGAGGCCAGATATGGAGACAACAGGTCCTAACACCCAAAGCCAGATAAGGTGCAATGGTCTAACTAAAAAGTAAAAAATATAAAGTTTTCACATATTACATCTAAAATCACCAATTATATCATCTTATATTCATGATAAAGACTAAAAATCATATATATAAATGATAAACGATCCAGACAACAAGATACAAATGTATAGTGAGTGCAACAAGGAGAAGGCTGACTTGATGAGGAGCTCCTATGGTGATTTCATTTCTACACCAAAAGCAACTCTCCTTCACAAACCCATAATCTTTTACATGGTTCTTGATATCTTTTTATATTTTTGTTTAAATAGGAGCCATAGTTGTCATCTTTATATCATCTAGACGCATTAGATCCTCACCCAAAATAGTCAAGAGACATAGACTCACAACACCTGTTGCCAAGGCGCTCACCCAACATGAATTCAACAATTTTGCATTCACTTAAACAGAGAAAAAAGGTTCACAAGGTTGTGCTCTTCTATAAAATATAATATTGGAAGTCCACTAGTATAAGGTCAAGGACTAGGCCGTTTTCATGATAAATAACAATAATAAGAGATATCACGTGCCCTGCAATGGCATAAATCAACTTGTTAGGACAATCATGTAAAAGAATTTGCAGTGTGTGTTTCAGTTTAGAACCTAACCTTTTAAATGGCTTAGCCTCAATATTGAATTCCCCAGCTGAACCACAAGTATCTTGTACTGAATCAAGTTGTGGAAAGCCCGAAACGAAAAGATCTTTATCAACATATTGCACAGGACCATGAGAAGCATATTCTGATAAAGCTGAGACTATAGGATTCTCTTGAATTGATACTTTCTCCTTGCTCCGAGGTGAGTTAGGACCATATATACAAGCAGACTCCAATGCAGTAGCAGCAGTACATGCATCTGCAGGACATGCATTTTATCAACTGTTTGTGTGTTCAGACTCCGCAACTCAGCAAGGCCATCCAAGACAGTTCCAGAATCGCTAGCTGCACGACGATGAGATTTTTGTTTGAAACCTGGATCCCAATCACCCAACAGATCATCTAGCCACGCTGGCTGCTCCTCCAAGACAAAACTTCCTGATACAGATTTCTGGAGACGCAAATTGGACTTCTCATCTTTGCAGGTGATTGACGACAAAGGATCACAATTTAGGGAACTCGTCCTCGAAATTGGACAGCGAGGCGGAAGTTGAGGTTGTCTCGACATGGTGAACTACTATAACGTAGGAAGCCAAACCCAAGTCTGTCACCCTCACAACCTGCATAACACATACTGTCAAATAAGAAAGAATAACCAATTGCCAATAGGATACAACCAACCAAAAAGAAACCATAAAAGAGAAATAAGAACCGTTTAAATAACATGGTTCACATCTGTTCCAAAAGATTTATGTTAAGAAGTTACATTTATTGCTGCACGTGCAATTGAACACCCAACGACAGTCATAAGAAAAACATATTCAACGACTTATTTTTCAACACCTCGTGATGTTTTAAAATAGTAGACATCTTCAACAACTTACAGAAAACAGATTGAGCAAGGTTCAGAAATTGCTGCTTCTCAACCCTTTCACCGATAAATGTAAATATTACATAGCAAAAACATTGGTAGATGTAAATACGATACAGCAAAAGCATACTTCCTTCAACGACCAAAATTACAATATCTGGCTAGCATTTCTATGAGCTATTTGTTCTATTAAGATATTTTTGCACTTATTCTTCTAGATACATGCACTAAGTTTGAAATGACATAGTCATTACCAAAATAACCCATGAAAACACTTCAATTAGACGGAACAAAGAAGCTCACAGTAGCATACCATAAGCTATAGTGCAATTTCCATAGAACGAAGGGAGTCAAAAAAATCAACCCGTGTCGGTACCTTAAAACCTAGTTCTTCGTCTACTAACTCAAGAACCGAGAAAGAACAACAATCAGCAATCAACATCTCTCTCTTTTCCAAAACCAGAAACACATACAATAGTTTCACTCTCTAATGACCTCAGCCTTAGCAAATGCATAGTTGATATAAAAAATTTCATGTATAACTGCAAAGTTTGACCATAGTCAGCAATTTTTTTCCTTAAAACATTCTAATTCCTTGATGATTTTGAATAAAGAACTCGTTTGACCTCAAAATTTAAAGCACAAGCATACACACACATACAATCAGCTTATAAAGAACGTAGTCTTAACTATCTCAAAACCTAGGCGATTACTTCATAGTGAAAATGTAAATATAAACAGCAATCAACCATGAATAGATGCAGAATACCCCCAAACACATCAAAACCCCAGCACACCAAAACCAAATGTAGCTGAAAACATCAAAATTAGTAGAAAATTTTATCAACACAGACCTAACTTTCCAAATTCTGGAAACAATCAGAACCATAAATAGCAAAAACATCAAGAAGAAGAAGAAGCAATCAAAGTGTTCATCATCATGCAATTGGAAAAAAACCAGTAACAGATAGGAGAGTAAAGACTAACAATGTGTTAAAAGAAACAAAGGAATTTTTACCTCTTTTTTTTCTGCCCGATTTTCGAGAGAGAAGAGAATATATATACTATATATATATATATTATATGTATATATGGAGATACGATGCGTAGAGTGTGAAGCATATATGATATCTCTTTTTCTTCCAGCTGAGCGAAAGCCGTCACGCTTTGCCTCTTTACACGTTGCCTCAGTGACGCCTTTTGTCCAAGTGGTTTCTTTATTTTTATGCTTAACACCATTTCTTGTTTTCAAACGTGATTTTAAATTATTTTCTCTACTCATGCGTTTTTTTTAATTAGTTATATTTTTATTGCTGATTTTTTGTACTTGGTTTGTTTTTTATTGTTACGGATTTTAAGACGTGGTTGACCTTTTATTGATAAAAATAAACAAATATGGTGTTCCTAATCCTAGTAGAGTGACCGTTGCTAGAGATCTTATCGGTTGTTTTGTGAATAGAGGATTAAGAGGGTGTTTGGGATTGCTTTTTAAGTTCAAAAGTGTTTTTTATCAAAAGTGTTTATTGACTTATGGTGGTGAAAAAAATGAGTTTTTAGAATGGTGTTTGGATTAGCTTATTGAGATAGTGTGAGATGGTGAATGAGATAAGTCAATAAGTCAGGTTTTTGTAACTTATGAAAACTTTATTTTGCTTCCTTCTCCAAATGGAGTTTTGTATTTGTCAAACAGGCTTGCTAAAAAGTCTTTTCTAAACCCAATCCCAAACACCCTCTAAATTGAAGAAAGAGTTAACAAAGGTTGAAAAAAATATTCAACAACTAATTGGAGTCGGAGATGTCCAACAAAGGATTAATATGCTTGTAATAACTAATAACTTTGTCAGTATATTTTTTGTATTATTTATTTGTCAACTTTATTAACACCTATAACTCGTCAACCCAACACTTTTGTAATTGGGTTGAGTTGTAAAAATGAGTCGTTGGGTTGAGTTGGGCTATACTTTTAAACGAGTCATATTGGGCTGTGAATTTGCAAATTGTTGTATGGGCTAAGGGGCTGTTTGTTTACCTCTTAATGGTGCTATTAAGAGGTAGCCTCTTAATCGTACAGAGGAATATCTTGTTTGGCAAAAAAAAAAATAAAGCCTCTTAATGGTTACAATTACCTCTGAGCGATTCTTCACCCAACCCTACACAAAATGGTTCAGAGGTGTTATTTCCCCACAAATGCCCTTCATCCATCGTCTCCTTCATCCATCTCATGGTTTCTTCTCATCTCCACAGAAGATATGTGTACAATATCGCTTTCTTCACATGTCAATCCATCTTTCTCCTTGGTTATCTAGGTAAATCAACATCGATTTCTTCTTTGTATACCGATTATAGTTTCTATGTGTGGTTTTGTTCAACATGGATCTGGGTAAAAATCGATTTCTTCTTGGTTGTTGTTCGATTTATGTTTTCAATTTATGTTTCTGCTCGATTTCTCCATGGTTACTGTTCGATTTATGTTTCTGCTCGATTTCTTCATAGTTGAGGTTCGATTTCTGTTTATGCTCGATTTTTTCATGGTTGCTGTCTTATTTCTGTTTCTGCTTGATTTCTGTTTCTATTTTTGGTTTTTATCATCTGGCATTGTTGTTCGAATTTATGATATCGATTTTGGGTTTTAGAAAGGAAAGTGGATTTGGGTTTTAGATAGTCAAAGAGATAATTTTGATTTTTTTACCTCACCTTGGATTTTCTTCAACTTTGGGTTTGTTCGAATTGTTCTGACAATCGATTTGGAGATGAGATGGTTTGGTTTGGAGATGAGATGGTGAGATGGTGGAGATAAGATGGAAGATGATGATGCAGGTGAAACACAAATGGATTTTTATCTCAAACAAACAGGCCCCTGTTTTTGTTGTTAAAAATGGATAGTTTATGTTGAATTTTTATGGGGTCAATCATAGGGTTAAAATGGTCATTTGTTGTTATTCAGAGTTTTCATTCAGAACAGATACCAAACAATCATATTTCATTCTGTACTACATCATACAGAGCCTCTCAACCATTCTGACCTCTCAACCATTCAGCATTGAATCATTCAGCAACTGCCAAACAACCCCTAAGTTGTAAAAATGTCGAAAATTGCCCTAACTCAACCCACATGCGCCCCTAGGAGATATCATCCAAGTCCACCAATTGTTGCAACCCAACACACCCCCTCACTAGAGGCTAGATGAATACATATTCTCATAAAGTATAGAGTTCTCAAGAGAAATAAACATAGGATATAATCTTTAACGTAGCTATTAAAGGGAAAACATATATGTCCCACCATATATTTAGAATATACGATCCAAACCAAATTAAACTTAAGTTAATAATGTTTGTTATTATTATCAACTATATTAGTTTTCTTGATCACCAAACTATGTTTTCATTTGCAAATCAATTATTCATTGACCTTAAAAACCTATTGAAAAATATCTCATATAAAATATAAACTTTGATAAGAAAAAAATAGACTATGGTATAACTTTTTGATAACAATATCAAAAAAAATATATAAGACCATTGGTAGCGCAACCCACAATTCCGCAAAGCCCGAGCTTCTACATTAGCTTTACCCACAACACACAATATATATATATATATATATATAAAGAGATAAGAAGTGTGAGAGAGGAAGAATAATTGGGCCGAGTGGGTTGGGAAAGCCCGCTATGAAGCCCACCCAAGGGCATAACACAACCCAAGCGAACCGCATCACATGCTGTAGTAAGCCTGAAGGCACTACCACAGCTTAATACCATTTGTACTGTATACCAATCATATGATAATAATCATGTACCATGTGTTATTTCGCTTAATAGGTGTTGGAGTAAATTAGTTTTTCCATACAAGGTTTGTTATAATATACGAATTTTATTATTATTGTTTTAGAATTATAGTGTTTATTTATGTGATTTATATATTGTTTATGTTTTTCCCCCAATAATAATTATTACTTTTAAAAACGATAAATAAAATAACAGTAAATTTTAACCATACAAACAAAGAAAACAATTAAATTTAACTCGTAAAAACAAAAATAATAATAAATGATAAACAAAAAAAATGGATATCATAATTTCAATGGATTAAAAATATAAAGCTTGAGATAGAAAATATTAATTAGCACTTACACAAAAACTAATTAGTATTTTAGCCACTATTCTAAAAAAGTTGTTATATAGTCGACGTGACACGTCATGGCTTCAAAGCATGTATCTAACACCTTGTTAGTTCGTAATATGCTATGGCCTACTACGTCTTAATGCAATATTTGAATTTTCTCTATATTTTTATGATTTTATTTGTTAGTTTTAATATATAATCTAATTTTAATTTGCTTATTACTATTAACTCATTAAATGATAATAGAAAACAGATACTCTTATATACAATATTTTATATGAACTAGAAATTTAACTCTATAACTCACCTCTTGAAGATGTCATGTCTTCGTCATGGATCCTAAAACTTGAGACTTGATCTTGTCACCACATCACGTTTTACTTCATTTAGAGGAGAAAACTAAATATACCAATTGATTTGCTATCTACACCAAACAGGTGAATTGCTTCTCTTATACACATCAACATCAAAAACACATTTTATATTCTCAATGCATTCGCCTTAATTTCTGATGCATTCTCACCCTTATTAAAATGGTGCATTTAGCATCCCCATTTAAAATCTTGATTTAAATAGACTTATATGCAATTATCAAATCAAATCAAACAGCATAAAATAAAATAAAACAAAACAACATCATTAACACGATTTCATATTAAACCTTTGTTATTTATTTAAAGATTTTGTTTCATATTTGACCAAGACCAAAATAATAGGGACGGTGGAGATTGCTTGATAGAAAAAGAGCACGCAGATGGAAGCACACGGAGCATTCTAGAGCCTTCTTTTACTATCGGTTTTATCACGATCAAAACGATCTGGACCGTCCATTATCGTTTCCTCAAATAATATCATACACCCCCACCCCCCAAATTCCAAACCCTCTCTCTTTCGCCGAACACACACAGCCGAGTCAAGTCTTCCTTCCCCTTTCGATCTACTTCGCAGGTACGCATCCATGGCTATACATACAGATTTCTATATCTATCTATCTGTTTATATGTTTTACGCTATCGATTGTTAGGTTTTGATCTGATTGTGTTTCTGTGTTTAGATTTGTAATTTAATATCGAAGATCGAATAAGAAGAAGAAGAAGAAGAAGAGGATGTTTGGAAGAGCACCGAAGAAGAGCGATAACACTAAGTACTATGAGATCCTTGGAGTCCCGAAGAATGCGTCACAGGACGATCTAAAGAAGGCTTATAGGAAAGCTGCCATTAAGAATCATCCGGATAAAGGTGGAGATCCTGAGAAGGTACTACTGTTTAGCCCTAATTTTTTTAAATTTGATTGTACGGTTTAGGTTTAGGTCATGCACTGATTGCTTTTTGTGTGTGTGTGTGTGTGTTGTTGAGTTTTTGGATGTAATTGGATATGATTTACTGTGAGGTTTGTTGCTTGATGGTGGTGGTGGAAGTTAATTTGGTAACTGGATGAAATTCAGTATCAATGATTCGTGTAATTTAGATAACTAACACGATAATTAGTAAGTTTGCTAATGCTTATATGAACTTAAGGTACATGGCTACATATGACTGGTCAAATAATGATTATATAAAATTGAATCATCAAGCAATTCAGCTACTATCGTGGATGAGTTGTTGATCATAATGGATAAGGTGTTTTGAATTTTTGATGATGATGATAAGTTTCATTTATTTAGGTTTTAGTTAATTTTTAATGCTATGCACCCTCGATTCATATGATATATAGTATCATACTTAAATAGCTCTTAATTGAGAAGGGGTAACTACTTGTCTAACAATGTTGCTGTTTTACTGAAATAAAATAGAAGAAACTAGAGGTGGTTGTTGAACCTGCATCTTAGCTCAATTATTTTACAGGATCCCTTTTTTAGATTATGCAAGGTTTGATCACTTTTGGGCATATGATGCTTTGTAATGTGACATGTATGCTTTGAATTTGATTCTGATATCAAGCTGCTAGGATTATGACTTTGAGTATTGAATTGGACAACTACATTTAAATTGCAACCCTGTTTATCTCTCCACTATTTACAAAAATGAAAACAACTGAGCTCTTGTGAAATCTTTAACGAATATGAAAAAC
The DNA here is from genome assembly GCA_030169165.1 of Centaurea solstitialis. Lineage (NCBI taxonomy): Eukaryota > Viridiplantae > Streptophyta > Magnoliopsida > Asterales > Asteraceae > Centaurea > Centaurea solstitialis. Next base: position 9,080,350 of record CM058046.1, read on the forward strand.
GATATTTTGAACAAACTTCTCTTGCTTGGAGTCTTGTGTGATCTAAGAAAGTTAGTTTTGGCCCCGATGCTAATGTTGTAAAATGTACTTGTGTGTATGGATGAAGGATGTGTTATTTCTCATATAGTGGACATCAATATCTTTATGAACTTTGTATTTATTATTTGTGATATGGTGTCTATCTTTTAGTTTAAAGAGCTGGCCCAAGCATATGAGGTACTGAGTGATCCAGAGAAGCGTGAGATATATGATCAGTATGGTGAAGATGCCTTAAAGGAAGGAATGGGTGGTGGAGGAGGTGGCCATGACCCCTTTGACATCTTCCAATCCTTTTTCGGTGGCAATCCATTTGGAGGTAATCATGCATTGCCTAGAAATCGTTCTATACCAGCTTTCAAGTTGCTGGGGGTGTGTTTATTTTTGGAATCGCTTAAATTATTTTGTATCCAGGTGGTGGCGGTAGCAGCAGGGGCCGAAGGCAACGAAGGGGAGAAGATGTCATTCACCCTCTAAAAGTGTCTCTCGAGGATCTATATAATGGAACTTCTAAAAAACTGTCGCTTTCACGGAATGTAATATGCTCCAAGTGTAAGGGGTGAGTGCTCACTTCCTTTGTTATTATTGGTGTATTCTTGTTACTTTGTATTTCATTAGACTAACTGAAGTTGCAATTTTGCAGCAAGGGATCAAAGTCAGGTGCTTCAATGAAATGTGCTGGCTGTCAAGGTTCTGGGATGAAAGTTTCTATCAGGCATCTTGGGCCATCTATGATCCAGCAAATGCAGCATCCTTGCAATGAATGCAAAGGTACTGGAGAGACCATCAATGATAAGGATCGCTGCCCACAATGCAAGGGTGAGAAAGTGGTGCAAGAGAAGAAGGTGCTTGAAGTCCATGTAGAGAAGGGCATGCAGAATGGGCAGAAGATCACATTCCCTGGAGAGGCTGATGAAGCTGTAAGCTTATCAATACTTTCTATTTGTGCTAGTTTGGACTTTGGATAGATAAATTTTATCTCAAATTACTTTGTCTGTGTTTGCAGCCTGACACAGTTACTGGTGATATCGTATTTGTCTTGCAACAAAAGGAGCACCCTAAGTTTAAGCGAAAGGGTGATGACATATTTGTTGAACACACATTGAGCTTAACTGAGGCACTCTGTGGGTTCCAGTTTATTTTGACCCATTTGGATAGTAGACAGCTTCTGATCAAATCTCAACCTGGAGAAGTTGTTAAGCCTGGTAATTACCCATCCTTGAGTTGAATTGGTTAATCAATTTTTGCGCTTGCAAACATTTTGAAAATGTTATTCTTAATTGACTGGAAAACTTTTGGGAGAGCGCTGTTCGAAAATTAAGAGTTAACACCTGTTAGCCACCTTGTATTATTGCTTTAGCCACATGATATTACTTTCTGTTGCAAATTTTGATTACAAAGCTCTTTGGTTAATTTTTTTGTAGATCAATTCAAGGCCATAAACGATGAAGGAATGCCCATGTATCAGAGGCCATTTATGAGGGGGAAGTTGTACATCCACTTCACTGTGGAATTCCCCGACTCATTGTCCCCAGAGCAGTGCAAGGCACTGGAGGGTGTGCTGCCAGCTAGGCCTTCAATGCAGATGACAGACATGGAGCTGGACGAATGCGAAGAGACAACTCTGCATGATGTCAACATTGAAGAGGAGATGCGAAGGAAGCAGCAAGCAGCCCAAGAAGCCTACGATGAAGATGAAGATATGCACGGTGGAGCACAAAGGGTTCAATGTGCACAACAATGATTGAAGAAAGCATGGGTTGCTCGTCTATAGGTGGGGTCTTGGCAAGACAATAATATTATATATCAGCTGTAATTTTGTTTTCTTATACTATCTACTTCTACAACTAGTACTATGTGAAATCGTCTCGTCTGTTTTGTGATGAACCTTTTGAAGATGTATGGATGATATTTACTCATTTGAAGCTGGTCTTGAGAGCTTTAGGTCTTTGTTGCTTGTTTGAAATTAAGAACATTTTCTTGATATTATTTAATAAGTGATATAACTTGGGTTCTTGTTGGCTATTGTTAATTTAATACTTTGGTGCATGTTGGAATCATAATCATTTTTCTGCCTAGTATTTGTGTGTTATAGTTGATTTTCTTGTGTTGGCTCGTATCATATCTTTGCTATGAAATCCTTCTTTTGGGGTAGAGTCAACAAATGTATGTTATGGTGAAATGGTGATAGAGTCGACAAATGTATGAAATCCTTCTTATGGGATAGCATTTCTATAGCATACGAACTATTAGTGAAAGTGACATGTCTGTTCCATAAAATGTATAAAATATATAGGGGATAATTTCATGTATGCCCTTAATAAGATTCAAAATATCATATTTGCCCAACTTAAGTTGCAAATATCATGTATACCCTTATTAACTTATCAAAATATCAAATTTACCCAAATGGCTATTTTAATTAATTTTTAATCATTTTTAATTATAAAAAACATTCAAATGACTATTATACCCCCCTTTAATAAGACTTAAAATATCATATTTGCCCAACTTAAATTACAAATATCATATATACCCTTAATAACCTATCAAAATATCATATTTACCCAAATGATTATTTTAATCAATTTTAATATTAAAAACACTAAATTTAATTTTAATTTTAAACACTTTGCTTATTCGTTTATTTTATCATCCATTCAAACGTTTTTTTATCATCATTTTTAAACACTTTGCTTATTCATATTTACCCAACCTTTTTTTATCATCAAATTCACTTAGCGGCTGTAGAAAAATGACATTATCCAAATGCTTGTTCTTTTTTTATATCATCAAATTCACTTAGCGGCCGTAGAAATATGCCATTACCCAAATGCTTATTCTTTTTTTATATCATCAAATTCAAACCTCTTTTTTTTAATTGCCAAAACTTTTTTTTTATATCATCATCAAATTTACCCAAATGCCATTCTGAGTTTCCATGATGGAAAAGAAGATGATGTCCGTATAATGTTAATATATTTTATTGGATAATTCTTCTACCATGTTGTAGTGGGTTTTTGTTGGTATTGATTTTGTTTTTAAACCACTATTTGTAGCCTATGTTTTTTGTTTGAGGTTTTATTATATCCATGGTTTAGTGGTTAATAAAAAGGTTTGGAAATTAAAAAAAAAGAGGTTTGCTTAGTGAATTTGGTGATAAAAAAAGGTTGAGTAAATATAAACAAGCAAAGTGTTTCAAAACGATGATAAAAAAATGTTTGAATGGATGATAAAATAAATGAATAAGCAAAGTGTTTAAAATTAAAATTAAATTTAGTGTTTTTAATATTAAAATTGATTAAAATAATCATTTGGGTAAATATGATATTTTGATAGGTTATTAAGGGTATATATGATATTTGTAATTTAAGTTGGGCAAATATGATATTTTAAGTCTTATTAGAGGGGGTATAATAGTCATTTGAATGTTTTTTATAATTAAAAATCAATTAAAATAGTTATTTGGGTAAATTTGATATTTTGATAAGTTAATAAGGGTATACATGATATTTGCAACTTAAGTTGGGCAAATATGATATTTTGAGTCTTATTAAGGGCATACATGAAATTATCCCAAATATATAATACATGCATGATACAATAGAACTAAAGTCCCAAATCAAAGTGGCCAAGTGGGTATCAGCATTGTGTATTGGTGTACACTAACCGAAAATTTCCAAAACCTCAACTATCAGACCATCCACAGCGGTCCGTCAAGGACTTCGGCAAGGAGCCGTTGCCGAGCGGCAACCTCGCAACACCGCCGAGGTCCTTCAGCATGGACAAAAAACGGCATGGCCATGCCGACTCCTTAGACTACCCCACCCTACCCTCTCTCTCCTTTCTCTCTATCTCCCTCTTTTTTTTTTAATTATTTAAATTGGCATGATTGTGGTTGAATTGGTAATGATTGGTAAGATAGTGGAAAACTGATGTGGCGACTGGTACCATTGGCAAGCGTCATGACCACTGTGGATGGTCTTATGTTGAACTGATATTTTTTTTCCCACATAAGGCCTTTTTGTGGCATAGGCGCTTGAACCATCAACCTTTCACTGTCATATTAGCTTTTCACTTTTCTACCTTCATACCTTCAAATGCCGTACCACTATTACCAACATTTCATACCCTCGTACCCTTACCTTTTCTTTTTTATTATTTTAAATATAATATATGTAGAGAGAGAAAAAGAGCGGGTTGGGACGGGTTCATGAACCCTTCATCGAACCCGTGGCTTGAACCCACTAGGGGCATACCACATATCCGTTGAAGATTTCCCCCCAACCCACCTGTGTACCCGTTTGCAGTACACTTGGCCTAATACGGTTATCAAAGATTCCGTGTCAACAAATGTCTAATGCCTACTTGTTTCAGCAGATATGTAATGCCTACTTCTATCGTTGCTTAGTTGTTTTGCCATTTGATGACTATTTGATCAAGTTCCTTCAATGAAGTGCACATTTAACATGCTCTCTGCTAGCTGGTATCATATTGATCCTTTTAAATGACCTCATCCTCTATTATTTTGATCATTCTCTTTTGTATTTATATTTATTTTGCTTTTTCATCCCAAATATGTGATGGGTGTGATGGTCGTCCATCCTTTAAGGTTTGATGCTTACTTCACATATTTAAGTGAACAATCCATTTCACAAAACTGATGTTATAACAAAAAAGAAGAGCAAGTTAATTAAGTTGATTCATACTTTAATTTTCCTGTTTAGAAAAAAAATAACATGCGCTACCTATTTAGAAAAAAAAAAACAAAAAAACCAAAAACAAAATGCGACTTGTGATGATGAACGTTTTCACATAAAAACTGCCTCTCTATTTGCAATAACCGCCATCTTCATTTGGTATTCTCATGGCTGCACAAATGCATTCTTTCCTTCCGTGGTTCCGGCGGCCAACGGTGGCGCACCGTCATCATAGTCACTGGTTCTCCGTAGTAGTTATTCTAACGCTGTTAACGGCAGCCGTCAGTGGTAAGAAACACATCGTTGGAGGGTCAATTTGGTCCATCCCTCCCAGCAATAACTTCTATAATAACTGGTCCTCTGCTCAGTCTTTCCATCCCGGTGACCTTCTCTGTACGTACACAATCCTTTCTTCTTCCAATTGCCTGCTTCTTATATATACATCAAACTTCACTTCAACTTGAAAACCTTAATTGCAGATTTTGACTTTGAATCACAAATGTACAATGTGCTGCAAGTAGCGTATCACCAGTACGCACGTTGCGAAGCCGAATATTGGGAGGAGATTTACAAAGAAGGCCCAGCGTTGGTCTCTTTGACAAGAGAAGGTGAGGCTTATTTCATATGCGATATGTTCAATTACTGTTCGTTGGGGTTAAAGATGACCGTAGATGTCACCCGATCTCCTGCTCCACCGCAACCGTAGTTGATCTTTTCCGGCGACCGTTTTTTAGTACAATCTAACTGATGTTAGTTATGATTCATCGTTTTAATTTGCAATGGGGGTTTACTGTTAAAATTAACCATCTTTTTTGGTATTATATATCCTGTAAGCCTCTGTGTTTCCAAATATTAAAAGAGACAATCTTGAATAGCTTTGGTTCGTTTGAAGAGAATCTTTTCTATGATCAGATACGAATCATGTCATACATGAGAACTGGATTTTTTGCACTCGATAGTTTCAACTAATTCTTTTTCTTACATAAAACCATTCACATATCGTAAATGCAGGTGTCTAGATAACATATATTTTATATGGATTCATTTGGTTCTTTTGATTTTCGCTCGAACTGGATGATGAAAAATTATCATGTGTGATAGTTATCTTGATTTAATATGAAACAAAATTAGTCTTATTATTTGCTAATTAAATGCATATCTAACTAGTAAATTTTTTTTCTTATATATGTTGTTTTTTAGTGTATGATTTAATTAAAAACTAATTCAAGGTTATTTTTGGATATGACTCAAATATACACATAGCTTAGCAAAAGTATTTGCTATTATTAGATAACTAGAATATACCAAATATGGATAAAGATTAATCGTTTAGATAGCGAGTACCGAGAAAATAAAAAATAAAATATGATATAAAATTGTCGAAGAAATATTAATACTTATTGGCATGAGTCGCATGACCCTAAACGATAAAATATTTGTATTTAAAAAAAATATCATTTAATTATTAAAAACAAATTTTTGTAAAATACAAAGAACAAAGTTGGAGTCACCAACTTAAAAATTGCATATTTAGTCATAAAAAATGTGTCCTTTCGTTAAACAATTCTAAACACAAAAAGCTTACGTTTTATACAAGTTGTCCACTGGTTATACACATTGGAATCTTATAATATTATATGTTGCTGCCCAACAAAAAACAAAATATTATAATTGCCAAATGATTTAGAACAATCTGAATGGGAAGAACGAACTCGATTTTTTGTATATTATCACAATAAACCATAAATAAACTATATTCCTCATGTATCAAGCCGTTCAGAATCGATATAAGTGAGTTGTTTACGCAATATTAAATCATGGTATAATCTTTAAAAGAGTAATGTTTTATTTTGATAATATAAATTATATTATTTAAACATACTACAATATCACCACACAATAAAAAAAGAAAAAACACAACATAGTCAACCACTAGACCTTATTGGTGGACACCATTTAGGTAATTAATATATCTTTCTAGCATTTAGAAAGGGATGTTTATCACACACATTTTGGACAAAAGGTTGAAACTGGCAACTTTGACCGGTTCACAATCGTCTGTTAATTCCGTAATATGAAGGCTTTAAACCTCAAAACCATTCGATTTTGGACATACACTACTCCTATCCATTACCAACTGAGCTACGTGCAATTGGTATATATAAGAATGCATCGATCGAGGGTCCATCGTAACAAACTCTATTACCATAATTAACCATTACAAATGATGTTCGATTGATCTATATACAACTCAAAATAAACATACTTCTAATCAAATCATTACCAAATTAATATATAAGCTACATACATATATATTTATTTATGTGTACAATCTAAGTATATGGTATTAATTAAGTTTCACTTACACGTTTTGTTGATGGTGAATAATGAGCCTAAGTCAACTCCGGCGAGTTCCGGCACACCGGGCAAGTAGGATGAACCTTCAACCACTTATCCACACACTTCCGATGAAACAAGTGGTCGCATTTCGGCAATAACCGGACGACGTCCGCTGGTTTATAATCGGCCAAACAAATAGCGCAACCGGAGCCACGATTAACGACTAATTCAGAGTAAAGAAAGGTAGGGAAAGTGGAGAGGATGTGATCGTCGAGACCTTCGTGGAGTATTCTTGTACAGTTGTCGTCATCGGAGTCGTAGTCGGAGGTGGGCGGTGGCTGTGGTGGTTGAGAGCTCATCCTACGTTTGCAGACGTAAGAAGTGTAGCAGATGGCGAGTACGAAGAATATGACGATGAAGGAGAATACGAGATCGTAGCCGATTCCATGGGTGTTTTCGGTGTCGATGGCGGTGGTGGTGGTGGAGGAGGATGGTTCTCCGGCGTCCACTGTGGCGTTCATATTCCGGGTTCTCGACTCTTGCGAGAAAGTGAGAGTTGATCGAATGAAGCTTTCATTACTTTTGTAGTTTTATTTTATCGATTATAAAAGAATCTATTTGTTTTTGAAAGAGAATAAAATATAAAAATGACAAAACTTGGTTCGAGGGTGATAGCTTTATTTATATATATTAACACATATGAAATGTAACAACATATGGAAGTGAGAATTGGTTCCAATAAGAAATTGAGGTTGAGGTTAATCTAAGAAGTAAGTATCAATACTCTATGCACGTTAAGATGAGATGTACCAAATTAAATCTTTTTTAAAGCTCATTCATAACATGATATAAGATTAAAAGAGATCAAAGGTTGAAATATGCTTATCACAATTAACTCAACTTTTCATACAAACTTCACCAGATCACAATTCCCTTCTAAAGCCGATTCATGGCAGGACATGATATTAAAAGAGATCAAGGGTTAAAATCTGGATAGTTGTTTGTTCCAACCATCGCGTAAGCCCATACAGAGGATGATAGGATGGTTCGCTTGAAGAGAATCTTTTCTAAAATCAAATATGAATCATGTCATACAGGAGAACTGAATTTTTTGGACTCGATAGTTTCAACTAATTCTTCTTCTTACATAAAACCATTTACATATCGTAAATGCAGGTGGCTAGATAACGTATATTTTAGGGAAAAGTCTAAAAAAACCCAACGAACTATTCCATTTTGAATGGTTAAGTCCCTAAACAATTTTTTTGAACAAAAAAATCATTAAACTTTTCCATTTTGAATGATTAAGTCACTAAACTATTCTTTTGAATGAAAAAACCATTAAACTTTTTTTGTTTTGAATGATTAAGTCATCGAACAATTTATTTTCGATAAATAAACCATTATACTTTTAAAAATAAGTTACTTACCTCCTTTTAATAAAAATAAAAAAATTAAATGCAACCGACTATGAAGGTTTTAAAGGTAAAATATAACTATGTTAGTTTAGGTTAAACAAACATAAGTAGCAAATTTCTAAAAATTCAATGATTTATTTTGTTGAAAAAATGTTTAGGGACTTAATCATACAAAATAAAAAAGTTTAATGGTTTTTTCATTCAAAAAAATAGTTTAGTGACTTAATCATTCAAAATGAGAAAGTTTAATGGTTTTTTTGTTCAAAAAAATTGTTTAGGGACTTAACCATTCAAAATGGAATAGTTCGTTGGGTTTTTTTGGACTTTTCCCTATATTTTATATGGATTCATTTGGTTCTTTTGATTCTTGCTCGATCCGGATGATGAAAAATTATCATGTCCGGTAGTTATTTTGATTTAATATGAAACAAAATTAGTCTTATTTTGTGCTAACTAAATGGATATCTAACTAGTAAATTTCTTTTCTTATATATATTGGCATCTTTTTTAGTGTATGATTTAATTAAAAACTTATTCAAGGTTATTTTCCAAATGACTCAAATATACACATAGCTTAGCAAAAGTATTTGCTATTATTAGATAACTAGAATATACCAAATATGGATAAAGATTAATCATTTAGATAGCGAGTACTGAGAAAATAAAAAATAAAATATGATATAAAATTGTCGAAAGAAATATTAATACTTATTGGCATGAGTGGCATGACCCTAAACGATAAAATATTTGTATTTAAAACAATATCATTTAATTATCAAAAACAAACTTTTTGTAAAATACAAAGCACAAAGTTGGAGTCACCAACTTAAAAATCGCATATTTAGACATGAAAAATATGTCCTTTCGTTAAACAATTCTAAAAACAAAAGCTTACGTTTGGTACAAGTTGTCCACTGGTTATACACATTGGAATCTTACGAGGGAAGTCCATTTGGAAACCAAAAAAAGAGTAAAGACTTACAAACCGATGGTTTTTTGGTTTAAATCAACGAAAACTCTTCGTAAAGTTATTTATTATGATGCAAATGTTTCATATAATTTATTTTTTGATGAAATTGTTTCATATTTTGGTGTTTTTTATATAAAAATGAAAAGGTTTCATACATTTTTCTATGCTTATGAAATTGTTCTATGTATTTTCTTTAATCTTATGAAACCTTGTTATTTTTACAGAAAAGAACATCAAAAAATGAATTATATGAAATATTTGCATCATATTAAACAACTCTACGAAAAGTTTTCGTTAATTTAAGCTATGCAACCATGAGTTTCTACGGTTTTTACTCTTTTTTTGGTTTCTAAATGAACTTGACTCTTTATAATACATATACTTAATATTATATGTTGCTGCCCAACAGAAAACAAAATATTATAATTGCCAAATGATTTAGAACAACCTGAATTGGGAAGAACAACCTCGATTTTTTGTATATTCTCACAATAAACCATAAATAAACTATATTCCTCATGTATCAAGCCGTTCAGGATCGATATACGTGAGTTGCTTACGAAATATATAATTTTTAAAAGAGTAAAGTTTTATTTAAATAATATTAATTATATTATTAATACATATTACAACACAATAAAAAAAAACATAACATAGTCAACCACTAGACCTTATTGGTGGACACCATTTTGGTAATTAATATATCTTTCTAGCATTTAGAAAGGGGCATTTAGAAAGGGATGTTTAGTGCTATTACCCCTTCCTACTACTTTATTAAGCATATTTTGAACAATAGGTTGATATCGGTAACCTTGATCGGTCCAAAATCGTCCGTCAATTTTATAATGTGGAGGCATATCTGACTCATTTAACGGTTGTGACGATGGAAACTTTCCAGGCTTCGAAACTAGGACCATTCGATTTTGGTCAAAGACTACTCCACCCATTACCAACTAACCTATGCACCATTGTCACTTTATCATGCACATTGTTTCATGCTTCCTCTCCTTTGGACCTTGCCTATTTTCTCACATACATCCATACCCCATATGAATCTAGAAAGTTAACCAACTGGGCTAGCTCACTTGGCCACCAAGGGAAACCTTGGGGGGTTTTGCCCTTGTAGGTCTCAAGTTCGAGCCTTGCAAGGGATTTTTTCTCAGGAGAATTATGGTGTTGGAAAGGGAGACGATTGTGGGCCGCCAGGTTACCTTAGAGATCTTTACTTTTTTTTTTTCTTCTTCTCTATTTTACTATAAATTTAAGCATTGTATCCGAGGAAAAGAAATCCAAAATCCCTAAAATCTCTATTTGAGAGTAGCTAGGGGTAGGCTAAACAGATTCATTAGAATTGCTTAACACATTCTTACACGTTAAATCCTTTTCATACATAATATATGGTTATTTTTCACGTTTTCAATGTTCCGTTTAACTCGATTTTGACATATACAAGAATGCTTCGAGGGTCCACCGTAACAAACTCTAGTACCATAATTAACCATTACAAATAATCTTCAATTAATCTATATATACAACTCAAAATAAACAGACTTTTAATGAAATCATTACCAAATAAACTATTAATAAGCTAGCATACATACATATTTATTTATGTGTACAATCTAAGTATATGGTATTAAGTTTCACTTACACGTTTTCGTTGATGATCAATAACGAGTCAAGTCAACTCCGGTAGCGGCGTCGGCAATGGCGAATTCCGACACACCGGACAAGTAGGATGAACCTTCAACCACTTGTCCACACACTTGACATGAAACAAGTGGTCGCATTTCGGCAATAACCGGATGACGTCGGCCGGTTTATAATCGGCCAAACAAATAGCGCAACCGGAGCCACGGTTAACGACCAATTCCGAGTAAAGAAAGGTAGGGAAAGTGGAGAGGATATCGTCGTCGAGACCTTGATGGAGTATTCTTGTACAGTGGTAGTCGTCGGAGTCGTAGTCGGAGGTGGTGGCGGTGGGCGGCGGTGGTTGAGAGCTCATCCTACGTTTGTAGACGTAAGAAGCGTAGCAGATGGTCAGTATGAAGCAGATGACGATGAAGGAGAATAAGAGGTCGTAGCCGATTCCATGGGCGTTTCCGGTGTCGGTGGTGGTGGTGGTGGACGATGGTTCTCCGGCGTCCACTGTGGCGTTCATATTCCGTGTTCTCCACTCTTGTTGGGAGAAAGTGGAGTTGATCGAATGAAGCTATCGTTACTTTTGTAGTTTCTTTTTATCGATTATAAAAAAATCATTTTTTTTATGAAAGAGAATAAAATATTAAAACTTAAAAATTGGTAATTGCTTATGTAACATATTAACTATTTTTAATCGATTCATATATGAATTATAAGTCCATACATAAACCGGTGTAATTCATATATGAATCACGAAATTTATACATGAACCTCTATTTATAAAATTTACGAAAATACTCCTCCGTCTACTAGAGTCTATCTGTCTATGTATCTGTCGCTTTGCGGTCAAAGCCGTAATTTTTTACCAAGTGAACGGCAAATATTACTTCTCTATTTTACATTTTTTAGCACTTCTTATTTGAATTTTTCCATATATATATATATATATATATATATATAGGGTTAAGTTCAAATGTTAACTCAATTTTGGTTCATTGGTTGTGAACATGAGTACCGGTAAAATCGCACCACATGACAATATTCGATCTGAATATCATGCATTATTCAGGTTGAATAAATGAGTTTTCATTTGAACCAATGAAAACGTATCATTTGTAAACTCTACCATTCTAGTGAACTATGTGAACCAATCCTAACCGTTCATAAGCGGTTAACGTGATAAATTGGGTTTTAATGAGAAATTGAGGACTTGAGGTTAACGTGAAAAGCGTGATTAGTAGTCATCAACGTTGGTTGCACATCAGGATTAAATTACATGAGATTAAAAGACATCAAAACTCAAAAGTTCAAATCTACTTCTGAGTATTAATTCAACTTTTCACAAGAACTTCCCTGATCACAATTCCCTTCTAAAACCATTTTCTGGCGGGACATGGAATTAAAAGAGATCAAGGGTATAGATGTACATTTCATCATTAATTCAATTTTCACACACTCCACCTATATTTTATATATATATATATATATATATATATATATATATATAGAGAGAGAGAGAGAGAGAGAGAGAGAGAGTGAGAGAGAGAGAGAGAGAGAAAGATTCAAACAATAACACTGACTATTTAAAAAACAAGAAAAACTTGTTTATGTACAAAATCACATGTAATGTTACACTAATAAAAAAAAGGGAAAATTTCATCTATGTCCTTAAAAACTTTGGATATTACGCATATATCCTTATAAACTTCAATAACTCACACATATATCCTTCTCCTTTATTTAATTATATTTTAGATTAAAAAAAATATATATAAAATCAATTTACTTAGTAAATGACCTAAATACCCTTTTCCAAAATCAAATTGGGTGACCAGTTTCAAAGTCGACTAAACCAAATCGATTTCACAAAATCGATTTCCCAATCGGTTTCACAATCTCTTTGCTTGAATCGATTTCATAATCGATTTCGATTTCCCAATCAGCTTCACAATCGGTTTGTTTGAATCGATTTCGATTTCGCAATCGAAATTTTCCCAATCGGTTTCACAAATCCATCCTCTTGGCCTTGCTGCTGAGATACACGTTGCAGATGCATAGAGCCAGAACTCGAAGTAACACCACCTCCCAATACTCCTTGCCGCATTCCAGACTGATACGTTAATATAGCTTCTCTCCCTTCTGGGTTCCGTAGCAATTGTTGTTGCAACAACTGCACAAACAACGTACACAAAATATACTTAAAACCTGAGTCATATGATGACATACCAAAATTGCTAATTCTAAACGCTGATAGATGGGGAGCAAACTTCGTTTATGAGTTTCGTCGTGATCTCGGTTTAACATCAGTATATGCATCGATATAATTGAAATTACGCAATGGCAAGTTGGTAACTATGAGAATTTACTACAGATGAGCAGATGTGTTTCAACTTTCAAATAAAAAATAAATGTCGTCTGATATGATGTCAACAAGCCACTAGTTTCCCAAAAAGAAGTGCAAATTTCTAAGTTCTCAAATAATTCACAAGGATATATCATATATGTATGAAATCAAGAATATAATAGCAGGGAATAACAAGCATTCATTATTACTAAAAATATAAAAGACATTTCCCAAAACTTTGACCATATCAACTTCCTTAAACATTTAAATCCCCAAATCCAAACACATCACAATTAGGTAAAGGTTTAGGAAGCACTGAATCGCTATTTAAAGTGCTTATGCAGGTCATCAAAAAGCCTTGGATGTATAAAGAAACATAATTGTTCTAGCATAATTATGGATTTGTGCCTTGATCCCCTAGCTATTCAAGAAATGCAGTGTTGCCATTATTGAACTTAACCATTCTAAGTAGTGCTATATATAAGTGTCTGTGCATATCATCAGAAAGTGTTGTACATCTAATGGAGCATACTGGTTCTAGCATACATATGGTTGTCCCTTTAAGACACATACACATATGTTTTGTTCCCCTAACTTTTCAAGAAATGCCACTGGTGTGCTACTTAAATTCAAACAAATCAGTTAAAATAGCCTACGCTGCATCATCGTTACACGTCAAGTAACATATATTTCTGGTATGATGACACTTACCAGTTAAAATAGTTTTCATCTTTATCGATTACCTTGAAATGGGTATAATCCAAAATCTTTTTTATACAATTATACAAGTGAAATGCACATTGTTTACAAAGCTAAGTTTAGCAAAAGTTCACATGTGTAAAATAAAAAAGGTGCATAACTAGAAACAGTTTGAAGAAGCATAGCAGGAAATGAAACATTCACCTAAACCTTATAGATTATACTTTTGAAACTGATGATAGTTTAAGCCCCTAATGTACCTCACTCCAAGAGGGTCAAATTAAAACACAAACTTGTTCAAATAAAACCATCACACACCTAAAAGCTCATACCTTATGTCCCCAATTGAGTACCACAATTGAGTACCACAATTACAGACTGCAGGTCGATGATTTAAGAAGCCAATGTTAAACCATTATGAACCTTACAAAATGAACCTTACAATCTGTAGGTCTTTACCTTCCCCCAATATGAACCTTACAATCACAGTAGTCAAATATACTAAACAATAAATACCAACTAAATAAGTAAACAATTAATACCAATATGAACCTTACAACCTTACAATCTGCAGGTCTTTAACTATCAAGAATTTGCAAACAGGAAATAGAGCCAAAAATGGATTCATGGGTAGCAAACTAGCAATTAGCAAATAGACAAATAATACCAATTAGATAAGTGATTACACCAAATAAAGCCCAAAAGGACAAATAATTATGGATTCATTTGAGATAGTCCCACTTTTGACAGTAGCTAAAGGATAAATAGAGCCAAAAAGCCAAAAACACAAATAGAGCCAAGTATTCCATGATTTTGACAATGAGATAGTCTCACTTTTATAGATAACTAATAGAACCGAATGTGTATAATATATTTGTTTGAAATCGATTCAAACAAATGCTATTTGGGAAATCGATTTGTGAAACCGATTGAGAACCGATTGGGAAAATTTCGATTTGGAAATCGAAATCAATTCAAACAAACCGATTGTGAAACTGATTGGGAAATCGAAATGCTTATGAAATCGATTCAAGCAAAGAGATTGTGAAACCGATTGGGAAATCGATTTTGTGAAATCGATTTGGTTTAGTCGACTTTGAAACTGGTCATCCAATTTGATTTTGGAAAAGGGTATTTAGGTCATTTATAAATTAAATTGATTTCATATATAATTGTTTTTATCTAAAATATAATTAAATAAAGGTGAAGGATATATGTGTGAGTTATTGAAATTTAGAAGGAGATGGACGTAATATTGAAGTTTACAAGGATATATGCGTAATATCCAAAGTTTTCAAGGACATAGAAGAAATTTTCCCTAAAAAAAACCATGACTTCAAACACACCTTATATATATTTTGTATCGTCTGTTCAATTCAAATCTATATATTTATCTATGAAGATTGTCACGACATTTTTTTATGTAATATATATAAATGTCGTTTTTTTGAACTTTCTCTTTGATATGGTTGTCAACCAGTCGCTCGGAATCTAATATACATCAAAAAGTCAATTGTTTGTTTTGGCAATTTCTGGGTTAAATTTAGATACAACCTCAAAAAATTGGTATATGTCTTCTTGGTTATATATTATTATTATTATTATTTAATTTGAATTGGTCTAACATACCAGATGTTTTCTTTCTTTAACATCGTGTATTAACCTATCATAATTTGTAGAGAATATATTATACAATATACGAACCAACTATTCCTTGGTATCAATTTTTTTAATAGGGGTACTAACTATTTTTCGATTGATATATATTGGTATTAGTTTGTATTAACTTCAAATTATCTATACTCCTTTATAAAAATTCTATTACAGTTATCTTGAATTTTTTAAGATAATAGCTATGCGTACAGGTCCAATGCATTCAACTGCATCTCCTTCCCCACGTCCCCTTTCTCCACGATTTTGCCCTCCCCACGTCTCTTTCTCCTTCATTTTCCCCTCGTTTCACTCTCCAAATCACTCGCTTATTACTATCGCCTGCTCATTCTCCACGGTCCCTTCTCACTCCATTCCCTCACTGTCGATTCTGGTAATTGGCACGAATCTCCGGCGACCACCAGTGAATCGCGATTCTGGTAAGATTTCATCTTCTTACATCTTAAATTCTTATTCTTAATACGTTCAATTTAATGTAGCTGATCATTGTTTTGAGTTTGATGTTCAACAATTTGAGTTCGACAATCATGTGTTCTTCTTATTCCTTTTCTTGTGTGCGACTTCGTCAATTAGGTTGGGTTTTTTTTTAAGATAACTTTACACGTTTCGAATTTATGGTATGGTTAGTCCGCCACCTATTCGATGAAATGCTTGAGAGAAATGAAAGTAGTTTGAACAGTTTTTTTTTCATGGTATTGTGCATATTTAGAGTTGGCAATTTTGGTGTTTTATTTTTTGTTTGGAGTTATGTGATGTGTTCTTCTCTGTTAGACCTGGACCATTTATAATGCATACACAATTGGGTTATTTTCAGTATTGAAATTACTAAAAATTAGGAGTTTTTTTATCCAAATTCTGTCCTGGGAAACGGATAGAAATTGAATAGCAACAGAACAGTTGTTAGAATAAGAACTTTGCAAAGAATGGGTAGTATTATCGTTTTATTTTTTGCACTTTCTTGCAAGATGATTAGTTATTAATCTCATGATGGTTTATAATTTTAGATTGGTCACATCACCTTATCTGATTCTTCTCTCAAACCCAGTCTTTATACTGGTAATCGATGTTTTACTACATAAATAATTGCAGGAAAATTATTGGGTTTTTAGTACAAACAAGGAGGAAGAAGATTCAAATCGTCAAATTGAATCCAATGGGCATTGCACAATGAGAAGACAAAAACCAAGTCTATGCAGGTTTTAGATCACCACTATTTATATTCTAATTGAGCTCTTTCTTTATATTTGTTCGATTGACTTCTTCTTTTCCAATCACTTTCGTGGCTTAGATGTGAAGTTATGTTTTCTTCATTTCAAGTTTTGTTCTTCCGATAAAACCATAGAAATTACATTTATTGGGTTATCATGTTTTTTAATTAAAATGTTTTTTGTTTGGTGGTGTAGTTCGTGGGCCTCTCAATCTCATTATGAAAAACTATCGCCATCGTCTACTCAAGAAGTCGTTCTCAAGGTTATTTCAGGTTATCATTGTTTTTTTTTGTTTGATGTCGAATTTATGATTCATTTATACATTTGGATTTCTCCACCGCTCTCAGGTTTAAACTCTTTTTTATAACAAAATTTCTCTTCATATATAATATAAATTATAATTAAGAGCAGTGAAGGATACAAGATTTTTTTCCGAGCACATGCACCTTTAAAGAGGATCAAAGGTCTCCAAAGTTTATGATGTGTTTTTTGTCGAATGATGTAGCATACAAGGAAAACATATTGATCCCACATGGTTCTCACAGGTTTTCATGGCTGTCAAAGTGAGTGATGCTTAGATGGCTGTTATCAAGAAGGATATTTGGGAATTCTTCTCATTTTCTGGTGAGATTCATTATATTGAATTTTTTGCTTCACGTTTGCCCAAAAAATTTAATTGATAACCTTATCTTTTTCTAATAAAGCCATTTGATGTATCTTTTAATTCTTAGATGGGAGGTTATTGGGTTGAGATCTCTAAAGAAAATCGGTGGTGCTTCTAAAGAGGCAAAAACAATAGTCATTGTAAGCAATTTTTTCTCATGATTTGTTGCCATATTTCTTATTTCGTCTATATTAAATCAAAGTTGCCTTTTTTATGTCAAGTGACTTTCAACCTTATATAATGGTTGTGTTATTTTCTCTCAATAAGCATCTCATTAAGCTCAACCACAAAAGGTTGAGAATTGTGTGTCTCCTGCTAAAGAAAATATTAATTTTAGGTGAAATTATTTTATCGATCATAAATGTATCATCTATCATGTTGACAACGTTCTAGAAGTCCCATGAAAATTTTGCTTACCTTTTCTGCTTGATCATGAAGAGATTGATTAATTAGAACTTAAGTATGCTATTGTGCAAGAGGATATATTAGTTTTGTATTAAATGTTTATGTTCTTTTGAATATGACTTCTCATTTATTATCAAGTTAGGTCTATAGGTGGAATTATCTGGAAGTTTCTGTTAGAGCATGTAGAGTGTAGCAGCTGTTAGCACCTCTTATGCTCATCTGGAAATAAGATTTTATTGAAATGTTTTAAGCACGTACATCTGACACTAACTTGTGAAAGTTGTACCTCATTGTGAAAATTACATTTATTGTTTCAGGATAGCGAACTAGAGATAGTACGTGGTGTGGGTGTTGACCTGGCAAGCTAAAGGTGGGACTCGTACTTCGTAAGTGATTAATGCTGACCCAAACCACGCCTGTAATAAAATTAGCCAGGTGGTTATTTCTATTTTAGTACGAGAAGGCCTTTTGGTTATAATGGTCAATAGCCTTGTGTTTCTATCTGTTGTCCTTATTATTCGATATCAGTGTAAAGAGCTAAGTTTTCTCCTTTCAATTATGTAATGGTTACATGTTCTACTATAGTCCTGTGTGACTCTTCAGTTAGAACTGGATCTTACCAAAGCCTTAGTTAATCACAATAAGGGATCACCCAGTTTCATCTTCATTCACTTTTGGAGAGGCCTGCATATTGCACTCCTTCATGCCATGTTTTGTTGTATCAAGTGATCCATATATGATATTGTCTCAAATCAGCTTTTCTTCTTTCAGTTTCTTATGGAATTTGAAGGTGATTAAAAGAGGCTATGACAAGGTTAGGTTCATAGAAGCTGGCACCTTTACTCCTTTATAAAAATTAAATTGGAGAGTGTTGACATCTCTCATGGTTATGCACTTGTATGCTGGTATCAAGGACATTGATCTGACCGGTTTCACCATTTTCTAAAGTTCAAACTCTTTGGCTTTAAAGTTTTAGCATTTGGCAGGTCAAGGTGATAAACATCATGATGGATGATGTGTGCTTCATGTGATAAACATCACTATGGACATATTCTATGTTTTTCTGTTTTTTCATTCAAACCCTCTTTGTGGTGCATCTTCCTGCCACATGGCTTTTGCTTGGAACAAACTATGTGAGGTTATGCAATCAGTCTCCCATTGTTCCATTTTTTGCTTTTAGTGTGGGAATTCATGTTTAAAATTGGATTTCTATTAATTCTGTTCCTTGGGTCTCTATGATTGAGATAACAGATGTGTTTATTTTTCTAGGCGTTCCACAAATGGTTGCAGTTGTATAAGTAGCTTAACATATTGAGGGTTTCAGATTTCAGGTTGAATGATTTTGATGGGACAGTTAGGGTCCGTTTACCAAACGATTACTGGAGTACGTTTTTTACCAAGTCACATTTCCTCGTATGAATACGACAAAGATCAAGAATCTTACCCCGTAAGAGGTAAGGTAAAGATTCATAATCTTACCCGGTAAGTGGTGGTGAAATCTCTTACCATGATTAGCATTTACTAGGACAATTGTTGCATACGATATCGTATCGATGAACAAAGATCTTACCGGTAAGTAAGTGATCCATTCTTTTATGTAGTTGTCTTATGACACGATCCTAATATTACACGCTATTTATAATGATTATTAGTACCGGAGACTTGGAATATGATAACCTCGAATGGGTTCTTTTAACCTGAGGCTTGATTATGTTTTTCTATTACTTGCGGCTCAAATGGGTTCTTTTGATTGAGTTGGTATACTACATTGAAACTACATTATGTTTTTGGAACCATTTACAACATCAACAACAGGTTTCTTCTTCGACAACTATTGTTTCTTCCCATACATGCTTGGTTATTTCAACCAACTAGAAAAATCTCAACAATCGGAGTTTGTAGCATTCGAGCCCCTAATGGATGTTATTTATGATGCCCCCTCTGTCACTAGAATATAGAGATTGATAGAGTGAATAGATGTTATCGAATGGTTTTCTTATGTAATTGTGATCCTTTTATGGGCGTGATATGTAAAGTGTGTTGGTATCAATTGCTACTTTGACAGGACTTGACTGTAAGTGGATACTAATTTTAGTTGCTATAAAACTTCATTCATATTTAAATTTGTTTGGATCAATCGATGCATCGAATGTATTTAAAATTGTTAGTTCATAATTTAATTATAACTTTTGTAATGAACTGATGATGAATAAATAGATGAAATTGTATAAATGTGTTTAGGAATGTTATTGCATCTTTTCTTATGTTTGTGTCCTTTACATTCACAACCTAACAATTTTTCATAAAACCAAACATTTTTTAAAGTTTTAACATAGGCACATGAGAAAACTTTCATAATCATTTACACCCGCTGCATCGCGCGGGCACAGTATCTAGTATATACAAAACTAGTGTCGTAACCGCGCGTTGCGCGGTAGTGCAAGTAATTTTTTTTAATAATATGTATATTGCCATTGTCGGTCGTTGCATTTGTCCAAAATCATTGTTACAAAATCGAGATGCTTTCATATAATATTGGACAACTATTCAAGCTACTACATAATCATTTTTAATTCTAACATTTTCCTTTTACATATTAATGTGTGACAATCAAGAAGTCACAATCTGATCAATATTTGAACCTTATTGTGTCATGTCATCTTCTTGTGTTTTTGTTTTAATATATTGATTGATTGTTAGCATATTATTAATTAAGTTGGTAGAATTGAATTAGTCTAATTTTAATAGGTGTACATAATATATAACAATGACGAAGGTTGGATTCCAATGAGAATGCAAGTTATCGAATGTTATTAAGGGTCCAAATCCTTTCTTACTTTCTCAACTTAATTCCTCTTATCACATAATCATTAATCACATTATCAATGGGTGCATGGATAAATTTATCCATTGTTTTTATAATTAGATAATATTCATTAGGTTTATTTTATTTGAAACATAACGTATCTTCATTCTTTTGCCAAAAAACGTATCTTTGTTGAATTTATTGATTAAGAAAAAAAATATGCACTTAAACGATACATAACTAAAATTGTGTAAAAAGTACAAACCAAAACTTAGTTTATAAATAACATGAACATATATTAAATTGATCATCAATACAAATATTAATTTTTATCAATACAAGTTTATAAGTTACAAATTAATGTAAGCAAGTTTATCTAAATACTTATCGGTAAATCTTATTTAGTACAACTAATATGTTAATTTTTTAAGTTGATGTTAATTTAGATGTATTAAATATTAACCAATAAATTTTTTGATTACTTTTGTTAATATACAAACCTTAAGAAAAATATAGAGGACGAAATATAAAAGAAAACTTTAAAATATCAATAGAAGTAAAAAATAAAATGAAATGCATACTTTGATTAGTTTCTCGAAAGATACTTGAAAATTTTAAAAATAACCATCGACAATCACATGTTCAAGGTTTTTAATGTTACATCATATGTTGTAATATTTTCAAGATTCTATCACTGAATCTTAGTCCTGCAAAAAAACGAATCTTTGTTTCATCACTGGAAAAAAATTAAGGAAAATATAAAAGTCAAAATATTAAAATCTCAACAAAAGTCAAAATGAATACATACCCGGATTAGTCTTCTCGAATAATACTTGAAAAAGATAAAAATAACCATTGAAAACAACATGTTGAAGTTAATTGAGATTATATATCGATTGTAATAGTATTAAGATTCCATCATCGAACCTTGTTGCCATCAATACTCTAAAATGGTTGCAAATAACAAACCTCATGTTTCAAATGGAATATGTACAAAAAAATATATAAGATATGAGGTATAAAAATGAAAAAAATCTCAAAAATAAAAATAAAAATACATAATACATACCTAAATTAGTCTTCTATAAACAAACCTGAATATTGAACACATAAAGTGAAGATAGGGTATTCTCGCACATAAACTTGGAAACCGATATGATATGAGTCATACATAAGGTGATGGATATATAGAAGAGGAGATTTAGTAAGAGACACTTTTGAGAAAGCAAAATGACACATTGAGGATTCAATAAAAGTGTTTCAATGTTTAACCTTGGAAGATGTAATTCACTTTTATGTTGTTGGTAACATCCATGATTTCCACAATGATATTCTTCCAAATAAGGTTGTTGTCAACAACCTTGGAATAGGAAGGTTTGGAGTTATATAGTTGTAATGTAAGATGAATGGTTTGAAGTTATTTTTCTTGATGAATTAAATAGAAGGAGGTGAAAGATTTGGAGTTGAGGTTTGAAACATTTATGTTTTAAATAATGACCTTAATAAATGAAATAAAAAATCACATTATGAAACAATTGAAAATTAAAATGGTTGCAAATAACAAACCTCATGTTTCAAATGGAATATGTACAAAAAAATATAGGGAAAATTGCCGAAAAAGGTAACGTAAATACCCAAAAAAT
This sequence comes from Centaurea solstitialis, assembly GCA_030169165.1. Classification (NCBI taxonomy): domain Eukaryota; kingdom Viridiplantae; phylum Streptophyta; class Magnoliopsida; order Asterales; family Asteraceae; genus Centaurea; species Centaurea solstitialis. Next base: position 9,102,895 of record CM058046.1, read on the forward strand.
CCAATGTAGGTAACGTACATTTTTTTTTGCCAAGAAAGGATTATGAATTCAATTTTGTTAAAAATAGGGTAACAGAAACCGGTAACCTGTACAACAGGTTACCCCTTCCCTTTTCTGTCACTCTCACCCTCTCACTCTCACTCTCTCTTTCTCTTTTAGACTTCCACCACCATCTCTCTCTATCAATCTCCACCACCACCCCTACCCCCCCACCACCACCACCACCATGACCACTCCTACCACCATCATCACCAACCCCACCATCACCATCAGCAGCCTCCACCACCACCATCACCGCCCCCACCACCACCAGCCCCCAACCACCAGCACCACTACCACCTTAACACCACCACCAATCATCTTCATCATCGTCATCCTCAGATCTGCAACCACCACCACATCCCCCACCTCCAAACCACCACTACAGCCACCACCACAACCACCATCTCAGATCTGCAACCACCGGCGGCCAATCATCTTCCCCTTTCCTCAAACCCTAAATCGAACTCCTTCCCATTTCCCCCAAACCCTAAATCGATCTACGTGTGTGTGTGCAGATCTATGTGCGTCGGTGGGTGTGCGACGGTGTGTGTGTGTATGTGCAGATCTATGTGCGGCGGTGGGTGTGCGACGGTGGGTGTGTGCGGCGGTGGGTGTGTGTGTGTGTGCAACGTTGTGTGTGTATGTGCAGGTGTTTGGTTGTGGTTGTGTATGTGCAGGTGTGTGTGTGTGTGTGTCTGTGCAGGTCTGTGTGTGTGTGTGTCTGTGCAGGTCTGTGTGTGTGTGTGGTGGTAGTTTGGTGGTTATGGTGGTGGTGGGTAGTGGCTGTTGGAGGTGGCTGTGGTGGTGGTGGATGGTGGTTTGGAGGTGGTGGTGGTGGTGGATGGTGGTTTGGAGGTGGTGGTGGTGGTGGATGGTGGTTTGGAGGTGGTGGTGGTGGTGTTGGTGGTGGTGGGTGGTGGTTTGGAGGTGGTGGTGGTGGTGGTGGTGGTTGGTGGTGGTGGTGATAGTGGTGGTAGTAAATGGTGGTGATATTGGTGGCAGTGGGTGGTGGCCTAGCCGGTCAACGCCGGTCAACGCCGGTCAAGGGTGAGACAGTGTTGACTAGACTGCCATCTAGACGGACACGTCAGCAGGTAACGCTGACTGAATTGCCACTTTGACATACACGTCAGCAAGTTACCTGCTGACTAAGCGGGTTATTAGGTTAATCAGGTCACCTTCCCTTATTTTTAACAAAATTGAATTCATAATCCTTTCTTGGCAAAAAAAAATGTACGTTACCTACATTGGATTTTTTGGGTATTTACGTTACCTTTTTCGGCAATTTTCCCAAAAATATATAAGATATGAGGTATAAAAATGAAAAAATCTCAAAAATAAAAATAAAAATACATAATACATACCTAAATTAGTCTTCTATAAACAAACCTGAATATTGAACACATAAAGTGAAGATAGGGTATTCTCGCACATAAACTTGGAAACCGATATGATATGAGTCATACATAAGGTGATGGATATATAGAAGAGGAGATTTAGTAAGAGACACTTTTGAGAAAGCAAAATGAAAGTGTTTCAATGTTTAACCTTGGAAGATGTAATTCACTTTTATGTTGTTGGTAACATCCATGATTTCCACAATGATATTCTTCCAAATAAGGTTGTTGTCAACAACCTTGGAATAGGAAGGTTTGGAGTTATATAGTTGTAATGTAAGATGAATGGTTTGGAGTTATTTTTCTTGATGAATTAAATAGAAGGAGGTGAAAGATTTGGAGTTGAGGTTTGAAACATTTATGTTTTAAATAATGACCTTAATAAATGAAATAAAAAATCACATTATGAAACAATTGAAAATTTAATGTAAAAATAAAATTGAAAATTGTAAAAATTAGAAAAAAGGAGAAAATGCCACATGGCAATGCCATGTTTGAGTTTTATATATATATATATATAGATTTGTTATTTTGCTCAAATTTTAAGTGAAACTTTGGGTTTGCATACAAGAAGTGTCATTTTAAGGTTTTTTTTTTTAATTTTTCAAATTGCAAGTAATGAAACTTGCAAACATTTAAATACCCAAACAAAATTTTTTAAGGGTACAATATTTAATTATGATACACCTAAAATGCAAAAAGTAATAGTACTATGACTTTTGATGTTGTGTATCAATCAAGTTTGCATTCTCAATACGGTATTATTAGTTGATTGTAATTAATACGTATGAAGTTAATTGATGCAATTGGTAGCTAGAAAATTCTCACCTATAGGCTTATGAGTTATGTTAGTAGTTTTATTCCAATATCATAAATTTTTAAACGAGTATGCTAAATTATGGTTTTATGTTTTAAATTAAACCAAACCGGTACTAAAAATTGAGTGATATTGTAACTTTGAGGTTGGTATAGACCCAATAGATGACCTTGATCTGCCTAAATAATTAAAAGCTAAGATATATATGAACGATCAATAAAAGTTATAACAACTTTTCAAAAATAAATTTAAAAAATGTAACATTTTATTTGTAAATGTCGTCTGTAATACATTTGCATCATATGTTTTGATAATCAATGTGACAGACGGTAACTATGAGAATAAAAAATCAATAGCATTAGGTTCGATAATGATGTATAGTAAATTTATATTTTAAAGAATGGAAATAATAATAAATATTAATTGACAACTTGAGTTTGACTTTCTAAGCTATTTTATGGATAACGACTAACTGAAGCATTTTATTGGTGGAATTTATTCATTTAAGTTGTCGACACTTCTAAGAAAGTACTAAAGAACGCTACGACGCCTGTTAGTGATTTACAAGGGTCAAATCAACTAAAAAATTTGTTCAATCATCAAAAATTCAAAACATTCATCTTATATAAAGATAATACTTTAAGTGTGATTCTATTTTCTACATACACTTGTTTGTTAGATAAACATCTCTATTAATTAAGGCTCCATATCTAACCAACATCAAATATGTTTTTTTAATAATTCCAATGCTTGATTTAACTAGATATTGACCTAAAAAGACACATATAACATCATCCATTGTTAATCCAAATCTTGGCGAGTTGAGACTTGGTGCTATGATAAGACACCTCAAGAAGACGTGGTGTTGAGGAAACAATCACTGTTGTTTTTATTTTTTCGAAAAAGGGAGGAAGGGGATGGATCGAACGAAAACCCTGTTCCTAAAAGAAACGTGATTACAACTATAAAGGAGGACATACCCTCTTAACAACATGGCAATCTAAAAAATATTTCGGAAAGACAACAAGCAAGGTCCCTAACTCCTAACTATAAAACCGACAATAAAGATCATGACCAAATTGTCCCAACCAGATAAAAGATTTATACCCAAAAAATGACATCTAATTCAATCGTACATAATGAAGCTCCAACCTACTGCAATGGCACCATTATCGTAATTCATAAGCTTTAACTTCAGTAACAAGGGCCCAAATTTTGTAATTCAAAGCCCTTAAATCAAAATAGGCCCAAAGAAAAAGGCCCAGAAAGCCAAAAGCCGAAAACCATAAACTATAAATCACAAGAAGCCCAAATTTATCAATTATCAAGCCCAAATAACCAAGGAACAAATTTGCAGGCCCAATCATCCATTCTGCTTTGTCCCATACTCTCATTAGAATTCCACAAAAAAAATAAAATAAAAAAAAACTAATTTATTGGCTGAAAAATAATATTCAACTAACCAACGTATGTCCGTTTTCCAAAAGACTAGAGGCCATAAGTTACATATCAGCAGCCCAAAAGTATAAATCCAAAAGCTATTAGAGGCATGTAAATAAAAAATAAACCCCATATTTAATATCAGGCTTATATCCTCACATCCCATAACATATAATACCTTCATTATCGGATGAGTTAAAAAAACGTGAGTCTAGGAGTGGACAAAGCGGACAATACCTGCACGGTTGTCTTGGTTGTTACTATGGTATGAGGGTTGGTAAACCGGATTAGTGTGGTAGGGGGGACACTGGGCTTTCAAGGGGTGTGGATTATAAGATCCCACCTCGGTTAGGAAGGGAAACTAAGGTTGACTTATAATGAATTTGATACCTCCTCTAACATAGTAACGGATTTGTTTTGAAAACCGTGAGTCCGTGTGGCCAAAACGGACAATATATGCAATTTTCGTGTATTACAATATATTGAATGTTTTATTGTAAGTGTGTAACAAAAATCATTCTTTCTCAATTAAAACACTTAAGTCCCAAATTCAATCTAATATAACCAAATCAACAACTATGTATTTCAAATGCAATATCCATCCAATCTAACCAATTTCCTACACCATAATGATCAAGCTTTAAGCTAAATGATCCAATCTAATCAATTTCAAGGGGAGTGACAAAGTTTTCCATTGATAAAATATGTCCTAATCATACATTGCAATAGCTCACAACATCAATATAGACAAGAAAAATAACACAAATGTAAACATATAGTGAAGCTTTGGGTTTTTGTTTAACGGGATCATAAAGAGCAAATAATTCAAACGTTAAAACGGAAATCGGAGAGCATTGAAGCTTCGTATTTTTGTCTAATCAAAACATCAAGAACACAATCATACAAATGTATGTTGGTGATTTTAGTGTCATCAAAAACTTAGAAGTAACATGACGAGAGAAAATATATAAATTTATAATAACGTAGATTTAAATTCGCTAAAAAATGCAAGGTTTATCGAAATAGAAAAGAAAATCATATAAGGTCCATCATCATGTTGTCTGCTTGTCTGAAGGACAAATAAGTGAATAACCATCAAGATGTTCAGCCTTTGTATGTATTATTGGCAATTTACTTACCTTTTTCCCACTATTTATTCCCTTGAAGGGATAGGACCATCTACTACTTTGAAGCAAAATGTCCATATACTTTTGCTATGATCAATTACAGACTTCCTATCAATTAATTATTTAAGAATAAACTCAAAAGTTAAATGGTGTTATTTGTATCTGATTTCTTGTTAAGTATCAGCTAAGGGAGGGCTGAGAGATATGGTATGGTTGGCATGCACCACCATTATGCTGTTTTTCATCGAGTGATAGACCCAATAATTGTTATGTGGGACGAATACTTGGTTGTTTTTCTTTTCCTTAGATATTTTTTTAATAATGCTAAGCTTGGTGTAACACGGTACGCTAGCACTACTTTTTTGTGAGTTTTGATATTCAGCACACGAACTTTTCTTTCTAAATTTCCGACTTACTTTTGCTTTATTGTATTGTTAAATAACAGTTTAACTAATTAGAATTATAAGATTAGGTTCAACCGTTCAAGAAGACCTTAAAAAATCGAAAAACACACTCGTAGCTTTCATCTGGACAGTATGCACTTGTGTATAAAAATAAATCAAAAAACTAAATTTATTTATATGCACAAATGCATACAGTCAAAATAAATGAATACAAAAAATATTATTAATTTTTTGTTTTTTTAAGGTCTTTCTTTAACATCCATCTTATCTGTATAATCAAAATAGAATATATAATTAAATCTTTTTATTTTTTCGTTCAAAAAACACGGCAATACATTTTGTATTAAAATAGAAATAGAACTTGGTGTTTTACATGAAAGACGTCTGCATCTTATCAATACAAGTATCTACTTTTTCTTATAATAAACTTTTACACGAAATAAATATTTTAGTGTATACTTTAGGTTAATTTGCAAAGTTTGCTTTTAGCAATTTGAGGGTCATTTAAAACATTGATGAAAATAAAAGAGATGTAAATTTGACTCATAAACCACTCATTCTGTCACCGCCTAAACTAGGGAATTTTGTTAATGATACCCACTAACTCTATCACCGCCTAAACAAGAAATATTCTAATCTCCTATATCAAACATGTTTTCTTTGTTTCTTTCTCTTTTCCATCAAGTTTTTTTAAATTAAATCCAGGGAGTGCATTTGCACCCTCTGGTTTTAACGTGGTTTCTACATTGCCTCTATCGTAAAATTAAAAAAAATATAACTTTATAAAAGATACAATCTTTTTATATGATGTTTATAAAAAAAACTGTTTATGTCACCCATACCGACCTTAGGTGAGGGGGTTGGGCTCAGCAGGTTCACAGGGTTAGCGATACGCCCAACCATGTCATATCTGGAGGGTGAGGCCTTCGGGTCTCCACACCCAAACGGCTTCCCTCCTATCTCTTCCTCTTCATCTCTCTTACGCACACACACACACACACACATAAAATAAAAAAAATATGGGTTAGTTTAGGGTAGTAGTACTCTACTTTAAGGTAAAGAGGGTAGAAAAAAAAACTGATCTGACGCTAAGGTGACATCAGGATTTAAACCATCAACATCATAATTTTTCAATGTCAGTGCCACATCATTTCTCCCTTTCATCGCATTCTATCCCACAAACCCCCACATCCGTCCCACACCATCCTACCCCACAAAAAACAAAAAATATTAGAAAAAAAAAAGAGCTCTAGAGAGGGAGAAGCTCATGCGGGTTCACAAACCCGAGAGACCTTGAACCCATGCCAACCCACACCATTAGCGATGGTGTTCCCGTGGGAACCCATGCCAGCCCATTGGTACCCGTGGACCGATGCGGATGGTCTTAGAGGGTTCAAAAGGTAGCGATACACATGATCTTAAGTCCGTCTTTTATATCAATCGTAATCTTTAATTATTCCTTGATAATTGAACCAATTACCAAGAGGAGTAGTTGATTCATGGGAAATTGTCACAACATTAAGAAATTCTCTTGCATTGATTTGTTTTTGTAAGAGTGTGGTTGTCCTCATCCTTTGAGGAATTTCTTCAAAACACCTGGATTTCATTTATCGGTAACATTAGAATGGATAAAAATATATACTTCGAATTCATAAACGAGTATTTGATATCTCAATAGTCTATTGTTACAAACCACTTCATATTTTTTTTAGGAAACTTGCATTTTTAAGGTTGCGTTTGATACGTGGGATGAGAATGACAAGACGAAACAAAACTTACTATTTTACGTTTGGCGTAGTCTGAGACAGAATTCACTGTTCCATGTTTGGTGCAATGAGACAGAACATGAATTCGTTGTTCCACATTTGGTGCAATGAGACAGGGATAAGAAGTCGGATAAGGTGGAACAACATAGAACAAAAGAGAATTTTTTTGTTCCACCAAAATAGGTGGAGTAACATGAGACAAAACTTATACAAAAACTCATATATAACTAATTAACACTCGTTTGATATATAACTTTAATATAATATTTGTTTTAGCGTTTACCCTACTAGTCGTATCGGTAGCCACTATCGGCCACCTCTACCTCCTCTTTCACTACAACCACCCCTCAACCACCTCTACAAGCACCATCGATTACCGACCACCATTATCTACCACCTTTACAACTGTCCACTGCCACCGCAACAACCACCACCACCACTGTTGGTCACCCTCCACCTCCACCACCACTATCCACCATCTTCACGTTCTCCACTATCACTGACCACCACCACCATTGTCACTACAAGTATTACCGCCGACCACGTATGTTTTGTTTATGTTTATTAGAATTGTGTAAATTTCCTTATAAACATTATAGTTTCATTTATTTGTGTTAATTATAACTGCTTGTGGGGTCCGTAGTGTGCTTTTTGTACTCTCGTTTTTTCTTTTTATAAAATTGCCAGGGTTCTACCATTTCCAAAAAAAAAGATCATCAAATATTTTTTTGGAAAACTTGCCCAGTTTTGTCGAGTCCAATACTAGGCATACCAAACATCAAAGAAACACTATACCAAACATCAAAGAGACACTTGCATCTCTAGATGAACAATTCACAGAATTGATTCTATTCTATAATATATACTATATATATATATATATATCTTGACAATTACCTCGAATCCAATTCATCATTCCAGGGCGAAATCAAGAGAATTCCGACACACCGGACAAGTAGGATGAACCTTCAACCACCTATCTATACAACCCACATGAAAAAAGTGTCCACATTCCGGCAACAAACGTAAGACCTCCGCCACTCTATAATCCGCCAAGCAAATAGAGCAACCGCACGACCCATAACTATTACTATCGTCACCACCTTCGTAAAGAAACGTCGGGAAAGTAGCAAGAATACGATCGTGAAGACCAGCGCCGGCGAGTGTTACAAAGTGGTGGTCGTCAACGTCCATGATGGCGGTGGCCGTGCTGCGTTTGCAGATGTAAGAAGTGTAGCAAAGGATGAATATTAAAAGGAGGAGAAGGAAGTAAAATACGACGCCGTATGCCATCCGGCCTCCGCCGGTATTTTGGGTGTCGCCGTCGCCGGTGTGGAATGGATCTCCGGCGTCCATTATGCCCTTCATATTCTTTGAGTACAAGTAAAGGGAAACGTCAATTTCGGTTTGTTTATTATTGTGAAATTTGAAAGATTGATTTTTTTTTTCTTTCACTTAAATAAGTAAGGAATATTGCGAATCCATGTGTTTTTTGTTTTTTCCATTTTTTATTTTCCCATTATACTGTCTTTTTGAAAGAAAAAGGAAAAAGAAAGAAAAGATGGACGATGAATCGATTTTCCTCTCAATTTTTTTTAAATTATATAAATCATATATTATTTCGAGAAAATTATTTATCTAGCCATACACATAAATACATTTAACCTCCTACTCAATCTCTCTCAATTCTATCCGAAATAACCAACCCGTCGCTACCGGCGTCCGGCAGCCGCTATTGGCGGTCCAGCCACCTACACCCTTTTCTTTCTGCTTGAAATCAATGGCTGCCATTATTCATTTGTTTGGGGAAACTGCCGCTATGTGTTTTGGCTAGCGTTATGGGGTGAAACTGCCGCTACATATATTGGGGAAATTGCCGCTATACACACATACATTCACCCCGTTGTGTTTTGGCCGGAAAATTTGCCGGAGCCAATAATAGTGGCCGCCGGATAGCGGCGGAATGGGTATTTTGGATAGAATTGGAAGATATTGGGTAGGAGGTTAAATGTATTTATGTGTGTGACTAGATAAATAATTTTCTCCATTATTTTAGTATAATATTAATATAATGTATAGAGGAGAGTTATTTTGTTAACCCATAAATTTGTGTTAACCGTGTTAACTAAAAATGAACCAATAGAATTTCTTTATTTTCCCTATTTTCCTGCATATGTGGGTCAACCTCCTTTATATTAGGATTTAATTAACTTCCCTCAAATCTAGGAAATTAATCTTAGTCATTCATTGAAATGATCAACGGTGGATATATGGTTAACACGGTTAACACAAATTAATGGGTTAACAAAATAACTTAACCCGTATATATATATTATTTTTAAATATTATAGTAATAGATTGTTATATTTTAATGTAATACAATTTATACATGACATCATTAATATATTCCTTTAACGACATGGACAAAATTTGTAATTATATCACCTCACTCCATCATTATCACCTATCGTTAGCGATCCACCAACATTATTCATTTAACCATATTTCCTACAAACTCTCTAAAATGTAAATTCTAACAATTTTTTATTTTATTTTAACAGATTTCAGAAAATAGAGAAAAGATAGTGCAATTCTCTATATTTAAATAACCCTTAATAACAATTATTTATGAAAAATTTATATTTTATCCTTTATACTAATGAGGATCTTTAAATTTAAATGTATAAAAGATAGAAATAATATTTGATAAAGATATATTAAATATTTTATTCATTCTATCATGGTTTGTTTGGAAGTTACGTTACCCCATTGAGCATGAAGTTTGACCTAATGTATTATTAGATAAGGTTAAAGTCCACAACCATGTTTTCAATTTCCAGCGTTCTCTTTGGTGACTCACTTGCATAGTATGGTGGGATTTAACTTTTGACTTGATATCCAAATATCGTCAAAACGTAGAATTGAATGACTTAAACTATGATATTCCGAAAATATATTTGTTTGTGCATGTGTATTGAAACTCTTCTAGCTAGACTGTAATTACTTATTGGTACGAAAATAAGGCATACATGTTTACATGTATCCGAGTCTTAAAAACACATAAAATTACAAATATAACTAGCATTCTTATCAATTTTTTGTGCCAATGCTAAATGCTCACTTCCTAGTTCCTAGCCTCAAAGTCATGCAAGAAGACTTTGGTATATCACAGCACATACTGGTGGTGTTCTAGGTATATATAAGCCTTTTTATGTACAAATTAACCCTACCCAAAATTACTTCATACCCAAAACCATGAAGAAGCTAAATATGATGTCATTCCTCTATATTAGGATTACTTTAAAACCATTAACGTAATATTGTTTTAATTAAGGTTTCTCACCATCTCTTATTTAACTTATCTACACAAAATTTGGTTAAAATAATATTTTAAAGTGAATTTATACCCGGAGTAGAGGTAAACAAGAACCAAGTTAGTTTTTTTTTTTTTTTTTTTTTTTTTTTTTTTGCTATTTTTAAACTTTGTCTCTCCAAAGCATGATCTTGATTATGATATAATTCACCACCAAAGACTTATCAAATACCATTTCTAACATCTTATCTGGATGATGTTAGCACAATTTATGTTTATTAAAAATGTATCTTATCTTCAATATAATTAATAAATGAATAATTTTATCAAATATCCATCTTTCAAAAACTTCAAAATCCACAATTTGACTTTTCGAAAGTCGTCTTTCCTAACTTATGGGTTTCAAACCGTTACATCAATATCACATTTATTTTGCAAAAGTCAACTATTTTAGCTTATGATCCTTGTTAATTAATTATCATATTAAATTTTATTATCTTCATTTTGGCAATTATATGATAAAGTAATTACCCAAAATAAAATACATATAAGTTTCGGTTGGAATTGAGATATAATGGTTTTAAATTACTTGTTATAATCTTATTAGAATGCGTTATGACAATAAGGTTTGATTTCATCACCACGTTAATCCATGTGGTCTTAAACCATTATGATTTGTTACCACGTGTTATTATGTATGACTTTTTTTAACCCTTTTAAATATAGACCTAGCTTGGGACTTGGGAGTAAATGATAATTATGTATGGCACCTAAAATTTAAATAAACATAAAAATTAAACCCTAAATAGGTAAATCTTCGTTCTCATTCCCGTATATGGAGAGTCAAACAAGATTTTATTTTAAAAGATAGGAGAAAGTAGTGACTAAAAAATTAAAAAAAATTAGTTTCGATTTTGCACTAGTGATATAATTTTCTTGCTAGTTCGATGCAAGTAGTTTTCTTTTTTATTTTTATTTTATATGAATTTAAATCGTTTTACGAGATTATTAAAAATCACTAACACACAAGTGTCTGTGAACACACACACACAGACAAACGATCATGTGATGATAAATGTTAAAAATGAGAAATGTGAAAAAGGGATTTGGATTAGTCACTTTTAGTTACTATTGACGTCTAATTGTTCATATTAAGTTTGTCCCTCCCTCCCTCCCTATATAATATGACAGACGAATAAGATTTTTTTAATTCATCCCTTTCGATCGAACGGCAACTTCTCTATTTCTTTTTCATCAATCGGGGGCAACATGTTAGAATGAATTATTAATATTTTACAGAAAGTTCTATTAAAATTTATTGACAAAAAAAAATAGCTAAGGTTGAGAACTATGAAAATATATAGATGTTAAAGTTTATTGTAAATTTTTAAGCATTAAAGAAAATATAAAAACTGTTGAAAATGATCTAATGTTAATACCCTTATCAAGAGAATGTTTAAATGAAAGGAGTTGGATACAAAAACTGAATCCCATCAAATAAAATGGTAATAGCGCTAAGAATAAGGTGGTGTTGAACTTTTATGTCTTACCATATAACACACAAGGGTATACAAACAATTTGTTTTTTTAGCGTTAATCTTCTTAAATTAGGGGAAAACCATATCTACGACACTTAGAGGCGTTTATTAAACAATTACCAGGTAAACACTTACCGGTATCACTTACCTTAATGATTAATCATGACAAAAACTTAAAACCTTACTTGATAAGGGGTAAGGCAAGGACCAAGACACAAGGAGTCTTACCCGAAAAGTGTGGAAATCGACTCATTCACTTGCCCAATTCAATACGCTTACCAACAACCGATTTGGCCAAAAAATATTAGATAATAAGGTAAATAAGGGTAGTGTCTTACGGTAAGCATTTGGTAAGTAGTAGTATCTTGCTGCCTAAAACCCAAAAAATCGTCTACGTTGAAACCCTTATTCCTCACCTTCACCATGCTCTATTCACCCCTCCCATTCCCTCTGGCAAATTTATCCCTGCCCTGATGTCGTTCGTCAGATACTTATGTTCTCTGTGCCACCACAGATGTGTGCTCAGATCCACTTATCAAGTCATCCCAGAACTACATGGATATTGTTTCTGTCTATGCTAAATAACCCAACCCCTGTTTTGTTGGTTGTGCCTTGGGGTTTGGGTGTAATGTGGTATGAGTTGCCACCTCCGGCTAGAAAGAAAGGGGCATTGAGCAAACAGTTATCACACAAACAAGTATACTGAACGCCATTAAGACTGGAGAAGAAGCTATCAAATCAGTTTTTCCAAATGAGTAAAAAAATTTCCAAATACATATTTAGAACTAGCAAGTATCAATTATTTTTCCATCAAACAGACCTTCAATCATTGTTGCGCACATTGTACCCTCTGAGCTCCACCATGCATGTCTTCATCCTCATCATACGCTTCTTGGGCTGCTTGCTGCTTCCTTCGCATCTCCTCTTCAATGTTGACATCATGCAGAGTTGTCTCTTCGCATTCGTCCAGCTCCATGTCTGTCATCTGCATTGAAGGCCTAGCCGGCAGCACGCCCTCCAGTGCCTTGCACTGTTCCGGTGACAATGAGTCGGGGAATTCCACAGTAAAGTGGATGTACAACTTGCCCCTCATAAATGGCCTCTGATACATGGGCATTCCTTCATCATTTATGGCCTTGAATTGATCTGATTTGCAATCAAATACCATATATCAAGATTCAGCAAACAGAAATCAATACCATGAAAGCACTAGTACAGATCCACACAGTTGAGATTAAGACACAGATAAAGCTTTTCAATTTATAAATCGGCAGCATGATTCATGATTCATTGGGTGTCCACTAATATAGAACAAGCAATTTTGTAATGTTTGCACTTTGGAAAATTGAAAACATCAACTGTTTATTTAAGCATAATGGAAGAAGATAATTACCAGGCTTAACAACCTCTCCAGGTTGGGATTTGATGAGAAGTTGTCTGGTGTCCATATGGGTTAGGATAAACTGGAACCCACACAGCGCCTCCGTCAGAGTCAATGTGTGCTCAACAAATAGGTCATCACCCTTTCGCTTGAACTTAGGGTGTTCTTTTTGTTGCAACACAAACACAATATCACCAGTTACTGTGTCAGGCTGCACAACAAACACAAAAAGCAATCACAAAGTCAAGATTTGCTATAAACATTCCAAACAGATACATGTAAAACAAACTTTGATAAGCTTACAGCTTCATCAGCCTCCCCAGGGAATGTGATCTTCTGTCCATTCTGCATACCCTTCTCCACATGGACTTCCAGCACCTTCTTCTCCTGCACCACTTTCTCACCCTTGCACTGTGGGCACCGATCCTTATCGTTAATGGTTTCTCCAGTACCTTTGCACTCATTGCATGGATGCTGCATTTGCTGGATCATAGATGGCCCAAGATGTCTGATAGAAACTTTCATCCCAGAACCTTGACATCCAGCACATTTCATTGAAGCACCTGATTTTGAACCCTTGCTGCAAAATTTCAACTTCAGTTAGTAGAATGAGAAACAAAAAGTAACAAGAGTAGGCCATAAATACCAAAGCACTCACCCCTTACACTTGGAGCATAGCACATTACGTGAAAGAGATAGTTTCTTAGAAGTTCCGTTATATAGATCCTCGAGAGAAACTTTAAGAGGATGGACGACATCTTCTCCCCTTCGTTGCCTTCGGCCCCTGCTGCTACCACCACCACCTGGGTACAAGAGTTTTCAAGTGAGTCCAACAATAAATACAACCCCAGCTACTAAAAAACCAGAATAGAATGATTTCTAGGCCAAGCATGCTTACCTCCAAAAGGACTGCCACCACCAAAGAAGGATTGAAAGATGTCAAAGGGGTCATGGCCACCACCACCACCACCCATTCCTTCCTTCAAGGCATCCTCGCCATACTGATCATATATCTCACGCTTCTCTGGGTCACTCAGTACCTCATATGCTTGAGCAAGCTCTTTGAACTAAAAGATAGACGCCAATAAACAAATATCAATACCAAGGTCATAAGCATAATAATGCCCAATATTTAGAAAAAGTAATACATCTTTGTGCCATACAAAACAAAGTCTATCTACAGTTCCTGTCCCAAAAAAATGTCCTAATACAAAAGTTAACATGTTCACAATATTAATTTTGTTAGATTACAGTGATAGAATTTCAGGCATAGAAATTTGTTCTTAATTCCTTCATACAGTTTAAGCTTTAAAGTGGACTCCTGTAATTTTTTATAAGGGTGAAGGGGAAACCGGCTGAAATTTTAAATGTAGGTGGTCAATTGAATTACAAGAGAAACAAGTTAACAACATCAATGATTGCTATATTCATAGTCCAAGCTTTCGTACTACAAAATCTGTCAGAATCGGCGTTAACCAAAAGAAATCTTTTCACTTATTTCAGTATCATAACCCCTAATAGCATGTAATCAGAATTAAAAGCTAACATGCACTGATGCAGGTTGCTTAGCAACCAAAATATGCCTTTTATTTTCATTATTGCCAAACATTATCAATGCAAAGTAGTGACTCTTTCCATCATTATAAACCGTTTAAGCATTGCTATTTATCCCTCTCATAAGGATTAACTATTGAGTGTCTTTATATCATTATAAATTGACCAAAAACTAACAACTGAAACTGGCCATTCATTAAAACAATACATCAATTAGGCTATATAATTTACCCAGCCTATTAAGAAATCACCATAACCAATTCTTCTCAACAAAATTATATACATATATACATATATTCCTATCATCCTCTGGTATAATTACACTAGGAAATTCAACAAACTATACAGCAAAATACAATTAAACAACACAGTACTCAGTAACAGAGAGCCAATATAGATATATATATATATATATATATATAATTAAAAAAAACTACCTTCTCAGGATCTCCACCCTTGTCAGGGTGATTCTTAATGGCGGCTTTGCGATAAGCCTTCTTCAGATCATCTTGGGATGCACTTTGGGGAACCCCTAGGATCTCATAGTACTTAGTATTATCACTCTTTTTCGGTTGTCTTCCGAACATCCTGTTGTTCTCCTTCGATCTTCAATTACAAATCTAACACACACAAACATACACAGAATGAGATCCAAATCAGATAAAACACATAAATCAATCAATCAATCAATAGAACAACAAACAGGTATAGAATTGAGTGAGATGAAGATAGAATCGTACCTACGAGGAAGTAGATCGGAAAAGGGATCGAAATCGGAAGACTTGACGTTCGGCAAGAGAGAGGGTTTGGAATTTGGGGAAGTTGTGGTTTTTATTTGAGGAGGTGGATATGGACGGTCTAGATTGCTTTGATCTGATAAACACGATGCTATAGAAGGCTCTAGAAGCCTCCTTGTGTTTCCATCGACTTGCACTTTAAAACAATCTCCACCGTTGATATCATCTTGTTTTTTTTTCTATGTATTAGTATATTTATTAAAATTAAAATGTCATGTGTATAATGTTCTTATAGGAATCAATTTATTTGATTATAACCAACAAAACAATCGAAATAAATAGAATAGACATGTGTATAATGTTTTTTTGGAATGAAACAGTTAAAAATAAAAAATAAATACGCAAACCAATCATAAAAATATCAAAAGAAAAAGTGTCATTTAACTTTGTCATTTAAATTAGGAAAATTTTTTGAAAAGTTTGATTAATTTTCATATTTTTAGTGATTAAAATTTAGTTTTTATGAATAAATTATTGAATTTCTATAAATCAAGTATCTATATAAGTTTAATCTAAACATGCTACATGTAATCATCTAAAAATATATAAACTGATTTCAATGTTCTTAAACTTTACGTCGTTCAAATCCTTCCCAAACATGACACAACGTTACTGCTCCCCTTCACCACCTAGTCGTCATCCTTTGTCTATCACCGTATACAACACTTGTACCCTGTCGTCAAATTCCCTCCTTTTGATTGTTATTTTTTGTTTTCCGATTCCTACCTTTTTTATTTGTTTATGCATTGAGTTGATCGATTGAGGATGTCTCATATCCTGTAAAATTAGACCGTTTGAATTAGAATTAGAGACTATCAACATAATAACATCTCTAACCCAATGATATCTTTGGGACCTGTTACTAACTTATATCCAAATATTGTCATGATTAGTTACAAAATATAAATTTGATTATTCAGTTTTGTTGTTTATAAAACTTGTAGTCATTTCACTATATAGTGATTTAGTTTATAATGTATCATAATTTTAGTTAAATTTGGAGGCATTATTAAGAACAATAGATATAATAATGAATCATGTGAGAAATTGAAATTAACATGAAAAACGAAGCTAAATTGTTTCATTTTTAATCTCGTATCCTCCCGTAAATTACATTTAAAAAGAAGAATTGACCGAGTGTGTTTTATTTTAATATATGTCATCCTAATATAAATTCATTTGTCATCTAATAATTTATTACTATTTCTTACAATTTTTTAAGTTTTGAGTTTGAGTTCTAGTTTGGTTTTGCTTTCCTTCAGCTTGGGCCCTTGATGGGCCTATCTCGGGTTTGTTTTTGGATGGTGTAAGTGTAACTTATTGATTTTGGACTTTGGAAATCATACATATTTATTGGATTACAAAACATATAAAAACGTTAAGCTATAAATGAATCAAAAGCAGTAGCTGTGCCATACTCATCAACCATAAAATAAGTTCAACTACCATCGTTTCCCGTGACGAAGAAATATAAAACTAAAACAATAGTTTACATCCAATGATTTGTCATTTTTCAATTCTAAGAAATCCAAATATTATATTCTCCGAATTTCATAAACTGGATTAATTATTTCAATTTATATTTAGAAACCTGAAATAGTATAATCAAGTCAATAATATTTTTTTAATTCCATACTATTATAATATGGATATGATTATAGCATCTATAATACATATCTAATTATTCTCTATTTTATAATTAAGTTCCAAATATAAAATAATCAATGTTTGGTTAAACTCAAAGGTCAAATAACCTTATCTTTGCATATAAACAAACCATGTTGATCGGCTAACACACAAAAATACAACATGACGGACACCGGCGATTCCGATTCTTCGTACACCACGGAAGACACCGGAAAACCCTCCGGAGACATCACCTACGTCCTCGGACTCTCCTTCGCCATCCTCGTCCTTCTTGTCACCCTCTCCTACGCGTCTTACTTGTGCAGCCGTCACAGACGATCTCATTCTCCACGGGCCGATGACGGCCGCCAGCTTATGGGAGGAGTCTCGCGAGGCGTAGACGACGCTGTCCTCATGACCTTCCCGGCGTTTGTTTACTCGGAGGTTATGACACTGACGCCCCAAAAGGCCGATGTCAATGGGTCGGGTTGTTCGATTTGTTTGGCGGATTACAAAGCCGCGGATGTCATCCGGTTATTGCCGCAATGTGGTCATTTGTTTCATCGCAAGTGTATAGACACGTGGTTGAAGGTTCATCCTACTTGTCCGGTGTGTCGGAACTCGCCGTTGCCGAGCCGGCAGGCCGGGATGGTCCCACTTCCAATTCAACGGAGTTAGTGACTAATGATCAAACAAATCCAATGCCATCTGTGTAAGTGGGTGGATTATTGTTGTAATAATGTTTTGAAAATGAATACATTTTAGTAACTGCCATCTGATTGAATGGATCCAAGAATATTAAATAACAAAATTAAACTGCATTTTTTTTCTCTAATAATGTATTTATGTATGATACATGAAAACGTGTTGAAACAAAATGATTCGAAAACAAAGCATACATTTTATATGACAATAAAGCATACATTTTTTTTCTCTATTTTATTGGTAAAAGGCCTGCTTTTCCTTTCGTTCAGTATCATGCTAGACGAATGTGGAAGCAATTTGGTCTGTCTGAGGTTATCTTAAATGACCAAGCCTATTTCTTCTTCAAGTTTAATTCTGAACAAGGATTGAACTTTGTTTTGGAAAATGGTCCTTGGCTATTTAATGGTATGCCTATTTTCATCCAACAATGGCAGCCTGGGCTTTGTTTTGACAAGCCTGAACCTAAAAAGGTTCCTTTGTGGGTTAATATTTTTGGTCTGCCATTGGATGTGTGGGATTTTGAAATAATTAGCTACATTGCTAGTGTGGTAGGAGAACCAATTTCTGTGGATAGATATACAGAAGAGATGTGTGAAACCAAAGCTGGCAGAGCTAATTTTGCCAGAGTGTTGGTGAATGCCTCTGCTGATTATGAGTTGCCTACGGAAATTGATGCTATTATCTTGGGTAAACTAAGGAAATTTAGAACTGAATTTCTTTGGAAACCCAAGAGATGTAGCTTTTGCAAGGTGTTTGGTCATGACTTAACCTCTTGTTCAGTCCGGCCACGTACGGTTGAGGAGTTAAATATAGATAAACCTGTGCCTTCTAATGTTGGTGAACCTTCTAAGGCTAAGGTTATTGATGATGGGTTTATATTTCCCAAACGGAAAAATAAACTTAAGCCGAAAATTGCCCCTCTGAAAGTTGGAGGTCAAAACCCGAAGGTTGTTTTTAATACTGGTGTTAAGATCAACCAAAGGTTTGTTCCTAAAACAGCTATTCCTTCTATTGATACGATTGATAAGGGTAAGGCTATTATTGGTGATGATAAACCCCCTCCTAAGGTGGTAAAAACTGAAAAGATGACAACAAGGATGGAGGATAACACTAATTCCAAAGTACAGAACTTGAATACTGAAAGGAGTCCTATTAAGGTTTCCAATCAGTTTACTGTTTTGGAAGAGCATCCTAAGTGGACCGCGGATAAAAAGGAAGTAGACTGCTATGTTGAAAAACGTGGGGTGGGACTTGAGCCGGTAATCATTAATTCTTGGTCACGTCAGAAACTGGAATACTTCATTGATAGGTGGGAAAGAGTTTTCGGGAAGGAGCTTGATGGCAAACTTCGTGGCTTTACACTCCCGGATAGGATTGATGTGGGGGATGATGATGATGACGATACGTCCGATGATGATGTTTTATCTGACCATGATTTTGTCACGGACACTAGACCAAAGAAAGTTTCATGGTCTGACAGGCAGGTGATTACGAAGATGGAGCAGGACACGCAGTGATGTTTCGTTAGAGAGAGATCTTAGTGTTGTCTTTCTTCAGTTTCTTGGGATTGGGTTTCTCTGTTGTTAGTATCTTTTGATGCTTTTGGCGTGCGGCTTTGTGTCCCATGTTTGTGGGATACTTAGCTTGCTTTTTGTATTTGTACTTTTATTTTTATAAAATTGCCAGGATTTTCCTTTCAAAAAAAAAAAAAAAAAACAATAAATTTGGTACTAATTAATATATATAACTCTTTAAGAACGAATATAAATATAGATATAACTTGGGGGTTTGCCTACTTTGCTGTTTTTTATGTCTTTAAAGACATCAGTATGACATCAATATTTATTTGTAATGTAATTTTTATAATTTGAAACTATTTTACTAATTAGTTTTATTCAATTTTTTCATAATCTAAAACATATATGATTCACTAATTTTTATATTTCTTAATCATCTTGATTTTTATTTGATTATGCAAATGTATGTAACTAATTAATTGAACAGCTAAGTTATATAAAAGGAGGCATGTTCCTCGTTGGATGACCTTGGTATTGTCTTTAATTAATTTATTTATGATTATGATTACCCTTGGTATGTGTTAAATGATATTTAGAATAATTATAAGCTGATTTTTTCCTGGCATGTTTCATTCAAAATAGTTATTTTTTAATTTATATATTTTATCTGTGAAAGTGGTGGCCAGCTTAGTTTTGGTTAAATTATATTAAGAACATTTTCATTTATTTGACTTTGTTTTCAGCCTGTATTATATTGTCTTCGTTTAGTAACTCTTTATTTCTATTCTTAGAATTCATCCGTATGTAAATTTCCCAAGCATATTATTGCATATCTTGAGTCTAATATTAATAAACTATCACAGGCCTTTTCTACAACAAAATAAATGTACACTTGGTCCCCAGCTATATATGATAGCAAAAATCACATTTTTTTCGAGGTTCTTTCTTCCAAGTTCAAAGTCCATTCAATAAATGCTTTTTGACTATGGTATCAACATCCATACCGAAAGGATTAATTATAAAACAGAAAACGAAACAAAATGTTGAATCTAAAGTGTCTAAATACCAGATCAAGTGAATGAATCTTAAAAGAAGTAGCTTGAAGTTGTATATATGATTTTGAAGTTGTATATATGATTTTTTTAGTCTACATTTTGATGTATGGAAAGTCTTGGGTAGAGGGACTAAGGACCTATTTGTTAGCAACTTAATGAGCTTGTTGAGACTCATAGTTTATCCACTCAAGTATACATGGATATTATTTGGTAATGATTAATGATATATAAAGTGGTTTATGTTAAATTTTATAAAAAGAAACATCAATAGTAACATAATTTAATAAAGTTGAGAACTTCATTAAAGATGTAAACGTTATATTATAAAATTCAAGTACAAATAATAAACCTGTAAGCCAATCCAAACTAAACTTAGTGTTAATAGATTATATTCTTTGTGATAGAATTGTGGAGAGAGTAGTAGTAGAAGTAGACTTTGTGAACGAAAAGTAAATACAGTGCATAAAAAATAATAACCTATATGAAACAACGATGAAGATGAAGAATTGCATGGATTGAGAAACCCGTCTTTTATGGTTTTGACAATACTCTCGAATATTGTGAATCTAACGATCGCATAGCAATTTGATGCAGATCAGTTAAACATTAATAATGATAGTGTTTAACTTTTTAATGCAAAGTTGAGATAGAAGCAGGTAGAACAAACAGAGAGAGAGAGAGGGAGAGAGGGAGAGAGGGAGAGAGGGAGAGAGAGAGAGAGAGAGAGAGAGAGAGAGAGAGAGAGTAGATACATTTTTGCTGTGTGTTTTCCATTGGGGTGGAAGCCTCTATTATATTATGAGTTACTCAGAGCGCGACACATGTCAATGAGTTACTCTTTTATTATATATAGATAGATGTGATCTGATAACCTAATCACATCCCAATATTATCTCACTATTGGTCATTGATGATAGAGTTGGAGACTAACTCTCCAACTCACCGATTCTTGCCAACGGGCTTGTAGCATAGCGGCACTTGGAGTCTTTATAAGGTGTCCTCCTTCCTAGTGGTTGTGGGTTCAAGTCCAGTCGTCGACAATGGTGTAGATTTAGGAGTAGCTTAGTTAGGTGTGTGTAATTTGCTATTAAAAAAAAAAAACTTAGTGATTCTTTAACAAAAAATTACATGGGGTTTATCTCATAAATGGATAAACTCTCCAAATTTAACCATTAATTAATAAGTGATTTAATTTACCTTATCTCTAATGATCATTTTCTAAAAGGAAAGCTCGGAGCAAAGGCCAACACCAATGCGGCTTGCGAAGTATGCCACTCTACAAAAAAACCAAGTCCTCGGCTAGGACCACGCACACATGTTGAACTCTACTATGAGTCCTATCCCACCCTAAGACCACAATGAATTTCGAGGGCCACTTATGATAAAAGGCTTATAAACCAACATTTATCTTTTATAGTTTTATTTCTCCTTAATGATGGCCAAACCGGCTCGGTCCAACCTAGGGGTGTTCATCGAGTCGAATTTCGGGTTTTTCGAATTATTCGAATCGGGTTGTTCGAATTTGAAAGTTTTTTTAGGTAAATTTGAAACTCGATTCGAATTCGAAATGAAACGTGTAAAACCGACTCGAATTCGCATTGTCGAATTCGAATCGAATTCGAGTCGAATTCGGGTTTATCCAAATTCAGTTGAAAAAAAAATATTCTACTTCAAAATCAGAGGATAAAAACTAATAATTTGATTCAAAAAATGGATGAACATCCGCATTAGATTTAGCCATTCCCTCAAATTGAGTATTAACCATTCAAATATCAATATTACAAATTATCAATTACCAATTAAAAATGACAAGCATCCAAAATTCCATATAACATCAACAAAATATCATATAACAAACTCTAAATAACCCAAAAAACCTACTGCAATGTAGATAACCAACAAAAACCCAAAGAAAAAACTTCCCACAATGTAAATAACTAGAAATCATAAAGCTTGAAATTTATATATCTATGTATATAATCTTATGTGTATATATACACTCGAATTTCGAGTCGGATTTCAAATATTTTTATAAATTCAAAATTCGATTCGAAAACCAATGTAAACTTTCGAATCGAGTCCAAAACCGATTTGAAAACCAAACAAATCGATTTGTATTAGATTATTCGAGTTTGAGTCGGTTCGAATTTCGGTTTTTACGAATAGCATTCAAATATTGAACACCCCTAGTCCAACCTGCTACCGACGGTTAATCAGGACCGAGTCTGCTGGCGTAACTGGTTAAGGAATGCCTTACAAGGTCCGGTTACTGCCTGCTGGTTAGGGCTCGGTTAAGCCCGGGATCGGTTAAGGTCAATGGCTGACCCGTGGTATTTTCGTAAATAAATCAAAAAATTTCAATAAGTATGACCGTTTTTTGGGTTCCAAGTGCCTCCCATTAGTGTGTGTGTGTGTGTGTGTATGTTGTTTGAAGTTTGTAGTTAGATACCAAGTTACAAAATGCAAAAAACGTTTCACAATTCTCACATTCTCGCAATCTTGTTTTCGTATTCCACTTTGTTATTCCTAAACGGAAGTTTCTACACTTAAGTTATTTCAAGAATCCAAGTTCCAACACTTTAGTTATTCTCTTCTCGTTACAAACACAAAAATCATATTCGTTTTTTGCATTCTCGTTATCATATTCGTTTTTTGCAATCTCGTAATCTTGTTTCTCTCTTTCATATTTTAAAATGGTTGACGGTTCAACATCGCCACCATCGGTACAAGGACTTCTTGCTGGAGTGCAAACTAAAGAAATTCTCACCAAGGACTCAAGAAAGGCTCCAATTTGGGATCATTTTAATTTGGTGTTTCTTGACAATACCAAGATAGCACAATGCATGATGTGTGGAGTTTTCCTTATGACGTAAGGAAACTCAAGTTTAAAGCGGCATGTCAAAAAATCATGCGGCAGGTTAAAGTCCGAAGGTGATTCAAGTCAAACCATATTCGACAATTAAGGTCAAATATGGTCTTACAATACCGTTTTGCAAAAAGAAATGACAACGAAATGTGTCTTTCAAATGGGGATGCCATTTGAAAATTTTACAATCCTCACATAACGAAGATGATTCAACAAACACTACAACCACACTACAAACTGGTAAGTTGTAATACTCTGAGACGAGATGTTTTGAAAATGTGGAATAAGGCTAAAACTAGGGTGGCTGAAAATTTCACCTCACATCTCATTTCCAAACAGTTTATGTACTAAGCTTTTAGGTGGGAGTTTTATGCCCCAAAAATCTGAAATTTTTCATGACTGTCACTTTAAATAAAAAAACAAGTTCCTTTTATTTTTGAAAAAACCCTTCCAAACAAAAAAATTCAATCTTCATAGACAAATTAATTCATGCTGACCACTTTATTCATATAGGTTTGGTCTGCCATGGGATTGCCTTTGGCGTGGTTTTTGTTAGCAATCTTTTGCCCCTTTTATCCATAAAAATCATCCAAGAAATTTTTTATATGATGATTACCAATGGATCATCCACAATGCACAAATCTTCCGGTAGAATACGATGTTTTAAAGAAAAAACTTCGTTTTCTTTGCCTTCAAGTTCAACCTTTTTAACGTGAGGATATTATTTGTTATTTCACTATTATATGTCTTAGAAAATGACATAAGTTGACTTTCCTATATATATAATATCCACCAACCGCTTCTCAATATGCAAATATAAAGAGTATATGTATAAAATATAACTATTATACGTTGCAATTTGTTATTTGTAGTTGTAAACTTGTATATGAAAAAAAGAGTAATTTGTTTATGTTTTTTAATCTAAAAATAAGAGAATGATAACCATTTCATTTCACATGTTAGTTCATATGTTAAAATCAAGAATGGAATTAATTAAACAAAACAAAGCACTTGGATAAATTTAAGTAATAAATTGCATTCTCCATCTGTTTTTTGTGTGACTTTCTCAACCTCGTATTCACAATGTCCTAACCTTAAATTCTTCCCAGTCATAAATATGAACGTCACACCGGATGCCGTACAACCACCCTACTCTACCACCGCCACCGCCACCGTTGGCGGGGGCGGGGGCAGCAAATCACAAGGAATCAGCGACTACATATTCGTGATCGGATTCTTCGTCCTGCTCCTCCTCCTACTCGCCCTCACCTTCGTTTCTTACATCTGCAAGCGCTCTCGATCACCTCCACCACCACCCATCGTCTCGTTCGGTGCCACCACCTACGACGAAGCCGACCACCACCGACTCATAACGGTCTCTCGAGGCCTTGATGACGACGTTCTCGTGACTTTTCCGACGTTTCTTTACTCCCAGGCTACGATCACTCACAAGGGTGACGATCTCGTTGATCCCACCGCCGCCTCCGGTTGCTCTATCTGCTTGGCTGATTATAAACCGGTGGACATCGTCCGTTTATTGCCGGAATGCGGCCACTTGTTTCATGTGAGTTGTATAGATACGTGGTTGAAGGCTCATCCTACTTGTCCGGTGTGCCGGAACTCGCCGGTAGCCGAGAAGGTCTCGCCATTAGTTCAACAGAGTTGAATTAGTCAATGAACATATCGAATGTGTATAAAATAAAAGAATTTTGGATTGATGAGAACACATGTATTATGTATATTCTAATCAAGTTTTTGCTAATCGCTATCGCCTTTATTTCTTTATTTATAAACATTGTATTCAATCGATGGATTAAATTGGTGATATTTGGTATTCAACGTTATCATGGTCATTGGCAGACTCGGTAATTTTGTTGAAAATAAGATTAAAAGGTACATAAAAATGACTTGTAGCAAGGTTGGATATAGGAAAACTCAATTAAGTCTATTTGTAGAACAAAAAGCATTTTTCTTATAGAATCAACATTAATCTTTAAACTAAATATAGCTGAAATTTGCATCTTTTTTGAATATTCATGTGATCTTTTATTTTTATTTTTGTTAACCGTGGATAGTTGGACCAATTTGAATAATTCTACTCTTGCTCATATTCTTTTTAATCTTTGCCACCCCACCATTATAATGATCTTCGATTCTTCTCTTAAATTTTCGATGCTTTCGTCTTTAGCTTCATCACTCTCCTTTCTTTAGCTTCCAAGTTCAACCTTCTTGACGCGACGATATTATTTGTCGTATGTCAAGGAAAATGACATAAGTTGACTTTCCTATATGTAAAATAAACAGAATCTTAATATGCAGATCTAGCGAGTACATGAATTAAAATATAAGTAGAATTATAACACGTGATAATTCATTATTTCAAGTTGTGCACTATATGTACAAAAAGTTACGCTTTTTAATCTTTTTTTATCTAAAAATAAGAGAATGATAACCATTTTATTTCACATGTTAGTTTAGATGTTAAAATCAAGAATGTGACTAATTAAACAAAAAAAAAAGACTTGGGTGAATCTCAAGTCTTTCCTTCCATCCATAAACATAGATTCGAAACTCCAACTTGAGTCTTTATAAAGTTGCATTCTCTATCTCTTTTTGGTGAAACTTTCTCAACGTCGTATTCACAATCTCCCAAACCTTAAAATTCTTCCCACTCATAAATATGAACGTCACACCGGATGCCGTACAACCACCCTACCCCACCACCGCCAACGCCACCGCCATGGGCGGTAAATCGCAAGGCATCAACGAGTCCATATTTTTGGTCGTATTCTTCGTTCTAATCCTCCTCCTACTCGCCCTCCCCTTCACTTCTTACACCTGCAAGCGCTCTCGGTCACCACCACCACCACCTCCACCACCACCCATCATCATCTCTTTAGGTCCCACTATCTACAACGAAGCTGACGACCACCGACTCATAACAGTCTCTCCAGGCCTTGATGACGACGTTCTCCTGACTTTTCCGACATTTCTTTACGCCCAAGCTATTAAGCCTCACAAGGGCGACAAGCTCACGGATGCCACCGCCTCCGGTTGCTCTATCTGCTTGGCTGATTATAAACCGGTTGACGTCGTCCGCTTATTGCCGGAATGCGCCCACTTGTTTCATGTCAACTGTGTAGATACCTGGTTGAAGGTTCATCCTACTTGTCCGATGTGTCGGAAATCGCCTCTAGCCGCTAGCCACAAGGCCGGAACACAGTGAAGGCCAAAGGGAGCCATGGCCACTGCAACTTTAGGAATAAATGTTATATATTAACAACTATGTTAGCTTTTAATGTTTTTAGATGGTTACCATCGTACTTATTTTTTTCTTCTTTTTTACCAAATATTATTATTTTTCTTTTATGGGTTTAGTTCCCCAAAATGTATCCAACTTGTCACTTTTTGCTATTGTATGTATCCAACTTTAAAATTACCATTAAATACACTAAAGTTTCAAAAACTACCATTTAGTACAGTCTAACCTGCTATTAAAGGTCAACAGCCGGTCACCATCTTCTCCGGCGACTTTTCCGGCGACCACCATCATCTCCGGCGACTTTCCGGCGACCATCATTTTCTCCGACGACTTTTTCGGCCACCACCATTTTCTCCGATGACTTTTCCGGCAACCACCATCTTTTTCGACAACTTTTCTGGTGCTTTTTCGAACCACCATGTACAGCCCGTTTCCGGCGACTTTTCCAACCACCATGCACAGCCTTTTCCGACAACTTTTCCGTCGACGACTTCCCGCCTTTCTTCGACATCGGCTTCGGTGACCTCCGCCCCGATGGCGTCTGTATCTCCGGCGTCAGAACCCGAGGGGAGTGTTATATGATTTGGGAGTTTGGGAAGAAGAGATCGTGGCGTCGGAAAATAGAGGGATCTCGAGGTGGTCTGAAGGTCGCCGAAGAAGATGGGTTCTTGCCGGAAAAAGTCTCGCCGAAAAAAATGGTGGAGTAACCAGTGACTGTGGGTGGTTGCCAAAGGTTCGTCGGAAAAAATGGTGGAGTAACCGGAAAGTGTCATCGGAAAATGGGTTCTTGCCAAAGGTCGCCGGAGAAGATGGGTTCTTGCCAGAAAAAGTCTCGCCGGAGAAGATGACCGGATGGCCGGAATGACCTGTTACCTATTCAACAAGTTTCCCAATGTATTAAATGGTAGTTTTTGAAACTTTAGTGTATTAAATGGTAATTTTTAAAGTTGGATACATACAATAGCAAAAGGTGACAAGTTGGATACATTTTGGGGAACTAAACCCTTCTTTTATTACAAAAATCTCTTCTCTCTATGTACAACACATATTTTGTTACATATAAGTTCCCTAAATTGTATAACAATGTATAAATTGGTTTGAGTTTTGTTTTATTTTTCATAATTTTTTACTGTAAAATAGTTATAAAAAATTATTTTATATTATAATCTTTTTATTATTAAAATATTAAATAAGCTAAAAAGCATTCCTTTTATAAAATTTACTACTTGATCATAGTAATAAACATATTAAAAACCCCAACAAATTTGTAATGCTATATTTTGGGTTTCAAACCCTTTGTAACATCATTTTTCGGCTCCCGAAAATATAATGTTTGTGTTTTGCCACTCATGGGTGGACCTGTGGTTGGGCTTGCATTGGCACGTGCCTCCGCTTCATTTCTCCCTTGTGGTGTAAGAAATATAGGTCATGAAAGATGTCATAGTATCAATTTATTGTATGTCACCATACATATTTTAAAACTGCAATAGGAATACAAGTTTTCCTTGGTAGAGTTGGTTAGTTCCTTGCTTTTCATATCTAAGGTCTCCGGTTTAAGTCTGGTTAGAGCCACTTTTACTAGATTTTAGCTTTTAATTTCAGATTTATTGTGTTTATTTACTAGATTTTAGCTTTTAATTTCGGATTTATTGTGTTTATAAAAAAATTACAATAAAAAGACTTGAACTTGAGACCTTGCATTTGAAAAACAACGAACCACTGACCCAATAGACCAATGTTAATTTTGTGAAAGGTGTCTTTATATATGTTTCTTATAGTGAAATGGTATCATTGTTTGAAAATATGTCTGGGTCCGTCTGTCAATGAAAGTATTGAATGTGTATAAAATAAAAGAATTTTGATTAACGAGAGCACATATATTATGTATATTCTAATCATGTTTTTGCTAAGGCCATCCGCGGCCCGGCTGTGAGGGAGGCTGCACCGGCCCCTTGCAGCCGGTAACACCACCGAGGCTCACCGGTGAGTGAGCTGTATGAAGGGTGACCGGTGAGCCCTTACCGTTCTCAACACACACACACATGTATATACATACAATATATATATATATTTTATTATTTAAATAATACAGGTGGTAGACCTGTACGACTGTGGATGAAATGGTAAGGTAGTGGTAAGGTAATGGTAAAGCTGATGTGGCGCTGAGGTGGCAGCCTGTACAGGTGGTATCACCTGCACGGCTGCGGATGGCCTAATCACTATGGCCTTTATTTCTTTATTTATAAGTATTGTATTCAATCGATGGATTAAATTCTTGGCATTTTTTTGGAAAGGTGTCCGGGTCAAAGCCCCACTAATCTCCAACAATTTTGGTGGCTAAATATGGCCCCACTTAAATGTCTCTAGATATGCACACGAGAAGGCTCGAACTCGGTTCGAATACTATGAACCCCCGAGTGATAACCAATCCGGCACATCACTGAAAGACTTAAATTCGTGACACTGGTTATTAATTCAAAGTTATCATGGTCATTGGCAGACGCAGTAATTTTGTTGAACCGGGGGTGTTAAGGGAATAAAAGGTCCATAAAATCATGGTTTGACTAGGAAAAAGTTAACAAGGTTTGATAAATGAAAAGTCAATTATGGTAATTTATAGAACAAAATACGTTTTTTAAATAGAATCAACATTAATCTTTACGTTAACTATATGTTTTCTTGACAATCAGAATAAAACGACATTACGACAAACTTTAAGATTGAGTTATTATAACACCTTAGACAAATATTATATCGCCGTAAATTGGAGAGACATTGGTTTCATAAGTAAATCTTGGTAGCTGTTTACTTATAACTTAATGATCTTAATAACTCAACAAGCTTTTCCGCACAACTATTCTTGATTGTTTACCTGCATCTTAATGGTAAAAATCTTGACTTATTTTACAAAGTAAATCTTGGTTTCTTCCCTTTTTTATTTTCAGTTTTTTTTTTTGTTCTTCACTTGCCAGTATTCTTACAAACCTGCATTCATTCCGTTTGGAGACCGACTAGTGACTTGAGGACCAGAGTTAATTTAATAGACTCTTGTATTTTATGATGTTCATATGAATCCGGATTTAAGCCTGCAAAATTTTGCCATAATCGAAAAGCTTGGGATGATGTGGGTTTGTTGTTCCCAAAATTTCCACCGTCAAGGCAGTCTATGGATGTTATTTGGATGAATTTTAAGAAGTGTATAAATTGGTTCTCTTTATGAAATAAAGTGGAAGCGGGTTTGCTAAAAAGATTGAAAATATTAGGTTTACGGTGTTTTTAGAGGTGAAGGTTTGATTTTTTTTTTTGATCTTCGCCATATTTTTTGCTGTGAAAGTACGAATTATTTATTGTCACCTTTAGAGTTTTTTGAGCTGTGAAGATTTCGTTTTGTTTTTTTACTTATTTTTGGACTTTTTTTTTCTCGATAGTGTTTTTTACTATGTTTTTACGATGAATGTTCGAATTTTTTTTACCATCACAGTGTTTTCTTGTGAAGTTTCATGTACAAAGTGTTGGTCTCACGGAAACAACTTGGGCTATGTTTGGCAAGCCTAGCTTATAAGCTAGCTGGTAGCTGATAAGCTAGCGGATAGCTGATAAGCTAGCTGTTGATTGATAAGCTTGCTAGTAGCTGATAAGCTAGCTGTTGAACAAATTATGTTTGGCAAAAACTAGCTTATGAGTATGTAAAATGACCAAAAAGGGTATCTTTGAATTTAATAATTAATATTAATAAGGGTATAATTGGAAAAAGCTACAATAAGCTTCTCATAAGCTACTCAAAGTAGCGTTTCAAAAAGCTAGCTTATAAGCTAGCTGATAAGCTAGCTTCCTGGTACATGTTTGGATGGACTAGCTTATAAGCTAGCTTATCAGCTAGCTTATAAGCTAGCTTATGCTTGCCAAACCAAGCCTTGGTCTCATCGGAACCAATTCTCTTTAAATATTTAAATTTTTGTTTAAAGTTCGAAGTATCATATTCAAGTATTTTATTTTTGTCATTTCAAAAAATTATCTCGAAATCGACCAAAAAACCAAAAATTCTTTCGAAATCAACCAAAAAATGAAAAGAAAAAAAATCTCGAAATCAACCAAACAACCAATTTTCTTTAAATCAATCAAAAACACAAACAAAAAAAAAATCAAAAAAGTTTATTGAAATCAATAAAAACAACTTAAAAAATCTCTCTCGTAATCAACCAAAAATTGAAAAAAATCTCTCAAAATCAACAAAAAACTTAATTATATGGTATCACCATTTGAAAACTGTTTTCGCTTCGTCCATGCCGTGGAGGCTCGCCTATGATTACTCCAAGCTATTCATAGTTGCTGGAAGGATTAGTCGGTCCGCATAAGATGACTCAAAAACCCATGATTGCCATAAAAAGTTGCAATGTAACACTCAACAATTTGTAATAACTATCAAGTGATGTAAAAGGTATGTCATGGCAGCCGACATGATCTAAGACTTATTTCTAACACCAAGTTAACCCCTTGAACTGAATTCATTAAACCAAATGAAATCACATCTACTTGGTAAGATTTCACATTGTATTCATCATCTAGGTAACAATTCCAGCCTTAATTCTTGCACTTTAGATGATAAAGCAACATTCAAAAATATTAAAAAGGAAATTGAGATTTGCTCGCTCTTGATTTAGGAAAACAAGCATAAGGTTAACATAGTCTGAAAACTTCAAGATGATTGCCATTCTTTCTTGATATCAAATGTGTAGTTCAACTCCAAGTAACACTTGTTATCATCATCAAGAAACTGCAAAATATAGAAAGACCCCAAAAGGGTCTTGTCAGGAGATCCTAGAAATCACACACATACACATACACACACATAAAGTATATAAAATGAGTAGTATACCTTCGTTTTTGCTGAATATGATCCCCTAGCAAGTATGCCAGAAGGGGTGATATCTTCAGCAATTTCATGGGTATAAAGCTCATTTTGAGGACTGAAGGTGCCAATCATTTCTTTTCTTTTGTCAACTGTAATTAAGCAATTATTGTCACATAAGGATATATATATATATATAGAGAGAGAGAGAGAGAGAGAAAGAGTTTTATGACCAAGAGGAGGGTTTCATTTCGTATATACCTTTTAAACCAGTTTTCCAAACTGTGTTGGTGTATTTGAGACCAGACACAATGTTGTTCTGAACTTGGAAACTGAATTTGATAGTGTAACGACTCCCTTCTTTCAGCGTAAACCACGTTCCTTTGATCTTCCCATTATCAGGGATCGGAAGAACCAAATCATGTCTACTAGGAGATACAATAGCAAGGCTCAAAATCTTCACTTCTGGATCTAGAGTTTCTACAACAATAAAAGTGTCCTATCACTAAACACCAACAAGAACAATAACAAATATCTTTACTTTTTGTGAGACTTTAACATCACATAGTCACATTACATTGGGAACTCAAAACATTAATATTCAAAACCATTTTTTATTAAATAAAAGTTACCTGCAACAGCGTTAATATCAACAGCTCCAAGCAATTGTTCTTTCCACCTCATCAAGCTCTCATCATCCTAGACATTAATTAAACAACCAATTTTTAAGAAGAAAAATTAAAACTTCCAAAACTCAAAAAAAAAAAATGAAAAATATGATAAATGAAAAGGAAACAAATTAACCTTGTCTGCTTCGTATTGTTCTTTAAGGGTACGACGAGGGCCGATCTGTAACCTCCCATGAAGATGAACATCTTCTTCCTCTTCATCTTCTGTCACACATACGGAACTCTCACTCATATTCCTTTTAATCTTTGCCACCCCACCATAATGATCTTCGACCTCCGCTTCTACTCCTGAATTCTCAATGTTTTCATCTTTAGCTTCATCATTCTCCTTTCTTTCAACAAATCCCATGTTTTGGAACTTGAAACAATATATAGCAACAAATTTAACTCAATTGGATCCAATGGAAAAGCTCACAGACGTTAAAGATCTTGAAGTGCCAAAGAATTAATGACCAATGATGAAATTACAAAGACTTATATATGTCTTTATAGGTAAAAGATAACGTGGGTGGTTCATTGATATTAGAAATAATAGATTTTGGAATATTTGAAAGACAGATAGTTTTGATTTGGGTCAAAGAATCAGAAAAAGAAAAGAAATCCAAAAGGAAAAGGATGATCCCTCCAACAAGATAAGAGGGAAAAAGAGTTTTAATTAATGTTTGATAATTTGAAGCACAAAGAGAGGAGATGGTCATGTGGGAATATTAAAATGAATAATTAATAGAGATCATGAAGGTCACTAACTTTGCACTATGTTTCATGAAGGTCACTATTACAATAAAATATTTGGATTTGTGAGAGAATACATTATACATGTATTGTGTATATTCTAATTAATTCTTTGCCAATCAAATATCACCTTTATTATTTATTTGTTTATTATAAATATAATATTGTATTGGATGGATGGATGGATTAAATTCTTGATATCGGTATATTCAAGGTTATTGTCATATTTTATTTATAAATAGACAATTCTCATGTTTTTAAAATATTGGTGTAATCTTTTTTGTTAAATGTGAATATCCGTGTTAATTTATATGTATCTTAACTAATTATAAGATTTGGAGAACACCTAAAAATCTTCAATAGTCTTGAAGGGCTCGAGCCGATGAACTTGAACTCCCGATGGTTGCGTGTTTTTTGATTGCCTGATGGCATTCAGCTATGTCAGACATTTTACTTTCAATTTACGAAAGGAAAATTAATTGTTCAAACAAATATAAAATTTTCATTATAATTGATTATGGTTATTGCAATCCTTCTATTCTAATTAGTGTGATGTGCTATATCACCACTAATGTTAGAAGCATTATCCTTCATGCTACACTTAGGAGTAAACTGTCACAACTATCAAGTGATCTGTATAGTTAAATGGGCATTTTTTTGTAAGGTATTGTTTATTTTTTTGAGCATTTTTCTACTTTTTTTAGCTTACCAGGTAAGTTCTGATTCGGGTAAGAGTGTTAACTCGGGTAAATATTGTCTTAGGTAAGTGTTGATAAAAGTGTTTTAACACATGTTTTCTATAAGTGCTTGCCAACAAAAAAAAAACTATTTTAACTCTTTTTTTTTTTGGTAGTTAGATGTTAAAAGAAAGAGAGAGAGAAAAAAAGGGGCAAACATGGAATAGATACAAGTAATTGATTATGTGAATTAAATTTAAATTTATTTTATAAAATTAAATCGGGCCAGGCCTTGACCGGGCC
Organism: Centaurea solstitialis; assembly: GCA_030169165.1. Taxonomy (NCBI): domain Eukaryota; kingdom Viridiplantae; phylum Streptophyta; class Magnoliopsida; order Asterales; family Asteraceae; genus Centaurea; species Centaurea solstitialis. The sequence continues at coordinate 9,136,752 of CM058046.1, forward strand.
TTCTCCTTTATAGGTCCCGGGCCGGGTCGAGACCGGGCTGATTCCCACCTTTCACACTCACAGGGACTAAATTTGTAATTAATAAAACCTAGAGATGAAATCCATAAAATTCGCCAACATATAAGAACCAAAAACGTAATTTACTCTAAAAAATAAAAGTTGTAGTAGGGTCCATCATAATCCGGTTCGACCGTTGCCACCTCTAGAAAGCAGTACTCTATCGATCACCATCATACACGTGTCAAACACTACATCCAACGGCCCAAAACCAGCTCCACTCCAGCTAATCGTGGACCTCTTCTTACCTTATCATTACAAAAAATTTAAAATATGCCCCCATAATCTTTCTAGCCGTTAAGAAGATAAAACAAACAAGCCAAACAATCTTCACTTCCATTCTAACCTCATTGAAATCCCCAATTTTATCTCATCTGATTCTTCAAGAAATTGAATACCCCTGAAGAATCCTATACATACAACTTCTGTATATATATATATATATATTTCAGGAAGAAAGAAGATGAAGAGTGTGAAGGGGAAGCTCTTGAAGAAATTGAAGACGATTAAAACAATCGGGTACTTGAAACCCGATCGGATTCTTCTTGCCAATGCAGCCGATGGGTTCATCGAAAATTTCTTCGTGAAATCGGGTAACAAATTCGAAACCAATTTGGTTTCTGAAGAAGGAAAAGATGAAAAACAGAGCAATGTTTCGGTCCAAGAACATGAAATCATCGATGTATCGGAGCTCATGAAGGATCTTGAAGACGATATCGAATCCGATTCTTCGGATTTTGGAATTGGGGATAAAGAGAATGTTCGACCCGTGAGTGACCCGGTTGCTGATCAGAAGATGGGAAATGGGAATTCCAAAAGTTTCGGTTCTACGCCTTTATCGGAGATTGACATCTCGTCTTTCCGGCCACCGGATTTGGATTCGGGCACGCTTTTCGATCCGAATTTGTTGGCGGCTTTCGAGCAGGCGGTCTTGGAGGTTAAAGCTCAAGAAGCAGAGAGAAGAAACAGGGTTTTACAGAGCATTGAAGACGAATTAGATCATCTAGAGCCAGAGGCCGAAACAGAGCCGCCATTAAAATCGATCAAATTGGAAGAAATCAATAACCCCCTTTCGGAATTCGAGAAAATCTGTCCGCCGGGAGGGGGTAATTCGGTCATTTTGTACACTACAGGGCTCAGAGGCATCCGAAAGACGTTCGAAGATTGCTCGAGTATTCGATTTTTACTCGAAAGTTTTCGGGTTTTATACCATGAACGAGATCTATCGATGCACTTGGATTTCCGAGACGAGCTATGGCGGATTTTGGGCGGAAAAGTGGTTCCGCCGAGGCTGTTTATTAAGGGAAGGTATATCGGAGGAGCAGAGGAGGTTCTCCGGTTGCACGAGCAGGGGAAATTCCGGCCGCTTTTGGCCGGAATGCCGTTAAAGATGTCGGACGGGGTTTGCGAAGGGTGCGGCGGAGTTCGGTTTTTGGTGTGTTGTAGTTGCAGCGGTAGCCGGAAGGTGGATTCCGGCGACGGAGGGTTGCCGGAGAGGTGTTCGGAGTGTAATGAGAATGGGCTGGTGGTATGCCCCATTTGCTGCTGAAATTTTTTGGTACTTGTGTGTTGTCATTATCAAAATGATGATAAAATGTGTTTGAATATTTGTAATGCATTCTTTTTCAATTTTCTTCATGATTTTATTTCTTTTGTAACAGTTATATTTTGCATTCAAATTTTATCTAATTATTACTACAAAGTCAAAAGTATTTTAAATGCTTGATTTGTCATGGTTTTTAAAAAAGAAGTAAATATTGTTTAATATTGAAGTATGTATGCAATAAGATGTATTAACACCAAAAATTAACACATATTCATGCATATTAGACATTTACAATACAACTTTCATCCCATAAGTAAAGAGATGTTAAAGCCAACCTCACAACAAAGTTGGAAAAACCCATCAAAATAAGAGAAACACAAATGAGATTTTCTTTAAACCCATTCATGATTTTTTTAGGGGTGTTAGGCTACAAAAACAATTAAACATCAGTTACCAACTGTTATTTCATGCCGTAATCGCCATCGTTTCCGTGCTCGGTGGCTGGAAGCTCTCGGTGTGGTGAAACTCGATTTGCAGCCGATGATGAACCAACGGTGTTGATGCCGCCATCAACCCTTTCTTCAGATCGGCCTGCAGTTCTCTTATCGGAATTGCAGCCAAAAACCTCTTAATATACTCTTTGCACGACTCTTTTCCGCTGCACACCGTAACCTCCGCTTTCTCTTTCTCGCTATCGACAACCGCCAACTCGGTCTCCTTACTTTCACTCGAACTCACCTTTTCGCCTTCTGCCTTCTCGTTTAACTTTTGTTTATCCTCACTTGGTATTCTCTTGATCGTTGTATCTTTATCGAACTTCAACACATACGCCTGATTGCACCCTTCATACAGCCTCTCTCCCAACGTGTCAATAACGTAGTATGCATCCCGTTCAACTTTCAACACGAAAAAATGGTCATTCCAGCTCACAATATAGACTAACGGATCCATGTTGTCGCTATGGCTACAACCGATCTTACTGATCTCGTCCCATATGCCGTCAAACGACATAGCACCATCAAGAAAGTGAAGGTCACCCTCTTCGAGGCCTTCCGGTTGAAAGAATCCGATGAAAGACTTTTCTGGGACTACCGCAAGATTACGGATCTTGGCTTGGAGGACGGTCTCGAGGTCAAAGTGCTTATCCGGGAACCGTTCCCTATAAACTTCATTCTCGCAAAGATTTCTCCACTCTAACGAACCTTCTCGAATTAGGCTGTCAAGTTGGGACTTTATCGGCATTTCGTTCCAGTTGTTTTGGAACCAATCGGCAATAATCGCAACTAAAGCAGTGCACGCACTCTCACCGGCTGCTCGTTCGCTTCTTTGGTCAATCGTAGCAAAGAAAACTTGGGTCTCAAGCTTCATCTGCCCATCCCTGCTTATCACCTCCTTCTTCTCCCACCTGCCTACGGCAAAATTGTCCTCTCCAAATTCCGAGATCGAAGACCGGTTTGCATTCGTGTCCTCCTCGCTTTTACGCTGCACCCACATTCATAACCAAAAGTCAACTCAAGTATAAGGTAATTCATTACAAGAATATCATATGATCTTATTATTTATCAAAGTTAAGACAGATTTATGTAAAGAGTTGAGAGAAATTTACCCCATAAGTAGACTCGTCTGAAGAACTCAGCATTCGGCGATCAAAATCTATATCGTCCCCGCCTTCTTCTCCGGAATCTTTTTTCAAAAGCGGCTCTCCCCTAGTTTTCGGGGATCTGAAACTCAACTTCCTCTTCCTCCACGGAAAGATGCTTCTTTTCGGGATTTGTGTTTCTGAGGGATCGATGATAGATGGACTCGAATAATCAGTTTTTTCTTTATAATTACGGTAGTAAATCCAATCCTCGTCTTCACTAGAACTTGAGTTAAAGTAAGATAAGCCTCCTGCACGATTTGCATACGCCAGAGTTCCGTAACTGAAAGACTTCCTAACAGTAGAATCACCATCTTTTAATTCTTCCGAATCAGCTTCGTTTTCTTCGAGCGAGTCGGTGTCAAACGGGTAGTCAGCATCATAACTTCTGACCGAGCTTTTTCCATCGCTGCCCTCTTCTTCACGACATGCCTTTTTAGCCCGATTAACCGATATTCCCCTGAAGATTTTAACCTTCTGGAGGCCGGCTTTAAGACCTGACCGCTCGTCTTTCTCTGTAGTCGAGACTTCTCCATTAAGAGGTGACAATGGAAGAGGAATTACGGACCCGTGTGCTTGTTCGGTACTCTCGTGTGGGATCCTCAGCTCGAGGAGGCTGACAGATACCTGCATATTTGATGACCAAAGACTTATTAATACATAAATTCGAGAACCTAATGATCGAAAAGGACAAGTTGAAGGCACTTACACGAAGTACGGGTCCACATTCCGTGATGCTACTAGTTACGGAAAGAGGAATGTTTATATCAGTCTCATTTTGCTCAGCAGAAGAAGAGAATTCCACAAGATTCAACGATCCGGTTGCAAGAGCAGAATGCCTCTTTTTGGGTCCTTGATTTAAGCCCTGAACAAGAGAGAAAATGTCAAAAAAGGCTAATAGAATCAATGAGAAAGAAACAGATAAAATCAACTTGTGTTTGGCCCATAGGTCTCCATGGATTTCTACAGCCTTAAGTTCTGAGTTCTAAACTCTTTAGAGACACCAAAAGAGTATGCATACCATAGTTCTATATAACTTTAAGACAAAAGGAAAAAAGAAAAAGAAAATTGTCCAAAATAGCCATTGAACTCCAAGATTTAGCCATGATTTCACAAGTAACACTTTAGTAAGATGCAAAATCTACTTTTTATGAATTTAATATTCATAGAGTAATATTTTAGTAAGTTGCATAGGTGGCACTTCCATGTCAATAGCACTTTAGCAACTTACGAAATTACAACTTTATGAATAATAAAGTGGATTTCACAAGTTGCTAACGTGCTACTCGCGATATTCTTAGCTATGCCGTTCAATAATATTGAAAAACAACTAATAAAGTGAATTGGTGTATCAAAAACCGTTATTGTGGACAATTTCTCAAGGAAAACATATATTCTATAGAAAAATATGATAAAGTTATTTGGGGTAGGTTGCTTAACAGTTACTAGCCTTAAGGGTATTCCTCATTTCCAAGTCAACTTTGGCAGGAAAAGTAAAATATTAGGAAAATAGAATAATTCTAAATACCTTCTTGATTTAATTTAAAGATATGTTCTATTCCCAGAAGTCCTCATCCTTGTTCATGGTGACTTTGTAGCAATGGATATAGAGATATTATTAAAGGCCAACTATAGCTTTTAATAGATAGAATACTAAAAGGGCTACCTTCTTTATTCACAACAAACTCTATTCTTCAATATTGGAAAGCTCGAGGTGTAACTTTTTCTTCTTTAACTCAAATGAACCACTAAAATAGGAATACGTGTATCGGTCTCCATCCGAAAGGATCGCGATGGTTGATCATATTTATATAATTATAACAAAACCAAGATCGAATGCGGTGTGAACTCTAATATGATCATGATCACGATCAGTGACCACCCGAAGCGAGTAATGAAGATTGTTATCTTTAAAACTCGAGAACTTTATTATGTTATAATATTTGTATCATGACCTCCAAACCAACAAGGCCTTTTTGCTGAAAGAACTTGGAACATATGCTGGTATGTAGTCATTATTCCAGCATATGACTTTCAGTTAAAGAAAGCAATCTGCTAATCTAATTTAACTATTAGTTGGATATACAGAAAACTTTGAACCCCAAAAAGGGAAAATTAGAAACTAATATTTATGGTTGAAATTGACATCTATGAAAAACCTTCCCCAGTTAACCCACCACCAATAAGATCTAAAATCAGATCTTCAACTTCACTACTAAATGAATAGTTTCACAAAAAACCTACTTTGATCTTTGTAGATAGTCAATACCCATAAAAAAGAGTTAATTGAACAAAATTTTCAAAAATAAAAATAAAAAAATCATGAAATAAAATATGATTATAATCTTATATTAGCCTTGATTGATGAAAATTCCAACTCAGTTTTTTGTCATCAGGCTAAAAGTTTAATAAAAACTCTTATAATAAAACATTAAACAGAATAAAACTATGGTTTGAAACAATAAAGTAAACTAATTAAAGATGATTAATTTGGTTGAGGACTTACATCAAACACCGTGAATGCAACTTCCCATTGATGAAAACCCCCATCTTTCAAACCCAAAAAATTACAAACACTAACGAATTCTTCATTCCATTCAACGATTCGACCATCCTCTTTCATCGATCCTTCCTTAGTAACATTCCTTCTCACACTTCTCTTAAAACTCAACGGATTATTGGACTTATTAGAGCCTTTCCACTTAACTTCAACCGCCAATCCCGAAAGATGATCATCTGAATTTGCAGGCAAGCCTTGAAGTTGTCTTATGGTGATCTTGGCTTCGAATTTCTTGGATGATGAAAGCGGTGGCCATGGCCTCCATTTCATCATACCCACCACCATCTTTTTTGAAGTTTGGATTGTAGAATTGGGAATTGGGAGAGAAATTTGAAAAGAAGTTGGGAAATTGAAGATGGGAGAATAATGGGTGTTTTTTTTTATAGAAGGAGGGAAGGGATTGTTGATATAAGGTATATGCTTTTCTCTCTTGTGTTGGAGGAAAGGGGCCGGCAATACAGAAATAGTCACAAACAACACACATTAACAGCGACGCATTAAATTTTCGAATTTCCACATCATCGCTTTTATCTGGTTGTACCTTGTGCTTTTCTTTGTTGTAACTTTGGGACGTCTTTCTTTCATACTCATCTCATTATTTTTACTTTGTTTTAGGCCATGTTTTGGCGAACGATGGCGAGTTCAGTTTGTTTGATGTGTGGGTTATAGTTTCCATACAATGAAGGTGTCGGGTTCGAATCCCAACTGGGCTAGGGGTGGTTATTCTTTTTGGAGAGGTTTCGAACTCGGGTCATCATAACTTGGTGTCATGGTGATACGATGATACTCTGTTGCACCAACATGTCGTTAAAAAAACTATGAATAAAAAAAAAGACTATTTTCACCAAAATGTATTTAACTTTACTCTTATTCTTATTAAGTTTATCCAACTTTATAATATGTTATATTGTATGTACTATACTTTCAAAAAGTATTATTGCATGTATTATGCTTTTAAAAATGTATTATTGTATGTAATATTATACTTTTAAGAAACATGTTATTGCATGTATTATTTTAACAGTAAATAAGTACAATATTACATACAATAGCACATTTTGAAGTTGGATACACACAATAGGAATAAGGGTAATGTTTGATACATTTTCGTGAAGATGGTCTTAAAAAAACTAGCCTATGCGTACATAAATGACTAAAAAATATATTCTAGGATATAATAATTAATATTAATAAGGATATACTTGAAAAAAACTACAAAAAGCTCTTGAAACGCTACTTTAACTAGCATTTCTATAAACTAGCTTATAAGTTATGATTATCCAAAGACGTAATAGCTTATCAGCTAGCTTGCTTTTATCAAACGCAATCTTAATCATATACTCGTGAAAATAGATTAAAATTCAACTCCAAACCAATTTATGATTATGAGCACGAGATAAAAAGAGCATGATCTGTGTTGTGATGTCCACATTTAATATAATTATAAAGATGAAACTTTATAAACTATTTGTTATAATAATACACGATCTTAATATGTATTAATCTGATTTACTATTAATGATAAATGATCACGACTCAATTATGTTTTTTTAGTTGATATGAACAAAATAGTTAATTAATGGTATTTTTGAATTTACGTTTCATTATAAATATCAAATATTCGAAAGTCCATGAGTTAAAACTACGACCAATTTGCATTGTTAATTTGTTGACTTATTAGATTCTATACACCTTATTTTGATTTGTTAATATTGATGATAAAGTCGACTAAAATGACAATAATGTTTGGACTTTGGAGATCAGAAAATAATTAAACATTAATTTGTCTACTAATATATATTAGTAGGAGGATAAATAAGAAATGTAAAAAGCTTGAGAGTGCATAAATAGAGGATTCGTAAAACGGTAAAAGTAAATATAAAAAATATCAAATTGAATATTTATAGATGAACTCGCATTTAGTTACATACATTTTCTCAATTAGAGTTAAGTTCTGGTGAGACCAAGGATTTTTGGTGAGACCGGTGAGACCAATATATTTTACTTGAAACTTCATATCAAAACATTTGTAAAGATAAAAAAAATGAACATTCATCGTTAAAACATACTAAAAAAACACTATCGAAATTTTTTTTCCAAAAAAAGGTTAAAAAACGAAACCTTCACAGCATTCTTTTTTGTGAAGGTTCGCAATATATATATGTAACCTTCACAGAACTTGAGCTGTGAAGGTTTCGTTTTTTAGCTTGTTTTCGATATTTTTTTGCATCGAAAGTGATTTTTAGATCTGCATATTCGAGTTTTATGTATTGGTCTCACACGGTCTCACGGGTAACAGCTTGGTCTCACCTGATCCTAAGTCTTCTTAATTATTCACGTATAATATTCATGTTTTCCTTTATTATATATAAAATTTTACATTCTTAACCTTTTATTTTTCTATTTAAATGTTTTTTTTGTATAAATACAATATTATATATATATATATTTTCAAATCATAAACGTGACTTCAATGTTTCCATGATTACAAAGTGGGCTTTACAAATGAAGTGTGCTTCATCGTTTGACCTTAGTAAGGTTGACTTTGAAAACAAAAAAAAAAAAATCATTTCGTATAGTTACTTCACCATTTTTAAAGGAATAAATATTAAACATGATTTTTTGTAATGAGTTGTATTTTCGTATTGTAGTAGCTCCTACTATATGGATAGAGACGTACAATTATAAGCTCTCTTTCTTGTATTTGTTCAAAAACAAGTGTCTAGGATGTTGTACTTACAATACAAGATACATTATTTTATTTTTATTTTGAAAGGCCAACAACAATTAAAGAGAAAAAAGTACATAGAATAGTTGCATCCAAAGCTTATGTAAGGTGTAGAACAAAACCAAACCCACCGCAAACCGATCCCGATCCCAAGGAGACACACCCCCAAGAAGAAAAAGCAAAGCTACCAAACAAGACTACGAAACCCGCAAGACCTAAGCATCAAGGATCGACAAAAAACAGTCTATCAGTTTTGTGGTAGAGTGGATAAGGCTTGGGTGGTTCATAGCACCTAACCTGAGTTTGAATCCCTCCATGCACTATATGTTGACATTTACAAAGGGGCATGCTTTAACCCTGATCTTGTCAGGGATTAGTTGGACCATAGGCTCGGACACCTTTCCAAAAAAAAATGATCGATGAAAAACAGTCATCACCACCTAAAAAAGCAAGCCTTAAGAAACAAAATAAACATTCTTATTCCCACCAACACACATTCTTTTGTTGTTGAAAATTAAAGGTGAAAACAAAACCTGAAGCAAAGACCCAACGTCGAAAGCCACGAGACATAAACTTTTATTGCTAACCTATAATCGGTTCTCTATTCAAATAAATATAAGATCTATCAAGATTTTGCAATACCATTTGGATTTAATGTTATTTCTTTTGTTAACCGTGGTGTTTGGACCGGTTTATGACTTTATGCGTCAATCCACTGATTTTAGGGGCCTTGAATACAATAAGGAAGATTTAACATATATTATGTGCTAGTACTTTGTTGGTTGATTTAATTAAATTTGAACGTAAAGTTTTAAGAGGTTGTATGTATACAATACTAAATTATAAATTTGAATTTAAAGAAATTATTAATTAACAAATAACAAATATAGTACTTAATGCTTATAAGTTGTTTTTTTTTTTTTTTTTTTTTTTTTTTTTTTTTTTTTTTTGATTTTATCAAAATTATATAGTATATAAGTATAGATGAAAAAAATATATGAACACCAATCTATATTGTAAAAAATAGGAAAATTATAAATAAGGCATTTGTTTGTTTGTTGATAAACTTTTAGCAATATCAGATAAATTAAGCCGAATCAAACGCGTCTAATATGTCTTATTCATAAATGAGGTATGGTTTTTAATATCATATGACATAACTTTTTTCTTTTTTTCCGAAAGGGTATCAAATCGCATACTTAATATTCCATTATATAAGAATTGACTTTTGACATATATTATGAACTGTGTTCACATGTAAAGATTTCAGTGTCCATATCATAAAATTTACAATTAATATAAGCAACCACATGCCAAATATTTATTAGATAAATATCTATTATCGAGAGTTATTAGCCTCGCTTATTTTTGTGCGTAACATTATTGACCATCAAAATTGATTGTGTTGTAAGCATCTTTTACTTGTAAGCACTAATTGGATAAAAGCCTTTTCCCTTACTTGTCGGATAAGATTCTTGGTCATTCTTATGTTATTAATCGTATAAGATTCTTGATCCTTACAATCTTATCGGTAAGACAAGTGATACTCCACTTATCGATAAAGTTGTTTGTATTGATGTATTCGTCTAAACGATAATAGATAAAAAATTGTTCGGTTGTTATGGTGCATAAACAATCTAAATGTTAGACATGACCATTTTACCGTTGTAAGCCATAGCTAGAAACTGAAAACACTTTTGATTCATGCCCCAAACTAGATTGATGGCAAATGGTTTAGCACTCTGAAAAAAAAAGCCACTTCTTGATTGACCTAAATTGAATAGCTTTACCCAAAAAACCAAAAACCAAATCGAATGGATCCACCAAAAAAAAAAAAAAAAACAATTCCAGATCGAATGGACTTGCAAATCAAACATTGAGACCTAGTCTGCATGTAATAGACACAACTTTGATTCCAAATCGGGAACCACAACCTATAGGGTTCGAAAAACAGGAATAAATGGGTATGCCAATAGGAAATTGAAATTGAAGACCAAAACTAGAAATCGTAAACCACATCTATAAATTGAAATTGAAAACCGCATATAGAAAAAGACATACAGCTAGAAATCGTAAATCTAGGTATTGGCGCCAAGGTTGAAAAAGAAGAGGTAGAAGAAGCCTCGAACTTGGAAATGAGTATTATAGGTTGAGGTTGAAGAAATGGTTATTTTCAGAAACGGGCATCAAAGGGAAATTAGATCGTTGAATGCAAAGGAATGGGTGTTTTCAGCTGAGCGATTGAGTCACCATCTAACCAAATAATTAAGCCACAACCGAACAACTATTTATGGTTGAACGAATAAGCCCTATCGGCTATACAACACATTAAGTCACAACCGAACAGTCCCTAAGACATGTTTTACATTATTAAGATAGGGAATGTATTTTCTTTAAGGTCTTATTATTATTATTATTACTTATCATCATAAAATGTTTACATTATTGAAGCTCATCCTCATAATCCTAAATGATCGATTTGTCCCGAAATGACCTAGTTTTTAAGAATTTTCTTTTTGATATTTTTATTATCTTTATTAAACTATATAACAAAAGTAAACATTGTATTTTTTTTTTCAAACAAAGTTATTTCATAAACGATACGGAAGGGACCAAAGAATAATAAGTATTATTTTAAAGGGTCATAGTTTGTATTAAACCAACCCGGTCAACATGTGAGCCAAAAAAACCAATTTAGGTAGCATTAATAACATCGTTTGGTAATAGTATACAAACTTGATTCGTATGTACATAGAATTGGAAATCTGTACCATAGCAATTTTTTTACATTGTCAATTTAGCCCTTAACTTAACTTCAATTTATGTCTAACCATAAATCGTTAAATCAATGTCATTCCTTATCGTTCCTCCGTCCCACTTTCGTCCCATGTACAAACTCCCCTTTAGGTTGGTATAAAACGAGTGCCAATGTGTATTAGTTTTTGCCTTTTTGATATATTAAATATCAAGCATTGTAACTTTTTTTTTAGTAGTTGAATAATTTCAAGCTCACTATTTGCAATTAAAAACCCTTAAACGGGGACACGTGTTACGTAGAAATCCAAAATTCTACTCAATGCTAAAAATTAAAAAGTTGTAAGTTTTCATATCTATAACTTGAAGTTGGTATAAAACAAATATGAATATGGTAACAGATACCAACAAAGAAAATTGGTATCAAATACGATAGATTGGTGTACCGTGTACGATATGAGATTTTATTATCATTTATAATTGATTGAAGAAGAAAAAAAACATTAATATAGTTATTATCCACGCCTAACCTTAATTGTTTATTTTATCTTATTTTTGTTGATTAAAAAGCCAAAATTATATGATATGCAAGCCATGTGCTAATTATGACTATAATGATTTAGAAACTGGGTTGTTAATTAGAGTATGAAATTTCAGTTAGATCTTAATTGAGTCATTGAATCAACCATAGGGTGATCATTATTGATATGAAACGTCATTATTACATTAAAGTATTTTTATAACAATTACTCTAATATTAATTAGATATTCAATTAACCAATGAAGACTCTCAACAAACAATAAAACTTCGTCCCACAATTCCATGGACCACAATACAAACATAAAAACCATTTATGTGGTAACGTATAAAACACTGATAATGACATCCTATTATCGAATAATAAACCACTTTAATAACTTCTAATTCAATTTAAAATCATGATAAAAGTTATTTGCAGCTGACACCTTTAGGATTATAATTAAGGATCTCACATGTCTTATTTTCTATCAACCTTAGACGAGTTGTCACAAACTCCCTTGCTTTAATTTTGGACATGCTCATAAGGCTATCCATTTGTTCATTAACAACGAAACATTCGTCTAAGATGTCACTTGCAATTTGCTCCATCCGATCATATCATTCCCAAAGCATACACTAGTTCAATAATTTATATTTTAACCTAAAATCATGATGGAAATAAATGATGACTAACTTAGATTTTAGACCAAATTTTTAGGAATATGTTGTTAAGATTCACCCCTAGCCCCACCCTTCTTTTTCTCCATACCCCATGTTGGCCTTGATGTATATCTTACCTAAGTAATGAGTGACCTAAAATAGTTTGGTGGTTTAGGTCATGCTTTGATTCTTAATAAATTATTATTAGTGACCCCAATGGTTTATGCTTAAGGTTGTTTTGATAATGAAATTTGGTTTTTTCTTTTAAGTAATTGGATGGTGACTCATTCATTGGTGTAGTAGTCTTTATCACAATCATACATACAGGACATATGTTATGTTTTACAAATCCAATGGTAACCTAACATTTATTCTTTTATTAATTGTTTATTAAATTATGGTATTTTAAATAAGTTGTCTTTTTAATATAATTACATAAGGATATGACAAATTCGGTCGCGAGAGTTTTAGAGGAAAACGACAAAGGACTCAACGTGTTTTGAGTAAGCGAGGCAAGTTACATTAAGAATGTTGCATTTATTAATTTTTATCTTTCTTCTTTGTTGTATATATGACATACATTTTTTTTATTTTACAATTATCGAAGAAGGTGCATTTTCACTTGTGTAACAAGTTTAAAACTCAAGTTCTATCCATATGCAATGGGTTATTACAAATTCTTACCATACTTAAATCAGTTCATATGATCACAAATTTCATTTTTCATTAATGTAAGTTGAATTATTGTAAAATTAGTGATAGTTTGTCCTAAAAAAATTGCAACGTTTCTACTTCTATGGCATCCAAGAAGTTCATTTTCTATTTAAGTTATATTAAATGGTTACTTTTATTCGTCTTTTCATCATCATTGTTATAAATAACTATAAGGAGCATACAGTTTGCATAATGATTTTGAATAGAATAAAATTTACCAAACAATTTAACTTTGAAAAAACTAGAATAGAAATTTATGTTTTTTGTTTAATTGGTTAACCGGATATACTAAAAATACTTTTTTATTATAGGGTTAATTACATGGGTATGTATCGAACTTGTCACGTTTTATCATTGTATGTACTCAACTTATAAACTTATCATTGTATGTATCGAACTTGTTAGACTTGTCATTGTATGTATCCAACTTTATCAAAACCTATCATTGAATGTATTCTACTTTCTCACGAGAGTGTATCGAACTTGAGGTTTTGATAAAGTTAGATACATACAATGGCAATTTTAGAAGGTTCGATACATACAATGGTAAGTTTATAAGTTGAGTACATACAATGATAAAACGTGACAAGTTCGATACATACCCATGTAATTAACCCTTTATTATAATACATTAAAAAATAAATTTTAAATAAACCACAGGGATCACGGAGCAATATATCAATTTAAAAGAAAAATATATATAGTTAATTAACAAGAATGCTTTTTGACGAAAATAATGCAAAGGTGTGAAATGGATTGTTGGAAGAGCGATTGATGTGCATATTAACGAAAAAAGAGAGTTTGGAGAAAAAGAAAATAAAAACAATAAAATCAATTTGGTTTGGATGTTTACAACTCATCAAAATTGAAGCCATTGAAGAGGATAAATGCACTTTTCCAATAGTCTTTAAGTGTGACCTCTTTGTTTATATTCCAAAATACTAATTTTATATTCATAAAGTGGGATATATTTTAATAATCATATGGTTTTGGAGTTTGGCCTTTGAGTTGTGATTTCCTTTCTGCAGCGATTAAACTTAGGAGATGAATAATGTAAATCATGACTTTAGACCTTTTTAAATATATGACTTTTGTTAGTAATTATACTTGTATACAAAAGACTATGATAATAGTGTATTTATATGTGTTAGTAGTTGCCGTAAATACAAAAGACTAGGTAGGGTAATGTAGATAGAGGAAGCTTCTGGCTGTGTAGTTTGCCATCGTTTTTTGCCAATAGAGTGTAGCTCATATGATAATGGATGAGCGGTAAGTTTGCAACAAATATCAAATGGTCCGGGTTCGAGTCCTGGCTTGCGCACGGACGCTTTCATAGCCACAACCGTTGAGTTAGTCAGAAATACCCCCCACAACGGACAATGGCAATCGTGGTGGGCTGGTTGGGGTTACCAGAGCCCGCCAGCCCCCCCAAGCATGGTTCACCGCTACGCTTAGCCTTATATCTCAAAGGAAATTATGAAAACGGGGTAGAAGAATGTATGCATATATTTATCCTCCTCATTTCCTACTTCTTGAGATATATATTTTGTATTAACTTATCAGAAATTCAGAATTCATCTCTCTATATGTAAATTAAAAGATTTCACCCTATAGTGGTTAATGATGTCATTGAAATGGTGACAAATTTCTTCTAGAGGACTTTACACTTGAAAACTATGAAATAGCATCCATCCACAAAAAAGATAACAAAAATAAGTTAGTTATTTTAAATACTCATGAAGAATCAATTTATTTGATTCTATGTTCTCTCCATTTTTATAAAACTGTTACATTTAGTTTCACGCACATGTGATAACAAATACTATAAATGTATTTTTAGTAAAAAGTTTAATAGAAGTAAAAATGTCAAAGTTTCCAACTTTAAATATTGAATAATAATAAATTGATTAATTTATTATTGTTAAATAGAATATTTATCGAAAGTAAAGTTTATATTTGTAATAATTAAATTATGCTATTTATTGGACCAATATTTTTTTAATGTTAAGATAGCAAGTCAAGAAAATCAAGCTACATGTACTGAATATGTTTGTAATAGCATGTTCCTTTTGCCTAAAAACATTATGTTTTTTTTTTTTTTAAATATTTTATGTTGTTTTGAAGTTCAATTCATATAATATGTTTGTAATAGCATGTTTTTTTCATCAAGAAATCTATATATAATAAAAAAGTAACTGATTTGCCACGTGTCGTGCTCTGGTGAGCCGAATTGCCAGGTGTCGCATTCTGATGAGCCGGTTTCCATTATCAAAACAATAAATAAAATAATGTAAAAGATAAATACCACTTTCAAAAATCCTCTACATAATTAAATCAAACGGTTTTAAAAAATCCTTTACATAATTAAATCAAACATTTTAATCCAAACTATAGATAAACAATAAATAAAATAATGTAAAAGATAAATACCACTTTCAAAAATACATAATTAAATCAGACGGTTTAAAAAATCCTCTACATATATTTGTGTAATATTTAATATAATCAATACACGTATTATTATTTTTCATTGGTGATATAAAGAATTAAAAATATTCTCTCTATTTTCAAAGTACAATTTTCTAAGAGTTTTCCAAAGCTGAAAAATCTTACTTTTGTCTATTTTCTTAATTCTTAAGAAAATTCTATATAACTTCTTGGAACAAAAAAATATAGTCAAGCTCTTTAAAAATTTATATTTTTTAATCCAAACTATAGATAAATATGAAAACAATAAATTAAATAATGTAAAAGATAAATACCACTTTCAAAAATCCTCTACATAATTAAATCAAACAGTTTTAATCCAAAAATACACACCTCAATCTCAATCTATAAATACCCCTTTCAATCTCTCAATCTTAATCTAAAATACCCCTTTCAATCTCTCAATCTCAATCAATTGCTGCAACTCTCTTAATTAAGCCACTACCAATTACACATACACATACAAAGGTAATTAATCAAACGCTCTTTAATTTTTATTTTTTCCTACACATGATGATATGATTATAATGATTCTATTTATGTTTATAGTCCAAGTTGGAGTTGTTGATTTTTCGTATGTGACTTTGTATTTATGGTCATTTTCATATTTGTAATATAAGGTTTTTGGTATGATTTAATTTTTTGAAATTATCCCGTGTATTACACGGGATCAAAACTAGTTATTTATATACCGATATTATTCAACTAAATCAAAATAACTATTATAAATGATTATTTATGCATAAATAATTAAGAATATTGATAATTTGGAATTGGTGAGACTCTATCAATCAAAACTTGGCTTTCTGTATAAAGCTTTTTTTTAAAAGCATATTGAATAAGCCATTTTCGAGATAATTAAACCTCTATTATATGGTCGGTCCAGTATAGTTTATCGAATAAGTTGTGAGTTTTATCAAACTCATTAAGCTTCTAAGAAATTGACTATTAGTTTACTGTAAACTACTAGAAAGAAGTAAATGTTAGATTAAACATTTGAAATGATATTTAATAACATAGAGATGGTTGTTATATTTTGACCTTTGTTCATACGAGCTCGTTTTAAACTAGTTCGATTGTCTAATTAAACTAAATAAATTCCATTTTTGTAACCATGACATCATGATGACAAGTAGCAAGAGACTATTTTATTTACTTTGTTTTCTTTAGATTGTATTACACCGATGGTCTTTGATTGTTAAAATTTTAGATATAGTTTTGAAAATAGATTATGCATAGTCTTAAACTTTTTAATGTAATAAGATTTAAAGTTCCGAAGTTAATACGGTTAGTTAGCAGGGTTGAGTTCTGGTGAGAAATGTCAAATTTGATGAGATCTGTGATAAGTGGTTATCAACCGTTAGATGATAAATGGATAAACATTAGGATGTGATGTAACGAAATAAGATGCATCAAACTATCAAAAATCAAACAAAAAAGATAATTGTTGAGAAATAAAAACGAATAATTTAAAATTTGACTTTCAACCTTTCATTTACAAAATTGAAAACAAAAATGTGATGAGACTTTAAACCTTTGATGTACAAATTGTAAAGATTAAAAACCTCAACAAGTTAAATTTTTAAGCTTTGCAAAATGCAAGATTTCCTTTTATCAAATTCGATGATAAAAAAATCCATTCTTTATTCAATACAAAATTTACTTAAACCTTTTTATTTAATAGAATGGTAGCGATTGTGTTTGGTACTTAAAACCAAGATTTCTTGGAATTCAAGCATAATTAGAGTTTGGACATTATTATTAATTTATTTTGCCAAATTCGTAATATACAAACCAACCAATCAAGTGTGGTTTAGTCAATATTAATAATGTTCTTACAACGTTTGTTTTTAATTTTGACATCTTAAAGTGTAATTAATTTTCAATACTTTAGTTTACAAAGTTATGTTATTATCAATCAAATATTTGTAATATATTTAAAAAAACTGATAAAAAACCAATTCAAAAGAGACAAGTTTGCATTAATGATAAACGTGTAGAGATAAATAAGATAGTATATAATTTATTAGGCCATCAGTAGCACGAAGGGTAGGGGCGGGTTCCACAAGCTGGTGGTACGAGGTCTCCGGGTTCAGCCGGTGAGGGGACGGTTCCCAACCCTCTCTCTCTCTCTCTTCTCTCTCTCTCTCTCTCTCTCTCTCTCTCTCTCTCTCTCTCTCTCTCTCTTCTCTCTGCGTCTCGGTCTTCATTCTTTCTTTTTGAGGTAAGGTGAGGGTATGAGGGTACAGAGTGAAAAACTGATGTGGCAATAAAAGGTTGAGGGTTCAAACTCTTGTGCTACAGAAGACCTTAGATGATTCAAGGGGGGGGGTGACATGTGTACCTGAAGTAATAATATTCGGCTTTAATTTAGTGTTTGACCGACAAAGTTTACCACCTTTAGATATGATTCCCATACTTTAGATATGATTCAATGTCATATCTTATTAACAATACATTCAAAAGGATTGTTTGATGTTTGACTGCCAACTGTAAGGGCGAGTTTCTATGCAACCTTAGTTGTGTGACTAGTGAAAATCACATACGATATACTAGAAAACCACTTATATATTGATGCTTATTTTACTTATGATAAGTTCAACTCATTCTCGTTTCATTCTCTACACATATAGGTGGAGCTTCAAACAAGATCACATCCATTTTGTAAAAACACGGAAACACTCATATCATATGTGATCATTCACATGAGATGACCTATTGGAGTGCAGATGATGTCACCTATAATTTAGGTGGTGCCAAATGTTGTTTGTGTCTTTGATTTTAGTATCACTTGTGATGGATTATAGTATCAAGTCAAGAACTTCTTTATCACATGTGATAATAATGTGAGATTGCATAGTAGTGCATGTTGGCGTGACTTGGCCTGCAACCTGGGTCACGTCAAACATCATTAAAAGTTGTCTCTAACTTAGTATCATATGTGATCGAATATAATATATTACATGTGATTGCCTATATTAAAAGTTGATCTCGTAAAATAAAGAAATGAAGTTATTTATGGGTAGGGGGTGGGACTAAAAGCTATCAAGTCCAGATTTCTTCTTACGCTTTTAACCTTAACTTTTTATTTGGCATGATCTTTCATATGTGTATATAAACAATAGTTGTCGTTTTTTGACTGAATTGAAGAATTGAGTAGTAATTATAAAATTGGATACTATATGTACTTGTCATTTTCTATAGTATAACAATGAAATTTTCCAGTGAGCCACTTGAGTTTTAAATAAGTTTCCATAAAAAAGATACGGTACAAAGTAAATGGCTTCTACTTTTATGTTTTACTCTTTCATTAGATTATGGATCAAGACATGAATTAATGATTCTTAGTCTTAACCTATAAAATTTGTTATTATTATCATTTTATAGGTTAGGTTTAAACAAAAACCTTAAAAAAATCAAAATCTTTTTAATCACTAATATTAAGAGAGATGCACATTTTTTTAATGCAGACTATTGACGAAAAGGGTTGCATCATTTTCATTATTTGACTTTTTTGTATGGAAAATAATCAATAAGTTGACTTTAAAGCATATTAAGTTTATCAAGGGTATGAGGACTAAACTGGCCACATACTTATTTTGTAAGGTTTGATATTGGAACTTGTTCAAAAACATGGAGCTCTTTTTGAAATGGATACAAAGTAAAGTAAGATTTTTTTGTTGGTCAACTCTCTTCGTGCACTTAGAAAGTCAACAAGAGAAAACTAGTTGGGGCCCCACATTGGGGCTCATGATTGAGCTTGAGCATGGTCATAACATAATGCATAGGGAGCATATGGGAATCATGCCTTATGTCTCACTTTTCTCCCTCTCTTGTGGCTCATATCACTCCTTTAATTCCTATGGCTTACATTTTAGACAATTTATTCATACTCACAAAGGCACCAAGCCTAAACACAACATACACATATACATACAATTGAAAGTTCCTCAATTCATATACTAATCTTGAACAACTGAAGCACCATGAGAAGTTAAGGGGATGAATAGGTTAGGAAAAGGCTTATATGTGAATTATTAAGAAAATTCATATAAACATACGTATATGAACAACTTTGGTTCATATGTAGTTTTAAATAGAACTTTTTAGTATTTTTGGTGATTTATATAAAGACCCTCATTTTAAGTCTTTTTTTTTTCCTTACATTTTCATGATATTTAGATTTCTTATGATATTTAGATTTGAACCGACACCTATATGTATATATGCATATACATGTACACACACCCTCAAATGTATGCTCGATGTTTTCTTACTACCAATTTTGCTTATACATAGTGATATTATAGAGTTGTGTGAGACACATTCAATATATTCTCTAAAATAAAAAAAAATATAGAGTTGTGTGATATTCATGTTGTAGTAAATTTTATAAATAATTCTTTAAAATAGATAGAGAGAGAGAGAGAGAGAGAGAGAGGGAGAGATTAAAATTATCTAAATTTAATGTAATGAGAGATATATAATTTATTAATTCTTTTCAACCAATGAGATTAAATGTATCTATCGTTTTACATAAAAATAATCGAATGATAAAACCATAAAATATTTTAATAATACAATTAGTGTCAGACATCTCCAAATAGAGAATTTATGCATGAAGCGATAGTTTTGAAATACATTAATTGTTTCTTCTCTATTTTAATATTATAGAATTGTTTGAAATATCTTGGATACTAAAATCAAAAATTCCTAGATGTATTTATCTAAGTATTCTTTTTTAACTAAAATTCTTTTATCATGTTAATCGTAGTATGATTTAGTAAAAATATTATTGGCAGTATGATTTAGTAAAAATATTATTGACGAATGAAATTATTGTACATCTAATATTTTTTAAATACAAATATTTATATCAAAGACATGCATATCATATGATTACAAGAGATTTTAAAAATATGCTAATGGTGTTTTTATTTTCGAAGAGGAAGAAGACCGAAAAACTAACAAGTTTTGGCATTGTCATCACATGTTAAAGATCCAGTCATGTCATTAACGACAAATGTCATTAATACAAGAAACCAGAAAAGACGGTAATGTATGAAAAATAATGCTAATGGTAATTAGGTAGCTAACACCGGCACTACATCTCATTTAAAACAAACATAAGAGTACACTTGTTAAATCACATGTCATCGGTGACATACCATAGTTTTTTATGATGTTTGATATAGAAAAATAGCTTCATAAAATAATAAATATAAATAAACAAAGTACAATCTTTTGACAAAAAACATTATATTTTAAGCAAAGTAATTCACTTGTTATTAAAATACAATAGTTGCCCTTAATTCACCGTCACTTTCGTTTACAAGGGTAAAGCTGGAAATATAAAAAAAGTTTATAAAATGTCCAAATACTACTAATAAAGAAGAAAAAGATTTTGAATTTGAAATGGTTATGGTTATGGTTATGGCCCATATATATTTGTTACCACTTACCATCATCAACATCTAAGTGCACAATGACCAATCCACTTAAATTGACCAAAGTAACCTTGAATGGTCCTACTGTTGAGTAAAAAAGGGATCCAAAAATGTGTTTTGTATCCCACATGATATGCAGGAGTTGACACAATTGATGAATACTCACCACACCACTCCACTTTTGAATTCATGGCAACAAGGGCAAAACCTTTTCTTTCTTAAAGATGAACACCATCAGTGGCCCATTGTTCCCCACTCTTAATTCCCATCCAAGTCAATCAATACAGTTGAATTTATGTAATAAACATATGCATATAGGTAAAGGTAAAGGTTCAAAGAAGAATGATATTATTTTACGAAAAGACAACACATGGCACAATCGACCATCACATATGATACTGTAGGGGGGTGAAATAGTGTGCAGGCAACTTGGCCCACAACACATAAAGGTTGCTTGTTTCAGGCGTTATCTTACAATGGCACCGTTCTTGTTTAAACCCTTCCCTATACTGTAGGTATGAAGTGGACCAACAACGGGTTGCATTTATAATTTAAAATTAATTCATATATTGGACTTGGTTAAATGGTTAAACAACAGCCACCTCATAAACTAGCTAGCTATTGGCTTATGACATGTTGATTAGAGTTTGGGCACTCAATTAACATGTAGAATTGTTGACACCTATTCACAAAACTAATCTTTATTATTATGGTGGTAACCTATTTTCAATGTTCTTTATGTCCCTCAAAAAGGTATTGATTGTCTGGTAATAGTCAACTCAACTAGTGATCATGTTTTACCTAATTTGGACATGAATATCTATCTATACAAGATGATTGACATAATGCTGCTGCACCATCTCACAACTAGCAAATTGAAGCTTTAACCTTCACTAAATGCATATGTGAGTTTGGTATAAGAATCGGAATGCATAAATATTAATAAAGATATGTTATTAAGGTAGGGAAACGAAAGTATCTTATCCATTAGGGAAATAGATCAATCCAAGATAAACATGTGAAGCTTACTTGCTTGTCTTAACACAAGTCCCTACTGATTTGAACCAATGCATAAGACTTCGGTGATCCTTCACGTAAAGCCATGCTTGCAGGAATGGGAAAAGACTGTCATTTATGCCTCTCTCTTCGATGAAACCATGAAATGCATCCCTCATTCTATCATCAAGGGCTCTGTAAATTGGTACAAAGACCCATTTGTTAAATCATTTGAATACTATTCATTATTCAGAGTCAACCAATAAAGTACATGTATCCTTGGAGGATAGAGAACAGATGTACCAAAAATGCATCAGAAATGCAAACATAAAACAACAGGATAAGCATGAAGAGAATCTTTGTATAACTATGAGCATAAAGTGGAAGTATATAAGAGAAACTATTGCCTTGTAATAATTTTTTCATCTAAAGGTGTCTTGGTGTCATAGATTGTACCAAACTCAGTTGCCTAAAATTTCTTTGATTCTGTTCTCCTCTGTTTCGACCACTTTACAAAGTTAAATTGTCTCAAAGCAAGCATAGAACAAGGATATAGAACACACAGGTTAAGCTTTGAAATCAAGGTAATGTTAAACTCTATTTAATAGAAGGGCATTAGAGGACTCTAACTCAAGATGATGGTGCAAGCTTTCATTTCTGAATTCAATTTCATTCGCAAAAAAGAAAATCGAACAAGCATAAGAGTGTGTTTAGAGCAAGCCTAGAAATTAAATCTCTACCAAGTTTATGTCCTCTAAATATTACCAATGCAGCTTTCAATTCCTGAAAGAAGTGAAAGTTAACATGCACAATTGCACATACCAACTTCTAGGTGTGCCAACGTTTAAATCACGTCCTTTGCCACTTAAGCAATATGAAACATAAACTCAATAAGAACACTGCTTAAAGTAGATGTATATGAATTGGTTGTGCTTCTCAGCATCTCCAACAGCTTCTCTATAATTTCTCTAAAATAGGGATTCAAAAGTCAAAATCTCTAAAAGATTTATAGTTAGCTCCAACAGATTCTTTATTTTAGAGATTTCATCTTCTATTATATTATTAAAATGTTCTATAAATTTATCTTTTCAATAAAAAATTTTAAAAGAATGTATATAAAATAATAATGTTTCAACCTCATTGGTGGAAATGAATAAAAAGGTAATTTCTCTCTCTACATATCAAGTTTTAGAGAATTCTCTAAACTTGGAGATTTTTCAAGTTTTCTCTATTTTAGAGAACCATATAGAGAAGCTGTTGGAGCAATTTAAAGAACAAAAACCTCATTTTCTCTATTTTATAGAAGCTGTTGGAGATACCATCATCGAGCCAATGTGGCCATGGAACAACACCCAAAAAAGACATCATACATAGCATTCATAATTTCATATTCCCTTCATAATAACCATTGGGCTGGCCAAGTTTCACCAAAACACTAGAACAACGTGCTCAACACCAACCATAAAAGCCCAACTTTCTCACCCAAAAAAGTTACAGCCATTATAGCAATTCTACAGAATTTCTATTTTCAACTTTAATTTCAGTCAACCTTTTAATGCTTCCCAACTCCAGCAACACTCTCACTCAAGGCCTTTGTTGGACTTCTGATTGGCCTTACTTTCTAGAATTAAATCAACCAGTCGGCAACGTGATAATTCATAGTTGCCTTCTTACACCCTTGAGTTGTCCCACCAGATACCTCTATTTGGGGTCTCATGAAAAAATGGGACTCAAAACTGACAATAGGATATCAGAATATAACAGTTACAATGGTGCTAAGTGGCGAAGAAATTCATATAGGATATCATGAATTAATGAATCAGCAATTTATCAAATTAATATTTTTCTCTTCTCATGAAACAAATAGGAAACTGCCAAGTAGAGCAATGTGTCCAAGAAGCTATCAAATAATAACGAAAACAATGAAATTTCTCCAATTGGAAAACCTCCCTCCCAATGTGAGTACTGAAGAGTATAACAAAAACTACAACTATATTCACCAATATAATTGATTGGTTGAAAGGCCTGAAATACGTTGTTCTGCAAGGGATCATACATGTTGGTAGCGGATACAAAAAACAACCGAACAACATAGCCTTGGAACTCAAAAAAGAAAAGGAGTGAATTTCTATATGAACCCAACATTTTCTTCCACTAGGTGTATTTCATACTTTCAAAGCAAGCACAAAAACCACCAAACCGATTTTATGTGATGGAACAAATGCAAGCTGACAATAGGATATTCAGTTTGCAGTGACAAGTTAGCTGATTTTCTAGCCAATTTCTCGGCAGCAATTATGGAGTACAAAATAATCATCATATAAAATGTACAAAATAATATTAGCAACATAACTCCAAACCATGAGTGCTCACATAAAAATGGCTGTTTTAGTATTATAAACTTAGAGCACGAGATGACTTACTCAAAGCTAGGACCATTGTATTTGGATGGAACCTCAAGGAGCCCCGACGTTTCGAGCTTATGTCTTAGGGAAACAGAATGAATCCCCAAAGCGTCCGGGTACAACCCGCACAGAAAATGCAAAACAAAGTCTTGACCAGGCTTCGATATATCAGCATGAAGAAACAACTGATTGATCTCATCATCACCATCAATTTCAGAAGGATCTACTCCAGGAAGAATATTAACCATCCGCATCACCGAGATACTGATCTCCTCGTCTCCATACGTTCGCTTCAGAACCGGACCACCACTATCCAAAGCCCCCTTTACCACTGTAAATGGTGAAGGAGGACTCACCTTCTGTGAACACACAAGACATCAAAAATCATCCTAAAAACACAAATAAATCAAGCCTTTGCTTTTGCAACACCAGTGAACATGAGAACCAGTACTCTCATAGTGAAAATCTAGAGTGCCTATCAGGTGTTCGACGTAATTCCTCAATGAGTGATTAATCGACTTTCATTCAGTTCTAAAGCTATAAACCCTGCTAAAACCCTAGAGACAGAGTTGAGATGGAAAAAGTACCGGTGGAGGAGCCATTTTGGAGACTTCCGTGTAGTGTTCTTTAAGAGAACGAAGAATCATGGAGTTAACCACTACAGAAGAAGAAGAAGTGCTGCCGGCGGAGTAGTGGCGGCGGAAAGATGTACTGGTGGCGCGTAATGTTCCGTTCACCGGCGACCGTAGAGCAGTGGTGGCGCGTGCCATAGCCGTTCTCCACATGGTTTCCTTCCGGCCGTTAATGGAAATGGATTCGACTGTATTTTCTGTTCGTATTACTACTTCTTCCGATTGAAAAGGATTTTGGGGATCTTATTTTCGTCTCGAAGGTAATTATTTTCAAGTTAAGGGGATGCTTTTGTAAACAGGAAAAAAGAATAAAAAAATTTATAGGCAAGGGTGGTAATTTTTGACACGATCCGCCAACCCGACTTGACACAAAAATAAACGGATTTGGATTGGGGTTTTACCTGTCAATTCGCCAATTCCACGGGTCGTGCACGGTTTGACCCGTGAACCTGTTTATATTTAAATTAACTATTTTCTAATTAATCAGGTGTTTCTATTTAAATTAATCGGCTGTGTTCAAGAACTAACTCAAAACATAATGGATATGGACATTCATGAAGACAAATGAAAGGCTACGAATTCTAATAAAATCTAAGTGTATTTGTATTTTAAACTTTAAACTTGTTTTATTTGAACTTGAAACTTGATTGTATTTGTTTTTTTTTAAACTTCATTGTATTTGGACTTTATTTTATTTGAATTGTATTAACTTTAAATTTTGACTCCGTCAACTCGTTTATAACCCGTCAACCAGCCAATTGCCACTCCTAAAAAATCATTACGACATATTGATCAAGTTGAAGTCAAGGGACTAGAACTGTATATTAAGCATAAGTTGAAGGGTGCTTTTTGTAGTTCATATCAGTCGCCACAATGAACCCTTGTTTAACGAACAGTATTTCAATCTTCGTCATCGTTCCGCCATTGATTTCAGTCGCCATTGTTATTTCTACGTAAACGCATCTACTTTCTTCACGAATTTTGGCAGAAATTTGGTACGATAAGTCGATAACCTTCGCTTCAGGTTTGTTAAAATATTATTTGGTAAAAATTATTCTTCACTCTCATTGGATTAAGGTTTTGAAGGTTTGAATTCAACCTCATATGTTTGTTGATTTTATTGGTTGCATTCTCCATCTCACACATATACACATACGAACAGTTTGCTCCATATGTATGTATATATATGCTTATTTATGTCTAATACAACCGCAATTGCATATTTATTTGATTTATCAAAGTAGGGTTTTTGTAACCATTTGTGATACAAACAGTGGAATCCACAAAGTTTAGGAGGAATAGCTATTGGTGAGGATTATAATGGCATACTGAATTGTTTAAACCCTTGTGATTCTAGCATCATTGTATTTGCATCTTGTGAGGATTATAATCAGTAGCTTGTTTCAGCTAGGAGAATTTTGCTTTGCAGTGGGATGATTGTTGAAAGTATGACTATAATTTTGTTCAGATGTTGAATGGCCTTGACTGTTATTAGGTTATCTTGGTGTTTACAGGGAGAAGATGAACAGGGCAGCACCATATGCTGATGGAGGTGTGAATAGATATGGTGCTTCTCAGATGCTGCAAATGTCTGCACAGAGAATGCAACCGAATGCTCAAATGAGCGATTTTCCTCAGCAGACTCAATTCCCATCTCGAGGAGATGCACGACAGCAATGGGATACAACCCCACAGATTGAATTGAATCCAATGTCCCCTCCTTCGTATTCACAAGGCAAGTATCTTCAGTACCCTAGTAGTTTTGGTAAAACCTGTCGTCTTTCTGTGTACCCTAGTTGTTTTGGTAAAACCTTTCGTCTTTCTGTGTACCCTAGTTGTCCGTCTCACGATTCATGGGAATCTTTGGATGGGATAATCCGGTAAAAGATTCATCGAAATGTTTAATATATTAATGACGCCTACAAAGAGGATTCAACGTATTATGATCCTTCCTTTTGTTGGTAGGTTTGTGGAGGTGAGGGTTGGACTGCATTTATTGCTTCTATCTATCAGATTATTAATATCATGATCATGTGTGTATTTATGAATATTGGATTTGTTGGTCAAACAATATATAATTATATATGGGTTATGAAATGTCAACAGAAAACCATGAAGATAGCAATTCAAGTTTGCTGGTTTAATGCATCACAATAAGTTTTTTGATGTTCTCTAACTTGACCATTTTGAATTACATTGTTAACACCATTCATAATGAACCACATCAATTCCTCTTGGACTATTGGCAATACTTCAAGTGTATAATTACATGTTTCTTTTTGTAATTGTTGGTGTGAACCAGGGCTTTCCCAAGAGCGTATGGCGAATCAAAAGGTTAATTATGAGAACGAAACGAATAATGACCCCAGACTGCAGTCGTATGAGCAAGACATGGAAGTTGGGTATGAGGACGAAAAACCTTCCCAAATAACTTTTCAAGGACTGGAGCAGAAATACCAAGATGAGGTCATGAAACTAATAAAAGAGCTGAATGATGTGGAAGATGAAGAAAACGCCAGACACAAAGAGGTTAGCCTATTTATGTCATTTACTAGTAGTTTTCAGTTTCGGTTTTTGTGGTCTACCAAGTCATTGGCTAAAATAAATTTGTATTTTAGAGAATGGTAGAAATCAATAGTCGATACCAAGAGAAGCTGTCTTCAATTAGAGTCGAACATGCAGCACGAGTAGGAGAGTTTCTCCGCAAGGAATCACAGGCACGGTTACATCAGTATCAACAACAGGCTGCAGCAATCACCACCCACCCGACTGATCCCCACGATCATGGTTGGCCCACGCCCTATGGAACCATGCCCCACACAGACCATCATGGACCCAAGAGGCCCTATGGAACCATGCCCCAGTCAGACCATCATGGAGCCAAGAGAAGTCAAGGGGAGCTGGCAAGGGTACCTTACCCTCCTGGTCGAGTTTATAACAATTCCGGTTCTCGTTACTAATGTCAACTATCTAGTTAACCTTTTGGACCTGGGGAAGTCTTTCCAGTGTATTCTTTCATCCTTACTGCAATACATGATGATTTTGCATTGGTTTTCAGTTGCCAGCGTTTGGGTTTCTAGTTTAAACTTAGCTCCATTGTACTTGACTAAAGCTGCTATATTGAAAATGAGATGATAATGTACATTGAAAACAAGACATCTGTGTTTTGCACAATAAGAGGGCTTTTAAAAGATGCCCTAATTCAGCAACATCAACTGTGACTTTTGAGGGTCGAGATGTCATCTACGGTATTCTCGTTCAACAGAACCATTGGACAACATCTAAAATTATGTACAACTTCCACTGCAAAAAGATACAAGCCATACATGCATTATGGCTCTGGATTCGAAAGGTCTTTTTAACTTGTATGATTTTACAGTAGTACACAAAAAGATAAAAATGTTACCATGAAATTTGAACAAGCATCCATTCCCTACCATAGCTACAGAACACTTCCTCCAAAAATGAGATATAACAACATTTCTAATTACCACAATACCTGAAGGCATGGGGACTGCATAATCTTGAAATGAAGAACACAACGATTGCATCTCGAATGCAAACACCCCCTCCCCAAAATAAGACCATCTTCCATATAAGCTTGCTCTTACTTTCTCCTGTTCTTGCTTTTAACTCTTAAAATCCTTCGGCCAGACTTATCACCTCCACCGGACCCTAACGAGAAACTTCCTCCAGCATTGAACTCGACACTTCCAGATGCCTGAAAAGGATTCTGGGATGGCGTTTGGTTTGTCTGACCACCAGATGCCTGAAAAGGATTCTGAGACGGCGGTTGGCTAGTCTGGCCGCCGAATTGAAAAGGAACTGCCGATTGCGTTGGGGTGGCTGAACCAAACATGAAACCCGGTGTGCTAGCAGGAGCTTGACCAAATGTAGGAATTGAAGGAGTGGGTGTCTGTGTATTAGAGTCTTCAGCCATACTGTCTTCCATACTCATCTGTTCGTTACCGTTAGACGAGGCTGCGGCAGCTCCAAAAACAGGCGTCGAGTTTCCGAAAAGAGGTTTACCAGGGGAGGGAGCCGGAAAAGATGAAGTTGCACCACCAGAAGCAGTGAACGAAAACATGGAAGGTGCCGTAGAAGCACCTACATTAGAAGCAGATCCAAACAAAAGCGGCGAACTGCTGGCAGAAGGCATGGATGCAGAAGATGCTCCAAAGGAGAACCCTGCAGATGGAGTACCAAAAGAAGAACCCAAGCCAGAAGACTTTGGTGGCTGCCAAGCCGAACCAAATTTGGTCTCTGAAGAAGCAACAGCAGAACCAAGACCAAAACTCGGTGTGGAATTGTTATTGAATGCAGAACCAAATACGTTAGTAGCAGAGCTACTAGTGGAACTGCCAGATTTTATCTCTGTGGAGGCAACAGCAGAACCGAGACCAAAACTAGGCGCTGCACTAAAAGCAGGAGCTGAACCAAAAAGGGAGCTCCCTGAAGAAGATGGTGTGATGGCAGTAGTCCCAAAAGCTGGAGCGGTGGAGGAAGAGCCAAACTGGAAAGGCGCCGCCTTTGTAACAGCAGTAGATGCCTGAGATCCACCAGTGCCTTTGAAAAGGGATTCCTGAGAGATGTTATTGGTGGTTTGTGTAACTGCTGGAGAGCTGAACCCAAATGCACTTACAGTGCTCGCGGTGGACTTTGGTTCGTTGTCTTTCGTGGGTGCCACCAAAGCCGGGGTTGCTGAAGCAACTGCAGACCCAAAACCAAATACGGGTGCTGACTGAGGTGTAGAAAAACCAATAGTAGAGGATGGAGTGGTAGTGGTAGAGGATAGAGAAGCGGTAGTTGTACCAGAAGACGGAACATGAGACGGGCTACTGCCAAAAGGCTTATTTGTATTAAAACCAGAAGCTGGAAAGGGAGATGAGGAAGTAAAAATTGATGGGCTCGAAGCAGCAGTCCCATTGGCAGTACTTGAACTCTTGGCTGGGGCTCCAAATGAAAATACACCACTTACTGATGTTGTTGTCGGACTGGCAGAGGGTGAAGATTCTGATTTACCTAACATAAATACCGGCTTCTGACCATTGTTAGCTGAAACCTGTACTTGATCATTCCTCGTACCAGAATTAAACAAGCTGCACAGCCACATATAGAAACGAAGAGAAAAGGACATTAGATTATCATATATGCAACTAATACATTATTTTCAGCAATCACAACTGAAGTCTTACCTGGTTGAGCCAGGAGATTTTGCATCTGGACTAGCATTGCTTTTAAATCCAGAAGTCTCCTTAGCAGAAAACAAGAACGATGGAACCTTCTCAGCACTTTTAGTGCTTGTGCCAAATGTCGGCAGAACTGTAGGTTCCTTCTGTGGAGCAACCGAACCCAATATCGAGGCTGATTGAGGAAACAGAGCGGACTGTGTATTGCTACTTGATGAAGGCGACGTAGAGAAGTTAAATCCCATCTTCTGCTCATTAACAACAGAACTACCAGGAGGTCGAAAATCAGTTTTTGGAGGAGATATGGCATCATCAGTCTTTTTAACCTCAGGAGTTGCTGAAATTTTGCTAACTTCAGGAAGCAAAGTTTTACTAACTTCAGACGAAGCAGGAGTTTGATTGACTTTAGCAGGTACATCAGCAGAAATATCCTTTTTTGCTACCACAGATGTTCCCAGTTTCTTATTTGCACCCAATGGGACCATTGCATGCCCATTAGAATGGTTGTCGTCATCTAGGTCAAAAGATTCCTTCACAAGACAAACAGAAAAAGTAAAAAAAGATTCCTTCACGAGACAAACAGAAAATAAACAAGAATCCTTCACAAGACAAACAGAAAAGTAAAAAACCATGAAAAATAAGGTAAAAAATTAGGTAAAATAGCAAATTAAACAATATTTCCCATCAAATACCAAATGACAAGACTAGCCAAAAGAGAGGCTTTTTGATGTACTTTAAGAACATCAATGGGATTCCTTTTCTAGATTGATCTCATCAAACAAAACTTATATTTGTGTAATCCCAAGCCTCAGAGTAGAGCTAGTAAGCATTAATTCATAGCCGTAATAAAATTTTAATGGAACTTCGCACACGTTTTCAGTTGTTTGTAATCCATTCTTTCTGTCAATTCAGAAGTAAAACACAAAAAAGTTAATACAACCTACCTCATGAGCAGTCATCTGAAAAGACCGCTTCTTCTGAGGAGGTTCTACTGGCAGCTTCAATATGGAATCTGTGTTTGCAGCAATTGGTGCATTATCTTTTACTGGTACCGTAGAACTGCCATTCATGGAGCTCGCTACATTAAAAGGAACAGCAAACTTCCTTGGGCCATTTTCTTCAACCTTGTCTCTGTTTTGAGAGGTCGACTCGCGCTGCTGAATGTCAGATTTCTGATTAACCGAAGAGCTTGGCAGAAACTTTGGTGAATCAACTTTCTCCAGGCTTCCAAGAGCCTGACCATGGATCATATTTGATGTCTGTTTGGTGGGTGATTTCTCATTTGTTCCAGCAAGCCTAGATCCTGAAGGTTTTTCTTTCGGGCTTAATCTTTCAAGTTGTTCCAATATTTTCGAAGCCATTTGAGATGACTTCGTAGGAACGGATGCATAACCTAAATTACGCCTGCTGGTCTCCCCATTTTCCTCTACAGTCTTAGAGACGTTTGGCTCAAGTTCATTCCTTAAAAGCAGCTTCTGACTTGCTGCACCTGATTGTTGAAGAGCAGTTGAACCAAATTCGCTTTTGTGCTTTGACAAAGAACTTCCATAAGATATAGCTTTCTGTCGAATTCTACGGACCGGTCCACCAGACCCGATATCATCTAGTACTGAACTCCTACGCTTTTGAGCCTAAAGCAAAATGTGAGAAGTTAAAGAAATTCACCTGCTAGCTAAAAGCATGTTAAAATTTAAAGATTTCATCTCTAAAATGGATACCATCTTGCTTGATCCACTTGGTCCATCATGTTCCCAAACAGGTTGAGACAAAGCGAGTGATGGTGATGCCACACCATGACCATAATCGGATTTCATACCCTGAAAATGAAGCAAACTATCACAAATCCATTTCATCATAAAAGATACCGTAGAACAATATCAAAAGATATATGTTGTTCATCTATCTAACCCTTTGGTTTAAAGTTGAAGCTCCCCTGTAATACGGTGTGCGTGCCATGTTATATATTGCTGATCTGCCTCGTGATCTCGGGGTTGTCAAATCATTTTCAAAACCCTTTGAGCTACCTGCAGTCCTTGGTACAAGTGATGTCATAGGTGTCCTTGGGAGGACTGTTGTATTATTAAGTGACACCAACTCTTGTCTTGATGCTTGACTGCCCAACCTCAGGGCCAATGGCGATACTTTGGCAGGCCTCGTCCCCATGTAAGCCTTCGCAAGCTCAGCAGGTGAGGCTATATCCTCTTCAAAGACCTGAAGAAAGCGTAATTATATCAGGTATATAACAATAACTTCTTCGGTACGAAATCTAAAATACATATGATAGACCTTCACAATGGGAACTAATGACTTAAAAATAAGCAAATGAAGCAAAAGCATATTAACTCACTCTTGAATTTGCAAGAGGAGTGGAAATGGAAGGATGGAAATTTCCCCTATCCTCCACATGCTTGGTTAATGGGCCACTTGTGGATGCTTCAAGCCTCAAAAGCTGAGAAGTTGTGCTGGGAAGCTTTGCTCTGTCCCCTTCATCAACATCTTCTGAAGGTGACTCGGTAGTTCTCGATTGCAGCAACGCTGTCAAACGCTCGATTTCTGATCTGAAGTGGTATATCGCATCAGTAATGCCATCATTGTTCACAAAACAATAAAGATAAGTGTATAAAAGAATTCAATCTACATTATAAAATTCTTCATAGACAAGAGTGCAAGGGGTGATGCAAGTAGCTAAAATTTACTCATGGCACCTAATATCTGAAAACCTCATTTCTTTCATTCTTCAAAAAGAAAACTCTTAACTATTATTGGTAAAGGTTTAATTTTATAAATCACATGAAAATGCCAATCCATGTGAGAACTACTATCGACAGTTATGAACAAATTTTTGAGAAATTGTTAGACGACATATAGAGGTGAAGGCTCTTATAAAGCCAAGGCACAAAAAACAGACCTCTTAAAGCACAGATCGCAACAACTTTTGGCAATTGACTAAAAAAGAACTAACCTAGTAAAGGTCTTCTGTTTCAGCATATTCTCAAGCTCTGATATCTGTGGGGCAGCAGAGATGGTTGACAAATTCCGACCTTCGTCGGTGCTAGGTTCAGATACTCCAGTAGAAATCTTTGATCCAAACAACCAAAAGAAAGTGAGCCAAAAATACAATGGTGGCAAAAGAAGTAGTTAACAACAGCAAAGCTAAAACAAATCACACAGAGAGCAACATTCCTTACACTCTTAAAAAGAAGTCGTAAGCCACAGGAAGTAAGAACAAATACTACTCCCACATGCTCGCTTACAAACTTCAGATGTAAAGACTCCATGTACAAGACCACATTCAAAGTCATATAGTCTAAGTAGTTAACAAAAAAAGATATGCAAGGGGCACAATCAAGAAGGGAAAAAAAAATAAGAATTTGTTGGAAATAAGAAGCATGCAACACTAGAAGCCTCAGTACTGCCTGTGATTCCCTGCTTAAAATCACTTGCATGATTCAACCAAAGATGAAGAAACCACTTCTTAAATCTTACAGTCTGCTTGATGAAAGACCTAAATCTTCAAATAATACAATATTTTGAGAAGCCATGACGTTTTACAAATTATGCCATAACTTGGATGATAAATGAATGAAACTTGATACAAGATACAAATACACAGGCATCAGGATTTCTAAGTAGTTTGCAAATACAGTAGTATGCCACCCACCAACAAAAACCTGTAAACTATTGCCATGCAATTTGCAAATTTAACAGGCATGATAAGGGGAAGATATATATATATATATATAGAGAGAGAGAGAGAGAGGAAGCAACAGACAATTTTGAGTGACTAAGCAATTTCTATATCATTAACTTGTAATCAGAATTTGTTATTAACTTTGTC
Source organism: Centaurea solstitialis (assembly GCA_030169165.1). NCBI lineage: Eukaryota > Viridiplantae > Streptophyta > Magnoliopsida > Asterales > Asteraceae > Centaurea > Centaurea solstitialis. Next base: position 9,170,924 of record CM058046.1, read on the forward strand.
CATTTGAAAAATGAGCATCTTTGAAGTAAAGAATACAATTAATATGATTAGTGAGCTTGTGAAACACTGGAAAGAAAACAACTTACAATTGGACCTGCCTCCTGAATCCCATTCCTTGGTTCTTGATTAGTCTCTGATCACATGGAAACTTTTGTGAGGAAAGCATTCATATGAGAATAAGCAATGTGATATAATATAATAAATGCATAATAAGAATGTCATAGTATCCATGGAGACAAAAAAGATACTAGAGCACAACTTGGCCATATAACTTCATATTAGAAGAAAAATCCTAAAGAGTCTTCAAACTAAAATGGTTGCTGTCGCAAATCTATGATATACATAATAAATTTTGTTTCTTAGATAGAACGACAATGTAATCAACATAAACAATAAAGCCTTCTTAGTTTAAGTTAAGATTGAATGCATGAACCGAGATCAAAAAACCTAAACCCAATAATCGTGAGATTCTGAATGACCTATGATCCTTGTCATCATTGCTCTTGGGCTCATCCTATTAGCCTAACAGTTCGGAGAAAACCCGATTCATATAAATAATCTCTCACGGAAGTAAACATATATGATTTGGAACTCATAAAGCAAGAAACAAGAATTTTCATAGAAATCATACCCTCCGTTGCTACTAATTTTCTAGAAATGCAAAAACATAATTCTGCTAACGATAAGCCTTCTCCCCTAAAAAAACTTTGCAATTACTTGGTCTTGGGCCTCGAGATTGTCTTTTGCAACTTAGCTCGTAAACATGCACGAAAACGGAAAGTTCCACAACCCTGCCTACTTGCCCAAAATCTATCATGGAAGTTCATATCATAATCCTTTAGACTATTTGTTCCATATATTTGAAGGGATTATAAGTAATTTGTACTTAAAAACAAATTGTTAAACTTACAACCATCATTCCAACACAACACGATGGCAATCATCAAGCATATCAACTAGACATCTGCTGGCCAACTAAACAAATTGCTAAAGTTATCAAACTGTATGCATATAAATAGATTTTTTATGTAACCCACTTGACTGAATATGTCTGTTACTATTTCAATTTTCCATTAGAAGTTACAAATTCAAACTTCCATTAGAAGTCTATCAATGTTAAGCCTGTTATGAAGCTTAAAAAGAGAACATGATAAGCATCAACTATGGCAACGACACAAATAAAATACACACAAAAAAGAAAAACGAGACATGATCCTTATATTCATCAGGATAGCCATAGCTGATATGGAATGGCATTACCACTTGTACAGATATCTTGCCTACAAAAGATATCCGTAAAAGTCATATCTTTTTGGTCTTTCGACCTAATGAAAACTGAGCAAAGCAATGTCGAGTAGTACATTATGTTTTATGTATCTAAATACACCAAGACCGGACCTTTGCGATTTCAAGATACATCGACCAACATAACTACCAACTTAATTCATTAAAAGAATACACTTTTCCCGTTCCCAGATAGCATCCCCTCCAAAAAAACTACAAATATAATTCATTACACCCATAGCATGTCCCCGGCTACCAGCAATTGAAAATTTCATCAATCAGCAGCTAAACCAAATTCAAAACTCAAACCCCTCAATTCCAAGTATAAGCCATAAAATAAAATAAAAATGTGTTCAAATTAAACCTAAATCTATTGCAAAAAATACCAGCTTAAGAGTAAAGTGATCCTAAAGATACCCCCTTTTATAAAGCAAAATACAGGAATAACAAAACCTGAGCAAATAAAACATTAGCAATCAACCAACCTACCAAAGCATCCCTCAAATCACACAATATCATACCTAATTCCAGCAACAATCATATAAAAGAGCCAATCCACATCTATATTATCCCCAAAACAAATTCAAACCACAAGATACTTTATAAAGTAATCTAATTGGGAACAAAAGTGTTCACCTGGAGGACGAGGTGCAGCAGCAGCAGCGATAGCAGGAAGCCGCTTACGAAAAACGCCAAAGAGCCTATCAGCCCCTGCGTATATGAGCCTAGAGGCCGGGTCCACTACGAGCTTCGAGAAGAGGCTAGGGCTTTTGTTGTTGTTGTTGTTGTTCCTGAGTGCGGTCGGAGGGCGATCGTAGGGCGTCCCCTGAGCATTACGCCGGACAGGCCTCTTCCGAAACTTGCCTCCGGTACCACCACCACCACCACCTTGGTAGGGAGCCAGTCCGTCGCCGGAAGACGCCATGGATGAAGCTTCGAAAGAGGAATTGCGTGTAGAGAGAGAAACCTGGGCGGTGGAGATGAAGGAAGAGAGAGAGAGAGAGAGTGGGAAAATTAGGGTTTTTATCTGAGTGCAGACACAGCAAATAAGGCTTATGATGGATTTTATTATTAATTTTTTTCATTCGTATAAATTATTTGTTTTTAGAGTTAATTACATATTTGGTCCCTGTGGTTTAGTGATTTTAACACTCTGAGTCCATTTTAGAAATAATTATGGATTTGGTACCTGTGGTTTACACTTTATAACGCTTTGGATCCAAAAGTTCTAACTCCGTTAAAATTTTCTGTTATACAGATTTACTACAGGGGTATTTTGGTCTTTTAATAATTTTTTCATTTTTTATTAATTTTGTCCTTTTGATTTGGTTTTTCATCTTCTTCGTCCCACCATCACCACCCCACCACCACCACCACCACCACCATCCCACCACTAGCAACCCACCACCACCATCATAATTTTTCATAATCCCACAAACCATAAATTAAAATCTAATTAAATCCATAAATCCATCTTCATCTCAGATTCATGTTGGAGTTTATTAGGATTCAAAAAACTCAATGTTAAGAAGAAAAAAAAACAAGAACTTTGAAATTGAACATAAGTAAAAAGCTTTATCAGGAATCGATAAAACAAAAAATAAGAACACATAACCCAAATTCCTTTTCAAAGTTTATTGATTCAAAAAGCTTTACCGGGAGCTTTATCAAGCACAAATCAAACTCAGACCCTAAATCAAGCACAAATAAATCTCAAAATTTTTGATCAAAAAACCCTAAATCAAACAGAAAACCCTAAACTCAAATATTTCAAACAAAAAAAATCCCAAATCAAACAAAACCATGGATTGGAAGCCAAAATTGATTATAGATTAAGATTAAACATTCAAAAACGACTCTAAAAACATTAACAATTGCAAAAAGAAAAACAAACCCAAATCTGCTCATCACCTTCAATCCTGGTTCTACAACAACAAATCACAAACTGGAAGATGATGCCTCCGAGATTGAAACCCTTCTGGTGGTGAAGACGATGGTGAACGTGCGGTTGGTGGTGAAACGCTGGTGGAGGCCGGTGGTAACGTGGGCTGCTGGTGGTGGAAGTTGGTGGTTATGGTGAAGACGGTGGTGGAGATGGGTGGTTGTGGTGAAGAAGACGGTGACGTTGACAGTTGGTGGTAGAGGTGGGTGATAGTGACATGGGCCGCCGGTGGTGGAGGGCGGTGGTGACGTGAGTGGTCGACCGCCGGTGGCGCTGTTGTTTGTGCAAGATGAATAAGCTGCCTCGGAGAGGGAGGGGAAGACGCCGGTGGGGGTTAGGGTGGTGATGGGTGGCGACGGTCGATGGGGGTGAGGGTGGTGGTGGGTGGTGACGGCCGATGGCTGATGTAGTGGTGGTGATGGTGGTCTAGGGTTTTGTTGGAAGATAAATTCGATGACTGAGTGGTTGTGGGATGAAGATGGTAGCATCTTTTCTTTTTGCTATTTTTTTATTGCTATTAAAAAGTTACATTTTTGGTCCTTGTAGTTTTGTATATAGTATAATTTACATATTTGGTTCATGTGATATTAATTGAAAATCAAAACATAAATGAAATGACAAAATTACCCCTGTAATTAAGCTACTTAACAGAATACTTTAACGCTGTTAGTAATCGTGGACCCAGAGCGTTATAAAATGTAAACCACATGTACCATATCCATAATTATTTTAAAAATGGACTCAGAGTGTTAAAACCATCAAACCACAGGGACCAAAAATGTAATTAACTCTTGTTTTTATAATATATTGAGGCCAGGGAGCGTTAGAGAGAGCGAAAATTTTGGTTTGAAGTTACGAAAACTAGTGGCAAAACCGCGCGCTGCGCGATAACAAAAAATAATTTAAAGATATACTTGTCCAAATACAGCTAAAATGTAATTATTCGGTTAATAATTTATAATATCTAAAATTAAAATGAAAAATATTTTTCATAAGTGGCACACACACACACACATATATATATATATATACTTAGGGGCTGTTTGGTTGGTTTTTCATTAAGACCTGTATAGATAAAGATGCCTGTGTGGCTTAATCTGTCTGTATCTATTGAGATACATTATTGTTTGTTTGTTGTGCTGAATAAACGGTCTGAATGTCAGAAATTACTATTTTACCCTTTTATTGTATATTAAGTATTGTTATGTTGAATTGTTGAATTTAAGCAATACATATTATCAATTTAAGTAATTTAGAAAATGGAAAAAACTTTTTCAAGCATAATTATATAAATACAATGAGATAATCACAACAAAATTTAATAAATAATTATAATTAAAACAAAAGAGATATTATTTTCATTTATTAGGTGTTTGCATTCAATAATGACACCTTGTTCTTCCTGGGTTTTATCGCCTCCTCCACCTCTGGTTCTTTTCAGATTCTTGATTTTACTCACCTCCTTGCAATTTCCCACTTTCTACCTCAATTTCTAACCCCTTTCCAAAATCACAACAACAACTTACATTTTTCAATCAAGAATAACGACAACAACAACACTTCTTCTACAGATTCTACTTCGATTACTGCAAATAAAAGCAATATTGATGATGGTTTTGGAAACCCATCATCGTCAATGTTGTCATCTCCTTCGTCTAAATCATTGCCGCATCCTGGTGGGATTGGTTCATTTATGGGTAGGGATCAAAATGTTAAGAAACCGGGTTGTCATTTTGATCCCATTATCAGATCTGAAGAAAGAAGAGAAGAGCATGTCGTGTGAAAATATTTCACAAATCTAAAGAGAACAGCAACGTTTAAACGAGGACCAAGTTGGAAGATGATTTTGCGTGAGAAGGTTTTGGCATCTGATGGAGTTGGGAGATTGTTTTGTTAGGAGGGGTAGAGTTGGAATAAAAATGTCTGTTTCCATAAAGGTTCCCTTCTCAAGCTTAGCGAATAAGTCATCACCAATATGATTAAGTCACCAACAAACACCTCTACATAGCTTAGCGAATAAGCTATATCTCTTATTAAGCTTGTTAAGCCATTGCCAAACAGGCCCTTAGTCATTTCTTGTTACAAAATGTTTGATACGCATCGTTCATAATCTTTTTTGTTGTGTTTTTAAAAACCAAAGAAATGTCATATTATATATATATATATTGATTGTATTCTAATTCAATTTACATATTTAATTTGATTTAATCTAAGTATAATAGAGTATGAATTAATTTATATGTATTTTTTTATTGTAATAAATAATTTTTTTCATCTAATATATTGATTTTTTTAATTAAAGTGACATATTGCTTTCATATTTTCTTTTACACAAATTATTTTATTGACTTTATTTTTTATTATACATTATTGTAGTCATTTTATATTTTGTGTACTAATTCTAACTATACATATTATTTTATTTAAGTATGTTTTTAGGCTATATTAAACATGGTAAGTGTCTCGTATATTTAGAGAACTATTAATAATATTTAACTATATATTGATTATAAATGTATTTATTTTATATTATTTATAATTTCATTTATATTTTTTTACTGATTTTCATAAGATTTATAAGGTTTAATGTTTTTTTTTATATAATGACTTCAATTATTTATCGTATTTTTTATTTTGGAATTAAAATTTCACTTGAAAATAGGTCTAATTGATATATATCGTATTTTTTATTTTTTTATGTATTATGTTTATATAAGAGTGATGAAAATAGTATTTATACAAATGAATATATATGGCATAATCTACCGTTTAGTATTTTAAACAATACATATAAAAAGTATTTTATAAACAAAAGCAATTGATAATTATCATTAAAGTTATATTAAAGTATATTAATGATAGGTTATTAGATTTTTAATTAACATAAGTATTTCATTTAAGTAACATTTTCATGATGTTAGTATCAAATATATAAATATACACATCTTAACTTATTTATTGAAATACACATATTTAATTTATCATGTAAATAACAATATACATATTAATTATTGTGATTCTTATATATAATAAGTTCTTAAATATGTTGATTATATTCATTATCCATATGTTATGTGGATAACAATATTAGAATGACGTAAATAAATGAAATAAGGAAATTTAGGTGCCAAAAAAGGAATATGAATAATTTAATTAGTATAATACTTTGTTAATAACTATATTAGAAAAGATAATATTTTAGAAGAAAAATAAGAAATTTGGGATTAGAATGTTTAGAAAATGTCATCTCATTGTTGGTGTTTTTTTCTATTAAATTACAAATTGATAAACTATTGAAATATAAAAGAAAAAAGAGATAATTCACAACAAAACCTAAAGTAAATAAACCACATAGATTATATTTTAGAATTTAGAGTTTGATTATTGTCAACAAAAAGAAACATTTTAAGAAACTATGAAAAATAAACAAAACAAATTGGGGAAAAAACCTCATTTAAAACCGTCTTATAACATAAATATCAAGAAAACCAACAATGTGGAAAACACTTGTTTAATAACAATGTGTACAACATATATATTAAATGAAAAGATAAAGGAGAAAAATTATAATTGTGAAATAAATTCCAAATAAAACTCGAAAGTTTAGTAACAGTCACACATAATTCACAAAAGCATAATAATTATTTGAAATTTTGATAGAAAACAAAGGTAACGATGATACTTATTATATACACACGCAAAAATAACATATAACTTACATAAATCATAAAGTAAATAGAAAATGTGTTACTTCACCTGAAAATTTTACGAAGATTGGGTAATAATACCGGCGAAAATGGATTCTACAAAAAAGACACAATAAACATTCAAATTCAATAGGATATAACAAAGAACATACATGTTGCTATATATCATATGTTGATGGGCATTAGGTTCTATTTATAAAGGAGTTTGTTGTAGGTTTTCCATTTTAATTAATAAATGGGAATATGAAGAGAGTAAATTAATGTCTTCATTAAGTTAAATAAATTAGAAGTTAAGGGTAATTAAATTGTAAGTAAAATTACCAAAGAGTCCTTCTTATAATTAAACATATAATTATCATTTAAGGGTAGAATAGTCTTTAACTTATTTGATAATTAAAAAACTCAAAATAATGAGAAAATTTTTAGAGGTTAATCCTTGTCTTAGAGAGTGCCACCTCATACTTGGAGGTTCTTGTTTTTATATATATAAATGATTTCTTCAACTAATCATTTTTATTTACATAAAGCCCCTCATTGCTAGGGGTGAGTATAACCTGACTGACCCAACCTACCCCAACCTGACCCGAAATTAACCAGAACCCGAAAAACCAATACCCGAGGAACCAAAACCGATTTATTAGTGTAAAGTGTAGGTTTGGTTTGGGTTCTCATTCCCAACCCGAACCGACCCAACAACCTAAATTTCCTTAAAATTTATGATTTTTTATAATATTTTTCCCCTAATAACCTAAATTCATAAATCTTAATATATAATCGGCGCTCGCATTCTGTCATACAGTCACGCTCGAACCTTCAAACTCTATGTATTTCTCTTGACTTGAAACAAAATTCCAAAAAAGGGGGATATTTCGGGTGAACCCAGCCCCTATCCTATACATAAACTTGATATTTTTCGATCAGTTTTTGGGTGGCCAAACTTTCCTCGAATTTTTCAGATATCTGAAAACCACAACCCAAAACCGACATGTGCACACCCTACTATTTGCATCAACTTTTGTTATGTGCTATGATAGTAACAAAACACAAAAACAAACATACTAGAAAAAAAACAAGTGGAATGAAACCATAGGCATAAACGATACGTTTTTAAAATAACGTATATACGTGATGGATGTCACATTTTGACTATTTCACATATCCCAATCAATTTCATTTAACTGTTGTCCATGTGAATTTGTCCTTGTTTTAAGAAACCTTATATTTCCCAATGCAATGTTATTCTCATAAAAAAAATTCAATATATTCTTTCACACATAACTAATAGCTACTATTGAGACTTTATACAATAATCAGTAACCATATTCTTTCGATAAAAATATGTGATTATGTTAAGAACAAAATCAATGTAACATATATATAGGGGTGGGTTCAAATGTGAACCACTTTTTGGTTGTGAACGTGAGGACAACCGAGAGCGCGACACGTGGCGGATAACTAGGCGCCACGTCAAATCCACGGTGGATGACTAGGCGCGATTCATGGGAGGACACTGAAATTAAAGAGGGGGACCACACTCAAAGTCGCCACGTGTCGCGCTCTCAGCTGTCCTCACGTTCACAACCAAAAAGTGGTTCACATTTGAACTTTCCTCTCTCTCTATATATATATATACTTGTTTATTTATTTTTACTTCTGTTGAGATACATCTAGAAAAAAGATAATTAATATAAACAAAAGATACATGATGACTTATTCAATTTAATAATTGTCTACAAATAAAATAAAAACAATATATGTATATATATATATATATATATATATATCAAGATAAAATAACAAAATTATCTTTACTTAATAGCTATATTTGTTTTTAGTAATTATGATTGTTGAATAGGTCATAATGTTCAAAATATTGTTAGTGTTGATAAAACATCTCATGTATGATGTGAGAAAATTTCATGCAAACATTGATCATAAAAATGACATAAAGTTAAAGTATAAGGGGTAGTAAGTAAAATTGTAATCCCAAAACGGGTTTCCCTCCTATTAATTCGATGGCGGGGAAGTTTGTTTAGTTAAAAAAATTTTAATTCTCAATTTCAAAGTTATATATTTATGCTGGTTTGTAGACAGAAATTTAACTATCACATGATATGATTATATCTTTAAAATTATTCGTTTGTTTAAAATGATACGGAAAATAAAATTTTCATTTAATTTGATATCATCTTTCTTTAAGCTGTCAATAGTTATATTTGGAATGTCTAGGTGAAATCTTCTAGTAGCAATAACTTTATTGTGAGCAACAATCAAATGATCTTATTATTTTCTTATAGATATAAAAGTAAAAAACAAAATTCATATTATTTGATAACTCATATGTTATGATATTGCTTCACATAATATCTATTATTTTCGACTTAAGTTTAATTAACATATATTTGTTTCATATGTACTAATTTACGGTGTGTGTGTTTTTTTTTTTTTTTTTGTTATGCACTTTTTGTTTTATAAATGCATAAAAATGTCTAAATTGTAAAACAACCATATATAAAACAAAAAAAATGGTAACTACTACACTAAATCCAAGTTATAGATGAGAAAACATATGAAATTACATATTATACACTAGTTTTTAAAGTTGTCACAATTTTTATTAGTTTCCATATGAAGGTTGACTCTTTGAAATTGGATGTTGCTAATATGTCAACATGTAAGTATTTAAACAAGCATTTTTGCACCTACGTATGTTCTATTTATGGGTGTAAGGGTGTGTTTATTAGCAGCTTAATGAGTTAAATAGACTTATAGCTTATTCGGTCAGCTAGTCATGATTGTGTTGGTAATGACTAATGATATAAAAAGTGACTTAATTACTAAGGGGTTGTTTGTTTGTCTCTCTAATACTTCCACTAATAGCCAATCTTGGAATAGTTTAAGAGGTAAATCTTGTTTGCGAATAATTTTTTTTTCTCTTAATGAGCCTAAAATCATATGATTTTATATCTTAGACCTCTTTTAATTATTCATCGTCCTAATTTCATATTTAGCAATTATCAAATAATCATATTTTATTTTGCATTATATCATAAGAGCCCTCTTAATCATCGTCAACAAAATCATTCAGTTTTACACATTAAGTGAAGTTTTTTCTTCTTCTTCCTAAACACTTGTCTCCCAATTATTAAAAAGAAAAAAACACTAATTTCATAAACTTTTTAAACCCATACAATCAACTTTATCCATATGACATATTATATAGGAATGTATGTACATTCCCTGATTTTTTTTTAATAAGATTTACACCATAAAAACAAATATTTGCTAACTAAATAAATCCCAAAAACCAATTAGACTTTCAACATTGGTTTCTTTTACATAAACCATCAACCAACATGAGGACTTGGGTGATTTTTTTTGGTTGTTATATATCTTCAAGCCAAAGGACTTCCCTCATTGTTATCCTAAATTGACCAGAAAACAAGTTGAACTAAAAACTATTAATGCAAATTAAAATTGTAAGTACATCGAAAGAGTTCGACCTCAACTTCGAGTAAAACACACCTGTAAATCTAAACTGTTGTATAATATTTTCAACAAAGAATCATGAAAAACAAACAAGAAAAAAAACCTGAAAACCTTATATGTTCAAAGTTTGAATGCTTCTTTAAACTTAATACTGAAACTATTATCTAGGCTCTTTTTAGCAACGACATCGGTATGCCCTTGCATCATGGCCACAAATTCGTTATAATCGATGCGCCCATCCTGAAAACAGATAAAAGAACACGTTGATCATAAACGGAAATGTCCAATATTCATAAATATTGACGTATATTCGTCATGATATGATAGGTAGTTCTCTAAAAAATTTAACACAAATATTTATTAAGGAACTTACATTATCTTGGTCAACATCTTGAATCAACTCTTCGAGGCGAGCCTCTATGCCAAACTCCTCACAAGCATGTTGAAGTTCATCGGCAGTAATATAACCACTTCCGTCCTTATCAAAGTAAGAGAAAGCTGCGAATAAATGATCTTCTTTCTCGATTTTATTCATATGCAACGTTGCTGCAACAAATTCGCCATAATCGATTGTTCCACTGTTATCGACATCTGCCTGAGTTTATGATGAAACCATATATATTTAAGTATAGAAGATATCATAATACAGAATGTGAACAATTAAGCATATAACAACTATCTGATTTAAGTCTTACTGCTTGCATCAAATCATAGATTTCTGATTCTTTAAGGTTAGCACCAACTCTTTTCAATCCAATCTTAAGTTCATCAAAAGTAATTTGACCACTATTGTCTGAATCTATCATCTGAAACATTTGTTTCAGCCCAGCTATTTCTTCTTCTGATAGGCTCTCAGCTATAACCTGCATAAGCAAACTACACCTTCAGAAGTCCACATAGAAAGTGATACACTCTGACTTTTGAAGTCAAATGTACATAAAACTGTAGTAAATCGCTATAGCAATCAATGTAATAAGTTTTCTCAAAAACCCATAAATTTCCGCCAAATTTGAAGTAAAAAATGTAGCAAGTTTTTGAAACACATCAAAGTAGTTAACGGAAATACAAGCACTTACCCGAAGAGCCATTTTCTTGAGCTTGTTCATGGCTGAAAATTGTTTCATGCGACTCAGAACTGCAGAGTCAAGTGGCTTATCGGGAGCCACACCGTCGACTTGAACCCAAGGATGGCCTGAAGAAAAACCAGAACCATGTTAACTCTTTTTCGATTCAATTAGTCAAATATTATTCATATAACTAAAGAAAATCTGAGAATAATAATCCAAGAAATCAACTTATATATTTTTGATATCATGTAACACATTTATTAAAGATCGCATAGATAGTCATTTTTTTAAAACTTGTTATTAAAAACCATGTACAAATTTTCCCAAAAATGTTGTTCTTAAAAGGCTCTTGTGTCGAAGAAAGGAAGCATTTTCAGTAAAGCGTAAAGGGTAGCGTAGTATGCAAAATAGAAGACTCACATAAAACTTCATGTGCAGTTAATCGCCTTTTTGGATCTCGAACAAGCATTTTTTTCACAAGATCTTTTGCATCATTGGAAATGCTTGGCCATGGATCAGACGAGAAATCAAGATCACCGTGCAGGATTTGCTCAAAGATTCCTTGCTCCGTTTCTATATACCCATGACCAAATCATAAGAACAAAGAAAACTTTGTTACAACAAGACGCTACTTTGATAATTGCAACATTCGGCGTTACAATTTAATAGCTAGCCAAATGTCTAAAAACATCCCTTGATAATGAAAGTATAGTAGAACTCTTTTTGTACCAAAATCAATACAATCAATAAAAGATAGTGACGACGGTGGGTAATATGGTAATTTTGGCATCAAGATTCGCCAAACGGGAAATCTTGCAAATTTCTTGGGACAACTAAAATTGGAAAACATTGCTATTTTCTTGAGATGTGAGGCAACATATATAACTTCACATAATCAACTACTCACCAGCCCAAAATGGAGGAACCCCGCTTAATAAGATGTAAACGATCACCCCCGCACTCCAAACATCTGCTTCCGGACCATAATTTTTTCTCAAGATTTCGGGTGCAACGTAATATGGGCTACCAACCACATCATGAAATGATTCACCTAAAAAATAAGTTAAAGACCGAAAAAACATAAATACATTTCCAAGAACACAAATTTTCATGAAGTATGACACTTAAATAGATTCATTTATACACATTGATATATGTAAATTTGCTAAATTCTCATGACTGAATCACGTAACAACTCATCCCACGTGGATAGAAAATGTTGTGGGTTACCAATAACTTCCACGATAGTTTTAAGCTGTATTCGAAGTTACTAGGCCAGTTTGTTGCTTTGGGATTTGGAGTGTTAGAGTGTTACAAAGCAAGTATAATGTTAAATAACAAACGAAATCCCACGAATTCAAAAGTATACCTGGCTTAAAGAAAATCGACAATCCAAAATCTATAGTTTTGAGGAGCGAATCTTCCTTCTTATCCACAAGAAGAAAATTCTCAGGCTTCAGATCGCGATGCATAACGCCCAAAGAATGACACGCTTCCACAACCCCAACAATAGTTCTAGTAAGCTCGGCCGCCTTTCTTTCCGTATAATGTCCACGTTGAACTATCCTATCGAAAAGCTCACCACCCGCACATAGTTCCATAACAAGATGAACCGCAATAGCATCCTCATACGCCCCTTTAATCGACACAACATTCGGATGCTCGGCCAAATGATGCATTATTTGAATCTCCCTTCTCACATCCTCCACATCATCATCCGTCAATAACTTCCGTTTCGCAATTGATTTACAAGCGTACAGCTCCCCCGTAGCTTTCTCGATACAAAGATACGTCGTACCAAACTGCCCTTGTCCTAACTTTTTCCCCAAAGTGAAAAACTCCTTCAAGTTTCCGGTTTTTCTTTGCAAGACCGAATCCGCACTCGGCACCCGCTTATTCTTCCGACCTTTCTTGGGTTTCACCGCCTCGGGTTCCTGTTTCGTCTCGGTTTTCGGCATCGTCATTTGTTGCGGCGGCGTGTTTTGTGCGGGTAACGACGATCGTTCTTCCTTAGCTTCTCCTCCGTTACGCGTAGACGTAGATTCTTCGTCGGGCGATCGGGTTCGCCATATTGCATCGGAAACCGATTGTATAAATCCTTCTTTTGAAAAGCTTGGTCCAACACAAGTATTCCCCATTTTACCCCAAACCCAAATCACTTCAATAACTTCTCAACAAAACCCTTTTCAAGATTCAAACATAGGGATCCAATTTCTCTGCTTTTGATTAATGAAACAAGTATCTATTCAATACCAAAAAACCCCAAAATTGAAAAAAGTCAAACCCATAAGAATTGACTTCAAAATTGTCATCAATCAATCAAAACGAATAACAGAATTAGCAAGAATTCAAGAAACTAATCAGCTGATGCCAAATTTAAGTCAACGGATACCTGCGTAAAGTAATAAATTGAACATCAATAAACGATTCGATAAATTTATATAATACCCAAATGAAGAACACCCAATTGAATGAAGAAGAAAAGGTTTGAAATGAAAGATCTGAATAAGATCAATATGCTAACCAGTTAGCGATGGCGGAGGAAGTTAAAACGGCTGAACTATTCAGACAATTTCGTTTTTTGTGGGTTTTTATATTTTATAGTATAGTATGTTTGGTTGTGTTATGGATTCACAAAGGACACGGGAAATGTGGCTTCTTCTTTCAGCCTTTGGACTTTGTCAAAGTGAAAGTCGATTTTCTGTTACTTTTTTTCTTTTGCCCATTTTTAAGGTTTCCTTTTGTCCAAGGAACCTGTGAATCTTGAGAGAATCTACGTTGTTTTTAACGCCATCCATTTTTATTTGGAGTATTTCATCCTTAAAGACTATTTACAGCGTATTCTCCGTGATTTCTTTAAAAAAGAAAGTCAAAATACAATATCTCTATAAAAAAGTTACAATCATCTATATGCGGTTTTCTATTTTGGAGGCTTGATCATTAATTATAATATTAAAATATTTCATTAATGTATTAAAAAATTATTTTTTTCTCTAGAATTTTATTTTTAAAGCACTTTATTTGCTATTACGCTATGTAATTATTTTTGGGGTTAACTCCATATTTAAAAAAAAATTTCTTTATTTTCTCCATTTTGGAGATGGATATGAGGAAGCTATTAGAGTACCATTTTAGTATAAAATATTCATATTCTCTCTTTTTCTCCATTTTGAAGAAGCTCTTGGAGATGCTCTTAGGCCACAAGTATCCGAACTATTCGTATGTTTTTATTGTCACATCAACGTCATATCAGTTTTATGGTCACATCTTCTCTCTCCTACTTTTATGCACACACATAAACCTATTCATACCCCTCGTAGGCGGTCCATTTACAATTCACTTTTTTAATATACTAGTGGAATTTAATATCTATATATATATATATTAAAAAAGGGTTTTTGCTAATGTCATGATTATGAAATTGAGTCATTTCATTGGCCAATTAAAGAAGAATTATTAAATGATGATGTCATCAATTACTTTTATTTTTTTAATACCATAATTATCTTTATAATTTACATTTTGTATCCTTAGAACTATTTGAATGAATTACTTTTTATCCCTTAGTTTCTCATTTTTCACTTTCATACTTATCATATTAAGATAATAATATATATTAATTAAAATGTATTAAAAATTTTGTTTTTCTTTTTAATAAATTATGTCATTATAATCGTCTCGACAATACCTTCAAAATGAGTTTAATATTGAATAATTTTTTTTAATTTAAGTACATTATTAAAATTAGATAACTAAAATATCTATTATAGTAAGCAATTGTAATGGCAATTGTCATGGAACATATAATTTACATAACTAATTAATTGGTAATGGCAATTGTCATACAAATGTCTATTCTTATTAAAAATTAAAATAACATGTTTAAAATGTCCGTATATTATACGGGCCATTAACTAGTTATAGTTGGTATAAATAATGTCCGTATTTATGTTTGATATAGGGTTTTTACTGTTGGAGATCGTTGTATATTTTTTGAAGATTTTTACTTTCGGTTCTTCATTTTAAATAAATTTTGAGAAAGTTGTTGCAGATGCTCTTATAGGGCTACAAACATTTTATTGCAAAATATATAAAACTGACCCTATATCAAACATAAATGGTTTTTGAATTTGACTCATCGTTCAACTTAAGAATGGTAATGGACCGCTTTCGAGTCGGTTACTGTATTTTCATCCCTCAAACTGATAACCAATACCATCATCATAACCATCTCAATTTCTGTTGATATCTATCGAGGATCTCCATTGGGTCCCTGCAGTTTTCGTGAACCTCATTGGAAAACCTATTAAGGGTGAAAATCTCTGTTCACTAGTGGTTACACTTGAAATCAAAACTGATCCGATAATTTTACGGTATGTTAAATTTTATAACTAAAAGTAAATTATAATTCTTTTCAACCCTAAAAAACAAAGTAAATAGAATTTCATATATATAATCAAGCGAATTATAAACAATATCTTAGACTACGAAGTAAATAGAATTTCAAACATATAAAGTAGAGGACATAAATTGTGGACTCTATAATTAACAATTTACTAAATAAATAAGCATGCGATTAGATATATAAATGTTTTCACTATATACTTTTCAAATAAAATGTTAATCACAATTAAGTTTTGATTGAGATACAACTTTTATCAATGTAGTGTATTAAAAGGTTGACTCTCCATCATAGCTATTGCCAACTAAGTAACAATGTTAATCACAATAAAATAAAGTGTTTCTGGTAAAAAAAAATTGTTACTTAGTTGGCCCTTATAATAGGGTAAACATCATCCGGTAACGGTTTTTGCAACAATGTATCGTTGGTGAATTCGTAGAGATGGATTAATTATGGTAAAGTTACTTAGTTGGCCCTTATAATTCTATGATTTTTATAAGAAAAAAAATTGCAAGGAAAAGGATAAAATATGGTTGGACCAACTTACCCTTAACTCTAACTGAGGTTTTTAGCGACGTTACTGGCTAGGTCTCATTTTCAAAGTAAAATCCAAACCTTAAAGACCACTTTTTAAATTATGAAACTATAAGTACCACTTTCAAAGAAATTAATTAACCTTAAGGCCATCCGCACCGGGGCGGTTCTTGGAACGGTACCGCCGGCATACCGGCGGTAACACCGCCGCGGTATGCCGGTGAGGCACCGGTATGTGAGGGCAGCGGTAAGATGTTGCCGTTGGTTTCAATTTTTTTTTCTTTTTTTTTTAAATATAACCGTTATACAACGGTTATATTTATATATATATATATTTTTTTTATTTTTTTTTTCCTTTTTTCTATATATATACCTCCAAACCCCAACAAATTTTTCTCATTCTTTCACCTCTAAACTTCTCCTATTCACCTATAATTCTCTTAAACTTCTCTACTCTCATCTTCTTTCAAATAATGAATCCTTTCGACGACGACGAAGAATTTGATCTCATCGTGGATCAAATTGTTACGAACACCATTCAAGCGACGCAATTGATTATTCAACGTATCCAAAACGAAGAGGCGGAACCGTCAAACCCTAGACCGAGAGGGCCGAATAAAGATAGAGGTCGGGAAGATGGACACGATAAGCTTGTCGCCGACTACTTTTCGGATAACCCGGTGTACAACGACGAAGACTTTAAACGGCGGTTTCGTATGAGTCGACGACTATTCGTACGGATAGTTTCCGATCTTGAAAGAGAGTTTGATTGTTTCAAGCAGCAGTGGGATGCAAGAGGCGTGAAGGGGTTTTCTCCGCTTCAAAAGTGTACGTCCGCTATCCGACAATTGGCGTACGGGACTTCTTCAGATTCTATGGACGAGTACCTAAGGATGGGCGAAACGACCTCAAGGGTATGCCTAAAAAATTTTTGTCAAGGTGTTATTAAACTCTATATGCGACAATATTTACGAAAGCCAACTGCTAGCGATATTCAGGCTATCTACGCGTTGCACGAACAACGACACGGCTTACCCGGCATGCTTGGTTCGATAGATTGTATGCATTGGGAATGGAAAAATTGTCCCCTCGCATGGAGGGGTCAATTCCATAGAGGTGATCATGAGGGACCGACGGTAATTCTTGAAGCCGTCGCATCATACGATGAATGGATTTGGCACGCATTTTTCGGGGTTCCGGGTGCCACGAACGACATAATCGTTGTGAATCAATCACCGATTTTCAACGATTTATTCGAAAATAAAGCGCCCGATAGTTCGTTCGTAGCGAATAACGTACACTACCATCACGGGTATTATCTTGCCGACGGGATATATCCCGAGTGGACAACTTTCGTGAAAGCATTTAGGTACCCAGTGGAAGTGCCACGAGTGCAATTCACGACACGTCAAGAATCGGCAAGAAAAGACATCGAACGGACATTCGCCACGCTTAAAAGTAAATGGCACGTCGTTGCTAGACCGGCACGGGTATGGTCACGAAGGAAATTACAAGAAATCATGTACACGTGTATAATTTTACACAACATGATTCGTGAAGACGAAGGGTTTTCACATTATCCTTTTGATCCTACGGAGGTTTTACCGAGCGAAGTCGAGACAACGATCTCGGAAGAAGAACGAGCAAACAACGTCAACTTCGTAAAAAACCGAGAGAGGCACGGCAACCTTCGCGCCGATTTATCTCAACATTTGTGGGATTCTATGCATCATAATTAGTTTTATTGTATTTTTTATTTTTAATTAGTTTTTTTTTAATTTGAATGAAATTTTAATATTAATGTAATTTTATTTTTAATTTATAGTATTTAAATTTATATTATTTAAATTTATAGTATTTAAATTTATAGTATTTTATTTAAAAAATCATACAGGTGGTATGAGTGGTACGGGTGTGGATGAATGGTATGGTAATGGTAAGGTAGTGGTAAAGCTGATGTGGCGCTGAGGTGGCAGTTTATGCAGGTGGTATGGGTGGTACCATTGTGGATGGCCTAAGGACTAAAATTGTAGCTTACTTAAAAGTTATGGTTGCTTATTTAAGAACCTGCATTTATTACACCCATTTTTATGCTTTTACAGGTAACCTTACACTTTAAGTTATGTCCCACTCTGACCATTGCATTCACAATTACGATTGATTGAGTGTTTAGTTCCTATATAACGAGGAAAATTAGTGTCGGTGATTGTTTGAAAATAATAGCTAAAATATTTTTCATTTTACGCTTCATAGCTAACCATTTCGTTAAAAATCAAACGGGTTTGTTAAATTTAGCTGGCTCGTGAAAAATGACCAACCGAGGGTTAAAGACATAACCAAGTCCTATAAAAATGACACATATTCATTTAACATACTCGCAAAAAAATACCAATAACCCCATATCCTATCTATTTCATTTTTCTTGTCTATTAGTTGAAAGTTAAAAAATAGGTATAAGACCTTTATAGGGGAAATTAGCCATGGTGGCTAACACATCAGTTAAATTTTATGCTTGAGTTTTTTCTACGATATTTGGTAATCATGTACAGAGGGAGCATCAAATGAACACCCATTAAATATTGCACACCTTTAGAACCAATCTCATCCATTCATTTTAGATAATTGATTATACCTAATAATTCAAATCAAATGCCATATAGGTAAATTTGTATTATTTAATTATTTTTTTTAGTTATATATAGATTTTCGTGTAACTGATATTTTGATTTGAATCCATTCCATATTTTTAGCTACCTAATTATGATAAGGATTAACAATATTTTATTTTTTTATTGGTGTTCATCCAAAATTATTCTAACCTTCTATGCAGTTAATCGAAGCACATATTATTTGATCGACCTGCAGACCTTGGGTTTCAAATGGGAGAAGACGTAATGCTATGCATTTATTGGGTTTCAAATGTAATGCTATGCAGCAAGTGTTGTGCAGCTTCTCAATGATAAAAAATAATTGATGCAAATATGATATTCAATATTACGAATATAAAACTGCATACCAGTCCATCCAAAACTAACATATGCAAAAGTATTTCGTACATATTACCGTTCCTGGAATCCATTATAGTATTTGGGTTAACACTTTGCATATCATTTAGGATGGATTCATGTGTATATCCTGCAGAAACTTTGCTGCACCACACACATGCATACCAATATATCCAATCCTAGTATATGGAAAAAAAAAACTGCATACATAAATCTGTCAAATATTCTCACTTATGCAAACATTTCAGATCAGAATTCCTATTGCAAATATAAGTTACATATAACTGAGCTCATGCACACCAATGTTTTCATGTGGATATGTAGTCATGCATACGAATGTTTTTCAAGTGCATATGCACATTGTTCCCATTATTGAAATCCATTATAGTATGCATATAATTTCCATCATAATCACAGTGAGTATGAAATAAAGATTGTTAACCCAAATACAATTTGTACTCCTAAGAACTATTAATTTTTCGCCCTATCACAAGTATTTGTATGCATCCGTTTATAAATCATATGCTAAAAAACATATACCAAATACCTACACAATTTAAAATTTAAAATTTTCACAGTCTGTAATGCTAATCAAAGACGTTGCAGATTTAATTTTGGAATGCTTTGGCCAAGAATAAGGGATTGTTTGACTTTTCCTTTTCCTTTTCTATTTGTATTTTTGTTATGACCTTTTTACCCCTAAATGTCTCCCGTGTTAATCAATTAGCTACTTTTAAGATTTATTAATTGCATAATGGCCCCTATTAAATAAATCCGTTTGATTGAAAAATTAAGGGTTGAGATGGGTTCTCAAGGTGTGCAACATTTAGTGGGTGCTCATTTGATGCTCCTTCATTATGTACATTTGTACATGTGAAAGACACCCGATTTTGGGCAAATAAATACATATGAAAAAAGGAAAAGGAAAAAGAAAAGAAAACGAAGTTAGTTTTTAGTTTATCAAACCAAAAATAATTAAGGTGATTGACTTTGAACTGCGAAATTCAAAATTTTATGTTTGAACTTTTTCTACAACTATTTGTATTCATGCACATTTGCACATATGAAAACAGCTGAAAATTGGACGAATAAATAAATATATAAAAAAGACGAAAAAAAGGCAAAACAAAAATTAGTTTTTATTTTATCATGCCAAATATAAAAGAAAATGTCAAGATAGGCGGTTATAATGTAAATCTTGCTGAAAACAGTGAGAGCATGGAGCAAAGGTACCGACCATAAATCTTATATCATGTTGTATTTCAAGTATGAGTAAAAGCAATTCATTGGTGCCAAGAATTCCATCCTAATCGAGAGAAAAAAATAAGTACAAAGGTGTATCTTAATCAATTATTAAAGAAATTTAATTGTCTTTGATAGTCATTTTTGAGCGTATGAATTTCGTTCATGTGCAAATTTGTTAGGTATTGAACAAAATGTACATTTATATAAAGTGGCTCTTATGATAACTAAGGCTTTTTTTGGCAAATATGGTTTGCTACATTATTGTGTTTTTTAACGATATTGGGTTAATTGACTCGATCAATGATTGCCACTTGTTAAAAGTATCTTAATGGGATCTAAATAATTGAATGTTCTAAAATAAGTCGTTGTCTTAGAGAGGGAATGATAATGTAACCCGTCATGGTTGTTGTAAATGCAATACTTGTGCATAAGTACAGGGATGAGCCTTGTGTTAAACTTCATAACATTAAGATATATGTTGGGAAGTCACAAGTTTGGTTGGTAATTTGGTGTTTTCATTGTATTTTATTTTATTTCTTTTTATTAGGCTCAAGTAATAACCCTAGTAGTATTATGTTGGAGTCGGTCAAAGGTCTCTCGTGGCCATGTTCATAGTTAGGTTAGGGGTTAGAATTAAGAGAGTAGTTTGCCTCTTTTATACTATTTAAATCTTGCTCTTTTGATGAAAAATGTAAGGTGCTCTTGCTAAAGCCTTGTGATTTATTCTTACCCTAAAAAATATATATCAATCTACATGTGGTCTATGTGTTTATACATTCATATTATATAATTTATATTGTAATGAATGGCTTAATATGCACGGTCATGCAAAGAGGTTCGTTATGGAGCCAAAAATGGGAATCAGGAAATTGATACACAAATTACATGCATGGTTACACTAATGCATTATATAGAAAGTCATGTAACAGATTGACCACAAAATGTGTCTTGATCGTTGTATCACTTTCTTAAATAACTTGTTGGTACATTGTACCAATTACCTTTCATATTGAAAGATTCATGTGTTATATGATCATGTTGATATGTTTGATTTCACTATATATAGACATGTTACGTTGCATACAAAAACATACAAAGCTCATTAGGATATTTGCATTCTAGCATACATATTATATACACGCAAGGCTGAGTCTCAATGAAAAGTTATGAGATTAATGTGAGAAGTGGTTTGTATAGGATGAGATGTACCAGATCAATTACCCTCTTCAAAGTGGAATTCATAAAAGAACATGAGATTAATGATTTAATCTACTTCCCACACTTTTCATTGTTAATTTTCTTACACGATCCTTCATCCTTCGTCTATATATATATATATATATATATATATATATATATATATATATAAATAAGGCATAGCGATTAGAGGCATAATCTTCAATGCATAAGATATTTTTAATAAGTATTGAATTATAAGAAAAAAGTTTTCCACCAAAAGTGAAAATTGAGGTTCACTTTAATGTTTAAAAACAGTTGTGTTATTCGATGAGTAAAATGTCACGTGTTTCCCGTTGGTCGAAATGAAAATGTGAGAAATTCATAACCCGTTACTTTTTCTTATATTTGTGAAGCCCGATTTAGATGAAGATAGTTTTTTTAATAGTAATTTCTATAATTTATTAAAATAAAAAAAATGAAAAATAAATATGTGAGAGAGGGCAATTCATTCTTTTTATTGAGTGGGTCCCACTTTAAGTGGTAGGTTGTGTCTTTGACCAACCTACACATACACCACACCACACAGAATAAACCCCTCCACTTTCTCTTTGTGATGACTGCCAGCAATTTACATCTCACCACCATCTTTTATTCTTCTTCTGACTATACTCATCAAAAAAATCTGATTGGGTATCCCAGTTTCTAAATTGACACTTTTACCCTCCCAACCCCAATCACACACAAAAAAACAATACAAAACCCAAATCTTCTTCACCATCCTTCATTTGGAAGAATTAATATTTTTCAGATATGAACATGCTTGCAGATGCCCTTCTTGTCCATCAAATATTGTGGCATGTGCTCAACCCAATCATCTTGCATGCTACCTCCATCAACTTACCTGCAATTAATTAATATCCACCCATCTCAGTTTTCATTTCATTTATTTAACACAATATTACAATATATTAATAATTAATGACTCTTTCATTTCATTTCATATAATGACACTTGAAAGCAACTTCATATCTTCTAATTATTGAATAATAACAACCATTTTAATCAATAAATAGTTAATAGAATTGACAATCCAACCAATACAAAATACAGCTGGTAAGTGAGTTGACTCAGTTAATTATAACATGTTTAGGTAAAAGGATAATTATAAAAAAATTTGATTTGTATATGATTTTGGTGAGATGGAATTATTCTTGGTGACAGCCAAGAATTGAAAGCTGATTCAACTATAATATATACTAATTAGGGGTCGGTTCAAATGTGAACCACTTTATGGTTGTGAATGTGAGGACAACCGAGAGCGCGACACGTGACGGATGACTAGGCGCCACGTAAGGTTCACGGCGGATGACTAGGCGCGATTCATGGGAGGGCATTGAATTAAAGAGGGGACCACACTCAAAGCCATCACGTGTCGCGCTCTCGGCTGCCTCACGTTTACAACCAAAAACTGGTTCACATTTGAACTTTCCTCATGCTATAATTATATGTTAATGTTTTTATTGCATGCTTTAATATGATGCAAGTAAGTAGACGCACGCATGTTAATAATATGTACAAATAAATTAGCATTAGGTACAAGTTTTGCTATAGCAACCGACAGATAGCCGTACGCATGGTTGAACAGCTACCATTAAATGAAATGGACCCTTTGCCTCAAATATACTTTATGGAATTATCAAGCTTATATTTATGTCTCTTTTATTGTTGCATCCATATCAAATTGATATGTTTATTGTCTTTTAGTCATTGAGTTCCATCCATATTTGTTAATAATATTTAATATCATTTATATGACTCAATTATTTTTATATACATTCATGTACGTAGAGACATTGAGATCATGTGAGACAAACATGTTTTCATAAGACTTATAAAACCAAGCTTTTACAGTTAAAAGTTCAAAACAAAATCAAGGTAACTTTCATAATGATTTACTATAAAAGTTTAAATTCATAGGTCTCACAAAATTAGGTTAATCTCACATGAACTTAACATGATATATGCATCTTCAATGTCTTTTATTTGAACTATATACAAGTACATATTTTTATTGTTATTATCACAATAAGGCTATGCGTACCGCATAGCGCAGGCTTGCGGGCTTAAGCCCGGCGGGCTCCGCGGGCTATGCGGGTTCCGATACACTTTGGCTTGAGCCCCGCGGGGTCCAGGTAAATCGGGTTCTACAACCGGCTACTTTATGTCTGTGTTGTGTTGTGTGTGAGAAGGTTGAGAGGGTTGGGGTACGAGTTGCAGAGGGTTGCAGACGGCTTATGAGATGGTTGAAAAAAAGCTGATGTGGAGCTAATTTGAAAGTGCAAGTTGGAAGGGCTTATCATACATCGCTACTGATAGCCTAAATCCAAAACTTTACCACTTAATACATTAGGAGGGGGTAGATAATCATAAATTATGTCTTTCAACCATTTTAATTGTTTTAGGTAACTAATAATTAGATTATAACTAACAGCTATTAGTCATTTAACATCTTGACAGTTTTACCCTTGTTGACTTTTTTCTAATTTGACCCACCGACGGTCTAATTTAACCACCTTCCTGCTCCACTACACGACTCCAATAAAATACAAAACACACACATATTGCCAAGTATTTAATTAATGACAAATAATATGCGATTTCTTTTTTAAAAACAAAATCTTTAAAAAAGGACCATAAAATTCTAAAAAAAATGATTTTTAATTAATAGTTGACTTATTATTATACAAAAAAAAAACATCTTAATTTTTAGAAACAAAAATTCTCCGACGACCACCATTTTTTCCGGCGAACAAAAATTCTCAAAATGCTTTAATAAACAAATTCAATTTACGTACCTCTACGAGATTTGGCAACGACCTTAACAGGATCAACAGTTTTCTCACTCTCCGGCAATTTCTTCTCCATCGACGGGAATAAAACGCCATCGATCCCCTGAACCGATATTCTTCCGTCGATATAGATATCGGGATCGAATAGATAAGCGGTTTCTTCGCCATCGCCGAACTTAACCGATCCGTCGGCCTCCTGAGCTACCACCTTATGCGGCACGTGAAGCGTGTCGTACTGAATCTTCCCGAATCTTCTAACCGCATTGTACATACTTTCTTCCGTTTGGTACTCCGGTACGATATGGTAGTACATGATCCTCTCCGGAGCACCGGGCTCCGCCAATTGATCGGTGGTTAGCTTCGCCATCGCCTCGTCGTTCGGTGCTAGCACCGTCAATACGTAACCTTCCGATACTAGTTTCCCCATTTCGGTTGCTAGATTCGTCAAATTCACCAAAATGTCCGCCATCTCGTTGTACCTATATCGTCAAATCGAGTTAGGGATTTTGGTCGAAGCGTAATTAAAGTCCTGAAGAGGATTGCTATTTGCACCCTCTGAATTTCATTTCAGAATCTGGTCATTTTGTGCATTGGAAATGTAAAAAGCAGTGATGTTGATATTGTATGAGTATAGGGAGGGGTGCAATTAGCAATTACGCGGAATTAAAGTAAGCGATAGTAGGTAATTTTACCCGCCGTAGTGTAGAAGCGTGTGGATGAAATCCTTGACCTGGCTCTCGCCATCGAAATGGTGGCGAGGGCCTCCAGGTCCAGGAGCCGGAGCTGGAGCCAGCGACGGACCTGGTGCCATGGCGGAGTATATCGGAAGGACAGGGGCCGAACCAACCGGAACCGGTGGCGCCGGCTTCTTCAACCTGTTCGTCCTCGGATCCACCTCCGGTGCTCCCTCGGGCTTCACGGCCGAAATGGCACGCAAGCTCCGGCGAGTGTTGAAATCCTGCTGTACCGATTTAGGGATCAAAAGCCTCCCAATTCCATGGATAATTCCGTCGGTGCGAACAACGTCTTCCACACGAACAACCTCCGCAGAGCCAACAAGCCTCCCGGACTCCGAATTGGCGGAGAGGTGTACCGGATCTTCTTCGGATAGCGTATCGTGGCGTGTGGTCTCGTTCGGCCACCGCGATACGGCAATTCGAGCAGGGACGATGTGGTGGAGGAGGAGCGTCTGGAGCGATCGGAGGTTCCGCGGTTCCAGAAGGAACCGCTTGAACTCCGGATCGAGATCGCGCTCCAGTGCTTCATTCCTCGGTGCAAAAATGGTAATGTTGTGGACCGCGACGGCCTCCTCGAGTCGCTGCAACAGCAGCGCCTTCTCGACGAGCTCCGCGAGCTCGGTGTAGCGCGAATCGAGAAGCGCAACGAGGACGGAATTGGAGTTGATCTGAGTAACGGATTTAGCGGTGAATAAGGGAACAAGAAGGAGGAAGAAGAAGAAGGTGAGATAGTTTATTGCCGACGCCATTGATAAAATGAGAAAAGTGTCGGCAATTTTGGCGGGTGAAGGTTTGGGTGTTGGGGTTTGTGATATATATATGTGTGTATATATATCATCTATATATATAATATATATGTATATATATTCTGACTGGTGGTTTTGTTGGGTGATGTTGATGTGTACGGTGGTTGGGAACAGTGATAATGGTGAAACTGGTCGTCGGTGTGTGTTGTTTTTTAAATGAAGTGAAACGTAAAAGTGAACTACTTTGGAAGTGGAAGTTTGATTGCCTTGTCTCTAAAGTCATCCTTACCCAATAATAAGCTCACAAAAGGATTGTATTCAGCTTCACGGTTAATCCATTTTAAGCATCTTCTTATTTTCTTTTTTCTTTTCTACACATCACTAATGATGCTTTCCGAAAAGGTTGAAACTGTCTCGGTCTATGATTGATTAAGGTTGTGTTTGGCAAAAATAAGCTAGCTTATAAGTTAATGTGTGTTTGGATGGACCATAAGCTAGCTTATTATATCGCTAGTTGGACTATTTCAGCACCTCTTTGTAACTCTTTTTTAATATACTCTTATTAATATTAATTATTATGTTCCAAGATAACATTTTTTATCTTTTTGTATACTTATAAGCTAGATTTTGTCAAACACAGTTTATTCATAAGCTAACTTATCATTTACTATCTAACTTATCAATAAACAGTTAGCTTATCAGCTACCAGCTAGCTTATCAACTAGTTTGCCAAACACAATCCATATCCTCTTCCAGTTTTATCAAAATGCCACTACATTTACAAGTGGTCACTCCTCAATTTTCAGAGTGTCAAAAGGTAAAAAAAAAAGTTTATAAACATGTTCCGCATGTCCAAAAGCCAAGTTTATAAGATAATTAAACCATATCCACAAATATGGACTATTTCATACAATGTAAACAAAAATCAGGGATTTGATACTTATATCAAATGTTCATAAACATTTATTTATATACTTTTATTACCCATCTCTACAAATTTAGGAGTTGCCACTTGTAAGGATAGTAACATTATGATAAAATAAGGAAATGAATGACTAAGAGAGATGCTTGGTTAGAGGTATTACAAGGTAAGAAATAAAACTGATAATGAAAATTGTTGCTTGGCCTGATATTATATTATATAATGAAATAATTTATACAGAACGGAAAATTTTATTTCTACCTAGTTTTTTTTTCATATGTCATTCCATCTTTTGATGTTAAATGAGTGTATTTTTAAGTGGAGGAAAATATTTTTTAATATAAAATAGTTTTTCATTGATTATAGTGGGTTGACCAAACAATATCAATACAATGCTCATTTCCATTCCCATTATCCATCATTCTCATTTTTATTCACATTCCCATCCCCTAAAATGAATCAAGGACCCCCTAAGATTATCAATTTAGGGAGAGAAATGACTATGTGGGTCAATTTCCCCTTACTCGTAACAGATATTGAAGCTAACGCTAAAAAAGAACCTTCTGATGTTTTTTTTAATACTTATTCCTCATACTAGGGTTTCATGGTTAATTTAATACGTCATTTCTTAAGTTTTAATCACAGGTTCTTTACGAGATCAGTAATTAGTTAATCCATGGCTGGAGGTTGTTTCTTAAATAAATTTTGGGTGGTTTGGCAGGGGGTTCTTAAATAAATTCTAGATGGTTTAATAGGGAATGATGACTTTGCTGAAGTTCCTTACCTTTTTTTCTTTTTGCCATTAAAAAAAAGTTATTCTAACTGACCGTTAATCATCCATCCATGTAATAAAGATTTATATATCTTTACATTTATATTATCCCTTTTCAAAAAAAAAATGTTTATATCATCTAATAATTTAGAAAATGGAAAGTTCTCAGCTTTGAGATCTCAATATTAAAGACGATGGGAAGCATCTTCGACCAACCCATAGGCCCTCAATATTGAAAGCATTTAAAACATATGTTCCAAAACATTTTCTTTATACTTTATTTACTAAAACAAATAATTCCCATAGCATTACTATTAAAATAGTGGAAAAATATTCTTCATTGTCTTATATGTTTGTTGAAAAAAATAAAAAATCAGATTGATTATTGATATTGGGAAAATTAGTGATCAAACGAGTTATTGAGTAAGTGGGTCATGATTGATTTGTTTCAGATTCATGATATCAAAAGTATGTGCAATCGTATTTTATATAATAATAATAATAATGCAAATATAAATATTATCTATAAAATACGAGATTTTTATATGAAGTTTTTAGATGCTTACGTACACTAAACAGTAACACAAAGGACAATAAAAACCATTAAATATTAAATTGTGAAAGACAAATAGTGAAGAATAAACAATTAGTTTACATAAATTAATTGTTTACTTTTAAATAAACTAATGTACAAAATAAGTTAAATACCAATAACTAATTTCAAAGACGAGGTATAAAAAATAAAATGTATATCTTGAAACGATACAGTAAACTAATACACAACCATCATGGAAGGTGTTGTACAGAGAAGTAGTCATTGGTTTTAAACAGTTCAATCTTATGTTCTTGAACCATCCATAGTGGTTATGCTGGTTGCTAATGGTATCAATTGTCATCTCAGCATTACATCAACTTTTCACTATCTTACCAATTATTACCAATTCATCCATAGTGGTCTTGATTCTCATACCAATCTAAATAATTAATAGAAAAAAGAAAAAAAGAAGAAGAGAGAGATAGAGAGAAAGGATAGAGAGGGTGGGGGTAGGGTGGGGTGGGGTGGTCTACACAACAGGCATGGCTATACCGTTTTCTTGTTTGACAAATGGTACCAATTCATCCTCGGTGGTGTTGCCACCGGTACCACTCCCTTGACGCCACCCGCTGTGGATGGTCTTAGATAAAATGAACTTTTAATATAAAATTAAACCGTTAATAGTATGTAGCTCAGTTGGTAATGGATGAAGGTAGTGTTTATTCAAAATTGAATGGTCTTGGGTTGAAACCCAGGGCGCCCACATAACCACAATCGCTAAGTGAGTCAGGTATGTCCTCCACATTATAAATTGACAGACGATTGTGGATCAACCAGGATTGTCAGTATCAATCTTCTGTCCAAAATATAAAACTAAACTGAAGGTGTAACGAAACATTTCACCATTTCTATGAAATTTTATCGGGATCTGAATTAAATAACATTGATTTTAAAATTAGATGGTTAATGGTTTACTTTACCATTTTTAATGATATACTAACTTACGTAATAGATAACGCACTTTCTTTTGTTTGTCTTATAACTTAATAAATAATAAAAAAATTGAGACGAATTTTCAATTTTTAATGATAGCACTTTTAAATGTTCGATCATGTATATAACGCACTTTCTCTTGTTTATCTTATATAAACATCCATCTTACTTTTCGTAAGACCATTTATTCCATAACAGTTTCTATATGAATTTAAATGGGGAAATTGAAAAAAAAAACTAAGACATATTTTCAATTTCCAAATGACTAAAACCAGGAACCTCCTTTTAAATAAATTAATATTTATTTTTTTAAATCGAGCAAATAAATCAAACTTTTTAGGACCGACGAAACACATATATTGAACAATTAAGTTCATAGATATTTTTTTTTGAACAAAGTCCTTACATCTATAAAACGAAATAAATATACATTTCTTTTTCGATGTATCAATAGTCAATAGATCAACATCAAAGTAAAATAAATCAATGAAAGAAAATGCTAATGCATGTATGTAGTCTTAAGGCACACCTTGAAAAATGTCATGGTCTAGTCATGTTTTTTTTCTTTTTTTTATAAGGTTCACCTGGGTTTGCCCAGACTACATCCTAGACTACATCCTTGGTAATTTTTACTGAGGGCTAAATCATGCTTCCCTTGGATTAATACCCAGTGGTCTCTGGTTGCTCACCCCCGGATTCGAACTTGGGTGGGTTTGGTCTAGTCATGTTTGGGGTTTGGGGTTTGGTCTAGGGGTGTAAATGAGCCAAGCTACTCGAGAGACGACGACCCTCGCTTACTGAGTAACACTCTCATCCCTGCCTTCGCTCTTACTAGGGTAAGATTCTTGATCCTTGCTATATGTTTCCCGTAAGGTAAAATGACTTGGTAAGCGCTTACCCAGGCAAATGTTTAGTAAACGTCCCCTAAGTTTTTTATTTGCTTGTTGTGTTTAGGGGGTTTGGTTATACAAAATCTGTCAGGTACGGTGATTCAAGAAAAATGCCTGCAAACGAGCTATTACTTTTCCTTTTAGGGTCTTCTTCTCTTCCCTAAGACCATCCGCAATGGGTGGCGTCAACGGAGTGGTACCGACTGGTACCCCCCGGGAGCACCACCGATGATGAATTGGTACCAATTGATGGGTATGAAAATCGGTATAGCCATGCCGGTTGCCTACCCCACCCCACCCCATCCCACCCTCTCTCTCCTTTCTCTCTATCTCTATCTCTCTCCTCTTTTTTTTTTTTTTATTAACTATTTAGATTGGCATGAGAGTCAAGACCACTGTGGATGAATTGGTAAGGTGTTGGTAAGATAGTGGAAAGCTGATGTGGCGCTAAGGTGGCAGCTAGTACCATTGGCAAGGGGTAAAACCATTGTGGATGGTCTAATATCCTTGTTTTTTTTCTTTTGCATTATGCTGTTTGTTTTCTCTAAAAGCAGAGGAAGATTTGTGTATACATTTGGAACAAGCATTTGGTTTAAAAATGTGATGTAAAACATAATACTTGACCAACAAGTATTCTCGCGTTTTCGTAAATAACAAGGGTTTTCGTTTGAACCCTTTCCTATATGTATAAAATTAGACTGGTCAGGAAAAAGGCTTTGTCCAAGATATTAGATTTTTAGCTTACACTTTTCTACTATCTTTGTTCCCTGAATCCGTAAATTCCCAAAATCCCCCAAATATCAAAATCTAAAAACTCCAAACTCCAAATTGTCAATCGTTGCTGCAAATCAATGTGTGTTTCCATTTTGGAGACAATTCTTTTATATTTGGAATAGTTTAGTATTCTTTTATAATGTTATATTGGTAGAATTTAATTTCTGTTTGCGTAACCGTGAATATTTAGACCAACCTACTTGCACCGACTAATTGGATAGAGTCCAGGTTTCTTGAACTGCTATTGCGGTTTGGTTTTGTTCAAATTGAACGAGCAGCCCTAAAGGGAAGAATATGTTATTATTATATATTTGCAATGATAAACCATGTATTTTATTTTGAATTTCGATTATACTAAAAACGATGCTTTACAAGGCTTTGATATCAAAAAGCAAGACCCTTGAGCTCAAAAGTAGTTAAAATTAGCAGTCCTAATCAACACAGTAAATATTCCAAAGGTACATGATGAAGATGAAGAGCACACATACCACTGGTTGACTGGCATGTTGATGATCATGACATCATGTACTGACAGATTATGTTGTATTAGCGGCTCCGAGTACTGAAGGTGGTTCCATGGTTGTTTTGGCGGGAGGTTACAGATTCTCTATGGACCTTTTCCATTGCAAAGTTGACCCTCAATGGCCGTCCTAATAACGCCTGTAATTTAAATGACCACGAGGGTGACCGAGATGGTATTCAATTCAGAAAGTTGGAGTATATGTAAATTATTGGGTATTTATTTGTGCTAACCTTCCCATCCATGGCATCTTTAGCTGAACTGGCTTCATCTTCACTTGAGAAGTTCACAAACCCGAAACCCCTTGACCTACCGCTATCTTTATCATACATGATCCTTACTGCAAACAATATGCCACACAAGTTACACCATAAGCAACTTCGTGTTTTCTGTGTGAAAATTTAAGACTTTAGAGATGTGTCATAATCTTAGGATAAGTTTTGTGGTATTCTTTGTATATGGAAGTGGCATTTTGTTTTTCAAACATGTCAGAAGGATAAGATACATTAGCCATTTGTTGAACCCAGATGACCCATTACACAGATAGCATATATAAGAGACCAACACTCAACAGCCTATATAGATAACATAACAACGGTCAGGTTCACATAGGGGGGGTTCATGGATGGTTAACCGATAAACGGTTAACCGACAACCGGTTAACCGACAAATTCGGTTTGACGATATAATGAACCTAAACCTAAACCGAAAACGTCGGTTAACCGGTAATCGGTTAATCGGTTTTGACGGTTCGGTTATGCGGTTAACCGATTAACCTATTTTCAATAACATGCATTCTAGTAATCTATGAATAATATGTAAATTGTATTTTCAACATCACATGTACATTAACTTTTCATAATTAATAAGTTTTAATTCAAATTCAAGTTAAACAACTAGTGATATAAAAATATAATGTTGACACAACTTATTTTTCTCATTACACTATATAGTGTATATATAGCATATTTATAGAATATATATAGTGTATATTATATATATATATATATATTCGGTTTTCGGTTAACCTTCCGTCACTAAAATCAAGAACCGTAACCGAACCGAAAAACCGAAAAAATTATCGGTTCGGTTAACCAAACCGAAATTTTTGAAAATACCGGTTCGGTTAACATGAAAAATCGGTACGGTTTGTCGGTTTTTCGGTTCGGTTTTTCGGTTTCGTATATTTTGAGCACCCCTAGGTTCACATATGACCAAATTATTTCCATGAGACCCGTGAGATCAAGATAAACATTGTGAAAGGTAAAAAAAACAAAATGAACTTTTACCTTCACAGTGTTTTGCTGTGAAGTTTCAAGTGTAAAATCTAGGTCTCAAGGAAGTAGATTGGTCTCAAGTGATCCCAAATCTAAATAACAAAGATAAAGGTCCCAATGCAATGACCAAAGATTTTGAGTTTCGAACAAAGCATCGTTAGTTTGAAGTATCAAACTAAAATTGAGGTGATCATTCCAACGATATTTATTACAATTTGCATATGGATCACTTTCTTTGTGTGCATGTCGGCATGTCCTACTTTTCACTGAAGCATTTTATCGAACACCTGGCGGGCAAACCATACAATGTCTTAATTTAGTTGAATTAGTGGAAGGTATTTACCTTCAGATACCTCTCCAAACGAAGAGAATGCTTCTTTTAAAGATTTTTCATCTACTGACCATGACAAACCTTCATAGCCCACATAAAAAAAAGGTTGATAAGAAGTTAAGAATTGGTGTAACTTTTGTATAAAAGAAAAAGAAGTGGTTCAAATAATCAATGATACCTGCAACAAAAAGTTTATTGTTGGAAGATGGAGAAGAGAAATAGCGGCAATACGAAGACGATGATGCTGTGATTACTTGTTTCATGAAACCAATCTTCCTCATTTTCGCTGAACAATGAAGTGAATGAAAAAGTCTATTGTTGAAGCTCTCGCTGAATTAATTGTTCTTAAGTTCAGTTAAGAGGGTGTTTGGAATTGCTTTTTGTGTTCAAAAATGCTTTTTACCAAAAGTGCTTATTAACTTTTGATGGTGAAAAAAAAAATGAGTTTTTAAATAGGTGTTTGGATTAGCTTATTGAGATGGTGTGAGATGGTGAAGGTAATAATGGGATTGCTTTTTGAGGTCCAAAAGTGCTTTTGAGCAAAAATGCTTATTGACTTATAGCGGTAGGAGAATGAGTTTTTAAAAAAGTGTTTGGATTACCTTATCAACTTTTTGAGAAAAGTTTGTAGCAATAAGTCAATAAGTTATGGTGTTTGGCTTAGCTTATCAACTTTTTGAGAAGGATTTGTAGCAATAAGTCAATAAGTCACAAATTGTGACTTCTTGAAAACTCCATTTCATCCCTTGTCAAAACGGAGTTTTAAAAGCACTTTTGGATTACACAAACAAGCTTATCAACTTATTGACTTCTTAAAGAAGCTAATAAGTCAATAAACAGTTTTAAAACGCAATGCCAAACATGCATTTTAACTTTTTGACAGTCAATAAGTTAAAATGGAGTTTCTAAACGCAATCTCAAACAATACATAAATAATGAATATTTTAATCAATTTCACTTAATTTATTAAATAAACATCTATCTATCTATCTATTAACTACTTTTCTTTTTCTACAGACTACCTCTTGATAGTTTTTACCGAGAGCTAAAGCATGCTCCCCTGAGATTAATACTCGGTGGTCCCTGGTTGCTCACCCCCGAATTTGAACTTGGGTGGATTTTTTCTCAACATCAAGTCTTAACCGGTAGGCTGTGCTATTGGGGTTTAAAAACATTCTCAAATGTGCTTTTCGTAAGAACCCAACTGGTCCCAGTTTACTCACTGCTAGCATAATTAAAACTTTAAAGCCCAACAAACGACTTGGCAATTGACATTTGGCCCAATGGGCTATGATCTTGATATTGGCTCTTGAGTCTTGACTCTTGGCGTTTTGGTTTGGTGGCTTTGCTCAAGATTCAAGAAGCCCCTATATGCAATTCTATTTCTATCTAAGTAATATTTAACCTTATTTGTATTTTTTTAATTTATTTTACTTCGTCTAAACACAATTGCTTATCTACATTGGAAAATAATATACCAAAGTTTAAACTCCAGGCACCAACCCAGTTCAACCAATACGATTTGGTTGGCTTGTACTTTTGTTTCAGTTGGGTTAGGTTTAGATTTTTCTAAACACAAACATTAGCTAAAGTTTTTCACATGCAAGTATGCAACCAACTCAATTAACATGTGTGTGGCTCTGGTTGTATCTTAGTAAGTTCTCTTATATGTATCAAACAATCTTCCAATACTAAACCATATTGGCAAATCTAACATTTTCGATGACCGTTAGGTATGTTACTTTTTACGTTGTTAGGCACAAAGTCATTGGAGGGAGTTTTTAGTTCCCACTCTCCCCACTTAAATGGATCTACTTGTGACCATAAGCTCCTTTTTTTTTAATCAACATGGAAATCAAGTCGTACATCTCTTTTTAATCTAATACGTGCAACTCATAATCAACTCAAACGTCTCTTCGAAACTATTCATACATCCCTTAAATATATTTTCCCATGTATTTATATAACAAGTTGGGATGTGTTGAGCCGTTGATGGGCAAAAGCAATAGAGATTGACTTAGATATGTTATACCATAACGATATGAGACAAAAGTATTTATAAAAATTCAATTTTCCATGAAAATAGATATAACAAAAGGATGAAGATATGACTAAGCTGTTACATTACAATACCACTATATAAGGTAATAAAATGTATCATATAATTTTATATTAAATAACCTCCAACATAATATAACGATTAAATACAAATTCTAGAAAAATGAACTCCATCATTTATAAATAGTTCCATATTTAATTTTAGAGTTAATTACATATTTGGTCCCTGTGGTTTGGTGGTTTTAACAGTCTGAGTCCAATTTTAAAATAATTATGGATTTGGTCACTGTGGTTTACATTTTATAACACTTTGGATCCATAAGTGTTAACTCCGTTAATTTTTCCTGTTAAATGGATTAACCACAGGGGTATTTTAGTCTTTTATTATTTTTCTATTTTTTATTAAAAACTAGAGGGTCAAACATGTAAATTACTCTCTTATATTAATAAAAAATAAAAACCTTTTATGATTTCATCTTCTTAAACCTGTTGAGAACCTCACTTTACCAAACCACCGTTCACACCCACCACTCACCGCCGCTGCACATCTCCACCGCCGTTCACACCACCACCCACCTACCTCCACCTTCATCTTCTAGTTCTGGACTACCTCCGGACCACCAGGCGGCCAACATATTCGGTACCACCACCGCGCACCTCCATATCCAAGACCACCGCCGGCGGCCTACAGATTCGATGCCACCATCGCCCACCTCCATATTCAAGACCACCGTCGGCGGCCTACAGATTCGACGCCACCACCGCCGGCGGCCTACAGATTCGATACCACCACCGCCCACCTCCATATCGAAGACCACCGTCGGCCAAAGCAATAGATAGTGGTCTGAGTTCGATTTTTGGTTTTTTGTTTGAAATTTGAAATTTTGGTTTGGATAGTTGTCTGAGTTCGATCTTGGGTTTTTTCTGCTTGAAATTGATTTCTGTAGATCTGATTTTGGATTTTCTTCTTAGACTCGATTTTGGATTTTCTTTTTACATTCGATTTTTGTTTGATTTCTATAGATACAAATTATGTTCGATTTTACTTCCTCTAGTTTCAATCCTTGTGGGTCTATGAAAAACTATGATTTTAGTCTGGTCTCTGCTTGATTTAGGATAGAAAAGTAGGAGACAAAAAGGGAAGAAGAAGGGGGCAATGGGTGGCAGTGGTTTGTGGTAGCGATGGGGGTGGTGGATGGCTGTTGATTTAGGGTTTTTCTTTGTTGTTGTAACTAAAAAATGGTGGATAGTGGTTGTGATGGGTGGTCAGAGGCGGTGGGGGTTGCTGGTGGCGTTGGTCGAAAGTATGGTGGTTGGGGAAAGAAGAAGCGGCGTGTATATATAATTATATATACATGTATGTATAATAAACAGGTGTTAAATATATAATTATAATATAATATATAAAACATAAAAAAATCAAATCAAAAGAAAAAAAAATAACTGAAAATTAAAGAAAGTTGAAAAGACTAAATTACCCTTGTACTAAATCTATTTAACGGAAAAAATTAACGAAGTTAACACTCATGGACCCAAAGCGTTATAAAGTGTAAACCACAGTGACCAAATCCATAATTATTTTTAAAATGGACCCAGAGTGTTAAAACCATCAAACCACAGGGACCAAAAATGTAATTAACTCTTAATTTTATAAAAATATTTAAATTATCTTTTATAATTGATCATTAAAAACAAAATTTTGACATATATTAAAACATCTATATCAATCAATATATATCTTAAAAAGAAAAACCACAAGATCCTATGTGGCATCTTCTAAAGCCAAGAAAGCTATTTATCTTTTTTCTAAGATTTTTGATTTTTTTTAATGTTAGATATGTTAAAGACATTTTTACCCCTCTATGGAACATGTAGACTTCATTCATAGCTTGGATATTTTTGTAAATTTACATACCTAATATTAACCTCCAACTTTTGATTTACCTCTTCATTTACTTTCATTCTTTTTCTTTTTTTCCTTAATCCCCCACACTAATTATCCATCAATATTAATTATTCATTTATGTTTGCATTTACCATCAACTCTTCATTTTTCCTACCCACTCTTCATTCTCAATCATTTCATACTATAAATTATGATGTAACCTTTAAATCTCATCATTTTCATATGAAACCTCTAGATGTTTTCATCTTCATTCATAAAGATAAACCTTCAAACTCTTTCATGTATCGTTCATACTAAATGTCTTATTCTTTCTCCTTATCACTTCATGTATCCTTCATTTCAGAAACTATTATTCTCCAACAAAATTATATCAGGTTAACTCTTTTTCTTTCTTTATGTTAATCACTTGATTTGTTCTTTTATTTCACAAATGGTTATTCTTTAACCAAGTCATTTTTCAGGTTTACTTTAAGAATACTAACCCGTGTATTATTACTTATTGATTTTAGTTGACATTTTAGAGTTTATTTTACTTTTTTCTTCCATATTTTTATTATGTTTTTTCAATGGAAGCGTAGGTTTGTATTCTGCAACAGTTTAAAGTTCTGATGGTAACAACGATGGAAAATCCATAAGATCCTATGTGGCATCTCCTATGGCCAAGAAACCTATTTATCTTTTTTCTCAATTTTTTTATTTTTTTAAATGTTGGATATGTAAAGACATTTTCGCCACTATATGAAAAATGTGTAATTCATGTTAAATCGGGTTCTTTTTGTAATTTTGCATACCAAGTTTTAACCCCCAAACTCTTGATTTTCCTTTTCATTTACTTTCTTTTATTTGTTAATAAATTTGGTTTTGAGAAGTTGCAATAATAAATAAATTGAAATCTTATAAATTATCTTGATGATGAAGACAATAAGTGGAAGAAGGTATGTAACTTTTAAATAGGTATGTAAGTATACTCTCCAAAAATGTGATTTGTTATTGTCTATTTTTTTTCTTCATATTATAGGATTTGTTGTTATAAAAAGACAATTGTGATTACTTTTGAGTTATATAGACCATTTGATGGCGATGAAGAAAATGAGAGTTGAAGAAAACCCTCTAAACATGTATGTAAGTATATCCTTAAAAAAATATGATTTGTTATTACCTATTCTTTTTTCATATTGTTGGATTTGTTGTTTAAAGAACATTGTGATTATTTTGAGTTATATAGATCCTTTGATGGGGATGAAGAAGATGAGAGTTGATGAAAATTTTTAAACAAGTATGTAAGTATACTATTCAAAAAAATGTGATTTGTTATTACCTATTTATATTTTTTTCATATTGTTGGATTTGTTGTTATTAAAAGACAAGTGTGATTACTTTTGAGTTATATTAGATCATTTGAAGGGAATGAAGAAGATGAGAGTTGATGAAAACTTTTAAATAAGTATGTAAGTATATACTCTCCAAAAATGTGATTTGTTATTACCTATTTATTCTTTTTTATATTGTTGGATTTGTTGTTATTAAAAGACAATTGTGATTATTTTTTAGTTATATTAGATCATTTGAAAGGAATGAAGAAGATGAAAGTTGATAAAAACTTTTAAATAGGTATGTAAGTATATATACTCTCCAAAAATGTGATTTGTTATTACCTATTTATTCTTTTTCATATTGTTGGATTTGTTGTTATTAAAAGAACATTGTGATTACTTTTGAGTTATATAGATCATTTGATGGGGATGAAGAAGATTAGAGTTGAATTTATTTTATTTCATAACGATATTTGTTTCTTACAGGTGGCAATCATAAACAAAGTGAAATCCTACAAGATTCTTTTGGTGTGGATGAATAAGATGAAAGTTGAAGAAGACATGGAAGATTTTAAAAAAATGTGTAAAATTATAATTTATCAAAAAACATGATTTGTTATTATCTATTTTTTTTCTTTTTTCATATTGTTGGATTTGTAGTTATCATAAGACATTTATTACATTTGAATCGTATATATTCAAATAAAAGTTTGATGTTTTGAGATTATAAGACCTGATCATTAATAACAATCATTTATATGTGACTGATAATTTGGTTAAATTTTGAGTATTTTAGAAAAATATATTGACATCAGATGGTCCATTTATTATATTATTATACTGATACGTTGAAATTAATAGTTTTAAGTTTTAACAAGTATTGCTCTTATCGATTATAAGGGTAATGGTTCAATTGGTATGATGAAGTGAGTGGTATCGCTAAGGTTGGTGTCATAAAGTTAACTTACTGAAATTAATACTAGGACAATTTCTTCACATTTCACCTTTAACTTTGTGTAATGCATGCAAATGCAATTAAAAGCTTTACAAATTCCATATTTACATACTAACCAATTAAAATAACTATTTCTTAAATACTTCAAATACATTGTTAATCACATTTTATTAGTTATTAATTAATAATTTATGTTTAACATTAACTTACTTTTTATTTTTGAACGACATAACTTTAACTTACTTGCGATTCTCCTAATCATATATTTTTTTCATGCCGTGCAACGCACGGGCTCAAACACTAGTATATATCTTAAAAGTAAAACCCACAAGATCCTATGTGGCATCCCCTAAAGCCAAGAAGCCTATTTATCTTTTTTCTCAAATTTTTGATTTTTTTAATGTTGAATATGTAAAAGACATTTTCACCCCTCTATGGAACATGTATGCTTCATTAATAACTTGGGTATTTTTGTAAATTTGCATACATAATATTTACTCATACTCTAAGTTTAACCTCCAACTTTTTACATTCATCTCATTATCTCTTATATTTAATTCAATTACATAACTCCAAACTTTCCACCTCCTTAGACTATTCATCCCCTCTTATATTGAAACTATATAAGTCAAATCATTTCTCCTCCAAGTCTCAACAATCACAATGAGATGTTTTGTTGTCAATTTTTATGGATAAAATTTGATGGTGAAATAGTCTTGAAATTTGATATTGGTTGAGATTTTATGTTTTATTAGGTTGTGTGTGTTTTATTGTATTTTTACTTAACATGGTGAATCATTCTTTCTATTGTAGCATAAAAGTATTTTTTTTCTTCTTAATTATACTTTTGTCTACATTGATTTTTTATCAAAGAATAATCATGTTAATGTGTTATTATATGTTGTTTGCTCAGGTTCACAACTATCAAGTTAGAAGAATGAAATTTCCTTTCACTTAAGATCGCTAGAACTATGAAAGTTGGGGTGATTTAGATCATGTTGCAAGCATAAATGTTAAAATCGTTAATGCATCATGAGTATGATGTAAATAATTTGCTATGTAAGCTTCCATATTCTTGATTTATCTTAAGTCACTTCCATTTTATCTCATCTCTCTCTCTCTATCTCTCTCTCTCTATCTTTCTTTCATTGGTACCGAAAAAGTTTCGGTTATATATCTACTTTATGTCATGTTCTCTTGAAAATGTCCTAAATTTCTCCATTATCCACTTGATGAGTTCCATGATGTTTCTACTTTGAAGTTTTCATTTATGATATAAGAGGTACTTACGGATACATAAATGACATAAAATTATGAATGAAGCAATAAGTATTGAGATAACAGTGATCATACCTTCTACTAATTAAAGCTATGAGGTTGGATCCAACATAATTGGTGTGTTTACCATTATTTTGATTGTATATATTCTCCAATAATGGTTATTAAAAAACCACTCATCTATTGAAGAAAATCTCACTCATCCATCTTCTCCTCCAAATTATTCAACTAGACTTTTCATCTTCATCCAAATTATTTGAGAGTTCGCTTCTATTGTTTATAAAAATGATTATTCTTCCGGTATTTTTTTTATTGTCTTATACTAATTTATATTAATATCCATTTAACTTTACTTATGAATTTGTAAAATATTATGAACTTAAAATCAGAAATCGCATTGAAGTTAAATGATATTAAATATATTCACGGATTAATATTTAAATACATTTATTAATATTTAAATACATTTATTAATTTGTAAAATGTTATGAACTTAAAATCACTTATTAGTATTTAAATACATTTATTAATATTGGATTTTTAACTTATAAATTTGTATTAATAATGATTTAAATACATTCAGTTATTCCATACACTAATTTATATTAATAATCATTTAATATCTCTATATATTATTTATGCACATGCTTACTATTTTTTATACTTAACAAATTTTGCTTATACATTTTTGTACATGAAATATATATATTGGACTAAAAACTACCTTTAGTACATAACGGATGTTGGTTGTGGATATTACATTTTGTAGACTATGTGACTTTTTGAATCCCAAGAGAGATCAAAATTTGATTAATTTGGATATGGTTTTAATTAACAAAAATGTGTGTTCTTATATTACTTTATTAATATGATTATACTAATCATTAACTAAGTTAGAAAAAGTCGGTCATAATTATATGAAAAATCTAATTTTGTTTCAATTATTGTTTTGGGTATGAAGGTTGTTTTAACAACTTATATTTAGGTGTTTTAGTTGGTGGATTTCATGTCAACATTAGTGGTATGTCCTATTTGAAAAGTAGACATGCATTTGTGATTTAGTTACCGTGTCATTTTTATGTATTTTTATTTATTTGATAATACAATTGTCAGATGTATTTAAAATGTTAATATTATAGAGCAAAAAGAAAAGAGAAATCAATGAATACTAACCTATATATCGATTGAGAAATTACATTTTATTTTAAATCAGTGCAATACTCCTATAAAAATATTATCGTTACCGTGCAACGCACGGGCCCATCACTAGTATATATAAAAGGAGGATGTTGGAGAATGATGTGGCACATTGTTAGAGTAGGATTTGCCCAAAGAAATTTTCTCATTGTTTTGATTTTTTTTTAAATAATAAATGAGTTAAAAGACTATTATACCCCTTAATGAAAATTGTGTATTTTACTATAAGAAGGGTTCTTTGGTAATTTAACTTACATTTTAATTAGCTTTAACTTTCACATTCTTTAACTTCCTAAAGACATTGAATTTGATCTCTTCATATTCCTATTTATTAATTAAAGAAAAACCTACAACACAATCATATATAAACTACAATGCTCCATCAAAATGCAATATACTAACAACTTTATGTTCTATAAGAAGATTCATTTGAAGGATTTTTTGTTGTTTGTCTTTTGCCAATTCATTTTCATAAGTAATTCTCAATTTTCAGGTAAGATAACACTTTTTATTATTTATTTTATGATTTTATGTGAGTTATATGTTGTTTTTGTGTCTATATGTGTCAAAAGGTGTGTGTGTGTGTGTGTATAACTTTCATATATTTTTTTCGTATGTTTTGTATACGTTACATATTGTTGTTAGATAAAATTTGTTTTTTTCCTCGACTTTATTCATGATTGTCACATTCGTTTTTTCCCCCACACTTCCTAATTAATATTTTGTTGATACTATGGTTATTTTTCTACCATC
The DNA here is from genome assembly GCA_030169165.1 of Centaurea solstitialis. Lineage (NCBI taxonomy): Eukaryota > Viridiplantae > Streptophyta > Magnoliopsida > Asterales > Asteraceae > Centaurea > Centaurea solstitialis. The sequence continues at coordinate 9,213,584 of CM058046.1, forward strand.
AAAATTTCAAATAATGTTTATGTTGTTTATGTTTTTATATATTATATATGATTGTTAATAAGTTTTTTGAGTTTTTATTTGGATTTTTTTTTCACAAATGTTATTTTTGTTTTTTATCCTTCATGTTTTTCATTTAATATTTATATGTTGTATGACTATTTTAAGTGAGGTTTATTTTCCCAATTTGTTGTGCTTATATTGTTGTAATTTCTTAAAAAAATATTTTTTGTTGGCATCGATCAAGATTCAAAGTATGATCCATGTGGTTTTTTTTTACTTTTTGTTTTTGTTGTGGATTATCTTCAGTGATTTATAATTTCTCAATTTGCAATTTTATAAGAAAAACATCAATATCAACAAAGACATGACATTTTCTAAGCATTCCAATCTCAAATCTCAATTTTTTTTCTTAAAATATTTCTCTTTTTATGTAGTTCTTAACAAAATATTTAGTTAATTAAATTATTTAATTTGTTTTTGACATCTATTTATTTTGTTTTATTTCACATTATTGTAATATTTTTATCCACATAACATTCAAAGATTATATAATCAACATATTTAAGAACTCACCAAATATATGAAATTACAAGAATCAACATGTATACTTTTATTTAATAAAAAAATTATTATACTTAATAGAAATAAATAATTGAAGATGATGGTTAATCGCTTAATCACATCAATACAATACCTTATGATTATTGCTAATTATATTATTTATAAGACATTCTTTATATATATTATTTTTAAAAACAATATATTTTATATTTTGAAAAACAATATGTATTTAGTATATAAAGTTTGAATTAACAGATTAATTTAAAACTAAAGTTATTATTATTTAAGATCTTATTATAATCAATATATAAATATAAATAATATTAAAACCAATAAATATAAATAAAACTAAAATGCATATATAATTAAATACTCATTATTAACCGGTTATTTAGTAAATGAAATAATTATTTCGACATTTAATGCCATTAAATAAGACAAATATATTATTAAATATGTATTACTAACTTATTATATTTATTATTTATCACTAACTAACTAAATAAATAAAGTATTAGAGTTAAAGTTAAAACTTATTGAAAACAATACATGTAAAAAAATATAGAACCATGTATAGACTAAATAAGAATAAATAAATATATAAAATTATAAATGATAACTTCTTGCAATCATTAATATATGATTATTTCCTTCTCCAATCCGTGCAAAAAAATATATAATTATTTCAATTTCATTTTTATTTTTAAAATAATGAAATTAGGATTGGTATAATATCTTTAATGCTTTCATCTTAAATAATATGACTAAAACTTTTTTTAAGATTATTTACTGACAAACAAAGTTATGAGTAAATAGCATCAAGTACGATACATGGAATATATAGTCAATGAGACTCACTTATAGTCAAAGTGATCACAATAGTGGTGATAATTATTACTGTTCGTCGGACTACGGATTAGGAAGGGGGCTTCTAAAAGAATTTTGGCTAAAGTTGTAAACGAATACACTACAATAATTGTATGTAAATTACTAACAAATATATTATTAAACACGTATTACTAACTTATTAGGCCATCCACTGTCGAGTGGATTGAGGCTTCGGGTAGCCCTTCGGCTACTATCAAGCCGTCGGGTACCCCATGGTACACCGCCATGGCTACCTTCGGGTAGGCCACCATCGGCTGCTCGAAACCGAAGCAAACAAGCCCCCAGACCACCCCCACCCCCACCCCCTACCCACTTCCTCTCTCTTCTTTCTCTCTATCTCTTTCCTCTTTCTCTTTTTGTTTTTTTTTATTTAAATATTAAATAAAAGTGTGTGCAAGATTGAGTTGGGTATTAGGTCGACAGTGGATGAATTGGGTAGTTTTGAGTAAATAGTAGAAAGCTGATGTGACGCTGATGTGGCGGTTGAATTCATTGGGTTGTAGTGGGTCAACAGTGGATGGCCTTATGTTAGTGGTAAATAGATATATCACGAATTATGAAGAAAAAAAAATCCATTATACACCTCATTATTATAATAAATGGTCTTACACATATTTTTTTTTATCATTTGAGTCGATTACAAAGTTTGATGATGTAGAACTTATAAGTTATTACTTAATAATATATATCAAAATGCACAACTAAAGAGGATGAAACAACTTTATATCAAGTGTAATATCGATTCTTATTATCTTAATATATGATATGTGATCATTAGTTCAATTTAACTTCAAAATTTTCTAAAGAATTTATTAACACCGCGCAACACGCGGTGCCGAACACTAGTTATAACAATAAAATCATATCAACCCATGATACATATAAATTCCATATTTACACGATCTCATTGAAGATACCGAGATTTTAATCTGAGATCTTCTTGTGCATGAAAAATCTTCTTCCTTCACAAGATTGTAAGTTTTATCTTTTTTATTTCTTTCAATAATATAATTAAATTTGTTTAGCTAATTAAACAATCACAATCAGATAAAACTTTATTGTAAATGGGCTTGTAGTTCAACGACATTTATAAATTATAATAGTGTTAAGGTGTCCCCTTTTTTATGGTTATGGGTTTGAGTGCCGTCATAACCAGTAGTATAGATTTAAGAGTAGTTACTTGGGTTGTATAATTTGCTTTAAAAAAAAAAACAGATAAAATTTTATCATCTCGGCGATAAAGTTTGATGATAATTAATTGGTTAATTAGATAAGCCCGAAATTACCCTCCCGTGTTTCTAAAATTCTAAACCCAGCCAAGACCCCCCCACCCCCTTTATATTTTTCCATATCGACCCCCCCGTTTTCTACATCAAAATTTCCTCCACCTCTTACCGCCGATTCCCTCACCAATTCCGGCCACGAATCTCCACCGATGACTCTCATGACACCTCCTCCCATGGATGTAATTATAATTATCATTCATATATATACATATATATATATATACACATATACATACACACACCGCATCTTTCTCACTTATTCACACACATTCTTAATTTCTAGGGTTTTGAATTTTCTGATTGATCTGGAACTTTTTAATAATTGTGATCAGATCCAATTGGTTTTGTTTATTGAATTTAATGAATTAATGTTGCAGGCAGAGGAGGAAGAGATGCTAGTCCCACATTCAGATTTCGCTGCCACAGAAGGACCTCAACCAATGGAAGGTACTGCAGGACTATGTTTTCCGATTTATTATAGAGAATTTTTCTAGGTTGAATGCCAAAAAGGTGTACTCTGACGTTTTCTCTGTTGGAGGTTATAAATGGTATGTTGATCTGAAGCTGTTATCTTTTGTCTCTTAAGATGATTGTGTTGTGTTTCACTCTTATGACATGGCTGTGGTGATTGGCTTATTATGAGATTCTATTCACATTGTGTTTTGCATTGGCAGGAGAATGCTCATATTCCCAAAAGGAAACAAAGTTGACCATCTGTCGATGTACCTTGATGTTAGGTGAAAAACAAATTTTTTCGTAGGCGTTGTCTTTGCTTGACCACTTTATCCCACCAAACGGACGCAACGCTTTTTAGGTGAAAAGCAACTAACTTTACTTGCTTTTCTCTAGGAATCTCGATAACTCCAAAGAATCGATCCACTTCATTTTGCCAATTCAAAAATTCTTCCGCTTCTAAAGCACCGTAGAAAAACGGAATTTCTGCATTTGTATGAATGGCGTGTGCGTTTCTTTTTTGCTTTACGGTTTTTTCTTCCTTCCGGTTTTCGAATCTGAGACGAGGAAAGCTAACCCGGTTAGGGTAATCGGGTTGCCTGTCTCTTCTCCGACGCTCGATGATGAGAGTGTCGATCTGATTGGCGAGGTTAGCACAGGCAGTGTTGAGGGCCGTGGAAAAAGCCATGGCGATTGCCTCAATACTAGCTTGATTGATGTATGGTTGTGGTGATGCTATCCGAAGGAAAAGAGACAGGGAGTCTGGCTCTGATACCAACTGACGCGGCGGGAATGCGCGGAACGGATCGACAAGCGTCAAACCCGAAAGATAAATACGTTCACAAGCGTGAAACGCAAAGAAACAAGAGATAAACTCTAAATCACTCTCAAAGAGAAAATATTATTAAATCAAAATAGGGTGAATAACAATGAATCCTAGCTATCCTATTTATAATCTAGACAAATAGATAATTAAGGAAACTAAATAACCTAATTCTATTATAACTTGAAAAGCAATTAAAATAATTACCAAAGATAAATCCTAACTTGATAATTAAGAAAACTAGTAAATGGTAATAATCCTATTCTAATTAAGTAATAAAATATTTAAATAAGGAAATCATAGCAATCAGATCAGGACTGATTGGATGGTCCAGCACCGTGCTCGCGGCGCGAGCCATCTCCCTCGCGTCGCGAGGTTGCTTCAGTCGGCTTCGGCCGTGTTTTCGATGCTGATTCTCGATCTTCTTCCAAGCTCTTTTCCGAGGTTTCCAAATATAATTAAAAACTTGTGATACAGCTCGAAACCGATCTGTATCAACATTGTGTTTTGCATTGGCAGGAGAATGCTCATATTCCCAAAAGGAAACAAAGTTGACCATCTGTCGATGTACCTTGATGTTGCTGATTCCTCAACGCTACCGTATGGTTGGAGTAGATATGCTCAATTCAGCATAGCAGTGGTCAATCAAATTCATAACAAGTTTACCATTAGAAAAGGTAAACGACTTTATACTACTTATTCTATAAAATAGACTTTTATAGACAAGAGGCTTTGAGATTGGATACCCTTCATGTAGATGAAACGGACTTAAAAAGAAAATATAAACCTCAAAGGTAGGAGCTTCAGAGCTTGCATATAATGTGAAAAGATTAGTTTGAAAGAAAATCTCCAAGCCACATTAAACATACAAGGTGGAAGCTTTGCTTTCAAGTCCAACATAATTCCACAATTCCTATTACTTTGTGTTAACGTGTCAACGTATACAATCATTCCCGTAATAACTGAGCAGCTAAAAGATAAAGTATGCAAATACATGCTTAGAGATAATATTATAAGATTTAGTATGTAAGCACGGAGTTTTTACTGCCTATTGCCTAAACTGCAAACTGAAAACATGATTTCTGTAATTTTGGTGGAACATCCTTGTTGAGTCATGAAGTTTGGTCCTTTTCTTTTTGTGTTTTGTTTGTATTTTTAATATATCAGTAATTATTTTTTTTATTTTGTTGTCTTGGTTGTCATGACATTGCATGTCAATTAAACCTGTAGGCTGTTTTAGTTAAGAAAACGTATGCTATGAAAAATTTTGTCGCTTTTTTACATGTCTGTCTCGGCATATACTTGTACTGCATGTTCTGTAGGCTTCCCCTCCAAAAGCTTAGAAGAAAGAATAACTTGGAAAAGACAACTTCTTTGTTTCCAGTCTGGCTGATATTTGCTGTCACACATATGTTGCTCAAACAAGTGTCTAATGTACACCAAAGAAAATACTAGTTTCCACTGTCCCTTTGGCAGTCTTTTACGATGGGTAAATTCTTATCATGCCTGTAGAAAATATGCACCATTTCATCAATCTTATATGCTGTGAAGCGAAATATCTGCAAGGGGTGGACAGGAAGCCCCATTGAGAACCAAAATCTCAAGAAAGAAGTACAGAAATTGAACCTAAGTTTTCTCTTTATTACCTTCGTGATAGCAACGAGCTTCTCAATTCGGATCGTTATACCCGCTTCAAACACCGAACAACAACGATTCTTGACAAGCTACGGTCACACCACCCGAGCGCTTCGTTGGGCAGAATTTCTAACTCGAACTCTCGATACAGTCGCACCTCGAGAATTTGAATTAGTCGTCCAAGATCACCTTCTAACTTCTGCCCAAAATTAGAATAGCAAGGAACAAGCAATATCCTCCGGTACAGAGAATAAAATTTAGGAATATCAAATCTGAATTCTCCTTCCACTTTTCCAGTACATATGTGAAAAGAAAGAAACTAACAATTAGCACTTCTACCCACGTTTCCTACACTTGTGGAATCTTAAATAACTACTTGACAACTTCAAACAAATAACTAAAATAAAAGTACTAAAATGGAACACAAAAAACATGCTGTGAAAAGAAAACGTGGGACCAGTCAAACTTCATGTAGTCAAATACTTGGATACTTCAGCTGGACCAGGTTAATCCATCTTTGAGTTGGGCCTGTAGATGTGGGATTATGGGCTTGGACCGGTGCCTTCCTATCATCCTCTCCGTCTTCGAAAAAGTTTGACCTCAAACTTGGAAGGGGTTCGTCAGGGTCGTAATAAGGCTGCAGATCAGCGACATTAATGGTAGCTGAAGCGGTCGAAGTTCCCGGTAGATCAATTGCATAAGCATTGTCGTTCACCTTAGCAAGAACTTTAAACGGACCATCAGACCGAGGACTTAGCTTAGAACGACGTTTAGATGGAAATCGTTCCTTTCGAAAATGCAGCCAAACAAGGTCACCGGGTTTAAAAAGTACATGCTTCCTTCCCTTATCACGCCGGTACTTAACGAGCTCATTAGTCTTTGCAATTTTGTCATGAATGCGCTGATGGATTGACTTGATATCAGCTGCTACATCACAGGCTTCCTTACTGAATTTGGTGGAGGTGTCAAGAACAGCAAGGTCAAGTGGAGTGGTTGGATTTAAACCATACACAGCCATGAAAGGGCTGATTCCTGTTGTTTTACTAGGAGCTCGATTGTAAGCGAATTCAGCCCGAGGCAATAAATCCTCCCATTGCTTCAAGTTAGTTGTGATGAGAGCTCGTAGTAATGACCCAAGGGTTCGGTTAGTGACTTCGGTCCGGCCATCAGTTTGAGGATGGCTTGACGTGCTAAACTTGAGTTTTGTGCCTAGCTTTCTCCACAACGTCAACCAAAAGTGGCTTAGGAATTTAACGTCCCGATCACTAACCATAGTCTTTGGAACCCCATGGAGGCGAACTATTTCTTTGAAGTATAAAGTGGCGATCTGGACAGCATCATAAGTCGTGTGACAGGCAACAAAGTGAGCCATCTTAGAGAAGCGATCGACCACAACCATAACGGAATCCTTTTGGCGTTGGGTACGTGGTAACCCAGTGATAAAATCGAGACTAACATCCTCCCAAGGCGCAACCGGCACAGGAAGTGGCATATATAACCCATGGGAAGAAGACTGACCTTTGGCCTTATGACACTGCAGGCAACGCCGAATATAATGTTCAACATCACGACTCATACGAGGCCAAAAAAAATGACTGCGCAGTACATGAGTTGTTTTGTCAATACCCAGATGGCCTGCTAAACCTCCTTCGTGAGCTTCCTGAATAATAACCAACCTGATGCTGTGGCGTGGAACACAAAGTTGCTGTGTTTTGAATAGAAACCCATTACAAATATGAAATTCACCTTTAGCATGGTTTTGACAGCTGGTGTATATCTCCCCAAAATCAGGATCTAATGGGTATTCATTCCGTAAAAGCTCAAACCCAATAACTTTCGGTTGAAGCGACGTAAGTAAGGAGTATCTGAGAGATAAAGCATCGGCTCCTTTGTTGAACTTTCCAGACTTGTGTTTGATAGTGAAAGTGAATGCTTGAAGGAACTCCACCCACTTAGCATGACGGGGCTGCAACTTATGTTGGCCTTGAATTTACTTCAACGCCTCGTGATCCGAATGCAGAATGAACTCCTTAGAAATCAGATAATGCTGCCAATGGGTCAATGCTCGAATGATAGCATAAAACTCCTTATCATAGGTTGAATATCGTCGTTTGGCGTCGTTAAGCTTTTCACTAAAATAGGCAATTGGACGATTCAGTTGAGACAGAACAGCTCCAATCCCTACCCCGGACGCATCACATTCAACCTCAAACACCTCTTGGAAACAGGGCAGCGCTAAGACCGGGGTGGTTGATAATTGTCGCTTGAGCTCGTCAAAAGCTTTTTGAGCTTGTGGTGTCCAAGTCAAAGTCTTGAACTTGGTCACTTCGGTCATTGGAGCCACGATGGTACTGAAATTCTTGATAAAACGCCGGTAAAAAGAAGCAAGACCGTGAAAACTTCTAACTTGTGGAATGGTTTGGGGTACCGGCCAGTCGCGAATTGCTTGAACCTTCTTTTCATCCACACGAATTCCCTGTTCAGAAACAAGATAGCCAAGAAAAGCCACGTGGTTAGTAAAAAATTCACATTTGTCCAAATTCCCATAGAGCCTTTCTTGATCAAGAACTTTGAACAATTGTGAAAGGTGGGATTGGTGCTCTTCTGTGGTCCGGCTATACACGAGGATATCATCAAAGTAGACAACAATGAACCTCCCCAAAAACGGCTTCAATACATGATTCATCAGCCTCATGAAGGTGCTCGGTGCGTTCGACAATCCAAAAGGCATAACGAGCCATTCATATAACCCCTCCTTAGTCTTGAAAGCGGTTTTCCATTCGTCCCCTTCATAAATTCGAATCTGATGGTATCCGCTTCGCAAATCGACCTTGGAAAACACAGTAGAACCGTGAAGCTCGTCCAACAGATCATTCAGCCTCGGAATCGGAAACCGATACTTAATAGTAATCCGGTTGATTGACCGACTATCCATACACATCCGCCATTCGCCATTCTTCTTTGGTACAAGTAACGTGGGGACTGCACATGGGCTAAGTGACTCACGAATAAGTCCTTTTTCCACCAATTTGTCGACTTGTTTTCTGATTTCAATGGTTTCTTGGGGGTTGGTTCGATAGGCGGGTTTATTAGGTAAAGCAGAACCGGGCATGAGATCAATTTTGTGTTGAATGGATCGTTTTGGTGGTAATCCAGAGGGAATTTCAGCGGGGAAGACTTGGGAATAGGATTCTAATAAAGCTTGCACAGGGGGGGACAGATTATGTTGGGTCTGGTTCTCATCTTCATCGAGTCCTAACAAAACAAATTCCGTGAAGGACTGATATTCATGGTGTTCAGATTGTAGTAGTGTACTCAAGGTAGTGGTGGATGTTGGGCAGGTTGTCGGAGGGGTAATTGGGGTAAGTATGATCTTGCGGTTGTTATGAGTGAAGGATAGCCATCATGAATTGTTCGCCTATCAAACTGCCATGGACGCCCAAGCAATACGTGACACGCATCCATTGGTATGACATCACACCATAATTCATCAGTGTATGATTTACCAATACTGAAAGATAATAACACTCGATGGGAGACACGTATACCTTTTCCCTGATTAAGCCACTGCATTACATAAGGGGAAGGATGTGGTTGAGTTGGGAGGTTTAACTTCGTGACCAAGGTCTGGGAAGCTACATTGGTGCAGCTACCCCCTTCTATTATCACAGAGCACACCTTCTGCGCAATTGTACAACGGGTATGGAAAATTGATTCCCGTTGAAGCTCTGTCTCTTGAACTTGGGTGGTACTGAGGGTCCGACGAACAACCAGGCACGAACCTTCGTCAGGACCGGTCACCTCTACCTCGTCATCAAGCGGTGATTCCGAGGTAGCAGCGAAATCAGATTCAAACTCGAAACCTTCTGCCAATTCGAAATCGGCCAGCGAAATCATGCGCTTATTTGGGCACTCAGAGGCGATGTGTCCTAAACCCTGACAGCGAAAACAACGGCGAGGAGCTTTGGAGAGTTCAGGTTTGGGGCCAGAGGTCGTGGACGGCTGTGAATTGGTGGGGGCGGTTGTCTTATGGACTGAAATGGGTTTGGAATATGTGGTGGGCCTAAAAGATTGGCGGGTGGGATCAAGTTTTCCTTTGGTTCGTTGTTGCGAGTCCACTTTGTGAGATAACAAAGTTAGCTCGGCTAGGGTTTGATAAGAATGCAATTCAACCACGTTAGCAACTCGAGGTTCAAGTCCCCCTAGGTAAGGAACAAGAGTCTGTGGGTCATCCTCCGGTATATCACACTTCATCAACAGATATTCGAATTCACGAGAATATTCCTCAGCGGTGCCGGTTCCTTGCCTTAACGAGTGCAATTGTGAAAAACTATTCTGAACATAATAGGTGGGTAAGAACTTTTGCTTCATCTTTGCTTTCATCTTTGGCCAAGTTCGGATTTTCTCCTTCCCTGCACGTTCACGCTTCAGACAAGTGTTCGACCACCAAGTTGATGCGTATTTTCGGAGTTTGAGGGCAACAATTTTGACTTTGTTATCCTCAGTCGTCTGCTTGTAATCGAAGACCCGTTCTACTGTTCGTAACCACTCCACAAATTCATCCGGATCTAACTTACCATCATACTCCGGGATATCGACTTTGATATCGTTTGGATGCCAACTACCTGCACCCCCTTTGTTAACTGATCCGCTAGACGATGAATCTTCTCCATGTTTCTGGGAAATAATCAATTCTTGAATTTGTTCATGCATAGCCTGCATCTTCTGTGCCATCTCTTTTTTATCGGCTTCCATTGTCTCCAAAATCTTTCTCAAATCGGTAGTACTTCGGGTATCCATGGCTCTGATACCAAATGATAGCAACGAGCTTCTCAATTCGGATCGTTATACCCGCTTCAAACACCGAACAACAGCGATTCTTGACAAGCTACGGTCACACCACCCGAGCGCTTCGTTGGGCAGAATTTCTAACCCGAACTCTCGATAAAGTCGCACCTCGAGAATTTGAATTAGTCGTCCAAGATCACCTTCTAACTTCTGCCCAAAATTAGAATAGCAAGGAACAAGCAATATCCTCCGGTACAGAGAATAAAATTTAGGAATATCAAATCTGAATTCTCCTTCCACTTTTCCAGTACATATGTGAAAAGAAAGAAACTAACAATTAGCACTTCTACCCACGTTTCCTACACTTGTGGAATCTTAAATAACTACTTGACAACTTCAAACAAATAACTAAAATAAAAGTACTAAAATGGAACACGAAAAACATGCTGTGAAAAGAAAACGTGGGACCAGTCAAACTTCATGTAGTCAAATACTTGGATACTTCAGCTGGACCAGGTTAATCCATCTTTGAGTTGGGCCTGTAGATGTGGGATTATGGGCCTGGACCGGTGCCTTCCTATCACTTCGCCCCCCATCTTGTTGGCCTTGTGCTTGCAATTGCCCCTATCTTCAAGAGTCTCCAATAATCGATAAAGTCGTATACAAGCAAAATAAATAAAATAATGGCATAATGTGCTACTCGATTTAACCAAAATAGTAAAAAAAGTTACTGAAAAAGAAAACGGCTTAACCTGAAAATCGAATAACTCAATAACGTTTTGGTTCGGACGTGTTATTCGACTTTGGAACTTTTACAACCTTAGGTGTTCCCCCCAATCACCTAAATTTCTTGACCCGACACTGTTGTTTAGTAAGTTAATTGGGTTGTTCAACACATCAAATATGTATATATATAATACTTGTAATTATAGAAGTGTGCATGTGTGTTTATGCATCTCTGTTATTTGCATGTATACATGTAGATATATGCGTGTATATGGTTTTTAATAATGTGTCCTTAACTTGGTAAATATCAAAAAACATCGTTGTGTTAATATAAAATTATATAGCTAGGGTGGATTGGGGGCTGCTATTTTGATTTTATTTCCATAAAAAAGGTGGTATTGGTATGATGGTATCTAGAATGCATAGAAGGACCTGAATGTATGTATATACAAACATGAAATTATGGACGTGAAGGACCTGAATGTAGCTATACAACCTTACCGTTTGTATGTCTTCATGTAGAGATTTACGTGTGTATGTATTTTTATATGGTTTTTAGTCATGTATACTTCTGAAGATTGTAAATCTTAAAAAAAGAGAGACACAGAATTAGCATGGATTTGGGGATGCTATATTGATTCTATTTCCATAAGAAGTGGTGGTATTGGTACCTATAATGCATCAAAAGGACCTAATTACCTAAATAGATTATGTAATAATATATATGAGAAAGTATGAGAAGGGTACCTGAAGGTTTCTTCTTATTGACCAAGTCCAAGTAATTTCCAAATTCATACAACAATTTTTAGCCTTATGTTGTCTCTTATTTTTTTCTATCTAGTCTCAAATTAAAAGATCCTACCTAATTTGATCAAGAGTCACCTTTTTTTCTTTCTTTCTTTCCAAATCTTGATCTTCCTCTCAGTGCCTCTACCCTTATCCGCTCTTTATAGAACACCACTATGGTGAAGATGATAGGAGCAAATTAAATTAAAGTACAAATGTAAGATTGCTCTAATGTAATTTATGAAGATAGAAACCCTTGTTTTAACCAAATTTTATGGATACTTGTTTGCTTTTCTCTACCCTACTTTTGTTCTTTTTTCTGCATCATTTGGCATGTGATTTTGGCATCTTTGCATCTTGCAGATACACAACACCAGTTTAATTCACGAGAAGGTGATTGGGGATTTACATCATTTATGCCTCTAAGTGACCTATATGACCCCAGTGGAGGCTATCTTCTTAATGATACATTCATAGTTGAAGCGGATGTTGATGTGCGGAAGGTTGTTGATTACTGGTCACATGATTCAAAGAAGGAGACCGGTTATGTTGGCCTTAAGAATCAAGGTGCTACCTGCTACATGAACTCCCTGCTACAGACATTATACCATATCCCTGCTACAGGACTATGTTTTCCGATTCATTACTTTTTTTCTGAATTTTTTTGTTTCTGTGTGTGCGTGTTGATGCCGTGTGTTAGTATGTGAAATTTGATGCAATTAATTGCAATGCTGTTTTAACTCTTTTGTTCTTGAAACTTTCTTGATACGAGTGATACCGGTTTTTTGTCAGTTGCACCAGCAGAAGCTGCGAATGCTGTCGATGCACCGACTGCACGGTTCACATGGACCATAGAGAATTTTTCTAGGTTGAATGCCAAAAAGGTGTACTCTGACGTTTTCTCTGTTGGAGGTTATAAATGGTATGTTGATCTGAAGCTGTTATCTTTTGTCTCTTAAGATGATTGTGTTGTGTTTCACTCTTATGACATGGCTGTGGTGATTGGCTTATTATGAGATTCTATTCACATTGTGTTTTGCATTGGCAGGAGAATGCTCATATTCCCAAAAGGAAACAAAGTTGACCATCTGTCGATGTACCTTGATGTTTCTGATTCCTCAACGCTACCGTATGGTTGGAGTAGATATGCTCAATTCAGCATAGCAGTGGTCAATCAAATTCATAACAAGTTTACCATTAGAAAAGGTAACGACTTTATACTACTTATTCTATAAAATAGACTTTTATAGACAAGAGGCTTTGAGATTGGATACCCTTCATGTAGATGAAACGGACTTAAAAAGAAAATATAAACCTGAAAGGTAGGAGCTTCAGAGCTTGCATATAATGTGAAAAGATTAGTTTGATAGAAAATCTCCAAGCCACATTAAACATACAAGGTGGAAGCTTTGCTTTCAAGTCCAACATAAATTCCACAATTCCTATTACTTTGTGTTAACGTGTCAACGTATACAATCATTCCCGTAATAACTGAGCAGCTAAAAGATAAAGTATGCAAATACATGCTTAGAGATAATATTATAAGATTTAGTATGTAAGCACGGAGTTTTTACTGCCTATTGCCTAAACTGCAAACTAAAAACATGATTTCTGTAATTTTGGTGGAACATCCTTGTTGAGTCATGAAGTTTGGTCCTTTTCTTTTTGTGTTTTGTTTGTATTTTTAATATATCCTTTTTGTGTAATTATTTTTTTATTTTCTTGTCTTGGTTGTCATGACATTGCATGTCAATTAAACCTGTAGGCTGTTTTGGTTAAGAAAACGTATGCTATAAAAATTTTGGCGCTTTTTTACATGTCTGTCTCAGCGTATACTTGTACTGCATGTCCTGTAGGCTTCTCCTCCAAAAGCATAGAAGAAAGAATAACTTGGAAAAGACAACTTCTTTATTTCCTGTCTGGCTGATATTTGCTGTCACACATATGTTGCTCAAACAAGTGTCTAATGTACACCAAAGAAAATACTAGTTTCCACTGTCCCTTTGGCAGTCTTTTACGATGGGTAAATTCTTATCATGCCTGTAGAAAATATGCACCATTTCATCAATCTTATATGCTGTGAAGCGAAATATCTGCAAGGGGTGGACAGGAAGCCCCCATTGATAACCAAAATCTCAAGAAAGAAGTACAGAAATTGAACCTAAGTTTTCTCTTTATTACCTTCGCCCCCCATCTTGTTGGCCTTGTGCTCGCAATTGCCCCTATCTTCAAGAGTCTCCAATAATCGATAAAGTCGTATACAAGCAAAATAAATAAAATAATGGCATAATGTGCTACTCGATTTAACCAAAATAGTAAAAAAAAGTTACTGAAAAGAAAACGGCTTAACCTGAAAATCGAATAACTCAATAACGTTTTGGTTCGGACGTGTTATTCGACTTCGGAACTTTTACAACCTTAGGTGTTCCCCCCAATCACCTAAATTTCTTGACCCGACACTGTTGTTTAGTAAGTTAATTGGGTTGTTCAACACATCAAATATGTATATATATAATACTTGTAATTATAGAAGTGTGCATGTGTGTTTATACATCTCTGTTATTTGCATGTATACATGTAGATATATGCGTGTATATGGTTTTTAATAATGTGTCCTTAACTTGGTAAATATCAAAAAACATCGTTGTGTTGTGTTAATATAAAATTATATAGCTAGGGTGGATTGGGGGCTGCTATTTTGATTTTATTTCCATAAAAAAGGTGGTATTGGTATGATGGTATCTAGAATGCATAGAAGGACCTGAATGTATGTATATACATACATGAAATTATGGACGTGAAGGACCTGAATGTAGCTATACAACCTTACCGTTTGTATGTCTTCATGTAGAGATTTACGTGTGTATGTATTTTTATATGGTTTTTAGTCATGTATACTTCTGAACATTGTAAATCTTAAAAAAAGAGACACAAAATTAGCATGGATTTGGGGATGCTATATTGATTCTATTTCCATAAGAAGTGGTGGTATTGGTACCTATAATGCATCAAAAGGACCTAATTACCAAAATAGATTATGTAATAATATATATGAGAAAGTATGAGAAGGGTACCTGAAGGTTTCTTCTTATTGACCAAGTCCAAATAATTTCCAAATTCATACAACAATTTTTAGCCTTATGTTGTCTCTTATTTTTTTCTATCTAGTCTCAAATTAAAAGATCCTACCTAATTTGATCAAGAGTCACCTTTTTTTCTTTCTTTCTTTCCAAATCTTGATCTTCCTCTCAGTGCCTCTACCCTTATCCGCTCTTTATAGAACACAACTATGGTGAAAATGATAGGAGCAAATTAAATTAAAGTACAAATGTAAGATTGCTCTAATGTAATTTATGAAGATAGAAACCCTTGTTTTAACCAAATTTTATGGATAATTGTTTGCTTTTCTCTACCCTACTTTTGTTCTTTTTTCTGCATCATTTGGCATGTGATTTTGGCATCTTTGCATCTTGCAGATACACAACACCAGTTTAATTCACGAGAAGGTGATTGGGGATTTACATCATTTATGCCTCTAAGTGACCTATATGACCCCAGTAGAGGCTATCTTCTGAATGATACATGCATAGTTGAAGCGGATGTTACTGTGCGAAAGGTTGTTGATTACTGGTCACATGATTCAAAGAAGGAGACTGGTTATGTTGGCCTTAAGAATCAAGGTGCTACCTGCTACATGAACTCCCTGCTACAGACATTAAACCATATCCCTGCTACAGGACTATGTTTTCCGATTCATTACTTTCTTTCTGAGTTTTTTTGTTTCTGTGTGTGTGTGTGTGTTGATGCCGTGTGTTAGTATGTGAAATTTGATGCAATTAATTGCAATGCTGTTTTAACTCTTTTGTTCTTGAAACTTTCTTGATACGAGTGATACCGGTTTTTTGTCAGTTGCACCAGCAGAAGCTGTGAATGCTGTCGATGCACCGACTGCACGGTTCACATGGACCATAGAGAATTTTTCTAGGTTGAATGCCAAAAAGGTGTACTCTGACGTTTTCTCTGTTGGAGGTTATAAATGGTATGTTGATCTGAAGCTGTTATCTTTTGTCTCTTAAGATGATTGTGTTGTGTTTCACTCTTATGACATGGCTGTGGTGATTGGCTTATTATGAGATTCTATTCACATTGTGTTTTGCATTGGCAGGCGAATGCTCATATTCCCAAAAGGAAACAAAGTTGACCATCTGTCGATGTACCTTGATGTTGCTGATTCCTCAACGCTACCGTATGGTTGGAGTAGATATGCTCAATTCAGCATAGCAGTGGTCAATCAAATTCATAACAAGTTTACCATTAGAAAAGGTAACGACTTTATACTACTTATTCTATAAAATAGACTTTTATAGACAAGAGGCTTTGAGATTGGATACCCTTCATGTAGATGAAACGGACTTAAAAAGAAAATATAAACCTGAAAGGTAGGAGCTTCAGAGCTTGCATATAATGTGAAAAGATTAGTTTGATAGAAAATCTCCAAGCCACATTAAACATACAAGGTGGAAGCTTTGCTTTCAAGTCCAACATAAATTCCACAATTCCTATTACTTTGTGTTAACGTGTCAACGTATACAATCATTCCCGTAATAACTGAGCAGCTAAAAGATAAAGTATGCAAATACATGCTTAGAGATAATATTATAAGATTTAGTATGTAAGCACGGAGTTTTTACTGCCTATTGCCTAAACTGCAAACTGAAAACATGATTTCTGTAATTTTGGTGGAACATCCTTGTTGAGTCATGAAGTTTGGTCCTTTTTTTTTGTGTTTTGTTTGTATTTTTAATATATCAGTAATTATTTTTTTTTTTATTTTGTTGTCTTGGTTGTCATGACATTGCATGTCAATTAAACCTGTAGGCTGTTTTAGTTAAGAAAACGTATGCTATGAAAATTTTTGTCGCTTTTTTACATGTCTGTCTCGGCATATACTTGTACTGCATGTTCTGTAGGCTTCTCCTCCAAAAGCTTAGAAGAAAGAATAACTTGGAAAAGAGAACTTCTTTGTTTCCTGTCTGGCTGATATTTGCTGTCACACATATGTTGCTCAAACAAGTGTCTAATGTACACCAAAGAAAATACTAGTTTCCACTGTCCCTTTGGCAGTCTTTTACGATGGGTAAATTCTGATCATGCCTGTAGAAAATATGCACCATTTCATCAATCTTATATGCTGTGAAGCGAAATATCTGCAAGGGGTGGACAGGAAGCCCCCATTGAGAACCAAAATCTCAAGAAAGAAGTACAGAAATTGAACCTAAGTTTTCTCTTTATTTACCTTCGCCCCCCATCTTGTTGGCCTTGTGCTTGCAATTGCCCCTATCTTCAAGAGTCTCCAATAATCGATAAAGTCGTATACAAGCAAAATAAATAAAATAATGGCATAATGTGCTACTCGATTTAACCAAAATAGTTAAAAAAAAGTGGTGGTATTGGTATCTATAATGCATCAAAAGGACCTAATTACCTAAATAGATTATGTAATAATATATATGAGAAAGTATGAGAAGGGTACCTGAAGGTTTTTTCTTATTGACCAAGTCCAAGTAATTTCCAAATTCATACAACAATTTTTAGCCTTATGTTGTCTCTTATTTTCTTCTATCTAGTCTCAAATTAAAAGATCCTACCTAATTTGATCAAGAGTCACCTTTTTTTTTTCTTTTTTTCTATCCAAATCTTGATCTTCCTCTCAGTGCTTCTACCCTTATCCCCTCTTTATAGAACACCACTATGGTGAAGATGATAGGAGCAAATTAAATTAAAGTACAAATGTAAGATTGCTCTAATGTAATCTATGAAGATATAAACCTTTGTTTTAACCAAATTGTATGGATAATTGTTTGCTTTTCTGTACCCTACTTTTGTTCTTTTTCTGCATCATTTGGCTTGTGATTTTGGCATCTTTGCATCTTGCAGATACACAACACCAGTTTAATTCACGAGAAGGTGATTGGGGATTTACATCATTTATGCCTCTAAGTGACCTGTATGACCCCAGTGGAGGCTATCTTCTTAATGATACATTCATAGTTGAAGCGGATGTTAGTGTGCGGAAGGTTGTTGATTACTGGTCACATAATTCAAAGGAGACTGGGTATGTTGGCCTTAAGAATCAACGTGTGTTTCCATTTTTGAGACGGTTTTTTTGTATTTTATGTTTTTTTGTATTTATAATGTTATGTTGGTAGAATTTAATTTCTGCTTGCGTAACCGTGAATATTTAGACCAGCCTACTTGCACCGACTAATTGGATAGTAGTCCAGGTTTTTTAAACTGAATGAGCAGCCTTAAAGGGAAGAATATGTTATTATATATTTGCAACATGTATTTTATTTTGATTTCGATTATACTAAAAACGATGCTTTACAAGGCTTTGATATCAAAAAGCAAGACCCTTGAGCTCAAAAGTAGTTAAAATTAACCGTCCTAAAATATTCCAAAGGTACATGATGAAGATGAAGGGCATACATACCACTGGTTGACTTGCATGTTGATGATCATGACATCATGTACTGACAGATTATGTTGTATCAGCGGCTCCGTGTACTGAAGGTGGTTCCATGGTTGTTTTGGCGGGAGGTTACAGGTTCTCTATGGACCTTTTCCATTGCAAAGTTGACCCTCAATGGCCGTCCTAATAACGCCTGTAATTTAAATGACCACGAGGGTGATCGAGATGGTATTCAGTTCAGAAAGTTGGAGCATATGTAAATTATTGGGTATTCGTGCTAACCTTCCCATCCATGGCATCTTTAGCTGAACTGGCTTCATCTTCACTTGAGAAGTTCACAAACCCGAAACCCCAAGAAGTTAAGAATTGGTGTAACTTTTGTATAAAAGAAAAAACAAGTGGTTCAAATAATTAATGATATCTGCAACAAAAAGCTTATTGTTGGAAGGAGGAGAAGAGAAAGATCGGCAATACGAAGACGATGATGCTGTGATTACTTGTCTCATGAAAGCAGCCTTCCTCATTTTCGCTGAACAGAAATGTGTATGAGAAAGTCTATTGTTGAACCTCTTTCGGTTAGGGTGGACGCGATCACAGAAGGTGACCCGATCAAAACCGTCTTTATTGAACGAATAAGTGGTTGAGAACCATCCTCGCATTTTATTAAAAAAATTATGTTTCTCGCATATCCATCTCTCAAATCAATCAACTACTTTTCTTCTTGCATAAAACATTATCAAATTTGGTTTTTGTAAGAATCCAAATGATAAAAAGGCTTACTGCTAGCATAATTAAACCTTTAAAGCCCAACAAACGACTTGGGCAATTGACATTTAGCCCAATGGGCTATGGTCGTGATATACTGTTGACGTTTTGGTTTGCTGGCTTTGCTCAAGAATCCCCTGTATGCAATATATTGTGTACTACCAAAAAAGGAAAAAAAGGTAAAAATAATACCAAGTTACCATCGACCAACCCAACCCAAAGCAACTCAACTCGATATAATCCGAAATCACATATCCCCATCAAGTTATAAAAAAATTGAATCGTCCATTTTTGGTTGAATTTGGGTTAAGGCCATTTGATCTGATCCAACCCAAGACAATAACCATAATGCATTTTTATATCTTTTAATTTAATAAGGTACACATTGCATTAAGCACCAAAAACCACTTATGGCCTCTGGGCATGACCGTTAGGGATACTGTCTTTTACGTTGTTAGGCTCAAAGTTATTGGAGGGACTTTTTATTTCCCGCTCTCTCCACTTAATGGTTTTACTTGTGACTATGAGCTCCTTTATTCAATCAACACGAAAATCAAGTTGTCCCTCTCTTTTTATAGAATGTGCAACCTGTAATCAACTCAAAAGTCTTCTCGAACTTAAATATTCATACAAACCTAATCCATTAAATATATTTTTTCCACATTTCCTCTAATAAGTTGAGATGTGTTGAGTTGTTGATTCAAATATAAATGGTAGTTGATTCATTTGATTGATGGGCAAAGGCAATAGAGATGGAACTTAGAAACACATTGAATGAAAAAAATAATATTTGTCCAGGGATGAGTGTTTTAGGTATCACAACATTGCTTAAGTGGACACACAGCTCAAAATTTCAAAGTTCAAAACATCTTCTTATAATACGCACATTCAGTAGGTTTTTTTTTTTTTTTTTTTTTTGTTTGTTTTGTTTTGTTATGTGTCCTCTTATTGAAAAGAGTGTCGATACTTTCAAATACACAGTGCAATACAAGTAGGAACAAATACTTGTTCCGATACATGACACGACATTATACCATTAACAATATGAGACAAAAGTATTTATAAAACCAGACACACAGCAAAATTATTTAATAAAGTGCTCAAAAATATTTTGCGTTGCATCGTACACATACATATCTAGTAACGTAATAAAATATATTATATGATTAATATTAAATAACCATTACACTTCCAACGTAATATTAAACAAATTCTAAAAAATAAGTTCCATCATTTATAAACAATTCATTTTGACCAAATTTATAAATATTTTATACAAGTATTAAATTATTCTTTATAACTATTAATAAAAAACAAAAATTATTCACAGTCACGAAATATCAATTACCCATGTATAATTTCCATATTTACACGATCTCATTGAAGATACGAGATTTTAATTTGAGATCTTCTAGTGAATCAAAAATCCTAAATTATTCTTCCTTCACACGATTGTAAGTTTTTTTTTTTTCCTTTTTCTTTCAATAATATAATTAAATCTGTTTAGCTAATTAAACAATCACAATCAGATAAATTTATCATCTTGGCGATAAGTTTGATGATAATTACTTGGGTTAATTAGATAAAATTCTGTAATCCCGAAATTACCCTCCCGTGTTTCTAAAATTCTAAACCCAGCCAAGACCCCCCACTCTTTATATTTTTCCATATCGACCCCCGTTTTCTACATCAAAATTTCCTCCACCTCTCACCGCCGATTCACCACCAATTCCGGCCACCAATCTCCGCCGATGACTCTCATGACACCTCCTCCCATGGATGTAATTATAATTATCATTCATATACATATACATATATATATACACATATACATACACACACACCGCATCTTTCTCACTTATTCACACACATGCACACGCAACACACACATATATATCTATATATATGTATCTATATCTGTATCTACTGTTTTAGCTATCGCTTGCTTCCTCATACTCACTTAATTATCTTATCGAGTTGTGATCTCTTAAACGATCTTTCTGAATGATATTAAATTATGATGTTAAGTGGCTTCAATTTCTTCTTTTCTTTTGGGGGAATTCTCAATTTCTAGGGTTTTGAATTTTCTGATTGATCTGGAACTTTTTATTAATTGTGATCAGATCCAATTGGTTTTGTTTATTGAATTTAATCAATTAATTAATCTTGCAGGCAGAGGAGGAAGAGATGCTAGTCCCACATTCAGATTTCGCTGCCACAGAAGGGACTCAACCAATGGAAGGTACTGCAGGACTATGGTTTCCGATTTATTACTTCTTTTTTAAGTATTTTTATTCTGTGTGTGTTAGTATGTGAAATTTGATGCAATTATTTGCAAATTTGCAATGCTGTTTTAACTCTTTGCTCTTGAAACTTTCGTGATACGAGTGATACCGGTTTTTTTGTCAGTTGCGCCAGCAGAAGCTGCGAATGCTGTCGATGCACCGACTGTGGACGATCCACCATCAGCGCGGTTCACATGGACCATAGAGAATTTTTCTAGGTTGAATGCCAAAAAGTTGTACTCTGACGTTTTCTTTGTTGGAGGTTATAAATGGTATGTTGATTTGAAGCCTTCATCTTTTGTCTCTTAAGAACATGGCTGTGGTGATTGGCTTATGAGATTCTATTCACATTGTGTTTTGCATTGGCAGGCGAGTGCTTATATTCCCAAAAGGAAACAATGTTGACCATCTGTCGATGTACCTTGATGTTGCTGATTCCTCAACGCTACCATATGGTTGGAGTAGATATGCTCAGTTCAGCTTAGCAGTGGTTAATCAAATTCATAACAAGTTTACCATTAGAAAAGGTAAGGACTTTATACTACTTATTCTATAAAATAGACTTCTATAGACAAGAGGCCTTGAGATTGGATACCCTTCATGTAGATACAATGAACTGAAAAAGAAATATAAACCTGAAAGGTAGGAGCTTGCGTATAATGTGAAAAGATTAGTTTGAAAGAAAATCTCCAAGCCACATTAAACATACTATGGAAGCTTTGCTTTCAAGTCCAATATAAATTCCACAATTCCAATTACTTTACCCTGTTAATGTGTCAATGTATACAACCATTCCTGAATAACTGAGCAGCTATAAGATATAGAATGTAAGCACAAGGCTTAGAGATAGGATTATAAGATATTTTATTTAAGCATGGAGTTTTTACTGCCTAAACTGCAAAGTGCGAACTTAATTTCTATAATAGTGGTGGAACATCCTTGTGAATGATGTCATTTGTTGAGTCATGAAGTTTGGTTCTTTTATTTTTGTGTTTTGTTTGTGTTTTTAATATATCAGTAATTATTTATTTATTTTTTTGTCTTGGTTGTCATGAATCATGACATTGCATGTCAAGTTAGCCTGTAGGCTGTTTTGGTTAGAGAAAACGTATGATATGAAAAATTCTGGCGCTTTTTTACATGTCTGTCTCGGCATATACTTGTACTGCATGTTCTTTGGACTTCCTCTCCTCCAAAAGTTTAGAAGAAAGCATAACTTGGAAAAGACAACTTCTTTATTTCTTGTCTGGCTGATATTGCTGTCACACATATGTTTAGCTGTTACTCAAACAAGTGTCTAATGTACACAAGAAATAGTTTCCACTGTCCTTTTGGCAGTCTTTTAAGATGGGTAAATTCTCATCATGCCTGTAGAAAATACGTACCATTTCATCAATCTTATATGCCGTGAAGTGAAATATCTGCAGGGGTGGACACGAAGTCCCCCAGTGAGAGCCAAGATCTCAAAAAAAAAAAAAAAAAATAGAAATTTAACTTAAGTTTTCTCTTTATTTACCTTCGGCTCCCATCTTTTGGCCTTGTGCTCCCAATTGCTCCTATCTTCAAGAGTCTACAATAATTGATAAACTCATATACAAGCAAAATAAATAAAATAATGGCATAATGTGCTACTCGATTTAACCAAAATAGTACAAAAAAGTTACTAAAAAAACGGTCTAACCTGAAAACCTAATAACTCAAAAACATTTTGGCCTGGACGGGTTATTCGACTTCGTAACTTTTACACCCTTAGGTGATCCCCCAATCACCTAAATTTCTGGATCCGACACGGTTGCTAAGTAAGTTACTTGGGTTGTTCAACACATCAAATATGTATACATATAATTATAGACATGTGCATGTGTGTTTATACATCTCTTTTATTTGCATGTATACTGTATACATGTAGTGATGTAGATATATACATGTATATGGTTTTTAGTCATGTGTTCTGAACTTGGTAAATCTTAAAAAACATTATTTTGTTAATATAAAATTATATAGCTAGGGTAGATTAGGAGATGCTATTTTGATTCTATTTCCATAAAAAGGTGGTATTGTGGTATGATGGTATCTAGAATACATAAAAAAGACCTGAATGTATGTATATACATACATGTAATTATAGATGTGTGTGTGTGTGTGTTTATGTGACAAATGTTCCATCTATTGCTCTTTTTTCTTCATCATTTGGCTTGTGATTTTGGCATCTTTGCATCTTGCAGATACACAACACCAGTTTAATTCACGAGAAAGTGATTGGGGGTTTACATCATTTATGCCTCTAAGTGACCTATATGACCCCAGTAGAGGCTATCTTCTGAATGATACATGCATAGTTGAAGCGGATGTTACTGTGCGAAAGGTTGTTGATTACTGGTCACATGATTCAAAGAAGGAGACTGGTTATGTTGGCCTTAAGAATCAAGGTGCTACCTGCTACATGAACTCCCTGCTACAGACATTATACCATATCCCTTATTTCAGGAAGGTTGGTTTTTTGGCTACACTAGTCAATTGTCAATGATAACATTTGAAAGAAAACACTTACATTTTACATTTTTTTACAGGCTGTGTATCATATGCCAACAACTGAAAATGATATGCCATCAGGGAGCATTCCTCTGGCTTTGCAGAGTTTATTTTATAAGCTTCAATACAGTGACACAAGTGTTGCCACGAAAGAGTTGACAAAGTCTTTTGGCTGGGATACATATGATTCTTTTATGCAGCATGATGTTCAAGAACTCAATCGGGTTCTCTGTGAGAAGCTTGAAGACAAAATGAAGGTATAGGGTTCTTTTGGTACCATACTTGAATATTGGTACTTCTTGACGTTACCTACTTATGTACCCTTTTATTTTATCGGTGCAGGGAACAGTCGTGGAGGGTACAATACAGCAGTTATTTGAAGGACACCATATGAACTATATTGAATGCATAAACGTTGACTACAAATCAACAAGAAAGGAGTCTTTTTATGGTAGAAATCTCACTTAAGAATGGCAATTTTCATATGAATATTCAGGTTCTTACTAATAAATATTCAATATATTATGTCAGATCTTCAGCTTGATGTCAAGGGTTGCCGCGATGTGTATGCATCTTTTGACAAGTACGTGGAAGTAGAACGGCTTGAAGGTGACAACAGATATCATGCTGAACAACATGGGTTACAGGTTGGACGCACAATTTTCTGATATTCATCAATCTATTATTTGCATGTTTCTTGTTTGGTGCTGGCTGCTGGGTTCTGAAGTTGCAGGCTGATTACTTTAAGACTCTGTGGACTGGGGGAAATTGGATTTGCATCCCCTGGTATTTGGCTATATTGAAACCTACCACATGATTTCTTCATTATTAGCACCAGAGCAACCGCCTTGTCGGAAACTCAGGTCGACTAGTGTTGGTTCTTGAAGGGAAAACAGTTTTTTTTTTGTTTCATCAATCTTAAAAACATCTGGGTATGAACACAAATAGCTTTGTTTAAAATAAAAATACTTAAAAAGAGATTAACACATCACTAAACCTCCTCAGCCACCACATTGACACTCATGGGACAACCAAATCACTGCTCACCATGGCTCTCCACTGCTCTTGCACCCCTCTATAGACCCAACAATCTCTCAAATATTTCTCCCATATATGAAAATATGACGTGATGGAGTGTGATTTTTTAGAAAAAGATAATATGGGCCTATTCGTGAGAGATATACCAGTAACTGAGAACACCAATCTCATGTACAATAGTTCACACTTGATTCAAATATTGCACCAAAACGAGTCAGAATAGCATGAAATGTGAAACGAAGGTGCATTAACTTGACTTCTTATTCAAATGGTACTTTAGCTATAAAGTTTTGACTGAAACGTAAGCCCTATGCTTAGCTGGCATTTTGTTTGTTTGAGTTGAGTTTGGTGTGTACTATTATCTTGGTTTTCACAAGCAATCCTCTGAATATGGTCTTACAGGATGCAAAGAAGGGAGTCCTGTTCATTGATTTCCCCCCTGTTCTTCAACTCCAGTTGAAGCGTTTTGAATACGATTTTATGCGAGACACGATGGTCAAGGTCAGTCGCTCATAATAGCAGCTATAGTCTGTTAGATATTTTGCCTACCTGTTTGGCATGACCACTGCCTATATGGAGTCCAAATATAGGCTTTTGTAATGATGTTAATTTAAATTTGTTTTCCCCTGCTTGATGGCCAGACTCTTTTTATGGCACTCATCTAAAGTTTTCTGTTCATTCTTGCAATGCATTTATTTAGGGTTGCACAGTTTATTCCTTCTCTTTATGTTTACAACTTCTAGATGTATTGACTTTGAAAGATTTCTATTTAAAAATCACCAAGGTGTGGCGTAGTGGTAAGTTCCTAAAGGCTGGTAGCTCCCACCCGGGTTCAAATCCATGCGTGCACAATTGGTGGCCACTGAGTATTAATCCCACGGGAGCATGTCTTAGCTCTCGGTAAAAATTGCCAAGGATGTAGTCTGGGCAAAGCCCAGATGAACCTTCTAAAAAAAGATTTCTATTCAAATGGCAAATCATTTTTTGGCTTTGTCTCTATTATTACAATGAGGATTGTTCTAGACTTATAGCAGAAGGCTAATTGATAATCAGTCTTCTCATTTGGGATTTTCTATTTGAACCTATCTGGCTAACCAGATAAACGATCGCTATGAGTTCCCCTTGCAACTTGATCTTGATAGAGAGGATGGGAAATACTTATCACCTCAGGCAGACAGAAGTGTTCGCAACCTATACACTCTTCACAGGTACTATTATTTAATTGAATATTTCTTTCTGACTTTTGGTACAAGTATTTGACGAATCATTTGTTTTAATCTATATAACTATGGACATCTCTGAAATTTCTAAAAAGCGTGTGTCAAATCACATCTTAATAGCAGTTAGTATTTTGTGTCTAGGCTTGTGGTCTCCACGGTTAAAAAAGGAAACGAAAACGAAAATAGTGGATACAAAATAAAAGCGGACTGGTCTTTATCTTGTCCGAAGGTCCTGGGACTGGTCAAAGAAAGGCCCAGTCTTGGTCTGGTGCGGCCTGATAAAAGTCCAGTCTTGGTTAAAAAAATATTATTAAATTAACGGATTCAAAAAGATAAAAATAAAAAATGGGGCATGTCTTTATCTGCTCTGAAGGAATAAATACCAGTTTGGTTTACAAACATGTTGTGCTTCTGAACTCTCAAGGGTGCTTGAAAGCATGTTTGGCTGTGCTTATAATCAAACCCAGTGCTTAAGTACTACTCCTAGCTTAATTCATTGTCTGTAACAGTTACAAATGCTGTTCTTTTTCAAGGAACAAGCTTCTATTTTTGATACTTAAAAGTTGACTACTTAAATTGCTTCTCTTCTGTCAACGTAAAGGGTTAGGGTAAATACCACCTTTTTTTTGTGAGACAACTCACATTCACCCATGCTGGAAACCTGCTAAGCTTTGGATTATAAACTGGAAAAGGATTGGGGGTTCTAAAGATGAAAAATGTTCACTTTGCAAATAATCGAAATGTCAAGGCATTAGGGAACAGCGCTTTCTTGATCATCTCTCAGTATGTAATTCTATGATTTTTTTACTAAGAAGCAAGATATGTTTCCATGACAATCCTTTGTATGTTTGACGAACTCCATTGTACCAGCCGCATTCTGTTTTGTCTTTGGTAATCCATATATTTGAAGTTTCTCTAAAATATCCTTTTCTTGACTACCCTTGATTTTATCTACTAGTGAGTTTTATAATCTGGCAGTTGATACCCATATGATATTTTTCTCTCATATTGATGTTACTCATTTTATTAATACTAATTTTTTGATGATTTTGGAACTTTTACGTTAATGCAGTGTATTGGTTCACAGCGGTGGGGTACATGGCGGACATTATTATGCCTATATCCGGCCAACCCTTTCGGATCAATGGTGCGCACTTTGTCACGATTACTTTTTAATTTGTGAGCTTGTGTTGTTTTCCTCCTCAGTGTTGGTCTTCAGTCTCTAAGTACATTTCATGTATGCCATTATTGAATAAAGAATTAAGAAAATCTAAATAGAAGTGACAAGGAAGATGGAATCAATGAAATTTTGCTTGGTCTTCACTGTAAACTTGAGTAAGAAGTAGATTGCTTTTGGCTGTCCTTGCTTAATATTAGTACCCAAATAGCTATTGCCTGAGACTGATTTGTTTATCGGATGTACTCCCACTTCAATAATCATGTGTGTTAGAACCCTAGCATTCTCTAAGTTCGTTCATGGCATAACTTAAAGCCACTTCACTGTAGGTTTAAATTTGATGATGAACGTGTAACCAAAGAAGACATGAAGAGGGCATTGGATGAGCAGTATGGGGGCGAGGAGGAGGTGATTTAATTGATTGCTTGTTATGATTTATATAGTGTTGCTATACTGTTCTTATGAAACTTTTCATATTTTAATTTTGTACTCATGTTGTAGTTACCTCAAGCAAATCCTGGGTTCAATAACTCTCCATTTAAATTTACGAAGTATTCAAATGCATATATGCTTGTGTACATACGTGAAAGTGACAAGGAGAAAATAATCTGTAACGTGGACGAGAAGGACATAGCCGAGCACCTAAGGGTAAAATATTTTATCTTTTGATATAGATTTTTTTCCTCTTACCCATAAACTATATTGAACTTGCCTCATCATCTTCAGATAAGATTGAAAAAAGAACAAGAAGAAAAGGAGCAAAAGAGAAAGGAGAAAGCAGAGGCACATTTATATACAATTATAAAGGTCAGAGACTTTCTAAGCCATTCTTAGTTTACCATATCGTGTTCCAGAATCATTTTTGACTTACCATTTAAATAACATTATTAGGTTGCTCGAGATGAGGACCTCCGTGAACAGATAGGGAAGGACATATATTTTGATCTTGTGGATCATGACAAAGTTCGCAGCTTTCGCATCCAAAAACAAATATCTTTTGCTCTTTTCAAGGTAAGATACAAGTTACTCTTCCACTTTCCTTCTACTCTAGCTTCTTTTATTTTTGTTCATAGCAGATTCAAAAGCTTTTTGGTTGCTAAAATCAGTGCCAATTGTTACTGCATTAATGTCTGACTTGCATTGAATTGTCTTCTCCAATGGCTGAATGTAGTGATAAACCTGCTTGTGTTGGCAAATTATATTATTTTACAGAAACAATATAATCATAAATAAATAAATTTTACAATACAATGATTCTTTAAGAAGTTAATTTTGGAACTGTTTGTCAATAATTCTCACTCTGTGACAGATGTAGGAAGCTTTGTTCATCTATGCTGTATTACTATTTCCAGAATGTAGGCCATATGATGCCATCTAAGGATGCACAACTTCTAGCTAACACGTTAATTTCATAGGAATTAGCATTTAAGAGTAAACTCATGAACTGGCAAGTTAATCAGATACTACTTGCACAGTAATACAAGAGCAAGCCTAGCCAGGCCTGCCTTAATGATTGCAACTTTAGATACCATAACCCTAGTTACATAAGACTTATTGGTGGTTATATTTTAAGTTCTCAGTATTTTAAAAATGTATTTGGTAAATACAAGCTAATGGGACCATGTATACTTATATTAAACATGCCTCTATAAGTATTCCAAATGCCACTTTCTCTCCTGAAACCACGTACCAGCAATTTTGTGTGCTGCAGAACAGGTAACTGGACAGTAAACTAATGATAGTAAGATTGTCTACTCTACTCTAATGGTTTAGAAAATAGCACTTCTTATGTCTTTTTAGAAGGAACGTCGTAGGTTGAGCACGTAACTATTTTTGTACCATCCTACTTAATTTGTCTTGATATTAATTTGTTGTATTCTTAAATTATTCAGGAGGATGTAGCTAAAGAATTGGGTATACCTGTGCAATGCCAACGTTTCTGGCTATGGGCAAAGCGCCAAAATCACACTTATCGTCCAAACCGTCCTTTGACGCCTCAAGAAGAAGCTCAGTCTGTATGTACTTATTAATTCTTGTGTTCCTTTGTCTAATTAGTACATTTATTTTTGTGTTTTAAATTACTATTTCTAATGGCATACCAAGTACACTACTAATTTGGTGTATGCATTACACTTTTACGAATGTTAGTGGTAAGTATCCAGCTTTGCTCGTGTCCTTTTGATTGTGTATAGTCCAATGGCATGGGGGAATACACACTTCGTGAAATGAAAGTATAGCTGGATTATATTCTTGTCAATTGCAACTTGATGAACGCTGCAGATTTTATGAACTAGGATTAGGAGAGGCAAGCCAGCTCGCAGACTATTGTATTTAGTGCTTGTTTTTTTCATTTTGTTGTTTGATTAAATAAGGACTTTTTTGGTTGGGTTGAAAATTAGGGGCTTGATGTATAAATATTTGTTATAGATCAAATAACTGTCTATAAAGTAGATCAAACTTTACCGAAAGAGCTTTCTTAGCTATTCATCATTTTGTTGACATTTAAAAGTATTTTTTCTAAAAAGTAAAATTTTGGTATTATGTGAGAAGTGTTAAATTACATGCATGCGATACAACTAGAGTTTTCATTCACTTGATACTTGTAAATCCTTAGACAACTATGATGGTCTGTCAACTAAACTAGAAATTAACAACAAAGGGTTTTGTGTAGTTTGTTTCTTTTCTCGACCTGAAACTGCCGTCACAAATCTGTGTAATGCCTGATTAAGTAGATATTGGAGCAACCCCATGTACCTTCTTTCTGTTGTCCGAGTCTGTCATATTTTGTCTATTCAAGAATTTTCTGTACACATGCATAATGATATTGATGGTAACTGACATGCCAAGTTCATTATGTTTTAGGTTGGACATTTGAGGGAGGTATCAAATAAGGCAAACAATGCAGAGCTTAAGCTGTTTCTGGAAGTAGAACATGGACCGGTAATATCTCGTTGATAAAATGTTCTCTTTTTTAGTAATTGTTAGTGGATAATGATTCAGAATCTCATTGTGCTTTAAAATACACTGTTTTTCTTGGAAGTATAACGACTTCCCTTAACGATGTAGGATTTACGCCCAATTTCTCCACCTGAGAAGACTAAAGAGGAGATTCTGCTTTTCTTCAAACTTTATGATCCTTTGAAGGAAGAACTTCGGTATCCATTCTCTCTCTTCTCCTCTTTAACGCTGAAGCTTGTCTTTTTGTGTTCTTTAAATTATCGTTTGCTACCTACTGCAATAAAATTGGTTGACTTGTTACTTTTCATGTACCTTGGAAATCCTACCATGTCCGTTGACTTGGGATGGTGTAAGGAAACTGTTTGTATTATCCACCTGAAGCTATTTTACATGCCAGGTATGTTGGACGGCTCTTTGTGAAGGGTACTGGAAAGCCAATAGAAATACTGGCAAGACTGAATGAACTGGCTGGCT
Source organism: Centaurea solstitialis (assembly GCA_030169165.1). Classification (NCBI taxonomy): domain Eukaryota; kingdom Viridiplantae; phylum Streptophyta; class Magnoliopsida; order Asterales; family Asteraceae; genus Centaurea; species Centaurea solstitialis. The sequence goes on from CM058046.1 coordinate 9,244,451, forward strand.
TTGCACCTGATGAAGAAATCGAATTATTTGAGGTTCCTCTTTCATGTTTTGTTTCTGCCGTTGAAACTTTATGTTCTCATGAATCTTTTAGGATGTTGCCTTCATATTTTCCCTTGCATTCAGGAAATTAAGTTTGAACCCAATGTTATGTGTGAACACATCGACAAGAAGCTAACTTTTCGTGGTAGTCAGGTATATGTTTTAAGGCAGTGCCGATGCTTTTGTGGTTATTAGCAATTGCAATCTTTTAATACCATTATTCTACTTCCTCTCTTTGATCAATGGTTGGCATTATCTGATTGCAAGCATGTTTCTGGTTTGTATGACTTTATAGCTTGAAGACGGGGACATCATTTGCTTTCAGAAACCTCTTAAGGTTGAAAATACTGAAACATGTCGCTATCCCGATGTTCCATCTTTTCTGGAGTATGTTCACAATCGTCAGGTATGCCATCAACCATGATACTGCCGGGCCAATGACCCTTTGGTACAAATGTTCTTGTTGAGGCTTTTACTCTCAGCTTGTAAAATTCTTTCTTTATGTTCTATTTTTGTTGCATTACCTAATACTCGATGGGGCATAGGTTGTTCGTTTTCGCTCGCTGGAGAAGCCCAAGGAGGATGAGTTCTCTCTGGAATTGTGAGTTCGTGGATGCTCTGGCCTACTGCCTACAAACTCACAACTTAATCACTGTTTTTGTTAATATGGTTTATTGACCTCCTTGCATTACAGATCAAAACTTAACAACTATGACGATGTTGTTGAAAGACTTGCCCACCATCTAAACTTAGATGATCCATCTAAAATCAGGCTTACAGCTCACAACTGCTACTCTCAGCAACCTAAACCACAGCCAATCAAGTATCGTGGAGTAGAACATTTGTCAGACATGCTGGCCCACTATAATCAGGTTATTCATTATTATTTGTGTGATCTCTTAACTCTTGTATCTTATTTGTATATGCCTTCCAATCATAGGGTGGGAACTTGGTCGCTTTCATATTAGATGCACCTATATTTAGTTTGTCTTTTTTTCTTTTGTTGTGCACAGACTTCAGATATTTTGTATTATGAAGTACTGGATATCCCTCTGCCAGAACTGCAAGGCCTGAAAACTCTGAAAGTTGCCTTTCATCATGCTACTAAGGATGAAGTAAGTGCTGAGTTACAGCCGTCTCCTTTTCTGTTTATGTTTTTTAGCTTATCTTTTTGTTGACATGCTCTGTTAACTGATTGTTAGGTAGTAATACATACTATTAGATTGCCAAAGCAAAGCACAGTGGGGGATGTAATCAGTGACCTTAAGACAAAGGTAAGTGTGTAACTTATTTTGGGTTGTAATTGGCGATATCTTTGTTGAATATGGTATTGTTCATACTGTACTTCATTATTGTACTATATCGCATACATTATGGACCCTAAATCCTATCTTGTGCTACTCATCTGTGCCTATTATTATAAAGATCTATGGTTAACTTTTAGGTGTTGTTGAATAGGTTGAGTTGTCTCATCGAGATGCGGAACTTCGACTACTTGAGGTTTTCTACCACAAAATTTACAAGGTACGGGGTGTTTCCAAATTCTTACTATACTTAATACGGTATGAGCTAGATCATAAAAGACAAAGAACATTCGGGTTCATATGAAAGAAAGCAATACATACATGGAAATTGGTCTCGCTTTTATGTTACCCCGTTTTTGGTGTCTGTTTCAGTGCTTTACATTGTTTCTAAACTTGTTGGCATATGTGCAGATTTTCCCCCTGAATGAAAAAATCGAGAACATTAATGATCAATACTGGACTTTACGTGCTGAGGAGGTATGTGCTAAATGATGTACCGTACTCATGTTTGTTGTATGTGGTTTCAAGTATGTTTGTTTCTTTTTCCTTTTCCGGGTTATTCCCATGGTTGACACTCATTTAGTTTGCATAATGTGTGACATAAATTGCTCTTCTCGTCGTGTTGCTATTAATTTTGTTCTTTCATCATCACTCAAATGATTATGTTTACTCTTCCTCTTTATACAGAACTCTTGCATTGCTTGACCCAAATCTCGACTTATCTGTTTACAGTTTTTCTGCAAGTATTCTGAGATTTATTTTCTTACAGGTTCCAGAAGAAGAAAAGGACCTGGGTCCCCAGGATCGTCTAATTCATGTTTATCATTTTATGAAAGACACAGTTCAGAATCAGGTGCTTTGCTTATATGAAAGAATATTATTATTATTATTTTTCCCAGTTGTTTTTATATGTATATATAAGTCGTATAGTAGCTTGTGATGCTAACGCCTACATGTGTATTCCTTTGTGCAGCAAGTTCAGAACTTTGGGGAACCATTCTTCCTTGTCATTCGTGAGGGTGAGACATTAGCCGACGTTAAAGTAAGGATCCAGAAGAAGTTACAGGTTCCGGATGAGGAGTTTTCAAAGGTACATTCATTATCCTTTCTTGAAGTATAATCGACCCTTTTGTCAATTGTCATTTTTACTGATCTGGTTTCATACCATTCAACTTTGAAACTCTCAATGTATCAGTGGAAGTTTGCATTTCTGTCATTGGGCCGTCCCACATATCTTCAGGACTCGGATATTGTCTCAAGTCGTTTTCAGGTCCGTAAAGCTTCTCTTTCTAGAAAAATGGTTTCATAAATCTTGTCCATTCTAGCAGTACGAATATTATATATATGATATTTGTATGTTCATATTGCTATATATGGTCCTTCCGGTTTCAGAGAAGAGATGTTTATGGTGCTTGGGAACAATATTTGGGATTGGAGCACTCTGACAATTCACCCAAGAGGTCATATGCTGCGAGTCAGGTACATAAATCATGAAACGAGCTCTTTTAAGGTTTGAGGATATTTTTTTTGTAAATAACTGCTGTAAGCTGTTTGCAAAACAATACTATGTTGATTCTAACTTAATGGAGGTTGATATTTCAAAATCTAGAAAAACACGATTTTTGTCTCTTAATTTTCATCTTATTTTCTTTACAAAAAGAAATGGTACATGTTCTGATTTTTCTGTCAAATGGAAATCACATATTCTGTTATTATTGCAAAGATGTTAACAAAAATCTAAAAGAGCTAGTGCTAATATCAGAATCAAAATGCAATCTTTAGCAACGAATAACTTGTAATCTTGATGAAGTATTATTGGTTTATGCAGAACCGTCACACATTCGAGAAACCAGTTAGAATTTACAACTAGTAAGAGAATAAGGTCATCAAAGCTACACCTGCAAGTTGAGTTGGCCAAGTTATTACCTCTGGGAATGAATGGGGGTGTGGCTTTCTGGGGAAGCATCAACAGGAACCTAAAGCAGCAAGCATTAATCATCATATCCTTGTGGTAGATGTGTAATTCTTTGTGAAAAAAGGTAGCAGCAGATGGTATCATCATCATCATCATCATCATTATATACTACTCTTTCTTTGTTTGTGTAGCATCCTCCTCCTGGTGATGTAGTTTTAGGTTATATTATTCCTATCTTCCATTTGAGTGTATCCTAGTAGAACATGCATCATAAGATTTTGTTTTTGAGTCAGTCAGTCAGTGTTGTATAGAGAGGTATAGTTTGTGATCTTCAACATCCATTCTCATTTCAGACCATTCTACATTTGTGATTCTATTATACAAAATTAGAGATATGACATTTTTATTTGCAAATCATCTGCAAAACTGACTGATCCAAGTTTTTGTCATTTGACAAATTCAACAAAATGTCAACCGTTGATGCATCAGCCGAGAACCCCTTACCAACCATTTCGTGAAGAAACTCGACTGCCCTCGAGACATTGTCATTACGAACAAGACCTTGAATAACTATGTTGTAAGTACAGCCATCAGGAATGCAGCTGCACAAGCCTCTTTCTACCATTTCTTGAAACAAGAATATTGCTTCATCATTAAGCCTTCCTTTGAAAAGGCCATCTATCAAGATATTGTATATACGAGTATTTGGCTGTATTCCTTTGCTCGGAAGATCATGGAATACCATTTTTGCAGATTCAAGCTTTCTAGCTCTGCACAAGCCATCAATCAGAATGCCATAAACAATGACATCGAGATCCAACTTGGCGTCTTCCATGGCTAGAAACAAATTTATTGCTTTCTGATGATACTTGTTTCTAAACAAACCATCTAGCAAGATCGAGTATGTCACGAGATCTGGTTCTTGTCCAAGTGATTGCATTTTCTTCAATAGCTCCATTGCAAGACGAGGCTGCCGGCTAAGGCAGAACCCCTGAATCAGAGTTGTGTATGTGACGGTATTGGCAACCAGGTGTCGTTCGGACATTTCATCAAACACCTTTAGTGCGTCTTTTGTCCTACGTTTTTTACAGTATCCGTTGATCAGGATGTTGTATGTATGCACATTTGGCTCACACCCATTTCCCATCATCAAATCCATCACCCTTTTTGCCTCGTGCATTCTACCTTGCAAACAATACCCATCAACCAACGTGCTATAAGCGATGACATCGGGCTTTATCCCTTCCGTAATCATCGACTCGGCCATTTTAGCAGCTTTATCGACCTCCCCTTCTTTACAAAGTGCATCGATCAAGATGGTATAGGTTTTAACGTCTGGATCCACCATCTCATCGAACAACTTCATGCCCTCTTTCCACTGATTCGTAATACAGAAACCACGGATCAATGAGTTGTACATGCCCATATTCGGTTTTGAACCTCCACGAATCAACTTCTCAAAGAGCCGAAAAGCTTCGGTCACCATTCCATCTTTGCAAAGACTATCGATGATCATGCTGTATGCAACATCACCAACTTCCATTCTTCTTTTCTCCATCTTCTTGACCAATTCAATTGCAGCATTGGTGTCTCCCATTTTACACAAACCGTTGATTATCGTTCCACAAGTAATCGGATTGGGTTGAATCCCTCGTACCACCATGTCCTTAAGCAACTCTACAGCCAAACCCATCTGGTTTCCACCAATCAAACCCTTGATCAAAGTCGTAAACAAAGCAACGTCGAGTTCATAACCAAGTTTCAAGATCCGACCCAAAACGGAGAAACCCAAATCGACCCGATTCAAATGAGAGTAACAGTTGATCAAAACACTCAAGATATGGACGTCAGGCTCAAAGTTTTCTAGATGCTCCATTTGTTCAATGAGAGAGACTGCAGCTTCGTAGTGTTTCATTCTCACAATGGCTGCAACTAGCTGGGTGAAGTAAGGTAAAGAAGGCGGTGGTTGCATCTGAAGCATTTCATCGAACACATGGTGTGCATCATCAACGCTTTTGAATCCAATCCTGCATTGATTCCTTACGAATTTGTGGAATCTGGCTCGGCTTTTGGTGAAATTTGAGGGCTTATTGATGTTGATGGTGGGAGAATCAACAAAAGCTCTCGATTTGTTGAAACGAATCAAAAGATTCCAGTACAGCAAGCTTTGAGAAACTTTGAATTTCATCATCTTTTAGCTTGATTTTAGATGTTGAAACCTCGTTGAGGCATTATTTTATGCATATCTTCGTTGTCTTGAAAAATGGGTTTGTGACACCCACTTCTCTAGGTGGTCATTTAGGCCATCCGCTGTCGACCCGCTACTACCCAATGGTTTCAACTGCCACATCAGCTTTCTACTATTTTACCCAAAACTACCCAATTCATCCACTGTCGACCCAATACCCAACCCAATCTTACACACACTTTTATTTTAAAAAAAACAAAAAAGAGAAAGAGGAGAGAGATAGAGAGAAAGAAGAGAGAGAAAGTGGGTAGGGGGTGGGGGTGGTTTGGGGGTGGGGGGTCTTCGGCTTTGAGAAACTGATGGCAACATACCCGATACCATCCAAGGTGGTGTTTGCTTTGAGAACCCAATGGGTAGTAGTACCCGATTACTACCCAAGTCTCCCACAGTAGGTGGCCTTACACCATCATAACGTAACAAGAAACTCTAAAATGATATGATCTTAAGGTTACGAGTGTAAGTGAGTCGAGCTGCTTGTGAGGTACTTACGATCGATTCGTTAAAAGCTCAATTCGAGCTTGAGTTAAATGAGCTTGGGCCGAGCTCGAACCTTTATGATACAACTCACGAGCCTTAACGAGCTTCAGTTAATGTATTCGCTGATTGCAAACGCGGTATGGATAGATGTTACAGATGGTGAATCAATTGATGAAAATATATTAAGTAATTAATAATTAAAAAATAAATAATAAAAATATTAAAGAAACATATTAAATATTGATTTATAGGTAAACAAGCCAAACTCGAGCTTGCTAAATTCTTGACGAGCCCATGCTTAACTTAAGATCGTTGGTCCCAATCTTACAAAAACAAAAAGGACAACTTTAGCCTTTCGGCTATGCTTTATAAGCTTTAGATCTTCATCTTATAATTATCTTTTTGGAAATTTCTTTAACACTTGATATTGAGACACAAGTATCATTTAAAATAGAGTTAATTACATTTTTGGTCCCTGTGGTTTGGTGATTTTAACACTCTGAGTCCATTTTGAAAATAATTATGGATTTGGCACCTGTGGTTTACATTTTATAACGCTCTGGGTCCATAGGTTATAACTACGTTAAAATTTTCTGTTAAATGGATTTACTACAGGGGTATTTTGGTCTTTTAATATTTTTTTAATTTTTAAAATTTTTTATTAAAATTTCTGTTAAACCAGAAGGACCAAAGATGTAATTTACTCTTGGTATTATAAATAAAAGTTAAAAATAAATAAATATAAATACCAATACAATACAACCACACATAAACCCTAATATTCAATCTTCCATGGCAATTCATCTCCCATGGCCACCTGCAACACCGGCCGTCTACCACCTATGTCACCACCGTGCTCCTCCACCGCCGGCGGCCCATCTCACCATCTCCCACCTCCACCACCAGCCGTCAACGTCACCATTATCTTCACCACAACCACCCATCTCCACCACCGTCTTCACCATAACCACCCACTTCCACCACCGCCCGCCCACGTTACCGTCGCCCTCCACCGCCGTTTTCACCACCAACCGCACGTGTCCACCATCGTCTTCACTACCAGAAGGGTCTCAATCTCGAAGGCATAATCTTCCAATTTTTGATTTATTGTTTTAGAACCAGGGATTGAAGGTGAGGAGCAGATTTGGGTTTGGTTTTTTGCAATTGTTAATGTTTTTAGAATCCTTTTTTAATGCTTAATCTTAATCCATAATCAATTTTGGCTTCCAATCCATGGTTTTGCTTGATTTTGGGTTTTTTGTTTGAAATATTTGAGTTTAGGGTTTTTTTTGCTTGATTTTGCGTTTTTTGATAGGAAATTTTGCTATTGATTTATGTTTGATTTAGGGTTTTCTTTTATCAATTTGGGGCATGAGTTCCATTTGTGTTTGATAAAGCTGCTGATAAAGGAGTAGGCTGTGGTGGTGGTATTGGGTTTGGCGGTGGCGATAGCAGTAGGCTGTGGTAGTATTGGGTTTGGCGGTGGCAGTATTGGGTTTGGCGGTGGCAACAACAGTAGGCTGTGGTGGTGATTTTGGGTTTGATGGTGGTGGTGGTGGTGGTGGTATTGGGTTTGGCAATGGTGGTGGATGAAGGGGATGGTGGGTTATGGTGGCAATGGCAGTGGGCTATGGTGGCGATGGCAGTGATGGAGGTGGGAGACGGTAGAGGTGGGTGGTGGTGGTTTGTGGCGGTGGTGGTTTGTGGTGGTGGGTGGTGGTGCTGGTGGGTGGTGGTAGTGTTGTGTTAAAGAAAATGAAATATTTAATATGTACAGTGTAAATTACACTTTTGGTTCAAGTGATTTTATTTGAAAATTGAAACATAAATGAAATGACCAAAATACCCCTATATTTATTCTACTTAACAGAATTAGTTAACAGAGTTAGAAGTCATGGACCCAGAGTGTTATAAAATGTAAACGTCATGGATCCAGAGCGTTATAAAATGTAAACCACAGGTGCCAAATCCATAATTATTTTCAAAATGGACTCAGAGTGTTAAAATCACCAAACCACAGGGACCAAAAATGTAATTAACTCTTTAAAATAAAGGTAGTCATCCAAAAGACTTGTGAGCTTATGAGTTTTGTTAATCATAAAACGTTTTAAATATTTTCATGCCATTACACTATTTCATTACAAAGACCTCTTTTTTTTGTGTTGTATGCACCATGTGGATCCATTTGACAATGGTGATAAAATCACCCATTACGTTTCAAGCGTAAGAACAAATCACATCATTGAAACCCCTTTTATTGTAGTTTTTCGCCATTTAAATTTGACCCTAGCGTCCCAAGCATTTCCACATGTGGACAACAAAACCTTACCTTTTCATGCATATCATCTAAATATTAATCCATGCATATTTCATAACTTTTCACATGTATTTACATACCAATGATAGATAACAAAAGCAACATATATGCATGAATATTTCAACCAAAAAATTTCGAAAAACTCTCTCAAAATCAACCAAAAACCGAAAAGTTATCTTGAAATCAATCAAAATCCTAAAAAAATTCTCTCAATTCAACAAAAGAATAAAAAAAGTCCCTTGAAATCAACAAATAAAACATACAAAATCTCTCAAAATCAACCAAAAACTTAACTATATAGTGTCACCATTTGAAAAAAAGTCTTGGGGTCCCTCCTTGTGAGAGAGCGATAGATAGAGATGAGAAAACTATAGAGAGACAGGGAGGGGGAGGGGGGATAATGATTCCAACAAAGTGGGATATTCCATTGAATGACAAATTCTGTGATTTAAAAATTTTAATGAAATTTGAAGGATTCAATCTCTTTCTATCTCTTTCGTTCCATAAACCAAATGTGGTATTAGAATTTGATCAATGAAATTGGTCATTCCAACTCCTTCTAATCCCATTATTTTCATGAACCAAATGCGCCATAAGTGTAAAATACACTTTTTTTTATAATTAAAAAACACCATTTGATTTGACGAATCAAACCAAATATGTATACTTAAATGTACGGTCTGGAAAAATAAGATTAGATACTTAATATGAGTTTCGAAAATAAAAATATATTCTGGTAAACAATGTAATCAAAATAAATATCTCAAGTAATTTCATTGAGATCTTGAAATTTTAATTCAAAATCTGGCAATTAATCTGAAAAACGTTACTTAATCAAGAATGTGTATTATATACGGGGAAAGTATCTTTTTGCTACATTTGTTCTGTTAAAAAATGTGAATGTTATTCACGTTTTTCTTGCTAAAGATAATTAGCTTCAAACATATTAATAACTAAGTTTTCAATGGTTTATTAATTGCTTTTTAAAATGAAAATGGTGTGATTCAAAATCTTCATAAAATTTATATTTAGTTATGACAATTTATTTTATTTTATTATTAAAATATTTAATACATTTAATACGTAAATATATTTTTAAAGAAACTTCAGGAAACGATAAATATTGTTAAAACACTTCTTGTAAAATAGGTAAAGATTTATTAATCAATTTTATTTATCTTCTGAAATTTTAAGTTTTGAGATTTTTTAGGTAAATATAATTATTAATTCTTTTTCCAAATTATACATATCTCCAAATCATTGTAAAATAAATCAAGGTATATTTATAAACATAGTATATTTTTATTTTATTTATATCACGCTTAAGAATATACTAAAAATTATCTTATTTCTCTTTCACATTAAGTAAAAAGAATTACTAATTGATCTTTCCAATATTTAATTTTGAGACATTTCCTCATCTAAACATGGAATGCTTCTCTCTCTCTCTTTGTTATCTTTTCTCCCTCATGAAGAATGTTTTAAAGATTGATTATATTGAACAAACAAAAAACTAGAAACTCTTTGTTTTCTATATTTTACAAGTACACGAGTTTTTGACGTGTATGTTTTTAGCTACTAATAATGATGATTATTTAATTATAAGTAGCCTAATTCAAAAGTTTTGAATCGGATCATTTTACATGTCAAATAAATATAAACAATTTATTTACATAAAAAGGTTGCAATCATCAAATTTATTATATAACTAGGTTTTTTTAACCCCGCGTTGCAGGGGAGATGGCAGGTCATAAAAATATAACGACATAAATCAACAAAAAATAATTGAAATGTAATATAAATCGATAGGACAATTATGGCTCAAGTGACGATTAACCTAAAAAAGAAAATCATGAGAAAATATAAAAATGAAATCTGATTAATGTATTTTTTGATGTGGTCAATATTTCTGATTAATTATATAGTTAAAACTAAGATTAAGTTTTCCAAATAAAATAACGATTAACTCTTCGGACGATTAAGTATTTGAAAAAAATAACGATCACGTATTCGGAATTAAGACGCGTTCTTTTCACAATTAAGTCTTCAGACATTTTCTAAAAGACTGTATAATGATATGAATTTTGGATATTTAAGATATTTTTATATAGTATATGTATTGTAATTATATAAAAAATCATAATTAAATAAAAAATATTCAATATTGGGTTCATTTCAAATGTGTCGAAGAGACGATTATAATGTTGTAACTTGTTAAAAAGTAAAACGTATTTTTTAAATGTATTTTAGTCAATATACGATTATATGTGTTAATGTAATAAAAACGAAAAATGAAATATAAATAACTAAAAGGTGTTAAAGTAAATAACTAAATAATTTAAAGGGTATAAACTATAAATATTATTATAAATTAATAAAATAAAAAAAAGTTGATGAATATGAACAAAATGGGGCTGATATGCAAAAATAAACCCATCAACCATCCAAGCTAGTATCGTATTTTAGTTTATTTTTCCAAATCAAATTTTTAAGAGAAAAAAAGCTTGGTTGGTAGTAGCTTAGGAATAGTACCAACCAAGTTGGTAAATGTTAGAGTTTATAATAGACATCAAACTCAAAGTGATAAAATCATTCTATGTATAGCAATAGAGATAGTTCTCTTAAGTTTTTAGTAATGTTGAAAGTTATTAATTAAATGAAACATAAGAAATGACGTTATTTGATCGCATCTTACACCAAAACCCTTTCGTAGTATTCTCGAATCCTCTAAGGAAATAAATGAGAGGAAAGGGAGGGGAAATAAAAGAAAAGAATAATTTTATTTATGCTCTTGAGATTTAAGAGTAATAAAAGAATGAAAAGGAAAATAAATAAATTTTCATGTTTTTGAGCAAAATAAAAATGAAATTAAAGGTTTACTTTTATGTATATATCGTTATGTATTTTATGGTAGAATGAAATTGATGGATATATATGTAATTTTTCTAAGTTATTTTTTATCGTGTTCTTTCAATCTATTCCCTCTCACATTTGATGAGAAAATAGTTTTGGAAGAAAAATCGACATTTGTTTTTCTTTCTCCTTTCATTTCCCTTACGCTTCCTTTGCTCCCTAATTTTTTTTCAAGAACACACCCTTAAAGAACGGACCAAGAAAGGGGAACATAAAAACATCATATTATAACTTATATAATCCAGAAACAAATATCATAAGGCCACACTTAGTATTTCAAACTCGGCCTCCAAAATGTCATGAACAACTCAACAAACAACAATCAACCAATACATATATATATATCTAAAATAAGTAGGGAATTAAAGCCTTAATATCCTTGTGAAAGTCTTTACCAAACTTGGAAAGGTACCAATTTCGTGTAGCATGACTTCGGCCCATCAACAGGAATGTAGTGCCGGTTGCAAAAGAAAACGCAGATGGCGTTTGAGAAATAAAAGCCACTCCAATGAACCCTATTACCTCAAACAAGTAATGTGGGCATATAACCAAACCAAATAAGCCACCTTTTGGGATCTTATACTCTCTCTCCCCTTTCTTTCTCAAATTAGAAAGAAGGTAATGATGGTAAAAGTTCCCGCTTATTCCGACCAAGAACAAGGCGAATCCGACGTATTTTAGATCAACGCGAGGCTCGACGAGTTCTTGTGATAAATATTGAGCGTAAATCATCATAGCCGTTGACGCAGCGTAGCTTACACCGATGGTTGTTGCAGCATCAAGCATCATGAAACCGCTAAACTTGTGAACAAATAAAACCTGCAGATTAAATTAACCAAACAGTCTGAAACTGATTTTGTTTTCCTCGTATAACAAAATTGAGTTTATAGGACATCTAAAATAAATAAGCGTCCTAATATATAGAGTATTTTATTGGCCCAAACAAAAAAAATCATGTATGAAAGTATTGTAGTATGTTTATTGAACGCTTTTAAATGTGGTAATAAAATTTTTAAAACAAAATTTTAAAAAACCATCCTATTAACTATTTTATTGGACATTATTGGGTTTATATGACATTTCTCAAAAACATTCTATATAAATTAGCTAATATGACATTTTTTTCAAAATATTCTAAAAGAAACTTGTTAACCGTCCTATAAACCTTTTTTTAACACTTTTATGACCTTTTTTTTTGTTTCGTTCTATAAACTTAAGTCCTATAAAAACAATCTATTGGGACGTTTATTTATTTTAGGCATCTTATAAACTCGATTTTGTTGTGGTGTCCCAAAAAGGCCGGTAATTGATTCAAATATATACATACCTCAAGGATTCTTTTGAAGAAATGAAGGGTAAGGACACGAACAAGCATAAGGAATCGAGGATCTTGAAGGTCGAAAATGAAGAACGAGGCAAGACCGACGATGAATGCTGGTGTGTAGAATAGAAGCATCCCATTTCGACTGGCTAACTTATCGCCTTTCGGTTTTTGGGAAGTAGCAGAAGCTGAATCGAAAAACTTGGCATATTCTTTGTTTTTGCCATTCATTTCCATGTATCCAGCAGTGATGAGAGCTATCAAATTAAAGATGGACATGGCTGTGACCAACAAGGAAGATGGTGATGGAAATAAGAAGAAGAAGATGGCCATTTTTACTATCTCTCTTTTCTTGGTTTGATATGGTGTTTTTCTTTTTGAAACGTTTATAAATAGGGAATATATACACCTTCATCGCCTATTAACTTTTTATTCTTTAATGTTGTAACCATTATTATATTTCTATATATGTATAATTAGTATTAATTAATTTTACGATTTTATATAATTAATTTTATGTTACTCGCAAATATTTTGGGATGAATAAAATACTATATATAATATTTTTTATTATTATTATTATGGTCATTCTCCAATAGTCCAATTGTCATTGGTAGCTAGATTGATTTATTATTTATAATATCATATTAAATGTTAGTAAACTGTTTTTAATGTTAATATGATTTATATGTAAATTATATATAGCATAAGAATGAAAACAGAAAAATTAACATTCCATTAAAAATTAAATAAATGTTACATTAAATTAGAGAAAACAGTTTTAGTGTAATTTGTATAGTTTAAACTTTAACCTACTTTTTTTACAAATTGTTTAAATATTTTACTTATAAAGAAGAATTTGGCAAGTATTTTCAGCTTTAAAACAATATCGTATTAATTTTTAAATACTGCCGACTCCAAACACTTTGTTTTGATATTTATAATCACACATTAAGTGTGATTAAAAGAAGGAGTAAACTCTAATTTTGGTCCATGTGATTTATTAAAATCTTTGAGAGTGGGACCTATGGTTTAATAACTCTAGATATCATTCTCGTGGTTTATGTTTTGCTTTATAAATGGTCCTCTATCGTTAATTTCATTAATTTTCTCTATTGATGGTAGGGGTATATTTGTCCAATTAGATTTTCCATAACTATTCTTAGAAGATTAAATAATATAATATATTATAAACTAATTAATTATGTAATATATGTTTTTTAGTTTGATATTTTCAAATATATTTATTTTAATTATTGTTTATCGATTTTATTTTATTATTTTAATTCTTGTCAACTTATTATTGCATTTTAGTACATCATTAATTTTCTTCAATTTTAAAAAAATAATTGCTAATAATATCTTATAAAAACTTATTTTTGTATATCTTCTTTTTATTTAGATGATATAGTTTTTGTATTATTTTCATTTACATCTAGTTGTTAGTTTAATTTTCAAATAGAAATTTTAATGAAGTATATATATACAAAATAAGTTTTATGAAAATATTTTAACAATTAGTTTCTAAAAAAACAAGAAAACTAATAATGTATTAAAGTTCAATAATAACTAATAATGTGATAAAATTAAAAATAGTGAAATAAAGTCAGATAAATAATAATTAAAATTAATTTGTTTGAAAATATCAAACTAAAAAACAAATAACTTACATAATTATATAAATTATTATGTATACATTGTATTTAAACAGTATATATTTTGAATTTTATCTAGTAGTCATTTTATCAAATATAAATTGTAATGAAGGTATACAAAAATAAGTTTTAAATATTTCGGTTATTTAAAAAAATTAAGAGAACCAATAGTGCACTAAAATGCAATAATCAGGTGGCGAGAATTACAATAGTGAAATAAAACCACTACATAAAAAAACATAATAACTAAAATGAATGTTTTTTAAAATATCAAACTAAAAAAATAACTTACACAATTAATTAGTTTATACTATATTATATTATTTAATCTCTTAAGAATAATTAAGGAAAATCTAATTGGACAAATATACCCCAACCATCAATAGAGAAAATTACTTAATTTAATGATCGGGGACCATTTTCAAAGCAAAACATAAGCCATAAAAACGATTTCTAGAGTTATCAAAACATAGGTCTTGATTTTTAATAATTTTAAAAATTTCACAATCATATTTCATGTTATTCTCATTTAAAGGTGAGATGTGATGAAACTAACAAATGTAAATATTGTTAAATGGGTTTTTATATTAAAAAGAGATAAACAACGGTGTAAGAGCATCTTCAAAGATTTCTTATTTTACAAAAATAAATATTTTAAAGTTTTTTGGTTATTTTTTTTTTCAACTTTCCATAACTTCTTGAAAAATCTCTAAACTGAAAAAAATATAGAGATTGGAAATAGAATTCTCAATAAATTTGGAGAAATCTCCATAAATTTTATACGTAGGAAGACAAAACATGTTTTCTTTATATATATAATCAAATATTTTAATAACATAAATTGATGTTAAAATATCTGAAATAAAGAAACCTTAGAGTTAAATAACGTATTTTTTTTATTTTTTTTATTTTTTGGAAATTTTAGGTTTTACTTAATTTCTGTATATTAGGAAATTATAAAAAACCAATAGACGCATAGCTATTGGTAGAGTAGTATTAATTGGCATATAAATTTTGTGTGCTTGCACCCAATTTTGAAGAACAACTACTATAAGTTTGGCACATTTTTTTTAATAAGGTTTATCCGGGTTTGCCCAGTCTATATCCTTGGTAATTTTTATCGAGAGCTAAAATATATGATAGGATTAATATTTTTACCCTTTTTGAACCCACTTTGTTGTTATTATACCACCAATTTAAAAGCATTTTTCGTTATAATACTACTTTCGTTTATATTTTGTACAATTATAATTTGATTCACGAAACTGATGTGTATTCCGCACTTTTGCAGCATAAAAATCATGGATCATCGGGATATCGTTTTTTTTGGTGTCGGGCTTTCTCCACTAATGGGCTGCCACTGCTGGACTTCTGCTGATTGGGCCGGCTGCTGTTGGGCCGAGAGGCCGGTTGATGGATGGGCCGAATGGAGGAAGAAAGAGGAAGCCCAATGCAAGTGTTGATTATTTTTGTTGGCCCATGATCCATGATCTTTTAGTATATATATATGTGTAATGCATGGAAGAAAAAACACACTTTCTAATTCTCCATGCTAGCTTTTGTAGTTTAATACTCTAAACACTCATTAGTAGGTGATCTTTAGTTGGTACCCCATACTCTCAACGCTCGGGTTTCCTCAAGGTGAGGCCGAGTATAGTTCTTTTGGTACTTGGTGGATTAGCTTTCGGATCCTTGTGAAGTTTGCGGATTTTCCGAAAGCATCACCAAGTATTTTGGATAGTTCTTGGCATTTTAATCTACGTACTCTTTCAGTTACATCCTTGTCTTCTCTCATAAATCTAAGTTCATATAGATATATATATATAGGTATCCACTCATATGTTTTCATTACGAATCTATAAATCACTTGTTAATCACGTCTTATTTCGTTACTAAATTATTATAAGTTACAATAGGCTTTAAACCAAGTATTCACATTAGTTAGTGGTTACCCTTAAGTTTCCCTTAATTTCTGCTTTCGTTCTAACTGGTCACTTCCAGTAACCGTATGTTATCACTTATTTTAAACTGGTCATTTTTCCAGTATATTATTATAATAACTGTTTTAATATTCACTGGTCACTTCCAGTAACTGCACCTTATCAACTGTTTTAATTATTGCATTTTATAATTACTCTTGTGATACTAACGTTCTCTTGTTCAAATAATTTTTAGCTAAAAAAAAAATAGTCGAAAAAACACACCCAAGCATGACAGGCTAATTTCATAGCTTGGGGTGTAAGGTTCACAGTAGAATTTTAATATGGTAAAATGGAAAAAGGAATCTCGTATATAAAACTAAAATCTTTGTCACCTTAAGTTTAATGCCTCATTAAAGAAGGTCTTTGGATTGTTACCGGTTACGTGGATATATGAAAATGCGGTATCTTTTCAGAAGTTACTAAAATGTTATTTTGGGGATATATGAGTGGGTGACAACACTCGTTGATATTATTTCACGTCTTTAGCATTTCATTAAAGAATATATCCAAAAATTTACTAGTAATAATCCAAGGGCATGAAAATGCGTTAGTTTCTTAAGGAACTACAACTGGTATTATTCCCAAAGTTGGTATCAGATATAGTATCCCATTAAAGATTATAACTTGATTATTTACTGATAAGACAATTGTATGAAAATGTGTTAATCTTTTAAGAGATTACTTAAGTGTCGATTTTTAATATATTCTGACATTTCATTAAAGACTACTTTTAAGCCTCATCAAGAAATAATCTAGTTATATGAAAATGAGTTAACTTTTCAAAAGTTACGTGGATATTAATTCTGCATGATTAAAGTTATTATACGATTTGCCATCCATTTCATCTATTTCTATTCCAACTAACAATTTTACACCCCTTGCTCCTTTTTATAATTGTTCTCTTAACGTAGCTCATAATCAACCAACCAGCCAAATACTTTTTCATCCAAACCCCATTTGAAGTTAACTTTCACAAAGACTGAATCTCGAGAGATTGTTTTCACCGCTTCCCTGTGGGATCGATATCTGGTACTTGTACCATTTTTATTACTTGTTTAGAAAAACGACAGTAATTGGAGGTTTATACTTGGACCGAAGGTTACTTGTTTTATTTCTTTTTGCACACCTGTTTTTGGCACCGCTACCGTTCAAATAATAAAATAATTAAACTCATAAAAGAACGAGAGGGGGTCCTGAAATCGGGCGAACAATATACTCCTTTTAAATTAATACTCTGTGGCCCCTGGTTGCTCACCCCCGGATTCGAACTTTGGTGGTTTTTTCCCCAACACCAAGCCTTAACCGGTAGGCTGCCCCATTGGGGTTAGTTTGGCACATTTTTAGTTAAGGGTTTTTGTAAAGCCCTCAAACATAACAATAAGGATAAACATAAGGATAGCATAAACGGCTCATAGCTTTAAGTCTCAATCTTAAACAAAATCTCAAACTTTGGTGTTTACAAGGAAAATCCTCACCAATAACACAACTGAAAGTCTAAACGAGGAAAACAATAAAATAACTAAGATCTTGACTTCGATCTCTAACTTCAACACGAATCACGCATGCTCCTTACCCTTCCTTATCACGGTCCTACTCAACCTGTCTGAAAAGTTAAAATTTTGGAAAAGAAAACAATGAGGGTTAGACACAATGTCTAGTGAGGTTCCCTCCTTAAGTTTACAACATTTAAATCGATTAAGAAATTTTTCAGATAAACATTAAAAATAAGAATCACCACGTTCAAGTATAGAGGCACACTTTAATGTCGTTAATACGACCACACTGATGGGTACACACCTCCCATATCATAAGAACCCGAAACAAATTCAGGGTTCTAGTAAACGGATCCATATATCACACTGATGCATAAGCATTTGCATATTTCAAGGTTTACATAATCATTTCAATAATCAACTCGCAAGGTATAAATCATGAAACACGAGTTACTATAGTTTTCAGAAAACCTTTTGGTGTAAAAGATCACCCACATGCGATTATTCTTGGTTTAGAAAGACTCACCTTATCCGCAACCTTCTTCTCGTCCACTTGGTCGAGCCTACGAACCGAACAATCACCTAAATATCGAATCCGTAAGGAATTAGTGACTCAAACACAACTAAACACTCTTAGGAATCCTTAAAATAACATCCTAAGTTAAATTCTAGCTTAATTGGATCAAATTGCAAAATCCAAGAAAACTCTCCAGTGGAAACGGCGGGTAAAACCGCGGCTTCCCTTACCCGCCGTTTTACCCGCGGGTTCTCCCAGACCTGCAGGTCGAAATCTGCAGTCCAGTTCAGCTTTTTAAACCAAATCAAACCCCAACTAAGCCTTCTAAAATGGCCAAAATGGTTACACACTTCTAGGAACTTGATTTAACAATGATCAAGGTAGTTTTGGGCATCAATTTCTATCTCCAAAGATATTCTCCATGCCCAATTTTTAACATCAAACACATCCATGGAGATAATAAGAAACTTAAACTCTTGCACCAACATCCCAATCCATCAAGGATTCCATAATAAACAAGATGCTCTTGTAGTTACTCACTAATAATCAAATGAAAATTACTCAAATCTACAATGATTCAACTCTAAATCCAACTTAGATAAACTTTAGGGCAAAACAAATAAGATGATGATGATGATGATGAAGGATAGTTGAAATTCATACCTTGAAGAAGATCCCCTTTTCCTTGACCTAACCACCTTCACACTCAAAAACACACACTTGTATTTTGCAAATGATTACTTCTCCCCTCTCAACATCCCTAATTTCAATGCTTATATACAAAGGCTTTTTAGCCCAACCTACACAAGCCCAACTTTTCATTAGAAAAAGCCCAAGATGGTAAATTCAATTTAATGGCTAAACTATGGGTTATTACAGTTTTAAATGAAAGCCTGCAAACTGCAAAGAAAATAGTTGTAAATTGTAATGGTTGGAAACAAAGAGGAAAGTTAGGGTTCTTCATAATAGAATTATTGAAGTAAAATAAAAAAGAAATATTCAAAGATGTAAATAAAATAACGCATGCGGTATGTTCGATATTTCTATGTTTTCTTACAACACAATAACTCCATTATATCTAGGATTTCCTAGGTAGTGTTCGATAACGCTTGCGGTATCTTCGATATGTAAATAGACTGAACTTGTATGATACATTTTGGATACTTATATAAGTTGTTTGTCTATTATTTGGTAAACATGGTAAGACAACACCAACATTTATTTATTTTTACTATTTTTGTTTTGAAATGATTTATAAAATCAAAAGACGGGTTATATTAAAATGACAATTTTAATAAGACACCTAACGAACAAAGAATTAGCTCAAGTTATAATCTTACGGTTGATGAAATAACTAGATCATTAAATTACATTTTGACAATTGATACATTAATCATTAATGAAACATTATAGCCTTATAAGTTGGAAACTTACTCCATAAAACCAAGTAAAATAACATTTAATGTTTTTAAAGAGCTTTTTGTAAAACAATAACCTAGTTATAAATAAGAAAAAGACGAAGCTACATTTGATGAGCCAAATTACAAAATTAATCTTTGTGGACAACATGATGAAGTTTCACTTTTATATTTTATGATGAAGTGGACAAAATTAATCTTAGTGGTAAAGTTGATGTGGCGCTTATGCGACAAAGTGGGCTTGTGGGTTGAGTGGGTTGCGGTACCGATAGCCTTATAGAGTTACCAATTAGCCTTTTAATTTTTACATGTGCCATGAGACGAGTGATGTTAAATAAATCCGTTTATAAATAGCGCTTAATCATCTGAAAAATCTAAAAATTATGAGATCCGTCTATAGATTTGTTTCAAATGATTTTTTATCATATAAGAATAATATTTAATGTATTGATTAACATTTATTTGTTTCACAATGTGAAACCTTTTATGTGTATTTTTTTTTGTTTTACAAACACCTAAAAACTATGCACATTGTGAACTGCGTACATGCGAAGCACATACATTAAACCTATGCTAATTAACATTCTAAATCCTGGGCTTATATGTAAAAAATCATATGAAATAACACATATGTACTAATTCTCAAAGTTATCATGATTTCATAGGTTCTCAAAAGAAGATCATTCTTATTAAATGAAATTCTATATGTTACATCAATATAGAAGTTCATTTCCATATTAATGCATGATTTATGTTGATTGTGACATAAAGAGAGCCGTATATAAACACCCCAAATCAAAATCGATTCAAATCATATGTTGAACATGTATTTTTTCTTTTATCTTGATGTATATGAAGAAGTTATTAACATTCAAGGATGCATTTAGCATAAACAATCATAAATTTATGAAACAGGGTCGGTTTGAATTGTAGGTTCACACTCCTTGAAAACATATACAAACAAAAGGAATGTTGTAGCCGCTGTGATCTAAGATTAAGATTACATTTAAGTTTCAATTTCTTCCAGATTATTGTTTAGTATGTTGTTGTGAGTCAATTGGTGTGACCAAACGGTGGCCATTGGCCTGCAACCATGGTCTACGACCACAACATTTGTATGCCTTAAATAAAGCTTAACCGCAAGTTTGCACTTTATATTAAACATACGTGCTTTATAAACAAAAAAAAGAACTAATAACAAAATATGAAGAAATCGAAGAACAAACAAAACTCTACAGTTGAATATTTTCAATGATTTCAACACGGGATATATGCTCGTAGAATGTCGTATTGGTCCTATTGGATTCGATTTGGAAAACATAATTGATTAATTGATGCTAGAAATGCTTAATTAATGTAAAATTAGCAAAATCAAGCCCAAAATTCGGGTTTGGTACTAGACCTAAGGAAATGGGTTTTTGCATTCATTAAATTAGCATCCACTTGGGCCTTGGGTACTATCTTGTTGGGCCAAGAAAATATGGGCCCAACAATTTCTGTATAGATTTGAATATTTTACTCTTTATGGAAGTCAATTTTAACATATTAATTACAATAATTCATTCGGTTAACTGAAAATGACAAAGCTAGAAAGAACTGGCCAGTAATAACAAACTAAACAAGTTTTCATTCTAAAGTAAACAACATTTATATAGCTATCATAACTTTATGATCTAAAAAGTGTACGGAAATAAAGCCTTGACATCCTTGTGAAACTTCTCCCCAAACTTGGAGCGATACCATTCCCGTGTTGCATAACTCCTTCCCATCAAGTAGAACATCGTGCCGAGTGTGAAGAAAAGCGCATACAATGTTTGAGCAATGCAAGAGACTCCTATAAACTCTATAATCTCGAAGAGATAATGTGGGCATATAACCAAATCAAACAGTCCTCCTTTCGGGATACGATACTCTCTGTCACCCTTCTTTCTTAGATTAGAAAGAATGTTGTGATGATAAAAGCTTCCAACTATTCCAATCACGAACAATGCAATTCCAACATGTTTGAGATCGATTGCAGGCTCACGAAATTCTTGAGATAAGTATTGAGCATAAATCATTGTCATGGTACTTATGAGGTAGCTTAAACCTATAGGTATGGCAGCATCCAATGCCATGGAACCGCTATATTTGTGAACAAATAACACCTGCAAACCGAAAAATCGAAGGTGATGGGTTAATGGGTTTTCGTAACATAAAGAGTTCACCATACTAGAAGTAATCGTATAAAATGACAAAATACTTTTCTTCCTTCTCTCTTCATTGACTTTTTTTTTTTTTTTGAGACATGGAGCTCCAAATGATATCAGCCTCAAGTTTTATCATGTAGGAAGTGTGTCCGTCTAGCTTTTATTGGAGGGAACATGCTATCTTGGATATTTTTGAGTCTCCTTGTTTTTATGTGAACTCTTTTCAAAAATAATCTGATGAGGTTGCAGATTTCTTACGCTAGCTTTTGTTTATCGTTTACAGGAAAATGAATAGGGTAGATAAAGATAACCAATGCCAAATTCTCACATTTTATCCCAGTCCCACAAATGAAGTTAAGACACATAAGATTTTTATATATTTTAAATTTATTTAATTCAAGTTTACATTCTTTCTTTGATGATGTAATTGGTGGATAAAAATGAAAAATTAGAATTTATTTTGTATTTATGTCATTGGTGGACAGGGTCGAGACATTAGAATTTTTTTACCATACATTTTTATCCAAATGCAAAAAATGAGTATTTATTATAACAAACTTGAGTTTACACGACATCTAAAATAAATAAGAATTTTAATAGTGTGTTTTATAGAACCTAAGTTTATAGGTCCAAACAAAAATATGTTCAATCTAAAAGTAACACAATATGTTTATAGGATGTTTTTGCTAATTTTATAGAACACTTTTAGAAATGTTCTATAAACCCATTTTTTTAGACACTTGTGTTTATATGACATATTTTCAAATAGTGTTTTACAGAATAATTAATAGGATTTTTATTTGAAAAATGTTCTAAAAAACTTGTTATGACGTTTAAAAAAACATTTTATAACCATATTATAACACTTTTAGATATGACATTTTGTTATTTGGTCCTACAAACTTAGGTCCTACAAAAACATTCTATTATGACGCTTATTTATTTTAGGTGTCCTATAAACATAATTTTGTTGTAGTGATTCAAATAAAGAGCTAGGTTATGGTGAGAAAGGCAGAATGGATCTCCGTCCTTGGATCTACAACAACCCTAATTATGAGATGCATCAGATCAATTTCCATGGAAGCAACTCATGGGAAAGCGGTGAGATTAAAAGTGATCAAGACTCCCAGATCACTTCATACGCTTCTCACTTAATTAACTCTTTTTCTCACACACTATTCTTCGTCACGTAACGAAATGGTTAACAGTTTGATCATATGAAGTTAAAGAAAGAGACGAAAGTTTGTACCTCGACGACCCTCTTGAAGAAATGAACGATGAGAACCGAAACAAGCGTTAGAATTCGCTGATCTCGATAAGGTAAAACGACATAAGCCAAAAGGCCCGCGAGAAAGGCGGGTGTATAGGCTATAAGCATACCGATTCTACTCGGCAACTTAATCTCCCGATCCTTTGAAGCCGTCACGGCATCGAAGAACTTGGAATACTGCATATGTTTGCCTTTTATCTCCATATATCCACCATTTGCGAGCGATGCACAGCTTAATATGGACATTGTGGTCACGTAGATAGAAGATGGTGGTGGAAACAAGAGCAACGAAATCACCATTAATTAATTTTTTGCGTTTAATGTCCAAATCTGAATCTCTCTTTGCAGGTTGAGTGTAAAATTGTGTGTTTTGAGCTGAAAAGGGTGTGTGTGTATGTGTGTAATGAATGGATACAAGTTTGTGCACGTGTCACAAGATTTTTAGAAGGGTAGGAAAAAAGAATGGACAAAGATTATTTGGAAGAAATGGCGAAGTACTATATATATTAGAGTAAATTACATATTTGGTTACTCTAGTTTACACCTTTTACCCATAGTGGTCCTTACATCAAAATAAATACATGAATGGTCCTTATGGTATACAATTTTGCTAGTTTTTGGTCCCTCTGACCACCATCTCATTAAATGCAATAGTTAAATAAAGAGAGGGACCATGTTTGTAAAAGGTAATTCTGTCTTTTTCAATTTTGTCTCCTATTATAATAATGTAAAACCACACAAACCACAAGGACCAAATCCATATTTATTTATAAAAAACTAAAATATTAGTTTTTAAATTAAATTAATTAATTATATTTCAACATATTTCTTTCAATAAAAACACTTACAACAATATTTAGCTTGAATTGATTATTTCACTCGGTTTTGTATAATGATCACGCATACACAACACTGTCGTTGACCAATTTTTTTCACTCAATTTTGTATACATTATTTTTATTTTCATTTTTTTATTTTGGAAAGCACATTATTGATTATTGTAAACATCGATTTCAATCATATGTGCTAAATCAGTTAACCTAACGATCAATGTATTTCATTTTCTACAAAATCTCCATGTGTGTGTTGTGTGCGTGTTTGTGTGTATATGCACGCACGTAATACATAATTTTTTGAAAGAAGCTATAATATATCAAAATTCAACTTAAAATACAATTATATATAAATACTCTCTATATATATTAATAATAATTAGTTAATTTAATAACTAAAAGAGAAGACAAAAGTGAAAAAGACAAAATTACCCTTTACAAATCTGGTCCCTCTCTTTATTTAACTATTGCATTTAATGAGGTGGTGGTCAGGAGGACCAAAAATTAGCAAAATTGTATACCATGAGGACCATTCATGTATTTATTTTGAAATAAGGACCACTGTGGGTAAAAAAGGTATAAACCATAAGGACCAAATATGTAATTTACTCTATATATTTTTTAATAGGAGGACGTCATGTGTTACAAAAGGAATTTTAAGGGTGTTTACCGTATAGTTTGGTTTGGTTTAGTTTAGGCGGATTAATAATTTAAATCACAAACTAAATCATAATGATGGTTTAGAAATTTCCAAACTGGCCGGACACTTTGGCATCAAGTAGCTAAATTGGATCATAAAAGATATCGAAACAAGTAGTATTTATTATTTGTTTTAGATTAGTCCCAAATACGACACTTGCAGTTAATGGCAAGTTAACTTTTTTGTTAACTTTTAGTTAATTATTTTTGGTTATTTATTTAGGAGAAACCGAAATTGGTAGTTTAGTTATTTATGGACCATTGTACCTTTTCATAAGGAGTTGTAGTTTTTCTTTTTCATGAAATGTTATTTACACATCCTTACTAAGAATTATTTACACATCTTTGGAGTTTTACTATATATATATATATATATATATATATAGTTTATGCCTTCATCTTTTTGATCCGTTTTTCTATCTTCTTTATAATATCAAAACCATGATCATGGGATCGTTGCCTACGGTTTTTAAAACTCAAGGAAGTCTTGGGAGAAAATTAGCCTAGTTTCATCAACGACCTACTGGGAGTTAATCCTTAAGGATAGTGATATAATCACGCCCTTATTTTGATTAAATTGTTTATATCCTCTTACTTCTGTTCAAACAAAAAACGATTTGATCTAACCGGTTTAGGTGGTTTGGGTTTATTACGGGCTTCAATCTTAAAGAACGTATATAGTTTAGATTAATTGGATGACCATGTATAATCTTCAATCTATTTAAATACTTTCTACATCCAGAATTAATTAAGTGCGTACAATAGAAATGGTTTACAATTAGGCTATGTTATGGTTGGTTCTATGGATGAATAAATGATGGTGTTTTATAGGATGCAATAAATTAAGATAAGATTAAGGTTTTAAATAAAATAGTGGTTGAATATTATTTAATGGTAGATGACATAGGTAATTACACTAATTACTCTTTAAGGTGATGCATAATTCACCCAACCATTAGCTTTATTAAATTGTTTTAAACTCATGTTTTTTTAAAATTTAAATGGATAAATTTAAGTGGGTTCTCAAAACGGGGCCTATATTTTAACCTCAATGAGCGGCTCCTTTGTGAGAACCGCTCTAATGAGAGCATCTCCAATGGAGGTTCTTATAAGAACATCTTTTTTGCACTTTTTATTGACAACTCATTTCCATAGTTAAAAATTCATATAAAATATCACAATGGTAGTTCTTATAAGAACTTCTTTTGTGGGTTTCATATAATTTTTTAAGCTTCTAACAAATAATATTATAGATATATATTTAATTTAAAAACCAATTAGAAAAAGGAAAAACAATAATATGTCATTTCATCTCAAACAACTAGGTAAGAACCAAAGTTCTTATTTAAGAACCTAAAGGAAGTTGGGTTCTTATAAAAAGTTAAGAACTCTCCACAATGGTAGTTCTTACAAGTCACTACACTTTTTACTTGTAAGAACCTTGCATTGGAGATGCTCTGAGGTGGCAAAACCATTTGCACTCAACGGAAGGGACCGATTTTTCAACATGATGAGATAACAATGGATGATGCATTGCAAATGCTTTAAGGGACTGAATCTATAGTTTACTTTTTTTATTATAAAATAAACAACCATAATCGTTGATGTGACACTATAAGATAGAATATTCTCAATTCTTGAATTGTTTTTTTTTTATCTCGAATACAAAGGGGGAGATTGTTAGACCCAAATATTATTGTATTCAAGATCACAAGTGAGGAGACAATTGTTGGGCTTTATTTAATTAATTTGTAATCAGTTTGGGCTTCTTTATTGTATTTGAGCTTTTAGTAGATTGGGTATAAATACCTTAGATTAGGGTTAATGGTCATTGTGTGAGGTTGAGCCGTATACGAGAGATATCTTTGTAATACCTTGATCATTCAATAAATCATTCGATTACTTTGATGATTGCATTCATTGTTCGATTACTCACTGATTTGGGTTTCATGAATTATATTGTTATTTGGTTATCACGCATCAATGTATAAATGAGATTGTAAGTAAGGTGGTAAGTATGTAAAAGTAAAATAAGATGTCTTACAAGTTATAACAAGGGTATGTAGCAATTCATGGGTTGTTTTTTGACCGTCCTATTTTTACAATAAATTTTTAATAATAGTTGACTGTTGGTTGATAAAACTTGGTAGTAGTGTTGGTATTTTTTTTTTTTAAGAACTGTATCATACCCAACTTTACTTTTCTTTAACTTAAAAAAGAAAGAATATTACGAAACAAAAAGATATAAAAGCAACATTAAGAAGAAAAACGGAAGACGAAACCACGACCCTAAGAGGATAAAAAATGACTGGTTGAAAACAAATTGCATTTCATAACAAAGAGGTTAACCAAATGGATACAAAATAACAGTCCACATCCTCAACAAACAATTGCCATGTTAGAATTTAATTGATCACCAACATGAAACTATATAAATAAACAAAACATCTTGTAAGGATAAGAATTATAAGAATGAATTTCGACCTTGGATCACTTTTAATTTATGTTAATTTAATATTACATATTAAATTCTAAAATAATTCATAAATTAGTTTAGAAGGGTAAAGTAAGGTTGATCCAATCACTCGTCAAAAATTAAATAGAATTACGGAATTGAAAGAGCGCAAGGCCCACTCACTCACCAAACCCATATAACATGGTTATTAAATTAAAGCCCATGGGTTGTTTGGTTTTACCAAAAGGTAGATTTAGTTATGGAAATCTGTTTTAAAAACGTTTTTAGAAAATGGAGTTAGAGTTTTTATTTTATTAGTTTTTCAAATTTATGTAGAATTTATAAAATAGAAAATTTTATTTTCTTGAAAAAACTTAATGAACCAAATGTGTTTTTTAAATTTTCATTATGCTTAGAAACTGAAAAAATTTCCACAATCAAACTCGTCATAAGATTCCAACAAGCTACCTTAATAACTAATATATGTTCCAAAAAATTGGTAAGGTTCCAACAAGTTACCCAAATAACTAATCTATAGTTTAAATCACATTTATATTAAAATACTAGTTGTTAAGAAAAATAAGAAAATATCAAAAATAAGTGTTGAGTAGTTACTAAACGTTTATTAAGTAAGCGCTTATCAAATATCATTTAGTTTATCGATAAGTAGGGCTGTAGACGAACCGAACGTTCGGTGAACCGTTCGTGAACCGTTCGGCGGGAACTTCGTTTATGTTCGTTTATTTAATAAACGAACGAACATGAACAAGTTGTTTCGTTCGTTTAGTTAAACGAACGAACATGAACAAATGCACCGTTCGTTCATTTACGTTCGTGAACGTTCGTTCATTTACGTTCGTTTATGTCGTTCGTTTTCGTTCGTTTGTAATAAAACATTAAATACTTATTTATCTAAGCTATATATTTTTAAAACTCAATTTAGTTTTAAATTTAAATTTAAATTTGAATTTGATTATTTTTTTGGTTCTATATTAAGTTTTACAAAAAATGCATCTCCTAATAGTTAATGAAATGACAAGTAAGCTTGTTCGTTTATGTTCGTTTAGTCTTGTTCGTTTACGCTTGTTCGTTTAACTTTTATGTTCGTTCGTTTATATTCGTTTAACTTTTACGTTCGTTCGTTTATGTTCGATTAGCATCCTAAACAAACGAACATGAACGAACACAAACACACCAAATACCTAAACGAACGAACACGAACACAAAAACTTTTGTTCGTTTACCATTCGTGTTCGTTCGTTTGTTGGGTTAAGTTAAACGAACGAACACGAACACAAAAACTTTTGTTCGTTTACCATTCGTGTTCGTTCGTTTGTTGGGTTAAGTTAAACGAACGAACACGAACAAGCCTCCGTTCGTGTTCGTTCGGTTCGTTTACAGCCCTATCGATAAGTATGACAAGAATTGATATTTTTTTGACAAAAGACTTTGTAGATCTTCTTAATCGTGGAAGAAAACACTTTCACACATTAGTGAGGTGTAGATTTCCCATACAAACCTCATGTCCTTTCTATAGAATCAAACCCACAATAACAGTAACACATACACACACTGAGAGATGGATGTAAATATCAAATGAAACCATAACTTAAAATTAAGTTATTACACCATAAAATATCAAAGAAAAACAAACATCCTCAAACTAGATCATCACTCATCATGAAATGAAACATAAAAAAGAACAACATAACTCCCAAAAAAACAGACTGTTTGGACCCTGGTTGTAGATGTAGAGTATCTCTTTAAACACACTCAAATTGCTACACCTGATTACTGTTTAATTTTAGAATCTAAAGCCAAAATGGTGCTCAGGTTCATGGGATTCATATACTCACTTGATCCGACCATAATACTATCTACGATAAGTTTGTTCGCCTTTTCCGTTGGATGAAATGCGTCCCAAAAAACGTACTGATCCCTGTTTCGGCATAAGTTCGACATCGGGGTACATAATCCAATCCCGTTGTATGGCCCTTGTCCGCAGCATGCCGTTTTCGCATTAACGAATCCTATACACAAATAATTAAACCGGAAACCGTTATTTGCATAGAACTGAAATAAAATAGTTGCTGTCCTAATTAGTTGGTGTCCTAATTTTGTGTTTATGTAAATAACTCACCATAATCTGATGGATTAGTCATGAAATCGTTGTGCATCTGCTTTGTGTTTACACCGATAAACACGTGACTACCGAGTTCATTATTGAGACCGGCAAGCATATCGTCTAACTGCGGGTTGAACAGAGCTGAAGCCCTTTGAAGCTCGGGTGCACATTCGCCGTTTCTGCTATGTTGAGCCAGTTCGGCCGGCACACATCCTAACGGACCCGTTCCGGTCACGAGCACCCTGCGAGCTCCCAAGTCGTACAAACTCTGCATTCACGTCGATGAAAATATGGTAAGAAATATTACGGCAAATATGAAATAAAACGTCATATTAGTTTTTATATGAAGTTCTTTTAAAAATGTGCTTAGGATACTTTTAAAAAGAGTCCTAAATTTTGTTAGAAAACCCAAATGACAATTGTGTTGTCACTTATTGCAACACATTTAAATACGATGCCAATTAGACCACTATAAAGTTTTATAGAACAACATATTAGAAAAGTTATTTGTGGTCTTGTAAAGCTGATTTTGTTGTAGTGCGCGTGACACTGTGACTAAAGAGTAATTCGAATTAGTACCATTAAAATCTTTCTGTATTCGGAGATGAGGAAAGGAACGTAATCCTGAAGATTGAATTGACGAGATCGTGCAGATAACGGGACTAGGTAATAATTGTTAACGAAGTCATTACCGCCAAGCGTAATAAGGACGAGGGCGTTGTTTACGAGCTGTTTCGTGGCTTCGACTCCTATAAGTGCGCTGACTCGTTGCTGGTATTGTCTGAAATACGCAAGTTGCATCGGTGCCCGAACTATGTTCACCTGAATACCACATTTTTACCCCAAAAATTAGCCGAAATACGCGATATCAACCATCAATACAAAATGGAAGAATTCGAAATTACAAATTGGATTCCGGTATCATTCAGTATCCCGATCCCCGCTGACGCGAAGTTGGCCCCGACTAGAAGCCTTTGTCCGTGGAGATCCGGGCCCAAGTACGGCAACGTTGGCTCGGACCCGATGCGCTGACCTGTGGTCAAACTTAATAATTAGCGATCAAGTAAACTTAACATCTAGAATTAATTAACGAGTAAATGTAATTAATGGTCAATCAAGACCGAAGAAATTACGCAACTGATAAGGTCGGGAATGTTGTAGCCATTGGAGAAACGGCCAGTGGCACGATGGGAGGGGTGATCGATGCCGTAAGGAGGTGCGTCGGCCCGTGCAGAAGTGACCAAGTAGTTGTTGTTGCCGCTGTCGACCAACGAGTCCCCGAACACGAAAAACGCAGGAGGTGCGGACTCGGCGACCAATGCCGACGCTAAGAATACGGATGTGGCGAAAAGGAGCAGGAGACTTTTAGAGACAGCCATGAGTGCTGTATGAAAATTTGTTAGACAGAAGAAGAGTGTTGGTTGTGGGTGGTTTTTTGGAGGAAACAGATGATGGGGTTTTATAGGATGTATGAATTAAGCTAAAGATTAAGGTGGCAAATGAAATAGTGGTTGAATGTTATTTAATGGCTGGCTAGGGTGGCAGAGGTAATTATATTAATTACTCTTTAAGATGGTGAATAATTCAGCCATCGAGAGTTACTTTTTAATTCAGCCACCGCAAATGCAGTTTGCCCAAGTTCTATATGAAGTAAAATTCGACAGTTATATTTATATATATGTATGTGTAATATTTAATATAATGTACGTATATATCTCCATTCGTTCTTTCTTATTACTTCTTATATATATGCTTCAACTTATTGCTCTTATAAAAGGACACTGCTGTTTCAAGCTGCATCTTAATTCTCAATGTCAGCTAAAGTTTTTCTTTTTTTAATATATATTAATTGAATTAAAATAATTGTTTATCAATTAAATTGACAATTTTTGGAAGCAAAACTTTTAGAAGAAACATCACACTGTTATGCAAAGATGGAAGGTGCTAGCTAAGTCAAAGATATAAATATTTTGAAGTTTCCCTCCAATAATACATAGTTAAATAATTAAAAATAATTCACATATTTTCTGTTTTATTTTCACTTTTTTTTTGGAAGGATGTGTACTTCAACCAAGCTTAATGATCTTTTGAAACTAGTTCCATGAAACCCTCTTTACTTATTGTTGTCTAACTATGATTATGGTGTTAGAAGATTGAACGAGAATAACATGTACTTTCGGGTTTTGAATTGGGATTTGAGGACAATTGTAGTATCGTCCTCAACCTTATGTTTTTTCTTGTTTATCAATTACATGAAGTCATTTTACCATTTCGCTAAGAATTTTTTTTAATAAAATTAGTAATTTCATATATTAAACACATGCAACAAATGTGTATTCAAATTATTAATTATTGAGGATGAAAAAATGAAGATCTTAAAGAGACAATATTTTTATTTCATAAGGAAGGATTGGGAGTAATTCTCTATTATTTGCAAGAAAAGTAAAGATGGTCATGACCCATTTATATGGAGTGACTCATTATTTCGTACCTGGAAACCTTCACATGCCACAACTAGGGACCAATTGGACCTTCAACGCTCCAACCTTCCTTTCAACCCAAATTAATATGCCATATATAATTTATTGGTTTTTCTTAGACCATCGACAGTGGTCTTGATGCTTGCCAGTGGTACCAGTTGTCACATCAGCGCCACATCAGTTTTTCACTATCTTACAAAAACCTTATCAATCCTTACCAATTCAACTACACCCATATCAATCTAAATAATTTATTTTAAAAAAAAAGAAAAAGAAAAGAAAGACAGAGAAAGAAGAGAGAGATAGAGATAAAGGAGAGAGAGGGTGGGGGTGGGGGTGGGGTAGTCTAATGCATCGGTACCCCCATGCCGTTTTCCAACCTTGACAATCAACCTCGGTGGTGTTGCCCACCCTTGCAGATCGGTACCAATGACATACCGAAGCCCCTTGACACTCCATTGCGGATGGTCTTGTGATAACATAACTTTTTATTATACAAATTTAAGGATGAAGTCAGAACATTTTTCAATATAATTAAGTTTTTGGTTGATTTTGAAATATTTTTAATGTTTTTTGTTGATTTTAAGAGAATTTTTTGGTTGATTTCGAGATAATTTTTCGGTTTTTTAGTTAATTTCGTGATAATTATTTAATTTCGTTTGACCAGATTGTGTGTATCTCGACTAATCCAATGTATCCACGAAAATTCCGAGTGGCCTTGGCGGGATTCAAGCTTTACTTTGGGAAGGAGCCCTAAGTAAAGACCAAAACCTTTTGCCATTGAGCTAGTCATTGTAATTACGATGCACTATTATAACACTTGCCTTTCTTAAAAAAATATCCAAGTTTGTCATACCTGTATCAAAATAAGCAATCCGCTTCCGTCAAGCCTATGTATAATATGGTTGAGTTCTCGCAAGAAGGAATTATGGTTAGATAGATAAGAAGGAATCTCCATCATTAGATCAATTCCAATTAAAGATTAACAGTGGGAAGTGGCAAGGGATCGGCATGGGGATGTTGTCGATCGGCAAGCCCAGCAAGACCGTCGTGGTTGATTGGCAAATAGCAAGCACCAAAATCAGTACCCCCATGCCGACTTGTTAGACCACCCCACCCACCCTCTCTCTCCTTTCTCTCTATCTCTCTCTTCTCTTTTTTTTTTTATTAGTTATTTAGATTGGTATGAGTATGGTTGAATTGGTTAGAATTGGTAAGGTTTTGATAAAATAGTGGAAAGCTGATGTGGCCATTGGCAACACCATCTACCACTGTGGATGGTCTAAGAAATCAAAGACGCACGAGATCTATTAAGGGGATGAGATTAAAAGTGATCAGGGTCTACATTCTTTATTGCCTTTCTCATGACCTTTCTCATCTCTATAATTAATATCCCTATTTTACCGTAAAAGAACACAGATCCTTTTTTTCCGGATTAATTATCAATATATGTACTTCAAGAAAACGAGGGAAATTTGAGAGATTGTTTTGTAAAGCAAATATATAGTAAAAATAATAAACAAATAAAAAGGAATTTATAAAAACTAAAAATAAAAATAGGTGTGGGTATGACACCGGACATTATTATATGAAATCATTAAAACTTACAAGCTAAAAGAAGGAAATTATATGATACATATATAACAATAATAATCAATAAATTAACATAATGGAGAGATTAGTTTTATTGAAATAAAGTAACTAATTCTGAGAATCCAAGGCTAAAATGGTGCTGAGATTCATGGGGTTCATGTAGTCGGATGAGCCAGTCATCATCTGTTGAACGATTATTTTGTTGGCTTTTTCCGATGGATGGAAAGGATCCCAAAATGCATATAATTCTCTATTGGGGCACAAGTTTGACATCCTGGTGCATAGACCAAGTCCATTATATGGTCCTTGCCCACAACATGCAATCTTTGCTGACACGAATCCTGCACAAATTTAAACCATACACCATCAAACAAACTGGTTTATATGGTTTCTAACTTCTCTCTCTCTCTCTCTCTCTCTCTCTCTCTCTCTCTCTCTCTCTCTCTATATATATATATATATATATATAGAGGAAAGTTCAATTGTGAACCACTTTTTGATTGTGAACGTGAGGACAACCGAGAGCGCGACACGTGGCGGATGATTAGGCGCCACGTGGGCTGTGAGTGTGGTCCCCCCTTTTAATTCAATGCCCTCCCCATGAATCGCGCCTAGTCATCCGCCGTGGACATGACATGGCGCCTAGTCATCCGCCACGTGTCGCGCTCTCGGTTGTCCTCACGTTCACAACCAAAAAGTGGTTCACATTTGAACCCACCCCTATATATATATATATATATATGATATATGGGGTGGGTTCAAATGAGAACCACTTTTTGGTTGTGAACGTAAGGACAACTAAGAGCGCGACACGTGGCGGATGACTAGGCGACACGTCAGATCCACGACGAATGAGTAGGCGCGATTCATGGGAGGGCATTGAATTAAAGGGGGGGACCACATTCAAACCCGCCACGTGTCGCGCTCTCGGCTGTCCTCACGTTCACAACCAAAAAGTGGTTCACATTTGAACTTTCCTACACACATACCAAATTTCGGCTGCGAACTCAATTGTGAACGTGTGGACGGCTGAGAGCACACCACGTGACACATTCAGTTTGAATATGCCACGTGGTCCGCTATCAGTTGTCCTCACATTCAGAATGAAAAATGAGTTCTCATTTGAACTTGACTCTATATATATATATAGGAGTAGGTTCAAATAAGAACCCAACCAATTTGCAAGAACAAAGGAACTAACCACAATCACATATAATGTGGGTCCATGTAGGTCCAACTTATTAAAAAATCATATATGATTAAGGTGGATCCTACCACTAAATGATATATGATTTTTTAAAATGTAGAACCCACATGGGCCCACATCAATGTGTGGCTCAAAATGAGTTCTTTTGTTCTTGCAAATAGGGTTGAGAGGAGGAGGTTTAAGAGAAACCTCAAAAAAATGGAAAACCGAGAAACACCCTCGTAACCCCCATATCTGGACCGTATGCACTTGTGCACACTAGTAATTTTAGTTCATTTTGGGTTTTTTATGCACCTATGCATATGCACATGTGCATGTATATCACAAAATTACCCGTATGCACAAGTGCATACGATCCAGATGGAGGCCTACGAAGGAGTTTCTCGATTTTCCGTTCATTTGAGGTTTCCTTTTTACCCGACCTATACATATATATCAAAGAAAGAAGTGGGGTTGTTTGTATATATATACCAAAGGCTCCTGGATCGCTGATAAAGTCAGAGTGCATCTTCTTGGAGTTTACACTGATAAAAACATGACTGCCGATTTTTTTATTCAGATTACTCAGCATTTGGTTAAGTTGTGGGTTAAATAACTCTGCAGCCTGTTGAAGTTCTGGTGCACATTCACCGTTTTGGCTACGCTGGGCTAGTTCTGCTGGCACACACCCTAAAGGACCAGTTCCTGTTACAAGAACCCTCCGAGCTCCCAATTTGTACAGTTTCTGCATTTAATATATCCATCATTAACACTACTTCTTTAATCAAAGTTTATGGTTTGAATTTTGATTAATTAAATCTATACAATATATGGTTTGTACCATTAAGATCTTTTGGTACTCGGATATGAGTAAACGGACGTAATTCGGGAGAGCATATTGTCGAGATCGGGCTGAGTAGGGAATTAAGTAGTAGTTATTGACAAAATCATTGCCACCAAGCGTCATGAGGACAAGCGCGTTGTTTACAAGTTTTTGGGCTTGTTTCGCTCCTATGAGTGCGCTTACTCGTTGTTGGTACTGCCTAAAGTATTCTAACTGCAACGGTATCCGAATTATATTCACCTGAAAAACACACAAATAGTCAATTTTGAAAGAACTTAATGTCAACCTCTTTTTGACATGAGTCTATCTGATTATGAAGGAAAGAACTTGTATCAGTATCTCAGTTTCAATTCAAACATGGTTTGATTCAGACTCGATGTTCCAAGAAATATTTACTATTGGAAAAGAGGGACAAGCGGAGTATTTGGTATTCCATCATTTTATAAAGTTTCGCGAAAAGATAGAAAATGTGTGTGTGTGTATGTGTTAGACAGAATTATACGAATTGGACTCCCGTGTCATTAAGTATTCCAATCCCCGCAGAAGCAAAGTTAGCGCCAACGAGTAGTCGTTGTCCTGTGAGCTCTGGACTCAAATACGGCAATGTGGGGTCCGCCCCTAGACGCTGACCTAACATAATTATACGTATTATAAATGAGTTAGGAATAGATAATATAAATGAATATATGCATTAGTATGTAAAAAAGTATATTTAGGAAGTACTGATTAGGTCAGGCATATTGAGGCCATTGGAGAAGCGGCCCGTTGGCCTATGCGTAGGGTAATCAATGCCGTAAGGAGGCGAGTCGGCCCGAGCGGTTGTAACCAAGTAGTTATTATTTCCATTGTCGACGAGCGAGTCTCCAAACACGAAAAAGGCACGAGCTTCGGCCCTAGGACAAACTATTCCCAGTACAAATATTAATAGCGTCACTAAACAAAGGCCATAAAATGAAGAGGTGGTAGCCATGAATTATTTTGTTGCACTTATTATTTTGCAACAAATTTTGTAGCACTTATTACTATATAGCACTGTATATCATGATATATAATTTGATGGAAAAATAGGTGACGACTTTGGTTTATATAAGGATCCTTTTAGAATTTTATATTAGAAAATTAATCCTGTAAAACTTTTTAGCTTCTTCCCTGCATGATCATGTAGCTAGAACAGTTGTAAAGAAACACCATCATCAATGATTCAGCATGAAGTACCGGTGGTTTTGGATGTATTCAATTGAATTAGTGGTTATACAGTTGCAGCTGGGAAGATGATTTTTTTTAACAATAAGCTAACACACACGTTTCAAGGTATCCGGGTATATCCAAAGGCATCAGACTAGCTAAAACCATGACCCAACTCAATTAACGGTACTCACTATGTGGCAGACACATATTGCTACATGCTTACCACGGGGTTTGAACCTGGATGGTAGAGATGGGCATCCGGCCCGAGCCCAACGAAAATCCCGGTCCGGCCAAAGCCCGGGCCTAGTTTTGGAAGTTTTGAAGGCCCGGCCCGGCCCGTTTTCAGTGGCATTTTCGTAATTTTTTTGAACTTTTGAAATATAATCGTTCCGTTTTTTGCAAATTGCTAGCCGTTTTTTGTCTTTGGATGCCATGTCATTGGTATATATAGGTAGTATGAGTTACTTTATGAAACACCAACTTCTTAAACGCAAAAAACGCTCATAATTCTCGTATCTCTCATTCTCGTAATCTCGTTTCTCTCTTGCAAAATAAATTTAATTTATAGTTTAGACTTTAAAACTATAAAATAAATCTAGTTTATACTGTATATTATCATTATTATTGAAATTATAAAATAAACTTAGTTTTATAAGTTAGAAAAAAAGAAAAAAAAAGTTGTTACATAGTGGTGAACCCGAGTTCGAACCCTGGGGGACGCATTCTGGATACGGGGGCTTCGACCCCGGGCTGCATGCTTTCGCAGTCGGGCTTCGGCCCAAAATTGCCGAGGATTAGTCTGGGCCCAATGTGGTCTGGGATACCTCTTCCAAAAAAAATAATAAAATAAAATAAAATAAAATAAAGTTGTTCCTTCAAGGCCCGGGCTTCAAAGCCTAGGCTTTTTCTACCTATAACAGGCCCGACCCGAGCCCGGTCAAACAAAGGCTCGAAAAACCCGGTCAAAGCCCGGCCTGGCTCGATTTTTGCCCATCTCTACTGGATAGTCAGGGATATCATCCACTGACGCTTTAGGATGCTACCTTACCATTACGCTAACTAATTTATATACTTTTTTTAGAAGAATATATAGATGGTACAAAATGAATGTATACAGAGGATTTTACTGTCCTTGTTATTAAAAGAAAAAATATTAGATTATTAAAGGGTGGGAGGAATTTATTTGACAGCGGAGGATGTTAAAGTATGCATGTGATGAACATGAAGGCTGTGAAAAGCGGTTAATAAGTAGAGCTATAGCAATAAATACGTATAATATTGAATAGTGTACGATTCATGAGAAATAACAAAAAAAGTGATGGTAATTACTTTATACAATGGTAGAAATATCTCGTGAAACTAGTGGACCTCATGGAAGTTATCATTTACTCCATCAACAATGGGGAAACAGTTAATTGGTCCAACTGTACCTAGGTTATATCAATAGAGTAATTCGGTTATTTCAGGAAGTCAAAAATACTTCAAACCTTGTAAAAACTGTGAAATGCACGATAACTTTTATTCAATGTACGTATAGTCTATCAGGTGTTGTGGTAGAGTGGATAAGGTTTTGGGGTTTATAACGCCTTATCCAGGTTCGAATTCCTCCATACGCAACATGTAGACATTTACAAAGAGGCATGTTTTAGCTCTGATC
Organism: Centaurea solstitialis; assembly: GCA_030169165.1. Lineage (NCBI taxonomy): Eukaryota > Viridiplantae > Streptophyta > Magnoliopsida > Asterales > Asteraceae > Centaurea > Centaurea solstitialis. The sequence goes on from CM058046.1 coordinate 9,282,569, forward strand.
TTGCCAAGGATTAGTCGGGCTATAGGCTCAGACATTCTTCTAAAAAAAATTATAGTATATAAAAAATTATATAAGAATTGTTTTTGTGAACTTGAGTTTGTTAAAAGGAAGGTAACTTTGGCTATGTTTGGCAAACTAGCTGATAAGGTAACTTATGACTGATAAGGTAGCTGATGAATAAGTTACGTTTGGTAAAAACTAGCTGATAAGGTAACTTATGACTGTAAAAGAACAAAAAAAGGCATGTTTAAAAATTGATAATGTAAAAAGTAAAAGGGTATATTTGGAATAAAAAAAATAAAAAATCCCATAAGTCACTAAAACGCTAGTAAGAGTAGCGTTTCAAAAAGCTAGCTTATAAGTTAACTTATGATCCATCTAAACATGTACCTGACTTATAAACTACCTTATTTTTACCAAACAATGTATTTCTTCAAAAGTAGTTGAGAGATACTTGTTTTGAACTCAAATATTGTATTACTAGATGAATCATCATAAATGTATTCAAAGCTTATTTAATCTATGACACAGACATAATTAGCTTGTATTTAATGTATAGACTTAAAGCATCATAATAATTTTGTCCATAGTCGGCTTTTGTTTTTTATTGTTCACAGCAGTTAGTTATGGTATATATGAAATTAAAAGTATCAAAATGTAATAAAATTTGTTATACTTTATATTTAGTGTATCAATTAATTTTTTTTCTCATTTAGTGAAACAAACATCTGTCAGTTATTCATATTTAGTATCTATTTTTAATTAATAAATGGGTTTTGAGTTTAGTTATTGATAAAAATGTGTATAAAATATTTGAAGATCTAATACATTTTTTGAGAAAAAGATTCATCAATACCCTATAACAGTAATTATGGCCTATTTCATTGCATTTTGCCTTTAAAGGAAATAGGGGATATCTTAAAGTTTTATCAACATTAAGGAGGTGAATAGTTGGGGTTAGGGGTGAGCATCGGAACCGGGTACCCGCTTTTGAAACCGGAACCGCTATGGAACCGCCGGTTCCGGAACCGGAACCGGTGTGAGTGGTTCCGGTTCCGGTTCCTAAAATACGGAACCGGTCGGGACCGGTTCCGGTTCCGGTTCTCATTTTTGTGGAACCGCTAACCGCCGGGTACCCGCCGGAACCGGTTAGGCTATATATATGTATATATTTATATATTAATAAAGGTAATTTTATATATATGATTATTATGTTTAATAGACTAAATTTAAAATTATTATTTTACCTTTTACATTACGCATAAACTTACGACCACTTTTTCACTCGACTTATTTATTCTTTTTTTTCGATATTTTTATATCGTATTTAACATTTCAAGTTGTGTTTTTGTTATTTTCATTTTCAAAAATTGTCGTAATTATTTATATAGTTTTTATCGGATAAGTTTTCATCGTTTTACTATTTATTTCGTTAGGTTGAGACTATGTAATAACTAATAATTTCTTTTTTATAACCTAAATATTAAAAAAAAAACATTTAAAAAATTAGACACCGGGTACCCGGTTTCGGAACCGGAACCGGCGGTTCCGGGACCGGTTCCCAAATATGAAGAACCGGTGCAACCGGTTCCGGTTCCGGTTCCTTCATTCTAGGAACCGCCGGTTCCGGTTCCGGTTCCGGTTCCATGAATTTTGGCCGGGTACCCGGTTTTGCTCACCCCTAGTTGGGGTATATTAGTTTGGAGAGTGGGAATAGGAATTGGAATGATTACTGAGGGTGTTTGGTATGGTACAATATAATGACTCATAACTCCATAACATGTAATGAAACCATTACTAAGAAAATTGGATAGTATGAGTGTAGGAAATGGGCTACCATATCTAACAACACTTTTAACACATGAAATACTCCTCTACTCAGTAAACCACTTGATCATATTAACGATAGTCCATGGCTTCACCGCCCTATGTAATAACCATTAATTTTATTTCCCAATATTACCACACCACATCTATGCAATGACCATTCTCATTCTTCTTCTTCAATGTTCCCTAACACGAACCAAGTGTTCCTTTCAATATTTTGAAAGGGTCTTAAATGGTCTTCTCTATTCAAAGATCAATAAAAAAAATGAATTCAAGCTCGTAGTAATTCCTTAACTTCCTTGTCGGACTTTACCAATCCTTCCATTTGACATTATAGGAGTTTGGCAACCTGTAACAGCCTCATGCTCATCGTAATCTTGAGACTACCTTTAAGCAAAAGCTAGCTAGACTTTAAGAAGTTTTTATATTGTAACAGAACACATTCAACTGCACTTCGATCCCGACAAAGAGACACATGAAGGTATGAAGGTACATACATATATGAGGTGAGAAAGAAAAAAAATGTATAAAAAGATGTGTGTTATATCACTTAATAAAAAACCATAAAGTATTATATACACACAACATCCATCTACAAAATGTTATGTGTGGTTACAAACATAATTCCAATCACTTATACATCCACATCATTGTTATCACTATCCCTATTGTCTTGATCCTTGGTTCAAGTCAAGTCTTTTTAAGACATTGTGTATCCATCAAGTCTTTTCAGTATGCAGTTTGAAACTTAAGTTAGTTTTAACGAATTTAGCCACTCAAGAAGGGGGGGGGGGTGAACTATCTTGACCCTATCATTTCTCACTTTATAGCATTGCTATTTGAACGACTTTCGTTGCAACCTTCATTACTACTGTATTACAATTCATAGACAGACGCACTGATTTAATTTCTTCTAGTCAAATTTTACTATGAGATTGTTTGACCTTTTCCACGGTATGTTTAACTTAAATTATTTTCATGTAAGATAAAACGTACATAAAGTTTAAACAAAAAAGGTGCAAAGCGGAGACTCTTGCAAAAGTAGAATTTAGTATAAGGGTATATTTCGACACGCTCCATTCATAAAGGGATGTATTGTTAATACTCACAACTATAAGGGTGTACTATCAATTTCTCATTAATGTAAGGGGACTAATTGTCAATTAATCATTTGGAACACCGACCAATCTGGTTTGGAAACCTGCTCTCAATTAGGGTTTTAGGGACGATGGCGTTAGGGTTTTAGAGCTCGATGATGATGATGATGAAGCATTCATTACACTTTGTTCTTCTTAGTGCTCGTAAGTTTATTACTTCACCATTTCTCTTCAATCGTTCTTATGCTTTTGCTGCTTCATTTCATTCCAATAATCGAAATTATACAGAAATTGCTAGAATCAAAACCCTAGAAGACGCTGTTTATACGTTTAATCATATGGCCAATCGGAATCCTGTTCCCCCTATTCAAGAATTCACTAAGGTCTTAGCTTCTATGGTCAATATGAAGCATTTTGCTGCTGCTATTTCGTTAATCAAACAATTTGATTTGTTAGGTGTCAATCCCTCTTTGAAGCCCACCATTTATGTTTTCAATATTACAATTAATTGTTTCTGTCACTTGAAAAAAGTGAACTATGGATTTGCTGTGTTAGGGAAAGCCACAAAGCTTGGTTATGCGGCCGATTGTGCCACGTTTAATACACTCATTAGGGGACTCTGTTCTAACGATAAGCTTCGTCAAGCAGTCGAGTTATTCAATCGAATTGTGGAAAGCGGGTTTGAGCCTAGTGTAGTAACTTACGGAACGTTGATGAACGGTCTTTGCAAATCGAGAGATACTCGTTCTGCTATTATTTTGCTTAGGAAGATGGAAACGTCGACTTGTCCGCCTGGGATTATCCAGTACAGTACCGTTATAGATAGCCTCTGCAAGGATAAACAAATCGAAGAGGCTTTGGAGCTTTTTCTGAAATGAATAAGAAAGGTGTTTTGCCAAATGTGGTGACTTACACTTGCTTGATTCAGGGTTTGTGTGGTGTACGCTCATGGGAAGAAGCAATGGGATTGTTGAGTGAGATGCTTGCTCGAAACATCTCGCCAAATGTACACACGTTTACTGTTTTATTGGATGCACTATGTAAAGAAGGGAGGGTAATTGAGGCACAAAGTTTGCTGAAGTTGATGATCCAAAGAGGCGTGACGCCTAACACTGTGACATACAATGCACTAATGGATGGTTATTGTTTACTTGGAAAAGTGGACGTTGCTAGAAAACTGTTTGATTCAATGGTTCGCCAAGGTTGCATGCCTTCCGTTATCAGTTACAACATCTTGATCAGCGGTTACTCTGAGCATGAAAGAATAGATGCAGCCTTCGGTGTTTTTCGTGATATGTCTGAGAAAGGTATTGATCCTAATCTCGTGACATACAACAGTCTTATTGGTGGTTTGTGTCATGTCGACAGACTTGAGGAGGCACTTTTGCTTCGTGATGAAATGAAAACTCATGGTCAAGATCCGGATATCTTCACTTATAATATTATATTAGATGCCCTTTGTAAGAATAGAAAACTAGACGAGGGCCTAAGATTGTTTAACATGCTGGATGGTGATGGTCCTTCCCCTGATATTGTTACTTGCAATAGCCTCATTGATGGTATGTGTAAATCTGGGGAGACTGATTCTGCATTTGGGATCTTTTCGAGTCTCAAGGCTAGAGGCTTGCAACCTAATGTTCGTACATACAACATCATGATTGATGGATACTGTAAAAAGGGTGAGCTCGATAAAGCAAATAGTTTGTTTCTACAAATGGAAGGAAATGGTTGCCCTCCAGATGACATTACTTTTAAGATAATGCTGCAAGGGTTTCTCCGAGCAAATGAGACAACCAAGGCTACTGAGTTTCTTAGTGGATCACTTGATCACAGTTTCTCCGCAGATGCAACGACGTTGCTAAATGAGTTGTTGGTCTCCGATGGGTTCAATGATTTTTCCAACTAACCTGTTGGAAAAGTGGAGTCTTTTGGAGTCCATCTTCTACATCTATTGCTAGACGCTATATTCAGTGAGATTAAGATTTGAATGGCATTTTGAAAATGTTTATGTTGAGGATGTGAGGTTTACAAAGAACACGATTAACACTAGATTGTGCAAGAACCGTGAGGTTGATAAGGAAAAACCAAGATGAAACCTTGATGAGAGAGTTAAAACCTACATTAAAGAACTGTTGTGGTGAGCCAAAAACTTAAATCGACCCTGAAGACGTGTATATAATTTTGGAATATGAAGTCTTACAAATGCAAGGATCCCCAGAAAGGTCTGCTTAAAGATTGTGTTTGCTTACATTGTAGTGTTGTACATTGTACAAGTAGTAAGTCGGTCGGTACCCGTGCTTGAAGGCAGCAATGCAAATATGTGGTTTTTCTGGCCAAAAAGTTCTTTGAAGGCTGCAAGAGCGGCACATGGTATGCCTTTTCTTTTAGTTACGGTTTTAATTCCTTCAAGTAGATAATCCTAGAGTCCGGTTGAGGTGGATTTATCTTGAAGTTAAGGTGGTACTTCAATCTTTTTCTTTGTTTGTTTATAGATAATTTGGGTCCCACCATTTCCACCGATGGTTTTGCTCCTTGCCTTCATGAAGCTAGTTGACGCAGGTCGGTTTTCATATTTGCAGGTTTTCCAATTGGAAGGGCTTTTAGTTGTATATTATTACCATTCTTCCATTATTAACATGAGGTCAACCAATATGTTCATTGATAGATGTGGTTTGCCTCCAAATATTCATTCTAGATTCTTTGGACTGTGGTCATTTTTGTGAGAATTTAATATCGAAGATCCCTTTCGAAGTTGAACAAGGACCACCATGTAGACATACGGTTTAATAAATGTTATGTTCCAAAATCAAAAGTCCAACCTATTACCTACTTTTTGTTGGGTATCACACTTTGTTTGATTAGAACCGTCAATCCAATCTACATTTTGTTTTCATTTGGGCCCTGTCCATTTCAATCATTCATTTGAAGTTGAGTTATTCAAAGTTAATTGAATTGGATCGATTTGATTGTGAATCGATCAAGATACGCTTCACCAAGGGGCTATTTGGTGTCAACTTGCCGAAGTTAAGTCATGCATGAGTGTTTTGTACATGGTTTCATCGTTCAAGACGATTGCTTATTCACTAAGCCCGCTTTTTGGCAGCTTGATCCAGCGGACCATCTTTTTTCCTTCTGAAAAAGCGGTCTCCTGGAATCAATCCAAGTGTTTGTACATGGCTTAATCATTCAAGACGATGGCTTATTCACTAAGCCGCTTTTTGGCAGCTTGATCCAACCGACCGTTATCAAACTACAGTATGATGATGATGTTTAAGTATTATAATAAATTAATAATATGATTGGTTTTCAAATGGATTTTGTTGTGATAATATTACTAAATTGTATCGTAATTTAATATAAGAGTCTTTCTATCATTTCATATATGCACCAAAGATGGTCTAGCCTAGTGGGTGGAGGTAACAGGTGACGACTTGCTGTGGTATTTTAGCTCTTGGGCTGGTCCATAGGACCGATTTAGGGGCGAGTTCATGGGCCGGTTCATGGGCATGGGGATTAGTCGGTGCTTGTTTAGATCCGGATACTCCCGAAACGTGTGTGTGAATTATATGTCATTCAAGAAAAATGTTTATTAAGTAATTATTTTATTTTGGCATTTTATTCAACTTGGAGGGTAAAATGGACTCTCTTTTCTGTCAATCAGATACTTTATTTAATGCAATAAATGAACGATACTTCGATTAAATCAACAAAGTAAGGCCCAATATACAGATAGCTGACTATATAGTTGGCCATCCAAAAACTGGTCCACTATCAACTAGAGGCACAAAATACTTCAAAGGTAAATTGGACCTTTGATCAAAATGTTGTAGCTTTACAAACGGTATTTATTTATTTTTGAAAATATTTGATAAATTTTATTATGTATCGAGATAAATATAGTATATGAATAAAAATTGGTGCTTTGACTATCAATTAAGTATTTAAATAAGAAAAAAATATTGGAAGGTGTGGACAAACATAGACAATTTTAAGTGAGCTAGTGAGGTTTGGTTCATAAATTGTAAACTTTCCTCTACCCCATAATCCTAATTGTGCGCAAAAGCGTTTAATTTATTTAACAGATTTTTTTTAATGTCTATCAACCAAACATACGATCAAACCTGTCAACTTCCATTACCAATTTATTCAAAGTCAAATGCATTTGAAAGATTTTATTTTACCCTTTGACATTTTTATGAACAAAATGCTACATTAGTGTTTTGTAGTGGTGGTTGTTAACCATATAATTGTAAATCAAAGAAAAAGGCTCAAAGACTCAATGTAAATATATCTCAAAGGTGCGCATAATTCAATATTTCTTTGATTAAAATAATATAGATGGCATTGTATATGATTTTTAACAAGAAGTTAAGGTTAATGTGAGAAACGTAAAAAGTGATTTTCAACCGTTTGATGAGAAATGAATACATATTAGGATGAGATGCACCGAGAGAAGACTGACATACACCAAATCAATTCTCTTCTAAAGTGCAAATCAAAAGAGGGTATGAGATAAAAAGTTATCAACGTTTTAAATCCACTTATCACACTTTTTATGTTGACTTCAACTCTCACACAATACTTCAGTTGTATTCAATCACAATTATATATTAGTGAAGCTTATAAGGCTGTCCGCACCCATACCGTTGGGTGGCAGCGGCTATACCTACCGGGCTGGGAGGGTTCGAGTGGGTTGGGTGCGTGGGGGAAGGAAGCCGGCGGGTTCAACCCTTGGCGGCTTGTAGAACCCGAACAAAAGGTGAGAGGGGTGTGTGTGTGGTGTGTGTTGTGTGTGTGTGTGTTGTGTGTGAGAGGGTTGAGAGGGTTGGGTGTGAGTTGTAGAGAGTTATGGGAGGGTAAAGAGATGGTTGGGAAAAAGCTGATGTATCAGCTGATGTAGCATTAAAAAAGTGAGTGGATTGAGTGGGTTGATTGGGTTGGGTGTGGATAACCTAATTTATCTAGGTAGGTTCCTTTTTCCTAAAAGAAATATAATATACACAAAAGGTATTTGATGGATTTCACCAGAAAATCCAAATTCAAACACAATAAAATCATTCAAACAATACACATATGAATACGAATAATCCCAAATAGTCAACTAAGTTATGAGGTTTAAATATTTATTTAAACGATAATGTGAGATATCGTATTCATTGGCAATCTCACCAACCAAATTGTGAGAATTAAAGAACTAAAAAGTAAAAATAAATTGCCTATCTCCTCCTATTCAACTTACATAGTGACCAAATATATACCATAATAATTTTTTTAATTTTCAATAAATATAATCCAGTTATCACACATTTTCGTCACAACAATTTTCAATTAAATGATAAAATTTTTATAATTATATTACATTTAAAATATGTAAATCTTTAATTAATTTTTTTTACTTTCAAATTAAAAATATATATGTGTGTGATAAAACGTTCCATTTGTAGTTTTTACCAAATAATATTTTAAGTTGCATTTTGTCATTAATGAACGATAAAATAAATGAAATTTGGTTGTAATTAAAAATTATGCAGATAGATGAGATATAAATAATAATATTTGAAATTACTTTTGAAGAATGTATTGTTAAAAGTAACCTAAGAAAACCAAAAACATATTCCAAAATAGGGAGGTGAAAATGTTAAGCTCGTGCAATTAATAATATTCCATGTTTGATAAAAGATGTAGTTTAATAATAATATTTGATCAGTAACCAAATAGACAATTTGGGTTGTAATATCGCTAAAAGACAAAAAAGAAAGAAAAAACAATATATGCTAACAAAATTATTACCTAAAATAAAAGGTAAATTACGATGTCCCTTCTTTATGGTTTGTAAATAAAATTTATTTTTGTAAGTAGTTTACATTTTATAATCTATATAATGTGAGAGAATTGCATTATTTGACTTACTAATCACACAAATCAACATCAAATCCTCTTTTTACATTCTTGACACATCACACCCCTATTAAAATTTAAAAGGGTGCAAATAGCAACCCCTTATATAATTTGTAATTTATTATATCCGTTTTTAAATTAAGGAGTTGTTTGTCAAATTCTTACCACGTAAGTGCTTCTATGGTCGTAGCTTGGCCATTTGTCGTGAAAGGAAGAAAGGAGATAGATGTGGATGTCCTTCTAGTCGGCAGGGGGAAGACTCGACACTTCGAGGTACAACTAAAGCTTTAATTATTCGGATATCTCTCTGCTAGGTTATGTTTTTTTTTTGGTATTTTGGCCATCGATAATCATCATTAATGGTCTCAAAACTTCTATATATTGTCTTCTTTGTTACGGTTGTGTTACATCTCGTAATCTGGTCGGTCCTGTGTTGAACGTCTAGTGTCTTAACTTGGTCGGGATTGATAGTGGCTTTGTATTAGATTTGTGATTGGTCACGGTGTTGGATGGTGACTAGCATATGGGTCGTGCACTGGGAGCTTTATGTTTTACTGCTTGTTGGTGTACTTGAAATGTTGTGTGGTTTTTGTTTGTTAGTTTATTAATAAATATTGCCTTTAAAAAAATAAACGGCCCCTAATTCCTATATTTAGATATAAGAGACCAAAACAATAATAAACTAAAAACACTGGATCTGAAACAAAAAAAAAAGTGCAAATTGGAAAACAAAAAGTATCAACAAGATACAAGTTTTATAGATGAAAATCTTAGTTTTAAGATGAAGGATTGGAAATTGTAAGTTTTATCAAACCATAAAAATAAAAGAAAACCATAGTTTACTTTAAAATAAAACATATCACATTTGTTGATATAAATAAAAATAATTTGTTATGCATAAACCATATAATCACTTGTTGATTATCAAAATAATTTCAATATAGGCTATTTTGGTTTTCCAAACATGCCAAATCATATAATCAAATCAAAACCTAATTTTTGAAGACCAACATTCACATTAATTAATTTATTAAAAATCATATGTAGACAAGTTTTTTTCTTATTATCTAATCAATAACATCAAAAATAAAAATAAAAATAAAAATTGCAATTTGTCCCTTATTCTCATTTTGATATGTCTCTATCTATTTCCATCAATGAAAGTATTCCCCACCTATACATTTAAGGGTAAAGAGAAAAAATAATGAGTCCAAAAGCCAATTTCATTTCTTTTTATTTAAAGTTACTTTATCAAAACCAAAAAATCATATGAACCACAAACTGTAACTAAACAAAAAGAATGCAACTATCAGAACTCAATTTTTTTTTTGAAGAAAAAAATCTTAACCAAAACTACATAAAATTGATATTGAAAAAGAAATTTAAAAAAAAAAGGTCCTTAAATTGATTTGATCTTGTAACAACCCCAATCTAGTGGTCAAACTTGTAAGGTAGCACTGCAAACTAAACCTCATTAGTGGGCCCATTTCTCTCTGTGGCAATGGACCCCACTCACATGAGAAAAGTGGACAAGAATATATTTATAATATCAAATTAGTAAAAATATAAATATCACCAACCAAATCATGTGATCAATTTTGTCACAATCTAAATTATTATTTTTTTCATTTCGAAATATGATAAACTTGCAACAATTAGGATTTCTTACACTTTTTAGCGAACTAAATCGGCATACTAAAGTTCGACTTTGAACCAATTCTCATTCGAAATGAAAACGAGGATGTACCCTATTTCATAGACATCTTTATCGTGGTAGGCATTCTACAGACATGTTTGAAAAGTATGTTACAACCGAAATAAAGGAAAGAGAAATATCAGTCACGTGTTAACGTAATGAAATGTATGGTTATAATTTCTTTTGAAAACCAGGTTTACAGAAAAGGAAAGTAAGCTTATTAGCATAAAGTTAATAAGTTATGATAAATTTTTATTTTTTTTAATGTTAAAAACTAAGTAATTATATAAAAAATGGGGTAGGGTTAAAAAGGACAATTGTTGGGATGAAAAAATAAAAAAAGAGAGTACAGAAAACCTGGGCATGACTTGTTTGGAATAATTCCCCACCATTACTTCGTTTCCTCAATCATTCACACTATCAACGTTACCATCCTTTTTTTCATAACCATGCAATTTTTTAATATTATATGAAATTATTATTAAACGTACAATGATGGATTTTGAAATCAATCATAATTTTGGTACCAATTTGATTTATGACAAATTAAATTCAGTCGGTAAAAGAAGACTATTTATATGACAATTTGGTTGCATATGGTGAAATGTTTTGATTGTTACAAGTCTTTTATTGTTTGTGTAAGTATGTAAGGTTTGTATCGGATATAGGATTATACAAGCTTTGTTATATTATGTAAGGTTTAGACCATTGATTTTTTAAAAACTAAGTGACTTGTGTCATCAATTTATTTAAGTGTAATGGGATGAACTTGTTTGATCAATGTAATATCGATAAATTTCTAACAAGTAAGGGTGGTGCGAATTGCACACTTGTTCACACTTGTTCGATTTTATTTTGATTTATATTAAACTACGGTTTAGGGGCGAAGTCCCTAAAAGACGAGAGTCCGAGGGCAGCGCCCCCAGTAGCAAGGTCCAAGGGGTGATTTGGAACTTTTTTTTATCCGGGTTAACATTGCTTTAAGGAAACCGTCTTGGAATCCGGATTTATGGTTTTGAACCCGGTTTTGACCCAACTTTCTACACACGTTTTAACAGTTGGTTTTAACCGATTTTGGATAGGAATTTCGGTTGATTAAGTGGATAAGGAAGTTTTTATCCTGTTTTTGATCAATTTTTGGTATGAAAATCACATACAGAATACGAACTCTCCGTCCTTGCATACTGAACTTTACCTGATTGTTGATTTCGAATAGTACCATCGAAATACTTCAATTTGAAAGTGTTTACACGACTTTCAGTAGTAATCTGAGTAATTCGAAATCGCAATTCCCTAACAAAAATCATGAAAGTTTGTTAAATTAATGTGAAGACTGACAATTGATGTTTGTGAGGGTAAGTGTACACATGGGAAACATGAAGCGAATAAGAGTGTACTGATATAAACAGTATGGAAAATGGGATGGATAATTCCAAGATTCTGAGAAGAAAAATTAACGTTTATTTACTACACACTTATCAAAAGTTACTCAGGTAGCGTTTGGTACGCAGACAATATTGGACAGGACAAGAAAGTACTGGACATGACAAGAAAGTACTAGACATGAAGAGATGGTTAGTGGTGGTAGTGGTGGTGGCGGTGGTGGAGGTGACCAGCGCTAGTGGTGATGGAGGTGACTAACAATGGTGGTGGAGGTAGCGAATGACAGTTGTAGAGGTGGTAGACGGTGGTGGTAAGTATTCAATGATAGTTGTAGAGGTGGTGGATGAGGTTGTTGTAGTGGAAGAGGAGGTGGAGGTGGCTGATGGTGGCTACCAGTGGCGGCGACCAGGACTAGTGGTGGTAGACACTAAAACAAATATCATATTGAAGTTATTAATCAAACGAGTGTTAATTGGTAATATATTAGTTTCTGTTTCATTTTTGTCCCATGTTGTTCAACCTATTTTGGTGGAACAAAAAAACCCCTTTTTGTCTCATGATGTCCCACATTGTCCGGTTCTTGTCCCTATCCCATGTCACGCCAAACATGAGACAGTGAATTTATGTTTTGTTCCATGCTGCACCAAACGAGGGACAAAGAGTTCTGTTCGTCCTGTCCTATCATGTCCTACGTACAAACGCAGCCTCAATGAGCGTGATGCCAACAAAATAAATTATACAAGAAAATTATATGGTGAATATCCCCTTAATTTGAATTATGAGAGTTAACAAAGCAAAATGGAAGGAGTCCATCATGCATGGTTCACTCTTGATTCTGTAATAAAAAATAAAACAGATTTTTTGTTCATCTTAATGTAAAATCAATTAAAACAGACATAAGCAAGGTTAATTTGGTATCAATATTTTCATCAAAATGTTTATAAAACCAATGACTATATAAGTAATTTTTATTTTGAAAAGCGACAATTGTATTTAATACTCCCTCCATCCTAAAATTATTGTCCACTTTTGACTTTTGAAAGTCTTTATTTTTCGACTTTGACTTTAAATATTTTTGTTTGTGTTATATAATACTTGATGCAAAATATATGAATGAGTTGTGTTTTTAATGTATTTTTCATTGGTATAATTTTCATCAAGTATTGTATAATACAAACAAAAATATTTATGGTCAAAGTCAACAAAGTTAGACTTTCAAAAGTCAAAACTGGACAATAATTTTGGGACGAAGGTAGTACCAACCAATGACACTTGCAAGTTCTCTATATTGTACACATCACCTTCTTATAAAACAATTACAATTACCACCTAATACTAGGTCCAATATATATACATATTATAGTTGAGCCTTAGAGTATGGTTTTTTGAAAAGACTTTAATCTATCAACCATAATTTTGATCAATAGTTTCAAGCAAATTAAAATATACGTTTTTTTTTATGTATAACAAGTATTTAATCAATTAAAATCTACACTAAAAAATTGATTAAATATCTAAAACACATACGATAAAAAATTATTCTAATTATTATAATACACAAGCCAATGTATCCTTCTAAAAGATTTTGATCTTATTCGTGCCCTTGTCTAGGACCATGGGTATCAATACCTTCTAAACTCGCTGAACGTTGATGTCGCATCACCGTTACATTATGTTTTTTTTTATTTTTTACTCTCCTTATCCTAAAATGGAGTACCACTACCTAAACTAACCCAATTTTTTTAACATATATGTATATTTAATATAAGACAGAGAAAGGGGAAGAGAGAGGAGGAGCCCATCAGGTGTGGAGACCTGAGTGCCTCAACCACCAAGTTCGAGACCGAGCAAGATAGCATGTTTTTTTTTTTCCTTTTTTGAAACAACAAACTTTTATAACCAAAACCAAGAGATGCACCATCCAAGTACACACTCAAGATTAGCCTATCAATCGGACAAATTAAAAGAAAAACAAGAATCAAACAAGAGCTCAAAGCTAAATAAACTAACAAGGAACAATTGTTAAAAGAAATAGCTTGCGAGATACAAACTGAGATATCCTTATTGAATCATTGTTTTCGTGCATATATTGAAACATAACTTGATACAATCATTATGTGAAAGCACACATTATCATTTAACTAAAACATGCAAACGGGGTAAGGAAACCTTGTTTACTCATTGAGTATGGTATGGCTTATTTATTTCTCTAATAGGTTGGGTTGGATGGAGCTACTCAAGCATTCTCGTTCTCTCTCTTACAATAAACCTTGCATCACACAATCAAGCTAATTCATGCTCCGTCTAAACGTAACATTACATCTTCCTATTTTTGTCCAAGTGTTTTGATTTGATCTAAACAAGCTATCTACTTCATATTTCATAAGTGGTCTTTGCCCTTTTATGAAATTATTATCATAAATGGTTCCAAATTTAAAGTGTTAAATGATCCAAATATTACAACAAATGATATTGGTATTAAATTATTATCATAAATGGTTTCAAATTTAAAGTGTTAAATGATCCAAATATTACAACAATTGATATTTGTATTTGAATTTCAAAATTATGACATTTTTTAATATTGATTTAAAAAAAAAATTGGATAAACGAAATTGATAAATTTATGCTTTTTATCATTTTGATAATTTATTCTAGAATCATTAACTAAAATATTTTTGTCAAAGTATCTATTAACTTTAATATTATCTTTTAGATGAAATGAAAAAAAAAATTATGCATACACGTCTTATAAAATTAACAAAATCATATAAACTGTAACACTCTTATATTGAAAAGAGCGACTAAGTTAAAATTTTGTTCTTCAAAAAAGGTTAAAATTTTGTTAATTCATCAATAAATGAATAACCTAAAGTGCCAATGTAATGTTTAACTTCAATAAATACCAATCAAGTCTTATACAATATCTAAAACACAAACCAGTGTTACATAAATCCAATAAATGTCGCTATCTCCAAGTTGCGGAAAACATGATCTGATAGCTATATCATTTCCATGCATCGACCTAGCAGTCAACTTTTCATCTCGGTGTCAGTAGAACCATTCTCAAAAAACTTGATGCACATGTCGACAAATAAAAAAATATTAAACTTAATGCCTAATGAGTTCAAGAGTTTACATCATTTATATGAAGTAGTTAAACATGGATGGAGTTTAATACTCAAAACCATAATCATAGATAACAATCCATAGTCAAAACATCACCGAAAACATAAATAAAACTCAACACCTCAAAGGTTTCACTTGACATACGCGAGAGACCCGTTTTCATCAAGGCGACAAGTACACATAATCATGGGCGGAGCCAGGAGGGGGGCAAGATAGGCAGTTGCCCCCCTAACATTATAAATTTTATTAGTTTTCTTTTTATATATTTGAGATATTTGGGTAATTGCCCCCCTTAAAAATCAGCTTCACACGAAAATTATGATTATTGTTGACATTTTGAAAGTTTTTTTGTGTATAAAAAAATATTTTTTAGAATTAAGATTGTTGTTCAGACTTTGCCCCCCTACAAATTAATTTCTGGCTCCGCCCCTGCACATAATTGAGAACTTTAAATGTATAAGTACAAGCATGTTTTAGTTGTCGATATGTTTGTTGGTTATGGGTGCACAATAAGCGTAGGGTACCTCGAGACAGTGCATGTCTCTTGAGAGTATGGATTGAGACATGTCTTGAATATGTTTCATGCACACCTTCGTGGCCAGTGTAGTTGTCAATTCACTTGTACATGGGTGTGTTTACCTTGTTGAGTTGATCGATGAACGTGAAAGTGGGTAGAGAATTTAACCTTCCCTTGATAGCAATGGTTCTGGGGTATGGTATGAGACCGTTTTGTGTATAGAGTATAGACGATAATACCTCCTCTAAGGGGAATAGTTGAGACATGAATGTTCCTATTAAGGTACAACCTATTGAGTTTTTAATAAGGAATGATGGTTAGTTGACCAGTACTCCTGATATCAAGGGAGTCTCAATTCCTAAATTGTGGTGTCAAACATTTGGAAAAAAGCAAGAGGATTGTAATGGTATCTTAAGAGTTTCAACTCAAGATCAAGTATTAGGATTGAGTCTAGTCTCATAGCCAATAGAATGGCAAAAGAAGATTGTAGAATGTCATCAACTAGTTTATCAACTATTTTTTCAAACATAATTTAATTAATAATAATATAAAGTTAATTATCTTTATATTAAGGAAATAAATACATAAAAGATTTAATAATAAAAAATTGTTGAAATTAAAAATATTAGAAGTTTTAAAATTGAAAACTAAATAAAATTGGATTGTAAGGTTGTTTGTTTTATTTTGTCAATTAAATTATTTCTTTATTTTGAAACCTTTTTTTCCTTTGAGTTTGGGGGTGGGCCGGGCTGTGGTGTGAATTTCTTGGATAATGTGTGCGCCACCCTTCTGACTTCCCTGCCTCACGTGACACATCATGACACTTGGGGATTTTTTCGTAATTTCATCTTACTCCAACACTCTCCCAACCGCTATCTCTTTTCCTTTTATCATGTCTCCTTAATAATAATAACTTATTATATTCCAATGCCAGAAAACAATTTCGAATATTTATTTAGAAAAAGATATTTTCAGTAAATCTCTCTGTTACCACTTACCAGTTACCATCAGTCCAAAATTTATTGTTGAGCACTAGTTATGTGAAAGAAAGTTATGTGATTAGTAATATAGAGAGCTACCTTGTTACATAAAAGTAGATTTTTTTATATTGCATCTTATTTGTATATTTACATAAAGTATCTATTTATTTCATAGGAGGGTCTATTTATAATTTTTCTATAAAAATGTTGTAATTGATAAATTATTTTCATAAATAAATTTGGTTTCTTAAACTATATTTTATTTTTATAACATATTTGGTTCCTCAAACTACTTCTAGCTTTCAATTTTTGATGGAACTTTGTTTGAGAAAACGAAGTTGTCCTACGTAGGTAACCACAAGGATTGTGGCGTAGGGGGTGTGGTCATCTGCTCAGGGTTTGAATCCAGACGTATGCAACAATTGTGGTCATTGAGTTATCAAGGGCTCATGTTTTTGAGTCATAAATTGACAAGATTAGTCTAGGCATATCCTAGGATACCAAAAAAAAAAATGTCCCACACAGAAACCAAGTCAAAAAAAGATCTTGCTTAATAAAGACTAACAATTAGGCTTTAAATGAATTAAAATTTGACATGAGTTTGAGTTCGAGTGTGTATGTAACCGTGTATGTGTGTTTTGCTTTGATGACTTGTATGCTTCTTCTAACAGTCATTTATGAATTTCTCTTACCTTCTGGACCCAAATTTGACCATTAAGACATTTCAATTTGTGTATATCTTCCACTAAGGTGGATATTAATCCTACCATTCTTTCATTATTGAGATTTTCCGATAACACCGCTTCTTTCTAACGTTTCTTGGTCTCTTCGAACATGTTGAAGGTAACTACGGCCTTCATAGCTAACACCTTCGATGTCCCACTTCCTCATTGCCTACTTAAAGCATCAACCACAACATTGTCTTACCTAGGTGGCACTTTATCTCACAGGCGTGGTCCATTAGAAGTTTCATCCATCTTTGTCTCATGTTAAGTTATTGTTTATGAACAAGTGGCGAAGACTCATGTGATTGAAATATATCTGACATTTAATCCATACAAGTGGTGTCTCCAAATTTTTAAAGAGAATACCGCACAACTAGTTCAAGGTTGTGGATAGGATAACGTTTTGTGTGCTCTTTCACACTACAACTAGGGTGTGTGTCAATTGTATAAGAATGTTACAGTTATAATTAACCAATGGAATACAATAGCATCATTATAATAAATAGTGAATTATAACTCTATTAATGATATTTAATCAGCTCGTGCTAAGCCATAACATTTTCGTATATTTTTATATATTTCTTAATGATAACTTAACTATTACACATTTTAGTGTAGAGGGAGGTTCAAACAAGAACCAAACAAATTTGCAAGAATGGAGGAACCAAGGAAATCACATGTGATTTCCTACTAAAGCTCGCCCACTCGCACGACCCACTCGCCTTGTCGGGAGAGTGTACTACACTCGCCAAAGGGGAATCACATGTGATTTAGTACAAAATCACATGTGATTTTCTTGGTTCCTTCATTCTTGCAAATGTATGTGTTCTTGTATGATCCTCCCTCTTTTAGTGTATATTAGTTAACTAAAACTTATATTTTTCTATATAATTTAACTATAACCGTTTTTCCTATTAATTAGTTATAGTAAATTACTTATACTTAAACTTTTACCTTATATTGCCTAAAGTATCATGTATTTGAAGTTCTAAGACTTTTTAAATTTTCAGCTAACGAAGTATTTATTAAAATTATATTTTATTTAAACTTAGCAATTTCACAAAATAAAGTTTAAAAAAATTATTTCGTGGTAAAATCCAAACTTCAAACTTTGTTTAATGATTTTGTTAATTATCCTTAAAAAATATTTGTTATGGCAGTAAAGTCTATTGATCAACGGTATGATCCAAATCCAAAAAGTAGAAGTTTGAAAGAGGAATCATATTAGTTATAACAATGAAAAGTTGGTTTGATCGACCAAATCTATTATAAGATGAAAGTTGAGGGAGGAGAGGGTTAACGAACAAAAGTTGAGGGACACTAATGGAAACTTAGTTAGCATTAGAGAATGTTCAAGAACTTTTTTTAAAATGAAGAACAAAAAGTAAAATTCTAAAATTGTATATATCTTTAAAAGTTTCTTATTCCATAGACTTCAATATTAATTATAACATTAAAATATTTCATATATTGATAAAAATTAATTTTTTTATCTAAATTTTGTTTTAAAGGTTTTTTTTATTGGTTCTCTGAAAATCATTCTGCTACAAATTTAATAGATACGCTTGTCTTTCAAATATTTTATGTAGTTATTCACTTGATTAATATAGATTCTGGATAACAATTTAGCAATATTTTGCAAATTTTAGACAAAAAAGAGGAAGATAAAGTTCATAATGATAAGTTACAGTATTTTTTTAAAAGACATAGCAGCATCGAACCAACAAACAACTACCACGAATATACACACAAACACATACACGTACGCCTCCCCCGGTGGAATCGGACAACTCATTAATCCGCCGATGTCTTGGTCCAGCTTACGCTAGACCTAGAGCCCAATCATAGTCTTTAATTGGGCTAGGAGGGCAGCCCAATTTATGACTGAACCAACCCAATATGTTAGCAAATGAAGAATGAAATTTACTACTAATATATATAAGGAAACTAGTAACCTACTCCTAAATAATTCAATTATAAAAGAAATAAATTATGAGACCATGGGTATCGCTATCCAAATTATCATCTTTAGCGTCAGCGTCATCTAAGCATCACATCAACTTTTTTTTACCCAAATTATCCTAAAGTGGAGTACTATTACCCTAATTTTTACCCCATTTTTTACTATTATATATATAAGAGTAGGGCTGTCAAAAAATGACCCAACCCGCCAACCCAACCCGAACCCAACCCAATAGTAGCAGGTTGGGTTGAGATGTTCAACCCGTTTAAATTAATTGGGTCAACCCGCCTAACCCATTTATTTATTGGGTCTGGGTTGGGTTGAGATTTTCAACCTATTTACAACCCGAACCCAACCCATTTACAACCCAATTTTAACCCATTTACAACCTGATTTCAACCCACTAGTAACCTGCTCTCAACCCATTTCTAACCTGTTTGTAACCCATTTAACATATTATTTAATTTAATTTTATATTTTAACATAAACTTAAAATAATAAATAATAAGAAAACTAAAAGAAATGATATAACCCTAATTCCCTAAACCTAAAACACTCTCTAGTCCATTCCATTTCCTAAGGATTTCTATATCACTTTCTAGCTTATTCCTTTCCATCTTCAATTTCAAAGTTCAAACTTTGCCAGCGCCACCTCCATCGGAAGAAAATTTAATGGACAGTCGGTAGACTTCGCCTTCCCACTAGCAACTATTACCAAACATCGACCACGAAACAGTAAGTTACCAAAATCAATTTCACAATCTATATCATGGGTATAAATTTCAGATTGTTGAACGGGGTTTTGAGAAAATTTAAAGTTTAAATTAAATGGGTCAACCCAGGTTCAACCCGCTACCGACCCATCAAACCATAAACAGGTCAACCCGCTACCAACCCATCAACCCATCAGGTTGGGTTGGGTTGAAAATCTCAACCCATTTAACTAAATGGGTTGGGTTGGGTTGAGATTTTCAACCCAATTAATAAATGGGTTGAACCCGAACCCAACCCAACCCGACCTATTTACACCCCTATATAAGAGTAAGAGAGAGGAGGAAGCTGGTCGGGTGTACACACCCAGAGCCCACACTTACACGGGTACAAGGAAGGGGCGTACCGGTGTGTACACCGAACCAACCAAGCACAAAGGCAGTACGAGTGGCCTGCCTACTTTTATAGCATTGTTGTATGAACTTTTATTTATGTAAGAATTACTTTAAAGCATACACTGAACATATACAAAATAAAATATATGTCCACCTAAGTTTAAACTTGTATGCTTTTTTCAGATCATTAGAGGAAAGAGGCTTGACCGCCACACATCATCTAACTCTGTTGCTACATTCAATATGAATAACTTGATTGCTTCTCGTTAGAGAAAATGTATGTTTTGTCAATCTATACATTATTTAGATATTATTAAACGATGTTTGGTTCATTTCTTGGTTCATTTTTAATGAATGAGGATGAAAATGCAATAGAATGAGAACATGAGGGTGTTTGGGATTGTATAATTAAAGTAAGTGTTTTTTTAAGTGTTTATTTTTGTTTTCAAAAACCCAAACCATTTTAACTTTATAAAAACTTGTTACTACGTTTTCAAAAAACCGTAATCTTTTTTATCCGAACACTCAAAACAACATACAAAACGTTAATAAACAAATAAGGAGTTTAAATAAGCAATCCCAAACACCCTTGAGAATGATTGTATTGATTTTGTTTGTCTAAACCCTATATCAATAATTTTTATTAATGTTGATTTAAATAGAAACATGTGTCGTCTAACATGAGGTTGTGTTTGGTACATCAAACAGGATTCCCGTTGTCCCACGTTTGACATGATACTTGATAGAATAAGAACCCACTTTCTCACATTTGATGCCACATGAGATAAGGCCATCCGCAGCCGTACAGGTCATACAGGTTGTCACCTCAGCGCCACATTAGCTTTACCACCATCTTACCACTTCCTAAATGGGGTTTCACAAAGTTGTTATTCCAATTAAGATGTGATTTTTTTTGTCGTTTGTTTATTAACTTACGATTAAGATAGATTTGATATACCGATAAAAGTAAGATTCACAAAACATATCTATATTTATCAACTTAACATTATAAACAATATAATTACAATCCTATTTAAAGATATATGTAGATATAGCAAAATATATGATCTAGAGCAATTAGAAACAGTAACAAAGTTTATAAAAACAGCAACTAGTTTCTTGAAACCTTATTCATTGGTAATTTTTGTGGTGATTTGAAGTTAAAAAAAGAATGAGAAATTAAGCTAGAGAAAATAGCCCTAAACCCTAATTTGAAAATGTGCCACCCTCTTTCATCCTACCACCACCAGCTGTATATATAGCCAAAGATTGTGGTACACTGAGAAAAGCCTGCTGCCTTTTTGTTTTCTTTTACCTTCATCTATCCATCAATATTTTTTCTGCCATTAACCTCTGTGCTTTGAGGGGCTTCAAAGACCCCATTTGGTCTTTGCAACCAAACAACTGAAAACCCAAACCTGATAATTTAGAGTTTGAAAGCCACAAAGATTAAAAAAAAAAGGAGGGTCTCTTTGTGGAGCCCCATTTCTCATTTCTTTTTTCCCCTTTGCCATTCTGCAGTGCTTCCCCCTATCCATTTCTAGAGAGAGAAAGACACACCCCCAACATATACATATAGAGAGAGAAACTGAAAGGTTGGAAGAGAAACACACACACACATATATATATATATATATATATATTTATATATATATAATGCAGCAGCACCTGATGCAGATGCAGCCCATGATGGCAGCCTATTATCCCACGAACAACGTCACTACTGATCATATTCAACAGGTTTCCTTCCTTCCTTATCCTCCCTGAGATGTTTTTTTCACCTTTCACTTTCTCTTTCACACACTAGAATCCACTTCTCTGTGTGTGTGTGTGTGTGTCTTGTTGTTGGGTGGATTTGTTCAACTTTAAAGATCTTTTTTTGTTTGCTTTTTTTGGCTTTTGCCTGCCTTTTCCCTGCTTGTTTCTTCATCTGCAACAAGTTTCCCTGTATATATAGACCTCCTCCTCCTTATTATTATTATTATTACATGTATGTATGTATATATATCTCTAATTTATTGTTGTACTTTTCAGTTTCTTGAATATATACATAAAAAGTTTTCATCTTGCATGATCTCATCATCTGCACTCATCATAATATCACTCCATCTAAAAAAATTGTTATTTTTATTTTTATAAAGTTTTCTTGATCTTCTTCCATGGTTGGAAAACTAAAACTGGAGGATAATAATTAAGGCCTTGAACTTTGCATACCCTTTTGTTTGTTTTTCTTTATCAACTTGGCACAGAAAACAAGATTTTAAACCCTCAGCCCAAAGGGTTTTCAAGATTTTGTATTCAAGATTTTTTGTTAGCATTTTGGACAAAAAAATATCTTTTTTTGGTTTATAAAGCTTCTCTCGTGTAAACAAGGGTCGTGTTTTAAATAAATACACACGACGTGTGAAAAAAATAATTAAATGAAAGACACGTTTCTATTCTCAAAAAGAAAATCTTTCATTTTTTAAATGTAGAATAAAGAGTCGTTTTTTAATGACTAAAACTGTCCAAAACTCTTTTTTATTATGATTGTATGAACTATGAAGTATCTTTAAAAAAAATTCTTTTGTCTAAAAAAATAATATTATTTTTAATTTATTTGGGAATTTTCATTTTTGAATATGCAGGTTTAGGGAATTAAATATTAAATTAAATCACCCTCTTGGTAAATCAAGATTCTTTATTTCCATCAATCTTTGTGCTTAATTTGTGTATTTGATTCATTCCTTGTCTGTTGTCTTTTGTGGTCTAGGCATCTTATTACTTGATTTCATTACACAAATCAAGATCATATAATAATATGCTTTAAATTAATTAATTTATCTTACACATTATATAATATGCTTTTTACACATTAAAATGTGTGCTTTCCATATCAAGATTCAAGTCCCCTAAACTAATAAAATAAACTTAATTTTGGGTTGCTGACCTAAGATTTTATATTTTTCTTATACATTATTATATGTGCTTTCTGTTTCAAATATTCTCTTTCTTGTTACTGCTACTACTGGTCTGAGTTCTTATAAGTCCGAAAAACGCCATGCAGACTGCCTAGAAACTGTCCTCTAAGATTTTGTACATTATTATATAATATATAGTATTTTGTACAAGATAAAAGTTGCACTAGTGTTATTCCGTATGATTTGGCCTTTAACAAGTTTGATATATTTTTATTTACAATATTCTAGGGGACGATTGATCAAAGTTGTTAACATGAACTTATTTAAAAACAATTCGGTTTCTTGATTATTATTTGCTTTCGGGTTCGTTTTTGTGTTACTTTACTTTTGTTTATTGTACGCAGTACCTCGATGAAAACAGTCTTTGATCCTGAAGATCGTCGAGAGCCAAAACTCGGGGAAAATGGCCGAATGCGCAGAGTATTCACATCTCTTTCTTCCTCTCTTGATTTCCTTTAGATATGATTATTTGCTGTTTTGATACCAATGTTGGCATAGTTTTGTGATTATTAATATTTGGACAACCAAATGGTCAATGCTTACGCATCTATATACTCATTATGGTGCCAATAAGTTTCGAAAATGTTAGATTTCATTTCTAAGTCGATTTGTAGTTTGTCGATCACAACTACCAAATGGTACAAAATAGAAGAGGCGTACCGTTTGTTTCATACAAATATGTCACAAAGAGAGTGTGTTTACTCGAAGTCTATCGATGTACGGTCATTTTACTCATTTGGTAGCTCGAAATGGTTTTGATACTTGCAGACATCAGGCCAAGCTTCAGCGAAACCTTATGTACCTTGCTGCCATTGCTGACTCTCAACCTCAAGCACCAGCTCTTCATTCTCAGGTAAAAGAAATCGACTTTCCAAGAATTTTACGATCAAATGGTAAATGGTCGAATTGAATGTTAGACCGCAACAATTAACAGCTGTTACTCTAACGATCCAGTATCCTCAAGGCGGGATGATGCAGCAGCCAGGCGGCCACTACATGCAGCAACAACAGCAGCAGCAGCACCAGCAGATGTCACCACAAGCGCTCATGGCTGCACGTTCCTCGATGCTGTACAGCCAGCAGCAATACTCGTCGCTCCAGCAGCAGCAGCAGGCCTTGCACAGCCAGCTCGGGATGAATTCCGGCGGTGGAACCAGCGGACTCCACATGCTGCAGGCCGACCACAACAACAACAACGCTGCTGGCGCTGGTGGTGGTGCTGTTGGTGGGGCCCACCTCGGAGGCGGGTTTCCGGACTTTGGCCGTAAGCAAGATATGGGGGTTTCTGGTCCCACCAACGAGGGGCGAGGAGGGGGGAGCTCCAGCGGTGGCGGCGATGGGGGCGAGACCCTTTACCTCAAATCCCCCGACAAAGGTAACTGATAGTAACTAGTGGTTAAGTTAAGTACTCGTTTCGTGTTAGGCAAATGCTTTAGTTTCATCGGTCGTTATGAACTTTGTGGTAGCTTTGTAGTTTTTGAACGTTTGTGGAAGTAGGTAACGAAGAACAGACGTTGGTAAAAAGAAGAAGCGGTTAATGCGCTTTATATATTTGAATATTTGTCGTCGGGTCAGACTTGGGAAACTCTTTTAATCGTCGTGTTCGTGTTTATCTTTCGAAATGGACCATATGTTCTATTTTTGTAAACCTGTAGGTGGTGTTGGTCATGCTATCTTAAAATGTGTTTGTTTCTAATGGTTATAAGGACAGGCACCTGGACAGGGGTGGATTGGACCATGGTCCCTGCCTGCTTTGGACCAGACCCAGATCATTAAGGCTAGGTCAAGCTCAAGCCCTGGTTTGGACCAGTCTCTCTGCCATCCTCGTGGGTCTCTGAACTTTTGGGTTTGTGATTGTATCAAACTTGGACCGATTTTTGGATCTTCTAAAATGTGCTTTTCGAAAGTAACATTTTGACCCCATTAATGCCTCTGGTTTCATGAATTTGTGAAAATCTGAAAATGCGAATTAGTTTTTAGGCGCGAAACAAGCGCAAAACTCGCTTGTTTTGGTGTGTTAATGTGTTAGGATCGGGAGTGAACTTTTAAAGGTAAGCGCTTACTGATAGTTACTAGCGGTTATAAGGTTGTTAAGGACACTCGCTAATTAGGTCTTAGCAGAGGTGATTTGAAATATAGTTTAGAGATCCTTCCTTCTTATTTCCTATAATTGATTGAATAATTGTAGCGAAATCGTGCATAAGAAGATAGCAAGTTACAAATTACAGTTTGTTTTTAGCTTTTTCGCAAGTTGAGTGAATGATCTATCTTAGTAGCACAGAGTCGGGAGTTGGATACTAAATTGTTTGAATCGTATACAAAGTTTTCATTTTCATTTCATACAACTCGAGAAAAAAATGATTTGAAGTTTTGTCTGTGGATAGAATTATAATAAAAAGGAATCTCCATTCGGGATTCGGCAATCCTAGTTCAAGATTAACTTATTCAAGTGTATATTAACTTAGCTATAGCCGCTCTAGTTCTAAGCAGATCTCGATTAAATGGTCAACGACACTAAAATCACCAACAATGAGCTTAAAGCGGATGATGAGAAAATTTGAAGTTCTACTAAAAAAGAAACCGAAGTTTTACAATTACTTATAACGATAGCTGAGGGTTCAGAAGCTCAAATCTCCTAAACCCATCAATTGGCACAAACCATCAAATAGTTGGCCTTTGCATTATTTTACATACATGTTGTGCCGATATGATCAGCGATCTCGTCCCACGTGCATCTATCGGTTCCTATTCCACTCTGCAAGCTCTTCCCACGAGTAACTATCGATCCCGGCTTGTGGACTCGTGTGCAAATGTCCATAACTATAGGTATTTGCTTGAGTGGCAGCTGCGGCAGTCGTGGTGGTGGTGGTGGTGGTGGTTGACGGTCGAGAGTAGCTGCCGAAGTTGGGCGTTTGGCCGGTGAGATGTTGAACAATTTCTTTAAATTGAGAAGCATCTTTTGCTTCCACCATAACTGGGCTAGAAATGTACTTTACCTTTATGGACTTATTATCATTAGAGGCTGCTTGTGGTCTTGGGTTGTTGCTAGCTGAAACTCTGCCACTGCTTTTGCCCATTTTCAAGAACCCAAATATTGTGTCTGTCTAGTGAGGTAAAATGGTTATGGGTGGTTAGGCATATAAATAGTTGTAATTTTCATTATATTTAATTGCATAAATAGTTGATTATAAAACATAAGAGGTTTTTGGATTGGGGTTGGTTCTGTAAAAGGGAGGCTTGTTTTCTTGTGTGGAAATTAAGGATGTACAAGTTTTAATGCAGAAGTTATTATTTGTAATAATATGAATCTTCTAGGAAGGATTTAAAGAAAAAACAAAGTGAAATTTAGTTGTTTGTTGACTTGGACAGAAGTGGCTTCCTGGATGGAACTAGAAAATTGAGTGTTGTGATAGAGATAAGTTGACATTTGTATAAGTAGAGGAAAATACCAAGAACATTGGGAATATGGTTTCAATCATGTCTATATGTAAGAAGCCTTGAGGAACATGGCTAATTCTTAACTTTCTACATATAGTCTTTTAAATATTGCTTACTAATTTTATAAACCAGAGCAAAAAGTTACTCTAATTTACGCTTGGTGCGATATTAGACTGAAAAAAATGGGACTCGATGAGATAAAAATGCAGTTTTTATGAAAATAAGGGGAGCAAAAATAATTAAGGATAAGACCACACATTTGTTAATTGAAACCTAAAACCTTGCTTTCGCTAATCTGCGGCTGACGGACCTATATCGTTGTTCGGTTGCAGTCGAGTTGTTATTTGGGGATAAAATTAGAATAAATTTGAAATAAAAAGTATCTGATAAACCGTCTTTTGAAAGTAGTCTCTAATGTTGCATATTACCAAAATGAGCTC
The DNA here is from genome assembly GCA_030169165.1 of Centaurea solstitialis. Classification (NCBI taxonomy): domain Eukaryota; kingdom Viridiplantae; phylum Streptophyta; class Magnoliopsida; order Asterales; family Asteraceae; genus Centaurea; species Centaurea solstitialis. The sequence continues at coordinate 9,309,728 of CM058046.1, forward strand.
GTGGTTTGGTATGAAAATGGAACCATCATGGTTGCTTATGCCGTCTTTCTCAAACACACATAAGGAAAAGAAAAGGAAAGAACGGTTGAGTAAAAAATGCTAATGATTATCTTACCACTTGTGCTATTAAATATGAGTCATTCTAGATGAACCCTTACGTTGTTAATAAATCATTTTTAATGATTATGAAAGTCAATTTTTACATTTGTAACTTATGAATGGTACTGATTTAATCAAAACAAAATTCATATAATGTCCCAATATATTTCCCAATTTCTGTTTTTTGCAAGCCATAACAAGAAATAATGATTCAAATTATTCTTTCCTGAAAAAATATATAATATTTAATTAATTAATAATCTAATAATATATATGATCGACCACTTATCAATATCTAAAATATCATCTAATGAATAAAATATTGACGATATCAAGTAGTAATAACTAACGGCTTTCTATTTCAACACGAAATCAGCATAATCATCATTTGTTTAACAAGGGAAAGAATTATGTTACAATAATTGAAATTATTTTGTTACAAAGTCAATGTTCATTATCTGCTTTCAAAATCTATACGCTGCTTATATTGATTTCCAATTAAATATTTTGAAGGAAAATTTGATCACTTTACCATCTAATTCTAAGGGGCAGTTACTAAATATGCTTACCTTACCAGGGTAAGTGTTTACCGATGTCATTTACTTTATTTATTAAGCATGACGAGGACTGAGAAGTTTACTCAATAAGATACCAAAATATGAACCAAGGACCAAGACTCTTACCACGAAAGTGTGAAAAATAATTTTCACAATGTAATTGTTTATCAACCATAAGTGTTGTGGCGTAGTGGTTGAGACCCTGAGAGATGTGGTGGAATATCTCATCTGTCCAATGTTCAATTTCATGCATACATAACAATTGTGGTCAGGCTTAGTCTCAGACGGCCATAATTTAATCTTTCCAAAAAACATGTAAACATTTATCAGGTTCAAAATACTTACCAACAATTTGTTTTCAAAGGCATGGATATTACATGAATATACTATATACAATGAGGTAGTTGAATGTGAATTTATTATTGGTAAGTGCTTACTCATTAAAAATTTAATAAACAACTATTAATTAGTAAATATTATACAGATAACTTATCCATTATTACCTTAATCGTACTTTATATGACGCATATAATATAGTCGGATTTATGACTTATAAGGGTAACCAACTATCCATTTTGTACAAATGTTACCATGGAACTATTTTTTGTACTCAATTTACCATTGAACTCTATTTTTTTGTACACATTATACCATTATGACCGGGAATAACCAGTTTTTTTTACGTGGCAATTAAATTTAATTAAATAATGCTTACGTGAATCTGACGTGACAATGACTAAGATTCTCAATGGTATATTAAGTACAGAAAAATACTTCAATGGTAATATGTGTACAAACCACCACCACCAAACCACCACCAAGACACCACCGCCACCATCGCTGCCACCACCACCGGTCCACCGCCGCCACCACCACCAAAGCCTCCACCAAGACACCACCGCCACCACCACCATAACCATATGGTGGTGTCTTGGCGGTGGCGGTGGTTCTAATGGTGGTGGTGGTGTCTTGGTGGTGGCGATGGTGGTCCTAATGGTGGTGGTGTCTTGGTGGTGGCGGTGGTGGTCCTAATGGTGGTAGTGGCGGTGGTGGTCCTAATGGTGGTAGTGGCGATGGTGGTGTCTTGGTGGTGGCGGTGGTGGTCCTAATGGTGGTGGTGGCGGTGGTGGTGTCTTGGTGCTGGCGGTGGTGGACCGGCGATGGTGGCGGTGGTGTCTTGGTGGAGGCTTTGGTGGTGGTGGTTTGTACACATGTTACCATTGAAGTATTTTTTCTGTAGTTAATATACCATTGAGAATTCTAGTCATTGCCACGTTAGATCCACGTAAGCATTATTTAATTAAATTTAATTGTCACGTAAGAAAAAACTGGTTGTTCTCAGTCATAATAGTATAATGTGTACAAAAAAATAAAGTTCAATGGTAAATTGAGTACAAGAAATAGTTTCATGGTAACATTTATACAAAACGGATAGTTAGTTACCCTTACAAGTTAGGCCATCCACTGTCGACCCACTGCAACCCAATGGTTTTAACTGCCACATCAGCGCCACATCAGCTTTCCACTATATTACCTAAAACTACCCAATCCATCCACTGTCGACCCAATACCCAACCCAATCTTATACACACTTTTATTTTATTAAACAAAAAAAGAAAGAGGAGAGAGATAGAGAGAAAGAAGAGAGAGAAAGTGGGTAGGGGGTGGGGGTGGGGGTGGGGGTGGGGGAGGTTTGGCGTCGGCTTGGTGAAACCGATCCTCCCTTACCCGATGGAAGGCGCGGCGGTATTCATCATCTTAGCCGATGGGTTGGAGGTAGCCGAAGTCTACCCGTTTGCTTAAGCCGCTGCCATAGTGCATGGCCTTATAAAGACAATATAGTCTAGTATTGTTCAATTCTATCGAGTAGCATGTCACTCAATATAAATTTTACAAAATGCAAATATTTCTTAAAAAAAATAAGAATCTAATATATTTTATTAGAAAAATGTTTGTTGTCAAATTCAATACTGCTGACTTGAAGAAATTAAGCGTGGATGAATTACTCCCATAATTCGGTCATGAGCGGAACTTCCTAAAATTAGAAAAGTATACATTGTCGATCACGTGATTTATTTTTTAAAATAATAATTATGTTATTTCTTTTAATTTTTTAATGAATGAAACGTATATTGAATATATTTAATTATTTTGCTTCGATTTTTGACTATGGTCTTTCAATTTTGCGGTTAACTTGACATAAATGCAAATCAGATGAAAACAATGTATTTTTATGCTCATTCTTTACCAAAATTATTCTTTACATTTATATCTTGGGAAAATATTGAAAAAAAAAACAATAAAACTCATAGGTAACAGTCATATTTATCATTGCAAACTAACTTGATGCAATTAAATGTTAGCAAGCATTTTCTTTTTGGACTTGTTACTTTTTATTGTGGGCGTATTATATGAAAATACAATGTTATATTTTGTTTTTTTATTTTGTGTAATACATTTTCATTTAAATACGTCTGATAAATCGTATGTCATATCTTAAACATTTCAATCGAAATACGATATACATAATAAGAATCAGACCAAAATTAAAACGTATATTTTAGCATTCTAAAATATAAAACAAATACTCGAAGGTAGATGCATTTTCATTTTAATTTGATATTTTCCTTTCAACTACATTAATAGTATTTTTGACAATCAACGATATTTACTTAACATGATTGATTACAGAAAGGATGCTCTATAAATTTCTTAAAATGAAATGTTTTCATTTAAACCATTTTCCTATATGTGTGTGTGGTATATCAAATTATATGTAAACCCAATATAGAAAAATAAAAGTGTTATCAGATAAGCCACAAAGCTAAATATTTAATTTATGTTTATTACTTATTTTCTATGAAAATAAATATAACCTTTCGGTTAAAGATGGGTTTTTGTACTTATCAAATACCTAAAATTATAAAAATAAAAAAAAGAAGATGTGATGCACAACAAAGTTTCACCGAATATTCTGTAATTGTTAGCCTTGATATGTAGATGATATAAAATACAAAGCTTATTAGAAAAATTACAGTATTTTAGAAAATAATAAATAAAATTAGTATTAATACAACCTCTTTTTTCTTCTTATATTATTAAATCATCTAGTTCTCATTGGTAAATCGGTTAAAGTTTAACATGTTCAGTGAAATTTGTTTTTAAACAAGTTTTCACTATCATAAGTTAAGTTTATAAGATGTCAATTACTAAAATATTATACGACATTTTTAAGAGTTTTAACAAGTTTTTTTTTATGATTTTTTAAACATAAAATGTTGTATTAGGATTTTTTTATAGAACATTATTCGAAGAAACATCTTTTAAACGCAATTATTCTATAAAAAAGTCAGTTTATTAGAAACTTTACTAAAATATCATATAAAATTGATAATACGAGTATACGACACATAGAGTTCAAATTATGCTCTATGACTTTCAAACAAATTATGCTCTATGACTTCAAAAGCATCATATAAACTTAGCTACAATTTTAGATAAAATGCTTATTTTTTAGTTATATAAGACCAAGGGCGAATTTAGGTGTATTGTAGGTAGGTCCTGGGACCTACCTAAATTTTTAATTTTTATTAGAAGTTGTATAGAAATTTTTTTGGGACCTACCTTAAAAAGTTTAGAGAAACTACCTTAACATTTCATTTTTCAGAATAAACATAAGAAAGACTTAGGTGGTGTGTTGGAAAACATCCCATCTTGCATACAAGATGTCATAGGTTCAAGTCTTCTTATGCACATTTTTTATCTAAATTATTAAAAAAAAGTCCAAGTACCAAACAAAAGAAGCCACACCACACAAAAGAAAGCATGACTTTAACGTTTGATTTTTTATTTTGTTGACACTTTTATTTTTTTCGGCTAAACTTAATTAGGGAACCACGTAGTTTTGTGTTCTGGATTCGCCACTGTATAAGACACTTTATTTAAGATACATAAACATCTTATATATTCTGTAAATCCATTATTATTGTATTATTTATAATAAGTATAATATAAAAAAGGTTGTCTTATTATTAAATAAAACTCTTTCAATTTTATAATTAGACATTTACACCTATGAATATTATTTAGAGGTATTTATTTTATTTTTTGATACATAATTTAACTAGATGGTTAGGCTAAATGATCTATAAAGAATTACCAGGTATAAAAATGGATATGGTTATTAGAACCAAATCAAGGCACGGAGGAAGAAGAAACAAGAGAGGAATGGACGAGGAAAGCAGGTTTAAGTTGATGTCAAATCATATGTCCTTTTTTATATTTAATAAAATAGTGAATTACAAGTTTAGCCCCTGTGGTTATGTATTTTTAAGGCATTTCCTCCTTTTATTGAAAAAAATTGAACCATTGTGTTGTTGTTATTGAATTTATGGGTTCCCATCACTAAGTTCTACAATATCTAACCGGTGAATGACCGTTTTTCAGTGTTTGCAAATTTGCTTATGAAGTCGAGCAATTATAGGATTTTAGAATGAATATTGGTTCTGTAGCATGTGTTGACGAATTCACTTTATAAGGATGTGTATTTACAGGGCTCTTAAAGCCTTTCTTTCTTTTGCTAATAGGATCTTGGTCCGTCACTTTTCTGGACAGAGATTGATATTTAACTAATTCTCCTGTTGTTTATTTAAATAAATAACAAAAGCTAGAAAAACAAAAATATTTAAACATAAAAGCACATGAAAACACCAAGAACATATACTAAGAACATCAATTGATCAACCATAATAAAAGTAAACAATTAATGTATGTCAATTCATTCAAAAGTTGTGAAGCAAGAATATCAAAACCGTAAGTCAATAACCTAAAATCTAAATCAAATAAACAAACAAAAACAAGAAATCTAGATCAAACAAATAAAACCCTATTTATAGATAAGAAAACCAGAGAAAAAGCCCAAATAAGAAACCGTGATTCAACTGTCGAGAAGGAGATTGAGATTCAAACAGGACAATTTTGCTTTGGGGTTGTTTTCCAAATCTAACATTTAACTTTGGAATCCAACAAAAAAAACGCTTTTCAATGTGATCATTAGTTATACAATGATTAAGGTTAGGATTTTTGAGTTTTGATTTTGATTTGTTAATGACACCTCCTATACCTATAATAAAAGTCAAAACCAACTTAGAAGTTTGAAAATATATTATTTTAAAATAAACCAGTCAACTCATTTATAACAAAAGTTACCTAGAAGATTGAAAATATGTCAATTGACAAGCTAGAGGGGTGCAATGATCCTTATCCTTTAATATTTGACGATTTTAAACTTTTGTTTCAACTTTTACTTTACATTTTTGTATGTAAAAAGGATTTTTTTTTTATTATTAATAAAATGACTAAAATATCCTTCATTTAACAATCAAATGAGTCAGATTAATGATTCAATATAAGGGAGGTCAGTTACAATTTACAAATACTCAAACTGTTATAAAAATACGACCACGAGGACAGAATTCATTAATCTTTCAAAATAGAGACAAAATCTATTTAAAACACACAACAACAAGGACGAAACATGTAAAATTATTGATGAGTCCAATCAAAATGTATTCCATATATCTCATATTTAGAATAATTTTTTTTTTTTTTTGATGTATACATATCTCCGACTTATACACTGTATGAGTTAGTCACAATGGTTTAAATTTTGTCGCTTTTAGATACTCATTTAAGGAAAGAAAAAAGATGACGACATTTTGCATTTTGGATTATATTCGAAAGTCCCAAATTTTAAGTATTTGGTCGTCAGCAAGAAAGCAACCACAACAACCTAATTTTCAAGTTGACTGTGGTATAAAATACTTTTCATTTGTACCTCTTTGTGATTTATTCTAAATACTTGCATCAATAAAATTTGTTAAAATATATTAGAAATAAAATGTTAATGTAAATAGGTTTAAAATAAATTATTAAAAAATCAACTTTTTATTTTTATTTCTTGATTAACTAAGTTCCTAAACCTCTTTTTAGCTAAACAAACCATTGAACTTTCTCTTTCCTAGAGGTTGTTAGTTTGACGGTTTTTTGGAATATCTGGTCTCACCTCCGTAATGCGGCCTTGTTAGATTCGCGCTACTCCGGGAGAATATTATGAAGCATTCGTTCTTTTGGATCACTAGTAGGAACTGTAATTTTAAGATTAATTGGGTGGTTGGTTATAGAACCCAACGCTTACTTGTTATGTCTTATAACATTTTCCTTATTTTTATAGTCTTTCGCTAGCTAATAAAATCCCCGTTGTTCTAAAAAACTTTTTACATTTGCCAAACCTACTCTTATTCAAACCCCTTGCCACCTCTCAATGCCCTATTGTGATCGGTTTTCATACCGCCCATGCTACCAATGGTCCCTACCATTGATCTCTTTTTTTTGGCTTGTTTTTGGTCTTTTAATTTGTCCTATTTCACAACAAATTAATTAAGTATGTGTAGACGAAATCAGAAAAATAGAGAGAATAAAAAAAAAGAGATTAAAAAGATGGAGATAAAAATAAATTAAGTTTTTGATTTTTTTTCTCAAAACATCTTTTTAGCCGATTACATGTAATTTTTTGGGTTAAAATAACTGAAGCAACCATTTTAAGAATTCACTAATGTGTTTATTTTAAAAAATGTTATTGCAAAAAATAGTTATTCAAAATAAGAAATTTTATAATTCATTAGTTTTATTTATTTATTTTCTTAAATAAAATATTAAAATTAGTCATTTTGACTACTCTTGCACATGATCATAGATTTGAATGTTGTTGAATTGACTATCCGAAAGTAAAGTTGAATGAAGCTAGATATGTTCCCTTTTGAATAGTATTGTTTAACAAAAAGATATAAATTAAAATTAATTTTGCTAATAATTAAAGAATATAAACTCAATGGCACTTATAAATAATAGTTTCTTAACCGTCAGATTTTTGCTTTTAGAATTACTTACCCTTTGATCTTTGAACGTTGAATCCACATAACATTTTTATTTTATGGAACATATTTAAAGGACTACATATAACTAGAAGAAATGTTTGTTTTTTTTTATCTAATATCGACATGAAACATGATATAGTTATAAAATAATGTATAACTTTCAAACAAACATTTTGAAATCTAATTTAAAAACTCATATTTTATTTTCATAATATAGTTTGTTTAACAATTTGGGGTTTACGACAATTTAACATTGGTTAAATATATTATCTCTTTATTATTCGAACCCACCATCTTACATAAAATAATATTAGAGAATATATAATCCTTGTTTAACAAGCTTGAAAAGATATTTATTTAATTATGATATTATATTCCATTCTTTACATCTAGATTTTTTGTGTTTGTTTTTCGTTAAGTTTAGTGCTTACAACAATTTTATATCTCTATTACAATTTAGTTTTTTTTAACGATCTAGACTTTATAGTCATTTTTCTTCCTAATATCTAATTAATTTTTTTTTATCTTTCTATGTTGTAAACACTACGAAATGGAAGACTTTTATCTATCATTTTTTGTCTTGAAAAAATTGTCGATAAGATTAAACCGTTACAAAATTGGCAGAGGTAAATGTTCGTAGAAAACTCAAATCAATTACCAAATTACAATTTTAAATATAAATAGAAATTGTTTCTTCTTTCAAATGCTTGTTTATGCTTATTTTGACTCAAAGAAAAATCTTTCTTTGGATTTTTGGTCATTATCTATTCGTCGAATAAGTGATGATCTGACGGTTCTTACTCAGGGAATCTTTGGGCTTAACTTAGTATTTTTATTGAATCATCATGGTTCTAGTATGAATCTGGGGGTCTTTCTTGGTAATTCATGGATGATTTATGAAAAACATCGGATTCTATCAAACCATTGGTGTTTTTAGAAGATCCGTCTACAATCATCGACACAAAATTTCCTTTAGTGATTTTTGTGGATGAAAGTTATTAATTTGTCTTATAATGAAATTACAACCTTTCACATAAAGTCTTTGTTTGGCAAAAAAAAAAAGCTAGCTTATAAGCTAGTCCATCCAAACATGTACCAGAAGCTAGCTTATAAGCTAGCTTTTTGAAACGCTACTTTGAGTAGCTTATGAGGAGCTTATTGTAGCCTTTTCCAATTATACCCTTATTAATATTAATTATTAAATTCAAATATACCCTTTTTGGTCATTTTACATACTCATAAGCTAGTTTTTGCCAAACATAATTTGTTCATAAGCTAGCTTATCAGCTACTAACAAGCTTATCAACCAACAGCTACTTATCAGCTATCCGCTAGCTTATCAGCTACCAGCTAGCTTATCAGCTTGTTTGCCATAGCCAAATTCAAATTCAAATAAATATTCAATCATTCAACAATATGTTCAAAAAGTTGGCTTTTTAATAAAAACTGTAATTTAATTGTTTATTTTATGATTGTATATTTTTTTAACATAAAACCTCCAAAGATATGAAGGTTGGCTTTATCTAGTTACAAAGGGTTTTGGTCGCGTTCTTCTAGATATGAGTCTTCTTCTAGATTTTCTTTCTTTTTGGTCTTCTTATTTGCTGTCAATCTTGTACCATTTGTTTTAATTGGGAACGAAGAAAGCACTGAACAAAATATTGAAACCAAAAGTTGGGTTAGTCGATGGTGGTAGAAACAACAACCACCACAAAAGGATTAAAGAATGGGAATAAATAATATATTTAAGATACTTTTATATTATTGATTATAATTAGTTTGTTTCGTAAAAATAAGCTAGTTGATTAGCTCGTCCATCCAAACATGTACCAGAAGCTAATTTATTGAAACGCTACTTCAAGTAGCGTTTTAGAAGATTTTTGTAGATTTTTTCAATTATACCCTTATTAATATTAAAGTAAATTGTGGATTTGGTTCTTGTGGTTTAATAGGTTTTTTGACTATGGTTCTTATTGTATGTTTATTTTGGATACGGTCATTATGGTTTTCATTTTGTTTTGGTCATGATCTCTCTAACTAACTCATTTGTTAACTCCACTAAATCAAGGATTATTTTAGTAATATTTTATTTTTTTGCATTCTTCTTGTAAAAAAGTAAAAACAATATTTTTAAATACACAAAACTTATATATATATATATATAATGATATCAAAATAAATAAAATAAAAGATTATTTTACGATTTGATTTTTTAAATTAAACAATAAATTATACCATGTACAATTTAAATATTTTTTTAATTTAAATAAATAAAATCATAACTAATTTTATTCGCTCTAAACAAAATAAGATAAAGTATTATGATGTTTTTGAACGGCAGAATAAAGTATTATAATTTGATTAATTAAAATTAAAATTTTAGCTATATTAAAACAATAAAAGCATATTATCTTTTACCAAATGAATAAAATAATAAAAATAAATGTGTTTAGTATGATTAATATTTTAAATTTTTTAAATAATCAAATATAGAACAAAATATTGTTATATGATTTGATGTCACTAACAATAAGTATGTGTATGTATATATTGTATGCATACGCGATATAATAAAATTGATAATTTATTATTTTATATTAGATTATTTAAGTGTTTTGAACAATTAACTATATTAAATACATTAAATTTTATTATTTTATTCAAGTGGTGGAAATGATATGATTTTATTGTTTATATGTAACTAAAATTTTAACTTAAACAAATTAAATCATACAATCATTTATTATTTTATTTAGAAAGGTTGAGTTGTTTTTATGATTTAATTTATTAAAACCAATTAAACTACATGTGATATAATAAATTATTTTATTAAAAAATTGAATTGTAAAATAATCTTTTTATTTTATTTAGCTTAATATCATTATATATATATATATATATGAAATTGTGTGTTTAAAAATATTGTTTTTATTTTTTACAAGAAAAAGCAAAAAATAAAAAAATTACTAAAATAGTCTTTAATTTAACGAAGTTAACGAGGGAGTTAGTCAGATGGACCATGACCAAAACGAAATGAAAACCACAAGGACCATAATCAAGATAAACATACAATATGGACCATGATCAAAAAATTATTAAACCATAGTGACCAAATCCACAATTCATTATTAAATATAAAGACATCATTTTTGGTCCTTTTACATACTCCAAACCTAGTTTTTGCCAAATATAATATGTTTATAATTTCGCTTATCAGCTAATAGGTAGCTTATCAATCAACGTTAATTTGTCAAACATAATATATGGCTATTTGGGAGGGAGTTTCACCAAAATAGCCACTTTTTCTGGATTTAATATTGTGAGAATATGTGGAACCCCATGATTAATCTCCAAAAGAGCCCTTAAGGAGAGAAGGGGGGTTCCAACATATATAGTGAAGATTTGGTCCAAGTCTAGCCGATGTGGGACACTAACACGCCCCCTCCAACGAGGCTAGATGGAGGGCTGAGAAGGGCGGAGCGGCGAGGAGAGTGCCGGCTTAGGAGAGTGCCGACGTGTCAGTCCCTAGAGTGGTAGACCTTGGCTTTGATACCATGTGAGAAATAGAAAGGGTGGAAAGATTGATTGTATTGATTATGAAAAGTGTATCAACAAAAGGGGTAAACTACCCTATATATATACAAGGAAAAGGAAAAGGAAAAGGGCCAAGCCCATGGGCCTAAGATGGGCTTGCTATACATTAACTATACATTCTAACACCCCCCTCAAACTTAAGCTGGGGAGGAATGAGACAGATTGAGTTTGGTAACAAGCTCTCGAAACCGTCCTGGCAGATGAGCTTTGGTGAAGATGTCGGCTGGTTGATCAAGAGTCGAAATAGGGTGAAGGCGAATGGTGTTGCGCACAACGTGTTGACGAACGAAGTGGCAATCAATCTCGATGTGTTTCGTGCGCTCATGAAAAACATCGTTGTGAGCGATCTGGATGGCACTATTGTTGTCGCACCATAACGGAGTAGGCAATTTCTGCGGTGCGCCCATGTCCGAGAGTAACCAGCGGAGCCAGATAAGTTCTTGAGAAGTGTCCGCGAGAGCCCGGTATTCAGCTTCTGTACTAGACCGGGCGGTGAGAGATTGCTTCTTGCTGCGCCATGAAATGAGAGAATCGCCAAGGAAGAAACAATACCCGGTAGTAGAGCGACGATCAGTCATATCGCTATCCCAGTCAGCATCAGAGAAGCCACGCAGGACTAAGGACGAAGTGGAGGAGAAATATAGGCCATGAAACATTGTGCCTTTCAAATATCGCAGAATCCGTAGGACAGCGGCGTAGTGGTCGGAACGCGGAGCAGCCATAAATTGACTAACAGTATGAACAGCGTATGCGATGTCTGGGCGAGTGACAGTGAGATAGACAAGAGAACCCACTAGTTGCGCGGTAGCGAGTAGGATCTTGTAGGGGTGTACCGGCACTTGGTGTCAGATAAAGATTGTATTCCAAAGGTGTAGATGCCACCTTGGTATCCGAGAGGCCAGCCTTGGAGAGAAGGTCGGAGATGTACTTTGCTTGACAGAGATAGGTGCCTGACACGTCGGAGAGCACCTCAAGTCCAAGGAAGTAGTGAAGTTTGCCCAGGTCTTTCATTTCGAAAGAAGAGCTGAGTGACTGTTTCAGGGAGGCTATACCAGTTGAGTCACTACCAGTGATAATCATATCATCCACATACAGGAGAAGTAGGATGCTTCCAGCGGCAGTGGTACGGGTAAACAGGCCTGAATCATAGTTGCTGGCAGAGAAACCCAATGAAAGCACCGTGTTGCTGAACTTTTCAAACCATGCACGAGGAGCCTGTTTGAGACCATACAGGGCTTTGCGGAGACGACATACATGGCCGGAGGGAAGAGAGACACCAGGAGGAGGAGTCATGTAAACCTCTTCAGACAGATCGCCATTCAGGAATGCATTCTTGACATCCATTTGAAACAGAGGCCAGTTTTTGGTAGCTGCAATGGCCAGCAGACTGCGAACAGACGTTACACGCGCAACAGGGGCAAAGGTCTCCTCATAGTCGATGCCATATTCCTGATTAAAGCCCTTGGCCACTAGACGGGCTTTGTACCGATCAATCGATCCATCAGACTTGGTTTTGATCTTGAAGACCCATTTAGAGCCGATGGGTCGTTTCCCAGGTGGTAGCAGAACAGAGTCCCATGTTTGAGCCTTTGCGAGAGCTCGAAGTTCTTCTTGCATAGCTGCTTGCCAATGTGAACTCGAAGATGCTTCTTTGTAGGAAGTAGGTTCATGATGTGATAACAATGTAGCATAACAGTGATAATCACGAAGATGAGCGGGAACCTGTCTCACCCGGTCGGAACGGCGAACAGCTGTTGACGTCGAGGGTCCAGGATCCGTAGATTCAGCAGGCGACTCAGGTGGAGTCGAGGGAGTTGGAACAGGTGGCGAAGGATCAGAGGTCGTTGCAGTTGAGTCAGAAACAGGAGTAGGGATCGGGGTGGTGAATGGAGTATCTAAAGAGAGAGATGGGTCAGTAAAGAGAGGGGTATGATGAGTGATACTGGGCTCTGAGTTTGGCATGTCATAAAAGGGGACATCTTCCCAGAAGGTGACATGTCTAGAGATTCTTAGGCGTTTGGAGATTGGATCCCAACAGCGATAGCCTTTGTGTTCAATGCCATATCCAAGGAAAAGGCATAGTCTGCCACGAGGTTCAAGTTTGGTATATTCATGAGGTTGCAATTGAACAAAACATGCACATCCCCAAACCTTGAGAAGTTCATAAGCAGGAAGGACTCCATGTAAAACTTCATAGGGCGATTTGTGTTGGAGTACGGGCGTGGGATGTCTGTTGATGGTATAGACAGCAGTGAAGGCAGCTTCTCCCCAGAAGCGTTCAGGGCACTTGGCAGAGACAAGGAGAGTGCGGACAGTATCAAGGATATGTCGATGTTTGCGTTCAGCGCGACTATTTTGGGGAGAGGTACCCGGACAAGAGTACTGTGAGATAGTGCCTTGAGATCGAAGAAAGGCGATGAGAGAAGATTCTTTGTATTCCATAGCGTTATCAGCTCGAAGAATCTTTATGGGTTTTGAGAACTGAGTTTGTATCATGCGGGCAAAGTTAATGTAGAGTTGAGGTAGCTCTGAGCGGTGCTTCATAAGATATATCCAGGTGAAGCGTGTGTGATCATCGATGAAGATAACGAAGTACCTGTGTCCACCCATAGATGGATGTGGTGCCGGTCCCCAGACATCGGAATGGATAAGGTCAAAGGCAGATACGGATGTATAGTCATTGAGTTCAAAAGGTAGAGCATGGTGTTTGCCAAGTTTACAGGATAAGCAAGAAACTTCATTGGAAGTGACGTTACCTAGAACACCAGAATTAGCTAATAGTTTTATTCTGGCCGATGACAAGTGTCCTAGGCGAGCATGCCAGAGATCAAAGGAGGAAGTTGTGGAAATTGGCGCAGCAAGGTTTGTATGTGACGAAGACAAAGGTAAGCGAAGATATATGACTTCAAGAGTCCGTCCAACTCTACGGCCTTTTCCAAGAATCTGCTTAGTCTTTGGATCTTGTATAGCACAACCAAAAAAATCAAAAGATATGAGTAGACCCATTTCCTGAAGCTGGGTAAGAGAGACTAGCCCTATCGCTAGTCCTGGTACATGCAGTACCTCGGGTAACTGAATCACGTCAGTAGAATAATTCCCACTGAATAGTACATGCTTGGGAGTAAGGTCCGCTGTGCGAACAGTAGGATGCGGAGATGGCTGCTTAGTGATGAACCCGGCGGGATATGGTGACATGTGGTTAAAGCAGCCAGAATCAAAAATCCAGAAGTGATCCGAGGTAGATGATCGCGGATAATGCATTTCCATGGTCCAAGACATTGGTTGTTGCATAAGTTGTCGACGCACCAAAAGTTGCATAAGATGTTGATTCTGACGCAGGAGTTGCATAAGTACACCTTTTTGTGACGGATCCAGTGACACGGATCCATTTGAAGTGGTGGATTGGGGTTGAAAATGACTGAGGTTGGGTGTCATGATGAGAGAGTAAGTAAAACTTGACGAGGGAATCTCAACTCGGGCAGAGTTTCGACTAGGGAAAGCGTATCCCGACTTGGAATCAAAAGATTTCCAACTCGGAATCGGCTCGGGAAAAGAGAAACAAGAAAGAATCCCAACTCGGGTTTTTTTTTTTTTTTTGGATGTGGAAAACGGATGTGGAAAACTGGATGTGGAAAACTGGATGTGGAAAACGGATGTGGAAAACGGATGTGGAAAACGGGTGTGGAAAACGGGTGAGGAAAACGGATGTGGAAAACGGATGTGGAAAACGGGTGTGGAAAACGGATGTGAAAAACGGATGTGAAAAACGGGTGCGGAAAACGAGTTTTCCGACTCGGAAAACGGATTTTCCAACTCGGAAAACGGGTGCGGAAAACGGGCTTTTCCGATTCGGAAAACGGGTGCGGAAAACGGGTTTCCCGATTCAGAAAACGGATTTTCCAACTCGGAAAACGGATGCGGAAAACAGTCTTTTCCGATTCGAAAACGGGCGCGGAAAACGGGTGCGGAAAAGATCGCGGAAAACGGGTTTCCCGATTCGGAAAACGGATTTTCCAACTCGGAAAATAAGAAAATCCGACTCGGATTTGAAGAATCCCAACTCGGGATTGATGAAGGTGATTAAGGAGCCTAAAGCTCTGATACCATGTGAGAATATGTGGAACCCCATGATTAATCTCCAAAAGAGCCCTTAAGGAGAGAAGGGGGGTTCCAACATATATAGTGAAGATTTGGTCCAAGTCTAGCCGATGTGGGACACTAACAAATATAAATTAACAATAATGGATGCGCAACTTTAGTTTAGAGATTCATGTTTTTTGTATAAATCTTGACTATTTTGTTATAAATACAAACAATAAAATTTGATGAATACATTGCAATTTCCTTGTTATGCGAGAAGATGACTGACCTTTTTTAATTTAGTGTTGGCCAACCAATGGTTGTTACATCATCTAGCAATAAAATTGTTCTTGTGAACTTTGTATTTCATATTTAATTTATAGTTAACTTGTAGCAAACCTGAAAATACAAAGTCTTTTTTAGTAGACGTCCCTCCAAAGTGGTTATCATCAATGATGATGTAATAATCAAGAGAATATATTGTTGTATTATTAAAATGTTACATTATCGTTTATTTATTTTCTATTTTTTGTTATACGATTGAGAAATTTTTGCTGGTAAAATATCATTATTAGTGTTATTATTTATATTAAGGGAAAGAAAAAACGTTATTATTACAAATATACCTTTCAAAAATATATCTTTCATAATGAAAGATCGGATAATATTTAATTTTAACAGTTTCAATATTTTTTTTAATTAGTTTTAATTTATTTTCCTTTCCTCCTATATTTGGGAGGAAAGTTTTGAAAGTAAACTTAATATTATTTTACCTTGTTTTCCTTTATTTTCTCTTCTAATTTTTTTTTCTTCGAGAAAATGACTATTTATTACTCTTCTCACTTTCCTTTCCTTAACACAACGTTAGATATGCTTTAAATCCCATAAAAGCCTGCTTTGTTGTAGGTAGATCAACTATTAATAGCTTTCATAAAAAACAACACATTTAAATATTTTATTTCACCAGGTTATAAAACGACAAAATAATTATTTTATAATCCAATGAATCAATCTCTCTAAATTAAAGTGTCCTAGTAATTATATAACTCAAATATGAGACTCTAATCTAACTATAAAGATCATCCAAATAATCAAATGACTTATTTTAAGCACGCCCTCCTAGGATTCACTAATTAAATAATTTTAATTTCTATTTTAAATAATATACTAATTAAATATAATCTAAATTAACGTCTTGAATAAAATAGAATTGAATTAGTTAATTTAATTTCTAACTTTTAATTACATGTAATTAATTAATTAAAAATTACAATTAATTAACTAAAAGGTAGCCCAATTAATAAAATCCAGTTACTGGGCTCATTTTAGTTACTTGGGTTAAGTTTAAGTACTTAAGTTAAAATAAAAACAATATTTCTATCCAAATAAATACCCAATCAAATATTTGGACTTCCATTTAGATCAAAAGTCCATAGAAATGGAAAGGCCAACATTATCAGCCCAGCCCCAATTTCAGACCACATCACCACAGCAAGTCGGCACTATGAGAGTAGAATTTTTTTTCCTCAACCATAGGAACAAAAATGAATGAAAATCATCTAGTTTTAAGTCTCATTTGTTCATTTAAAGTCTTGGTTAAAAGCCCACTCGAAAGTAAGTAAAAATGCAAAATCTGACATTCTAAACCAAAATTTGAGACACAACGAAGAAATTGGTAACAACAGCATAACAAGCAAAATATAAGAAAAGATCTTTTTGTTTCTTGTGTGGAGCTTTTACAAGAGAAAGACTTATATACACAAAAAAGAACCAGTAGCAAATAAGCTAAGGGCTAGAAGAAAGGAAATCTAATCCTAGCTAAAAGGAAAGAAATAAAGGTAATTACAATTAACCATAATTAGACACAATCAAATCTTTTCACTCCCCCTCAAGTTGGCGCATGAAGATTACGAATGCCCAACTTGCAAGCTAAAAATCTGAAACGAGCTGACCCTAGTGGCTTAGTAAATATGTCTGCGAGTTGATGGTCCGTGGAGATTTTGCAGGGAATAATCTCTCCAGATTCGACCCGTTCTCTAACGAAGTAGCAATCTATCTCCACATGCTTGGTTCTTTCATGAAATATCGGGTTGTTTGCTATGTGATATGCAGCCTGGTTGTCACAATAAAGCAAGGTAGCTCATGATTGTGGTGCTTCAAGATCTTTAAGCAACCAACGCAACCATAAGACTTCACTAACGGTGGTGGCCATGGCTCTATATTCTGCCTCTGCAGATGAACGTGATACAACAGATTGTTTCTTTGATCGCCAAGAAACCGGTGCCCCTCCTAGTGATATATAGTAACCGGTACAAGATCGCATTTTCATACAGCGACCTCCCCAACTTGCATCACAGTAGGCTTCAAGCGATAAATCTCCATGGGATGGGAGAAAAATCCCCTACCCAGCGGTAGCCTTGAGAAAACATAAAATACGCATTGCGGCTTCCATATGTGTGTGTCGAGGTGCTGTGATAAATTGGCTTAACAGATTCACAGCAAACTGAATGTCGGGTCGAGTGACAGTTAAATAAAACAGACGTCCAATCAACCTGCGATATTTAAGTGCATCAACATGTGGACTGGAGTCTTCCGCCGTAAGGCACAAGTTTTGCTCCATAGGAAAATCACTGGGTCAACTTCCTTGAAAACCACACTCTTCTAATATGTCAAGCGTATATTTTCGCTGACTCAACACAATGCCTTCTTGGGACCTTGCAACTTCAATGCCCAAGAAATATTTGAAAGGCCCGAGATCTTTAATGCTAAACTTGCCATCCAAGTATGCTTTCACATCGGCGATTTTACGTTCATCATTTCCGGCCAATATGACATCGTCGACATAGATGAGAGCGGCAACATAGATCCCACTAGTCTTGAATATGAACAAGGAATGATCTGCACGAGATTGTCTAAAACCAATGTCAAGTAATGCTCGAGTAAATTTGTGATACCAATTTCTTGATGCTTGACGGAGACCGTAAAGTGACTTGCGTAGTTTGCAAACCCGTGTTTCTCCACTTTTCGCAAATCCTTGTGGAATCTTCATATACACATCTTCAACTAGATCTCCATGGAGGAAGGCGTTGTTTACATCAAGTTGATGTATGGCCCAATTCTTTTTTGCTGAAACGGCCAATAGGCTACGCATTGTTACTAATTTAGCAACGGGTGCAAAAGTTTCATGAAAGTCTATCCCTTCGACTTGTGTAAAACCTTTTGCAACGAGGCGCGCCTTGTAACGCTCAATTTCGCCATTCGGTTTATATTTGATCTTATAAACCCACTTAGAGTCAATGGCCTTTTTTCCCGGCGGCAATGGTTCAAGAGTCCACGTCTTACTTTCTTCCAAAGCTTGTATTTCTTGTTTCATCGCCTCTCGCCATTGATCATTCTTGACGGCCTGATGATAATACTTAGGCTCATCGTGAGAAGTGATGGCCGCAAGACAAGCTTTGTGAGTGGAAGAGAATTTGTTGTAAGACACAAAATTAGATAAAGGATATACCGTCGAGGTTCCCGAATTGGCGATGGGTTGTGAATGGTCTATAGATTGGGGTATTTCAGTAACATACGAGTCCAAGCGTTTGGGCTGTCTTTTCGTTCGATCACTTCTGCGCAAATTTTCATTCTCTGGTTCAACAGTGCTTTGTGAGGAATTTTGTGCCATTTCCTCCTCAACAAGGGTATCTTCTTGTGGTGGGACGTGCTCCTGTAAATGGTCTTGGGTTGATGCTTCATCTTGGACTACAACAGGTGGATTCCCATCTTTATGACCAATGAAATCTTCATCCCATTCATTTGCCCTTTGAGTAACCAATTCAGGAATCCTTGGTTCTATATTTGTGTCTTTGAAAGGAAAAACATTCTCAATAAATTTAACATCTCTTGATGTATATGTTTTCCTTGTTTCAAGGTCAAAAACACGGTATCCCCTTTGCGCATGTGGGTAACCTACGAAAACACAAGGCCGACCTCGTACACCAAATTTGTCACCCCCCTTTTTATTATCTTTAACGTAAACCAAACACCCAAAAATACGAAGATGATCATACGAGGGTCTTTTATTGAATAAAATCTCATAAGGTGTCTTATTTTTCAAAACTTTGGTTGGCAACCGATTAATTATGTACATGGCGGTTAAGATACATTCCCCCCAAAATTCTATCGGTAATCCCGCCTCAAACCTTAAGGCTCTAGCCACCTCCAAGATGTGCCTATGTTTTCTCTCGACTACCCCGTTTTGTTGTGGAGTATCTGTGCAAGATGTCTCTAATAAAATGCCATTTTCGGTGTAGTAATCTAGCATTTGTCGAGACTGAAATTCGACACCATTGTCACTCCTTATTCTTTTCACATTCTTTCCAAATTGAGTGTGTACCATGTTACAAAACATGGTAAGATAGTGATTCACTTCAGATTTGTATTTCATCAAAAAAAACCAAACACCTCTACTAAAATCATCAACAATAGATAAAAAATAATGAGCACCAGAAGAAGGTGTTTTATAACCACCCCAAATGTCACAATGAATAAGTTCGAAACAATCTTTCGTTTGAATGCTATTTCTTTGAAAAGGAGTCTTGTCAACTTTGCCCTTAAACATGAGTCACAATGTTCCTCATCATTTATTGAAATACCACAAATATTATCAAAATATCGAGACTTCGAAACAGCCGCATGTCCTAGTCTTTTATGCCACACCCTTGAATCAACGATAACAGTCATAGCCATACCTTCCTTTGCAACCGACTCCAAGAAGTATAGACCATCGCATCTCTACCCATCCCAATCAGGTTCCTCGAGGCTAAGTCTTGTATCACACAAAAATCCGGAAAGAAAATAAGGGCACAACGCAAAGCTTTTGTCAACTTGCTAACTGAAAGCAAATTACACTTAAAAGCAGGTATATTCAAAACATTATCGATTTTTAATTCGTTTGGAAGACTAGTGTTACCGACACTCATCACGGGTATGGGTTCACCATTAGGAATTTTCACCGCCATTTCATCCCCGGATCGTGTTTGATTTTCCAAAATTGCACCATCGAAAGTGATGTGCTCGCTTGCACCTGAATCAATTATCCAAGTATTCAAACTAGTTGCCTTACCGGCCATGTTTGCCGTGGGAAGGGTGTCCACGTGTTCGGCATTGGAAGTGTCGGAAGTTCCGCCAAAGTACTCTACTAGTTTTGTGTACTGATCAACAGACAAACCTGGGATGGGACTACTAGCGACGAGATGTGCTGTTTTACTGGAGACTTTGTGTTTGCTCCGACCATCTCTCCCTTTATCACCATCACGATCCTTCTTTCGTCCTTCCGGGTACCCTACAATTTCGTAACAATGCTCCACCGTGTGATAGAATTTCCCACAGTGTGTACATCTTGGTTTCTCATGTTGGTTCCCTTTGGCTTCTTCTCTGTTCTGTCGGTTGGTACCATAGGCTTGGAAGGCAGCCGCTTCAACTTTTATTCTACCGGTAGTTGCAATTTGTTTTTGCTTCTCGTCCTCCGATACGAGGTGATAAGCTGTTCCCAACGAGACAATCGGCTTTGTTGACAAAATTTGGGTTTTAATCGTCCCAAAGCTTTCATCCAAGCCCATAAGGAATTCATATAAACGTTCCTTTTCTCTAATTTCCACCAATTGTTTAGAGATGTCACAAGTGCATCCATCACACTTGCACTTCGGGACTGGGAAGATAGATTGAATCTCATCCCACAAACCCTTAAGCTTAGTGTAGTAAGATGAGATAGAAAGTTTCTCTTGTCTGGTGAGGGTTAACGCCCGCTTCAATTCATACGCTCTTGGTGCACTCTCGCTACCAAAGCGTTCTTGAAGGTCGTCCCATACTTCACGTGCCGTTTTAGCGTGTTTAACGCTCATGCGAATCTCCTTTTCCATGGAGCTAAGCAACCAACCTTTAACCATCGCGTTGCATCGCTTCCATAGTGGTAATTCCGCCGCGCCTTCATCGGGGATTGAAATCGAACCATCGACGAATCCAATTTTGTTCTTTGCAAAGAGGGCGTTAGTCATATCATCAACCCAATCTGCATAGTTCCCATCTCGAAGGAGACCGCTAACGAAAACAATATTCGGACTATCAGCAGCCGATATGAAATAAGGGGACATAACATCCACCATGATCGAACCGCCTGCTTGCTTCTTGTTGTTGTTGTCTTTTGCACCGCCTTCTTGCCTGTTGTTGTCTTTTGTCATGTTGGAAAAATACAGTAAATTTATAGTGTTTGCGGAAGCTGGATCGTTAGACGCTCTGATACCATGAAGAAATTGGTAACAGCAACATAACAAGCAAAATATAAGAAAAGATCTTTTTGTTTCTTGTGTGGAGCTTTTACAAGAGAAAGACTTATATACACAAAAAAGAACCAATAGCAAATAAGCTAAGGGCTAGAAGAAAGGAAATCTAATCCTAGCTAAAAGGAAAGAAATAAAGGTAATTACAATTAACCATAATTAGACACAATCAAATCTTTTCAGCTACATCGAACTCCTCATCCATTACAACAACCTAGTGGGGCCGCCGCCACCACGATTGCCACCATTAGCCACCTCAAACTCCTCGTCCACTACAACAACTGCCTACACCACCTCCACAACCACCGTGTACCACCAACAACCGACCACGACCATGCCGTCGGCTACCGATCAACACCACTGTCCATCGTTGCCAACACCTTCACCTTCTACGCTACCGTTAGGCGTTAGCCATCAACCACCATCGTCCATCACCATTAGCCACCTCCAACTCATCCTATACAATAACCCCCATCACCACCACAACTACCGACCACCGGGTCACATCACCTATACTATAAAATCCCTAATACCGTCACCCACAAATCACCATTGTATTCATTTTACTTGTG
Organism: Centaurea solstitialis; assembly: GCA_030169165.1. NCBI lineage: Eukaryota > Viridiplantae > Streptophyta > Magnoliopsida > Asterales > Asteraceae > Centaurea > Centaurea solstitialis. Next base: position 9,331,888 of record CM058046.1, read on the forward strand.
TTAACCATAAATATTAATATATTGTATTGTGGAAAATCTATATAGTTTTGTCATGTATAGTTCTAGTTGCATCAAACCTCAGACAAGCACTATCATATCTTATCCAATTCAATTCAATCATATATGTATATCAAACACTATCCTATACCACTTTTATTTACAACGAGGGTAGGACTCGTAGGAATAAAAACCGAGTCGGAGGAGAATAAATATTCTACAACTTTTCGACACCAAAAAGAAAAAAAGAAAAGAGAAAAAAAGGTTTTTTAGGGGCAGAGAAGATATATTTCCCAAAATATCCTTTTAGGAAAGGGGCGTACCAAAAATAAAAGAAATAGAAGAAAAGAAAAAAAGTAAAAACGAAACAAAAAAAAGATATCACCACAAAACCCAAAACCCTACTCCTGTAAACCTCTCACACGCTTCCTTCATTTCCAACTCTCACTCACACACACACACACACACACACAGAGCGAGAGCGAGAGTGAAAAAGCTCTCTAATCTACGTAAAATCACCATGAATTGCAGGTCGCCATTAACGAATTAAGCTTTTCCTTGCTTTTCTTCTTCGTAATTTGATGAGATGTCGAACAAGCGAGCTCCTGATAAGCACCAAATTCCTCGAAAGAAATGCAACGATACGGCTGCTGCCGCCAATTCGAAGAAGAAGAGAAAACAGCCGCAACACCTGAATAATTCGAATTCAGCTTCACGACGATTACAGGATGATTTGCTATCTGCTGATTATATCTTGAGGAAAGTGTTGAGGAAAGACGGGCCTCCCCTAGGTGTGGAGTTTGATAAGCTTCCTTCTCATGCTTTTCGGTTCCGTAATGGCAAAGGTGATTACAATCGTTTTCTTCAATCGTTTTTTTAGAATACTCGGAGTTGTTATAGGTGTTGGAATGTTATTTTCACAATTCTATTTCAGCCGAAACGTTTGAAGCCTTTAATTATTCTAGAGATGCAATTAGCGATTAGTTTTAGCAGATGTTTCTGAATTTTTTCTGTATTTTGCTTGTGTATTGATGCTGTGGTTTCCGAAATTTGTTATTAATATGTTGCTTACACTTAAAACTACCTATTGACTCTGTAATATTAACATGAGTTTTATGAACTATGCGCTATGATATAATTGTGAATTTGAATTTTAGTTTTCTGTCATATACTTGATGGTGTTGGTTACTCTTCCTGTCATAAGATTGATATCTTGTTAGTTCTCCTGCTTTTTTTGTCTTCTGGTTTGGTGGTAGGGATTGGAGAGGGTTATAGATGGATTTAGGTATTAGGTTGAAGCAACTTCATAATGGAAAATTGGAAATCCTAGTTAACATTTGGTCTGCAACTTGTAAGTTATGATGTTTTTAGGAATTAGTTACCGGTTTTTATGGATGAAAATTTTGAAGCTCTTCTGGCAGCTTTCTAGGATACTGATTAAAAAAGATGGATGTGATTTAACTTTTAGTTGCTATGTTGCATGACCCAAGAGAACCAGCCTTTTGGAAGGCTAAATAGGAAGACAAGTGATATGAAGAAAACTGGAAGGAAATGAATATAGAAAGGAGATGAACTTCCCATGTTCTGATCAAGGTGAGGTTTAACTGTTCGATCCGAAGTTTATAACCAGATGCTTCATCACCCTGAAACCAATTGTTTTGGATGCTGAATAGAAATTCTCATAAAACTTGCTTATAATACCAAAAGAAGCGTTATCACATATGATGAAGTTCATAAAGCTTTAATTAATTTTGCAGAGAAAAAGGTAAGATTAGCCAGGTCTTGTGTTTTGAAGGTATAAACAAAGGGGGAATCTCAGTGTGCGTGAGAGAGAGTTATAGATTTGATCAACATTAAAGGTTTCATGCTAAATGCTGACATTAATCAAAAGTTCGCGTACATCCCCACCCTACCTCTGTGTGGGGTTGATTGGTTTGATTTGGTATGGTATGGTGTGGTAATTGCTGAAGTCTAGTTGTTGGATTAGAGAATTAGTGGCTTTCAGAGGGTTGAGGGTTATATGTGTACAACAAATACTTGAATGTTATCCGATTTAATGCGACATCTGCTTCACCTAACCTTCTTCTTGCCTCGTATCATTGTTTTATATGTGCTATACATGATCTATATTTATGATTTTTTTGATTGCCCTTGCATGCTGCACTGCAAGGTCACTAAGGTGGTAAAAAATAGAGCAAGGGACCTCTAGTCCCCTCTAAGATTTTATTGCTACCTAACCAAACTACTAGCTCAAAGCCCATAGACCTCCTTCTCTATAATAATGGAGTCGTAACAGACTAACTGTAAAATAATACTTATTTTTTTCGTTTACCCCTCATTTTGGGAAGGCACGAAAGCTTTGAAACTCATGAATTGGTGAAGCTTATGCTATTTGCAATCTGTTGAACTAAGCACTTTCCCCTTTACTTTCTACCTAGTCAAGCAACACTAAGGGGCCATTTATTAAACACTTACCTTAGTAAGTGCTTAATTACCTTTTGGTTGAACATAAAAAGGACCGAGAATCTCACCCCGGTAAGAGTGAAGACAGGGTTTGAGAGTCTTACCCGGTAAGTGAGGGTGATGACTCTTACTATGTAAGCGCTTACCAGGTTATAAACCTTTATCATCAATCCATATTGCCTGCAATGTTACCCCATAAGGCAAATGGATAATGGTGATTCTTCCTGTAAGCGCTTACCCGTCAAGCATTTGGTAACAGCCCTAACTTGTGTTATTTATTCTTTCACTGGGTTTGTTTGGTTTTGCTGTGTGGTTAATTGCTTCTGTATTTGTAATTTTGAAATTTTCTATTTGTTCTTTACTAGATTCAGGGATCTCTCATCGTGATTGCCAAGAAAAACAAAGATCACTTAAAAGACAAAAGGTACAGAGGCATATCTCTTTTGGTTGGTTGGTATAATGTATGTCAAACCATATCTTTTTTATTGTAGTTGTGATCTATTGATGCTACTTATTTATTGTTATATAGACTTCCCAGCCTACCAATGTTGAGGACCAGGTTACCCGTCCAGAGAGTGATCCAGCTAAATATGGTATGGGAAAAGGTTTAATGACAATATGGCGACTTACAAATCAGGAGAGTAATGCAGTGCAGAAACATGGTGTTGGAAAAGGTTTGATGACAATTCGGCGATTAACAAATCCTGGCGCTGGAACTCCTACATGTGATGACAATGACCACGGAGCTTGTTCCCAGTTTCAAGCTTCTACGTCACAAAAATCACCCACTCAAGCGAAAAAGAAGTCACGAAGACAAAAACCTGTGCCGGTCTGTCTTCTTTATTTCTACTCCTTTTTTTCATCCTGTTGATGCTGTTTGGCATCACCAAATTAGTGACATTAAGTTGCAGTTTATTTGTCAGATTTAAAATCTATGGTTTCTTTTAGCATGATTACTCACAGTGATTTATTTGCAGAGGAGGTTAGCAAGCAAATTACAAAATAAGAAGTCTTCAGCCAGAAGTAAAAAGGTAATTAAGTGCATATTGAATTATATGCTATATGGCTTGGCAATTCTCATTAACTTATCATTTTTTGGGTAAAATTAGAAGGTGAGATGTGAAGAAGTGGATAAGGAAAAGCAATTGCTGAGGGAAATATGTGAAATTGCTCTAGTGGGAGGGAGAAGCGAAGAAGACCTAAGTCAATATGCTATGCTAGTAGATGATGAGGAGCTGGAATTAAGAGAACTACAAGAAGCATCAAATACACTGACATGCTGTGCTCATTGTTCAGCCAATAGGTTGCATGGCTGTTCCCTTTGCAAAGGTCCGGTTCATTTAGATGCTATCTCTTGATGCTCCCCCTTCCCACCAAGCTTTTTTTTTGGTAACCGTGTGATTAAGTAAATCCCCAAATTTAATTTGGAGCTGAAATATTGGCATGTGTGCTTGATCAACATTTGCAAAGTGAATTATTGACTTCAAAATGATTGTAGATTTGCTGGCAAAGTTCCCTCCAGACTCTGTCAGAATGAAGCAACCCTTGCATATGCAACCCTGGGATTCTTCTCCAGAACTTGTCAAAAAACTTTTCAAGGTACATGTCAGGCTCTTCAATTCTGCTCTCCATTGTTGCTTTTGCCATATTACTTAAGATCTATCCATCACGTATTGAAGTATCCATCCTCTTAAAGCTATCTGTAAAAGTTGTAAGCTCATTTATTGATGAGTTTGTGATGTTATGCCTCTCATTAATCCTAATATCCTAACATTGGTTTAGCTTTTGATGAAGTTTTCTCATGGTGAATTTCAAATGTAATAACATCTATGATTTAATGCTAGGTGTGATGTTGACCATCATTCCGAGCATGATCTAATATTCTCCAGATGTTATAACTGAGTGACACTTTCATTAGCAAAATTTACCAGCAAAAAAGGAGCTTGTGCTCTTCATTATTTTGATACACTCCTTGCCATATGAGATTTCACCATCACAAGGGCTGTTCTAATTAGTTTGTGAAAAGATAATGAAAATCAAAAGCAAGACACCATAACGGATTATTTTCGGAAGTAGAAATAGAAACTGGCTAGAAAGGCTAGTGAAGAAAGTGTGCCTTTTGCTTTTCTACCAAGAAACAACTACTACAAATTTATGAATACTAAATAGTTTTCTGACTTTTGTGGGCAGATATTTCACTTTATTAGCACTTATGCTGTAATAGTTGATGTACAATCCTTCACGCTTGATGAGCTTGCGCAAGCATTTGTTGACAAGGTTAGTGCTTATTTTTGATATAAGTGTACATGTGTTATGGTTTTATTGCAAATTGCTCAGGTTCAGTTATGACCCTATCAACTAAATGATCTCTGCTTTCTAGTAATGTTTGTGTTGTTTTTGCTTATTGTTTTCCAGGATTCCGTATTACTTGGAAAACTTAATTTATCCCTTCTGGAACTGCTTCTCACCGGTGTTGAAAAGGAACTTGGTAGTGGATTTATGTCGCATATGAGCAAAAACTGGAAGTATCGTGGGTTGCTTCAGTCGGTAATTTTCATGATCTTTTTAGAGGCCATGTCATATTTCATAGCTGTGGATCAGTTTTCTGGGTTTGGACTGTGTATTTTGTTTGTGGTGATTCTTGACCTTTTAATTCATTTAACGATTTAATAATTTCAAATACAATTTATTGCATTTGTTGGTTGTTCTGTTTCATAGATAGAAGTAAACCTTATTTGAATATTGCATTTACATTCCACATTCATAGCACTGGAAGTGATACTTCGGTTTGATGAAAGAAATGGAAATCGTAGGTGATCGGAAAGTGAAAATATTATTTCTAACTTACAGTGGAACTGCCTTTGCTGTTTACGATTTCCTTGAGTCAGACATAATGTTTTAACTAAAATTTCTCTCTTTGCAGGTTGAACGTCAAGACCATATTCTGAAATTGTGGAAGAGATCTTTGAATTCCCTAACATGGGTAGAGATATTACGCCAGGTGCTGGTTGCAGCTGGCTTTGGTTTGAAACGTGACACTGTAACCAAGCAACCTCTTGACAAGGTAATGAATGTTAAAATTATCAGGCTCCTGTTATGAAGGCCTAATGGGAACACACTACACCTAGATCTTTTCTACATTAGTGGGAGCTTTCTGCAGTGGACTCTTATTATTACTATGGTCCATAGACTGACAGACATTAAGAAGTACGGCGTTCGAATGTTGAGAAAGTTCTCTGGTTTTTGGCCTTTTATATTGATGGCTGCAACTAACTAGAAACTGTATCTATTTATTGATCTCAAATATATCTAAGAGAAATATTGGTTGGACAAAATACATCTATACAACGGGTTATTATTTTGTATAACATTTGAGTAGAGATTTCCATCTTGTTACTTTATATAGTTGTGTCCGAATGGTTCCCATTGCTCACATGCAAAATTGATTGATTTGGTTCACAGGAAGCTGCTTTGATGAGTAGATATGGCTTAAGCCCAGGTACTCTGAAGGGTGAATTGTTCACTATATTGTTGTTGCAAGGGAATATGGGAATGAAAATATCTGAATTGGCAACGTGTTCATCTGTAAGTAACTTCGGACATCCAATCTAGAAATTCAGGGCCTGGTTACTTGGATCAGCAGTTATGTCTTGTCACTGAATATTTTATTTTTTTATCTAATGATTTCGTCTTTTGTCATGAAGATTGTTGGATTGAAGCTTGGGACTACAACTGATAAAGTAGAAGAATTGATAAGCTCAATGCTGTCAAGTGATATTACCTTATTTGAGAAAATATCATCTTCTTCATATCGGCTTCGTAGTAACTCCATCATTAAGGACACTGATGATGATCAATCTGATCTTGAAGATGGTGGAAGTGTGGACGATGATCCCAATGATATTGGCAATTATAACATGGATGATCACGATGATGGTTCAGGGGCATCAGTTGCAAGTAAACATGGACAAAAGAATGTTACTAAAAACAAGGATAACATGTTACCCCTGAACTCTGAAATTGATGAGAGCTATCCTGGAGAAATGTGGTTATTGGGGCTAATGGAAGGTGAGTATTCAGATTTAAATATTGAAGAGAAGTTGAATGCTCTATTGGCTTTGGTTGATCTACTGAGAGCTGGCTCCAGTACAAGAATGAAGGTAATTCAACTAATAATTTTTTAAGCTCCAATTTTGGAACCACCCCTGACATACTGCATTGCGAACGAATGTATTTTTCAAGCTGCATTCTTTTTGTCTGAATTTATTCAGTTTGCTATGGCGGTCCCTTCCTTTTTGGTTCTTTTTTGTAGTGTTATTACTCTGCATCATAAACCAGCTCCTTGGATACTCCTTTAAGATTCTAGATATGGTGGGAAGTTGTTCTTATATATATATATATATATATATATATATATGTAATACTGTTTTACTAATACAAATTTCTGTATGTGTATCATCATGGTTGAAGTTCATGTGAAATCTCTTAAGCATTACTAGAACACACAAAGCCATCGTGTTTCATTGAGGAGTTCTTTGCTGTACCTTCTCTTCTGCAGCTATGAAAATTCCATCACCTTAACCAGTCTATTGAGTAGATATGTATCAAGTTTATCTAAAAAAGTTCCCTTCTTAAGATTAACTGAAACTGCTTGAAATCAGTCTGTCATGTTTCACTGAGGAGTTTTCTACCTTCTCTTCTGCAATAAGAAAATTGCTTACTTTTGTAGTCTTATCTTGAGTATATATGTAGGAATCACCTTACTTTTTTTCCAAACATTTATGATTAATTGGAATATATTCTTGGTTGTATTATCAGTCTCACATTGACAAATGTAAAAAATCTTTCAGGAACCTGTAAGATCGGCTGCTCAGTCCATTCCTAATGTTTATCATGTCGGTTCTGGAGCAAAAATAAAGAGATCGACTGCAAAGCAACAAAGAATGTTCATGCCACCCGAGAATGCCTTTAGCCAGATGATTAATAGTTGTGAATCAGATACGATGCAAGATATCCAACCTGTTGATTCTGCATCAATTCTATCTGTGATTCAAGAGAAAAGTTGCTCGAGTGGGGAAAAGGATGCAACAGAAATAGAAGTTGTGCACGATTTACATCCTATGCAATCATCATTTTTGGGATCCGATCGTAGGTACAATAGATACTGGCTTTTCTTGGGCCCTTGTAACATGTGTGATCCAGGCCACAAGAGGATTTACTTTGAATCGTCTGAAGATGGTCACTGGGAGGTGATTGAAACAGAAGAGGTAACCATTTCTCCCCTTGTTTTTATGTAACAGCAGCAAACTAGGAAGCAGGGGTGTTCCTTCCCCTTTGCCAGATCCCCATAGCAGGTGCTTTGGGGATGCAATTCTCTGGGATTGATTGGGGTTGTGTGTGTGTGTGTGTGGGGGGGGGGGGGGGGGGGGGTGCACCCCATTCTACATTAACAGTATCTCCAAATTATTTACCGAATGTATGGGATACAAGAACCTGGATGCCAGCAGCGTAAATTACTTGGTATAAATTTGAAGAAAATAGAAACCAACAGTTTGTGATTTGCAGAATTAAAAACAAAAGGTAAAATAAGAAACTAACTTAAAGAACAAGACAATACAGGAAGTTATTTTTTAATAGATTGAATATATGGATACAGTAAGACTTGGACTTTTGTATGTATTAATCTTACATGGGAAATATAATTATCAATCATTAAAATAACTTATTTTAATTAGTTTAGTCTTAGATTTGCATGCACACATGTACGTGCACCCATGTAATTCAAACTTCTTAGCATCTTTGATGCTGGTATTCGTGTAACATGTACCTGCATCACCTTCATAGTATCCTTGTGACCTAGAGCATGAGTTGGTTCTTTATTTATTCTATGAAAATTAGTATTGATCATCACTTATGTATGCTTCTGTGATTGCAGGCTTTGGCCAACTTGTTATCAGCTTTGGACCGAAGGGGAAGACGAGAATCTCATCTTCTCTGGTCTTTGGAGAAACGGGATGCTCTTCTTCGTGAAGCAATGTCCAGTATGCCTACTGATGCTAGAGATGGGCAACCGGCTTTTTCTTGTGAATCTGAAAGGAGTGTTTCCAGAGATGACAGCTCATCGGCTGTGTCTGATGTTGACAACATGCTAGGCCTAAATTATGCTCATCATGACAATCTGGCTTCTACTAGTGCTGTAGCTGCTCCAGTTGGGAATAAAGAGCTGGCAAAGCAGAAATGGTGTCGCATTCAGCAATTTGATGCTTGGTTGTGGACTTCGTTTCATTCCACTCTTAACGTCGTTAAACACGGCAAAAGGTCTTTTCTTGATACGCTCACTAGGTGTGATAGGTGTCATGATCTATTTTGGAGAGATGAAAAACACTGTCAGATTTGTCATACAACATTCGAGCTTGATTTTGATCTAGAAGAGAGATATGCCATTCATGCTGCCACGTGTAGGGATGATTCAGCCCCGGATATGTTTCCCAAACATAAAGTCTTGTCATCACAGTTGCAATCACTCAAGGCTGCAGCATACACACTTGAGGTGAGTCATACTTGTTCGTCTCTTAACGTGATCACATGTCCAGTTACCGCACTCTGTTGTTGGCTTTTGATATCCCTTGGGGAGGTCTTAAGTCTTAACTACCTTTGATATGAACAGAAGACCAGCAGCACTGCGGATATAGTCAATCTGTTCCTGATGGTGTGTTACATTTACAACTTCTGAGTAAAAAGTTAAACTTAAGTTGTGATATGAAGGAGATGGGAATATTACTATGACCTCTAGGAGTGTAATAGGAGGCTTAAATAAACAAGAACCCCATATTGATATTTGATAACCAGCACCTAGTAACATGAACTGGAATGATTTTTAGTGTTTTTAAGAATCAAAAAACGACTTCATTCATATAAGTAATATGTTCTGTTGTGGTCTGATATTTTCATTTTTATCTACTATATATGTAGTCATCTATGCCCGAGGGTGCAATGGTGGGTGCTTGGACAAAATCTACCCATAATGTATGGGTCAAGCGATTAAGACGCACTTCCACTCTGTCGCAGTTGCTACAGGTGCTACTTTGTTGCTTTTAGCCTCTCTTTCTGACATCCACATGTACAGAAATGTTGTACACAAAACTAGCCAACTAATACTTGCGTTCTCTTAAATATGTTAAGGTTCTTGCTGATTTTGTTGGTGCCATCAATAAGGGATGGTCGTATCAATGTGACACATCTCTTGGGTTTGATTATGATTTGGATGATATCATTGCAAGCTTTACATGTATGCCCCAAACGTCATCTGCAATTGCATTGTGGTTGGTGAAATTGGATTGCTTAATTGCTCCTCACATAAAAAATGCTTCCCTTGAAAAGAGGAGAGGTGTGTCTACGAGAACTAGATCAAAAGGTATGTCTATAACCGATCCTCTTCAACGCCCATTGCAGATTCGATGTTATTTATCGAATCTGAGTTCAACTTGATATTTATTTATTGAATCTGTATCATATTCGCATCTTGTTGGATTCTTAAAGAATTAATACTACCGATTCATATATAATCATTATTTTCTGAGTTGGTTTATTTACATTTTCAGGTAAAGATGCTCTAGTGCGGTAGATATTGTACGTGATTGGCAAGACTATACTTGAAGCAATGCATATACGCCAAATGCATTGTTTTTGGTCGGGGAACATGAGATGATGATGCAATAACCGTTCTGCTTCACCAGAACGCAGATCGGTGTACAACTCGGAGAAAGCATCAACATGGCGGTTGATAATAGTTCCATTTTTGGTGGGGAGTTAGTTAAGATGATACAAACATTCTTGTACAGGCAGTTAGATGGTTGGCTAAATTTACAGCTTTTAGGAACAACAATCACGACACTTGGGGGCTTTTTTTGCCATATTTCTTCATTCCTTATACAGATGTATGTGGCCTTCAACTGTAGTTTTGATGGGAATTGGAATAAAATGTTCGATAAAAACTCACGATTATCCTGAATGAAAATCTGTTGCCGTTTGACTAGTTGATGGATTTGGTTGCCTTTGTGGTCAAATAGAGAAATAAATTTCATCCGACGGATCCTCAATTAAACAACGAAATAGTGATTTTATTAGCATCTACGTTATTTATAACATATGGCATGAACAGTAATGATTTCTATTTAACAATGAAGCAAAGATATGTTTTGCACGATACCAAATTGGAATTGAGAACGTCGATGTATGCATTTCACTTGAGCACTTCCAAAGGACTATACACAAAACACACCTTTTATCATCACAACTGCTTCATTTTATCAGCTCAATGTTTTCATACTGTTGCACATAAAATGTATACAAGAAAAGAAAAAGGTGACTCAGAGAACCAAGCATGGAGACAAGCAGACTGGATCAGAAAACAAGCATTCAGAGTTTCAAACTATGGGCATCCAACAACTTCTTTCTTCAACCATGTGAAACACCAGTTTTGAGTCTTGTTAGGACCACTAGAGATTTTCCAGGGTGTTACCTTCGGGGTCCCATAAGATTGGTCGAGGCGCATGCAAACCAGCCAAAACAAAACACCCACAGCAATGTCGGCCTTCTGTTATTGCAATGTCAACATTTCTAATTTCTCAAGAAACATTATCTGCAGTCATTCCGAGTCTGAGTACTCAAAAGCTGGAACTTGGCGAAAACGAGCCAAGGATCTGAGATAAGAGTTCTCTTTGCTGTTTGGGTTAGCTGATCTCTTCTTCTTTTTCGTGAAACCTTGCCCAGAGGTTAACTCATAAAGCGTTCCCATGCTATTTTTCTCTTTAATGTTGCTACCGTCATTCAAATACCTACAAAATAGTTTTCAAGGAAGATATAAGAGGATATCAACGATAGATATAAACGTAAAGGGGAAGAAATGGATTGAACATAAACCATATAACCATAGCAAGTATACCAAGAACAACACTACAAATTCTTGAAAATATAATCATAAAAGCAATAAAGCCTTACCGTTCACGAATAACCTTATAAGCCTCTTTTGTTGCATATGGTAAGCCAGTTTTAGGATCACGGTACCTGTCATAAATAAATAAACAAAAAAATTATCAACTGTTCAACAGATGTTTAGAAGTAAAAAAGACGAGGCCAGAAAAGCTTACTTTGCAGGTAGTCCAGTAACTACACACACGGCCTTCTCTGGATCTGGAAAGAATATATAAAATATAGATTAGAAAGAGAAGGAGAAAGCAGAGAGCCTTAAGGTGGTTCCTTGCTGGCAAACTGCCAAAACAGAAACGCTATTTTGGCGATAAATCTGTATGGCAATCAGCATAGAATAATTTTATCATTACTCACATGGAGTTTTCGATGTAGGAATCTGAGATCGAAATGAAATCCCATTAGTAAATTCAAGGTACGAGTAACCTGAAATAACATTAACATTAGCTTAAAACATTCAAAAGGCATTGTATGAACTATGCCCTAAAAAAGAAAATTTACAAAGCTGGAAGAATGCAGATGCTAAAAACAGAAGAATAACTTTCTGATATCAAGAAACTTGCCATCTTTAGAAAGATATCGTATTTGAGGACCACTGTAGACCGCTTTATGAACAATCGCTCTTTTTTTAACTTCTTCCTCCCTCGCTAAGACCCGTTCCAAGTTCCTCAAGTTCATAATTTCTGCAAGATTTATGCACATATTTTTTACTCACAAAAGTAAATAAACGTACCATTTTATCATTCTGATTTATTTCTAAAACTAAGGAACGTAAATTTGTGTTCTAATTTCTAAACCTGTTTGAGCAGCTTCCAGAAGCATCTCTTCTTGGGTCATCCTCTTCTCCTCACCTTCTTTTTTCCTTTTTATTGGCTAAGAAGTCGTAAAATCCAGCATCAAGAAAGACATAAATAATCGATTAATAACAGCAATATGAAGATGTGTAAAAAAGTAGAAGACAATAAATCTTGATCAACCTTCATTGTTGCTTGCAATGATGCACGAATTGCATCTCTTTCAGCTTGCCTAACAATAACCGCAGTTCGTGTTGACTTTCTCGTTGTTTTTTCTACTTCTGTATCATCAGGCACGTCATGGTCTTCTTGGGGCGTTGACTGCTCAGGATTGGTTCCTTCGTCATTAGAACTATCGCCTTCCGAAACAACCTTCTGTTTCTTCTTATTCTTCTTCTTTGGCAATTGCTTTCCCGGAAACGCCAATCTCTTCCTTGGCCGCTTTCTGCAAAAAAATTACGTCTTCAAGACACCCATTTATACATTCAAGATTTCTTTATCCACTAGAAAGTTTATAACCTCTCGTCCGGCTCATTTTCTGCTTCCTCCTCTGGCTCGGGTTCCTGTAGTGAAAGCGAGTAATTTGGTCATAAAACTATCCGATCTTCAAAAAAGGTGCATTCTAAGCAATGTAAATATTCGTTTGGCAGACAGAAAATAAAATAATGGTGAACCATATTACACATACATCTTCATCGAAATCACTGTCGAAAACGTCGGCAACCTCTTTTTCTTCTACGTAGTTTGTATCATCTTCTTCCTGAAAAGAAAGTAACATATTTAACATGTCTTAAAATTTTAAGAAATTGGGAATGAAACACATTTATCACCTCATAATCACTGCGCAAAACAAGTGCTGCATATCTTTTTATGTAATATAGAACCTAAATTGCTTAAGAGCTTATGAAATTAGGTCACGGAAATACATATGTAAAGAAAAAATATAGAATTACTTATGCAAGTGTTTCAAGACTTTTTTCTAGCTTCTGATTACGGCTTCTGTTCTGAAGTGGTAGGAACTTGGAGAATGTTTGTGTATCTTATCATATAACTTTAGGCTTTGGAAACTTTCAATAATTCAATAGACTCCCGACTTTCAAGACACCATGCCTGGGTTTTCATTGCATATAAACCGTTGTTATTGCAAAAATTGCAAAAGAAAAGAGACTACACTTTTGCAAACATGAATAACATTAGAAACCGCAAAGCAGTTTTTTATGCATTTACATCTCCACCGTTATCCAAAAACGCTCAATCTTGCAAGCAGCATCCTGTTCTTTCGAAAGAACAGTCGTTACTTTGCAACAAAAAGAAAACTAGGACGGCTTGAGATCAATCAACTTGTTGGCATGCTTCTATGTCCTGGAGCTTTTAAGGCAAATGGGGCGTGAACGCAAGATGCCAGTGAAGAACAGGGGAATACAAAATAGTAGTCAATATTTCAAACAAATTGATGTTCTAAACCTTTTTACCTGCAAAATTTCTGTTTCAGAAAAAAATTGAAGTTAAGATCACCTATTTGCCTATCCTAGTGATGATGATATTGTTCCACAAGATTCTCCCTTATTTAGTTATTCAACTGTATTTAAGCATTTAACCCCCATCCATCTATATGGCTTGTTTCTAATCATAGAAATAAAGAAGAGATCCACAAAATTAAAACTTTGTAAAAAATAGTACAAACCAAAAAGAATACATATTTCTTTTCTTTTCGTGTGAATAGTTAATTACCTCTTTCAAAGCATCTTGGTTCCAGAATTCATCATCTTCTTCAACCTCCTCATCAACCAACTTACTCATCCTATGAGAAACAATTAACATCCATAAGTTTAAATTCTACCAAAAGAACCATCAATTCCAGTGTACTAAAACAAAAATTCAGTGGTTACCGTTTGCCTCTGGTTGCCCTAGAAGCTCGGTCGAGAAAAACGACATCCTCTTTATCAGAATCCATGAATTCGACCTTCTTATGTTGTAGAACAAATATGAGGTTTCTCGTATAGATAATCCAAATTCGTGTGATTTGAACGCTAGTGAAAATCCGAACCCTTAATGCAAACCCTAGAAGTGAAATTATATCTGTCAGAAAATGGAAATCATGCGCTTGATCGAAGAAGGGGGGAAAATAGCGCCCCCTATGGATTCTATAGTTTAGAGATATTACAAATACGGTCCCTAAGATATTGCTCAATTGCAATTTGAGGGACTCAAGTTTTAGTTTTTAACTTTTGTTTGAGTCGGACTTCACAAGATTCTTCTCTTTGTTAAGAAACGTAAATAGAAAATCATGATTGTCTTGTCAGATTTTGAAATTCAAAATAGAATTTAGAAGGGGTTATTAAAATTTACAGCTTTATAAAGGATCAGGTTCATATGACATGATTATTATTTGTTCCAATAAAGGGATGTTACCTTATCATGTAACATTTTTTATTATGAAAATAGGTTGTATGTAATCATTTTAAACTCATTAATCACTTACTAGGTAATAGTCGGTTCTCACATGTACCGGTAATACTCTCGGTTCTTAACAAATAAGTTTCCTGATACTTGATATGCTCCTCAATCAATAAGGTAAATAATATTGGTAAATTGAATTAATGCTAAATTACGAACCAAAATCAGTGACCGATGGGTTTTTCCCCCAGAAACTTGATCGGTGAAGGTAGCTTTTCATCTGTTTATAGAGGACGCCTCAATGAAGACGGTGGGGTTGTTGCTATCAAAGTACTAAACCTCAGCCGTCGAGGAGGTTCCAAGAGCTTCATATCCGAGTGCGAGACCTTGAGAAATACCCGACATCGAAACCTAGCCAAGGTCGTAACTTGTTGCAGCGGTTTTGACTTCCAAGGCAACGAATTCAAAGCCATAGTTTACGAGTTCATGTCCAATGGAACCTTAGACCGATGGTTGCATAATAATGATCAAGACGACGTCCCTCGACTCGATCTGCTTCAACGAGTATGTATAGCATTGGACGTGGCTTACGCACTCGATTACCTTCATCATCATGCTGGGCAGATCATCATTCATTGTGATATAAAACCAAGCAACATTCTGCTTGATGAAGACTTGGTTGCACATGTTGGAGATTTCGGGCTCTCAAAGATTCTTCATTCCGAATACCAAAATAGACTAAACAGCAGCAGCTCAACCGGAGTTAGAGGAACCGTCGGGTATGCAGCTCCAGGTATGTTATTCTGCTCGTAGAATTATCCGGTCGAGTTGCATAACTTGTTAATGAGAAAAGTTTTGGTTGTAGAATATGGGGTTGGAAGCAAGGCCTCAAGAAGTGGAGATGTGTACAGTTATGGGATTTTGTTGTTGGAAATGATAACGACTAAGAAACCCACTGCTTCCATGTTTAGAGATGGGCTCGGGATACACGATTATGCTAACACAGCCATGGGTGATGGTGCTGTATTTGGGATCGTGGACCCTGTGCTTACGAAGAACGACGACAAGTGTTTGCATTCGCTGGTCGAAATTGGAGTGTCGTGCTCCACGGGCTCACCGCAACATCGAATAGATATGGCTACTGTTATCCAACAACTTCAACTAGTCAAGGATGCCATTTTAGGGATTTCTGCTCTGAATTAAACACTCAGCATCGTGTTTAATTATTATCATCATTTTAAATACAATCAATTTGTAATCGTTAAGGTCTTGATTCAATTAGGTGGATGAAAGCCTATGATTCAATTGGTCTAAAATAATAAACTTCAATTATTTGTACATAGCAAATAATAAACTTCAATTGTTTGTATATAACAAATTGTTCCTTTAAAATAATAGCTTTTCAATCCTATGATATCTATTTAACAAATCATAAAACTCGTTATCATTAACACACATGGAAGTAAGCAAGAGTTTGTAAAGTCCTTGGCATGTATATGATTATTTATTAAAAATACCTATAATATAAATTCATATGCAAGATCTTGAGTAATTGTACAATAATTCTTCAAATATATGTTAAACTCGGATATTTATAATTTTAATAGAAATAGATTAATGTTTGAGTATATGATCATAATTCATACTTAAATAAAGGATCAAACGAGAACATAACCAGCATAAGAAAATAAAAAATGATCAAATCATATATGATTACAGAACATGGTCAATGCAAGAGTGAGCTCAACTACTTCGTCCATAACCTCAGGGTGACGGTCACATTTGTGTGAATCCTTTTGGCGATAGAGGGACTTAAGCCCCTCACGATTTTTTAAATCATCAGATTTTCCTCTTGCTACAGAAATGCCCAAAAATATCATATTCGTAAAGTAGAAACATAGATGCACTCCTGCAAACGTAGTAAATATACTGTATTAGTCAATTTGACTTGACACTATTAAGTCTTTTATAATTGTTTAGTTTAAGTAAGAATTACTTTCACTCGGTATAATTGATTTTATAAGTGACTTTAACGTAAAATCACTGTTGATTTATACCCGTGAGCTTTATTTCTTCATACATAGTACCTATATGGCCCCAAATTCAATGGTGTGGCCCAAGTAACGTAACATCAAACAAGTCAACCAAATTTTATTCATTGAAGTTGTTTGCTATTTCAATCCTAGTCTCAATTCTATATTTAATTTTAGTTGCCGGTCTAACCTGAATTTATTTGGTTAAATGTATAATTTTGATAAGAAATCGCTCTCTTTCTCTTTCACAAACACATATTCATATCAATATTATAAATTATTTAGTTTTATTTTTTAAATACTCTTAAAATTTTAAAGTACAACTGCTAAAACACCATATACAAATCAATAATGCATATAGATTTTCACTATTTAGAATATTTTTATTTTATTTGTTGTAAACAATAAAATAGAAGTTTGAAGAAGACCTTTTGCAAACTAATTACTCCTTTCATACAAGAGCATCCATAAGACCATCTCCAACCTTGACACCAAAAATAACACCAAAAACACCAATTTTGGTGGGCCCAATCACACCAAAAAAATTTCAACTCCAACCACACTCTAAAAAAATACTAAATTTTTGAACCCCACATTAAAATAATATATTTTACTTATTATTAACTGTTTTTAACAACAATAATCATATTTTTATAATGTATATTATAATCATAAATAATTACTAATTAATTTATTTAATGAAGATTTATTAAAATAAAAACAATAAACTTTTTAATTTACATTACGAAATTAACTCAAGTAACACAAATTATATATGGATATATATTAAACAAATTATAAATACTAAATATTAATAAATCTATATTTTTATAGTTAGATA
The DNA here is from genome assembly GCA_030169165.1 of Centaurea solstitialis. Taxonomy (NCBI): domain Eukaryota; kingdom Viridiplantae; phylum Streptophyta; class Magnoliopsida; order Asterales; family Asteraceae; genus Centaurea; species Centaurea solstitialis. Next base: position 9,349,401 of record CM058046.1, read on the forward strand.
TATAATAAAATAGGATATTTATGTGGGGCCTCAAAATTGGTGTGTGAGATTTTGACCTCCAAATTTGGAGGCCAAATCTCCTTCTCACCTAAAACCACACCAATTTTTTTAGAGTTTAAAGTGTGATTGGATTAAGTATTTAGTGATTTTGGGTTTTTTGAAGGTCTATTAGAGTTGCTCTAATGAATAGTAATTGACACATGTTTAGGGAGATGCTTGACATATTTCTTCTTATAAACAATAGAAATAGAAATGATAGTTTGAAGGCTTTTGACAAACTCATATTAGCAACATCCATGATAGAATCACTTGAAATATTTCTTCATGATATTATTACAAGAACCTTTATTTTTATGGGTTTTTATCCAGTTACAATAATTTTCAAATATATTTATTGATTTTGAAGCATTCAATTTTTGGGTAGTTTTTATAAATTTTTTTTTGTTTTAATGAGTTTAATTCATAAATAAACTACTAATATATTTATATAACTACTAATATACATATATATATATATATAGTTAGGTTCTGGTGAGACCAAACATTTTTGGTGAGACCGGTGGGACCAACATATTTTACTTGAAACCTTACATCAAAACATTTGTGAAGGTAAAAAAAATTGAATATTCATCGTTAAAACATCCAAAAAAACACTATCGAAAAAAATAATATTCCAAAAAAGATTAAAAAACGAAACCTTCACAACATTTTTTTGTGAATGTTCGCATTATATATATGTAACCTTCGCATTATTTGGTATGAATAATACAACATTCAATATTATTCAATTTGAATGCATAGATATTCAATATTGTATTATTCATACTGAATATGTCACATGATGCGCTACCAAATGTTCCAACGTTCACAATTAAATTTGAGTTTTCATTTAATTAAAAAATATTATAAATAATAATTTATTAAACAAGGTAAACTCTCTTTCTATAAAATGTTATCATATGATTCTTATTTTGTATTTTCTTATTTTAATTTTTATATACATACAAACCAACTCTTTCTTACTTGTTAGTATTCACAATCTCACATAATAAACCCCAAATTCAATGATTTGGCCCAAAATTATGATTCACTATTCACTAACATAACATCAAACAAGTCAACCGAATTAAATTTATTGACTTTTTTGCCTTTTATTTCAATCCTATAATTAATTTGACTCGTTGCCATGTCAAACTTTCTCAATTTATTAATTAAATTTATGATTTTTCATAAGAAAAATTCTGTCTTTCACACACACATGACACACAGTCATGCCACATATTTATATCCAATATAAGTTGTTTAGTTTATTTCTTAGAACTTTTAATATTTCAAAGTTATAAATGTTAAAAATTATACATAAAATAATGCATATGAAATCTCTCAATTGTCGGTATATCCTCATTTTATTGTTTTTTTAATAAATACATGAGTAAATTATGCTTTTCGCCTTTGTGGTTCGCTTCCATCGCAACTTTCGTCCATATTTTAAACTAATTACAACTTTGATCATTATAGTTGTCATGTTGTTTCATTTTTGGTCCTCAGAATTAATGCTTTTAGAAAAGTCCGTTAACTAGAGGGATATTTTTTAGTCTTTTTCTATATTTAGTTATTTTTTTAAACAAAAATAAGAAAATTTATTAAACATTAACCATTATAATTAATTATATTAATACATGTGTAAACAACAATCCACAACTCATCCCTTTTACTTTTTCCTAACAAAACACCTACGTCCTTCCAGGTTCCACTTCCTTAGGCCACTACCATCGTGGAGCTCCATCCTAGTGGCCTCTCTCCCATAGACACATCATAGATTTGGTGGAATTCTCTGGTGACGATTTTGAGTGTTAGAACACATAGACACATCATAGAGGAGTGGAAGATATGTGGTCATAGGGAGGAGACAACACTAGGAAGTGGTGAAGGTGAACCTCATCTTACAGGGGTGGAGGTGGCCAGAGTCGTTTAGGGAGATGAAACGTACATAAAATGTTATTTTTTATTAAATGTATAATAAAGTAAATTATAGTTTTTGTCCATGTGATTTAATTAAAAATAAAAAAATAAATGAAATGATCAAAATACCCCTCTACATTAACTATTTAACAACATTTTTTGGATGGAGTTAGTTTTATGAACCCAACACATTATAAAATGCAAAGCACAATGACTCAAACCATAGATTTCATTTTAAGGATCAAAGTATTAGAACCCATAAACCAGAAGGACCAAATATGTAATTCACTCAAAATGTAATTAGTTGACTTATGGACTTTTTGAGTTCATATATACAACTGGCTTTTGACTTTAGTGATGTATAAACGTCAATTTCGTTATCAAGTCGAGGAACCATATAGATCAATGCCATGTTAATAGTCAACTCTTTTCATCCACCGAGTTTTCGTCTTTTGGGTGCTTGGGAAGGGGATGATGACCATACCAAAGCTCCTTTCTCAAGTGCTCCTTCTTTGCCGTTCAAAAAAAAAAAAATCCTTGTTTTAAAGATATAACAAACTTTTATGTTACAAAAAACAATATTCTACTAAATTACTTGCTCGTTTAATACTTTGACTTTAAAGGCAAATTAATAAGAATGTATTAGTATTTAGATTCGTTAAATGCTGTATTCTTAGTGTTTTAAAAGCGTTATATTTTATTGAAAATATTTATTTTTTATTATGAAAAATTGAAAATATTTCAAACTCAATATCTACGATCTACTCACGTCACAATTTACGTATCATGCGAATAAAATAACCAGAAGATAATGCACGGTGACTTGGTCAGTTGTGACGGCCTAGCTCCAAACAAACAATTTTTAACTTTAAAGTAGATTACGAATTTCGTCCATGTGGTTGGTCTAATTAAAATTTTTGACCATGGTTTTAAAACTATAAACTTTATCCTTATAATTTACTATCTATAGTAATTTTCATCTTTGAATTAGTTCTATTTTTAAGTATAAGAAACTAAATTAGTTAAATATGAAAGTTACAAAAAATCACAAATCATAAGATTTTAGCTATTGATTGATAAGTTAACTAGTAGTTGATAAACCAACTCATGAATAAAAATTACGTTTGACAAAACTAGCTTATTATGAGTATGTAAAATGACTAAAAATGTATTTTGGGGTATAATAGTTAATATTAATAAGGGTATAATTAAAGAAAAACTACAAAAAATTCATTGAATCATTGCTTCAACTAGTGTTTCAATAAGCTAAGTTATATGCTAGCTTAAAAAAAGAGTAGACACTACCTCTAAGATGCATGCACTGATCCCACGATCATCATGGATATACTAACTTATCAGTTAGATTATAACCCATCCAGTTATATACTAATTTATCGGTTAGCTTATTTTTTCCTTTCAAATAAACAAAAGTCACAATTTTTGGAACAAAAACATATTAACTTTATTTAGATGACTTAAATGTCAAAGTTTATTTCTTAAAAAAAAAAAGTCAAAGGTTTTTGAAGTCATCTAGCCAATTAATCATATATAAATAAAGGAAACCAGATTCTATTCAATTAGGCTCACACTCATTTAATTGGTTGATTCCCATTCTCCAAAATGAGTACCAAATGGCTACCATTTTTGGACACCAAACAAACACCCCCATTTCTCTTCCTCCTCATCATCATATTGGTGCATATTGCAGCCTTCTCCAAGACCGTCGCACAAAACACCACCACCACCACCGCGGCCGCCGCCGATGGCGATCGGTTGGCGTTACTCGCCATCAAATCCATGATCACGGACGACCCGCAAAATTTCACGGCGTCATGGAACAACGACTCCCTTCCATTCTGCCAGTGGCAAGGTGTCACTTGCGGCCTCCGTCACCAAAGAGTCACCGTCTTAACCTTCACATCCGCCGGCTTAGTCGGCACCTTGTCTCCTTCCATCGGAAACCTGACTTTCCTGAGGGAGATCCTCTTCCAAAACAACTCATTCTCCGGCCAAATCCCACCTGAAATCGGCCGTCTCTCTCGACTACAAATCCTACGTATCCAAAACAACTCTTTCGTCGGAAACATTCCCGCGAGCTTGTCCAACTGCTCCGACCTTCGAGTCCTCCACGTCGGTTTCAATAGCCTGGTTGGTAAGACTATCCACATTCACAATCTCAACCAATCTAATTTCAATTAAAATATTAATTTTTCTCACGTTCACAATCTCCACCAATCCAATTTCAATTAAAATATTATTTTTCTCTATCATGCACTTACATAATTGAAATTCACAATCTCAACCAATTTAGTGTCGATTAAAATATTATTTTCTCTGTCATCCACTTACATAATATTCAACTGTAAATCCAGGTAGGATTCCGGATGGGATTGGTTCGTTGACCAAACTAACCACACTCGTGGTTCACCGGAACCGATTACAAGGAGGGTTTCCGAGTTTCGTCGCGAATTTTACCTCGCTCGAAGTTCTATCGTTTGCCGAGTGTGGACTTGGAGGAACCATTCCAGACGTCTTCGGCAATCTCACCAACCTCACGAGAATCGCGATTCCAGGAAACAACTTCGTTGGTACCGTCCCAGCTTCTCTCTATAATCTTCCCCTTTTAGAACAACTGTTTATAGATACTAATCGACTCACCGGTACACTACCCACCAACATAAGTTTGCTTCAGCCTCGTCTTGAGGTGTATTCTTTAAACGATAACCTATTTACGGGCCCACTTCCGCCATCGATTCTTAGTTCCCCAGCGCTAGCGATCCTAGATGTTGCTAGAAACAATCTATCAGGAAAAATAGTAATCAATCCTCGCCAAACGTGTAATCTAAACATAGTGTCGTTAGGTTCGAATCGGTTTGGAAGTGGGGATGAGGATGAAATGGAGTTCATAGATGCAATGACAATTTGTAGAAATTTAGGAATGTTTGATGTTAGTGATAATCAGTTGAGAGGTTCCATTCCGGAATCTATCGGGAATTTGTCGACTAATATGTATATTCTGAGTCTTGCTTCGAATGCTCTTTCCGGTGGCCTTCCGTCATCGGTGGCCAATCTTTCTGGCCTAACTTTATTAGATTTGTCTAGAAATCAACTCACGGGTACAATTCCGGTGAACATCGGCAATCTTCAAAACCTACGGAGGCTAGATCTTAAGGAAAACAATTTTACCGGGAACATTCCTGATTCTATAGGAAATCTTTCATCGCTGATCGACCTCAATTTGGGGTCGAATGAATTAACCGGTGTCATACCTTCGAGTTTAGGGAACTGCACGAGGTTGATCGGGTTAACCCTCGGTCAGAATAACCTTTCTGGAGACATTCCTAGAGAGCTTTTCGAACTCTCTTCGCTATCTATTACTCTAAATTTGGGTGGAAACCGGTTGTCGGGATTACTTCCGCAAGATGTCGGAAACCTTCAGAACTTGAACGAGATCATCTTGGCGAATAACCGTTTATCCGGTGAGCTTCCAAGCGGCATTGGCAGCTGCATCAGCCTTCAGAAACTCGACGTAAGTCATAACTTCTTTCGGGGAGATCTTCCGTCGTCGTTGAGATCCTTGCGAGCACTCGAAAACCTAAACATCTCGAATAACAACTTCACCGGCCGTATCCCGAGTTACCTGGAAGTAATGCCATTGGAGAGCCTCAACATCTCGTTCAACGATTTCGAGGGCGAAGTGTTAAAAGGAGGAGTGTTTGCCAACACAAGTTCGGTATCGGTCGTCGGAAACAACCGTCTCTGCGGCGGCGTATCGGAACTCCGGTTACGTAAATGCGGTTCTGAGAAGAAGAACAAGTTAAGCCTTGCGGTTATCTTAGTCATCTGTATCGTATCGCTTCTACTCTTGGTCGCCGCGGTGTTGTTTTTCGTATTCTATTGCCGGAAAAGAGAGAATCAAGACGATCCGGCGGAGCCGATCTCGGGAGATTCCCTAATTCAGGTTTCTTACGAGATGCTCCACAAAGCTACCGACGGTTTTTTCCGACAAAAACTTCATTGGTGAAGGTAGCTTTTCGTCTGTTTACCGAGGATACCTCGGTAAACAAGGCGTGGTGGTTGCCGTGAAAGTTCTAAACCTCCACCGCCGTGGAGGTTCCAAGAGCTTCATCACGGAGTGCGAGGCGTTGAGAAACGCCCGCCATCGGAACCTAGCGAAGGTCATAACGTGTTGCAGCGGGATTGACTTCCAAGGCAACGAGTTCAAAGCCATAGTTTACGAGTTCATGCCGAATGGAAGTTTAGATCAGTGGTTGTATGATAACGAGCACGATGAGGTTCCTCGACTAAGTCTGCTTCAAAGGGTTTGTATAGCGTTGGATGTGGCTTACGCGCTCGATTACCTCCATTATCGAGCCGGAAAGGCCATCGTTCACTGTGATTTGAAGCCGAGCAACATTCTTCTTGATGAAGACATGGTTGCACATGTTGGGGATTTCGGGCTCTCAAAGATTCTTCATTCTGAATACCAAAATAGACTGAACAACAGCAGCTCAGCTGGCGTTCGAGGAACCGTTGGTTATGCAGCTCCAGGTATATATGTCGTTAAAATTATCCAATCGATTCACAGTTTAAGTGCCCTAACAGAGTGTTTTATAGGAATTAAAGTTTGTAGAACCGAACAAACAACGATCTATCTTAAAGTGTTACAATAAGTTTATAAGATAACAAGTTGTTTTGAACATCCTGGAAATAAAGTGTCATATTAGCTATTTTATAGAACACTTTTGAGAACTGTTCTATAAACTCGTGACTCATGATATAAATCGTTAATATGACACATTATTTGGAAATTTTCTTTAAAAACTTGTTACGATGAAAAAAAGCATTATATATACTTATTGTAACATTTTTAGATACAACGTTTTTTGTTTGGTTCTATAGACTTAAATCTTATAACACTCTATTAAGACAGTTTGCCATTTTTCGTCCAATAAACTTAATTTTGTCGTAGTGGTATGAAAAATTAAGTTGTGATTGATTGCAGAATATGGCCTTGGAAGCAAAGTGTCAAGAAGTGGAGATATGTACAGTTATGGGATTTTGTTGCTGGAGATGATGACAAGCAAGAGGCCTACTGATGCCATGTTTGCAGATGGGCTTAGCCTACACAGCTATGCAAAGAAAGCCATGGATGATGATGGTGCACTCGAGACCATTAATGGCGACGTTGGGCAGCAAAGCAATGGGGGAGAATCGACAGGTTTCGTGAAAAGTAAAGCGTGTTTGCGATTGTTGCTTGAAATTGGAGTGTCATGCTCCGTGGACTCGCCACAATATCGAATGGATACGACCCGTGTTATTCAAGAGCTTCAAGTGATCAAGGATGCCCTTTCAGGGGATTTCTCTATTTCACACACTTTTAACAAGGCGCAGGTGAAGACAGAGTCAACCGCTTTACTCGTTGAATAGAGATCAATGTCCTTACCTCCGAGTTGGAAATATATAAATACTGGGTTTGTCTGTTTTAATTTGTTTTTTTTTAATGTTTTTTGATCCGATGTTTAAATTTGTAAACTAAATTCAGATGTAGGCGTTGATAGTATATATATATGTTGAATGTCCGAACATTGAGTTTCCCATAGTATTGTATGTGTTAGTTTATGTCGAAACTCGAAAGTAATGAAAGCCTTGGTTGTGTCCTATTATTTTTGGAGGTCCATGATTGGGCTACCAAATAATATCTTGCTTAAATTGCCATACAAGTGTCCGTTTTAAACCGACGAGCGAGTTTTAAGCTTGAAACGAGGAGCCTGAGGGTAAGACCTGAAGGGGACTACCTGACTTTTAAACCCTGAAAAAGTTGTTTAAGCATGTTTCTTAAGGACATTTTAGTGTATTTTACCTCTTTTTTGCATATCATAAGGCCTTTATGTTCGGTCCGTGACCTATTTCTAGGACCATATTCTTTTGAGCTTTTTTATTTCACCTTTCTTTGTGTAAGTTGGATGATTAAAATATGAATCTAGAATTTTTGATTTTCTTCTAAATTCTGGGTTCCTGCGAATCATAATTGGAAGCCTAAGGGGCTGTTTGGTTCACGGAATTCAAAGGAATTGGAATCACAAATTCCTTTGACCAAAGTCCTTCGTGATGTTTGGTTTGTGAAATCAACTTAATGAAATCCTTTAAATTCCACAATTTAATAAACTCATTGTTTTTTGGTTTAAGTGAAGAATTGGATTTCTACCAACCAAACTGGTCAAATTCCATTCTTATTTTGTCAAAGTCAAATTCCACTTTTGGTCCTTGGCTCCTTGCTATGCTTTTTATCAGGTAAGATTTTAGGCCTTTGTCATGCTTAATCAGTATGGTAAATGATATTTGATAAGTGCTTACCCAATAAACATTTATTAAACTACTCCTTAGTTGATATTTTCTTTCTTCTTTGCTTTCATATTAAATGGTCAATGACGGGAATGAGTGGCTAAAACTTTCATACCAAATATGAGCAAATTGCGTTAAAAAGAAACATACTTTTCTCCAGTTTCTGTTTAGGGAAATGTACTTTTAAAATACTCATTTAAGGGTATATAATAAAACTTTACAACCAAAAAGGGGAACCACTTACCAATATAGTAAGTCACTATTGATTTTTCAATAATTATATTATTTTAAAAATTATAAATAAGCATCAATATTGTCATGTCCCTTAAAGAATTTTCATGTCATCAAAAGAAATTCCATATAAATAATAAGAAATTCCATATAAATAATGTTTATCACCTACTCTAAATCTCAATCCATTCATCTCTCATTATTATCCGTTTTTTTAATTTAATTTATTTTTCTTAAATATTCCCTTTCCTTTAAGCCTTATACAAATCAAAACCCCATTATTTTCATTCCTCAAACAATTTCTCCTTAACAACCATTGTTTTTTTCGTTATATTTCAAGCAGAATGAAAACAAAGAGATGGTGAAGAACTTCAACGTACCAAATATACAAAATACCAAAAGATACGATGCCATCAGAAGGCAAATGCGGTTGCCAAGTGATTGTTTAGCAGATCAGCATATAAATGAGAGCTTAAATATATGCAAACTTTTCTTTTTATTCCCAAAGCATAATTCATTCTTCGGATACATATATTAATGTTAATTAATAAAAATTATTAAGGTCATCAAAGCTTTAAAATTACCGTCACTTTATCATGTAATATTTCCGACCATTATTCAAATGGATTGTTGATAATAATCTTAAACACGGTAGATGCTTACCAGGCAAGAATCTATTTCTTCACATCTCAGGTTAGACTCTTGATCCTTATTATGCTTTTTATCGGATAAGATTTTTGATCTTTGTCATGGTCAACCGGTAAGGTAAGTACTAGCGATAAGTGCTTATCCAATAATCATTTATTAATAAAAGGCCCCTCAGTTGATATTTTCTATCTTCTTCACTTTCATATTAATTGGTTACCGACGGGCTAAAACTTTCAGACCATAGGCTATCAGTACCCCAACCATCCCAACCTAACTGTCACATCACCTTTTTTCCAACCCTCCCATTAAAAGGCCTCTCTAATTAGTACCCCAACCCTCTCACACACAACACACACAAAATAGCAGTGTGGACCCCTTTAGGCTCCCAGCCCCCCGAGCTCTGAGCCGGCAGGCTCGAGCCCGCTGAGCCTAGGCATGCGGTATGCATAGCCTTAGGCCATCCGCAGCCGTGTAGGTGATACCACCTGCACAGGCTGCCACCCAGCGCCACATCAGCTTTACCACCATCTTACCATTACCTTACCATTTCATCCACAGCCGTACAGGTCGTACCACCTGCATTATTTAAATAATATATATATATTATGTATGTATATACATGTGTGTGTGTGTTTACCGCCTGCAAGGGCTCACCGCTCGCCCTTGCTACCGGTCACTCACCGGTGTGCCTCGGTGGTGTTACCGGCTGCAAGGCAGCTGTGCAGCCGGCTTGCAGGTCGGGCTGCGAAAGGCCTTATAAGCATTACTAAACGACCCTGTACTTGATATCTTTCTTCTTTCGCTTTCAAATTAGTTGATCAATATTGGCGTGCTAAAACTTCCATCCCAATAAGCATTTATTATACACAATCACAGTGATCGACTTGATATTTTCTTTCTTCTTCACTTTGATATTAATTGATGAATGACGTGTTTACTCTCATACCAAATGTCTAAATCTATTTACACACAATGGTCTATATATATAAATTAAGTTGATCAAACGTAACGTATCAAGACGCAATTAAAAAAAAATGAAGTCCAAGAAGTTTAGTTTCTTATTAGTGCTTCTCTTTGCACTTGTTCTTGTCTCTTCGGCTCGAAGGGTTTCTTCACCCAATTTAATCCCAAAGGTATTCTATATTTGTGCATGAATAATCCAAATGCTAATATGCATCTAAAATTCTATGTTTTCTCGCAAACTTTAAGATTTCATTATTCGTATCGTCTATCAAATAATATAACGAGGAACGAAAAACAAATTGTATAAGTAGCATAGGCTTGATTTTTGGAGATGATTGTTCGGATTTTTGGTTTAATAAAATTTAAAAAACAGATCAAACCAAAAACCATCTACTGAATCCTTAGCCGAGCAAGTAGGGAGGCCAGTATGTGGTGCGGTACCGCCAGTAGAGACCTTCATGGCCATGCCGGTTGAGAATGCACCCCACCCCACCTTCTCTCTCATTTCTTTCTATCTCTCTTTCTTTCTCTCTCTTCTTTATTTATTTATTTTTTAATTAATTATTTAGATTGGTATGAGATTGGTATGGGTGTGGATGAATCGGTAAGGTGTCGGTAAGATAGTGGAAAGCTGATGTGGCACTGACGTGGCAGCTGGTGATGGTGGTACCATGTAAAACCACTAACGATGGTAATAATCAAATCTATTGTACATGTGCAGTTTTTGAATCCCGAAAAGACGATGATATAGGTGGTTGGGGTCCGTGGCCACCTAGCCAACACAAGCATAAGGTTGACAGTGTCAAGATCGATGGAAAAGGAGGAGGCAACTAAAAATGAGACAATTTGATCTCTGTAACATGGCATCGTATGTTTCATTGATGAAAAATAAATATGAATAAGTTTATGTTGATTTTACTAATATTTAAATGCTTTTTAAATACCTCAGCAAGTAAGTATATAAGATAGATTTTACATTTGTGTTCATTATGGAATGTTTGATGATTTATTGCACAATATTATATTTTGTGATCTACGACACAAGTCAAATGTATTATTGTATTGAAATGTAAGATTTTATGTTATATTGAACATCAAGTCAACAAACATGTGTTAAGTGTTGTTTGGCAATAATCGTGCTTGTTATGACATCCATTATTACAAATAAATTAACGACCATTCATCATCAAACACCTACCCAGGTAAGCTATGTGAGGGAGTAAAGCGTGTTTGCGATTATTGCTTGAAATCGGAGTGTCGTGCTCCATGGACTCGCCACAATATCGAATGGATACGACTCGTGTTATTCAAGAGCTTCAAGTGATCAAGGATGCCCTTTCAGGGGATTTTTCCATTTCACACACTTTTAACAAGCCGCATGTGAAGACCGAGTCAGACGCTCTACTCGTTGAATAGATACCTCCAAGTTCGAAATATATAAATATTGGTCTTGTCTGTTTTGATTTGTTCTTTTTAGTGTTTTTTTTAACAACGTTTAACTTTGTAAACTAAATGCAGACGTAGGCGTTGATCGTATGTATATGTTGAATGTATGAACATTGAGTTTTCATAGTATTATTACGCATGTTAGTTTCTATCGAAAGTGATGCGAGCCTTGGGTGTGCCCTATCATTCTTGGAGGTCCATGATCGGGCTAACAAATAATATCCTACTTAAATTGCCATAGCTTTGGCTACAAGTGTCCGTTTTAGATCCACGACCAATCAACTTGAAGCTTGAAACGAGGAGCCAGTTGAGGGTAGGACCCACAGGGGACTACTGGACTTTTGAACCCTAAAAAAGTTGTTTAAGCATGTTTTTTAGGAAAATTTATAGTATATTTTACCCATTTTTGGCATTTCGTTGGGCCTTTATGTTGATCGGCACATGACCTGCTTCTAGGACCATATTCTTTTGAGCTTTTTTTCTTCACCTTTCTTTCTTTCTTTCTTTGTGTAAGTTGGATGATCAAAATATGAATCTAGAATTTTTGATTTTCTTCTAAATTTTGAGTTCTTGCAAATCATAATTGGAAGCCTAAGAGGCTGTTTGGTTCACGGAATTTGAAGAAATTGGACTCACACATTCCTTTGACCAAGTTCGTTCGTGATGTTTGGTTCATGGAATGAGCTTAATGGAATCCTTTGAATTCCACAATTTAATAAATTCACCATATATTTGTTTAATTGGAGGAATTGGGTTCCTACCAACCAAACGAATGGTCAAATTTCATTCTAATTTCTTCAAATTTTTAGTTCTGCAATTGTGTGGGGTGAAAGACCTCGCGTTAGGAATGCCTATCTGAATTTTTAGTTAGATTCTATCTTGCTGGGGAAATAAAATCGTTTTTTTTTTCCCTTACTTTGGAGAGAAATCTTTGAGGGAGAACAATTGAACTAAGCAACTTGTGATGTGATTGTGCCATTAGTGATACGATCTTTTGAGGAACTAAATATGAGTTTCATCGCCTTTCCCAATTTTTTTTTTTTTTTTTTGAGTTAAAGACAATATCCATTAGGAACCTAAAATGAAACTTACTCTAAAAATATATATTAATTTGTTTATTTACTAAAAATGTGTACATTTTAAACTATCCCTAAAAAGGTTTGCATTTTTTTGCCTCAATATGTTATATTCATATCTCACCTTAAATTCAATTGTGTGGCCCAGCGTTGTGTAGGTTGTTGAACAATCAGTGCATCATTTAATAAGGTAAACTAATTGACACTAACCCAATATTGTTATTTAAGAGTTCAAAGTAATTATTTTAAAGCATCTTTAACGGTTTCTTTAACCTTTGAAACAATCTTGCAACTTGCAAGTCAGTTTGTCCATAGCTCGATTTGTCTAAAATAGACTTGCAAAACCATCTCTTGATTCAGCCCCAGCTGATGTAACACACTCACAAAATCCTCAAAAATAGATCACAACCAATCCTTGAGCCGGGCTAGGTAATCACACTTAATATTGTAATTGATCCGTTGCATCTTATTTTAATGCATGTCACATTAATATACGCATTCTTAAAAATTTAAAGGTATGTGTCGACATTCCTACTCTGCTAGATATAATTTATTTCGACTTTATAAAACCACCCCCAACCTTGCATTTTCAACCATATCCCAAACCCACTATAATATTTCGTTGTCAATATGGGGGAAGTCCCCAAAACGCCAAAAAGGCTTATACACCACAATTAAAACCAACTCGCCCGCCATACTCATGATAATATTTAAATCATTTCGTGTTACATGAATATAGAAGTAATATTTTATAATATAAATTATGTAAATGATCAAAGTTAGTACACAAGATTATATATAATCTAAAAATTTCTTGTTTTCTTATTACTTAACTGTCTTCTCATTTATATCGGATTTTATTTTATATAGAGAGTGGAGAAAGATTATGCAGAAAAGAATGTTTATTTTGGAAAAACTCGAAAAGAATTCAAACTTGCATCTGTGATTCTGACCACCTAACTCGATTATAAGACTCAAAGGGACACGTAAAATATATGAAATGGGTGCGATTTGCAAAGTTTTGTCTCAATTGCACAAGGTATCCCAAGGGACAAAATACTTGATATAGTATTTACAATTTAATTAAAAAGTATAAACAAGTGGACAAGTGGTTTTTTCAACACTCAAATAAGTTTTTATTCTCTTTTTTCATTGTTACCGAAAGTCAAAAAATTTAAAGTTGCAACATATAATAAGATACAATCGCTTTTTGTAACTTAAAATAACATGTATTAAAACGGATGAAAGGTGATGTATGTTTTTTGATGAAATGCAATTTATCAAAAGAATTTGATTTCGAATGATTTGAATGAAATGTTGTTAATTTTGACTATATATTTAATTAATAAATTTAGAATGAAATCGTAGTGTTGAAATTAGAATGAAATTTGGATAAATAACCAAAATATATTTTTTGATAACTTTATTTTTCAAAAACACAAAATGCTTTAATAAAATAATTATTAAAATAATTTAATTTTTGGACTAAAAGTACTTTAATAAAATAATTAATAAAGACTTTAATATAATTTAATAAACTTTTATTAAATAATTTAATAAAATAATTATTTAAGTACTTTTTTGAAGGAAGAAAAAAAGTACTTTAATAAATATATTTTAATAATTTTTTTTTTGTTTTTAATCAAATGTATATATGACATTAAAAAAAAATTATTTTATCAAAATATCTACTAGTTGTCAAGGAATGTTTAATATAAAATTTATCTATACTATATATATAAGATTCTTATTCAGTTTTTTAAATTCTTCAATATTACAGTTTTTAAAGCCCTTAGTACTACTATGTAATGCACAAATTGGAAAACTGCAATCCTTCCTCCCACCCATGTCCTCAATTTCAATTAGTATTTCAATTCATAACTTAATTCTATATCCCTATAGTTACTTAGTTAAATTACTTTTACACCCTTATTTTTTCATTTTTCATTTTACACCCTTATTATATTAACATAAATAATGTAAATTGCGTAAAATGTATTAAAATTTTTATTTTTAACAAATTATATCATTATAATTGTCTCGAAAATATCTCCAAAATGAGTCCAATATCGAATATTTTTAGATTTTAATCATATTATTAAATATTAAAAGTACATATGAATTAATTTGTTCATATATTTTTACATTAAAAGTTAAATTGTTTATAAATTTAGAAGTTACTGTTAATACCCTTATGATTTGTCATTTAGTTAATTATTAATCTCCTATTTTTTCATGTTCCATTTTAAATCTTTATCATATTAAGATAAATAATCATATATGAACAAAAATATGTCAAGAAAAATCTTAAATGTTACTTTTTCGTATGAGTCAAAAAATGATAATCAATTATCCCTCTTCGTTATAGAACTTTCAATGTTTCGTGCAGTATCGCGCACAGACAATTTCTAATATATTTATAAAATTTGATGAAATTCATAGAATACTTCCATCAATTGAGCGTGATTCGTGAAACCACTAACTTGTGTAGTATGAATTTTTGTGGTGAGTGAAACCCATCAAACAAACCTAAATACAAAAATATTATTGAAGCGTTAGCATTTGTTTAAAAAAAAAACTTATAGGACAAAAAATTAGTTCTCTCTATATATACGGTACACAATATTTAAATCAAAAACTTCAAATTATAATAAATATTGATTTATTAAAAAATCAGCATTTTATAACTAATATATTTTTGTGCTTTTTTTCAAAGATCATTAAAGTTAACAAACTACCTTTAATGATCTATGATTAAATAACATATTTTGTGTTGAACTGTTTTTCTAATATTTTGTCTCTTATTGACCATTAATATAAGTTAATATGATTAAATTCAACGAAAAGCAATGTAATTAGTTTGTTTATTAAAATGACGATTTTATTTGTTTGAATATATAAATAAAAACTATAGAAATACAATAAATATATTTTCACCAATTTTTCATTCCAATATGACCACCCAAATCGAAGGCATAGAGGAGGGATTTTGGCGGCTATACCCATAGGGGTACCCCCACTTTAATTTTATAGCCATTTTCTCTCTCGTTTTGCACCTCATACCCCCAAAAAGCCGTTATGACGCCGTTATAACGCACCTTTCACGTCTGACCATAGAAAGTCAACAAAAAATACGTTAAACGGACCGTTTTTACGTTTAACGGACCGTTATAACGGTGTCAAGGCCGTTATAACGGCGTTAACGCCGTTATGAATCAATATAACGAACTTCTAGTTTTAGGGGTTATATTAAAATAAAAGAGATTAATGTTTGGATGAGGCTTTCCAGCCGAGTGGTAAGTTGTCTCCCCCCACACAGCATTGGCCCGCGTTCGAGCCTCGCAAGTGCAATATTTTTTCTAATTTTTTTCGCAAATTTCTAACCCTATAACGGCTTAAAAAAAAAAAGTTTTTTTTGCACCTGCCAAGGCTCGAACTCAAGCCAATGCTGTAGGAGGGAGACAACTTACCACTAGGCTGGAAGGCCTCATCCAAACATTAGTCTCTTTTATTTTAATATAACCCCTAAAACTAGAAGTTTGTTATATTGATGCATAACGGCGTTAACGCCGTTATAACGGCCTTGACACCGTTATAACGGTCCGTTAAACGTAAAAACGGTCCGTTTAACGTATTTTTTGTTGACTTTCTATGGTCAGACGTGAAAGGTGCGTTATAACGGCGTCATAACGGCTTTTTGGGGGTATGAGGTGCAAAACGAGAGAGAGAATGGCTATAAAATTAAAGTAGGGGTACCCCCATGGGTATAGCCGCCAAAATCCCCATAGAGGATAAGAATCTGTTTGAAGATGATTTAGTATTGCAAAAAACTATAAAAAGTATCCCGTGAAGAGTAGGGACCCATTAATTAATCCCATCATGTGTCCACCAAAAACCTTCAATTCTTTTGGATACATAAATATTGTTTATTAATGTTGTTAATGTTTTGCTTTTCAAAAAAAAATATTGTTAATGTTTTAAAATTATTGTGTTGGATATTATCATTTTCTTGTCTTTTTTTGACCTTTGCTGGTAAATTGGTCAATGTGAGGCTAACATTCCATACTAAATGTTGACATTCACTTGCACATATGAGTCTATATATATCAACCTTGCTCTCCTTACATCAACCCATAAGTTGAGAAAATGAAGTCCAACAATTTTCATACATGGATAGTGCTTCTCTTTACACTTGTTCTCATTTCTTCCGCTCGAAAAATTCCTTCAACCCAGGTTCAAAATCCTAAAGGTACGTACACTTATATGTAGATATATATGTACACACACATATGTGTGTGTATGAGGTTCTATGTTTTCAGTTGAGTTTTAAGATTTCATTAGTCGAATAAAATATATTGCCTATGAAATCGTCAATCAGAACTAAATGAAATTGAATCAGTGGCATACGTTGGGTTTTAGGACATAGTTGTTTGGTTTTGGTTTGATGGAATACGATATCAAATTGTTGTATGTGTGCAGATGTTGAAGCCCAAAAAGTATATCATGTGGATGGCACGATTGGTGGTTGGGGTCCGTGGATAAATAATGGTCATCCCAAGCATAAGGTTGACGATGTTAGGATTAATGGAAGAGGAGGAGGCAACTAAAAATAATACAATTCGATCTTGTAACCGAGCATTTGTATTTTGTTATAAATAATAATAAATATGAGCAAGTTTTATATTAACTTTACCTACTTTTGGGATGTTTTTCCAAGCCCTCAAATAGTACATCCAAATATGAGAAGTTTTAGTTGTTTGTTGATCATCAATTAGTGTTTTGATAATTTACTATATGAGATCATTTACGATACAAATATTCATCTTATATACCTAAATATGCGTGGATTGAATACTAATTGGATCTAATTAATTTACCGTCAAAAGAGTCGGCAAGTTCATGCCATTTTCACTCCTTGACAATCAACCTTGTCGGTATTACCGACCTTGCCAATCGGTACCGCCACCATACCAACGCCCTTTGACGCTGGGTTGTGGATGGTCTAAGAGTTTTGATATAAACTATAAAGTTGTATATTTTGTTTCATCTATTACCTCTCCAATGGACATGTAATTAATTGTGTAGTTAGTGTCGTTTGTTTTTTAAGAGCATTTTCGAAAACTATGCTAATTTTTTTCTAAAATAAAGTCAAAAAAATCAAAATTTCTGCAAAATTTGCATTCAACTCCAACATTTTATTACAACAATTCTAACATATTATATTTTCAATACATTTAATATATTTAATAAAGTATTATTTCTCTTTCTGAAACATTTATCTTCAATACTAAATATGTACGTGCGTCATGCGCCGTAAAACATCTTAAGCTATTGAGAACTTCAACAGATAATCTTGTTTCATGTCAGTTTTATTCTTTATAACTAGATTTCAATTTTATGGTTTTATAAGTCGAATATCAGACGCATAAAATTCAAGGTCAGTTGGTCAAAAAAAATGAAAAATATTGGCTCAGCAATATAATAATTTTATTTTCAAAATAAATCAACTCGTACTTTTTATATCAAATACAAAAGTTAATTAACTGGCACAATTCAAATCTATATAAGTAAATAACTTTAAAATCAATCAACTTGTATTTTTTATATCAAACAAAAATTAATTAACTTGAACAATTTACTAAATTAGTTGTATTTATTAAATAATTTTTAAATTTGTTAAATTAGTGCAATTTATTAAATAAAAGATTACATGTTAATCAGATAAACCCAAATGAACTGAAAGCGTAAAATATTCCGGCTCACCAGAAGACGACATGTGGCACCCAGTTACTTATTTAATATATATAGATTTGTTGGAGTATATAACTATTTCTCTCTCCATTTAAAGATTTCTCTAACTTTAGATTTTTGCCATCTCTCTCTAATTTTCTCTATTTTGGCATAGATTATCGCATAGCTATCGGGACACCAAACATGCTAAATTTTTTTTCTTTTCGTTTCTATTTTAGCATAGTTATTGGAGATGCTTTAAAAAGTAGAAGATGGATGATGCATCTCTTAAAATTTAAGTGATTAGTAAGAAGTTTTTTAGACTCCTCTTAGAGATAAAAAAAAACATTATTAACTCTACAAAACTTTTAATTTTCAGACTTACGAAGAGGTTTTCTAGAAGGTATAGAAACAAACTGCTATAGTGCTTCCTTAGTAAAATTTCAACAAGATATTCGAAAAGATTAAAACGATTCTCCATTAAAAACCATTATTGGATACATATATATTGATGTTTTAAAATCATTAAGTCATCATCGAAGCTTTGAATTTTTTGTGTTGACAAAGTACCGACTTATTTTTCTTATATTTTTAGTGCTGTCTTTATCGTAATTTTCTTCCTTTTTCAACTTTTGGTGGTAATAGAACTTATTCTACCAAACGTAGGCAGCCATCCACTCGCACATATTAGTCCATATGACCATATATATATATTAATCAAGCTCACACACACAACACATCAACACATAGTTTAAGAAAAATTCATATTATAATGATTTCATTTTTTGTGTTAATAAACGTGATAGCATTAAAAACAAAGTATTTGATATATAAAGGTAAATCCTGATGAGAGGTTGAGTTAACGTGATAAATAGTTATGCACATTAGATTAAGTTGCGCCAGATCAATCCTTGTATCAAGCTAGCACGATTTATGGATGGGTTTGAGATTAAAAGTGATCATGGGTTCAAATCTACTTTTGATGCTTCTCACGTTAACTCAACTTCTCATATAATCATTCACCTGTATATACATATATACATAGGGTTAGATTCAAGAGAAAATCTCAAAAAAGAAAACTGAGGAATGCCCTCATAGCTCTCCATCTAGACTGTATACACTTGTGTACAAACGTAATTTGTAATTGTAATATGCACACGTGCTTATTCATAGGTGCATAATGCGCATTTGTGCATAAAAATCATAAAACAACTTAATATTCATGAAACTGTCATTTTTCTGTATAGATGGTCGTTTGGACGTACTTTTAAAGCAGCGTGTGTACCCGATGAAACTCATTAGACCTCCAATTTAACACTCGATTTACAAAGCTACACTTTTTCCGAAAAGCAGGTTTTGAAAGGTTCGGGTAAAGGACACAAAGATGTGAGAGAAGGCAAGGTTGGCATGAAAGAAGAATTTAGCTTCTTAGTTACTCATGTCTTTAATTTGAACCATGATTACATCAAAATGAAATACTTTATTGTCTCTTACTTTCAATAACTATGATTTTTTTTATAAAGCATATCAAGTAAAAAAAATTCAATAATTTCTGGGAAATACTTTCTATTAACAAATTTACAATATGTTCATTTTTATTCTTTTTGAATTATAATATGTTTCTTCATAACATGGTGCAGTTCCCTGATCGAATTAAACAAACAAAATAAATTGTCAAAAATAAAGTATTTTTAAAGTAATTCCACAAAATAATGCAGAAACAAATTCCAATTTAATAGAACCCAGTCTATTCAAAAAGAACAATGTAATTTATTGTATTGCGAAGACTTTGAAGTCAACCTTTCCAAGTCGTCCAAAGCGTCCATTTCCAAAGACTAAACCAACCTATTTTGTCAATAATTATGCATCATAAAAGTTTTCTATTATTTGATTTTGAAAACAAAAAATCTAACACAACGTTAAAACACAACCAATGAAGGATTCAAAAATTATTTCGAACAGATATATATTTAAGGTCGATCAAAAAGTTGTTAAATCATTGTTGATGCAGGAAAAACATTATGAGTAAAGATTTTTTTTAAATGAAATAGACTTTGATCTTTTGAGTAAGATGCAAAAGAAAAGACTATGTGTTACGTTCAACAACGTATATTTAATGCATCAGCATTACATATAGGTTGTTGAATGTAACACATAGAGCCCAAAGGGTAAGAGAGCCAAGTATCCCAGTTGAAAACCCCAACTTTGCCTCTATCGAAAGCCCATAAAGCAGATAGACATGAAGATTGAAGAATATAGTTACGTTAGTTCCATATGTACCCGGAGGCGATTCTATATTGAAGGTAGGGGGGGGGGGGGGGGGTGCTAGGACCCCACTAAAAAAGGAAAAAGGACAAAAATTTTAATGTAAAATTAAAGCTTTTTTTATGTTTATATCTTACTTGACCCCACTAATTTTTTATTTGGGACCCCATTAATCAGAAAAATTCATCGAAACCAACTATAAAATCAAAAACTACTTTCAAAATCAATTAAAAAACCGAAAAAGTCTCTCAAATTGACAAAAAACACTGAAAAATATCTTGAAAACGACCAAAAAAACCCCTAATACCTTGAAATTGTGGATTTAGGCTAAAAATATATCAAACAAATTTACCGGCATTTACCTTACCTTAAAAGGTGACCCCACTAGAGTAAAATTCTGGATTCGCCACTGTATATACCACAAAGGGACTATACAGATTAAAATGAACCCATTGACCCATCTCTTGGAGCTCGAAGGGGGTAAATATTGAACTAAAACTCGTTGGCCAACTTGAGACGTTCACCAGAGATCCTCATCCAACTCCAAACCTTCCGCCACAACCCATCCACTTTCGAGCAGTTGACTAGACAGTGATCATCGTCGTCCAAACCCGAATTACAGAGAACACAGGTGGATACCTGCAACGCGACTCCTCTACGTAACAGATTGTCCCTAGTCAGAAGCCCATTCAGAAAGAGACGCCAAATGAAAACATTAACTTTGATCGGTACAAGAGGCGACCATTTGCAACATGCTTGTGTCGGGGGAAGAGAGCATAACCTTTGATGGATGAAGGAATACATCTTTTTTTCTCTCATGTGATTATCGACTAAAGGGATGCACGGGACTCTCTCAACTCTTAACAGGTCCGCCCATTGACACAACCACCAAAAGTCGGCACCCATGGCCAGTTTTCATGCGTCATATATTAGAATTGGAAAATTTTGTTTATTAAAATTCAAATTTACTTGCTCGTAACATACGCAACGAAAATTATGAACACAATAAACATTGCATGCATATTAGTAAAATTAACAGAAAACCTGATGAAACCGCCATCATGATTTTCCGAAGAATGTTATTGCACATGTCCATATACCCGAAACAAACAAAATAAAAAGAAAAGCCTGACAATATGCATTACCAAAACGTGTTATATAATAAGTAAGGTGTTTGAAGTTGGCATAAAGGTCAGTAAATACAGTAATCAAGTGAATCAGACGTGAAAAAAAGAGTAAAATAACATCTAGCAGCATCAAATATACTAATCGGTTTTGGGTATGTAGAGTGTTGATAGCATCTCATGTCTTCGTATTTATCACAAATTTTCTGTTGGGTGTTCACCTTCAACATTCTCCTTGGATGATGCCTCTCTTTGGGTGTTTTTGATAGCCTCAAGCTGCAAAAACAGAACTTCCACATTACTATTAATATACGGTTTTTATTATACTTTGAATTCCTCAACGTCCTTATGCAAGTTGTCGTGTTTAATAAACATTTCCATCGATGTAAAAACATGTCTCAGTCACCTGGGCCATGCTATTGATGCATAACATATCGTAGATAAGGACATATGATATGGCTGAGCAGTTCAGCCAAAATCAGGCAGTGGTGGTGTACATATATGATCAGATGAAAAGAATTACCAAAAATGTACCTGGCTACATGTTTCTTGGTGAACAGCCAAGAGCTCATTGTATCTAATTTGCAAATCAGACATCTCAGCTTGTAGTTTTTCATATTCAGACAAGCTAGGACCACCTAATTTTTGCTGGACAAACCTGTTAACCCCATAATTAGTTTTTCCACATTGAAGAAAAAAGACTTTAATGAACTCGTGTAATCAGAAGTGAAATACGGCTTGTTTAAAGGCTTCTAGTACTACGATAAATTTACATGTCAAATAATTACTTAATTAGTCTATGTAGTCTTATCACACTTGGACTCTGCAAATAATTTGAGTTTTAACATTTGTTAACTATTCCCATCTCTAACTCATCGTCTCCCCTGCTTGCAGAGACACACACACATAAACACACCAATACCCATGTGTGGGCTTGCACCCTCACACGCGCGCGCGCACACACACAGACATGTATGTATGTGTGTATAAATATGTTTATACATATGTACTTATGCGTTTGTGCATGCATGTATAGATATACACATACATATATGTATGTGTTAGTGTTTGTGGAAAGGCTGAACCCACACTCACTACATTTTTGTCTCCATCCTCCCTAGCTTATCGGTATATTGGCATTTAAGAAAACATCTTAAGCTAGGAGGTAAAAATATGCATAAAAAAGAAGGATGAATCTACAAATCAACATTTAAAAAAGTACATATGCTGATATACTTAATATGAAGAGAAAAATAAAGTCATTCAAAGACGTGAACTTACTCAACAGCTGAGGAAGGCTTGTCATTCTGTTCATATAAAGCCACAAGAACTACATGTAATTAAAAGTTCAACAGTCAACATCTGAGCAAGAATAAGATACAAAGTAAATTTGAAAAGTCCAACACCATGGCCTGAGACTGGAATTGCATAATTGAATATGCTGAAATTCCAATACCAAAACCCTCAAATATGTGGTTTCCTGAATACTTCCTAACTAATTACTATCAATCTAAAATGTTCTTCTTTTTTCCTCACAAATCAGCATGCTTCCCTTTTCAGTGAGGGTACTCTTGTAAAAGTGAGTCATTTTGCAGCCAAGGTTTACCAAGATAGCCAAGGGTGACATTTAAAAAAATGAAAATGAATCTGGTTGCATCCTCTTCAAGGAGCTTGAAAGTCGTGAACATAAGTAAAGGGGACGATTAGATTTTATGCAAAGTTTTATATCAATTCAATTCCTTTACATTTATAAACAGCCAGAAGAGGTAATTTAGTTGTTTCAAGAAAATAAGCAATTTAGCAAAGAGGGGATGTACACAACACTGCAATGAGGTCAAATGAGGAACCTTTAGTCAAAGCATCCAGAACACCACTAGACTCTAAATACTTTCTAAAAGCTTCCTTCTTTGCTTCCTTCTCCTGTAAACAAACAAATAAGACAAGATTCAGCATAATGCAATGTACAAGAGGATGTGCTTATAGCAAACTGTTATACGCTTTTCGCGTTTTCGCATTCACTTTCATTCCCTCTTCGTCGTTCTTGCATTGTTTATGTCTTCCATTCGCTCATGGTTTTGGTTGATTTTCAGGTTGGTGCTCAGAATGCAAGTTTTAATTGGAGAAACAGTACAAGTTCTCACGTCCGTGGTGTGATTCCAAATAATTAATCCTCAACAATGCACAACAGTGAGCCGTAAAACAAAGTTAATTAAAGAAATATTGAACTATTTTGCATACCTTCTAATTAAGAGCACTGATCCACAGATGACATAGTTGTTAATCACTATATTGTATATCAACAACTGAAAAGATTCATAAACTGACCTATTTATAATTGTTAGATGGTAACTTACCAAACTAAAAATTGGTTGGCTGGTATATGTTCCTTGGCTATTGTTAGCCATTGTAGTAACCTCTAATTAAAGGTCACTGTTCATGCCATCTAGATCTGGATTACAGCAAGTCCATATTCTTGTATGGACCAACTAGCAAAAGCTTCAACCAACAAGTTCAATAACTAGCTTTCTATGTTTCTTGCTGATAAATTTTATATCTTTACCAACACCAAACTAAACTGGCTTCCATTTAACAATCAAAACAGAAAAAAATTGCTCCTTCTTGTCAGATGTGGGGCTTTAAATATTTCAACTAATTGCATTAACAACCAATAAATATATACACTACATTGCTGTTGATTGCATAGAAAACACTGCCAAGAAATCAATTTGTGCAGGTTTGATTGAACCAGTACATAATACCTAATTCATGATTTTGGATGTCAGACTATACTTTAAAGTTTTAACTCACAAAATTGGTTATGATCTTGAAGAAATTGATTCAACAGTAGTACTTGTGAACTTATTTGCAAAATTATTTCCAAATTGAAACTAAATGCAACCCTTTTTGACATCTAAACTCAAAATGTAGCTATATCCCTGAAGAGGAGATATCTGGATCTCTTATTATATAAATCAATACCCTAAATTAGTCGGTTAAGTTGCGAATCGATTTAGGGAAACAAACAAACAGAATGAGGAAGGAAAGAAGACAAAATCAACAACTAGTCTGATTTGATTGATTGTAATACAGATCGATGAAAATGGTAATTTAACAAGTATAATGAACAAATAGAAAATGAATGTATGAAGAAGATCTAGTAAGTAAGAACTGACCATTATTCTTCTTCTACTGCACCATAGATTTGAGAAGAGCTTGTGGGATTTTGGGAGGGTATGTGTGTTGTTATGTCAGTAGGGATGGATTTTATTAGTGTAAAAATAACTACCCAAACAACACTTCCTTTTTATGCAAAGATACAAATTTTTTTTGAAACCTGAATTGCTTCAACAAAGTATTATTTAATGGTGATATCTCATTATATCATCTATAATAATAATTTATACAAAAAAAATAAAAATAGAAGTCATTCTTTGAGGGGGGCCATTTGTATGAATCTCAGTAATCATCAAATTAATGTATGCGTTTTATTGATAGGGAAGTTTCAACTTAAAAACTCATATATATGGAGATAAGTTTCGGTGAGACCAAGTTTTTTTGTGAGATCGGTGAGACCAACATATTTTACTTGAAACTTCACATTAAAACATTTGTGAAGGTAAAAAAAATTGAACATTCATCGTTAAAACATACTAAAAAATACTATCGAAAAAAAAAATTCCAAAAAAAGGTTAAAAAAAGAAACTTTCACAGCATTTTTTTTGTGAAGGTTCGCATTATATATATGTAACCTTCACAGAATTTGAGCTGTGAAGGTTTCGTTTTTTAGCTTGTTTTCGATATTTTTTGCATCGAAAGTGATTTTTAGATCTGCGTATTCAAGTTTTATGTACATTCACGGTGTTTTTTTGTGAAATTTCATACGTTAAGTATTGGTCTCACGTGGTCTCACGGTAACAACTTGGTCTCACCTGATCCTAAGTCCACATATATGATAATATGAATTATACTCACAATTTTACTGTTGGGACATATCAGGCTATCAGCAGGGGCAAGATCGTCTATAATGACAACCACTATTAACCCTTTAACTAGGAGATTGCTATATAAGTAAGAATTAGGTTAGTGCATTTTCAATACAAGGTTCTTATAAGCATGAGCTATAACTTTTTTTATTCTACTTTTTTATAAAAACTAATATTGTGAAAAGTTTTTATAAATACCTCATCTTCTTTGAATCATCGTAAAAGCACCTTGTTTTTTACGTTGAAATTGGTGTGAATGACAATTTACTAGTTTTTTTTATATATTTAATATATATTAATAGACGAAGGATTAAGTGACAAAAAAAAGTTGAAGTAGGAAACTTAAGAAGGAATTCGAACACTTGATCACTTTTAATTTCATCCTAACTCATAAAATTGTGTTACTCACATGAATTGATCTGGTGCATCTTAACTCTTTTTCTCTTTAACTAAGATCAATTCAAGTGTGGATATTTTTTCTTACCATTTTCACCATATATATTTGTTGTCATCTAAAAAGCAACCCATCAAATTACCGTTATACATGAAACCCATAAAATGGATTTTTGTAAGAACCGTCATTGTAGAATTTTTTGTAGGTTATTGATTTGGTGAGTTGGGATTTGGAAATCGCTTGGCAACAAAAATACCTATGTCAACAACCATTTTATTTTAGAAACTTTAATATAAAAAAATTATTAAAATAATAAAAAATCTAATAAAATATTATCTTTTTTTTTTTTTTTCTAAATGCTTAATTTCAATAATCTTTTTAGTGGTAAAGATGAAAATATTATTTATTTATCTTGAATATTGGGGTTAGAGGTTTAAGAGTTTTTTTTTCTCTTTTATTTTCTCTATTTTAAGCTACTTTCTAACATACATAATGAAATAAATAAATCTCTAAAAATACAAAAATCCCAAATTTAACATAATTTTTTTACAACTGCTTTAAGATTAAAGTTATTCTTAAAACATCAATAAAATATTATGATTTTATACTTTAATAGTTATGCTTTTTTATATATTTTCTTAATATGTTTATTCAACTCTCACAATAATAACATTTAATAGTGAGAGAATTTAAATTAAATATATCTATAGTAACAATTGTTGTTATCCTTTTTAGATTTTAACTATCTACAAGAGCTCATTTAAGAAAAACTATTTACAATGTGGCTTATATAATTAACTTTGCAAAGCAATCTTTAAAACATATCTAAAACTCGGAATTTGTTTGACTTTGGATATATATATAGTTATATATTTGACCATATAGTTGATCAAGAGTCAAAATTGGGAGAGGGTCAAACTCAATCAACACTCCACGGATCATGCGGTACAGGATCCAAACCTCATCCGGAAAAAACTGTAAAACAAAACACAAACACAAAACAAAAATCCCAATCCAAATTCCTCAAAAACAGGAAAACCAATATATATTTTATATATATACATAAAAAAATACATATATTTAAAATCAAAATTTACACCTCTTCCTCTTCTTCTTTCATCATCATCACCACCATTCCATTCTAATGGAACCGGATGACCTTGGTCTAGGCTCCTACTACCACCACCACCACCCACAACCACCACAACCACCACCACCACGCCACCACACACCACCACCAACAGCCACCCACCAATGGAATGCTACCAAACACCACCAACAACGATCCTAGCAGACCTTCTCAACTCCTCTATCCACACAACTCCGCACCCTCCGCCGTCTCCTCTCCGTTAGAGACCGGCGTCCGGCGGAAGAGAGGGCGGCCCAGAAAGTACGGAACGCCGGAGCAAGCCGCCGCCGCAAAAAGACTCTCCTCCTCGTCTTCACCGTCCACCTCTGTTCCGCCGTTATCGCCGCCGAGGAAAAAGGACTTATCTTGGGCGTTGGTGGCTCTTCTTCTTCTACTACTTTCAAGAAATCTTCTCTTGGTGGGTTTTTTATAGATTATACTAATACCATTAAAAGTTAAAACCTTTTGATTATTAAGCTGAATAAGTGTTGTTTATAGGGTCTCTTTAGTAACTTTGTTGCTATATATTTAAGCCTTTATGTCTCTCTGTTTTTGGATTCTTTGCATGGTGTAGGTTTGAAGGGAATGTGTCTATTTTTTTAACATTATAACTTTGTTCTTTTCTTTAACCCTGTTAAAAGGCACCTTTTTTCCTAGAATTAGCCTATGTGTTTCATGCAAACCACATGAATTGTGTTTTTAAGGTTGTTTTAGGTTGAAAATATTCTTCTGAATGAATGCTTGTTATTTAATTTCAGGGAATACTGGGCAAGGTTTTACACCTCATTTTTATTTCTGTGACTGCTGGAGAGGTACGATATATAAACGAACCTATGATTGATTCTGTATATTATTTCATGATGTTTTATATTATGATTTTGCATTTTAAATACGTGTCTTGCAAGCCATAATCTACTTATTAATGCTATTATGTATTTGTTTAATAATCTGTTATAAGTCTTTTTCCCTCTGTTCTTAAAACAAACCATAGCGACGGAATGTATGTTGGCTGTTTTCTAGGGTTGTGTTTAGCAAAAATAAGCTAGCTTATAAGATAGTTCATCCAAACATGTACCATAGCTTTTTGAAACGCTACTTTGTATCTTTTTGGAAGCTTATTGTAGCTTTTCCAATTGTACCCTTATTAATATTAATTATTAGATTTAAGTACCCTTTTTGGTCATTTTACATACCCATAGCTAGTTTTTGCCAAACATAATTTGTTCATAAGCTAGGTTATCAGCTACTAACTAGCTTATCAATCAATAGCTAGCTTATCAGCTACCAGCTAGCTTACAAGCTAGTTCTATGCTCTTAAATGTTACAAAAATTATGTATATGAGAGGTGCGGTGGTGTTGTTATCCTATTGTTTCTTGATCAAGTGAACAATGGCAATGGATGTACTTTACTAATTGTCATCCATTTGGTGATTGATTTATCTCAATAATCTTTTTGTGATATGTGATTCAATATCAAAAATACCCTTCAATAATTGACTTTACTAGGGAATTTTGTGGAATGGGGAATAAATCAATAGCATTGAGAATTTATGATGATGACATATTGGGCAAACAAGTAAATTTAACCTCAAAACTCGCCAAAAAGGAAAATGCATGTTTTAATTTGGATCGTTTGTTTCAACAGTTGTCGTGAATTTTTTGATGAGGCGTTCGGCTGTTAGACTTTCTCTTTTGGATTATAATCTAAACAAAGCCACTTTTTTATGTTTTCGTGTTCCATTTGTAGGACATTGGGAATAAAATTATGTCATTTATGCAACAAAGCAAGCAAGAGATGTGTGTCCTCTCAGCATCTGGTTCGATCTCTAATGCCTCTCTACGCCAGCCAGCCTCATCCGGGGGCAACATTTCTTATGAGGTAAACGAGTTTTAACCACTCTAATATGCATTTTTCAAAACATTACAAATAAAATGTTAGTCTATGGGGCCCTCCCCATAGGTCCCCACTGCGGATTTTTTCTGACCGTTATCTTCAAGCCTCCATGTGATTAGTTGAGCTATGCACAGACTGACCCAAACATCTAAGTTGACCGATTAGTTGTGCTATGCACAGACTGACCCAAACATCTAAGTTTACCAAAAAAAGAACTAACAACATCATTTCTAAATTATAATCACTTGGCCACACTCGGGGCGGACCAATCCTATACAAAGTCGGGGGATGCGCCCCCACTAAATCTTGGTTTTCTTCCTTTATCTAAAACATATTTTTGTAAAGTTTCTACCACAATCCCCCAATAATTTCTTGTCGGTGCCCCACAAACATAAAAGGTTTCTCGAAATCAACCAAAAACCCAAAAAGGTCATTCAAAATCAATAAAAAAGCCGAAAATGTCTCTTGAAATCGACAAAATAGACTTAAAAAATCCCTTGAAATCATCCCCCAAAAAAATTAAAATCTCTCAAAAGCAGTGAAATCAGGCTAAAAAACACATCTGACAACTTTACGGGCCTATAATCTAGCTAAAAGGTGTCCCCACTAGGGAAAAATCCTGGATCTGCTACTAGCCACACTGTTTAAAAACATTTTTATCAACTCAACATTGCTCATGTGACCTAACTGATTGATTATTTGTCTGATATCAGGGCCGTTTCGACATTCTTTCACTCTGTGGGTCTTATGTTCGTACTGATTTTGGTGGCAGCACGGGTGGATTAAGTGTGTGTTTGTCTAGTAACGACGGTCAAATCGTAGGAGGCAGCATCGATGGGCCGCTGATAGCTGCAGGCCCAGTGCAGGTAGCATTCACTTAGTTTAAACCAACTGTGTAGGTGAGCCTTTTTTATGCTCATTCTTTGACTAATTTATCAGGTAATAGTTGGCACGTTCAATATCGAGGGTAAGAAAGAAACCGCCACCATCATAAAAGCCGATGCTTCAACCAGTAGTAAGTTGCCGTCACCAAACGTCGTGGCACCCGTTCCAAACTTGGGATTCCTATCGGCACCGGATTCTTCCGGAAGAAATGTAGTCGGTGGTGGGGACGAGCAACAGAACATCGACGGGTATCAGTTTATGATCCCGAATCGGGGTGTGGGGGTAAGCGACTGGAGAAGTAACAACGATTCTAGGGGCGGTGGTGGTTATGATTTCTCAGGTATGGTTTCTTGCCATATATGTTGGTCGTGAAACTGAAAAACGGTCGGGTTAATTGGGTTGGATCGGGTTAAGATTAATGGTCCCGTTTTTTTTGTTGATGCAGGAAGAGTGAACCATGGGGTGCAGCAGTCTCCGAAGAACGGGGACTACGATCGATTCCAGGACTAAGGCGTTTGGAGTGTGGTTAGGGAAGTATGGGTTGGGGGCTTAACCAAATAGGTTGTAACACACAATGCATCATATGATATGTACAGTTGACCCAAAAAAACGTACTTCTCCTTGAAGCAGTCGAATGTTTTTGATGTGTACTTTAGCAGCTAGCTTTTGAACAACTTACTTAAATGCATCTAAATTACCTTAATTTCAACTATGCCTTTTTCCCTTTTTTTTCTTTTTTTCTTTCTGTTTTTCTTATTTATATGCAATATTATGCATATATGATCCTTTTGAATGTACATGTGTTGTAAATTAAGTTAAAATATATATATTTCACAGTTGTTTGTTTATCAGGTATTCAATTAATACTTTACCTGTTTGTTTATAATTGTATCTTTACGATGCATGGCTGCATGCAATGAGATGATTACAAAACATAATTTAAGAAAATAGAAAAAGAATGACATGACTAGGGGTGATCATGGAACTGATATCATACCAGACATTCTCGATACAAAAAATGTGGAAAACTATCAAATCTGTTGATACCGGTATTTCGGTACTAGACTGGTTAGGATAGAAATTCCTATGTTGATAAGAATTATTAAAAATCAACATGAACACATATACATGAGTTAAGACTCATCTGGATGATGCCATTAGAATTGTCGATTTGGTAGTGGGATCTTCTCATATTCTTCCCGTTCAAACAATGATTTTACTTTATAAAAATCAAACTTCACATGTTCATAAAAATAAGCAAACAAACAAACAAACTTCATATATTCATAAAAACAAACAATGTAATAATCAAACAAACTTATCTGTGTATATTCAATAGAAGGGGTTGATTTTTTAAAGTTCGACATTGAAAGGGTTGATTTTTGAAGGTTTAGGGTTGATATCATCATCCTCGGCATTAGTAAGAAACCTATTTCATCTAGAATGGATTTGAGATTTATTTTAGGATTTCTGAAGAAAAAAAATTGTTTTTTCAACTTTCGGTATCGGTCGGTATTTTCGGTAATTAGAGGGGACCCGGGTACCGATATTGCCGAATCCCAATTATAGAAAAACCATGCAACCGATTCTGGTACCGAAATACGTGAATCAATCTGAGATCAATATAGTACTAGTATGATATCATTTTGATATGATATTAGGATTTGGGACTCATTGCTCACCCCTAAAGACAACTGTACTGTATATAAACACCTGTAACTATGTTTTTGAGGGTGTAAAAAACATTATTCGACTTTAGATTACTAATGGTAAAGTTAAATGAAAACTTTATATAAAATTATCTATACTACTGTATTAAAATTCTACTACCGTTATTTTTCAAGTCCACGTTCTTCAACCCCTTACAGTTCTATGACAATCGTGCCCTCTTCTGAAAACTGATTTTGAAAACAGTTATTTTTTCAATATCTCTCCTACGTTTCTCACATCTCAACACCCAAATTACAGCGCATTTAATAATCATGGAAACCCTAGCTTCATCTGTAACAATCGTACCCTCTTCTGCAACTCCTCCCCTTCAATTTTTCTCACCAAGATTCAAAAACCCTTTTGCGAAAAGACTCCATCGGTTCCCAATTTCTTCCAAAAGTAAGCAATTTTATGTTTAATTTGTTTTTTTTTTCTCACAAGAAATAAAGATTTTCTTGATTTTTGTGGTTTCAGATAATGGTGATGAATCTGATCTTCGATCGGATTCCAATAATTTGAGTATTGTCCCAATTTCATCCAATCGAAGTTTCTCCAAGGTAATCATCAATCAGCTTTACTTGCAATTTACGTATGAATTCATGATTAGGGTTTTCAATTTTAAAGTAATTTGATCGATTGCAAAGTTAGGAACCTTAATTAGTTTCTGAATTTTACTCTTTATCTTAATGGGTATTTGCTTGAGTTTCTCAATTGTTTGTTGGGTTGTTCTTCAATCATGAATTTGAGGGAGAATTTTGTGCTAATTGTGTGTATATATGTGTTGATTGATGTTGTATTCAACTTAGTTGACAGTAAAATTGAGAAGAAAATTGGGGGGAAAAGGGTGTTGGCAGAAAATTGCTTGATTTCCTTGATTGATTTACTCAATTGTTTGTTTGTTTTGTGTTCAATCATGAATTTTAGGGTGAAATTTTATGTTAATTGTGTGTTTATATATGTTGTTGTGAATTCAAGCTAATTGACCGAAATTTTGAGAAGAACAGATTGTTTTGATTTGTGGGTTTTCATTTTTGGGGGTGAATTTTTTGCAGGATGATGCTATGGGATTAGTTTTGAGTGCTGCAAATGTTAGGGGTTGGACTACGGGTTCAGGTATGGAAGGTCCTTCGGTGCCTGCGGGTGGTGGTGGAGAGTGTGAATCGAGCACCTAGAAGATCTCTACGTTTCCATGGTCTCTTTTCACCAAGTCTCCAAGACGTCGTATGCGTGTTGCTTTTACTTGTAACGTGTGTGGTCAAAGGACAACTCGCGCTATACCCCTTAAGTCTGGAAATTAAGAGGTTTACAGACAAGATTGTTTTTTTAAGCTCTGTAACCCTCTTAGCATCCTCTGGAATTTTAAGAGGCTCACCATCCACCTCTTTTTTTTTAGATGTGAAATCAGACTTCAGACCTCGCAAAAAACAAATAACACCTAAGTAATAGAATTATGTATTACTTGCATTATGATATCTAAATCTTCTATGTATTACCTGTTTCATGGTAGGTGTTGCACTTGATGAACAAAATGAATAATCCAGCTACATTACATGCAACACTGCCGACCCCGCCCCTACCTCCTTCAGCACCTGCACCACATCCACCGTCACCCCCTCCTGTAGATATGAATTCTACTTTGGCACATCTCTCAAGTGGTGAATCGGAGATGGAATCTTCAGATGAGGTAATTTCCTGTTATTGTTTCAGAAATTCCCCATCCTTAAGCTGTTTGTATCTAAGATGATGTCTAACTTTAATTGATATATATATATATATATATAGGGGTGGGTTCAAATGTGAACCACTTTTTCATTGTGAACCGTGAGGACGAATCTCAGCAACACATCTCGCAGTTATGGTGGACGTGATAACGGAGGATTGATGCGATTCATGGGAGAGTAGAGATTATTAAGGGGGGGGGGGACCGGTCAAAGCCATCTTTATTGACCGGATGAGTGGCCGAGATTCGTCCTCATGTTCACAATGAAAAAATGGTTCACATTTGAACTTTCTTCTATATATATATATATATACACAAATGGTTATACACATGTCTGTGTATATATGCATATGTCTTTGTAGTATTTGAGGTATAGCCCTTTTGCCTATTGCCAATCTTGGACTATTCATTTCTATTTGATGGCTCATAGGAAGATGCTATGTATGGAAATAAAAAATCTTTACGTAATTAAAATATAAATATGAATTTTTTTATATGGCTTTAAAAGTTAAAACATGTTTTTATACATGAAATAAAAATTGCATCTGACTGCTTCAAAGGAAGAAATCGTCTACTTTTAGACATGCAGTTCCATTTTTTTGGAAGTGATTCAATTCTAAGTTTCCTAACCCTTGATACTCTTTTAGGAAGAGGTTGGAACTCAACGGGCAGCTGGACGAAGGCACAAGCGAATCAAGAGAGAAGCTATTGTGGGCCCTGCTATTGACAAGGATCTACCTAATGAAGTCGTTGAATTGAAACCTGCTACCTTGGTTCTTAAGGAGATCACAATGATAAAAAAGAACCCTGTCTTGCAGGTTGTAAACTTTCCCTTTCCAATTAGTACTTACAAAAGAGACTAAGGGGGCGTTTGTTCTTTAAGATGTCTGAAGTCTAAAGTCTGATTTCACATCTAAAAAATCAGAGGTGGATGGTGCACCTCTTAAAATTTCAGAGGACGGTAAGAGGGTTTCAGAACTTTTCTTAAAAATAAAACAAACTGTGTTTTAGTCTGGAAACCTCTTAGTTTTCAGACTTAAGTGGTTTTAAGCGGTATTTTTTGAAAAATGAATATCCCCTAATTGTATTCTTGCATAACTTTTTTCTATCCGGTTGCAGATTAAAAGTACTCATAAACGAACTTAGATGATGGCACGCCAGAATTTTGACAGCGTTCTTCTGGACAGTACCAGCTCTTTTCAATCATGTAAGTTATGCATATATGGGGTTGTTTGTTTAAAAAAAATTCCTCTTGCAACCTCTTAAGTTTGAAAAGACTTAATAATGAAAAGGTCTGAGAACCTTTTGCCGTCCTCATAAATTTTAAGAGGTGCACCATCCGCCTCTTATTTTTAGATGTGAAATCAGACTTCAGACATATTAATAAACAAATGACACCTTAGTTTAAAAAAAAAGGATTGAACGATTGATGATTTGATGCGGTTTTGGGATTTTTACATTTTCTTCCATACTTTTATTTCGTGTTCCTAACCATCCTACTGTTTGACCGAGCGAAAAGAGACGACGATAGATGTCGTTCGAACTTCAAAGTAAGCAAACTTTCAATCCATGTGTAGTTTTGTGTTTTGGTTTGGATGAAAATGGAAATACGAAATAATTGTGTAATGGTTTGGGTGCAGGTATGGGAAGTATTGGAAGACATTGCACCAAGGTTCCATATAGGATCATGTCAGGGATTCATTGAGACGGAGATGTGTGTTTGATGTATTTTAGCTTATTATTGGTATTTGAAGAAGGAGGCCTTAATAGTTGTAGGATCTTATGAAATATTTATTATGCTTTTTGAGTTAGTTGTTGGTTCTATTTTGTGCAAAAAAAGCTATATGTTTATTGGAAAGTTTTAGTTCAGTACATTAGTCGATCAAAATTCCGACCACCCCAACCCGAAAAAACCAAAAAAAAAAAAAAAAAAAAAAAACTTCAAACTAAGGTAACCCAATACATACTTGATACAAAGTTTGGTCAAACCACATCTTTTGGGTTTGAATTGGGTTAGGGAATTTGAACACAACTCAATCTGATGAATCAGGTGTCTTTCTAAGCTATGTAATTAATATGATTGTCAAATTATTAATTATGTATGCTTTTGTGGGTTCAAACGAGAATGATATCTATTTAAAAGAATACGAGAACCAAGAAAATCATATATGATTCGTGTACAACATCAAATATGGTTCATGAAACTTTACAATTTGTTGTCAAAGGCATCCAAGAGGCAATTTTTTGAAATTTAATGCAAAATCATATAAGATTTTCTTAGTTCTCGTACTCTTTCTAATAAATGGAATATTCCACCATATACCTTAGGGCCTCAATGAGTATGTCATAACCCTTGTGGTTCAATAATATTGTTATGATCAATATTATTCATATTTGATAGGTTTCTTATGTTTCAAAATGATATTTTGGACATTTTCATCAATTATCTATCAAAAATAAGAAAGTCAATTCTTCGCGCCGAATCGCACGCGGGTAATATCCACTTTTATTTTCAATAAAGATTAATAACTCTTGTATGTTTTTACAACCTTCTTTCGCTTTCTTAACAATGTATAAATAATTGTATTGAATTTTAATTCTTGATTTGAATGTTTTACATTTCACTGCCATAAATCCTTAAAATTTGTTCGGGTTTCACCTTTAAAAAAATTCCTCAAACGAGAATAATATGTGATCCAAAGTATGTATTCATTATGAGTGTATAAGTGATCAAGGTTTATTGTATATTTTGTATCTTGTGTCAATTTTAAGTTAAAAAACTAACAATTTTTTCATAAAACCCCAAAGCTTTTAAAATATTTAAAATTTAGACAAATAAGAATACTATTGTCACAAGTTTTCACACCCGCCGATGCGGCGGGTAGGATTTACTATCTTAATATCTTAATTAAAAATAATTATTAGAAGTTTGTAAGATTTTGGGGGTTCTATACAGAGTGTGTTTGATTTGGTGAAATTTGCAGCATGAGCATGGAAGAAACGGAGTACCACTCGAAGGATTTCGAGTGGGAAGAAGTGCGGCAACAAATTGAGAACGATCCTACCCTTGGCTACCATTTTCTTCCATATCAATCCTTCTCTGCATCTTCATCTTCATCTTCATCTTCATCTTCTTCACTAGACTCCCAATCCTGGAACCAGTTTCATGCTCGTCACTCTACAGGAAAATTCTTCAAGGTATACCTATATTGTTTCTCTACATTAAACATTATTGCTCCATTGATTCTAGAAATAGAGCCACAAATCCTATTGATTTTGAGGATCATCTCTTTCTTATTACTTAGGGTTTTATGAATCTTGTATTTGGTAGAGATATAGAAATAGACTAGTAATTACTAATTAGTGACGCAACTTATGGTAGGTTTCAGGTCAGAAAAGTAATAAAAAGTGTTACTTGTTGGTAATGGAGTAGAATTGAACTTGTAAAAAGGATGTTATTTGTTGGTAATGGAGTGTGTTAAAAGAATGTACACCTCTTAAGTTAAGTTTTTGTGTGAAAAGTATGCTAGAGTTCTAGGGTTTGGTCAGGATTAGCACCTTCTTCATTACTCCTAATTGGAATTATTTTCTCTAGCTAGACTTGCAAGTGTTTTGCTGTAGGGGGTCGGTTTACAGGTACATCCTTTCTACCTTCATGGTATACCCTTGCATTGGCAGTTCCTATTTGGAAGGATGCAATTTCCTGATGTCACTACAGCATCTTATGATATTTATCCTCTTGTGATGATGACATAGAGTAGCTTATCAACCAAACTCCGATATAGCGAAGGGCCGTGTAAAAGTTCATGGTTTTTTAGTTTGACATTTGGATCAAGTGGGGTTGAAGCAGGTTTTGCATCAAAAACCATGGTTTTCAAAATCGTGTGAGGCTTACGCCTCGAGGCGGTCCAAAACCGCTTATGAGGCTTACGCCTCATGGTCCTGGACGAGGCTTAAGCCTCAAACGTTCAGGCGGTGCCTTGAGGCAGTGAGGCGTGAGGCGTGAGGCGTTTTTGAGGCATGAGGCTCTTTTGAGAGTGCTTTGACCGTTTGAATTTTGACTTGAAGTAGATACTTAAATTACGTTTTTTCTTGAAGTAAAGTCAAACTAAGAAGTCAATGTATTTTAATATTTGTAAAGTACAAAGAGACTTTTTAGGTAGTCCTTTTATCTTTACACATCAAAAAATAAAAGAGATGTTTCTTCTCCTACTTTCTTCTTTTTCTCTTTTCCTCTCCTCCGAAACCACCGAATCCTTCCATCTCCAAAGTCCAAACTCTTTTTTCTTCTTCTTCATTTCTTACCTTTTAGACTTGTAACTAGTAATTTTATGAGCTTATGACATTAAAAATTTGGTATGGAATTATGTTTTCCACTTTGCATGCACTCATAAAATTTGTGTATATATTTGGTATATATATAATTATATATATTATGTATTATATATATACACACACACATATATTATATACAATACACGACTTGAGGCTTACGCCTCGGACAGCCTCGAGGCTTACGCCTCGCCTCGCAGAGGGAAAACGCCTCGAGTCCCGATTGGGGTTTTTAAAACCTTGTCAAAAACACTAGCATGTATGAGAAGTTGAAGAGCATACTCTTATTAAGCCAAAGATAGTAGTGAAGGGCACCACAAGAGATGTTTGCATCAAAAACACTAACATGTATGAGAACTTGATGTCATTTATTTTTGAGAGAATTGATAAAAGAGATGTTATTTTCAACATTGAACTAAGCTTTGGTAGTGGAGTAATCGTGCTGCAGAAGGCTGATTCCATGTGGTGCTGCTGCAGCTCACAGTATCTCTCAAATCCTTAGCAGTTCCATACACATTCATATCAGCTATATCTCTATTTTGTTGATGACTTAAAGAGATTTCTGAGAGGAATTATAAGGAAAATGACTATGTTTTAGTACCGTGTGGATTAGGAAACTTGGATTTGGATATTTTATAAAAAAGATTTATACTTTCCTATTCATATTTAAATTTATCTAGGTCATTTTATTCAACTCTTATTTGTTTGTTCAGGAGAGACGATATTTGTTCAAGGAATTTCCTGAACTAGCTTCATGTGAGGAGTATTCTAAGGTATTGGAGGTCGGGTGTGGTAATGCGAGTACTGCTTTACCAATCTTACGGTAATTCATAACACATGCTTTATCATCAATTTTTCACTAATGCTACTTGTTCTTGTATACTTTAAACAAAACAAGCACTTGCTGCATAAGAAACGCAATTAGGTTGAATTTCTCAAAGATTAGGCTTGGTCATTCTAATGGAAGTTATTTTTTTTTTCTGCTGTGTGTAGTGGCAAAGAAAACATCCTGGTGTTTGCCTGCGATTGTAGCACAGAGGCGCTCGAGAGAGCAACAGAAATCATATATGCTTCCGATGTGGTCTCGGCTGAAAGGCGTTTTCGTCCATTCTGCTGGGATGTTTCTGCATCTTCTTTCCCTAGATGGTTGATATGTGATTCTTGCCATGAAATGTTTCGGTCAAAGCAGAGTATATTTCTTTCAGGTGGTGTATATTGTCAAAGCAGAGTACATCTTACCATATACTCAGCCATATACTTTTTTTTTTCCTAACTGTCTTTCAGATTTTGACAATAACAAGAGAGATTGTAGTGATATAACTTCATCAAAGGAAACTGATTGCTGCATAGGTGGTGTGGATTTTGTTACTTTGGTATGTTCCATTCTCTCTTATATTCTCCTTTTCCCATGTTGACTGTTGTTAATGATTTTGCTCTTAAAGCTGTATACGTTGTGTTTTTTTGGCAGATTTTTACTCTATCAGCTGTACCACTTGACAGGATGTCTACGGCCGTTGCTGCATGCTTCTCTGTTTTAAAACCTGGTGGATTACTCTTCTTCAGGGATTATGGTAATGGCCACATAAACCTAAAAGTCGTCTTCATTTCCATTCCACTAAATATATTGTTAATGTAAATGATTTTAAATAGATAACATCAAGCTGAAAATTTGTGATGGAGAAGTCATAAAAGAAGAAAAAAAAAAGATGCAACTGTTTGGTTGAATCAGGAAGAATGTGCATCTAATACAAGATCCAACTTTTAGTGTTGTTATTTTTGGTTTGTGAATTAATTTGTTGTCAATTGATTCAGGCCTCTATGACATGACCATGCTTCGATTTGAGCCTGATCAAAGAGTGGGATTTAGGGAATACAAGCGATCTGATGGCACCCGTTCATACTTTTTTTCTTTGGATAGTGCACGCGATCTCTTTCTAGGTGCTGGCTTCATGGAGGTAATAATGTCTAAATCTTGTAATCCCAGTAAAACCTCGTACATTAGCAGTATTAATTTTTGTTTTCTTGCAGCTTGAGCTTGAATATTGCTGCGTGAAGTCAGTTAATCGTCGCAAACAGAAGACCATGCGTAGGGTGTGGGTTCACGGGAAGTTCCAAAAGCCGATGTAAGTTACATTTTGCACCACATATGATATGATTGAAGAAAATATTTATTAGCTTCATATGTAAAATTTGTTGGATTTGGCTTCCCAAATAATGTTCCATCTAATCTGAACTCCTTATTGTGGAGTAAGAACATACATTTTGCAGGCATGAGATTGAATAGTTGCAGAGATTTGTCCCTTGATTGATCTTTTAGTTGAATGCTGCAGAAAATAAAAGACGAGAGTTAAAAAATGCATCCTACTCGATACCCCAAAACTAATTTTGAAAATCTTACCCTCCATAAGTCACGAGCGTTAACAACTGTTGTCGAATTGAGCCCTATATCAGACCAATAAGCAGTAATCTGGCTTGTTGAACCACTTCTATTCCATAGAATTACAGCAACTTTGTTATGTTGAAGAGGACCGGCCCAAACCTGCATTTCAACAAGAATTACAAAGCTGGAGTTCGTATGTCTGAAGATGTACACAAATTGTAACACGATGTACAAGTCACCATTATATTGGTAAGTCGATCAGTAATGAATACAAACAAATTACCTCCAAATCGCCATTCTTTTTAACCTTTTTCCCTTGAACTCCAAGCCTATCTGAAATAGGATTCGAGACCGCATACATATCAGAAATTAAGAACTATATAGATTTATGAAAATTTTGTGTTACTTTACTGACCTTGATTTACTGCGATAACTTCTTTGTTACTGAGAATTTCATATGTTTCTTTGCTCATTGATCGTACATCACAACCGACTAATAGAGGTGCCTACAAAGTTAAAATTGTCCATCAGCATCTCCTGTTAGTAGGTGTATGTGAGTGCCTGGATGGGTCCAACGTTAGTGGTAGACTCATAGTATATACCTTTGCTAATGCCCAGATGCTAAAATGTGAACGATATTCCTCCGTGGTCATGCCTCCATTCCCGACTTCCAACATGTCAGGATCTAAGTAAACACGACTTCAGCACTCAAAAATCCTAATAATATTATTGTTATCTGATTACGTATCAAAAAATTATTAGGTTATAATTACCATTCCATCCTCCGGGTTTCGCATACGCTGCCCATTTATCGTTTTCATCTGCTCGTGAAGTCATGCTAGTAGAACCCAACACAAGATAGATAATTAATTTATGTTATATATAATCCGAAATACTTTTCTGATATAAAAACCATTTAAAATGTTAATACATCAAGTACCTATCCCAGTTATCAGAAATATCTCCGGTTGTTCTCCAGCTATTGCCAACCCCATTTGCCCAAGTAGCAGGATCGTTTTGCCCCCTTACGTTGAAATGACATATTTGCCCCTTAGGTCAGTTTGGGGAATATTTTTTTTTTTTTTTTTTGTGAAATAAAAGTATAGGCCAAACAGCACTCACCATTCACATAGAGAATAAAAGATGGGCCTTCCTGAGTTCTGCAAAGCTTTTGTCATTACTGGATACCTTTTGTCACAAAACAGAATAAACCCATTACACCAAAATTTGGAAAGTATCATATTTATTACATCTTTTCCATATGTTATCAATTTTCCTTGAATTATAGATGAATTAATTAACATTTCAAGGAAAATAATGTTAAGGTCCTACTTTCACTGAATGATAGTTAATAAGCCCAATCAACATTAGGAGAGATGGATAAGAGAATGGCGTTTTTGTTTATACCAAAAAAGAACTTTTAGATAAATTTGTACCTTTCTTTTGGGCTTATATCTTGATTGTTACAGTTGTCATATTTCAAATAGTCGATTCCCTGTGCGATATAAAAAAATTATTGAGTTCTACTTTATGCACCACAAAAGAATATAATATGGAGTTGTAAGATGAAGGTAAAAAGCATACCCAAGAGGCGAAAGTTTTAGCATCCTGATCTTCATGACCTAAAGATCCCGGCATTTTCTTACTACATGTCAGAGTTCTGTAAAGAAAAAAGAAAGAGAAATGACGAAGAGAAATCGGGATCAAATTTATGTAATTAAGGTTGTATCACGTCTCAAATACCCTGCATCGGAGTAAATTCCAAGCTTTAGTCCTTTGTTATGGACATAATCAGCTAAAGCTTTGATTCCAGACGGAAATGTTGATGCTTTTGGAACAAAATTCCCCTACAAAAATCAAATCATAATTACAATACAAGACATAAATGAATAACACATCAACCAATCAATTAACTTAAGTTTACTATGTATAATAAAGATACAGAAAAAAACACATAAATTTATTCAAAAAATAAAAATACTAAAAGTGTAAGGAGTATGATACACAATATATCACCTTCGAGTCTCTATCTAGTTCTGCCCAACAATCATCTAAAACACAAAAACAATTATATTATTAATTAATTAATTATAGTATAAATATAAAATTAATTAATATTTTCAAGATTCAATAATTTAATAAAAAATAATCACGACACACCACATGAATAAACACAGACAATTGGAAAAATTAAGATACGATAAGATATCGTACGGCCCACCTCATTAATGTTGGGAGTTTATCTATCCATAATTAACACATCATTAATTAAACATGATATTTTTAATACAAACATACGATTCATATACTTACCTAAATTAACGTATTTGTATCCCGCAGCAGCAAGTCCAGTTGATACCATGGCATCCGCTATATATATTTAAATATGAAAACAAAATAAATTACAAGAATCCAAATTTAATCGATATATAAAAGAACGAATGCAATAATTAAATGTTATTTACCTGTTTCCCTAATTAATTTCTCTTCAATATTACAAGCAAAGTGATTCCAGCTATTCCACCTGATGATAATTAATAAATATAATCACCGTTTTATTAACAAATACGTTTTGTTTTGATTAAAAATAAAGTTAATTAGTTATATTGTAGGAAAATAGATGAAAAACAGTATATTTGTATTGAAAATTTAAAAAAGAGACATGAAAATAAATCACCGGCCGGCAACCGGAAAAAGTTTGTTTGTTGCCGGCGGCGAGTGTTGTGTACAATGGATGAAGCGGAGAGTACAAGGGGTAATGCTTACCCCATCTGAGGAGTGCGGCCGAGTCCATTATCCAAAAGGCTCCTCCGGTGATCTGTGCTGTTAAAGGTTGTACGTGCTGCACTGCTTACAACCAACAAGGAGAAGAAGCAGAGTACAACCCTTTGATGCATCATCTAACTTCTCTGAAAGAATCAATACAATAACACCTATACTGGCCTAGCAAATGGCATGTCTAAGCTACCTCTTTTATATACACTCACACTCACACACACACACATTTATATATATTTAATTTATTAAAATGAAAACCCTCTATATTCCGAACGAGGGGTATGAATAGGTTTATGTGTATGTATAGGTCGGATCCAGTGTAGGAGATTCTACTTTTATGTGAGTGAGAAAAGATCTATGGGGGGTCTAGATAACCACACTCGACGAAAATTATAGAATTTCTATATATTTATTTGTTTCATATGAAGCTATTAATCTATGACGATGATTTAAGATATTGATTAACATACATTTGATTTTTTTTCCATATATTCGGTTCAGAATGTAAAACTTTATTGTATGTATTATGTAAAGAACATTATGTTGTGAAACAAATATATTAATCAAAACTTTGGATTTCGATATTACATAAAAGATCATGTGAAATAACATATGATGCATTTTTTTTCAAAGTTGTCATAGTTTTATGGGTTATCAAATGATTAGCTTTTATGTATCTTTGTCTTTAAGCATTACATTTTTCCAAATGAATAGGATAGGATTTTAGATTTTCTGTTAAATGAATATCGAAAAGAATCAATATATAACACCAAAAGAAAATAGATTTTAGACATAAACTTTTGACTATTAGATTAACTTTTTGGTCTTTGTGTTTGGTATCTATAGAGTAGCAAGTCATGTTCAACATCTATCCCAACGTGGGACTTGTTGGACTTTGCAGTGTGCCCAAATGTTACATGCCAATAACATTGTGTATTGTTGTAGTTGCCAATTTCATCTTGATAACCAAATTATAAAAAAAAATGCAAGATAAACATCATACATATGACGACTTTCATAATGAAGTTTATTTGAATTAATAGATTTGTGTGGCATGATTGCAGTGGTAAATATTAAAGTGACGAGATAGTCTCATAAGTAAAAATTGAAAATCTATCTTCAAACTGTTAACTTTGAGATATTTACAGTATATTGGATAGTAGTAGAAGCTCGGTCATAGTTACTCTGACGTGTTAAAAAAGATATAATGGCATGAGATAATGTCCGTAACACGCGGCACAACCTACAACAAGGCTAATGATGACATCATGATAACATGATTCAAGTATGAGAAAGGCGATCAAAAGGAATTTTAAGAGGTGGGGCGATGATCATAACCATTCATGCATAACGATAGGGGGAAGCTAATGGCACACCACGTATTGCTAAGTGCACCCCTTATCAAGTGTTTTTTTTTCTTCCCTTGCATACATTCAAATCAAACTCCGTTTTTACATTTTCAATGCATGAACTAATCTGA
Organism: Centaurea solstitialis; assembly: GCA_030169165.1. Lineage (NCBI taxonomy): Eukaryota > Viridiplantae > Streptophyta > Magnoliopsida > Asterales > Asteraceae > Centaurea > Centaurea solstitialis. The sequence continues at coordinate 9,393,876 of CM058046.1, forward strand.
CTTTGAGATTAATAGGTACCGATCTTGAAATTAATAGGTATGCTAATAACATTCCCTAAATCAATATTGACATTATATGACAACTTTTATTTTATAAAACATGTAAAAATAAAAATAAATACTCATATAATATTGGTTGGCAAAAATCTTGAATTGATCATTGTCGCAATTGTTTGACTTTTGTTCTCGAAATAGAAAATTCTATGTTATGATAAGATTTTCAGAGGCGTAAGTTCCACAAGCATCCAAATACATATTGGGTTTGATTGATACGTTTAAATAATTAATGTGAAATATTAATTGGTGTGATAGAAGACAATTTATTTTATAATTGTTATTCTTTTTGTTTCTATCTGTACTCAAGGTCGATGGTGGCTTGCGGGGCATCGCATTTATCCGCGTCATGGTTATCTGTGGCGCACTCGCGGTCGAGGGTCGTCAATCGTTGATTGTAGAAAGGTCGGTTGGATTTCGGTAGCCAAGAGGGTTTCAAACCTGATAACCTGATTGTTGTGATAGAGGGAGTTGATTTATGTTCAGAGTAGTCCGTGTGTAATCGGCGGAGAGCTGGGTTTTAGTTTCGGTAGAGAGACGTCTTTCATTTTCCTGGTAACTGGGTAGGCCCTGGCTATCGCACTTTATTCCCTTCCTACGCTCTTTTCAGCGTTGCAGAAGCTTTCAACTTGAAGACGTGGTCCGTTATGTTCTGCTTGTGGAAATTCTTCATGAAGTGTGGAATGGGTTGTGTGGCCTTTGAATTGGTTGTCATCCTTTTTGGGAGTGTGGAATGGGTTGTGTGGCCTTTGAATTTCGTCATCCTTTTTGGGTCTCCTTTTCTTTTAGCGTTGCTTTTTTTTTTCTTTTCCTTATGGCTCCCTTCTTGTTTCTTTTGTTTATTGTTTGTTGTTTGCTTAGACTTGGGTATTTCCTTTTGGTGTGTACTTTGGTTTGGTTTGATGGTAATAAATTCTATTTGTGATGTTCAAAAAAAAAATTAAGCATTGCCAACCCGGGATGTATAAAATTGAGAATTGAAAGAAATTCGATTTTAATTGAACATGAAAGAAAATCGATTTTAATTGAGAATAAAAGAAAATCTTATTAAAGAACAAACAAACTAAGGAGGTTTATATTATTTCACAAACTAAAAATTAAAGGTTAGATGAACTTGAACAAGCCTGGAACAATTATTGGAAATCCCATATTCTTTAATTTAGATTTTTGTCATAAATATATTTGATTTTCCTAATTGTGTATGACGTTTATTAAAAATTATATTTTATTCACAATAGGATATTCTTTTTATTAATATATTGACATTTAATAGATTATTTTTGTTAAAAGTTATCTAATGAAATCAGAGTGGGGTCACATGCATCTATTCAACTTCCTTTTATAAGGCCCTTGGTAGCGCTTCGGGCATGTGAGCGGGCTCCTGTGTAGGCTTGCTTGGGCTCATGCGGGTTGCACTAGGCCCTTGCGGGCTTGTGGTGCGGGATTCCAATGAGGGCTTCTAAGCCCGCTCCTACCCATTATCTCTCTTTCACACACTTTCCTTCATTCTCATATATATATATATATATATATATATATATATTGGGTATTCGGGTTTGTGAGTAGTGATACTCATATATCAGGCTTGGTGATGGCTTGTGGGTACGTAAAGCTAATGTAACGGCTTGGGTTTTGTGGGCTTATGGGTTGGGCTACGGAAGGCCTAAGTAGATTTTTTTTGTATAAAAGGTGTACCTGCTAAACTTTAAGAGATGTTTTAGTATGTTATAAAAAGATTTAGAGGACATGAACTAGACAATTGAAAAGTCATTCGAATTGAACAAAAAAGATCTCTTGAATCTGCTAAAAAGGAAGAAAAAAACTATCGAAATCAATCGAAAAACTTAGACATCCTTTAAAGTAAACCAAAAAACCCCTCTAAATAGTAGAATCGATCTAAAAGGTATGGTACAATTTTACGACTTTTAATCTATTTTAAAGATGTATCTGTTTGACAAAAATCTCAAATTCATCACTATCCGATTTTATATTTATTTCTAAAAAAATAAAACATCATGTTTATGCTTTTGGTTGCATGCGTATTGGACATTGTTTTAGGACAGAGCTTGATGAAAACCCACGCCTATATGAATCATTACCTTGGATAGAAATATGTATATTTTTATGGATGTAAATAAAATTCAAATACAACAAGAAAGAAGTCAATATTATGAAATTCATTTGATTTATTTAATTGGAGGATAAGATAAGAGAAGGACATTTTAATCCCATTTATTTATAGATAGATCATGTCTATTTCAATAACAACGTTTAAATTAGTGTGCTTTTGGTGCGGATAAACAACGCACCCAAGTCTTCAAACTTTATTTTTGATTTAATCTCTCTATATATTTATGCATGTGTAAGATGCATACATTCATACATAAAAGATATAAAAGGGAAACTAAGGATCAAATAGGGACCGGTTATATTTTTAAAATCAATGACCACTTTGAAGAGGATCATTCGGATAAAGACGAACATTGTATAAGGACCAACAGACTTGTTTTCGCTAAAGTAATATCAAGCATTCTTTTTTTTCCTTTTCCTTTTTTTGTTGGGGGAGGGGGGGTGGAGGGCGGAAATTGGGTCCAACTTTAATTGATATGAACATTCGGACCTATATGAGGACCGGTGACGTCTAGAGCAAATAAAATTCATCTACATATCTAATTTAAGAAGGTATTCATATATACGTAATATATTAATTATTGTAACCTAGAACTTTTCAAAGTTTTGATAAAGTATTATAGTTATTCATTTATGTATCAAATAACTAGTTTCATATTAATTGGGACAAACTTATTTGTTTTGCCCTAATTTGAAAACTTCTATTCCATCTTCTATAATCAATATAAGATTTTTTTATAAATATCATTAGTTCTTTAAATAATCAAATTTGTCACACACTTAAACAATTAATTATCTTATATTACTAAAACTTCAAACAACAAAAATATAAACTAATTATACAAATATATGGGATATGCATACACATGGATGAGGGTGTAAAAGGAGTTTAAACTAGGCCGCTGCTTGAAAGGATTCACCTTGACGCATAGGGTTTGCTTCGCCTTTTACGGTTTCACATAACCATTACCCTAGTTTTTGACGCTTCTCATTGTCTACTGTCTAGAATCAAGATCGAAAAATATGAGAAATCTGAAAAGCAAACTTATATGAAATGTTTTTTTCAATTGAATTACGAACCAATTTGTTTAATAGTGTTATGTACTTAGACATGTATCAACTAAACATTCAAGATCATATGAGATAAAAAAATCAACAATATATTAAAATTCATATGTTGATTTTCAGTTTGGTCAATCATTTGGTTCGGTTTAGGTTTCTATAATGGTTTATATGGATTTCTATATTTGTCGGTCATATTTAACATACATAATTGACCCTCTTTAGATACCTCTTGCTTTAATGAATGGCTATCCTCGGTGCATATCAAAAATAGTATATGATTCTATAAATAGAAATCTAAAACTCATAACATATGAAACGATGTGAACATATCGAGACAAACAAAAAGTGATGAACATTTATGTAGCCACAACAAGTATATTTTTTTTTAGAAATGACCGCGTTTCTATATTAAAGCAATTGTATAATTTGGGAGTTTCATACACACTATGTACGTATTTTAGATGTGAAATATAAGTTTAAGCTTATAAACAATATAGGGTTTGAGAAAGCATGTTTTGGAAAGTTAAAGTACTTAATATGCATAAACATATAAACTACATGATTAACGTGGTTGTTATAGTGAATTAAACCGTAATTCTTTGGGCAAGAGTTGTGGAAAATTGTATTTGTGGAGTTTTCTGGCTGACAAGTATATTAAAGCTGTAATTTGCGAACTCAGAAGTTATGAACTGGGCTTCATTTGAGCCCAATGGGAGTTTAGTTAAACTATTAGCCTTAGCCCATTATTTGAGGCCCAAGCACTAAAGCATAAAGGCCAATTCAGAATCTCATCATCTATAGAGTTGAAAGTTAAATAGAGATTTGCATTTGTGCAACAAATTTTATTTCAAGTGAAGAATCATAAAGGAATCTCTCCAGCACTTAGGCAGGTTCACACGACGGGATCTAGTACTGCACGGGTTCACACGGGAACACCAAAACACCTAGGCAGGTTCGAGCATCGAGTAGTCGATCGGGTTTGAGGATTTGCTCGAGTAAACAGCCCACCCCCACCCCCCTTGTCTCTTGTTTCTTTTCTTTATCTTTCTTCTTTATTCATTAATTTAATAAAATAAAATGTGTTGGTAAAATTGGGTTGGGTATAAACATGTATTGGGTAAGGGAAAGGGAAGGGAGGGAAGAATGATGTAGTGTTGATCGGTGGGCAAGGGAATAGAAGAAAGGGAGTATTACTCATGGCCTTAGACAGCCCTATAGGGTAGTCAATAAATTTGGTTGATAGTAATTGTGTTAAGTATATACTCTTGGTACATTAATAATACAAATTTTGTATATTATGTTTTTGCAATTCCAACATTGTTATTGTATTATTATATAGTTGATACGCGACTTATTTATGGAGGAAAAAAAACTTGATATCATGTCAAGTTTACCCTTGAAAATGTAAAATTTCCAAACTCTACTTGTGTGCATGTATTAGATTTGTGAAGCTTTGGATAGATTACAACATATTATGTTATTGTTAGGGTAAAGAAAGTTGATGATGCAAAGATTTTGATTTTTAAAACCCAAATGGAGTGAAGTATCAAGTTGCAAGTCACATGCATGTAAAGATTTGGAGAAGTCCTTGATGAACCTATGTTAGATTTTGGAAAAGACATAAAGTTAACAACTTGTATCCGGTTTAAGATTATCTTTTAGGCCTCATATTTCATGAAAGACAAGCAAAGATGGATTTCAAACTAGTAGTTGAACAAGTAGAAAGGTTTTCAACGTAAAGGTTTTTGGCAGCATAATTTGATGCCGATAAGTAGATGTGGATTTGGTATGGTACCAAGGTTTCCACCTAGTGCTTTTATAACAGGCTTGCAAAATTCTATATTGTGTGTCAAGTCAACCAACTGTATCAATCTTTTCGGTTGGTATATATTGGTACTGGTTTTGTATCAACTTCAAGTTACATATACAAAAATTTATCATTTTAAAAATATTTTAAATCGGTATTACATAACATTTCAATTCCAGACTTTTCTATCAACTAAAATGGAATCCAATCTAAAATCTCACCAAATTCCTCTATGTAACAGACAATGAGTATACAAATCAAGTCCAATTGCAAAATGGAAGCAGCACATTACAACTACAAATCCCTGTTTATAGTATATCTTGTAGGCAGTATCTCATATACAATATAATATATATCTATTCCATAGATTAGTATTCTTTGTCTATAAGCTCAAAGAACATCTTAAGCAAGCAACTCATTCTTCATCTAGCTGCTTCCTTCTTAAGATGAAAACTAGTGACAAACATTTTAGACAGATATACATTTAATTGAGGTAATCAAGAATAAGTTTTTATTGCTAATCACTTCCCACTTTTCAGCTATTACACAAAATAAACAACACCATAAAAACAAGACTCAGTTGTACTTGAATACTTATACAACAAAACACATAAATACAAGTAAGTGTATATTTGCAGCCCAAACCATGAATACACACTACTTACTAACTTCCCTCAACAACAACATACACATTCTTAATCATTCATTCATTCATTCCCAATCCTCTTCAGCTAACTCATTCTCATCATCATCCCTTGGTGGTCTAACCACAATCACCACATTCCCAAGACTCTCTTTAACACCCTTTTCTTTCAATGCCACCCCTCTTTCCACCTTCAACACATCCTCACTTAAAACCAAATAGAATCCATCATCACTCACCACCTCTTTGTTACCTCTATCAGCCACCACCAAGATGGACTCCTCCTTATACCACCTGTTCACCCGCCACGGCAACGCCCTCGCGTCCGAAAACGCCACCGCAACTCCGCCCCTCTTCACCCCCACCACGGGCTCCCACGCGGGAAGCACCACCCACCGCGGCCACCCCTTCTCCGCCTCCACTATCCCGAAATCCCCTTTACACGCGCTCTCCCACGGCGCCGCCTCCACCCCCTTCGCCCGCTCCTCCGCCTTGCAAACCGGCAAAATCGCCACCACCGTCGACTCTGCAATCTCCCCCAATTGCAACCGAACCACCGGAACCTTCACCCCGTCGACCACGGCCCCGCCGCGCCCCTCCCCTTCCGCGCTCACGTCGTTCCCTTCCAAATCCTTCGCCACCCACGCCCTCGCCTTGTCCGAAACCGCCACCGACAACGCCTTCTCCAAGGCCGCCGTCCGGAGCTCCGAATCGCGATACTCCAGCGCATTCCTATAATACATAAACCCCAAACAATCCGCCGGGATCGTGTAATCGAAATGATCCCACCCTCGATCGCCTCTCCGGCGCGGGAAGTCCTTAATCGACCGAGCGAGCTCCTGCGCGTCGCTCGGTTCGAACTTCTTCTCGAGCATGTATCGGGCCGCAGCGGCCCGCTGCTTGGTGCTCAACAGCCTGATTTCATACAACAATTCCGCACCGCCCTTATCGTAAAACTCTAGCGTCTCGTCGTCGACGCCCGACTGGACCAACGTGTCTCGGACCTGGGCGGCGACGACGAGGCGGTTCTGCTCGACACCGGAGATGCCGGTGACCTCTTCTAGGGTCGGCGGAGAGAATCCCTCGCGAATTAGGGTTGGGATGAGAGGGGCGTACTCGTACCACTGGCCGAGGCGGTTGGTGAGGACGTCGAGGCGGCCGGCGGTGTCGAGGTCGCGGAATTGCGGCGGGATTGGGGATTGGGAGGCCGGTGGACGGAAGGGCTGGTAGAGCTTTTCTTGGGAGGGTGGTGGGTTGGAGGATGGGATGATGGTGGCGGAGATGGATCTTGGTGGGCGTCTGGTGGTGGTGATGTGGTGGTGGGAAGGGAGGGGGATTGGGGAGGAGAGGAAGGTGGAGTGGTGGAAGGTGGAGGTGGAGGTGGTTGGTTTGGGGGAGTTTACAGTTAAAGATAGCATTATGGATATGGTGGAAATGGAATGGAGGAAAAGCTTACCTTATCCTCTCTGGTTAGAAGATGAAGAAGGTGGAGAAGATGGGCTTTTTTGGGAATTATACTGTAGGATTTTATTTTTTATTTTTGAGGAAATTGTGGTTTTGGTCCTTGTAGTTTGTTGAAAGTTTTGGTTTTTGTCCATGTGATTCTATGTCGTTTTTTTTAAGGTCTAAATACCTATTATTGTTCATTGAAATTTTAAGAGGTGCATCATTCACCTCTTATTATTAGACCATCTCAAAGTGGTCACGACTCTTGCCAATGGTGTCAGTCACCACATTAACGCCACATCAGTTTTTCATTATCTTATCAAAACCTTACCAATTCAACTACACTCATATCAATCTAAATAATTAATAAATAAAAAAAGAGAAAGAAGAGAGAGATAGAGAGAAAGGAGAGAGAGAGAGAGAGAGAGAGAGAGTGTGTGTGTGTGTGTGAGAGAGAGAGCGAGAGAGAGGAGGGTGGGGTGGGTTGGGGTGGGGTAGGGTACTCTAACAAGTCGGCATGGCCTTGCTGATTTATTCCCTTGCCAAAGGACCTTGGCGGTGTTGACGGCCTTGCCAATCGGCAAAAGGGCCTTGTCGATGCCCTTGATGCTCCCATTGTAGATGGTCTTAGATGTGAAATGAGATTTCAAGCCTGTTGAAAAACAAACGATAACTTACTCTTTTATTTTTCTTCGTTTACGTTCTTCCGTTTTACCTTCTCTTGAACATAAGAGTTGCTGCAACCCCAACCTTCTGTGACTGTATATAAAACAAATTCCAGACCTTGATTTAAGATATAAAAATAAAAAATATTTATAACTATAGGAATGACAATTATAATTTTGAAATTTCAAAAAGAAATAACGTTTTAAACGAATAAACCAAGTAATAATGTAGTCAAGTGCTTCAATAATAAGTATTTGAATTGCAAAGTTAGTTGATCCATACGTTAAGATATTACATTATATGACCATGACCAATTGAATGACCAAAAGTACAAAACAATTATGAAAAAAAATCATGGAACCTAACAATAGTATTTTTTTTCTTTGTTTCATTAACATGTGTTAGAACTTAGAAGAGATATGGGCAAGGTTTGGTTCCAGAAAAGCCCAATAAAAAATCAAAACCAAAATTATGAACCTATTACCTATGGACTATGGTCAGTCATTGGGCTAAAATATGGGCTTGATTCGGTTCTATAGGCCTGGTCGCACTCTAACCAATCTTGATTCACCAATAGCCTTTTCTTTTCTTCTTTTTTTCCCTTTTCTATTCCAATACTTTTTCTTAGTATTGTTACTTATTTAACTAAAAAGATATTAAAGTCAATCTAAAATAGTAAATTTATGTTTTTAGGTCAATCTTTCTGTTGTTAAATTTTCATATCTTCAAATTGGTCTCCTTGTTTGGAATTAGGTACATGTTGCCAAGTGTGCTTACCAAAAGCTATGAAGGCAATCGGTTTTTTTTTTGGGTCGATCCTTGACATAACAGTCCTCGACAAAGAAATTTGGGCTAAAACAAGCTTTTTAGTTCTGATTTGGTGGTCCTTGAGTGGAACTGCCCAAACATTTGAAAAGAGTTGGGTTGGGTTGCACCTCGGTTTCGGACCTATTTCTATGTCCAACCTTTGGCCCAATCAACACCATCACCACTAGAAGGAAAAGGTTGGGCCTTTTGGGATGAAAAACAAAGTCTAGGTTAAGGGAGTAATCGAGCCGAGTCGAGCCGACACAGTGCCAGGCTCGAGCTCGACTCGACTCTCCAACTCGAAGCTCGAAACTCGACTCGAATTCGGTTGAGCCTAAAATTTCAAGCTCGAGCTCCTGACAGGTATCGACACTTTTGAGCTCAACTCGTTTCTATATCAAAAATTGCATAACGTAAAGATTAATTATTAACACTCGTTTTCAACAACCAAAAAGCTATTGCAACATAGAACTAAGATTCAAAATGTATAAGTTTAGTTTTTTTTTTTATATACTAAGAGGTATAAATGTAATTTGTTTATGCTTAACAGGGTCAAATGGGTAATATAATTCAAGCTCGATAAGGCTTGCGAGCCTAATGAGCTGAGTATTTAGTAACTCGAACTCGGCTCGAAACCTTACTCGAGTAACTCGACTCGGTTCACATCGAGTCGATTTCGGTTATTTTTTTAGTCGGTCTCTAGCAGCTCGCAAGCTGTCTCGACTTGATTGCACCCTTTGTCTAGGTCAACGATCATGGCAATGGGTGAAAGTGTTCGTATTTTACTAAACCTTGGTTTTAGTTTTGAAAATTAAAATATTTAACTTGTTCTCTTAGTTCCTAGAGTTGAATTTTATTCAATGCATGTATTTCAAATATTTAAATATATTGTAATCAAAACCAGTTATTATTTAATACCTTTTAATAATGCCCATTAGTACTCTACTAATATCAACAAACCCCCCCATTAATAAAATGATCTCTCTCCATTTTGTTTGTATGTCCAACAACGAACCATTCAATTCTCTCGTGTTTAGGCAGAAGGGATGAATAAAATATCACTTGTTTTCAAAAGCAGTGTACCTTTTAAAATTAGAATATTGGATTAGAAGATACTAAAAGTAGATCTTGAAATAAAACAACTTAAAATAACAAAACATCTTACCATATCAATTTACAAACCCCACTTTATACATGCACTGATGCACATAATACAAAAGAAACAAAAAAACAAATAAGTGTCCCTATTGTCATAAGAACACACAAACATAATTTAATCCACTTGCAACACATGCATGATGAAAAAACATATAATTAAATGTACCATTTTACATTACTACTGACAACCATCACTTCCAGAAAAGCTAATTAGTTAACATTAAGAATAATGCATGCAGGTACATTGAACCATGTGTGATCTTCTTCCAAGTGGCACTACAACCGCCGCCACAGATGATCTTAACCTACACAGACAAAAGGGCTAAATTACAACCTCTAATCATTAATTCCTCCTTCTAGCTAATGTTTATTTGTCAAAGTCTTTACCTAAAATTATAATTTATCAACTTAAATGTTTTAATTAAGTATGTAGGAATTAAGACCATCTTATTCTTATGTTAAGATAGGATGAAAATTTGGAAAAAGGAAGTGTGTCAAAATATGTAAAAGAAGAGATATTGTTGGTCAACTAAACAATTATGGCACAAAAACATCCATGATATTTTCTAGAAGTTTCAACATCTTCAAATATTCAGGTGGTCAAAAGTTACTGTATTTTTCCTTCTTTTATTTGTTAAATGAAATCCGATGCTTTATTTATATGTGTCCACATTTATGTCTTACGCTCGCCCACTTGTGTTTTTAAACTTTTAGATTAAATAAAACGATACTATAAAACTACATAAAGTGATAATATATTCTTATTTTAATACATGTAAAGTTTCTTGAACGTAGTAAGATTCAAAATAACAATCATAAAGTTACATATTTAAAAATCATGCAATATTTTGCTTAACGATAAAAATTAAACAATCAAAATCATCAAAAAAAAAAATCTAAAGGATGTAACACCATGTCACTTATAGAATTAGGTTCAAACAAGAACCAATGCATTTTGTAGAATAAAGGAACAACAATTTAAACCACATGTGATGTGGGCCCATGTGGGACCCACCCATTAAATAAAACATATATGATTCAGGTAGGTCACACCACTAAATCATATATAATTTATTTAATGAGTGGGTCCCGCATGGCCTACATCATATGCGGCTCAAATTTAGTTTATTTGTTTCTACAAATGAGAGTGGTTTTTGAATGAACCTACCTCGTCCTTTATAAACTTCTATTTTCAAATATTACATAGGTACTATTGATAGGCCTAGTGTTACTTGCACGGGTTTGGATCATTACACCCCCCTCTATTCTATGATTTGACATTTTTCCAATTTCCTAGAAAGTTTTTATTATAAATACAGTTGACTTTTTTTATTATAAAACAGCATTTCCAAACTTATAGATTGTTATTGGTGCTCACATGGCTGATTGGATCGAGTGGTGGCCGAATAGAGCGTCTTCCGCAACGGATATTTGGATGGCATGTTGTTCGATTCCGGGTGACCCGTTGAGTTTAGAAGTGCGAAAGGTTATCGTCGCAGCGTCGTTTTGGGCCTTATGGAAACATAGGAACACTCTGGCATTTGGTGGCTGCCCTAAAAGAGAAAAGGAAGTTATCCGTGAAATTCAGTTTTTAGCCTTTGATTGGATTCAGTGTCGTGCTAAAGGGGGTAGGTCCTTAAGGTGGGAGGATTGGGTTTGTAATCCGGCTAATGCCGTCGCCTATTGTACTTCTCTAGCTTCTCGCTAGTCCTTTCTTCTAATAAGGCTATGTTTGGCAAGCGTAGCTTATAAGCTAGCTGGTAGCTGATAAGCTAGCGGATAGCTGATAAGCTAGCGGATAGCTGATAAGCTAACTGTTGATTGATAAGCTTGCTAGTAGCTGATAAGCTAGCTGTTGAACAAATTATGTTTGGCAAAAACTAGCTTATGAGTATGTAAAATGACCAAAAAGGGTATATTTGAATTTAATAATTAATATTAATAAGGGTATAATTGGAAAAAGCTACAATAAGCTTCTCATAAGCTACTCAAAGTAGCGTTTCAAAAAGCTAGCTTCCTGGTACATATTTGGATGGACTAGCTTATAAGCTAGCTTATCAGCTAGCTTATAAGCTAGCTTATGCTTGCCAAACACAACCTAAATATTTCTTTTGCTGTCCAAAAAAAAAGATTGTTTTTGATTGATTTTATAGGTAGAGGGGGTGTTGGTAACAACACCCTACTTGCACTACTAGAAAAAAGGGTATTACCTATGGCCGAAACAGTCAGAAAGTGGCTTTACCGACGAAACGATCGTCGCTAAAAACCTGGTCGGTAAAATTACCGACGGTTTTTCCAATGACTTTTTTAGACTGTTTCATTTACCGACTGCTTTTCGACGACTTTTACCGACTGTTTTCCGACCATTTCATTTACCGACTGCTTTTCGACGAATTTTACCAACTGTTTTCCAACCGTTTCATTTACCGACTGCTTTCCGACGTGTTACCGACGCTTTTCCGACAGTTTTCTCGACTGTTTTCCGACGACTAATTAAAGAACAAAAAATAAAATAATAAAGAACAGTCGGTAAACCATTGAAAAACAGTCGGAAATTTTTGACTGCTTTTAGCAGTCGGTAATGGCCATTGGTAAAATTAAATTTTTTAGTAGTGTTGGGTTTCAAGACAACTCCTACATAAGAAAGTCTCTAAACCTAATATTGAGATTACCAATTGTGACTAAGACTCAATTAATTGTAATTCCAATAATTCAGTATTATATAATCCAAATATTGTATTATTCACCTTGAATAATGCATAATATTCCGCCTAAATGATCAATTATAATGAATGTGCTAAAGATGAAAGGTTTTAGATGAGGTTGTACGGTTTCAACGTTTTAGAAAGTTGTGTGTGTGTGTGTGTGTGTGCGTGTGTGTGTGCGTGCGTGTGTGCGTGCGTGCGTGCGTGCGTGCGTGCGTGCGTGTGTGTGTGTGTGTGAGGACGACCTAAAGTGTGCCACATGTCCTATAAGGAAGTTCAATGGAAAATCTAAAAAAAAACGAAAAACCGAAGAACACCCTAATAACCTTCCTCTGGACCGTGATGCACAAGTAATATTAGTTCTTCTTTTGGGGGGTTTTATGCACATGTGCATTATGCACAACTGCATTAGTTCAGATAAAGGGCTACGAAGATGTTTCTTGATTTTCCGTTTATTTAAGGTTTTCTGTTGAACCTGATCATATATAGATTTCAAACCTCTAGCTTTTTAAAATATCTTTTATAAAACTTTGTAAAATCAAAATATTTTGGTCAAAAAAAATAGTATTCCAATATGAAAAAATCCAGAAAAACAAGTCAATGCAGTCATGCTCTCTAACAAAGAAACCTATTGAAATTCTCACAAAGAAATTCCATTATTTTTTTGTTTTAAATAATTTCGGATCAAGTAAATTCAATATATTATTTTGTTTTAAAGATCTCTTATTGAGATGATCTAATATACCTAAATATGATCAAACCATAACAAAGATAAAACAAAAGGACAAGAAAACTATGTAAGCACATGTTTTTTTAACTTGCGACTATAGAATACGGTAAAGAGGAAGGTAAATGGACGACATGACTAACGACCTACGGATCATATCCAAAACTTAAATCACGTGTCATGTTACATATGATTCGATCATTTTAATGTTCTTTAAAAATATGTAAATGTTTTCATAGATGCTTTTTTTTTTAATTGTAATTAAGTTTATATGATGACATAGTAAAAGGTCCTATAAATAAGTTTTCTGAAGACATTTTTAATTTTGCATCCAGAACCAAGTCGATTACATTGAACATGTTGAAAGAACAAAAATGTCATGATACTCTAGAAGGTTGTAGAAGCCATTAATTAGCATTTATTATACAAGATCCCAAATTACAACAAGTTACAAAAACAAAATGAGTTTAAAACAAATTTTGGATCAATATCCATAATCATTTTATTAACTCTTTTTAGTCCCTACTCCCTAGTATGGCATGACGATATGAAGATGATATACATCACTAAAAAAAATAGTACAAAATCATGTGATAGGATGTAATGTAAATAAAATATGTTCTTTTTGAGTTTGTAGGTTAGTTAAAGCACATCGATTAATCTAGCAGATGCATAGCACAATGGCCTGGTGTTATCACATCTCACATGTGAACCTCCATGACCACAATGGCTATAGCAAACCCTGAATTTAAACTTGGGTAGATGAGATATCCCACTACATCCCCTAACCATTAACTATTGGGTCACAATCCAAGTGGTTAAATTATGTTTGATAATAATTTTCTTTGGTTTACAATATAAAACCAAACAAGGATATAGATACGATACCACAAGCTAAACCTCTAACCTTGTCAATCCTGCCTAATTTGGTCGCCATACTTTGAAAATAAAAAATAAATCTAATATATAATGATATACTTTAAGTTAATATTAGAGTCAAGGTTGTCACCTTTATATTCTTCATTTGGCAATATAAGTGACCTCAAACTCGAAATAAACATGGTCCCGATAGATTTTCAACATATGTTGTTAATTCCAAACAAGTATAGTATGATTCAATAGTGGAAAGTAGTATAGTTGAAAACATAATTAAATACACAAGTTTTGGAGTTTTGTAGATTTCCTATTTTTTTGGGTTGTGTTGGTCCCCTCACCATTTACATTATTCAATATAATCACGTGCCGACCTCAAGGAAATGATAGGTTTGGACAAAAGTGTCAAATTTTGCCACATCCAAAATCAACATCTCATTAGGCTGAATTGGAAGTTGATTGAAGGTTTTAAATATTTGTATAAAAAAAGTGGGATATTTCTACATCAACTTGCAAAGTTTTTGTTGTTTAATACTTCTCGAATTTATGGACCGTTTACGAATATGTCGTATCAAAAGATGTATTATTGTAAGATTTCGAAATGGGTCTCTAACAATTTTAGGCCACTCAAAAAATTTTGGGGCCCAATTACATATATACGCGTAAAATACTTCTTGATATTTAGGGGGGCTATTTACCAGTCTCAAAATTAATAGTTTTGCAAGGTTAAGATTAATTGTTAAAATTTTAAGAAAATGTCTAAAAACTTCTTATCGTTCTTTGAAAATTTCAGAGGTACGGAATCTATCTCTTATTATTTACATGTGAAATCAGAATTCAAACCCCTTAAAAACAAACGACACCTTAGCCTAAGTTTTTTTTAACGGCATGTTGATGCAACGAAATATCATCGTGCCACCATGGCACCAAGTCATGATAACCCGAGTTCGAAACCTCTCCAAGGAAAATAACCACATTCAGCCTAGCCATTCAGTTTATTTAAAGGGATTCAAGGCGTCAACCGGGATTCGAACACCTTAGCCTATGTTACACTTAATTCTTTCAATCTTTGTCCTCTTATTTACCCTATTTGGGTAAGTATTATGGTTTAACAATTTAGCCCAGTGCTCCAATTCCTTCTCTCTTTTATCAGATTTTTTTTAAGGGTGTTCGAGCCAAATCCCGACTAATCCTCGACAATTTTTGGGGCTAAACATGGCCCCACTTAAATGTCCTCAGGCATGCGCACGAGAATGCTCGAACTCGGTTAGGGAGCTATGAACCCTCCCAGCGATAACCAATAGTTTGAATTGTTTGAATTGTCTTAGTCAGACTGAATTAGACATAAGTGACAAATAAGAGCCTTTTATTAAAGAAAGAGGCTAATTGCACCATTTGACTTATTAACCACACCCTTATAAAGTAAATTGCTCTTTCACGCACATCAACATCAAACCCACTTTTTACATTCCCAATAAATGTTTTTTACATTCCCGATGCATCACACCCCTATTAAAGGGGTGCAAACAGCAACCCCTTATTAAACAAACGCCACCTCCGAGGTTCTCGTTAAAAAGTTATTGCATGGACCCATGACAGATCAATCTTTTTGTTTCTGGTGTCTTAAAAATCATTGCACGTCATTGAGACGTAACTGAATTTTTCAGATCAGCAGTAAACATACATGAACGTTAAAATGTCTGAACTCCGAAACTTTTATGGGCATGAGAGATGCATGCACCACGTGTGTACTATATATTTTGTTAGTTAATAAAACATGGACATAAATAATGAAGTAATTAAGATCCTTTTCAAAAAAAGAAATAGAACTTTCGATTATTTTAATATATCAGTAGTGTCGGGATTCTATTATTATATATATTATGACGTCACATTTGCAAGTTGGGGTTTGGGGGGCTTAATCTCATGCAGCCCTCTTTTAGGGCTCTTGCTCTCCACTCAATTTCCCACACTCCCTTTGATCAAATAGACAAATATGAAATATTTGTTTTGTCAAATAAGAAACAAAGAAACGTGGGATGTACAAAATTTAAAGTTGAATTATGTTTTTTATTAGGTGTAATTATATATATTTTTAAACTGATTCATAATGATAACTAAATGAAAGAGGAAAAAACTAAACAAGTCATTACTTTATTCTTTTGCGTGGTGTCTAATTGGGTGATTTATTCCATTGTTGACAATTATTCTCTGTTCAAATTAAATTGTATGTTGGTTCAGAATTCAGATTTGATTGAAAAGTATAAAAGACATGTGATGGTTTAAGTTTTTTTGAATAAGACTTATGAACGATTATTAAGTTATATCAAAAGATGTGTTTTTTTAGTAGCTTGCTAGCTTTTTAATGAGACCGTTTTGGTTGTCTAGTTCCTCGAGGTGTACTAAATCGGCTAGAGTAACGTTGGGTGAACCTCGATGGTCACAATGGTTTGACCTTGCGTAAATGAGTTCAAACCTCAAGAAATTTCTTTTCATTGTCTTAAGCCTTATTGTTGTGCCACAATCCAAATGTTATTCAAAGGTTATTTCTTGTACAAATCCAAGCTCGTACTATCAAAACCCTTGTGGCCATTAAGGCTGATTTTTGGCAAACTAGCTGATAAGATAGTTGATGACTGATATGCTAGCTGATGAATAAGACGTGTTTAGCATAAACTAGCTTATGATTGTAAAATGATTAAAAAGAAACATATTTTAAAATTAGTAGTGTAAAAAGTAACAATGGCATATTTGGAATAAATAAAAATAAAAAGTCTCATAATTCATAAGTCAATAAATGTCATTTTACTAAATTTTTCAAAAAGCTTATTTATACCAAACATGTACCTAACCTATAAGTACTTATTTTTACCAAACAATATTAAAGGTTTATTTACAACGACAACAAATCATTTGTAATCGTCTAAATGATTATATGCATTTATTAAAGGGATTTTAAATATAAAGCAGTTTTATTATTAAGTTATGCGGTATAAAATAAAATAAAAATCATACTTTTAAATAAGGGAATGCGGCAAATATTATAAAAGGAGTGGAGTCTTATTCGACGTGTGGCTATAAATGACTTAAACAATTGGAAAACACTATTTTTAGATGGTCAAGCCTCCAAAGTCAAGAAATCAAAAAGAGGGTTTGAAAGTCAACAATTATTATGAATGCATCAATCATAATCAACTAAACATTTCAAACAACCAAGTTGGCCTATTTGATCCCTCACTCCACAGTATTGAAAGCGAAAACACAAGAGTTATTTACTCCACTAAACCATAGGTGTCAAAAAGATTTTTAAGTTTTAATTATTAAAAAAAGTCTTGTATTTTTTATAAAAATATTTAGAATTCCGTAAGTATGATATCGTAAGATAATTTTTGCTCACAGTATTAGACTTTTTCTGATAACTTTCGTTTAAGAAAATAAAATATTAAAATACAAAATCGCAAGTTACGGTTTCGGAACACCTGTCAAGAACTTGTAGAATTGCAATGGTGTCATGGCAAAACCGCAAACCTTGTTAGGAAACCGCAACTTGTAGTTTTCATTGATTTATTTAAAATTGCTATTTTCGTCCATGTGGTTTTGCAAATTACGATTTTTAACCAAAAATAAAGTTTAGAGTTAAATGCAAATTTAGTCCTTGTTGTTTACAAAATTTAACGAGTAAGGTCCCTCAATAGGACCTTTAACTACGACCCTCTTACTTTTATTTGCGATAAGTCGGCTGGACCATACTCCAAGACTCTAATTGCCTTCTTTCACGTGCTTCTAGAGAAACATGCACTCTAACTTTTGTATATGACTATAAGAAAACAAACAACATTTATAAACGAGCGAATTCTAATTTTTCTGCTTGCGGTTTGTTAATAAATTTTGTTTTTGTCTCTATTGTTAAAAACTGTAATTTACATACAACAGGGATGAAAATAGCAATTTTAAATAAAATCAACTGCAATATATGTATGTTGTGAATGATTGTGTGAGAAGTGCCCTACCCACAACATGCGTTTTTAGAAGGTAATTCATATTGGTATCTCGTCTTAATGTGCATTCAACGCTTGATAACCACTTTTCACACTTCTTACGTTAACCTCAACTTATCACTGAAATCCAACCCATATGTAAGTAGGTAGGTGAATATATTTATATATTACGTGAAACAAAACAGTCATATATAAGTTCTTAATGATTTCATAAACTTTGGAGTAAATATATGATCACTATATATAGACGAAGAAGAGTGTGAGAAACAAAAGGAATGATGCGGACCAGACCTTAAATCATTTTTTAATCTCAAACCAACTATAAATCGTGCTTGATACAGAGATTAATCCGATACATCCTAATGCATCTCATCTTAGTTTGCATCCAAGGGCCCAAATCTCTTCTTACACTTTTCACTATAATTTCATTTCTCACCGGAATGAAACCATAATATATATATATATATATTTTTGAAAGGAGAAAGAACTCCTGGTAAACTTAAAGAAAAAGAGAAAAAACCATATATATATATATATGTATCTGTGTGTGTAGGGTATATTCGATCTCACACTTACACACAATACAATAGAATTGAGTTTATGGGACACCCTAAAGTATAAAAACATTCTAACAAAATGTTTCATATGAATAAACAACAAAGCTCTCTATCTAAAAGTGTTACAATAAGTTTATAGAAAATTTTTTGAGTATCGTAAGAAGATTTTGGACATTTTCAAAATAAAACTCATAGGACACTTTGAGATGAAGAAACGTCAAGTTGTTCCTCAGTTTTCCTTTATTGAGTTTTTTCCTTGAACCTTAAACCGTAGTTTTTTTTCTTCAAAAAATTGTTTAATTTGATAAAAATGTTTCATATAATTCTTTTCTTGATAATATAAGATTATTCATGAGTTTTTAGCCAAACTTGTCTCTCTCTATTTCTATACACATATATATGTATAGAGAAATATTCAAATGAGAAGTGTTCAAAAAATACGAAGTACAAAAGTGATCTCAACCGTTGATACGGTTGAGATCATAGTTGACTAGGCAAAGATTGCGGCTTTGACAGGTCAAAACGTCAGTTTTGACTGGTCAATTATGATCTCAACCGTTGATGGATGTAATTCATGGAGGGTGATTGATCAAAACCGTATTTATTGATCGGATGAATAGTAAATATCACTTCTTTATTTCGTAATTTTTTAGCACTTTTCTTTTGAACTTAATACTATATTAATACTATATGTATATATTAGCTACAATAAGATAAGATATTACCGGTAATTGATGGATCAATTTAATATGTATTAAAGGCATATGGACCCACAAATTCCAAATTTTGCCTGTTTGGAGCCCATTTGTGTCAGCAGCACCTTTATTCGAAATTTCGAATAGGCACCAATTATCATGAGCATTCGGGCAAAGTGCACTTGTAATATATAAGTTTGTGCATATTGTTATATATGAAATTAAGTTTAAAGAACTAGATAAATATTTTAAATATAAAATTGATAATTTAAAAAATAATTTTGTTTAACGTTTAACTTTATTTTTTATTATTAAATGTTAACTTTATAATTTTATGTGTTTTTAAAAGACGTATCAAATATATAAAATGTAAAAAATATGAAAAATATAATGAAAATTTTAAAATTTGAAGATATGTCCAAAAATTATTACTTATGTGAGATAAATTGTTTTTATATACAATGAGATTGATATAAATTAAATATTTTAAGAAAATGAATAATACTTTGTTAATTGCATTAAATATTCAATAATATAATTAATTGTATAAGTTTTAAAATAGAAAATTCATTATAAATGAAAGTGTTTCTTTTTTAAAATTTCAATTTTTTATTTTGGAAAACTAAAGCCATTGGAAATGTTCTACAGGTGTGTTTAATAACGACTTAATCAACTTAATGGCTTTTTTGGCTTATTCGCACAACTGTATATTGGTGTTTACTTATGACTTAATGATACAGAATGAAGCTTATTCGCTCTGCATGAAAGGGGATCTTGTCCCCATTAAGCCACAATGTTGACAATTCTATCCCTTCAAAAAAAGAACACGCTCAGCATTCTCCTCTTCCCTTCACAAACCCTAGCTGCAGAGAAAAGGATTGCTCTATCCCTTGCAGCTCTTCTTCTTCGGCGAAGCTGTCCCCTTCTTCTCCGACAAGCTGTGTTCTTCTTCTCCGGCCAGCTGTGCTCTTCTTCTCCGGCGAAGCTGTGCTCTTCTCCCCCTCGCAAATCTTCATTGTTGCACCCCCTGAAATCAACGACAATCTTTCCGGTGACCATCATCACTAGCTACCAGACCACCGGTTGCCCCACACCCTTCTCTATCTCCATCGATTTCTCTATATTTCTCTAAATTGACTATTTGTTTCTTTCGTTGCATCGATTTTTTCCATGGGTTCTAGTTTAAAGTTGCAACAATAATCCTCTTATTGGATTAGAAAACCTGGTTTTTGAGAATGGGTCAACAGTGAACAATGGTTTGGAAGATGTTAATTTAGAGGGAGCTTGGTATTTTTATAAGATCCCTGTATCATTTCAAACAAAATTGATTGTGATTCCATATGAATGCGCAATTATATTAAAGGGTAAAATAGTCATTTTTATTATTCAGACAAGTGATTCAGTATAAAAAGTAAACATAACAAGAAATTTACTTAGACAGACACACTTATATGGACAGACAAATTTATTCATACATGACTTAATGGAAAATTTGGTAAACAACCCCTAAGGGGATAGTGAATAGCCCAGTGGTTCGATTCATGAGATGAGCATGGAATAATACCTTGATCATGTGTCGACTTTCGATTTGTGATGGAAAGTAGTTACTTAAAATGAATGTATAATGAAAATTAACCTCAAATAATTTGTTATCATGTACTTGAAAACCTCCAATTTTATTGTATACAGTAAAGGCTTTATTTAGTAGTCCAATGGTCAGTAATATTCTTAAAAGGGACGGTGAATAGCCCAGTGGTTCGATTCATGAGATGAGCATGGAATAATACCTTGATCATATGTCGACGTTTGATTTGATTTGTGGTCGCCGATGATTAATCGGGTGCTCGTATGGATACGGGATACCTCGTCGACGTCGTTTCGGGACGTGTACGTGTTATCTGTTGTTCAATATATATATGTATATATTGGACGGCAAGAAGATCAATATATATATATAGGGGTGGGTTCAAATGTGAACCACTTTTTGATTGTGAACGTGAGGACAACCGAGAGCACGACACGTGACGAATGACTAGGCGGCATGTCAGGTCCATACCCTTTAATTGAAATGCCCTCCCATGAGAGCGCGATACGTGGCGGATGACTAGACACGATTCATGAGAGGGCATTGAATTAAGGGGGGGACCACACTCAAAACCGTCTATAATGACTAGTTTCCGCCATGTGTCGCGCTCTTGGCTCTCCTCACGTTAACAACCAAAAATTGATTCACATTTGAACTTTCCTCTATAGATATATATATATATATATATAGTGGGAAGTAATTTTGCAAACCATAAAAAACGTGTAAACCGTGCAAACTCATGGTTGCACACGTAAATCAATGAAAAATCTTTTATAGAGTCGTTTAATATGATGAAAATGTTTCATATACTAAATTTTGTGATGAAATTGTTTCATATGAAGGTGTTTATTTACGTAGAAATGAAAAAGTTTCATATAAACGATAAAAAAGTTTCATATGAATAAAAAAACACCAACATATGAAACAATTTCCTCAAAATTTGATGTTTATGAAACATTTTCATCATATTAAACAACTCCATGAATCAATTTCACTGATTTTACGTGTGCAACCATGAGTTTGCACGGTTTGCACGTTTTTTATGGTTTGCAAAATAACTTC
Source organism: Centaurea solstitialis (assembly GCA_030169165.1). NCBI lineage: Eukaryota > Viridiplantae > Streptophyta > Magnoliopsida > Asterales > Asteraceae > Centaurea > Centaurea solstitialis. Next base: position 9,415,854 of record CM058046.1, read on the forward strand.
CCTCTCTCTCTATATATATAGGGGTCGTATCCGTCACAAACCGGATAGTTTGTACAAACTATACAAACCAATCTCAACCGTACATATACATGATCAATGGTGTAGATTAATTAAGTTCCTAAATTCTCTCAACCACATTTGAAAAAAAAACTGTCTAAAAATTAGGAGATATACAAAATCAATTTAAATAAATGGAAAATCAATGGATAAGATTAGGTTTGTATAGTTTGTACAAACAAGCTGCTTTGCAACGGATACTTCCCCTCTATATATATATAAGCTTTATTTTTTTGGCATCAAATACAATAAGATATGTTATTCCCTAGTTAATAAAAAAGGATAGAAAAGCGTAAAGGTTTGGATTTGTGACAGCTTCGGAAACATTTATGTTTTTACGTTCTCAAATCCATTTTAACGGCGGTTGAACGTTAGTTACAAAATGATTATCTAAGCTGACGTCAGCATTGACCAGCCGCCGCAAGCCGACAAAAAACCATTTGACCATCCATATTAACTCCCAGGTGTGGGCCCTAACCCAATTACGACCCGTTCATGCACCGCCTTTCTATATATACATCTATACTTCCAAAATATCAACCAAAATAGAAACTTTATACACAACAATAATCCTCTGATCCTAAAAATCCAACATACATGGATCCTAATTACTTTTCACCGGAAACCTCTTTCAGTTCCCCGGAATATTCCTCCTCCGATTTCTTCCCCAATTATCCCTCCACCAATCACCAATTTCTCCCTTTCAACGAAAATGACTCCGAAGAGATGCTCCTTTTCGGGATCATCAACGACACCGTCGACCACCACCACCACCACCACCAACAACAACAACAACAACCGTCTTTCCCAATTATCAACCACATTAAAGAAGAGGAGAGTTTGGAAGAGAAGGAGTGTAGCTACAGAGGCGTACGGAGGCGGCCGTGGGGGAAGTTCGCGGCCGAGATACGCGACTCCACGCGGAACGGGGTTAGGGTTTGGCTGGGAACGTTCGACACGGCCGAGGAGGCCGCCATGGCGTACGACCAGGCCGCGTATGCCGTCAGAGGCTCGTCCGCCGTCCTCAATTTCTCGGAGGACGTCGTGTACGAGTCGTTACGGAAGATGGATTACAAGTACGAGGAAGGGAGTTCGCCGGTTTTGGCACTAAAGAAGAAACACACCATGGATAGGAAATCAACAATGAAGAGGAAGAAGAAAGAGAAGAAGGGTAAGCTTGAAAACGTTGTCGTTTTGGAGGATCTTGGTAGGGAGTATCTGGAGGAATTATTAGGATTATCTGCTGAGAGCTGTAGCAGCAGTAGTAGTAGTTTATAATTAATTGGTAATGAGTAATTAATTAATATTATCAAGCTTTCTTTTCTCTTTCTCACATATATCACCTGAAACACATACTATTGCTACTTTTGGAAAGTCGTTCGAATTTAATTTTGAAGTAAACGCCCAAAAGGAAAAGTGTGGTTATTTGTGGATATTATATATATGTATATTCTATATAAGATAATTTAACCATAAAGTTTATTACAAAAAGATGGTATTTAAATTGAATGCTCAGCTGTTTCAATCCATTTTGTTAGGTTATCGATACCGTAAGATAAGTCTTTGGGAATCATTTATTATGATGTTTACTGAACAAATTAGTTATCGTTGACAAATGCATGTAGTTTGAAATGGTGTTTTTTTCTGTAGTTATAAGTTAGCATTTATGATGGTATTTAATAGTTCATCAATATAAGCTCATTACTTTTGTTAATAGTTTTCTTTAACATGAAGGGAACTTCTTCAAACACACTCAATCTCAGATGTTAGTGAAATACAATTATCGTATGTCTTTTTAACATGCTTTTCCTAGAAAACAAAGTAAGTAATATTTATCATCCAACATTGTATTGAAAACATGAAATTGAGATCAAATAAGAACAAATATGTTGGATCAATCACTAATCTTGATGGAATAATATGAGAATCACACTATTTGAAATATGAGAAATCACTTTCATTTTATTAAATCTGAAAATCACTAACAATACAATTTTGAATCACCCTTAGAACCACTCTCTAACGCCCTGTTCTCGAGTTTTTTTAACGAAGGAAAGGAAAGGATTTCGAAGGAAACTAATAAAAGTGTGTTCTCGAGTTTTTTTAAAGAAAGGAAGGAAAGGATTTGGAGGGATATGTGTGTTCTCGAGTTTTTTAAAGGAAGGAAAGGAAAGGATTTGGAGGGATAACTCTCCTTTATTTTTCTCTTAAAAGTTATCCTTCCATTCCCTTCCAAAAGTGGGATGATTTGGAAGGATAACTCTCTCCCTCCCTTTCTTTTCCTTTCCTCTCCTTCCCTTTCTCTCCCTTAAATTTTAAACTCGAGAACAAGGCGTAAAGCACTCATGGAATCACTCACTCACACATACACGACTCTTAGATTGTACATAATTCATACCTATTTATAGACACCGAAAGGGTGCCGTCGAACCATCACGATTGTTCGAATGGTGGTGATCCAACCATTGTGTTGGTTCGTCATGGTGGTTACCGGCGGTTACTGGTGGCAGCCAACCAACACACCCTTTCGTTTTTACAGACTATTTCTATTTTACATTTTAACGCTAAACTTATTCTATCTATTATTTAAATGTCGAGATTAACTCAACAAAATATGAAACCAAATTTGAAATATATACACACACATACACATTTGGGTGCTCCTTGAAACTCAAGCTTTTAAGACATTTAAGACATTTTTCCTATGAATGGTTTCAGGTATATGCAATTCCATCATCAGAGCTAGCTTTAATTCCACTGCCGAATTTGGTTTCAAGAACTGGTACGTAGTAGTCAAAGTCAAGATCCAAGGCTTTCTCTTCAATTAATCTTCAAAACCAAGACCATCCGCAGCAATCTGAACATGTAATATATAATAGTATATACTTTGATGCCATTCAAAATAAAGTAATATAGTATATATATACATATACTTTGATTGATGTGGTTGGCCGACAAGGCAACAAACCAAGCTAGTGGGTTTTAAAGAATGGGGTGGACTGGAGACGCTGTTCCTGCCGGATTTCTCTTCTCAGTTCACAACCGTATTTGCGCTTATGATTTTATCTCCATATATCTTTGTTGGGAGGAGCAATGTCATCGAAATGGAATCGTACCGGTACCGGTACCGGTATATGTTATACGGTACATTAAACGGTTTTCGAATTCGGCCCCAATCGGTTTTGGTCCAACCGGTTTCGGTACAGGAAAAAACCGGAAAAAACGGTCGGGACCGGTTTAGAAAACTTATGGTCATTTTCAATTTTTTGGTAACAATTCCTTTTACAACCGTTACTTTTCCTAAATACGATTCTCATTCCTTTTCCAACCGTTCGTTTTTCCAACCATTCGTTTTTCCAACCATGATTCACCTAATATAATTCAATTAAATCAAATCAACCTAAACAATCCATACCAAAAAATCTGTTCCATTTATCACACCCAAAAACCGATTTTTAACTTAAAATTTTGGTTTCTATTTTTTTCCATCAACTCTACAAAGAGAATACGTTTTCATTAATTCTTTTTTATTTACTTTATTGAAGTTTTAGTTTTGTTATAACATTGAAATTCACACATTCCGTAACTTCTTCAAAAAATCGGTTCCTACCAGTACTAGAAACGAATTTCCCGATACCGTACCGAAAGCAAACCGGTGTATACGGTTCGGTATTCGGTATGAAAACTTTTTCAAAATTTTCGGTCCAGTTCGGTTCGGAATTCGGACCGAGCTGATCCCTATATCTTTGCAAGTTTAGAGAGAGTTAATTAGAACTTCCTAATTAAAATCAATATTTTCAACAAAAAGAAAATGAAAACAATGTCTTTAATTGACAACTGTTAAAAAAATTAGTATTTAAATTATAATTTATATACACTCTTACCTGTTAATTAAGTAAAATAGAATTAAGATAATAAGTTGATTGACTTACACTAGATCTCACCGGCAACACAACCTATGTATCGAGTCGTTTGATTAGATTTTTATATACTATACGTACACATATAGATATGAAGTTGTATGGTTTTTCAAACTAAACTTTGAAGTAAATTTCCTAGCTAATGCCTAATGGCATTGCAACTTATTAATATTTATAATTGTTCAATTCGTTAATATACTCATATGCAATATGCAAAGCAAAATTAATGAAGTAGGATCCGGATCGTTGTTGAACTAAGCAATCCCAAACACCTCCCTAATTGTTTTTTTTTAAATAAACTGAATAGTTCGTTGATGAATAGTTCGTTGCTAACATAAACATCATGTTGCAAAGAGTTAGCTATATAAACTTTATTGCTTAATCCATTACTACAAGTATTACCAATGGAATTTTTTTGGAAGGGTGTCTGGGACAAAGCACGACTAATCCGCAACAATTTTGAGAGCTAAACATGGCGCCACTTAAATGTCGCAGGCATGTGCACGGAGAGGCTCGAACTCAGTTAGAACCCTATATATGAACCCGGCCCCCCGAGCAATAACCAATTCCGCCACAGCAGTGGAAGACACGTACCAATTAATGGAAAATTTTGTAGCTACAATAAATGTATTTTGAATAAAATGTGAGAGCAAACTTCTTAATTTATGTTTTTTTTTATAAAACACCATCCACTATTGAAAGTGTTAGTAAAACTTCTGTTTATGTGTTGGACGGATTGGTGCCGTGATCTGCTCGTTTGTTGATGCCTTTTTGGAGCTAGCTTCTTGCTAGTCTATGTTTTCATGTATTTACCGTTTAAAACTAAACTTTTGTTTACAGTCTATGATAATTCATGGCAGAGACGGAATTCATTGTTGATACTCTTTGATGGTTATAATTAGTGTGAAAATCTAAATCGAATCCACGACTAACGAAATAAATATTTCACTAGATATACTTTAGTCTCAATCACCATGTGTCTACATCACACAACTCTTATAATTTAATTAATTAGCCAGTGATATTTTTCGCTTAAACAATTTAGCATAACTAGCATAACATATATTATTCTAATATAATAATATACAAGTAAATCTAACAAGTTAATTAAAGTATATATATATGGTCACTTATAATATTAGCAAATTACAATAAACAAATGCTCTAATAGAAGACAAAATTAACATGTTACGTAGTAATGTATGCTGGAGTGACTAATTCAAACCGGTTTTAATAATATTTAATCTTTCTGTATGATGTTTTAAGAAATTAAAATCCTTGTTCAAAGGAGATAATATATCAACAGCATTAGTCTTCTGACCAGCCGCCATGTCCAAACAAATTGGTTTGACCCTCGTGTATTAACACCATCATGGGACCCATGATGATGTTCATGGACAACCTCTTCCTATAAATACCCCCCTCCAATACAATATCTTATTAAACAAAATTTCAAAACCTTATAACAAGCATTTACAAAATTATATAAACCCATATATAAATATAATCACTCTTTCACTTCCAAAGTTTTTTTTTTTTATCAACAACACGCACCTATTAAACCTACTCCTAAATCTGTTTTAATTTTCCAAAGATCTAACATGATCAATCCTACGTTTTACGGTTACTCCGTGCCGGATTTTACTTCCAACTCGTCGGAAAACTCCTCCTCCTCCTCGTACTCTAGTTCTTCCGAATGCAATTACCTTCCGTTTAACGAAAATGATTCGCAAGAGATGCTTCTCTTAGGAATCATTTCCGACGCCCAACGACCGATAAACCACACCCAAAAAGAAGAAGAAGAGGAAGAAGAGTGTTTCCGGAAAACGCCGGAGAAGGAGTGCATTAGTTACCGAGGCGTGAGGAGGCGGCCGTGGGGGAAGTACGCAGCCGAGATACGCGACTCCACGAGAAACGGAGTTAGGGTATGGCTGGGGACGTTCGACACGGCGGAGGAGGCGGCTCTCGCGTATGATCAGGCGGCGTTTTCCGTCCGTGGTTCGGGGGCCGTCCTTAATTTCTCGGAAGAGGTGGTGTATGCGTCTTTAAGGAAGATGGACTACAAGTACGAGGTTGGGAGTTCGCCGGTTTTGGCACTAAAGAAGAGACACACCATAAAGAGGAAATCCTTGATGAAGATGAAGAAGAAGAAAGAGGAGGCTAAGATGAAAAACGTCGTCGTGTTGGAGGATCTAGGTAGGGAGTATCTGGAAGAGTTATTAGGGTTATCTGAGAGCACTACAAGTTATTATGGTCGGTGAAAATAGTAAAAATATGCAAGTTAAAATTATCCTACAAGTTTTCTTCTTTCACACACACATACATCACCTCAATACATATCTCTGTTAATGTAGAAAATGTCTAATTGTAAATTTTGTATCAGAATTTTTGTTAACCAAACGTTCCAATGTTTACCGGAAAAGAAGAGATATAGATAATGTATATACTTATATATCATTTTCATTTTTATTGTTGTATTTTCGAGAAATTGGTCAAAATGGCCAAAATACAATGTGAATTCACCTCCTAGTTATTTCTCTTCAAAAATTGCAAAATAGCCATCAACTCTGCAATTTTGAACCGTAATTACGGAGCTGGACTGATTTTGTAAAAAAAAATTCAGAATGAAAAGTTGGGTCCATAAGTGGCTCCTCAATTACGGTCTTGGCTCCTCAATTACGGACATGGCTCCTCAATCATGGGTCTGACTCCTCAGTTAAGTCTTGTAATTGAGGAGTCAAGACAGTAATTGAGGAGCCAGGTCCGCAATTACAATACTAAATTGCAGAGTTGATGGTTATTTTTACAATTTTAAGAGAAAAATGGCTATTGTATTTGGACCAATTTCCCTTGTATTTTAGCCTCATTTCTAATCAGTTGTATCTGAATAAATATAAATTTAATTATTAATTATTTATTAATTATTTGATTAAAGTCCAATAAAGTCAATCTAAATATAATTTGATTAAAGTCTAATAAACCTAGCTCAACTCTAATAAAACCGAATTAGACCCAATATGTTTGATTAACTAATGCCAATAAGCCCAACTTAATCCTAATAAGACCAAATTAGGCCCAGCATATTTGGTTAAAGCCCAATAAACTTACATTTGTGTGAATAAACTTCACTAGAAAGTTCTTCGACTAATGTTGACGGAAGGAGATCCATATTGGAAGCATGACAGTACTAATTAATGGGTGAAAAGCATTTGTATTAATCAACACAAGATCATTCACTATGGATATCTTATTCGTGATAATTAATTAAGATCACTAATTTGATATCAAAAGTAGCTTCGTTAGTCGGTTCACTAATATGATTGTAATAATTAAACCAGTAACTACGAAATATATATATATATTTGAATTGACCTTAAGGTTATCCTTATATATTACTAGGATTTTACATTCCAATTGTTTATTGTATCAAAATCTCCATCATTCTATTTCTTTAAATACACCAATGCCAGAGCATAAATTGGTTGTGTAGCATAATTAATATTGCATGGGAATTTATACCCTTAATTTGAAGGAATCATAAAAAAAACATCATAAGAAGTCAGTTGTATTTTACTTTGAGATCGATTAAGGTGATAAGACAAACATACACAAATTAAGAGGTGTGAAGTGCACATTCACAAATATCGTCTCTATCACCTTAGATACACCACAAGACGAGGGTCAAGAGAGTTGTGCTCCTTTGGGGGACCGAGGGGTAGTGTCCCTGGTCGGATTCCAAGGGGCTAGTTGAGCCCCTTGGCGAGTTGGCGGTACGTGGTCTCAAAGACTTAGAATGTCTCACTAAGTCGTGTGTATACATTCAGCTATCCGATAAGTCATCTGCTAGTATGTTGTAGTTGTTGCTGCTTGGTCTTCATCTACGCTAATTAAAGATGTCTTTAGTTGTCACTGGAAGAAATCTTTCAGCTTATCGCTAAATGTGGCCATCTTTGATCGTGTGTTCAGTGCTGGCTGTTGTCGATTAAACTCTAAGCTTAGATTCAGTTGCAATTGATTTTAAGCTTATCGATTAATGGTTACAAGCGTTTAACCTTCATAACTATTGATCACTTATAATTAATACATAATTTAGTGATCTAAGTACTATATATACAGTTTCGTTGTGGTTGTTCTATATTATCTCAGTACTGTTTTCATGTCAAGACATAATAGGGGTGAAATACAATATTTGAAAGGCGATTTCCAAACATGATCAAGAAAAATTATCCAAGTATTTCTAGCCACAAAACACGATTCCCAACAATGTATTGAAGCATTATTTAGTAGAGGATTATTTTGTCTACAGTTTTACAAAATTAGTTATTTTTTTGAATGGCAAGTTAATACACACGCTCCAGCGGTATCAGGTCTTCAATTGGTCAATCCCACTAATCTGCTGTGATCCGACCCAACCTATGGCTGAATCCGACCGGCAGTGAAGTACGTGGATCCCATAGACTGGATCCTCCCATACCAACCCCGAACCCGGACCAAAGGACCAGATCCAAAGTGTGGATATCTCAGAAATGTCACCCGCGGGATTCGAACCCTAGTAGTGTATGTAGCTTTCATCCCACACCCCAGGGATGTTACCTATCCAACTGAGCTAACACCATTTGATTACAAAGTATTTATTTATTTATGGTTTACAGATATTACAACTTGATGGAAATATAATATGGTCTATTTATGTAATATACAACCCTTTATCTATTATTATAATGAAGAGGACCAATCCAATCATTGTTTTGGCTCTTCCTTGTTGTTCATCAAATCAAGTTCAATGAATACCAATCTTGATTTATTCAGCCTCAAAATAGAATAAGATAAATAAATTGTGAAAAGAATTCTGTTTTGAATATTTCTAGAATAGTTACAGGATTAATTAAGCCTTGAAATGAGTCCAAATACTTGAATATAAAAAGCAAGAAGATTGAGGATGAGTTATTGGAATGTGAATTCTGGATATATAGACCACAAGCTCTTCTAATTACTTTGACCAAGCCACGAGTTGAATGGTCAAAGTTGCTAGCAACTTAAGTCAGCAAATAACAATTAATGATATATTCATGATTTGAATATATTTTTCATAGATTGAAAATATAATTATACACTCCAAATGTTTAATGTAAAATATACTCGTGAATTAAAGTGTATATATATATATATATAATTTATGATATCTTACTACAGAAAAAGATATATAGTTTTAAGGTCACAACTAAAACATTTGAGATTTGTGCAATGTATATATACTCAATTCGATGATCAGCCGGTATTTAGATTTAGTTAAAGAATGATATTTATTTCATTTGAGAAATCCGTATTTGTTTAGGTCTTTGTCCTTTTTTAGAAACTATAATTCATTAGAAGAAAGCTAGCTAGAGATATAGAATAGCGAAAAATAAGGTTTGTCTTTTGACAAATTAAAATAACAAAAAATGTTGTTTGTATTTTTGAAACTTTAGAATATATATATATATATATATATATATATATATATAACAGTAAAAATTTAATTTAGATTTTGCTATACTTATATATGTTTTGTTTTTGCTAGTTGCTTGCTAGCTTTTTTAATGGATAGTTGTTTCATAAGAAAGCTATTAGATATAAGAGGATGGGAAAAAAGAAACAAATCACGGCAAGGCAAAGGATCGTGAGGAAGTTAAGTTAATTTGGAAAACATGAGAAGTGAATCCGTCGCTAAAACCTAGCTGTCGTTGATAGTATCAGCTAAGGGGAGATCAACGACAACCCTTCAGCGACGTATGTTAGCAACAGCGACGGGATATTCCATCCTGTTTTTCTAGTAGTGATTTGAACCTTGGTTACTTTAAATCTTAATCCCATTGATGAATAGCGTTTGACATGGAGATTGATCCGGTGCATTTTCATTCTAACGTGCATCGAACGATTGATAATCACTTCCCACATTTCTCATATTAACTCAACTTGTTAGGGAAACCGACCTTTCACAATAAAACATTAGCAATTAGAATTGAAAAAAAATAATGTAAATTCATACTACTATTCATGAATGCATAAGTATTTAATTGATAACTATTGTATTCAAACATCTAAACTAAAAGCAAAAAACTAAACAAACTTTTACTATAAAAAACTAAATGAATTATGAACCCAAATACAAAATTGATGCTCTATATTTCATAATGCTTCTTGAACTGGTGGGGTCTTAATGAAGAAAAAGAGTCAAAAGGTGGTAGGCCAATGAATGTCTCCTAAAGACGGAAGCAAAACATCACATTTTTCAGTCAACATTAATTAAGGTTAAGATATTGAAATTACGCTTTTCTAAGTTAATTGTATGTTACAATTATCCAATAAGCACCGGCCCCTCTCTAATTAATTATTTATATGTGCCCACTTTTAAATACTAATACATTATATAAATATTTTTAAGAAAGTTTTCACATTACTCATTGAAATTATATACTTTATCTTTGATGATGTCTAAAATTACGATATATTTATTGTTGTTATTGATTTTGCTTAAGGAGTTATCTCATCTTGTATTAAGTGTGTTCTAGATATTTTATTAACTTAAGGAGTTATCTCATCTTGTATTAAGTGTGTTCTAGATATTTTATTAACCATAAGTAATCTGTTGTATATAACTGTTATCTGTTAAGCAATTATCAATGTTCATCTGTATCATGTCTTTTTCATGAGATGTACCCAATTGAATATATTCTTAAAAAATGTCTCTAACATTGACAGAGAAATTAATATGTTATGTTCACTTAACAATAATATGGTTGATATGTTCACAGGATCACTTAAGAACGTTCTTAATACATCAACTTTTATTGAAAGAAACGTGATTCTATTCACAAAATTAACGATAAATATTATTTAAAAAATATTTTAATGGAAAAATAATATAAAAAGAACTTACATTTAATAGCATCCCTTCAATAGTTGCACCGTTACACTTGCTCTAGGCTAAAAACATTTTTTAACTGATACACAATATTGATTAGTTAAACCACAAGGATTGTGGCATACTGGTTGAGGCCTTGAGGGATTTGGTGGAATATCCCATCCCGGGGTTCGAATCCAGGCATACTCAATAATTGTGGCCATTGAGTTCTCAGGGGCTCATGTCTTAAAGTCACAAATTGACGGGATTAGTCTAGGCATAGCCCAGGATACCTTTCGGGAAAAAGATTAGTGATTAGCGATTTAGAAACGACATATTAAGTACATGTCATGAGTCATTATTAACAAATGGATGAAGTTTCATAGAATCTTCAATGTACAATCAATCAATCAATGGTGAGAAATTTGAGTATTAATTTTGAGAGTTTGCGATCGAAAGAATAATGAAAATGCATATTCAATAGAATCTCGTATATAGATTGACCAACAACGTGCTAAAAATTATACAATTTTGTGGACGTTATGAGTCCAAAACTCCTTTCGTTAATCGCTCTAATTAATTAATTGCCAAAAGGTTGGTAAATCATCTCTTCTAGATCCTAATGACGTCCTAGAAAGCATGAGGTGAAACCATCAAAGGTGATGTCAAATGCTATTGGCGTCTTTGCCACCAAAATGCTTTTTTTGACCCACACGTGCATATAGATATATACTACATATATATATATATATACCTGTTTGAAAATCCCACTAATAAACTCCATTTCAACTATTCTATTTATATAATACATGTAACCTAACCACTCTCGTCTTTATATATATAAACACCCTTCTCCTATTTATATACCAAATACCAACTTATCATTGCATCTTATCAAACTCCAAAACAGCCGCTAACTCATTAAGCCACATCTCTTGCTAACTTACAATATTCAGCTATTTTCATGGACTCTTCATTCTTCACCAACACTTCAACCCAATACCTTCCTTTCAATGAAAACGATTCCGAAGAGATGGTTTTATTCGGAATGGTGGGTGAGTCATCTTTCGGATACCATGATTCCTCAAACCAGACCACCTCGAATCCAGCCGATAATAAGATTAGCTACAGAGGGGTACGAGCACGGAGTTGGGGGAAGTACGCAGCCGAGATAAGGGATTCCACAAGGAACGGGGTTAGGGTTTGGTTGGGTACGTTTGATACCGCGGAGGAAGCCGCTTTAGCGTATGACCAAGCCGCATTTGCAGCCAGGGGTTCGATGGCGGTTCTTAACTTTCCCGTAGAAACGGTTTACGAGTCCCTTCAAGCAATGGATTATCGGTTTGAGGAAGGGGGGTCACCTATTCTGGCACTCAAGAGGAGTCATTCCATGAGAAGGAAAGCTGTGATCAGAGAGAAGAAAAGGAAAGAGATGAAGTTAGATGATAGTTGTAGTAAGGATGTTGTGGTTTTTGAGGATTTGGGTGCTGATTACTTGGAAGAAATTTTGAGTTTGTCTGAAAGCTCTGGTTCTTGGTGAAGGAACAGAAGATGTTTTTGTGTTTCACCTTTTTGTATGTATGTATCTTTGTAAAGTTAAAGTAATGAATGAGTCAATTAGTTTTTGGTTTATTTGACTTGCTTGATTATTAAAGTAAAGACTACATTTTTATTATGTTTCTTAACTTAAACTTGATCAATATTCCCCATAGCTAACATCTCCTATGCAGCCAATCATTTCTTATATATTATATTCAGTTCCTTTCTAAAAACAATTAACTTGTAAAATGAGAGCCAACTTAGTTTTTTTATTTTGAACAACAAACTTTATTACGAACCTGGGCCTAGCAAGGCGCTAAAGGCCCTCGACGAAAGGATTACAACGGAAAGGAAAGACAAGAGCCAACTTAGTTAATTACTGGGAAAAGCTAAACTTTTTTTAAGGGTGTCCACGCCAAAGCTCGACTAATCCCTGACAATTTTGGGGGATAAACATGATCTCACTTAAAAGTTCTCAGGCATACGCACGAGGAGACTCGAAATCGGTTAGGGCGCTATAAACCCCTTAGTGTTAACCAATCCGTCACAGCACCGGAAGACGAAGAGCTAAACTTATAAATTTTGTGGGATTATATTATAACTTAAATGGCAATAAAGCTTGGGTCTTTGAAGATTTTCTTAAAAGGTTATTAGTTTAAATCCTACAAGGCCATTAGAGATCCTCATGGATGTTCGATCTCCAGGGTCATGCGATTAGTCGAGAAACCAATAAGTTGGCTCGGACACTAAGAGTTAAGAAAAAGAAAAGCTAAACTTATATATTAACTCTGTTGAAGTCCTATATTGACGAGACTTAAATAATTTTTTTTCAATATATGTTTGGAACTTCTTTTTTATTCTTTAACTTAACACTCTTTAATTTGGAGGAGAAACTAATTGGGTTTTCCACATAATCCTTATAGTATTCTAGTACACATGTACATACATACATCAAATTCTCTTATAAAAAATGGAGAATGTGAAATATATTTTGCGTCGACATTTTGCTTCTTTGTCTAAAACTATCTATAAAATGGAAAAGGTATGAAAGGGAAGAGCTTTTTTCTTCAAATATGGAGAACACCTAAAAAATAATTATGAACTAATAGGAAACTTTAAAAATAAATATTTAAATGAAGAAATAAGTGTAATTTGTTTTTGAATATATTGATTTTAGGTTCTTATGAAAAAAATTTATAAAATCTGTCAAAGATGTTCTAATTCTACATGACTTAATTTATAATTGATTGTTTTATTTAGAGGTCCACCATAGTCACTCATCGTCCTTATAGTCAAGACAAGAACTTTGGAGTAGTTAGACTCAACATTCATATAATTAAGAAGAAAATGATTGGTTATTTATTTAAATTAGCTTGTTTCACTTCTACGTAGAAATTTACCATAATTTTTGTAAAAATGCTAATAGAACTATATAAATATTGGTGAAAATTAGGTTTATGCATGTAGACAAAAAGATAAAATATACAACAATCAAGTTTTTTGTTCAGAATTAGGTTGTTAGGTTTCTTGAGAGCGTTGTGTGAATTGTGTCTTGGTTACATTTATTTTGTTATGTTAAAATTTTAATGTATATTAAAAAATATAATTTACCGAATGCTATTAATAAATTGTAGTAAATGGAGATTTTTGAACATGAGAAAATTCTGGTAAAAAACAAAACAAAACTTATCGATGCATGGTACTTGTTAAATACTGAAAGGTATAATAAATACGTCAATTAAAAAGAGAAATATTAAACTATCAATAATATATGAAACATCATGAACGTAAATATTAGAAAATTTAATCAAACTAAAATAACATAAGTAATGTTTTTGAATTGGGTGCGGTCCCCAAAACTAATAATGTTAATTAAAATTATACGTAAGGGATATTTCCACCTTGAATAAATTGACATAAAATTATTACTATTATTGAAAATGAAATAAAGTAAGTTGTTGACTGAAACGGTCATATGTTAGTGTTACATTCATGGAATGCCATGGTGTTAGGATTTGTGTTCACATTTAGCTCAAAAGTTATTCTCAAATGCAGCCCCACCCTTCACTTACTCTTTCACACCACTTCACTTCAACTTCAACCTCAATTTGCTCAAATATATATCCATTTAATTTATTAATATATGTATATTATGTATGTGAATTAGGTTCAAACAGGAACAAAACCAAATTGCAAGAATGAATGAATCAACAAAATCACACGTGATTTTGTGCATGTACGCCTACTCACGGCTCACCCACTCGCCTTGTCGGGGCGTGGCCTACACACGCTTTTTCCATCGCAGCACAAAATCACATATGATTTCCTTGGTTCTTTTGTTCTTACAAATTGGGTTGTTCTTGTATGAACATCCCTCTTATGTATGTATCCTCTAATTTTTCATAAGAATTTTTTTTTAAATACTATCAAATGGCATATATTCACATATTAATTTAACGACTTATTCATATGAAATCTGGATTATGCTTTTCTCTATATATTTAATTTGACCATGGTTTTTGTTAGAATTATAGATATTCTCTGCTATTTATAAATATTTCCTAATATCTTCTTTTTAATAGTATCCTAACTACAGTACAATATCTCAAGATCTTCTCCACACAATTCTTAAACCCTACTCAATATCTCAACAAGAATGGGATCGCCTCAAAGACATTTTCCAAGACAAAAGGAAAAGTTATAGGGTTGTCGACTTTGAAAATTAGTTTTCAACCACTCATCTTCAAGACTTCCCGACCGTCTCTGCCTACTATCAAAAGCTAAAAATGTTTGTTGGCCAATTATCTATAATATTGGGTCTTTGGTGCCAAACAATTGTCTTGTTCTTCGCTTTGTTGTTGGTTTAACAGAGGACTTCAATGGTGTGGCTACCATTATTCAACAAAGTGATCCTCTCCTACCTTTTTATATAGCACATTCAATGCTCATTTTGCAGGAGAATCATCAACCCCAAGTCACCAACAAGCCACCACGATGGATGCCTCTCAATCCTCCCTTCTGACCACTATCAATTTCCCTCGTAATAATGAGGCTCCTACATTGCTGACCAGTTTACTTAAATTGCTTACAAGTTTCATACGGCAGTATAATGAATCTCGAACCTAACAATATGTTATCTGACCTATCAGTTTATTTGCAAGTCACATTTGACTAATGACGGGTTTTTTAGTGTCAAATTATGACTCAAATGTTAAGAGCATTTCCAACCGCTATGTCATATTAGACATTTTTTAGAATTGAAAAAAGTTTGTTTCAACAACTATGTCAAACTCTTCTTTAAAACCGAGAAATATTGGAAAGAAGAAAATCTCTACATTTGAAACAAGAGAAAGAAATATAAGATATCATAGATTACACCTTACCTTGTTATACACAAACCATTATTTACTCTTTCATGTTGAATCTTATACCAACATTGTTAGAGTAGATTCTCTAGATTACACCTTGTTGATACACACTTTGACTCTTCCCACTTTTGAGTCACTATTTAGGGTTGGACTCTCAGGCCATCATTAGCCGGGTCGGTACCACATCGGTACCACCCCCATACCGGTGTGAACACCGTTGTGGATGAGGGGTATGGTGCCGGTAGTGGTACCGATCGGTACCCCAATGCCGGTTGAAAAACTGTTGCATACCCCACCCCCCCTACCCCCATCTCTCTCTTCATTCACTCTCTCTCTCTTCTTTTTCTATTTTCTTTTTTCAATTAATTTAGAGGGGTATGGTATTGGTATGGTTAAGGATGGATTGGTATGGTGTTGGTAAGGTGTTGGTAAAGCTGATGTGGCGCTGATGTGGCAACAAAAATGAGAGGTATGAGGAGTACGGTTAAGAATGGACTCATAAAAATTGAAATTATCGTAAGAATTCTAAAAAGGAGATATTGAACTTTGAATGCACTAAAATAAAATACAACAAAATGTACCACATTAATTTCCTATCAAACAACTAATAATGATGAATGTCCTAATTAAACCGCCCTTACTATTCTCCTTACTCAATTAAAAAGTGAAGTTAATCGTAAAAATTATAGAAAGGGATATTCAACTTTAAATGCACTAAAATAAAATATATTAAAATGTACCAAATTAATTTCCTATCTAACACAATTAATAGTGATGAATGTACTAATCCATTCTTATATTCTCATTACTCTTAACTAAAAAGTATTGATATCAAATGGTACTGGTAGTATGACCTAGCCTTAGCCCCAAAGCCACCAATTCTACTTTTTTGACCCACACACGTGCATCATATCTAGTCTTTGAAAATTCCACTAAATTTCAACCTTTTTTCTCTATTCTCTTCTTATATATAATAAATATATTTATATAATAATAACCACCTTTGCCTACCTATATATATCTGCTGACTACCTTCTCCATTCTCCAACTTACACCAAATACCAACTTATCATTGTTTTTTCATCAACTTCAC
This sequence comes from Centaurea solstitialis, assembly GCA_030169165.1. Taxonomy (NCBI): domain Eukaryota; kingdom Viridiplantae; phylum Streptophyta; class Magnoliopsida; order Asterales; family Asteraceae; genus Centaurea; species Centaurea solstitialis. Next base: position 9,432,714 of record CM058046.1, read on the forward strand.
CTCTCACACAAGATTACTATCCAACAAACCAATTCATTGTTTTTTTTGTCATGGACTCTTCATTCTACCCTGATTACTATCCAACAAACCAATCCCTTCCCTTTAACGAAAACGACTCCGAAGAGATGGTTCTATACGGAATGCTGGCTGATCAGTGCTCGTACAACGAGGACTCATCAAGCCAGCATACGTCTTGTCCAACAAACAAGATTAACTACAGAGGAGTACGTCCACGACAATGGGGAAAGTTCGCAGCCGAAATAAGGGATTCCACTAGGAACGGCGTTAGGGTTTGGCTGGGAACATTCGATACCGCCGAGGAAGCCGCTTTGGCATACGATCAAGCCGCATTCCTCACTAGGGGTTCGATGGCGGTCCTTAACTTCCCGGTAGAGACGGTTTACGAGTCCCTTCAAGCGATGGACGATTACACGTTGGAGGAAGGGGGTTCGCCTGTGCTGGCATTGAAGAGGTGTCACACCATTAGAAGAAAAGCTGTGATTAGAGAGAAGAAAAGGAAAGAGATGAAGTTAGATGATTATAGTTATGATGATGGTTGTAAAGAGGTGGTGGTGTTTGAAGATTTGGGTGCTGATTATTTGGAGGAGATATTGAGTTTGTCAGAAAGCTCTGGTTCTTGGTGAAGTTGAGGATGATAATTGATAAGTGATAAGTGAAGTTAAGCTCAGTGTTGTCTGTTTGTATTTCTTTCAACATTTTTGTCTTTAAAACTTTTTGGTATGTTTTTTTTTTTTTGTAAAGTTAAAAGTAGTGGATGAGTCAACTTGTGACGTTGGCGCTTGATTATTTGACATGTTGGCTATTTATTTCTTTAGTAAATTTAAATTAATTGATCATTAACTTTTCTATCATTTTCTTTGTTGCATGTAATAAAATATATATGGTAATCACGTATAGTAGTTGATAGTAATTAATTAACATATCATTTTTCTCATCATCTTTTAATTTCTTGAGTTAATTACAGATTTGGTCCCTGTGGTTTGGATCAAATTACGATAGAGGTCCCTGAACCCTAATTTTCATGCCTACGATTCCTGTGGTTTGTATTTCGATACGATGGTAGTCCCTTACCCTAACTTCTGTCAATATCAGTTGTTAAAAAATAGGTAAATGACGAAAATACCCCTAATATAAATATGGTTCTTTCCCTTCCCCTCTTCCCCAACCCCAAACCCTAAAAAGTTCCCCAAACCCTAAGAAGTTGCACTCCAACACCGGCCACCTTCACCGCCGGCCACCTTCACCGCCGCCGTCTACCTGCAGAACTTCCCCCCCCTCCCCCGCCGCCTGTCGACCTACAGAAACCCGTCGCCACCGTCGCAAGCAGAATGAACCACCTCCGTTCCGACAAACACCACCTCCGTTCACGTCGTTCCAGAATGAACCACCTCCTAACCCTTCCAGAACGAACGCAGATCTGTTGTTCCATCTCCGTTCACGTCGACGGTAGTGGTGGTGGCGGCTGTAGCAGTTGTTCCATCTTAACCAGATCTGTTATTCCATCTCCATTCACCAAGATCAGGTAGTGGTTCCGGCGACATTAGCCGGTAGTGGTGGTGGCGAGTTTAGCAGGTAAGTCAATTTCACCTAGAATTCTGGAAACTTTAGCAGATCAAACACTATTCGAATGAACAATTGCTTAATAGAAAGCAGATCAAAATTGAGGGTAAAACTAATAGAACAACTTAACCTAAAAAAGCAAAATTTAGAGATGGAAAGATTGAAAAAGCAATAGATCTTCTTCAAAGATCCTTTAAGATGATGTTTATGCGTGAGTTCTTCTTGAAGTCATAAAAATAACTAAAATTGGGATAGGTTAAAAAGACAAAATTGAAGACAAAAGTGAAGTCTGTTAATGGGGAAAAAACAAAGAAGAAGAAGAGAAAAGGGATTTTTGGTAAAAGGGGATTTTTGAGTTTGGAAATTTTAGCAGATCTGTAAAATTTATCGATTTGGGGGTGGTGGGTTGGGGTGGCCGGATTTCAGATTGGTGGTGGTTGGTGTTGGTGGTGGGTGTTGGTGTTGGTGGTTGTGGTGGGAGTTGGTGGTGGTGGTGGTGAGTGTTGGTAGTGGTGGTGGTGGTTGTTGGTGGTGGTAGGTGTATTAAGGAAGAACATAGAAGATATTAATAGAAAACAAAAGAGAATTATCAAAAGACAAAAATACCCTTGCTCTAACAGAGCTTTTTAACGGATGTTAGGGCAAGGGACTACGATCGTAACGAAATACAAACCACAGGGGCTGTAGGCATGAAAATTAGGGTTTAGGGACCTTAATCGTAATTTCGCCCTAACCACAGGGACCAAATATGTAATTAACTCTAATTTCTTTTTAGCAGGAAAAACTAGAGTGATATAGTGTCATGTAAAAGGTTTGGATTTTGATACTCTAAATTGATTTTCTAAAGAACAATGATCAGTAATTAATTTATATCATTCTTTATGTAACTTTTAATGGACGTACATAAAAGTAAAATTAAGATCGTAAATTAGACCATCTGTATCAATGCAATGTCAGTTCATTTTTCAAAAATGTCACATCAGCTGTGCAATAAACCTTTACATCAATGCAATGCCACCAGCACCACCTATCTTTCACACTCATTTCTAAAGTGGTCCTGTCAACTATTTTATAATTTATATTGATATATTTTAATAATTTAGAGTAAATTACATATTTGGTCCCTGTGGTTTACACTTAATTGCACTGTTGGTCCCTCTTCTAAAATAATTATGGATTTGGTCCCTGTGGTTTACGTTTTCTCACGCTCTTGGTCCCTATGCCCTACCACTTTTAATATATCTTTTCTAAATAAGTTTATTAGAAGGGTGTTTTTGTCATTGTATAATTTTATAATTTTACATTAAAAATTAAAGGACTAAAAATGAAATTCTAACATAGTTTCATCCAATCTCCCACACCATCTTCTTCTTCTATGAAATTTTAACATAGTTTCTTCAACACCTGCAACATACTTTTTATAAAGCATTTCTTTTTTCATCCAAAAAACACACAAATCCTATCAATATATAATATATGGAATATATATTATATTACTTATATTATATTTTTTTTCTTTTTTTTTCCCTCATATATCTGTACTATATATTAAAGAGAATAACTCAATTTGACAGTTATTTTTTCAACAATTACTTTACACATTTACACTTTATACCCCCATAATTAGTTATTAAATCTTATTTTAGTCCTTTACTTTTTCATTTTCTATTTTAAACCCTTATTATATAATCTAACTAATCATATATTATGAACTAAAATTTATATTAAAAGTACGTTTTTTTAACAAATTATACTATCATAATCGTCTCGTCAATACCTTCGAAATAAGCTCAATATTGAATATTTTTTATTCAATTATATTATATATTCTATTATATAAAGATAATACTTTTATTTCAATTTTCGAAATTGACTATTCAATAAACCATTAGGAGGTTAATTGATTGAACACGTATGATTAAATTGATGTTTACAATGATGTATATAAAAATAGGGCAATTGATACATACTTCGCGCTGCAACGCACGCGGGTATATTTCCAGTAATATATAAATAATATTATATACGTAGCAATTACAATGAAAACTTACACAGATCTGGCCGAAGATCTGGGTTTTATGAACTAGCCGAAGATGTGGGTTTTTTGATCTAGCCGAAGGTGTGCGTTTTATGATCCCGTCGGAGATCTGCGTTTATTGAATCTTTGCTAAACTGGGTTTTTGTATCTCGCCGGAATCTGGGTTTCTAAATCTAATCGGAGATCTGGTCGATTAATTCTCCGACTAAACTCAAAAATTCTCCGAGTAAACTCAAAAAGGCAGGTCGAGATGGAACTTTAAAAGTGAGTATATGTGAAGTGAAAAGAATGAAGTATAATTTTTTCTTGAAAACATAGGAAGTAGAAAATTTATACATTCGTAACAATAAAAGAAGGGATAAACAAATGTCTAAGTTGATAAGGATGTGTGTTTTTTGGGTGAAAGAAAATCCTTTAAAAAAAAAAAGAAGTTGCAGGTGGTGTAGAAGAAGAAGAAAAAGATAGGATGGGGTATGGGGTGGAGATGACGTAGGTGGGGATGGGCTGTGAGGGATTTGATGAAATTAAGTTAAAATTTCATTTTGGTCCTTATATTTTTAAGAGTTAATTACATATTTGGTCCTTGTGGTTTGGTGATTTTAACACTCTGGGTCCTTTTTCAAAATAATTATGGATTTGGTACCTATGGTTTACAATTTATAACACTTTGGGTCCATAAATTCTAACTCTGTTAAATTCCTTTGTTAACTAAATTTAGTATAGGGGTATTTTGGTCTTTTAACAATGTCTTCATTTTCCATTAATTTTTTTCTTGAGTTTGATTTTTATCTTCTTCAATGCACTACCACCACCATCTGCCCTGAACCAGCACCACTATCACCACCGCCCACCACCACAACAACAAAAAATTAATAATTTTTCATAAATCCATTCTATAATTACCCTAAATCCATATAAATCAAAGATCAAAATCCAAACATAGTTCCAAAACCCTAAATCTAAACTCACAAAGAAGGAATCAAAATCAAGTTGGGGAACTGAGAAAATAGAAAATTAGAAGTTTATGCAAGATCCTAAATCAGAGATACACCTTCACTTCTTATCCGCCGCAAGTTTTGCCATCTCCCGCTCCATAACTCAGTTACGATGATCCACCTTCACTTCCAACAAGCTATTTTCATGGGGCTTTTGCTTTCGAATGCAAATCGAGAAAACGTCATTTCACAGGCATATTTCTTAGTTTTCTCTTACGAAGGTGAGGCAACAAATCATCTCACCGACCTGTTTCTTTGCTTTCCATCTCCATCCCTGTTTTCATCTTCATTTTTTCCAGATCTGGGTTTTTGGGAGGGGGAAATGGTGGATCTGCTTCATCTTCGGCATGAACGGTGGACATGGTGGTATTCACCGGAGAAAATGGTATGTGCTCCTGCCTTCAATCCCTGGTTCTACAACAATAAGTCAAAAACTGGAAGACGGTGCCTCCGACAATGAAAACCCTTCTGGTGGCGAAGATGACAGTGGACGTGTGCGGTTGGTGGTAAAAATGACGGTGGAGGCCGGTGGTAAAGTGGGCGGGCGGTGATGGAAGTGGGTGGTTGTGGTGAAGACGATGGTGACGTTGACGGCTGGTGTTAGAGGTGGGCGACGATGACATGGTCCGCCGTTGTAGGAGGGCGGTGGTTACGTGGGTGGTCGGTGGCCGGCGGTGGCAAGTGGCCGTGGAAGATGAATAGCCATGGAAGATGAATTGTAGGGTTTGATGGCTGCTTGTTGCTTTTCTATTTTTTCAACATTTATTAATATATCAACAGTAAGTAAATTACATATATGGTCCTTGTGATTAATATCAAATTTTAATAAAAAAATTAAAAAAATGAAGAGATTACTAAAAGACCAAAATACCCCTGTAGTAAATCCATTTAACAGAAAATTTTAACGGAGTTAAATTTATGGACCCAAAGCGTTATAAAGTGTAAACCACAAGTACCAAATCCATAATTATTTTAAAAATGGACTCAGAGTGTTAAAATCACCAAACCACAGGGACCAAATATGTAATTAACTCTATTTTTAATATAAAATCTTAAAATTATGAAATGGCAAAAACACCCTTCTAATAAACCTATTTAAAAAAGAGATATTAAAAGTGTTAGGGAACAGGGACCAAGAGCGTGAGAAAACTTAAATCATAGGGACCAAATCCATAATTTTTTTAAAAGAGGGACCAATAGTGTAATTAAGTGTAAACCATAGGGACCAAATATGTAATTTACTCAATAATTTATAATATAAAAAAAATACTAAATATAATTTATTTATAATATAAAGAGTTAATTACATTTTTGGTCCCTGTGGTTTGGTGATTTTAACACTCTGGGTCCATTTTCAAAATAATTATGGATTTGGCACATGTGGTATGCATTTTCTAACACTCTGGGTCCATGACGTTTACACTTTATAACACTTTGGGTCCATGACTTCTAACTCTGTTAACTAATTCTGTTAAATAGGATAATTATAGGGGTATTTTAGTCATTTCATTTATGTTTCTATTTTCAATTAAAATCACTTGGACCAAAAGTGTAATTTACACTGTGTATATTAAATACTTCATTTTCTTTAACACAACACCACCACCACCCACCACCACCACCACCACAACCTACCACCATCCACCCAAAAATGTAATTAACTCTTTTTCATATGAATCAAGAATCCAAAATCCAAAACCAAAATCCAAAAAAAAACCATAAATCTAAAAGTAAATATCACAAATAACACATAAATTCCAAATTCATCCAGAAAATAGATGACAAAGGAGAAATCAAAATCAAATTGGGAGATTGAGAACCCCTTCTTCTTCACCTTGTTTATGTCTGCCAAGTCCATCATCACCCTTTATCTCCATCTACTTGGATCTGCAAAAAAAAAACCTGTCGAGTTTTCAGATCTGCATCTGCTTGGAGCTGTGATGCAGGTCCGACTAAGATGGTGGAGTATAGCAGCGACGACCTCAGATCTATTAGAGATCCTGTCGATGGTCTCCGATTTGGAAAGGAGATGATGACGACCTCGAAAGGCATCGAGGCGGTGGTGGCGGAGGACGGTGGTGGCAGAAGATAAAGATGAAGTATTTAAAGAAGATGAAGGTGGGTAGTGGTGATGGGTGGTGGATGCAAGCCGTGGCGACGTGGGCGGCCGATGGTGGCGAGGGCAGTGGCGATGTCGGTGGCCGGGGGCTGATGGTGTAGTGGCCGTGGAAGAGGTGGGTGGCGGAGGAGGGGTGGTGATGGTGGGTGGCAGTAAAGGGTGGTGATGGTGGGCGGCGGTGGAGGGATGGTGATGGTGAGCGACGATGGAGGGTGGATGGTCGGCGGCGGTAGAGGGTGTTGGTGGAATAGGGTTTTTGGTGGGTTAAAGAAGATGAAGCTAATTGATTCATATAATAGGGTAAATTACATTATTGGTCCCTGAAATTTTAATAAAAAAATATAGATTTATTAATATAAATAGAGTAAATTATAGTTTTGGTCCTTGTACTAGTAAAAGACTAAAATACCCTTGTAGTTTATTTAGTTAACAGAAGTTTTTAACGGAGTTAGAACTATGGACCCAGAGTGTTAGAAAATGCATACCACAGGTGCCAAATCCATAATTATTTTGAAAATGGACTCAGAGTGTTAAAATCACCAAACCACAGGGACCAAAAATGTAATTAACTCTAATATAAATAACTAGTTAATTATAATATAAATATATAATTGTTTTAGTATAACTTAACTATAAAATTAATTAAAATCATGACTTTATAAAATATATTATTTATTTATCAAAAGAAAAGAATTAATGGGGCCCATAATTTGATTTGCAAGATCTTGCAATATAGTTTCATCTTTTTGATCTATGTGGCAATGCCACATAGATGCCACCACACTTGCAAAGTTGCAATGGCCATTTGCAAGACCAATATGCTTTGATTAGATACATGATTCAAGAATTCAAATAAATTAAGTTGGAATTGTAGAAGTGCACGATGTGTCGATTAATCCATGCAGTTAACAATAAGAAATGATATATGAAAGCTGAGATGAAATGGTATTGCAGACGTAGTACTCAAAAAATTAATCCAATGCAATTTTATGTACATTTTGACTTAGAGATGTATTAGTGACTCATTTGAAAATTCCACTAAGAGACTTTTAACCAATTTTTTTTATTAAATTTTGTATAAGTTAAGTTAGCTGATATATACTTTTTTTTTTTGCTGATATCCAATTTGTTACTTCACATAAACTAAATGTTATTAGATAAATTGTTGTTTATTTTTTTTAGTTGAATAACGTTTCTAAAAAACACAAATATAACTTAAACATTATAACATAATATCATAAATTCATTAAATATTATCCAAACATCATTAAAAATTAGTTTTATATATAAAATACTTTAAAAATCCAATTCTAAATTCAATTAACTCTTAAAATTTAAACATGGATGAGGCGTACAATGGAACAAACAAGGGACAAAAACTAGTACAAACACATATGGACTAGGGGTGGGAATTCTAAATCCAGAAGTGATAATTAAAAAACACCAAAAATAAGTAAAACAATGCAAGCACATCGTGGACCATAAGGCAAATGAAATGGAGGGTGTCTTTTTCTTCTTTAAAGTGTGTTTTAACGAAGGGTAAGGAGATGTAAATTTTTTAGCGTAATCTAGATAAGAGAGGTATTCCAAATATGCGAATAACTTATATTTTTTTATTAGGGAAAAGTCCAAAAAAACCCAACAAACTATCCAATTTTGAATGGTTAAGTCCTTAAACAATTTTTTTGAACAAAAAAATCATTAAATTTTCCTATTTTGATTGCATAAGTCACTAAACAATTCTTTTGAATAAAAAAACCATTAAACATTCTCATTTTGATTAAATAAGTCCTTCAACATATTTTTCAATAAAATAGTTTGTTGGGTTTTTTTGAACTTTTTTCTTTTTATTAAGCTATAAAAAAACAACTTGTAGCATCTTTGTAGATAAGCTAATTAGAACATTATTCCTATTAGGCCATCCACTGTCGACCCACTGCAACCCAATTGTTTAAACTGCCACATCAGCGCCACATCAGCTTTCCACTATTTTACCCAAAACTACCAAATTCATCCACTGTCGACCCACTGCAACCCACTACATCAATTTTTTTAATTAACTAAAAATTAATTAACTTTAAATAAAATTAAATAATAATATTAAAAAAAGATGTTCATTAAAAAAAATAAACGAGTACAATACGAAATTAAAAATTAACTAATAATTAACTAAAAATTTAAAAACTAAAGTCACTCGAGAGGTGCCCATCCGTATTTTTGTCGTAGCTTCTATTTGATGCTCAACGTTGTGAGCAACGCACCGCCCGAAAGATGCGCATGCGACGATACGTAAAACTTATAGTCTCGCCGTTCCCTTTTGTCCTCCGCCTCCGCCTCACGAAACCTCAAATCTCTTTCACGCAAGTCAAAGTCCTTTCGGCGTTGATCGAGTAATTCTCGATTTTGGTAGTTGAGCGTGCTTAACTCGCTCACCAACCCCGAGACGCGGTCGCTCGAGGCGCACCCGGTAGACCCCGATAAAGACCTTGCCGCGTTTCTACCCATGGGTCGTGGACGCTCCTCTTCCTCTTCGTCGTGGTCTTCGTATTCGTCCTCGTCATCGACATTGAAAGGACCATGTGTGGAGGAAGTGTCGGTGGGCGTCCCGGATTCGGAAGTCTTTGATCGCTTGGGACGACGGGTGGAAGATAGGAGAGGTGTGCGCATGTACTTCTCGCAACCCTTGATAACCTCCCAAACGTGTTCGTGTTTAAAGGGGATATTCATCGCTTTTTCGAGCCGATCGGACGTTGTTGTAGATGTTGGAAAATTTGGTCACAAATCGGCCCATGGTGAGACACTTGCTCCGTATTTGATGCACGGTACGGTAATCGGGTGGGCATCCCATGCGTTGCTCCTACCGCTTTTTAACGGTACCCCAAAAATCAACTACATGAAAAACATTAAAACTTCGTTAGTTAATTTATATAAACTACATGAAAATAAATATATAAAGATACCTTTCGAACGGTTGTTACCTACTACGGAATCCTCCGACACCGTCACCCATGCCTTTCCCAACTCAATCTCCTCGTTGGGTGTCCACATTTTCGGCGCCGCCCGGTCTTCAAATAATTTTTGATCATTTGGGTCGCTCGCCTCTTTGGCTTTCCCTTTCCCTTTGCCTTTCCCTTTGCGTTTCCCTTTGCTCGTACCCGGTGATGGTGGTGGTGGTGGGGATGGTGTTGGCTCGGGTTGAGTTTTGGGAACATCATCCTCCCATTGCTCGGGCGAACTTTCCGCGTTGTCGCGGGGTTCGTTTATATTTGGTTGAACCGGAGTCGATTGAGAAGGCATGTGAGTCGGTTGAACCGGAATGGGAGTCGTTTGGGATAGCATTCCCGTAAACGATTGACCATGCATAAACGGTAAAAAAATTGGCTCGGTTTGTGTTAAAAAATTTTGGATTGTATATGGCGGCGGATGGCAGGATGACCCAATCGGTATTGTGGGCGTGACATGTGGGACTCGGCATTTGTGGTATATATGCACCGGCCGAACTCAAAGTTGTCGGTGGCGGTGGCGGGGTTTGGGTTTCGGTTTGTCGGCTCGAACGTTTGGATTGTTTGGGCGTCTTTTGTTTATCCATTTGGGAGGATGTGTTGAGAAATTAAGAAGAATGAAGAAGAGTGTGGAGAATAAAGGGAATGAAGAAGGATGTATTGAGAAGGTTTAAGTTGAGAAGAAAGGTTTAATGAGGATGTGTAGAAGAAAGGTTTAATGAGATGTGTATATATATTGATAAAATTGAAAAAAAAATTAAAAAAAGAAAAAGAAAAAACAAAGTAGCCGTTTTATAGCCGTTGAGAGAGGGGAGAGAAAGAATATCATCGGGTTTGGCTTGCCGAGGGTGCCTTACCCGAAGGCAAGCCGATGAACACGCGGCGATGTTCAATCGGCAAGCCGACGGGTTCGGCGCCCTTGCCGATGCTTGCCGAGAGCCACAACGGATGGCCTTAAGACGTGAGTAAAATGCCCTAATTAACGGGATTTTGGCGCCTATACCCATGGGGGTACCCCCCACTTTAGACATATACCCATTATCTCTCTCTCTTAGCACCTCATACCCCCACAATGCCGTTATGAAGTCCGTTATAACGGCCTTAACGCCGTTATGGTGCCGTTATGTTGGTCAAAGTGCGTTATGTTGGTCAAACGTTTTTGTTTTCTAGCAAATGCTGTCATAACGGCGCCATAACGGCGCCGTTATAACGGCACCATTATAACGGCGCCGTTATAACGGTGCGTTATGGAGACCGGTCAAACTTGGAATTTTTTTGTCTTTTAGCTGAGGGACCGTTATAACGGCGCCATAACGGCGTTAAGGCCGTTATAACGGCGCCATTTAACGCCGTTATAATGGTCCTATAACGTCGTTTTTTGTTGACTTCGTCTGGTCAGAGCTGAAAAGTGCGTTATAACGGTCCCATAACGGCATTGTGGGGGTATGAGGTGTTAAGAGGGAGAGAGAATGGGTAAATTTCCAATGAGGGGGTACCCTTATGGGTATAGGCGCCAAAATCCCCCTAATTAACGCTCATTTTCAACTTTTTCTTTCTCGTCATAAATAAATATAACCCTCATCTCCTCCACTTTGATCAAACACTAGTTCCATTGATCTCGGGGCCCTTAGCCTCAACCGCTCAATAAGACAAAAAAAAATGATCCATCACATGGTTCCATATGGATCATTTAGGATTGTTGGTAAATGGTAATCAATTGTTACCCAAATCAAATAATAAGCATTAGCTAGTTGATTTAACCCCATTTTGATCGACACTTCATCATTCACGTAAACCAATTCCTTACCTTCAACACGGAAATTAAATGTTCCTAAAAGAGGAATTAACTAATTGAAAGAGATGAAAGTGGAAAATGACACTAGCAATGTGGTGGTGTTGTATCAATGACTTAATTACTTTGGGCTTCTCGGACCTCTTGTTATGGACCTATTTGAGTACAAAATATGGAGCCATGTTCCATCACTTTAAGATCTGCCATTGTGAAAAAAACTGGGTTAATGACTTATTAGGGTAAGAAACTATTCGTTTTGTACAAAAAATACCATTGAATGTTTTTTTGTACTTGATATACCATTGAACTATTATTTTTTGTACACATTATACCATCGCAACCGGGAATAGCCGGTTTTGACGTGGATTTGTACACATTATACCATTGAACTATTTTTTTTGTACACATTATACCATTGAACTTTTTTTTTGTACACATTATACCATTAACCTTTGATATGTTTACAAAAAATGTGGCAATGACTTTCTTCAAGACACCACCACTACCACAACCACTACCACCACCTCCCTCCTCCTCCTCCACCACTCTCCAGTTCTCCTTCGCATACTAAAATTCATTTCTCCACCGGAGTTCCTTAACGACGAAGACACACTCATGGACTTCTTGCCGGAAAAGGAAAAACCCACCACCAACAACAGCAAGGGCTCTTCCACTGGGTTTTATGGGTTCGGGTCGCATATGAGTTCTCCGGTAGAGTTCGTCATGGGTTCCACCGAGATAGAAAGCGACGTAGAGGATTACCTCACCGGGTTGACCCGAAAGCTCTGTAATAGCACTATTTCAAGACGATTTATGGAAATCATATTTCAATTTCAAGGTATGCATAAAACATATGTTTAAGGAATTGTCATTTTTTTTTGTATGCATATCAAAGGTTAATAGTATAATTTGTACAAAAAAAAAGAGTTCAATGGTATAATGTGTACAAAATAAATAGTTCAATGGTATAATATGTACAAATCGACGTCAAAACCGGCTATTCCCGGTTGCGATGGTATAATGTGTACAAAAAAAAATAGTTCAATGGTATATCGAGTACAAAAAAACATTCAATGGTATTTTTTGTACAAAACGAATAGTTTCTTACCCTAATAAGTCATTAACCCAAAAAATAATATTATCTTATCGTTTAGTGCTCTTATATTTGTGTAAATATATAGTGACATAAGTTTCTCGCGGCTTTTTTCTTTTCTCCAATCCGAAAGCAATTTTGAATCCAATATTTACCAATATTTACCTTTTTAGTTTTTAATTTCGAATTTATTAAGTTTTGAAAATTCATTGGGATAATGGGTTATAAGACTCAAACAGAGAACATTGCTTTTGAAATATATGGAACTAACTAACATATCAATAATGATTTTGTAAAAAAATATTTAAAGATTTGTTTCTTATAGTAAAATGATTTTACTATTTTGAAAATTTTCTAAACCTGATTATATAAAAATTTAAATGAATCCATGTGTTCTTTTTTTGTTTTGAAAGTTTCAATACTCTTTGTATGTTTAAGCAAAGATTACAAATATTTGTGTTTGTTATCGATGCAAATTATAAGTTAATTATATTGAAGAACGGCAAAAAAAAATCCAAAGAAAATACTTAATCATCAATTTATATATTCTTTTATTAAAGGGTGTTAGCTTAGTTGGATAGGTAACATTTTTTAGGGATGTGGGGTGAAAGCCACATTACTAGAGTTCGAATCCCACGGGGGACTTTTATGAGATATCTAGACTTTGGATCTGGTTCTTTGAGCCAGGTTCGGGGTCAGTATGGGAGGATCTAGGATCCACTTCCCTACCAGTCGGGTTCAAACATAGGTTGGACCTGGTCACAGTGGATTAGTGGAATTGCCCAATTGGAGTTCCGATACCGCTAGAGCGTACTTACTGTTCAAAAAAATTTAATTATTCTTTTATTGTACACATGTATATAAAAAAAGTAAGTTTGACCATGTCACAAATAAAGTCGTCGTCCACAATACATCATCATCCTTTATGGCAACTGCTCTCTCTGGTCCATCAACATTCGCCCATCGTTTTTCTTCAATCTTGACTTTTTATTTTTATTTTCCCCCAAATTCACTTCTTCTTCATTTGTTCTATATCTTGATCTTCACAAAAACCCATTGAGATAATATTTTGATACACATATAGATAGATAAAGGGTCTGATTAATATATGAGCTACTATTAATTAATGGAGGAAGCTATTGTTGATGATATAATCCACAGGCTGCTTGAAGTCAGAGGCAAACCTGTTAAGCAGTTTCAGCTTAATGAATCAGAAATCAAGCAACTTTGTGTTGTTTCTAGACAGATTTTCTTACAACAGCCTAATCTCTTGGACCTTCAAGCACCTATCAAGATTTGTGGTATTATTTCCTTATCTATTTCATTCATTCTAGTTTTTTCCCTTTGATTACTCGCTTATTGTTTTATGGATATTTTGCCTCTTTTTAACATCCATTAAAGTGCCTAATTTCACATCCTTTAGAAATCACAAAATGAGGAATCTTTTGAACAAAAATCATAGAATCCATAAGTCATAATGTGGAAAAATTAGAAAATAAGTAATTTAGATTTTGAAAAGTCAACCAAGAAAGGTTGCAATCTGTTGCTTCAGTTTTTATACTTCATCTAATATATGGAACAGTTGCATTTTCCAAATATATGACCTCTGTAGATTGGATTATATGTTAACTGGTAGTGGTAGTTACGATCCGTATGGCCGAATCTCTCTTGAATCGGTGTGTATTTCGGATAAAAAGATTGGGTTTTGCACTTAGATTCATAATTTATGTAGAGAATTGATGGTTTTCGTGGTAAGAGGGAGGATCAGGAGAAAACCTCAAAAAATACAAAACCGAGGAACACCCTGGTAATCCTTCATTTGGATGGTATGCACTTGTGCATAGAAGTAAATTAAGCTGTTTTTTGATTTTCGTGCATGTGTGCATTATGCACATGTGCATATACATGTGGACATGTTGCAAATAACTTGTATGTGCAAATGCATACCATCTTGATGAAGGGTTAGTGAGGTGTTCCTCAGTTTTTCATGTTTTTGAGGTTTTCTCTTGAACCTAATCCTTTCGTGGTAATGCTGAGAAAATCATAATTGATTCATATGTTTGTTGAATGTGTTTTTTATTATCTACTGATGGTCATTAGGTGACATCCATGGTCAATACCCTGATCTTCTCCGCCTTTTTGAACAAGATGGATTACCTCCTGAAGCCGACTACTTATTTCTTGGCGATTATGTTGATCGAGGCAAACAAAGCCTCGAAACAATATGCCTTCTTCTTGCCTACAAGATTAAGTACCCAGATAACATCTTTCTTTTGCGTGGAAACCATGAGTGTGCTTCTATAAACCGTGTATACGGTTTCTACGATGAATGTAAAAGAAGATTCAACGTCAAGTTATGGAAGATCTTCTGTGATTGCTTCAACTGCTTACCCGTCGCAGCTCTCATTAGCGAAAAGATTCTGTGCATGCACGGTGGTCTTTCACCCGATCTCAATCACTTGGATCAAATTAGAGAATTAAGCCGTCCTGCTGATGTGCCCGATGGTGGTTTGCTTTGCGATCTTCTATGGTCAGATCCGCACAAAGATGTCAAAGGATGGGCCATGAATGATCGTGGGGTTTCGTACACATTTGGTGCTGATGTTGTCACGGAGTTTCTAATCAAACATAATCTTGATCTTATTTGCCGCGCTCACCAGGTTTGCATATAATATACCTTTTTTTCCAATTTTGTTTGAGTTTTGAAATGATGTTGAAAGAAAGCACAAATAAGCATCCTATACTGCTTTTGTTCATTAGTATCAAGTACCCTTTGACTTTTGAGGTCAAATGAATTACCATTCAACTTCAAAATTGAAGAATTTGTGGATTGAAGGGAAAAGATAACTAATGGCAATGGAGTGTCAAGTGGGAAGTAGAAACCTTCAGTATTTATATTTAGGAAATGTAGGAAAAAAGAGAGATGACTTCACAAGTCAAAATGAGTAATGTTGACTTCACAAGTCAAAATGAGTAATGTTGACTTCACAGGTCAAAATGAAGTTCAAGTCTACTTAATTATATACCACTTTTGTTTAAGTTTCAAAAGTGTTTTACTTGCAGGTTGTAGAGGATGGATATGAGTTCTTTGCATACCGACAACTAGTAACCGTGTTTTCTGCACCCAATTATTGTGGGGAATTTGACAATGCGGGTGCTTTTATCAGCGTTGATGACACTCTTGTGTGCTCCTTCCGAATACTGAAACCCATTGTTAAGAAATCAAAGTCGAAATCTATGATCAATCTTTTCGGGAGCTCTACCACTGCCAAAAACTCTACCTGAAGCTGAGGTAAACATGCACTCGATGCTTATTATTGTATTGTAAATATGAACGACACCACAAAGTTCGTTTGTAAGACAATTTTTTTCCCAGATTTGTATAAAGAAAATCTTGAGGGGTAACATTGTTTATTCTCTAGAGTTCACCGATTTAAGTTTCGTTAGGCTAGAGATGGTTAAATTGAGCCGGCCCGGCCCAGAGCAACTGGGAGTGGTAGGGACCGGTTATTGTCCAACAATTCGGTATCGTTTACAAATTTTACGGAATTTCGAGGCCCGGTAACCTAGTGGGGTGGGTTGGGGTGGGTGAAGGTGTCAAGTTTTACTTTTAATAGACTATAAAACGACTAAATTACCCTTTTAATAGACCTACGTAACAGAGATATGTTGACGGTGTTAGGGCACAAGGACCAAAGGCATGTGAAAATGTAAGTCACAAGGACGTTTTCCATATTATTTTAATTTAGGGGTATATAGTGCAATTTTATGTAAACCATAAGGACCAATCATGTAATTTACTCAAAATCACATGTTATTGAGTAAATTAGGTATTTGGTCCGTGGTTGCAATCTTTTGGTCCCTCAGTCTAACAGAGTAACAAAAAATTCATTAAATAGGGGGGTATTTTGGTCTTTTTCACAATTTTCATATCTTTATTCTATTTTGCTTTTTTTGGTATGAATATTATGAACATCTTCATGAACTCTTCAAAAAACACTATGATCATCTTCCTTAAAATCTTGTGTAAAATGAATCAGAAAAAAATACAACGAATTCAAAAAAACAAACAGTAAAATGAGAATGAAAAAGTAAAATGAAAATGAGAATGTAGGAGAATGGGAATTAAAATGAACATTGTATTGATGTTGCTTGGTTAACCCACTATAATCAATGAAAAATTGTTTTATATAAAAAAAAAATATTTTTATCTACTTTGAAAATACAAAAGATGTTTCATTTAACATCCAAGATGGAATGATAAGTGGAAAAAAGAACCAAGTAAAAATAAAATTTTCATTCACCCCAATTTTGTCAACAAATGGAAATTAATGGATCTGCAGGAATGATTCCATTATATAATATAGGACCAAACAATTGTTTTCATTATCATTCTCATTCCTGACCCTGCAATACCTCCAACCAAGCGTCCCTAAATCATATTCAAACGAAACCTCCCTGTTCAAAATTCAAACACAAGTTCAGATCCAAAATGTAAATCTAAACACAAGTTCCTTTTTCCAATATATCATCACTTGACCATTATTTCCATCCGTCGTCGACCAGATCCCAGCTACCAGTGAAAGGGAAAAATCCTTGCGATCAATGAAGCGGAAAGATCCCTGCGATCAATGAAGAGGAAAGATCTTGACGACCAGATCCTTGCATGACAACCTTCATCCACACAACCATCCTTGTTGGACTACTTGTTACCTTCTACTTCCGATCACCGGTGGAGAAAAGAAAGCCTCTTGAACCACCGCTCTAATCCTAGATACGTAGAACCTCTCTCCCTCCACGACCTCCTCCTTCTGTCTCGTTCCCTTACAAAGAGATCCAAAACCCTCCTTCTTAAGGGTAATAGTGTCGGGTTAACAGGTTGCGGGTTGGCAGGTCAGGAAGCTCAACCCGTACATGACCCGTTTAATTAATCGTGTCGAAATACTCAACACTAACCTGCGACCCATCAATCCGAACACGACCGCATAACCCGTTTAGCTATACGGGTTGGAGAGTCAAATACAACCTACTTCAAAACTTCAAATAAAACCAAAATAAAATTCCATTTAATGATTTTAGGCGTTGAGTTGAAATTGAAAAAATAAAACTCAAAACTCAAAATAAAGTTTTGTTATATAAGAGATATTACAAAATAAACGGGTAGGCGGGTTCATCCACGAAGTAAACGGGTTGGCGGTCACAAAACACAACCAAAACCCATTTATCTTCGTCGTGTCGAGAATTGCCACCCATACTTCATCTTGCTTTCATGTTATCAATCTAGTAGAAGATGGATATGGAGATGCTTGGAGGAATGTTAAAGAAAATATGGAGATACTTGGGGATAGAGACGAAGATGTTTGGAAATAATATAATACTAAACAAAATATCTTTTACTTTTTATTAAGGAAAAGACAAAAAAAGAAAGAGATGAAAAAAACCAAAACCCCCCAGATTTCACTAGGTTAACGAAGTCCTTATTATTCTGTTAGGGTGCGTTTGGTACGCAGGACAGGACAGAACAGGACAGGACATGACAGGTGTCCAGCGTTTGGTAAGATAGAATAACATAGGACAGGACAAGTCAGAACATGTTAAAATAACCAGTTTACCCTGCTGAGTTGTTTACTGTTTTATTAATAAATAATCAATTTAAATGCATAATAACAAAGAATTTAAAACCTTATAATACTGTTTCATTGATAAAGTCTATAAGCTGTCGTCGGACGTCGGACGTCGCCGGAAGTAGCAGCTGCAGGTCGCCATACATCACCGGAGAGGGAGGCCGAGGTCGTCAGACGTCGGACGTCGTAGGAGGTAGCAGCCGCAGGTCGCCGGACATCGCCGAAGAGGGAGGCGGAGGTCGCCGGGCGCCGCCGGAGGTAGCAGGCGAAGGTCGCCGGACATCGCCGGAGAGGGAGGCGGAGGTCGTCGGACGTCGCCGGAGGTTGTAGCGGCAGGTCGCCGGACATCGCCGGAGAGGGAGGTAGATTTGAGGTCGTGAAATCGAAGAGGAGATGAAGTTTGGGAGAAAGCGGTTGAAGAAAACAAGAAGGGATATTAGATTAGGTTTTTTATTTTAGGGGTATTTTGGTTAATAAGTTTCTTGTTCCACTTAGTTCCATGGGTAGGGGAGTGGACACACTTGTCCCATGTCTTATGCTAAGGCCATCCTTAACCGTACCCCTCATACCTCTCATTTTTGCTGCCACATCAGTTTTACCAACACCATACCAATTCATCCTTAACCATACCAATACCATACCCTCTAATTAATTGATTAAAAAAAAGAAAATTAAAAAAGGTAGAGAGAGAAAAAAGAGAGAGAGAGAGAGAAAGGGGGGTAGGGGGTGGGTTGTTGCTTTTTCTTCCGTCGGTGTGGGGGTACCGATCCCCTTCACTACCGGCACCATACCCCTCATCCACAACAGTGTTACCACCGGTATGGGGGTGGTACCGATGTGGTACCGCTTGGGCTAAGGATGGCCTAATGTGTTCTACTTAGTCCAAGGTTGGGGTGCGCCAAACACAGGACAGGGCTGTCCTGTCCTGTCCTGTCTCACCCTGTCCAGTGCACCAAACGCACCCTTAGAGGGGGGACTAAAAGTTTTTTAAAAAAAGCAAACAAAAAGTCTTATTCATATATTTATTTTGATTTTGGGACCATTATAGGTATAAAGCGTAAACAACAAGGACCAAATAATATTTATAACAAGTTGGAATATCAAATAATATTTAAGTAGTTTGTTTTGTCACTTATAAATATTAAATAATATTTATTTATGTATTGTATGGTAAAATGATCATTAATGTATTTAGACACTTGATCAAGATAAAAAGCAAATAACACCATATCCCCTAGGAGGCTAGGACTAGGACAAATTTGTTCATTAAGTATTAATTTAAAATCTATTAAACATCTCCATATCTAAAGAGTAAAGACTAAAGAGGGTAACTATGAACAGTTGAACACTGTCGGCCTATGGGCTTTTATGAGCCTCATTGATAATGGGCCTGTTACACCGCCATACCCAACTATCCAAGTGTTACATTGGGCCCATTCCCAGCTGCAAAACTCTCTCCTTTGCTTCCATGTAAACATACCACAATGAAGAAGATAACTAATTTCCAAACCTATGTACGTCATCAATGCAACCTCAATTTCATCTTCTTTACTAAAGTTTGGTATGTAAAATTGTTTTGATATGTTGAGGAATTTATTTGTAATTATCAAGAACCAATATCGGATTTTCTCGTGTAATGGAAGAATAGAAGAACCCAACCCATAATGTGAAAGTTTGAGCCGAGTAATTCGTGGGCCGCATCTCACCAATCCTTTGTAAGAGTAACCCTGGTGAAGCCTTCACGGATAACCGATCTTTAACCTTTGTAAAAAATAATATTTTAAGAACGATATGACGTTGTTTTGGATAAGAAAAGAGTCGTTACAAGTTTTAAAAAAAAAAGGAGAATAAACGACAACATCTTGAAGGATGTTATGTGAAGTTGTTTCGAAAGAAAGTCGTGGTTATTGGTTAAACATTTCCATTCATATGTGAAGAAGAAGGAGAAATGTTGATGATATATATAGACTCATGAATGAGAACATTGGTTAATTTCATGTTCAAGTTTTTTATTATACAAAAAAAAGCTTCAGAAACATAATGGATATGAAATTTAAAGCAAAAAACTAAGAAAATAAGGCTTAAATTTGGGTTTGGGTGAAAAAAAAGTCATGCAAACTAATTCTACCAAGAAAAATTTGTGTTTTTATTGTAGTTTCAAAATATGTATGGATTGACATTTTTTATAATCCTATAAAATTAAATATTATGATGAAGGAAGTTGTGGCCATGCTACCACATCTAATACAGCGGGTGCACCCTGTCCCTGCGCCTCTATCCACGCTTACCTTTCTTTTACCTTTCCTTTATTATTTTACTCTTATATTTATTAGTATTATTAATATATATTTTTCCTTTGATTATTATAAGATTAAGAACTTCGGAATCAATCTTTTCAATCCGTGGTGTCTCTACCCATAAATAGATATATGGTTATTGGTTGCATGAAGTTGATCTTTTGTGGCAAAACAATAAAATTAAATAGTTCACATGGCTAACTTAAGTTGGCAAGCATTGTTGTTATAAAATGTGATTGCTTGGACTTTGGGTCCTTGTTTAGTTTAGTGCTTTTGGGCTTTGGCATGTTTAGTTTTAGGATTGCTAGATTTTTTTGCATCTTGTAAAAAATATCTAAAGATTGTTTTTGTATCTACTTTTTTTTTCTAATAAACTTTTGTTGCCTTTTGAAAGTAAATAAACGGTTTTTATTGTGTGAAAATCACTATATATACAAGTAAAAATTTGGAACGTGTAAAACATTTATTTGCATGGATTTGCGTAATTTTATAATAACCAATGCCCTTTTACAAATATTTAAAACGACATAAAACATTTTAGTGGAGAATAAAATATCAAAAATCAATATAACAAGTACCCTTCCAAGAGGGGTTAAAAAGATATGCATATTTTACCTAAACCCTTGACATCTAAATTGATGAAACACATATTATTGAAAAGTGGAGAAGTCTTATAGGCTAAAGCATGTTTGTTTAACAACTTAATAAGCTTAATTTGACCCACAACTTATTCTCCAAGTGTTTGAAAATGGTTTAATAATATAGAAATTTGTTTATTCACTAAGCTTCTAAGTAGAACTAAAAAAAATCAAATTTGCATCTCCAAATTAAAAATAAAGAGGCACATCCGATTTATGAGATGATCGACACACTCTTGAACTCTTAATCTCACACCTAAATATATAAGGCAAAAATAGCACAAATGAAGTGAAATTAATGAATAGACCCTTAGGTCCCATAATTTA
Source organism: Centaurea solstitialis (assembly GCA_030169165.1). Taxonomy (NCBI): domain Eukaryota; kingdom Viridiplantae; phylum Streptophyta; class Magnoliopsida; order Asterales; family Asteraceae; genus Centaurea; species Centaurea solstitialis. The sequence goes on from CM058046.1 coordinate 9,454,220, forward strand.
AAATAATTTTATGTTTACGTTTCCTACTCATCCCCTACCTAAGGAAGAGGAGTCCACCATGTTTTAAAGCATCGAAAGTTCGAAACATGGTTGACAAAGTGAAAAGTCATCATCCAACTAATAAATACAAATGATATTTTTCAAACAGAATTCAAAAATAATTAACTTACAATAATTTATAGGGTTAAGTACATGGGGTGTATCGAACTTGTCACGTTTTATCATTGTATGTACCTAACTTTAAAAATTACCAATTAATGTACTGAACTTGTTAGAATTGCCATTGTGTGTACCCAACTTTATAATTAAACCACAAATTGGTAATTCTAGCAATAGCAAGAGTACACACAATATTCTAGCAATGGTTGGGTACACACAATGGCAATTCTAGCAAGTTTAGTACATTAATTGGTAATTTTTAAAGTTTGGTACATACAATGATAAAACGTGACAAGTTCGATACACCCTCATGTACTTAACCCCAATTTATAATCTATCCAATATTTGCAAGCACTTGAGATATCATATTTTATAAACTAAAAGTAATAATGTTATATATAATAATTGTAACAAAGCAAAAAGAGGACATCCCATGCCTTAAAAATGGCATGAGTCTCAACTATATAAATTATTCTAATGTTGACATGCCTTAAAAATGGCACGAGTATCAAGTTAATGAATTATTTTGAGAAATCTCATAAATCATAATAAAAATATAATTTCAACTGTTGATAATGTTACAACAGAAGAATATAAGTTTAATCAGGGAATCGACCTTTGAACCGGTAGGTCTTTAGAAAGAACCTCCACTCAGATCACAATTTCCCTTTCTCCTTAAATTTGTAAGAGCTTTCTACCATATATTTCTATGAAAGTATCTTTAGTTTTAACATAATAGGAAAGAGACTTAGAACATATTATTACCTAAATTAATGATGGAGATCCACAACAAGCTTCTTCTCCTCCGAGGCTCCGTTAATATTTTTCCAAATCAAGTGTTCCTCCACACAAATAATTTACATTCACGGTGCGACGTGCCATCGTATTATTTGTCCGGCGAAAGGTAAAAAAAATTAGTTTTTTTAAGGTGCAACCATATTGTTCGGGAGAGTGTTATCGTATTATTTTAGAAAATTCAAGGGATGCACCCAAAAACAAAAAAAAACTTTCAAAATCAATCAAAAAGCCGAAAATTTCTTCTGAAATCAATCAAAAAAAATTCTCAACTTAACAAAAAAAATCAAAAAAATTTGTTGAAATCAACAAAAAGAAACTTTAAAAATCTCTTAAAAGCAACCAAAAAACTGAATTTTTTTTTCTTCGTGAAATCAACAAAAACCTTAAATATATGGTGCCACACTGCCACCGTTTGAAAAATGATTTGGATCCATCCCTACTATACACCGTTAAACACATGCAAACCTGCAATGTTTATACAATGATTTTCTACAGAAGAGATGTCAAAGAATGGTTTGTGTTTGAATGGTTTGTGTTTGAAAAGAATACAAAAATACATTTCTCCAAACTCATGCAAGACGCCAAACATATGTGAAACAATATAAATTATAGTTTAAAAGCAAACTCATATATAGTTTTTTTTCATTGGTTTACGGTTTTTAAGTTTTTGTTGGTTTTTCATTTGATTTGAGGTGCGTATACACACACATATACATAGGTTTTGGGTCCGATGAAAATTTAAGTTAATGGCAAGAAATAATTATGGTCTTACATTAGGATGAAATAGTTATGGTCTTTGGTCTTATAATAAAACGTGGTACATTCACAAAAAAGAATTGAAGAAGTAAAAGAAAAGATGATGTGCATTTTGTGGTACCACAAGTCAATATGGGAGGGGAGTGGAGTGGAGGTGAGAGAAAGGTTGTCTTGTGAGTATGTATCTGCTACATGACTGATTACATGATAAGCAGTTGTGCTTCTATACACTCTCCATCTCATACTTCTCTCCAATTACAAATCAGTCCTTCAACTTTTTATTTGTGCACTTCTAACCTTATCCTTTCATTTTACAAGATATACAGCTAGTTGCAATCATCTAGAGAAGGGTACATGCGAGAAGCATATCAATTTACGAGAACGTGAGGAGCAATCTCAGTCACTCATCTTCGGTTACGGTGGACGTGATCACGGAGGATGGACGCGATTCATGGAGGTTGGATATGATTAAAAAAGAATGATCCGATCAAAGCTGTCTTTATTGACCGGATGAGTGGTTGTGATTGCTTCTTACATTTTTTTAAAAAGTTATGTTTTCTCAATTGAACCTTTCTCCAATCATATGTACTCATGCTTTTATAAGCAACTTATTATATTCTTCATTTATAAAAACGCATATATATTAAAATATTTTTTAAACATCAACGATAAAATTCAGTACGACACCATTTTCTTTTGAGTTTGTATTTTATTCGTTTAAAATGAGTAGAACGTGAGTGGTGGACCTTTGAACATGTGATAAAAGTCATAATACTAGTGCTGGATGGTCCTTGATTTTGAGTAAATAATATTAAATTTAATTAATTATTTAAATTCTTTTATATTTTATATTTTTTATATTTGGTCTGGCCTGAATGAAGACGCAGGGATTCAAAGATCTGAATGGGTCTTGGACTTATACTTCCAAATTTCAAATCTTCTTGGTCGACCATTCATTATTCTTTCTAGAAGAAAAAAACACCTAAATATCTTTCATTTTCTTTTTGTTGTGGGTGTTCGAGTCACCTCATATGCATCCCGAAATAAAATCGAGATTATTAGCTGGAACAAAATCAAAATCAAATACTTCAACTTTTTTACTTTAAAAAGTCTGTTGAAGATGTATTTAATGTTAGTTAAGTTAACCTCAATAAGTTAAAATGATCTAAAGATTATTAGCATACAAAATGGTTTAGAATAGTCTGAAAATTGGAACCGTAAAAACAATTTTCAATGTCACATGAATTTGAATCAAATTTTGGTTAAAAAAATATTACAATATTATCTTTGAAACACACGGCAATCCTCTCTTATGTTTTGATAAAAGACAAGTGAAATATAATTAAGATGAAGATAAACAAATTATATAAAAAAGATGAGATTTTACTATTTTTAGTTTGCCGTTTTTTTTTCATTCTTTCTTTTTTCTTCTTTTTTACGTGTTCACATTTCCAACCTTCCGATGTTTCCATTTTCACCGCCTACACATACATCAATAATTGAAATTAAGTAATGGATCAAATACGTGTGCTTATGATATATCAAATCAAAACGTTTGATTCTTTAGGAACAAACTTTAAATCTTGTTTATCCATCAAAAGGTTTATGTACAAAAAAAGGAATCAATTATATGTTACTTCACATACCATGTGTTATTCCATAATAGGTTGCCTTTTTTGCTTTAACGTTAGTGCGCTTGATAGTGCGTATCTATTCGTTTTCCTGTAAGTACTACTTCACCGTACCATAGAAAAGTCATATTTCTTCCCAACCTTTATGGATGGAGTCACTTCATGAAATAATATTGGTTTAATTAGTTAAAGTTTGGTCACCACTATTCTTATTTTTCAAAAATTATACGAAAATTGTAGCTTTTGATATATGCTTGTCAAAAAGGCAATCGTTAACCGAACAAGATGATTTATATATTATTAATAAATTAACATGACTTAACATATAAATTATATGACATTAAATATATAATTATAGAAGGAAAAAAAAGTTTGGTTTGCTTGAAAGGTAAGATTACATGATTCTTGAGAAGCATAAACCATGGTACCATAAAGATCCCAAGAGGAATCCTCCATATATTTTTTAAAGGCAATTTAAAGTCAAAAAGGAAGAAAGGAAAATAAGAGAAGAAAAATATAGAATATGATGGTAATATACCCAAAATATCCATAACTTTCTCAAGAATTTTCCAAAGGGTAATGCTATATTATATTTTCAAGAGTAAATTACGGATTTGGTTCCTATGGTTTGGGAGTTTTTATGGATTTGGTCCCTAAACTTTAATAATTACAGATTTGGTCCCTGTGGTTTGGAAATTCTATTAGATTTGGTCCTTGTGGTTTGCAAGTTCTATTGGATTTGGTCCTTATGGTTTGAAAATTCTATTGGTTTTGGTCCCTGCCTATTTGCACTACCAGGGACCAAATCCAAAAGAATTTGCAAACCACAGGGACCAAATCCGTAATTACTAAAGTTTAGGGACCAAATCCATAAAAACCCCAAAACCACAAGGACCAAATCCGTAATTTACTCATTTTCAAATATATTCGTAAGAGGAGGATACTTGATAAACTCATAAATATATGATATGATGCTTAGATTTTTGTCAAATATTACCAAATAAAAATTATAAAGTTATAATCATAGAAAATAGTGGGTTGGTTTTTTTATTTCTTTTTTAAGCTGGATTGAATGCTTGTAAAGCCGTTTGCCTCCTTTTTTGTCGTTTATAACATTGCCGATTTTTTTCTCGAAAAAGTTAGTGGGTTCTCTATATGGATAAAAGTATGTTCTTTTATTTCCTCGTCAAGCAAAATAGAATTTTGTAATACATAAATTATATATTTATCACTAAAATTTTACATCTTAACAGTTCTTTATTAATGGATTAAATTTTCTTTCGAACAAAATGTTACGTTGTATGTTCGGTATTTGGTTATAGTTTTTGCAATTTAAAGAGTCTATAGTCATTGTTTCATAGTTACCATCAATTTTTTCAAATTTAAACCTAAATAAAATAATTATTTTAAACATATTTAACCTAAATAAAAAGCTCATTTTAGAGAATTTAATAGTTAAGATCAATTATATTAATATTTAATATGAATAAAAAATTGGTCCTAATTAAAAGGATTATTTTAAACATATTTAACCTAAATAAAAAGCTCGTTTTAGAGAATTTAATAGTTAAGATCAATTATATTAATATTTAATATGAATAAAAAAATTGGTTTTAGAAGATTTTGTAAAGACTAATATTTAATATATTTTTCAACTATTCATGTAAAATCGATGATCTTAGCAAATATTATTTCATTACATACAAAAAAACAGCATGAAAGCATAAAGTAGAAGAAAATAAACTTGTTTATTGATAAAAGGTTTAATTTTTGTTTGTTATATTAACCCTAGGTGTCCAAATTTTAGAGAATTTCTAAAAACAAAAGATTCATTGTCAGTTTGATGTTGATATGTAATGTATTAAAATTTATGATGATTATATTTTAACAACAGATGAGAATACAATTTACCTCTACTTAAATAATTCATACTTCATAGTACAATTTAATTTCATTGACATTAAATAAAAGTTTCAATCATGCAGACATTAAATAATCATAGTGCCTTTTCCATATACAAACATTTATAAACTATTATTTATTTCTACTAGACAAATAAAATAAAATATATAAAACCTTTTTCAATCAACCCGTCTGATAATTGAAATATTAGTAATATTAAAATCTTTTTAACAAGATTCCAATTCAAATTTTCTATTAGGCTATGCGTGATAATTGAAATATTGGTAATATTAAAATCTTTTTAACAAGATTCCAATTCAAATTTTCTATTAGGCTATGCGTAACGTAGAACGGCTTCAGCGGTTTGGATGCCAACGGGTTCGCCGGTTTCGGCAGGCTCCGGTACGCGGTGAGCGGGTTGGGAGGGCGGCATGCAGAAGTTGTTAACCCGACAAATGAACCCTCTCTTTCTCTCTCTTCCTTTTCTCTCTTTACATCCAGAGGATTAATGAGAGGGTTGAAAAAGCTGATTTGGCAGTGAGGGTTGGAATTTGGTACTCATGGCCTTATGCTTGTGGAGCACCTTGATCCCAATAACAATCAAGTGTTCATATTTTGATCCAAACTCAAGATGATCATGATATCCATCAGAAACAACATAATCACAGGAAGTTTATCTCACTTTATTCAAAATCAACAAAAACCAGATAAAAGGAAAAACAGAGGATAACTCCATCTCTCTGCTGTGTTCCCATCAAACATCTTTACATCAAACACTTTATTCATATCATGCCTCTTTTCTATCTTCTCTTCACTATATTTACAAAAAACCATTACTACTACTTACTTATAAGATGATAATGGATGATCCATTCATTCATCTCTCCAAACCATACTCTATTTGGAGAACAAAAAACAATCATCCTTGATTTCTAAACCAAAAAACAAAAAAACTATTAAGTCTTCCTCAACTTCAAAAGATTCATTGAACTTTCGCTCTCTCTCTTTTCTGTCTGTTGATTCATCAGAGGATTAAAATCAATCAACAGATGAAAAAAAACTCCTTGTTGATTTCATTCACTTGCCATCAGGGGAAAAAAAAGAGCTTTCTTCTCAGGTTAGATCCGCCATGGATCGAGTTTCACCTCCACTTACCACCCAAGGATGTCCTGTTACACAAATTCACCAAAAACAAATCAATAATCATAACATAATAACATAATAAAATCAATTAAAATCCCCAAATTCAAAGCTAATCTACAATTACAATATCTAGGGTTCATATTATGAGATTTGGACTTACTCAGGACTTGTTCGGCAGATAATCGTCTAGATACATCTTTGCATAACATCTTCCTCAACAGATCCTTCGCTTCCGGCGAAACAGACCTGAAAATCCTCGTCGGAAAGCGTAAGTTTCCTCGCAAAACCGCCTCGAAAGTCTCCGCCGGTGTCTCACCGTAGAACGGAGGAACTCCGGCCAACATTACGTACAAAATCACACCGGCGCTCCAAACGTCGACCTTCTCATTATACTCCCTCCCTGACAAAACCTCCGGCGCAACGTAGTACGGCGTCCCTACGATTCCGGTCATCGTCCCGCGCTCGTTCATCCCAAACCACTCCGCAGATCCAAAATCCGCCAGCTTCAAATTCCCCCTGGAATCAAACAAAACATTATCCGGCTTGATATCGCGATGCGCGATACCTACACGATGACAATAACCGATCGACGACATCAACGGAGAGAAAACCGAAGCCGCCTCCGATTCCGAAAAAACTCCGGCGCGTTTCGAGATACGATCGAAGAGATCCGGAGTGTCACAGAGATCGATTATCATATGGAGATAGTCTTCTTCCTCATAGAGGCGGTGGATCTGGACGATGTGAGAGTTTCCGCCGAGGATGTGAAGGATTTTTGGTTCCTTCTGAAGGCAATCGCGATCGGTTGGATCTTGAAGGAGGCGTTTGTCGATGGTTTTACAGGCGAAGGCATGGCCGGAGACCTTGGAGTAGCACCGGAAAACGGTTCCGAAGCGGCCACGGCCGATCTCTTCGCAGAGTTGGTAATCGTTGGTTAGAATCTCTCCGGTCATGACCTTAGGGTTGGTTGATGGTTTGTTGGGATGGTGGTGGTTGTTACGGCAGAGACGGAGAAATAGAGGGGTTTTATAACAGAAATTGGACCCGCATTTGGTTACGGGATGCGAATATTCGAATTCCGGATAACCGAAAAGGGATTTTTGGTGTGGAATTAGTAATTATCAGTTATCGTGTGTACGTCTCGCTTTCGAGATTGTACCTTTGAAAATCATTAGTTTCGGAGAAATTGACGATGGTGGCCATAAAATAATGTCTTTGTCTTCTAATCAAAATCTTTAATATTTTACGGTTTATAGCTAACCATTCCGTTACAATTGAACGGGTTGGATAAAAATGGAACCAGGTTCGTTAAATTTAGCTGACTCATAAAAAATTACTCATGGTCTTACCTTTGAGAAGTCAAAGTTTTTTTTCTTTTAGTTGAGTCAGCTAAATTTAACGTACTCAGATATTTTTTTTTAACGAAATAATTGGCTATAGAGTGCAAATTCTGAAAGAGTTTGGCTAGAAGGCAAATGCTATAATTTTAATTGGCCAATAAAGTCAATTTCTCTAGTCTAGCAGTGTTTTAATGGAGTGTGGATAAGGCTTTGGTGGTTCATAACGTCTAACTCGGGTTCGGATCCTCTATATGCAGCATGTGGATATTTATAAAGGGATATGTTTTATTCCTAATCTTACCGGGAATTAGTCGGGTAATAGGGTTGAACATCTTTAATAAAAAAAAGTCAATTTCTCTAGCTTTGGTTTTGCCTCCGGTTAAATAAAAAGAATTTTAAAGAAAATAATATCGTGTAGAAAAAGTTAGTGTGGTGAGAGTGAAAGGTGGAGGAAATTCTGGAAGGTGTACGAAGCCGTAATTGGGCGGTTGGATTGAAACGACAGGTTTTTTGTTGGTTTCCAGATATTTCACTTTTACACCCTGCTTTTCTCTACTTTACTTTTTTCAACTTTCTTCTAAATGGAATGTTGTTATATGATGGTGTTTTGTGTGGTTGAAGGGTTATTTATGTAATATATGGTAAGTTGAGGGATTCAAGTGTTTACGTGGACGTGGCTAACGGAGGTGTTGAAATTGGGGTGTTCAACTGTATCAGGGAATGATGTCGTTTTGTGAAGGGGGCTGGGACCATGTTGGGGTGTTGATTGAGTTAAGTGAGGGGCCAATTTACAAAGGACGCGGCGGGGTTTAGAACGATCAATCTTCTACACTCGTTATTCTTCTTGTATAGCGACCCATGTCATATTTGGAAACAGGTACACACCACATGTCGGTTTTTTGACTCTTTGTATCTTCAATATATTTTATTAATCACGGACAAAATGAAAATGTCGATTCAAAGAAATTTAAAATTTAGGATATTATTCTATAATTATAGGTTTTTAAATGTTTTTAAAGTAAACTGATAAATATATTCAAATATAAGATAATCATTATATTATAATATAATGTTTTATCATTATCATAATCTTATAAAAAGATGTTTTTATGTAAAATTAAGATAAGCTACGTCTTTATTTTTAAATTAAAGATACATTTAAAAGTTTGAATTAAATAAATTATACCAAAAAAAATCGCCTACTCATACAAACAAAACATATCCAAGCATTTACTTCAAATTCTTAATACAAATTACATGAAAATTTTATTATTAACTTACAATATGCATCATAAATACATATTGTATTTCCATCTTTCTTTATTCTTTGGGTTACACGTATAAGTTATGACACACCAAAAGTCCACAAGAACCCTTGTTTTTTAATTAAACCGACATATACATTCTCATTTGATAATCATCAACGTATTATTATTTGAATATATACCAAAACAAATTTATAATATTTTAAAGGTTTCACACAGAAGCAATTAGTGAGGGAAAAAACCCTTTTTTTCTATCATGTTATCTGTCAACCTAATTCCTATTTAAAATTCATAAAATAATTATTAATTCTCAAATGGTCATAGTATATGTTTTAGCTTAGAATCTACACACTTTTTGTTGTTAATAGCAATAGTGTACAATATGTTAATATATTAAGCTATCTTTGTTAAATTGGTAAAGATTCTTGATTTATACTTTGATATACTTCTAGCAAGAAATTACAAATTTGGTCCCTGTGGCTTTTAATTTGTTTTGGATTTGGTTCTCAAAATTTTGTTTATTTCAAGAAAACTCGTTAAAATTTGTATTTACTTAACTTAATGGTCCTTATCACTACCGGTTGTTAACTATAAGTTAGGGGATTTTCTTTTTCCAAATTGTATTATTAGATTATTAAATTAGTCCCCTGCCTCATCATTATCCTTCCTTTTCCATTTGAAAACCAAAGCCACTCCTCCACTCTTTCTTCTTCGGTGAAGATCACCGAACACTTATTTTCTAGCGATTATCCATTTTCAACCACCTTGGACCATCACACGCAACACATAACAACAATATGGAAAAAAAGTTAGTATTCACCCAAACATATATCCAAACCACAACATTAAAATCAAGGCCAAACCATAAAAGCAAACTTAATTTCAAAATAAAACCTAAATTCATGCATTAATAACCAAAACTTAAGTTTAAAACCCAAACCATCAAACTAGGGTTCTTACACGTGGGTGCATGGTGTTGGTGTTGAGAGTAACGAAAAGAAAGATGAAAAAGTACACAATGGTGATAGTGTTGAGTTTCTGATTCAACAGGTTTTAATTGATCTCGATGAGTTCTTGATACGTCTGAACGGGTTTATGTATCTTAATAAAAGGCTTTTAGCTGAAAAGTTGTAGGTTATGGTTTTAGATAAATAAACACTCAGTAAATATATTGATAACCTCTCAATTGGTCTCGATTAAAAAGAAAAATGGTAGGCTATGATTATACACACAGAACCATACACCAAGTTCGGGGATGAGTTCTCTAGTGGTCCCAATGGGTCCCAATGGGTTTCCGATCGATCTTGATGGGTTTTGAATTGTTCTTGATGGGTTCTCAATCAATCTTGATAGAAGCTTAAAATTGTATGTTGTGGTTTTGCACACACATACACATAATAAATCTATTAACAAATTATTGATTAGAATGGAAAATGAAGGTGGTAGCGGATAGTTTTACACATATAAAATCATACCAAGTTATTGAATGAGTTCTGAAAAGGTCTTAATAGGTTTATTTATGGTGTTGTGTTACAACGATGAAGAACATGGTGTCAGGTTACATATTTATGGCGTCAAATAACGTGTTTTCGGGTTACTGACTTATAGTGTTAAAGAAGATGATCATAATTTAAAGACTTATGGTACTAAGCCATTGTGCACAATATTACCGTCGTAACGTTAAGTAACAATTTTATTTAATATGAGTTACTGAATAAATAGAGATGGTGACCAAAGTTTCTCTATTGATTTATAATAATATATAATGTGTTGGTTTTCCATTAAACTTATATATAAAATTTGAAATACATTAAAGATGATATTGAGTTTGTTTTTTAATGGAATAGAAAATGTTATAAGTGAAGGGAGGTATATAATAAGCAAATCACAAGATTCCAAGTATATAAGCGGTATTGTAGATATTAAAATCAAAAGATGATGGTGATAGCCACCATAATTTCAATATATTTTATTTGCCACATCATCGTTATTTATTTGTTCAAATATCTATATTATAATATATTATTTTAATATCAATTAATTTATTATATTAATAAAGAACAGCGATGATAATCATTTGAATATAAAATGAAGATCCACTCCCTCAAATATAACCTGCACCTCATACTGGTTCCTTCGCTCATATTTGTCAGCATCTTACCATCTTTCAGAATTTCATATATTTTAAATATAAATTTATAAAAAAAACACTAAATGATGCCAAATTACAAGTTTATAGAAAATGTTTTCATTTATATACCTTATCTCAGTACACAATGTGTATAATACGAGGCAAATATGGGTATTGAACTACTGTTTTGTATAATTATAGTTCTTTAAAAAAAATTAGTGGGCATCTTTAAGATATCCGATATATTTTTAGTCTAATTTTACCATTTTGAAATATTTTTAAAAGTCTTGTTAGTCGATTTTGATGGATTTCTATTTTCTAAGTTTTTGTTGTCAATTTCGAGTGACTTTTTCACTTATTTGGCGATTTTTAAGAGTCCTTTTTGATTTTTTTTAGTTGATTTAGATAGTTATTTTGGTTTCTAATTCTTTTCAAGTTATTTTTTTTCTATGGATTAAAGAGGTTGTTACAATAACAATTTTAATTTAAAAAAATCTTTCACGTCTATTTTTAAAGCAAAAAATAAAAAGCATGATTAAAATTTAAACGAAACAAATTACACCTAAAAAACAATCATATTTTTATATTAATTGGACATCCAATTCATATATTTTTTTTCACAAATTTTCGATTTTCTAGTTTTTCAAGATTTTCCTCCCTTAAACCTCCCTCAACTTACTTATGCCTTTTAAGATTTTTCAGGATTAAACAAATATTTGTGTATAGTTATTTATAGTTAGTTCATATTAGTTAACATAATTAAAACTTAAGATTAGTAATGACGTAGTTGCAAGCTAGTTTAATTGAATTATTCATCAATTATTTTCATTCTTATGAAATAATAACTTATTCTAAATCATTATTTTTGTTATAATTGAATCCAAGTTGAATCTCTGGAATCACCAAAATGTGTCCAAGGTTTGTTATTATTAAAACCCAATAATTTTTCGTTGTGAAAGAGGCCGTTTATATTTAATACTAATAATAATATTTTATTTATCTAAATGAAAGACGCCAACAATTTGACATTATTTAAGAATCAATTATGTCCTAATAATGACAAATATGAGCCTTAATGCCTTATTGCTACTTCATATGAACATTACAAATGTTCTCATTAAAATATTCACCTTCATTCTTTTTTGTGTTAAAAAGACAAAATCTTATCTAAAATAGATTATATATACGCTCATATGACCTTTAAAAAATGTGAGGATCATATTGCGTGTAATTTTAAAGTAAATACACATTCGTTGTAACACGCTTAAAAAGATGTGGGCAACTCGGGCTAAACAAGGTCGTATGAAAACTCTCACGCATGATGACTAGTTAATGCAATGTGTTTATATCATTATATGATTTTACTTGAGAATTACATGGTTTGACCATTTTAACACTTCTTACAAATTGGCTATCTTCTCATTTAAAATCACTTTTTTCATATACATATTATATATAAACTACAACAAAATTGGTTTTATAAGATGCCTAGAACATCTGAAAGTCGTGTTAGAATGCTTGAACTTAATATATGAGGCCAAATAAAAAATGTTCTATCTTAAAATGTCAAATTAGGTTGATAGAATGCTCTTGGGCTTTTATCAAAATTTTAGAATGTTTTCATATCAAATCTCATATACTAGCTATTTATAAGATGTTTTTTTCAAATAGTGTTGCATATGATAATTTATACGAAAATTTATTTTAAAATTTTGTTGAAACATCTTAAACTTTTCAGATAGGATGTTATTTTAGTTTGCTCATTTAAACTGAAGTCATATAAATTTTTTTTTGTTATGACACATAAAATATTTTGTTATGACGAATAGAGGGCGTTTGGTTTGACAGAATGATTTTCAGGTATTTATATTCAGTGGAAGTATTTGGAATTCAAGGGATTTGGATTTGAAAATTTTTACAATTTTTGACGTGTTTGCCAAGGTTTTTTTTTTTGGAAGAGGTATCCCATACCACATTGGTCCAGACTAATCCTCGGTAATTTTGGTCCGAAGCCTGATTGCTAAAGCATGCAGCCCGGGGTCGAAGCCCCCGTACCGTGTTTGCCAAGTTAAATTTGGAATGGAATTAAATTTTGTTTTATATAAAAAAAATCTGTAAAACACAAATTATAAATAATTATAGAAAATAAAATTTACCTTTTTGTTAATTACTTATTAAAAAACAAATGTTTTTAAAATGTATTAATGCATTATTGCACATAAATCCTTTGAAGCCCCGCATAATCCTCATTTCTAAATCCTATGTTTGTGGGATTTCATATAGATCTTGGAATTTCAATTCCAAACAGATCATTTAAACCAAACATGAGATTGTAATGGAATTGAATTCTAAACCTCATTCAATCCTACAAATAAAACAGCGCCTTAAGAATTATATGCATTTTATACAATTAATTTTATTTGTAGGAAAATAAAGGGAGATGCCTTTAAACTTATGTGAAACGGTATGACTAAAAAAATGTAAAGATCTATTGTATGTATATTAAAGAATTATTGGAATGATTAATGAGTTTGTTTATCGTTTTGTATCAATATGTTTGATGATTAATGATTTTTCTTATATTCTTACTTTGGTTTTAGTAGGCCAGGTGTCATTATGGACAAGTTACTATCATGTTTGCCTTAATTGAGTGTTTTGCGTGTTTATCTTGTTTACAACTTAACGATTACTCAATTGTGGGCTCCCACGTCTCTAATCGACATCGACAACCCTTGTAACAAACACATTTTGTGGCTAGAGATAAATCTTTTATCTTGTTTTAGGGCCGTTCGTCCCATGTGGCCATGAATTGGAGTTTTGCAATCCATATTTTTACATTTGTACAACTTTTGCGTGATCTTTGATTTAATCCACTAGCTTCGTTTGCACACTCTCACTCAAGACTTCTACATCATTAACTATTTAAACCTCAATTATTTTATCTTTGATGTTATGCTTTCTCTTTCGTCTAGATGATACGTCTCAATTTTCATTGGCGGCTAACTCTTTTCGTGAACTCTTAGACACATTTTAAAATGTCTAATTAATGATTGATTATAAAAGGGAACATGAAGAGGCCATTTTATTGGATAACTAAAAGCACACATCTTTTCACCCTAAGATTATGGAAGACAAGGTTGGTGGTCATGAACTAGATAAGACCAAACTATTGCATGATATGACTTCACTTAGGTAACATGAGACCCTACAAATGGTTCCTAATGTTTAATATCAACTCTATCATCTTTTTGTTTTGACCATAGATTTGGGGGATTTTAGGACCAAGTGTATGGCATAAAAGCAATCAATTATTTATGGAAATTAGCGTTGTTGAGTCACTTATCGTCTTAAAATGTTAAGGTAGTGAATATAGATGTTAAAAGTTATAGCTATGTTCGCTTATGTATTATAAACAATATATATGTTTATAGATCTTTTGTAATGATAGTTCTTATATAGTTGTTAGAGTCCCAAATCAACTACGCTTGAATCATTTCTCTTCTGTATATGTTGGACCCTTCTTCCCTATTTAAGGAATCTTTTGAAGAGTAAATATGAGGATTACACATATTCTTACATGATACCAAAGTTAATATCACCCTGCTTTCCCGTCTAGGCTCCCTTTCAACATGGACAATATGTACCCGTTTAGCCTCTGTTGTAGGGGCATGTAAGCATCTCACATTAGCTAGACTTAGACCATTTATGATCTACCTATGTTGAAACCTCTTTTCTAAGCTTAATAGCTCTTTGGAAGAGTGAACTTGAAGGTTCCATATATTCTCACAATAATCTACTCAAATTCTATATGCCTATTCAACCAACCATGATACGGATGATTTTGTGTATTTAATCACATAATTATCTTAAATGCTTTGGGGTGCTTGTTTACCTCTTAATAATTCTATTAAGAAGCAGCATCTGAATCGTTAAGTAAATCTTGTTTGGCAAAAAGAAAAGCTATGTCTCTTAATGGTTCTAAAACACTCTAAATAATTTTGTATTTTGGGTCTCCCTTAACTATCAAGCCCCCTAGTTTCAATCTGAACAATTAACAAACAACCATATTTCATTTTAGACTATATATCATAAGATTTTCATAATCATTTCGCCCACTTAATCGTTCTACACCAAACCATTCAACAACTACCAAACAGCCTCTAAGCCGACCAATTTTTGAAATTTTATGAAATTATTGTCAGATGATTTGTGGCGGTTGTTATCCGACTGGGACCGAGTTTTCTGGCAAAGATTTCTCCGGCCATGATATCAACCAAACATCCACTCTTCTAGTGTATTGGTTCACAATAAAAGCTTCTCTTTTAGTAGTGAACACATGCTCCTCTTTCAATTCTATGA
Source organism: Centaurea solstitialis (assembly GCA_030169165.1). NCBI lineage: Eukaryota > Viridiplantae > Streptophyta > Magnoliopsida > Asterales > Asteraceae > Centaurea > Centaurea solstitialis. Next base: position 9,469,704 of record CM058046.1, read on the forward strand.
TTGTTTTAGTCTTAAAAAAAGTTACTTAAAATTTATTATCAAGATAAATCAAATATTCCAATCACATGATCTCCTTTTCATAAATTAGACAAGGAATAATTGGTTTTGGAATCATATACGAAATAATTTAAATATTTAGTTTTAAATAGAACAAATTGAAAGGATATATATATTTTAGAAAGCACATATGGATAAAAGGAGCAAGAGAATGGGCCAAGTTAGGAGTGGTTGAGGCCAATATTTTACTAACTAAAAGAAACGTTAAAATTGAATTAAGATTATGCTCAAAGTTAGTATCAAACCCATTAACATTAGAAACCACAATTACACCAAAATGATCGATCTCATTAAATAAGACTCATTTGATCGAGCGTAATACTTGAAATATTGACAGTGGAAGCATTAGACATTCAAAACATCTATATCCACACATTTGAAACACATTTTATGTTATAGTCCTATGACATTTTCTAAAAGTGTACAAACAGTCATCTGACCAAATTACAACCAACTGATCAATTACAAATTCAAACCAAATACTTTTCAAACTCAAAATGGACAACAAGATGTGTTTAATTTTTTTTTATTAGTTCCAATGCAACAACCAATTTCCCCATAATTACATCGTAATATATACACATTAAAGACTTGCCGACGAATGAAATTGAAAGTCCTTCAAACGGAAGAAAAGATGTACATGTAAAATAAGTTACATTCTCGTTTTGGAATCCGATTAGCAGCATAAGATACAGGCGTTCCTTGTTCTTGATGAGTCCCTATCTTCAAGCCCTCTCATGAATGATCTGATGGCCAAGTGTTCCGAAGCATATGTCGTAAAACATGCAAAAATCAAACCTCCCCCAACCATCATACCTAACCTATAATCAATATCAAACAAATAAATCAACATCTGAAAAAGATACTATTTGTCGTATATAAATATTATGTAAAAAGAATGCTTTGATACCTCAAAAATAACGCTGTAATCCCAAAAACACCAGGAGCCAAAGGGGCAGCAACAGCCAGAAATGCCATCACTAACCCATAGTACCATGGTGCAACATCACAAGAATTCCTCTGATGACCTGCACACAACCAATCTTTAACACCGTTTCGGATAATTTTATTAACGGGGTCCTTTAATTATGTCGATTAAAAGCAACACCTTTTTCGGAATCATAATCTGAAGCTCCAGGACGCGGGTTTCCTATTTGATTTGCCACCATCTTCCCCCATTTAAATATAATGTGCAAATAACCTCCAAACAGCAGAAAGAAAATCGTAAAGATCCACTCATACATCAGAAGCAACCCAGTCCAAGGCTTCACTTGCCGAGGCACAACCGAAAAACCAAATCCGAGAGACACCACCACAGCCATGAAACAGACCAATATAGATATCCCACCAAGGAAACCAGGTACCATGGAATGGACACCATTAGAGAACTACACATCACAATACAGAATATTTAAATATTTATATATACAACTGTGTTTATAAAGACAACAGATTCTGGAGCATATAATTCATAGGAAGAGAATTAGACCTGCTGATTAGAATTAATGTTGGATGAAGATACTGTAGAATACGCAAGTGCACCTCCGGATCTGAATTTGTAGAATATATGTCTAGCATGATCACATAACGAACGTGTCTACCAAAACACAGAAATGGATCCAGATGATGAATATAGAGGTGATGAGAAGGCTCAAGGAAACAAAGCAACTCAAAGTGCTAACCTGCAGAAAAGATCGATAGTAACAGAAAAGTAAAATGAACAATGGGAACAGGAAGAGAACTCTGACTAGAAGATCATTTTGAGGATTTCTGCCTCCTCCAGTTCCAGGGAGAGATTCCTCTAGATGTTCTCTAACCTCCTGCACCACCACCCAACATAAACACCATTAAAGAACTTACATCTTATGACCAGAAAAATGCAAGAATTGAATACCTGCCATATATCCACAGGTTTTACAAGCCAGGATGTCCACCAATCCCATGGTTTTAGAGGGCCAAGCGTGTAGTGTATAACACACAGTTCTTTCTCATCCACCATCCACTTTTATAAGAGAGAAGAAATCAACATATTAGATACAAACCATGCTCGAGAAACACTGTATAGTTGCTTTCAAAAAAACATACAGAGAGCCTCATGGTCATGGCTCGTATTTGTAGTGGGGAGTAGTTACTTACCTTGTTAGCAAGCATGTAAAGTCCAACATCTGCATTATAGAGAGTAGAAAGTCTCTCCATTTCTGCAACTGGTCTAGAATCCAGCTCTTCAGGAGAAATGTCAGGGTCAAAAACACGTGCACTCGGGAATCCAGAATAATAGGCATTGAGAAAACCCTGATCACCTACAAAACCAACAAGAAAACAAAACTTCTAAACTTGACATCAAGCGAATCGCAAGTATTTACCATGGCAGTCATTGAGACAATTTAAAAGATGTATATGCATAATTCTTTTTCTTGGAACTAAGGAGAAACTTCTATTAACTCTTTATATACAAATGAGGGTCTATACATATTTATTATACTCACACATATGAATATGATATGACTAAAAAAGCATTTAGGCTTATAGAGAAGTGCCACACTAAGATGTTATGGATAGATAGCATGCTATACCTCCGGTATAAGAATACAATGTTGTCACTTTGCTCACCATGTCCTTGAAAAGTTCTTCAGATGGTTCTACTACCATAACACCTGAGTTGAGTCTCTCTGAATGTTTTAAATTGGCACAAAATTTTCCGCATTTGAATAAAACATCAATATTCTTGATCACAATTGTATCAGCATCAAGATATACCACTGCAATAATTAAAATAAATATCAAAAGCCTTCATAATTCTAACAAAAGCATAAAACACTCTAATCATACGAGCCTTTAAATCTATGTAGCACACACTTATGGATGGCAGGTGTATAGCAGCCTGATTCCAGCGGCTTTTCACTTTTTTCCTGTAGTCTATTTAGCCTTAACATCTCTTTAATTTAGACAAAATCGAATAAGAGGCTATCAAATGGGAAGAATAAATTAATAATCTGCGTCACTGTTTTGTTAATTAAGCAAAAGATGAGTGTATTGAGTAAACATATTCGATGAATATCTGTTTAACATATGAAAATATGGTTTTAAAATGGTCTAAATATGCTTTAACTACAAACTCAAATATATACATACATACATACATACATCTTAATGTAGTTGATGATCACAAATATTGTTATGCTTGGAACTTCATTTGCTTTTGATCATCAGATAATTATTCAAAATGTCAGCTTTGATCATTAGATAACTTTTTGTCCTTAAACTTTGTCCCAAGGTAGCTCATTTTTCTATAAGTAGCGAAAGATTCAACCACCTTTTTCATAATCAGTCATGTTGAAGATCTTGAGCTTGGTGTATACCCCCCAAAACCTCGTCGGTCGCACTTGATTAGGGTTCTCCAATAGACTGATTGGTGTCACAATCCAGCCATCAGCCTGCACACATAATCCCAAAAAAACAATTCCAGTTTATGATGAACATAACAAACCAATTTGAAATTATCTCATAACTAACACAATGTTTGATTGAAAAAAGACAATCTAACATTTTTTTCTCTATTAACATGCATAATCACATTAAAGATAGAAAAAAGAAAAACCAGATGCAATTGAATTAGGGCATCAATGGGGAAGCATTTGTTTTACAAATTGAATGATAATAAACCTGGAGAAGGGTCTTGGCGTAATCGGAAACACCATCGGATACCAAAACGACCATATCCTTGGTGGATCTGGTATCACGAATCGATTTCCCAAGAACACGTGCTCCTAAAACGAATTCATCTCCGTATAATAGGGTTACGTATGCTTCCTTTGATGATGATGATTCGGAAGCCCTAGCTGTTTGTAGATTGTGATTCAGAGCTAATAGCAGAATCAAACCAAATGCAAACCACCTCCAACTCAATTTCATATCGTCTCCAGATGTAATCAAACAAACGCAAACGTCAATTAGTGTTAATTACGGGATGATGATGAGATAGGTTTTTAGGGTTATTTGGATGCAGGCAACAAATCATCTTCTTGGTTTTTCATTTCTGGGAATTGAAATTGGAACTCCCTTTCCTTTTCCCTCCTCAAACTACAAAAACGGTAATTGGGCCCACATTCGATATACTTTTTAGTTTTTTTAACAATTCTAGAAAATATTATTTTATAAAAGTCATCTAAAATATAAATTAATTTTTATAAGAAATTTGGGATTATAAAAGAAGGGGTAGAAGGTAATCTAGATTCTTGAGAATCATGTAAAGTAATTTTTTGAATTGATATATCGATTATATGTGAGGTTCAATCTAGGATAATAGTTAAGAATGCTTTCGATTTTAGTTGTAAAATTGAAAGCCAAATAATTGAAATATAATGTGAGTGTTCAATTTTTTTTGTGAGCCCCAAAATTGGTATGTAGTTCATATATGCACATACGTTCCATTCAAAGAATGGATGAGATTGACAAAAAGAGTGGTTTTGGATGTTAGAAACAGGTCACAGACGTTTTATAATCGTTAATGGATAAGATCAAATGTAAGCGGAATATGCATATGCAGGTCCATGTCTTTGGTTATACATGTCCAAAGACAGGACCAAGACTAACCAGAGATAGAACCCACAACCAACTTAGCTTGTCGAGTGTTATGTCTTAGTCGGATTTTCTAAGCCTAGACACCTTTGATCATGTTTTCCACTTCATTCCAAGTCCAAAGTTCTATAAAGGTTCACCACCAATGACGCTGCCCCTTGGAACCCGTCATTTTATTATGGTCGGGTTCAAACTCGCCTTATATACAAGTGTGCACCTCGTACCACCTAACTTGTTGAAACTCATTGCCACTTGTGTTTTCCAACCACACTTATATGCCCGATTATAATAAAATCACCAACAATTTTGACTTCATTTCTTATTTCTATGGCAAATGAATTCGTAGAACCTCTACATTTTTAGCTTAGATTGAATATTTGACTTTCTAAAAGGCTTGACTTTGTTCGTTAGTTTGAAATCTTCCAAAATCTTTGTTTCAAGATTTTTGGGTTCAATACAAATAGCTAATCTTCATCAAAAACAAACTAATGTACCTATTTCTTTGTGCTTTTTGATGGAAGGAAAACTTTAAGAAAGCAAAGTGATGGTGAGCAGATTAATCTGGACTTCTGGCACCATTCTACTACCCCGCCTGCACCTTTACAGCAGATCTTTTTCAAAATCATCGCCTGGGGTGCCCGCCAACATCCGCATACTCAATAACAAAATTACAAGCTTGATTCGAGAAAGCCGATTGGATGAAGCAAGGACGTTGTTTAACAACTCAACACAGAGAAACACCGTGACTTGGAACTCAATGTTGAGTGGGTATGTGAGACGTAGGGAGATATTCAAAGCACGCCAACTGTTCGATGAAATGCCTCAGAGAGATACTGTGTCGTGGAACACGATGATCTCTGGGTATGTTGGTTGTCGCTGTTTAGAGGAAGGGAGGGTCTTGTTTGACGGAATGCCATGTAGAGATATCGTTTCTTGGAACACGATTATTAGTGGGTACGCTAAAAATGGACGGATGGATGAAGCTTTGAGGCTCTTCGATCAGGCCCCCAATAGGAATACCGTTTCTTGGAATGCCATGGTCACGGGGTTTCTACAGAATGGCGATTTGAGGAATGCCGTTGGGTTTTTCAAGAAAATGCCTGAGCGAGATGCGGCTTCGCTTAGCGCACTCGTCTCCGGTCTTATTCAGAACGGCGAATTGGATGAAGCCGGAAAGATTCTGCTTGAGATCTCGTGTGAGAATGATGAGCGGATAGACATGGTTCATGCTTGTAACACTTTGATTGCTGGGTATGGCCGGAAAGGACGGATTGAAGATGCTAGACGTCTGTTTGATCAGATCCCGTATCATCGTAGAAACGTGGTGTCTTGGAATACGATGATTATGTGTTACGTGAAAGCCAACGATGTTCTTTCTGCACGGGTTCTATTCGACCAGATGATTGAGCGAGACACATGTTCATGGAATACGATGATAAACGGTTACATTGAAATATCCGACATGGAAGAAGCTTCAAACTTGATTAAAGAAATGCCGAACCCAGATGTGTATACGTGGAATTCATTGATCTCAGGGTATTCCCAGATGGGTAAAGTGGGAGTTGCTCGTGAATTCTTCGAGCGAGCGCCCCAAAGAAACCGGGTTTCGTGGAACTCCATCATAGCTGCGTACGAGAAAAATAAGGAATATGAAGTAGCGATAGAGCTATTCATCAAGATGCAATCGGAAGGAGAAAAACCCGATCGACACACTTTGTCGTCCCTTATGAGTGTTTGTGCTGAAAATGCTTATATTCAACTGGGTATACAAATACACCAGCAGGTCATAAAGATTGTTTCTCCAGATGTGCCATTAAACAACTCCCTTATCACCATGTATGCAAGATGTGGAGCTATAACGGAGGCTAGAGCGATCTTTGAGGAGATGAAGTTTCGTAAAGACGTAATTTCATGGAACGCCATGATCGGTGGATACGCGTCTCATGGATACGCAACCACGGCCTTAAAACTTTTTGGTTCGATGAAGAAGCAATCGGTCAAGCCAACATACATAACATTTATATCTGTGCTTAATGCATGTGCCAATGCAGGCTTAGCCGAAGAAGCCCGTATGCACTTTAAATCGATGGTCAATGAATTTGGTATTGAACCAAGGGTGGAACATTTTGCGTCCCTTGTGGATACTGTGGGTCGGAATGGAGAACTTGAGGAGGCCATGGATGTGATCAGAGGAATGCCGGTTAAACCTGATAAGGCGGTGTGGGGTGCATTACTTGGTGCTTGTAAGGTGCATAATAATATTAAGTTGGCTCGGGTTGCAGCTGAAGCGTTGATAGGTCTTGAACCGGAAAGCTCTACACCGTATGTGTTGCTACATAATATGTATGCTGATGCTGGACAATGGGATGATGCAACAGAGATCAGGATGTTAATGGAGAAACATAATATTAGAAAGGCAGCAGGGTATAGTTTGGTGGATTCGAGTTCCAGATGATTTCTGATGCTTCTGTTAGTGTGGTTCTAATTATAATCGATTGCAGTGTGGCTTAATGAAACATCTGGAGGAAGTTTCGTATTGATCGTGTGATCTCCAAGGGAAATTCATGACAGATCTTTAAGCCATCGTATGATGAGGAACATTTTCTTGTTCTCTCGATGATAGAAATGGGGTTTGACGGAAAAAGTTTGTAATACTCTCCTCCCGATCAAATTACCCAGATAGAGATATGGCTCATCGATGTTAAAGTAGACCAAAATAGATCAAAATGCAGCAAGTTTGCATTATAGTTCCTATTTAGTTTGATAAACATCTATTTTATCAAATAGATGTAAGGAAGGTTAAAAAATTCTTATCTAATGTATCAAAATTTCTTATTCTCCATTTCGATAGCTAACATACTGATCTTGTAACATTTGATTACATGGATGTCAGCTTCCAATCTACTAGGAACTTATAAAGTGATTCTTCACCGTTCATTTTCAAGAATTTGGATTTTTACATCATCGCCAAGATTCAAAACAAATTCATTTCACAACATTGAGAAGTACAATCTTAAGGTTAAATGAGATGGAATCAAGCATTACCCTCATATATTTATGTATTGTGTCGAAAAGGTACCTAAAAACGAGTCCTAAACTTTGGATCACGCTGTTACTCGAGTACAGTTGAAATAATACATTTACGATTTAAGGCTACTACCAAAATTCGATGGTGTCGGATGCATCGAGATCCCTGATAAAACTTGCTTTTGTACCTCAAACTGGAAATTTTTACTCATCTGTAATACGTTGCCATGAAGTAGAGACTTAAAGAAGTTGCAGCAGTCACGATGATTTCCTGCAAATGCATAGAACACATAAGTCTCATGGAATATACTTATTTGCTAGTTGATTGATTTTGGAACACAAGATTCTGCTACTAGGTCATTGTTGAAGGGTATTTAAGACATTTTATCTAATAGTCAAACACTTTTCTCAATATCATCTGAAACCACATACACAGATGACAGAACAAACTTGTTTATGAAAGGAATTATCGGTCATACCTGATTGTTATATAAGGTGACAGGGACAAAACCACTGAAATATTCGATCAAATTCACCAAGCCGGTATATGCCTGAAATAAAAAAGGATAAATATGTTAGAAGAATCGAATAGGCATCATGAATGATTTCACAATTATATCACGTACCAAAGATGCAACAGCTATGCATCCAAAAACCAGTGAAAGGGAACGTAGCAACCGTTTCCCCATACGCATCATGCGTCCTTCATCCTCGCCTTCTTCCTGCAGCCAAAATCAGCTTGATTATACAGCAAGAAAAAACAAAAGCCTGTAATATTTGAAGCAATAATTGAAGTCAGAAAGTGAGATGGTAGTGCTTAAGGTGAGTTTCAACTTACAGTAAATGTCGTGGATGCAGGTGCTTCAAATGACTTTAACTTTTCAAAGACTCTATATACGAATACGAAGGACAAAAACTGCACAGGTTTCCAATCAGCATTGCGTGCAACTAGAATCCAAGCAATCTGTCGAAGAAAAACAAAAGATCAGCAAATCAAGGAAATAAGACAAAGCAATCTAAAATTGAAATCGGCTGAGTTGTTATGGCACCATGGCAAATGATGGCGGTAGCAAACCGTGAGGTTTTCAATTCAAAATCATTCCGATTATTATATTTTACTCTTGAGCCTAAGACTTTGTTTTTCAGTTTTGAAGTTCAAAGATGGCGCATTTGATATCTAAGTTACATATTAACTCTTTGATCAGAAAAATTAAAGAGACAAATTAAAGTTGATTTGAATATCTTAAAGTTCAATTTAAGATATGAAAACTGGTTAAGTCCTTAAAGCTTGTAGTTAAGCCGGCCAAATAGATGCCACACTTTTTAATGCTATAGATAAGTAAAAGTCTATATGCACAGATACAGTTATACACACACACATACACACATACATACATATCATATCATATAGGGTTTTCTGAAATCTCTTATGCAAATTCACCCCCCCCCCCTCTCTCACGTTTTTACAATTTTCTTTAGTTGATATTTATGTTGGTTCAAGTTATTGGGCTTCAACTTTGTTTTCTTTACCCATACGAATGATGCGATAGCCTACATTGGGACTAAATTCCGTGGCATCACCAAGTCGCACAAGAGCCTATGTTTGAGCTTCCATTTTGGGTGGTTTATAGTTATACTGTTTTATGTTCACTACATATGGCGTTTCTTCTTCTCAATAGCCTTGAACACCTTGTCAAGTGTCTCTATTTAACTTCATCTAGTCCCTCCGTTCACATCCTTTGCTACCACTTGAGTGCATCTTCACATCTCCTTTTCGCTACCTAATTGCAATCTTATCTAAATTTGAAGAATAATATAGGTTGACAGCTTTTCCCCAAAAGACGGTAACATATCAAACAGAGCAAATATATAGTCTTTCAATGTGTAACAGAAAAAAAAAAACACTAATAAAATGGTCTTACATATCAGAACAAATTAAGTACAATAATGAGGCATCATTTAGCATAGCCATTCATCAATCCTACATCTATGTTAAAGATTGCCAACAGAACTCCCACTTTAAAAAAAATACAGAACTATAGATACAAACTTAGATAAGGATTTTCAGTCCTAAGCAAGGATAAGAGCGGGGGCATGTGTCAGAGCATATGCCTTATATCTAGCTACTCTGATAAAAATGAACTTGAATAGAAATTTTCTTCCCAAATGCAATACAACAATGACTTTCTAAAGCTCAAAGAGTGGAGTGTAGTGTCGATATAAAAATAATACACGTTAAGCAATTTCTTCACTTACGAATGCAGCCGATAATGCCATATTAATCCGCATGTCTTTCACATCAGACTTGGAGAACCTGAGAAAATGAGAATGCCCCGATTTAGCAAGCTACATCATTTGGTAAGCCGTAAGGCCCGTAACCCCAACAGTTTTTGAAACAATGTTCAAGACAAACTCCATTGCCATGCCATTTATTAAGGACCAAACATTATTTTTTTCATACTAGAATATAGAATCATATTCACTTAGGTTTTAGCAATCCTAGGTATATTAAGCTTAGAGTTACCTTCCTTCTGTGAGACTGTGACTAGTTTACTTTTGGCTCCAAGACTCTGTGCACATATGTACATAACCACACACACACACACACACACATATGTATATATATGAATAGATTGGCGTATATATACACATACATATTTAATAAACAAGTATATATTGTGTGTGTGTATGCATATGAACGTATATATGTAATTATGTGCTTTGTCTCAAGTCTAGGTTCAAACTTCAAACTAAAATGAAGACTTTGGGGCTTGATGTGCAAGTTCCAGCCAATCAAGCTGGAAAACAAAAAAGGAGCAGCAAGTGGTGTGAGTGGCAGCCAACGGTTAGGGGTGCAACAGCAATGGCTGATGAAATCACAGCAAAGCCTAAGAAGGTACTCTAGAGACTTGCACCGGAAGGTCTGGAACTAATGACAGATGCCACCATGTTTTGTTGTTGCCTTGTTGGACATGGTGTTTTTACAGCTTAGCACCAAACAAAGGGGTGTTATAGTGCCACAGGGAGTGCCGTCCTATGCCCTTATTTTAAGATTTCAACACCTGCCTAATACTGTTGAATCATGTAGAAGTAAACATGTTACAGATAGAAGGGACTTAAAATTCCATACATCCACGATCCACCTATTGACATAGGTCTTGCTGCAAAGGTACTGACTAGGGAAGCACTAATATACAATTATGTCAGATGTTGTAAAATAATAATTGAAGCTAAAAGTTACATAAGGCTAATCAGAGTTCTGAATATACCTTGGGCCCCATGGAATGATTGGTTGCTTATCGGCATATTTAATATCCTTTGAAACCTACATGTATCGTTGAAATACAATAAGTACTTTGGGAGTAAAATTGCCTCGCTTGATCATTGAACTGCATACTCAGTAACGTATAACAGCAAAATGAAAATTACCAGGAAAAATAAATAAATCTAAATCAAGTGTAAGCCAATAGGAGGCTGCATATTCTAGTAAGATATATTAAAGGTTAATGCTACGTTGCTACTTAAGTAGCAGTTCAACCAAACAAACACCAGAACGCAAAAGGTCTCCTGCCATTAGGAACAATGACATTGGGGTAGGCATATTAATCGTTGAGTTACATACATATTTCTAACATCCATTTCATATTTCTTTAACAAAGATTACAAACCAATCCGGTAATGAAATCATTAAATGCATAACCAGTTATATATAGCATCAACAATCAAACTTCAAATCACAAATTGGTTTAGTTATTATTCCCACTATTATAAGAAATAAATAGATAAACTGTAGTAGATCAAACATTGATGAGGGATACTTAAAATCTCCCTGGTTTATCATTATTGAGGGCTACTTAAAATCTCCCTGGTTTATCATTATTGAGGGATACTTCAATGTGTATTGAACTGAAGTAGATCAAACGACGCGATTTTTAGGGCTGAATGGATTATTATTTTACTTGCATGTTGGAAGAACCAAAGTAGCAATGATACAGTAACATCAAGGATTGATGTCGTAGCACAATATATTCTGAAGTTACACTATAGTAAGAAGTACAGGATTAACGTTGCTAAGGTAGGAGTAATGTGAAGGATATATGTGCACGGAGGTAATAAAATCTGGCACCCACCCCCTGCTATCTGTGCTTCTCACACTTAGAAAGAAGTAACAACCATTCAGGGAGCAGTAATAAAGGCAGATACTTGAAGCAATTATATTTCCTATGGCACATCATAAAGTTAAAACCCTCATCCTTCCAGATTATGCAATGCAAGAAAGACCTAATTTCAGGCTTGATATTCAACCCGAACAAACCTACGTATCTGATCATAACAGCAGTGTGTAATTCATGTGCTCTTTGCAACTAAATGAGCTCAAAAGATTCAAGCCGTACCTTAAATGCACCAAACGTCGTCACACACCTTTCTTTCGGTTTGTTAATTGCGCCATCATGAGCTTGTCATACGCCTTCTCCAACTGAAAATAACATGCATAAAGCCAAAGTGTACACTATGAGAACCCCAATTCCATATCGCACAAATTGCATATTCTTGTATCCTAACTACCAGTATTACGAACTCGATTTTAACAACAACAAAAAAAGATATCCACATACAAGAGCAGCCTTCGCCTCATCCCCTCTTCTCTCGGCATCCTTGCGCTTCCTCGTATAAGCCGCCTTCACCATATCAAATCCCTCAATGGGATTCACACCAAGGACCTGTGTAACATATCTTTTTTAATACTTGCACTTGTATTACTGGATAAAACAATATAGCATGCTCCTAAAAGCTAATTAAAAAGGCAAAGTTCATCAGTTCTTAAAACTATGGAAATCTACTACCTCGTATGGATTAAACTCATTGTCTGAGCTAGAACTTCCAGCAGCCGATGAAGCAGCACAAACTACCCTCTGACTGAATCGAATTGTAGGAAATCTGCAATTTCAGGCATCAAAACCAATTTCAATTTGGAATTAACAGACAAAACTAAGCTAGAAGATTAAATTACGCACAAAGTGATTGAAAGTAGACGAAAATCATTGTTTCAAAAAGCATAAAAATTTCAAAAACAGAAACAGGAAACGAAATTTAACCTGACGAATGATGGACGAATACTGGAGGGCGACGTATGAAGGATGCAAGTCTTGTTGGAATACAAACGAGAAGTAGAAAATTGGGATATAGCCAAGGCCATTATTGCTGCTGGATGATGATGATGATGAGGTGTTCTTTGATCCTTTTAGGGTTCCTTTTGGTCTTTTGTTTGCAGGTGCAGTGTGAGTGTGCAGTCCGTAGCCGATAATACAAACGCTAAATTAGGCTGCGTTTGGTACATGGGACGGGATGGGACCTGACACGAACAAAACTCACTGTTCTACGATTGGCGCATCATGGGACATAATAAGAATTCACTGTCTTACGTTGGATAGTGATAAGATGGGACAAAAAAAGAAGTGGCAGGATGAGACAAAAAAGGTTTTCTTTTTTTCATTTAAATAGGTGGAACAAATGGGACACAAATGAGACAGAAACTAAAATATTACTAATTAATATTCGTTTGATATGTAACTTTTAGTGTTTACACCGCTAGTCGCTCCCTCCACCACCATCGGTAGATATTGTCAGCCACCTACACTTCCTCTACCGCTACAACAACCTCTTCAACTACATCTACAACCAACATGGACTACCGACCACCATAGTCCATCATCACCTACGCAACCACCGTCAATTACCAGCCACGACCATCCATCGCCACCTCTGCCACCATTGGCCCACATTCTCTAACTTATTAGTAATCAGTTACCTTATCAGTCATAAGCAAGTTTATCAGCTAGTTAGCCAAACATAGACAAAGTCTCGAAGAGAACTAGAAGAGTGTTCGAGTCTTTTTTTTGTTTAGGGCTTGGGTCTTAATCATTTAAGTCGTTTAAGGTTAAAGGTCAAACCATATGATGTGAGCTCTTAACATGCTATTTCATATTTTTATTTTAGTTTAAAAAAATCGGGTCGCAGGTCAACCCTAAGCCGACCCATTTTTCGGGTCGACCTGGTTTTGACCCATTTCGGGTTCGAGTCGGGTTCAAGTTGTATTTTGGGTTGGATTAGAAATTGCCAGCCTTAGACCCGAATTTATAAGGAATTAAAACTATGATCAATTGACTAAGAACGTGTTTATAGATCTTCTACTATATCTCTAAGTTTTGGTGGCTCGCTGGTTTGTGGTTTGTTTCGCTTAGTGGGTCGTTGAGGTAGAGTGGGTTTGTTCTTTTTTTGGTTAGGTTCGAGTTGTTCGGTTGTTTCGTTGGTTGTGGTTTCGTTGTTGTGTTTTTGTTGTTGTGTGTTGTTCGTGGTTGCGGCTTGCGACCTCGAAAAGCTTGTATTGTGTTTTTTTATTCTAATAAAATTGTTTGCCGTTCAAAAAAAAAAAATCTCTAAAATAAATAGCTTAAGTTGTAATACGTTCAATTGCGCCCTCATTACTTCATTAGTCCATTTCAATAGTCCAAATCAGATTGCATAGCAGGCTATCAGACATATGAATCTAGCCCAAATATTATTGATGACCGAAGTCCAAATAATCCTGTTAAAATTTTGTATTTATAACCTTTTCATTAACTATTACCTAATTAACAAGGTTTGAATTTAAAGAACCTTCAAAAATTAGAAATGGTAACCCTTCGTCAACATCAATCATTTTCTATCCACCTGTTTGTGAATAACAGTTGTAGTTATATTGTTAAAATAATCAATTTCATGATTTATATGGATCGTTATAGTTAATTCTAAGTCATCTATTTTACATATATGAAAAGGTTTTACATTCTTCAATTTTAGGGTTCTCCACTTAATCTTCCATTATATTACAAAATTCAAATATATAACTACAATTTGTTTAGGCTATCAGGTAATTGCTTCATGAATAATTTATTTTACCTGGTGAACATAGCAAGGACCGAAGCTCTCTTTCTAGTTGTACCTTTTTTTACCTTTAAAAAAACATAACAAGGATAAAAAATCTTTCGAGAAAATTAATTGTTAACTAGAACTAGAATTCTATGTTTGAGGTGGGAAATTGGATAGAGATTACCAATCAAAGCTTAGTCCCAAATTAATCTTGAATGTTTAATGTTTTTTGGGATCAAACGATGAGATAAAGAGATGAAATGTGTGTTTTCAAGATATAATCTAATGTTATTCGAGAGAGAGCAAAAGTGATTTTTTACAAGATTGGGTATGCATTAAAGAGATTGACTGATAATTGTTTAAAGTAAGGTGTTCGGTTGCGAAAACCTATGATTTCTAACCCTCAGACTGTTTTCTTCATAAAAAGTTTCATCAAGTTATTTAGCTTTCGTTCTACTTTTTTTTAATTATTAGTTGTTATCATTCCCAACAAATCAACGTTTGGACTGCTCATTTAATAGTGAATATGGGTCATTATGATACTTAGGCCATCCTTTATGGTACCCCTCATACCCCTCATACCCGTTGCCACATCAGCTGCCACATCAGCTTTACCACTACCCTACCAACTCCATACCTTTCATCCACTATCGTACCCCTCATACCCCTCATTAATTAATTGAATAAAAAAAGAAGAGAGAGAGAGAAAGAAGAGAGAGATAGAGAGAGAGGGGGGATAGAGAGAGAGAAAGACGATCGGTGTGGGGGTACCGATGGACCTTCCTACCGGTACCCTACCGGTCACACACTTCGGTGTTCCCGGCGGTACCGGGGTGGTACCGACCCACTGTGCCGATCCATTGCGGATGGCCTTAGTACTAGTTTCTTTGGTTCGAACCCATATTTACCGGTACGTATAACTTGATTCAACTTGTATATCTAAGGCCATATTAGGAGGGTGTAAACCCACCTATCACTTCGAGTTATGAGGAGCTTTTTGACATTTTCTTAATTATAAGTTTATAACTTTAACTAATATTGGTTATTAGCTATAAATAAATACTTTTTGAGAGAAAGAGGATGGTAACTTTAGCAAAAAAAATATAATTAATTATTAACTATAAATATTTTTTATTTTAATTAATAATTATACATTATTTATTAATAACAATTATTAATAGATTTTAATTATTATTTAGTATATTTTGAACAACAATAAAAATTGATCAACCTCAAATTTTTTAATTAATTAATATTTTTTTGAGAATATAATTAATAATCAAGTTACAATATTTATTAAAACTATTCTCAAAAAAATATTAATTAATTAAAAATTTTGAGATTGATCAATTTTTGTTGTTGTTCATAATATATGTAAATAGTTATTTAAAATCATACATTAATGTAGTTTTGTTTAAAATTGTTTTGATAAATTTAAAACTTACTATTTTAGTTAATATTTATATTATTAAAAATTCGTTTTAATTAACATTATAAAATATTTGTAATTGATAAATTTTAAAATATATTTTACATGCTTATAAATTATAAGCTAGTTTTTTTTTAAAATACAACTCATTTATCAACCAATTTTAAATGAACTACAAATATCTTAATAAGATTCTTTTAATATATTTTTATGGAAAATTTTCAATATTTCTCTTGATCAATTTTTTTTTTTTTTTTTTAGACATAGCATGTGATAATTCATTGTCAACTACATATTATTGTTTCATGATTTTTTTAAATCTACATTCTGAATCGTATCAAGTATCAACTTAATACAATATGAACAATACATGAATCACATGTGATTAAGAATTTAAAAAGTCACAATCATATGTAAGATATCATTTATGATTAACAATATAAAAACAACAATAATCATCTTTGCTATATTAAATACAACATGTGATTAACAACATGACAATCTACAATTTGTATTATACTAAAATACCACACATGATTAATAACATGATAATCCACAATCATATGTATTATACTAAAATATCTTATGTGATTAATCACATAAAAGCTACAACTACATTTATTATGTTAAAATATCATTGTTGATTAACTACAATATAAAAACAGAAAAAGTAATTTTAAGACATCTAAACTTAATTTCGAAAAATAGAGAGGAGAACCCAAATATGTCATACCATTGAATTATAAAGTTCATACATTGCCTAAAATTTTATAAAGGAATCCAGGAACAATACTCAACGTGTCAATTCCTTTTTAGAATGAGTATTCATTATGAATGTTGTGATATATTTATATGATGAATATCAATCCATATTTTCGATGAATATGCTATGTGTGATGTTATGGGCTTATGGCGGTTCCTCGGTTTCTAAAATGAAGAAATTTTTAGACTTGTTAATAAAATCCAACTAACTATGATTGTAAAAGTAATTGGTCTATAAATCAAGGACGATAATTTACAAAGGTAATATAGTGAAAATGAAAACAATATTATGAAAGTACGTACACAAGCCTTTGCAGTATTTTTATTTGTTCTCCAACCAACTTTGAGCAAGAATGTATAAATTAAAAAACCAAGAATTAACGAACTCAGATTATCACCTTTGGTTCGCGTGGCCTAATTATGATTTCGTTCAACAATTATCTGGGTCAAAATTAAGTGTTTTCATTGATGTTTCTATGTATTGAATAAAAGACAAGTATTTCTATTTTTAACAAAAACGATGCTCTTAAAACTAAATTAAAAAGTTCTATAAATAAAAAACTGATTTCTATTTTGGCTTTGTTTGGCAAGCATAAGCTAGCTTATAAGCTAGCTGATTAGCTAGCTTATAAGCTAGTCCATCCAAACATGTATCAGGAAGCTAGCTTATAAGCTAGCTTATAAGCTAGCTTTTTGAAACGCTACTTTAAGTAGCTTATGAGGAGCTTATTGTAGCTTTTTCCAATTATACCTTTATTAATATTAATTATTAAATTCAAATATACCCTTTTTGGTCATTTTACATACTCATAAGCTAGTTTTTGCCAAACATAATTTGTTCAACCGCTAGCTTATAATCAGCTACTAGCAAGCTTATCAATCAACAGCTAGCTTATCAGCTACCAGCTAGCTTATAAGCTACGCTTACCAAACATAGCCTTTGTTTCATCTATAAGGCTATCAGTAGCCAACCCTCTAAACCCTCTCAACCCCACTGTCACATCAGCTTTTTCCCAACCCCACAATTAACCCTCTCGATTCTTGAACACTCTCTTATTAGTACTCAACCCTCTCACGCACATACACACACAACACACACAAGCAAAGTGGTTTGGCCAAGCCGCTACTCTCCCCCCAACCCCCCCCCCCCCCCCCCCCCACGTACCCCATCCCGGCTAACCCTCTGAAGCCAGCGGCTTCCTACCCGTTGCCGCTACGTACGGCCTAACAAATTATTGACTAATATCCATATTTAAAACTCAGAATGTACTTTTTAAATTTTAACCATTGAAATTTATACCTTTGTATGAAAAGCAAAAGCAAAAGGATGATATAGGATGACCAAAGCAAAAGTGCATCACATTCACATCCATCCTACCAGATGAAGTTGGACGATTCAGCTTTACGTGGGAACACCCACTCATATCATCATCAATCCAATCTACTTTTTTTATTATATTATATGATTCATGCCAAATTAAAATATAACATCAAGATTGGCATTTAGATTAAGTTATTTATCAGAAAGTATATATGAATACGATTAATAGACTTTTAAAATTATTTATTAATAAACATTTTAGATATTTAATCATTGGTCAATCAAAATATATGTCAACTTAAATATTATGCTCTATTTTTTTTTTTAGAAAATGAAAGAACCATTGTTTTAAAATACATATTAGAATATCATAAGGTTTCTTTTTTCTTTTCCTGAATAAAAGTATCATAGGGTGTTTGATTATTACATGACTTGTTTTATTGGGAAGAACCACTTATCAGAATCGTTGTTTTCTATATTATATTTAGAGAAAGTGTTACGTACACGAATAAAACTAGAATGTAATTGTCCAAATCGTGGATCGAAAAGATAGATGATGATCCATTATATTAGAATGTAATTGTCCAAATTATTTGTATCCCTCAATTAAAATAGATTAATGATTAAGGTGTTCTTAAGTTCTTTTTTTAAAGAGAAAAAAAGGGAAATGGAAGAAAAGTAGGAGGGGAAAAATTGCCTAACATGGATATCCATCAATTACATTTCATTGCAAAATAAATAAAGGTATATTCTAAAATAGTAGTTTTCCTTTTCTTTCTCTCATACAAAGTCATACTCAATAAGATGAAAATTTATTTATTTTCCATGCCCTTTCTTTTCTTTTCCTTCAATCTCTTTAACACAAATAAAATTATTTCTTTTTTCTTCTTTTTACTTCCCTTTCTTTTATTTCCTTACAAAACTCGATAACACAACGTAAAGAGTTGTTTGTTTACTTCTGAATAGTTCAATTGAGAAGAAATATCTAAATTGCTAAGAGATGAATCATGTTTGACAGAAAAATAAGTTTGACTTTTAATGATTCCAAAATCCTCGAAAGGATTTTGTATCTTAAGCCTACCTTAGCCATTCGGTGCCCTAATTTAATTATGAATAATTACCAAACTACCATATTTCATTATGCACTATATCATAAGAGCCTCTTAATCATTCTGATTTCTAACCACTTAATCATTATGCGCCAAACCATTTAAAAACTGCCAAACAAACCCTAAGATTAGCGATAGACCTGGATACATAAATAAATATACTATGTACCAACCAACTATCCTTGTTAGTTGATATCAAACTTAAAAGGTGTTAGCCTTTTCCGATTGGTAGATATTGATACTAGTTTTGTTTCAACTTCATGTTAAATGAGTATAAATTTGTTGTTTTGTTCATATTTTGAGTTTCTAGATAACACTTATGATATTGTGGAACTTGCAAACACTGAAATGTCCTAACAAAGTATTTATTAAACTTACAAAGTTCAATATCCAATACATAAAAAACAAAAACCACTAAATAATTAAAGAAAATCAGTATTATGGTGCTACCGTCGTACGCAACTTCCAATACTGCATACTAACTAAATTTCTATAGTTGGTACGGTATCACCAACCGACCTTAGTCGGTAGCAATTCAATTGGTACAAATGCTTGAAAATTAAAAATTAATATTATTTTAATATTCTAACTAAAATAAGTTGGAAGGGCATAATAATACGTTTTCCCTCCATTTTAAAATAGAAACCGAATAAAATCCCGGTTAATTAGGTAACCTGATTCTCATGATTCGATTTAATTATAATATTATATTCTGATTAAAAACCATGATTCGGGTTCGTCAACTATGATTGTTTTTCACCAACCATAATTCATTTTTTTGGCGTCTAATATGTGATATAACTTGTTTCCTTGTTTAATTGACATGAAATAACAATGAATCTCACCTACAGAACTCGTATATACGAAGATCATGGTTTATAGACACAAATTCGGAAACAAATAGAATTATTTGCTAAAACTAATTTCATTGCATGTGTAATATGTGACGAAACTAGGTTATATTTCATCACCTAACAAAACATCGGTAAAAAAGATCAATATGGTTGACGACGTACATGAAACAAAAAAAAGGAAAACATTACCATCGTTCACATCTATGGCGGCATAATGCCATGACCAAAAGTTTCATCATTTGGAAGATGGATTTTCCATTCACTCAATAGCCGAACAACATGACTGAAAAGTTTCGTCATCAAAAAGCGGAATGTCATGAATGCCATGAAAACTTTTCTTTATTCAATAATGTAACTCCTTCAACATGAGAACTTTCTATTAATCGAATGAAAAAGAAGAACCCAAATTTTGAATGAAACAAACGAGTATCATTAAAAAGTTAACTTTACTAAAAACTCATTATTATCGGATAATACTAAATAATTAAGAAAATATAAATACAATAATAATTGATTAAAGATTTTGCCGTTCAAAACAAAAAATTGATTAAAGATTGATAGCTATTAAACAATAATCTACCAAAAATGTCCATTTAAGTAGAAAAATACCAAATTGCCCTTACATTTATAACAAGACAAAAGAAACTTATCTTTCATTTGTTGGATTTTGTGAGTAGAATTCGAACTATAAAGAGGTTTGCAAATGAACCATCCTATTCATAAATAACACCTCGGTACAACATTATGCAAGATTTATACAATTTATGCTTCATGAAATCAAAATTATCTTTATATCTTTTATGTACATTAATTATTGCGATAACTTAGTGTTCCCATTTGCATGCATCTGGTGTTAATTAAGTAACCAATTGCAGGGGACAAAATACGATAGAGAATTTTTATGTTAAATAAAATTTTCATTTCTAATATTGAACTCAAAATGTTTCCATGTCCAATAACATCAAAATTAATTAAAGATATATACCATGTGGCCAACCCTCTTCAAGTTATTAATTTTTCCTGCATAATTTGTAACTACAACAATATTTGGAGACCAATTCACCAAATAGATCTTTTATTAAATAAACGACAATATAAAAAAAACAATTTCTGATTTTCACATGTGTATCTTTCGAATTAATAATTTTGAAAACAATAACCATTTATTATACTATATAACAATTTGCAGGAATTATAAACAGTAAACTCCACATATTTTGTACAACCTTGGTCCTTGAAGTTTGAAATTTATAATGCTTTTTATCCTTAATATTTAACAACTATTTTTTTCATCCCTTTAGTTTTTATTTTCATTTCATTTTCATCCCTCAATCTAACTTTATTAAATTAAGTGGTTAGCTCATCTAAAAAATGTTTAATTAAATTACATATTTGGTTATTATAACAGACTATCTTTATACTTTTTATTCTCAAAATACATAATTCACATTTTGTTGCTTTTTTAGTTTGTCTATTTATTTTATTAGGTAATTATAAACTTATAACTTTAATTAAAAAAAAATACCTTCATTAAACTATTGATAAGTAGATAATATTTTTTCCAAAGTTTTAGGTTAAAATCTCTTAAAGTTAGTATTTTTTTTGTTTATTGATTTATTATATTTTTGTGGTTATTTTATTAAACCTTTCGTATGACAATATTTTTTTTTCAAACGACGAATTTATTAAGCAAAACTCCCGGGACTAGCAAGACGCTAGCCAGGGAAGAGAAAGATTACAACAAAGTTGGATTACAGGACCAGTCCAACCATGAAGTATTTTTACCATGACTACTCCTGTTTCGGTGCCAAGAAAAAACAAGTGACTGTGTATATCGTTCGCCGCTCGAAAAACGGTGAACTTATAATAAATCCATACGATGTATGACAACATATATACAAACTTTATATTTTATATAAATCCATGTTATTACTTATAATAAAATCCATCACAGTTTATAACCCGGTGCGAAGCCCGGGCTCTTAATAACTAGTTTATACATATGACATGGGTTTATTGTAAGCCATTAATGAAAATTTTAAAGAGCCTAGATAAATTTTGTGTATTTTGTTGTTAATAGTGTGGTTTATAAATGAAAACCAAAGGTACATATAGATACATAGTTTTTTTTTATCACTCACTACACATGCTAGTTTCTTTATGGTTTTATCGCTATTTAACCCAAAATCTCATTCATTTTCTTTACAAAAAATTGAACATATGTGATGGTTGTTCATTTCAATACGAAAGATTTATTTTGGTTTGAAAACGTAAGGTATTTTAGATGTTTTCTCAATGATCGAGGACCATTACCGGAACATGGTGTCATAATTATCAATGGATTAAAAATAGGATGATAACATTGGGAGACAATTATATAGCTTCCAATAAAGGATATTATGTTATTGGTTTATACAAACACAATAAAAAATAACGACATGTGACTAAAATTGATATTTCTTTATTATAAATTAGTCAAATAATACAATAATATTTTTGACTTCTAAATATAACCTATAAGCATGTCGTCATAGGCATGAATTAATCATAACACCAGAAGAAAAATCACTTTGAAAAATATAACATTGATTTGAAATTAAAATATTTTGATTTGAACTATATTTTTTATAAGGCATGACATGTAGTTGAAAACGATTAAATTTGACCTTTATTCAATTAATTTATACTCGTTTGGTCACATGTACCTTTTATGGATAGTATTGTATTTTAGTTTTTAATTTCCTTAACATAGATGGAAATGTAATCATTTTAAAAACACGCTATCGTGACACACAAAATATGAAAAGATGATTCGAAAGAAAATGAAAGTTATTTTAGTTGTTAGTGAAAAGAATAAGTAAAATTTGAGGTGTACAAAAATGAAAAATGTTGCCTTTATTTAAGACGAACAAAAATAGTAACTATGTTGTTTGAGATGAAAGGCCTATTTTTTTAAATATTCTACATTTTGTCTCTACAACCTCAATTAACCAATTCAAAAACATATATCTTCATAGTATTAGTGAGAGGTTCAACCGTATAAGGTTTAACTTTATGTAATTTATCTAAAAACATAATTTACATTCCTCATGATGAGCATGAAAATGGGTATGAACGTTGTCTTTTAATCTGTTTGTCGGTTTTATAATATCGTTTTTGGGTTTTAAGAAAGCGAAAAAGTTTTTATATATGAGTCAAATATAAAATAAAAACCTCATAAAATTAAATTGAAAAAGATATATAGATAGTAGTATCAAATTCAAAATTTAAAAGTTTTTAGTTTTTAGTTTAATTTGTTTGACTTAAATTCTTTATGTTTAATTTATGTTTAACAACAAAGGGATTTATATAAGTATAATCATATTTTTATATAAGGATAATAATTAAGTATTTTTTTTATAATTCAATCATATCTAAATTATATTTAGATCGGTATTTCAAATAAGTTGTTTATTTTATTTTTGATTATATTTATCAGCAAGTTATATGAATTCGAAGATACAACTTTAAAAGTTATACCAATGAATGTTTAGCCCAGTGGTGGTAGGTAACATTCTTGCGCTTGCCTTGAAAGATAGGTTGGCACGGGTTCAAGCCCCGCTTGTTGCAAAAAAGGCCAAAGGCCTTATAGACCTCTTATGCGGTATCCAGCTCTTGACCGGCCTTCGGGTCGGTTCAGGGGCGAGTCCATGGGTTGGCCTTCGGGTCGGCTCATGGACGTGGTGGTAGGTAACATTCTTGCGCTTGCCTTGAAAGATAGGTTGGTGCGGGTTCAAGCCCCGCTTGTTGTAAAAAAAGGCCAAAGGCCTTATAGACCTCTTATGCGGTATCCAGCTCTTGACCGGCCTTCGGGTCGGTTCAGGGGCGAGTCCATGGGTTGGCCTTCGGGTCGGCTCATGGACGCGGGGGATTAGTCGGTGCCCGTATGGATCCGAATACCCCCGGAACGTGTGTGTGAGTTAAATTGCCGTTAAAAAAAATCCAAAATGTTTTCTTTAATAAGTATTAAAATAAAGAAAAAAGTTTATTTTAAATAATTAAATGCCTGAACTATATCTAAATGAAAATTCATTAACTTTTTTATTTTGAATGTGTCTTGTATATTTTTTTTGAGTGAAAAACATTACACTTTTTTATTTTGAATAATTAAATTAAGTTCCTAAATATCTTTTTGAATAAATAAACTATCAAACTTTTAAAATTTAATTACACATGTTCCTTTAACACAGATAAATAATTTTTGTAAACCACTAGGAATGTTTTGAAAAAAGAAACTAAATTAGTTGGATTAAAATATGATATGCAAGTAACAAAATTTTAAAGTTTTGATGTTTTATTTTATTGAAAAAATATGTTCAAGAATTTAATCATTTAAAATAATAAAGCTTATTAGTTTTTTTCAATAGAAAAAATAATCCAGTAATCTAATCGTTTAAAATGCCAAAAACTTTATGATTTGCTCATTAAAAAAATTAGGGTGTGTTTGATAAATTAGCTAATGGCCGATAAGCTAGCTCTTGATTAATACGTTAGCTAGTAGTTGATAAATTAACTGGTGAAATAATTATGTTTGATAAACTAGTTTATGAGTATATAAAATGACCAAAAAAGATATCTTGAGGTATAATAATTAATATTAATAAAAGTATAATTAGAAAAAACTACAAAAAGCTCCTGAAATATTACTCAAACTAACGTTTCAATATGGTCTAGTCAAACATGTACAAGCTAATTTATCAGTTAGTTTTTTTTAACGGCCGATAACACACGTTCCGGGGATATTCGGATCCAAAATGGACACTGACTAATCCCCCGTCTATGAACCACCCTATGGACTGACCCATGAACTTGCCCCTGAACTGGCCCAGGAGCTTGGTATCGCATAAGTCGTCCTCCATGAGATTCGAACCTTGACCAACCAAGAATATCATCCAGAAAAAGACACAATAATATTACCTCGGTCCACTAGGCTACACCTAACTTATTTTTGCAATAGCCTTTAATCATTGGAAATGAGATATTTCCTAACTTTTCTAAAATAAAAAAGCAAGAAAAACCAAATTGTAAAACTCAAAGGCTGAGTGAAAAATAAAATAAAAAAGTAAGAGGAATTTTATGAGCCGCCCAATCTCCTTCTCTAATCAAAACGTTGCTTTCAAAGTTGCGTGATGCAAGTTTGCAATTGCATGCATGTGTATCTATATCTATATCTATCTCTATATATACACACATGATGTGGCCGTCTATTATCATGCCATCTTTATTACCACTTTTCCTTTTTCTTTTTTTCTGGCTGATTCAATCAGCAATCCAACTGAGATAGTACCACAATCTCTTGGATTCTTTCGATTCTGGTGATGTAAATTTTCCTCTTTTTCTTTTTGAGAATCTTTTGGTGCACATTATTTTGCTCTTTTTTCTTCAATCGTTTTCATTTTGCAGATTCTATTTCTACGTCTGTTGGATTCATTTCGCCCAAATTATTCCCAAATTGAAGGATTCCAATCAAGGTATGTCGTATGCTTCAAAATTAAACCTCATTTGATAAAAAAATGTTACTTTTTGAATTTAGAATTTGAAGAAAGAAGAATCTGGAAGTCATTTTTTTAGTGTTTAATTTTTCACTACTAATAGTCCTGGTAATTAGGATCAGTCATCCATAAAATTAGGGTTAAAAACTTAAAATATATGGCTTATTATTAATTCTGTTAATTTTATTATTTTGTTATTATGATTTAATGTTTTTCAGGCAGCCATGGTGACCAGAACGATAGATCTCCGGTCGGACACGGTGACGAAACCGACCGAAACAATGAGACTGGCTATGGCGAAGGCTGAAGTGGACGATGATGTTTTGATTTACGACCCGACTGCTCGACAGCTAGAGACAGAGATGGCCCGAATTACGGGCAAAGAGGCCGGGCTTTTTGTTCCTTCAGGGACCATGGGTAATCTTATCAGTGTTCTAGTTCACTGTGAGATTAGAGGAAGTGAAGTGATTCTTGGTGATAATTCTCACATTCATATATATGAAAATGGTGGCATTTCCACCATTGGTGGTGTTCATCCGAGGCCGGTAAAGAATAATGAAGATGGGACTATGGATATTGGTTTAATCAAGTCTGCGATTCGAAACCCTGATTTCGAGATTTGTTACCCGAAAACTAGGCTTATTTGCCTTGAGAATTCACATGCTAAGTATGTATAAATTTTGTTTTTTATAATGTATCCGAGGTGTTTGATGAAATGTCTAACAGAGATTGCTTAATGATTCAGCTCGGGTGGGAGATGTCTTTCTGTAGAGTACACGGACCAGGTTGGGGAGCTTGCAAAAAAGCATGGCTTAAAGCTTCACATTGATGGTGCTCGTATCTTTAATGCATCTGTTGTGAGTTAAAAGAAACCTTTTGAAGGCATATTTATCAAATTTAGGGAGAACCCATGTGGTTCACAAGGCATATTTTTCAAATTTAAATTTTATTATGACTATTGCATATTAAAGATTGGAATTTCTTGATCAACTGTTTTGAAGCTTGAAACCCATTTACCATCTATTGATTTTGTGAAATGTTGTTTTCAGGCTCTTGGTGTTCCTGTTCATAGGCTTGTACAGGCTGCTGATTCGGTTTCGGTATGGTTGTTTTACTTTCAAAATCCTTTTTCTTACCACCATTATAAAAGTGAAACAAGAATTGATGGTGTATAACATATGGAAATCATAAGCATTTATTTAGTGGAACTGATGGTTGATCATCTTCAGGTATGTTTGTCAAAAGGGCTTGGTGCACCAGTTGGAAGTGTTATTGTTGGGTCCAAAAGCTTCATTGACAGGGTATCTTGTAGTCTTGAAACAAGCAACAGTTTTGCATTT
This sequence comes from Centaurea solstitialis, assembly GCA_030169165.1. Taxonomy (NCBI): domain Eukaryota; kingdom Viridiplantae; phylum Streptophyta; class Magnoliopsida; order Asterales; family Asteraceae; genus Centaurea; species Centaurea solstitialis. The sequence goes on from CM058046.1 coordinate 9,496,621, forward strand.
TATTTTGGACTTATAGTTGATAGTTCCGTTTCGAGTTATAAACTCCACACTTTTAATTACTTAGGCAAGGATTCTGCGGAAAACTTTAGGGGGTGGAATGAGACAGGTCGGCATCCTATGTGCCGCTGCTCTTGTTGCGTTACAAGAAAACGTTGGAAAGCTCGCGACTGATCACAAGAATGCCAAGACTTTAGCTGGTAATACTCTACTTTTTAAAGGATTTACAAAAAAGATTTACAGAAATGCCTTTATATCTTGATCTTTAAGGTCAAGCAAACTGCTTTAGATGTAAGAATTTACATGGGTTTTTGTTAAATTCTACCACCCACCAATCTTCTAATTTGTATCCTCTGTTTTGGTCTGAAATATGTAAAGAGTTTATATAGATTTCAAAACAAAATTAGACCAGTTGACTTCAAAAAAAGTCAAAACTGTATTTGGAAAGGCAGAATTACTTTTCATGATATCAAGTAAATTGGTAGCTATTGTTTATATCTTGGATCCACAAGATTTGATACTTGACTTATGGATATTGTTTTTCCAGAGGGGCTAAATAAAATAAAGGGGCTTCGAGCGGATGTAGCTTCTGTGGAAACGAATATCGTAAGCATTCCAATTGCTGATATGATTATAAGAATCCTAGTTTTTAAGCTGCCCAAGATCACACCTAACATTCGGCTTTCAACAGGTCTACTTTGACATATTAGAGGGTGCGAATATTACAGCATTGAAGTTGGGCCAAATTATGGAGGAGCACGGTATACTTTTGATGCCCGATAGCTCATCCAGGTATGCAATTGTTCAAAAAGTAGTATACTTGCATTACTTTAGGGGCCATTTACCGGCACAAATTGCGTAAACGCGAACTGGGTAAGCAAGGCTCTGGTAAGAGGTATGGGTAAACAACATTATTCTTACTGGGTCAGCATCACTTACCCGGTAAGAATGGTAAGTGTTTACAAACCAGACCCTAAGTATAAAACTAATTTATAGAAAGGGATATGATGTTGGCACAAAATGGTGCAGGGTTAGAATCGTCATCCATCACCAAGTATCCGCAAGCGATGTGCAGTACACCTTGTCTTGCATAAAGGTACCACCCATCATTGTGTAACCTATCATTTTTCGTTATCTACATCACACTCACTGGTTGCTGTTTGCTTTCAGCTAGCAATAACCGGGTCGCAGATTTAAATGGTAGCAGCTGAAGAACATATTTGATTTCAATTTCGGTGTTCATTTCCATTTCCATTTCCATTTCCAGTTGTGTGAATGTGTTTGAATTTATTGACAATTATCTTTGTAACTACGTGTATTATTTTGGGCCCGGGCTTTCGGGCTTGGTCTTATTCCTGCATCTCTAAGACTCTAACCATAATAACCATAAATAACAAGCCTGGAAACAAAACAAGAAACAAAAAGCAAAGGTGGTATGTGACAGAAACAAGCAGAGATAGCATAACAAAACAATGGATAAGAAAGTAAAAAGAATGGAGAGAAGCACCAAATAGAACCCCAAAATTTTGAATCAGATTGTACATATCATATACATCTATAACCATGTATCCTAGATATTCAAGTACTTTTGACCATTATATATCTACATGTACACAGAAGTACTGCCTACCATTATACAAGAATCTAAAACTACAGCCTAACACACTAAAACCAAAGTAACCCTCACCAGAAACATGGATTAAATTCCGAATCATCTGTCACCCTTCAAAACATGTTCAATCATGTAAGTAGACAAAGCATCCAATTGCTCACTCGACAACAACTCAATCAACAAGCCTGCAGTATACACATCTACAGAGAATCCACTTTTCTTCATACCTTCAAGAAACTGAATTGCCTTTAATGTTTCATCGTTAACAAGAAATCCCCTCAAAATCGTGTTATAAGTCCACGCATCAGGTAAGCAACCACTGTTCTTCATCCTTAGAAACAACTCATTGGCTTCATCTAGTTTCCCCTGCTTACAAAATCCGTCGATCATGATAGTGTACGTAATGACATTAGGTTCAATCCCATTTTCACACATACCCTCAAATAGCATCAAGGCCTCATCTACCCTTTTAGCCTTACAATACCCATCGATCAATACGCTATAACTAACGACAGATGGAGCACAATCATTATCAATCATGACATCAAGCAACTTTCTTGCATCATCTACTCTTCCAATCAAACAGTAACCATCCATCAGTGAGTTATAAGTGATGGTATTCGGCATTTGATCAATCTTTATCATCAATGCAACAAGACTGTTCGCTTCTGTTACCCTTCCTTCTTTACACAATCCATCTATCAAAACACTAAAAGTGTGTACATTTAACGAGATTCTTTGAGCCAACATATCCTCGATCAAAATCTTGACTTCTTCCCATAACTTGGAACAACATAATGCTTTAATCAAGCAAGTATAAGTTACGATATCAGGGACAATGCCTTTTCCATTCATTTCATAAAAGAGATCAAAAGCCTCGTTAAGCCGTCTATTCTTGCATAGGCTGTCTATAACTGTGCTGTACACCATGGTGTCGGGTTGGCACGATCTTGATTCAGCCATCTTCCTAAGCAAAACCATGGCAGCTGATGCATCCCCCGATTTGCACAGCCCATTTATAAGTGTTCCGTAAGTGACCACATTCGGTTGAAACCCGATTTCCACAAACTGGTCAAACAGTTTGACTGCTTGAGGGATTTGACCTTGCCTACAAAGCCCTCTAATCAAAGTAGTAAACATAGTGCAATCTGGTTCATAACCAAGCTTCAAGGCCATACCAAATACAGAAAACCCAAAATCAACTCTATTCAAGTGGCATAAACAGTTAATTGCAATAGTGAATGTATAAATTGTGGGTTTGATTAAAGGGTCAAGACCTAATAAGTCAAACCGCTGAATGAGAGAAATAGCTGTTGAATAATGCTTCATTTTGACAATAGGAGTTAATAATCGACAGAAGTCTTGAATTGAAGGAAGAGGTCGGTCGTAAAACATCTGATTAAACAGGCTTAATGAATCAGCTAAGGTTAGGTCATTGGAAAGGGAATTAGACTTACTTGCAAATCCATAAGAATTGTATCTTTTCTTATTTGAATGAATATATGAAGAAAAATTACACAAATTTGAGCAAAATATCCGAACAGAGAAATGAATTGAAATGAAAGTTTTATGAATTGTCGTCATCGTCATCGTCATCGTCTTCATGTTCTTGAGATTTTGGGGGTTTAAGGGTTCAATGGGAAATACATTTATGACACTTTGTCATGGTGTCATGGACTGCCACATCTGCATTTCACTCCCCATACAACTCTACAATTTAACACCCACAATCCATTACACTCTAACAAATTTAATGAATTTCCACATCATCATATTTACCAAAATATTTAATACTCTACTAAAAACAATAAATAATACACTAAAATAAATTTTAAATGCATTTAATGAAAACTACGAGACTAAAATACATTGATTAAAAACTAAAATACTCTACCATTTAATTATTTTGTTTTTTTATAAATTAAAAAATGAAAAATAAAATAAAAATTGAAGTACTTATTAATAAATACAATATTGTAATATTATAATATATATACATATCATAATTAATAAACTAAGAATTTTTTTTATAAAAAAAAAAAGTTAGGAGGCTCACCATATCCTCCATGAAAAGTGTAATGGGAATGACACTCCAAAGTCCAAACCATTACACTCCCATGACACTCCTCTACAATGCATGACACTCCATTAAAATCCCATTACACTCTCATTAAACTCTCATTGAAGATGCCCTTATGGGAAGTTACAGATGGTCCTCGGTTATCAATTTTGTAGTAATTTCAGTCCTCAAACTTTTTAATTTATGGTCATTTTATGATATAATGAAGCATTTACGCAAATTTAGTCCAACTTCTCACCAAGACAATATACGAATGGTAGAGGTTCTTTTTTTCTTTTTTTAGGAAATCCGGCAATATTATAAAAACAAAGAAAAAACAAAGTTACAAGACCAAGCTACCAAGGACAAGCCCCAAGGTTAGCCACCAAACCAAAAACGGAAACAACCAACCAAACAAGAAACCAACAAAAACAACCAAGCACTGCCACAACAAAACCCAAACCACAAACACAACTAAAAAGACCACCATCATCAAGTAGACACATGAATGTAATCAAACGAAGTCCAAGCCATACGCATAAGCACCACTTCCCGAATCTCCTTAATCACATGTATTGCCATCTTAGGCGTGTGGCCAAAAACTCTACGGTTACTTTCTCTCCACAAACAGTAAACAGTCTTGGAGAGCAAGTCGTTGTTCTAGCTTCTTCGGGCCCCTTCCAAGCGTGAGATCATCTCGGATATCCCTCCAAATTTCAGCGAAACCGAAAAGCCTGGTATCTTTTTTGATGGTTCGCCATACCTCCAAAGAGAACGAGCACAAGAAGAAAAGATGATCATAGCTATCCATGCAAGTACTACAAAGTGGGCATTTAAGATCCGGCGGCTCATGTTTCCAGGTTAGCCGATCTTGAGTAGGAAGTCGGCCATGGCACGCAACCCACATACAAAAGGCATGCTTTGGTATGCAATTTTTAAACCAAACAACCGTCGCCCATCCAATAGTTGCAAAAGAACCACTAAAATCCTCATAAGCATCTTTGACCGTGAACGGTCCTAAAGAACCATCAAGGCGTTTCCATTGGACCATATCTTGAGAGCTAAAGTTAATGCAAGGTTTACCATTTTATCATTTTAAAGAGGAAATGTTTGTGGATAAGTTTAACGGAGTTAGGCAGTTTGAGAAACTCCAATCGTACTCTATAATAACGATTTTGTCAGTCTATCAACTCCAACCGACCGACAAAGAGAATTTGATTTTGCCGGGGATGGGAGAGAAACAAAAAATATGCCATTTTTCTGTTCAAATGGCATAAATGCCATGTGCTAGGAGTTGAAGTGAGTTTTGATGTCTACGGCCTCATCAATTTGCCATTTTTTGCCGTTAGGGTCGGAGTTGGTCTTAGGCTCCTTGTCATAGTTCGCCAATTTAGACCTATTTAGGATCAATAGATCTTTCACTAGCTATATGTTATAATCTCATAGGATTAATTAAGGTGTATGTAGACTGGTTTAACATCTACGCATTACCAAAAATAAATATATAAAAAACACTCATAGATTTTGTTTAACTCAAATCAAGGTTTTATTGAACTTTCTAAAATCTCGTATTAACCTTCAAGAATGCAAATTAGATGTGATTCATTGAGTTGTGTGGTTAATGAAATGAATATTCATCCTAAAGTAAACATGTGCAGGAAATCATTTGATCTATTTGACAAAAAACCAACCAATTATAATGGAATATGAATATCCAATTGTACTTGGAAGATTAGATCCAAAGTATATGTATCTAAATTGGATTAGTTGAATCTTGATAGACAATACGAAATCCAATAAAACTTTATCCAGTCCAATAACCATCCACTAAACAAAATCTTTTGATATTTGTTTTACTAGTATTTATAAGAAAACTATATACATAAATTTATTAATACAGTAGACTAAATCCACAGAATAAAGAATAAGAATTCGATCGGATAGTTCATCCAATGTTAGGTGAATTAGTTGAGTCAACAAAAATTCAACAGCAAAGATCCCCCCAACAAGAATAGTCACTAACGTTTAGTTCGCAAGAAAGTTTTCAAAAAAAAAAAAAAAAAAAAAAAAAACTAAAGTGTAAAGAGATGGTGACTCATAGGCCATAGCTGCTAATTGAGACCTTGAATGTGTTTAAACTTGTAAATAAAATGCAAATGGACAAAATAAAAGTGATCTCATTTTAAGCCTAAAATCACAAACCATAAAACCAAAAGCAAGTAGTGGCAAAAATATTGGTATTACAAGGTGAAACTACAAATTACATGCCACTTGCAACTTTCAATAGTAAAGGAAGAAAAAACTATCACAATAACTTTACTTTTTCTTTTTCCAGTTACCTGGAGGAGGCATCCTTCATCAGTTCCATCAGCTCATCCACAAAATTGCTTGTAGGAACCACTTTTTCTACATTTGTGGCCTTATTTTGCAACTTCACAGTTTTATCTTTAATTTCACGCTCACCGACAATCACCATCCAAGGGATCCCAAATTCTTTGGCACGGTCAAAGTGCTTGGTCAGCCGTTTATTGGCCAGGAACTCCGCTTTCAGTTTTGCATCCCAACACATGCTTACAAGTTTAGCCGCTAAACCAATGTCGTCCCCCAGTACGCTCACTAGAACTTGTGTTTCACTGGCTCGGAGTGCCTACAAAACCACAAGTGGGTAAGCCAAGCTAAACAAAACGGACCCACCGAATCCCACTTGGAAGTAGAGTGCTGAATGTGTTCATTACAAATGACATGAAATAAAATGCAGATTAACAATGACCCATCTTTTTACCTGCTTCTCATCTTTTTGTTGTTGTTCCATTATTGTGAATACGCGTTCTATTCCCAGGCTGACACCAACTGCAGCAACACGTTTGGTGCCAAACATGCCTATAAGATTGTCATAACGTCCACCAGCAGCAATTGAACCAACCTAAGTCATGAGTATTGTAAGCATACGCATACAAAACAAGTACATCCTCAACTCGTAAAAACCAATGGCATCCAAGTTAGCGATAGTTCCCAACCTTCTTGGAGGTAAAAGGTTCAAGCCTCACCAAAAGGTGAGAAGTGTGAGTTTTGCAGTGTATAATCATTATATATTTAAAGGATATATAAAGCTACAAATAAAAGCGGATCAAAAAAATAAATCAGACCTGTGTAGCCCCCTTGAAAACAGCTTCAAATATAACTCCAGTGTAATAATCAAGGCCTCTTGCCAAACTCAGATCGAAAACCACTTTGTCAACACACTTTGAGTTGTCCAACGCTTGGAATAGCTTCTCCAAGTCTTTCAATGCTTGATTGGATGCATCATTTTTTAGAAATTCGCTTCCTTCTTTCTTGAGTTCCAATAGTAATTTCAAAGGGTGCCCCCTTAGCTTCACAAATGAACCAATTTTTTCCACTGTTTCGGCATCTAATCCCTTCTCTTCAATCTAACAAATACAGACAGAAGAGTGTCAATAGCTTTTACTGCTTTACATGATATGAAACAATAAGATTGCACAGCTACAACACCACATAGATATAATAAATACTAAACAATGATAGCAAGAACTTTTTTTTGAGCCATCACAGACTCCCATGTAAATGTAAGGTGGCCAATTTGCACACGGGAAACATAAACCATAAAGATTCACCCCTCAAAAATTTCTTAAATAATTATTGAATACAGCTAAATTAACTAAGACCAATATCAACAAGGAGAAGTTTGCCTACCATTTCCTTCTGAATTTGATCAAACGATTGCTTGTCTAATTTGTCAATACTAGAACAAATGGTTCGAACTTTGTGAGACGGAACGCCACATATATCCAACATCCCATCCAGCAACTTCCGATGGTTCAACTTTATCTGCAGGCAAAAGGTAGGGATCGTTACTTGATGAAAAGAAAGTAAAGGGAGAAACAGAACAAGATAACAAAATTAATAACCACAAGAATTATGGTGTAGTGGTAATACATGAAGATAAACCCTGTTTGCAGGAATCTTATGTGTCGAATTGCACATGTACATGCACAATGAAGATGTCATGACTAATTTCTAGAAAAAACTTACCTCATAATCACCGATATTTAGCTCATCCAACAGTTCAGTCAGAATTTTAACCACTTCAAAGTCAGCTGCTATTGTTTCATCACCAGCAATGTCAAAATCACATTGATAAAATTCACGATATCTTCCCTTAGATGGGTTGTCCCTTCTATAAACTTTTGCCATTTGGTACCTCCTAAACGACGTGAGGCCGTTCATAGCAACATATCTAGCAAATGGAACCGTTAGGTCATACCGCAGGGAACAAAGCTCTCCGCCCTAACAAATCAAAAAAGTGGCAAAATTTAAGAATCACAAGAAGCAAATGAAACAAGATGAAAAAAAAAAGCCACAACAGTGAAAGACGTTGACAAATTTCATTTTACCCCCTAATCAAGAACAGCACAATCTTGGGTAATGCATTGAACTTTAATAAAAACAAGAATTAACTTAATAGATTCTTGGGTTCAAATTATTGATTTGACTTGACATAAGATGATAAGAACATGGAACTCTCAGTGTCAAACTGTCAATGCAGCTACTAGAGGTGCTAAAAGTGCCACCAGAACCACCAATGTGTCAATTTCCTAGCTTAAATATTTGCTATACATTATTCAGAGGATAATTAAACAGAGAGATAATAGGCAAATGTTTTTTAAGTTAATATAAGAGGGCCATTCCGAATTCAAGTTAGTTTCATGCTTTACCTCTCCCTCCCCCTTTTCACTCGTTTCTCTCACATAAGATATTTGGGAAGCTAAGAGAAGAGAAAATTAAAGTATAGGCATCAGTTCAATTGTTTGCTAACAAGTGAATTTACAATGATGAAGAGCTAAAATGTAGAATACACCTTCCGTCCCAAAAAATGCAGCGCTTTTTATAATTTGGGAAGTTCCAAAATATGTATCGTTTCCTTTCAGTAAGTTTCAACCATGCTTTACTTTGTTAATATTAGTAGACAGTAACTTTGATTTTGGTCAAGAAGTTATCTTTATTTTGTCCTTTTTAAAGAAGAATTCACCTATTTAATCAAAAGTCAACCATTTATCAAACTATGTGAAAAATCAGGCGTTCTAACGTTTACGGGTAAGAAGTAGTGAAGCGTAAATGCATGGCAACCACCAATTATACAAGAAACACCTCATTCTTCCTTTCTGAGAAGAGACAGATATATTGTTTCTTCAAAAAGAAAGGTGAGGATAACAGTAACATTATGATAACTTTGCCCACTAATAACTAGAACATCGCACCATACCAAAAACAATTATGCATATCTCACCTGGTCAGCCAGATCATAAATCAACTTTGAATCTTCCCCATACTTTCCTGTAAGAGTTTCTCTCATTTCAAATACAGGAGTATCAAGGGCCATTGCACCGTGCCTCTTAAAGACATTGCCAATGATTGAAAATGCTCTCTCTCTTACAGCCATCTGTTCTTTCGCAAAATCACGAGTCCCCTGCAAAGTTTAAAAGACATATTAAGGTCTAACAAGTCTTTCTGTACAGGGATGTAACAGTTTTGGTATCAAAATAGTTGTGTGAGAGAGATAAGGGGAGAGGTGCCTGAGAGGAAATGCTTTTATCGATAGAGCATAGCCGCGTATGAGGTCAACGGTTCAAACCTCACCACATGTGAGAAGTGTGTGTGAGTATTTTCCATATTATATACTTCAAATTATATGTTTTTAATAGATGACATCCAAAACCACAGCTATCTAAGTTGCGGTTCAAAACCCAGAATATCATTATATTGCTCAAATTTTGCTTTTCATGAGCAATCAACAAAGAGCATAATTGATGTTAGCCTAAATCCTAGTCAATCAAATAGAGGGAAATGTCTACAGATGAAGAAGAATAAACTTAAAGCTATTTATCCATCAAGGTGCAAGAAAATATTTTGGTGTACCATCAATATGGTCAGGTATACCCCTTTCTCTCTTTTTACAGCCTCATAGATGGAGAAAATAAAATAAATCATAGAGTGTGGCAGTAAGGCTCATTAGGTTGACAGCAAGAAATAGCTTCTCAGTCTAAATCAGAAAATAGCTTTTGTTGGCCAAAGCAGAAGAAATCTTCTAACCAATTGGTGGATATAGACATTAACATAGATAAACACCATATTGCATGTACATGATATATCTGATTTTACGAATTTAGGTCTACACTTAAGTTTAATTAGCATACGCACAAATATGCCTGAGTGCTTTTTGTGGAGACAGGATTTGAACCTGTATTTCCAGCAAATGATGTTCTTTATTACAAATGATTTTAAGTAGCTAAAAGTTAAATTGTATTTAGAAAAGAAGTTTTGTTGAGTTAGCAGCCAATTAACCACGATGCCATACACAAGACATACTATAAGAAAAAAGCAAACTTCAAGTATCAAAAATAAGCATGCTAAATTATGCATTGTATTACCTTAGGGAGCTTGGGAAGTCTTCTGCTTTCATTGCTGTCGACAACATCTTTCACTTTTTGTAGTAGATGTTCGAAGTCAGGGTCTTTCAAGTCAAGGAATGAGAGGAAACCTTGTGCCACTTTCTCTGGGAGAGCTGAACTATCGGCTACCTTACTTGTTACAGACTGTAATCTATCCTTTATAAACTGCATAAGTACAGTTGTGCCTTTTCCCATAACCTTCTTTTTCTTGTCCTTCTTTTTATCTGGTTTCGCACTTACTCCATCAACACCCTCTTTCACTTGTGTACCGACCTTCCCGTTCTCCATCAACTCACTCCCTTCAAGTGACATAAAAGAAATTGTTGCTTCCCAAGAAAGGATTTTTCTCACAGCCTCAGATAAATTATAAACTTCATGCAAGGACCTTAAGTAGTTCTTTTCCATCTTGGATGACACAAAAGACATAATGGAGGCTTTTAAACTGTCAAGGTGAGGGCATCCAGCACTGAAACTCTCAGCCAAACTAGGAAATAAATTGTCTTTTGCCAAATTTTCTAGACAAAGTTTTGCTCGGATCCAACTACTCTCACCAAGATTCTGAAGGGCAAAAGCCAGAGATGAGAAGAGTGCAGTCAAGTCCTCACTGGCACCTCCTCCTGCTGATGGGATAGAATTCAGCTCCACCCTAGTTGAGGAGTGGATTGACTTGCAGAGAGACCTCAAACGACCATGAATTATGGGAATATTGTAAACCTGGTCACACTGCAGATTACCGCGTAACTTGGAGCCATTAAGCAAAACCTTGAAATCATTAGCAACGGCAACTCTATCTTTGTCAGACGAACCATCACCAGAGTCCGTGAAGAAATTAAAGGCAGTGGAGGCATCGGCCTTCAAGGCCTCGCAAGACAAGGCCGCAACAGCATCAGCAACCGTAGCCAATGAGGAGGCGGTTTGGTCCAAAAGGGCGCATATACCATGGAGAGCAACACCAGGCCAGCAACTGTTCAAAAGATAAATATCATCTTGCCGTGTGACATCAAGGTCAATCGTGGAGGTTAGAGTCTCATTATTCAGTATATCCGAAAGCTGAGACGCAGCAGAGGAGGAGGCGGAGGATCCACCAAGCAAAACCTTGTACAGGAGCAGAAGAACGGCCGCCCTGGCTTCCTCAGGGGTTAAAAAATCAGGCACCGATTGCTGAAACTTTAAAGAAGGTGATGCTGATTGCACATTTTGACCAGAAGAAGCCGAAGCTAGCCTAGCGAGAGCAGACGGATCGATTTTGAGAAGCATAGGAGGTGAAGCAATGGCGAATTCAAAAACCGAAGCCGAAGAGAGGGAGGAGCCTTTCCCACCTAGCGTCAGTATACGTCTCTCACCTGCCATTTCTGCACCAAACCAAACCAAAATTGGCCAAAATATATATGTTTCAGTTATCATACTTTGGGTGAAACCAAATCTAGATACTAATAAACTTCTTTTTTTCAATCTAGTGATCAAAATCCTCCTTAAAACCTGGTAATTATCGCCTATTTCTGTCAAAAACATAAACAGAAAACTCTATCTAATCTCATTTAACAATGCAGATAGTGAACTACTTTTCCTAGGGGAAGCAATGCTATTTTGCAGTTTGTAGACACATCTGTATACTCCTTGTACTCTCAGTTCAGTAACATTATGACTCTTTGAAGATAATAACAATAAAGCTTCATACATAATCGAACCAAATCAAAATCGAGTAATGAAAACCTAAAAACGAACTTATACCTGTGGAGATCTTCTTCTCAGTGTGAAGGAGCAGGTGGAGGCCGACTGTGTAGCTTGATATCTGATATGAATACAGGCAACTCTTCTGCTGCCGGAAAATGGGAGGAGAACGCGGCGGTTATGGGTTGATGGCGGTGGCGGCCGACGAGAAGGAGGATGGGGGAGGGTTTGCAGAACGGAAGGGGGTTTGGGGCGTTATTTTTTGGGGTTTTGTTATTTTACTTTACAGGTTTTTTTAAATAATTTATTGTGGCCAATTGACCAAACTACCCCTAATAATGAAAAGCCCAATTTTACAGCTTAATAGTTAAAAACCCTAGTTTACCGTTTGATTTTTTTTCTAATCGTGTCCGGGCCAAAGCCCGACTAATCTCCGGTAATTTTGGGGGCTATACATCGCCGCACTTAAACGTTCTCAGGTATGCGCACGGAAAGGCTAACCCTCGAGCGGTAACCAATCCGTCAAAGCATCGGAAGACTACCGTTTGAGACTTTGGTCACTGAAATTCACCTCTCTCTAGTCAAACCACCAGTGTAGTAGATTCATTTTGCTCATTGTGCTGATGTATTTGCCTCACGTTTAGTAAGCTTTTCTTTACTTGCATTATCACTTGTATACCATTTAGTTTCAAGGTTTTGCCAATGAAGTTATGCAAAACATCCCATTTCAATCCATTTTTTTGTATGGATATTTTGTAGTTTTTATTATCTTGTATTTTAAGCTAATATTCTACATTGTATGCTTGCGATATTTGAAATCACTTATGCTTCGTTCGTGATCTTATGGAGTTTAACTTGGAGTTTTGGTAAATCAGAGTTATGTTTGATGTTTTTAATGAGCAAATGAAGATGTTTTTCTGTATGGGTAGGTGTCTTTTTAGTGAGAATTTTATTCTTGATTATTCGCATATTCATAGCGTTGAATCAAGTTCAAAAGTTGGAAATTTTTCTACAAGCATGTAAATATGAGGTTTTGAAAAGGTAATCCAAAATACATGGAAATAGGTGCACATAAACTCGGCCCACCAACCAACCTAAGAGACACCACCTAATACATAATTGAATTGAAAGATCTTTAAAGAGAAGGTGTTGTGTTGGAATTGAGGTAGGATTATAACTTGATGAGCTTGACACCTCTTTTCAATGTTATATGCATCTTTTCCTAGACATGTTAGCTTTTGGCATATAACTAGTTAGCTTTTTCATAATTGCAAACCGAAAACTTTAACATAAGTACATAATATTTTTTAACAATTGTGGCACGCTTGTGGCATATTATTGGCATCTAAAATTGGTCAACCTAGATTGGGTACCTTCAGATTTAATGGCTCCTAAAGAACTAGTTGAAGACAAATTTAGGTTTGTTGATAAGTGATACTTCCAAATATAATCCTACCACTGCTATGGATTTTTTAAAGGAGAGAATATTTTTACAATGGCCCCAAATCCCCAATGTTATTTTAATCTCTCTAGTTTCTTCTTTTTTGTTGTTAATATTTTATTCATTTGTTTATTTGTGGTTCAGATTTCACTATTTATTTGCATTATAGGCTGATTTTTATTTTGAATATGATTGAAATTGAGGTATTCGAGCAAAAAATGTCGATTGCTAACAAACTTGATCGGTTTAAACAGAGTTCATTCTCTAAGATGTTGTTTTTTCAACGAAACAGTGAAAGATGTTGTTTTCTCCTTATAGATGGATGGAGTGGATGGGGTTGCATCCGGTATAAGCCAAATTGACTAAGTATCTTCTTTAAAAATCATTGTAGTTCGGTTAAAGAAGCGTTTTAAAAAGAAATCAAAGATAGAATTGACGAGAATGAGTCACCACATGTGATGATGTATTTTAGAGTTGACTTCATGATTGAGGCTAGCGAAGGGTTCAAGCCCTTCTCCTGAAGGATTCGAACTTGAATAGGTTGTGTATTTGAGCAAAGACGTTTCATTGTTTTGCAACTAAGCTACATGCTCGAGGACTAAAGATGAGGTATTTATGACATTTTTGTAATCGAATCTGATTACTTGTGAGATTTTTTTTTGTTAATTTTAGCGACATGTTCTTGTTGATGGGTTGAATCTAGAAAGAAATGAACATGTAATATGGTATGGATCACAAAACATGAGCAAAACTGATACAACATAATGAAAATGGTTTGACTTTTTTCCTTAGTTACGATATTTATTTAAACATACCATCCTAAAAGGCTGAAACTAATTATACTATATCTCGTGGCTTACTTACGACATATTGTTTCTCATATATGTCATTATGTACATATTATCCTTTGAGATGTAATCATTATGTGTATATAATAATAAAGCTTGTGGTCGTATATATGGGTTGGATAATTGGGATACCTGTAATTGGATTATACATCCTTTATATATTGTGTTTGCTACTCAATTTTATGTTGTTCTCATCATAAAATCTTTTCGATAGATGAAAGGAACAGACATAAAACCGTAAAAGACATGAAACTCACAAAAGGAGGGAAAATCTTGCAAAATGATAAAACACTTGTCTAAGTCTAGGTCTTCGGTGGGTGAAATATTCGCAAAGGTATTATCATTATGCATGTCCTTCCTCCTAAGTAGGAAACACGGGTGTTTCTAGAAACAACTATTTTGTCGGAAAAAAATGTTTGCATACATCTTAACAAGATATCAAGAAACTTGTAGAGAGGTAGTGATGATTCTTTTAAACCATCAAATCAAAATTTTAAACAATTTGACTTTTGAAGTCAAACTTGTTACATATTACAAGTGATATATATCTTATGTCTTCAAAGATCAATCCCAATATTTCTTCCCACGTGACATTCGTCGCAACAGTTTGAATTTTTCATCATAGATTCTCAAATCTCAACATTCATAAATTTTGTATGAAATTTGAAGTTCAAGATTGGTACTTTTGACTTTAAAAGTCAAAGACCAAGGTGCCATAAAATTTATTATGAATTTATGTCAAATAAGTATATGGCTCCCCAAAACAAAGTAGTTGTCTATGGTCATATTGTTTAAGTGACTTAAAACCAATTAGATTTGTAAATAATCGACTTCATGTACAAATACCAGAAAGTGATTTATATCATTTATGACAAATATATTTAGTTTATTTACATAATGCATTGATACCATTAGACATTTTTGCGTATTAAGCGTTTTATTATTTGTTTTTTTTTGTAGCAAGATATTTCTATTATTTCTCAACCGGTGAAATGAGTGCTTAATTTATGTTGAATATAGTTTATTGGGAATTGGGATTTTGGAAAAGACTTTTCAATTAAGATGCTCATTATTTATACAAAAGGGACTCGTATTTTGTGATAAGGTGATGATCAATCTAAACTAGTTTTTTTTTTGCGGCGAAAAGAGGTCAAGAGGCAAGGAGCTTCGGCAAGGCCATCACCCCCGCCTCAAGAACCAAGGAAATTTATTAAAGAAACTAGCGAGAAGCTAGAAAGATATACAACGACTCACCTATAAGAAATGTTGCGGGGATTACAACACCAGTTACTCCAAGAAAAGAAAAATCCGTAAACTTCCTATGCTTCATCCAAAAGAAGGTCATCGCCCGTAAGTAAGTCGGAAGATTTTGATGAGCGACGTGCTTGTTGAAACGCTTTGAGTTCCTAGCACCCCAAATAGACCAAAGATAGACGTAGATGACACCTTGAAACACAATTTGCTTATCCGTACTGAGCTGCAAGGAATTCCCCCAACAAAACAATCCTTCCAAAGTAGGGATATTATCAGCATCTATGGACCACCAATTGCAAAGATCAAAGAGGACGTACCTTGCAAAGCTACAACCTAAGAAAAGATGATCTTCGGTCTCAACCTCATTACCGCAAAGCAAGCACAGGTCAGATATGACGGGAACGCCTCGTTTGGACAAGTTTGCATAGGTAGGAAGTCTCCTGCATAGAACTCTCCAAGCAGTCAGATTGATCTTGCTTGGGATAAGATTGATCCATGCGAAAGGAAATGAGCCAACATGCTTCGCCGTCATATCTTCATAAGCGGACCTGATTGAAGAAACTGTGAACCCATTTATGGGATCGAGAGCCCAAGACCATTGATCTGTCTCTCCACAGAAGGAATAATTAACGCACAATGAGATTAAATCTTCCAACTCCCGTTTTTCCTCGTCGGTGGTCGGAGAGCGACGCCAACTATTTTTAATATCAATACAAGAACTATTGCTGCCCATGATCACTTTCTCCGAGATGCTACACTTTTTCTTTTTTTCAATAGCGTAGAGGGCCGGAAATCTATCTTTCAAGGGGATGTTACAAATCCAGGAATCCCGCCAAAACGCCATAGTAGAAGCATAACCAATTTCCCTTTGGAAAAGACAATCGAGAGGGATATTAGCTGCTTTATATTCTGCAGAGACCTTAATGATATTTCGCCACGTACTTGCATGTTTCCCAAAATTGTTCAGAGAGTTGAGACCACCTTCAGCACCATGTAAGGATTGAATGACCATTTTCCAAAGAGAGGTTTTATCCGTGCGAAACCTCCAACGCCACTTTGCAAGCAAAGTGAAATTTTGTGCCGAAAGACTACCAATTTGCATTCCACCATATAAATCAATAAACTAGTAACTAATATAAATCAATCAAAATAAACAAAGATTTATTTTTGTACTTTTAAATAAATAAAAAGACATCAAGTCTTAAGGGTTATTTGAGAATTTTACAAATTACAATTCTCTTACATCATCTCTCCTATTAACCTCCTTATTTTTTTCTTTCTCAAATGTTAATACCTCCCTCCTCCAACCCACCATGCCTAGTATTCAAAAATTCTCTTCACAGTAGCTCATCTTATGAACATATTTTTAGGAATAAAGATTCTTTAATCTAATATATTCATACATCTGAGTTTACAATATGTTCATACTATAACTTCATAATATCATAATAACCAGGTTAGATATATGGAAGTTCACATACCTAATGTATGCTTAGTTGATTAGGGGAATTTGACTTTAATGTTCACAAACATATTGATAAAAGGGCTTAAGGACACGCCATTTGCATTAGGATCGTGATTTCAACATCTAAACCACACTCACAAGATCAAGATGTATGACGAGTGAAAAAAAAAAGATATGTTTTTTTTTTTTGTTGGTTAAGAAGCACCCATTCATGGGAATGGGTGTTTGCTTCAAAACTTAAAAGGAGATTGAAAGCCACAAAAGCATCCTTTGGTTGAAAAAATTGGAAAAAATAATTTAATAAAAAATGCAACGGAGATGATAAATGAATTTATAATGGAAAATGTTTCGTTTCTTATAAAGGTGTGTTATAATGGTGACAAGACACCATAATTCAAATTTTAGAAATAAAGAGTGAAAATAAAATGTCCAAGTTCATGTAATTTGTGTAAGGGTACAAATAATGTTCATCATTGCTTCTTGGATTGTGATGCAAAACCGAAATAGTCGGCAAAAAAAAAAAACCATCCAACGGAAAAATGGACGGTATGTTATTTATTTGTGAAATATGTCTTACCAAAATCGATGATTGTGGAACTGGTGCGGTGAAGGTTCCCCAAATAGTGACGTATAAAAAAAAAGTTTAAATTATGTGATTATCTATTAACTTTTATTTAGTTAATTACTTTTTAGAGTTGATCTAAGATTATTATTTATTTTCTAAATGTTATTTTATTTGTTTTCTTAATTAGTTTAGGCTTATTTTAGAGTTTTAGAATTTATTTTTAGTTAACTAATTATGTTTTCCGGTTAACTTAGAGTTATTAGTTGGCTTTTCAATAATTATTTATATGTTTTCTTAATTAATTAGTTTAGGGTTCTTATAATTCAGGATTTATCTTATATTCTTAATAAGTTAGTAGGTTTAGGATTGATTACATAGTTGTCTATTTATCTTTAATCTTCTTTTAGCCTATAAATAAAGTTTTATGTTGTTTTCTGAAAAAGGATGTAGATGAGGTTTATTGTTTATCCTTAATGTAAGTTATTGATTAAGGTATCCACGATGGGAGGCGGTACCATACCGGTATCACACCACTACCGGTGGTAACACCGTTGTGGATGAAAGGTATGACACCGGTAGGAAGGGGATCGGCATGGTGGTGCCGGTTGCTTACCCACCACCCCACCTTTCTCTCTATCTCTCTCTCTTTTCTTTTTCTATTATTTTTTTTAATCAATCAATTACAGGGGTATGGAATTGGTACGGTTAAGGATGGATTGGTATGGTGTTGGTAAGGTGTTGGTAAAGCTGATGTGACGCTGAGATGACAGCAGGTATGAGGGGTACGGTTAAGGTCTTAAGGATGGTCTTAATATAGGCCGGAATAAAGAAGTGGTGTACGGTTAAATACAAACCTTTCTTTGTTTTGGATCAAAAATAGATCAATATGTAATTTGTCTAATAGATGGATAGATTGGTGTAGTTTTATAAACATCCAAGTAAAAAAAATATTAAACTGTTTATATTGCGTGTATAATATGCTCATCTTGTGTGCGTGATATATGTATTAATAGAGTGATTTGAGAGAGAAAAGGAAAATAAAATAAAAATTTTATAATTTTTTTGATAACTATATATATTAAATAATAATTAAAATATTGATGTTGATAACATTTATAAATAATTAATAACTATTTATTAATATATGATGTAGAAGTAAAACTAATAAATAAATTTTAATCAAATTTAATTACTATAAACTAATAGTTAATTATAATTAATAGTAATTAGTGTTAATAAGGATTATAATTAAGAAGAATGTTTAAAAATTAATCTGTACATTACTATATAGGGGTGGCAGTTTCCGACACGACCCGCCAACCCGACACGACACGACACGAAGATTTCGAGGGTTGGGTTGAGGTTTTCTGACCCTCCAACCCGTCAATCCGCTGACCCGCCAACCCGCCAAATTTCGCGGGTTGGCCCACCGGGTTGGTGGGTTGACCCGCGAACCCATTTATATTTAAATAACTATTTTATATTTATATATTTACTTATTATTATATTATAAAAAAATAAAAAACTAAAGAAATTACAAATCAAAAATCAATTATGAATTGAAAACTGAAAAGTCAAACAAACTCTAAACTTTGTTTAAACTTGAAACTTGGTTTATTTGAACTTGAAACTTGTTTATTTGAACTTGAAACTTGTTTGGTTGTATTTGGTATTTTGGTACTTGGTTGTATTTGGTATTTTGGTTGTTTTTGGATGTTGTCTACTTGTTTTTATATAAAGTATGAGCTTTGACCCATCAACCCTTTATGACCCACCAACCCATTTATGACCCACCAACCCGCCATTGACCGGCCAACCCGCCAACCCGCCAACCCTTGACACGACCCATGACACGACCTTTCGTGGGTTGGGTTGAAGAACTCGACACGATTAGTTAAATGGGTTGGGTTGGGTTGAGGTTTTCTGACCCTCCAACCCGCCAACCGTGACCCGCCAACCCTTCAACCCGCGAATTGCCACCCCTATTACTATAAGTAACTTATCAATAAACTAGCTTATAAGTTAATTTATATGTATCTAAACGATTACTAAAAAACATAACTTATAAATTAACTTACTATTGCCATACAATATCTATAAGTTTCTAACTACTTTATTATAACTAATTTTGAATTTTAAGAGTAAACTTTAACTTTGTTTCTTGTGGTATCCAATTACTGTCGATAATTATGTCGATATTCATTATACTAATTTTCATTCTATTTCGTATTTGGTCCTTCTAGATAATTGTTGCTAAGAAAATTAATCAAGGAGTTATTTGTTTATCTCTTAATAATTTCATTAAAAGGCAACCTCTAAATTATTAAAAAATAAATTTTGTTTGGCAAAAAAGAAAATTGTCTCTTAATAGTTCTAAAACCCTCCAAATGATTTTGCATACTGGACCTCCCTTAACCATTAAGCATGCCTTAATTTCATTATCAACAATTACCAAAGAACTATATTTCATTTTACACTATATCATAAAAGTCTATTAATCATTTTGACTACTTAATCATTTAGCACCAAATCATTCAATAACTTAATGATAGTTTGGCCTTACAAAAATTGAACAAGAAAAAAAATTATTGGTAATTAGTTTTTTGTGCCATAAATTTAGCTTGTTGAGCACAAACAAATTTGCCGTTAATGTGTAGCAATCATCACATATTAAATGTCTATTACTAACAAAGCAACAAAGGACAGGATTGAAGGTATCATTCATCGATGTTAATAGATAAACAATAAAATATTTGTAGTCCTTACCATCGAGTAACCGACACTATTAAACTGTGTTTATCCGGTTAGTTTATAAGTCAGTTATCACATGATAAACAAGTTTTTAGTTAAAAACCTATTATTGACCAAAAAATTGACTATCAACCTGTAGTGATACATAGTGTAAGATAAGTTTATTATTCAAAGACGTGCATCAAAGCTGGGATTGTGAAACCACCACCCCCCCCCCCCCCAAAAAAAAAATAAATAAATAAAAATAATAATAAATAAATAAATAAATAATAATAATAATAATAAATAAATAAATCAGACAATCATTCATCCATTGATCAAGATCAATCATTGCACAACACCATTAGCAACCTTGTGCATGTTTCTATGGTTTCCTGTCTGTTAATTGTTAAAACCTTTATTCTTTTTCTCTTTGTGCACGTGAAGCGTGATAAAGTGGTTAATAAAGTGAAATTAAAAGGATCTTAAGAGATGACAACAAACCATTTTAAGTTAGTGTGTTAGTGGCCCTAATTTATCTATTATTGGAAAATTACTATATATCAACTTCTTTTTGATAAAAAGCAATGGTTAGCAACCACTAACTCTTGTGATCATGTGACTCCGCCACTGGTCGGATTAACTTGAAGCCTTTTTTGACGTAATGTTTTTTATTTTGATGCTGGTATTTTTACTAACGGGTATACTGATCATTCAATCCATTATATTAATCGTTTGGTTTTAATTGCAATTAGTGACATCTAGATCCAAAATGTGAGTTGAAAAGGTACATGAAAGTAGCTAGGCACCACAATATCATGATCATGACCCATACTGTATGGAGCACATGAAAGTAGGTGAACAATTTAATCTTCCACAAAAAGGAGGAAGAACATGTGCAAGAGATCTCAAGTCAATTGTTTAAAAGAGAGAAAAGTTTATTTTGGCTCATTCAAACTAAAATCATTCATATCAACTTATACGATATATATAATCTAATCAAGATCATATTCTTGATAATAAAAGATAATAGTATATGACGGTTATGTTAAATATAAAATTTAGATATTCAAGAGTTTGTGTTAAAATGATTTTTTTATAAAATAAATATAAAAAAAATGAGAATATAGAAATCTATAAATACGAAGAAATCACCTAAACTTAACATTAAGAAGATAGATATCTCATTTTATCGTTTTCTATGAATGAGGTTAAATGTGTGATGATTTCTTATATAATTTTTTAAAAGTGTATTATTAAAAAATATTCCACAAATTTATCATTCCAATACATTTTTTTTTGTCCAAAAAAAGTGTATCGGGAAGATAAATTTGTGAAATATTTTTTACTCAGGGGCATTGGGCCTATGCCAAGCCCAGAGATCATCAAGTCTAGCCCAAATACTCATGTGTATGTTCATTTTTAGAATTTTTGGTAAATTTTTTACTGTTATGCATCATTTTTAGGCCTTTTAGATTTTTATTTGCATAATAAAAGGGCATTTTTTTTACTTATCGTCATAGGCATCCAAAATCTCATGACCAGCCCTGATAATACCGTTAATGTTGAAATCTTCATAATAAAGTAATTGTTCAAGCTAAATTTAATTTTCTTAAATACTTCGACATTTGATACTTCATTTCTAGAAAAATCATAGAATATGTATTGGAGATGTTCCAAATTCTAATGCATACCAACTAATGCAAGTAGGCAAGTTCACTTAGAATAATTACATCACAATTAATTAACAGGTGAAATGTCTTTTTGACATAAAATATAATAAAAAAGAACTATAAATCATTTTGTAAATAAAACATTTGAAAAGATGTCACATCGGTTTAATTATTGAATTTAAATGATGTCTACTATGGTCCCAAGATTCACCCATAACGTAATTCATCGGGTTACTTTTAGAATATTTCTTTTTGTAATATGATTAATACTTATATATATTTCTACAAATGGAGTCAATATCATGTATCTGAATTTTCATTTTTCAATATTGAGATTGCACCATTTTGGAAGAAAAACAATACAAATTAAGTATATATGTTTATAAAGATTTAATAATATGGAACCAATGAAATAATATATATGTATATATATATATATAAAAATTTTCTATTACATGCCAAGAGTTTTAAATAAAATGTTTAGAGAAATAATATTTTATTAAATATAAACAATATTTTAATAATATAATAAATGTTTAATCTTTAAAATGGGAAATTTGTTGAAGATGAATGTAAGTTTTATTAAAGATTTTGACGGTTAAAGCTACATTTAAAAAAAAATTGAAAAAGTTGTCGAAGATTCTCTTATATGTTATAACTAACCTTACACATATACCCACGTGACATTAACTCTATCTTGTAATTATTTATGGACCAATATGAACTATCGACACCATGATCTCAATATTTGAGTATATTAGGTTCACATACTTGATTATCCACTATATATATACTAGTACGTTGACAATATGCTATTGTCTTTCTGTTATATAACTAAACACAAAACCACTTCATCATGTACAATATCCATCCAACCTTTGCAAATGTTTCGTAACACCTTACTATTTTTTGTTCATATGACAATAACCACCTCACATGCACTCTAACATAACTCGACTTTTGCAACAATTTAATATGATACTTTTCAAAATTGTCCTTTTTAAGACATCAAACTTTATTAAGAAACAGCCTAACAATAAAATAAGACAAAGTATCTTTCAACATTTTGTGCAAAAAGTAGAAGGAACACAAAAGCGGGTTCATAAGGACCTAACCATCACCCCTCCCCCAAATAACAAACACCTCATGCAACCATTCACCAACACTAAGAACGGTCTCCTAAACTGGATCTTGAGTTGTCTTTAAAAAAAACCAATAAAAAGATTTACTTCTAGAGCTATATAAAATTCTCCAACTTTATTTAAACATTTAATTGTAATATATTTACATAAGACATACAGTTCTTGCTTTTATAAATTTTAAAATCACATTAAATACTTTAGTACATATACAATTGTTGGTATTATAGACATACAAATGCAATTTAATTAGAAATAGAATCACTATGTTTGAATACTCGATAAAATACATTAATACTTGGTCGAAAAATTACGTTTTATCATACTTATTAAATTATATATCAAATCAAATGGTAATAGTGTAAAACAAAAAGGGGAAAGAAAACATGAATTAAATTAATAAAAAAGGTAAACAAAAATGTCATGAAGGTAGTGAAGTAGGTAAGTGCATAGACTATTCAAACTTAAAGCCAAGGTCATGAAATGATTGAAGAGAGTTCAACAACCAATAACAACAAATGCATGATCCAACTTAACCCACATGGACCATAGAATCCAAAGAAACTTTCAAAACACAATTTAGATTTTGTGGCAGGTTGTGGGTACAAAACTTGTGCACTTTTTATTTTCTTTTTGGAATTTTCCACTAAATTTTAAAGGCCAAGTTCCCTTTGTGTGTTGGTGAAATATTGGTGTGTTTGAGATCTCTCCAAATCCATTTGTTTTTTTATCAAATAAGTTCACATGAAAGATTTAACTTTTCAATATCTGATTTATTATAAAGCAAACACTTGATTTGACATGTTATTTAAATCATATACGCCACGTACAAGAAAACACTCTTTGCTTCAACATATAAATAAATATCAATCCATAATTTAACCTCTGCATCTATAACAACATCTAAAAAGTTCGACATGCATCATTACTGATCTAAAAACAATAAATATATGTTTCACCCAAACGAGATGTAGACAAAAGTATAACTTGTAAACTAAGAAATTCGAGTTTTCATAAACAAAAAAAATTGAAGTTTTGATAAATATCAACATTATATATAAAATACATACAAATAAAAACTAGGGACTTGAGCCATCATCAAAGATGTACACAGTTGAAATGAATGGATGCACTAACTTGTTTATGACAAAGAGGCAAAGAAAGAAAACATTTATGGCAAAGAGGCAAGAAAGAAAACATTTATGGCATATGAAAAAAAGTCAAATATACAAGAAGCTACTTGAAGTCAAACAAGCCTTTAACTATTTCTAGGGTATGCATTTCAATCTACACAGTGTGTATATATAAGAGCATCTCCAACAGCATTGCTAAAATAGAAAAAGTTGGGTTTTTTTCTTCTAAACTGCTCCAACAGCATTGCTAAACCAATTGCTAAAATAGAAAAAATTGAAGTTTTCTCTAAATTTAGAGATTTCTCTAAAATCTCTATATGAAGAGAGAGAAATGTTATTTTAATCAATTCCACCAATGGTATAATTAGTTATTTAAAACTTTTTAAAAAATTTATTGGGATAATAAATATAGTGTATATTTTAATAATATAAGTAATGATAGATTCTCTAAAATAGAAATGCTGTTGGAGATGGAAAAATATGATTTTAGAGATTTTGACATCTTTTCCTCTATTTTAGAGAAAGTATAGCAATGCTGTTGGAGATGCTCTAAACCAGCTTCTCACAAACTGCTGGATTGCATTTGAGACAACAATATTAATGATGGCATATCTAGCCATTGGTGGTGTGGAGCCTGCTCATATATATCCACATGATAGTAATGGCTAAGAAATGGAGAAATTCTTTATAACATGCTCACACATTCCAAGAATACAATATTTATCTTATCTTATATATCTATACTGATTCGAATCGTAAGATCTATTGTTAATTTTAAAGTAATGAGTACAAGTTGATACGTGTTTTCAAAGTTAATTTTTGATTTCAACAAAAAGAATATCACATGGGCTCCGGATTTTTTTAAGAGCTGATTAGAAATCACCATAGGAGGATGAAAAAAGATTAATGTATGTCTATTGACCTATTATCTTTGACAATATTAAGTGCATGAGCTATAAATTCTTGTAGGTATGGGTCATGTTTCTTTATAAATTAACAGGATAACTCGAAATATTGACGAAGTCGGGAAAAAGTACCATTTTGTTTTATCATTTGAATTTGATTGGATTTAAGATCGCTTTCTTGAATATAATTAGGTTTTTAATATGTTTATATATATAGTTTCATAAAATAATATATTAAACCATGTTGACAATGAAGATCTACAAGGTGGTAACCAACACAATGACCTAATAAGTTGGTAACCTAGGAAGAAAATATTATGAGCTATGAATTAAGGTTATCTAACTCAATTTATAGTATTATTTTATATTGTAAATTAGTGGCCAAACATTCAAGACTCGACCTTAACAAGTTACATACGTATAAATTATTTTAATAATTGCCATATTAATTATTAGGTGAATTTTTAAAACCTAATTTGTTTTTCCAAATATAATTATTATGAATTTGATGTTTAATCTTGAATTATTATATTTTATTTATGTAGTTTTATTTGAAGTCAATACAACAAATCAAATGATAGACTAATACACACATATCATGTGTTAAATGCACATATACCTACTTATTTCTTCCTTAATTAACATTAATTATTTTTTACATTTTCAATACACGATCATTTGTTTCGATTTTAGTATGAATATAAGTGCATATAGCAAACTTCTACACCAACCAAATTAGCATATCTCATTCAAAACTAAAGTCTAGCTAAGAGTATCTCCAACAAATTATCCAAAATGAAGATCTTAAACAAAATTTTGCTCTAACAAATTACTAAAATATTTCTATATTTCTCCAAAAATGAAGAAAAGTCAAGACTAAAAATATGAAATTCTCTAAGTTTAAAGTCTAAAAATGTTTCTATAGAGACAACATCTTTTTTCTAATTTTACTTCATCAATAAAAAGCTTAACTTTAATTGCTTACGAGAACAAAAATAGTATTTTATTATATACAGTTATATACACAATATCTTAGACTCTTAGTAATACAATTTAAACTTAATTTTCATTAAAACTTTATGTTAAAACCTGTATCTTAAAGAGATTTAAAGGAATATAAATACTCCAATTAATGACCAAGATTTATCAGACATTTCATCTATCTCATAAATCAAAACACCAATTCTCAAGAAAGCTAGAGTTGAAAAAAACATTATAACAAACCTTTAATGATACATATATAAAAAGTCAATGGGCGGGAGTGTAAATCAAGATTATTGACCTAAAAGCATTTAATGCAAAAACCGGTGTGGGTAACCAAATGCTGTGATCTTTTATAAATTCATTTAATTACATTTTTATAAAATTTAAATAAATAACAAGAAAACAAAACAAAAAAAAAAACCCATTTTCTTTTGTCAACTTTCTTTTGCACCCTTTTAGTTAATCCTATAAATTCTCCTCTTCCTTTATTCCTTCATTCCATACCCCTTTAATTCCCTCTATATATCTCTCTAAATCTCTCTCTAAAAAACACACACAAACAGATGGATTTCCTAATGGTGTTTCTCAAGTTAGCAGATTGGTTACTCTACCAGCTGCTAGCAACCTCCTTCTACAAGGCTGCAATTAAGCTCAAAAACCACACCTTTTCATGGTTAAGAAACAACCCATCTCACAAATCATCATCCCACCAGCTTCCATTGTTCCCAAGCTTCACTAAATGCTCCTTAACACAAAACCAACCTCAAACTGTGGTTTGTGACATCCAAAACACCCTTTTGCTGAACTCAAAGTCTTTCTTTCCTTACTTCATGTTGGTTGCCTTTGAGGGTGGTAGCATAATAAGAGCATTCATCTTGTTGTTATCCTACCCTTTGTTGCTTTTGTTGGACTATGAGCTTGGTTTAAGGCTGATGATCTTCATCACCTTTTGTGGGCTTAAGTTGAAGGACATGAAGAATGTTGGGAGGGCAGTTTTGCCAAAGTTTTATCTTGAGAATTTGAACCTTCAGGTTCATGAGCTGTTTGAGACAAGGAGGAAGTTGGAAACTAAGGTTGTGGTGTTTACAAGTGTTCCAAGGGTGATGGTTGAAGGGTTTTGTAAAGAGTATTTGAGTATTGAGGATGTGGTTGGGACTGAGTTGCATACTTTTGGGAGGTGTTTTAGTGGTTTTGTGGCTACTTCAGGTGTGCTTGTGAAGCATAAAGCAGTGAAAGAATGGTTTGGAAGTGATAGAAAACCAGATATTGGTATTGGAAGTTGTGGTCTTCATGATCAACTCTTTATTTCCCATTGCAAGGTATGTGTGATTATCCATCTCTTTTTACAAGATTCCAAATATTTCTGATATACTACTTTACAGGACTTAAGTTTATAGGACCAAATAATTATGTCATATCTAAAAGTGTTGTAATAAGTTTTTAAAACCCTTTTAGCATCCTTTTTAAAACGCTTTTGAAACAAAGTGTCCTATATTTTTTAGCCCCTTTATACGAGACACTTCTAAAAAAATGGATTATAAGTACATTTTTTTAACATGACACTTTGTTTTATGAGACATTTTTTTTCAAATAGTGTCCTATATAAGAGCTAATAGAACATTTTGTTTCAAAAGTGTCCTAAAGGAACAACAAAAGTGTCATATAAACCTATTACAACATTTTTAAATAGGATACACGAAGTGTTTGGTCCTATAAAGTGATCTATTAAGACATTTGGACATTTTTGGTGTTCAATAAACCCGATTTTATTGCAGTGGCAGATGTCAGAAAATAACATGGTTGTTTATATGTCACTTATGCTACCAAATTACTCCTTGAAGCAATTTCCATTAAATCTTTTTTTAATGATTTGATCACAGGAAGGTTATGTGGTGAGCAAAGAAGATGCAAAGAGGAGTGCAAGAACAGTAATGCCAAGAGAAAAGTATCCAAAGCCATTGGTCTTCCATGATGGAAGGCTAGCTTTCTTCCCAACACCATTAGCAACCTTATGCATGTTCCTATGGTTCCCTCTCGGGATTTTACTCGCGATCGCGAGGCTCTTCGTGGGCATCGCATTGCCGTACCACATGTCACGTATCATAGGCGGTTTAACCGGCGTAAATATCCGGATCGAAGGCTGCGACTACTCATGGGAGACGAAAAACAAACAAACCGGTGTCCTCTTCGTTTGCACGCATCGGACCCTTTTGGACCCCGTCTTCCTAACCATGACCATCGGCAAGCCGTTGACCGCGGTCACTTACAGCCTAAGCAAGATGTCCGAACTCATCGCGCCCATAAAAACGGTCCGATTAACTCGAGACCGGAAGCAAGACGGCAAAACAATGCACAAGTTGTTAAGCGAGGGCGATTTGGTCGTTTGCCCCGAAGGAACGACTTGTCGGGAGCCTTATCTGTTGCGGTTTAGCTCGTTGTTCGCGGAGTTGACGGATGAGATCGTGCCGGTCGCGATGAACACACACGTGACGATGTTTTACGGGACCACGGCTAGCGGGCTCAAGTGCTTGGACCCTATCTTCTTCTTGATGAACCCCAGGCCAACTTACCATGTTCAAGTTTTGGGGAAACTGGCTAAGGAGCTAACCTGTGGTGCAGGAGGGAAGTCTAGCCATGATGTGGCTAACCATATTCAGAAAACACTGGCTGCTGCTTTGGGGTTTGAATGTACCAATCTTACTAGAAAGGATAAGTACTTGATGTTGGCTGGGAATCAAGGGATTGTGGAAGATCATAGAAGTAAAAAATCCACATCTTAGCATGTTAAAGTGTTTTCAAGATTACCAATATTATTATGATGTTGGCATTTGATTAATTATTATTTTGAATATATTTGAAACAAGTTTTTTTATTTTTATTGTTTGATGTTTGAACATTTTTCATGTATTATATATAAATTTGGTTTATTTTTATATTCATTTTAATTGGTTATTTTTATGTCAATATGGGATTGTAGAACCAAAATGATTCTAGAATTGGTGCAAGTCTAGCCGATATTAGACTCTAACACGCCCCCTCCAACCGGGGCTAGAGGAACACGTATTGTCCCAGAGTGTCGAGAGGGTTAGGGCCAGGGGAGAATAGGACCTTGGCTCTGATATTATGTGAGAATATGTAAAACCCCCATAAGTGATCTCCAAAAAAGCCCTTGAGAAGAAAAAGGAGGTTCCATCATATATAGTAAAGAACTGATCTAAATCTAGCCGATGTAGAATTCTTAACACCTGTGATGAAAAAAAGGATGAGATTGAATGAAGTTCTAACTTATGGAGATAAATTTAGTTATTGTGTCCATAATTAGCTTTGAGGGGATTTTCTACTTTTGGAGATAAATTTAGTTATTGTGCCCATAATTAGCTTTGAAGGGATTTTCGACTTTTGGAGATAAACATTATTGATGCATCATTAGATATAAGATTAGACTTTCATGTCTTTGAAATGGACTATAACTTGAATATTCAAACTTCTTCTCAAAGCTAATTTATCACCAAAAGTCGAACTTCATTCAAAGCTAATGTACACACATTTCCTTTCTTCTAAAGGGATTTTGTGACGTGTTTGGTTTATGGAATTCGATGGAATTGGAAGGAATTGAAATGGTCAATTTGTTTGATCAAATTCCAATACCACGTTTGGTTCAGATAATGAAATGAATGGAATCCTTCAAATTCCGTTAAATTCCTTAAATCATAGAATTTACCATTCCACTGAGAATATCCATATATGGAACTCATTGAAAACCAGACCAAATACATGGTACCGGTGCCGGTTCGGTATGGTATCGGCCCGGTTCAGAAAAATGGTACTTGAGGCTCATCTCTATTCCAAAACCTTTTACAATTCCATTCCAATTCCTTCAACGTCAAATTTATTCAATGGATTCCAGTTCCATCAAATTTCATTCTATGAACCAAATTTCCCCTTTTAAGGGTGTTTAGTATACAGATTACCGAACAAACCGAGAGAACCAATTTGTGAAGTGGAAGAAATCCGATTCAAATACGATTAGGCGATTCCGCGGAGGTTGCTAGTTGAAAATCCCTTCATAGACAATTCCGTAACCAAGAGACGACGCAAAAACGAAACCCAACAGTGTAACAACGATCAGGAAAACCACAAAAATGAACCTCGGTTTCTTTAAATGAATATTAATCCCGAAAAAAGAAAATAAACGACAATTTTCCGGTTTCTCTATATGTTAAACCCCTACAAAAAACCTACAGCCAAGAACAAGCAGGTTAGCTGAATCCAATAGCCCAACTGCCAGTAACTGAAATCATATCAATGGATTTACAATGTGGGAAGAAGAAAAAAAACAAGAAATCTTTACAGCTCGTCATCTGGGGCGCTCGCCAATCTCGTGCTTCAGAAGTCTCGTAACCCCTCCAGTTGAATCATCACTACTCATAACACTCAAGAACGCATTTAGCTCCTCCAAATTCGCCTTTTGGAAAAGTCTCGAGATAACAGTATCAACCTCGCTAGTCAAACCATTGTTTTCAGGATTGTTTAACGACACCTTTCCAGCTTGGGATTGGGATTGAGAGTGAAAAGGCCGCGCTTCCCAGTACTCTGTGCATAGCCGTTGACTATCCATCGCATGAATACCCTACAGACATTGCCAAGAAAAAAAAAAAGTAAAATCTGGTAAATATTTGTACGGGAACCAAACCAAACGAGCCCAGTATATCCTATTAGAAAGTGGACCCACTACCCCAAAGAGTAGAACAACTGTCTCCTTAAAAGAAACATCAAAATAATCACGGTGAAGGCAAATAAGTACTATGATGCTAGAATTTGTAGTTAGGGAATATTGGGCAAATTTACCTGCAAGATGGAAGGCGATGAAAAACCGAACATTTCCATGCCATCAAGACTCCCAGGAGGCTGCAAAGGAGGAAGATTCGGTATTTTCAACTTATGTTGCCTCGAAATCTCGTAATTAACCCTCTCCCTAACCATTTCCCAACATCTTGCCGCTGATAAATGAATAAATACTTCGGTTGGATGCTTCTCCAACGAAACCTGAGACAAGAAAACACGCATATTCATCATAATCTGCAAACCAAATTTTAGTTTTGATTGCATTTGGACCGAACCCTATTCATCTTAATTACCATAAAAAGAGGTTTATTCTTTCCCGCATCGAGAATTTCGGAAACGTAGTAGCACGTATCTGTAGGATCTAAAACATTTATGTACTTAACCCGGCTCCGAAAACCTGCAATGCAAATATTTAGAAATGGAATAATTCGAAAACCAACAATAATTGGAGGGTAAAAGTTCTACAGGGTGATGTCTTATACCTTTAGGGTAAATGGCGCGATTATCGCACCATAACTTTTCTGATTGGACCACGCCAAATTCCAGAGGCTCGACATGGCAGTTTATCCTTCGGACAACTTTCGCCATGCGCGGACCCTTCTGACGACGGGGTTTTTCCGGATTGTTTTGGGCGCAAGACGGTTTTCCCGATGCAGTTTGTACATTGTCAGCCGGTTTTGTGTTAGCATATAAACCAATAATTACAATTTTCTCCTCATTGTTAAGTATTCCACCGGGTGCCGGCTGCGAAATCCGACCTGCATTTTCCCCGTTGAAGTTACCGGATTCCTTTACGGTTGTAAGATCTTGTGATTTAGTAGACGGCACTGTGCTCTTCGACAAAACTCGGTGGCAAGAAAGGTTTTCCGGGTGGGGCTCGAGTGCATCTTTTTTCGCTTGATCTTCACTTCCGATACGGCCCGGAACTGGATCTGTCGTAACAGCTTGATTAAGTGGTCGGGAAGATCTTGAGCCCTCACCCTCGTCATCGCTAAGCAGTATAACATCATTTCCCACGGTCGAGGGCTTGCTCGGAGAAGACCCGATCTCTTTCTTGCACTTCGAACCAGATTTTTTTGCTTCATCTTCACGTAAAGAGTCGATCGATATCGATGATTCCTTTGTATGCTTTGAACCCATCCTACCAGTTGAGTTCATAAAATCTTGAACCCTCTCTGTTCTCCCTTTCAGTGAAGCAATAGACGGTACCGAGCTCGCCTCTTTGGCCGGTGACCCGGAAACGGAGCACGGTTTTTTGCCGTTGGGCTCCGGCGAGCGTGAGGTGTCTTTAGACACGTAGGAAGTTAGAGCGAGTCCAAGATCGAGTTTTGCCCATCTGTATATGGCACTCAATTTTCCCTCCAATGCTTCGACCAAAATGGTTAAATCTTTGATGTCATATCGCAGAAGGAAAAACTTTGCGCCCCAAGCACAAGCGCAAAACTGCTTTGCGTGATTTAAGCATGAATACTTATCGGGTGAACAATGGTGACAGCCTGCAGCCGATAGATGCAAGTCGAAATAGCAGACGCTACATTCCCTTTCGTTTGTGGCATCAAACGTTGCCTCCATCTTCAACGCCTGAGAAGTGTTACAAAGGAAATCCCTCCTCACACGCTCAATTTCCACACGCGCCTAACCAGAAAACGAGACATTAACAATGTCATAAATACATACATAATATATATACATATATATAGTACTAGGTTCAAATGAGAAGTGCTAAAAAAATGAGAAGTAGAGAAGTGATCTCCACCACTCATCCGGTCAATAAAGGCAACTTTGACCGGGTCCCCTTCTTTAATAATCTCCACCCTCCCATGAATCGCGTCAATCCTCCGTGATCGCGTCCACCGTAACCGGTCAAAGCCGCCTTTATTGACCGGATGAGTGGTGGAGATCACTTCTCTACTTCTCATTTGAACCTTTCTCTCTCTCTCTCTCTCTCTCTCTCTCTCTTTATATATATATATATATATAATCATGATGAAAATTGTACCTTAAGTGTTTGGGATAAGATCCCATCCTTCCCGCAAACATCCTTCCATCGTAAGTTATCAGGTGTGTTCTTTCTTAGTAGATTAAGCTCCCAATGAGCTTTTACCGCATCTCTTGCAGCCCCAAGCAGCAGTTTATCATGAGAAATGGAAGTTTTGCGGCCCTGCTCACGATAAAGCTCAATGGCGTTATGCCCATGGGGCAACCAGTCGACAGGAGCCACGTTTACAGCCTCTGCACAGTTGAAGCCACAGTTGAATCCCGAATGATATGCTCGAGGAAAGGTCAAGATAAACTCTCCTGGATTCTGAATGCAGCGGAAAACAGGAACTCCTTCGGATTTTAATATCGATGGAGAAAGTTGTGTGACCTGAATTACAAGAAACAATAGAGCTCATAATCTCTGTATATTCAAAACCAAAATCAACAGAAAGAACTTTTATACTTATTACATAGCAACAAAGATAACATCTTACAAAATCTCAAATAATTTGAAAAAGAAAAAAGCAGGGGAAGAAAACTACATTGATGTGCAAGGTTGTGTGTGTTTCACCATTAAAAAAATATATTCACTATTATTCAAGAATCATAAGCTTAAAACATATATCTCACCAGTTTGTGAAGCAAGTCGGGTTGTTCTGCAAAAAGACCAGGCAAATGCTTTCTCATTGCTGCCTCCAATTTAATAGCATCTTTTCCCGGTATGCCATACCACATCTTTGAAGCACCGAAATGCATGTAATTCATTGAATATAAATGATGATCTTCGACATGCTGTTATTAGAACCAATTCCAGTAGGAAAAGATGACAAGAAAATAATTAAATCTTGAAACATCCCAAGGCGCATAGAAATGTTGGTGTGAAAAATATATAGCAAGATCATTCACTCACCCAACAAAAAGAAGAAAAACACATTCCGACGTACAACCAAGGGACCAAAACACCGGATATATCGCTGCTCTCGTAGGAGAGTAGTGACCCTGGAAGCCTCGGAAAGTTATTCAAGTTCCAACCAGATCTAACGTACTTTTCGTCCGACCCAGAAACTTGGCAGGTTTGCTTTGGAAACCCGCTACCAAATGAACCAGTTTCCAAATCAGCACCATAAAGCACCTAAAATATCACAAGTTAAACCACATCACTTGATGGAAAGAGCATCATGCAACCAGATTGAACAACGCAAATTGCAAATTCCAAAACAGATGCCTAGATGTTTGAGATGTTAAGTATGAGGTACAAAATGAAGGCTTTGAAAGTAGGTTACACAAGATAGAAACAGAACAAAGTGTGTTGCATTTTAACGCAATGGTCCGTTAAAAACAGGTTTATTTACCAAAAAACCAAATCCATCATAGGTCATCTGCCGATCTAATCCTAGTGTATCATATTTTAACCAATTTGACAAATATATTCATCTCTTTTCTCTAATTAACAACTCCAACAAAAAATCTAGCTACGAATTTGAATGTCAAATAATATGCATAAGCATTTTGGCAAATTGGCACCACAGATGAGCAATCCGACACCAGAATATATTTTTAATCAACTTTGAAACAAATGTTCGCCAAATTGGTCAACAGATCATTACTTTGTCAAATTGATAAACAGCTGATAATATGCATACCTCAATTTCTTCGGTAGGCCTCTCTACCATGCGCCAATATTCACCCTCTATATTTTTTAAAGAGGGTTCCCACTGATCTTGGGTAACAGGGTTCCCACTTGCATCTGTAGTCATTTCATTTCTTCTGAAATACTGGGTCTTGAAATCATCTGCATACTTTTGAAACTCTTTAAGAGTGAACCTTGGACCAGGTTCGAAACCGAAACCAGCTTCAGGAACCACCACATCGACCGGAACTGCAGCATCTGATCCATGAATCTTTTGATCCATCCCAGCTTTCACGCATCTTCTCTTTTTCCGTTTCTTATTGCAACCAGGTCTACAAATCTTGCTCAACGAATCCCGATTCTGAAGCTTGTCAACCCTCTGGATACGAGTAGCAAATGTCGAATTTTCCCATACAGCACTTTCCTTAAGAGGGCATGGAGGCTTCCATGATGGAGGTGGGACGATGCGGCAAATGCCGTAAGCTTCTGCTTTATCACGAATGCTTGAAATGTATTTCAAAGTATCTTCAAACTCCTGAAAACCAATTACACTCATTCATTAACCTAACTGTATAATGACGTTATAAAACATCAAGTAGAAAGAACGATAGATAATTAGATACCTCTTCAGTTGGATAAAATACAGGAGCGTCAAGAAGATCAGGCATTCGAGCTTCTTCTGGACGCCATTTTGCAATGACCTGAAAACGCAAGTTTTTAGCTTAATCGCAAATGAACGCAGTAATTCAAAGTTTAAATTACAAAGAGTATCAAGTTGAACAACCTTTTGGCAGTTACTACAGTTTTCACATCCACGAATAACCCCTTTAGTTAATTGAGCACTTGAAGTTTGATTCTGCAACAGTACCCTCAAGTCAAACGATATGGTTCAGACGCTATGAATACGACTATTTGGTAGAAAAACACAAACCTGCTCGGATTCAGACTCGTCTCCTGAACTGCTATTAAATTGGCTGTAGTTAACCCAAGGTCTACGCCTATTTGCCCTCTTCATGTCGTCATCACACTTTGATCAATCTCTGGTTCCTTCTTGGCTGGTTGCAATTCAGACGCACTCACGGAAACAGAGCTCGTAGATGCAACTTTGCTATCCTCAACTCTTTTCAGAGAAAAGGCCGTAATGGACTCAAACCCCGGTGGAATCGAAGGAATATCCATGCTCTCTTCTTTAACGTGACGCCTGATGAGCTCCGTCCCCATCATGAAGAAAAACGCTTCTTTAAGACTCTCCGAAACTCAGAATAATTTGTCTGCATCACGATCAATTATAATAAACGCAATGTAATTACAAACACTTGTATATGATAATCTAGGGTTTGCACTTATCAAACCGACCATCGAATATATAACATTTAGGGGGCGTTTGGTTCATTTCAGGGAATGAGAATGAAAATGAAAATGGGAATGCAGGAGAATGGGAATAGGAATGAGCATTGCATTGATGCTGTTTGGTTAACCTACTATAATCAATGAAAAATTGCTTCATATTGAAAAAATATGTTTTTCCATCTTGAAAATACAAAAGATATTTCATTTAACATCCATAGATGGAACAATGAGTGGAAAAAAGAACTCCCCCCAATTTGGTCAGGAATGGAAATTAATGGATCTGCAGGAATGATTCCATTATATAATATCAAACCAAACAGCAGTTTTCATTATCATTCCCATTCATGACTGCTCAATACCCCAACCAAACGCCCCCTTAATACATCTTCTTTCGTTGTTTGTTGTTTATCCTTATTTCTGGTAAGTTTAAATATGTATTTTCGGAATTTCAGTCCTCAATAACTTTACAGCTACTCGTAAATCAGCGGATCGTGATTACAAAACATCGGCGGAGCAATTAATAGGATCTCATGAACGGTGAATAATTGTGCAACTAAAAACAGACTAAAAGTTAAAAGGACATGTTTATTACCCCCAAAAGAGAGTCCAATCTTCTTTGGCCAAATGCA
This sequence comes from Centaurea solstitialis, assembly GCA_030169165.1. Classification (NCBI taxonomy): domain Eukaryota; kingdom Viridiplantae; phylum Streptophyta; class Magnoliopsida; order Asterales; family Asteraceae; genus Centaurea; species Centaurea solstitialis. The sequence goes on from CM058046.1 coordinate 9,532,998, forward strand.
GTTCAGGCCCAGATGTTGAACATAGTTTCTAGAATCTCATCATCTCAATGAACCCTAAAAATCCAATACAAGACAATTGATTAAACCTTGATGTTATTAACAAAACAATACTCAAATTAAAGCTTAATCAATTCAGAACAAAATAAAACACAACAGATCTGATCTATAACATGGCCTAAATCCTAATAACCCAGATTCCAAAAACCACCAAGCAAAACATCAATCAATCAGTTTAGGGTTGTACATAACAATAACCAACAAAAACAAAACAAAATCAGTACAAACTCATAAAAGCCACTTTCAATAAAAACAACACAAAGCTTGACCTGGTCAAAATCCCTAAAACTGCAACAACAACAAAAATTGGATCAGAAAAATTGGGGAAAACAAATTCACAAAATCAGAAAATCACATGGACAGATATGGATTACAAATTGCATAAAGGTAAAATAAAACACCCAAATTGAAAGCAACCTAGAAAAACACAAATATGTATGAAGAAAACGGCAAACATAAATATAATATAATAAAATAAAATATAACCTAACCCTAGATAATATCATATCACATCACATCAACTCAACATATGTTTTAAAAAAAATACCTGTGTAGGATTCAATTCATAGTTTAATTTTGTGAGATGATATGAAGAAACATGAAATTGTAAGAAAAATTGAGGTGGGTTTGGTTGGATTTTTAATTGTTTTGAGGCAAAACAGTAAATATTTTTACAAAAGGACTGGTCCAGCCAACAACTTATTAATAAAAAGGTTTTATGTAGGGAAAAGCATTAATTTAATTAAGATCTTTAATTACCATCTTATTGTGTGTTAGCAGGGGAGGGGAGGGGAGGACCATGGATTTGTATGTTGATGATTCATTCAAGAAAAGTCATGAGGGTGAGAAATTGGATTGAAACCTTTTTTTATTGTTTATCTTTTTTTCTTTTTTATGTTATTATATTATATAGTTTTTTTTGTGTGTTTATTATAATGTTTACCTGTGTTTGTGTTGTGGTTTTTTGAAGATGAATTTGAGAGATTGAATGATGGAATTGGAATTGGATCTTTTCTTGTGACTCTTTCTTTGTTTTTCTTGAATTGGGGAATGGACGGTCAAGATGGAGACACAATTCCGGATGATATGGTTTTTCAAGAAACCCCAATCATGTTAGCCTCTCTGCACTACCCACTTTGCCTATATTTATATATGCATGTTTCAGATTATTTTAATAAAATAAAGCAAATAAATCGTTTCATCTTAAAAGAAATACGGAATTGACGGAAGAAGGGTGTGCAAAAAAATCAAGGGGGTCATATAAAATTGTTGCAACCCACGAAACCTACAAGTTCAATTAGCGTTTCATCAATTTTACTTACAAAACCCACGAGAAACCACAATATAAAAATATGAGAGAGAGAGAGAGAGAGGAAGAGAATGATCGGTTTCAATGGTTTTTTAAAAGCAACATTGGAAGCCCACTCTGAGCCCACTCCTCCTCCCGTACAGTGCAGCCTACCGAGCCCGATTTAAGCTTATTGGGCCCTACCAATAGCCTAAGGCTATGTTTGGCAAGCGTAGCTTATAAGCTAGCTGTTGATTGATAAGCTTGTTAGTAGCTGATAAGCTAGCTGTTGATTGATAAGCTTGTTAGTAGCTGATAAGCTAGCTGTTGAACAAATTATGTTTGGCAAAAACTAGCTTATGAGTATGTAAAATGACCAAAAAGGGTATATTTGAATTTAATAATTAATATTAATAAGGGTATAATTGGAAAAAGCTACAATAAGCTCCTCATAAGCTACTCAAAGTAGCGTTTCAAAAAGCTAGCTTATAAGCTAGCTGATAAGCTAGCTTACTGGTACATGTTTGGATGGACTAGCTTATAAGCTAGCTTAGCTTATGCTTGCCAAACAAAGCCTAAGTATCAAAATACATGTTATGATAATTCAATTAAGTTAAAATGACACTAGCAATTAAGGACGGGTTTTTATTTTTGAGATTTTGATGTATTGGTTTTGAATTATTCATGTTGTTTATGTTTAAAACAAAAGGTAGACTTGTTAGAGTTTGGATAGATAGGGGCATGAACTATTTATTTGTTAAAATACTAAAATGTTAATGGACTGTTAACCAATTTACTAATTACCTTGTATTTGAACTTGTATTGTTATTAAATACATATCCATTAATAGAGGGAAAATCAAATACACACTAATGAATTCATACACACTTACACACCAATCATAGCCCTTGAAAATCAAATCTAATGGTGCATAATATTAGGGTGTAAAATGTTAAGTTTAGAAATTAGCTTTTAATTAGTTGCATAATTTGGAAGGAATTTGAAAATACAAAAATTCTATTGATTTTCAAGTGCTATGATTGGTGTGTAAGTGTGTATGAATTCATTGGTGTGTATTTGATTGTCTCTCTCCATTAATAATATGAAATTTTAATTTTATTATAATTTTATCAAGTTTGAGATGTTGATTCAGTTTGATATAGATCTAACTTTAACCAACCCTGTTATCTTAGAGGTGAAGGATTGTGTAAGAAGTGGATTTGAATCCGATCTATTTTAATCAAAATATCAAATACTCTTTCGTGAATTGCAGCTTAAAAGAAAATTGATCTAGTGCATCTTGCTGCATCTCATCCTAATATTCATCAATTTTTCATCAAACGGATGATAACTATTTCTCACTTTTCTCAACAAATTTGACATTTCTCACAGAAACCCAGCTCTTATTATTAATGTTGGGTTTTATTGCAATTTGTAGCCGTAAACGCAGCGGAAAATCAAAATCTTTGGTTTCTAATTTAGAAAAAATTATAAAATTAAACTAAAACGTAATTGGATCCAATGATGCATTTAATTAAAAAAGGTTAATTTCATGTATGCCCTTATTAAAGTTCAAAATATCATATTTACCCAACTTAATCTCTAAATATCATACATATCCTTCTTAACCTATCAAAATATCATATTTACCCAAATAATAATTTTTAACTATTTTAAATTAAATTTAATAATTTATAATTACATCTTTTAATAAATTGACATCTTTACCCCTAATTGAATATGTTTTTCCATTAACCTCAAAACCCTAATTTTTCCATTAACACCATCACTTTCAACTATTTGTCAAGAACCCTAATTTAAAAACTCATCCCTAGTTCCAACCACTATCTTTCAAGAACCCTAATATTTTGATAGGTTAGAAAGGGCATATATATAGATTAAGTTGGGTAAATATGATATTTTGAACTTTAATAAGGGCATACATGAAATTAACCCAATTAAAAATTACACACCATAGGGTGTTTAAAATTATACCTTTATAGATCTGACGAGACTTTGTTAAGGCACCAAGAAATCAATGCAAGTTTCCTCTATGGTAGTCCACACACGAACACGTGTCCTGTCTCTATTGGTGCTAGCCCAAAAATCCTAGATTATATTTTTTTATATATTTATCCAAGAGGCAAAACTATAATTCAATTGTTTGTCTAATGGTTTAGCTTAACACCCTATTTGTACCATAAGAATTATAGATGGACTATAATTCAAACAGGGTTAAAATAAGGTTTAGTAATTATCTATAATATTCAATTTCAAATACATATATAATTATCTTTAAACTTTAAATATAATTATATATATAATTACAGATAATACCTCATAATTAACTTAATTACGTTTTCTCCTTATTATTATCATAATCACAATATAACACATATTCCATAAGTATTCTTCTAGAATAATTAAATATTTTATCAACTTGACTTAATTAGGGTTTCTAAAGATAGAAACAAACGTATTCTTTATGTACGACCCTATAGGTTTACATATTTCTTAGCAGTATTCACATGTGACACGTGTCATGGGCATATAATAACTTACAATTGATTTGTATACTTTATAAACCAGTTATACTTCAGCCTAGACTGGGTTGGGCAGATTTTTTTTCCATCCCTAAAATGGATTAGTTTTGTTTTCATGAAAGATATCATAAGGAGTTGTTTTGGCTAGCGGAATTCAAAGGAATTTGATAGAATTTGATCAAATTTCTTAGTAATTTTGGTTTGTGGAATGAACTTGATGGAATTCCATTAAACTCCACAATTTAAGAATTCATCATTTTCACTTGCTTAAGTGAATGAATTGGATTTCCTACCAATCAAATGCATAGTCAAATTATCAAATTATAATGCAATTCCTTCAAAGTCAATTCTTTTAATGGATTCCAATTCCATCAAAATTAATTTCGCGGACAAGATGTCTCCTAGGTGTTTATATTAACATTTAATGCCTATGTCAAACTAGCGTATCAAGTTAAACTATAGTTGCTAGAGACAAAAACAGTGAAAACATAGAGTAACAACAAAAAATTTAAAATAAAGCAAAATATGTCAAATTATTTTAATACCTACTTTATAAGAGTTGAAATCTACAGGGCTTATTGTAAAAAAAAAAATAAAAAAAAAATAAAAAAAAATAAACGACCTGCTACTTTGTTTATCGCATAATCATATCTAACAACTACGTTAATTGTTTCCGTCAAGCTATTTAACATAACACATTAATATTTGAAATGATCAACATTGTTTGTTTGTCCTAGATTAACTATTTGTTTGAGTTGATTTATTAGAATTCTATGAAATTAATTTCGTTAATATGATTGTTAGATGGGTTGATGGGTGGATTCCACTATAAATAAGGGGATGGGTAGAAACTAGAAACAAGATATTTTATGTGTCGAACACTTTTTTCTGGTAATTTCTACCATAGTTGGTTTTTTGTATGGGGCCCCAATCCCATGCCCCCATCAACTAAAAATGGTACCTCAAAATCAATTAAAATACAGAAAAACTTTCAAAATCAACTAAAAAACTCGAAAAAGTTTCTCAAAATGGTTTTAAAAAAACTTAAAAATCCCTTGAAATCAACCAAAAATCCTTTAAAAACATCTCTAAACAATTAAATTAGGCTAAAAGTATATCATAAGACTTTGCAGACCTTTAATATTTTAAAAGTGCCCCATCAAAAAAAAAATTCCTAGATCCACCACTCATATGACGATGTTGTTTTGATCCTAATTCGAAAAATAAACTCCAACACAATTTACGTGGCCATAAAGATAAGAAGAGATATATACAAACATAATGTAAATTTAACCTATATCTACTTTTCCAATTCATCCTTCTCAAGAACCAAAACTCCTAGTAAAACAAAGAAAAACCTTCTCAAGGTTTGGTGGGACGCTTGCATTCTCTTCAGATATCCTATGCATTAACTATCTTGTTTAGTAATATGATAAAAGAAAATGTTTGAAAAGTTTGGTAGATGCCTTAAATGTCATAAACAGACTTATAAATTCCTCACTAACCTTTTTCCTTCAAACTTATGGGAAAATGTTGAAGTATATCCAACATTTGTTTGAAATAACTTTTCATAACCTATCTTTTACCATAATAACCATTATACAAAATACTAACCACTTGAGTTATTGACATTGAAAAGAATTAGATGTTACTGAAATCTGACATCATTTTCAATTAGAAATCTTATCTTTCAAAACTTCTCATCACAAGAAGAAGAAAAAATTGGATGTAGTTTATATGTAATAAGCAATTAAAAACAAACTTGAAGACATTTATACCATATATATATAGTACAAGCATAACATTGGTTGTTTTCATGTATTGGGAAAAGTATATGATTACTGTATCCAAAGTAAAACAAAGCTACAAACAATACTAGACATTTATACCATATATATATATATAAACCAAGTTTCAAAGTTAAATCATGACAATCAACAATATACATCATACTTTCTAAACACCTATCTAAGCATCTATTAAGAGAAGCACTGTCACATTTAGAACACCAGCAAACCTTCAACCCATTCTTAATAAGGTAAACTAATTATGCAAATATATAATATAAAGGATTAGACAGTTGATGGTTTTCACTAACTTCCACAAGCCATACATTCGTCACGGTTCATCAACGAACACACCATCTGTGACATTTTGGTGTTATCATCTTCTTCACTTGCTGCTACCTTTGGGTTTTCCTGAATTACATACAATTATCGGTGAATTATGATTTTAGTGTTAGGTTTCAAGATACAACGGCAGAAGGCAGATTTGAAAGATGAAAATACCTTGAGAATGGAAGTATCAACAGTGAATTTGATTGCATCAGCTGCAGCACGTGATCGCAAATAGTACATCCCTGTTTTCAGCCCCTACACAACAGCAATACTTGATACAGTTAAACCAAGCTCAAATAATCTCATAATCACTGGTATGGTATTAACAGCTTCATAATTATAAATTTCAGTTAGTTGACATATATACCTTGGACCAAGCATGAAAGTGCAACGAAGTAAGCTTGCCAAAGTTGGGTTGGTCCATATGGATGTTTAGACTTTGACTCTGGTCTATGTAACACCCACGATCAACGGCCATATCAACCAATGTCCTTTGCTTGATCTCCCACACGGTTCTGACGTATCATATAGTATCAGAATAAGAATTGAGGCCACAAAACAAAAGGGTATTATAATATGGTAAAAAAAATGGACTTACTTGTAAATAGCTTTCAGATCTTGGGGAATTTCAGAAATATTCTGAACAGAACCACTCTCATAAATAATCTGATTCTTAAGAGTGGGAGACCAAAGGCCCATCTCAGTTAAGTCATGCAACAAATGCTTGTTCACCACTACAAACTCACCACTGCACAAACAAACAAATTATTGAAGTTATAATATATCCAACAGCAACAATCTTCAAGACTGAATATTATCAAAAAATCACCTACCTTAAAACTCTGCGACTGTAGATATTGGATGTGTATGGCTCAAAACACTCGTTATTCCCAAGAATTTGGCTTGTTGAAGCAGTTGGCATGGGAGCAACAAGTAGTGAATTCCGTACTCCATGCTTGGCAATCATTGAACGGAGAGCATTCCAGTCCCACATATCCGAAGGAGTTACCCCCCACATATCTGGTTGGAGAATTCCCTACACAAGAATTATGGAACATATTAAAAAATGTTAACCAACTGTTCATAGCACAAATGCAAACATCAGATAAGATGACAAAGAAATAGAAACATATTCCAACCTTACTGACAGGGCATCCATCATATGTTTCATAAGTGCCTTCTTTTTCGGCTAATTCACATGAAGCTTTCAGGGCATGGTAGTAGATGGTCTCAAATATGTCTTTGTTCAACTGTTGAGCCTGCAGTTCAAGATGAAGAATAATGAGAATCAACAAGTAATGCCCACTTAAGCTTTTACAACATCAGGAAAGATATAAGTATTAATTACCTCTGGTGAATCAAATGGCATACCAAGCAATATGAAAGCATCTGCAAGACCCTGGATCCCAATACCAATTGGCCTGTGTCGTAAATTTGAGTATTTTGCAGTTTCAACTGGATAATAGTTCACATCTATAATGTTGTTGAGATTTTTGGTAACGATTGATGTGATCTGCCGGCCCAACACAATGGTAAAGATTAGTGATCATAATAGATTCTTAAAAATGACCCATAGCAAGCTTCAAAGCCAGTAGGAACAATAGATGGCCAATAACAGGCCAAAACAAAACTCACCTCAGCTAGTTTGTCAAAATCAAAGTATCGGTTGCCAGAACCTCTGCTACCAACAAGCTTTGAAGGTTGAGATTCTGCTGGAACTCCCTGAAAGAGACAAAAAAATATAACTTCAAACAATACATAACCAAATATGAAACAGGTAAATCGTATTTAGTATTGGTTAGCGTTAAAACCACACCTTCTCTCGAACATATCGTGGTAGTGCAATGGATGCCAGATTACATACAGCAGTTTCTGTTGGACTAGTGTACTCAATAATCTCCGTACACAAATTTGAAGACTTGATGGTACCAAGATTCTGCTGGTTGCTTTTTCTGTTACAAGAGTCCTAAGGAAAGAGCAACATGACTTTATTTAGGGATTTACAAAATGATTATAGCGAAACTTGAAACAAAGTATTCCAGTCTCTAGAACTTACCTTGAATAGCATATAAGGAGTCCCAGTTTCTATCTGAGATGTCAAAACTTCAAACCAAAGAGCCTGTGCCTGGACAACTTTCTTAGCTTTCCCCTGAGTTTGTAAGATGGTAATATTATTAGCCAACATAAAACATAACCTAATCATAAAGAAACAGAAAAGCATGACAAAAAGCATATCTTTACCTGTCTTTCATATTTGGTATAAAGGCTCTCAAATTCTTCACCCCAACAATCACCCAAACCTGGAGCCTCATTTGGACAAAATAAAGACCAAGTGCCATTGCTCTGGACCCTCTGCATGAAGAGATCAGGTACCCAAAGAGCATAAAACAAATCCCGAGCACGCTGCTCTTCCTGCATCATAATTTAATTATTTTGTCAGAAACTAGCCAAATAGAAACCTCAACTATTAAACAACACATGATCCAAAAAAGTAAAGTCAAGCATTTTTTTTCTACCTTTCCATGGTTCTTCCTCAAATCAAGAAACTCAAAGATATCAGCATGCCATGGCTCCAAATAAACAGCAAACGCACCTAGATTCATAAAAATGAATTAACATATAGAAATACAATTATATCAAACAAACAGAGCGTAATCATAACTAAACCACATACCCTTTCTCTTGCCACCTCCTTGGTCAACATAACGGGCTGTATCATTGAAGACACGCAACATTGGAATAATGCCGTTGGATGTACCATTAGTTCCACGTATGTAACTTCCAGTTGAACGGATATTATGAACAGAGACACCAATTCCTCCAGCTGATTTGCTGATAACAGCACATTCCTTCAAAGTGTCATATATGCCTTCAATGCTGTCATCTTTCATGCATATCAAGAAGCAGCTACTCAGCTGCAAGTAACATTAGTGACTCCATGTGAGCAAATAAGAAACATATATTGAAATGTCAAAAGCAATAGACATAAAAACTATTCATACTTGGGGCCTTGGTGTTCCAGCATTGAAGAGGGTGGGAGAAGCATGAGTGAACCACCTCTGTGACATCAAGTGATAAGTCCTGATTACAGAATCGATGTCATCCTTATGTATCCCAACTGCAACCCTCATCAGCATATGTTGAGGCCTTTCAACAACTTTCCCTTGGATCTTCAGTAGATAAGATCTCTCAAGGGTTTTAAAACCAAAATAATCATAGTCAAAGTCCCTGTCATATATAATCTCACTGTCCAACCTAGTAGCATGCTGAAACAAATAAGCAATAAGCAGTTAATACGCCTACCATAGACATCATCACCGCTGTAAAAAAATTCATGTAGTGTGCTATCAAATAAGAAATTTACAGCAATGTATCTTATACTCATGAAAGAGATGTATAACCAATTTGATGCAAAAAATACAAGAACCTCAAATAGATTTGATAAAACAAACTCTGAATTATGCATCAGCACACATGATCTAAAAACTATAATTGTTTCATAGCAATCCAATTAAATATCAAAACAACTATATGTTTATAAACATGCTTACCTTCATGATAATTTCATACACATCATCTGCTATGAGAGGAGCCTTCTGACCAGATCTCTCGCTGACATGTGCATACATTTCTTTGATCCTGCAATGATAACCATAATTGAGTACCAATCCAGAGAACAATAACATACTATAATTTAGACAAGACATATTATACTAAACCCGTAAAATTCACACCTAGGTAGTGAAAATGGTACTACATGAAGCATATACTTACGTTTCAGAAAATGATTTCTTGGTGTTCTTGTGCAGATTCGAGACAACAATCCTTGCAGCCAACTGCATCATATGCAAATTACACAAATAATGATAAGCAATTCAATTGAGTAATCATGAGATTTATAGAACTATAGAATAAAATTATGAGAAAGGTTCATACGAGAACCATATCAGTTTAAGAAAACGTGTGGACAAATCTCAACCACACATCTTCGGTTACAGTGGACGTGATCACGGAATTGACGCAATTCATGAGAGGGTAGAGATTATTAAAGAAGGGAAACCGGTCAAAGCTGCTTTATTGACCGGATGAGTCGCTGAGATTCACCATCGGATTTTCTTAAAAAGTTATGTTTCTCATTTGAACCTTTCTCATAAAATTATAGCAGTTAAATTTCATCAATGGAACCTAAAACCCCTAATAAAGAACAATCAAACAATTTTCAAAATCAAGTAAACAGTTCTACAAACAGCAAATCCACCCAGTCTGGTTTTAAATGGTTTTTAAGTCCAATTGATTCATGCGTTTCAAATGAATTGCAAATCCACCCCAATTATACAAAATTCAAACCTAAATTGAACCACACGAGTGACCAAATTTCAACTAATCATCACAAAACAACAAAATTCATCATAATTCTTCTCCTATAAAACAAATCAAACACAAAACAACCGATACGAAACCAATAATCAGATAAAAACGAACTCACGGAAGCATAGTCGGGATGGTTAGCGGTCATGGCGGCAGCGGTTTCGGCCGCAAGCTCATCAAGCTGGCTTGTGGTAACTCCTTTGTAAACACCAGCACAGACCTTCTGGGAGACCAGCACCGGATCACAGTGTTCGATGCTGAGTCCATAGCTGAGCTTCTTCAATCGAGCAGTAATCTTATCGAAATGCACAGTCTCCTGGCGCCCATCTCTCTTGACCACATACATGTTTTAGGAGGAGTAAATGAGAGGGAATTAGGGGAAGAAGAAATGGTGTAGAGAGCAAGATAAGAAGAAAGAAAGGCTGCTGGAATTGGTTATATAGCCTGGGAAAGAGTGAGTGGAGGGGGGGTTTGAATTTTGGAATTAGGGTTTCCCTCAATTTTTGAGGGTTTCCCGCCAGTTGGGTGGCGCGGATAAATTGGGTGGGAGTGGTGGGACCATGGGATTTGTTTGTTTTGTTGATTCAAGAAAAGTCGGGTAAGGCGACAAATTGGGTTGTGAGAATCTTTAATTGTTTATAGTAACTTTTTTACTATTTCTTTTTTCAGTTTTACCTGTGTTGTGATTATTATGACGAATTGACGTGTGAAATGGAATAGGATTGACGCGAATCATGGAATGGTAGATATTATTAGGGGGGGACTGGTCAAACTCGTGTTTATTGACCGAATAAGTAGTTGAAATTGCTTCTCATGTTTTCTTAAAAAGTTATGTTTTCCATTTGAACTTTTCTCTATATAAATATTCTCATTATAGAAGACGGGAATTATCGGGCTTGTATCGGGTGTTTAAAAAACTTATCAACCTAGCCAACACCTGCAACCAAACTCTAAAAGTCAACCCATTGTGATATGGTATATAATTGATATAGAATTAGGATAAGATCTATAGGGTCAAAAATATAATGTTTTACGAATTTTTTAAAGTTATTTGTTTTCTTTTTGTATGGTTTGAGCTACAAAACACGACTTTGCAACAACAAGCAATAAAACTCCTAAAATATATGTTATTGAAAAATTATATTTAATAACTAAATATTGGATAAATTCATATATTCATATGAATTGGATGAAAGTATTTAATGAGCTAGGGTGTTCATCTCCTACCCAAGTAACTCATAAGCGTCACTGCATCACTAGGTTGTACATGGGTTGGGTTGGCATTCAACTGGATTGGACTTGATGGTTTAAACCCAATTATTTTTATTAAAAACTCATTAGTCCTTTTCAAATTTACAGCCCAAGGCAACCATATGGACCAAAAGTGTACTTTACTCATTTTGTGAAAAAACCGAAACTCTAGGGGACCAAATCGTAACATTTCAAACGGTTTACACGGTCTTTGATCGCTGCACGTAGCCGGACGGTCGGACCGGCCACCACTGCAACCTCTAAACCCCCAAAAGAAGTTGCGTAGCCATTAAGCCAATCTCAACTTCCGGTTAATCGGAAAAGCCAAAACAATGAGGAGAGCTTCTACTTTCTCAGCTCTCTCCCGAACCCTACTGTCATCTTCCGAACAACAACAATACACCAGGCTCTTTCAGGCGGCCTCCTTTTCCGGCGGCATCAATGGCGCTTCTTCTCGCCGGTGGTTTTCAACGTCCACGGGATCCGTTTCTCGAGGCGGTGCTGCTAGGTTTTTTCTGTCCTTAGGTGGTCTTGCCGCCGCTTCCGTCGCTGCCGGTGCCGGTGCATCATCGTTGTTGGTGGAAGAAGAGGCTTATGCAAAAGAGCTTCTGAAGCCTGATCTTATCCCTAACGATGTTGTGCTCTACCAGTATGAAGCTTGCCCTTTCTGTAACAAGGTTAAAGGTATACTATTCTCTCCTTCTCTTAGTTTCCATATCAAATTGTGTTACAATTTAATTTTCTGTAGCAATGATAATTGAGCAATTAGATCATTAGCTTCAGAGCTTAGATTATTGGAAAATGCAATTATGTTGTATTTTAAGTTCAGAGTTATTATTGGTGTTAACAGTGCAAATGGATCAATGCATTTATAGTCCTGCTTAGGGAGAAGGTGGTTATTGATGTTAACAGTGCAAATGTTTGCCTTCTGCCTCTTAATTGAAGCAATTTTTTAAATGCAGTTGGATTTATATTCATGAAGAATAAATTTTTGCAAGAAAAGCTACCCAAGTGGATGAGCAAAAGACTTGTTACAAATTATTTTTCCGCAAAGTTAAAATTTTTTAATCCATGAAACACCTGTGTTTTGAATAAGCTTTGTGTACCATCAATGAACTCTTAATTATATGCATACCCAATAGTTTGTGTTACTGCACATTGGCAACAGAGGTGCAAGCATATAGTAATAAGAAGCACTTGCATTTATTGTTGGAATAGCCTGCCAATATGCATGCATATCAAAACAATTTCTCCATATTGATTTTCTATTCTCATGATAGAAACAGCCAAGTTTGTTTCAAAATAATGTGAAGGAAGTTTGGGTAGATAAAAGTAAAGATATGCGAACAGCGAACTTTATGTGGTTTTTGTGTTGGTTTGTCAGCATTCCTGGATTACTATGATATACCATACAAAGTTGTGGAGGTGAATCCGTTTAGTAAGAAGGAGATCAAATGGTCTGATTATAAGAAGGTGCCCATATTGATGGTGGACGGTGAATCACTGGTAGATTCATCAGGTACTTTCTGAATATTATTTAATTGTCATTCTTGTTTAATTTAGATACTATGTTGAATATTGATCTTGATTACATAAGACTTATTTAAATTTAAGAAGGTAATTGATAAGTCCTTTAAAGACACAATGAGTCTCTCTTGCAGCTATTATTGATCAGATGGGGAACAGGATCATTCCTGCGAAATCTTTGTCAATACTCTCAAATGATGACGAAGAGAAGAAGTGGCGCAGGTTGGTTCTTTCTTCTCTTTATTGTGCACAAGATATATTTTTTTCATATGCTGCTAATGTTAAATTGGTCAGTAATTGGGATATAAGAAAAATATTGGGATATTCACTTGTGCAGTACTGCAGTTATCCAGTTTTATTTAGGGTAGCATTGCTATCAATGTTTGAACCATTTTGCAGAATCTTCTCTGTTATTGAATTTCACCATGTTTCAAATAATTCCTGCTAATTGTCACAAATATTTGTGCCAAGTAACTATTTTCTTTTCTTTTTTTACTTTTGCTTTCGTTATCCTATTCTATTAAATGTAACACCATCAGTTACATACCTGTTGCTTATTTTAACCTGTATTAATGCTAGTAATATGATTATAATTAGTAGATATTTTGGACAAAATTCAGCTATAATTTTCTAATATGATGAACATGTCCAATTTATCATGATCTAAGTGGCTGTTTAGTTTACTGATTTACTCTCCAATAAGTCCATGTCACAGGTGCTAGGTATGTGCCTATCTGGTTTGGGTGTGAAAGAAAATCATATTCTTTTTCTCATGTTTACAGCTGTAGAATATTCTTTTTTGTGATGTTCACTATATAAACGACATGTCCATAACTCTCCAAGCAAGATAACAGATACACTCATTGGTAGCACACGATGAATGCTTTCTCTTTCATTCATCATCACGTTGGTTTAGGATGCACATTGATATGTCACTGGCCCATGCAGTATCTAGCCAAGGGATAATGTGAGAACGTGAAACATACATAGGCATGAAGTTTGATGTTTCCACAAGCAAATGAGACACAATATCAAGTTCATCTCTGTTTGTAGAAGTTATCACAAGTTTCCGGGGTAAATTCTTTTGAATTGTTAAGGAATGAACATGTCAACCTTTGTGATATAAATGAGGCTATTATATAAAATTTCAGTGTAATGATGTATGTAACATAAATGCAGAACGAACACATAGTGAACCACTTGTTGCAACATGGACAACCTGCGGGTGCCTTGTGGATGCAGTTGGCTACTGCCATGATTCATTATGGGACTGTAACAATTATGGATGAGACTTGCTATAGTTGTACGGTAGAAATATTTAGGAGAAATATTTGCTTGGTGGCGTTGTACGGTAGAGAGGATTGGAGGCTAATGGTGATGTGTCATTATGGTTGTATTTTCAGTATAGACTTTTGAAGGTTGTCTTTATGAGAAGGATCAACCAACATGCTTCCTGAAATTACAAACATAAGCAGTATGAAACACTGCCGAATGTATGTTATGTTAGAAACTTAGTGTGCCCTATTAGTACAATAACAGTAAGCTTGTTCAACCTCACACATTCAATATTTTTTGATAGGATCTTATTCACTCTTCAAAGTTACCGTATAGAAGCGGTTAGAACTTCTTATTTTTTGTGTTCATATGAATATATTTTAATAGAGAATGCTCTGGCTCTGAAACTAGTCTTTTGACTTGTTAATCGCACTAACGAAAAAGGGGACCATGTAGGTGGGTTGATGATCATTTGGTGCATATGCTAGCACCAAACATCTACCGGAACACTTCTGAGGCTCTGGAGTCCTTTGAGTATATTGCCAACAACGGTAAGCTTATTACTGTCTAATTGCTGGCATGTGTAAGCTGCGATATCTTTTGTTTACTTGACATGTGAGTAATGTGTACAAACATAAGCTTATAATCCGTCTCCCAATCATTGGATGCATTTTTTGTTTATGACACAATTGCATTATAAAGTTCATTGGATGCCCTTTCTTGTTTATATAGTTGCTTGCTAACAAAAAGATGCAACCATATATTTCGATGATACGTAAAATATGATGACGACATAAGCTGGAAAGATTATTAGTTAATGCTAAGAGAGGGAAGTTGGTTAAAACAAGCAAGAAACATTAAATCACTTAACACACAGTACTGAAAACTAGTTGGACAGGATCCACTCCTTCTAACCATCTTAAGTCATTGCTAGAAGCAACAGAGAAATCCTCTAGATGCAAATCCAGATTCGTCCATCTTTAATACAACGAAGACCATTCTGTGATCACAGATTTTGAGCACCGATTATACGCATGAACACTGAGTGAATGTGAAACACCCCTTTGAAATTGGATCAAGATGAAACCCACCCAACTAAACATATCCAGCAAATATCAACTTGAATGTGTATAACATTTGCCATCTAGCTATTATTTACTTGGTTCTGAGTCTTTGCTTCTGCATGTTCAGGTAACTTCAGCTTCTCTGAGAAATATGCAGTGAAATATGCTGGGGCTGCTGCTATGTATTTTGTGTCGAAGAAACTGAAGAAAAAGTATAACATTACCGATGAAAGAGCAGCCCTGTATGAAGCTGCAGAAACTTGGGTCAACGCACTTGACGGCAGAGAGTTTTTAGGTCAGTTTTCTTGATATATATCATGGCGGTTTTTTGGCCAATGGGTATTTAACATCCCTTGAAGTCATCTTGTCACTTTAATTTACTATCTTAGGTGCTCGTTTGTTCACCATGGAAGCATGCACAATTTACAGTTATCATGTACATGGTCACATAGACATATATGTACATATATATATATATATATATATATATATATATAGGGGTGGGTTCAAATGTGAACCACTTTTTGGTTGTGAACGTGAGGACAACCAAGAGCGCGACACGTGGCAGATGACTAGGCGCCACGTCAAGTCCACGGCGGATGACTAGGCGCGATTCATGGAGGGCATTGAATTAAAGAGGGGGACCACACTTAAAACCGCCACGTGTCGCGCTCTCGGTTGTCCTCACTTTCACAACCAAAAAGTGGTTCACATTTGAACTTTCCTCTCTCTATATATATATATAACCAAAAACATATTTTCCTGGTTTTAGTCATAAAAGACCTGATGTTAACTTCAGTTTTATTCATGTACAGAAGTTTTTCTCCCATTGTATTGGAGATTGGAGCCAATTACTTGAGAAATCCTTTAATGGAAAACAATGAACCATGTCTTCTCCTTTTTAATTGGGATGAACATTGTGCTCCTAGTACCTTTTTTCCTATTTTGGATTGCAGTTAACTTTTGTGGTTATTGTGAATTACTTGATCAGGAGGGTCTAAGCCTAATTTGGCGGATTTAGCTGTGTTTGGGGTACTGAGGCCTATTCGTTATCTAAAGTCAGGTAAAGATATGGTGGAGCAGACGAGAATTGGGGAGTGGTACTCAAGAATGGAGAGTGCAGTCGGAGAATCCTCTAGGATAGGCAAGAACCAACCAGCCAAACTTATTCAAACATGTTCCTTGAGTTGATAGCATGAAAGGTATGGCGCTGCACTTATTTAATTCTTCTAATCACAGATGCAATGATGCATACACAATAAAACACTACATATATACATTGTCTCATTTCTGATCTACACTGGGGATGGATTTTTCTCTTCTTCCTGGGATGGGATACAATTTTGCATCTTGGATTTCATTTGGAATTCAACTTTTATTTATTCATGAATTACAAGCACTGAGCTCACCAACATTTATAGCAAGTCTTTTGTGATTATATGTATAGGGGACAATAGTACCATGATAAGGTAAGAAGTGGTGGTTAAGTTAAAGTTCATATATGAATCATCGGGAAAAAAAGATAATTTGAAGATGCATATATGAACCCAAATGAATAATTTGTAAAATCAATTTACATAATGTTCAAGTAGATTTTCTTACGTATTTCATCAATGATTCACATATAAATTTTTCTCTAATCTTCTGGCCTCTTGATATTTGGCCTTCTTATTTGATTCTCAACTATTTATACATGGATTTAATCATTTGAGAATTCCACAATGACATCGAAATTTCAAGTGACTGTTTTAGTGTGCTTGGATCACTGCTTCATCGGAATTTAAATTCATCCGTAAAGTTCATTTCAAGAAAAGATGAAGTTTCTGAAAGTTAATTTATTAAACCAAGAAGTATTATTTTTCATGTGAACTCTTAATTTGTATTAATTCATTTATAAAATGATCAATATGCCTTTTTGATTTACATTTGATACTTATATCATCATATAAAAAACTATATTATTGAAAATTCACTTATAAGCTTGAACACAATTTTACTTTTATTCGATATGTTGATTGTTTGTACGATATAAAGTTGTACATTCCAACGATTATAGCAACAACCCATTGTTGTCCTCCAATCCTCTTATTTGAATGGTTTGTTACTTTGGCCCTTTTTTATCGTCATTATATCCTATTGACCATTTTGTTTTTCTTTCATTAATATTAAAATTGTCTTTTTAACTTCAAAAAATGGGATTTTCAGCTAATCATCTAAGGCATATGTTTTAATCATCTAAAAATAATAAACAAAATTACATAAATGGATGACATCTTTTGTTTATAATTGTGATGCCTAATCATCCCATTTGTCATAATAGTTCGATGACGTGTTTTATGTATAATTTTTGTTTCTCAAGAAACAATAAAATATTATTACAATTGACGATATTAAAAATAACATGGATTTGAAATGATTTTTTTCTTTACAACTTCTAATATTTTTAATAAGTATTTAATATAATCATTTCGATTTATGAATTTTTATTGTTAGTATGTTTTCATGCTACAATCCAAAAAACCCATTAAATCGTGCTCATCTTGAGTAAACTAACCAATAAAGTATATTAAGTTCAAGAAGAATAAAATTTAAGAACTTACGATTACCCATTCAAATAATTATTGTGTAATTGTGATCCAATTCAATAAATTATTTTATCATTTTAGTTATTTGTTTGGAAATTTATATTTTTATAATAAGATAATTAATATTGTAACAATTCGAATTAGCAAAAATAATGTCTCCTTAGAGATGAAAACTTGTTAGTAATTGTATTTTTTATCCATTAAGTATAATAATTTATAGAATACGAAAAATTAATAAATAAAGATGCATAAAAAGATCAATGACTGAGACCAAATCAAGGACCTATTCATCCTAAATTGGTTATGTGATCGTTGGGTTGGTCAAGAATTGAGGCCAGATCAAGGACTTGGCCTTCCTAGACCGGTTACCCAAATCACATAATCTTATCGGATGAATGATGTTCATCACAACCATAGTTCAAAACACATCATTGGGCTTGGTTTACGACCATTTTGGACCTACTTCAAAACTTCATCCAATCCCACGTAGTGGCTAGTTTGGAAGTGGTATTTTACACATTAATAACCAAATACACCTTAAGTTTTATAGAGTTAACGGATATAGACAATTGCTGAATCCAATTTTTATACACATTGATGTCAATTAAACAAAGAAAATGATAATGTTGATTAGTATATTATAGTGGAGGTTCTTATCGGGTAAAATTTTAGTCCATAAAAAGGGTTTGCTTGCTTAATTTACTTGGCAAGTACAAACCATGGTAAGAGACGACAATCCTCGCTTACCGGGTAAGACTTTTGGTCCTTTGCCTCAGCTCTTACAGGGAAAGATTTTTGGTTATTGTCATATGCATCCGGTAAGGTAATGTAACTTGATAAATACTTACCCGATTAAGTATTTGGTAAACGGCCCATTCGTATCGTATAAATATAACAAGGAAAGGTTCATACATTAATCATTAAAAAAAAAAATTTATACAAACTCATAAATAATCTGAACTTCGGTTCATATGTACATCTTCAGATATCTTTTTCAATATTCTTGTTTGAACCGAACACATTATTAGATTTACCCAATTAACCCGTTCCTTTAGGGGCGAAAGGTTGAGTTTGTATAAGAAGTTAAGGTTAATCAATCGTTAGACGAAAATAACATGACATTACAATAACATACATCCAGACATACCGGATGAATTTTTTTTATAAAAACGTAACTAATAAAAAGGCACCGGATTAAAAATGATCTAACGGTTGAGATCCAATTTCAATCTCACACACTGGCGTGAAAATAGCGAGAATATATATATATATATATATATATATATAGGTACAGTACATGGAGCTTCGTTGAACATCCAAACACCAAAAACCAGTCTCTCTCTCTTTCATCTTCTTCCCAACATTCACAATTGAAGAAAAAATGCAAACATCATCATCTTCATCATCTTCTTCTTCTTCAACTCCAAATTCACCATCTCATTCATCCATTACTCTTCATTCACTCGTTGCATCATCCACAGACTCATCCTCCTCCTTCTTCCAATCACCATTCCCATCTTCTTCTTCTTCTCCACCTTCTCGTTGCTTTGGCCTCAATCTACTCGTAAAGGCAATCCATCAAGTTACAGCAGGATCCGTAGTTGGAGTTCCATACATACAAAGAAGAATCCTAACCAGAAGAAAGAGACCAATCCAATTCGACAATCTCATCTTACTCCCTAGATCGGAATCAAAATTCAAATCGAAACCGAAATCAAATTCGAAATCGAAATCGAAATCGAAGCCGAAAGCGAAAAGGCAAAGGAGAGTTAATATGGCAATGCCTTCTAAGTACAGAGACTCTGTTCTTCAGCCATTAGATCTCAAACGACGATCGTACTCAGATAAGATCATCGGTGAATGATTTTGTTCTTTTTTGTTGTTCGATGATTTTTCATTATAGATCTGTTGTACTACAGTGATGAATCATGTATAATTCTTTAGCGATCGAGTGTTTTTTTTGCTAGATTTTTTGTAATATGTACCTGATCTGGCTAGGGATCAATGAGAAAAATTAGGGGATTTTGGAAGTTGGGGTTTATAATCAGATGTGCACGATTTGTAGTTGAATTTTGTGTTTGGATTATTTGACCTCTTCATCAGTTGTTACTTTCTGTGCAGTTTTTTTTAACATCGAACGATCAAATTCTAGTAATATCGGTCATGATTCAGACTTCAATTTAGCTGTTTATCGATAATTGCTTGATCTCCAATTAGATCGGAGAGCAGAGCAGATTAGATGATAAGTTATGTGTTCTTTGTGTTTCGGTTTGGTTTGTTAGCATTTCCAGCTGCTCAAAGTTTGATTTTTCAGCAGCAAAACAGTGATCGGATGTGATTTCAGCGACCAAGGGGCCGTTTTTATACTGGTAAGTGTCTACTGATATCACTTACTTTATGATCCTTGCCAATTGAGCATGGAAACCACCAAGAAACTTGCCTGGTAAGAGACCGAGAGTCTTACTTCTTACTTGGTAAGTGATGGAAATGACTCTTATTGAAGACGCTTACCAACAATCAATTTTGATGGCCGAAATGTTACGCAATAAGGTAAGTGAGGTAATGTCCTTGCAGGTATGGAAGTGGTAAGCACTTGGTAAACGGCCCCTAAGATTAGATTTTTTTTTTGTTTCTTTTGCAGTGGTGGATGTTGCTTGTGTGCACCTCCATTAATCCAATGTGGCCTTGGAGATAATGTACGGAAAATCCTTAGTGGCCCTGAAGAGATCTGTAGCCCACACGCCTAGCCTTTATTTGCCAATTGAGCTGATCTTCGTGAGTAGCCGGCAGTCTTTGACCCAATAGGTGCTTATAGAGTGTCACGAAGACACTAAACCATAAATCATGGGCTTTCACTCACCCTAACATGGTACATATATATTTCGTGGTGGTCTTTTTGGTAACCGATAACTATTTCTAGTGTTGGCTTGGATGATTGAAGATGGCTTTTTATCGACTTTACAAAAGGCTTCTTGTAATAAAACTCATGACTTTGCTTTTACATATTAGACATGCTATAATTAGCTAGCATAAAATCTCTCATGCCATTGTTGTCATGGGTTGATTCTTAAAGTTAAGAGTTACTTGTTCTTCTTTTAAGGTTCTTATCGGTGCTTGGATGGGCTTGATATCGTTCAAAGGTAGTAGATACTTGACGTTTTGGCGTTTCTGTCTGGAGGCATAAATCTTTGATGTTTAGCAGATGTTTGTGTTGATCTTGATCATGCTCCTCATAACTGTATTTTGTACCCTTCTCTTGATGTTGATGATGCTTCTCATAACTTGCGATTTATGACCCATTTGAAGTTGACTGTTTAGGATTATGGCTAGAAACTTTGACATGAGTTTGTGTTTTTGAAGTTTCCCATTCTCTGGGATCTTGTGTCCATTTTAGTATTTTTTTTTTTAAACCTTTTTGATGATGCTTTGTGAGTCTACAAGTAGATGAAGATAAAGAATGTTGCACTTTTGAGCTTTTGAGGCAGATGATGATTCTGGGTTTGCAACCCAACTCCTACTCAGACCCAAGGGTTTTGTGTAGCAATCAATCATGCTTCTAGTTTTAGTTTGGTACTCTTTTGAGGGTAATTAAGTGTGTGTGGGTTCTTTGCATGGATCTTATGGACAGAAAGGATCCATATTCTGTTTGGTGATTAGCCTTTTAAGCCCAGTCTTTTCTTAAAGTTTTGAGTCCGTTAGGGTGATGGGCTTGGACTCTCAATTCTCAAATGTCCAATGCTATTTCAGTCATTCAATTTCATCTTCCAATTAATTTGTTTGTTTTAGATTTACTTTATCAAATTATCAATGGAGTTAATTGTAAGTTGCTTAAGGTTTTGAAGCATCATTGTATCTTTTATTGCAAAGATAAACTGTCATTTTGTCCTAACAACTAAAGACAGATTGTATGTGCTACATTTTATAAGAATGTAAATGATACTCAATCAACTATAAAACCTAATTTAAGAAAATTTGATGCCACCGAAAAAGCTTTCCATGAAGAATTTATCATTCAAACAGGTTTCATACTAATTTACCTACCAATTTTGGTCATAACTACTGAATCACAATGCTGTTGAGCATGATATTAAAACATACATGCTATTCACTATCATAAATGTTGAAGGGTACAGGAATGTTCTGCATACACCCTTCCCAGACTTTATCTTTCATGGGCAACATTAACACATTAACATGATCAAATAATCAAATATCATTGAATTCTTATATATAATAATCTCCAAGAACCAAAATTGATTCAACATAAAAAAACCAGCTTTTACTATTCACAAGCACTATCAAATGCATATATGAAAAACTGGAAACAAAAACACTACCATCCCGTTTTATTCGATCAACATAATTACTCGATCACGATCACCGATCTCCACACAAAATACAAGAAGATGACTGTACTTCTGAAATACAGTCTATAAGTTAACCTAAGCCGCACTTTTGTCCAATCGTCTCTCCAACCTTGTCTTAACGGGCGTAGAGTGACAACTTGAGGCTTTCTTCTAAAAAAGACAACGCAATTCATCAGAAAAACTCACTTAATGTCAAATTATGTGAAGCTAAAATAGTTTAACTGTATCTTACCTCTCTGTTTCTTCTGGATTTTCCTATGTTTGAAGGATCTGCAGTCTGTCCAGTATGACTCCAGTAACTCCCAACAGTCCCTATGATGGGCATCTCATCAGGGTTGCGGCATGGTGACTTTCTTGGAGACGATCTTGCAGATACCTGCCTCACTTCATCAATGGTCCAAGCTCCTAAAATGGGTCTATCTTCAAGGCTCTTCCAAGAAGTTGCCTCATCAGAATACGAAAAAGAATTCCCTGTAGAAAACTGACTATCTCCCTTGCTTACTGTGGGTGTCTTATCTGGTCCAATCAGCCAACTCGAGAGGCTTGTAGTTACTGCACTATTATCGCCTTTTACTTTCCCTTTCTGACCCGAAACTATAAAGCTAGGTTCTTTGCTTAACGGGATGTTGGTTTCTTCTTGTTCTAAACACAAGTTTTCTTTTTCTTGGTGGTGATCCGAAGCTGGTGTCGGTGCTGCCTTCAAGATTTTCCATTGAGAAAGATTCTCAATTGGGTTCAGCAAAGAATCGATGTTTCGATTGAGACCGCTCCTATTAGGACAAGACTCGATTGATCTTGTATTCAGCTCTGGTGAATGGCTGGTTTTCAGTGGACTGTTGACCTCTTTATCATCATCGACTTCAACTGGGCTAGGCTTGGATTGCTTCCTTGGATCAATGGACAAAGAAAAAAAGGACTCGGATGAATCCTCTTCAACGATGACATGATCTTCGTCCTCGTTGATTACACAATTATGGTATCTATGCATCGGTGGATAGGATATATAGCTTGAAACACTAGAATCAGAGAAGGCTCGATTTTCAACTCCTAAAGTTCGGTTTTCTTCTTTCGGTTCCCTCCCTATCTGTCTTTCACTCTCAACTTCCACATGAACCCCTAAATCTTCATCTTCTTCTTTCGGTTCCATCTTCGGATCCTCATTCTCAATTTCCACATGAACCCCTAAATCTCTATGTTCTTCATTCTTTCTCTCTTTTTCATTCTCAATCTGCACTAAAACTCCCAACTTCCCACTTTCCTCTCTGTCCCTCTCTTTCTCATTCTCAAGTTGCACAAGAAACCCTAATTTCCCACTTTCATTCCCATTTTTCTCCTTATCCACCTTGCTCTCCACAGAGGGAATTTCAGCCTCTTCAGTTGGGACAACATCTGCATTGGTGTCAACATCTATATCTATAGCAACTGTGTTATCACAACCTTCATTGATCAGCTGATTTTCCCTATTATCCCTAAATGTTCAATAACAAGAAGAATAAAACAAGCAAGCAAACTGTTCGATGAAATGCCTCAAAGAGAAAATCACACAAAACTTGAAACTAGGACCAAAAGTTATCATAATTCAAACCCCAATTTCTGTCAATTCTCATAAAAACCCATTTATCCATAAAAACACGTAAAGAACAATAAAAAAATCTATAAAAAGATACAGAAATCAAACTCATAAAATTACCTTGATGCCCAAATGGGGGTTTGGAAAGAACCAAGATTCGTTGATTCTTCCGTGGGTACTTTGGTCAGAACAGACTCGCACTTCTTCTCATTTCTCTGAAACAGATTACTCAACCGTAAATACAGATTACGAAAAAAAGATAGAAATTAGTGGAATTCAATCTATCTATATATATATATATATATATATATATATATGTATGTATATGTACCTGATTTATGGAAGGAGATGAAGTGGTTGGGGTGACAGATTTGTTTAGTTTCCGATGATGCTTGGAATTGGTGAAACAAATCGAAAAGCAGCCCATGATTTTTGAAAGCTTTTTGATGGTAGAAATCAATGAAGCTGCTGGTTTTGTGTCCCCAAGAAGAGACGGCTGAATGAGAGAGATGAGGGGAAGAAGGGAGAAGGGGGGAGGGCTTAATAGAAAAGACGAAAGTTTGGAGCGGGTTTGAAAAAAAGTAACCGTTACTAGATCAGGCTCTCTAATGCCTTTTTTTATGACTTCTTTTTCGTATTTGTTGCATAAGATTCCAATTAATTATTAGATATTATTATAATCTGAATTAAATTAAATAAACAAAAACCAGGCCCTGTTTATAAGAGCATCTCCAATGGAGGTTCTTAAAAGAACCTCCTTTTTGCACTTTTTATTGCCACCTCATTTCCACCTAATTAAAATAAGAACTCTTATTAAATGCCACAATGGTAGTTCTTATAAGAACCTCTTTTTGTGGACCCATGCATCTTTTAAAGACATAATTTTAATAATTATAAAGTTAAGAGAAAAAATAAAAACTAGTAATATGTCACTTCATATCAAATATCAAGGTAAGAACCAAGGTTCTTAAATAAGAACCTAGAAGCAAATGAGTTCTTATAAGAACTCTCCACAATGGTAGTTCTTACAAGCAATTGCACTTTTTGCTTGTAAGAACCTAGCATTGGAGATGCTCTAACTTAGATAGCTCCTGTTTTTTTTTAAAAGGCAAGTTAACACACACGCTCCAAGCCTCCAACTGCATCGAGCCTCCAATTGGGTAATCCGCTGCGACCCGGCCCAATCTATGGCTGAACCCGATCAGCAGGGAAGTGGATTCCATAGATTGGATCCTCCCATACCGGGCCCGAACCCGGCCCAAAGAACCAGATCCAAAGTCGGAATGTCTCAGAAATGTCGCCCGTGAGAATCGAACCCTGGTAGTATGGCTTTCATCCCACGCCTACAAGGATGTTACCTATCCACATAGGCGGGGCCACAAGGGGGGCAGAGTAGGCAGTTGCCCCCCTAACATTTTAACTTTTATTAGTTTTCTTTTTATATATTAGGGATATTTGGGTAATTGCCCCCCTTAAAAATCAGCTTCACACGAAAATTGTGATAATTGTTGACATTTTGAAGGTTTTTTTGTGTATAACAAAATATTTTTTAGAATTAAGATTGTTGTTTAGATTTTGCCCCCCCTACAAATTAATTTCTGGCTCCGCCCCTGCCTATGCAACTAAGCTTGTTTGATTGGCTCTGTTTAATTTGATATGATTTGAAATTTAATTTCACTTGATCCTCTATCTGGATTCATTCTTACGAGAATAGTTGGTATTTTACTGGGGTTTATAATATGTATAAAAAAAAGTAATTTAATGATTTATATAAGGAATGAAGTTCCGTTCAATTCAATTCAGCTTGTACAAACAAAACATACCAAAATGCATATGTAAATCTACTTACTAACAATTCTATTAATATAATAAAACTAATTAAAACTTTATTTGGGCTTAACAATCAAGGTAAACTGGATGACATTTAAGAATTATGTCTTATCTATAATTCTAAAAGGGTCAATCTACAACCTATGATAGGGTCTAAGCTTATTAAGTAAATTCATTAAGATATTTTTAAGTTACTAGGTAAACATAGAGAAATTTTATTATTATTTACTAAACACATACTCAATTTTAAAAAGGGTATTTGGCTAACATTTGTTGAGCCAAAGCGGATTCGTGTTTGATGACTCTAAAAGAAACTCATATTGGTTTTTGGTGCTTCAGTTTACCTTTATATAAACGCAAAAAGATGTCAATTTTGAATACTCTATACTTTGTATCTATTTAATATTTTGTATTATTATATGCGTTGTAGGTTTCAGCTTTTGATTTTTTTTGTTTAAAGTAACCTGATTAAATCATATTCTAATTTTTGCTACAATTTTATAAGGTTACTTATAATCCAAACTCTATAATGTCTAATAATAATAAAAATATATAAATAGTTTTTTGAAAATTAAATAGCTTCAAACATATAAAATGTTTTAATAAGTATCAAACATATAAAGTATTCGGACCAATGACTATTCATTCGGTAATTTTTTGATGTTTTGGTTGCAAATAAAATTCATGCAACCGCATCAATTTATACCAAATCTTACTAACGTATTTTAAATATCTTTTTTATTTACAAAACAAACATGAAAATGTAAACTTTTAACGGTTAAAACATAAATAAAATAAAGAACAAAAGGGTTTCCAACGACCCTAGGTTTTGAAGCTGGATGATGTTTTCTCAATTTAATATATTTGATATTTGATAACTTAAGGTATGCCATAACAATATAACATAAATAATTCAGTTACTTATGGTTTAAGTATAATAACAAATTATGCTTAACATCTACATGAAAAAGCCCAGGCCCAAGCCTCGACTGGCAAGGCCCAGTTAAAGCATAGATAGAAAAACCTAGCCTTGAAAAACCAGATCATGTCCTTAATCAAGTCCGATAAGTTTCCAATTATAGTATATGGAAAAGTTTAAAAAAATCCAATCAATCTCTAAATCTCTGAATTATTATTTTTAAACAATCATTAATACTTCTCAATTTAAACGATTAAGTTATTAAACATTTTTCTAATAAGCAAACCTCAAACTTTTATAAATTGGTTATATGCATCATTTTAATAAAAAGAAAATTATTTGTAACTGTCTAGGATTAAGTCATTAAACATTTTTCTAAATTTCTCGTTCAGTTTTAACATTTCCAAACATTACGCTCTTTTTTACTTAAAAACTTTTCTAATCAGATATATGAGAGGGTTTAATGGTTATGAAAATAATTGTTCAATCGGCTTAAATCGTTTAAAATAATCTTTTTAATAGTCCTTTTATTAAAAAATAATCTAAGAAATAATATTTAAAATGAAAAAGTGAAGTAACCTTTTTAATTAAAAATATAGTTACTAAACTTTTTTTATTCAAAATGAAATACTTGGTTGAGTTTGTAAGTCTTTGCTATCCGTTGACCTTTCTCATGTTTGGCATATGTCACCTCTCAATGCTCTGCTTTATTATGCCTTTTGGATTTCACATGCTATTTGTATTTCTTTTTATACATTTAATTTTTTATAGAGTAAATTACATATTTGGTTTCCATAGTTTATATTAAATTGTATTACTAATTACAGAAAAGATCCATATAATTTACATTATATTGTATGGTGGTCATTGTAGTTTACACTCTATTGCACTATTGGTTCCTATGCTTAACAGATTGATTTCACGTGAAGTTATGGCCAATAGTACAAATATAAACCACATAAACCGTTTTCACAATTATTTCAAAATAAGAACCAATAATGCAATATAGTGTAAACGATATGGACTAAATATGTAATTTACTCTTTTGTTCAATATCAACATCAACGGTCTTTTTCTATATTTCTAAAGCTTTGATTTTATTTTGAAAAAGTGGTTTGTTATAAATTAGACTTGTGTTTAGTTATGATTTTTGTCTTTATGGGTTGTAATCTGTTACTATCTTTGTCTACAAGACCAACTCTCTTGGTAGGTATTACGATAAAGTATAAGGAACAAAAATCAACAATGAATTATAAACTACATGAACGAAGAACTAATGAATTATAAATCACAAGACATAAACTGTGATTTCAAAAACACACAAATGAAATAATAATTTTCAGTACACTACGTGATAAAAAATTGCAGCTTATAGTATAAAGACAAATGAACTCTAAGAAAAAGAAGTTAAGATGAGCGTAAGAAGGATTCAAACAATTTCTTTAATTTTTTTAGCTTTCAACCGATTTCAACCTCACGATAATTTATCCCTTGCATTGCATTAGTGTTAATCTTAATTAGGATTAATGTAAATGTGGAGATTGTTTCTTAACCTTCTCACAATAACTTTCATTCACACTGGAACTCATCCCATAACATAATTGATCAAATACAAACCACTATAATTTGCATAAACCATTAATTTCGTTGGTTAATTTAATGAAATTGTTTAATTTGATGAATTACATCATATTTTTGTGTTTTTTTCATGGTTATAAATAACGCGTTATGGCCTTGTTATGGCGCGTTATGGCGTCAAGGCTTGGGTCGCCGCCATGTTAACTCCTATGGCTCCATTCTAAGGCTTGACTTGCATTGTAACGCGTTATGGCGCGTTATGATGCGTTATGGCACGTTAAAACGAGTTATTTTGTAAGTCTTAAGATTATATAACTTAAGGAATTAATGATAACTATATATAAGACTTAAGACTTGAATAACATAAAAAGGAAACATTAAGACTAAAACCATAAATAGGTAAATGCTTAATCTCCATTTTGTACATGGATAATCGAACATGAATTTTTTGAGGATTAAAGAAAGTAGTGACTAGATATAGACCTGGCAAACGTGTCGTGTCGTGTCGAGTTCGTGTCGGGTTCAAAGTTAAACGGGTTGAAAATGGTTGACCCTAACCCGAGCCGTTTAATAAACGGGTCAGAAATCCCAACACTAACCCGACCCGTTTAATAAACGGGTTGACCCGTTTAACATTTATAAAATTAAAAATTAAAAATAAAAATTCACAAAAAATTAAGAATCCAAATCTTATAATTCAAACTTATAAGCTTGAACCAAATCCATTAACATTATTATATTAAATATCCAAATAAATCGTAAATTAGTAATAAAAAAGTATAAAGAAAATTTTATATATTCACACAAACACACATATATGTATAAACGGGTTAGTCGGGTCATTTTCGAGTTGATATGTTTAACCCTGACCTTACCCGTTTAACTTTCGTGTCGTGTCGTGTCAACCCGTTTACTTAAACGGGTTGAAATCTTTTACCCAAACCCGTTTATTTCGTGTCGAGTTCGTGTCGGGTTAGTGTGTCGTGTCAGTTTTTGCCAAGTCTAACTAGATATGCATGACATTTAATACCGATTTTGCATTTTTGATATCATTTTTAATAAGTTCTATATATTTTATATCAATTATAACTATGTACGAGTATGTGTGTATCCGCCTTAGGGCACGCATTGAAAAACGTCATGGCCTCGCCATAACTCGTAAGGCTTGAGGTTTGACCTCGCCGCCACGTCACGCCTCACGTCATTTAGAACCTTGGTTTTTTTATGTAAAAATGAAATTATTTCATATATTTTGATTTTGTTTTTCTTTTTCATTTTTACATAAAAACACAAAAATATATGAAACAGTATTTCATGAAGAAAAGATTAGATAAATGAAACTTAACCAATAACGTTGACGGTTTGTACAAATTAGGGTGAGGATTTGAGGTTAACATAAGAAGTGTGAGGAATGAATCTAAACTATTGGTCATTTTTAATCTTATACCGTCCTATGATTTGTGTTTTATAAGAGAATTAATCTGGTGTATCTCAATGCATCTTATCTTGGTTACTCCTTATTCTAATGTACATTAACTTCTCATCCAACAATTCATAATCAGTTCTCATACTTTTCATGTTAACTTGTCGTCAAAACCCGACCTTTATAAATATATGTGTGTAAAAAATGATATAAGAAAAGGAGTTGAATGAAAAGGTAAGAAAAAATATAAACTTTGACCACTTTCAATTTCAACTCATCCACATCTTATAAATTATTCTTAGAAAGAGAAATGATTCAATATATCTTAATTAAAATCTCTTGTTATATTGTCCAAAAACCAACTCATATTTGTCCAAAAACCAACTCATATATGTTTGTTTTCCTTTAGGTGGCGGGTTGTTGTGTGTATAAACTTGAGAGGGTGAAAACGATTGAAAGCTAAAATAAAATAAAAGTAAACTACAAATTTGGTCCTTGGGGTTTACCAAAACAACGCGTTTAGTCTTTGAACTTTAATATCTACAAAAAAACGTCTCCAAGGTTCCATTTTTGCAACGCGTTTTGTCCCTGCTCACTAACTCCGTTAAAACTCAGTTAAGTAGGGGGTAAACTTGTCAAAAATGTAGAAGAAGGGTAAAAAAATGTTATATATATATATATATATATCTCTCTCTCTCTCTCTCTCTCTCTCCTTCTCCCCCCCCCCCCCCTCTCGTTAAAACTCAGTTAAGTGGTGTATCACCTTATTCACCCAAACCCTAAAACCATACACCACCATCGCCATCACCTCCGGCACACCCCGTCACCGTCATCCAGTGGCGGATCCAGAAAATTTTCATAGTGGGGGCACCTTTAAGGTGAATTAAAATCCCGTAAAATTGTTCGATGATTTTTAGCCTAATTACATCGTTTTGAAGAGTTCTTAGAGTTTTCTTGATTGATCTAAATGGATTTCTAAGTTACATTTTGTCAAATTTAAGAGTTTTTTCAGTTCTTTGATTGATTTTCGAGAGATTTTTTTTTTTTGTTTTTGATTGATTTCGATGTAATTTTTTTGGTGATGAATTCCAAACTAACCATTTAAGTGATAGTTCATAACTTGAAATTAAATATAATAAATAAAATACATTATAACAAAAGAATTAAAGAATCTACTCCATTGGAAACATTGTAGTGGGGTCCCATCAAAATTTCATTGGGGGGACATGAGGCATTCAAGCAAATTTTTTTGTAATTTTACCCTCACAAATTTTACTTTTATTTTTTTTAAGTGGGGTCCCATCCCCCCACTACCTTGAAGCTACATCCGCCACTGCCGTCATCGTCGTCTGCACACCGCGCCACCGTCGCCACCTGCATACCCCGCCATTGCAACCACCTGTACACCCCGCCGTCGTCGCCACCTTCATACCCCGCCGCCTGCACACCCCGACACCGCTACTGCTGCCTGCACACCCCGCCATCGCCATCGTTGCTGCAGATGGTGGTTTGATGGTGTCCGATTTGCTGATCTAGGTTTCGATTTGCAGATCTTGGGTCCGATTTGGTTGTGGGTGTGGTGGGTGTGGTGGTGGCGGTTTGAAGGTAATGGTTGTGGTGGCTGTGGTTTTGGTGGTGGCTATGGTGGTGGTGTTTTTGGTGGTGGCTGTGGTGGTGGTGGTGGTGGGTGTTTGGTGGTTGTTGTGGTGTTGGTGGTGTGAGTGGTGGTGGTTGTGGTGGGGACCGAGGGGTGGTTGTGGTGGTGGTGGTAGTGGTGGATAAGGATTAAAGATGAAGATGAAGATGAATAGAGAAAAAGAGTTACAATTTGGTCATTCTTCTTTCACTTTGGCAAAATTGCCCCTCACTTAACTGAATTTCTAACGACGTTAGTGAGCAGGGACGAAACACGTTGCAAAAATGAAACCTTAGGGACGTTTTTTGTAGATATTAAAGTTCAAAGACTAAACGCGTTATTTTAGATAAACCTTATGGACCAAATTTGTAGTTTACCGTAAAATAAAGAAAACAACAAATATGTGGTTATGCATACGATACGTCAAAATCATCATCTAGGGGAGAATGGTTTCGGTCACAAGAGGGTGATGACCCTCACCACCTTTAAATATGTTTTATGGACTAACACGTGTTCTTTAATAAATCATTCCCGTGATGTCCTTCAGAAAACCATGCACACGACCATGTCACATTAAAACTTCCCTATAATCATCATTCGACACGAATAAGGTTACATTTTCATTTCTTTAATTTTGTTTTGTCACCCACTTTTTTTTTTTTTTTTTTTTTTTAATTTCTGCTGGTGTAATGTATTACTATTTAATTTTCAAGTAATATGTTAGTTTACAATTTTAAATAATATAATGTTGAATATGTAATCAAATAAAAAATATTAAATATATCCAGCACGAAATGTGAATTTTATACTTTTTATAAACATCGTATAGCACATGCCAATTAATGTCTTCAACAATTTCATTTATGGACATTAAGATTTGGCAAGTATTATAACCTAATTTTAGATGGGTGATCTTCACAACTCAAAAGAGGAAGGAAACTTAAGTTACTTTCTTATTGATTAACAAATGTTAAAGAGATAATACATATATTATGGAAACCTATGGTTAGGACCATCTTCCTAGCTATAAATATAATACCTCATAAACTTGCTAACCCGCTAACATCGTTAACTCCGATGAACTACTACTATATGCATAATTAATATAAAAGAAATTTAAGAAATGCTTCTTTTCATGTTCGTATGAGCAAGTCACACAAAAAAAATCTTATGTTGGTTTACTTCGGTTGGTTTTAACAATAACTCTCTGCCGTTTAAAAAAAGTTCTTCTAAAAATATCAGATATATATATAGGGTCAAGTTCAAATATGAACTCAATTTTGGTTGTGAACGTGAGAACGAATCTCAGCTACACATCTTCGGTTACAGTGGACGCGATCACGGAGGATTGACGTGATTCATGCATGGGTGGGAGGTTAGAGATTATTAAAGAGGGGGGCCAGTCAAAACTGCATTTATTAACCGGATGAGTGGCTGAAATTCATCCACATATTCACAACCAAAATTGAGTTCACATTTGAACTTTCCCCCTCCCCCCCCCCCTCTCTCTCTCTCTACATATATACATACATATATATATATATAAAGACTCAATCAAGAATGCTACCTATCTAAGAAAATAAAAAAATTCGCTTATGTACAAAATCACATGTACTATAGATAAAAAACTGGATGGAGACGACTTGTCACGCAAAATTGCATGAATCATATATAATTTTGTACATTGATAAACTTTTTTTTTTGTTTTTTTAAATAATAAAATTCTCCTATGAACTCACATCTCTTCTTCTATATTAGAGTTGAAAGACAATGCGAGGGTTTATGAGATATCCAGACTTTGAATCTGGTCCTTTAGGCCGGGTTCGGGGTCGGTGTGGGAGGATCCGGTCTATGGGATCCACTTCCTTGCCGGTCGGGTTCAGCCATAGGTTGGGCCGGGTCACAACGAATTAGTGGGATTGCCCAATTAGAGGTCCGATACCATTGGAGCGTGTGTGTGTTAGCTTGCAGTTCAAAAAAAATGCGAGAGTTTGCATTGTCTGATGTGGTGCACAGGTTATGGGGTAGTCATGTGTAATTGGATTCAGGGGGTGAATATATCATATATGGTTTATTTTGGGGGTCAAAATGTCTAATGACCTCATAAAGGTCTAAAAAAAAAACTTGTATTTTAATATTATAAAATTTAATATTCTATAAATAGAATGTTTACACCCGTAACGAAATAGAGTTTGACCCCATATAATGTTGTAGACCGATTTCATAATATAATTAATTTTTTCATCAACTCTTAATCGCGAATTATTAGGGTACTAAGTTTGTTGGTTAAATATAGTTGTTAACTTTTTTTTATTAGTTATTAGTTGTTTCAGATTGAATTATGGTTTATTAATTAGTTTACAAAGTATGATTCTAATAAAAAAGATGAATATAAAAAAATAAGTTATTTAAGTAAACAATATTGTCAACCATGTTGCACATGGCCATTACTTAATTAGGGAATTTTTGGTTTATGTATTTTTGAAAGAACAGAAGGAATTGAAATGGATAATTCATTTAATCGATTTCCAAATCCTATGTTTTGTTCATATAATCAAATGATGGAACACTTTGAATTCCATTGAATTATACAATTTTAAAATTTTCATTATTCCTTTATTTAAGTGAAAGAATTGAATATTCACCAACCAAATGTATGATCAAATCCTATTATATTTCACTCTAAATTCTTCAAAGTTAGTTTCAAAATCCACCACTAATTGAAACCAAAATATCAGAATTTCATGTAAGTTGTAACTATATCGATAATAGTTGTCTGAGGCACAGTGGAAATAAGGACATTGAGTGTTTAAGGGGCCGTTTGGTTCGCAGGATTCTATGGGAATCTGCAGGAATTGGAATCCAATTCCTAGAGATTCCTGCGTTTGGTTCATTTTAAAGCAGAGAATTGGAATGTGCAGGAGGGAATGTTTTCCCTTAGATTAGGGAATCTAAATTCCATCAGAACATGGAAGGAATTCGAAATCCATGACATTGGGAATCTGACATATTACAATTTTACCCCTAAAACCCTTTATAAATTTATATTATATTATATATATATATATATATATATATTATAATTTAAATTATAATAATAAATTATAATATATATATATATATATTATAAGAGGGAGGTTCAAATGAGAAGTGATAATAAACTATGAAGTAGAGAAGTGATCATAGCCTTCTATTTATTTGATCAATGGTTATTAATTAATTGGTGCAACAGATTATTAAACGAGTACCGTAAGTTTTGTGGAATAGCGTAAGTGTATTTTGGTAATTATTCGAAATAGTTCATATATGAATCATTCCAATTATTCATATATGAATCATTGTAATGTGATTCATATATGAATCTTCACACTACAATGATTCATATATGAATAACTGGAATGATTCATATATGAATCATTGTAGTGTCTCCCTAAGTTGGGATTTGACATTTCCCGAGTCGAGTTTATAGAAACTTCATATATGAATCTTCACACTACAATAATTCATATATGAATAATTGGAAATGGTTCATATATGAATTATGCGAATAATTACTAAAATACCCTTCCATATTCCACAAAATAGAAGGCTATGATCACTTCTCTACTTCTCATTTATTTAGCATTTCTTATTTGAACGTCCCTCTATATTATAATATATTAAATATAAAAAATGTATATACATATACAAATGTATAATATATTAAATTTATATACATATATATATATATTATAATCTATAGAATATATATAAATATTTAATATATTATTATAATTTAAATTATAATATTATATAAAGAATATATATACATATATAATATATTAAATTTATATATATAAATATTTAATATATTATAATATGATATTTGAGGAAAAATCAAATACACACCAATTAATTCATATACACTTACACACCAATCATAGCCCTTGAAAATCAAATCTAATGGTGCATAATATTAGAATGTAAAATGTTAAGTTTAGAAATTAGCTTCTAATTAGTTGCATAATTTGGAAAGAATTTGAAAATACAAAAATTCTATTGATTTTCAAGGGCTATGATTGGTGTGTATTTTATTATCCCTCTATGATATTTAATATATATATCTATAAAATATATATTATTATAAATATATAATTTATATATTTATAATATATATTATATTATACTATATTATAATTGATATTTTTTATTTATAGTATATATAATTATAATTATAATTATATAATATATTATATAAGATATATATTCGTATATAATACACATTATATATTATAAGATATATGATATATATAATATACATTATCATATAGAAATATATATTTATAGTATATATATAATATATTATAATTTATTAATTTATTGTTACATATAAGTTATTAAAAGATTGTTATATCTTGGATTAAAATGAATGTATGAAATTAAAATGATTTTTAGTTATGATTTTATTAGCATGTTTGTTTATAATTTATTGAATTGAATGTTAAATCTATAAAATGTAATTTTAATATTGTATAACTTATATAAAATATTCTTTACATATAAGTTATAAAACAAACTGAAAAAGTAAGAAAAAAATAAAAAACAACAGGGGGGTAATTCTGTCATTTTACATATCTGAATTCCAATTCTATCAGACATTTCTGCCAACCAAACAGATTATGGAATTGGATTCCAATTCCATTTCCAACCAACCAAACAGAATATGGAATTAAATTCCAATTCCTTACAAAACAATCCAGCGAACCAAACGCCACCTAAATTTTTATTTGTAAGTCATGCGATATTTATATTTATGTTGAATATAGTTTAAACTATATTCAACATAAATATAAATACTCAACATAACAAAAAAAATAAAATTACTTTTAAGAAAAAGATTCAATTTTCTTTATCAAAATAATTTAGAACACATGTTTTAACACAATCATGGGTGGACCTACTTAGGTGCCACCGTAACGTTCTTCCGTCATAGTGTAAAAAAAGGTTGTGAAAAGGTGTCATCGTATTAATTTGTTATGTGGCACCATAAATATTTTCAAAATGTAATATAAACACAAACCTTCCTTAGTTGAGGTGGTAAGTTCCTTGCTTTTCAAAAGAGAGGTCTTGGGGTCAAATCTAGTTAATGTCTTTTTTTTTGTTTTTATCTTTTAATATCATATTTTTTATGTTTCTAAAAATATTGTAATAACAAGAAGTCAAGAATCAAACCCGAGACTTTTCATTTAAAAAGCAAAGAACCAACCACTAAACCAATATTCTTTTTATTAAAAAAAAATTTATATATGTTTTTTATAATCAAATGGTGCCACCGTTTGAAAATTTTTCTAGATCCAGAACACAATATACTTAACAACTAACTAAATTTTATACGTTAAATACGGTTTATTTTCAGAAATCAAACTAAAATACCAATTCTAATACACAAAATTGCAAGAAAATTGCATCAACTTAGGACCCTTTCAAGTTTCAATGCAAAGATATAGCAAACGAATATTGAAAATGTCCATCAAACTTTTGGATTTTTCTTAATTATAAACAGTCATTCTATTTTTGGTGAAAAAGATTTATGAGATTTCTGATTTATGGTTATGCAAATTTAATAAAAATTATATTACAATAAAAAAACAAAACAAAAAACAAAAGATAATAAGAACAAACTTGTTTTTATTATTACTAACTACTAACTAGTTGATGTATCCTTTGGGGTTGTAAAGGAAAACATACATGTTTTGTGAATGTGATGTTAGAGTGTAAAGTAAAAAAGAATGGGGGGCCCATTACATATTTGGTTGCAATGAAGAACATATTCCCTTACCTACACATGACACCACCTAATCCTTCCTTCCTCCACACACTACAAGACTCTTCTTCACTTGTTGTTATACTCATAAATTAAAAACAAACAGATACATATAACATATAACATATAACATACACACACACATATATATATATATATATAGATATAGAGAGAGAAACAGAAGAAGAAGCAGAATTGAAGGGTGGCGATATATATGGCGACCTTCAATCAATCCTGGGTTTCTATGTGGTAAGTTTAATTCCTACATATATATATATACACACACATACACACATGCGTGTGTGTATATGTGTGTGTGTGTGTGTGAATACATGTTTTTTCTTACATCTTTTCAATATTATTATTACAATTTTATGAGCATTTAGCAATATCATCTCCATGTTGTAGTAATTTTTACATAATTTTTTAGAATTCAGAAAGGAATTGCACCTTTTATGAATTCTTGCTAATTTTGAATTCATATCCCCAAAAATTTCTATATTATCTTTTAGAAAATTCGAGAGAAAAAAACCCATCCAGCAATTCATTTTTTTGTTTTTATGTCTCTGTTGTGTATAAACCCCAAGAATTTTTTCAAGATAATGCTTTAAAATATCAAAAAAAGTTTTTTTTTTCTGGTAAACATAAACCCGAAATTTATATTATTTTATATCAAATTCAAATTTTGGATGATGGGTTTGATTCTTATGTTTTTAATTTGTTTATTTGGTATGATATTAACTTAGAAAGAAATGTGTGGTTTATTAATTTTTGCAGAGGAGGAAGAAGATTGAATTATATATCTTATAAAAATGGATGGAAATGGAAATGGGAAATCCTTGGAAAGAATAGTGTCAGTGAAGGCATTGCAAATGGGGAATTCATTTTCATGCCAAATATGTGTGATTGGATTCCTGTCTGGAATTTGTCTCACTTCTCTCTTTCTTGCTGCTCTCACTTCCTTTGCTTCTTTGCAGTTTGCTTCTCCCAATTCCACTTCATCTTTTCTAAGTAAGTTTTTTCAAATTCTAAATATCTATTATACAATTTTCATTAATCACTAACCAAATTTTATAGAAATTTGTAGCATATTCAATTACCCAATTAATTGAATTCCAATTAGTAGATGTGATGCACCTTTAATTTGATTCTCTAAGTACTCTCTCTATTGATGACATGATAGCCTGATAGGATGTATTCGGACCTTACCTTTACTTTGAGAATAAAACTTGCCATACCGCATGAGGTGTCATTTACGGTAAGAGTAATTCCGATTGCGTAGTTGGTTTTGATTTCAACGCTCGATTGTATAGACTTAGAATGCTAATTATATGTGTTTTAAATTGGAAAATTGGTGGAGTATATGTTAAGTGATTGTGACATT
Source organism: Centaurea solstitialis (assembly GCA_030169165.1). NCBI lineage: Eukaryota > Viridiplantae > Streptophyta > Magnoliopsida > Asterales > Asteraceae > Centaurea > Centaurea solstitialis. Next base: position 9,571,583 of record CM058046.1, read on the forward strand.
TTATGTGTGTTAGTGCAATAAAATGATTAAAACTTAGGAGAGTCAAAAATGTACAAATGACTACTTCATAAGGGTGTCGTTCAAGCAAACTAAAGTTCTACACTAATTAAACTCTTAATTTACTAAACATATTCTAATACAAGTAACTTAATGATGATAAAGGGTTTTTTATATTAAAACTTTGATTTAGTTTGCATTTGATATAAGTTAGCTGGGAACTGATAAGCTAGTCTATGAATAAATTGTGTTTGACAAAACCAGCTTATCAGTATCTAATATGACCAAAAGGGGTATCTTGGGGTATAATAATTAATATTAATCAGAGTATAATTGGAAAAACTACTAAAATGCTACTCCAACTAGCCTTTGAATAAGCCAGGTTATGATCCATCCGAACATGTGCTAGCTTATTTTTGTCAAGACAACCTTAAAGAGTATAAATGATAGGAGCTTAAAAGAAAATTTTGTTGTTAATTGAATGATATTTTAACTAAATTATAACATTAAAAATTAAAATATATACTTACAAAATTGATATTGGTAAGCAGATCACAGCAAATTAGTGAGATTGCCCAATTAAAACCCGATACTGCTGAAGCATGTTTGTTTTAACTTGCCGTTAAAAAAAATATCGGTAGGAATAATTTATCCATCAAAAATCTTTTGTACTGATTTCTATGATGGGCAGTCACACTCTCCAAAGTACAACATGCCTTGTTGAAAATGACGCCCACCAAATATATTAGCTTTAAAGTCCAGAACAAACGTACAAGTAGCTATAGCAGTATTGCTCTGGATTTAAGAATTTTAACTCTGGAAAACGGGTTTTAAGCCATTAACCAAGAAAAAGGATTGCGAGTGGAAAGATTTTGTTGTTTAGCAATTATATGGCAAAAATCAAATTTACAAAATGAACCCTTAGCTTTTATATTTCTAACAGCTGGGCCTCAAATATGCATTTTGTTGCAACTTAGTCACTATAGTTTGACTTTCCGGTTCCATTTTTTGTAATTTTGTTCTAAATCTTTTGAAATTTTGATATTATAACAAATATAACATGCTTTTATAAAATGGTATTGTTTTCTAGATGTATTTACTGGCCAAGAATGCGATTCTAAATCACAAGGAGTAGAAAGAATGGTGATGTCGCACAACGTTATCGAGGTCCGAGTCAACGACCCGGTCAACTCAATCTACTCGGGTTGGAGCGCAATGCTGAACAAGTCAAACACCGGTCAAAGTGTGTTTACCGATGGATCCAAGGTGTATAGACCTCCTCATTTGGAGAACTGTAAGTTGACAAACGAAGCCAACCGGGTTCTCGATAAACGTACCAAGGATGCGAAATTACCACCATGGACAATGTGGAAAGGTTTCTTGAATAACTACCCTCTATCAACAAAAGATAAGCAACAAGGGTATAATGGTAATTACCAAGCCATCTCCAAAGGTGCTTATCCTCCCTGGGTACGTGTTGTGTGTTGGAGTCCGATATCAGCTAGATTTAAACCTTTCTATTTTAATATAGGTTGAAACTCATATTAAGTGATCATTTTCGAGAGTAATCTAATACATATATATCGAACAATAACATTTGGCGGGTTGTGGCAGATCAAAGGGTCGGACGAGGAAAATTATCCGCTAACAAGGATAGTGCAACGCGATATATGGGTGCACCAACATCCCGTGAATTGTAAGGATCCGAAGTTGAGGTTTCTCATTGCAGATTGGGGAGAATACCGGGATTCGGTATGGGAGCCCAGTTTGCTGGGATGTCCGGACTTCTTGCAATCGCCATTAACGAAAAAAGAATTCTCGTCACAAACTACTATAATCGAGCCGATCACGATGGCTGCAAAGGTAAACAAAACTTGTGAAAACGCAAAGTTGTTAAAAACTCTCATCTTATTCGTTTATATCTCATTGTGCTGAGATCCAATTTTCACGTTAGGTGCATCGAGGTCTAGTTGGTCGTGCTATTTCTTCCCGGAGACATCGCAAGAGTGTAGGGATCGAGCGTTTGAACTCATGAACGAAAAAGGAGCATGGGAAAACGGAGTTATTACGGTGAAAGAAAACTACACAACAAAACAGATATGGACTGGATCGATCCCACGGTAAATGGCGTTGCTAAACTTCGAACTTATATGCATCGATCAAGATAAAATGCAAGTTGCAAAAACTTTTTCGAGTTGATTTAGTGAAAGTTCATTACAGGGTATGGGGTAGTCCTTGGACTTACATTCAGCCAACAACTGAAGTAAACGGGACGTTAATTGGCTATCATCGGAAAATGGACCGGAGATGGTGGCGAGCACAGGTAGATCCACGTGATTTTACTCAATCGTTATGAAGTATCCAAGTGTTTGTATGGTCGTTTTGTTCTTTATTATTGATTGATACTCGTATTCAGGCTTTGCGCTACCTGATGAGGTTTCAAAGCGAGTACACATGTGGTTTACTAAATGTAGCCCGGCACTCGTCATTTGGATGGGAAGCAGCCGAGCTGGTTCATTCAGCTCATGTTTCGGAATTTGACACGAAAGATTCTCAATCTGCAATCGAAGAATATGTATGGTCGAATCACGAGCCATGGACGCCACGGCCGTTGCTAAGCGTGCATGTAAGGATGGGAGACAAAGCCTGCGAAATGAAGGTCGTTCAGTTCGAAGAATACATGCGTCTTGCTGAACGGATCAGACATCGTTTCCCGCATCTGAAACACATTTGGCTGTCCACCGAGATGCAGGAAGTAATCGATAAGACAAAGCTGTACGCAAACTGGAAATTCCATTACTCAAACGTAAGACGACAAGTGGGAAACATCACGATGGCGGTATACGAAGCGAGCCTCGGTCGAGAAACAAGCACCAACTATCCGCTCGTTAACTTCTTGATGGCTACCGAAGCTGATTTCTTCATCGGGGCCCTGGGTTCGACTTGGTGTTTTCTCATAGACGGAATGAGGAACACTGGCGGAAAAGTAATGGCCGGGTACTTGAGTGTTAACAAAGATCGTTTTTGGTGAAATCGATCGGTCGATCGAGATCAAATATGGTTCGTAATAGCCGATAAATCGATAGTTTAGAGTAAGAATCTGTATGGAATTGTTGTATCTTTTAGTTTGTAATCAAATTATGTTGGTGGTTTTTCACCCACTTTGTGTATATAAGAATAATGCATAAGGAAAAGTTATAGACCTTATTGTTGTACAAATAATATTTATGAATTATGTTACTTATGAATATTTATAGTTTTGGAATTAATGGAAAATATAATTGAAGAGCATGATAATGAATAATTATAATGATATCTTGAACTTGTTCCTGATATATCAAAACCATTGGAAGAAACCATCACTAGAAATACAAACAACACATACAACAATCAATCGAACAAAGAAACCAAAATCAAATTTTATCACACAAATTCCATCACTCCAAATCTTCACTCAACGGACGTCCGCCATTTTCGGTGTTTCTGGCCGCTGCAGATTGCTTCTTGTGTTTCTTGATCTTGGCTTTCTTGGCCTTCATTCTGCGTTTCTTCTCGGCGGCATCGACCCACGTGTAGTCGGTCGGTATGTGGAACGGGTCTGTCTCGTCCCTAAAACTACGACCCTCGCTGTCGCTTGATTGATCGCCACGGTTTCCTTTCATCCACGAGATCCACGAGGTCGATCCCTCGGCTTCTTTCGATTTCGAATCTTGGAAGTGAGCTGGGCTCGATAGTGGCGTCGAGAATTCTTCCGATGAAGTTTGTAGCTCCTTGAATTTTGTAAATGTTACGAGTACTCTGATAGTTGGCACGATTGGAATCGCAATCTGTAGGTTGCAAACGGATATCGATATGAGATTTTGGCACAAGAGGTGGATTCTTTTGAGAACCGAAAATATTTTGAGTATCGAAGAACCCATGAATATTCATGTAATTCATTGGATTCTCGGTTCTCAAAATATTTACGATTCTCAATGGAAATTTTCCTATTATATAAAATTCTATCATTCGCCATTATAATGAAACAACATGTCGGAAATAAGAAGGTACCTTGACAGGAAACGTCCCGTGAGGTAGTTTGGTGGTTAGAAGCTCCCTTAGTCTTCGAATGGCCTTCACCTTGTTGGCTAAGATGTCGAGCAACGGCACAAGCTCGTCGGTTTTCAACGGGAAATCCGGTGTCAACCAAAGAACCGGCCTCAGCCCTTTTTTATACTCGCTTTCGTGTTTAGGTTCCGCTGCCGATCCTTTCTTCTTTTTCTTCTTAATGCTTTTATCTTTCGCTTTCTTAGACTCACCATTGTCCTCCCCGTGAGTTTCAGACGATGGCTTTTGAGTTTCGTTCAGCTTCGAGAACTTCTTTAGAATCTTTGAATCCTCGGGATCGTTCGTTTTGGACCCCTTTTTGTTCCAACCAAACCAACTTTTCTTATCTTTCGAGTTGGATTCGGACTTTTCAAGCAAACCCGGTTCGCTGTTTTCGTGTTCGACTTCGCGTTCTTCCTCGTCAGGAACGTTATCTGAGTTTCCCATTCGAAGGGCGGAGTTCAATTGAATCTTCTCTTCAGGTGTCAACACATCGTCGTACTCATCATGGTCGTCGGTTCCACCTTCGACTGCCCGTTCATTAGAAAAAAGCTCCTCATCCGTCATAGCACCGGGAACCCGTCTCGATTTCACACTCACAATCACGTTAAGCATTTCGTACACTTTACTTTTCCATGGTCCAACGACCTCCGATCTCTCTTGCCTTCGCCAATTCAAATGAGGAACGAGCTCGGCCTGAGTCACGTCGATCCCGGGCCGGTACATGTTAGTTTGAGACATCAATGCGACTTCATGAGCCACTTCCGCTTCCGAAGGCTGCGCACCAGCTCCCTCCAAAGCGTTCGTTATTTCTTTCTCTTTATGAGAAAGAACGATCAATGAACCCGGAGGCAAAGAGACGTTACCATCTCCACTTAAATACCCGTCCCGAGAAACATGAACGTTTGATCCGCCCGCTGAATCCGGAACCATCAAAGCCGGCAAGCGTCATATCGGCACGTAGATTCGACCCGCGTTTCCAGATCCGGTAAGTATCCGAGGGAGCAATCCTTCCAATAAAAGGAATCACCGAACTCTCGAAATGGAACGTTATCTCCATATAGAAATCACGAATACGAGCAGCCGATGCCACAATCCGAGGGAGCCTACGACACCACTTGGCCCACGCAAGGGGCTGGTAGTGGCGAGCAATGATCATGGCTATGTTCTCTTCTCGATTACAGACCGCCTCTTGAAGCGCACTCCATCCATGCTCGTTTTGAAGACTCCAATCAGCACCAGCAGCCATCAAAATATCAGCCGAGATCGGATCCTTGAGACGAACAGAAAGATGAAGAGGCGTCTCACGGCCAGGAACATCACGACGATCAATCACAGCCGACACAGCATCAGCATCTAACTCAGCCGCTACCGATTCAGACTCAGTCTTAACACCACCAGCTTTAGCCAACCGCGGGAGGGCCGTAATAAGTTTCTTAAGGGCAGCATGGTCTCGTTGGGCAACGGCTAAATGAGCAGGACTATGGGAATACTTTGAACAATCTTCCATTGATTCCTTATATTCTTAATGACTGATTCAATTAAGCCAAATATTCAGCCATTTCCTACACACCATAATAAATCATAAATCCCCAATTGTTATAACCTAATCTACCTCCACATTGCCATAAAAAAAACACCAAAATCTGAAGATAATAAAATTAAAACCTTCAACTACTGTTCATAGATTCTAATAGGATTCTGATTCCCTAAATCTGAAAATAAACAAATTTCCTAAATTACAGCATAAAACAACCTAGAAGAAGAAGAAAAACAACAGATCCGAGTTGCTTTTTATGCTTTTTCGATTGATTTAACTCTGATAAACGAATAGCAACAAGCTAGAAATGCAAACATTCATGTAAACATTAACAATATGATAGCAAAATCTGTAGAAAAAGTAGACTTAATTTGTGAATTGAAAATGGAGATTATAAGATGATACCTGAAGAGAATGGATGAATGCAAGAGGTTATGTTTGTTGTTTGAGAAAGGAGCTCAGATCTTGTTGTTGTTTCCGGTGTGGGCATCCATCGGCATCTGAGTTGCTGGAAGTGAGGTTTTAAAGTGATTTTTGGTTCAATTGTTTTATGACTTTACTAGTTGCTTTCCAGAGGAGGTCAAAAAGAAGACGATGGCAACTATAGATGGATCATGGCCATTTACGAGGTTGGTTTTTTTTTCATATTCCATCGTCTATCTTTCTTTCTTGGGTTAAGTACATGAGAGTGTATCGAACTTGTCATGTTTTATCATTGTACGTACTCAACTTTAAAGCTTATCGATTAATGTACCGAACTTGCTAAAATTATCATTGTATGTATCCAACTTTATCAAAAACCTACCATTTAATGCATCCAACTTGTCACGAAAGTGTATCCAACTTGTCATGAAATACATTAAATGGCAATTTTAGCAAGTTCGGTACATTAATCGGTAAGCTTTAAAGTTAAGTACATACAATGATAAAACGTGACAAGTTCGATACACTCCCATGTACTTAACCCTTCTTTCTTTACTTTCTAATTATTATTATGAGCTAACATCATTTCATTAACAACTAAAAGTATAGATTATTTATTAAAAGAATTATGTTCTTTCTAATTGTTGAAATATGTATTTTAAATTGTAGAAAGTATTTGCTATGATTTTAAAGAGATTGTTTGTTGTTGCTGAATGGTTTTAACGTAATTAAAAGATTCTTATAATATAATGCAAAATAAACTATGTATAGTACAAGATACAAAATTATTAAAAGGGTTTTAGAACTATTAAAAAATAGACTTTTTACCTTAGTGAAACTAATCTAATCAATATATACCATACATTCAAACATTGTACTATAATTTATATAAAACTTGTTGTTATGGCTCGACGTATGTAATTCTATAATTTATCTAAAATATTACAATTAAAAATTTAAAATCCCTCAAAATATTTCATCCAAGTCCGATACATTTTTTATTTTAAAATTTTAATGTTAATTATATTATCAAAATATTACGTATTATCATTATATATATATTTTTAAAAATATATAAAAATTAAAGATTCAATCTAATTGTTAGGAATGGAAAAAAGAAAAGTTTATTTATCTTTCCCATCATCAAGATTTAGAAAATTCTTTGAAATCTGAAATATTTTTTGTTTTATTTTTACTATTTTAAATAAAAAATTTCTCTATTGAACTTAATGCCAATTTTCATAATATTACAAGCATGTTGGTGATCTCTATTTCTACAGAGCCTACTAAACAAAATAGTCTTATGTATATAGATAAAATAATAGAACAAATTAATATGGTAGAATAAAAATATCAATTTGTAATTTCTACTAGATATTTTGTATTAGAATACAATAATTGAGTGAGCACAAATGCCAAAATATGTAGTACTGTTTACAGACCTAAAACAAATGGACACTACTTAAAACGGTAATAAAAATGTGAATTTCTCACATTTTACCCTTTTAGAAGAATAACCATAAATCAAAAACAAAAAATTGATGTCAAGACTTTATAGCAAATAGCTCACAGGTGATTATATCATCCATGGAAGCAGCAGAACTCCCAACCCCAATCACAGGCACAATGTTGAAAATGGGTTCCTTGTGAATTTTCGCCCTTTTAGTCGTTTCATCAAATTCATCGAATGCGGTTTTGAAGATGCCTGATAACGTTTCATGGGAGATGCCGCTGCTTGTCGGCAAGTAAATCCTCATATTCTGCCAAACAGAAGAGGGATGCATAAGAATTACATACATAGTTCATGCAACATGCATATATGAAAAGGAAAAAAAAAAAAAAACGAAATTGGTGCAAGTACTCAAAATGGAAGTGTTAAAAGTGTTCAAGGACCACCAGGAGCACATGAACCAAAAGGTATGTTCGTTATAAATTATGTGTTTGTGTCTGTACATATATAGAGTTATAGAGACACACATTTGTATGTATATGTGTACCCAACACAGACATTCAAACATATAGACACAAGCACATGGGCACTTAGATGTATATACTTATACATAGATATATACATAGTACGAATGTATGTAGTATGCGTGCATGTGTGTAAGTACATATACGCACATGCAAGTATATATGTATATGTGTGACTTATGGCCCATGATCACTTGCAAGAAAGTAGAAACGACAATTGTAATTCCTGTGGAAGAAGACACTAACCATTACATCGTCCCAAGAAAAGAAGTTCTGCAAAAGAACTTTATCAAGACGATATACGCAAAATTTTGCAACTCTTCCCATATTCTCCTCAGCAGTGATGGTCAAAAGATCATCAGCATTCGCAGATATCGCATCAGAACAGATTTTCTTAGCAATTTCAGTTGTAATAGATAAACTGGCTGCACATATTCTGCCATGAACAAGACACTTCTGAAGACACTCATCGTGCCATGTTTCTGGTTGAAAACATGAATCGAACTGATTTACATTATGCTTTACGTCCGACATAACTTGATCATTATCCACAGTTTCAATATCATGCTCAACAAAGAGTATCGGCTTCACTTCAACAAAAGCTCTACAAGACCATCAAAAGAATGTATAAAGGTGTTAAGAGGATTTAGTTATTATAAACTAAAAAAATAAGTTATCTTTTCATCTATATGTTCCCAAGACTTAACTACAGATACAAAACCGAGAGAAAAAGGGTATGAGTACCTTTTTGGCAGATCAGGGACAAGCACATACAAGAAAATTGGATCGAGCACTTGAGAAAGACTTTGATTCAAGTTGAGTAGCTTCGTCTTACCAAGGAAGGCATTGTGCTTCTCTTGCATACCAATTATGTCCAATTTTGAAGTAGACTGTGAACAATAAACGACAAACAGTATTGCTGATGTACTTATTGAACAACTGAAGGATTTTGCAACAGCTTCACTGTTCACCAGGGCTTGTTCTAGCTCAGCAGCAGGACCACCGCTACATAGTGACATGGTTGAAGGGTCAAGGCCCAATTGCCCAGCCATGTAAAGTACCTCTTTATGCAGTGTTGCCTACAAAATAGGCAAGATTTTTTATAAGATATATTGGAAAGAAAATTCTTGTAGATGTTTAAGCTTCAAATACCTACTCCATCCCACAAAAATTGCAACAATTTCCATTTTGGCATGCTCCCTGAGGATTGAAATATTTTCAATTTAGGGAAGTTTTCAAGTTAAAAGAGTTGATTTGAGACTAAAAGATCAACTCATTTTGTCACTATTGTAGAGATTTGACGACTAATCAAACATTTTCTTAAAATTATGTGTCAGTCAAACGATGCAAATTTAGTGAGATGGCAAGAGCATTATTTAATGCTTATACAAAAAGATGATATAAGTTTAGATAATTTACCTGGCTGTATGGTCCAATACAGCTAGGAGCCCACGAAGAGATGCTCTGCACATGAAGTACCTTCTTACTTTGATCATCTGCTACCAACACTTCCACATAAGCCTTCCCCAGACCAACTTGCGACAGAGGAAGCTCAATCGTACTGCGGGACGGAACGCCAAAGCGACATTTCTCCTGGGTTATAAACTTCACGTATGTTTCGTTTGCGATGGCAAACATATTCATATCCGAGATGTACAAATGAATGTAAAGCACATTCTCCCAAGAAAAACCAACTTCAGTAAGCTGTGATTCGAGTTTCAGTAATATGATCTTCAGATCCTCCTGCAGATCTGCCCACAAAGAAATTTATTAAAAAGAAGAGATGTATCTATATGTATGTATGCATGTGTAATTGTGTATATATGTATATCCACATAATTAACACTATGAAATACATGTGTGTGTGTGTCTATATATATATATATAACATAAAACAAGAATATAAAGATGAACCAATTAACTGAAACTTCATATACTCACCTACTGAAGTTTCTGACGAGTCTTGCAGCCAGCAAGACATCGAGAACATGTTCTCCTTTCCGGTTTTCGAAATATGAAGTCTATGCTTCTCAAGTTCAGCCAAATCGAACCCAGTGTCAGATGGCGGGCACTTCTCTTCCACCGTTTCTAGACATTCACTTTGTACTTCAATTACAGACTCCATATTCTCCAGAGAAAAACCATTGCTTCTGTTACTGTCACTTAGAGAAACAGAATTTGGTTTATCTTCGCAATGGAATGCCAAGGGGTGAAGGAATCCCACAGGAGCTATGGAATTTGGTGACTGAAGTACAAGTTGAAATTCATCTAGAACAATTCGAGCATACTGGAATAAATCAAAGGTGGAAACGGAAACATGAACAGAAAGGAAGATAGATATTACAAGTCATCAAAACTTAACAAAATGGAAACATGAACAGTATTAGTAAATAGGTATATGAAAACTCGAGCAATAGCGCAGCTATTTTCATAGAGACCAAAAACTGAACAAATGGACTGTGTAGATATGAAAGCAATTAAGCTTCTATATTGTGTATTTCAAAACAAAAGCAGCCTCAACAAATTATGGCCGTGTACTTCCTTCTACCATGAGACTTACTTTAAAGAGGGGGCAATCAAACGTCAATGTTTCATACTCTCCTCCTTCGCCACATACATTACTTCCATATAACCTGAAAAGACAACTTATAACTTGAAAAGTTGATAAAGAAAACAAAGATAAAACTACTTTACAAAACCAACATACTCTTTTAACTTAAGCAGGTGTGGCCATAGGTATGACATCTCTTTTCCCAAGTGCTTTGAAGGATCTAAACCAATTGCTGCAACCTAAGAAATTCAAGGACAATGAGAGATGCATAAAACAGTTTAACAGGAATGTAAATTCAGAGTGAAGAAGAACTGTATTATACCTTTACTGTGATAGCGACAATCCCAGTTTCAATCTGGTTAGGCCCACAGGAGAAAAGACCAAACAGAGAATATTTAGTAGAGGTTAGTGAAATTTACAGGATTGCCACTCAATATAATAAAATAAAACATCAGGTACCATTTCTTGTAGAAGCAGTGATTGATCCAACCTCCATAAATAGGCAAAAGAAATGAGCCCTAGTCGGGAACACACATTTTCTACCCGTAACCTTTGATAATCAGAAGCAATTGCACCAGATGATACTGCTGTGACAGAAGGTATCTGTTTTTTGACTTCTTTTAACAGGATAAACATGTCTTCTACTTCATCACCAGGAGTTGTTTTGTAGCTAAGGTCATAACGCCTGTAGATTCAATTATATAATAAGTTAGTCCCGACAATTCTCATTCTTTGTCAACTTAGGGGACGTTTACTTGACGCTTACCCGGTAAGTACTTACTGGGTCAATTTACCTTACGGGGAGAACATGAATATGACTACAATCTTACCCGGTAAGAGCGATAGCATGGACCGAAAGTCTTACCCGGGTAAGTGAGATCCACAACTCTTACCTGGTAAGAGCTTACCGGGTAAAGTGTTGCCTACGATACCGTTTTAAGAGACTAAAATGTTGTACCATATGGTAGGTGATAGTGTTCAATTTTACCGGTAAGCACTTACCGGGTAAGTGTTCAAGTAAACGGTCCCTTAGATAATGTCACCAACATAACTACAATACAATTATACAAAAGAAAGAACAAAGTTAACCACAATATTTTTATTCAATCGAAACTCAACAAGCTAGCTTTGAGATGCTATTACATGATTTATATCGCACCTGTGGAGTGCCTTATGCCCCTTCCATATGCTGACTAAGGTAGATCTTTTGTACTCCTCCACTCTCAGAAGAGAATAAGTTTTGACCATTTGTTGGTCATGTCATTTAGTTTCTTTAGTCAAGTCATTTGGTTTTCTTAGACAAATTTCATTTAAATATGTCAAAATAATTGCTAGCTTTCATTTACAAGAAATTGACGCCTTTAGTTTAAGATAAAGTGGATCTCAACACGTCTAAAGTGAAAGTACACTGTTAAATTCTACTGTTTCTTTGACAAGAAAATTGATGCAAGCGATCACCTCACTCTCAACGACTAACACTGATAATTATATCAATTATCAGATAGTTAAGTTGTCAGAATTAATACCCATTTTGCTAGACGTGGTTTAGTTAATGTAGGAACTTCAACTAGAAGCCAGAAACCTATCAGTGTTGAAACTATTATCAACCAACGCCAACACCTCGACCATCAAAGTCCACAATAGCAGAAAATTTTACAACTACAACCATCCCGTTCCCTTTGACATTGTTGAGAAACAAGACACTTCAAGAAAAGTGACAAACAGAACATTCCAAATTCATTTGTAGACCGTAGCTTTCTTAGGATGCTCTATAACCTTGAATCATGCTTGGCATTTTATTTGGATTTAATTTCTTGGCACAGTTGATTTGTACATCAAAGTGATTACAGTTGCTCTTCCGTAATGTCATGCACCTTAAGAAGAGGTCATTCCACAATACAAAATATAAGGACTGATTTTAATATGATGTAAATTGTTACTATCTGATATAAGTATGTAATTTCTAAAATTAGATGGACATGGAATTCTACCACTCGGGAAAGAAAATTGGAGTTGAAGTACAAGATGAACATGTAAACAACATATTTCATGAAAATAATGTGACTTATGGAATTTGCAAGTACCAAGTAATATGAAACATGCCAATCAGAATTCAGTTGAAGCCTTCAAACAAAACTATAAAAAAAAAACTGGTGCATATGCATTTGAGAAAGATGGACGATCATATACAGTCCCTCATCTAATTTGTTTAACCCCCTAATATTCAACAAAGAACTAAATAAAACAATCAAGGATTCAAAGGTTTACTAAATAGAAACAATTAAGTAGTATGCTTTGAAATGGTATGTTTTCCAAAAACTCTGAAAAAAAAAGAGTTCTGATTGATAGCTTGCCTGGTGGAGCCTTGTATTCTTCGTCTAAACAAAGGCACGCCCATGCATTTAGCATAACTGACAACAAATCTGGTGACCAACCTGGGACATATCAAGAAAAGCAAACACGAAGCAATTACCATCAGAGTTCAAATCCTTCCAAATTCATGTTATGATAAATTACACCCGTGAGTTTGTGAAAAGAGACTTACAGTTTGATACATGTAGCTATCAAGCTCATCCACAGAATCGTCAGCAGGCAATAAGTTCGCCAATGCAACAATCTACAGTACAAGTATCACATATATAATTAGCACCTAGACATCCACTTCATCCATGTAGACATGGAGTGTTATGAAGCAGTCTTACCTCATGTCCATATTGGACACATTTCATCATGGCAAAACAGCTGTCCTTGCCACCGCTGACTAACCCTACCACCTTCATCTTCTCTTTATAGATTAATTTTGGTTAACAGTATAAGGTTCCAACTCTTTTGGGGACTAAAGGAAGTGCTTGCTAACAAGTTGCCCTGTCAGCAAGAAATTATATAAAGAGATTACATGCCAAGTAAATACATCAATTTCCATCAACAAACACACAAAAAAATTTACTTTAGATCCATCTTCATCACAGTCCCTAATCCCCACCATAGTAGAGTAGGAAAAAAAAATCCAATGCAAGAAGCAAGAACAATAAATCCAACAGCAATAACCTAGAAAATAGCATTAATGGTGGAAATAACAGTGGTTGATTTTGATATAACACAGTGGTTAATTTATATTGAACTTGAGGGTTTATACACCTCTTGTTGGCTTTTTCCCTGAAAGAAAGAAAGTAGGGAAAAGGGGGGTTTAAATCCCAAACCCTAAGGCCAGCATAAGCATAGCATTTTCATTTTGTTTTTCCTAATCAGCCAACTTATTATATTGGGTTCAGTTCAGTGTTAATTATTTGTTGGGATGCCCTTAAAAACAAAACAAAACAAAACAAAAAAGATTGATCAAAAAAGAAGAAGAAAGATAGCAAGTAAGTATAACATCATACCTTGTTCAGCGAGATGAGATATGACCGATTAGCAGCCGTAATCGGCGAGAAAGGCAAAGTGGCCGGAATAACACCCAACCCTCTTGGAGTCAATGTATCCAACACGACCAGGAGACATATAACCGAACCGGTTTCCAACCCAATTCATACCTTCTGTTGTTTCTAAATTCCGGTTCACAGTTACCTAAAAAATCCGGTTGAACTGAAATCGGATCCTTCCTTTTTTAATGCTCTATCAAGTAAAGAGTATCAAGTAATATTGTATTAATTAGAAGATGTTTTCAACAAGATCTTCTGAAAATTTCTAAAACTAAAGAAATTAATAAAACTCGATATTAGAAATTAATTTAAATAGATTTTAGAGTAAATTACATATTTAGTCCCTATGGTTTACGCTATAGGGCACTGTTGGTCCCTATTTTGAAATAATTATGGAAAAGATCTATGTGGTTTACATTATATTGCACTATTGGTCTCTGTGGTTTACACTATATTTCACTGTTGGTCCCTGTGCTTATTTCACACAGAGTTAGGGTTAGAGACCAACAGTGCAATATAATGTAAACCACAAGGACCTTTTCCGTAATTGTTTCAAAATAGGGATCAACAATGCAATATAGTGTAAACCACAGGGACCAAATATGTACATGTTAAGGTCACAATAGAAAATGTTTTGTACATGTTAAGGTCAAGGAAAAAATTTATAAAAAATAGAAAATTATGAAAAGTTATAGTAATCTTATATTTGGATAATATGGATTATGTATGCACCTAAATTAAGTTATCTTTTTATTTTTATACATATGTGCATTATGCATGTATATATGTTACAAATTACCTGTATCATAAGTGCATTATCATCCGGATGAAGAGCTATCAAGTATTTCTCGGCTTTCCTTTTTTTCTTTTTCTTTTTAGGTTTTCTTTAAGCCTTTCCTAAATTATTACTTTTTTATTTTAAAATTTAAGATAAAAGGTATCTTAAGCTAGATATAATAAATCTGTAAGAAATAGCTTCCGTCTTGAGAATATTTAGTCTCACATTTCATTCTAGAGGAAGTTTTGGGAAGAAAAAAAAAAGGATATTATATTTCTTTCTACCTTTTTAACATATTCATCCTTCTACTTACTTGATTATTTGATAAGTGATTAAGTGTTAAGATTTAGGAATGATATGAAGAAAAAGAATTAATGCATTACACATGTCAAATGATCAAGTGGGTAAAAGATATATAGGTTATAAAGGTTCTTAGAAATATAATTTTTCAAAATAATTATACAAATTTTCTGTTTTCTCCATCTTCAAAAATCTGTTGAAAATGTTGTTGATCTATAGGTAAATGTACACAGGAAAGACAGAATCAAACAATTTTCATTATTGTGAATTTGTCCGATCTCATTGATTACAACAACTTATTTGTTCATGAAGATTTAACATGAAAAGCAAGAACGTCCGTTAAGAGTAATCCAAACTTTTTCTTCATTTTTACGTGATACCTTATAATTATCTATTTTTGGTTCTAGTTCAATTTCTTGTTTACTTCTAGAATGTTCATTTTTATAAGGAGTAGATATACTAGATCCATAAGTTGGTACATCAATACATCTACAAACCGTAAATGTAGGTCTTATTTGATAATACGTATGTTTTTATATCATGAACTAAAAATCAAAATGATTTGTCAAGTTTTATAAGTAATCGGGACCCCCCATGAAATTAGCTATGGTGCATACAAGCTAACTCGAGCACCAACGATTACAAAAGATATAGACATAATGAGAGATGCCTACGATTGAAAATAACGAACGGAAACATATCAAAACCATCAATTGAAGCAAAAACCACACAAACTATCGAATCGAAAGAAGAAATCATGCAGAATTCTATCTATGTCCATTAACAAAGACATTACATACAGAAATCTCAACCGACATCAAAACAAAATATATCCAGTAGGAATTCAACATTAAAACTACATCAAAGATGTAGAAGTAGAAGTAGAACCTGAGCAGCAGCAGCCTATGCCATATAGAAAATGTTAATGCACAGTTTTTAAGATGTTATGAACATAACATCTTTGGAAAGCAGTTTCTCAAAGACTCCAGATTAAAAAGGGAAAAATGCTAAAAAGCAATATGTTTCTGAAAATGTTTCCAATTAAATCACCTGAGGAGTTCTACTGACATGCAACTTGGAAACTGGAAACCCCTTTTTGTTTTTGCCCTTGTTAACAGCACATGTGTCTTGTCCAGATCAATCCATCCTTTCAGCTTCATCATACTGGTCGAAAAGCTTTGCAGCCTTCTGTTGGGCAATCCCGCTTAAAATTAAAGAATCTTTTAACTCGTCTGCACCAAAACATCATTTCGGTGAGGTGCGAATAATAAAACATAGTAATTTGTCTTTGAAAAAGCACAAAGCAGAAATTATTCCTCAAGTAGGGAGAGACAGAACTTGAAACGATCTCATTAAATGAAAAACGTAAAACAATGATCTGAAATCACCAAAGCCGCAAGCAACAATAACTATCTATTAAACACCAAAAACTGTTCATATGAACATACTTTCTTAGTTTATGGGATTAAAAAAATGATCATATTGTTCGAAAGGATATGCATGCAGGAGAGATGCAGTTGTTTGTACCATGTTATTTTGAACTTACAGCTCTTAATTTTGCAATTAAAAAAGCAATTTCATATATCATTTGTACAGTTTGTACCTATCAAGTTCAAGTACTCATGCATAGCATTTAGAATGTATAAAATATTAAAATTCCAAAAGTACCTCAATTAGTATCCTTCCAACTAGGACTTAGAAGGGGGCTTCAAGAGATTCGTCCCATACATCTGCACTACCATTAGAGGCATCTTCAGCGTCTTCCTCCATTGAAAGCCTAATATATTCCCGATGCGCAAACCGATCCCATTCTGTCAATGTTGGATTCTCACGTTCCTGTTCACAATGAAATGCTCTTTTAGTTTTTGTTTTATTGAAGTTTGGTTTAGCACAACTGGAGCTGCTTTATGACCCAACAACTGCCTTAACAGAGATGGGTAAGATACCTGACGAATGAGGAAGGGGTCACGACTTTCATATGCCATGAACTTGTTAAGATTGAAAAGGATATTGAAAGCACTGCCAGAAAGTTTGTTTCCTTTCAAGTCACGAAGAGTAATGTAGCCCTCATCCTGCAACTCAAAAAGGGTAAAAAAAACAAATTATAATTGAAAGCTAATTTTCTATACCAGTTGTATCATAGTGCTTGGGAGCATATGCATAAAGATAACTGTACTTCAAATGCTTAAGACTAAAGTTATTGAAAAAGCACAACATTAATAGAGAAACGGTTTTAAGATTTTTTTTGGATCGGATCATTGTAACACAAATTACGAGAATATCCAGAATCATGAATATTCAACATGTCAACTGCCTTAAGGGTACACAACCATATTAATTTGGGGACTGTAAGTTTAGCCATAAGCAAAAGGTAAAAATTCTGACGATTTAAAGACCTCGTATCAATCTTGCAGTCATAGGATAATATGTCAAAACTGCAAAAAGCAAATAGTTTTCCTGGGGTTAAAGAAGAGAACCAAATAGGATTCTCAAGCTATCTTATCAGGCTGATGCAGATGACTCTGCTAGCAGTCAGCTTTACAGAAGATGCCCTACACTTCATATCCTTGAAAACATATCAAAATAGAAAGTTTGATGTGCATACATCCAAAGGCAACATTCTATATGTAATTATAAATTATCTTATCAATTTAACATTACGTAAAGAGATTAAAAACCTCTAATGCATAAAAAGGAAGATCAAAAGCCTAGAAACAAAAGAATAAACATATGATGACAAACATAAAGTAAGTAAGTACCTTTGGTCCAATCATGTCAACTATCTGACATAATATGTCCTCAAAAAGAACAGGCTCTTGAGCCATGCATTCCATGCGATGCAACTGTTCCTCATAGAAGAATTGCATCTCATTCCTTGTCAGCACCCCATTTCCATCCAAGTCTATGCACTTAAACCTGAAACGTAATTCGTTGTTTCTTTTCTTATGTCACTGATACAAATTAATGTATGTAAAGATAAGCTGAAGACACAAACCCATAAAATTATTCACTAGAAAACGTAACAAATATAAAATAAAATTGAAGACAAAACAAGTTATATATTGAAGCTAATTGGCTAAGCTTATCAACTTCAGAGGCCAGTGACCTCGACTATCAGGGTTTTGAAATTCTCAAAAGACCACCCAAACTTCATCAGTCAGTTAAATGGAGTGCCAAACAGTCAGAGTACTCCAAACCACCCAGTTTTCGCAGTCATATACAAATACATCAAGTTGAGAAACAGGAGATATGAAGGAGATAAAGAAGCAAAATCCAAAGTATTTACTTGAATGAATTTTAACTTACAAGTTACAAAAAATAAGTAGGAGATGTCAATAAAAGTCATACCAGTACTCAAGACTTGGCTCAGATGATTTATCCTCTTCAGACAAAATGAAATAAACAAAATCTTCATATCCCATTTTCCCTTCAACCTTGCTGGTGAACTTTCTTGGAACCTGATGTTTCAAAGTTTAAATAAGAGGCAAAAAAGGGAAAATGATCAAATACATGTCGCAAACAAAATATAGTTAACTGGTGGCCTTGCCTAGACAAAAGGCGATTATAAAATAAACCTGTGAAAATATTCTGTCGACAATCCTGTAGGTCAATGCATGGTTGCCATATCTTATAAGGTTCTCTTTATCAATCAAAAAATCATGATCCGTGTCCAGCTCCCAGAACTTGCAATATATGACATAGAAGTGCTCGTAAGAGAAATATCTGCAGACAAAAATGATATCAGTGCACAGTTTTAGAACTAATCAAGAATGTTATTATGAGAATCAAAAAAATAGCTGCTTCTTAGGGTCAACGACCTTATCTCTTACGTCAGCTTAAGGCATTTCTTATATGTTAAAAGGCTTGAGTGTTATAAAGGACAAGCTATTCTACTCCTAGTCTAAGAGGAATTAGCTGTATATAAAAAAAGACTTAACCCGTGCTGAACTATAGTACAATTAACTACGAACAGCAGATATACAGGGGCAAAAGGACTGGTAACTTGTGTAGAGCCAACTCGGTGACTAGTGAATAACCATGGCCTAAGTGAAGCTAATAGACGTCCTTTATCGATGACCTTCAATAGCACAGATCCCCAAGAAAATACTATAGTGTAAGAAAGCTGCCCAAATGTGACAAAATAGGAATGCATAGAACACATTTCATACTTAATGTCCTTTAGAAGATAGTGAGATGCATACCTTTATAAGTGTATATTAATTACTATTTGAAAAACAACATCAAAGTACAACATATACTGTTTATTCTAACCAATGTTTCTGTAAAGTTTCTGTACACCATATACTTCCTGTCCAAAAACAATGTACTATATAATACTTAAATTAGTTTGTTATGTACCCACCATTGTCGCCTTTTCAAAATACAATGTGTTTGTTTCCTTGGTTTTATTTGTTTCATTGTGCCTTTTTTTTCGTTTCTTTTCTTTTTTTCTGCTGCTGACTATTTACAACTATTGCTTTTCCTTTCCTGTTAGCTCAGACTTTTGCACAAGCAGAGTGTCTTCATCTATTTTAGTGGGAAAAACATGTAGCCTCTGTCCAACATATGGTTATCAGCCACTCATTACAATCTCATCTGCCATTGCACCAACCTTAATTGTAAAAACTATTACCTCAAAACTTTGTTTATGTCCTCTTCTTCGTCTGCATGCAGCATTGCAGCGATTAGATTTCCACGTTTCAGCTCCCTGAGGGTTAGACGACCATTACCCGCTCTATTCACGTAGTAAAATATTCTGTATATTACCGTTTCAGCTGCCCATTGAAATATAAATATATGTTAATAATTAAGGCAATATACTTTTTCATGTCAGTTTGAGAAAAAAGAGCAACACGTCAGAGAATTAACGGAGGCAACATACTAGATGTACATAGAAAAGAGCAATCAACATATTTACAGAGCATATATAAACAATGACATCCAAGTCCCGAGCTACCCATTCCCCATGTACATGACGACAATGAAACATCGAACGCAAACTCCTCACCAGAAGGTAAAAACTACAGTGATATTGAACAGTAATATAAATGAAATTATTGAAATATCTTATGAAGTAGTATGAATTACACCCACACCTCTACAGTTAGCAAGTTATTGTCATCTAACTTTATATTGCCACTCATCAAAGAAATTTTACTGAAAGTACTTCGTTATAACTATCGTTCTTATAGTTTTTGGTTTATGAAAATGGTGAACATTGCACAGGCCCACAGCATGCCATGAACAATTTGACTACTATACATAAAAGAAGTATAATGAATTCTTTTTATAACTTCAAAATCCGAAAATCTGAACCTAGCTAGTAAGGTTGGTCTGCCCTTGGCACGTCCTCATACACGTTTCCTTGCATTATATGTGTAAATTGTTGGTCAACGAACATACTACAAGCCAAATCTCAAAAAAAAATCAAAATATTCGTTTCTACAGCTTAAGGGGTTGTTTGTTTTATTTTCTATTAAGCTATGTATGAATTAAGATAAATCATTGTTTTAAATAGTCTGAATGATCAAATTACAATTTTACCCTTTTGTCTATTTAAGTGTTGAATGAAACGTGATAGTATATAATAAAAAAATGGAAGTTATGAATAACATAAAGTATCAATTTACGAACTATTTAAATAAAAACTACTCTAGCAAAAATATGAAAAATCATCAATAACTTAAATTATACATAAAACCATTGTATACCATATTACATGGATTATTCATAACAAAAATTGAAGGATCTAAATGATACTCATCTGTATACCTGTATTTATTTGTATACCAGAATACATGGATGATTCAAAACAAAAACTTAAGTTGCATTGCTTGTAGATCTAAATATATATATATCAAATGATCTTATCACAACATCATGAATTACAAATATCATTAATATAAAATCGAACAATATTTATTTAAATGTCACAACAAAAACATCAAAATACTATTTAAAGGGTAGAGTGGGAAATAACAAGGCTGAATACGAAATTGAATTGTAGCCGTCTTTTACAAACATTATAAAATAATACGAAATGCAAGAATATAGTCAAATGTATAGAATCACTTGGTTCCTCACATAAAGTACATGCATCAATTCTCAGTTTTCTAGAAGGTTTAATGTCATTAACCGGCCGACGTTGAAAAGCTATGGAACTTGATATGGATCATAAAGAGCATGTGGTTGTACATATTAAACGAATCAATTGTTTCAAACAGAACCACGTCAGATTACAGTAAAACAAATAAACATATTGTCATCCCCTCCCAGGTTCATCAATAAATAATAATAAGTAATTAAAAACATACCATATCTCTCCTGAAATTCGGGTGTGCTTTGTAGGAACTCCAGGCCTGGATGAGTTGTCAAAAGTTCACGGAGTATCGGTTTGAAGTCCTCCTATTGCAAAGTTGTGCAACCAACCAGATTAAGCAAAGGATGGCTCAATAGACTACTACCATTCCTAGGGATGACTTTCTTGGTGAAACAACTTATTTTAGAAACCAAAATTGCAATGCACTCAAAGGAAACAACAGTACCAAGATAAACCAGGGAAGACATATAATCAAAACCAAATCTTTTGGTACTTTAAGGAAAAAAAAAACAAAGGATGCTGAATTCAGATTTGAAAGTCAAATTGTAACATCAGTTTTGGAAGGAAGGTTGTGTCATATTCCTTTCTAAAATAATATTTCTGCAAGCACAAGTTATTTGAACTTGTAAAAATTGCATTTCTAATATCTAAACAAAGATGGGGTTTGAGTAAGGAGGAATACATGAGTTAGATATCTCAAATCAGGCTGCTTCAATATTGTAAATATCTGTGTTGCAATATCTTTCGTCAGCATGTTGCTGTGGACCCAATAGTCAACAAATGCATCCCTGCAGGCATGTTATAGCAAATTTAGGGAAATAAAGACTAAACGTCATAATATCGCTCATGGCCATGAGATAGTGCAAGAAGTACTTGTTTTTTTTTTTAAGTTCCCCAACACAATCTCCTTTTAAATTGGATCGTACAAGTGTACATTTTCAAAAGCAGCCTAGCAGAACCAATTGTATTAATATGACCAGTCAACAGGGTCTGAGGGGAATCAGATCTATTGCACGAGGTACAACACTATTTATTAATCAAAATACAACTATTGTCCTCTTTCAATGACTATTATCCTTGCAAAACTCATTAACGTTTCAACTAAACTTAGAAGAACCTGTATAAGCAACACAAAGCAGAAAAATCTCCCCTAAAAAAATTACAAATCTTAGTCATGCAACTGAATTTCCCTCATACATTTGGGGTCATATGTTTCATTAGGGGCAGATTGGCCAAGGACAATGTGGAACAACATGCATCTCACAGATATTAGCAAAAGATGCAAATATCTATCATATTTATTTCAACAATCACATTTGGGAGCAGAAGTCCTCTGATCATATATTATGATATGATCATTATGGTTGATACCAATCATTACCACCTATTAAGAGGAATTTTGCAAAAAATTCAGATGAACGACTCATAATAGCTAAAATATAAATATACCTGGTCACAACGCCGGTGTCATTAACGTCAATCTTTTTAAAAAGCGCGGTGGAGAAAAATGATGGCAGCTTGCAAATTTCCTTCGTAACTGGTTTGAATTCTATTCATTCAATTCAAAATTAGCACAAAATTAAACAATCAATATACATACCCAAGATTATCAGTTGAAGCGGTAAACTGATGGTTCATAGTAGAATTTGTATAATTACTATTAGGAAGACACCTCACCATTCAGTTGTAATCCTTCCATATGACCATAGAAAAATTGGTTACTTCGAAACAAACATCGTTCTTTAAGTTCATTCGGGGGTGGACGACCATTCTGAAAGTAGAACTGCAACCATTGCATGTATTTCGGTCAAAACAAGATATATGCAATGGACAAGTAACCCAATAAATTAGCAAAATGAATCATGGTACATACAAACACATAAAAACTTAGACTAGGCTTGCTGTTTGCTGTCATACCTGAGGTATCAACTCTTTTACTGGCTCGCTCACTAACTTCAAAGGAGAACCTAAAACCGATGGGCCTGCCCTCTGTTTCATAATACGAGGAGAACCAGATGAACTCCGGGGTGAAAGTGGAGGTGTACTTCCACCAGGAAACATGGAAGGTATCGAAGAGCCAGAAGTGGCCTTTGGGCTGGAAAGTGATCCAGACACATTCAACGGAACACCCGCTTTAGCACTGTTAAGCAAAGATTTTACCTATAACCAGAGAGAAAATACCATGAAATTTCCCATACATTAAACAAACTAAAAACTAATGAAAATGGCTAGCATACTACAAAGAAAGCAGCACAGAGACATTCCAAATAACATCACTTAGATGGAGGAAACTTTTCCCTTCTATGATAACTATAGAACTTGAAAGCTATCTGGCATGCAACAAACAAAATCCAAAAAGTATCATTCTACATCCTAAGGATAACAAAAAAACTCACAACAAAACCAAAGATATTAATTTGTATATGAAATTTAAACAACATAACATGTTCTAATATAATGCAAAATGTCATAACTGGAACTGATGCAGATGACTTCCTCAAAAGGGGTTACCACTAAAGTAATCATCCACAGGGCCACAAACGAAGCCAAGCTGAGTTTGACTTTGAGAGTGCTCGAACTTGACTTGACAGTCTTAGACTAAGCTAACATGATTTGACAGCCCAACGCCCCAACGAGTTGTGGAGGCTCAAATTTGGCTCGGAAAAAAATTTGAGCTTCAGTTGAGAGCTCAAATAGTTAATAAATACCCATCAAAATTGTTCTTGATAAAGCAAGTCCAAGAGTTAAAATAGTTCAACAATATCTACTAGAAATGTGTTAGATAAAACAAGATCGACACAAAAACTTGATTATAAGTATATAAATATTTTTTTTGAACAGCAGTATAAGTATATAAATATTAACACATACACCTGGTTCGAATAGCTTGATAAGAATTTAAGTTGAGTTCTCCTTAACTCAAACTCAACTCATCCATATGTTTTAAGGTGACGAATATGTGAAACCAACTCAACCAAGAACCGCAAGACTCATAAAAACAATAGATTCCTTGTCATTTGAAGTTTGAAACTTTTTCCCCAAAACTATTAATAGTTGTACAGGTTTTGAGGTTTAAAATGAAGGTACTTCCAAAAGAATACAAGAAAGGTGGTTAACTATAAACACTTTTAAGGGAATAAAGTAGTACAGTGCTCTAGGACATCAAGAGTTCATTAAAAGGTGAGTGAATGCGTGTGAGTATTTGCCGTATATAATTATTATATACTTCTAAAGACGGACAAATTTCAGGGGGAGTCACTTGGATTATTTGTAAAGCTTCAAAGGGGGCCCAACAATCGTCATGATGAGATAAAAAATAGCTTCATACACACCAAAGAACCATTGAGCCTACCCGGGCCACCTTCTCAGAAGTTGGTAGTTCAAGTCTCACCGAAGATAAGAAGTATGTGTGAATTTAGTTTGCATATATATATGTAACTTCACACATAATACATGTATGGAACTTTAAATGCAAAGATGAGAAGGAAAAAAAAAAGGTGACTATCTTGTACATGAATGTCAATGATTGTGGAAACTTAAATAGAATATGTTTCATTACAAGCTTTAAAACAGTCTCAGAAGACTTAGAATTCAATCACCGCTTTTCACAAAGATATGGATCTGTTGGGGTTAAAGGAAAGCTATCATGCTCTTTTGAAGTTGGCAAGGGCTTGGTATGTAAGGCAATGTCAAACATATCAGTACTTCCTAACTACTACAATATTCTTTTAATGAAGTAGAAAGTTTGACTATACTTCAGGAATCATTAATGAAACAAGCTGAAATTATGCATCCTATTTAGTGCATATCTGTATAGTTCAAATTTTGTCAGCTACCAGGAGGTAGTACCTCGTACCTGCAGCAGCTAGATATTACAACAAAAACAAATTGCCAATTCATGAAATGGAATTTTCTCCATATATACTCTATCTACAGTAACCAAAAGAACAGAGGTACTTAAAAGAGTACATCCACGGGTTTGCCTTGGTATCCTGTTCATACCAATAAAGACATTGTGATATCATGATACACTTTCCTGAAACAACAAATTGCTACTACCTCTAGCAGAGAACAAACATGACATCCTAACCCCACATTGGATGCCCAACTTTCACACAAAACCTTATACCTAAATGACTAGAACAACCAATTAGAAAACCAATCTTGAAGAGTTAAGATTATGGAACCCTAATTTAGGCAAAATAAACTATGAACTGACGAAAAGCATCAATTTCACAAATTATCAACTGCCTTATTGTCACCTTAACCTAACCTAACCTAACCACAAATAACTAAATAGAAATCTAAAGATACAAAAGAAAACAGTGCTCACCAAAGGAGTAGTTTCAGGAAGCGAAAGCCATTGCTCAAACAGCTTATCTGCAACATAAGGATTTGCTTTGATAGCCAAAGGAGACACTTCATTCAGCTGTAACAATTCAGGGTCAAGACAACCCACATCGCTATTACAATCCATATCCATCTTTTCGTCAATCAATTCCTTTTATAATTCAAACCCTATCATCCAGATCTCAAATTGAAGACCAACCAAGATCAACAACAACTTAACCCTAGTAAACCACCCAAAAAGATTCCAAGAAAGAAACAACCCTTTTTCACGTATCTCAAAAAGATACAACCCAACTGTTCTCTGGCTTTGAATTCAAATGAAATCAAACCAATCGCATTGAATTATAGCTTGTGAAATTGAGGAATTAGAGGCAACAGATCCCACCGTAGAATTGGGTTTTTTGATGAATTTGAGATTCGAGATTCTTGCATGAGTGATGGAAGATGTGATTGATTGATGGGCACCTGAAGTGGGGAAGAAGAAGAAGAAGACGAAGGAAGGAAACGCGTCGTAACGAGGTGAGAGCGAATGGAGAAAGGTATATGGAGCCAAGTGTTATTAGAGAGAGAGATTCATTCATTCATAAAGCTTAAACCACATTATTATTCAATGCTTTCCATAATTTCATTAATCATTCAATATTTATTTCTA
Source organism: Centaurea solstitialis (assembly GCA_030169165.1). NCBI lineage: Eukaryota > Viridiplantae > Streptophyta > Magnoliopsida > Asterales > Asteraceae > Centaurea > Centaurea solstitialis. Next base: position 9,597,753 of record CM058046.1, read on the forward strand.
ATGAATCATTAGATTGTTTGTGATAATTTATCTTTTGGATTTGGGTGATGTTTGACAAACTAGTTGATAAGTTAGTCGATAACTCATAAACTCGTTGTTGACTAATAAGTTTGCTAGTTTCTAAAACCATGAGTTATACAACATTACAAGTTACAACCCAATTTTACCCATTGCTATATTAGCACCACGTCATTTTCTTACTGTTTACCTAAAATTACTTAATATATGGGTTATATCTAACCCAATCTTATTCACACATTTTATGTTATTAAATAATTAATAAAGAAAAAAATAAAAAGGTAGAGATAGAGCGAAACAAGAGAAAAAAAGGGAGTGAGGGGTGGGGCCGTGGGGGCCCTTTGCTGATCGATTTGGCACACCCGATCACCACCAATCCGAATTGGGCTTGGTGGTGTTTTTGAAATTACCCGACGAAACCTATGGTCATTCGAGCCCTTTGGGTTAACCATAATGCAGGGCCTGATTAGCTAATTATGAATAAATTATATTCGGCAAAAACTGACTTACGAGTATGTAAAATAACCAAAAAAGTATATTGAAATATAATAATTAAGAGGGTTCTTATTTTTATAGTTTCAAATTTCAAAACTCTTTAAATGTATATCAACGGGGATTAAAGTTGTTAAAATTTATGAGATTCCAAGTGGTTATAGGTAAGTTCTAGATCACTATTTTACCTAGGTCTTATACCAGTTTGCATCCTCAAATAGGTGGTGTATTTGTTGACATTTAAAGTAGGTGGACTGTCCTTTAAAGTTTTGCCTCATGTATTTGGAGCTATAACTTGAGGATCTAACATCTTTAGCTTTAGAGGCTTAGGATTTAACTTGTGGAATCAAAATCTAACTTAAATTTTAGCAAAATAAGTTCTAAGTTATCTTGTGAAAATCATGCACATGCCAAAAATGTGTATTCTATGGTCATTAAAATGAAAATTGTGTATTCTATGGTCATTAAAATGTTAATTGATATGTATTAAATGTGATGAATTTTTATGAGATTTGGATTTATTATTTAGTTAATTCTTTTTACATACTTTACACACCTGTGTTTTGGGAACTTTAAGATTTTGATAAATAAATCATAAGTATGGTGCTTTCAAAAAATTTATCTTATGAATGGAAATTATTTGATAATGATGCATTTTAGTGAGTGGGTTGGAAAATGCATATTGTGTTAGGCTATGCGTTGCATTGACAGGCTCAAGGCCTAGTTTTGGTGTGGGCTCGCGGCCTCGGCTGGTTTCATGTTATGCCACGCACGGTTTGGTTTACATTATGTGTATAAAATGTCAACTTTTCAGAATGGCTTTTGATAGTGTTTTAACGATCAATTTAATAGGAAAATACTTGTACCGTTAAAACTAGTAATATGACCTGCTATCATAAAAAGGTACGTTTGAAAATTTTATCTACTTTTATTCAATTGTAAATATACTATGTCTATGAAACATGGTTCTTGTAACACCTTTAATTTAGAGAAAAATGTGTTTGAAGTTGATCATGTCAATAAAAAGGAACATCGTTGGTTTAAAAATTAAATTATAGATCATTGAAACTTGAGTGCTAAATATACATTGTTTCGTTTGACTCAATTAAAGTTTTAAAAAATAGCCCCTCAAGCCAAACTTGCATGATATATGTGATATTAAGGGACAATAACAATAAAAATATACAACTTCAACATAATTCATAAATAGTTCATAACTTCATGTCCATCATCATCAAATTCAAGGACCACTAGAAATATCATTTCATCATTTGTATCAAAATAATCAAAACATGTAGGTGCCTAATTTGGTAAGTTATTTTTTATTATAGATGAATTTAAAAAAATGCAATTATTTGCTTTTTGCTATAACTGAATTATATTTTTTGTCCATCTGATATGCTCAAAATAATATATCAGGTCCCTGATGTATCAATGGTCACTATGGTTTACATCAGGTCCTTCACGTATCAATGGTCACTGTGGTTTACATCAGGTCCTTCACGTATCAATGGTCACTATGGTTTACATCACACCAATGGTCCATTTAGGCTATGTTTGGCAAACTAGCTGATAAATTAATTTATGACTGATAAGGTAGCCGATGACTTATAAGGTAACTATTGACTGATAATTAGGTAGCTGATGAATAAGTTACGTTTGGCAAAAACTAGCTGATAAGGTAGCTCATGATTGTAAAATGACAAAAAAACATGTTTAAAGTTTGATAAATATAAAAAGTAGAAAGGTATATTTGAAATAAAAATAAATAAAAAGTCCCCTAAGTCACTAAAACGCTAGTGAGAGTATCTTTTTAAAAAGTTAACTTATAAGTCACCTTATAAGTTAACTTACAGTTCATCCAAACATGTACTTGACTTATAAGCTACATTTTTTTTACCAAACAATGCCTTAGTATGCAATATTTTAAGGGGTGTGGAATTGAATTTCACTCAAATAATGTGCTTGTTTTGAAGGTAAGTGTAGATTTGAAATAATGGGATTTCAATTAGATCAACAACCGAGGGATTTAAATATACCACGGTAGAAGTCGGCATTTCAAGAGATTTGTAAGATGTTATAAAATATGTTAAAAACATTGGTTTTATAGAAAACCAAATAACATAAAAGGTAACTTCTTTAGGTTTAAATTACTCCGAAATCTTTCCAAGAAATCCGAAACCCTTAAAGAAGATTGTGTCTAACAACACCGGTCATACCTATATATGAGGACAAACTAAGCCTCTCACTCTTCATGTTAATTCCCTTGACTTTGTCACCCTTCAACCCATATTATTAATTTGTCAACCAACTTAAAGTAATAACATTTAAGAACAAGACCATCATGCTGTTCAACGCAAATTTTTAACACAAAGCAACAAACGAAAATCTGTTCAAAAACATGTGATACGAACATCCTACAATCATAAATAAAAAACATATTAAATATAAAAAGGATACTAAATATAATTTGTTGTTGTTGATTCATCTAATGTTCATCTGTTTGCTTATTAAATCAATTTTGATTCCATTCCATATATGCTTTGAATCCCATATTTTGCCATGACAATGTGCTTACCCAAGTCATCGTTCTAAATTCCACTTCATCATGAAATGCACCAATCACCATTAAGGTCAATGCAATTCATAATCCAACATGGCTACATGCCATCCATTCCATACCTTAAACCCTAGTTGACATGTAGGGTAAATAATAGAACTCTCAGTGTTCACTCGAACCTCTTAGTGGTCGAGTGTCAAAATTTCGTTACATAACCATCAGTAAAAGGAGAAGTTGGAGAAAACACATCAAGGTGCAACTAGGTTCCTTACGTGGTGAATAAGAATGACATGAATGAATGAGCCAACTACTATTTGAATCTTCTCCATCATTGCTCTTTCTAAAACCCTAAACTTCCAATGAGCACAAAAGTTCGAGAGTTACTTGGGTTGTAGATTTTGGATCTTTCCATAATTTTCCTTTTATGGGTTGAGAAAGCACAAGGTAGACAGAAAAGAACAAGGATAGTGCTCACATAGCCACTCAAAGCTTTAGACAACTACTTGACGGATGAACCTAACTCGTAAAGAAATACAAACTACAATGCACTCAATGCATCAAAGAGATCCAATCCCTGTTCTTTAAGGTAATTCATTATTTATTTCTTACGAGATTGTAAACTGCAAATAAATCCGCCAAACTTTATACCACTTAACATGTTCTTAAAGTTATTTTTTTTTTACCATTAAGAAGTTACTTGACTTCTTCAAGAAAAAATAAAACAATCCATTTGACATATTTTCACTTTTCACACATAAATCAAACACTTATTTGACATAAAGTTGAAAATAATATAGGAAAATCAAGAAACGAGCATGTTTTATGCCCCCATACCATATGCCGCGGGTCTAGCTACACCAGTAGTTACCATATCCAATATTAAACACAAGACTTTTCCGACACCTTACACACACACACCCACTCTTTGACCTTTCTCTCTCTATTTTCTCTCTCTCCAAAAAAGTTTTCGTTTTCATTCAAATCTCTTTCAAAAAGTAAATGCGCTTCACGCTTCCCCCATCTACAACTCCAAATTACCTTCCACAAACCCTTTGATTTCACTCCACAAACCAACTCATACCTCCTCTATTTCGATCCATTCGCCTAAATCTAGGGTTTTATTGGGGGGTTTCCAGTGATTCAAGTCTTCAATTTTGGTCTGGCTAAGAATATTTCTTGATTTATAGCCGACGACGATGATATGTGTTATCCAGCTTCATACTTGGGGTCCTGATTGAATCTTGGTGGAAAGAAGTTGGTGATTTTTTTTATAGAGGAAAGAGTGTGTGAAATTTGGGGAATTTTAGGTTTATTCTAGTCTTTTGGAAGTCTAGGGTTTGTTAAAGAGGGAAGGAGGAGGTTTTTTTATGAAATCTTGAAGGAAGGATGTTTTATTCGCAGTTCATATTAGCGAAAAAGGGTCCTTTAGGGACGATATGGATCGCAGCACATTTGGAAAGGAAGCTTCGCAAGAATCAGGTCGCAGATACTGATATCGGCGTCTCTGTAGGTAAATCAATTGTTTTTTGCCCTAATTTGTTTGTTTGAATTGCATGAAAGAGGTATTGTTAGAAAGCAAGAATTATTTGGTGTTGTTTGAGATGAAGCTTCCAATTTTTATTTGTTTACATATATACTTGTTTGGTTTGGCTTGGCTTATTTATATAGAACTGTTTACAAGCAGAAGAAGTCTACCGATTTAGCACTCGATTAGGGAAGTGTTTCATGGCTTTTGGTTTAAGCTGACTGAAGTCTTACTAGCTTTTAGGAAGTTTCCTTTTGGAACCCTGAAGTCACTCCATGTCCGCGTTCTTGGCCTATAAACAAATCTTTACCTCTTGTAGTTTATGCAAAGAGAGGATTAGTTAGATGGGGACTAAGGGAGGATTCTAAGTTCTTGATGATCTGGTTTTCTTATTGTCTTGGTCTTTTACAACACTTGGTTAGATACAGGAAAGAACTTTCGTAAATTTTTCTTCCTTTGGAGGACATGGGAACTTTCGGAAGGAAACAAGCAACCTATTAATACTGCAAGACCTAAGAGATTTGTCTAACGTGTCATTGGATCTATTGAAACAATGGAACTTATATAAATATAGTAACAAGACCTCTTAAAATAGAGAGTTTTCCTTTCAACCATGTTTCCGTTCTTAATATGATATATAAGGAATTATGGACTACTGCTTCAAAGATATTATGCCCTTCAGCATGAATTATGGTTGCTAGCTGGATCTTGTGAATCGTGTATAATAGGACACTCCAAATTCTAGACCTGTCACTCAATAATTAATTACTCAGTATTAGACCTTTGAAATGTGCAGTTTACAGTAGGTGGGTAATCCAATGGTAGGGAATAAATCCAAAATGGAGTTTGTTTTCTTGACATATTGCAGATATTTTAGTTTCTCGTATTCCAGGCCCACTCAGGTTTTGCTGTACTATGTTTTAAGTTTAAGAAAGCTTAATAAGGACCAAATATTTAGAAACATGGGAACACACGGAAATGGTGCAGCCATTATCTACCTAACTGCAGTGAGACGCACTAGTTACTATTAGTTTGAGTATGCAGAGACAAATTGTGGATATTTGTCACAAATTGGAAGTTGAAGTTGGATAGTTAACTGTGTTTGTGTGACCAAATTTAATGGTTGCCATTAGTTTAGTTACTGTAGAAAATAAGCATCATCTTGTGAAACAATTTCCATGAAGTATGCACACTAATATAGAAATTGAAAGTTTCTCATAGTCGTTATCGACTCATTGTTGCTATTTATCTTAATAGCTACTTGTAATGTGGAAGTCATGATGCTTGCTATATTAGATAGAAACACCAACGGTTTTTGGTCCAGTGGTACAATGGTTATTGGTAGAGCCCAACCTCCCTAGAGGTCAAAGGGTTCAAGCCTCACCACAAACAAGGAGAGTGAATGTGAGTTTTGCGGTATACAAATATTGTATATGCAGAAATATATTAGTCCAAAGCAGGACTTACCTTCCACTGGAAGCAGGATCACACGCGTTAAATAATAAAACACACTATCCATGATGTGTGTGCGAAAGTTTGTCCATTTGTTGTACTTATTATGCTTTGTGATAACATATTGTTAAATATAAGTATCCACTAATAATGTAACATTTAACTCTTCATTTCTTTTTGATTCTTTCTTGATGGTTTTGGCCTTTTGGGTGAAGCTCTATCTTATATTTTGGTTTTGAGTAACTTGCATGGTAATCACACAAGTTGTATTGAACTCCATATATAATTTGCCTTGGGCCTGGCTTTATGAAAGGTTAACCATGGACAAAGCAAATTCAACCATGGTGAACTAGTCTATGGAGGATTTTAATCTCATGTTGTTCATTAGTTAGACCCTGAATTATTGATCTCATAGTCATCGGTTCATATTTTTGATTCTTCAGTTTGTCTTCATGTGAAGATTAGAGAGTGTTAGATGTATACAATGGTTTAGTGTGGCATGTCTGAGTATATGGGGAGATTATTGATTGTGTAGGAGCATTTAATGTGAAAATTAGGGGTGTCCATTGTATTGCATAAACTGCATAAACCCCCCTGCACGGCTGCACCGCACAGTTTAGAACTTTTGCAGATCGGTTTGCGGTTTTTGAGTTATGTGAACCGCAGTTCAAGCTGCACCGGACTGCATATTATTTTTTATTAATTAGTTTATTTCAACATTTTTCATATATTCAATGCTAGATTACTAATAGACTAATAGTCCATGATAACTTAATTTAGATTAAGTTTGTTTTAAAAGTTTGTAACCTTGTTTTGTATTTTGATGCCACCTTCCACTTTGTATTATATGGAATATGAAATTTTGTATTGTAAGGAGTATGGGGATTATGAAACTTTGTATTGCCACCTTCCACTTCTCACACATCATAGTTAGGTACAAACCGCACTGTGCTGCATTTTGTGGTCTGAGGCATATGCAGTTTGGTTTGCAGGTTTGACTCTAAACCACACCCTGAACACCCCTAATCTATAAATAAGTGTACCGGCCATCAGTTGAGGTTAACAAAAATATAATCAGAAAGAGTAATATGTTTTGTCTTAACACTCTCTCTCTAAACTACTTTCTCACTCTAGATTGATTTTCTTACGAGAGAATTCTCTTCATAGATTGATCACGGATCTGTCTACCTGCAATTCATGGTTTAAGGTCTTATAGAAGACATCAAAAACTCTTGAAAATGATTATCAAAGGTGTGGTCCTGGTTTTTCATCCATCAAAGTCAAACACAAGCTTGTGCTTTATACTCATACATGCAGTTTTTTTTAAAGAGCCCCCGTACATAGGTAAATGGCGACCGTAGTTTGTTACTGAACAAAGAATTGAATTTTTGAGGTCTAATTATATTATTGTGAAGGAACTTTCTGAAACTACATCAACAATGCATTTCTAATTTTAGTGCTGGAATATTCACACGTCTTCTGGATAAAATAGCTATTCACGATAGTTGGCTTACTCTAGCAAGGCTCTTTTGGCTAGTCAATCTGCCTTTATTGAATGAGAAACTAAATTTCTAAAATTGTGTACATTGTGGATAATTACTGAGATGGATTCTGACGTGTGAGCCAACTGGGGACTGCTAACAGTAAATCGGTAAACCATATAATCATCATTGAACTAGCTTCTAAACCACTAAAAGTATTGAATTGGGTAACTACCAACTTTTTTTTGAAAGTACAACTTGTCAATCATCAAACCAATCGGAATGGAATATGTAAAAGATTCACTTATGCAGATGCTATATGGTTTGCTATTTTTTAAACATAACAGCAAGAAAATATTGGGAGACATGGAGTCAGCTAGCACTGGCCGGAGAATAGTTGCTACTGATGTTTATAATATTTCGTTACTCCGAATATTTAGGTTTCTTGTGGAATTGATCATGTCTACTATATGCCTTGTGTTACACATAATGAACATGTCTTAGCAGTTAATGCACTGGAAGAAAAACAGAAAACAATGCCTGATTTTACTTCTATATAAATTGCTTCACTTCTTAATTTCTTTTGGTTTGTTTTGACAGACTCGATTCTTTTTCCTGAAATGCCTATCGCACTCCGGTTGTCTAGCCATCTTTTGCTTGGTGTGGTTAGGATATACTCAAGGAAGGTAAATTACCTTTTCGATGATTGCAGTGAGGCTTTGCTTAAAGTGAAGCAAGCTTTTCGCTCCACTGCAGTCGACTTGCCACCTGAAGAATCTACTGCTCCATATCACTCAATCACCTTGCCAGAGACTTTCGATCTAGATGATTTTGAGCTGCCAGACAATGAGAATTTTCAGGGGTTAGTTTGTCAATATGTATCCTTATGTTTTCCAGACATTGAAGTTATGATATGCGCATGCAGCATTTGTATCCTGCTATTTCTTTCTTTTCAAACTGCCATTTATGTTCCAATGTCAGACCTTAGTTGCTGGCCTTCTTTTTATCTGGATTAGTTTTGTTGGTAGATCAAGAAATGGAATTCAAAAACTAGGAAGGTGCTGAACATTTTATAAAATAGTTTAGACTTTGGAGAAAATATATTGTTTTTGTCAAGGTGCAGGTACTTTTTGCCAATCTGGACTGATTTTTGCATGCTTGCTGACTTCAAAATTTTGCAGTAATTACGTTGATCACCATATCAGTTCAAAAGACCAGATCACACTTCAAGATACTATGGAGGGTGTTGTTTACTCTACATCCAAATTTGGACTTGATGGTTGGTATCCATTTTTGTTAATAAAAGATCTTCTCGACATTTTTTCATCCAGTCCTTTTTTTCCGATTCTTATTCTTATAAATGCTTTCTGTTTATAGAGAGATTCGGTGATGGTGATGCATCTGGATTGGACCTTGATGAGGTAAATAAATATATTCCACTTAGAATATTGTAGTATGTTGAATCACCTAGTAGTGCTTTGGCAATCGTAGATCCATGGAGCATGAATTCGGATTTATCACAAAAAAACACAGCTGCCACAGTTTTGGAAATGTTTCTCTTTGGTCTTTGTTCTTTCTATTTCTTCCTAGTTATTCTTGTGCGTCAAAGTTGAGTTATCTGAAAAATGGGAATTCGTCTTGTTTTGTCTCTAATTTTAAATGCATGCCAGGTATGCATTAAATTTTGCAACAATATATTTTAAATGCATAACTGGTTCATGGATGTTTCATGTTTTCTATATATACTCGCGTTGATTAATAGTCAAGGTTTAAACTTAAATGAAGTTCAGGTTTTATTTTCTATCTACCACTATGCTCAAACAACTATACAGTAGCATATTATACTGCTTGGTTCATAGTTAACCCAGACAGATAGCATAATCCAAAACCGCTTAAAAACACTTAACGTACTTCACTTAAGATACCCCTAGAAATGCTGATTTAACTCCAGATAACCCTTTAGTTAAATGCACATAAGAATGCTAGCTTTGAAATTGAAGACAATTTTAGACCATGTGGTTATTTGCATGAGCTTATCTAAAGCACTTCATCTGAAATTGGTGCATGCAGGAACTATTGGTGGAGAAGGCTGCAGCTGCAGAACATGCTACCGGTTCATCGAATTCAGAGTATGCTTTCCCTCCATTATCAGTTATTTCACTCAATGATCCAAAGCTACAAGGTTCTAACATAAATGCATTCTTCAATCTCAGTTTTGATCCTCAGGCATCTATCCAGGCTAATACATCTCTGAAGTATGAGGATGGTCGAGATGCCCAGGCTGTTCCTGAGGCAATGCCAGCTAGTGGCATTGTAAATCAGGTACATACAAGTTACAAGAACTTATATTATTATTTCCATATTACTTCAAAATTTTAAATTTGTAGCCTCGCATCAACACCGTCCTGCTTCTTTTTTTACCAGCAAATAGGAGAGTATGATGGAGATAACGAACCAGTTGAGTATGCCCAAGCTCCATGTACTCCTGGACTATGGGAAGAACCGAATTTGTCTAACATCCAAGATACCTCTGCATGTGATGATCACCATGAACCAGAAAATCATAGGCTAACAGAATTTGCAGTGAAGGAGAACCTAGAAAATGCTTCCAGCAAGGAGGCTGAGTGCCTCCCACATGATGAACATCATAATCTTTTTGAGCCACAGGGAAAGTCGTTACAAAACATTGCGTCAACGGGGCAGATGTTGATGGATGATCTTGGTTCAACACCTTTTACAGAATCTCTTTCGGCTGATCAAGTTAGGTCCACCTCTCCTATGGCAAATGCACCTGATGCTGCCAATGATGTGTCTGATGATCTCGTCAAAGCAGAAGATTTATTTAATAAAAATGCCAGGGACGAAGAGCCTGGAGTTCAGGCTGTCAATGATAACCATGAAAACTTTGTAGAACTTCAAGGCATGTTGTTGAACTATGTTACTCATGTAGTCATGTTACCAGTTGGTTTCGGAAGTTCTTTATGGATATTTATTAAATTTCTCTACATGCTGCAGGTAATCAGGAGAATACATATCACCTTATCACTGAATTGGAATCAAATACCGAAGCCTATGGTAAAGACAACCTTGTTAGTTCTCAAGACCAGGCTTTTCCGGACCCTAAAGATTCCATGATTTCCGTTCAATCTCCTCAATACGCAATGCCAAGTTCTGACTTCCCAAGTCTTAGGCCATGCACCACTCTTTTGAACCATTCTGAAACTAGTGATAAGCAACTTGCTGATAATCTTCAACCGTCTGATTTTACTTCTATGTTCTCACATGAAACGTCTGCTGGAAGGGAGGACCATCCCAATGCTTCTGGAGATTCTGTTTTGGTGCAAGGTTTGTCAAATGAGCTTTTGCTTGAAGTCACACTCACACACCAGTCGTATGTTTCCAGTGCTCTCAATTTGATATCAAATGTCTGCTTGTTTTTCCAGGGGAAGGACCACATGCAACCGAAGCATTAGAAAGAAAGTTGCCGGAAGTTCATCTTGCTGAGCTTGGTCCTAATGACGAATTTCAGGTGGCATCTAACTTGTCGAACAAACAGGTGGACAATGTCATTGAAGGAGAGGTTCAAGTAGATGCCATCAACGGTTGCAGTTCTGACTTCCCCGCCCCGAGAAACTGCTCTCTTTACCTCAAGGGCTTTCGGATTTACCCAAGGACTTTGTACCAGAAAGTACACCAGCTGAAAAAGAGATAGCAACAGGTGATGGAGGTGATGCTAGTATGTTCTCGGGAAAAAAGCGCAGTTTCACTGAAAGCTCTCTGACCGCTCAGAGTCTAAATTTAGAGGAATCTTCGGGTTTATTTGCCACAAATGTGACTAGAGAATCTGTTATGGATGATGATGATTTGTTGTCTTCGATATTAGGTATGAGACTGCTCAGCTTTTGTGAAGCTGCTTCTCCTTTCAACTTTCTTGTTTGGTTCTTTATGGCAATTTTTTTTCTGCAGTTGGAAGAAGATCTTCAGTATTAAAAATGAAGCCCACACCTCCCGTTAAGGCACCATCTGCAAAACGGCGGAGAATGACACCCAAGACTGGCATTTCAAAAAGGAAGGTGCTCATGGATGATAACATGGTTCTGCATGGCGAGTATGTTCTATTTTCTCTGAAATTTCTATGAAGTCTACGATTTTAGCACATTCTCTTGATATCTTTGTATATCTGCAATGTATATATCAAGGCGGAGAGGAAACAATTGAAATTTGGCTGAAAGGGTCTCTTTTTAAGCTACTCGATCTATGCACGTTATGTCTACCTAATTGCTCCATGATATGCTTCCATACACCATAATAATCATGTTGAATGCTCAAAATATTTTTTCTTGACTTTGTTTTGGAGATTGTAAAATTGTTGGTGATCACTAATAAATTTCCTTTTTTTTAAAAGCACAATACGCCAGCAATTGATTAACACTGAAGACATTCGGCGATTAAGAAAGAAAGCTCCTTGCACTCGGACTGAAATTTCAATGATTGAAAAACAATTCTGGGAAGATGAACTTTTTAGTGAAGCCGTATTTACTGGTGAGTTGTTAGTGGATAAATTCAGAATGCTTAGTTTGAATGCATTCTTTGGGAACGTTTGGTTTGGTTGCATGGTTTTTTGGAAGGAAATTTGTAGAATTTATACTTTTAGGAAGAAATCAATTGTTTATGAGTTGTTCCGCTCATCAATCTTGTTCTGCTTTTGATCTATCATTAACCTTTGATGATTCTTTTTTTGATATTTTATCAGAGTGAAGACGGATCATTAAGTTTTGCACTTCCTTTATGCATTTACCATATCTTCTGAATCATCTAGAAATAGAATATTTCTCTTGCTGTTTGTTGCTGCTGGACTAACAGTGTTTTTCTTACAGGTGTGTCTATGCAAATGGCATCTTTGCACAATCAGTTGTATGATCTAAGTCACATTGTAGTCTCCCACTGCGATGTGTCTTTAGAAGGTGGAACAGACCCAAAATCAGTTTCACGTAATGATGAGATGGGCATGCAACTGGAAGCAGGGACTGAGGAAATGGGTCCCCCGGTTGAGGCAGATATTCCTAAAGAAAATGGAGGTGACAATAACTTCAATCCTGTTGCCAGTGAAGATGTTTCCGAAGCACAACCTATTGAGTTTCCTATGGTGGCTGACGACCGCACATGTGATAACAATACCACAAATTTAGATCATCACGGCAGTCAAGCGCAGATGCAAGTAACCGGATATGAAGTTTTGGGCCAGGGAACTGCAATGGAGATCGATGCAAAAAGCTTTTCAGATGCTAATCTTGGAGTTTCCGATATACCTATTGAGGTTGAATTTCCGACACATGCTGATGTGGTCCCGGGTGATACTTGTGACACGTCAGCAGCACTGGGCGAGGTTGATAAAACCAGTCAGATGGATGATTTTTCGCAAAAGGATCATTCAGATGAAAAAATGGGTATACAGACAGTTGATATGGATCCTTGTATGGATATAAGTACTAATATTGAAGGTAGTGTAGCTTCTGAAATAAAGGTTGACGATGCTCCAGTTAAAGAAATATCAGAAGAAGAACACGAGGTTGTTGCAAATGCTTCGGCTATGTTTTCTTCCGAGACTGATGGCTTAAGACCTCACATTGGTACCCTTGACGAAGAAGACATGGAAACCAGGAAGAATGAGGAAGAGTTTGTAAACAAGGATGATGGGACCTTAGCTCTAGATGCCGAGTGTAATGCACATAACTTGGTCTGCAATGGTATATATGGTGAAGAATTTGAAGCAGTTCCAGGGTACAATGGAGAAGTCAATCCAGTGTTGGAAGACGTTTCTTTGGACGAAAGAGAAAATCAAGGAGATCAGGTTACTTTTCCAATGCCTGCAATGAGTGTAGAAGATAGCACCTTCGATTACAGGGTTGATGATAACGTAAGTTATTTACTGGATCGTATTTCTAGAGTCTTAAGTGTGTGTATAAAATTGTTGCCTTGTTCATAATTTCAAAAAGGATTCTTATTTTGCCTTCTATGTGCAGGATCTTACATATTCTGCAATCGAAAACGATACAGGTTTGCAAAGCCCTTCTGGATAGATAGCTATTCTGCATTTAGTTTAAAAGTTACTTTCTTGCATTTGGAAGTAAAACATGGTTGAAAACTCTCATCTCCTTGAAATAAAAGTAACTTGTGCTCCTTGAATTCACAGATGATCGTTGTTACAAGTTTGTTTCTAGGAGTTTGTTCATTAGTATCTGTATGAAAACTCTCATCTCCTTTGTGATTGTTTCTTCAGATTTTCTGAACTTCGATGATGTTGATGATGATGACGAGGCTGAAACAGCTGGTGATTACATGCCTGATGCAGAAGCACCACGTGTTATTGACAACAGTGGATGGTCTTCACGTACAAAGTATGTATATATATGTACATGTTTTGGTTTTCTTTGCCATGATGATAAATATTTTTTGCTGCTATTTCTTTAGTGATTAGTGAAGTTGTCTGCTTACACTTTTGAGAATTTGTGGTAGGAATGTTGCAAAATACCTCCAAATTATGTTTGACAAGGAGGGAGCACGGGGGAGGAATTCGCTTCCTGTGAACAATCTGTTGGCTGGCAAAACACGCAAGGAGGCATCAAGAATGTTCTTTGAAACACTGGTATTCTCATCTTAACTTCCAAGGATTTAAATTACTTTAAAACTAGAGCCATTTCATACTTTCTAGAGGTTTCGGATAACAATCTTTCGTTTTTGAACCTTCCAGAACATCTGTATTTATCTAGCCTTACATATGAAGTCATGCTAACTGCTGGTTTTCATGTGCAAAACCTCGTATAAATCTCTGGATGCGAAAAGTTAGCATTTTGTTTTGGTTAATGATGCAAGCAATTTTACAGGTTCTTAAGACGAAGGATTACATCCATGTGGAGCAGAGGGATCCGTATGAAAACATTGATATATTTCCTCGAGCGAAGCTTTTGAAGTCAGACTTTTAATAGATGTTGGTGCACAGTTGCAAAAGCAAGGAGGGTGGTGGTTACTTAGATCCTGTTGTTTGTTTCTTATGTGGAGTAAATTAGAGTTTATTTTGGTAGTTTTTTTTTTAACCATGGAGGTGATTAGATGATGTAATGGTTGGTTATTAGAGCATGTGATGTTGTATGGAGCATATTTATTTGTAAATAAGTATATAGTGTTAATCGATGATGCTAATTTACTACTACTATTACTATTTACTTGTGCTTTTGTCCCTTGAACTTTGTGATTGTTAAAATTTTAAACAACTTTTGTGAAGATCTTATAATTCCAGATCAACATAGAATACAATGATATCGTTAGATTCTGATTGTTTCTCTTGGGGGTCGAATTGAAGGCTGGCTCGAGTCCATCAGCTATGTATTCCTACCCACATGCATACCAATATACTGGTACAGGTGATCATGGATAAGGCTGCTTCAAGATCGATATCGATTTTATTTAAGGACCACTGAAGAAGTGGTTATCATCGGTCCTTGTTTGTTGGTTATGTTTTTTCAAGGATTGCATGTGAGCGAATTTCGACATGAAAAAGAACGATTGCTTGGAGCTCACTGTTCAGAGTCATATTCGCATCAATTATTTGGCATTTTCTTTATTCAACCATTTCAGGGTTCGTTTAAAACATTTCTGTTGCAGGTTTGACTTCTGAAAGGTTGACACCAAGTATCTTTAATAGACTATTTTTTGGAAAAAGGTTCATCTACGTTTTGCCTAGATTACAATTTGGAAATTAAGTGACGGTGGTTTGAGACTAAGCATGGCCACAAGATGCTAGTGTCCGGACTAAAACCCAGGGTAGATGGGATATTCCACCACATCTCCTAAACCTTTTGCCAGTACACTACAAGATTCTTTAAGCTAGAG
The DNA here is from genome assembly GCA_030169165.1 of Centaurea solstitialis. NCBI lineage: Eukaryota > Viridiplantae > Streptophyta > Magnoliopsida > Asterales > Asteraceae > Centaurea > Centaurea solstitialis. Next base: position 9,613,171 of record CM058046.1, read on the forward strand.
GATTTAGACCAACTTTTAGCTTCAACGAGTTCTCCAAGGAATTGTTGGTGAAATATTGGTCGCCAAGAGCGATAAAATGAGTGCTTCGCCTTTATATGGGTGTTGGCAAAACATTGGCCGATCAAACCCCATATAACCGGCAAGAGATCTTTCACAACCCCTTGAGTCACCATAGGGGTTAACTCGATCAAAACAAGAGTTGCACGTGAAGAATAATTGCTTGGAGTACCGCCTTTTGGATCTATTGAGGTAAGTCTCAAAGAAAATATCCCCGCCTACATTCAAAAAAGATCTTTCAATTATAAGTTATCCGAAGAGGGTGAACCAATTGGACCTGGGAAAACCTCTAGCCAAGTCTTTGGAGAGAGATTATTTTTACATCAACAACACAACTTGAAATTAAATATTTAGAAGAATTTAATATTTAGTTACATGTACTGATTATTTTAATGTTTTTTTAAAGGCTATTATTTTAATATATTTAATGTTTTTATCTCCAAAATGATAAATACATTGGAGTTACATGTAATTAGTTTTTGAAGATTTTGAATTTTGATTTACATTTCTAATTTTTTTGATAAAATCTGTTGAGTATGCTATGAATATCCACATATCTAAATTTATATATATTTTTAAAAATAGGTGTTATTTTCAAAAATACATAACTAAAATTTTAAATCTACGTATGCATAATGCACAAAGATTTAAAAATTAAATATTGTTTAAGAGTAAAGTTTTTCATTTGGTTAAATAAAAAGTAAATATAATGTTTTTTTTTCTTTCAAATACATAGTATCTATATGATTCCAATGCTGCTAGGCCAAAGGCCCATCGGTAAGTAAGTATAATGTTATATATGTCTAAAACAATGTATTATTTTTTGTTTGAGACTTTTAATTTAGGATGAGAGTAGGCGATATTTTGAACATAAAAATGTGATGTTCTATGAGACCTTTAGTGGTGGTTTATTTTCTTATCCCTATTAAGGTAAGTTAAGAATAAGGCAAACTACATGTAGGCATCTAAAGTGGCTTATTATTTTTTGAAAATTATGTTAAAGAAATATTACTTAATAATTGATCAAAGTAATAATGGAACTCAATAAGATGATGAAACAGAAAACAAACATACCTAAGGGGCCGTTTACTTGAACACTTACCCGGTAAGCGCTTACCGGTAAAATTGAACACTATCAACTACCATATGGTACAACATTTTAGTCTCTTAAAACGGTATCGCATGCAACAATTTACCCGGTAAGCTCTTACTGGGTTAAGAGTTGTGGATCTCACTTACCCGGATAAGACTTTCGGTCCATGCTATCGCTCTTACCGGGTAAGATTGTAGTCATGTTCATGTTCTTTCCGTATGGTAAATTGACCCGGTAAGTACTTACCGGGTAAGTTCAAGTATACGGCCCCTAAGTCTCAATAAATCTACCATGTGATCACCATTTGGTAGCGAAACCAACCTTTTAATATACCAAAGGAGTGTTAGCCTAGTGGTAAGGCTTGGGCACAATATAGTGGTGAACCTAAGTTCGAGCCCTGGGGGACGCATTCTGGAGGTACGGGGGCTTCGACCCCGGGCTGCATGCTTTAACAGTCGGGCTTCGGCCCAAAATTGCCAAGGATTAGTCTGGGCCCAATGTGGTCTGTGATAACTCTTCCAAAAAAAAACTTTTAATATGGCAAATATGTACATGCCTAACCATACACTTGAATAGAAAAGTATATTTATGCTAAACGGCTATTGGATAACAAGTGATTTAAATCAGAAGGAAGTGATTTAAAGGGACAAAATAGTTAGCATCTTGTCATCTTAACATATTTGATTGAAACGAAAAACATTTAACATGTATGATATTTTTTTTTGGCCAATTTATGTGAAGGAGACGCCTTGAATAAACGAGATGGGTATGAAAGACTCAAGGTGTCAATATCACAATTATGAAGAAGCAAGAAAACGATTTAACAATAAAAGAAGCCAGTCTTGATAGAATTTTTAGGAACTTTAAGTCGAGTGGACACATAATCGAAATTTTATTCGGAATGTAGATGCATATACCGTTACTTTATAACATATTTAACCGAAATTATTTTGAGAATAAAAAGTTAAAATTTTCACATAAATTTCTATCTAACTCCATTTTTTTATTTAGAGATATTACAACATTTATTATATTATTAAAATACCTAATACATTAAATAAAAAAATATTTATATCTCATAGACATTTAACTTTGAGTCTCTAATTTGGAAGTTTTTTTTACAATCTTTCACTTCTCCATTTTGAAGCCAAAATACACAAAATCTACGTTTTCTCTATATTTTTTTTGGGTAACTATGATTTTTGGAACCAATTTTTGTGCACCAACTAACTATTAAGCCACCACGAATGGTTTAAAGTATGACAAGTGAATCTCCATATTCACAAAGGTTATAGTTTTTGTATTCTTATAAAAAAAAGATAAAATTTTCATTACTTTTCCTTAATTTTAATAGTACATAATAGCCTAAATGATTTATTTTCTTTATTTTAAAGAATATGTTAGAGATATTTATTTTTACCTATCCTTGTTTAACACTTACAATAGTATAACTAGTTATAGAAAGAAATGGATTTATCTTTATTCTAAAATATCAATCAAATTGGTTAAAAATCAAATGTCACAATCAATAAGACGTTCCAAGTAAACGAAAGAAGAATATATACACAATTTAATAACATATAGAGTGATAACAATTTACGAATGTGGATGGTGTTATAAAAACAAAATAAAAAAACCCGACCCGGTGGTAATGTATATCAGATTATAATTGTGGACCTAATTTCAGGCTAGAAAAAATGAAAAGCAAGCAAGGGTTTGACCTAAAAAGGGAAATCACAAATGGTGCAGCTTCAAACAAACAAACAAACAAACTGAAAATAAAAAAAATAAAAAAAAGAAAATTAAAAAAAAAAGAAAAGAGAATTGGGGGTTGGCTTTGTATGTAAGACAGAACACACACATACACACACACACACTACAACCTGAAACCCTCACCAAAATAAATATCTCTCCATCTCCTTCTCTCTTCTTCTCTCTCTCTTTCTCTTTCTCTTTCTCTCTGTTTAGCAGATCGTATAACGCCGAGAGTCGCACCGGAGACTCACCTGTTCTTCGATTTAACTCCGACTTGGTTTATGAGGTCTCTCTTTTTATCCCTAATCTCCATTTCTTTCGATTTCTTTCTTTTTTATCGATCTTTTTCTTTTTTAGGTTTACAGATCTGTTCTTTTCTATCGCCATTTGAAAACAAAATCTGATTTTTAGAATGTTTACAGTTTCTTTTTAATTGAAACGGAACTTAAAAAGTTAACCTAGATTTGATGTTTTTGTGTATTGAGTTTTGAATCTGTAAAGATTTTCAGATTTGTAAATCTTTTACATATGATTTATCCAATTTTATCTACTGGATTCCAGGTTGAATCTAGGTTTTTTGTTTGTGTTCTTTATTCCTTCCAAGATAACCTTTTTTGTTTACCTTTTATGCAAATTATATATATATATATATGTGTGTGTGTGTGTGTGTGTGTGTGTGTGTGTGTGTGTGTGTTTGGATCTTGTTTTGACATCTGCTTTTGTATTTGTGCAGCTCGAAGGAGAAACCCACTCTAGGGTAAGTCTTGATATTGTTTCAAAGTTATATTGTTTATTTGATTGATGTGTTATTTTTGACGTAGGAAATATGATTTCAATGATTGAGATTTTTGTGTTGTTTCTCATTAGGAGTTTGTTTGTTAAATACATGACTTTTGGAGTGTCTTTAATGCAATCTTGACCTTTTTTACTTATTATTTCCAAGACCACTCTCATGTCTTGTCCTATTGTCAGTGCCCTATTTTCTTTTATTTTATCCATTATTGTTTAAATTTTGACTAATTTCTTGAACAAGATGCAATCTCTGTAATCAAACTATGGAAAGGAATGAAACAGTGTACAATCATATTTTTGTTTATGGATTTTGGCTATAAAATGAAACGCTTCTGTGAACTTTAAAATTCTCATGTTGGTTAGTATCTTGATTCTTGTCTTTTTTGAAACATCTCATTTTACTGGATGTGACTTCAAATATTTATAAGTTTTTTTCCTCATTTTTTACACCACCTTCTTATTCTTTAAGAAAAAGATTCAGTGCATACAACACATGGGAAATCTAGAAAGCTTATGTTTTTGTCAAGAAGAAAGCAAGAAAACCATATTCTTGATAAAAATACGAGAAGCATTGCAACTTTGACCTAATTGATGATATTAATCCTTGATCCACTAGTGCCCTCCTTCATGAAGCCATACCATTTTTTGTCGGTGTCTGGTCAAGTTGGAGTGCAACAGCCTAATTGAATTTTTTTGTAAGGTTCATTGGTCGATTTTCACTTTTTAGAGTTGCACTAGCTGGTTTCTAGTTGACCTCTAGTTCAGGGCGCTAAGAAGGTTATTTCTGAACACTGTTCACATGCTACTTTCATATGATTGCTGGTTATAGCTGTAGGGGTATTGAAAGCAATTATTGTCTTAATTCTAATAGTTAGAAATAAGAATTTTCATGCTTTCAAGTGTGTTATCTTTGCCATCTTTCAAATGCCACTGGGTGCATAAACGCTTTGTTACTGGAAGTTTATTAACTCTATGTTTCACGTTCTCATAGTAGCTCTATGGAAACATCGTTGTTCTTTAACTGTGTTTATTTGTACTCACAGTGGTCAGCGGATCAAGACCCGCAAACGGAATATTGCAGCCCCTCTGGACCCTGCAGCATTTGCGGATGCAGTGGTCCAGATTTATTTGGATAATGCTGGTGATCTGGTATTATTAAGTTAACTCTAGCACTATCATATATGTATATATTTTCTGATATTGTTCTTCTCTTTTTATAGTTATCATACTTCTTATACAATTCCAACATCGGCTTCATTAAATCTTTACCCAACTGCAGGAACTAATAGCTAAGTGCATTGAATCTTCAGACCTTAACTTCAGCAGATATGGTGACACCTTTTTTGAGGCAAGAATCTTCTTTCATATCTTTCTTTTTAGTCTGTATGGCTGAAGTTCTTCAACTTAAACTTTGTGCAGTAGTAGTACATCAAGTTAGGTAGTTTGTGACAGCTATATTCATCCACTTTATTCAATGTATCTTGTAAATATAAATGTAGGGGAAAGCTCTTCTATTTTAAGTGCATTGCTTGACCTATATGATATTGAATGTTATATGTTAAGGTAGCGTTACGTATTTCATTTCTTTGTATTGTGTATGCAGTGCATTCACTTCATTTTTTCCTCTTTGTTAGACTTTTACCATGTAGAAGGTGTATTTTGAGCCATGCCTTTTCTTACATGTCCTTCAACATGTTTCCTAAAACATACATTATACACCACTGTGTGATGCTGGTGCCATAAAAGAGTTGTATCTTAAGCCTGCTATCGCAGTTGAGCTTTATCATCTCTTTTGCTCATTTAGTTGATCGATATTACCAGGGATGATCATTATGTGTTTTCACGTGCTCAATCCAAAAAAGGCTTTGTACGATCCTACGGCTGTTCCATCTTTTGGGTTTATGTATAATGTACTTTTTTAGTTATATCATCTATTGCATTTTAGTTCTTCAGTCTCTTGTCAAATGCTTTTAAGATGCAGCTGTTCAGTATCTGTCAATGATTTCTGTCTTCCTTTTTCAAATGCTTTCATTGCTTCCTTTTTCACTCTTGCTGCAAATCTGTCTTCTGAAGAGTGGTGTCCCTTTACATTATGAGTAAGTATATGCAAGCCATCTTAGTGGCTTTTTATAGTATCTCATATGTATGCTGTTTCTTGTTGTATGAGATTGGAATTTCGATGTTGCTTGGTGGCTATTAGATTTAACAAGTCTTACTTCTTTGGGCTATGATACCGTACTGCTAAGCATTAGTTCTTGGGTTATTTTAGCAACTGTCTTGTCATTCCACATGTCATTAATGTTGTTCTATGTATTGTAATGGTTCAGGTTGTCTTTACTGGAGGGCGTACTCAACCTGGTACAACTAAGCCTGACGAGGGGGAGCGCCATACTTACTCTATATTAGACTGTGAGGCTAGCCGTGAACTCATTTTGCCATCTGTAATCTACATACAGAAAATTTTGAGGCGAAGGCCTTTTCTCATCAAGAATCTTGAAAATGTTATGCGAAGATTCCTTCAGTCTCTCGAGTTCTTTGAGGAAAATGAACGAATTAAGCTGGCAATTTTCACAGCACTTGCCTTTTCGCAGAAGCTGTCTGGTTTGCCACCGGAGACCGTCTTCCAGCCACTTCTTAAGGATAACCTAGTTGGGAAAGGGCTGGTTCTTACTTTTATAACAGATTTTTTCAAGGAATATCTGATTGATAATAGCCTTGATGATCTGATCTCCATCTTGAAGAGGGGGAAGATGGAGGACAATCTGCTTGATTTTTTTCCATCTGGGAAGCGATCTGCTGAAGCTTTCTCTGAACATTTTACGTAAGTTCAGCTTCAAACATTTGTGTCCACGTAATGCTTGCAAAAATCACTTTTAGATATACAACACGCTTCTTGCTCTAGCTTGACACTTGTGTCTTCATTGAAGTTTGTTTTTATATTGCATTTTATAGTAGAGTTGCTATTCGTTGATGATTAATTTTTTTTTCTGTAATTTTGAAACTCCAGCAAAGCGGGGATGGCCCCTTTGGTTGAATACAATGACAAAAAGATCTTTGAAGTGAAGGTGAAGGAAATGAAGTCTGCGTTGACAACTCAGATAGCAGAGGAAGCTGATATTTCAGAAGTAATAGAAACAGTGAAACAGCATGTGAAGGATGCCAAATTGCCAGAAATTGAGATTGTGAGGATTCTGTGGGATGTTTTGATGGATGCTGTTCAATGGTCAGGGAAGAACCAACAACAGAACGCTAATTTGGCCCTCCGCCAGGTAACCATACCTCATGCCTTGTACATACGAGCTGTGAGTTGTTTTTCGTTAGGATGATGATTATATGATAAAAAGGGTTGGAAATGTGCAGGTGAAAACATGGGCTAAGCTGTTGAACACATTTTGCACTAGTGGAAAGCTTGAGCTAGAACTGCTGTACAAGGTTCAAGTCCAATGTTATGAAGATACAAAACTGATGAAGTTGTTCCCTGAAATTGTGAGATCTCTTTATGACCAAGATGTGCTTGCTGAAGACACTATACTTCACTGGTTCCGTAAAGGAACCAACCCAAAGGGAAGGTATGTACTTTACTGCTTCAGTTAAATGTATATATATATATTGATTTCGGTTTTTGGTGATTATGTAATTTATTATGTTTTGATGGGTGTAGGCAAAGCTTTGTGAAGGCGTTGGAGCCTTTCGTGAAGTGGCTGGAGGAGGCGGAAGAGGAGGAATAGATGAGCGACCGACCATGAGACTAGTCCTGTCTTTTCTCTCCTATGAGACTGGAAGAAAGAGAGCGAAAAGGAAACTTGAACTGTGTTTGTGTGATGTTGGTTTTAATTTCTGGTGATTTGTCAAAAAGTTTTATGATGCTGAATTAATTTCAATAATCTGTTTGTTGACTGAGTAATATCCCACTTGAGGCCTTTAATATCCTTTGATGAGTTGTATTTTTGTGGGTTCTCTCATGCTCACAGGGTAGACACTGAAGAAGAAATGGCTGTAAAGCCTGCTAGCTTTCTACTTTGTTTTACAGGTGGATGTGGGAAATCACATGAGAACCAGTAATCATGTGTTGTTCCTTTTTGTGATGCAATGCATTACATTTGAAAAATCTATTGTTTGCCTTTTGTGATTATGTTAGTTCAAAAGGAATATATGGGGGTTTAAGTAAAATATAAATTTATGGAGTTTATGCTCTTCTATGTTAACTTATATGGGTAGATCAAATTCAAAGACATGAATTTGATTAGATAGTTGTATCCTTAAAAAATTCTGTATCAAGGTCTATATTTCATATGAGTAATGATATGCAAAAGTTCTATTTCAAGGTCTATATTTCATATGAGTATATACAATAGACCTTGAGGTTGAGGTTGTTTGGTTGATTTTTCAATAAATAAGTATTTGTGGATTAATTTGTTTGCATAGATTGATAAATTTTTGTTTGAAAAAGTTTTTTAATTGGTAGAGACATGTTTAGAGAAAACTTGGTATCTCTTCCATCAAGGCTCTCCACAGAGTAAGCCACTTTCTACAACATATCCTCACCAAACAATTATTTATAACAAGTGAACAAGTTATAACTTCTATTATATTATTAAGCTACCAACAAAAAGATCCTTTGATTTTTAAATAGTAAAGTCTTAATACAAAAAAAATGATACTTTGAAAAAGTTCTTGTTTCAAAGATATAAACAAAGTCAACAGTGTTGTGATGGATTGGTAATCGCTCGGGAGGTTTATAACGTCGTAATCGAGTTTGAACCTTTTCGTGCACATGTCTGGGGACATTTAAGTGAGACCATGTTTAGCCTCCAAAATTGCCGTGGATTAGTCGAACTTTGGTCCGGACACTAAGATATAAATAAAATAAGAAGTTTTAAACTAAGATTTAACAACAAAGGCCTAAAATTATACTATTTAAGTATGGCAAAAAAAACACAAGCTTTCTAAAGAAATTTCCAAGTTAAAGAAACTTGAATAAGCTCTGATAAGACTTGAATAAGCTCTTTCGAAGCGAAGCAGCAGAACCCACGTAGGCGAATCAATCGATCCATCCTGGTATGTGCTGCTTTCTTTCCTCCCTACCAACTCCAATTTTGGTTATCTGCATATATATTGTTGATCCTCTCCAATTTTGAAGTGGGTGTTGTTTGATTTGTAAACCAAGTGTTCGATGAAATGCTTCAGTCACATCTTCTTTTGAATTGAATGCCACTTATAGTCACTGTACAAATTCCCAATAAAATTTTGTTCAGATTACTGCTTTATGTCTATAACCTTATCTTTTTTAGCAAATTATGGAGCTGATCAATTTAGTCCATGGATGAATTAAATTACTTATATGCAGTTGCTTGGCATAATATTAGATGACTGGATCAGTGATTCATGGTGGGTGGGTGTTCCCCCAATTATCGAGCTTTGTCCCTGGCCGATTATGCACTCGTTATGCTGCCATTGCAACTGCAAATGCTCGTCGATCATTTGGACGTAGAAAGTCGTATCTTTTTACCACCAATTGTGTCAATAATGTGGCGGCAGTGACCGTTGCCAGTGATCACAACTATGGTAATAAGCAAGTTATCAGCATTACTCCTCGGGTATATGACTACTTGCTGTCCAACGTTAGAGAACCATCGGTAGGCTCCTCGTGGTTCTTTCCAACAGGTTTATATGACACTTTAAATACAAGTAAAGAAAGGGATTCATCTGCTTTGCAGGTTCTGAGAGAACTTAGAGAGGAGACTGCGACCATGCACGGGAGTCAAATGCAGGTATTTTGTTTTGTTTACGTCTTGTTTCACTGGAAGGAACGTATTGATTTGAAGTATGATTGTGGAAATGAACTCAAGTAGTTTCCATTGAAAATGCTATTTTCAACCACAGTAAACCTTGCATGTAATCCTTCGTCATGTTTACGTGATGACTTAACAACAGGTATCACCTGATCAAGCGCAACTACTTGCAATGCTTGTCCAGATTCTTGGGGCAAAGAGATGCATTGAAGTTGGGGTATATACTGTAAGTATTTTGACTTTATTACCCTTGAGTGCATTGAAGGATCGGGGGAATGATGTATGCAGGCCTCTCCGCTATCCCAAATGATAGAGCAAATGTTTCCGTGAAAACCCTTGACTTGTGCAAGAGTGTGAGAAAAAAGAAGTTCCATTTTCGAGTTTAGAGTTTCATATGTACTTATTATGTAAAACAACTTTGAATTAGATTTCTTTTTCCAAAAGGTTCATTCTTTTCGATACTCCCTCTACTTTCGGATTCTTTTTCTCCATAAACTACCCACCAAGAGGAATTCTTGCAGGGATACTCGTCCTTGGCTGTCGCTCTAGTCCTACCAGACTCGGGGATCCTAGTTGCTTGTGAGAGGGACAAGAACTCCCTTGAGGTTGCAAAAAAGTATTATGATCGAGCGGGTGTTTCACACAAGGTGAGAAAACTTTTTTTTTTTTTTTTGCATATCCCCCTATACGTGCCTCCTAGAACAATGAGGTGGGGTTTGGTTTGTTTCGGGGAATGGAAATGGGAACGAGTTTCATTCCTCCAATTTGTTGAGAAATGATTCAATACTTGGCGTTTGGTAATGACCCATTTTCATATATCGAATCAGACACCAATAATAATTTTCATTTCCATTTCCATTTCCTGAGTAACGTTACTCCTTTGTGATTGAAAAGTCACATGGTCAAGTAACATAAGCAGTCTCTTTGGAAAACATTTCTTCCCTCAGAATGCTCACAAAGCTGAGGAAGCCTTGGTGCACAAGGGCCTCCTTTATGTCTCTAACATCTTTAAATTTGTACACGTAATGACTTGAGACGTTTGATTGAATACTAGGTGGACGTAAGACATGGACTAGCTGCCGATACTCTAAACTCAATGATAGAAAATGGGGAAGGTTGCAGGTGAATTTCGTAAATTACCAAGTAATTTTATAAATTATTTCTTTGCATCCAATCCAAAATAGGAGGTAGATTGGCATCAACTACAGCTTTTCAGTATTCAGTTTTATAACCGGTATGAGCGGTGGAGTGTAATTACATTTTCATCTTGCTTTTTGTAGCTATGATTTCGCTTTTGTTGATGCCGAGAAAAGAATGTATCAAGACTACTTTGAATTGCTGCTAAAATTGGTTAGCAACATATACCTCTCTTTAAGCAAGCATATTTGTTTAAGTTCACACGATACGATACAATAGTTTCATGCTGGACTTTTGAAAACCTGTGAAGTGACTGCCAACCGTTTACCCCCCTCCACAAAAGGTGTTATTGTAAGTTTTACTTTTGATTTTGTAGGTGAGAGCAGGTGGCCTTATAGTAATTGATAACGTGCTTTGGCATGGAAAAGTTGCGGATCCGCTGGTAAATAATGAGCATAACTACAAATTGTGCATCTATTTGAAGTTCAGAAGTCTTATTGGTGCCTTCTTTCTTTCTTCAGGTTAATGACAAAAAAACCGAGAGCATAAGAAGTTTCAACAGAGCTTTAATGGAGGACGAGCGTGTTAGCATCAGTATGGTATGTCTCCTCGCCAAGAGAACTTAGAACTCCCGTCAAATGTTAAACCTGACTTGATACATAGTTTCATAATAATACTATGCCTATTGATTAAATACCTGAAATGCCCTAATAAAGAAAACTTGTGAACAAAAAGCAAAGAAGTTGCAAATGTCATGTGTGAACCCACAAACAAGTAAATTTGGATTGAAAATTTACCCAAAAAAAGAATGTGTTGCATTATTTGGTGGATGGAAAACAACACAGTTAACCATGTAACGATGTAGCAGTTTTACTGTTTTAGCCTCTTTGTCGTGACCTACAAAATAAACTAAATAGAACTTTTAAAGGTTGATCTTTTTAGAATGTGGTATCTGAGCTGAGGGCTTATGCAAACTTTGGACCAAGTTCATTAATGCATTGCTGGGAATTTTGTTGGCCAGGTACCAGTTGGCGACGGCATGACAATATGCCGTAAGAGGTGATTTTGCGTATGCTTGAAAAAACAATCATAGAATCGCCAAGGACAGTCCAGTTCAGCAAATCCGTCGGTCATTAAACTTCATCCAACAAGCAGAGGAAGGATTCTGGACTGTATTACCAGTAACAGAAGGTGCTTGAATCCAGGCTGATAACCAAAGTTACTTCAGACGGCTAAAAGTCATACTCGATGTGTACACATCACAGGATCCCTGGGGTATAAAGACTTGCTGCTGATCGGTGGTCCCTGAATTTGTAGTCCTAGAATACAAGATGATTGTAAACCCCATCTAGACATTGTAGTACTTATGAACATGGAGTGGTTGCATGCTCCAATAAATTCAATCTTTCTTTTGTCTACCGTCTGTTTTCTTTACCACTTTCTCAATATCAAAACAAAAACAAGTCTCGGAAACATAATGTATGGAAAATGTTGCATTCATCAGCCATAGTAACAAAACCGTGGTCTTACAGGTTTCAATCTTGAGATAAGATCCCCTACTAGTATTGGTTCAACGTATTTCCAGCATAGAGTTCAAGTCATCCTTTTACCAGTATGGAGGGTGAATGTGCAGATTAAGATAAAAAGAAAATGCCTGACTATGGTAGGGTAACAGCGATTCCTTTTATTGTTGATCTGTGGATGTGATGAGAGCATAGCTTGGGCGTTGGATTGCATTGATCTGGCAAAAATGACAGAAAAGACCCGCGATGTTTTAACAATAGATGTAATATATGAAGACAAGCAGTTTAGCATGCATATGATCCAACACGAAACATGTAATCTTTTTCCATGCTAAAATATCAACACCTGGTTCTAACGAGATAAACATATTGTCTTCAAAATTTTCTTTTTCTTTATATAAGGAGTATAGTGAATTTGGTGATAACACTAGTGGTAGTAGATTTTTATATTCTGCTGCACTCAGGGTAGGCAAAATACATAAAATGCAAAATTGTAAATTGATGCATAAAAAGTCTCAATATGGTAAAAGTACTTCTCTCACTATCGAAAAGAATGCAACATTTGATCCATATGGTTTAACGAGTTTTTGACTACAGATTATTTGACTACAGATTAACTAGCTAAACTGAAAATGATTAAGAAAACTAATAAATTGATGCACATGAATTATATATATTTTTACCTTCAGGGATCATCATGAACATTACGAAGTACTAGCTGAGCATTGTGCAAGAGGGCATTGATCTCCTCATTAGAAGCGTCAATGAAACGAAGTTCCTTGATTTCCTCTTGCCACTTTTCTATCTGTTCCTGGTGTATTCTGTAAGCATGAAGTTCAATCATAATGTGGAAACAACCTTGTAATTCTAGATATACTCCAATTACATGTTCAAATTTGCAACTCACGCCATCATCCGTTCTTCAAATTCAGCACCCAATTCTCTGATGAGAGATTTCCCAGATTCAAGAAGTTCAGACACCTTCACAAAAGAATCCAAACAAACTTACAAAGGTAATTGAATCTAGAGATGGACTGATGCATGCATTTAAAGTTGAGAAGATTGTAAGTTTACATCCAAGATATTTTTATGTAGTTATATAATATATACGAGAAATACTCACGCACACTTGGCGAGTTTTGAACCCTTGACCTCCGGAGAGGCTAGGCTTTACCAGTGATCCAGATACCGCTGGGCCAATGACCCTTTGGTTACATCAGATATTAACATTCTGGATAATGATTAATCTACAACATGTACCTGCTGAGTGAAGTGATCAATCTTTTCATGAATTTGACTCATATAAACCTCCATGTGTTCAGATACAGGAGGATTTGCCTCAGTATCTTCTTCTGCAACCTCTACTAGTGTTCCATCTTCGGTCAGTGTTTCATGATTCTCCTCAACCTGCTAATAGATTATCGTAGAGTAGTGACCAAGAACACACTGGTTAATCTTCTTTTGCATTGGTAAACAATGGAAATGGTCAAAGCTAGGGACCAAGAAGGCATACAAATTTGGTACGTTTCCTTGTGGGATCTGTCCTTTCAATATCCATTTAAAAGATTTCTGCCAAAGTCTGGACAACTACATGCATGAGATCAAGAACATATATATTTGTCAACGATGAGAAATCACGCCAAAAGTAATTAATAGTAAAAGGTTAGTGTATGTGTGTTCCCTTGTTCTTCTGTGATCATATATTCGAACTAAATAATAGTAGACTGGATATAAAGTTTACCTACAGATCTGTTGAGAGTGTGATTTACTAAAGGGAGTTCATACATGTTATCATAGGAGAGAATATAGTTGTTAGGTCATGAACCAAATCTAGAAATAGTAAATGCAATATACCAGTTACATAAATTGCAATCATATCAAATGGTAAATGCAAAAGTACAGAAATAGATGCATATTATTGATGCTTAAACCGTATATACTTGTATTTTCTCCCATTCTGTCATTTTCACAACTGCAACAAAAAACCTTTGTATTCATGTAGCAAATAACAAGTAAACTCTACATAAAATTTACAAAAGATGAAACAGTATTTAAATGTAACTTGGTCAAACATATCAACGAAATTGTACATGGACAAGGGACATTTGCTAATACGGGATCCGAATTGGCTCTTGTCACTTGAATCGAATCAACTAGATATAGTTCAAATTGTGACGTTTGCTAAGAAGGATGCACTCCAATGAGAAGTGCGAAAACGAAGGTTTTCATGAGAAAATATGTTTCTCTCAGCAAAATCCAATAACAATATCTGGAGATTAAGAATTATTATAACAAAACTAGCACCCCTAACTTTTATTGAGGACCAACCAAGTCTTACATGAAACTGAAGTCTAAAGTTACTATCACTTGCCATATGAAATAATGAATTCCTGATTGTTACTCTGCCATCATTTTATACAATATTTGTAAGTATGAAATTGAATTTATGACTAAACATTCCATTAAATTATGTTTAATAACTTAACTCCACCAAATTTCCAACTGAAAAACAAATGAACACACACACACACACATCTACGTCAATCTGCTCAAGCTTCGAAGTTCTGATCGATCGCCAAAAGAGATTATACAACGAGTGACACATTTTCAAAATCGAGTGATCTTCGTTCAGCATTTAACTTCTGATTCATCTCGAATTCACATCAGAACATTATAATAAAAGCATCACGTCACAAAATTATACTAAACGAATTACATCAGGCGATAATTTCAGAAAATGTGAGGAAATTACGAGAAAAACGATAATCAGTGAGTTCAGCTATATATATATAGAACTAACGAACATAGCATATAGCAAATAAACGGAATAAGAGTCACGACTCTTCATCTTCATTGAAACTTACGATCAGATCATACAAACAGAACGATAATCATGAAATTTCTTCAGAGTATTAAGACTTCAACTTACCGTAGAGAATCCAGAAGTTGAAGCTGAATTGAAGTGGATTCTGTGAAGAGAAATCGAGATGATGAGGAACCAGTTCTGAAATTTACTGTTATTTTTATACTACAAGGAACCACTTCTGAACTTTGCTCTGTATGTTCCATAATTTTGATATAAGACTACAAGGACCAGTTTTGTAAATTACTCTTTATTTATGGTTTAAAAGGAAAAATTTGCCAAAATACGGTTGTAAATTGTAATTCTTTGGCTTGAGACCCAATCCATAATGTTCATACAACCAATGTGTTACTCTCTTTTTTTTATTAAGAAATATGACAGTTATTATGAACAACTTAATTACACAAAAGGTGGATGACTAATTGATTATACATTAATGGCGTAATGGTCGGTAACATCCTTGGGAGGGATAATGGATGATATCTCTGTCTCCCAGGGTTCGATTCATGGATGAGCATGTGGCGATACCCTGATCATGGGTCGACTTTCAGGTCGGTTCATGGTCGCCGAGGATTAGACGGATGCCTGAATGGATCACGAATACATCGTCGACTTCGTGTCGAGACGTGTGCGTGAGTTAACTGCCGTTCAAAAAAAGCAATTCTATAAAATGAATTTTCCGACTAACATTTATAATTCTCATGAACATGATAAAGGATAAATATCTCATGTTTCAAATTCTCACATTCCATTTCTGTTCATCCTATTAATCAGAAAAACACATCATCTAGAGAATATGAACATTCTTTTAACCAAAAGAAAAATAATGTGTTAATTTTATTGATCGAACATATATCTCAGACATGAGATTTTGCCAAAAAGTGATTTTTATCCAAACTCCACAAGTGACCTTTTTAGTCTTGTTTTTATAATTACATACCAATAAACTCAACATTTTTCTACAGTTATGTCCAAATAAAAATTATCCTTTATTAATTATTTTCATAAAACTTATGCACTACATGTGGTGTTACAAATATTTATTTCACGTAACTTGATTTTGAATTTTCTGGCTTCCTCCTTTCAATTCTGAAAACTGGGGATTTCAAATCACTGAGAATTCTTTCCTTTTTAGCTTTGAGTTTTTGTTTATTTGTATATATAACTTGCTATTGACAAAATGGTTCAAATATAGGCAATATGGCATTTGGAAAGATCTAAAAAAATGGCTAAAAAGTGAATTTGATAGATAGAATTGACTTTCATTCTCAGCCAATTTCCCCAATTGGTGAATAATCCACTGACCAGTTAGGCTAGCTTCAAAAAATCAAGATGATCGGGGTTTTAGTAACCTAGCTCATGTCTCGAGCTTCAGGCCCTTCCAATCAGTAGTAGCCCAGTATAACTTCAATCATCGTTATCCTTTCTACCTCCAACCATGAATATAACTTCAAAAGTGTGTATAATGTAGTGTATGAGTCTAATCGTCACAAAATTGTTGCAGCATTCAAGAATATAACAGTGTTTACAATACATTCCACAAATTTTGACGGATGGGTTATTGAGGGTGAAAAAATAATCTAAAACTATGGTCAGAGTACAGGAAACTACCTCAACCAGAAAGGGTTGTTAATAGGTCGATGGACATGGCAGAAGGTATTCTATGGCGCTTTAAGATATGAGAAGTAGCTGTTCTTGCCTTATCATAACTTAAAACTATTACTCTCTCATCATCCAAATCCAACCTCAATCTCTCTTCTTTGCACTCTTCAACTAGTTGACACATATGTTTCAAGTTGTTAATTTCAACGCCGTTAACCTTCTTAACCTGCTCACAACAACAAAATCGTTATAAATGAAATGAACTTAGTAAATCTCACACAAATATAACACAAAATCATGATAGTCCTACCCCCATCCCATAAAAATTCCGATGAGGATCTTTATCCTTCCTAAAAAAGTTTCAAAGTTTGATATGACACATGATTTAACTGAGATGTGTTAGCCATTTCTAAGATGTCTAGATTCTTTAATGAAGGCAAACAAAAGAAAAGATAAACATACGGGAAAACAAGTTGGTTAACATTAACTTAACATTTGCCAAACACGAATCATTACTATCAAACCGTTGCAAATATTAAGAGAGAAGTACATAGCTAGTAAAAGTTCAGCAATCATGAATAAACTTTGGGGCATTTAAGGCAGGTAAGTTGTATGATTGAAGTTATTGGTTATTTAAAAGATTTCTTTTAAATGCATGTCCTTCCAATAGATTTAACACCACATCTGCCTAACAAAAGAATGCCTTATAGAAAGCCAACTATACCTGTAAATCAGCAAGACGCTCATATCCCACGTTGATGTCATCCATCAAGACCTAACCACAAGACAGATAACTTGATATCAAATTCACAAGTTCATGATATCTAAAATGGGAAAGGGGCATGCTCAAAATTGTATTACAAGGAAGGTTTTGGATTTTTAGAGAAAATGAATTCAACATTTTAAGTGGGACTGTGAATCATAAAGCCCAAATTCTTTGGACAAAAGGGAGCAGTGCAATAGATTCATGACATCAAAATGATATTGATGCAATTACTGTGGGATGGAGAGAGTACATCAATAACATGCTAATAAAAGGAGACATAACTGATCAAAAGCTTGTTTTCATCTTATTCTGTAATAGGAAAATAGAGGACTTTGATAAGCACTCTTCTGCCACTTGTAGTTGTGTGCCAGATAATTGATATTCAACATTAAATAATAGGTTCCTTGAGTTCAAGATTTGAACATATATTCTTATAATGCATGTATGCAGGCAATATCATTTGAAAAGAAAACAATAAATGAATAAGTAAAAGAAGATCAAGCACCTGAGATAATATAACAATCTCTTCACCAGGCTTTTTAGGTAGCTCCCTCAATGCTCGTTCACAAAGACGACGTGGAGAGGTATTGTACCAGTCTTCTCCATATTCATGAAGGTACGGTTGGCTCAATGGAACAAACACCAGACCAGCAAAAACAAAATAACTAGGAACCTTATCAAACTGATGGATAGGTACAAGAGGCTTCAACTGCAAAGTGAAAGAAGTTTTTAGAAGAATAATATACAAAAGCAACAAACGGATAGATCAAAAGTGCCTACCAGTGAAAGATAACTCATGGAAACAGGAAACTATTTATAATATAAACTTTCTACTTCAACTAATTCTCATTAACAACCTCGACTTCTACTATGATCCAAAATGTCAATGGGTACATACTATGATCTCATGGACAGATCAATAAGATGAGGCCACGTTCTTCTATTTTTTTTGGCATTCCCTAGCTTTAATTTGCTTTCATCTTTTGAGTCACTAGTAGTGGGCATCAATTTCTCTTTGTTTTAATGAAGATTTTTATGATGTAGAAGAACTATAAAGCCAGCAAAAGTTGCATTTAAATATATGAAAAGATTAGTAACTTACTGGACGAAGTGTAACTGTCAACTCAAGCTCTTCACCGTCTCTCAATACTCTAACTATAGCAGTTTCATTTGGCTTCTTCATTGAAACTAGATGATCAAAGGTTATTCGCTCACGATTCCGGAAAGGAACTGCAGAATTTAAAAACAGAAATATATATATAGAATGTTATATATTGGAAAAGGTTGCAACTATCGTAAAAAGGAGTTTATTAGCATGTAATTTCATACTAAGAAAAACTCCACCCCAAAAAACAAACAAGAAACGTGTAAGTTGTAACAGCTTATTATTCTTAGTGTTCCCAATTCTTTTTAAGTTGATTTTGCTGGTAATCTTCATCAGCAGATTCAAAGTTTCACTCAGTTAAATCAACCAAATCATATGTTTGCAACATACTTTTAAACACACATAGACATATTAAAAGACTGCCAAGTGAGAATTTTGACACAATATAGCATCCTGTGGGATGATGGTCCAACTACAGAACAAGTTTTTTTGGAAAAGGGAACTACAGAACAAGTTGCCAACTACCAAGGATGATGATTGATGATATTTTGGGAGCATCATCATGTATACTCTTTTATATTGGAGTGTAAACATATTTCCTAGGTACGACAACAGGATTTGGCAAATTGTTCTTTGATCAGATAGGTGAATGACAAAGATATACGCAATATGAAACTGTATACACAATGAAAGACAAGAGAAACCAATAGCAAAAGACCAGAAGGAATAGAATATGAATTTTACCTGTTCCATCATTTGCTATAGGAACACCATCAAATGCAAGGACAATATCATCCTTCTTTAAGACATTATGTGCATCGGAAAGTGGATTAATCTTACTCACAAGCACGCCAGTCAAATCAGGTCGCATACCAAAGTATTCACGAAGTTGAATATTTTCAGTAGGTTGGCATGACAAGCCCAGAGAACAGAAACCGGCATAATTTCCACTGGCTTCAACACCATCAACAAAATGTTTTATCACGGGCACAGGAATTATGTAACTGCAAGATGAGTTTTTCACGATAAAGATTCACCAAGAACAGAAAAGAACTTAAACACGCTAAGTTAAAAAACATCACATCTTTTGGTAACATATCACAAATTTATAGAATACAATTCATACACACACACACACACCCACACATATATATAAAGGTTGATAAAGTAATCTGATTGCAGTCTACAAAAACTACATGGAACTCACCCTATGTTCTCTGCCCCAGAGAGATTTTGGAATGCTACTCCGGCAACCTTTTCACCCATGATTGCTGGTCCTCCGCTATTTCCTGGATTTATCGCTGCATCTATCTGTATTGCCAAGAGCTGAGTGGCTCCATGTACATATTGTGTAGGTTCTACTCTTGAGACTACCCCTTTTGTGACAGAAATGTTGTCACCACCTAAAAACAGCTTTAGGGTTAAGTACTTCACAGTTACTTTATTGTAACAGAAAACTGACTTCTATTCAGGAACATTAAAATATATGCAGACTTCAAACCAATAAAGTAAATATATTATATCCTCTGGTTGCTAAGGTATGATCAATGTTGTAGGGTATATGTGATATTATAGTTAAGAATGGGCCTAGCCCCAGCAGAGTTAGAATCCTTTACTCCTCTATTCCATAAAAATAAAAACTACAACACTTTCTATTTTGGCTTGTCCAAAATTGCAACAATCTTTTTGCGGTAAGTTTTCGATCCAACTTACTTTTGTACCCATTAATAATCATTGCTTCACATCAGTAACAATGTTTTTTGGTCAAAACGTTTTCTTTATGTTGTCTAGATTACTTTATCATTTTAGACATTTGCCTCCCTGCCTACAACATAACCAAATTCCGCAGCCATTACATCAATAGACGCATCACCAACGGTAATACATACCTTGAGGATATCCGACAACAGCAACAGCTTCTTGCATAAATGGAATGTCTCCAAGCTCCAAAAACTTCATACCCTCCCAGAACTCATCACTCTCAACCACAAGAATAGCAAGGTCACATTCATGACCAACAGCTTTAACTTCTGCTCTATACTTGGTTGGAGAACCATGTTTTCTAACAAGCACAAATGTATGATCAGCCACTACATGAGCATTTGTCACAATCCTCTTGCCATAAATAACAAACCCTACAAATTTCCACAAAAAATGCAGTTTCAGTTGAAATTAGCCATTGGAATGCAGGAAACTAGTATATAACTATATAATAGTCCAAAAGTATAGAAATCAACATACATTATGCAATGAATTAGTAATAAAAACTACAAACCTGAACCCATGGATTCACGCTGGGACTTGTTTTGCCATGGAAGAAGATAATTAGGGCTACTGGAGACGGTAAATATCTTAACAACAGAATCAAGCGCCAGCTCTATTGCTGAAAACGCGTCTATCGTATCTGTTATACCATTACTACTACTACTTCCGCCGTTACTCAGCTGCTCCACGGCGGCGGTGGAGGCCGCGGCGGCGGCGGTGGTGGTGGCGTATCTACATTGATTAAGCTTAGAATTTGATAAGAGAGACTGATGATGATGATAAGAAGGTGTCCGCAGGTTTGGATGCGAATCGTGGTGCCGGAGTGAACAACGGTGGTCTACGGCGTTTCCGGAGCAAGTTCGCCGGCGGATATGGTGGTTGGAAGAGGAAGTAACCTGGCGAAGAGCACGGCCGATTGGTCGGAGCATGTTCGTAGTATCGCTTGCTCTCGGTAACCTCGTCGTTATGGTCGGTCACATGCCTGCAACTACTATCAAGGGGTTTGTGGTTAAAAAAGATTAGGTCAAAAAGTTGTGTTTTTAGAAAATTTGCAAACCAAAATTAAATCTAATAATAATATTATGCTTTCCTTCAGAAAATAATAATATTATGCTTTTAATATAGAGGATAGTTTTCCGAAATGTATTGAACCATCCCCAAAAATCTATTGTGTGTATCCAACTACCAAAAATGCTATTGTGTGTATCAAAGTTTATTTTTTTTGCTATTGTGTGTATCAAACTTTTTTTTAATGTATCAAACTTTATTTTATCTTCTATTGTGTGTATCAGTTTACCAAAATTATAAGTCATTTGTATCACAATAGCAAAAAAAATAAAATTTGTTACACACAATAGCATTTTTTGTAGTTGGATACACACAATAGATTTTTGGGGATAGTTCAATACATTTCGGAGAACTATCCCCTTTAATATAAATACTCATTTCGTGTAACTATCTGGTTTGAATACCGTGGTGAGCATGTGACGATATTGAGATCATAGGTTTGCCACAAAATGGTACCCTTAATTGGGTTGGGTTGGGTTGGGTCGTGGTTGACGAGATTAGTCGGGTGTCTGTAAATCCTAGATATCCCAAAAACATGTATGTTTGTTTGTCGTTCAAAAAAATAATCTATTCCAAATTTAAATCCCTCAAAAACATTTCATCAAATTAAACCTTGTTAGGTTAGATAGGATTTTGAAAGATTTTAAAGGATTTCTAACTGAACTATGACCAAACCAGTATCATATCGATACCTTTAGTACCGAGATTTTCAAATATTTCTCAAAATTGGTATTCAGTACCGAGATTTTCCCGAAAATACTGAAATCGGACCGAAATTATAAAAGGCATTTTTTTATTAATTTTTTATTATTAATTTTTTATTACATAAAAGTTATCTTTTTCTAATCAAAATTATATCATATTCTTTTTTTTTTTGACAAATTATATCATATTCTAAACTACTCAAACTTTCTCTATAAGTGTCCATATTTGTCTCTACTTTTTTTTTATCATCGTCAAAAAGTCGACCCCTTACATACACATTAACAGATCAACATATTGTTGAACTTTTGATTGATTGAGATTGGTTTTGAAATATGTTTACAATTGGTTTTAATGCACATTTGATACATTTTAGAATTTCCGATCCTTAGTGGTCCTAATACCGATTTTCCCATCCTGAAACCAAAACTAGGCCGGTACGAACCGACACGTACAGTTTGATTTTCGATAATACTTTTTAGTCCCAGAATTTTTCAGTACCGGTCTGGTCCAATCCCATCACCAAAACATAATAGAATTGAATGTTCAAAAATTATATATATTAAGTTAAAATAATATTAGTTTAGTACATTTGGCATAGCAAACAAATTTGCTATTTTAACAAGTATTAGAAATCCTTGCAAATGAAATGATGTCTCACCTATTTGGCCATTTGCAAGACCACTTACAAGGCCCATGAAGATGTTCTTAGTATCTTGAAATTCATGTCGGTAAAAATGATACACTTTTCATTTTATTACATCAACAAATTATCCATGATTAAAGTAACACCATTAAGTTGTTAGCTTTCATTTTCATTATTTTGGTAATAAGCTAACTAGAGGTTGTTTTTCACAACTATGCACTAATTAACTCGTGTAGTATTCTTAAATCGTGCAATTAGTTTGTTGAAACTTTAATCATAAGTCTACACAATCTTTATGTGTTGTTTAGAATACGTGTTTTTATCCATGAAACCATAAAGATTTCCGCCCCAAAAAATGATGAAAGCATAAAGATTGCCATATAGTATTGCACATCACCCTCCAACGTCCCCTAACGATTTTATCCGAATATACTTCAGTTACGTTATCTACCTTCTATTAAGCATTTACCATAAAAGAAGGATCGATCTTTAATCTTTAGTCATTAGAGAGAAGTTGGGAATGGAGGTTTGACCAAAAGATTCAACTTTCAAAGAAAAAAGATATAAATTATATTGTGGAACGTGTGACTCAATTATAATTAAGTTTTTATGTATAGCAACCATGGTTGTCTTTTATTTGGTTAAAAAATCATAATGTATAATAAGGTTTGATACCTATTTTTTCAAATAATGAGATATGAAACTAAAAGATAATAATTTGTATTTATTAGTTCTGAAATCTCAACCTAATCATCAAGTTCCAATGGTTGTTTAGCGTATTTTTAAGTAGCTAGATTATGAAAATGTTAAAATCTAGGTTACAAGTAATATATAAAACTAGAATTTGTTAACTGAATTTTGTTTATTGAAAAGGCAAACATTTGGTAAACATTATTTCTATAGGAAAAAGAACATCGTGGAACAAAAACTATAACTTTTATTTTCTAATAATTAACCATACTATTTACTTACACATTTTTTTAATTCCAAGCATGAAATTCATGCAAATCATTTATGAACAAAAACTATAACTTGTTATAATTCATTATATATTTTGTGTGTGTAAATAACATAAATGAAAGATCGTTTGAAAAGTTGAATATAATATGAGAAACGTAAAAATTGGATCTGAATCGTTGATCACTTTTAATCTTATTTCTTTCATGAATTACGTCTTAAAAGAGAATTGATCTAGTACATTCACTTATCACTCAATGATTGATAACCACTTCTCATACCTTTCACATTAACCTCAACTTTTCATCGAAATCCAAGCATATGCATTTGTTTGTTTCTTCTTTTGCTTAATTTCTTGTTTTATGATTACTATCATACTATATGCTAATTATGCATTCTACTCGTTAATTTGCTAATAATCTTGCACAAATGGAGTTTTAAGGCTATGCGTACCGGGAGGTGGGGCTCAGCGGGTTCAAAGCCGGTAGGCTGGCGGGCTGGAGCGGCCTCTGGTACGCGCCACCGACGGCTCAATGGGTTGGAAGGGTTGGGAGGGTTCGGATACTAATAGCCTAACAACCGCTTCTTTATTCACACAGGACAGATTATTTGCATGGATATAGAATTCATTTTTTCATATCATTAATTTTCAAATTTCAATTGAGATTTACGGATTTCTTTTCTTTTTTAATTTTATTTGTTATATAAACGTATAGAAGAGGAGATGATCGATAACATATTAATTATACATGAAATTTGCAAGAAAGTCATGGTTTGATTGTTATCCCAAGAAGCATTATAATAAATTCAACCCCCCTCAAAAGTCTCGTCTTGAAATAACAACTTTTCAAGATCCAATATTCATTCATTCATTCATTCATACCCTTCACTTCACTTCTACCCTAACCAATATACGTTTCCCTTTTCATTTTTATACACTTAAATTAATTTCATCTTTCTTCCCATATTCATTCCGCCATTATTTCTACTAATTTCACTCTCCAAAGTTAAATTAAATCAATGGCATCGTCTTCCAATTCTCCATGTGCAGCATGCAAGTTCCTCCGGCGAAAATGCCAGCCGGAGTGCGTCTTCGCGCCCTACTTCCCGCCGGACCACCCGCAGAAGTTCGCGAACGTCCACAAGGTCTTCGGGGCCAGCAACGTCACCAAGCTCCTCAACGAGCTCCACCCTCACCAGCGCGAAGACGCCGTCAACACGCTCGCGTACGAGGCCGACATGCGCCTCCGCGATCCCGTCTACGGATGCGTCGGAGTCATCTCTCTCCTCCAGCACCAGCTCCGCCAGCTCCAGATCGACCTCACCTCCGCCAAATCGGAGCTGTCAAAGTACCAAAATCACCACCTCTGCAGCGGCCACATCAACGATCATAATAATAATCCTACAAATGGAGTACTCATTTCTAATACGGCCACCAACCACCACCATATTCATCATGAATTGGGGATGATCAACTTGCAATTGATTGGTGGTGGTGGTGAGGTGAGTGAATACCAGCAGCAGCATGGAGATCATCATCAGTTGTTTCCATCTTCTAGGGATAATAATGTTCAGCAGATTAGGGCATTTGATGTAAAATGTACTTATGATGGCGCCGGCGGAGGGCTAGGGCAACACATGCAGTATCAGCAACACAGGGCGGCCGGAAGTGCGGGTAGCGATGATCGGAGAACGGCGATTGATCCGTCTTGAGTTCAGGTTTTGTGTGTAGCTTCTTTGATTATGAATTTGAATTCATCACACTACATTATAGTATTACCTTCATATACTTGTATTATCTTCAACCATTTATATATATGTTGTGGTTTCTATTATATATTTATGTTGAGTTGTTTAATTAGTTCACAAGAAATTGTATTTGGTTGCACTCGTAAAAGTTCAAATGGGAACTCAAATCTCGTCACGAACCTGAGGACCGCTGAGATTGCGTCAAATAAGATATTCATTCTATGTAATCATGTATTATTTAGAATGAATAACACGACATTCAATGTTATTCAGAGTGAATAATGTTGAATGTTGTATTATTCACTCTGAAATGTTGCATTATTCACTCTAAATAATACGTGATTATTTAGGTGAACATGTTATGTGATGCGCGCGCTTTCAGCTGTCCTTACGTTCGCTATAGAAAAGGAGTATTTATTTGAATGAACTTATCCCTGTATACTGTGGTTTCTATTATATATTTCTTTTGAGTTGTTTAATTAATTCACAAGAAATGGTATTAAATTGCATTTCATACGTACGTGTGTGTTAGGAATAAGTTGCAGGATTCTGCAGAAGAAATCTATATATCATTGATTGGTGATTATATTATACCGTCGTCAAACGAACTCCATTAAACAAAACATTTACACGATCGCCCATCTCAATACTTAATAATAAAAGCATCTACTAAGTATTAACTTGTATTATTATTATTATTATTATTATTATTATTATTATTATTATTATTATTATTATTATTATTATTATTATTATTATTATTATCATTATCATCATCAAAATTAATATTTGGTTGGGGGTATTGAGAATCGGGAATGAAAATGATAATGAAAACTACTGCTATTTGGTTTGATATTATATAATGAAATCATTTCTGCGGATCCATTAATTTCCATTCTTGACCAAATTGGGAAGAACGAAAATTTTATTTCTACTTCGTTCTTTTTTTTATGCATTGTTTCATCTATGGATGTTAAGTGAAAACATTTTTGTATTTTTAAGTTGAAAAAATATAATTTTTAATATGAAGCAAATTTTCATTGATTACTAGGTTAACCAAACAGCATCAATGCAATGCTTATTCCTATTCCCATTTCCCTGCATTCCTATTTTTTATTTCATTCTCATTCCGTGAAATGAACCAAACGCCCCCTTAATAATTATTGCTATCATTAATAATTTATGGTTTATGGCTTGCTTTTCTTGATTCAGGATTTAAATTTGGTAATTATATTTATGAATTTGGATTCTAATTTTTGATATTCTACATGTGATTTCATATTCAGTTTCTCTAATGTATTTGTTTTTAGTTTATGATTCATGTTTTTTTTCCAACACATGGGTTCATTAGGCCATCCACAGCCATACCACCCATACCACCTGCATAGGCTGCCACCTCAGCGTCAGATCAGCTTTACCACTACCTTACCATTACCATACCATTCACCCACACCCGTACCACTCATACCACCTGTATTATTTAAATAATAAAATATTACCTTTATATATATATATATTGTATCTATATATGTGTGTGTGTGTTTGAAATTCTTTTGAACGGTATCTGCATACCGGCCTCACTCCTCACCGTCTGCATACCGGCTCTCCTCTTTGGTGTTACCGCCGGTACCATAGCGGTACCGGCTCCACACCGTCTTGGCCGCGGATGGCCTTATTGGTTGGCTTGTTAATTGTGATTGATGGTTAAAGGACTTTCTATTCGTTGGGATAGCAGGGGGTACAATTTAAACCAAATTAAATGTATCTAGCATCTCCATATTTGATACGATAGACACATATAGATTATTCTGAAGAGACGTAGAAACTATGTGTACTTTTTGTAATATTTTCAAAAGGTTTTAAGGCCATGTGATGATTAATGATTATAAGTGGTCCTTCATTTTCAATAATAAATTGAGACTAACATTTTCCCAGAGGAAGACAAATTTATTACAAATTATTTATATTTTCCGACGTTTAGAATAAGGCGATTCAGATTTTCTACTTGAAGATATCATATTTTATATAAAACATCTCAATCATTTTTGGTAATTACAGAAACATTATCAATAATAAGATTTTATCAAGTTGTTATTAAAAGAATAAAAACATTAAAATTTAAAATAATTCCAAAGAACATATATGAATAATCAATAACGAACTAGAACATTCTAAATTGCACTACATATTTAAACATCAAAGTTATTAAAAAAATTAATGAACAACAGAAAAGTAAGAAAAAAACAATAAACATAAACTATGAGATTGAAATTTTTACAGGAGTAGGCGTGACATTTTTTTAGGATGGCAAAAAACCCATAGCAAATGAATAATAGAATAAATAATCATGGATTTAATAAATACAAAAAGTTATTTCTAATAAAGACACTTGCTAATTGATATAAATGACTATTTGGTGATGTTGATCAATGCCTTCTTTTATTTGATATATGGTAATAAATAAAACCCGAAAGCCGTCAACAATATTCCCGGCGGCACCACCGGCACACCCCGAGTCCCCGACGGCTACCCCTGATGGGAACTTACACTACAATACGGACAATCCAAAAAGAACTCAAAATACTCGTATACAGAAGAGCATATGACCAGATGGAAGACTACAAGGATGTTCATCAATTTTCCGTTTATTTAAGGTTTTCCCTTGAACCTGACCCTACATGTATTATAAGTTATAACTATGTATTTTCGGTATTTCAAACAACTTGGTCGTGTTATATATGTTTTACCCATTTTTGGTTATCATAACATGCTATGTTATTCATTAAGCTCGTAAAGCCTAACGTATAAGATGATGTTTGTATGTGCACGGATAACCTTTCAAAATACCAATAAGCACCAAAATGAGAAATGGAGCCAAAGGCGTGCCCCAAAGGATTAGTCGATAAAAGCAACTCTTAGGTATATGCACACAAATAAGCAAAATTTCATCATACAACAATAAATATTGATTATAATTTCATTCACATGATTTTAATACACAGACAATGTTTCACAGTCTATAGATATTATCAGCAGCATGGCTTTACCACTTTTATTCGCAATCTATCGAAAGAAATAGCAATCATCCAACTACTGAGCATAGCACGATCCCGGCCCTATTGGTGCAACGCGACCCGGCCCATCCAATGGAGCAGCTGCAACTCCTCTTTGATTTAGCAAGCACCTAAAGTGCGATAATCTTAACATCACATCCTCTGGGTTTTTCGCAAGCTTGTTAGGGTGCGTCCACAATCTCTCTTTTAATCAAACAAATAAAACAAAACGTTAATGACACATCATTTGCAGCAATTCGAGTACTTCATCCATAATTTATCCAGACCAGATGAATTAGTGTGTGTGAGTTATCTGTCTGTGTAAAATATAAAATTTGATTACCTGCAGCTGCGGCAGCACGTGGCCATATGGTCTGTTCAATGTCGGAGCCATCAATGTGTTCGCCCCACATGCATACTTCACCACCAAGAACTAGTTTCTGTTGGTCGGGTTTTGTTATATTTGTAAGGGGCTCATTCGTATAAAACTCTTGCCACGTGGTATCCAAGTGATCCAGATACCACACATCTTGGTTGCTTACGATGCACCTCAATCCAGCTGCAACAACTCGCTCAGCAACACCACTCCCAAGCCTATTTATAGATCAATGCAAAATGATAACTTAACAACCATAACATAAAGTTAATATGTTGGCATCTATAAGGGGATTGATTGTTCATATTGGAAGGAAGTTTCAGTGTATCATGCTATTAAAATGTAAGTTTATAAGCACATACCAGTTATGGACCACTGTTTTCTTGTCCAATTTACTACCAAAGTTGTTGAAGGTTTCCTCCCTGTAAAATGGAATTCGTAAACTGGGATCTAAATTTAAAGAAAAGGCAGAAGCTTTTAGGGGCGAATGACACACCAGTTTATAACTTCGTAACCAAGAGATACAGCTATCTTTTGTGCACGCAAGACAAAGTACTCGTATGCTTGAGATTCGTTTAGACCTTGCGATTTTAACCTGCAATATAGAAGCCTGGTTAGATATTTTTCATTTGTAGGTTCTTTAGCACAAGAGTTAAATTTATATAAATTCACACCCTTCTTGAATTTTTCTTCTTACAGTTACATATATAGAACGACCCTAAAGCTTTACCTAACCTCTTGTTTCATGGCATAGCATTGTTTCCAGGTTTATCATAGACAGAAAAAAAATGATGACAAAAACTCCAAATAGTATACAATGTTCAGAGAGATTGTTGAATAGTTACCATTTTCTTATACGAGGAGTGGAGCTCCAGCAACCTGACAGGTTAAATTCCAACTTTTTATTAGTTATAATAACAGAAGTACTATCGTTATGTTCCTATAAAGCATATGGTGTTGAAAGGTACACACACAAAAAATCAGCTTACCTAGTTATGAACACGAAAGCAAAGTATAGAATGCAAGCAAAGATCAAGTGCGAGATTACAAATTCAGATGCAACATAGAAATTTATGGAAATTAGCAACTTACTGGTATCAACCTCATCACCTCCCAAATGAACAAACTTGTATTTGAAGATCTTACTGAAATCTGAAACAAGCAAAGAGAGTTTTTAGCCAATTAGTTGTCCAGCTGGCCTATATGTCAAGTGTCAACTAGAGATGCAGCTTAAATAGAGGAGACTGGTTGCACCTGAAAGAACTCCGTTTATCAATTTGTACGTGAAAGCATTGCTGACATCTAGTGGCTGCTGACAATTCTTTGATGGCCATAACGCAGGATAGCCTACCCCCCTAAGAATGATAAAGCATTAGTTTCATAAACTTTTATGATAAAGGGGTATATTTATATATCAGGGCTACCATGATTTAGCATGTCCAGGAACATCAAGCTCGGCAAGCACATTAATCCCCCTTCTTTGAGCATACCTGCAAAATATGACCAAAGTAAATACATGCAATATTAGAGAAATAGATCCTTTCAATTATGTAAAAATGAAGGTTTTCACTTGCTTCACAATCTCTGCTGCTACAGCCACTGTATAGCGTTCTGATAAAGAATATGCTCCATTCCACAATTTTGGATATGAAGGTATCTCCAAAGGAAAAGATTGTGTATCTACAATGTGCCAGTGCAGAACATTCTGCATTGAATCAAATAAAAAAGCTCATAAACACATCTTCTCTCAAATAGTCAAACTTTTTGTGTCATATATGATATACCCTCCTTCCAGTTAAGACTTACCAGCTTTGCATAAGCCATTGAATCAATAACTTTTTTTATCATTGGCAATGGCTGATAATGCCGGGATGTATCTGCACCATTGACACTAAAAAACTCAGTATAATCGTATTAGATATTTGAAACATAATTGAGGTTTCTTAGATATTTGAACTTGTCCTTGGCCAAATTTGATGGTTGCATGATCAAGTAATTAAGGTCAAGAAAGTAAGATCAAAATTATACTTTGCTGAGAAGATGTACTGAAAATAATAAAGCTAACAGCTGGCGTCTTTGGGACATGCCACTAGAAAATGCATTGAGAACTCCACTATACAACCATTTAATATAAAAGAACTCACTCAATACATCTTAGAAACCAACAAGAAATAGCATTTACTAGGAAGGGGAAAAGCAGAAAATATCTGACCAATTAAGAGCCCTCGAAATGCGAAACGGGGTCGATCAGTAATGGTCCAAGGTATTTGGCTAACTTCAAGCTTTCTTCTTTTAAGGTTAAAATGGCACAATTGGCTGAATGTCTGTCATATTATTATAAAAATTAATTATAAAGCAAGACCACTTAGACCTTGTGGAACGTCAAAAAAAAAAATTCTGGAAGCATGAAACAAAACAAGTAACCTGCAGTGCATGTAGAGCCCCATAAACAGTAGCTGCCTGCATTAAGAGTTATCCAATTAAAAAACTTTATATAGATAAATATACCCAAGCATGAAAAAGGCTTAATATTCAATTTAGACCAAATGAAGACGCAAGATTAAGTCAACCTCGTCTTTATAAAAACATTGTAAATGATTCAGACGCCATTTACAATCCAAGTCCCTAATTTTCTCCATGTTATTGTCAGTATGGCTCAAGGATCTCAACAAGTAACCAAATTTATTGCATTCATATTTCCATAAGCACTGCTATAGACTTATGTCATACTTGAGCAGTTTAGCTTTTGAATTTTTCAAATCATTTTGAGGAAAATCCTTGTTCTTTACTAACGCACAACTTTAAGATGTGTAAAGTAGCGGCCTAGCAGGACACAAAATGGTTGCTGCAACGGTGAAAGAGATTAATGATATTTTGGGAGTAAACTTTGTCATATGTAACATACAGTCATACACTAGAAGCTTCAACTTGGTCAAACTGTCATTTATACCAACCTCAATATCTGCATAAATTGGCTTTCCCTTTGGATGAATAGATAACTTGTAGGACTCATCTACACCGTATTGCAGCTGCGAATAACAGAACGATATCAGTGACCAAAAATGCCATCTAAAAGAAAGTCAAAAGTTTACAAGCCACGCTATTTATACCAGCCACCTTAATTTCAAATGCGTTAAAGAATATATAAACAGGACCGAGAAAGCAAGCAAGTACATAAACATTAGACAATAAAAGTTAAAAATACGTAGGACAATACCTCATCATCTCCCGAAAGGACAACCACGTGGATTCCCTGTAAAAGGAGAGACTCGTCAACTTTGGACTTGGATTCAATAATATTGTTTGCTGTGACAACATCAAGTAACCTAGTGAATCCATCCTTCAGGATCCCAGATGCATCTGCATATTTGCTTCCATCGGTCTTCAGCTGAAAGTCCTTGCTTAAATAAATAGTTCCGTTGCCATATTCTACTGATTCAGGCATTGGCCATATGTTGAGCTTCTTAGGATAACTAGCACCAGATACCAAAAGGACTTGAAATGTAAGGCCAAGACAGATGGTTGGCCATATCATCTTTCCCTCTCAGCAATATCTTGTAAAAAAAAGCATCCAAAATATGTTGATTTAGTGTAAAGCCAAAAGGAAACCCTAGAACTGTAAAACAGCCAAAAGGAAACTCTAGAACTGTAACAGTACAAAGGCTTATGGCTCAATGAAAACTCTAGAGCTTATGGCTTATAGAAACTCTAGAGCTTCACCCCTATTTCTCTTTATATTGCCTATACTCACCTTTTGCCTAATATGGGTGATTGTTCAATTAATTTTAGAACAAAATAATAAGAAAGTCATACCGGTCTTCTATGTGGACAACATTGTAATTAACAGAGATATTGTTGATGAATTGCATCACTGAAACTTCTTAACCTTAAGGAATCTCACACCTACAATTTGGAGCTTCTTGATACTTATAGGTGTCAAGATGGACAGATCAAGGAATAGCATATTCCTTTTATCGGATAAAGTACATACTTCAAAGTTCAAATAATGGTTCTAGTAGATATCTTGACTGTCAAATGTTGATTCACAACTAGAGGCAGAGGACGAAATAGAAGACAAACCGGAAAGTTTAGCTAGTTCATGTATTCTCCTTATGTGATTTCTACAATGTAGTTATACTTATACATACTCTAACATAACTCAAAACTCCTCCTCTATGCAAATAGGATCATAGATTAGCCCTGTGAGTGACAAGTTAAAACATTCCTATTTTCTAACATATATGCTCCAACTTATTGATAGTTGTTAGACATTCCTATTAGGCAAAATTTGTCATATGTTAAGTAAATCTCACATAGGGCTACTTGGCTCGCGACATCTAGGGATGATGAAATCCAACCCGTGAAGAGCGTAATCGCTTTGATTCCAATTCACCATCATTATACTCATTCATGGCCTCCCCCCAAAGAATTTACATAACTGATCATTCAAAATTTCCAAACATCCAACAATCCCTCAAGAATCAATCTCCCACAATATAATCCAAAAGACACTACATACAACATTTTTCCCTCTAAAATCTCCCCCAAATTCCATCTGGTTAATTTCAATGGGCCTCAAACTTTTTAAAAAAAAAATTAGAAATAAACAACTTGATGAACTTCAAAAAGCACCAAATCACAAATTACTAAAATGTGAAATGATGATATAAACAATAATCTACAAGATAGATAAAACATTTGACCACCACGTACCTGTGAGGAAATAAATGGAGGATGATAAGTTTGTGATATTATTAGTATGTGGGTGAGAGAGAGAAAAGGAAGGAAAAGAAAGAGAAAGAGAATGTATATGGATATGGATCTGTAAGTAAGTCCGCCCATATTATTATATATAGCAATTATTATATATATATATATATATAGATAGATAGAAAGAGAGTGTAAAGATTCGTGTATAATGTAGTTATTGTGGAGGACCCTTGTGAAGAGCAGTTGGTGGCGATTCTTTCGTGTTTCTTTTTTTGTCTCTATTCTTTCTTTCTTTATACGGTAGGGTTTGGCCAATAAACAACAAAGAAATAAAAAAGGGGAAAGATAGAAAGAGGGAAAGAAACCGCCATATCCTGCTACTGATTATGTTCTCACTGGTTTGATTTGATTTGGTTACCCAACCCATCTATCCAACTTTCCATAATTCCATATCATGGAAATTGCCTTGTTTAAATCAACATATATATTTTCTATAAATAGATTACAAACTAATTTTTTATTTCTTTAAGAGTATCCGCAAACGGTGGAACCTCCAAAAACCTCACTTACCATACTTTTTCTACCATGTTATTGACATCTCAACAAACCAAGAACCTTCGTAAAACTCTACAATAGAGGTTTTTATAAAAACCTCACTTTCCTTTTTTTATTTATAGTATAATTTTTATTTATGTAAATTATAATATAACAGAAAATAAAACTATTACAATAACTTGGGTTTTTGTTCAAGCACACGGGTTCCAATAAGAATCTGTGACTAGGCAAGAACTTTTGTCTCACAATAGAGGTTTTTGTAAAACCCCATGAAGAACCTTATAAAGAACCTCTATTGTAGATGCTCTAACAACAACAACATATAACTCATGTCGATACGAAGTCGATGAGGTATCCAAAATTCATACATACACCCTTATTCATGGGCGGAGCCACATGGGGGGCAGGTTAGGCAGTTGCCCCCCAAACATTTTTTTAAAAAAACTAATTTTTTTTTATAAATTAGAGATATTTGGGTAATTGCCCCCCTCGAAACTTTAAAAATAAAATAAAATTGTGTTTATAATTTAGAATCAATAACCATTCAAGTGTAGTCCATTTTTAAGATTGTATTTTATGAACTTGTATTTATAAAAAGATATATTTATAATCAATAATCAATAAAAATATGTATTATAAAATATGTTTTTATAATTGGTATGAGATTTTTTATATAAACTTCCAGGTAGACCACGTCGTGGAGCTAAGTGACAATTCGTCATCACTATGAAATTCAGATATTCAAAACGGTTATAGATTGGATGCTTCATAATAGTAGATTTGATGAGTTATTACAGAACTAGTATCTTGCATCGCTTGTTTCACCCCGAATGATTCCTTCTCATCTTTTAACAAAGATAAGTTGGTTCGCTTAGCTAAGTTTTATCCTTTAGATTTTTCTGAGATGGATTTTGTTTATCTTGAAAACGAGCGTGAGACATTCTGCTTTGACATGAAAAGTAGTGTTGACTTTAATACTTTGAAGAGAGTTCAATGTATTGCCGCGAAGCTAGTCGAGATGAAGAAACACGTTGTTTATCCTTTGGTTTATAAGTTGATCAGGTTAGTTTTGGTTTTACATGTGTCAACGGCTTCGGTTGAAAGATCATTTTCAGCAATGAAGGTTGTGAAAAATCGATTACACAATCAAATGGGAGATGAGTGGATGAATGATTGTCTGGTTACATATATCGAGATAGAAGTACTTCAGGGGATTGACAATGATTTGATAGTGAAAAGGTTTCAAAAAGATGACACTCGACGTGGTCAATTGCCGTAGAGATTCTAGGTACGTATTTAGATCAATAATTAATGGCCATTGTCCGGGTCAATATTTTGGAGTTTTATTTTGTATAAAAAACTACTGCTTTAAAATTACGATTATTGTTGACATTTTGAAGGTTTTTTTGTGTATAAAACCTACTTTTTTATAATTAAGATTGTTGTTCAGAGTTTGCCCCCCTACGGATTATGTTCTGGCTCCGCCCCTGCCCTTATTCACATATAATTTCTTTAGAACAAATCTTAGACCATCCACAATGTTTTTGGTCTTGCCAATGGTAACAGTCGTTACGTCAATACCACATCAACTTTCCACTATATTACCAAAACCTTACCAATTCTTACCAATTCAACCACACTAATACCAATCTAAATAATTAATAAAAAAAAGAAAAAAAAGAGAGAGAAAGGGGGGGGGGGAGAGAGAGAGAGAGAGAGAGAGAGAGAGAGAGAGAGGGTAGGGTAGGGTAGGGTAGGGTAGGGTAGGGTAGGGTAGGGTAGGGTAGGGTGGGGTGGGTGGGGTAGTCTAATAAGTCAGTAGGGGGTACCGATTTTGGTGCTTGCCAATCAACCAGGTATTGCCGGATTTGCCAATGGCTTTGCCGCCCCATTGTGGATGGTTTATGTTGCCTTTGTCAATCTTATGGAATCCTCGTTCACTTATTTTTTTTTCATATGCTTATAGAGGATTTTATAACATGTAAATTATTGATACTTGCAATTTGAAAACCAACTAGAGAGATGCATTAACTATTCATGATTATAGGTTTGATTGTTTTCTTTGTCCTCGTTTTCAATATATGTTAATTGCTTTCATACCAATTGAATCAAGATCTAAATTTATTGCTTAGCTATAGTTTGAGCCAATTTCACCTCTTCTATTTCGCTTGATTACTAACCACATGGCTATTTTTATTATTATTTATGTGGATGCACCATTAATACTCGTATGGAGTCAAACTTCTATTTTGTTTTTCTTTTTCTTTTAATTTATTATTAATTTGTTTATTCATTCAAATATTATACATCATAAGATCGTAGAACCCTACAATCCCACCTTAAAAAACGTTGCCGGAGTGCATATGGAATCCTTAGAAGGTAAGATCGTAAGATTGTTATGGGATCTGATCCTACTTTGGTATAAATACAATGATAATTTTCAAACTTCCATAAACCATTTCTCATGTTTGAATTTATTTTTTTAATTGTAACATTTGAAGTTTTTGTGTTTCCAGTAATTATAAGGAAATTAAAACTTGGATTGTTAATTTATGCTTTTAACATTTGAAACTTGGATTGTTGGATCTGCATATTTGCTTATGATAAAAATATTATAGCACATAAAAAAAATATAAAATTATAGTGACTTGTTGTAGGATCTTACGATCCCGATCTTGATCTTACAACTCGATCTTTTAAAGAGGAAAACGATCTTATATAGGATCCCAATCTTTGGTAAGCCTAATTTAATTTTTGGTTTGACGTGGTTTAGTTTTGATTAGGATGAAATATGGCTAGCTATTTTTAAACATGCTATTGTTTATATTAGATTAGAGTTTTAATATGAATATTTGGCATGTTCTTTTAATTGCGACTGATGAATTTGAGTGGGTTTGAATTGTGACTAGTGGGAATAGGCCTGTAAACGAATCGAACGAACACGAACGGGGCATGTTCATGTTCGTTTGTTTAAGTTTAAACGAACACGAACACGAACATGAACGCTTAACCGAACGAAAAATCATGTTCGTGTTCGTTCATTTAGCACATGAGGGTGTTCATGTTCGTTTGTGTTCGTTCATTAAACTCTTAAACGAACGGTTCACGAACGTAAACGAACACAAACGAACACAAATGAACATAAACGAATATAAGCGAACAAACATTAACAAACGAACATGAACAAACAAAAAATCCTACATAGGATGAAGTTTTTACCCGAGAGGAGAGAGGTTTTGTAGTATTTTTTTAAACTTTATTTAAAACATAGTTAAATAATTAAATTACTTAATAAATAATATACATTAAATAAATAAATAATTTATATAACTAATATAAATGAACGAACATAAACGAACGGTTCACGAACGTAAACGACCGATGGTTCACGAACATAAACGAACGAACATAACCGAACGTTCACGAACATAATTGAACGAACGAGGACGTTGTTCGTGTTCGTTCGTTTATTTAAACGAACGTAAAATTCTGTTCGTGTTCGTTCGTTTATTAAACGAACGAACATAAACGAACTTCCCGCCGCACAAAATCACGAACGGTTCATGAACGTTCAGTTCGTTTACAGGCCTAAGTGGGAAGCAAGAGAGTCAAATATCAGAAGGTGGTGGTCTATTTATTCCATAAAATGTTAACATAAAAGTGGGATCTATATGAAATTCAAATTTGCTATAAATGCTTTTTTCAGTCATAAAGTATTAGCATTGACTATTATTGATACAAATTGAAATGAATTTGCTATAAATGCTTTTTTTAATTATAAAGTACTAGCATTGACTATTATTGATGATGAAAATTGAAATGTATTGGAATGTCGACTATATTTAATTTATAAATTGTATGGTTGTGATCTCTTAATTAAATCACTTAAAGCAATACATAAAGATATTGTTTACACACGACTTATAAGAAGCATTTCATCCAATCACAAGGTTGTAATGTAGTGGTTAAGACCTGTGAGGGAAGTGGCTAGTTAATCCTTTTATTCAGGTTTGAATCCAGGTACTTCCAGAATGTGGCTATTGGGGATTAACTTAGGACAAATTGTTTTAGCTGTCGATAAACCTTGTTGGGATTAGTCGGGGCAAAGCCTCGGATACCCTGTTAAAAAAAAGCATTTTGTAAAAACTCAAATCCAATTTTCTAAATTTAACTGAAATAGTTAACGAAAGTAGATAAAGTAACTTTTGCAGCGGAAATAGTAAAAGGTTCAAACTTGAATTCGAATTTTCATTTAAGAAAAACAACCAACAATTTAAGTAAATCTCAAACCCTTTCAAAAATGAGATACAATGTATCTGATAAGTTCACTTAAAAATAAAAACAACAAAATCCCCAACATTAACAGTCGTTGTCTCTTTAACATAATTTAACTGAGCCATGGAGTTGATCGGAGCTTCAAGCCAGTCCCTCTTCCTTTATCCAAGCCGGAAGAACCTGTAACTAAAAATATTTCCACAGACGGGTAAGCTTGAAAGCTTAGTGAGCACAAACCACATACACATGAACAATATATCACAAACCACCACGCAAATGAGAACTAGACATGCCATCACCAATGTCCTTACGGTACACGCCGGTAAGAACCACCACATACTGATATCAGTTTCACACATTGACAATACCCACGGTGGCCACCACCACTACAATGGATACGTCATCACACAACATGCTAGTCTCATAACCACATACGCATTACATGCAATTTGTACATAAAGCCACATATAAGGGTTAATGTATTCACCTTGGATAATGTCACCATAATCAAGTGCCAAACACACCACAAAATGCTAGCAATGCACATTCTTTCGTCATTCATACGTATTCAACATTTAAGCACCTATACAACACATGTATATATATAGCATATCAACACAACAACACGATACAAAATGAGTTCCTTAACCGAACCCGAACACCATAAGTTTAGACACATCTAAACTATCCCATTTTCTACCAAATTCTCCCGGAAATCCTTTATTTCAACCCATAACTAGAAATAATCATCTTAGGATTTATAATCAAAATCCTATATTTTATGGTCTCATTGGATAGGTAATTCAATTACGAATCCAACGGTTCTTTCGGAAGCAAAATCGGAGCTATAACGAAGAAGTTATGGCCAAAACAATTTTCAACAAACACACAGGGACTTGCGCGACCTACTTGCGCGACCTGAGGTCGCGGGGACAGGTCGCCCAACTCCCTGGTTCGTCTTCTTCACGATTTTTCCTCCGAAAAACACACCCAAAACTCACCGAACGATCATAATACTCAACAATGGTGTTAATGAACACCCCCATACCATTATAACACAATTTAGATCATTCTAAACTCGACACTAACATCAAACGACCCAATTTGATCGCCAAATGGTCGAATTCCCAAACCAACAAAACCCTAACCATCAACCACTCAAACGGTCGATCAACTAGCGAAATACACCAATAAACACTTACCTTGGGTTAGGAATGCGACAACAATCGAACCCCGATGATCAAATGCACTTCTCACGGTCGAAATCATCACCAATTTCACCAAATGACACAAAGCTCTCAAACCCTTCTCAATTTTCTGCACAAAAACGACTAACACAAGAGAAAGGGTTTAGGGCTTTTATCTATATTGCATAAAAGTCATTCACGACCCTTCAAATTCGCAATGTACACTTCCACCCCTGCACCTCGAAATAACACGATTAACCCAAAGCTTAACAAAACTTACAAAAGATAACGAACACCGGTTAAATACTAACTTTGGGAAATGGGCGTTACACATTTCATCTAGAAGCATGAGTATAAATAGAATTTTGACTTTTATTTATTTAACTTTGATTTTTAGATTTGCTTTTTACACTTGTCTTCGTGTGGTTGGTGTTTTTGGTTTTGGTTATTTGCCTTTTTTTTAGAGTTCCTTTTTCTAGTTATACTCAAGAAGCTTGAACTTTTTTGCTTTTTTATTTGATTTTTTTTGATAAATTTTGTCTTTTCAAAAGGATACACATATCACATGTGTAATAAACAACTAAATGCTTTATGAGATTGTGAGTTTCGACGTTTTAAAATCATTATATGATATTATAAGACCATTATTTAGAATTTATTTTTTAACGTAAATGATAGCATAAAACAATATAATTCATGATTTAATCCATCCATGTCCTAAAACCATTTATTTATTAATGAAAAATCATGTGGATTGTATGTACCATCTGGCTTTATTTATTGATCCGTGCCCTAAAACTGTTTTTTTTTATTAATGAAAAATCATGTGGATTGCATGCATCATGTGGGGTTATTTTATGAGAAATCGTCTATATTACTTATGCATATTAGCATATAAGAATAAGTTGCTCACATGCAATGAGACAATCTTTTATAGTTATTCATCTCTCATGACCTTATTCTTGGACCAACAAAATATTAATACATATCGTGTCAAATGTTCATAATTGCCAAAATATTCATGCATATCATAGATGTCACATAATAGTATATATAAATACATAATATTGTGTTCATGTATCTCTGTTTTCATAAATATAATGAAATTCCATCCAAATAGTCTTGCTACTCAACTTTGTCAACCTTTGAATAATCGATGATCTACAATTGTCAACACTTCTTATCAACTTATTGAACTTATGTACATGTCATGGTTGACTATTAAATAAAGTTACGGCTATTGAAAAGAAATAACATGAACATGACAAAAATATAAATTATAATAATTTATCTTTCAACTTTATTGAATAGAGGGAGGTTCATACGAAAAATATAACTTTTTAAGAAAACGCAAGGAGCAATATCAACCACTCATCTCGGTCAACAAAGATGGCTTTGACCGGTCCCCCCCCCCTTTTAATAATTTCTACCCTCCCATGAATCGCACCAATCCTTCGTGATCACGTCCACCGTAACCGCGAGATGAGTGGATGAGATTGCTCCTCATTTTTTCTTAAATTGACATGCTTCTCGTTTAAACCTTCCCATTATTGAATATAATGCAACGTGTATATTTTAGATTTATGTAACATCCCATTTTCCGAAAACATGCATTTAACAAAAGTAACCATAATTCTCAAATCAAGCGGAAGCTCGTCCAACTTAC
Source organism: Centaurea solstitialis (assembly GCA_030169165.1). NCBI lineage: Eukaryota > Viridiplantae > Streptophyta > Magnoliopsida > Asterales > Asteraceae > Centaurea > Centaurea solstitialis. The sequence goes on from CM058046.1 coordinate 9,654,364, forward strand.
ATTCAAAACAAACAAGTTTGAAACTTTAACCCATAAACCATCTCGAATCTTAACGATAAAAGTTTACGAAAATTAGTAGAAGTCTAGTTTAAAAAAAAAAGAAAACATAAAAGAGTCCATCATCAGTGCAACACGCGTCCTCTCCACTATCTTGACTGAACTACGAACCCGGAGCCTCAAACGGTGGCCTTCTCCTTTCCCTTACGGGAAGTACCTGCCACTAAAAGATTAAACAACAACGGGGTAAGCATTAAAGCTTAGTGAGCACATACATAACTACTTACTATCATGCTTACACAATCATTCCACATAGCAATCGAAACATGCAAACTCCAACCTTCCTTACGGTGCGTTACCATAAGGAAAGACATATGACACTGGTACCAGGCCTCTCCAAATTCCCTAGGGGTATTACTACCACCATAGGTACTCTCCAAACGTCCCCGAAGGAACACATAACACAATCACATATGTAAACATAACCATGCACACTTAACATTAAGAGTTAAGTGAAGTACTCACCTGACAAGCCGATTAGCAAGCTCTCCTAACTAGCACGACAATCACTTCGTGTCACCTATCCATAGCACATACACATATACATCAATAATACCCAAAACGGGTCCTTAAACTAACACCCGACTCTCCAACGTGAAATGGTCAAGCTATCCTCGACCAAATTCCACGAAACTTCACATAACGTCTAATTACATAAGCCCTTAGGGGTACATAAGCTAAAGAACCCCAAACGAAGCCATTTCGGAAAAACTCGAAAATCAATCCAGTGGTATCGGCGGGTTACCCCGCGGGTTACTACCCGCGGCTTACCCGCGGACGCCCAGAAATCGTTCCCAAGCCGCGGGTTGCGACTTCTGCCAAGGGTTTTCAACCCAAAACTCCAAATTCGACCACAACACTTCAAAGATACATTTTTACATCAACTAGGGTCGAAAACTCACGTTTATGAGCAACAAATTCGACCAAAACACGCCAATTGATGGCCATTCAATTAACAACTTCCATCCAAACCTTAACCCTTGACACAACAACTACAAAACATCAATTGACATCAAACCATGCATAGAAATCTTACCTGAGGCGTAATTAGCACGATTGCTACTCCAATTGCGTAATCACAACCTCCAATTTGAACTCCTTGCTTCAAAACCCTAGTCGCCTCTTTCTCTCCTCTCTGGAAACTGCCTAGAGAAACTGAGGGTTTCTCTCTTTTCTATACTCTCCACCCTCCCCTTGCACTTAAGCAAGAATACACTTCAGCCCCTCAACTCCTATAAACATGACAGTTAATCAAACAAACCATCTAACCAAAATTACAAAGGAAAAAGTGAAAACGGGTGTTACAATTTACTTGTAACTTTTATCATGAAATATAAGAATATACATATACGTACCAAATTTATAACTTGATAAAATGTTAGGTGAATTATTAAAAACCTATACATTTACCAAATGTGTAATACTATTCATAAGCTATAGTGATTTGCTTTTTTTTTTTTAGTTTTTCCTTACCCATTAATATTCAATCTCATTTCTTTTATTTAACATATCCTATTATGATATTATTTTTATATGATTCTTTTATTTAATTTTATTATCATTCAATAATATTTAATCTTATGTTTTCTTTTTTTATTTATTTAACATATGTTATTATCTATATGTAACACAGAACAATTGTTTATTATTAATCTTAAATTTTCTTTATTAGGGTTTATCATACAATTGATCAAAAAAATTAACGGTTAAGATATGGATTATGGATTATTATATTTTAAAAAATCAAAAATCAAAATACACCATAACGAATTACCTTACTAATCATCTTTATTTTCTAAACTAAATCCATATCTATTCCTAAAATAAATGCGTACTTTCTTTATTATTGATCAAAAAATAGCACACAACAAAAAGAATGCCCCCGTCTTAGGTTTTGTCAATCAAGAAATCGATATCAAGAAGAGAATCAGTGTGGTGAACTATTGGAATTAGTTTTTGATACTTTGAACATTTTGCGATTGTTGAACTTTCGAGATTTGGTTTTGATTGTTTCTTTATTAATTTTAAATTGTCGGTCCTAACTGGTACTGATTCCGAATGGGTGCATTCAGTCCAAATTTTTTGTCTAAAATCTTTTGGTACTAGCCGGTACTGATCTCATCCCTAGGAGGTAAGTTATGGAAATTTCAAATAACCGCTTTGAACAAGAATTTTTTTTACCATTCTTAAAAGTTTCGATTCCTTCTAATTTTCTGTTATTTGTTCATTTTCATTCAGGTATTAGCATAAGCATGGGTGTACTTTTTCTTGCGGCAATAAGCTACGCCTTGTACAAAGGAATCAAGAAAATAAAAGCAAAGAGAAGGAGAAAGAGGTTTTTTAAACGCAATGGTGGTTTACTTCTAAAACAACAAGAGGAAGCTGACCCATCTTTCTTCGATAAAACCATACTTTTTACATCACGTGAGTTGGAGAAAGCCACTGACTATTTCAATGAGAATAGAATTCTTGGTCGAGGAGGTCAAGGTACGGTCTACAAAGGTATGTTAACTGATGGAAGAATTGTTGCAGTCAAGAAATCGAAGGTAGTTGATGAAAGCCAATTAGAGCAATTCATCAATGAGGTGGTTATTCTTTCACAAGTCAATCATCGGAATGTGGTCAAACTATTGGGATGTTGTTTGGAGACAGAAGTCCCTCTGCTAGTTGGACACATTAAAAAAAATCATAACTCTAAATATTCATATTGTTTTGTAAATCAACTCGTAACAATTTTCACAAAGAAAATAATAGTAAGCTCGTAAGTTATAAAAGTTAATGACGTTTGAAATAAGAGAAAAGTAAAGGGGTGCTTGGTTCATTTGATTGAATGAAAATGATAATAGAAATGCAGGAGAATGCAAATAGAAATGAGTATTGTATTGATGATGTTTGGTTAATCCACAAAAATAATGAAAAATTGTTTCATATTAAAAAAATGATTTTCTCCAAATACAAAAGATGTTCCATTTAATATCAAGAGATGGAACACACATGAAAAAAAAAAAAAAAAACTAAGTAAAAATAAAATTTTCATTTCCCCTAGTTTAATCAAGAATAAAAATTAATAAATCTATATCAAACCAAGCAACTTTTATTATCATTTCTCATTGATGCACTACTCTCCCCCAACCAAGTCCCAACCAAGCCCCCAACCAAGCCCCATCATTTAAATCAACAAATAAAATGGAGTGGATTAGTGGAATAATGAGTGTAAAAAATTATTAGAAATCATAAGCCCAACACATTCAGTCCAATTTATGGCTTGATTTATTTCAGCCCATCTTATTACATGCATGTTGCAACCCAAAATACATGAGGCCCAGCCCATGAATCAAACGGGCCATGGTTTAACCAGCTTGTGTTTACGCTCCAATCCTCTAAAGAGTTTAGTAAGTTATTCGAGTTCGACCGGACAAAATAATATTATACAAAGTTTGATCGAGCTCAAATAACTTTTTCAAAACAGGCTCGGGCGTAATGCTCGTTCAAGGGCTCGAACTCATGATTAATTAACTAGTTTAAGCTTGATAACAATTTGTGTATGATTTATGAATATATGAGCGTGTTTCGCTCGAAACAATGTATGCTTGACTCGGCTCAGCTCGGAAAACTTAATCGAGTTATCGCAATGACCGATTCGAGTATTATTGTTACCAACCTTGTATCGTTAATTTAAACGGGTTTAATTTTGTGTATGGGATCATTGTAACGTCCCATATCCATGATGTTAATTAAATAAAAGGTTAGTATCTTTAGTGGGATTTTTTAACTTGAGAAGCCAAATTGAAATTTGTTGGAAGATGATAGAATTAAGGGTTTGTTTCATTTCAATCATTTGGAAAATCTAGGCATGGTGTAATGTGTGTGTTTTGGGAGCTTTGAAGAAAAGAGGCAACCGGAGAAGAGAGGATTGTGGATTAGATACTCTTGGAGGATGAAGAAGATCAAACAAGGTATGAATGCTTGAACCTTACCCTAAGACCTCCATTAATGGAGTTTATTTTATGCTTTACTTAAGATTTAACCATTTAGATTTCATAAAGGGATGAGCTTTGTTAGATGATTGCTAGATAAGATTTAATGGTTTGATTCATTTTACTTTCTTGTTCTTCCAGTTGATTTTAATGCAAATAAATAGGGATTGGTTTGTATATTAATGATTTGGTGAAAAAACCCCATTAATGGGTGATTTTGGGATAAAACCCACCTAGAAATGGTGATTAATCTATAAATCTTATTGGGTTTTGATTCCATATTGATAGGATGCACTTTATGATTGGATTGGGACTTGATTATATCATTTACGTAGTTATATTAGAGGTTGGAAGCAAGAGGGGTCGAAGGGAATTAAAAAAATGAGAAAAAAGGGTGCAGTTGGGGTTCAGCTCGTCGGTGCAAGCCAAGCTACGTGGCAACACAGGCCAGGTCGCTCGGGAAGCCGCACCAGCCCGTGCCACTTTTCATCCATTTTCCGTTTTTCGCGTGGGATTCAGGGCTATTCTAGCGGCTTATTAGGGGATTAAATTAGGAGTTTGTAAGGGAAAATAGAAGATTTTTGAGGTGCGGGACGGCTTTGAGGATAGAGATCCCGAGCTTCTAGTTGATCCTTACTTATCTTTAGAACTCTCAGTTGTTAGTTTGAAGCTTTTGTCTAATTTACCAGACTTGTTGAATTACATTACTTTGATGATGTGTTGACTGTTTTGGTTGAATTTTATCCTATATGGGAATTAAAGGGTTTATTTAAGAATATTGGTCGTTACAAATGGTATCAGAGCTTAGATTTACGTTAATTAGGTGACCGGATGGACTAATAAATACTTGAATACCGACTCAAAAAATGGTATAACTAAATGGCTCGATTCAAATTGGCTCGTTAACGTAAACAAGTTCCATTTTATGTTCAATATCGACTAAGATTTTAAGAACTATTACGACCATATTTAGTGGTGATTTAAATATTAAGATTGTAAATAAAACAAAATAATACTTTGAAAAGATAAATGAAAAAAACCAAAATTGGCGGTGTCAATAGTGAACACCCATGTTATATCCAAGTAGAGTCAAAATTGACTTCAAAATTGTTAACCGAAAGTGCAATATAAGAATGATTGCCAATCAATGCATGTTGCAATCTTATTATAAAATAATACATATTCTATAGTTTTTATCTTTTCTCCAAAGCATTTTAATTATTATACCACTAAACTATTAAATATAACAACTATGCAACTAAAAAGTCTAAAAATTAGGCAAGTAAAATAGTGTTTAAGATATCGTTAATGATTACGTCAATAGTAGCACCAATGCTATATCCAAAATATATTTCTGGGTAAGTCATAGGCTATGTTTGGCAAACGTAGCTTATAAGCTAGCTGGTAGCTGATAAGCTAGCTGTTGATTGATAAGCTTGTTAGTAGCTGATAAGTTAGCTGTTGAACAAATTATGTTTGGCAAAAACTAGCTTATAAGTATGTAAAATGACCAAAAAGGGTATCTTTGAATTTAATAATTAATATTAATAAGGGTATAATTGGAAAAAGCTACAATAAGCTCCTCATAAGCTACTCAAAGTAGCGTTTCAAAAAGTTAGCTTATAAACTAGCTTCCTGGTACATGTTTGGATGGACTAGCTTATAAGCTAACTTATGCTTGCCAAACAAAGCCATAGACCTGAGATATAAAAGTGTCGTAAGAGTGTTCGGAGTAGACCTCTTATTTTGACGTGGTAGATAACTCTATCTCTACTACGACGTAGTCTGTTTGTTTGTCAGCTTATGTGGTGTTTACTACTTCAACAAAAGATACGATGAACCTAAAGTTACGTTGCTGTCAGCCTTTTCTTTCTCGTTTTCCGAATTTTTGATGGTTGAGTTATAGATGGATCCTATAATTTGGAGCGATGGGACTTTGAAGAATGACCGCTACGGCGTTACGCATCCCAGCACTAAACTGAGAAGTAAAAGTGAAAAGCTGACGTGACAGTAAAAAAACAACAAAACAGCACACCAACAAGACAAACGTGCCTCCCACATTATAACGGAATCCTCTTCTTCACCTATCTTCCACCTTCTTTTCTCTCCACTGCCGTTTCAAAACAAACACTTTTCCAAAACGATAACAGACTCCTCCGATCTCTTCCAATCCCTAGATTTTCTACTTCTTTCTTTTAGGAAACCACCTTTTTCAACTCTTTTCTACCTATAATTCAGTTATGGCGGCCAGAGATCATGCCGTCGATGACCTTTTCTCGTCGCTGAACTCCTCTCCGGCGAGTCCTCAAGTGAATTCCTGCCGCAATTCGCCCAATTTGATCAGCTTCGATGACGATGCCGAAGAAGATTTTGATAACGTTACTACCACTAATAAACCTCTAATGGTTTTTGATCGGTTCTACGATTCGTCATCGGAAGATGGAAGTGGCGGTGGCGGTGGTGGTGGTAGTACCGGCGGTGGCGGTGGTGGTGGTAGTACCGGCGGTGATTACTCTTCAGTGCAGGCCGCCGGAAATCGGTTGGATTACATGATGCAGTATCTAGACCGGAAGCTATTGACGGCCGATGGAAAGGACAATGAAGTTAAACAGGCGTTACCGGAGTTTATAGGTAGCGGTGGAGGGCGTGGAGTGTTTAAGTTGCCAATTAGGGCTGCTGTGCATCCCGGCCGGCCGCCGAGTCTCGAATTCCGGCCACATCCGCTTAGGGAAACGCAGATTGGTTGTTTTCTTAGGGTATTGGAGAGCACAGGGGATGGGAGGGAGCTGTGGGCGGGGTCTGAGTGTGGTGTTAGGGTTTGGGATATGAAGAATATGTATGGTGCAGGGATGGGGGAAGGGGAAGATGAGGTGGAGGTACCGTTTCGTGAGTCGGTGAGGACTTCGCCTGCGTTGTGTTTGGTGGTGGATGATGGAAACAAGGTTGTATGGAGTGGTCATAAGGATGGGAGGATTATGTGTTGGAAAATGAATCAATCTTCTGATGATCTAGAGGTTCCGTTTAGAGAGCGCCTTTCATGGCAGGCTCATCGTGGACCTGTTTTATCGATGGCCATCTCGTCGTATGGTAATAATATGTACACTGCACTTGTGAAAACTTTAAATCTTTGCTGATATCTATTGACATTGAAAGGAATTCTCTTTGAAGTTCTAGTTTATATGAAATATCAAAGTACTTTTAAAGGAACTCTTGTTCACTTGACTTCTTAACATGCTAAATTTTTTTAGATTATGTGAGAAAGTTGTATTTTTGTGAGAAGGTGAGAAAAGGTGAAGGTACCTTTGTATTATGTGAATGTTACATTATAATATGGTTGTAACTTGCATATAACCTTCATATGTGTATGTAAGGTTATATTATATAGTGTGAAGGTTGTTGCCTTCACACAAAATAATGTTATATATTCACCGGTCGGAAGATAAGGTTAAATGATATAGTGTGAAGGTTGTCTTTTCTCACCTCACGAGAACGGGTATTTCTTACGAGAACCCAACCCATGCTGCGATTAGCCAATTTTATCTGAATGTGTAACGGTTACTGGGATGTGTACACTCTTGGTGACGCACTATTTGCTAGCCTAGCTTAACTGTAGTTGCTTCAGTTGGGATGCTCTAGAAAATATAAATTTAAATGTTTATAAGTTTATACTTTATAAGAGACACACAAGCAAAATCATTATCTGCAACTTTCTTCTTCTTTGGTTGTATGAAATTTTAACAACCTTGACGCTTTAAGCATCCTTCCATGAACAGATATATTCATACTTGTTTACATAAAGAGAAAATAGAAACATGTGCTTAGAATGTTAAAACTAGCTAGAGGAATGATAACTATACCATGTTTCAAAATTTATAGAATACTTGAATCAAATTGCTATATTCTGGCACTCTGATTTTGCTTTCAGATAACTATGTTATCCGTCTGATTCTGAACTTCATCCAGGTGACCTATGGTCTGGATCTGAGGGTGGTGCAATAATTGTTTGGCCTTGGGAAGCCATTGAAAAGGCTCTCTTGTTGACAACAGAGGAAAGACATATGGCAGCTTTGGTCGTTGAGAGGTCATACATTGATCTCAAGAACCAACTAATTACAAATGGTATCTCATGCAGCATACTTTCGGCAGATGTTAAATATATGTTATCTGATCATTCTGGGGCGAAAGTTTGGAGCGCAGGGCCTTTGTCATCTGCATTATGGTAAGTGATTAATTTAGTATCCATGGCGGTGCCAAGTGTTAGGACACTAGTAATTCATATATGTTCTCAACTATAGTCCTCCAACTACATACATACATAATAATTTCCTCTCAGTAACAACATATTCTGTTGGGCCTTTCTTTTACATGGGGATTAGAGCCGAGTGCTCCAAAACCGGAAAAGACCGTAGGCCCAGCAGTCACCAATGCAGCTCCCTACTTGCCGCGACCGTTGTTTTGACGTTCTAATCCAAAAGCAAATTGCCATCCACCGTTTACCACAACTACCAATTAGGACTGAAGTTTCTGGCTCACTCGCTAGGAACAATAATAAAACAATGATATCAAGCTGTGGAGGAGATCAATGATGACTAATCACCTGGTAATCCCAAACCAAACGATGCTATTTTGCTGAATGGTTTGGTGCAGGATGATTAAGTGGTTAGAATGATTAAGAGGCTCTTATGATATAGTACGAAATGAAATATGGTTGTTTGGTAATTGTTCATTAGGGTGCTTAATGGTTAAGGGAGGCCCAAGATACAAAATCGTTCAAGGGTTTTACTTTTAGAACCATTAAGAGGCAGACTTTATCTTGCCAAACAAGAGTCACCTCCTAGTGATTTAGAGGTCGTGACTTAATGGAACTATTAACAGGTAAACAAACATCCCCAAACCTTTAGCTGCTAATGTCGCTTTCAGATGAGCTACGGGGTATGCACTTCTTTATATACACCTACTTGCACCAAACCAATCATTTCTAGGGAAAACTAACAAGATCAATCAAAGGATAGGTCTTCATATTCTGGTAAAGGAGATTCTAGGGATCCTAATTACAGTTGACTTTTGAAATATTGAGCTTTCTAATATTTTACTGAACTTTCTGCATGTAATTTCAAGACTTCATTGTCTTTTTAATGCTCAAAGTTATGCTTTTTTGGACTCCTTAAACACGTTGTATTATCAAAAGTAACTCATGACATAGTAGGAAGTTTGTATATAGCTGTTATCTCTATATGGCACTTTCCTCGCTTCCCTTACATTTCATGAGTTCTTAAAAAAAATTAACTGCAGGGATGCTTACACGAGAGAGTTGTTAAAGGTGTTCAATGTCGATGGCCTGGCTGAAAATTTGACAGTAATACAGGACCTGACAGCAGAAGAGGAGGCAAAGATGAAGTTTGCATCTTATGCTAAGAAAGAAAAAACACCAAGTTCAATGAATTTTTTCCAGCGTTCACGCAATGCGATACTGGGAGCAGCTGATGCTGTCCTTCGAGTTGCAGCCAAAGGAGCTTTTGGCGAGGATTCTCGGAGGATGGAAGCATTAATGATAACAACCGATGGGACGATTTGGACTGCATCTACAAATGGATTAATTGTGAAGTGGGATGCAAATGGAAACCGATTGCAAGAATTCCAATATCATTCCCATGCCATTCATTGCTTATGTACATTTGGGTTACGAATATGGGTGGGGTATGCAAGTGGAACACTACATGTACTGGATCTTGATGGTAATTTGCTTGGAGAGTGGGTTGCTCACTGCAGTCCTATCATAGATATCGCTGTTGGGCCAGGTTATATCTTTACGTTGGCCAATGACGGTGGCATACAGGGATGGAGTATATCGTCCCCAGGGATTTTAGATAGCATATTACGTTCAGAGTTATCTGCCATAGAATTACAATACACTAGGCTAGAAAATCTTAAAATTTTGGCTGGCACATGGAATGTTGCCCAAGGAAGAGCATCACAAGAGTCGCTTATATCCTGGCTGGGTTCTGCAGCCAAAGATGTTGACATTGTTGCTGTTGGGTTGCAGGAGGTCGAAATGGGTGCTGGGTTTCTTGCAATGTCTGCTGCTAGAGAAACTGTAAGATAATCTAACCTCATATTTGTGGATTATTATTACATGAGAATCCTAATTACAGTTAAGCTCACATTGAATTACCCTTGGGGTTTTTACAATATTCACACATACCACAGCCAAACCTTTGAAATTATATTGGCATTGCTGCATTTTCTGGAAAGCAAAACAAATATTAACCTGAGAGCTTTACAAATATTATTTTAGCTTTAAGGGTTGAGATTTTTTCTGCCTTAGGCTTTACCTTAAGAGTAGAACGACTGTTTATGAGTTACATATCACTAAAACATATGGTATCATATGAAATAATTAACTGGTCCCCTTGATTTTCCATCTGTATACCATAAGTAAAATTATCAGAAGGAAGTTCTTTATCAGTTTATCCACATGTGAAACTTTCTTAGGTATAAAGAGTCTTTTTTACTTGTCCGAGCGAGCTAAAGTTTGCAAGTGATTCCCTATAGCTCTTCTTCGCACTAATTGTGGCTAGTAGGTGTAGATATCCACGTGGTCTTAGTTTGAGGGCAATTATGATATATATATTTAGGGCTGGGTGCTCGCTCATAAAATCAGCAAGGAATGAGGAGTGGAGTTCCATGTTTTTTTGTTCATTCTTGTTATGAGGACAATGGACCATAGTGTTTCCTCCATTGTTCATGGAAGCTAATCTTGTGGTGCAATGAAGAGAAGAGTTGGCGGGAAAGGGAAACAGTGGATCTTATTGAATGAACCATGTTAACTATTAAGGTGTTACAATGATATGATCAATGTTGGTCTTCTTTAAAAAAATCAGTTTGAGATTCCACACACATTTCAAATTCTGAATTTGCGTTTCCTTTCTTTCTTGTTCTCTTTTTTGGCTAAAGAAATGATCGACGTATGAATGGTTGGCTGCTGCATTCTGTCACTCAGATTAACTACATTAATCTATTTTTTCTCCAAGTAGGCTTGTGCAACTCACATATCATATCAATACTTGGCTATGGTGCCCAAGAGGCCAAGAGTGGTTTGCAGGATTAATAATCTTAACTATGTAAGCCAGGAAGTTTTGGCATAGCAAGTTTTATATGTCATTGCTCATTTAAGGTTAAGGGTATTAGAAGTAGTCGAAAACTGTACGTCGGACATTTCTTTCTGCGTTCTTACTGAATTTGGGTCCGTTGTAAGGTAACAAACAACTTCCTGCTCCACGTAAGGACGTCTTGATTTTGAAGTTCTCTTTACCTGCAGATGCAGGTAGGCCTTGAGGGAAGTTCTGCCGGACAGTGGTGGCGGGACATGATTGGAAAATCCTTGGATGAAGGTTCTAGTTTTCATCGTGTTGGTTCTAGACAGCTGGCAGGCATGCTTATTGGAGTATGGTGAGTATTTTGTTATTAACCAATGTTGAGGATTGTTTATTCGTTTCCGTTTAAAGCCATACACTTCAGTCATTACTTCATATAAAGAAGCATGTTTTACTTGTAACAGCAACTTATGAGTTTCATTTGGCTAAAATGGACTAGAAAAATTGCCAGGGATCATGCCATGGTTAACATCTATACTTCATAAGTTCTGATGTGTCCATTTTTCCCAATTATAAAACATCTACTCTAAACAGTGCCAAGACTTGTTTAATTTCACCAAATAAATTATGTTCTCGTTTTATCATAAGCCCACCTTTTTCTTTACCCCTTCTCAATTGTATTTTTTGTTTTTTCTTGTCATGTTTCTCTACCTGAAAATTCATCTCTATTTGACATTGTTTATAATTTTCAAATTTGTAAAGATTGAACTTTTCTATATAAATTTTAGGCCGAGTGCATTATCTGTCCCTGCCTGATGTTTGACTACCGAATGTCATTTCAGGGTCAGAAATAGTATTAGAGGTGATGTTGGCGATATTGATGTTGCAGCAGTTCCATGCGGATTTGGAAATGCTATTGGTAATAAGGTAACTGCCACAATTTGATCATGCTCATTTACTGGAGTAACCGGAGCTTCAGATAATGCACATAATTATTTTGTTCTGTAGCTGATCCTTAAACCAGCATCTACATCTTTCATTTATTTTACTCATATTACTAATTAGTTATTGTGTACAGGGAGCAGTTGGTTTGAGGATGAGAGTCTATGGCCGGACTATGTGTTTTGTGAATTGTCACTTTGCTGCACACCTGGACGCTGTGAATCGTCGTAATGCTGATTTTGATCATGTATACAAGACAATGTCTTTCGGTCGTCCAGCAATTATTCCGAATGCAGCAGCTGGTATGGTGCCATACCTTTTCTTATCTTCCTTGCTTGCCTGCTCATCTTATTTATTATGGATTCTCTATGGTTCTCGCTTGGTGCCGATGTTGCTTTTTACAGTTGGAGTGTCATCTGCTATCCAAATGGCTCGTCTTGCAAATGTAGGTACATTCTCTTTTTGATGGTCTATGCCGTCTTTCTTTTTGTTAACCTTGCCTGTATCAATGACCGTTCCTTTAGAGAAATGAAGATTTCCCAATTATTAGAAGAATCATGCTTGGGATTAAACGGTGAAAGAATGTGATGTTATTTCAGGCTACGGGTGCCCTGTCTTTGGATGAGTTGCCAGAGATATCCGACGCGGACATGGTTGTTTTTCTAGGCGATTTTAATTATCGGCTCGATGATATATCTTACGATGAAGCAAGGGATTTTATCTCTCAAAGAAGCTTTGATTGGCTGAAAGAGAAGGATCAGATGCATATTGAAATGAAAGCTGGAAGTGTTTTCCAAGGAATGCGTGAAGCTGTTATTACATTTCCCCCCACCTACAAGTTTGAAAGGCACCAGGCTGGTTTAGCAGGTATGTAATACTGTAAATATATGAATGTTGGTATCAATATTTGTTTGTTCTGAACCATGGCTTAACTTTTCAGTCTTTTTAGCCATTGCTGCTACTGTTTTATGACCAAGATGAAGTTATCAAAGTTGCGAAGTTGCTTAATAACATGGTGTAATCGTTCATGTTGTAGGGTATGATTCTGGAGAAAAGAAGCGCATTCCTGCATGGTGCGATCGAGTCTTATATCGCGACAGCCGTCCAGATTCATCATACACATGCAGTTTGAGCTGTCCTGTAGTTTCTTCAGTTTTGCAGTAAGTTTGCTCCATCCTGTTAATGTTTTACTTCATTCTGGATGAATAGACACAAGTGTGTTTCAACTCTAAAATAGGCTTGTGTGAATGCCTTAATGGATCCATTTAAACCAAGAAATTTCCTATTGCGAGAAAACAGATATGTTATGATCACGTGTCTACATTCTATCTTCATTGGAATATAGATGGAATTTAGTAATATAGATACACTACTTGAGCAAGAGAGAGAGGTCATCGAAACAAATTGATATCAAGACATCTAATCACTTCATTTGCCTCTAATCCCATGTAAATCTATTGAACTTCTCTTAGTTTTTCATGTTTTCTTGAAACATTAGTCGAGCAAATGATTTTATTCTTGAGACATTAGTTGAGCAAAATATGGGTTTGAAGGTAATCAGGTTTATATTATCATCATCATCATCACCACAAGTCATATAATTTTATCAGTAAGGTCCTCAATCCTCATTCCGTTCCCTACTAATAAAAGTTGTAGCTAGGGTCTTGGTCGTCATCATTATGATTATTTGGCTTACTTTTCTTCAGGTATGAAGCTTGCATGGATGTGACAGATAGTGATCATAAACCTGTGCGTTGCATCTTTGGCGTGGAGCTGGCTCGTGTAGATGAGCCAAAAAGAAGAAAACTGTTTGGAGAAATTATCAAATCTAATAAGAAAATAAGACATATTCTTGAAGAACAAAGCAAGGTTCCAGAAACTATTCTGAGTACAAACAATATAATTCTTCAAGACACGGATACATCAATCTTACGCATTACAAACAAATGTGGGGAAGACAAAGCATTATTTAGAGTCATATGCGAAGGTCAGGGTACCATTAAAGATGGAAAACAAGCATCCGTTCACCACCCAAGAGGTTCCTTTGGGTTTCCCCGATGGCTTGAGGTAAAATAAAATATTCCCCTTTTTTCTATATAAATACATTGCCTGTTAAAGAGCTAAACAACGTAAACAAAAATTAAGATTATTGTGATGAAGGTGGCTAATGATTGTAATATGTTGCACTAAACCAGGTGAAGCCAACTATGGGTGTAATAGAACCAAATCATATTGTGGAGATGTCGGTTCATCACCAAGGATACGAAACTTTGGAGGAATACATAGATGGTGTTCCTCAAAACTTCTGGTGTGAAGATGTTCGTGATAAGGAAGTTTTGTTGGTGATCGAAGTGAGGGGCAGCTGTACCACCGAGAGAAAATGCCACAAGGTTCGTGTGCGTCACACCCAAAGCTTGTCGGACAGGTCTATGCCTATGGAGCAGAAACCCGACGACTCTGCCCGACTCCAAACAAATGTACTACACCGTTCTGATATCAAGTGGTTGACCGGTTCACGGGACGTCGTTGACCATTTACGCGATCTGCACACCCCTTAAAGAAGAAGGTGATGGTTTTGGGTTCCTGATCTTGATTTATATATACAATTTGACAAGAGAAAGTGATTCCTGGGAAGGGCATTTTTATTGAGATTTTTTGGGTCCGAGTATAAGTGTTAATTATGTATTCTTACTTTTTCCACGAGTTGGAATGTTTGAAGGAAGTATTGTTAAGTTGGAGTTGTATATAAGGTTATTAAAATCTCATATATTAATTAATGATCATAATGACAAATATTTGTTTGAGAATTTTTAAGTATGTTTTGAGTTTAGTGTTTGTCTTTTGTGTGCTTTGCCTGCCACATAATATCATACCATTTTGAGGTTAACCAGTTGTAACTGTTCAAGTTATCGGTGTCGGTCCTTGCAGGTGGTCATATAACGAGCCGTGCATTATCCGACTCTTAGGAGGGCAAAATGGTAATAAGATAAGATAATAGTAACCTGAGCCTTAATTAACGGACACATCAGGATACATGCCAAACTGAATATATTAACTCGGTATATCTCATTCAAAAGCAGAGTGCATAATGGGATGTACATAAACTTCTGTTTTTATTCCTTCTTTTGAATGGTAAAGTACACATAATAAAAACACGACCACTCGTATACAAGATTCCGTACCGGTTGGATGAAAAGACAAAGGACTTTCAAAGAGAGATCGTGAACGATGGAAGAAACATCGTTTATAGATGGCAAAATTGTAGTAATTTGCAGTGATGATAATGCAGATCTGTTAACAAGTGTTACAACAACATACAGCATTTTACTACAACGGAAGAGAGTACCCACGTAGATATGTAGAATCGACCCCCGACTCTCGCACCAATGCCACCCGACCCGTTCTTGCCACCTTCACAATAGAATGCAATCAGGGACCATTAAGAGGGAAAAACAACACATAAACAACATCCATTTTACTACTGCCATCGTCCCAAAATAAGTGTACATCTGCAAAAGTAAGTGCCTGCTTTCCAATTTTTACCCTTCATTATTAGATGAAGTTATTCATTACTAAAGTTAAAGTTGTTATCTAGTTGATTAAAATGGGTAATAATTACACACTTCTAAAACTGTATGTCTTTTCTATTGTAACGACATCTATTTTGTGTATTCAAAGTTCAAACATTTATGCTACTCACAAATGTTTGCAAAGAATAAAAGATGAAAACAACAAGAACTTGAATAATTTACACGAGAGCAAGGTCAAATTTCCCCGATACGTACCTCGCAAATTCCATAGGACTCCAATAATCTTTGCAGTGCAAACATCTTGTTAAAGTCTCCTGTGAGCTGGAATAAGAAAACACTGATATCAGAAAGAAAAGAAAAAGAGGAAAAAAGAATAATAAAAAAAATCGTTGTTCTATAGGTCAGGTTTGCATACATCCTACTGTACCCAAACTCTACTTCCAAGTGGGATATGTTTTTGAATTTGTGGAAGGAGAACTGACCTCTAATGTAATAGTATGACCAGAAACATCGACAGGCTTTGCTCGAAAGATGCTGGCAATATCCAGAACATCCCTTCGAGCAGCAGAATTAACGGCAACTTTGATCAACATTAGCTCGCGTTCTGAAAATGGCAAGTACGTGATATCTTTGACCTGAAAAGATAAAGTAGAATTGCAATATTTTATCTTGAGTAGTTGAACCAAGATTTTACTGTAAGAAGACATTGTTAAAGTACATAACTGAGGTTTTGTAACAAGATCAAAAAGTGCGGAAAAGAATTCATATTCCAAGTTGTAGTACTAAAATGAATTGTATAAGCCTATAAGTAGATTGATCTTTGATGTATATCACCTCATGAACATCCACCAGTTTGTAGAACTGCTGAACCAACTTGCTAATAGATTCATCTGTGCCAGGAATCACAATTGTAATGCGAGATAGACCCTCCATTTCTGCAGGACCTGCCGCCATACTCTGTAACCCAATTAAAACCACATAGTTATATATAAATACACACACACACACATAGGGTCAGGTTCAAATGTGAACTCATCTTTCATTATGAACGTGAGAACCACTAGTATCACGCCACGTACAAAATCACATATGATTCACACACAAAAATCACATATATAATTAACGTACAAAATCAAATATGATTCATGAACAAAAATCACGTATAAAATCATATATGATTCATGTATGAAATCACATGCGATTTTGTAGATGACCCGCGTCCCATTTTTCGTTAGTATAAAATCACATGTGATTTTGCGTTCTCGCAAATAACAAGGGTTCTTGTTTGAACCTCCACCTATATACATATATATATATATATAGAGGGAAGTTCATTTAAAAACCAAAACACTAGTAAAAACCGTAAAAACTCATGGTTTTTTGGCTTAAATCAACGAAAACTCTTCATGGAGTTGTTTAATATGATGCAAATGTTTCATATAATTCATTTTTTGATGCAAATGTTTCATATATATATATATATATAGGTCAGTTTCAGGGAAAAAACCATACAAAAATGAAAAATTGAGGAACATGCTGGAACTATTCATCTGTAAGTATGAACATGTGCATACAAGTAATTTGTAAGTACTTTTCCAGTATGCACTATGCACATGTATATAGAAACCATGAAACATCTTACTTGTATGCACGTCTGCATTCCATATAAATGAATGGTTATTAGGGTGTAACCGTTTCTTAACCGCTCATTTAATCATGACCGTAGATTGAAAAAATGAATGGTGTCGATTGGTCCTCATAGTTTGTAGGAATTGATGGGTTTGCACTTGATACAACCCCTATATATATAGCTTCTTGATTTAAAAATATGCTATCTGTGTGCATGCATCATAAGCAAGAGAACCTGAATGTTGTAACCCCTTCTGGATATAACTCCGGTGACCAGATTGAGAACTCCAGGAGCATTATTGACAAGAATGTGCAAAGTGTGAGACTGATGACCAGTTGACTGCAACATTAATTTGGGCATCAGAATTGAAATCTATGACCAACCAAACCAAGCATAAATGCATAATTATCACCTGTAGGATGCTAAAGATTAGCACATTACAGACAAAATTAGCTTGAAAAATCTTTAATCGAAGCATTATCTTGGAGACTAAGAATGTCATAAGTGAACCTTATAAGCTATGTTTTGTGGGGTGCAAATGCTTTTCAATAATAATGAATTCATATGGTGACAAGGCATCAAGAGATTGAAAATCTTACATCTTCATCATAGACCACCCCCCAATTGGGGTCAAGAACTTGATTCATTTTAAAGCCATTGTAGTACTCCACAGGATAAACATCACCCTTCATTCAAATAAAAACAACAAATGGTTAAACATCACCCCAATTAGCAAGATTCGCTCTATTTTCTGTTTATATATGTCACCTTTTACCTTTGCTAAACGCTAGCACTCAAACAAGCTACAAAAGTTTGTGTTATAAGTTGGTATGTGGTATATGCAATAAGATAACAATTATAACATGAAAACCTGCAAAGATTAAACAACGTACCCCTGACAATGCATCAAGATTCTCAGCAACTGCGTGAGTATGGATTGAACCATTAGACGTACGAGTTGGGGGCTCCAGATCTGGATAAGAAGCTGCCGAAAAGTTCCAAAATGGAGCAGTTTCACCGAGTTTTTCCCTTCTTAAAGCAATCTAAGAGTTGCAGTAAATTCAGTTAGCAGATTTTAACCAACATTTACGCTCTTTGAACCAATGATCACATCTCACCTTTCCTGTCCTTGTGAGCTCTTTGATTCCAAATTTGGCTAAATTTCTCTGAATAGCAACCATCTTCCCAGGATCCCCAGTGACCTTAATTAATCAAAGAAGAATTACTAGACTGAAACTACAAATATGTTATGAAAAAGATCATATATATAGGTAGTATCATGCAACAATAAACATATAAAGAGACTCATGAGCCATGCCAATATACAACTTCTGCTTGTTTTGATAAAAATGACTTGTCATTTTTCAGCTCTATAACAAGACTTTCAATAATTCAGATATAATGAACAAGAAGTCACCTCTATGGTCAACGAATCTTCCGATGCATCCACGACTTTCGCTCTAAAGACGTCTACTACCCACATTATCTGAAGGTAAAAACAACTATCAATCTTGAATATATGCAAAATATAGAACTTAACAAGGAACCTTTAGAAGCAGATACACCAAGTGGACATTGTTTTTGGCTAATTTTGCTCTGCCAATTGTCTATAACTATGTATTAAGTGGATAATAAAATTTCAGGTTGTCTAGGTATGAGAAACATAAAGGAGGTTCAGGGAAAACCCTAAAAATAAATAGTTGAGGAACACCGGGTAACCATTCATGTGACGGTATGCACATGTGCATGCAAGTAACTGAAGCTCTTTTTTGGTTTATATACATGTGCATACCATCCAAATGAACGGATATCAAGGTGTTGCTCAGTTTTTCATTTTCTTATTGCAATTTCCATGAAACCGACCCTAAGTAACATTATAAATAATTATGCAAAAAGCTAAAACCTCGGCTCTTTCACATGGATCTACATTAAGCTTCACGAGCATTAATTCCCGTTCTACTTGTGGTTCCCTTGAAAGATCTTCCACCTGAGACATCAGAAGTAATTGAATAACCACTTGAGTTGTTGCATAGTGGTTAAAGCTTAGGGAATCTCATGTTCTGTGGGAAAACATGTAACAAATCCTTGAAAAACTTAAAATTGCCTCGAAATCAACCAAAAAGCTTTAAAAATCCTTGAAATGTGGAATTAGCTAAAAAACACATCACGCGACCTTAATGGTTGGTAAAAACATGAAGCCATGACGATAAAAGTTGTGTTTTTTTTGTAAAAACATGTAGATTTTTCTATTTCATACAGTGCCATCATATGAAAAAAGTTTATGGGTCCGTCCCTATCAGATTATCCAAAAGAAAAGAGAGCAAGATTCTCATAGTTGAGCACAAGTTTACTGTTTATAGAAAGATTGAAGCTCACAAGTTACAAATAGATAAAATCAGTTATTTAGGGGGGAAATGCAATTGGAAATGCAACCTTTAGGACATTAACAAGCTTATTGAGCTGCTCCACAACTTGTTGCAAGACCTTCTCAGTTCCAGAAACAACAATTGTAAACAAAGCTTTATCTTTATTCAAACCAACAGCAATTGACTCAATATTGTAACCTCTTCTAGCGAAAACCCCCGTTATCCGGTTTATCATACCACTTTCATCTCCAACAAACACCGAGATCGTATGCCACTTCACCCTGCATTTATACAAAAATACTAAATTAAACTGACAAACGACCGAAATTAGAAGAAATCGATAGGTGTTTGTTACTTGGAACTAAGTGGCACCAGAGCTCCATTATCCGCCGGAGTAAACGGCAATGCCGCCGGAGCTCCAGAGTCTCCGGTGCCGGAGATAGCATTGACTAGTTTCAGATTAAAAGGAGGAGGTGTGTGTTTGCGATTGTATGATTTGAAACTTGTGAAATGTAGTGGTGATTGTGTTGGTGGTTGGAGTTTGGTGTGGTGGTTGTTGGAGTTTAGAGTTGGTTTGGGGATGGAGGTGGAGGAGGAGGACGCCATAGCCGTTGTGGTGGTGGTGATTGAAGAAGGTTTGGAAAGCAGTGGTAGTAATAAAGGGAGAGACAGCGGCTGCAGCCATTGGTTGACTACCAACCATCATGTCTTTATACAAGAGAGAGGAAGGAGGTCAAAAGTTATGTATTTGTTTACATGTCCGGTTTAGAGTTCCGCTGATAAGTTGAGGTTAACGTGAACAGTGCACGAGGAGTGGATAGTCTATGCACGTTAGGAGGAGATGTACAGAGATATTTTGGATCCACTTCTCACTATTAACTCAACTTCAGGCTATTGAAGTTAGAGGTTGAGTATGGGTATGTTTGTAATAATGTAAACTTGTTAGCTTGTCCGATTCAATCAATGTATAACCTAATTAAATTAAAAGTTGAGTTGCAAGCATGTAAACCGTTGGATAGTCAATTAATACGGTTGGAATTGGGTTAGTTTTGCATGTTTTGGCACCGATTTCTCTGTTCTTCTTCGTTTGCTTGATTCTTGTTCTTTGTTAACATGTTATTTGTCAAAAATTTAATAGCAACAAAAGAATCGTTTAAGTACGGATAGAAATGTGTAAGATTAGACTATATATAATTTATACATATATATAAATGTGTACATAGAGGAGCCTTCATGTAAAAACCATTTTTTTTTTGTAAAAACCCGTGAAAACAAACATAAGTTTTTTTTGGTGTATAAACATATTTTCATCTTTTGTAAAGCATGATTTATTTATGTATGCATTTCATATTACCTTTGTCCATATGTGTAGGATCAAATCGATCAAAAAAACATAATATACTGCTAATTGACCAAAATTGAAAATATATATTTGTTTAAAGTAATAACATGTCAACCAAATCCAACATAACATGTCCCATACCATATCGCAAGGATTGTGTTGGATTATGTTTTGTAACAAGTTGGTTAAGGTTAAGTTAGAATTATTACTTTTTAAGCAGTTGTAAATTTGGTTGGATTGTTTAAGTGTTTTAAACCGTCTAACTTAATTCATATACATCTTGGTTAAATGTTTTAGAAATCAAGAAATTTGCTAAAAGCAAAATTCAAATACATTTTCAAACATACAACTTTAGTATAATAACAATAGATGTATAAGACATTGCCCTTACCTTGGTAAACGTTTATTGGTTCAATTACCTTACCTGGTGAACATAAAAAAAACCTGATGTGAGGGAAGAAAATGATCAAGAGTCTAACCCGTTAAATGATGATGATAATTCTTATTTAGTAACGTTTATCATAATTTAATTTATAAACCCTTACCATCAATACATTTACAAATGACCTTTAATATTATTCCATAAACAAAATAAAGGTTTTGATTTTTGTTATAAAATATTATCCCTTAAGCATTATATAAAAGACCCTATAAACTCAACTACTATAAAAATATTATGTTATATTCGGTCTGAAAAAATATAAAGGTATGTCATAAAATATTACAAAGTAAATATTTTATCTATTACGATAAGACTATATAAATAAGGTGGTGGTCCAAGACACTATTTGTCTTTAGGTGTGTGCTTGTCCCTCTGTATATAAATATATTAGAGTAAACTACATATTTGGTCCTTTTATTTTATGTATTATAATAGTTTAGGTCCAAAAAATGAAATATATGTGGATTACATTCTTGTGGTTTGCATTTTCTAACTCCGTTTTTTTGTTAAATAGGTTAAGTAAAGGAATATTTTAGTCATTTTATATTTTATTTTTGTTTTCTATTAGAACAATAGGGGACATATATGCAATTTGCTTTAGCCTTCTTTTTTTTTTTACTTGGGTTTCATCATCCTTAAATAGCTAAACCCTCCTATCCATCACCACCTCTTACATCATTGACCGCCTCCATACCCTTAACTCCCCACACCTCACTTCAAAAGCTTCATCTTCCCCAATAATACTCATATCGCCCAACACCACCCTTCGATAACTTCATCTTTAACACCCCCCTCCTCTGAATGAACTAGTCTCTTCCATACCTACCACTAGTCACTACCTGTTGCGGCCTCCTCCCCACGACCATGTCTCCGACCAGATCGAGACGGACTATATATCTGCGATTGGGATCACAAGAGGGGCAGTTTCCAAAGAGATTTGCGATGAGGAACACATGTTTTTTATTAAAAAAAAAATTTAACCATGTCTCTTCGTCTTCATCCCTATCTTGATATCTTTTGTACAATGTGTTATCATATTCATGGTTATGTATTTTGTTTTGCATATATTCATAAAATTTGTATTGCATATATTTATGAAATTTAGGTTAATGTTCATTTCGGTTCGAGAAGATCATGAATATATATGAATGTCCATGTTCTTATGCCGATGGACATTGCATCCTTGGTCTTTTGGTTTAATAGAAAATAGAAAATAAATAAAATGACAAAAATACCCTTTTAAACTAACTTAGGTAACATAATTTTTTAAAGGGTATTAGATTTTAGGACCCGATGTTATAAGATGCAAACCACAATGTTGTAAACTTGTAATTCATAGATATTGTTTTAGAAACCTAAAACTATTAAAAACATAACCGTAATGTTGTAATTCATAGATATTTCATTTAAAGAACCAATGCATTATAAAATGCAAACCACAATGTTGAAATTCATAGATATTGCATTTCACATATCTAAACTATTAAAAACATAACCACAAGGACCAAATACAATATGTAACTTACTCAAACTATTATTTTACTCTTTAAGACTTTTAAGTCTTTAACTAAAGTACTTCTACGAAAATTGGGTTTACTAGTTTATTATGAATATTTTGTCATTATTTATGGACCTTGAATATCTTATTATTGTTTATGGACCTCTAAAATATTGTTTGGTTAACGTGTAAACGTGGCTATCAATTTATGGAATTTGTCTTTCTTTTATTTGGTTTTGGGTAAAGAACATTTTTATCCTACCTATAAATAAAATATATTGTCTACATTTAATTTAAAACAATTATCGCCTATTAATCTTCACAAGACTGATTAAAGATTCTCATAAAAACGTCAGGATGTTAGGTACCATTGAACTAAGATGCTTTGGTTTTTTTCGGTGTTTAAAAAGTTGTGTCATAATGTCATACGTAAAATGTGTCTTCGGCTCTTTGCCCATGGTAACGCTTATAATATTTCTGTAAGACATGGTTCATTACATGCAACATGCGTTTTTATCAAGGCATGAATTTTCAAAAAGATGAAAACAAATAGTTTTTTAAATTATTTATAACTTTTGCGTTTTTATGCTTTTAATATTTTGCAATTTTTTAGATTTACTTAATCACATGATTCACAGTTTCACAAACTTATACATAACTCACGAACAAAACGATATTGTAACCCCTCTAAATTATTTTTTGATTCTTAAATCAAAAACTATCTTTATAATATGATTTTTCTTCTATTAATATGAATGTAATTTTTTTAATATGATTATTTGATTGAATAATATATAGAAAACATATATGATTATATAAAGTATTATATATAACATACAATTTTACCAACTTATGTAACGTCTTGAAATTTTACTGCATTCTCATGATGACGTGTAAGGTTTGAGGCATAACATCGTTATCTCGCACACTATGCGTTGTGGCCCGCCTCCGTCAAGTTTAACAACCTTTTCCTATCAACCACACATTCATGCCTCCTGGTCTTAATGTTTCTCTTCATTTGGATTTTGGATGTCTATAAACCTTCAAAAACACATAAAACACATTTTAAATTAAAAGTTACCTTTTTCATTTCATCAATAATTGGTTATTGATAACCCAACGTTTATCCATTACTTGGTTGATTTTCCGTTTCAATTATAAAACAACGCACTCAAGCTGAAACACTCATTCATGTATTAATCATGTTGATTCCATTTCCATTATTTCAATTTAAAGACTTGCATGCCGTTTATATTGGAGAAAACCAAACAAATCCAATATAAACTCGTATACTATTGTAAAGATAATTTTATGCCTTGTTGCACATTGCATATTTAGTTTTAAATTTGTCTTGCTTTTCACATTGTATTTCGTTTAAACATGTGTTGCTTAACAAAGTTTTCGTTATTTCTTATGAAATTTTTATTCAAAAGTTCACAATGGAACCAAAGATTCATGGTATAGTTTGTGCGAGATTGTATCTTGTAAAAGTTTGAAACCAAAGTTCACTATGTATTTTGGTTTCAAAACTTCTGGTGAAAGAATCAATATTAAAACTGAACACCTTGAACGCGGACAAATCCGCTAATGATTTGTCGGTAAAGGCATTATTGTGGATTACTAGCACAATTGTATTGTCGCAAATGAGTCGTAGCCTGGCCAAGATTGAAACAACGGATTACTAATGGAAACTTATTAAATAGTTAATTAAAATAAATTTTGTTGGTAGTCCATCGGTGAATTTAATCAAGTTTTTACTTTTTTTTAAACTGACTAAAATTACCAAAAAAAAATGCATCTCATTGGTTTAAGATTTCAATTTTCTTTTATGTGTGCTTTGCTAAAAACAAATCCATGATTATTAACAAAA
This sequence comes from Centaurea solstitialis, assembly GCA_030169165.1. Lineage (NCBI taxonomy): Eukaryota > Viridiplantae > Streptophyta > Magnoliopsida > Asterales > Asteraceae > Centaurea > Centaurea solstitialis. The sequence goes on from CM058046.1 coordinate 9,679,112, forward strand.
AATCTTATCAATGAAGATCTGCTTTTTAGTGCAAACTTATTTTCTCAAAGGGGATAGATACGAAATTATGAATACCCAATTTAAAACAGTAACGTTAAACAATGTATATCAATATTGATTGACTAATTAAAACAAATATAATATTTTTTTTGTATAATCTGATATATTAAAGAATAATTCACTCCAGGGGTGGCCCTGGGCATAGGCCAAAGGGGCGGCGGCCCAGGGCATCATTCTTACAAGCCCAAGTATTCATTAGTAGGTTCAATTATGTGCTTTTGGGCCTAATTTTACTATGGTTGTGACTTGTGAGCACTTCATATATTGATACCAAATCATCTAGTCCTACTACAATTTACACCGAAAGCATTATAGAAGTACATAATTGAAGATTGAAACAAATTTTGTCACCAATTTCTGCAAATCGCTCGGCAATCGGCCTATTTTTGAAATCAGAAATCGATACTAATCGATTCCTTCACTCTTCTGCTTTCGATTAAATCTCAGGAAGTTTTTTTTTATCGATTATCAGTTTATCACTTTGCAACCTATCATCTATGTTGCTATTGTGCTGCATTATCTTCGATTTCAATCCTCAATAGTTAATCCCAACATGATCTATGCATGCTAAAGGGGCATGTTTTTAACCTTTCGCCATGGGCATCCAAAATCTCAGGACCGTCCCTGATTCACTCTTTGTTTCAACTTTCACCATAATATAATGTAATGTTTATTATATTAAACTTTTCTTATTAAAGCCTTAAATAACAAACAAAATCTTTTAAAAAGAAAATTACGTACACGAGTCATTGAAAATTAAAACTGATGCTTCAGGGAATTTTTTTTTTTAAATTGAATAAAAGTTTGGAAACATGAAAAAGAAGATATTAAAAGCTGGGAAGCAAATCCAACCAATATTGACCTTGCATGTGATTAATTAGCCTACAAATAGAAGTTTAATTAGCCTACAAATAGTTGATTATTGACGATTTAATTTTATCGGATGTCCCTTCGCTAAAATAAAAAAAAAATAGAAAATAGCAAAAAATAGCAAAAAATAAAATTAGATAGAACATCTGCACCAGCTTTGCTATCTCATTCTCTAAAATAGAAAATTTTAGGGAAATCTCTAAATATAGAGAATTCTCTATAAAATCTCTAAAAGCAGAGAGAAAAATATTATTTTAATATCATCCACCAATAACATAATTTGATTGTTTAAAAGGTTTTAAAATTTTATTGGAATGATAAATGTAATTTATATATTAATAATATAAGTGATGATGAAATCTCTATAATAGAAAAGCTGTTGGAGATGAAAAGGTAAGATTTTAGAGATTTTGATTCATTCTCTATTTTTGAAAAAAATAAAAAGCTGTTGGAGATGAAAAGGTAAGATTTTAGAGATTTTGATTCATTCTCTATTTTTGAAAAAATATAAAAAGCTGTTGGAGATGCTCTAACATTGTAAAGTAGAGTATCAAAAGTCAAAATTTCTAAAAAAACTGCATCAAACTAACACCTATTCTATTTTAGCAATTCTATCATTAATTTAAATGTCTCATTTTGATGAAAAATTATTTCTCTCTGTTGCATAGAGAGTTTTAGCATTTCTATAAATATAGAGATTTCTATCTTCTCTCTTCATTTTCTATTTTAGCATACACTATAGCATAGTTGTTGGAGCAAATTTTAGTTAAAATCTCTAAAAACTCTATTTTAGCATAGTTGTTGGAGATACTCTAAAAATGCTATCCTTTTTGCAGATTATTTTTACAATACTTGAAACAATTTTTTTTTTGTCAAAAGTTCATCTCGGGTTTCCTCAAATTTGCAAAACGTTTTTGTTTTCTTTTCTAAATACTATTATAAACTTTTAAAAATAAGAACCATTTGGGTTTAAAAAATGTAAATAAAAAAGATGTTAGCAATGAATTTTGAATTATGAGAATGATGGATTTTTGCAAATATTGCTACTATATGGAATAGTTTGAAAAAGTTAGCTCTTAACTATTTTTGTGAATATGACCGCTTTAATTACCCTCCAAACCACCATTAAGATGGAATACGAATTTATACGGCGAAATTAAAGGGAACAAAGACTATTGTAACAAGAAAACGAGTTAGCTTATTGTTGTCAAATATTGCTTACAAAGAAATCATACAACTTGACGGTAATATGATGTATATTGGAATATTTCATCTTTTTTTTTTTTTAATAAGGTTCACCTGGATTTGTCCAGACTACATTCTTGGTAATTTTTATCGAGAGCTAAAACATGCTCCCCTGGGATTAATACTTAGTGGCCCCTGGTTGCTCACCCCCGGATTCGAACTTGGATGGGTTTTTCCCCAACACCAAGCCTTAACCGGTAGGCTGCCCCATTGGGGTTGGAATATTTCATCTTTATGTTAAAGATGAAACAAGGCATTTGAAGGTATGACCATGAAAGTGGTAAAAGGTGTTACATCAACGCCACATCAGTTTTCACTACTTACCTAAAATTACCTAAAACATATGTTGTACTCAACCAATCTTACATACACATTTTATTTTATTAAATAATTAATAAAGAAAAGAAGAGATAGAGAGAAACAAGAGAGTGAGAGAAAGGGATGGGGGTGGGGGTGCTCTTTGCCGATCGGGACGGAGAACCCGATCATCACCAACCAGATTTGGGTGAAATGGTGTTCCCAAAATTACCCGAAGAACCCGAGCCCTTCTTGATCCCTTCGGGCTAGGTACAACGTTTGGTCTTAGGAACCAATGAACCACATACATGCGAGAGGAGTCACTTCAGAGTTAATTCAATCTACTGTTTCGGGATTAGAGTTTAATAGGAGTCCTCGTGACTAACCTATAAAATGATAATAGTCCCCAAAGCACCAATGCAACACATACAATTTCTAATCCCCGTCCATTAGTATCCGGTCATTCCTTAAGGGCTTTAAGCGCTTGATTCATTTAATTGTCAAAATTCCAAATTAAGAAATGGCTATTAAGCAAAGGTATCTCTTTTAGTTTCTTGATCATTTAACCTTAGAATTGCTTGGTAAGATGTTCTTAACACTAGTGGTTCAATGGAAGGATACAAGGCTAGGTTGATGGCTTGCATATTCCCTCAACAGATTGGTTAGACTATGGCTTAGATGTACAGCCTTGTCCTTCATACTTGGCTCCGTTTTCTTTAAATAGAAAGCAGAGACAGCAATTTCAACATCGTTAGCAATCCTCTGGGAGAAGAAAGTCTCCATCAAATGAACGAATTGTGATATAGCGCTGAATGTTACCGTCATTAAGGCATGGAAGTTTGTGACAAATAGATATGCTATTTATTACAAGAGAAGTTAATCGAAATATTGAATGAAACACCGATAAGGATATGTAGCTGAAGAAACCACGGTTTAGACTCGCAGCAACCTCCAACAGCTATATATATCAACATAGCATAGTAACTTGTCCTAAGTATATGATGCAAACCCCATTCATCAAGCCTTTCATTACATATAGTTGATCTACATGAGCCTAAATGTATAGAATCCATTATCCATATTCCATACAAAAACGCAGGACTTGCAGAGCAAAGGAAGATCTATCGGTGTGTTTTCAGTTGAAGTGACCTCAATGATAGAAGATGAAAAGGGAGAAAATTTTGCAGAATAACAAAGAAGATCTATTGGCGTCTTTTCAGACGAAGAACTAGAACAGTCAAAAGCAGTTTCTGGATCTTGAAGTTGATTGATTAGAAGAGGGGTAGTTGAGACAAGTATTACAAAGACCTATAAAAATAAGGAATGTTTGACTATGAACCCATAAATACTCCAATGGAAGCAAATGCTAAACTCTATGCTGCTAACAGAAAAGAACTCTAGTAAACGAACCCATAAATAAACCTACTTTTAAGTGCATTAATACTTAAATCAATTCATCCATCTTGATGAGATTCATTGAGACATCAAAGATAAGAAATGAAGCACCCGTAGGGAGAAAAGAAAAAAAAAACAAACGATGCTAGCCATAATAACACCTGCATGTAAAACTAACACCTGATTTCATGGTATCTCCCAACTCCGATTGAATATGCCAATACCTATATTACTTCATCCAATTGCCTTCCAAAACTGATTAAAAGTTGTATGAACAACGATTGCTAAATCATAGATCTAAGACTTTTCTTTACGAGAAGTATTACACAAGGATTCAATCTTTTCCCCAAGCTTTCATTTATAAAATCAGGGCTATAAGCTTCATTGTTATCTCAGATTTGCACATGTTTTTTTTACTTTCAGAAGTTACAAAGAACAAGTACCGAAGGATATCTTATATGTAATACCTAAATATATGCATACACACATAAACCTATAGGCATTGGATCACGTGAGAAGTGCCATTTTCTGGTGAGAAGTACTTTTAGACCGTTGATCACTTTTAATCAAATACACTCCCATGAATTGCCGCTTAAAACGGAATCGATTCGGTGCATCTCATCCTAACGTTCGTCCATTTCTCATCCAACAAGTTATAACCGCTTCTCACGATCCTCACCTAATTTGGCATTTCTCACCGAAACCCAACCCCAAAGCTATATAAACTGTTACAAGGTTGATAATTCTGCCCATTACACTTAAAACTGAAGATGTAGCAATTAATAAGATTCAGAATATCGAATTCGGATGTTCATATCTTCAAAATACTGATTCTTTTAAGATTCAAAAACCCTAATTCCATAACACCAGAGGCACAAACTGATCCCAAAGAACCCTAATAAACTCCAATCCTCATAAAATTTCCACGTATTTCAAGCACATATTACATACGATCTAAAAAAAACAAACAAAAACTCAAAAAAAAAGGAATCATTAATCAGACCTCATCTTCATGAAGAAGCATATTAGGTATCCCCTTGTTAACCGGAAACCGGCGGCCGGTCTCCGGGCAAACTAGGGCTCCTTCCTCGAGATGGAGCTCCAGGAGCGCGTGGTGGAATTTGCGCAAAAACTCATCGGAATCGAGCACGGAAGGATCTGGAACTTCGTCAGGGAGCTCAGCGTACCCCATGATCTTGGAAGCGTCGGCTAGGGCTTTCCAATCGATCTTGGAGAACATGTTCTTGAGGAAATCGGGATTGAAATCGACTTGCTTCACGACGACTCGTTCTGCTTCGATTCGGAGGGGGAAACCGTTGATTACTCCCTTGATGTTTGAAGAGAGCATGTTGTGGGTTAACAGCCTCATCTTGTTGTTCGTTTTCCGGCGGCGGCGGCGGCAGCGGCGGCGGTGGTGGTGGGGGAGAAAGATGGAGGGGAGGGGTGAAATGGTGTTCTCAAGGGTTTTAAGATGATGATTTCAGGGTTTTTGCCCTTGGTTACACCAAAAGGAATGGCTTTACATAAAGTGATTTAGGTTAAAAGTTAAAATCAAAATTAGTTGTTTGTTTTTTTGGGTTGTTTGGATGGTTTTTCGCTAAATCATATACGAATAAACTTGTTTGTATGGATTGGAATATGTTTTTGTGATAGTTTTTTTTATAGATATGATGAGGGTGTTTTTTAACTGAGGCGGACACATTTAAAAAACTTGGCATTTTGTATAAAACTCTTCTTTTAAAGGTTAGTGAATAAGCTTATTTTTATGGCAACAACCGAAACCTTTTATAAAACCAAAAACGTCAATACAACCAACCAAAACGAAGGAAAAAAAAACCAAGCCAGTTTGAGTGCCCGAACAAGCAAACACGACAACTAAACGACACGATTAAAGAGATTTTACAAGGCGTAAAACAACCAAAAATAAAATAGCGCACAAGACAAGCTAAGAGCGGACAAAACATAAGCGAACCAGAGACAACTACCTTAAGCCATAGCTTGCTGTCATAAAAAAGCCATAGCTTGCGAACCAGAGACGAGTCATGTTAAGTAGCGGCCATGTACTGTTGTTGTGCATCTAAAGACAACAACCATATCAACGTTGTCCTGCAGCAAAGGAACAACAAACCACGAGGTGCAGTAGCCAACCATCCAAGTCGTTGCCATTAAACCCTTTCGCCCATCACTAGTCTCTTTCACCTCTGCAATTGCCCTGCTTCGAGTTTGAACCTACTAACGGGCCTGTTCATGCCTTCTTTCTCATGACTGCATCGCGTCATGCGCCTTCTCCATTGTAATAAGGTACTATGCATTACTGTTCGTTGGGGTTCAACATTCACGTGGACCAATCAATTGCCAAAACTTTGATTTTTCGATCAAATATACACGATTGTGCTTTATTTGATGAATATGCCACTTTCTATACCACGATGGTGATCAACGTCCAAGTGGATGTTTTCTGTATTATTAATTATAATATTTAGTTAGTAAATAAACCATTTTCTATATTATTAATACAATCATGTATATATGATCGAATAAAGTTGTGATTCCCATTGAGCTCATTAGTCATTAAGTTGCGAACAAATGGACCCTTGTTCTCATATAAATTAGGTTGTTTTGTATGAATCAATCTATTTTTATAGATTGAGAATTGGTCGTTTATTTGATGTTTTTTTTTTACATAATAGGAGCTTGTTTTTATATTTGAAGAGGTCTGTGTGGACAAAACTTGGCTATCTACATAAAACTCTTTCAATAATTTTAGTGAATAAGCCATCAAACAATCATGTACAGGGGCATCCGTAGCGCTGAGGGTTCAACCCTTTGAACTCTGATGCCATATCTGCGTTACATCAATTTTATTTTTCATACCCTCCTTACCTAAAGTAATGTACCATTTACCCTAAACTAACAACACTTTTTTATTATAAAAAAGTAAATATATAATATAGAAGAGAAAGAAAGAGAAAAAGAAGGAGAGAGAGAGAGAAGTTAGGCTAAAGTTTGGAAACCTGACCTCCTCACCTGCGCCCTCTACCCGCATATGGAGTACCACATACTCTTACCCGTTGAAAAAACTTGCCCCCTCATTCGAGGGCAATATGGGTGGTGTTCAAACTGATTAAATGTGTGCTGATCGGGTCACGTTTCAACCACCGGGTCAACTCGGTTTCAAACATTTCTATATATTTTTCATTTTCATGCATATAAATACATATAAAACTAAAATTCAATGTTTATAAATTCAAACATTAAAAAAACACCCAACCTCGATCCAAAAACATTATAAAAGTATGGTCTAAGTGTTGCAAAAATAAAATAAAATAAGAAAGTCTTCGTCCCACATGATAATATCATTATCGCAGAGAAATAATATTAATTCCCCTTTCATAAATCGATATTCAAACTTCCACCAAGATTAATAAATCCGCTAAAATATCTTAAATTGATTGCTTCCCCATATTCAGCGGTAATCATGGCCTCTATTAAAACCCTACATTCAAACACCCTTCAAATCTCTTTCCTCGATTTGAATTGAAGCAATTCCACCATTGAAGAAGCTTCAAAGGGAGGTAAGGATTCAATCTCTCTAAATTCCCAAGTGCATTTTTTATAAAAAGACCTACTATTAAGCACTTCAACCGTCCAGCAAGAATGGCCGCCTTAGATCTTGATTATATATATATATATATATATATATGTTCAAAGCTATTACAGTTCATCCTCAAATTTGACGTACTATTTCTTAGTTTTATATATCCAAAATGCATATATTGTAGTATACTTCTATGTATTTATCAATTTTTTATACATGAAGGACTTGTATTTTGTTGAATTTGAAGTTAACCAAGAACTAATTTGTGTGACTCATACTCTAAACTAATTGTGTGGAATGGTAATAGAATTTCAGAATGGATGTCTTTTTGCTGAGGCTATGTTTGGCAAACTAGCTGATAAGCTAACTAGTAGCCGATAAGCTAGCTATTGATTGATAAGATAGCTAGTAGCTGATAAGCTAGCTTATGAACGAATTATGTTTGGCAAAAACTAGCTCATGAGTATGTAAAATGACCAAAAAGGGTATCTTTGAATTTAATAAGGGAATAATTGGAAAAAGCTACAAAAAGCTCCCGAAAAGTTACTCAAAGTAGCGTTTCAATAAGCTAGCTTATGGTACATGTTTGGATGGACTAGCTTATAAGCTAGCTTATTTTTGCCAAACACAGCCTGAATGATTAATGTTTTGTGAAATGGAACGGTTTTGGACAAGTTGTCATGTAGGTAGGGTTTTAGATTGTTGGGAAAATTATGGGCTTTATGGGGTATGCAATGGACAGTTTCAGAAGTAGAAAGTGCAAATTCTATGCCATGGATTTAGGAACTGACTAGAGGTTAATTCCTTATATGATGAGGTGAATGCAGTTTCTTAATTGTCTTTAGGTGAAATTTGTGGGATTTGTGAGCGGAGTTTAACTTCTACTAAGGACGGACGATTGGCAATTTAGTTTCCGTTGAATGGTTTCATTGCCTTTTGGAATGCCATTTCACATTCTTATAACATAGCTGAATTAGTTATGCGAATTAACTATGTAGTATGTACCAGCTTGTGGAGTGGTTGAGCTTGTAGATATGCTACTGTCTTTTGCTGCAAACAAGTAGTGCATGCCTAGAAAAATAGACTAAAGCACAAGATAAGTAATCTTATTGATGGTTCAGATATGTTGTTATAATAGAAGCTTCTCCTTGTAGCCTTAAGGGTCCGTTATTCTTAGGAATGACAAAGAAAGCGAATGGACAAGGTAAAAGAATGTGAGGTAACGTGATGAGTCACATTCCATTGTCATGTTTGGTTGACATGTAGGAATGAAAAGCTATTGAAGCGGTTTGTTTGGTATGCATGAAGAGACAATTGAGTTAAATTGGTAAATTTTGTAAGTATATTATTACTTCTAGTTGATACATATTACGGAATTTAATAAAATTATCAAAATGCTATATACGGCAATACAAATTCAAACAAAACAAAAGATCAATAAAGTCTCAAATAATATTGATATACACACACACACACACACTATTTATATATATATATGTATTGTGGTTCTTTTTGATAAATAAAAGAATCAATTTTAATTAAAGCTTTACTATTTTTTTGAGAAGTCAGTGTTATTAAAGATCACATAAGAGAAAAGTGGGTTACATTTGTAATTTTCCATTCCCCATGATGGAAAAAAAAAAGCACCCATCCCCCAAGCAATAAGAATCAACCAAATGAAAGGAGTAAATTTCTTTAGAAATGGTTCATTTCAGTCCTTTCTGGAAAACAAACATGTTTTTCCGGTTCTGTTGTAATGGTCCATTCCTTCCTGAATACCTAAGGCTATCAGAGCTACCTTAAGGCCTCTCCCTTAGTCAGGTGCCTGATGAAACATTAGGATTTTGGCCTGAAATTTGACTACCACACCAAGTGCTATAAGATCATTGGGCCATGCCTGCAGGCCAGAACATGAAATTTGTTTGGGTCATGTGGCAAGAGCTCTTTGCATGGATCTAGAGACCATAGTATAAAATAGAAATAGCTCCGCTGCTACTATGGTACTACCTCTACCAAAAACTATTATGTAGTTAAGCTGATAAACTCTATAGGGATGTGAACTGTGGAAACAGATTAATCCACATGATCACACTACCATTCTATGAAGATGTTGTTATGTTGATGTGTCATGTGTCTTTTACTTGACATGACGAGAATGGGGATGGCCCCCACAAAATGGAGAATAGAAGATGATGGAATATAGTGCAAATAATTGAACTCTAAAGACTTGTTTCCAAGGATTGCACTATGTCTGCGACTTCCTCTTTTCTATAGTTGTTTTCAGTGACGTCCAATGATGCATAGAATTGGCTTTTAATTTATTTTACTCTAGCAGCGGGCATGACCGTCAATTTACCTAGGGTAATCAAAATCGGAAATGAGATCTCATGCCACTCTGGATACATGGATACCCAAATAATTATGTGAACGAATTAACTAGATAATGTTTCGTGTTGCATGTGTATACTCGCAAGAAGTCAATTCTCTCTACATAGATATTTTTGAACTATACTATATTATATGATCTAGCATATAATGGTTTAATGGTAATAGTATTCGATTATTTGGCCTAACCGGTTTGTATGCAAAACCTATGAATAGAAAATGCTAAGGTGAGATGAGCTGCAATAGGTCATGTCATGACAACTCCTATGATACGACCATCGAAGCCACATTGGTGCTTGTAATTATAGTTGTCGTGTAGCATTCAAATTTTCACCATCTTTTCTTTCTCTGCCATTAATACAGGTCGTTGCTGTGCCCCTTTGGGTAATCAAGGGTTCTCTAACAATAAAAGATGGACATTGTTGAAAGCAATTCTCTCCCTAGTGGTAACCAGAATTCAAGGGGTTCTAAAATGGCCAGCGAGGAAAAGAAGTCCATTCAAAGGGATGTTTCAAATCCTCTCTTCGTTAACCATGGTTTGTCCTTCAACCATTCCATTTCATGTTCTGTTCATCATGCCACATTGAATACACATAACGTACATGAATATCATGTATAATAAGTTATGTTCACTGTACTATGAAATATTATCTGGCCGTTGTATTTCTTTTCTGGCCGCTATTTGCTGACAAGCGCTAATTTCCTGCCAAAAATGACAGCGACTTAATCACTACACCCTTACAAGCATGATGTTTGTTGATGCTCATTAGAGACAAATGTGTAGGAAATGGCAGTTTGTGATCAAAAGGTAATTGGAACATGGTGTGCACTGACCAAATCAATAATCTAATAGTAGAGTGTGATATATTATGCTCCCTCCTGCCCAAAAAACATGCAATGTTTGACTTGACATGTAACTACATAGGAATGTTAGATTTATGATCAAATATCTAAAATGCATTCTTGAAAAACAAACTGAAGAGCACTTGTGGACCAAAATTACAGTTACAAGTACCATGTAATAATTATGAAGGAAAATAAAAACAAACTTGAAATGAAAAGTGAAAACTTACCATGAAAGAAAACGTTGCATTTCTTTGGACAATCCAAAAAGAAAGTGCTGCAATTTTTTTTAAGACCGAGGGAGTACTAACTGAATAACCACAGTGTTATCACCGTGTCACATCTCAACTTCCCATGGAGGAATCTATAAATATAACTTCTCAACAAGCCGGGGGTCCTTATGGAAACAATCACTCTACTCTCTGGGATAGAGACTAGATAACATGCTTGCGTACATCTCAACCCCCAGACCCACATGGGTGGATTATACTGGAATAATGTTTTGCTAAGGTTCATTTATTTTTATAAGATAACTGTTTACTTTCCAGTCTATGATCTGCTCCCTGGTTTGACGTTGAATGATTCATTTTTTTTTTCAATTTCAAAATGTTCATGAAAATTACTAAATATATTGTCTGTGTTCATAATCCATATGAAATTGGCACATGTTATATTCGTAGGTTTGACATGCAAAACCATAATGGGGTTTTTCTTGTTTCTTCTTGCCTGATTTAGTGATCTTTTTATCTATTTATTTGATTTTTGTGATGAAAATTCTTTATAATCATAATTTTGTTCCAAATCAAGCAAAATTTGCCCATCTGCTTTTAAATTTTCATGATTGACTACTCTCGTAAGCTGTTTTCATGTTGATACAACATTGATTTGCTTAGAATAAACAAGGGTAAAATGTTTCAAAGCCTGTTTTGTTTCTGCTCCCTCTAAAACCGCTTTTTCTTTTTGATTAAATGGTTGTAACTTTTTGCATATGAGGGTTAAGGAGGGATTAAAAGAATTTAACCTTGATCTTTCTGTCATAAAGAAAAAAACCCTACATGCTGCTTAAAAATTCTTACTTTTGGGCATTTTGCTTAAATAAAACTAATGGTGATACCTATTGTGATTCAATCCGCGCATATTTGTTGACATGGGGGACACTCTCCACCTTCGTGTGAGTGAGTGAGAGAGCACTCCCCCATCATTTTCAGCAAATATGACTATCTACAAACGTCATCAATGTTGTCATAATACAATAGTTGTATTTTACGAGTTTGGTATTCATGGAAACCACCAATCTGCTCCTCGGGGTGGAGAAAAGATTGCATGCATCTTACCCTCCCCGGACCCCACTCGGTGAACTGTATTTATTTGGGAGTTTACAGTTTCCTTCCTCAGAAGGCATTTCAGTTGCATGGATATGATGTTTATCTGTCGCATAATCCATTTCTTTACGTACAATACAGCGGAGTTAGCTTGGCATGAAATGAGAAGAGCTTGGGTTGGTGATAGATCTGAAGCATCACATGACAAGTTTAGACAGCCAATTATGAGGTGAGGTTTGGTTTGACCTTTCTTCTGTCTTTGAACTTTCAAGATTTCATCTTCATTCGTGGGTCCCACTTCTCAATACGATATAAAAGGAAGACGGGACCCACAAATGAAATCAAGAAATTTGCGTAAAAAGTTGACTGATGAGTCGATTGTTGATACGTTATGCTACAGCTGGACCACAAGTTTTGAAGATTTGCTCTCATCCGGTGAACCATTCCCCGAGCCGATTCCATTAGCTGTAAGTTGTTTGTGTTCTATATAATATGCCCCCACCCTTAACAAGCTCATCATGTGTTTGCTAAATGACAACCGATTTTTGTAGGACGTTGTGGATCTTTTAGTCGACATTTGGATCGAAGAAGGCTTTTACAACTAAGATTGCAGGACACACACATACATTCCGATAAGACGATATAACATAACGATCGAAACAATAGCTAGAAATCGTCAACTATATATGTAGCAATATAACAGAAAATTTCAAATACAAATGATGTAAACAGTGATATACATACTTGTGAATTGTGATGTGGTACTATTGAGTTGATTGAATTTGTGGTAAATGAACGGTTGACTGTTAACAAATTCTAGTATATTTTAGCGAATTTGATATGCTTGCAGCAGAGTTTTAGAAGAGATTTATTTTTATTAAAAAATATATAATAATTAATTTCAAAAGTGTTAGTTTGATGAGAAAATAGATATAGTAAACTTATATATTTTTCAGGTATTGTTTTGATAAATTATTGAAGATAATGTTAAAAGGTCAAGAAAGATCATTGATTTTGGGCATCTCTGCCTTCTTTTATTTGACAACAGCAATATAAATAAAAACCGTCATCGTAAAATGAAATAATATACCAAAGGAGTGTTAGCCTAGTGGTAAGGTTTGGGCACTACATAGTGGTGAACCTGAGTTCGAGTCTTGGGGGGCGCATTCTGGAGGTACGGGGGCTTCGGCCCAAAATTGCCGAGGATTAGTGGTGAACCTGAGTTCGAGCCTGGGGGACGCATTCTGGAGGTACGGGGGCTTCGACCCCGGGCTGCATGCTTTAGCAGTCGGGCTTCGGCCCAAAATTGTCGAGGATTAGTTTGGGCCCAATATGGTCTGAGATACCTCTTCCAAAAAAAATGAAATAATGTTTAAAATAAAAGTTACTAATATTATAAATAACTTCTTAAATCAGTTATTGATGACAGACGAGTTGTCAACACTATCCAAAATTCTAAAAATACCTTATCCGTGTTTTGAAATAAGGGATTTTTTTTTTTACAAAAAGATTTCTAACCATAAAGGATGGTCTAATTTTTGTTATGGATAACGGATGTGATGGTGGCCAAAAAAAGTTCGAACCAAAGAAAATGACCGCCATATGAGAACGAAAAAAGAGATGGCTGAAGATGGAATATCGATGGTGTAGATTTTTTTTTGTTGTATTATTTTTACTAAATACTGTTGAGACATTCATATAAAATGTATACAAACTTATAAAATAAAAATATATTAATGAAATTAACAAATCTCAAAAAATAGTTAAGACCAAAGATTTGATCCATGATAAAAAATAAAATCATAAACGCTCTAAAAATATCTTTAATGTTAGGGACCTTTTTGTAACAACCATTAAATGACATGGATTAAATTTGTTATCAACTTCTTAAAATAAACTAGTTAATGGCCCGTGTAATATACGTATTATTTAAATATGTTATTTTAATTTTTAATAAGAATAGACATTTGCATTATAAAGTTCACAAATATAGTATTAAATGTAATTTATAAAATTGAAAATGAAATTTGAATAGATAGTTAAAAATATAAAGTTTAAAGTTAGAATGTAATAAAATCCAAACAAATTAATTTATATCTATTTTTAATATTTAATAATATAATTAAACTAAAAAATATTCAATATTATACTCATTTTGAAGGTATTGTCGAAACGTTTATGATGGTGTGATTTATTGAAAAGAAAAATAAAATTTTTATACATTTTAGTTAATATATATTATTTATGTTAATATGATAAAGATGCTAAGTGAAAAATGAAAAATTAAGGAATAAAAGTAATTTTATCAAATAATTATAAGGATAAAAAATATAAATTATAACTTTGAAATTAATAAATAAAAAAAGGATATAGATATACATTATTAAATTATGAATTTTTTTCAATTGATCAATAAAATGCTCAATTTTGTATCGATGATGTCAACAATTCTTTTTTATCAATATATATATAGGGAGGTTCATATGAAAAATATAACTTTTTAAGAAAAAACGAGGAGCAATCTCAGCCATCCGATTCGATTTTGATGAAAAAAAAGTGAGACGCGCGACCTGAAGTCGCGGGGGTAAGTCGCGCAAGTCGCGAATTCCTTTGTTAATCATATATGATTTTGTACACAAAAGTCATGAAAAAAAAGGACACGTGCGACCTTAGGTCGCGGGGAAGGTCGCGCAACTCGTTGACGTTGTTAATCACATGTGATTTTCTACATGATCTACTATATGAATCATATATGATTTTGTACATGTTTTTTGTACCTGAACTTTTCCTTTGTTAATCATATGTGATTTTGTACACAAAAGTCAATCTCATATATGATTGGCTTGAGATGAGTGGCTGAGATTGCTTCTCGCTTTTTCTTAAATTGATATGCTTCTCGTTTGATCTTTCCCCTATATATATATATATATATATATATAGGGGAAGTATCCGTTGCAAACCATGTACATTGTACAAACTATACAAACCTAATCTTAGCCATTGATTTTGTTTTTTTAACCATTGATTTTGTTTATCTCCTAACTTTTAGGTGATTTTGAAATGTAGTTGAGAGAAAATCTAGGAACTGATTTAATCCACACCATTGATCATGTGGAGATTGGTTTGTATAGTTTGTACAAACGGATACGACCCCTATATAGATTATTATTATAAGAAAGTCATTATTGACCAAACCAAATGCATTTTTTTTTTCTTTCCATTGATAAACAACCATCTGGTTTCATCATAATTCATAAAACACCCAGTGGAAGTGGAATATTCATCCATAAAAACCCTTTCTACTTGATGAGGTGGTCAACTTGTTAATAATACCTTGCCAAATTCATATTTTCATCATCTTTTTCCCCCAATTTCTAAGAAACATTCATCTCAGAAATTGGAAAGCAATCCCTACTTAGTTAAACCCTTTGGTTTAATGTGATTGATTTGTTTTTGAATTGTGGTTTTAAAATTTTCCTATGGAGATCGATAAAGCTATTAGAGATAGCGATGATCGCAGGCTGAAGGCTAAGTATAATACCGCCATTTATGTCATCCAAAGAGCTCTTGCCCTTTACTCGTAAGTTTTCACAATTTCATATGATTTTTTCGGAATTCTTGGGCTGTTTTAGGTATCAATCAGTTTAGTGTCAGAGATAGGGTTTTCAGGATTTAAGATTTTAGATGTAGAAATCAGTTTATGCATCCTTTATCTGTAGTAGTGATCTTTGTTTTACTTTGTTTGATATGGATATAGGTTGATATTTGTTCATCAGGCTTATAATTCTTATGAAAACATTTTACACTCTTTTTTCAACATTGCCATGGGTATTGATAAAGGCTTGACAATGAAGAAAAATGTGATTTAGTTACTTTATGTGGGTAACCTATGGTATCCCACATTCTTGGCTTAATCAGTCCATAAGTCCACAGATCCATGCAATGCACCTTAATAAGTTACTTGCTATATCCTTTCAGTATTATAGAGTTTCGCATTTTGTTGCCATTGAGTTATTAGGTTTGTTATGACTGAAAGGGATTGAATCCCTTCGTAGAAGAACTTGTGTGTAACCAGTAAAATGGATATGTTAATTGTTAAATATCTTTAGATGAGCTTGTATGTTTGAATTTTGTTGATTACAACAAAGCCTATATCCAAAACATGTGAATGTGCAATTCTACATTAATATCACCATTACGCTAGTCTATGCACATCATATTTATATCCTTCCTAGACCCTACTCCAAATGGGATATACCATGTACGTTTGGCTTGGCTTGGTTTGGTTTGTTTATATCAACGTTATGCCACAACCTGAGGATCTTAGAATTTGAGGGATTTTTATATAAGAAGCTGTTGACCGTGGTTACCTACTATTGCTTCATTTCATCAAGATTCTTGTTTCACGGTGTTCAAGTGCTTGTCTTTTGGTTCAAATCCATATTACCTTTGCAAAGTGGTTGATAATTATATGTAGTTGATAAATGGAAATAAAGTTTCACCAAGTTCTACTTATCATTCTTTATTGGCTTCATGAAGATCGTCAGTGTCGAATTTTTAATCACGTGTTCAACATTCGTTAGTAGATATTCTAAGTGATTTAGTTACTTGGAATGTGCAACATGGAACAATTACACTTTATCCCTATGGTTTTATTGAATTTCATATTCTCTTACCATTGAGTTGTCAGGTTTTATTTGACTAAAAATGCTTTGGATTTGTTACAGATTTGGGAACTAGAAACAATGTCTTGTCCCTTCATGCAGTCTTCTTTTCTTTTTTCTTTTTTTATATCTATTTAATTGTCTTTGTTTTTATTTGTGTTTTATGGTTCTCTCAAGTTGGTATGGAGGATTTTGTTCAAAATGGTAAACGGTACTAATTGATTCTTTAGTATTTGTATTGAAGTTCATTATATGTATCACGATAAACGTGCGTTAAACTTATTTCACTTGTATCAACGCTAATTTTTATTTTGGAAGAAGTGTATTAACATTAACTTGCGATACAAGACTCAGATTTTGAGGGTTTTATGTTTTAAAAGATATACCAGTCTAGTTAGCAAGTATAGTTTCTCTTTGTTCAAATCCAAGCGGCCTTTATGGAGGTTGACATATAGGTGTGTGTGTTTTTGGCATCTTTGGCTGCTAGTCAATACTATTTTTTATTTTTTCACTGTTATAGTGATCTTGACAGCTACATTTCTTCAGTTCTTTGGTCTTGTAGCTTGACATATCTTGATTTTTTTTATCTTATCAGGATCGAAGAGGTTGCATTCAGCTTCAATGGAGGAAAGGATTCAACTGTAAGTAGTTGTTCTCATGTGAGACTGCAAAAAGGCATCTTATCCTCTTAATAATTTCTAATAGTTGGTTTTTCTTGTAGGTTTTGTTGCACCTGCTTAGGGCAGGACACTTTTTGCATCAAGTGGAACATGGGCATTCAAATGGGGATTTATCTGATCATCAGTTTACGTTTCCCATAAGGACGATATATTTCGAAAGCACTTCTGCCTTCCCTGAAATCAATTCATTCACTTACGAAACAGCTGCCAGGTGGGATATAACTTCTTTCTTATATTGCTTTGCATATGCTTGTTTTCCCTGATTTATCTATTAATGTAATACCGCTAACCCGCCTCAAATAAATCTAAAGCTTGACTTTCAGTCAAAGTTATATTCATCAAAGTGTGTGAACTCCTAGCATTTAGTTATTAACTTCACTTTGTCCTTGATGTCTCAGTTATGGTGTGCAGCTAGATATCCTTCGTCAAGATTTTAAGTCTGGTTTGGAGGCTCTTTTAAAGGCGAAACCGATCAGAGCTATTTTCCTTGGTGTTCGAATTGGCGATCCCACTGCCGTAAGCAATCTTTTTGTCATGAATATTTCGCTTTGGCATATATCAATTTTTCTAAGATTTATAGCATCAAGATTCTGATTGCCAGCTGTCATCCATTTTGCACTGATTTATTAACAAAAGAGTGCTAAAACTTGTCAATTTTGTGCAGGTTGGTCAAGAACAATTCTCTCCAAGCTCGTCCGGATGGCCACCTTTCATGAGAGTGAATCCAATTTTGGATTGGTCATACAGGTATGTAAATGTGCTTGTTTTCACATGGAAAATTCAACTTGGCAAAATCTAGTTGTGAGAGTAGTTAATAGTGGTGAATTTGGACCTAGTCAACCTGATCTTACTTGACTCATCAAAAAGTTGGTAGGATTGGGCTTAGCTCGTGATTTGTCAAGCTAGAAAACTCAGGCTCAGGCTAAGCTGGCTGAAAACATGAACCTTGGCTTACTCAGGATTGTTCTATTGACTAGGTGTGGTTGGATTCTAGACCTCATATTCTATCAGCCCATATATGGTAGAGAACTGGAAATATCTTTTATTTTCCACTTAGAAAACTAATGGAGTTTATAGTGCATATAGCTTAACGGATAGTGTTTGGGATCTTGCACACTTGACGACGGAGTTGAGTAGTATATGTTCAAGATGTTGTTTTTTGTATGGTTTTAGATTTATAGGTTGCAATGTGACTGCATTTAGTTGTCAAAGTGTTACAATGCTCGTGTTTAAGAAAAATTGTTCGCCATGCTACTCGGGGGTTTTTTTTTTGCCTTTATTTTTTTGAATAGATTATCCGTATACTTTAGTGGTTATTCTTACAGGATCTGTAGCGTTATAATTTTTCCAAGAAGCTCTGATTTCCATAAACTTCTTTGACAGGGACGTGTGGGCCTTTCTTTTGACTTGCAAGGTTCAGTACTGTGGTCTCTACGATCAAGGGTAATTCATTGCCACATAGTCTGTCATATGTTTACACTTTATTTCTTTATGTTTCGGATTCTGTAGATTTAATCATGTAATCATTATATGTTTTTGTGTGTTTACAGTTATACGTCAATCGGGAGCATAAATGACACAGTTCCAAATGCGTTACTATGCATCAAGGACTCTGCAGCTGATAAACAAAAGTTCAGGCCTGCATATATGCTTTCTGATGGAAGATTGGAAAGAGCAGGTAGAGCAAGAAAGGTATCTCCGATTGCTGGCCGAGTACCTGCCGTCAGCAATGGCCTGAAATGTACGGAACCACATCAGAGCAGCGTTCTCACGGCTTCCATTGTTGCCGTGGGTGATGAAATTCTGTAAGCTTCTTGTTCTAGTTTAAAGAACTCACTTCAAAGACAATTGTTTTGGACAACTTTAAGCAGAATTTGATAAAATTAACAAAGTGGAGGCTTCTATATTACATTGAGAGTAATATGTTTGGTTCCTGCTTAGTGTCGGCTTTTCTTTTTCAGTTGTTTTCTCATATGTTACAATTGTTCTGTTTCTTTTTTCATTTTTGGATTCATTTTACTGTTTTGCTATGCCTTTACGAATGTTGTATTATTTGTTGCATAGCTCAGCTTTGGAATTATCGAGGATCAATTGG
This sequence comes from Centaurea solstitialis, assembly GCA_030169165.1. NCBI lineage: Eukaryota > Viridiplantae > Streptophyta > Magnoliopsida > Asterales > Asteraceae > Centaurea > Centaurea solstitialis. The sequence goes on from CM058046.1 coordinate 9,698,566, forward strand.
GACCCTCCTTGTGTAGAAAGCTTCATTCAATAGGTTGGGTGGTCTCCCAAATTGCTATTGTACGAAGTGATGTAAGTCGTTTTAACATGTAAAAATAGATTGGATAAGTTAGTTTACTTTTACCAAAGGAGTGTTAGCCTAGTGGTAAGGCTTGGGCACTACATAGTGGTGAACCCGAGTTCGAGCCCTGGGGGACGCATTCTGGAGGTACGGGGGCTTCGACCCCGGGCTGCATGCTTTAGCAGTCGGGCTTCGGCCCATAATTGCCGAGGATTAGTCTGGGCCCAATGTGGTCTGAGATACCTCTTCCAAAAAAAAGTTAGTTTACTTTTATACAAGCAAAAGGTTTTACTACCAATATGGCGGAAGTGTTATATATATATATATTATATAAATGTTTTTGGTGAATAAACCCCTTTATCTCGATCAAGAGACAATTGATCAATGCACATACTAACATTTAGGAATCCGCAAAGTGAATTTTTTTTCCTACTGCACTTATCATTTCAAACTTTAAAGCAGTCAATCAAGCAGCACTGACCACTATTGTTGATTATTCTTTACAGGTAGATTCCGTGGCCGAAGAAGTTGAAAAGCGGAAGTCTACGAGTGACATGGTATGCTATTTTTTGCTATATTAATTTGCAGACTTCTGGGCAAGCTTCTGTTGGTTGTGCCTGGATGATCAGGGATTTGAATCAAGAAAACAGTCTCTTTGCAGAATGCAAGGAAAAACTGCTTACGATGACTTGTGTGGAACCTTCACAGGTTCGTGGAGCCTTGGTGCTCTGTGATGGCCTTTTATGATGTTACTCACTTGACAATCTCAATGTAGGTGTTCATATATGGAGGTGTTGGCCCATTACATTCAGATGTAACAGCTGGAGGAGTTGCAAAAGCATTTGGCGTTCGTTTGGTGAGGCAAATCTTTCCAGTTGGTGTATATTCACTCTGCATGCCTACTTTCCAATTCCACCCTTATGAGATGGAGATTATTCCATCTATTAATAAGGGTACAATTGTCATTTACTTTTAAAAGTGTAGTAATTACACATTTTCTAAAACGGTTTGCCTTTTTTCATGGTGGACACTTACTTTGGGACAGTGGGAGTATTATTCGTCACTGCATTTCTGTGATAGATGTTTTACTTGTCACAGTTGATCTTTCTCTAAATATCACAATCACGAGGGAATTAGGGTTTTACTAGCACTTTGCATCGTTAAAGGCAACACTATATAGCAATATGTTTTCTAGAGTTTTAATCTTAGATTATAAATACAGGCTCCAGATGAAGAATACGAAGAATATCTTAGCCAACTGTTTGGTGACAAGTACACCGGAGATCGTAACGAGGTAACTGAACACCACACCTAGTAATGTTATCGTGGAATATATTATGTATTGAGAGGGATTATTGTGGAACTAGCTTTTGTTGCTGCAAGGCACATGAGACTATTAGAACTGTAATATTTCCGTTTCTCAAGATCTTAAAATGAAATTGGGCCACTCATCATACACCTAAGGCTTTGCAAACGAGAATTTGAATGACGTGAGATCTCCATATTGACCAAAATAACCCTGAATACTTGCAAACCTATGTAAAAGCGGGAAAAACTAGTCATAAATCTAAATTCGCATATTTTTCTTTTTCAAGATGGCTCGGCTGCCTGAAGGGATTACAGAACTGCTGCAGCATGAAAAGCTTCCTGTTCCATTGGTACGTGTTTGATTAAAGAGATATGTAGATAAAAAAATTATCGTTCTCTAAAAAAACATGTTACACTGCTAAATTTATCTGGTTAGACAATCTTTAACTGAGTTATAAATGCATATATCATTTCTCTTCTTTAAAGTTCTTTTATGCCATTAACATTTCTTTTATTTTTCGCTTCTTTTTAGTGGCTACAGGGAGTAACCTGCTCCATGGGGCTCATTACTGACAATACAAAAAGAAAAAGTTGATTTCTGCTTCTTTTAGTCGCCATTAACTATTAGTTTATAATTGTCACTCTTATCTTTGTAGATCATGTGTCATAATGTGATCATTCTTAGTGCAACAAACGTCGATGAGTTAGACGTACAGTGGGATGCTTTGATTGATTCAAGGTCTACTGCGCTGACATCATTGGGACCATTCCTATCAAAGCATTTGACGACGTCTCTCACTGATGTACGTATCTTTTGTTCATTTCGATCATCTCTCTCTTTTGAGCTGCCTTTTAAGCACACCCCTTCCCTAGAGACGGACTTTGCAAATGAGGAACGTACAAGTTTTTATGCATGATGTATGGTTTATTCTTGTAGCATTTCTCTAGATTGGTAGGAGGAACCCTCTGCCTATGAAAATTGCAACGATTTCCATTTTAAGATGTCGCATTAGAAAGGCACTAGTCTTCTTTCTTGTCGATTTTTCAAACTATTTTCATAAAGAAAATAATGATATTGATTTTGAGTCCATCATCTTTATGTTACAAGAAACTTATGAGACTTAAATATAGATACACTTCTCCTAATCTTTTAATATAAAACTACCTAATTAATTAATTTTAATGAGTAAATCTCATTTGTTCTACTTGTAATTCTTGAATTATTGGTACCCCCTCAGGTAAAAAGAACTTACGGCTTCAGAATTGATGTGATTTTTATAAATTATACTGGAAACAGAAGATTTGGTACTAAATTGGAATAATATCTATATGAGTTCAGAATTTGGAATAGCATTGGTTTGACTTAAAAAGTCAAACCATGCCTTTTTTTGTATTATTATTTCATCTACGAAGTTTTTTTTTTTTTTTTGTTTCATTCATACTGCAGCTAGAAGTTGCTCAGCCTCTATCCAAGATTTCTTTTGAATTTCCCGATATCTACATTGGTAAGAATACATTTCAGTCAAATGACGATGGTTGACCTTCATTTTTAGCCTCTCTAATTCCTGTTTCTTGATCTTTTTGTGAAAAATCAAGGGTGTTATCGTAAATCCAGAACTGGGCCTCTCACTATCACCTTCGAAGGAAAGGTAATGACGGGTTTTATGGTATTGCAATACTTTGAAATCCATTAGAATTCTCTCAAATTGTTTGCTGGCTTGTAGGATGAAGAAAAGGTAGAAGCAGCCATGGAAGCACTTTCTGTGAAGTTATCGTCTGTCGTCAAATAAAAATTGGTCTGAGGGTTCAGTTTTTCATCATAAAATGCTTCAAGATCGCGTTCTAATTTGCATGTCGACATGATGAAATGATATCGAAAGAAGGGTCTTTTTGGGGTGAAGAATTTGAAGAAATGAAATGAGAAGGGGTTCAGGAACCAAATGACTTTTGTGTATATAGACACCAATTCTATAGCATCATTGAAGGGAAATTTAGCAATTGAGCACTTATGCTTTACATTTGGTTCTTTTCTTCTTCTATGGTTTAAGTTTTGGCCTATTTTATATCATATAAAAACATATATATAGCACGTTCAAACTGCTTCCGAATAAAATATACTGAATTTGTCTGGTTTAAATTATAAATATGAATAACATCATGCTTTTATAACAATATGTTTATGTTTGTGTAGGTACCATTAATAATAACTTTTTATTTCAAGATAATTTTTTATCCATATGGTATGTCCACATACAGTTAAAAGCTAATTAAAATTAAAATACTCAAAACATAAGATGTATTTTCATACAAAAATAGTTTCCTATTTATTAGTTACTAAAATAATCAAAAGTTGTCATCCGTTAAAACAATTTAATTATAAGTTTTTTTGTTACATTCAAATATTATATGTTCTTTGGTTCACAAAATTCAGAGGATTTTAAAGGAATTAGAATGTTCAATTCCTTTCAAATTTGAATTCATTTGGTTGGTTCATATATTGAAATGGATGCAATCTTTTGAATACCGCAAATTAACAAATTATTATTGGTTGAGATAAGCGAAGAAATTGAATAACATTTCTTGCATTACAATGACCTCTTGCTCCACCACGACGATGCTACTGATGTCACTGTCACGTCCTCACACCACTTCTATCATCACAATTCACCATCATCTTACTACGTTTATTGTCATAGCTACAACTCCTGCCCCCACTCACATGGGTGGCAGGGGTTGGAGGGTGGGTTTTGGGGGCGGGGAAGAGCACAATGGTGTTTTAAGGGTGGGGGCATAGTTGAGGGAGTTGGGAGATAACGGTGATAGTTGTGATGATGACAGTTGTGGCATGGTGGTCTAGATCGTTGATGTAGGGTCATGTGGGGTGGCAATTGTGATGATAGTAGTAGTGGCCTTTGGTATTTTAGTGGTGGATGGTGGTAGTTGTGATGACGACAATAGTGACATGGTTTGAGAAAACGGGGATGAGGCGGGGCGGGGAGTGCTAAACCCGTCCCCGTCCCCGTCCCCATCCCCGGTTTGAGAAAACGGGGATCCCCGTCCCCGTCCCCAATACCCGGTTTACTGAGGAATCCCCGTCCCCGACAGGGGCGGGTGGACCGGGTTCCCCGATGGGTCGGGGCCAATTCCCATGCCTAGCCAAAAGCGCCTTATTTTCAAGGGAAATCACTGTAATCAAACCTGACTGAAAAAAAGCTGTTAGTTTTGACCTTTGAATAAGGTATAAATTGAACAATGGCGTTCAAAGAGTTGAAATTAGGTTTACTTCAATAGTTCATGATGGATTAAACGAGTTGATGGTTTAATCGAGGTTTAAGCCTATGAATTAGGGTTTAGAGAAAATCAGCCATGAAATGAGAAAGGCTGCTTCTGTTCTTCTTAATCCAAATGGTAAGTTGCTTCTTCATCTTCATTACCTTCATTCCCCATTTCTCTTGTTTCAATTTCATACTTCTGTTGTTTCCGCTTCTCTAAATCCCCAAATTCGTTTTCCTTCTCGAAAATTAATCCTTAACAACATCACCTGTGTTAGAGATTCATTGCTTCCGTTTAATCGAATGGTGGAAAGTACATCCATTGCCCCAATTCATCAGTCTAATCGAACTGAATCTAATGGTAGCATTTCTTCTGAAGCAAATTTAGGGTTTCAAGCTGATTTAGTAACTCTCCCGATCATAAACAGGCTCTGCAAGTCAGGCGGCACCCGAGCTGCGCTTCTTATGCTCGGAGAGATGGAAAAAGGCGAAGGATGTAAGCCGGGGGTTAAGCATTACAATATCATCATCAATGGACTTTGCAAGGATCGGCGTGTGACCGAGGCTGTGGATGTCTACTGCGAGATGATCGCGAAAGGTATTCCGCCGGATGTGGTGACGTTCACGTGTTTGATTCAAGGTTTATGTGGTTTAGGGTTGTGGGAAGAGGCGCAAGGTTTGTTGAATGAAATGCTGGCTCGAGGCGTATCGCCGAATGTGGTTACGTTTAATATTTTAGTTAGTTCGCTTTGTAAAGATGGGAAGGTTGGGGAAGCATATAGTATGCTTGATGTTATGAATTCACACCGGTGTGTGCCTGATGTTATCACCTATAACATATTAATTAATGGGTACTGCAAGAGCAAAAGAGTAGATGAAGCGTTGAGTCTGTTTATAGAGATGTCTGGGAAGAGAATAGCTCCTGACATCATAACCTACACCACGATTATACACGGTTTGTGTCAAGTTGGTAGACTTGAGGATGCACTATTGCGTTTTGATGAAATTCAGCAATGTGGTCTGGTTCCGGATGCTGTTACTTACTCTATTTTGATACATTTTCTATTTAAAGCTGGAAAATTTGATGAGGCAATGACGTTGTTAAGGGCTATGGAAGAGGTTAGATTGGTCCCTAATATTTATCTGTACAATATCCTCATTGATGGTATGTGCAAAGCTGGGAAAGTTGATGTTGGGGAGGAACTTTTTCGGAAACTCCCTGCCTTGGGTTTGCAGCCTGGTTTTTATACGTATAATATCCTGATTAACGGGTATTGCAAGAGCAGGATGATAGGTGAAGCCATGAGTCTCGTTAAGGAAATGTATGGAAAGAGAGTTGCGCCTACTATTGTGACCTACAACACTCTCATCAATGGTTTGTGTGATGTTGGCAGATTCAAGGATGCCCTTCTGCTCCTAGATGACATTCGTAATCATGATCTTGTTCCTAATATTGTTACCTACTCTACTTTGATAGATTCGTTATTTAAAAATGAAAAATTTGATGATGCCCTTGGACTATTAAGAACTATGGAAGGTGCTGGAGTGGCCCCTAATATTGTTTTATGGAATATCGTCATTGATGGCATGTGCAAAGATGGGAGAATTGATGTTGGTCAGGAACTTTTTAGGGATCTCCCTTCTAGAGGCTTGCAGCCTAATATTCGTACGTATAATATCTTAATGAATGGATTATTTAAGAACGGTAAACTCAAGGAAGCAAATCAGTTGCTCCAGGATATGATGATTTGTGGTTGCATGCCAGATGGTTTTACGTTTAATATAATTATCCAGGGATTTCTCCGATGGAATGAGACGACAATGGCAGTTGAATTTCTTCGAAGAATGATGGATGCTGGTTTTTCTGCAGATGTATGCACATCAACGAGCCTGGTGAACTTGTTGACCACAAAAAAGTTGGACAGTTCATCAAAGGAAGTGCTTAGAAAGTTCTTTCAGCTTACATTAAAAGCTAAAATAACATAAACTTGTATAATGAGCTATTTGCTGATAAAATTGCCCAAAATATTGGAACAATCTTGGGGAATTTTAAAAAATTTCATATGTCCATATGAAAGAAGAGATTTGCTGGACGGCTGTTTTCCAAGTCTAAGGACGCTGCTAAAGGAAACCAGGCACAGCCATTTATGGTGTTTAACTCGGTTATCGTAATGCAGTAAGCACATGAATCCATGCATGTTCCTTTCACATTTCTGCCTTATGTGGGTTAAAATGCATCACTGCTAATCGTCAATCTTTTGCAGGTTGGTCAAGAACAATATTTCGGAGATTGTCTAGATAGCCACTTTTCTTGAGAATTCATCCAATATTGGATCAGTCACAACTCACAAGGTATGCTCAAATACTGGATCAACTGGAAATATGTCACATATATACTAGAGAAAGCTGTTATGCAATAATAGGAGTTGCTGCTAGAAAATTAAATACCTCAAACCATTTTTTTTCTCTTTTGAAGCTAAAACTGTAATGTAGGAATAGAGACATCTACACATGGTAATAATTATACTTAAAAGACCCTCATTGAGTAGTTTCTATATCACTTCTTTCTATCTTTTATGTATTTGTTTAATTTCTTAAATGCTTGCTCTTTTTTTTTCTTTTCTTGATGTGTTACATTTTTTCATGTAGCTCATTGTTGGAACTATTGGGGATACTTCCTTCTCCATGGAGCTTCATTTTGTTGGTTGGGGTGATTGCGCATACTGCTCCCATCTGAACTGATGTGAGTTGCTTATCAACTATAATATATTAGTCTTTATGTTTTACTGTCCAGCTCTAGCCCACAACAGGCACACTTGGTACGTTTATGCATACTGCAAAATAGGTGCTGTTGCACCTGATAATATTTCTTATGATAAATCAAGTTTGGTGGGGAGCACCAAAATGGTTATCCGCAACCGAGAACATGATATATTAAAATTTTACCGTTGCTACGCTTGTCTAAACGTTTAGGATGTCATTAGTTGGCCAGCGATCATCTCATTTGGTACTCCCTCCATCCCAAAAATAAGTGTCTATATTTCAATTTCAGTTTTTCAAAATAAGTTTACACTTTAAAAAGCAAGTGCACACTTTCCAATTCTACCTTTAATCATAAGATGGATAATTTACGCCATCTATTGTTAAGGGTAAAATTGTCATTTAAACCTGTAAATAATGATTACCGGTTTCTAAAACTGTGAACGTATATTTTGGGATGGAGGGGAGTTATTGATCCTTCACCCTTACCTTGCTAATCCGTCAATGCAGTTTATCGTTTCCCAAGTCTCACAAGGAGATTCTTGGAATTCGTAAGTTTCTTCACTAAAGCATCTACAAGATTTTCTACAATTCTAACTATTCAATTTGTGATGACCTAGACCATAATGGAAAATGCTCTGTGAACCAAAAGAGATATCTGGATGCCAACCTTCTAGACTTAAGAAGTTAAAGAATCATCTTGTGCATGATGGAAGAAGCTCCGAGGATCAAAAGAGGTATGTGGATGTGATGCGGGCCGAGCTGTGGAAGAGCTGGCTTTGGCGTTTCTGGAGGCCCATGATCGGTCCAACTTCAAAAGGGAATAACTTTTGCTCTGGTTGTCCGTTCCGGGCCTTAGACACGCGGTCTTAGTGCCGCTTTGGACTTTCGCTCCGGTTGTCCGTTTCGGACCTTAGACACGCGGTCTTAGTGCCGTTTTGGACTTTCACTTTGGGCTTTTTGTTCGGCCTGTTACTTTTGGGCAGGCTATGATGCAGGCCGACGAAACGAAAATAGAGGAAAACTTGCGTCACAAGATTACCAATAATCCGGAATTCGAATTATTTCTATTTAGCTATTTTTATTATTTACTTTCCTTTTATTTAGGAATTATCTTTTGATATTTATTTGATTTCCTAGTTAGGTTAGATGAATAATTTCCATAGTTATCTTTATAGTTTAGGTTATAAATAGGATTATTATCATTAGTTGTAAATCAGTTTTGAATTAATCAATTTGACAGAAATTTCTTTTATTCCCAATTCTTGAATTCTCAATTAGGGTTCAGGTTTTGAAGCCTAGGGTTTGGTATTCCTCGAATCAACAATCCTTAGAAGAGATTGAATACGGTATTCTTTGAATCAGCGTATTTGATCTTTGTTTATCCCATACACGCTACATCAGTTGGTATCAGAGCCAAAGCGATCCTACGTTATGCCGCCTCACGATCCGATTCAAACCAAGTTGGGGGTGAAGATTAATGTCGAAGGCGATTGCATCAACGACATAGGACTACCACAATATGATGAAGCCGAATATACGGAAGACGATGTAAGTCTCGTATTGATTTGGCAACAGATCTGTTTGAGGCCTTTAACACAAGATAGTGACTCTATGGCTACCATTCAAGGTAAAAATTGTCACTTTATTGTTGACTCTTATAACCAAAAGCAACTTGCTATTGAATTGAAACCAGAATTCATAGACGTGGTCACAGAAAAGCGGAGTTCGGAGAAGTACGTGTTTAACCACGCCAGTATGGTTAGACATGCTATAAAAAACACGGGCATCGATTATCTTGGACCTCTCAATGATCAAGAACTGGTCAAGTTCTTGTTGCATGACTACACAACCGCTACGAATATGACGAACCCATTTTCGGCGTTGGTCGCAATTTCTCTGAAACCCGGCAAAGCATGTGATGATACGTTCGCTAATTTGTACGACAATGCCTCACGACAAGAAAGCAACGGTAAGGGGAATCGAATCTGCATGATCCAAGGAAAAATCAAGAAGGTTGTTTGGGACAAAAATATTTATTTTTCCAAGTGGAAACGACGTCTTCTCAAAATATTGTTGAAGATAAAGCAAATTCGAGGTCGAATTTTGTTCACCCAGGGGGGGAATGATGCGGGCCGAGCTGTGGAAGAGCTGGCTTTGGCGTTTCTGGAGGCCCATGATCGGTCCAACTTCAAAAGGGAATAACTTTCGCTCTGGTTGTCCGTTCCGGGCCTTAGACACGCGGTCTTAGTGCCGTTTTGGACTTTCGCTCCGGTTGTCCGTTTCGGACCTTAGACACGCGGTCTTAGTGCCGTTTTGGACTTTCACTTTGGGCTTTTTGTTCGGCCTGTTACTTTTGGGCAGGCTATGATGCTGGCCGACGAAACGAAAATAGAGGAAAACTTGCGTCACAAGATTACCAATAATCCGGAATTCGAATTATTTCTATTTAGCTATTTTTATTATTTACTTTCCTTTTATTTAGGAATTATCTTTTGATATTTATTTGATTTCCTAGTTAGGTTAGATGAATAATTTCCATAGTTATCTTTATAGTTTAGGTTATAAATAGGATTATTATCATTAGTTGTAAATCAGTTTTGAATTAATCAATTTGACAGAAATTTCTTTTGTTCCCAATTCTTGAATTCTCAATTAGGGTTCAGGTTTTGAAGCCTAGGGTTTGGTATTCCTCGAATCAACAATCCTTAGAAGAGATTGAATACGGTATTCTTTGAATCAACGTATTTGATCTTTGTTTATCCCATACACGCTACATCAGGATGCTTAACTTACCAGTGTTATGCAAAATTTACTTTTGGATTCTTAGGATGTATTTGGAGTGTTTATTTTAAGCAGCCTTACCTAGAATGAGGGAAAAGGTAGCTTCAAAGCAGTGGTCATGAGAAATTATATAAACAATGAACATGAGTAAAATAAAAGTTAAAATGAGATAATGTTAGACAAAGGGGAGAAGATTGGGGTGGCATTGCTTGGGGTAATGGAGATAGAAATCACTAATGGTGCCTGTTTTAATGCAATTCAATGGCATTAGCCAATACCAGATACTGGGTAATGAAGCATTCCTCAACAAATGGGGAGGAATGAAACCCATTTCCATTTCCATTCTGTGAAACGATAGGGCGCTTTACTGTTTAAATAGTTCATGTGGTCTATCTATGTTCCTAAATTAGCAGAATTTGCTTCAAGGCTTTTTAGAAGTGGGTGGGAATTCTTTAGATTTTTGGATAAATACCAACATTTGTATTAGGTTTTTATATCGAGAACTAAGAATAGGGAAATCTTAGGCTGAAATGACCTTACAAACTTAAGCAGTTTTTGAAGATTGAAAGCCTAGTCAAACCATCCATCTAACTAGTAATTTAATGCTGGGTGAGCCTTTCAAATCATGCTTGAAATCATAGAAACAAGACTTTCCGCCTTGCTAACTAATAATTCAGTGTTGGGTGAGTCTTTCTAATTCAATATCGAAACGGGTTGATTGAATTTGACAAATGGTGTTGCTTTGCCTGCAGGATCAGGATTCAGGAGCCAATAGCAGTCATGGAAGCATTCTCCCATATGTGCGTGCAAGTATATATCACCGTTGAGCCAACTGTGCTATGCTCTACGGGCATCTTTCCAAAGCAGAAATCAACTTAAGAACGTACAACTGTAACTGCATGAGGTGCAAGTTATGAAGAGAGTTTTGGTTAGAGGATCATATTTGGGCTCAAAATAGAAGTTATCATGGGCATACAAGTCTTTTTAGTGACAAAAATTGAAGGGCTCTCCTGATGTCTTTGTATTGGAAAGTTTATCCGGGCAGCTACTTATCTTCACTGGAAACAAGATGAATCTTACAATATTACCTAATTTTGTTGGATATTATCAATTTTTGTTGTGATATCATGTCAATTATAAAGGTATAGGTTAAGAGTGTGAACATGAAATTGGTCTTGTCATATGAAGTTTGATGTCATTGTTAAAAAAGCAAAATTAATCTCATAACGCTTTTGTTGATTCCAAAATATGGTAGTAATTAGCTTTTTAAAGAGACTTGTTGTCTTGTTCTAACTATTTAGTCTTTTCAAAACCAAAGTAGTTAAAGGAAATACCAAATTGGTTAACTTTCTAATATTAGTAAAATAATAATCTTGTTACTGAAGTCCAAACATCCTAAATTTAGTCCAAAAGGGTTTCCTTCAAGGACAACAAATGGAATGCGAAGAGAATGCATATGAATATGGAGAATAATGAAACTGAGCAATAGAACTACAAATTCACAGAAGTGGCATGTTAACCCTTCTACCACAGGTTCGAATCCAAGCGCTTTCCAGATTGTGGTCACTGGGAATTAACTCAAGGCAACATGTTTTAGCTGTCAGTGAACCTTGTTGGGATTAGTCAGGGCGAAGCCTTGTATTCTCTTCCAAAACGAAAAAACTAAAAATTCACACAATCATGGAACTGGTTTTTGCACCTAGAAACACATCTCTGAGTAGAAGAAACTACCTTCTTATTGACCTATGAAATTGCCATCTGAGTTAAGCATTGTGGTTTTAGTCAGCTTTGATATTAACCTAAACAAGTGTCACTTATGCCAACTTATCAGTAGTGCATTATGGTGTTTGGTTTAGTTTTGAAATGCCATATGTTCATAATTTAAGATGGATATGGTTTTGAAGCTACCCAAACTGATTTGGCATTGAAGGTATAAGGAATTTTGATGCTATCTAGTGAATGTGAATATCTAACCTACATGTGGTTATGAAATGTTTAATAATTAACCAAAAGTTTAATAGTCGATTAATAACAACAATATACTTATTTAAGTATTGCAAACCATTACATAAAAAAAACAATTAACATTAATAGTTAAGTTTAAAAATGCATCTTATTTCTTAAGATAAAACCAAATAGAAAGTATGGAAAATATCTGTAAAATCATAATTCATGAACCCCAGTAGATAAAATTTGTTCAAAGATTACACATATAACATAGGTCCTGCTTCTCCATCAAATACCGAAACTTTTGAAATCCTAAACGTTTCTCATCACCAACCAAACATAAACACAAAACAAACAGATAACATTTGACCAAACAATCCCAACAATTCCCTACGTATGTCGTCCACCTCCTTAAGGGCAAAAGAATCATCGTTCTTGTTACACTCAGGCCTTTGGCTTCAGGACCTTCACGGTCTCCCAGGTGAAGTCGGGGTCGTCACGGCCAAAATGACCATAAGCAGCCGTCTTCTGGTACCTGAAGTTCCCACCCCTCTTCAAATCAAGGTTGATGGCCATCATACCAGGCCTGAAATCGAAGTTCTCCTTGATAAGAACAAGGATGTCCTTATCCGGGATGGTTCCAGTCTTGTATGTGTCCACGAAAACAGAGAGTGGCTCAGCCACACCAATAGCGTACGACACCTGAACGATGCACCTGCGTGCAAGTCCAGAAGCCACTATACTCTTGGCGGCTTGCCTGACAATGTAAGCACCACTTCTGTCCACCTTAGTGGGGTCCTTTCCGGAGAAAGCACCGCCACCGTGGGCTCCCCATCCTCCGTAGGTGTCGATGATGATCTTCCTGCCGGTGAGACCTGCATCTCCGTGAGGACCACCGATCACGAACCTGCCTGATGGGTTCAAGTGGAAGATGGTGTTCTCATCGAGATACTTGGCTGGGATCACAGGCTTGATCACATGCTCCTTAAGATCAGCAGCGATTTGGTCGTTGGTCACAGTCTCGTCATGTTGGGTGGAGATCAGGACGGTGTGAACCCTGGTAGGGACCATAGCACCGTTGTCGTTGTGGTACTCAACAGTCACTTGGGTCTTACCGTCGGGCCTGAGCCATGGGCAAGTGTTGTTCTTCCTGACCTCAGTGAGCTTGGCACCAAGCTTGGTTGCAAGGACATGGGTAAGAGGCATAAGCTCTGGGGTCTCATCGGTAGCATACCCGAACATGTGTCCTTGGTCTCCAGCACCGATCTCCTCTGGCTTCTTGGTGAGATGGCCGTGTACACCCTGGGCAATGTCGGGGCTTTGTTGCTCAATGTTGACCAAGACCTTGCAGTTGTCGGCATCAAGACCTACATCAGCGGACACGAATCCAATTTCTCTGCAAGTATCACGGACTATCTTCTCATAGTCCACGGTAGCCTTGGTGGTGATCTCACCGAAGACCATGACCATGTTGGTCTTTGTGCAGGTCTCACAGGCGACCTTGCTCTCGGGGTCTTGTTCTAGGCAAGCATCAAGGATGGCATCTGAGACCTGGTCGCAGAGTTTGTCGGGGTGTCCTTCATTGACGGACTCGGATGTGAATAGGAAGGTCTCCATCTCTTAACTAGACAAGCAAATGAAAAAGGTTTTAGTGGTAAACTAAATGAAGAGAATGCTCGCTAATAAAAAAAGAAGCACGCAATTTCTGTCGGTTGACACAATAAACCAATGACATCAAGAAAGAAAATTTCTCAAAACACTGGTAGGCTGCCAATTTCTTCTTCCTAGACTAACTATCTAGAATATTATTCAAGTAATCAAATTAGCTTCTCTATGATTCTTATTTGTCTTCAAATGCTTCAAATTCGCAATTAGATGGTTTCCCTGTTTCACCTCAAATACGATGAGCAGGACAAGGTGTTCAATTTGTCTTTCAAGGTTAAGCCATTAAAGATGTAACAATATATTTCACAAATGTGGCATTGACACTAAACAATGTTACAGAATACAGATCCAACATGCTATTCACATAATCAGGTAAAACTCATTGAAATCTAGCAACTTTGTTATTAAAACATCAAGAATCTTTTAAATGAGCATGATCCAAGTTAAAATTAAACCAAAACTATTCATATGCTGCTATTCAGATTTCAGATCACCAATCCTCTAGTAATAATAATAATTATAATGTAAAGAAAACTCAAAACTACAAATCTGATTAAGTTAAAAGTTTGTGATTTGAAAAAGATTCAAGCTTCTATCCCCAAACACTAGACTTGACTATTAAAATCAAAACGAGTGCCGTCTTTTTTTAACTAATAAACTAATATCAACTAACAACGTTGACTCTGCCGTCAACCAACACCTAAAAAGCACACAGATCTAGCTTTGTTCTTACGCACTACTTCTCATTCATATTGTTTTCAATAAACTAGGATCAAATGGCAATTAACATGATAAATCTCAACATAAACAACAAGATCTGATACCTAACAGTACAAATCCACATACTTCCTAAACAACTAATCAACAATACTTTCAAACGAGGCCACAAAACAGCAAAAAACACACTCAAATCGATACCAATAGACAAATGAGAGACAGATCAGATACTAGTTATACTACTCATACATTATCAAGGCATGAAAAACAACAGATCGAAGTAGTTCCATTCAGATCTAATCAGATCTAACGATAATAATGCATGAACTAAAACCTAATCACAAACAAGTAATAGAAAAGTGTACATGGAATATAAGATCTATAAGTCTGAATAAAAGTGAAGAGCAGTAAACCCTAGATAAAACCAGATCTGGAAGTAGAGAAGAAGAAGAAATAGGTTGGTATGGTACCTGTTTTTGGGGAGAAAAATATGAAATCTTTGAGATCCAGAAAGAGATATGAGGGAGGGTAGGAGGATGTGAGAAGAGAGACGATTTGGTTAGAAGAGAGTGGGTGCGAATTTATAGGTGAAAGGATGCGCGTTGTACAGCCAGAAACCACCAACCCCTTTTGATGTGGACCCCTCACCAACCCCCTTCTCTTCGTGTGGGCCCCTTTCACCAACCCTATCCACCACTTTAACCTAATTTTTTTTACCATTTTACATCTACCTAAATTCTAAACCTACTCATTGGTTCTAAGGCCATCCTTAGCCATACCAACCATACCACCCATTTCTGCTGCCACATCAGCTGCCACATCAGCTTTACCACTACCCTACCAATTCCATACCTTTCATCCTTAACCATACCACTCATACCCCTCATTTTATTTTATTTTTTTTCTAAAATATATCTAAAATACAAATTAAAATTCAAATTTAAAATACATTAAAATTAAAACAACTAAAATTAAAATTCAAATTTAAAATACATTAAATTAAAATAACTAAAATTAAAATTAAAACAATTAAAATTAAAAAAAACTAAAATTAAAATTACACTAAAAATAAAATTTCGGTCACCAATATTTTTGCCACCCATATCTTTCGGCTATGATTTCCTTCTCTTGCAACATGATTTGCAATTGTATACCCGTGAGATGCTCGTGCGGTTCCATGAACGTTTTTAAGTCTACCGTTCGTTGCCGGTTGTTAATCGATCCCATAATCGAACCCACGTTGGTCGCGATGGCCTCTAAAGAGTTCGCGATGTTCGACACGCTTTCGCTTGACGCGGCCGTATTGGAAGACCCCGCACGTCTCGCGGCGTTTCGACCCATCGGTCGTGGCCGCTCGGTTGGGGAGGGGATGTCATCATTGCCGACGTTCACATGGTGAGTACGAGCGTCGGATTCGCCGGGGGAGTCGGTTGGGGTTTCGGACGTCTTTGACCGTTTATATGTGGGTGCACGGATGTTTTTTGGGTCTTGCATCCTAACGTAATCGAACTTCGGACAGTCTTTGACTTGTCTCCAAGCGTGTTCGTGCGTGAAAGCCTTGTGGTACTCGGAGTGGAATCGGTCCTTAGCTCGATTAAGAAGGTCAATGTCGGTTTCGCCACTTCGTCTATAGTTCGATGGATTATTGTAAACACATGCGAACTTGGCGACGGTAGATAAGAGCATTTTTGCCTTGGTCGGAATGGCGTCTCCGGAGCGGACGTTGAAGTCGTAATTCATGCGTTTGTCGAAGTCCGCTTTAATCGCCCCCCAAAAGTTATCTACTATCCAAAACGAAAAAATTAAAACCACATTAGAAAAAAATTAAAACAAAATTATTAGGTTTTTTATATACCTTTATTTCGATAGTTACCTATTGTTGAGTCCTCCGAAATTGTGACCCATGATCTTGCCAAAGCTATCTCCTCGTCCAACGACCACAGTTTACACGGCGCTTTACCCGTGCTTGGATTCTCACTCGTGTCCGTAGCCGGAGCCTTACCCTTGCGTTTGTATTTACGTTTGGTTTGTGATGGTTCTTGCGGCGGCGGTGACGGCATTGGTTGGGTTTCGGGTACCGTGTCGTCTATATCGTCGTCGTCGAGATTGATGTTATCGTCTCGTATATCCCACACTCCCGGCGGCGATGGGTTGACGTGTTGCTCACCGGAAGGTTGGGGTACCGTAGGCCATGTATGTTGCGCAAGCAAATGAGCATAAGCCCAATCTTGCGGGAATCCCCATCCCTCGACCCCAATCGGCCTCATCATTTGGGGTCGGTAGCCAACCGGTGGAGGTGTTGGAGACGTTTGGGTAGTCGGTACCGAAACATTTGGTACCGACTTACCACGCCTTGACCCGGAACCGGACCCTTGTTTATCCATGGAAGAGTAAAGAGTAAAAGGATGAATAGAGTGTATAGAATGTAGAAGTGTAGAAGAGAATGTAGGAGAAGGTGTAGAGGTAAAAAAAATGGTATATAAAAGTTGTATTTATAGTTGGTAAAAAGAAAAAAAAAAAAAGTAAAAAAAAAAATTAAAAAAAACTAGCCGTTAACATAGCCGTTGGGCGGGGGGGGGGGGGGGGGGGGGGGGACGACGCGTTTTCTCAATCGGTAACCGGGTACCGGCCTCCACCACTACCGGTCCGGTACCGGCCATCCACGACGGTGTTCACCGTCGGTAGTGGCGGTACCGGTACCCCATACCGGCCCGGCTAATGATGGCCTAAGTTCTAACCATATGAGTGTTGTTACCATCACCCCTCTCTAGTTTATAAGACCAATCAAATACACCTAGAAGTTTGAGAATATATAATTTTAAAATAAAAAGTCAATTTACTAATGGCTAGAACCACCTAAAAGTTTGAAACAGTGTCATATCATAGGGTAGAGGGGGTGTAGTGATCCTTACCCAACCATATTTGTTGATGTTTAGAAAATCATCATAGCCAAGAAAAAACAAAATAAGGAAAGGTTAATTGCACTTTTTTGACTTACTAAGAGTATCTCCAATGGGTAATATTATTTTTTAGACCAAATATCAAAAGTAGTGTAAAAAATAGTGTACGATTTAGTGTTATTAGTAAATCTTCTCCAATGGGTAACACTATTTTTTACACAAAATCTTTTTTTATTAAAAAGTAGTGTAAAAAATAGTGTTACACCAAATATAGTGTGATACTCTTCATCACACTAAATTTAGTGTGAAAAATAGTGACCCCATTGGAGATGTGAATAGTAACATTTATACCAAATTTAGTGTTTAGTGTAAGATTTGATGACCCCATTGGAGATGGTCTAACAACGGCTCTATATAAAGTAAATTTGTCCATTATATACATCAACGTTAAACCTTCTTTTTACATTTCCAATACATGTTTTTTATATTTTCGATACATCACATTTCTATTAAAATGAAGCAAATAGCAACCCCTTTTCTTATGGCCTTTTAGACAAGTTAAAGGGAAAAAATAAAATTCCTTAAATATAAAAAACAAGACATGTGCGCAATCGTATATGATGTAAAATATATTAAGTTATTAAGAGGATATCGATTGGAAAAAGGTTCAATTCAACAATGAATACTTAACTGTAATTTAATTTGTATTAAGCTCAATGATTTTCTGGATTATATTCATATTAATAATAAGTAAATCTTACCTTTTTTTAATTTGCTAAAGTAGTGGGATTTATTAAGTAAAAGATTATGTGTTAATCATATAAGTACAAATGAACCTAAAGTGTAATATGCGTCCTGATAAATAAACTAAAAGAGTAAGCTACATCCATATACATCTTTAAACAAAAAATACTGATTTTGACTCACCCAAAAAACGATAGGTAGCAAATCAATTACTTATTTATTATATATAAGATGAAAATCTATTTATTTTGTTTCTTAAATAAACATAGTCTTGGCCGTTTAAATATTTGTTAGAACATTAAATCTTTTGAAATTTTAATGATATAATTAATTTATATATTTTTTTTTTAAGTTGTTGAGATTTTTTTTAGGTTAGATTAATTTGTTTTAGAGCATCTTTAGCATTTGGTACACGAAACAAAACTGCACATGACAAAACAAAATTTACTATTCCATGTTTGGCGTGTAGCATGGGACAGAACATAAATTTACTGTCCGATATTTGGTGCGGCATGGAACATGACAAGAATTGGGACAAAGTAGGGGCAACATGAGACAAAAAAAAATTCCACCGAAATAGGTGGAACAACATAGAACAGAACGAGACATAAACTAATATATTAATTAATTTTTGTTTGATATATAATTTTAATATGATATTTGTTTTAATGTTTATCAGTTACCACCACTTGTTGCCCCGGTCGCCGCCTCTATCTCCTTTTCCATTATAACAACCTCCTCCACCACCATTACAACCGCCATCGATTACCTACCACAATTATAATTGTCCATCGCCACCACATTCACCACCACCACTATCCATCATCTTAATGTTCTCCACAACCAATGATCACCACCACCACCATCGTCATTACTAGTATTACTGTTGACCATCACCTCCACCTCTACTATAACCACCAACATCAGTTACATTAAATCTTATATATATACATATGTGTGTTTGTTTATGTTTATGAAAATTGAGTAATTTTTTATATAAATAAATTTTTTGAGAAAGTTGTCCAGTTTTGTCTAGTCCAAGCCTAGGCATACCAAACACCAGACACTTGTTACATCCAATCATGTCATACCCTTTTGTCTTGTCTAGTACTGTCCAGTTTTGTCATATGCAATCTTGTCCAATTATATTTGCGTACCAAACGCTACCTAACAGATTTTTTTAATATTTGTCTAAAATTGAAAAACGAAAGTCAAAATTTTTATACCAACAAAATTATATTTATTTTTAACAGATTTCCCATTTGAATAATCTAACATTGATTATGATACTAAAATATTTTAATTACCTGTTAAAATATTATATCCCCTCTAAATATTTGTTTTTAAGCTTTCTATTGATGCCCTCCCTTAGTAATCTTATTTTGGGGTGTTCTCTATTTTTAGAGAAAAGACTCTACTTCCTCCTACATTCTCTATTTTTAATAAGATAGTTTTGGGAAAGTTATTGGAATAAAATATTAGCTCAAAATCCACATTTTCTTCATCTCCGATAAGTTGTTAAAGATACTCTTACAAACTACATTTGATTCTCTAATTTAAAAATTCTTTTAATATAGATAATATTAGATCTGTTAAATATTTTAATAATATAAATAATATTTTATAATCTTCAAAATGAAAAATTGTTGAACAAGAATGTAATTTGTTTTAGATATTTTGATTTTTGATTCTCAACTTTATTTTTTATAAAGATTTGTTGGAGATACTCTTATAGCATCTTTAATAGGTAACATCATTTACACCAAATATATAAAAAAATGTATAATTTTTTATGGAAATGATAAATTTGGTTTAATAGGTAACACTAATGTTACACGAGATTGGTGTGTACTGATCATTGTGTCAATTTTGATGTAAAAATTGGTGTCTTGATGAAAATAGGCAGGTGAGAAATTTGATATTTAATGAAATATTTGTTTTTCAAGTCAAAGATAACCCATTTTTATGTTTAAATATAATAAAGTGTGTTGTAAGACATATCTTTCTAAGGCCATATTATTAAAAATGTACAATTATGAATTTAATACTGACATAGAAAAATATAATTAATGAGATTTTTTAATAAATATAATTGTAGGTATGTGGAAATTAAATACATTGAAAACGTAAATTTATGAAATTTTAGTTGACATGTGCAATGTATGTATTTGTAATAGAACAAAATCTTATAAATATAACTAAGTTGTAGGTCAATTTCATATAATTTTGTCATATGTAGTTGATATTTTAACCCTTTTCTTGTTTCGTCATATTCATGGTTGAGCAATAAATATGATAACTTTTTGGTGCCAAAGCGTATCTAGTGGGATGAGTTCTCTGTTAAGAGGAAGTCCCTCGCCATTTAGATGTATTTTATGATTTTATCCGTTCGTTTTAATTTATTTCCAGAAATACAGTCTCTTTTTTACACAAAAAAAGACTTCTTGATGCCAAGGCGATAGAATAGAAAATACAAGTAGGCGAGTTTGTTTGGATCTAGTGGCCTTTAATCTAGTTTTCACACATGTGTGATAAGATGCTATGTTACAAGGTTCCTTTAAGATAATATGAGGTCATTATCTATCGATCTCATCATTTATCAGATATCACATGACTTTCAAAGTTCACTTAAACATATTAAATATACCCAAGCTTCTGATGTCAAGTACGATTGATTCTGGTAACATCAGTGTGCTTACGTCTCTTATTAATCATAAAAATGTTAGAAGGATACTCAAATTATCATTGTGTCTCTGTGCATCTTTTTCTCGCAATAGAATCCAATAAGGTTTTTTAGCATTACAAAGTCATTACGAAAGAATCTCAACCATAAGTTTTGCCAAGTAACAATAAATATATAAGATTTTACATATATCACATCGATATTAACTATTAAAATAGACATTTTTTAAACTATAAGTTTTTGTGTGCAATTTAAAATGTGTATTAAAAAATGAATTTAATATGTTTTTACTTTTTATAAAATTTGCCAAGAATAGGAGTAGAAAATAAATGATTGGTTAGTTGAAGGGTTTGTTGTGCAAAACATGAAAAGGAAAAAGAAAAACACATGTGGAGTAGTGGGTGGGGTGTTAAGAACCACATGGAGGATCATGTGACAGCATTCAATTCCACAATCAACTCCAAATTCCTCTTTGGCTGCCATGTGATTCAATTTCTTTCTTGCTTCACATCAGATCTCCTTGCCTAAAATATACAGTTTTGCCTAAATTACATAGGGATGGAGCTCCCCCCCCCCCCCCCCCCCCCCCCCCCCGATGGCTTCGGGTAAGGCCACAGCGGATGGCCTTATAGTTATGGTGTTGATTGATGAAAAGTGTAACAATCATTATTCACAACTATTTACTTAATATATATTGATGGTTTAACGAAAGATTTCACTGTTCTCTAGTTTATAAGGATTCTCCTATAAATTTTTAAAAAAATAAAAATGAAAATGTTTTTTTCACATCGCTATATTCTTTTATTCTATTTTTCGAATAACTTATCTTGTATCTAAATGATCTTTAGCTTCATGATCTTATTATACTACACTTTTTACATGAGTGTTCTCGTTTACCATTCCTTTCACTATTCCTTGGAATTCACCTATGTTGCTCGGTGGGATATAAAGAAATGTGGGCCTACCTATTTTTTTTTGTCAACTTGTCATCATTAATCACTTTTTCATATTCGTTGATTCCAACTATTTACGTATCATACATGCTCTTTAAAAGATTCAGCAGATAAGTATTGTTCTCCCGTACTGATTACGTAGAGAATAATTTTATCCCTCATATTCCATTTCTAATAGAATTTTGGAGTTGTCATGGAAAAAGTTCATGAGTGACACGGGACCAAGCTAAGGATAAAATTGATAAGAATGCAACATCGAACAGTCTAATAACAACCAATCAAGTTTGTAATGAGTGTTATGTAAGATTTATTTTTCCATGTGGAAACCTTAAATTGCAACAAAAGTGGACTTGAAAACGAAATATTTTTTAGTTACAATTTAACCATGAATATGTCAAACTATGGTTTCATACATAGATACTAATTAAATACATCATAAACCAATTTAATCGCATTTTAAAATAAATTAAACTTAATAATCATATTTAACTATAGCTTAAAACGTGAAATTTTATAAAAATGTTAATCCAATTCATGAAAACATAAAATATCTGGGTTTCAACAAATACTAATAAAAAATACAAACAGTAAATCATAATTCATACCCTTTTGACTCTTTTTTTTTTTTTGAAAAAAATACCCTTTTGACTTAAAAACTGCTTTTCTATAAGCATATAATAAACCTGTAAATTAAATAAAGAGTACAGGGGCTAAAAATGTTAATATCCGAAAGATGCAGATCCAGAAACATGCCACATTTGCCCCTCTGTCTGTTTTTGACCCAACTCCAATCGACAGCAGATTTGTGGTCGGTTTCTGTCCATTTTTGGCCATTTTTGTCAAATTTCATTTTCTATTTCACATGCGTGTGTATAATCTCGTTATTTTGGTACAATTATCACTCATTAAATCGATCCATATCAAACCATTTCTTTATTCTAGGTTTCGTCCTTTTTACCAAATATTTGACATTTTAAACTCAAAATTGACACTTCAAAAGCTACTGTAAATTCATTAAAAATCAGACTACATAAATAATTCGAAGAAAAGATATTGGTTTATCAATATTTTGACAATTTTATAAAACAGGTCCTTGTATTTTGAGACTTATTTCACTTGACCACTGATTAATTATTAAGTTTCAGTTATTACTATCTGGTCTTTAAGTTTCAGTTATTACTATCTGGTCCCTGAGGTTTTTTAATTCGTATATTGGGATGTTTACGTGGCACTGTCAAAGAAATGACTTTTCGGTTGGCGACATTATGTGTAAAACCATTGTTGACCAGACTCGCCTAAAACGGTCAACTTTGTGTACTCTTCGTTTCAATGGTTGCCTGGTTGGTAAACTATTTATTTTTGACAAGATGTAATCATTAAAAATCAAAGAATAAGGATATATTTAAGAAAATATTAATTGTGAATATAACTTAATTTTTTAAGCTAATCAATCATTAGGGTATTGTTTGATAAACTAGTTGATAAGCTAGCTGATGAATAAGATACGCATGACAACATTTAGCTGATAAGGTAGCTTATGACTATAAAATGTCAAAAAGATGTATGTTTAAAAATTGATAGCGTAAAAAAGTTGAGAGTGTAAAACTTAACAGGGGTATATTTGGAATAAAAAATAATAAGTCTCACAGGTCATTAAAATGCTAGTAAGAGTAGCTTTTCGAAAATCTAGCTTATAAGTTGATTTATGATCCATTCAAACATGTAAGTGACTTATAAGATAGCTTACTTTTACTAAACAATATCTAACCCTATTAAGTTGAAATTAAACACCCTCTTACCAAAATCCACCGTTCTTTTAAAGAAAACAGTACTCGTGACAATATATTAAAAAAAAAGGAAATTACAAAGTAAAGACGAATGACTCCCTCCCTAAAAAAACCAAACTTATTAAAATATCTCACTTGAGCATGAGGTCTAAAGAAAACTTCAACACTTCATCTTCCACAAGCAAAAATGTTGTTTTTTCCTCAAAATTTATTCTAATCTTGGTTCACCCCAAAAAGTCAATCATCTTATAATTTAGCTCCAAGTTCAAGTGGATATTTTCTATCTTTAAACTTCCAAGTTTTTGCATACTTTCTTATCTCACTAATTCTTTCTTTGACGCACAACCATGGCTTTAACAACAACAACAACGTTTAATAAGATTGGTTGTGACTTCTTTAGGAACATGAAATCAATAGATAAAGCAAAACAGTTGGACAACGAAACTATAATTCTAATAACAAAATTTTGTAACTTTTATTGTTTTGTTTTGATCAAAAGTTTTTACTTAAAAGACTATTATATGTATCAATAATAAGAAGGAAATTTAAAGACTTTCAAGGCTTATTTTTCTTCTTAATGTTTATTAATTTAATATCATCTCTTGAGTTGGACAACATAATATCCTAACGATGTATTTAAATTGAAATGCAATAAGGTGGCGTGTTGATCTAAAAAGTAGTCAAAGTGGTCTTGACTTGTAGCATTTGATTGTTCTTGTTCATGTTGTTTTGACTTTTGTAGATGTATATGAAATGATATCCAATGAATAAAATATATAACAATTCGAGTTTATATTCACAATCTCTAGAATTGGTAATAAATAATTAAACTTAATCGGAGTATGGGATCAAGTGAAATCAAACATGAATGCATCTTTATCTCTTCTTATGGCTTATATATGTATGTATTATTAATATTGTATTTATTATTAGTGCAATCTTGCTTTTATAGGTAATATTTCGTCTAATTTATGGTTTGTGTTATGTACATATAGTTTTCACCGTATATAAACTTATAACTATTTCCTACATGAAATCAAACTACGCTAAACATAAAATATCCTTTAACAAAGTTAATGTAAAAATTAGAATCAATTTTTATAGTTTTTATGGTGTTTAGAAAAATATTTATCTTGTTAAAACACAAATTGTTGATGTTTAACTCTTTCTAAATAAAAAACCAATTAGGTTATTTTGTTTTGGCTTAATTCAATTGACTTCAAAATACCTGCTATAGAGTAACAATGTTTCCTTAAGTTGATTTAATTTGAATTTTGATAAATCTATAAACCATTCTTGTGAATTAATATATACTCTAATTTTGACATTTGATGTTTAGTGAAAAAGATTGCAACTTTAGATAAGTCTTTAAATCATCATTCTGGTTTGTATTTTTCTCTAAAAATTATATATGGTCACCAAGACACCAACTTATCCACTAGAAAATGTTTGTTAAACAAGGAGCAATTTATTTATTTTTTTACCTATTTTTTAAAATGTCTTTTAAAAAATTGTTACATATATTTTGATCACCAAACCGTGAACCTTAACCCCCAAACTAATTAAGCCTTTATCTTATTTGGTTCATGTTAAATAACTTTAGACGGATTTCAAATGGGCTCAAGTCGTTGGAGCTTGGAAACATCGTGATTATCTCAATTATGGTGGAGCTTGGGAACACCTTAATATTATGTAATTTTATTTTCTATTTTTAAGTAAAAAAAAAAGAAAAGAACTATTTATTAGGTATAATTCAAAACCAAAAAATACATAAGAATATTAAAAAGACAAATATATATTTTATTTTACAAGATCTTTTAACAAAGGTAATAATTAAATAGCAGAATAAAATGAAAATCATAAGAATAATTTATAGGTTTATCAAAATCCATGCCCTATTTCAAACTTTGCACTAGACTTCAAGGACCAAAGTGAGAGTTTATTCTGTGAATAATTTAGGAAAATGAATATATTGCTAAAGTAAAAATATCATATGGGCGAAAAGGTAGATAAAAGAAAAATCTTCTAAATATGAAGAAAATAAAGATTTTGTGTGTATGTGTATAATACTTTATTGTTTCTATTAATAAAAGATATTTTAAATTTAATATCCATAATATAGAAACAATATCTTATTAGTTTTTTTAAAAATATTTTATTAAATGCATTGTATATTTTAGTTAATGTTAAAAGTTTTAAAATTAATTTATTTTGTGTGTGTACAAACTTAATATTTTATGGATATTTTATTGTTTTAACTCTCATTTTTTTGGAAGAATTTGTTAAAATAGCGAGTTTAAAATATATGTAGCGATATATAAAAATACATTTAGCCCACTTGTTATTATAGAAAAACTGCTTTTTCTTGGGGGAACCGTATAATTATGACATAATGTATTTATAAAAATAAAGTAAAAAATTGGCACAAACTCTTATAAAAGTTAACATATTTATAATCACAACCTTGGTTAGACAAAACCACGAGTTTCACGTTGGGCAATAACAAATTTATATATACTTATAATCAATTTAGTAATTTCTTTTCATAGTTTTATATATTTAAATAATAGTTTATAAACTGTATTTTAGTTTGTTATTGTGTATAGTTGTATAGAATTAGGTTCAAACAAGAACAAAACCAAATTGCAAGAATGAATGAACCAACAAAATCACACGTGATTTTGTGCATGGACGTCCACTCGCTGCTCACCCACTCGCATTGTCGGAGCGTGACCTACACACGCTTTTTCCATCGCAGCACAAAATCACATGTGATTTTCTTGGTTTATTTATTCTTATAAATTGGGTTGTTCTTGTATGAATCTCCAAATATATATTGATAATGTTCTGATATACCACCATCACGGTGAGGGTAGAAGACAAATTCTATGTTATTTTAAATTCCATAAAGATTCTTTC
Organism: Centaurea solstitialis; assembly: GCA_030169165.1. Classification (NCBI taxonomy): domain Eukaryota; kingdom Viridiplantae; phylum Streptophyta; class Magnoliopsida; order Asterales; family Asteraceae; genus Centaurea; species Centaurea solstitialis. Next base: position 9,725,065 of record CM058046.1, read on the forward strand.
TTTCACAATGAAATCAATTAAATGAGATTTCGAGTAACTAAAGAAGCTTAATTTTGTGATGTGTGACAATAAGGTGATACTCATATACATACGAGATTAACTCAGTCAAAGTTGATCAACACTAGACTTAAATAGGTTCGTGAGACATTCAATTTATATATATATATATATATAGTTTTAATGGAGGATATTTTCATCATTGCATTAATTTTTTAGTCTTTTACACAGGCAAAAACCATTGAGACCAAAATCACAAAATTGACATGAATTGGGTTAAAGACAAAAGAATCGATAAAAAGATGAAAATACCGCTCGCAAAATATTTAAAGAGAACTTTTTAACGACTATTAGAAGGAGGGACCAAATAAGGATGTTTTAACAAACGACGATAACCATTTTTTTTGGAAGGGTGTCTGAGGCTATGGCCGACTAATCCCCCCGAAAGATCATGGCAAAAACATGTCTCTTTTAAATGTACACATGTTGAGCATGGAGGGAATCGAACATGGTTTAAGCGTTATGAACCCTCAAGTCTTATCCACTCCACCACAACACTGATAGACACGATAACCATCTTGTAATTTGGAAACTGTTGAAAAGAGAAAAATGCTATTTCGGACAAATTATAGGAGCCAAATTTGTAGCATTCTCTCTTAACATTAACATAATGAGCAAAAATTAAAGTATGCTTTATTTTACTTGAAATTATCGTAGTATATATATGTTAAACTACACAAGAATTAAAACATATTATTGTTTTAAATATAAAATTACGATCGTTAGCTGTTTATGTCTTTAAAAACTTTAACCTTGTCTATTACTATGAGAGTGAGTAGGCCGTAATCCAGCCCAGACCATAATGGACTATAAAACGACTTATGGTGATTTATGGCCCAAGGCCCAAAGTTGAGTGAAGATTGGGCCAGTTTTAAAGCCCAAATTGTTGAATTTAATTGGGTTTTATTCGGCCTTTATCTGGAAGATATCAGAGATTAGACAATAGACTCCCCCTTTCAGAATTCAGACATTCCTATCAAATTAACTATTCCGGCAAATCAAATGGACCTTAGAGAAATTATAGAAAAGATATCTTAAAAAATAGAAAACAAAAGGTCAAAAACTCTAAATAAAGTTAGATTTCACTCCAAAAGAATTGCTATTTTAATGAAACCAATATTAGTTATATTATTAAAATATTATATAGTTTTATCATCTCAATATAACTTTTAAAATAATATAAAAAATAATAGTAGTTTAATCTTATTGATGAAAATAAACGAGAAAAAATAATTTCTCTCATATTCTATTAAGTTTTAGAAAATTATGTAAACTTGAAACTTTTCTTGTTTTCTCTATTTTAAAGAAAATATAGAGATGCTCTTGGAGTAATATAAAGAATAAAACTTTCATTTTTGCTGTCTTAAAATATTTGTTGAAGAAACATTCTTAAACTAGTTGTGCACCCGTATAATGTGACGGGATACATCTCTTCATTTTGAGGTCGATAAATCGATCCATCATTCTTACTTCTTGCTTCGCTCTATGCTCTATTCTTCTCGTTTTTATTTTTTATGATTTCATATGTTAAAGGTTACTATGGTTGGTTGACTTGACCAAAGATTTGAAAAGAGAATTGGAAGATCATGGGATTCCAAACCCACATAAATTGTTCTTCTTAAGTTTTTGAAAATGATATATCAATAATGGTTTTCACATAATGCTACACATAATTAACAAATAAAACCCAAAATTTTATGCTTGAAAAAGAAAATATAATCATTTTTAGTCATACAAATCAATACTTCAAGAATACAATGTATTTTAATTATAATAGATACTATATCGAATGAGGTTTTAACAAATGTGTAATAATAAGTAGGCAATATGAAGTTGATATTGACTATTCATCTCAACGTTTGACACGATCCTTTACCTCAAGTATAAAGTATAATAAAATATACCATCAACCTTTAGTCATCTATTGTGAAAGATTTATACGAGAACAAACAAATGAGGATATAAGAATATATATGTAGATTAGAGAGATTTTAAAAATCAAATCATCATCAATACGAATCATACAAACCAATTTAGACATTTATAGAAATAACGATGAGTTTCTTTACTATGATTTGAATATTTATATTAGAAAACAATTAAGATATTTATTAAATTAAGTGCTCAATTGAATGGATAAATGATTTGTAACAACCCAATTTTGAAGCCCAATAAATTAGAACTCATTTCAGAGCCCAATTAGTATTTTTAAGCCCGAAAAGAGAGCCTAGGGCTTTAAGACCCAAAGGCTAGAAGGTTGGTACTAGAGACATTTGAGAAGGGATTTCAAAGAATCGAATTTGAGGAAATTTAGTTGGGGAAAATCATTTGCATCAAGAGGATTTCCTTCAAAGGTAAACATCTCATCATCACCTCTTTAATTTCATGTTTGTTATAGTTATCTTCATCCTCATTGATGGTAGTCTTGAAGTATTCTTAATTTAAATAAGCAATCTTGAGTATTGAATCATCTAGAGATTTGGGGGTTTAATTCATTTCATTCATAAATTCTTGGAGTCAAGAGTTTTAGTGATTAAATAGTTGATGGAAGTCAAATTGAATAAGTTTCTATGAAAACCCCAATTGGATGGTCCATTGATCATTGTGGGTTGTTTGGTGCTTTGGGAAATGATTTAGAAAGTGTTAAAAACCAAGTAGGAATGGTAAAAATTAGGCATAGCATCTATCTTGGATCTTTGGAAAGTGATGGAATTGAAAACTAGGTGAATTGGCGCTGAATTCGGAGCTGTGGTGCAGCAGGCGTGACCTGCAGGCATCCGCGGATCAAACCGCGGGTCAAGCCGCGAGTCACGACCCGCCGTTTGTACTAGTTGGATTTGTGTCGATTTCCAAATTTCTCCGTTTCGCATAGGATTCGAGGCCAAGCTTAGGGGTTCATCTTAAGGTGTTAATAGATGAATATTAGGAATGTTTAAGGGAGTTTTTAACACCTCATTCATATGTCAATTCAGATTTCGGTTTGAGTCAAATAGGTGACTTAAAGAGTAAGCTTGTGGTCGCACGCGAGGTGAGTTCTCTATCACTATTTACTGATTTTAGAAATGCTTACATGAATGAATCTTGCTTTTGAATTATGAAATGATGCCATGTCTTTACGAATATGTTGTGAAATCCTTGAAATGATGTTTAAGTGTTTAAATGATTAAAGTACTTGAGTGGGCCTTCAAGGTAGAGTACCTTGAGGTAGTGTGACCTCTTGGGAAGGAAAATAAATGTCTAGATCATGGAGGAGTGTATATGATCTAGGGGTGCTCCATTGGAGTGGGTAACGTTTCATCGCGAAGGGGAGGCGATGGGGGAATGTCCTACCTTGAATGGCGAACTCTAAAGTAATTTGGAAGTTATGAGCTCATACTTGTCTATTGAAATGTTTTTATGAATGTACATTGTTTATCAATTGTTTAATGGGAACTCACTAGACCTTTAGGTCTAACCCATTTCTTTTCCAACTCCAACATTTCAGGTAAGCAAGCGTTAGCTAGAAATGACAAAGGCAAGGGAAAGGCGAGCGAGTAGCTAGAGGGTGTGCCTAGCTAGTTAGAGTCCTTCCAATAATTCTCAGCTGTAGAGTTTATCCGCAGTAAAACATTGGGATGTTTATGTTTGTCACTTAGTTTTGTTTTTGGGTTGGATTGAAACCCTTGTTAGCCGGTTTGGCTTGGTTGAGATTTTGATATGTTTGTGGTTTGACTTGCTGAATTTTAATTTCATGAATGATTCTAGTATTTTGGCATTTTGGGCCATTACATGATTGATATTAATTTGTGCTAATGGGTTGTTGTGTAATTAAAACATCTCTTATATATTGTGGAATGAATGAGGAAATTGAACCAACGAACGACTACCATGAATACATGCACACACGCATGCATACCTCCCTGGCGGTATCGGGCATGCATGGACAACCCACTAATCCACCGCTCTTCCGGTCTAGCTTATGCTAGAACCCCAGTCTTTGACTGGGCTGGGGGACGGCCAGTCTATGACTAAACCGGCCCAAGAACTAGATACTCCTTATGACCTTAAATTGACTCCCCTTGAAATTGAATCCAGGAAGACTGAGATCCTATTCACAACCCTTCAGGACCTTACCGCCTTTAAGAAGACCAACCGAGCCACATATGATTTGTAAAATCATCCCTTATATATACACACAAGTATATATACAAACTATTCATAATGACAGAAATCTCCCGTTAGATTGGGAGTTATAAATCGACAAAATACTTTAATACTTTTATCCAAACTAGCTTTGATATAAAATATTACTTGTTCTAAAATAATAAGATAATTTATTTATTTTTGCGTATAATTCTTTATTTTGCTGTCGAGTTGAATTTTTGAAACTTCCATTACACCTAACTATTGATATAATTTTCAAATGAAAGATTCCCTAGTTTATCTATATATCTAAGGGAAACTATGAATCATTTGCTTATCATATATAAATAGTACACTCAAATGAAAAACACAAAATAATATTGAGATTCGTGAGAATTATTATAACCACAAGTTTATTTTCTTTTCTTTTTTCTTCCAATTTTTCTTCCTTTCATATTGCAAAACAACGAGTATTTGGGATATGAAATTATAATATCGGTTTTATAACGTGAAATTAAAAAAATACAATAAAAATTATCATATTATGAAATAAAATATGATTATCGATCGGATCTCAAGCTTCTCAATGTTTTATTGTTTTCATTTAAACGATTTAACTAAGATATTATGTCACAGACGACAATAAAACTTTTGAAACTAAGCTCCATCGAACAGGAAGTAAAACAACAAAATTATGTTCAATTTTGATGCAATTTATCTTAAAATGATGAAAAGAGCAATCTACAAATTAACCCATCATTGCAACAAAAATAAGTTTTAATATAAGTTGCCTAAAATAAATAAGCATCGATCCTAATAGAATATTTTATAGGATCAAAGGTTATTGAGGTAAACAAAAAAAATGTATATCAAAAAATGTTACAAAAAAATTATAAGACGTTTATGAATGTCGTAACAAATTTTAAAGACAATTTCAAAATAAAATGTCTTATTAGCTAACTTTACGGTACCCTTTTGAAAATTGTCCTATAAACCCATCATTTGAGAGAACACTTGTGTTTATACAATATTTTTTCAAATAGTATCTTATAAAATAGTTAATAAAACGTTTTATTCTAAAAACCTTGTTACGATGCCCCAAAACATCTTATAAACTTTTTATAACACTTTTAGATATGATGTTTTTAGGTTTGATTCTAGCACTTTGCTCCTATAAAACACCCTGTTAGGATTTAAGATGCTTAATTGTTTTAGTTGTCTTATAAATCCAATTTTATTGTACTGCATCCACATTTGAAAGAGATTTATGAAAGCACCCTCAATTTTTTTAAAAGCAAAGCTTCACTTGATGCAAGCATTTGTGACAATATATTCAAATTTTACTACCTTGATCAACAAAAGATTAAAAAAAATTTCCCCATGATTCCTCGTATGGTCAACGATTCGAGTTCTACAACATTACCAAGGACTTTTTTGGTTGTTTTTCGGGTTCGTTGAAATTAACGAAATGCACACAAGTTGATCTGAACATATGTGATGAACAAAAGTTAAAAAACAAAAATTCGTTGATTTCAAAAGGATTGTGTTGTTGTGATCATATTAGGTGACATGAACATGCCACTCATTGCATTGATGAAATAGGTGTGATGCAAAAAGAGGTTTAATTTGAAAGAAAATAATGATTGGAGCACAAAAAGTGGAGATGATATGTTGTTAGGTAAAGCAACACGAGCCTTTGAATTTTGTTTATCTCAACACATAATTTAGGCGAACATTTTCAACTACTCCATATTTTATCTATGATATTTTGTTATAGACTCCAAAATTAGCTTTTAAATTTGATTTTTGTAGAAAAAAAAAATCAAGTTCCATTTTTATATATAAACATTGCTCTCTCAAAAATAAACACATATGCTTCTATAAAATGTAAAAAGAAGTGGCATTATTTTTGGACAACCGAAAAATAAAAATTATGGTCTTATTAAAATGCAATCTAAAAGGACATATTGTAAGGGTTGTATACCAAATGCTTATCAAATAAGCATATTAGCCAATAAAAGTATCACCGTGGCTTTATTAGGTAAAGTTTTTGATTGTCAAAATGCATTGTTGGAAACGTCTCTTATCTGTTAAGGGTCAACTAAGAGTCGTTGTTTACCAAATTCTTACTAGATAAGCGTTTACCGGCAAAAAATTCACATTTAGTTACCCTGTCATGTAACATTCTTGGTCTTGAAAATGGATATGCATTTTAAACGCGGTAAGCGTGTAAAGGTAAGAGTCATTTCTCACACTTAATTACCGGGGTAAGAGTTTTTGTCCTTGGCTCCTTTCCTTGTCTCTTACCGGGTAAGCTTCTTGGTCATCACTATGCTCAATCAATAAGGTAAATGATATTGGTAAGCGCTTACTCCGGTAAGAGTTAAGTAAACAGCCCATTAGGCCATTACCAGGTAAGAGTTAGTAAACGTCCCCTTATTTGGTAATGTTCCCATTTCTTATCATGTTTATCCAGTAAGGACGTCATAGTAAGGGTTAATTAAACAACCCCCTTCCTCATCCGTTGTTAATGCAATTTCGAAATACACAAAAATCCCCATCATTTTTATTTGCTTACACCTACCAAATACCAATTAAACGACCATTAAATGAGAGGGGTTTTGGTTATTTCACATTTTCTTCTATAATTTGTTTAACGTACAAGTACTCAAATGATTGTATTATATATTCTGCCATTTTTAACATGTAACAGTGAACAAATTAATAATGAAATATGGTTGTGGTAAAGTGTAACATTTTGCTTTCGTCTTCCCCACCTGCAAGAAAAGCAACCTTCTATAGAATAGTATAAGTATTAACATGGGTCTGCAACTATGGAGGTGGTAAAATAATCACTGTTTAGATAGGTACTATTTTTTCAGCTTAGTCCGTAAAGCTCTAAAATATTTCAAAAAACCCTTGTATTTTTTTTTTCTCCAAATTTCATAACTTACTCATTAAAAAAAAGCAATTGCTGAAATGAGGCTTAAGCCCAAGACATTTTAGGCCATGCTGATGAGTGGTGCTTGTGGTTTGGCCATAGGGCAAGCCACGCGGGCTTTGTGGGCTCGACTAGGTAGCACTATGCATGCCAACGGGCTTGGTGAGCGGGCTCGTGAACGTGAACGGGGTTGGCAACCTGATCCGACTCTCTCTCTCTCTCTCTCTCTCTCTCTCTCTCTCTCTCTCTCTCTCTCTCTCTTTCACACACACTGCACTCTCCTTTTTTTTGAAATTAATATATATTGGGTATTCGGGTTTGTGGGCTAGTGATACTCCTATTGAGAGCTTCGTGAAGGCTCATAGGTAAAGCTGATGTGACGGCTCGGGCTTTATGGGCTTATGGGTTGCGCTACTAAGGCCTTAGTAATTATGTCTTTAACAAGCTACAAGAACCATCTGGCAGAATACTCTTTGTTGAAATATTTTCTGTTTCCACATGTATAAGGGCACCCTTAAAATTTAATGGATGCATCACCTTTATGTCTAATTTTTTCCCATGGGATAATCAAGTAAGCAACTGTACAAGAGACTGTTTAACTTTTAATAGATCTGCCTACATCTATAATAAAGCGAAACCATGGAATCCATACTTGTAGTTATTTCATTTTTAAGGACCCAGTACAAATTTTCATATAACCACTAATTTACTCTTTTATAAATAAAGGTAGGATCTTTTGTTAACCAATAAATTGGTATTAACTTTAAACTATTATTCATCAATCAAAAACAAAATATATATACTTTTGGTTGTTCCATGATGTTGGTATATTTGAGGGTAAAGAATGTAATCTATTTGTTCTTTCTTTTAATGCATAATATCGAATGAAACCATGATTTTCGAAATATTCAACATATCAAATGAACATGTATGAACTGTGTTTTTGAAATTTATGAATATGTATGATCATTTTTATACCGTGACTGAACATGTACGTTTGAATTGGGTTTGACTTGAACTAAATGCCTTCACTTTGTATGAACTTGTATGAACACTTATATGAACATGTATTCACTTTTAGATTGAATATGCATAAATAAATTCAATTGATGGGTCATCTATAAATTATATTAATTAATGCTATTGGTGATTTCAACTATCCATTTAAAAAATCAATGATGATGATTGATTAATAAAAATTTATATCAAATATTAAGTAACAAAAGAAACTAGACTTTTATAAATATGTATATATATGTGTAGGGGTGGGTTCAAATGTGAACCACTTTTTGGTTGTGAACGTGAGCACAACCGAGAGCCTGACATGTGGCGGATGACTAGGCGTCACGTCAGATTTACGGCGGATGACTAGGCGCGATTCATGGGAGGGCATTGAATTAAATGGGGGGGGGGGGGGGCACACTCAAAGCCGCCACGTGTCGCGCTCTCGACTGTTCTCACGTTCACAACCAAAAAGTGGTTCACATTTGAACCTTCCTCTATATGGGGGTGGATGCATTCATATTAATTGGTTGATATATAGATTGATGTTGACCATTAACAATTTTTCATATTGCCTTATGTTAAATGCGAATAGGTGATCGCCCAAAAAGCTCCCAAGTGGTGAGTATTTTTGCAATTTATCCACATTATTAATCAACTTTAGTGATTAATTTTAAAACCTTATTACGCTAAAAGTCAACTTTGATATTATGTTACATGTTTGACCCCAAAAAGAATATGTAATACCGTTGTAACATTATTGTACCAATTGATATTTTATAATAGGTTGCAATTTTGATTATTTAGTCATGATCTCCACTTGAGAATTCTATTAAAATGTGTCTGTTATTAAACAAATGTAATATTGTTCAATTACATTTGTTTTTGATAAATAAATAACATGTTTTAGACTTAACATTATGTAGATTTTTTTTACCAAAATGATCAACCAACCACAAGTATAAGTTATCAAGAGTTTTCAAGAGAAAGTCCCTTATAACAATAATATATAACAATAACCCGCATTCCTAACCGTCAAACTAACTAGTGTTGGTATTGTATCAATGGGTGATAGTTTGTTAATAGAAGAAGGGAATTCTTTGAATAGGAAGTTTTATGCTAGCTAGTATTTACAAGACCTAAATTGTCAACATGGTCCCCAACCTCGTTGAGTTCTGAAGTTATGCCCTGTTGGTAGCTAACGGTAACCCAAATACCTCTAGACCAATGACCATTCGATACATAATGATGTTTCATATCAATAATTATAATGGCTTGTGTTTTAAGTCATTGTACATCTTATTTGGTAAGTAGTAATCAAATATTTATGCAAGACTTACTAAATAAAACATCCGATATATTAAGTCCATTCAATGTTGTTTGTTTAAGTTAATGGACTTAATATATAGTACTAACTTGAGATGGGATGGTTTCCCCATTATGTAATCAGAAATAGGCAGCGCATTATAGTATGGACTTTTGTAATTGGTTACTGGACATTGACCATAGGTTTTAATTTCTAGTGACTGTTTGGTTCAATTTTCATGCATTTTATCATGCATTTTTTTAGAGTTTTTATCTTCTTAGGTTGGTAGTTCATGCATTTTTATCTTCACTTATTCATGTTTTTACCGAAAGGGTGTTTAAGCGATCATCGGTGCGTTAATGGGTTTTTGTGAGTATGTTTGTAGGGATTTGGTGATTTCGATGGTGAGACTAGTCACGAAGGAGAGGAGGCGGTTCGAGATGGTTTGATGGACGAGGATACGGAGGCTAGAGACGATGAAGAGGAGCTCGGGGAAAGGCGAGTGAAGACGGAGGATGCGAAGTGGTGAACCGGAGTTGGGAAGCAAAGAAGAAACAAAGAAAGAGAAAGTGTAGCTAGCTAGCGATCGCTAGCTAGACATGCTAGCGATCGCTAGGACCGCAAACCTCTTCCGCGGATTTTTCCTATTTTGGCAGTTGTTGACTTTTCTTGGGTTTAAATACTGTTTTTTTACTTGTATGTTGGGAGTTTTGAGTTTCCATCTTGATAACAACTTTTTGGAGAATTTTTGGGGGGAATTTGGATCAAAGGAGCTAGGGTTTCATAATTTGGGTTGGAGCTCTACTAGACTTGGGATGAGTGCTTCAATCTATTCATCAATGGTGGCTTAGCATTCCTTGGTGAATCTTGTACATCCTTAAGCTAATATCTCCTTCCCTCTCTCTTTTAAGCTTTTGTTTAGTGTGTAATTGATGAATTGATGTTCTAGATCTATGAATTTGGTGTTCAATTGCTTAATTTCTGCATTTGTAGTTTAGTTGCTTTAATTCTTCTCTTCAATTTGTGTAGATTTCTTCAATTAGTTAGGTTGTGATTTGTTAGTTGATTGCATGTAGTTTTTGATATGATGTTGATTGTGATGATGTTGATTGGTTGCAATTCAATTACCTTGAACTCATTGTTAGTTTTATGCTTAGGTTAATTGAATAATTCATTAGTGTTTTGATGCTTGTTGAGCTAGATTGTTAATCTAGGAGTTAGATCTCATTAGGATAGAAATAATATGTGTTAGTATAGATCTAGGTCAAGTGTTTGTGCATGGTTAGAATATCGATATCGAATCACGCTCGTTAAGTCCCAATCGATTGATACATTTTCATAGTCAATAGTGAATCATCGATGGAAAAGAATTCGTTTAACGGAAGTTAGCGATCCGATGATATCGAGGATTTACGATGACTATTAAACGAACGGTTAATTGGACGGAAGTTCATTAACGTTCGATGAATTGATTGAGAGTTTACGATTGCATCATGGAGATAGATGCGGATGTAGATTGGAATGTTTCCGGATGACGTTTCCATAGGAAATGATATGGAAATAATCATATTTCTATAGGAACGGTCTAGTTATTTCGGAAGAGGAATAGACACTTTCTACGGAATCCACTTAAACGATCGGGATACGATATCCATATTTCCTTACCCGTGTTTGTTCATGTATGTTTGTTTTCTTGTTTTTGCATGTTCGAGTGTATTCGTTTGTTCCTTTTCATGTGGCGAGATGTATATGTTGTAGATTAGCTAAGTAGGTTTTTCCCCTTTTAGTTAGAAACCAATTTCCGAAACTTGAACTTCACATAACTTGTAAATTAGAAATGAAACACTTTGATTTGTCCATTTTCTCCCCGTGTTCGACCCGTATGCTACGTCACGATACCGTACGCTTGCGGTTTAAAAATAAAGCTTGATTTTCGATTAAAAACACGTACATTTCGAGCGAAACAGTGACTTAGCATAACTAGGATCATACCCAATCCTCCAAATTAACCATAAGTATAATTAAAAATTTAAATAATTAAGAGTAATGTGATTTCGTAAATATTTATAATATGAGAGTTCTGGTTTAAACCAATATATGTATATATAATATTATGTACATAAATATTCATTTTCTACTATTATTTAATGAATACATATAATAAGATGAAATTTAAACTTTATAAGTTATATATTAACAAACTAACAAATAAGATATTAAAAATAGTAAATTAGAAGGAAAAAAAACTATTGATTACATCATGACGTATTTCAAACTTAACGTGACGTAAGACACAAACTTTAAATCACATCATTCCATTACGATTGATTCCGCAAGCGTTTTCAAAGAGTAAATACATTTCATCATTGCTAGATTGTAATGCAATTTTATCCTTCAATGTACCCACCTTGACTTGGGTGTGTACGACTTACTAAGAAACACATATATAGAAGAAAAAGAAGAAAAGAAGGGAAAAGAAATTGAAGTGACCATCAACTTTTTTTAAATTTATATATAAAAAAGTGGCCATCATTTTCGTACATGAATTGTATTCTATTATTAGGGCAAAGACTTTGGATCCTTTGAGAAAGTAGCACACTAAAGAAGACACCTCACGTAAAAAAGGCTCTATGCTTGTGGCATATAATTTATTTGAATTAATTACCATTTTCAATGACAAAAAAACATGATATTTTTTTCTTAAAGAAAAATCCCCCAAGAATGGGTCATTGTAGGCTTTTGTTTCTAATTAAACAAATAAGTATTACTTGATCATATTTTAAGTTTGGTTTATTTAATTAATTATTGATGATTAAATAATATTTCTGAAAACAAGGAAGAAACAAACATGATATTTTTTGTCAATTAAATTAACAAAGTAATTGTCCATTGACTTCTGTAGCTCTATCTCTCCCTTTCCCTCTCTTTGAACAGAAGAAAACAGTTGATTTATAGACACCCACAAGTCTTCTTCTTAAGCACATAAATCCAACCTTCATTTTCTCCCAAAAAAACCATCAATCCCTTTTCTCCCATCTACATACTCAAAGAGAGAAAGATCTAGAAAGAGATATGGGAAGAGCTCCATGTTGTGATAAGGCAAATGTGAAGAAAGGGCCATGGTCACCTGAAGAAGATAGAAAGCTAAAAGAGTACATAGAAACTCATGGTACTGGTGGCAACTGGATTGCTCTCCCACAAAAAGCAGGTATATATTATATATTTACTTAAATTTAATTAATTTCAGACCACACTACTGAACTTTGTCTAAATTTTGTTTCTTGAAAGATAATACTAGTAATAACTAATTTGCACATGTTTCTTGATTTGAAAACCTACTCAGGCCTTAGAAGATGTGGAAAAAGCTGCAGATTAAGATGGTTGAACTATCTAAGACCAAACATCAAACATGGTGAATTTTCTGATGATGAAGATAAAGTTATTTGTGCACTCTTTGCTAGCATTGGCAGCAGGTACCCTCTCTCTCTATAAATCTTGAAAAAGTTTTCAGCTTAATTTCAAGAATCTCTAATAAATAAGGTGGTTTTATGGGTGGTATATATGCATATTCTTTTGTAAACCAAATAAATATTTGAACTAGGAAAACCGATGAAATCTTATAAAATTCTATGAAACGTTTTCATATTTCAGTATTTCCATAATCAACAACTTTCCATATATTTCATATTTCCATATTTCTTATGAACTCATATTGTCTCTTGATTTTTGTGATTGACGGCTATGATCAGGTTTTAGAGTTTATACTTTTTTTTTTTGTTTTAAATGGCAGCACAGTTAATTAATGGAATATATGTTAATGTGGATCAGGTGGTCAATAATGGCAGCACAGTTACCAGGAAGGACAGACAATGATATAAAGAACTACTGGAACACAAAGCTGAAGAAGAAGATGATGAGCAGCTTAATCTCCATTCCTGAACTCAGAAAACCATTTCAACATCATCATCTTGAATCTTTCAAATCTTCAACAAACTACATGAGCTACCCCCCATCATCACTCTCTATTTTTCAAAACAGTAATAATATCAGTGCTCCATTATCTTCATCATCACCACCTTCATCATATCTCTATAATAGTACACCAACAACTACTACTACTTCTACTCATCATCATCATGATCATCATCATCATCATCAAACCCTATCTATCCCATCAAGCCCTACACCTGCTCATGGATATAATCTGGGTTTGGGTCCCATGGTGGTAAAAGACACTTCTACCCTTGTCATGTTTGGAGGTAGTAGTACTGCTGATCAAGCAGCCAGTTGCAGTTCTAATTCTGATGGGAGCTGCCATTATGATCAGTATGGTGGTAGCACTACTGTTAGTGTGTATGATCATAACAATTACAAGGAATTTGGTGGGAGTTATGAGAAGGAAAAAGGGTATTATGGGGATTCTTCATTGGACTGCAGTCTTGAAGAGATTAAGCAGCTTATTAGCACAAATCTTTGCAGTAGTAACATTGACAACAATCTCAACTTTTTTGCTGATGAAACCAAGGAAGTAGAAAAAGTCATATACTACTAATTATTAGTGGATGCTGAATATCATCATCATCATCATCATCATCATGATCTTGATCATGATCACCTAGTAGTATTAGGGAGGACTTGATTTGTGAAAATATTATGGGGTACTTTTTCCCACTTTTTTTTTTTTTTTTTTTTTCATTTTGATATTGTTCTTTTTAATTTAGAGAAGTAGAAATGGTAAAAAGTGTTCCTTTTTTTGTTCATCTCATCCCTAATTTCTTTCTAGCAATCAAAATTTTCTTAAACCGTATCTATGATATCATATCTGCAATTTTCTGACGTATAAATTAATTAATTAATTTATATTTGTTTAAGTGTGAAGCCCAAGATATAGACTTTGTGAATTAGTAGCATCTTTTAATTGGCTTGATGTTGATTTGATCCTATATAATCCCAGTCTTGTAAAGAAATTTCAATATTCTTAAAGCATACAAAATTACTTTTAATCTAATAAAGACATCTCATCAGCACAATTAACAAACAATTAATTAAAAAACATACCCATATTTAGCTGGACAAACCATTAAATCATCTTCAAATATGTTACCATAAAAGTAGCAAATAATTAAAAGATAAGTTACCATGGCTTTTAGCGGTGAATTTAGATATTTCATTAAATAAATGGTATTTTATTGGATTAAATTAACCAAGTGTACATGTGAACCAGCCAACCTTCACTGACTATGATACCCACAAAAAAACAAAAATCTTGACTAGAAAAATGGAATAGCAAAAAAGAAAATCCAACTTGGGGAACAAAGATTTAGAAAATTAGACATAAAGAAAGCCATCTTAGAAGCCTAGAGATGGAGAATCCTCAAAGGGAAGAGTGTAAGAACTTCAAAGCATTGTTTGATTAAAATATAATACAAAATAAATTAAAAAAACAAAAGATCAATTTAAAACATCATTATTTAAGAGATAATCCATTGACCTTTCAAAGAAATTTGTCAGCTTCTGGGGATTAAAAAAAGATTAGATGGGTTTGTGCCAGCTAATTCTTCAAAGTTTATTCAAGAGATCAGCCAAAAGGTTCTTGAAGCTATAATGGAAGAAAAATGCCTTTTGGGAATGTCTTTTTCTTGTGGAATGCAAAAATGTCAAAAGGGGTTGCACCTAATAAACCAAATTAGGGTTGTGTGTGTTATTTATGTATCTGGTTAATTGGTGTTGATTCATATATGTCAAGATCTTGTTTGTCATACTTGTGGAAAAGTGACCATCTTAAAATTCAAATTAATGAACTTCATATGCTTGTCTTCAAGGGAAGCATCAAGAATCATGATGCTTGCCCTTACCCTCCTTTACACCAATGTTTTTACTCTTGATATTCATCACTTTTTCCAACCTTCTTCCCCCACCATGCTAGTTGTTAATGGAATCTTTGGATCTTGTGCCCTATTATTTCTTCTATTTGTGAAGGTTAAGTGGCATGAAAAAGTTATTGTATATATACAGTAGTACTATTGTTTTAGTGTTCCTTTATTTTATTTTTTCAACTTTTTGTAAACGTTAGGGACTATGTACAGGAGATGCTACATGACCGGATAATCTCAAGAATCGTGTATTGCAAAACACTTTTCGAATCCAATAAATCGACCCTATTCGTTTTGGGTTCACGAATTTTGTATTGAGATAATTCTTGAGTTTTTCTCTATTATGAAAGTCTATGAAAATCAAGACTTGTATACCCATGTTTCATTTTATGTATTTAAATGAGAGATTGATGGTTAATAGTGGTTAACGGCTATATATAACCATAACGGGCAAGATGAAAAAGGTAAACATAACCGGATGAGATAAGGCATTAAGGGGTAGTTATCATTAAATCTGAATTTTGGACATGTAGGTTAGAGCTCTAGACAAACATTAAACCAACCATTATCAAATTTCTAAGTTTATACATTGTATCCTTTGATTCAAGCCTTCTAACCGTGCTAGGGAGCTACTACTAAGACCCGCCCCTCTTGATCCCCGCTTTATGGCGATCTAGTGTTATAGGGACAACATTTGTAAGTGTGCATTTTGTACCTCCTGATTCCGATATGTTTGCCTCGTCACTTAATCTATCTCAAGTAAATGACAAATACATCAAAATGATTGATAACACTAAAACCACCAGAAGCAAATCGCATGAATATTGGATTTTTGATCTTTGTTAGAGGATCAAACTCATAATCTTTAAAGAAACCTACACAATCACAAGTGTCTTGAACAAATCCATCTATATATGTAGTGCCCTAAGATTTCTTCCTCAATCTTGTAAAATAAGTAATGAAATATTTGAATTTTCTATGAGTGCTACAGCAAGGTCTGTAGCAATGTACCTCAACAGTATATATAGATCATCATTATTGCAAACAAAATGAAATTACAAGAAAAAGATGCATGATATGCTTAGTACCTAGCTATAAGAATATAGTACAATAAACTTGATTAATTTTAGGACATACACATTTAATGTTTTTCTATGAACTGTCATATTAAAATGCTAAAAGGACGGTTCTTCTTGAGTCTTATTACGACGTTGCTTATATTTGTTCTAGCTAGTACTATTATTGTTTTACAAATTATAAAATTTGTTATGTTACAAAACTTTATTCTGAATGACTTGTTATAAGACCTATAGATAGAATAAAGGTTGGTTTTATAAATTTAAAATCTTATTGATCCAATACTCTACTAATAAATGTTCTAATTAATATATCCGTACTTTAATTTGTCATAGTGGCAAGATCTATCATGCACAAAAGATGATCAATCCATTAAAATGGTTTTAGACTTTTAGTGGCTATAGAGCTAGCTAGACTTCCTTTATAAGATTCTCAAACTTTGATTAATGATATAGATGATTATCCTTCGTCTTTGCAAGATTGGTGAATTCGATCTTTTAGTAGTCTAGCATTTTGCATCTCCTAAAGTTGCTTCTTAAAGATAATTGCACAAACCAACTTAACAAAATGCGAGATATAACTCTTATACGGTTTCAATCTCTATATATAGATTTTAACAAGTGAATTCTAAATCACAATTCTAGTCGTAACCAATTTGATCTTCCGTCTATAAAGATCAAACTTGGCAATTCTATATATCTTTTGGAAGTAGGGATGGCAAGGGAGGGGGGGGGGGGGGGGGGAATGCATGCAATCCCAACCGCCGGGTCCGATATCCCCAACAGGTACGCGGGAATGGAATCTCCTCCCCAGTCAATCCCGATTCATCAATAAATATTTTAAAAAATGGTTTAAATTGGTTAAAAATAATAATATATTATATAATATATATATATATATGTTAAAAAACATAACACATACAAGGACGAGGCCGATCAGGGAATACGTTACCGACCCGGTTTTTGACATGTTGGGGATCTTCAGCCTGGGTACCCATTTTTAAGGGGAATTCTCAGCCCTCACGGGATGGATAGACCATGTTTTCCAACGGGGAGTGACAAATCACCATTACTTTAAAGATATTTACAATTCAAAGTGTTGACTTTATCCAAAGTAAATTGGAATATCCTTGATTAATTAAGCTTTCTATTCAATTAATCTTCTAGAAAGATATATAATCCTAACAATATCAAATGGAAGGACATAATCAACCGAAAGACCGACATCGACAAATATAAAACTCAAGACCAAAGTAATACCTTAGGCTAATTGATTATAACCAATTCAACTTAAAATCGTCACGGACGGTTATAAATTGTTAGAGAAACTAGGAATTATAAAGAGTCCATAATCTCATTTTAATTTCTACCCATGAAGAACCATTTATCACAAATAAATAAGATCTTAAATATATAATTCATTTCATCTCTAAATATTTATTTAACGTGTACCGTTATTGGTTGGTTTTAGTTATGCCGTATATTTCTTTAATTGATCAAATGGATAAAATATAAAAAATTAGCTGAACTTAAATGGGTCAAATATCACTTCATATATGTTTCAATAGACATAAACATAGGCCACCTAATGTGTAAACTAGTTTATTAAAATGTTTGTTTGATTAGTGTTTTAGAAGCTTATCACCTTTTTAATTAAATATATCCATCTCGCCTATCACGACATAATATTGTCCGCTTTGCCCCACTAGCCCACGGCTTTATTTCTGACGACTTGATGATGACTTCCTAGGAAATCACCCATTCTGATATTAATTCCCACCCAAGCACACTTAACCACAGTCCACGGAGTTCAAAGCACCTGTCGTGTTTGTGGCCCCAAAGCACGTTGTTGTTTTAGAAGGCCAAAGTTTAATTATGAACCCAACATCTCTCCTTTTCACAATAATATGGAATTTGCCTAAGGATTACATTTCTTCTCTCTCTTCGTAACACATACCCATACACACAGTTAAATATTCATACAAAGTAAATACTTTATGAAACTTGCTATAACTTGCAAACATTTTTTTACAAGTACAATTATAATTTGTCAACACATTCCGAACACTCTCTATATTAATTGTACTTGTAATTATAATTTGGGTATAACTAGTGATTCTAAAGTCTAAACTTACAGCTTATGAACACACAGTGAACATTTTAGTAGGATATTTTTAAAAAAATTCGTCATGTCTCATAAAGTAATATTGTTCGTATATTTGATTGTGAAATCTCACGAAGTGATATTGTTTGTATATTTGATTGTGAAAGTATGTGAGTGTATGTTGATGGAAGGGAGGAGGGAGCATATTAGGTTATTTAAAGTAAACATTAATTAGTTTTCTTATTTATTAAATTAATAACTTATGATAAAATCTCATAGATCTTATAAATTATAAAATTATTAACTGGTTAAGTTTCTAATTTTTACAATTACATATCTAATTCATTTTTTATGAAATTCAAAAAATATATATATATTGACAAGTCAACACAACCCAAATCATATAAAAATATATTATTTCGAACCATTATCTAACTAGTTCAACTCTACTTTTATCAACTATTTTTTATCTTATAAGATAAGAAAATAAATGAACTTTTGATTTGTCATCAGGCTTGAGCCCGAGACCTATAAGCTCCGTAGACATAAGATACCCCGTGGACATCGATAAGTTTCTGCCATACCCTATAATATGATGAATACATAAAAACTACTAGTTACGTTTTTAACTTTTATATTAAAATATTGTTCAAAAATAGCCCATGATATTTGACATTATTAATTGCATATGTATTTTTTTCATAATAATAAATAAAAATCTGAAGTATTTAAATAGTATGGAAAAGAGATTATAATGATTATTAAATTGAAGGTTTTGATGACTCTATGTTGTTGTTTGGTAGTTCACTTTTGGGATTCTGTGACCCCATGCTTGCATTTTGTAGTGGTAATTTCTGCATCCACCCTGCCTGAACGAATAAGACCTCCACACACCTTCTAACTCATCATCACACAATGAGCTTAATTTCTACCTATTTCTTTCAAATTCAATTCACCCATGCGCATCCCTTTATTTTTATACTTATTTTGTGAACAAAATATATGAAAATGTAAGACATTATATTATGATTTATATTTTGGAAACCTTACTTTGAGAGAAAAATGTTTACAACTAGATTTTTAGGAAAAAAAAATGGTTGGTGATCTTTTTTTAATAAAATTATAATGCAATACTTTTTTTTAATAATGATATACTGTTTTTTTAATTGCATAAAATTAAGACATGCTTAATCATGATTTAGATATAGCTTATTTAGAATGAAAAATTTAGAAAATAGGTTTTATTGATAACACATAAAGGAATCAAATCTAATTATCATATATGTGCTTCATTGCTTATTTAAAGTTGTTTTTTAATAAACTAGCTAGCTAGTAAGTTATTTGATGGTCGATAAAGTTGTTAGTAGCCGATGAAGGAATTAAATTTGATAAAGACTATTTTATTATTTAATTTAAAAAATATAAAATTACTAAAAACGACATCAACATATGTTAATTTTTTTTCCTTAAATCATAAAGAAATTTATCAAACAAAAAACGTTTAAATCAAGAACAGGTGCCAATATGCAAGGTGTAGAAAAGATAAATGAAAGTTTAAATAGTGAGGAAATCGGATAATAGAGAGAATTGGATAATATGACATGTTAATTAATAAGGAAAGCGGCACATACCAGGGGGTAGCGACTGTTTATTAAAAACACAGGACTCTGCTAAGTGGTATGAATTTCATTTTTTTATCATAGAGTCGCATATTTGGGCAGGGTATTTTTTATATCTTTTGGAGCTCTAATGGAGAAGAGAGATACTTTTTGATTTAATTATATACAATAAAAACTTTTGGATTTGTATAAGTAAATAAAAAGTTTTGGAAATAATTTACATCACTTGATAATTTTAAAACACCATTAGATAATATAAATGAAAATTAAGTTGATTAATCTTACATATCTTAAAATATTAAGATCATTTATCATATTTATTATTTTTAAAATAAAAATATACAAGTATCTTATGTAAGTTTAAAATATTTATTTATAATCGTTACGTTTATTTTTCATACTACTAAATATATTGAAGTTAAGTTTAAAAAATAGATAATATGATCAATAATAATGAAATTAATTAGATGATATTTCAATTAGCATTTAATATTAATTAATAATTATAATTATAATTCCTAAAAATCGTACTTCAATGGTAGTTGATATTTCAATTGGCAATTTCATAGTCTTCAATTATATAAAAGCATTGCCACAAAAGCAAGTGATGAAATTAATTAGATGATATTTCAATTAGCAATTTCATGGCCTCATATATCAGTATCACCCATATAAATTTAGTCCGTTGCAATATTTGCATAAATAAACACAGATTTGCTATCCAGCCCAGCCCAGCCCACCAGTTTTGACCCACCCAAATTTTCGACCCATTATGTCATTTCTCGAGTCACGTGGGCCTTTTCGGCAATGTCAATTCTCAAACACAAGGTCATTTCCGACATTTTGACAACAAAATTAGTAAGAAACTCCAAACCCAATTCTGAAATTTGTAGTTAAGGTTTTCTAAGTTTCACCATTTTTAACAAATCTTATAAGTTAGTTTAACTAGCAATAAGGTTTAAACGTTTGAAGATTTTCTGTAGAGATTACTAGTTCGTGTCCTGCAAGGCTACTATGGATTTTTCTAGTTGCTCTTCAGAGCTTCTAGGATTAGTCGAGATGCGTTCAACCAGACCTGAAAGTCCACAATTTAAAAGAGAAAACACAAAATTGGATATCGGTATTTTGCAATGATAAAACCATGTACCACCATCTTAGGAACATAAAAACGAAAGAAACAATATAATTAATTCAAAGAGAATTTAAAAGTTTATACCTCCAACTGTTGCTTTAGACACACTCACAAATTACTTTCGACTTCAAATATCCCAATCTATTACTTAAGTTTAGTTGTAGGTTCAATCAAGCACACAAGCTTTGTCATCTTAATTTGGGTTTTTGATATTTCTAGGCTATTGTTTGTAATTTATTTGTTTTAAGAATATTAAAAAGATTGAAAAAAAAACATGGATTGTTTATGTTTACATAAATCGATAGATATTTTACAATTGAAAGTTTTACCATGTGAAAATTGCCCTCTAACATCGTCTTAAACATAATTTCATTTTCTAACTTACACATTATACATACCGACCATTTCGATATTTGAATTAAGGTTTGGAGGCTTCATTAAACAATTCAGAATTTGCAATCTATGCAATTTCCTTTAGAAATGCGTAATCAAAAAATTGTTCTATTGATTTAAATTCAAGCATACCATTTTTTCCTATCCAACAAAATTCAAATTAAAAATAGTGTTGTATTCACATATGTGAAAATATACTTAGAAGGGTTGAATAATTAATAAGGTATCCATTCAAAAAACTTATGTGACCTTTATTTTATCGTTGTGTCTCAAGTTATTGTTATAAATCATTTTTGGCTATTTATGGGACGAGCAAACTGTGAAAATAAATTCGGTTTATGGCAAAATGTTTGAAACAAGCAGAATGATGATGGTTTCATACTTTAAATAATTCAAGATTAATGGTATGCAAACTCAAATTCAACTTGGAATACATCTTAGTGCTTGAATAAGTCGAAAGTGTCCATCATCTTACTATTATTTAAATAAACCTCATACATAAGGTTGGAAAGTGGGACCGATGTAAAGTTAAAAATATAGGAGGATGCATTAAAGTAAAAAGAAAAAAAAAACAATTATTTTCGGTTTAAATAATTAGATTCTAACTCTATATCTTAATTCTCTCCAACAATCATTCACCCAATCCCCCACCGATAAAAAAAAAAATTCAAAATCAATCAATAAAGGAGGGAAAACTATTGAAATAAACAAAAAAAAAACTTAAAGATCCTTCGAAATCGACAAAGAACACTAAAAATCCCATAAAATCAGATAAAAGACTTAAAAATCCCTTGAAATGATGGATCGAGACCAAAAAACATCAGATGACTTTGTAGGCCTTTAATCTACCTTAAAAGTGTTGGTTCTGCCACCGATGGAAAACCCTGATTCAAACTTCAAGTTGTATTTCTCCTCTTTGATCAAATTTTAATATACTCCAAATTCAAATTAGAACTCAGAGTCAAAATCAATAAAATTCAACTCGGTCAAATTCGAAATGTTCATAAAAAATTTACTCAGTTCTAATTCTAGACACAGATTCCATTTCTACAAACAAAGCATCCAAATGCGAATTTATATGAAGCCCAAGGCCCACTCACTACCCCCTTAAATAAGCCCACGGCCCAGTCAAGGGGATTTTTTCTAAGCAAATAATTTAATATAAACGGTTATTTATTTTATTTTAGGTTTGTTAGCATCATAACTATCACTACCCAACCCTCTTAACCCTACTGCCACATCAGTTTCTACGTCAACCTTCTGGAACCTCTTTGATTAGTACTCAACCC
This sequence comes from Centaurea solstitialis, assembly GCA_030169165.1. NCBI lineage: Eukaryota > Viridiplantae > Streptophyta > Magnoliopsida > Asterales > Asteraceae > Centaurea > Centaurea solstitialis. The sequence continues at coordinate 9,747,979 of CM058046.1, forward strand.
TTTCAACCTTCTCATGTAATTAAACACACCCCTCACAAACACAACACAAGCCGCTGTGAGCGTGTGGACAACCCTCTAGCCTCTCGAACCCACCGAACCTGCCGGTCGCGTAGCAGAACCCGCCGAAGCGCTGAGCCTGGAGGGTTCGAGCCCGCTGAACCTAGCCTTGTGGTACGCATGGCCTAACTGATAATTCAATTCAAGACACTTATCATATTTGAAGAAAAAAAAAAGAAATCCTTATTGAAAACTTTACAATTAGAAAACATGAAAAAGAAAAAAAAAATCTTAAATTTAAAAAACCATGTACAATAATCACTTACATATATTCTGATTGAACACTTATTTTGCTTTTGAATTTTGATTGAATTACGAAAACACCCTTGCTTTTTCTTTCTATTTAAAGGAAATGCACGCAGAAAATGGCTTTGCAAGTTTGCATGTGTATAGAGGACAAACTTAGCTCCACTTTCATGTGTAAGGTGAGACAAAACAACATCATTAATGGACTTGTATTTAAGCTGCAGATTAAAGGGCAGAATGGGCATCAACATAAAGCTGATGAAGGTTGGAGCAGTCAACCCCATATACTTGTCACAGCATCCTTACCAAATTCTTATAATTTCTGTACAAGCTAAAATCTCTTTAAAAAAAACCATATTAAACTCTAAGGTTGTAAGTATCCGAGTCCTCTGAGCCTACAGCCACATCTGCATCACAACAGCTTTTTCATAAACTCTCTAAAAGCCCTCTATATCTCTCCCTGTTAGTACCCGAACCCTCTCAAACCAAATACCCAATACAGTTAAAAAAAGAGAGAATGTAAGTAAGGGAGAAGATCGGGTGGATCGGTATGGCTACACCGCTGGAACCCTTATGCCGCCAGCCCGTTGGAGGCATACCAGAGCCTGTCAGCCCGCCCAAGTCTAGACCATCGCTACACATGGCGTAACAAATTCTTTATTTTAGAAACTTTCAATATCAAATATATTATTAAAAAGTTCTTTAATAACTTCAATATGTTTAAAAAACACTTTATATTAATAAAAAAAACTAACAAATAAATCTCTTTTCTAGGCAATATTAGAATAACACTTGCATAAAAAACTTCATTTGCTCTTTTATAAAAATTTGTTAGAAAATGCTCTTGTATTGTACATTTGCCACGTGTATAACTTTTAAATTTCCAAATTCACTAACCTTTTTTTATTAATATAACAAACATACATTTTACCTTCATCTTTTTAAAAAAGATTCAAACTCGTAATTTAAAATTTGTAGAAGCTCGATTTACCAAGGCCTAGTTTTTTGTTTTTCTCGTCTCTTGAAGGGTTCCAATAATAATATTAATATCTTTCACCATTGCTTAAATTATTCAGATGATTTTATGTACATCGCTTGGTCCAAAAGAATTAGCTGATTTTAGATGGTTTTATTAACAAATTTACAAGTTTTTTTTTTAATCTAAAAATATTTTAACTAATCACTTAAACAATCCCATTATGAAAGTCCCAATGAGGTTTTGTGTACCTGCTAAACTGATTTTGGGAAGTTGAAGCCATTTGGCATATGAAAAAAGATCACTTTAAAACTATGAGAGATTTTTCGTCTATGTGGTTTGTTGATTTTTTTTTTATTTTCATCCATATAGTTTTGAAATTTATGTTTACGTACCCATGGTCTACAATCCATTACTATTTTTAATTTTATAATTTAAACTTGATTGTTTTTTTTGTTTTTATGGTTTAAAATCATACTTAAATGTAGTTGTTAGACTCATGAACGAAATGAGAATAAATTTCAAACCATAGGGATGAAAACCGAAATTTCAAAACTACAGACACAGAATTTGCAATTTTTAACAAACCACGGGGATGAACAACGTAATTTACTCTTGAAATACAAAAGACATCATCCCAAACGAACCAAAAAAAGCCGAAGTCAACCAAAACAGAATATTGTAAGAGCATCTCCAACATGTATGCTAAACTAGATATTTTGGATAAATTTTGGCTTCAACAACTATACTATATCGTTTGCTAAAATAGAAAAAAGAAGAGAGAAATAATAGAAATCTCCAAATTTGAAGAAATCTTTATGTATAGCATCTCTAACAAGTATGCTATAATATTTCTTTTTTATAATAAAGCACAAAAAATCAAAATCTTTAAAAAGTTTACATTTATCTCAAGTAGTTACTCGATTTTAGTAATCAAAATATTAACTATCTTAATAAATATTAATTTATTCCCTACACACTGAATTTCAATGTTTTTTATTGATGAAAAAAAATATATAATATTGTTTTTCTCTCTTTTATGTATAGATTTTTTTAATTTTAGAAAATTTACAATATCTCTCATCATTTTCCTATTTTAACTTATAAAAGAGCATATATGTTGGGGAAAACAGAAAGAGAGTAAAATCCTTTTTTTATATATTTTAGTACAGTTATCAGAGATAAAACACCATATAAAGGGGGAAATATACAAAGAAATAATATATTAAAAATATATATATAATTGCTAAAATAGACTAATTAAGTAGATATTAAAATTGAATGAAACTTTTTTTTTTAAATCTAACCTTTAATACTCTATTTAAAAAAATTAAGTAGATATTAAAATATATGCATTGTTGAATCCCACCGAATTAAAAAAACGTTTTAATTAAAGTAATCTTTTATCGTATTTGGTATTAATCACTTCTCGATAATCTTATCAGCTTTTATCTAACATGTTTTAACAACTAATTAATAACTTTTTTCTTTTAATTTTTTACCATTTGGTAAAAGCTTTGACTTTTGTGGAATTCAATATCTTGTTGCCCGTTGTCCACATGAGTTTGCATGTGAATTTGTTTTGAGGCCTACAATACCACGTTCAGTTTCCTAATAACAAAATTTTACCCTTTTCCACTACAAAAAATGTGGGCAATAGCGGCGACGGATGTCGCCACTATTGCTCCCCAAAGTCGCCGCTATTTCCTTTAGCAACGACATGTCGCCACTATTGGGTCGCCACTAAAAACTCGTTGCTATTGCTCAAGTTGTCGCCACTATTGCAAAAATGTCGCTGCTATTGCTCTTGTCGTCGCTACTGCTCTATGTCGCTGCTAAAGGTGTCGCTGCTAAAGGTCTGTCGCTGCTAAAGGTGTCGTTGCTAAAGGCCTGTCGTTGCTAATACCATTGTCGTTGGTAAAAGTGTCGTTGCTATTAGTGTCGCTGCTATTGCTCTATGTCGTTGCTATTAGCGTCGCTGCTATTGCTTTTTTGATTTTTTTTTTGGGAAATTCATTATTTACGTATAAAAGTAAATCAGACCCTGTTTATATAAATATAAAAGCTGCTAAATTCAATCCTTCCAAAACCCAAACCAAACTTGAAATTATAAAAAACATTCGAGTCGTTGTTTGTTACAAACTTAATAATAGATATGTTTTAAGTTGTGCGTTACATATGAAAACAACTCAAAAGACTACTCCTCCCTATTGTCGTCCTCCGTTGCTTCGTCGTCCTCCATTGCTTCGTCGTCCTCGTTGGAAAAGGAATCCACCAACGCCGCCATTGCTTCTTTAAATCGCGGGTTAGAAAGCAAGCGATCAAGTTTACTCGGCTACAAATTATGAAAAATGTACATTAATTAGTAAACTTATAAGTTAGAATAATAAATTCAATGGATATCAAATTACCAAACTATCAAATTCATAACAAATTACCAAATTAAATGTGTCCAAATTAACAAATTACCAAACTATCAAACTCATAACAATGTACAAAATTCAATGTGTATCCAAATTACCAAAGTACCAAACTATCAAATTCACAACAAAGTACCAAAATTCAATGTGTATATATCCAAATTACCAAAGTACCAAACTATCAAATTCATAACAAATTACCAAATTAAATGTGTCCAAATTAACAAATTACCAAACTATCAAACTCATAACAATGTACAAAATTCAATGTGTATCCAAATTACCAAAGTACCAAACTATCAAATTCACAACAAAGTACCAAAATTCAATGTGTATATATCCAAATTATCAAAGTACCAAACTATCAAATTCATAACAAAGGCACGAGAGTTTGAAGTATTTTAAGAAGCCAAAAACATACTAAGGAGCCATTAATTGTCTATGTTGATAAGAAGGGAAAGCCATAAGGGGATCCAAATCAAACCGACCCAAATCATAAACAAAAACCAATCCCACATAATTATTAGACTTCCATAGCTTAGTATTTTGCTAAATAAGTATGTTACATATTTACCTGTGTAGGTCGTGATACCCGTGACTGCGCAGAAGATGTCGTTTGGGAAGGTTTATATCCAACACCTTTGATATGTCCCCGTCGAGCTCCCAAGACCCTCTCAAATATGGATGCCTCGTCCACTGATGTTGAATTGTTCGAGGAGGAACAATTTTGAGTTTCTAGATTAAGTTCATGCAATAAAGCGTTCTGTATTACAAAGATGATAAAATAGGTTAATATATATACTTGTTATTTAAAAGCATAAAACTTTTAATTTTAAGTAATAAACACTTACGTATTGTTCCTCGGATCTTGGGTTGTCGAAGGTACCATCTTTAAGTCGGTGAACATCACCATAGTTTTGGATTTTACTCTTGTTCTATGTAACATAAAACTTTAAAAAATTAGATTAAACTTAAAAAAACATTTGCATATATATATAAAAAAAAACATTTGAATACCTTACCTCACATGTGAATGCGTACGAGTAGGAGGCAGGGTAGTCCAGGTTTTATCAATAGACATGATGCAACTGAAACATAAGTTAAGGTTTAAGGTTTTAAGCAACTCAAACATAAGTTATGGTTTAAGGTTCAGGTTTTAGGACGATGAACAATTTCAAGGATAGAGTATTTCCAAGGGTAGGCTTCTAAACCCACTTTTTGAATACCTTACCTCACATGTGAATGCGTACATGATGGGTCGTTTAAGAAAAATTCGGCAGCATTTCCCCTTAGCTCCCAAGTATATATAGGAATATATACCCGAGAAGCAAAGAGAAAATGACAACCGAATCTTTCTTAAACAAACAATCATGTAATACACACTCACATCCTAAAGAGGTAAAGTATTCAAAAAGCAGTCCCAAAACGGGGACAACCCGAAACTAATTTCTAAATTAGTTTCGGGCGGGTGTTCTAAGCTCATTATGTATATAAATGTATATGTGTGTGTGTGAGAGAGATCCAATAGTACAATCCGGGGGAGACATATAGAACAATCTAAACAAGTACGAAACAAACCCAAATTAATAAAGACAGTAAGCTTCTATGATATAGACGCAAAGCCATATAAAAATCCTTATTTTCCGATATAAGATAAAAGTGATGTTGATTTGTCGATCAATATGCCAAGTGTATCAAAACGTAACGTATATTAGATGTCACACAAAAGAAAAATCACTATCTAAAGAAAATAATATAGCATATCTATTGTTAGGTTGGTTCAAATCTTAAAGTCCAATATTAAACATAAAATAATGGGATTAATTGATTCCTGTCCAAAATAGAGCATATATAGTGAATAAATTTCATGATGTTTACTATAAGAAGTAAATAGAAATTGGTGAAAACTCATAAAATTTTGTTGGGACTTCTTTTCTTCAGGCTCTTTTTGACAACTTAATCAAAAAGCTAAGCTAGCCCTGATCAGAATGCTTATTGGTTTTTTTCAACTGTTTCCCATTTGAATCATTATCCTACATACATATGTTGCCACATATTGCAAATGTCTTAAGACCATATATATATGGTTTTAGTTTAGGAGACACAAAATTTCCTCATTTTCCAAGCTCAATTTGTAACTTTCAGGTCATATATAATAAGGTCTGCCAAAGCTATCTTTTATACCTTTTTCTAGCTACGTTAGAGCATCCGCAACACTAGGTTTCTAAATCTTTAGGCTATGTGTCACTACAAAAAATCTGGATCCTAACTAAAGCAAGCCAATAAGATCACAAATAACTTTTTTTCCAAGTGATTCCTAATGCAAATTCAGTCGATTTCATTGCAGCAAAACAAGCAGAGGAATCGATTTCATTATATAACATTGTATAATTGAAACTAAAACAAGCAGCAAAAGAAATTCAATGAAACTAAAACAAACAGCAGAGGAATCGATTTCATACAATCGATTCCTGATTCAGCTTAATTCAATGAAATTAGGTTGCAATTTTCGAAAGAACAAACCTTGAAAGGCGTCGAGATGAAGCAGAAATTTGGGGATTTCCCGTGGATTTAGCAAAGGAGGATGAGTCGAGTGAACGAGAAGCAACAGATCGAGTGGTGGTGAGTGGTTCACGTCGTCGGCGACAAAAGCAGGTGGTTGTGGGGTTCCGTCGTCGCCGGAAGAAGCCGGTGGTGCTGGGGTTCACGTCCTCGGCGAAAGCGGCAGCTGGTTGTGGTGGTGTTCAACCCGTCGGCGACAGCAGCCGGCGGTTGTGGTCTTGACGCCGTCGTCGGCGACAGCAGCCGTCGACGGTGGTGGTTTTCTGGTGGTCGAAGGCCGCAGCAGCGTGGGGGGGAGCTATGGTGTGTTTGCGCTGAAACCCTAAGTTTGTTCTCTTAAGCCGTATTTATTTTTTTACAAGCAATAGTGGCGACGCGGGGGGAGCAATAGTGGCGACAATCAGTATTAGCAGCGACACATAAGAGGGAAGACAACGCGGGTTTTTTTTTCGGTCAATAGCAGCGACATCAATAGCCGCGACTAGGGCATTAGCAACGACGCCAACTAATAGCGGCGACACCAATAGCGGCGACATCATCAATAGCGGCGACACATAAGAGGGAAATTTGGGCGGGTTTTTTTTTGGTAATAGCAACGACACCATTAGCAGCGACAAGGGCAATAGCAGCGACAACTCGCGTGTTTTCGAAATGTCGCTGCTATTGCCCTCGTCGCCACTATTGGCGTCGCCACTAATGCCCAGATTTCTAGTAGTGTTCTCACAAATTAAATTATTACTTTAGAATAAAATTTTACAATTAAATAAAAAGTAAATCATGATACTATTGACGTATATGAAACGGGTTGAAATCACGACACTTACTAGCTCACTAACTTTTAAATCAACTTATAGATATGTACAAGATAGTGGCGGGCTTATAACAAATCCCACACTCTATATACCTCTATCTATGTGAACCGAGTTGGCACAATTTGTCATTTAAACAACTTATTGAAGCAAATATGAAGAACCATATCGTGTTGTTATTAGTATCAAAGAAGAGCAAGATTTTGTTTCATATCATTGCAATCAAACTAAGCACATACTATACATCGGTATCTATACATGTATATGTGTGTAATTTGACCGAACCACATTTACATGAACTTATGAAACAAATATTTAAAAGTTTGAAGTATGTGCAAGTGTGATTTGGTATTGACATGTTTAGGTTACTAAAATTTCTTTGATTTTAACGACATACATACACACTTGCGTTTTGGCTCTTGGTATTTATGTACAACATACGTCCATCTTTATTTAAAGAATCATTTCACTATGGTTTCTAGCTCATACCAATCAACTAATTCTGTTCAATAGCAAATTAAGAGTATTTTAACACTACACATGCATAAGTAGAAAGAAATAAATGACAAGTTTAAGAGTATGTTTGTTAACAGTTTATGAGTTTAATGATACTTCCAACTTATTCGATCAACTTATAGAAAGTGGTTTACTCAACATTCTTTTAGGGAGAAAATTTATAGAGAAAAACGAGCCAAACAACTTTTAAAACTATGTGATGCTTCAATCGTTTAAGACTCTGGTACAAGGAATATTGATTTATAGTGGAGATATGTGTATGCATGTCACACGATTTTGATTTATTCATAAGATAAACAAAAGATATAATGTTTCATTTGAGTATTAGGTTCAAATGAGAAGTGCTAAAAAATGAGAAGTAAAAAAATGATCTTCACCACTCATTCGGTCAATAAAGGTGGCTTTGATCGGATCCCCTCCTTTAATAATCTCTACCCTCCCATGAATCGCGTCAATCCCTCGTGATCACGTCCACCGTAAACCGGATGAATGGTGGAGATCGCTTCTCTACTTCGTATTTTTTTAGTACTTCTCATTTGAACCTTTCTCTTTCATTTGATACATAATTTAATATATTTTTATTTAGTTAAATAATTATCTTTTAAAGAAACAGAATTTCATCTTTAAAATAATAGGGCACATTGTTTGTTTGAAGACATATTGTGTGGAGAAGGACAAGCGGTTTCTATCAATGTTCCCCGACCTCGGTTATTATAAGGTATTCTTTTCAATTTTATTATTATTTTTTAAAGGTTTTCATTCACTTAATAAATTTTTTGAAACTAAAAACGTGCTTATAAGTAAGCGTATTTTCAATTGAGGAAGGCAAAAAAAACTTGGCTTTTAAAGCTCTCCTTATAAATTCGCTCAATTAGTAAATATCTAAATCATTAAGCCATTACCAACATTTATTTATAGCAAGTCCTATTATGCTCATTAAGCTACCAAGAAACAGGCTCTAACCATCATACAATTTTCCTCTCACCTTACAATGATACAAAATTACAAATATATAAATAGACATTTTCTTTTAGTTAAATTTATAAATAAGAAAATCGACATAAAGTGTTTAGGCAATAAACATTCAAAGTGGTATCCCATGTATGGAAGACATCATATGATAAGTAGGCATGCACACATGGAAACCCAACTCTTTCCCACTACAATATCAATCATACATTTTATCATCAATGTTTTTTAATTTTAAGTTATATAAAAATATATACTATGATTACTATATTTTCTATTTACAAAAAAAACATCATTTATCTTAATTTGTATTAATTAGAATCATTTTTTTTAAATGTTCATCTGGGCTTGCCAAACTACAGCCATGGCAATTTTTACCGAGAGCTAAGATATGCTCTCCTGGGATTAATACTCAGTGGCCACCAATTGCGTACACATGAATTTGTACCCGGGTGTGAGCTACCATCCTTTAGGAACTTACCACTACGCCACACCTTTGTGGTATTCTTTTTAACTTTTGTTAACTCGCTATTTGGAATCCGTAACTTGACCTTTTAATTATAAGTTTTTGGGAAAAAAATATATTTATGTTCAATGAATATTAATATTTTATATATTAAATAAAGTAGTATAATTTTATTAACAAAAGGAGCATATCGGTTAGCATGCAAACCCTTTTTGTCATATACACCTTTGAGGTCAACTTTTGAGCATCCCATTCGATACATTCATACCTCCACTTCTTCTAATTATTACTCTATTTTCTATTAGGTGAATAATTTTATAAATACATTTGAATGTTGGTTCAACAATACCTTATTAAATGATAATAATAAGAATAAATAAGAAATTTTATAAAATCTATCGTGCCCATGTTAAGCAAATTCCCCTCTAAAATTTCAATTACGATAAAATCTTGAAATCGCCATCAAAGACATAATTTTAATACACTAGGAGTTAGTTGAAACTTGCATGCTGTAAACATGATTTAACTCAAGCCATTTATTAAATAAGTAAATAACCATAATCGCAATAGTGAGTTTTACCTTTCATCATCAACCATTTCACGATCGAATCATAGATCAATATTATTTCTAACACCTCCTTAGTCTATAATATACCCCTAGATCAAATCGTGGCTCAAATGCATTGTAGCTACGAGTTCTTACCTACATTCAATTATAAAGGCTATCGGTAGCGCAGCCCACTGACCCCGCAAGCCCACTCTGCCACATCAGCGTCGCATCAGCTTTACCCACAATAAGTCCACACTCCACCGAGCCCAATATGCCAAGTACCACAACCCACTAAACCGAACCCAATACATATATATTTCAATTAAAAAAAAAAAAGATTGTGAAAGAGGAAGAGGAGCGGCTTGAGTTTGCCAAAACCGACTCCCCAGCCCGCCCAAACGGCCGGTTAAGCCTACCGAGCCCATTAGGGCGCTACCGTCTGCCTAAAGCGATTTTTATTTGTGGATATTTCATTTTTCAGATTTCGCAATTGATTTTGGGGGGAAATAATCACGTATACGACTCCCACCTTTCCATTTCAAAAGTTTTTAACAAGTGGCAAGACAGGCCCTTTCACTTATTTCCCTGCCATAATACGCCCAATTTATTTCATGGAGAGTGATGGTGTGAGAAACTGAGAATAGTGGGAATTAATTTTTTGTCATTACATTCATTTATATTTAGCTCCAAATCTAATTCAACTTAAAGTTAATTTCATAAACTTATATATATATATATATATATATAGAGAGAGAGAGAGAGAGAGCGTGGAAAGTTCAAATACAAACCACTTTTTGGTTGTGAACGTGAGGACATCCGAGAGCGCGGCACGTGGCGGCTTTGAGTGTGGTCCCCTCCTTTAATTCAATGTCCTCCCATGAATCGCGCCTAGTCATCCGCCGTGGACATGACGTGGCGCCTAGTCATCCGCCACATGTCGCGTTCTCGGTTGTCCTCACGTTCACAACCAGAAAGTGGTTTGTATTTGAACCCAACCCAATATATATATATATATATATATTTAATCACTTTACATGTATAAATTTGTTAAAATTTTGATTATTACCAATAAAAATGGAAAAACAAATTCAATTGAATGTGTATAAATACTTTATTCTCACACTATAGACATTCATTCTCATTGAAACTTAATCTTATATTGTGTTTTATTTTAAAATCACTTTGTTTATTGGTCCGTACGCTTTTAAGTTGGTTTGTATGTTCTCGGGGAAACGTAGTTCTTTGAGTTTGGGTGCTACAAATTGTATTAGAGTCGATCTTTAATTCTTTATATTAATAGTATAGTGACGCAAAGTTTCTCGAACACCAACACTCCTAAAAGCATGATTTTAATAACTTAGGGGAATCTCACATACCTAATGAATAATTAAATTGTAAAATAACTCGGCCCACTTTGATAGGGAGGGATAGAGAGATTGATTTAGGCTAATTATAATTTTAAAATTACAAAGTACTAATAATTTCTATTATGTTGTATTTTAATCTAGAAATTTTGTTGTATTTTAATCTAGAAATTTTGTTTAATTTAATGTTTAGACTAAGTTACAACAATCAAGAAGACAAACTTATAGAAAGTGTGTGATTTTGTAATTAAAGAAAAATTCTATTTGATTGGCGAATGGATTCCAACTAGTTAGGAATCTTTTATGAAAATACTTTATTTTTTTCAATTATTAATAAATACCCACGCTTTTAACCAACCACAATATGCAAAATAAATAAATTCATAAACTACTTTTTGGACCATATGCGTTTGCCACATGTTAAGAGGTCAAATTTGACAAGAGGTCTCATTTTTGAATTAATTTTAACCGAAAAAAACATTATTTTTTAACGGTAAGAAAAAGATGCGCTAGTACTAATGAGATACACATAATTCATTTCGAGAGCTCAATCAATTGATGAATATGAGTTTAAAAATGATTAAGAATTCAAATATCTTCTTGTATTTCCTAGCTTAACTAATGAGATGCACTAGTACTAATGAAATACACATATATAGTATAGTTGTTGAAGTATATAATTCTACATAATTATCAAAACTATATTATGTCATAATTGTTAAAGATATTCTAATAAGAAAGAAATGCCAATCAAGAAAAACAATATGTGAAGGATAAATGTTTTATCCAAAGAAAAGACAATTTAAATTTAAGTTCATTGGTATATTGTATTAGTAAAATAAATGTTAGTATATTATTAGACATTAGTTAGATGCCTATGCTTGTACCTAGTTCACCCAACAAATCCCACCCAAATAGCACTTTGAAGAGACCAGGTTCAACCCCTCTCCTTGTTATGATTACTAGGGAACATTGTAATAAAAATAAATGTGTTATCTATTTATATTCTTTTTTTAATAAATGAAGCTTCAAATACAAATTATAAAAACTAATTCTAACCGTTTAATTAGTTTAATAATTATTTTATTTTACAAATATCTCGACTGTTTTTAGAATCTAAATTTATATTTACAACGAATAAATCTTATCATCATCCAAAAATATATCAACTATAACAAATAAATTATGATTATTGAGCATTAAAATTTTCAAATATTTTCTAATATGAGCATCAATGATAATTTCTCTTAATTACATGGTTTATACTTAGTACGTTTAAAAGTTTATGATTTGAAATTATTTATTTTAATATCTAATGATCACAAAATGCATGTAAAGCTTGACATGTTGTATAATTAACACATTTTTCTAACATATATTTTTTCCTAAACTATAGACTTTTTGTCAGGATCGATTTCTCAACAAGAAACAAACACTCAGAAAACAAATTAAAGTATTGCGGAATAAAACTTTAACTGGAATCAAAACAATGAACTGAAAACTTGCTTTACTTCAATACTTTCAATTACAAACTTACTCACAAAACCTCAATCTACAAGAACAGATCTCTAGTAGACGAGCAATACTTCTCTATTGCTAGGAAAACTTCTTGAGGTTCTGTTTTTTTTTTCAAAACGCAAAAAGATATCTAGTAATCTATTCTAAATCAACTATATATACAGATTACAAGCAGGGCCGGTCCTAGGGTTTTTCATGCCCAGGGCGGAAAAACTAAAAAATGCCCCTATAACATAGTTCTTGAAAATGTATCTAAGTGTCATCTTTTGCTATAATATGCACTGAACTTAAATATCTACCATTTATTAAAATAACTAATAACTTAGGGTCTTTTAAACACTTACCCGGTAAGCATATACGGATAAAATTAAACACTATCATCTACTATGTTGGATAATATTTTAGTCTTTTACTCTTTTAAAATGGTATCATATACAACAATTTAACCCGAAAACGTTTACTCACTTATCAAGTAAGACTCTTGGTTCATGCAATCGCTTTTACCAGATAAGATTTAATTGTTATCATGTTCATCTTATAAGATAAATTCTTCCGATAAACATTTATTGGATAAATCATAAACGTTAAATTAAGTAAACAAAACGTTAATTACCACTTTCGTAACATAAAAATAAAAACCTCTTACTTCATAATATATTTGAATCATATTTTTATACTATTTTTTACGTTTTAAATTTTATGAATAAAAAAGTAAAAATAAAATTAGATAAATATAAAACTTTGTACTTATCTTATAAAGAGAAGAGAAAAGTAAGATTACTTAATTTATTTTAATTCCAAGTAACCAAGTTCCCTGTAGAGGAATTAGAAGGAAAAGAAAAATATATTATATAGCCTTGTGATGGTGGGTGTCTTTTCAACTTAATATATTATATAAAATTAAGCATGTACACGTGTCAAACTGAAAGTAAGAAAAGTTTACTCTACAACTCCTAAACTATATTATTACTCACAGTTAAATTAAAATATAGTATATAAGTGGTATGTGGTTGTTGATGCCCTCTCCTCACTTGATGCCCAGGGCGGTTGCCCTCATAGCCCACCCTTAGGGCCGGGCCTGATTACAAGATAAGTATAAAGGAAAACAAATCTGCTAAACAAATTCCAAGATATTCGGAATCTTTTCCTTATCACAACCAACAGATTATCATCCTTATCGTCTCATTAGAAGCAGTATTAACAGAGAGAAGCATTAACTACAACTATTAAACTAGCTAGCAGCAGTAACAACTAGCAGTAATAATATGAAGCAGTTATAACTTCTACAACAGTAACAACCATTACTACTTCTAATTCTTCTTCCAACAGCATTAATGAGCGATAGCAGTGATACTCTTCATTAAGTCTTCTCTTGTATCCATTACCACTGCAGTATTAAAATCCCTTCCTCCACGCAGTCATAACTTTCTTCAGCAGACATAACCAAACTTAAAGCTTTTCTTCAACCCAATACTTCTGCTTTCCAAAATAACCCAACAAACTCCCCCTACTTAAGTGTTCATCCCTGAACATTTAAGTTCTGCCATAGTTGAAGAAACTTCAAAACTAACTCTGTTCCCATAGCAGAATTTTCATGACCACAAAGCTTCACTCTTTCCATTCCATGTAGCCTTTGAGCATCATGTACTTGATCACCATCCACAAAATAGTATTCCTTGACCACACCATTGATAGTTAATGAATATATGCCACATTTTGGAAAGAGTCTCCATTCATTAACTGTCTCACATGGTTGGTTCATAAGGGATTGTACTCTTGAAGGCTCAAACAACCAACACAGACCTTCTAAAGCACTTTTGATCTTTAAAATGACTGGTTCATCATTGTCATCCTCCAAAAGATTTTCATACAGCTGCATACCAATCTCATACATCTCTCTGAGATTCTCCCTTGTGCATACCTTCAGTATATCAGCTAGAATTCCTCCCCAGCTTGCTTTCCCATCTTCCCAAATGACTTTATAGTACAGTGAGCCACTCAACTCTCTGACAAACCACTCCTTCACCTTCTTCTCAGCTCCATCATCTTTACCAATCACCTCAGGATCAAAATCATCATCAAATTGCATAATTCTCTGATTGATTCTCTCCACAAACTCCTTGTCAAGATCAGACAGAACAGACTTCTTCTTTCCAATATCAAGTAGACTTGTGCACAGTCTGTGATCAAAGTCATACCGTTTGTCCAACAAAAAGTAGTACTGTCTTGTTTTAAAGCTGATTGAAACCACTCTGTTTTTCTTGAATGTGCTCCAAGCTGTTGCTCCAACTCCTCCAAATGCCTCACAAGTCATCTGAGATTCTTTCTTTCTGTAATCATCTCTTGATTTTTCAAAGGCAAACATCACTTTCAGATCTTCTATCAAATGAATAATCTCTGTTCTTCCCTTAGGATCCTTCACACAGCCAATCTCATACAATTTCTTCAAATCAACTATGCTCAGTCTTGAAAACAAGTGATATGTGCTTCTGTGAGTATCCAACTTCCCTCCTTTGCTTTCAATTACCCAAGACATCTGATCATCCTTCCCTTGTGAATCCCAGTCTATAATCTCAGATCCTGCTGAGTCATGCATCAACTTAGTTTTCTTAGCAGACTTCTTCTGAGCAATTGATTTCTTCCTCTTTGCAGCTTTCTCCTTTAGTCTATCTTCCTCATTATCTTTCTCTTTCTCAGTCTCCTTCTCTTGTTCTTGCTCCTTTTTCTCTTCAACTTCCTTCTCATTCTCAGACTCACTCACCACAGCCACATCATGTTTTCTCTTGCTCCTTCTTTGTATCACAGGCATCTCTTCTTCTTCCTCTTCCACCACTTTTACCTCTTCTTTCTTTTGCTGCATAGCATCTCTTTCCAGATTGTACCTTTCCTCAACTTTCTCATCAGACCACCCAGCATACATACTTTCAGTTCCACCAACAGCATTCACAAGGAATTTAATTCTGCTTTTCCTTTCTTCAGCCTTTGACACTTGCTTTGTTCTTCTAGTAACCTTCTTTGGTGCAACCTTCCTTTTCGTTGGTTTTGACCTTGGTACAACAGATTTCTTTGCAGCTTGATCTTCTTCCTGTTGCAGCTTCTTAGCCAATTCCAGTGATGCTTCCTGTTCAGCAGCCTTTTTCCTTGCCTTTTCTAGCTCATCTTCAGTCATCATTGAGACAATCTTTCTCAGTGACATTTCTTCAGCAATCTCCTTGGGAATATGTTTTGGTATTTTCTTCTTAGGCTCTTCTATCATAATACCCTTTCCCTTGTCTTTTGAATCACTTGCTTTCTTTTCATCCTTCTTCACTTCAGCTTTCTCTTTAATCACTATTCCCTTGGTTGGAATCACCTTAGGAGTAGCTTTTGGTAATATAGTTTCAGCAGCAACTCTTTCTTCAACATTCACAGTGGGTTCTTTTTCTTTAACTTCATCATCCTTCTTCTTTTCATCCTTTGAGACTGCTGCTTTCACAACCTCAGATTTCACTTTCAACTCCCCCTTAGCCTTTACCTTCTCCCCCTTTGTGAAGGCAGCTAGAGTAGCATACCTCCTCTGTAAGGCTGAAATTTGCATGTTTTGCACAGCAACCTTTGCACCCTGAGCTTGACACTTCTTGGATAAATCAGAAACCAGTTGATTCTGAGTTTTGACCATCTTCTCTAAAATCTCCATCCGGATTGCAGTCTCCTCATGCTTAGAAGCATGATCTTGGAATTGAGCATCATGATTCTTCAAATCTTTGGCTATTGCAGCCAATGCAGCCATCAATTCATCATGTGAAAAACTACCCTCACCAGCTTTAGAAGTTGAACCCTTCTTTGCTAGATCTTTGGGAATTTTAGTAGCAGTTTTCAACCTAGTTGAAACACTATCTACTCCCATGGTTTCTTGGCACCTGGGTCCTCCAAATGATTTCTCATTCAGAGTTGCCGTGGAGGGGGTCTTATTGATGTTCACACTGTCCTGATGCACACTTTGTGCAACACCAGTAGTATGAGCCACACCATCCACATGCCCTGACATCTCCGTAGAGGGCACCTCCTTAGCATTAGAGTTGGGGGACACTCCTGTGGTTTCCCTTTGGATATACTCAAGTGGAGAGTGCTCCACAAGAGGGCTTTTAGGTTGAGGGTGAGTAGATCCAAAAGAGGAAGGAGCTCTTTTGATCTTTCTGATATATACTTGCAGTGCAGGGGAGGGGGTCTTATGAACAGGGGACGGAGGGACATTTGAGGTGGTAGGTGTGGGTAGGTCATCAGGGGGTGTGCTTGAATGGGTAGGCTGCAAGCCTGATGCCTCACCTGTGGGTGGAATCACTCCCATCATTGTAGGGAACAATGGGGTGAATACTGAAGTGCCACTTCTTTTCATGTTCGAAAACATCTTGAAAGAAGGGTCATTCCTGTTATAGGTCTGACCAGTGGCAGGTACATCCGGCAATTCCAGGTTAATCACTTCTTGAACAAATCTTGGATACATGTAAAAAGATTTGGATGTAGATTTTGGATCCAGATTTGCCACAAGATTTTCAAAAATCATGTTTGAAAAGTTGAATCTTCTGGATGTGGCCAAACAAACTAATGCAGATGCAATAGTTCTTCCAAACTCATCCCATCCAGAAGATTTCTTAGAAAAACAGTGTATAAGGATATGAACAAGAAACTTCCATTGATGGCCAAAGAATTTTTTCTTTATTTTCAACGATTTAAGGGAGCCTTCATATCCCATTTGGGCCAAAGCAGAAAATATATCTGAAGTAGAAATAGAGGTCTCACCTCCTTCATCATCAAGGTGTAAACACCTTCGAATGGTGGATTCTGAGACTGTCAAGGGCCTGTCGCTTACAGTAGTTTGAATAACCTTGGTGTTGTGGAGGGTTTCTACGCGAGCATTCCTCCAAAAATCCTTCTGATGAATGATGTAGATCTTTGGATTGAGCAGTATAGCATGAGCAATTGTGGATGCTTGAACAAAATCCACAATATCATTGAAACCCTCAGATTTCTTCCCTTTGGATAGAAAGCCAACCTTGTTGTGCTCGTCGTTGAATTGCAGATCATCCATGATAAGAAATCAAGGTTAGAATACTCGAATATGATGCAAGAAAGTATACAAACGATCGAAATAAGCAGAGGATTACAGAATCGCAAGAAATCGCCTTAGAATATCAAGGGTTTTCTGAGTTAGGGTTTTGAAAATAGCCGTTGTGAAAAAGGCGGTGATGCAAGGGCTATTTATACATTTCCAAGTTAGTTAAAAGCAGCAATAATGAAATAGCAGTAATAACAGTTGGAGAAGTAATAATAAGAAACCCGTGAACAGCAGATAACCCTATGTCCCTGAGAAGCAGCAATAATCTTGAAATGCTACCTCCTGCAGTAATAACATGTGAATGCTATTTCCTGCAGTGGTAATGTCCGTTTGACACCACTTGTCAGGATCGATTTCTCAATTTCAGCAGAAGTAACGTGCGATTGTCACTTCCAGCAGTAGTAACGTGCGATTGTCACTTCCAGCAGTAGTAACGTGCGATTGTCACTTCCAGCAGTAGTAACGTGCGATTGTCACTTCCAGCAGTAGTAACGTGCGATTGTCACTTCCAGCAGTAGTAACGTGCGATTGTCACTTCCAGCAGTAGTAACGTGCGATTGTCACTTCCAGCAGTAGTAACGTGCGATTGTCACTTCCAGCAGTAGTAACGTGCGATTGTCACTTCCAGCAGTAGTAATGACTCTTTGTACACCTAGACCACTGAAATCACTAGAGAAACACATCACACATACCTTGAGGCATACAGGAAATTACAAAGAAAGTGACAACTACCAGATAAAGAAACATTATTCAGAATTGATCATGCCAACACTTGTAATCAAAAACTTGAATCTTCCCACATCAAATGCTTTTGTGAAGAGATCAGCATATTGATAATCAGTGTGCACTTTCAACACTTGAATGAGTTTCTTTTCATTTGAGTCCCTAATGAAATGGTACTTGATTTCTATGTGCTTGGTTTTAGAGTGCTTGACAGGATTATTAACAATGCTTATGGCACTGTTATTATCAATGTATACAGGAGTGTTAAGAAAAGTCATACCATAGTCCAACATCTGATTTTGAATCCATAAGACCTGAGAGCAGCATTGTGCAGCTGCTACATATTCTGCTTCTGCTGTGGATGTTGAGACAGTGGTTTGCTTTTTGCACTGCCATGACACAAGTCTTGCACCTAAAAACTGACATCCACCTGAAGTGGATTTTCTATCTAAGCTTGCACCTCCATAGTCACTATCTGTATAGGCCAAGAGCTCAAAAGGAGATTCATAAGGGTACCACAGACCCAATCTGGGTTGTCCCTTCAAGTATCTAAAAATTCTCTTGACTGCTTG
The DNA here is from genome assembly GCA_030169165.1 of Centaurea solstitialis. Classification (NCBI taxonomy): domain Eukaryota; kingdom Viridiplantae; phylum Streptophyta; class Magnoliopsida; order Asterales; family Asteraceae; genus Centaurea; species Centaurea solstitialis. Next base: position 9,766,822 of record CM058046.1, read on the forward strand.
AAGATGAGACTCCTTAGGCCTTACTTGAAATCTAGCACAGACACACACTGCAAACATAATGTCTGGTCTTGAAGCTGTTAGGTACATGAGTGATCCAATCATAGATCTGTATTGATGCACATCTACTTCCTCCCCCTCAACATCAGCTGTCAGTTGCTTATGAGTCTCCATTGGTGTTGAGGCTGATTTAGCATCCAGAAAGCCAAATTTGGTGAGCATATCCTTAACATATTTGGACTGGTTTATAAGAAGTCCATCATTCTTCTGCTTAACTTGCAGACCTAGAAAGAATGTCAATTCCCCCATTGAGCTCATTTTGAATCTCTTGTGCATTAGATCTTCAAACTCTTTGCACATCTCCTCCTTGGTGGCACCAAAAATGATATCATCCACATAGATCTGTACCAACAACAGATCTGATCCCTTCTTCTTGATGAATAGTGTCTTGTCTATCACTCATCTTTCAAACTGATTTTCCAAGAGATAGGTAGACAGAGTGTCATACCATGCTCTTGGTGCCTGATGTAAACCATACAATGCCTTCCTAAGCTTGTAGACTTTGTCTGGAAACTTTGGATCTTCAAAACCAGGAGGCTGACACACATACACCTCCTCTTCAATCTTTCCATACAGGAATGCACTTTTTACATCCATTTGATACACCTTAAACTTTTTGTATGAGGCAAAAGCTAGGAACAGTCTTATGGCTTCAATTCTTGCCACAGGTGCAAAAACATCATCATAGTCAATTCCTTCCTCCTGAGTGTATCCCTGTGCAACTAGCCTTGCTTTGTTTTTGATCACAATGCCTCTCTCATCCTTCTTGTTTCTAAAGATCCATTTTGTGCCAATTGCCCTATGCCCCTTAGGCAGATCAGTTAGATCCCATACATGTTGTATCACAAACTGAAGCAATTCCTCTTGCATAGCCTCTATCCAACTTGGATCTTTCATTGCATCAAATACCTTCTTTGGTTCAGACTGAGAAAGAAAACAAGAAATCATTGCTGAATGTGGATTTTGAAAACCCAAATCTTTACACTGTTTTCTTGTGATCATTGGAGATTGAATATCCCCAATCACCAAACTAGATGGGTGATTCTTTTGAGTCCTGGTGAGGTGTAGGGGTTCTTCAGGAAGGTTTACTCCTAAATTAGAGTCATATGCATCACCTTCTTCATTAACAACAGGAAAATCAATCACTGTGGTGTGAGGTTCAGGCTGATTTATGAGAGTCAAATCTGAAGAATGGGGATTATCAAGATCTCCCTCTTGATTAAAGAGTTGAGGATCTATGATACTCATATCTGAAGATTGTGATCCATCTGCATCCTCATCTTGAAGTGTCACTGGATCATTTAAAGTGATGATCTTCTCAGATTGATTTTCTTCTCCAACCTGGCTTTCTGTAGTCTCCCTTGTACCTTCAGTACTTTCCTTTTCTGACTCTGCTTCCTTGTCTGCACAACAGAATTCAATAGGATCCACAGTAGGCATTGGAAACATGACAAAAGGTGTTTCAGTCTCCTTTGACTTATCTGCATTTGACCCTGTTTCAACTGCAAAGCTCATATTCAAAGAGTTAGTAAGTGAATCAATGTCAAATAGCCAATTTGGACCAGTTCCAGGTACATTTGGAGTGTGCTCATTGCATTTGACATTTTCACTTTCTTCAATAATTCTAGAAGAGCTATTAAATACTCTAAGTGCCTTACTTTGTGATGAGTATCCAACAAAAAAACCATCATCTGATTTGCTGTCAAATTTACCTAGTTGAGATTTGGTATTGAGAATAGTACAAGGACACCCAAAAGGTACTAAGAATCCTATAAAAGGTTTCTTTTTCTCAAAGAGTTCATATGGGGTTTTTCCTTTTGACTTAACTACAAGAACCCTGTTTTGAACATAGCATGCAGTATTTATTGCTTCTGCCCAGAAAGTAACAGGTAGTTTTGAATCAACTAACATGGTTCTTGCAGCTTCAATAAGTGTTCTATTCCTCCTTTCTGCAACACCATTTTGCTGAGGAGTTCTAGGAGCACTATATTGTCTCTCAATTCCTTTTGATTCACAAAACAAATTTAAATCAGCATTTTTAAATTCTGTACCATTGTCTGATCTGATGACTTTTACTTTCAGATTTGTCTTGTTTTCTACTCTGAGTACAAAGGGTTTGATCAGTCCACTTGTCTCATCCTTTGTTCTCAGAAAGAATACCCAAGTAAATCTTGAGTAATCATCAACAATGACCAAACAATATGATTTCTTGCCAATACTCATCACATTTGTAGGGCCAAACAAATCCATATGTAAAAGCTGTAAGGGAGTAGAGATTGTGTTTACTTCTTTGGACTTGTGAGTGGATTTGTGTTGTTTGCCTTTTAGACAAGAAACACAGTGATCATCACATGAAAACTCTTTTGTAGGTAATCCTCTAACTAAATTACCTTTAACCAATTTGTTCATGTTTTTGAAATTCATGTGACACATCCTTCTGTGCCATAAGGATGATTCACTCAAAGAATCTTTTGACAAAAGACAGTTTAAGGACGATTTAGAAGAAACATCCTCCAAGTCCAAACAGTAAACATTGTCCTTTCTGGGAGCTCTCAAAAGTATCATATTTTCATCAACTATTTTGAACTCAGGTGAAAGTATCATGCACTCTTCATCATTGAACAATATACTATGTTTCTTGTCACAAACCTGTGATACACTTAACAGGTTGTACTTTAATTGCTCAACATAGTACACATCTTCAAAGGTCATCTTTCCTTTGGAGATATTACCTTTCCCACTTACCTTTCCTCCCTTTGGATTGTCACCAAAGGCAACATGTCCACCATTGAACTGTTTAAAGTTTTCAAGTAGAGACATGATGCCTGTCATGTGCCTTGAGCAACCACTGTCTACATGCCACAGATTCTTTTCCTTTCCTTGGTTGCCCTGCACATGAAGTCAAACTTATCAGTGTCTTGAGGGAACCCAAGCCAATATGGTCTTGGGTTCACCTTTATCATTTACATACTTAAACTCAGCCAATCTGTTGAGTTTCAGCATATAATCCGTACTTGGAATTTCATGACTTGAGTATTTTGTGACAATGTAGGGCTTTTTCTTTTCAGGGGTAGAAGCAGTAATAACTGGAGTAGCATTGTTCTTATTACTGCTTGAAGCAGCATTAACTGGCATACTACTGCAGCTTGCAGTAGTAATCTTCTTATTGCTTTCACTGTTATTACTGCTTTTCTCAGAAGTAGCAGTAGTATTGTGTACCACTGCTTTTGGTACCCATTTGGCAGTCATCTTTACAGATTTAGTTTCAACCTTTTTCTTTAGAACCTTTTCATTTGATTGAAACTTTCTGTTCTGGTTTGAAACAACTTTCTTGTTGATAAATTCAACCTTCTTTGCCTGAAACTGTTGCTTTTTCCTTACAACCATAGATGACTTGTAGTTTTGAAAAGAATTTCTATGATTGATTGGATTAAAATAACAATCTTTAGCTAAGTGGTTGAGTTTACAACAGATAAAACATGGCTTTGGTCTGTTAATTTTGCTGAGATCAATACCATGGCTTTTAGCCCATTGGTTGTTCCAATTTCTTTAATTTCCTCTTTTATATTGAGACTGTTTAGATGAACTAGGATCACATTCAGAGGATCGTGCATCTATCTTACTCTTTCCCTTCTCCTTTACCACTTTATTGCTCTCAACAAACGGTCTACCACCATTCTCATTTGTTAGAATGTGGTTATCATCAGGGACAGATTCTTCTATTTCTTTCTTCCTATATTCCCCTTCTCCTCCTAAGTCCTCAACTTCTCCCTCTACAGGATCTACTTCAGTTAGTCCTGGTTTCAGTTCCTCAGTGTCAAGTCTATCAGCAAAGTTAGACTTTGGAGGAATGTAATTATTGTTATAGGGTGGTGGTGAAGTATGATACCCTATTCCTCTTTTAAGGTCATCATTAATCTGAGCCTTCAGAATTTCATCCATAGCCTTTGAGGCTTTAGAGAATTTCTCAAGATCAGATTTGGACTGTTCTAACTCAACTCTGACCTTTTCTAATTCAGATCTACATTTGGACAACTTAAGCTCATATTCCTTCTTCTCCCATTTCCAATAGTTTTGATCATATTCAAATTGGAGTTCATTTGCTTGATAAGCTTTGATTTGATCCTCCAAACTTCCTATGACCTCATTGGACTCTCTCCTAAATTGCTCAAGCTTTTTGATACTGTCACACATACTTTGATTGTGATCCCTGTACTTCTGAACAGTATCAATACAAGATTTTGAACAAAGTTTAGAAATTACCTCACTTGGTATCTCTGATGATGATGATTCTTTGATTTCTGCCATAAGAGCTTGATTTTGAACAGCTTCATCTGCCTGATCACTCCAATCAAAACCAAACCCTTCTTGTGAAACCAAGGCTTGTGAAGAACTTCCATTTGAATTCTTGTTGAACTTGTGCTGATGGTTATGCTGTGAAGCATTCCCCTTGCATTCTCTTGCAAAATGACCAAGATCATTGCACTTATAGCATCTTACTTTTGACTTATCAAATCCTGCTCCATCTTCCCTCTTCATGCCAAAATTGTTCCTTCCAGTCCTTTTGATGAATCTCTTTATCCTCATGGTAAGCATGGCCATTTGCCATTTTATGTCCATCTCTTCCAAATCATCTGGACTGATTTGTTCAAGATCTTCATTGATTAATGAAGTCTTGACATGGCTGGCAAGAAAAGCTTCAAGAGTTTGATCAACTCCAGAATTAGGTTTTGCAGCATTAAATGATTCACTAGCACCAGAATTGTGTGAGTTTGAGTCATTGAATTGAGATGACTCATTGGACAAAAGAGCAGTGTTATGAGAGTATCCAATAGGCTTTCTTTTGGCCTCCACTTCAGCTTCAAACACTCTGAGATCATTATAAAGATCATCCAACTCTTTATCCTCCAGATCTTCACTCTGTCTTAGAGACACAGTGTACATGGTCCATTCTTCTCCCAGTGACCTAAGGAATTTCCTGTTGATGTCATCATTGTCAATCTTCACTCCAACAGTGACCAATTCTCCTATGAGTTTATTATATCTATCAAAGGTCTGAGTCATAGTCTCATTCTTTGTAGACATAAAGTTCTCATATTGTTGTCTGAGAATTGCTTTTTGGTTTCTTTTGGTGCTTTTGGATCCTGCAAATCTTCTCTCTAGTGCTTGCCAAAGAACTTTGGCATTTTCACAGTTCTTGAATTGATGCTGATATTCATTTGGGATAGCAAAAAGTAAAGTACTTAGTGCCTTCATCTCAATCTGCCTTGCTTTTCTTTCTGCATCAGTCCTTGGTGGAGGTACTACTCCATCTTCTCCAGCTTTTCTTTCTACAGGGCCGTTCTCAATGACCTCCCACATGGAATAATCTATGAGCAACATGTGTTGCCTAATTCGAATTTTCCACATGTCAAACTCGTTTGGTTTGAGCATGGGAACCTTATTTGCAAAAACACCTTCTTGAGAGTCCATGTTTGAATTCAGATTCTGAGTTTATGGCTCTGATACCACTTGTCAGGATCGATTTCTCAACAAGAAACAAACACTCAGAAAACAAATTAAAGTATTGCGGAATAAAACTTTAACTGGAATCAAAACAATGAACTGAAAACTTGCTTTACTTCAATACTTTCAATTACAAACTTACTCACAAAACCTCAATCTACAAGAACAGATCTCTAGTAGACGAGCAATACTTCTCTATTGCTAGGAAAACTTCTTGAGGTTCTGTTTTTTTTTTCAAAACGCAAAAAGATATCTAGTAATCTATTCTAAATCAACTATATATACAGATTACAAGATAAGTATAAAGGAAAACAAATCTGCTAAACAAATTCCAAGATATTCGGAATCTTTTCCTTATCACAACCAACAGATTATCATCCTTATCGTCTCATTAGAAGCAGTATTAACAGAGAGAAGCATTAACTACAACTATTAAACTAGCTAGCAGCAGTAACAACTAGCAGTAATAATATGAAGCAGTTATAACTTCTACAACAGTAACAACCATTACTACTTCTAATTCTTCTTCCAGCAGCATTAATGAGCGATAGCAGTGATACTCTTCATTAAGTCTTCTCTTGTATCCATTACCACTGCAGTATTAAAATCCCTTCCTCCACGCAGTCATAACTTTCTTCAGCAGACATAACCAAACTTAAAGCTTTTCTTCAACCCAATACTTCTGCTTTCCAAAATAACCCAACACTTTTAAAATATAATTTTGACAATACATTTTTAAATCTATCTTGTGAAATATATTCTTAAAAATATAAATCGAAGAAATATAGGTTTCATTTTAATGAAAATTTCTCGTATCTAACCTACTAATTCTTGATTCCTCCTTTTTTGGCTTCAATCGTTTCCTTTTTAGTCCAATTTTTTTACCAGGTATTCCTCTTGCAATGATCTTTTTTGGCTTGCTTCATGTTTTTCAATTTTGCAATTGGAAGTTTTGAATGTGTTGGATGCAAGTCCTCCCAATCTTTGGATGGTTTGTATGTGTTCAATCTGGTTTGATTATATTTTTGTGTTTAGTCTGTTACTCTGTTTCAGAGGTCTTGTCTGAGTCTTGTGGGTTAGTGCATTTAGTTCCTTTGGTAGTGTTTGGGTTTTTTTAGTAACTACGATTTTTTTGGTGGCAAGGTGCACAAAGACTTGCCGAATTCCTTTTCCTTTATTCTTCATCTTCTCTATTTTTTATTTGGGTTTGTAAGCCTTTTGGTTTCCTATGCCTTGCAAAATGATTTTTTAAAAATAAATTGTGCTTTTTAAAGAAGACATTATTGTTTGTTACTTGTTAAATTTTTTTGTTTTATTTAATTAAAATGTATATAGCATCAAAGTTATACATACATTGAATAACTAAACATATGCATCAAAATATACAAAAAAAAAATGATAAACTTACAAGATCGTACAAATACAAGCATGAATAATCAAAAAATTATTGTAAATCGTGTCAAATTAATTTTTATTTTAAATCAAATATTATAGTTACTTTCGTTAATTGATGATTGGCAGATAGAGAAAATTGTTAAAATAATTACATCGAGGTTTGATATAAACCTTTTATTGCATAGCTTAGATAAACTTTAAACTTTTTTTAAGGTATAATGACATCGAAACAACGGACAACTACCATGTACAATGCACACCTACCTCCTAGGCGCTATTAGTCATTCACGGGAAGTCTACTAATCTGCCGCCATTCTACGTGAACTCAATTTTAGTTGTGAACGTGAGGACCACTATAATTGCGTCACTTGGCAATATTCACTCTGAATATAATGTTATTCATAGTGAATAAAGCTTAAGCGCCGTTATTCACTCTGAATAATGCATGATATTCAGAGTGAATATTGTCACGTGATGCACTTTTAATTGTCTTCACGTTCACATTAAAAGATAGGTTCACAATTGAACTTTCACAATTAAAAATAGGTTCACCATTAAACTTTCACCCCCTCTCTAGTAACTTTAAAATCAACTTTATTATTTTACTAAGTGAACGATTAATTTTTTTTTTGTTTTCAAACTTATACATGTCGTCTAAAAATAAAGTTTCCTTGTTGCTTGTAATTTCATATTGTCTTACAACACATAATTGTTCTAAATAACAAAAATAATAATAAGACAAAGATATGTGCTTTTTGTCTTAATAAACTATATAAATATATGGAATATTGGGGTCACTTTGATATTTATACTAATAATTATCAAAGCATCATGTTACTTTTTTACAAAGATTTCATAATTAAATAGATTTTCAATGGTTAATAATTAATAATTAAAGTGGAATATTTGGCACACTTAACCACAAGCAAGACAATGCTTTGGCATAATTGAACATCACATGCTACACCCGTTTTTATTGGAGCATTTGAGTGGAATTATTTTATATAAAAACTCTACATTGCATGTGGTGATTTATAGGTATTTAATTCGAAATAATTTTATAAATATGTTAGTAAAACTTTAGAGTAAAAACGATTATTATGATAAATAAAATTGACAAATTACCTTGTCAAATTTAAATAAATAAATTAAAAATTAGATGGCTTACTTAACTGTGAGATATTCTTGCACCCTCGTTTATCCTTTTATTTGTCATGTCATACCTCTTTTTTTGAACTTATGTAATCGTAACAATAACTCTATTATGCAAGCTATCTAGGTGATGCTGTTATGGCAATGTCGAAGCTTGATATGGATCTCACTCTTTTGACTTAAAAAAAGATCCCACGAATATTATTTTCTATATATTTGAGACGGGTTGTTACCCCCCACCAAAAAAAAAAAAAACTTAATTTCTAACTTTCTAGCCAAGCTTTTCCAGGATCCATCCTGTTATTGATCACATGAGATTCATCTTCATCTAAGATGTATAAACACCTCCTCCATCGAGGACTCATCATTTCCGATGTGGTTTGCCCCACCATCCTAATGGTATAAAGAATTGATTTTGATATTATTTCCAAATGAACGGTTGTGACATTTTAATACTATATTATCGAAACTTCTTTTTACGAATGAAAAAGAAAGAATTGACGGGAAAACGGAAAAAGAACATGTTTTGTCAAAACTTTTTAGGGGAAAAGGAAGAGAATTATGGGAATAAATAGCATGTTTCATATATGTTTGAAAAAAATATGTCTTTTAATAGTTATAAAAAACTCTGAATGATTTTATATCTTAGGGCATCTTTAACCATCAGTGCCCTAAATTCATTCTGAATCACCAATCAATCATATTTCATTTTATATATATCATAAGAATCTGTTAATTATTTTGATCACTCAATCACCCAACGTCAAACTATTCAACAATTGCCAAAAAGAAATAAAAAAAATCCTTAAGCATGTTCCAAAACATGTATTTTAAGTACATGACTATTCTAAAAATATATGTACTAAAACATAGTTGTAATTCCTGTTAACAAATTTTTATAATGACTTCCATTATAATAAAACCACCAACTACCTATCCACCTTTAATATAATTTGACCTAATTTCATTGACTATTACACTAAAGCCATTTTTCATGTTCTAATTGATATTGACTTTTAGAAATATAAATATCATCATAATTATAATAATAAACACTTAATAAAAGATACATTAAATTTGACCAGATTTTGTATAAATGGGCAAAGAGTCAAATAAGTGTTTCCATCTAAGAACTAATCATGAGTTAAATAGGTTAATCGGATTAGGACCGGTCGTTAGATCTTGATACGTACGTGTTTATTGTTTTTGGTTCTTTTACAAAAAAAGTATAATTGCATAAAAAAGGTATAGAAGATGTGATACCCAAGCTATTTTATATAATCATCATCAAAAATTCAGAATTATTATTGTTGACTTCTCTTAATATATATATAGATTCGTGGTTGTTAAAATGTATTTTACAAGTTAGAAATATCAAACAATTTCTTTTTATAAACATTCAGTTTCCATAAAATAAATTCATGTGTATATTAGGTATGAGAAAACCTCAAAAAAAGAAAAATCAATTGCGCATAACAGTAAATTAAGTTGTTTTTTGATTTTTATGTACAACTGCATTATGTACCTTGAACATATTACAAATTACGTTTATGCATAAATGCATACGGTCCAGATGAGCGTGATTCTCAGTTTTCTGTTTTTGAACAAGATACTCTCTATATATAGAGTAAATCTATATTTGATCCCTAAGGCTTGTCAAAAATTACATATGTGGTCCTTTAACTTCATTTATTATATGATAACCTTCTAGACATGCCATTTGTTATGGATTTGGTCCCTCTTGCTAACGGCTATCCATTTTCTCCATTAACTATAAGGGTAAAATGGTCAATTACAAATTCTCTTTTAATTTAACGTTTTTTTATCTTTTCTTCTTTAATTTGTTATTACCTCAAGGACCAAATTGCAATTACTCTCTATGGCACTTAACCCCTTCCTTCTTACACCAACAATAAACTTTTCTGGCGGTCATCACTATCTTCGACGATCAATATTATCTCTGGTCAAAAAATTAAAACCCAAACAAGAAATCGAAACCTAAATTAGACCTAAATAGTATATGATGTAATTAATAGTTTAATATTTATTTTATTCAATTCTATTAAACACCATCTAGTTAGTCCAAAAAACTAAACCAACCCTTGGCCTTTCCCTCATTTTGTAACACCAGCAAAGCAAAAATCTATGGATTAAGGAATATTTACTTTATTAGAATCATTATCATGGAGCGAATTAGTTTGTACTTTGGAAAACTAAAGATTGTTTATGTATTATAAAAGCAATTAAAACAGTAAGTAAAAGAAAAGAAAAAGAATTTTGCAGTTCAAAATAGATCTGGCTCATCTTGTATATTATTTTAATTTTTTTTTATTAAATTAATGCATGTATATATTTATTACTTCCAATATATAATTTTATTATAACATCCAGGACAAGAGGTACAAAGACAGAGTCAATGGGATTTTTTTTCTACTGCCACATTAAACTTCAAGCATTTTATGTATCTATAATATTCTTTTATGTACTTCAATGGTTTTTTTTCCTTACTCTATCAGGGGTTACGACTTATTTCGATTGCTCCGGTCTAAGTTTGGTCCCTAATCGGCCTTGACGAAGGGGATTCAAGTTTTCTATCTCCTTAAAGTGAGGCTCGTGGCGATCCAACAATACGCCGTGGTGGTGTTTCTTTTACACCTGGTTTTCTAGTTGGGTAGATCTGTAGATCTAGTCATTTCAGTGTCATTCCGTTTTTTAGGTTTTGGATATTTGTTTTGTCTTCTACTGGAGATTTATTTTCTCGGATTATTTTTGTTTGGTTTATTTGTAGAAACTTGAATTCTAATTCGTTTTATTGATAAATGTTGCTTCCAAACAAAAAAGAGAAAAAACCTTGGCCACAATTGCATTTGATAAAAAAAAAACCTACGAAAATTTATTAATAATTAACAATTTATAACTTGTAAATTACTCAAACTTTTTTATTTTTTCATTGATATAGGGCATAAAACATCACCTTAAAACACATAATTGGATGTAACATATAGACAAAAATATGCTTTGTAATGATTGCTGTTCGCTAATGAAAACTAGTAAGATTTAAGCCGAAATAATTTACGTTCTTAAACAATTATAAAAAAAAAAAACGAATTACAAGTAATTATGTATTAAATTATGAGTATATCAACCAAAATAAAAAAAATATATAGAAAAAAGAAATTTATATATAATAGAGTGAAGTGAAGTGAAGTCAACTTGTGGTCAAAGTAACTCAAGACTCAAAGTTTTGACAGTGTTTCCTGTCTGGTTGCGTCACCAACTCTTGTTTTAACCAATACCACAAGTCTTCTACAAACCCCTTGCATTCAATTCACCCCTTTTAACTTATCTTTTGTTACTTTCCAATACATAAATTTACTCAAATTTTTAATTTTACCCTTTAAATAATAAATATAAATTCCAATTAAATAATCTAAATAAACCCTGTTAGTAAAATCAAACCATTTAACACAACCATCATCATCCTCTTTGTAGATTCTTCTCAGAATTGTTAAAATCAAACAATTCTAGTTTATATTTTCAGAGTTGTGATTTGACCTAAAGAAGGTTTGTTAGGCTATGCATAACGCGGGGTTGGGTTCAGCGGCTTTGAACCCGTTGGGTTCAGCAGGTTTCGCTACGCGATCAGCTGGTTCAACGGGTTCGAAGCCCTAGAGGGTTGCCCACACCGCTTACAGCGGCTTGTGTTGTGTCTGAGGGGTGTGTTTAATTAAATGAGAGGGTTTGGAGGGTTTGATACTAATCATTTTAGAGGGTTAATTGTGGGGTTGGAAAAAAGTTGATGTGACAGTAGGATTGAAAGAGTTGGGTACTGATTGAGTTAACCAATTGTTATTAAGTAGACACAAAGAAAAGAGAGAGAGGAGAAATAGAGCCGGTAGTAGCATGCCGTGCCGGCTACCGTGCCGGGTATCCTCGGCGGTGTGCCGGGCGGTACCGGTCCGGTACCGGCTGCCTACCACCATCCATAGCGGATGGCCTGACAAGACCAATTTTTTTTATTTTTACCGTTAATGACATTAGCACACTATGCTAAAAAGGGTTTGTTTAGGTGTTAAAAAAGGTAAAAGTAATTTAGGTAACAAAAAAGAAAGAAAAACTGAACTCCAAAGTCTTTAATTCTATGCAGAGAGAGAGAGAAAGAAGGAAAGAAAGGAGAGAGAAAAAATTGTTAGAATAAAAGAAATGCCATCACAAGAATCCCAAGAAGAGATAAAGAGAGACTCAGAGCAGTGGAGATGGTCTGAAATGCAAGGTCTTGAACTTGTATCTGAAAACCCAAATCCAAATCTAAATCCATCATTCAGCTCAGACCCACCAACTGAACAAAACACAGAAGCTCAAAACAGAAGAAGATTGGAAATGGAAGCTGAGGGGCAAAATAGTAAAATTGATGGAGGAGGAGGAGGAGGAGAGAAAGAGGAGAAGAAGAAGGAAGAGAAAGGCACCAGTAGTAGTAGTGGTCCAGCAGTTGGGTTTGGAGAGCTGTTTAGATTTGCAGATGGATTGGATTATGTATTGATGGGAATTGGAACAATTGGTGCTTTTGTTCATGGCTGTTCTTTGCCTATTTTCCTCAGATTTTTTGCTGATCTTGTTAATTCATTTGGTTCCAATGCCAATAACATTGATAAAATGTCTCAAGAAGTCTTAAAGGTACCAACTTTCTTCTTTTTATCCAAATCTTTTTTTTATTCCTTTTGTTTAAGTTCTTTTCTTTTCTTGATGGGCTTTGTAGTATGCATTCTACTTTCTTGTGGTTGGAGCTGCAATATGGGCATCTTCATGGGCAGGTCTGGATGATCACTTCAACTCTGAAAAAACTGAAACTTTTTTCTAAATTTAGGGCTTATTTCTTAAAGATTCTTGAAAAGGAATGAAAAATTGATTGACATGGGTATTATTTTTTTTGATTTTTTTTGCAGAGATATCATGTTGGATGTGGACAGGAGAGAGGCAATCAACAAAAATGAGGATCAAATACTTGGAAGCAGCACTGAGCCAAGACATTCAGTTCTTTGACACTGAAGTCAGAACTTCAGATGTTGTATTTGCTATCAACACAGATGCTGTTAATGTCCAAGATGCCATTAGTGAGAAGGTATATAAAATGAAAAAGTTTGTATCTTTTTTTTTCCTTCTTTTTTGTTGATTTTTTTGGGGTTTATAGGTTCCATGACCTTTGGTGTTTTGTGTGTGTATGGCAGCTGGGGAATTTTATACATTATATGGCAACATTTGTGGCTGGATTTGTGGTGGGATTCACAGCAGTTTGGCAATTGGCACTGGTAACACTAGCTGTGGTGCCTCTAATTGCAGTAATTGGAGGTATTCACACCACTACATTATCAAAACTCTCTTCTAAAAGTCAAGAAGCTCTTTCAGAAGCTGGAAATATTGCTGAGCAGGTGAGATTCCATCAAATTACCCTGTTTTTCATTATCTTGATTTTTGCTGTAACTTTTCTTTTCCCCCCCCTTTTTTAGCTGGGAATTAAAAACAGTAGTGAAATTATTACTGTTCATCATCTGGGTATTGCTTAATTAAATTACCTTTAATGTATAACTGCCTGCCATCTGGTTCCTTAATTTATTGAAGTACAAGAAATCAGCCATTTCTTTGCTCTTTTCCTATTTGAAAAGAAAAGAAAACAGCAAGTTTTCCTCTGTTATTTTCTATCTGGGTCTTGCTTGTTTGAGATAAATCCAAGCAAAAATTGAATTTTTATCTGTTTTTTATTTTATTTTTATCTGGGTTGTCATCAACTTGTGCCAAATCAAGCAAATAAAAGACTTTCCCTTGTTTTCTTATCTTGGGATTGCTGATTTTGAGCTGAATTCAATATCCTTTTCTTGTATTTTTCTCATCTGGGTAGTAATGAACTTGAGATAATCAAGCAAAAAGCAAGATTTCCTCATTTTTCCATCTGGGTGCTCATGAATTTGAGATGAATTCAAGTAAAAATGAAACCTTTATCCATTTCTCCATCTGGGTGTGTTTAGACTAGAGCTTAATTCATGAAATCATTGTTTATATAATAAAAATCCAAGATTTAATGTTCAAGTATTTTCTTGATTGTTTCAAATTTGCAGACGATCGTACAAATTCGGACAGTTTTGGCATACGTGGGTGAATCAAGAGCATTACAAGCCTATTCTTCTGCATTAAAGATCTCACAAAGACTCGGGTACAAAAGCGGATTTTCGAAAGGATTCGGATTAGGCGCAACATATTTCACCGTCTTCTGTTGCTACGCACTTCTTTTATGGTATGGCGGCTATCTTGTTCGCCACCATCACACCAACGGTGGGCTCGCCATTGCCACCATGTTTTCGGTCATGATTGGTGGATTGTAAGCACCCTTATTCCTCAATAATTCATCCCTTACAAAAATCCAGCTTTTTCTGATCAATTTCCTACTCTTTTTTAACACTAAAACACAGAGCTTTAGGCCAATCTGCCCCAAGTATGTCGGCATTCGCAAAAGCCCGAGTAGCCGCAGCGAAAATCTTCCGAATCATCGATCACAAACCAAGCATCGACCGAAACAGAGAATCGGGTTTGGAGTTGGAATCGGTTTCAGGGCTTGTGGAGCTCAAAAATGTCACCTTTTCATACCCTTCAAGACCAGATGTTAAAATTCTCAATAACTTTAATCTAAGTGTTCCTGCTGGAAAAACAATTGCTTTAGTTGGAAGCAGTGGCTCTGGAAAAAGCACAGTGGTTTCCCTCATTGAAAGGTTCTATGATCCCACTTCAGGTAGCTGAAAATGACTCTTCATAACTCAATTCAACCAACATACCTATGTACAAATCTTTAAGCATGCTGTACAGTGTGTGCCTTTAGACACTTCTTTTAAATCTCTGACATATTTGTTTGCCCTAATGTTAAGGGCAGAATAGTAGGGCATTATTTAGTATACAAAATGAACATTATTATATCAAAAGGGAGTAATGGTTTTGTGTTGCTTTTTTATAGGACAAGTAATGCTTGATGGACATGACATTAAAGGACTGAAATTGAGATGGTTAAGGCAACAAATTGGGTTGGTTAGCCAAGAGCCAGCATTGTTTGCTACAACCATTCAAGAAAACATACTTTTGGGCCGACCTGATGCATCCATGGTCGAGATCGAGGAAGCGGCTCGTGTTTCCAACGCTCATTCGTTCATAATCAAATTACCCGATGCCTACGATACTCAGGTCAGTCCACTAATCATTAAATATTTGACGTTCTATAAAACATAATTTTGTTACAAGAATATACAAATCGTGTAACTTCATCAAACATATAAAGTGTAAGGGTATTTTGGTCATTTTACAGCGGTCCCATTGGTTTTCTTTTTTGTTCTAGTGGGGTTCACTTGGGTGGAGTATGTTGGGGAGGTAAAATATGGTCCCTTTGCCTAGAAGGTAAAAGATATGATGGATTGGTTTCTTTTGTCAAAGTTGAATGCTTTTTAGGTTGCTAAATTATTACATTTATTTTTTTACTAAATTGAATGAATGGCCCCATTTGGTCAACAAAAGCCCTACAAAAAAGTCAAAACTTGGGGAGGTGAGTGAAGCTTTCTTCAAGGACATCCATTAATGGGAGATGATACCAACATGGTTTCTTAAGTCAACAGTGCATGTGCATGCAGATTGATGCTACAA
This sequence comes from Centaurea solstitialis, assembly GCA_030169165.1. Classification (NCBI taxonomy): domain Eukaryota; kingdom Viridiplantae; phylum Streptophyta; class Magnoliopsida; order Asterales; family Asteraceae; genus Centaurea; species Centaurea solstitialis. The sequence continues at coordinate 9,782,605 of CM058046.1, forward strand.
ACAAACAATTTGGGGATAATGATGGTTGACCAAAAAGTCAACATCACAAATCATCCATCTTAGGTTTAAACTAAACAAGAATTAAGAACAAAATCAGAGATTTAGTTTGACCAGGATTCCCCTTTGACCAACAAAATTTAAGGAAATAATGCATCATTAGATGCTCCTAATAAACAATTAAATAAAGAAAAATTCCATCTAATTCCTGAAATTATGGTTAAATTTAAAAAAAAAATTATGCAGGTTGGTGAAAGGGGGTTACAACTTTCCGGTGGGCAGAAGCAGAGGATCGCGATAGCGAGGGCGATGCTAAAGAATCCGGCGATCTTGCTTTTGGATGAGGCTACGAGTGCTTTGGATTCTGAATCCGAGAAATTGGTTCAAGAGGCTTTGGATCGGTTCATGATCGGGAGGACGACTCTGGTGATCGCCCACCGTCTCTCCACCATCCGGAAGGCGGACCTCGTGGTGGTTCTGCAGCAGGGCGGTGTTTTGGAAATGGGAACTCACGATGATCTTATTGCAAAAGGCGAAAATGGTACATACGCCAAGCTCATTAAGATGCAAGAAATTGCTCATGAAACCGCCATCAATAATGCCAGAAAGAGCAGTGCTAGGTACTTCATACAACTTTATATATCTAAATGTGTTGTCGGCAAACTAGCCGATAAGCTAGCTAGCCGTTAACTAATAAGTTAGCTAGTAGCTAATAAGCTAGCTTAATAAATTATGTTTGGCTAAAACTAGATTACAAACAAGTTGTTTAGACACTTTTGAAATAAACATTGTATTAGCCTTTTGTATGATCTTTTTGAAAAAAGGGACTATAAAAGAAGTGTTGTAAGAAAATTTCATAAACCTGTTTATTAAGACATTTTAACATATTTGACCAGATATAAAGTTGATTTTGTTGTGGTGGAGCTATATTTTTGCTTACTTATGGTGGTTCTTTATTAATCTTGTAGGCCATCTAGTGCAAGGAACTCAGTGAGTTCACCCATAATCACCCGGAACTCGTCTTACGGCCGATCACCTTACTCGCGGCGGTTATCGGATTTCTCGACATCGGACTTTAGTATGTCGCTTGAAGGTGGGTACCCGAGTTACCGTCACGAAAAGCTTCCCTTTAAGGAGCAAGCGAGTTCCTTTTGGCGGCTCGCAAAAATGAACTCGCCTGAATGGACGTATGCTTTGATTGGGTCGGTGGGATCGGTCGTTTGTGGGTCGCTCAGCGCGTTTTTCGCGTACGTTCTTAGCGCGGTTCTAAGCGTGTACTACAACCCAGACCACGCCTACATGGTTAACGAAATCGGGAAATATTGTTATCTGTTGATCGGGGTCTCGTCGGCTGCCCTCATTTTCAACACTTTGCAGCATTTTTTCTGGGACGTGGTTGGGGAAAACTTGACCAAACGGGTTCGAGAGAAAATGCTGGCTGCGGTTTTGAAGAACGAGATGGCGTGGTTCGATCAGGAGGAGAACGAGAGCTCGAGAGTTGCAGCTCGGTTGTCTCTAGATGCTAATAATGTTCGGTCAGCGATTGGGGATCGGATTTCGGTGATCATGCAGAACTCCGCCCTCATGTTGGTGGCCTGCACCGCCGGTTTTGTTCTACAATGGCGGCTGGCGCTTGTTCTCGTTGCGGTTTTCCCGTTGGTGGTTGCTGCCACTGTTTTGCAGGTCAGTATGTTTTCACAGTTGTTTCTGGTATTCATCGATTGGCCGAAACTTCGGCCATCGGCATGCCGAGTTTTTGCTGCTTGCGATTTAATAATGTGTGTTTTTTGGACAGAAAATGTTCATGCAAGGATTTTCCGGCGATTTGGAAGGTGCACATGCGAAAGCGACACAGTTAGCTGGGGAGGCCGTGGCCAATATGAGAACGGTGGCCGCTTTTAACTCGGAGGCACAGATCATTAACCTTTTTACGTTGAGTCTCCAGAAGCCGCTTCGTAGATGCTTCTGGAAGGGTCAGATCGCCGGGAGTGGATTCGGGGTGGCTCAATTTTTGCTCTATGCTTCTTATGCCGTCGGTCTTTGGTACGCTTCGTGGCTCGTTAAGCACGGAATCTCCGATTTCTCCAAGACAATACGGGTGTTCATGGTCCTCATGGTTTCAGCCAATGGTGCGGCGGAAACACTAACCCTTGCTCCTGATTTCATCAAGGGCGGCCGAGCGATGAAGTCGGTGTTCGATCTTCTCGACCGGAAAACCGAGATCGAGCCCGATGAGAATGACTCTATTCCGGTCCCTGACCGTCTCCGAGGCGAAGTGGAACTCAAGCATGTCGACTTTTCTTACCCGTCTCGTCCCGACATCCCGGTCTTCCGTGACATCTGTCTACGAGCTCGGGCCGGAAAGACTCTTGCCCTAGTGGGCCCCAGTGGTTGCGGTAAAAGCTCGGTGATTGCACTGATACAAAGATTCTACGAGCCATCATCCGGACGTGTGATAATCGATGGAAAAGACATCCGGAAATACAACCTTAAGTCGTTGAGGCGCCACATGGCGGTGGTCCCACAAGAACCGTGCCTATTTGCCACCACGATTTACGAAAACATAGCTTACGGGCACGAGTCGGCAACCGAGGCGGAGATTATCGAAGCCGCCACGCTCGCCAACGCTCACAAATTCATCTCGTCGTTGCCGGATGGCTACCAAACGTATGTCGGAGAACGAGGTGTGCAGCTCTCCGGGGGGCAAAAGCAGCGAGTAGCCATCGCAAGGGCGTTTTTGAGAAAAGCCGAGGTGATGCTGCTGGACGAGGCCACGAGCGCACTTGACGCGGAGTCTGAAAAGTGCATCCAAGAGGCTCTCGAGCGCATTTGCTCGGGAAAAACGACGATTGTCGTCGCACATCGACTATCGACGATACGCAATGCTCATGCGATTGCGGTGATCGATGATGGAAAAGTGGCCGAACAAGGATCGCATTCGCAGCTGTTGAAGAACCACCCCGATGGGTGTTACGCCAAAATGATACAGTTGCAAAGATTCTCACACGGTGAGGCCGCGAATATGGCATCGGGGGGTTCGGGTTCGAGTTCTAAACGTCAGATAGAAGGGTAGTGTGGTAAAATTGTCACATTTTAATCACAAGACAACTTGATTTTTGAATATTTTGGGTTTTTAAATTATTGGGTATAGTAATAGTAAAAGTAATACTATTAATATTAATATAAATGGTATATTTCTACTATTGGAGGTTTTTAGCATTATATGCTTTGTAAAAAGGGGGGTTATTATATTAACTACAATATTTTCTTATTCTAAAACAAAGTAAAAAAGAAAAAAAGAAGAAAAAAACAGACTTTTAAAAATGGAGATAAAAGATGCTCCAATTTTCTTTATTTTAAAGAATATAAAATGATTCTTTAAATTCAATGAAATTTTTTTAAAATGAATTAAATTGTCGTATAAAATTTGACAAATGATATTATTATTCCTTTTTATTCCAACTTTAAGTTTAAAAACGTCAAATGTAAAGAATTATTTTAAAGGTATTTTTGCAAATTATGACTTTATAAAATTTTAACTTATAATTTTTTTTATTAGACTAATGTTTGAAGAACTTATATCGTACCAACCATAGCGCCTACTGGTAGGTAACCATCAATGCCTCAACCTATTTCGTCATTATCAATTCGCTAATCCTTCCCTGGTGTCCCCATCTTTCCCCGTCCCCTTCTATCATTTAGAGACCCCCTCATTTTCCCCCACCCCTCTCCCCTATGCAACAATGTTCGTGTCGATGTCCCATCCACTGTGCAACATTAGTTGTAACTCTCCTCTATCAAATATTAATATTTCTGCACTACCACCAAAGAAAGTGAGGTTACGAGTAAATGACAATGATCAAAAAGTCTAGTGTTGATATAATTTTGTGCTATATGATTAGGAAGAGAAGATGTAACATAAATGAATTTAAGCACAATATATCCGGTTTAACCTCTTCATCCTTCGTACTTTAAATGAATTAGAAGTGAGAATCATATACGTGGATGAGAATTGATATCCACAAGCCTTTGACTTTGTTGCCATCTTTAAGTTAAATATTCTAACAAGATTACAAGTTTGGCCTTTTTAGTTTGTTTATTAGTATGTATCATATTAGTATGTTATTTCGTCCTACATAATCTTGGATAAATGAACATATATTCACACTTTTACCATATAAATGAGGGTGAATTACCAGAAGAACGAATGTATTGTAGCTAATTAATTAATTTAAAGTTGATGAAATACATTTACCCATGTTTCTTAGTTATTGATTGAAGTAGAACTCTAGATTGCACTTAATTGCACATATGATGCATCAAAAAAATGCTATTCGTTTGACATGTTGGGTAAACACTCAAAATATCTTTTTATTGTTTCCTTACCTTTATCACGTGACATTTGTACACTTGTTTCCTTTTTGACTTTGATTATAAACCAAGAGTTCATTTGTAAATATCTATATCCATTTGCGTAAATTAAAAAAAAACAAGGAAACTATAAACAACATCTCTACCTTTTCAAGTAAAAAAGAAAATCCACATATTTTCTATTTCTTAGGCTCTACCTATAAATACGTTTATACTGCATCTATATAATTTGTTTTAAATAAGTAATGTAACACTATGTTGTTTTTAGTCGATTTCATAACAAATATCATACATAAGTAACAATTGACATTTTGCTTTTCGAAAAAAAAAAAGTTTAAGTTTCGGATAAATTTGTTAAATGTAAAAACTAGAAGAATTATAAGAAGTGAGCAAAGTTGTGAAATAAGAAAAAACGATTATGGTTACTGATTCTTTTGTTTTTTTGGTCTCCGCCTCCAACTTGCTTGTACTTCTTTTGGACCCTTTAATAAGGTCGTTGGTGGTTAGGCGGGGTGATCTCCATGCCAAAGCTCCTTGCCTTTCCTCCTTTCGTTGTTTATAAAAAAAAACAATTATTTTAAAAAAAAAAAGGGAAAAATAAAGAAGAGAAAATTGAAATGGAGATATGACATGTAGGGCTCAGAAACTGAATTATTAGAAGCGTGCAACTTCTCCTTACTAACAACAACACACTCATAACTCATAATAATAATTCATCACCTGCCTATGTAACTTCCAATTGGGCCCCCCACCCAAACATATACACACTCAACCATTTTAACTACACAAAAATATTATACATAGAGTTAGTTTTAACTTTTATGTAAATATTAAAGTTATTATAAAAAATAAGAAGAGATTCGTAGGTTATCTTAAAAATTAATCTAAACTATTACATCAATTCTAATTGAGTAAAGTATATCAAAATGTATTTAATTTATCGCATACTGAACTTAATAATCTACAATTTAATGTATCAAAGTTTTAGAACCTATCAAATAATGTATCATAATTTGTGATTGCAAGTTACAATAGCAAAATGTGACAACTTAGATAAATTTTGGCATACTTAACCCATTCTATTAAAAGGTGACTAAGGCTCGATATCTCATCTTACACCCTAACTCATATGCTTACACGATCATATCTCTCTCTCCCTCCCTCTCTCTCTCTCTCTCTCACACACACACACATGCACACACACACATACACAGAGGATAGAATATGGTGAAGTGAACATAAGAATAAATGAAATATACATTTGAAAGATGAACCTTATCCAAAAAAAATTAGAAGTTTGAAGAAATTATAATATTCACATTTTTAACTATATTGTGAATGTTGTTTTATTTTGTTTGAGTAAATGTCGTAACAATTACATAATCTAAATGATATATTCACTCGGAACAAACCTTTAGTAGATCTAGGGATACCATTAATAGTTCTAACATTTTGTTGAAAATAAATTGTTTTTACTAAAACTGAACCCTATATAAATATGGAGTGTGAATATCGATGTAAAACTAAACAATCATGATGTCTAAGGTGACATCCGTCCCATAGAAGTTTTGATGTGATTTTGAAGGGATATTTTCTTTTGTTATGTTTCGATGACTTCACTTTTCTTATAAATGGGTTTAAATAGGTAATCAGATAATCTCAATGTAAACACTTTTGGAAAGATGAAAAATTTCTTACTAAAAGAAAAGAGAAAATCCGAGTTGCTAAACTTAATGTTTTCTGAGAATTTTAAAAGTACACTTAGATTATATTCAATGACCATAAATTAACTTATTTTTTGAACACACTAAAATAATCTCGTTTGATGGGTCATAAACTCACTTATACCAAAAGAAATTGATCAAAAGTCAAAATATAACAACTAAAGTAAGGATACCCCTCTAGATATTTCATATTTGAAAAAACTATGGACAACAATCCACATCCTCGTCAACCTTTGAATTATTTATGATTAAATGTATGATTATTCTATATGATTTTTTGGATATTTATATGAAATAATTCAACTAACATTTAAAGAACCAAAACCAAGATAAAATTTTGAGGATGTCTAAGAAAGAGACTCTTTAATGCATGTATTTTACCATATTTTTATACAACATATCTTCCACGATGTACGAGTCTTAAACAACAAAAGTTAAAGAGTCACATTCACTTACAAGTCCTTATACATTCGTGTTATAATTATATCAATATATATAGCTGTAAGATGTTAACTGATTGAAACGTAAAAAGATATATTTCATATAAGACTCACCAAATGGACCCATAAACAACTAATAATTACAAGATATATAATGGAAACATTATTATTAAAAGAGTGCATGTATGGTTTTGATTATGTGGTGAATGGGTATGATAGCAATCTATGGGGATGGTGAGTGAGAAAATGAATCATCATATGGTAGAGTGGGGCCTTGGAAACATTCATTATCATGAAACAAAACATAACCCAGGAAAGTGACACAAATTCATCGTCATCAATCTATTTTCATCAACCTTAAAAATTTAGTTTAAACAACATGAGAGTTTTTTTTGGGAGAGATGGTACAAATTGCCATTTCAATCCATCAAATTTACCTTTTAAACCATTTGTTTTTTATTCTTTTAAAAAAGCCATTATCTTTCGGTTAACCATTTCTCAAGCTGTAGAAGAGTCAAAAGGTTAAAAAGAAAAGAAGTTTTTAAACATGGTCTATAAGTATAGGTACCATATCTGTAAATAGAATTTTCTTTTTCGCTAAAGCTTTGATGCCCCCCTTAAATTGAGAAATGATTATTTACGAAAATAGTGATTACTTTTTAAAAAACTTGAGAGTAAGTTGACTAAGAGTTAAATTTGGTCAGCTAATTTTCTCTTTGTTCACAATTACTGTAGAATGTACAACTATTGTATAAGGAGTACAAATTCATCAACAACATAGGGATGAAATTAAAAGGTTGTTAGTTTTAGTAGTATTTGGGTTATCAATATAGTTGAACCTTGTAAGAAATCAATGGTTTAAACTTTAGAAAAAAATGATGAGCAAGTCATTATATTATTAATAGAGTTGAACCTCTCTTATGAGGTGAATATGATTCCATTCCATTTTGCTAAACATTCTAAAAATAGTTATATATTAGTTAATTAGGGTCAGGTTCAAATGTAAACTCATCTTTCATTATGAACGTGAGGACCACTAGTATCATGTCACGCGACAATATTCGGTCTGAACATTCATGCTTTATTCAGTCTAAATAAAGTTGCGCGTGCATGCATACTTAATAAAGCTAGGTACAGATTCATATTACCACGTGGCACGATTTTGTTGGTACTCACGTTCACAATGAAAGATTAGTTCACATTTAAACTTTCCTTTAATTCATTAATTATATAAATTCTCTTTAGTTTGATACAAATATTGATGTATATATTTCAGTTATTCAAACCATTTATCCAAAATTTCGGTGACAAGTATATTTTAATGCAAGTATATTTATAAAATACTTTTCATTATACTATATAATATTTGCAATTTATTACTATGTTCATAGTTTATAACATACCAATAAATATGTTTAAATATAGGGAAAAGTACAAAAAAACCCAACAAACTATTCAGTTTTAAATGGTTAAGTCCCTAAAGTATTTTTTTAAATGAAAAAACCATTAAACTTTTACATTTTAAATGATTAGGTCACTGAACTATTTTTTTGAATGAAAAAACCACTAAACCTTTTCATTTCGAATGATTAGGTCCCTGAATATTTTTTTTCAATAAAATAAAATATCGATTTTTTAGAAATTGACTAGTTATATTCATTTAACTTAATCTAATATATTTATATTTTTACTTTAAAACATTTTTAGTTGGTTACCGATAATTTATAAATTTTGAAAGTTTGATGGTTTATTTATTCAAAAAAATTGTATAAGGGTTTAATCATTCGAAATGAAAAAGGTCTAATGGTTTTTTTATTCAAATTGATAGTTCAATGACTTAATCAATCAAAATATGAAAGTTTAATGATTTTTTCATTCAAAAAATTAGTTTAGGGACTTAACCATTCAAAACTGGATAGTTCGTTGGGTTTTTTTGAACTTTTCCCTTAAATATAACATAAACATCGAACCTTATTAACACATCAAAGTAATCAATGAAACTGATAACCAATATAAGTCTCTATATTATTTCAAAATCATATAAATTTGTAAATTAAAATAAATATAAAACGAAATAAAAATATGTTGCTCAAAATATAAATTAATTTATAATTCTAAAAAACATGACGTTGTTGTTTGGGTGAGGCCCAGGCCCAGTGACTTGGCCCAGATAGCTTAAAGCAAAGGCCAAATAACCCTGCACGCGGCACGTAATGTTATTATTTTACAAATTTTAGAAATAAAAAAAAAAAAAAAAAAAAAAAGAGGCTATTCAAATAAATGCTAAACTTTCTCTAATATAAAAAAACCAGAAAAATTGAGGAATGTACAAATTCAATAACTATAACAATACATGTTAGTCGATGTTTTCATTTTGCTTTGAAAATATCATTAATCATTTGTTTCATTAAATATGTTCGTTAAATAAGAGCATTTATGTTTTTTTTAATTATTTTTGTCTTAATGATTTTGGTCTTTTGAATAAATAAATGCAAACTATGATTTTGGTCATTTCAGTAAAAACAAAAAATAGTAAAAAGACATTAATGTCTCTTACTTAACGGAAATAGTTAACAAAATTAGTCATCAATTATCATTTTCAAAGCAGAATGTAAACAATAAGGATGATAGTTGTATTTATTGAAGTTTAGGAACCATTTCAAAGATACATGTATGCCACAAGGACCAAAATTGTGGTTTGCTCTTATTATAAAATTTACCATATAAAAATAAAATTAAAGTAGAAGTAACTTATATATATCAACTAAGATTTGAGCTTGTTGCGTTTTGTCTTTAGCGTTGATTCATTCGTCACTATTGGAACTTGGATGAGAAAAATAACAAAATTCCATATTTAGAACACAAGAAACAAAATCCTAACCCATTTTCAGTTCAAACAGAACATAAAATCAATTATGTAGAATCTTCAACGAAAATTGATAAAGTTAACACTTTTAAATTTTATCATTTAAACTTTTACTTATTAACTATAATGCTATTACAAGGGTTTTGGCGTAGCGTGCGGTAAGGCATGTGGGGAATATGGATACTAGATTGGTATCTCATTCATCCCAGTTTCGAATCCCTTCATGCGCATCATGTGGCCAGGCTTTGTCTCAGACGGCAAAATTTTCATTTCCAAATTGCCAAGGATGTAGTCTAGCGAAGCTACAATGCTAACACATTGAAGAAGATTAATAGCATCCACATTATCTAAAAAACTATAATGCTATTAATCATCTTCATTGGGTTAGTAGAAATTATAGCATAATTTACGGACATGTAATAAATAAATTATTAAACTTAATAAAAAATATAGATAATAATATTAAATATCAATATGTCTAATAATTATAAAAAGTTAAAAATGATGTCTATATATAGAAGTCAAATTTGGTGACCTCCATTTTCTTAGTGTTATACTAGTTGGGTTGAGTAAACAATTTTATGTATTCGACGTTTATAGTAATGGATTATAGATGCTTTTAATCCTTTAAAATGAAAATATTTGTTAAGTTAAATGAATATTTTTTCGTCTTTACCTATTACTATATTTATTTGTTTATCATTTAACTATAATTAGTTTCAACAATTTAGTTAAATTTGTAATTTTATTACAATTTATAAACTTTGAAAAAAAATATCAAATTATATTTATTTGAGTTTAAATGAAGTTAATTCTTGGTGGGCTATCATCCAAAGTTTGCCTGGTTTATCATCGTACAAACATCAATTCTTGTCTTTATTTTGTGGACATCTTTACAAAAGTAGTCACATGATCACATTGCTACTAATTGGTTGTTAAAAAGTCTATATGAGCTAAACATCGTATACATATATACATACACTTATACACATGCATACATTAATGCATCACATAATTATCTGCCACTTGCGTAGACCAGTTGGGTCGTTTAGGAGTAAAAAGCTACACACTGGAAAAACGAATTGGTGGTTAGATGAATTATGAAAATGAACCGAAAGATCTCAATTATGATACATATATACGGGACAAGAATATAAACAAGCGCATATATGAATTACATGGTGGACATGTTTAGATGTATATATCTCGTGATTAAAGCTCAAGAGATTTCGTATGAAGGATGGGAACTTTTGTTGTTAATCGTCAATCCAAACTGCAGATTTGGAAGTTTTCTTTTTGTTAACCACATGAATGTCATGTGTCAGCTTGTGCACAACTCTACTTGCCCCAGAGGTCCTAGAAACAACGAGGAAAATCTTCAATGGTGTTACATGACTCAAACAGATTGGAAGTTATCAACCACCTGAAGAAGTCAATCGAGCTAGACATATGTGCATTTTAGCTCCTCTCTAGTTTCTTTTAATAAATTTCGCCTTTTGCCGTTCAAAAAAAAAAGTGCATTCATCGCCAAGAAGTGAAGAACCTAAGTACTTCAAAGATCGTGATTTATCAAATGATGATAGATCAATCAAATTCGTTATAAACTAGTATCTTTTGTTTTTGTGCTATAGTTGAGTGGTTTCTTTTACTATGATTATGAGAGTTCTATATGATGAAACTTATTCGAGTGGTTAAACCCCCACACACACATGTGTGTATATGCATATGTATATATAGGTAGAGGTTTAAACGAGAACACCTAAATTTAACGAAAAAGTTTGAACACCTTAATTTATCACATGTGTGAACCTATTGGTGTGCAAACGACGTATCCTGCGATTTAAGTCGCCCAAAATGTCTTTAATTTGGTATCAGATATGATGAACATAAAATATTACATCAAGAGAACAGGTTAATCACATGTAATAAAACATATGAGATATCCTTGGAGCGTAAAGGCAACTTGGCCATCCTAGTCTAAGATTTAGTATCATATGCGATTAAATTTGAGTATCACACACGATTGACTATATTAAAAGGCTGTTTTTGTATTCTCGTAAAATAAAGGTATTCCCGTTTGGACCTTCCCTCGTTATACCTACATGTATGTATGTATGTATGTATGTTTCATGTTCTCATAAGAATCAATAATGTTACACTATCAAAGAAATGTAATGAGATGAACATAATCAAGAAACCAGATATGAAATAAGATATATAAAAGTTTGACCTTTTTGATTCAATGTTGGATCAAGTAAATGTGTGTTCTTTGTAATTCTATATGTATGTACAATACAAATTAAACACCAACATATATATCATGGAATTAAAATTCTCACCTTTGAATGAATTGAAACCCAGGCCATCTCTTCTTCCTCTTATAAAGATATTTCTGTGTGTATATGTTTGTATCTATATATATATATATGTGAGAGAGAGAGAGGATATATAGAAGATGGCATTTCGTCTGCAGATGCATCTGCACCTCTAACTGTGTGTCTAAAACCCAGAGAATAATAAAGCGAGTAAAGGTGCAGGTGCAAATGCAGATAAAAACTCAAAACCGCCTTCATATGAGAGAGCTACCACGCACTTGACACCATAAAACACACACTTATATATAATATTCATTTCAATATTCCCAGATAATTTTTTTTTTTAACATTATCGTTACCTTTATACATTAAAAGTTGTTCTTATATTTTTTGACAGACAAATATTCAATACCAACGTAAATAATTTCAAATCCAGTACTTTCCAGTTAGTAACTTTTGTCTTTGGTACATCTAATAGTTTATTTTTTATATATATGTTAAAGCATCTGAGCTGGCCTATTTAATTATCTTATAGATATCCAATAAATAAGATATCTAATGTATTTTTCGGCAAAAATAAACTTTAAGGTATTATTTGATGTATGTTTAGATAAACATAAATTAGGTTATTGGTAAAGGTTGAAGTCTTAAATAGTTTATGAAAAACCTTATGATACTGATTCATATTAATAATACTTTATTATTATTATGAAATAAGTATGAATTACTAATAGATGTGAAGTAATTAATATTGATTATACTTTATATACTAATGGATAACTAAATAGATTAAATAATAATTAAAAAATATTTGATATAATTAATAATATTTTTAAATATTTGGTCTCTTAATCATTCATTCCTATTTTTATTTAAATATTATTATCTCTCCTTAAGGTTTATAGACCTAACTAAACGAACAAATTTAGTCAATTTTTCTTAGAAGAAAAAAAAAACAAAGTATGGACTTGAAACTGAAAATTACAAACCTAGGCCTGAATATTCACAAACTAAATCTTGCAGACTTGAAAATTAAGTAGGTACTCGTTAGTAACATTTTATCAAAAGTTGGGACCAATATGAGGTGTAAATGACTATTTGAGTGAATTTCCCTATTTAACAACATGGAGGTGGCCAAATACCAGTACTACATCGGTCCCAAGTAGTGTTTGTTGTAACCAGTTTCGACGTAACCGATCCCAAATCAGGCCAGACCCCAACCAAAATACTTTGAACCAATTAAACTTTACAGGGCCTTGTTATGAGAACCGGTCCCGGTCTCAAACCGGTCCTAAATCGATCCTATATTTTTTTTAAATAAATTTTTTACTTATAATATTTTTGTCAATCAAATACACTAACTAATACGTTTTTATAATAATTAGGTTAATAAAATACACTAAAAAGTAACAGAGTTTGAATACTATTTGATAGTATATTATTTAAGCTAGAAACTTAAATGTATAGAAATTAGTGTGAAAAACAAAATAATCCGTTGTTATTTTCTCACATTCAAATATACACTATTTTAATAATAAAAATAGTTTCTAAAAGAATAAAATAAACACATCATGCATATATGTATATAACAAAATAAACGTATATAAAATAATATAATGTAAACTATTTGTAGGTAATTGTTTACATGTAAAAAGTTCAGTTGAATATTTAAAAGCTGTTGATGGTTGATAAATTAGTTGATGGCTGATTAACTAATTGGTAAACAAATTATATCAACAAAAAATATGCTTATAAGCATATAAAAGCAACAAAAAATACATTTTAAATACATAATCAATATAAATATTTTATAAGTAAGACAAACTTTTAATAATATAATTAAAAAATATTTTAATTACAAACAAGATAGTAGAGATAAATAAATAATATTAAATGTTACTTGAAAGAATTTAAAGTTGATAAATATATATGTACTGTAAATTTAAAATTTGTAAATAAAGTTTAAAGAAAAATCTACTTAATCTATGAATTTAATTAACCATTATATACAATAAATTAAACTAAAAACAAAATTGATTAACTTCATATATCCTAACTAATTAGGGTTTTATAAATAGTAGTTAATTATTAATATAATATCCTAATATTTAACATAGTTTAATCATCCATGAAGAAATAACATTAAGTGTAGTTTTTTTCTTTGTAACTTGCATAAATTTCTTTTAAGATCATCACATTTGTTGTTTAAATTATTTGTACAAAATAATTATTTTGACCAATTTATTTTGGTTAAGTATCCGTCTTGTCCTTACATTTAGAAAGGGAAAAGATCTTCGTGATATTTATGATAACATGGCTAAATCATGAATGTAGTTTACTCTGTTATTATCATTAATGATAAAATATAATATTGTTGTTATTTACTAACCAAGTAAATATGTTACTACCTCCGTCCCAAAATTATTGTCCAGTTTTGACTTTTGAAAGTATTTTTTTGTCGACTTTGACCTTAAATATTTTTGTTTGTGTTATATAATACTTATTGAAAATTATACCAATGAAAATACATTAAAAACACAACTCATTCATATATTTTGCATCAAGTATTATATAACACAAACAAAAATATTAAAGGTCAAAGTCGAGAAAGACAGACTTTCAAAAGTCAAAACTGGACAATAATTTTGGGACGGAGGGAGTAACTTATAAGTTTATCTTAACCTTTCGTATAATTTTATCAAGTGGTCTAAGTAAATGAAAGATTACATAATGATAAAAAAAATGAAAGAAACTAAATTAAATCAAGTAGAGAATAATTTCATATAATTTCTATTTTTAGAATATAATTATGTTTTAACTTTAGAAAATAATCATGTTTTATATAATGTTTGTTTAAAATTCGTAATGTTGTTTCATCTAAGAATTTTAATTGTTCTGAATAGTTCTATTTCATATAATAATAATAATAATAATAATAATAAGGTAGCATAGAATTAAAACAATAAACTTTTTTAAAAGTAAAAGTACGATATTAAAAAAGACAAATTAAAATTTATCTTTATTAAAATCAAGATTCAAAGTATTATATTATTTAACAATAATTGTCTAGTAGAAAATGTATAAAAGTTTCGATAGAAGTATCAAATATTATTTGAATTAAAAAAGCGCATTTTGATTAAAAGATAAGTTCTTTCTGACAAAATAATGGTTGTATTCAAAAACAAAATAAATGTAATGAGTTAATTTGCAAAAAGGTATTAACTCTATTTATATAAACTAACAAAAAGTTAACACAAGCTCTAGTGTACTAAAATCTATGGGGGAATTGGCTGTCAACTTCTACCTCGAGTAGCTTCCGATTGTGATGCTTGGATAAAAAAGATCCATTAACTATCGATAAAACTTATCGAAATTAGTCGAACAAGTCTTGATACCGTTAAAACTAAAAAAGAGTTGTACGTGATCATAAGGTGGGGGAATATATCGAGGAAGACCCCGTGATGGTGAGTGTGATGAGCCACAACAGCCACGTGATCGACTACTACCAGCTGTATCACGTGACTGCATATGGAGTCCCACGTGGGAATAACACTTGCCATGGCCATGGTCCCCCCCCCCCCCCCCCCCCCCACCCTTTGGGGGTTTTCACAATTGCCGCCTTTCTTTTGTTCTATTGCCAATAGTTCTTCTGTTTCGGTTTCTTACTTATTGGTCTTATGAATAAGGTAATTACATTCTTGCACCACTTTAACGTTTTGTTCTATTTGGAGTGTTTTTAATACGATTCCAATAGAATCTTATATATGATGAAAAGATTTTTTTTTTTCTCCCATGGTCCAGTTAAGAAAAGCATAAATCCAAATCTGGACTGATGTTGGAAAGTGCATATCTGTAGGGACCAATAGTAAAAGTATGCGTTTAAAGTAAAAAGTCAAAGCGAGTCCCCCCACCCCACCACTTTGTCCATTTGTGACGGTAAGTTTAAATTTTTCACTTTTGATCCTCATACTTAGTTTTTTGTACTTTTCTTCAATGTGTTTATCTGACACCGAATTTAAGGACGTGGAAATATTTGCCTTCCATATTGCTTCTTTCCGTACGAATTTATTGCTAAACTTACAATTCATAATTTCATATTGCCAATTAAAACTATCGCATATTTAAGTTTTTAAATAACACTCAGCCCACAATAAACCAATAAGCTACTAAAAAATAACTAGTTGTTTCCAAGTAAGGAAAGAATTTTATAGTAATGGGATTTCGAGATCAAGAACATTTACATCACCTTTCGTATTAAACCACGATAGAATTACACAATGGCATGACAGTTTGGCTATGGATATACATATGGTAAAGATCAGAACTAATGCTTGTGCTCAAGTATAGCAGGCGTCGAAGGTGGTCTATTGGATGTACGGTGGTCATGTGTGCGCGAGGCTTCACCAAAGTCGAATTGCCATTAGCACCTAGCTTCATTGCCTTTAGAACATGATGATCATTGTGTATTGTTAAACTTTTTTAAGAATGAGGCAAAGAAAACATGCACAAATTTCCATTTAAACCCATTTAGGTGGTTGATTTCAAATGTGAACTAAGAATTTGTGTCAAAATTACAGGGTTTGAACCACTCTCTCACAAAGTAATTGGCTGCACACATGAACCTTTTTTAAGTGTATATGACCAAAATTCCCTTCCAAAAGAAGACAAAATAGAGGGTATATTGTTGAGCAAAAATCAGATCCCATTGACAAGTAATTTCAGAAACTATACCACGCAAAGAATATATTGCAAATAATATGGGGAATCAAAGAATGAAACGTGTTACTATTCTTCATCACCTTCAATTCAATTTTTAACTATGAGTTATATATTTGTATGTCGACCACGTAAATCAAATATTTCATGAACAGGTATACATCTAGCTTGTAACAACTCGTCCTACATGAATAGAAAATTAAACTTGGTGAGCTTCTCATAAGCACTCTAGTTTGAGCTACCAATAACTTTCATCATGTTTTCAAGTTGGATTTGAAGTTATTGGGTCAACATGTTGTCTTGGGCATTGTGGTGTTACATGGCACACCACTATTAAACTTGTTATTGTCGAACAGGTATACCTGCAGCGGTATAAAAGGTAAAAGCCACTCCATCGGATGGAGCTATATAATTGTTCATTCCGTTGTATCAGATTCTGAAGACCTACATACTTTGCGAGGGAAAAAGACAAAGTTAGTGCACGAAAGAATTGAACCTCATTCCTGACACACATCGTAGAAGAATTATTGTCACAAAATTATCCTCTCTACTTCTCCTAAATAAACTGATTTCTTCTTAAATCTAATCGCTCTGTATTTTTCAAAATAATTAAAAACAAAATTAAACCATGACATAGATCAAGATAGTTAAAAGCAGGCCCTTCCAATGTATTTCCTTGTTGTGTTAAACTATAGAAATAATATCCATAGCCATGAGGACATTTAATTTGTCAACAGGTTATATGTTAATACTTTATGAGTTTGGTTTCTTGCAATAAATGAAATAACGCTATCGTCTTAGGAAAAGAACAACTGCCTATCGTGGTCCTAAACTAGAATTGTGGTCGGGACCATGATTTACTACAGAGTATCGGCTATTTGCAGTGGCATAAAGAAAAATAGTGGTATATATATGCAATAATTAATATATTTCTATATAAAATAGTAACATCTAATAAAAGTTTCAATAACTAGCTATACATATCTTTTGCTTAGTAATCTAAAGAGATTAGTCTTTACTCCTAATCGCCTGCCCTTTGCTCCATGGAACTCGATAACAGATCAAACCATAATGTGTTGAGTTTTTTGAAGCGCACGTACAACTGTTTTAAGCTTTTTATCGTACACCATGCTATATTTACTAGTTGCCTCAAGTGAGAAGTCCATCACTAGCATTTGTCACTTTATTTTTTGGGGGATGAAGATCGAAATTTAGGTGAATTTATCCTGTTTCTCCTGGGTTTAATTCCAACCGGCTACGGGAGACCGGGATAGAGGGTTGCCAGGGACGCGCTCATGGAGGTAGAGTGGCGTCGGTCCAATGGGACCCGGGGTTAGAGTGTCTCCGCCAGAACACACTTTTTGGAAGAATTTATCCTGTTTCTAAATTGGTTGTAAGTTGTAATTGGCAGATTAGCAGATAAAGTTTGTGAATCCACCATAAGAAGGTTGGTGGTGGTTTCTGTAATGTGTTATTCTCAAGTGTATATAGGTTGAGGCTGGTGCACTAACTCCATTATTTATAAACACTTCTTGAAAAAAATAACTTGCCTGTCCTTCATTTTTATTTTTTCCTCAAACTCAAGATTGCCTTGAATCTCATCTTTAGTATTGCTATTATTGCAAACACTTTGAGCGCTTGTTTTCTCATAACTCACAGAAATTATTCAATGTGCCATCCAAAATATATTAATAAGGCTATAAGTACCCGCTACCCTCATACCTCACTGTCACATCAGCACCATATCAGCTTTACCTTCATCCCCTCACCTTACCCTCAATAGAACCTTCACTACCCTCATACCCTTATACGTTTTCTTTTTAATTTTAATATATATTTTCTAAGAGAGAGAAAGAGATAAATAAGGGGGAGAGAGAGAGAGAGAGAGAGAGAGAGAGCTCGGGTAGGCACAGGATTGAGAAGCCGTGCGCCCGTGCCAAACCCATTCACGGATCCCGCACCATCCCGTACCCCTACCTGGTGAAACCCACATACAAGCGCCCAAAGGGGAACCCACATACAGTACACATGGTCTGAGTAAGAAACATAGTTCAAACAACTTTTTGTAACATAGAGAAGATAGATGTTATTTTTAGGTAAGCCAACATCCCCAAACAACCCGAACTATGTTTGAAATCCAAAGGCCGACATTCGAAGTTCGGGTTTTTCGGGTCAAATATCCAGGCTCTGATAAATTTAATATTTCGATTTTCAGGACTCGATAAAAAGAGATGAGAGTCATGAGTTGTGAGAATGAGATGTTAGACGAGAGCCAAACCTTTAGCCTTGTGTTTTCCTTTTCAATAAGGATATAAAACAGAAATATTTGATGTTAAAATTAAAACTATTTGCAAAGATGAGAGGTGGTCTAGGAAAATATAAAAAAATTACTTTTGAAAAAAAAAATTGGGAATTCGGACGGGTTCGGTTATCAGAAAATCACACCGAACCCTATCCTACATATCCAAAACTCATATCAGTTTTCAAGGGAACAGGGCCCGGGTTCTGGATGTTTCACAAAATTTCAGGTTGGGGCTTGATTTTTCGGGTTATGCTCACCCCTAGTTAGTGTTCATAAATTACTTTTTTGTTTCCATTCGTCCACGAGCAAAGCTAAAGTTTAGCTCGACCCAAGTACACCATTATTGTCAACATCGAAAGAAATACTGGAGTTTAAAATGGGACAAAACTCAAATATTGTGTATAACACAACCATTTTTAGATCTACACTACAAGTCTATAGCACCAATCAAGTAAGCAAAATACAAGAAAGAAGTTATAGGATAAACCCACAAACCACTTCAATGGTTAACAAGATTGAACTCATATATTAGAAACTTCTAACAACATAAGATTTAACTTAATTAGTTCTCAATGGATAAATAATTTCTAAAAAAATAATAATAATAAACTACACAATTGAAAGATATCTAATATGTTGTAGAAAATCCGGTGTCACTCTAATTCATCAACACTAACTTCGCGTTGTTCCCCGGTTGAGAGGATTTTGACAGAAACCATACCTCTTTGCCACTCGGAGCTTCCTACAAGTATCAATCTGCGTGCATTTATTCGTGCTGCTCGCTTGAACACCCTGGCACATACACAAAACATTTAGAGCATATCTGAGATAACCATGATCAAAAACACGAGCGGCTTACCATTTAAGTGGTTTGTTTTCCAAAACTAAATCAACACATTGACCCTTTCCCCTAAGAACAGTAGCAACTGAGGCAGCTGCACCTTGAAGATCAGGATCCAGTGAACAAACAATGTTCTCCACTTCAAGAGGAAGTTCCGGTAAAAGTTTTCTCTCCTTCAGCAGCTGAATAGTTTTCCATATATTTTTATAAAGAAAATGTCATGAATCAGCCAAAATATCTGAAATGAGATCGAATACATGGTATAACAAATAATAACCAAGATTATCCCATGTAACCAAGTATAGCGGATGTCTCCCAAAGAAACGGTTTTAATCATAGGCAAGAACAAAACTGTATAAACAGAGTATATAAATCTCTAAGGGCATCAAACTGGTTACAAGTTCACCTACGGGAAGAAGAAAATTTGTGAGAGAAATCTTTAACTTACTTCGATAATAACAGCATCACCAAACCCAAAGCCACAGGCAGGAATATCATCACCCCCAAAAGTAGAAAGCAAACGATCGTAACGTCCACCACCACAAATGGCCCGCAGCTTACCTTCTCTGTCGAATCCCTGAAAAAATAGAACAATTGCTAATTAGGGCGATTGATGTAACAATTCATAATTACTTGCACACTTGAGTGGTCTTTGAAACTTGAAATGCATCAAGAATCTGAAGCTCACAATTTCCTTAAGGTTCTCGTAATAACAGACTACGCAACTTGAGATTCTCAATAAGAAGCTTAATAGTAGCATAACTTTGAAATCTAAGAAAAAAATAGGCAGCATTACTTGCACACTTGAGTGGTCTTTGAAACTTGAAATGCATCAAGAATCTGAAGCTCACAATTTCCTTAAGGTTCTCGTAATAACAGACTACAGGCAGCCATATTAAGATGGTTTCATTTGCATTTTACAGTTTATTTAAAGCTTTTTCAAGCTTCAGTTTCACGTAATGTAATTAGGAAAACAAAATTCAGAAATCTCACCTCAAATACAATTCCAGTATAATAAGCTAGCCCCCGGACAACAGAAGCATCAAACTGAATCCATTCTGAATAACCAAACTTTTCAGCAAGTGAGAATAGTTGTTTCAGTTCGCTGACTGCCTCCCCACCAGCTCCAAGTTTCTCTGTGGAGTAACAAGAAAGCAGAGAACCACCATCTTGTTAGAAAAACCCTATAATTTTTATTATGATTACAAGCCAATTAATAAATGAACAAATTTTGCATGTTTATCAAATTGATTTCGAAACATCCTCTAATAGGTTAATTCTTTTTTCCACATTGCAACAAATGATACCTTCCAACTCCGTCAAAGACTTCATTGAAAGAACTTGCAGTAGCTCATCAACAGCCTCGGTTGATAACTCTATTGAATTTAGTTCTTTCTTGATTTCCTCTATGGGGATTTTCCCCATCTGTTTCCAGTAAAGTTAAGAAACAAATCATCAGCAAACAAGAGCATACAAAAGTAAAGGTAAGTAAAACAAATATAACACAAAGAACAACAGCCGTTTACAGTTGAATATGCCATTTCTATCATAATAACAGTGAAATAGTTCAAAAGATCGATCATCCTCTTAGGGCCTGTTTGGTTGGTTTTCCATTAAGTTCTGTATGGATAAAGATAGCTGTCTGGATATAGCTGTCTGTATGTATAAATAAAAGTGTTGTTTGTTTATCGTGCTGAATAAACTGTCTGAATTATAAAAATTACTATTTTACCCTTCGACTTATTTTTGATTTAAAATAACTCATCACCCTCTTATTTCATTAATTCTATGAATTCAATGACTATTGTTTCACCGTCACAAATACAAAAAAAGTTTTGTAAAACAAACCCATCCATAAATTATAAAGAAAACCCCATTTAAGGCTTGAGCAAAACATAAAAAAAAATGGAGAACAAAATAACCCATCTCAATTCAAAGGGGAATTTCTTCTATTAAAAACCCTTTACTGTCATTAGAAAACCCATCGCCCCATCTCAATCTTTTTTAAGAAACCTGCAATCTCTTTTGAAAATCCCATTTAAATCTTTGAAGAAACCCTGCAATCTCTTTTTAAAACCCCATCTCAAATATTTGAAGAAAACTTGGCACCCCTTTTGAAAACTCCATCTCACTTTTTTGAAAACCATTAGATATATAAAAGCTTCGATCAAACCATAAAAGCATCAACCAGTTTTGTAATCGACCAGAGTTGAGGAAGAAGAAAAAACCCAACAGTCATACCATGGAAGCCAACGAGTAGCAGCTCTGATATTTTAAAAGTTTTTGAGAGCTGAGCGAAAATTTTAGAAAGAAGGGTATTATTGGAATAAAAGGGTACTTTTGAGAGCTGAGTCCATAAAATGCTCATGTTGAAAGCTGCACGAATAAGTCCCCATTTTCTGGATTAAGCCACCTCCAAACAATTACCTTGAGCTCACCGAATAAGCTAAAGGGACTATTAAGCTCCTTCAGCCACTACCAAACAGGGCCTTAGACTCTTATATTTAGATAACTACTAAACCAAGATAATGGAAAATTCAGTTTCAACATCCAACTGCCACACATCTCATCAAATAAGCCCATATACAGAAAACCATTATTATCTTTTTGGTTGAATTTCCTTGGGCTATAGAAGAGACCTGCATAGAATGGTCAAATAGTTGGCAATATCAAATAAACCTTACTGCTGAACTCCCAGTAGATCCAATTTGTGTACCATAACTGTTTTAATCCCATACCACCAATTATTATTTATTAATTACACATTCCAACATGATAAATCATCAATGATGGACTTAATTAGTAGAAACGAGATAGAATGGATAAAATTAGAAATCATAAGTCATAACTGAAAAGGTGAATCTAATTTTGCCTATAAGACTTTCACTGAGACATGGCTATCACTAACCTTATCTATAATGATGCAAGCTTTAGAAAATGAAGTTTCTGGTACCGAATAGAAACTCAGCACTTCCTGTAAAACCTGTAGAGACAGAAAGGAAACAAGCTTTACAACATTGACAAACTCAAAGCCTGTTATGGGATAGCTGAAGTCATACAAACTAATATGCACTACTAAAAGAAGGCTAAACTCTGCCAGATAAAGTTTCTTAATAAAAACTGACACTTGCATAACCTGCGAGAGGAAGGAAACAAATTTTCATTGGATCGCCTAAGGCATTCTTGTGACAACTGAGATCATACCAACTAATATGCACTACTAAAGATAAAATAAGTAGATCAATGAGATAACATCAGTATAAATGACAGAACCATCTATGTCAGAACCATCTATGTCATCTTAAGTCTTGAGCAAGAGCAAGAACGAGGCAAAAGCAACAAGAATACCCAAAAGCAAGAGCAAGGCTTTCCACAGTTCAAAAGCACGTTATAGCATAAATGACAGAAGATCTCATGTGCTATTGGAAAAAGATGAGTGTTACGCCATACCTTTCTGCTAGATATCTTGAACCCAACATCTTTAGCAGTAATCCCGATTCGCTTGAAAAATGTAACAATAGATGAGATAAGCTCGGCTTCACCCTATAACGGAACAACAAACAATTCAGCTTATTATGAAGAACGAATGGTTGCTACGAGCATCCAACCATATCATCAAAAAAGAAAGTTGCCAATAAGACAATAATAACAGGTTGTAGGCTGCAGCATACCTATAATAACTAAAGTTTGGGTTTGCTTGGCTTAGAAAAACTTAACCATTTTGCATCTAACCACATGTACAAAACTAAACATGCATGCTATTTGTGACATTGATAACAACGTCCACCACAAATGGGTATGACTCCGACATGTATTAAGTGGGTGGCTGCTCAATTGAGAAGCCAATGTACTCTTGACTTATTGCTTTATTGTTGACATTCATGAAGATCATGTGTGGTCTTGAAGTGCAAGTTCTGTATCTAACTCTTGGGTTGAGAACTTAGATTATTATTACCCCTCTCAAATGAAAGTTAAAATACCATTTAAATCAACATTAGTAGTTGGTCGCACTTGCTTAACAGGCTTTATATAGCATAGAGAAAGACCTTAAAAATCCTCCTTAAACAATATCTTAACAAATATACAAGTCATGTTTTCAAGTTTTTCATTTTCCAAGTGTAGAACCACTAATTTTAGATATATGGCAGTGTTAACCATTAAACCTTTGAAGTGTATCATGCTACTACTCCCAAATAGCAATGGAAAACATCAAAAGTCAATAAGGCAAGAATCACTAGACATAGTGACACGAGATTTTAGCAATGAGAAACATGAAAAGGAAAATGAAGTAGCAGGGACATACGGTTACATCAGGCACGCCAATTATATCCATGTTCCATTGGTAGTGTTCACGACGACGACCCCTAGTCATTCTCTCATATCGCCAGCATTGTCCAACAGCAAACCATTTTATCGGAAGGGGTACAGATTTTCTGGACAGAAAAAAATAGGGAGATCAAATTCTGGCATCTGTACCTGGATACAAAAAATCACAAACAAGGAATAAATAACAAGATACACGGCCTGTATCTTCAAACCATGAAACACCTAAACAAGCTTTCCACAATGAAACCACCCAAATTGAAGACTGTTATATTCAAGACATTGTGTACCCTTTCTGTATGACAAGCCTAGCCAGAGAAGGAGTAAGCTCAGGCCTCAATGCAACTCTGCGATTCCCTCGATCCTCAAAACAGTAAAGCTGCAACGGAACCGGTGAAATCATAAATAAACACCAAACTTTTTTCAGGTTAAACATAGCCAATACAAGAGCTTCATCCTCAAATTCATAGAAGTATTACAAAACCTGGTCTCTTATTTCCTCCCCTGCTTTTCTAATATAAAGAGCCTCTGATTCTAGCACAGGGTAGTCAACCTCTTCAAATCCAAACAATTGTGAAACCTAATAACATTCTAACATCCAGTTAGCATACTAACAATTTTCATCAAATTAACATAATCAAAACCAAAATAGTATACTTTCATAATCAAACTAAACAATGCCAGATGAAAAACATGATTCTTATTAGGTTATTGGACAGAAACCTCTCTGAAGTTGTTGAAAAGCCAATTGCGAAGGCGCATTTCTTCTGGAGGGAAGTCTCTGGTGCCTTTGGGAGGATTGACGTCTATTTTCTGTTGTGAGTAATCGGCGGCGGCCTGATACGGCGGCGAGGAGACGGAACCAGATCGGCCGGCATGAGGAGTAGACAAGGAAGGTGTGGCGGTGGCTAAGGGAGAGATGGAAGAAGAGGAGTGGCTTCTACTACTACTACGAGCGAAGAGGATAGGGAGGCGGTTTGAAGTGGTAGGACGGAGGGAGAACTGGTGGTGGACGGCGGAGAAAGGGCGGAGAGTGGTGGTGAAGAGGGTGAGGCGGGGGTGGAAGATAAGGAGCGATGGGGTTGCGGCCATGGTTGCAACCGATAGAGCTTTTTGCCCGTTTTGCCCGTTTTGCCTACTGTTATTGTATCTCTCATAAGTTAGAACTACACTTTTGGTCCCTTGGCTTATCAGAAATTGCCGATATGGTCCCTGTGGCCGCCAATGTTCATATTCGATATTTATTTTTTATTTTTTGTGGGTGCTGTTTAGTTGCAAATTTACGTTTTTTTAAGGCAAAGGGAAGGAACTCTCTATCGAGATTCGGTAGTGCTATTACTCGAGTGTGTGTCAATCATGTCTTTGACGGAAAAGTTGGTACAAGAGTTGTTGATATAAGAGTTAAGGAAATGAGGCATGCTGTCAAAAGTAACACTTGAGGTAAATTACATGTGTGCCTTGCCGTTAAATGAGCCGATCCATTGGCTTGTTGATTTGTCACATGAATGGAGAAGTGATCATTGGAGTTAAGGATGCGTCCTAATTTCTTTGATGATGTCCTCGAACTCCGAGTAGTCACTCTAAGGCCATAAATCGTGTTCACAACCACCTTAATGGCCGTTTCAAGGATGGCATTTTTATCATTCGGTTGGAACCCCAAAGAAGAGCTTCTCAAATGGCTAAGGCCTCGTGTTCTCTAACCGTGGGGTGAAAGCTAAACGGGGTGGCTATAGCCTAGATGAAGGTACCCATGTTATCACAAATAACAACATCAAAGCCCACTTTAGAATCTGATTTGAAGATTGCAACGTCAACATTGCGTTTGTGATTTCGGCCTTTTTTAAATCACAAACTAGATTATGATTAAAGCATATTTTTAAATCGCAAACTAGAATATGATTTAAACATGTTTTTAAATCACAAACTAAATTATGGATGACTAAAAGTCCAAAACCATAAAATATTGCGTCACAAAATGTGATGTTGTGTGTGCAATTATGCTAAATAAAACTTGACTTTGATTTCACTATGACTTGTGCAAATCTATGAATTGTATCATATAAAGATCAAGATAGATGACTTATTGACTAATTATAAAAAAGTAACCTATGTTTTAAGCTAATACTTATTAACGGTTTTATGTGTCATATGTTTCAGTTCAAATTCGAAAGAGAAAAACTCTTATCGACCTAGTTTATTTACTAATATGAATGACTAAACAATTTTATAACTTACATGAGTTTCAAGGGGAGAAAGAATGGACGATGATGTATGAGGTGGACGAAGAATATGAAGATCGGTAGCCAAGCGGGAAGGAACGAAAAAGGATGTATGAGGTGGACGATGATGGTGTGGTGTTTTTATATTTGATTTGGTCAGATAGAAACAAGCTAGTATTCGGTCAAAATGTAGGAAGTATCGGATCGTTGGAGGATTCACTCTTCAACTTCCAGCTCTTGTTTGATTGGGTTACTCGTCATGCCAAGGACTTAAAGGTGGACTGGAATGTATGGCTGCTAGACCCTTTCGGGTAACCAAGTTTGGCCATGGTAAGAAAAAGCGGGTCGTGCTTTTATGGTGGATTCCGGGGTTCAAATAAGTTGTTTGGGAACTAGATCGCGAGTGGATGCAGCAAAGAGTTTATTTGGTTCGGCGATTGTGCGGCTAACCAAGGGGGTCACCGCCGTGTTGTGTATCTCGACGACTTAGCGGTTGTTTCAGAAGCGCCCTAATCTCCGATGTCGGGTCGATGCTTGTATCTGCAACTTGGTAAAAGGTTTATGGCTTATAATCCTTGGATGGATCTGATATAAAAACATACAAAGTGCAAAGTCATACCTTCATAAGAAACAACACCTTCATAAGAAAGCCATAAGTTTCGGTAAGTTATTTTCAAGACTTCTTGTCAAATATTATATAACATAATTTAAATTATGTGATAATGTAATTGAATTCCACAATAAGGTCGGGTTTTGATGAGAATGAAAGTGATCAAGGATCTAAATCCTTATTGAAAATCTACAATAACTAAATGTACTAGATCAATTCCCCTGAGAAACGCAACTTGTGGATGGACATGAGATTAAAAGTGATCAAGAGTCCAAATCAATTCTTATGTATGTTTCTCACCTTAAAAGAATTTGTCCATTTTAAGAGACCCAATTCGCCTCATTTGCAAACCAAACAAGCACGTCTAATTAATCAATTTAATCAGATTTTAGCTATGTTTGGCAAACTAGCTGATAAGGTAGCTAATGAATGATAAGCTAGCTGAGGAATAAGATGCGTTTAACAAGAACTAGTTGATAAGATAACTTATGACTGTAAAATGACAATAAAATACATGTTTAAAAATATACATGTAACTTATTTATAAAAAGGTTCAACCAATTATTATATGCATTTGATTTGATTTATAAACCAAACACATGCTAGGACGTCGAAGGGCCCATAGAACATATGTAGTCGTTTTAATATGTAACTTATTAATATTTTGATGGGCCGGGGCCTCTATATTTTATGATTCGACCACGTTCACTTTGGTCCTTGAGTCGACATACTATATGATAATTTTGAATATCGCGTTTTAACTTTCAAATTACAAATTTTAACACATATTAATTGTGTGTTTTTGATCAAGATGGTTCATTGATACTATAACATGGTTATTTTTACTTTTCTTTTGTGTTTTACATCTTTGAATGAAGAACTTATCTCTGTTTTATTATTATTTTATATCTATTTTTGTTTATAGTGATTGGAGATGCAAACAATCTGTCATTGTAACTTTAGATTAAAAATCAAGGTTTTAGAAAAGAGTATTGGCAACACGCTTTTTGGCAATTTTTGATGGATTTGGTGAAGTTCTTACAATTGTTTTTTCCAATTTGTGGTTAGCCTTGTGTTTGAAGAATTTGTGGTTAAAATTTAATGTCTACAGAAGCAGATGTTAGCCACAAAAGTTGTTGGTAAAAAGATGAACAAGTGCTTTTTGGTTCACTTGGCATTATATAGATAGGATTTCTTTAGGTTTTGTTTGGAATTATGTCCTTTCTATTATTTTTATAGTATTGGTGAGGTGTAAATGAATATAGCCAACATTAAATTTAATATACTGTGTATCATAAAAAAAAAATAACATTAAACTTAATAAACAATAACAATTAATATAAAACCGCGTTTTCGACTATTCCTAGGTGCAAAATCAATAAGTAGTTGTTTTTAAGTTAATATTATCCGTTATATCATTTTACATAATATTGTCAATCTGTGTTTTTATTATATAAGACTTATTACTTTCAACCAATTGGACATTTGTTTTACCATTTGGCCTATTTGTCCATACTTTTTTACTGATCTCATAAATATTTTTGGATGTTACATAAACAAACTACATCTTGCAGAATTGAGTTCTTTTGGACAAAACCTTAGAGATATAAATTGGCATGTTTTGTAATATTGTTGTTCGGTTTGCAATTTTATAAGAATGATGATTCATTTACAAAATGGTTTACTATTGGTTACAAAATCTATACACCTATTTCATCTTCATAACCCTACCATCCAAACGGGTTGGTCCAGTCAAACCGTCCAATGTTTTCTTATATTTAATTCACCTTTGTTTATCCCATATAGTCTTTTGTAACGATATTTCGTTTAAATTTTGCTTTAATTTGTTTACGAGAAATATATTTATAACTCTATGGAAGCGAAATGAATGGCATATTTTGATGGGACCGTTGATGTTATGATTCAACAACTTTATCTTGGTGCTTGTACTATACAATAACTAGAATTTCAAATGTCTATTGATTTGCCTAGCTCTCCCTATACCTAAGGCCATCATTAGCCGGGCCGGTATGGGGTACCGGTACCGCCACTACCGACGGTGAACACCGTCGTGGATGGCCGGTACCGGACCGGTAGTGGTGGAGGCCGGTACCGGTTACCGATTGAGAAACGCGTGTTTAACCCCCCCCCCCCCCCCCCCCCCCCAACGGCTCTCTAACGGATAGTTTTTCAAATTTTTTTTTTTTTTTTTCTTTTTTCCTTTAATCTCTCTATATATACATATACATCTATTCTCTTCTCCACATCTCATTGTATTCTCTTCTCCACATCTCATTCTATTCTCTTCAATTTCTTCTCTTTTCTCCTATCCACAAAAATATGGCGGATTCCGATGACGAATTTGATCTCATGATAGATCAAGTTCTTCTAGCCAACCTTCAAGCTGCCGAGTTGGTCGGTAAACTTGTGACTACCGGGGTATTGCAAAACAATGGAGAAGGTCCGTCAAATAAAAGACCGAGAGGGCCGAATAAAGAAAGAGGTCGGGAAGAGGGACACGATAAGCTTATCGCCGACTACTTTTCTAATAACCCGGTGTACAACGACGAAGACTTTAAGCGGCGGTTTCGTATGAGTCGACGACTATTCTTACGGATAGTTAACGATCTAGAAAGAGAGACCGAATATTTCAAGCAACATTGGGATGCAAGAGGCGTGAAAGGGTTTTCCGCGCTTCAAAAGTGTACGTCCGCTATTCGACAATTGGCGTACGGGACTGCTTCGGATGCTTCCGACGAGTACTTGAGGATGAGCGAAACGACGTCAAGGGATTGCCTTGAGAATTTTTGCAAAGGTATTATTTACCTATATATGCGACAATATTTACGAAAGCCTACTGCCAGCGATATTCAACGAATCTACGCAATGCATGAACAAGTCCACGGCTTGCCCGGCATGCTTGGTAGCATTGACTGTATGCATTGGGCCTGGAAAAATTGCCCCGTCGCATGGAGGGGTCAATTCCATAGAGGTGATCATGCTGGACCGACGGTAATTCTAGAAGCGGTCGCATCATATGATGAATGGATCTGGCACGCATTCTTCGGGGTTCCGGGCGCGACGAACGATATAATCGTTGTCAATCAATCACCGGTTTTCAACGATTTATTCGAAGATAAAGCACCCGATAGTTCGTTTGTAGCAAATAATACACACTACAATCACGGGTATTATCTTGCCGACGGGATATATCCAGAGTGGACGACTTTCGTCAAAGCATTTAGGTATCCACATGACGACGAGAGACGGATCCACTTCAAGGAACGTCAAGAATCGGCTAGGAAAGACATCGAACGGACATTCGCCACGCTTCAAAGTAAATGGCACATGGTAAAAAGACCGGCGCAAGTATGGACACGAACGAAGCTACAAGAAATCATGTACACGTGTATAATTTTACACAACATGATTCGTGAAGACGAAGGCATTTCAAATTATCCTTTTGATCCTACGGAGGTTTTACCGGAAGATATCGAAACAAATATCTCCGAAGCAGACCGGGCAAGAAACGTCAACCTAGTGAAAAACCGAGAGAGGCACAACAACCTTCGCCAAGATTTATCTCAACACTTGTGGGACTCTCGGCAAAATAATTAGTTTTATTGTATTTTTTAGTTTTATTAAAATGTAATTTTAATTTTAATTTTAATTTTAATTTTAATTTTAATTTTAATTTTAATTTTAATTTTAATTTTAAGTAAATTATTTTTAATTTTAATTTTAAGTAAATTATTTTAATATATTTTAGAAAAAAAAAATGAGGGGTATGAGTGGTATGGTTAAGGATGGAAGGTATGGAATTGGTAGGGTAGTGGTAAAGCTGATGTGGCAGCTGATGTGGCAGCAGAAATGGGTGGTATGGTTGGTATGGCTAAGGATGGCCTAAGAAGTCAAGATGATTTATCGTTGCTTTTATGGTCGACCTCACACTTATTGTCAAAGGGCAACATTATTTGCACCCTTTAATCAAATTATGTAGTAAGAATATAAAAATGGGTACTGATATTGATGTGTGTAAGAAGAAAATTACTAAGTAGTAGTGCATTTAATAGCATGTAGAAGTGCGAATGTATTTTTTTTAACAACACGATAAATCATTTATTAAAAGCAGAACAGCCACAAACACGTCTGGGTTTTAACACAACGAAAGCAAAACCGACAACGACGAAAAACAACGTAAAAGAGGAAATCAAACACATCATACACGGAAAACCGACAATTTATGAGTCATAAACAAAACCGAGGTAGGCCCCTGTTGAAGCTGTGACCACAAACTAAGAGGTCCAACGACCATGACCCACGTTGTTGCCGCACTATGCCTTGATCTTGAATCTTGACACTGATCCACTCGTGAAAATCCTATCCACGCCACACTGTGAAACCAACTTGTAGTCTAGAGTTGCACTTTGAACCACAACTTCCAAGGAACCTCTCAATCCAGAACTTGAACCGACACTATTGTTGTAGTTATGAACAAAACTTCGAAGCTGAAAATCTACCTCTTGGAAATTGCATATGTATATTTGTTTTCACCGGCCACAAAAATTGTCATTTTTGTTCAAATAGTTACACACAAAACGAAATTTAAAAAAAAATAATGGAGTTTGTATAGTGGAATGTTATTTTGGATTTTAAACATTGGGTCTTTTGTTAAAGTTGAAGAAAGGAGTCTATTGTCAATCTAGCCTAAAGACGAATTTACACATTTTATTGCATATGCATTGAAAGTATGCACATATACCAAACTTTAGGGTATGAGTAGATATTGTGCAATTTCGATGGAACGAATATTTAAATGTGTGTATTAAATTGTAAATTATTGAAAACAACACAGCATAAATAACGTTTCATAGATTAGCCCCATTCGTCAAAAACGACTGAGCAATGGTGCATGCTAATTGCTAAGGCATTCTCTATCTTGTCATCCATTGCTCATGATATCATTAGGTTGTGTTCTTGTGAGAAAGTAAGGTTAACATCAGAAGTTTCTGAAATGGTTATCTATAAATGCACATTAGGATGAGCTGCATTGCATTAATTTCCTTCTAAGGTGCAATTCATGGGAGGACATGAGATTAAACGAGATCAAGTATTCAAATCCCCATTTCTCATAATTGTTACCATGAACTCAATTTATCACACTATCATTTACCTTATATAATTGTAGTACACAAACCATAGTCTTATTTTTGCTATTGTAACTTTCTCCAACATTATCATTCTCTAACACGAACCAAACCCTGATGGTATAATCGAGGCAGAGTCATGCATGTTTGTGTATATATGTGTTTGTATTATTTTTAAATATTACAAAGTGAAATGAAAAAACTAAAGCTGAATAAAATATAACTCTATAATTCCATAAATCTAAACCTAACGGCTAACGTCATGCAATTAAATACGTACGTTATTACTAAAATGCATTTGACATTAGAAATAGTTAGAATATTATTGGTTACAATATATTTGTTGTACAAATATTTTTTTTTTTTTCATACGTACTCAAACAATTAAATATTTAAGTTTAAATTATATGTTATATGGTAAAAAAAAATATTTAAATACTCGTCGGCTCTTCTAGTCCTTTTCATGTTTATCCCGTAACTCCGTAAGATAAATTTACCCAGTAAACACTTGTCGGGTAAGTGTTAAGTAAACGACCCCCAAGTCTCTACCTCTTTGTAGTATTTTTTTTTTAATGAAAGCCCAATGAATTTTCTCATTTTTGAATAATAATATTAGTGAGTATTTATTTGGAGTAAATAAAACCGTTGACCTTTTAAAGATCGATCATATACACCTCTTTAACAGAAAAAGAAAAGAAAAAGAACTAGCTGAAACTAGTTTAAGAAAGTTTTATTCATTCCCAAGCACTCTATCATGCAAACCCCTTGCCGTCTCAGTGTCGTTCGTTCCATATCAACATAAATCACCATCTTTGGCCCCAACCATTGATCTCTCTCTTTTTTTTATCAGTTTTTTGTTTTTCAATTCTCTATCTTTTTTGCTATATTTATACACACTCTATTAAATTGTTGCAAAAAATGTATAATCAAAAGCCAAAAGAACAAATTAAAAGGAGAAAGATCAATAACAAAAGTCAACAATGACAATGCACATTATAATGTTATCATGTTTTTCTTTCATATTTGGGTTTCTAAAACTCTGGTGTAGAACTTATACCAGAGTTTTAAAGTAATCAAAGCAAATAATAATTTATTGTTTAATATCTTTTCTAATAATATATCTAACATGGAAACAAATTTTCTTTGTTGTTATCACTGATGTTGTGTATTTAGTGTTTTGGAACCTATTACCTACTTCCCAGATATGTACCTCTTTGTTGTTATCACTGATGTTTCACAATATTAATAAAAATATAATAACTTATTAATTAAATGTATAATAATTTATTAGTATATAATTTATAAAATAAAGTTTTAGGCTATGTTTGGCAAACTAGCTGATAAGGTAGCTTATGACTGATGAGGTAACTTATGACTGATAAGGTAGCTGATGACTGATAAGGTAGCTGGTGACTGATAAGGTAGCTGATGAATAAGTTATGTTTGGCAAAAACTAGCTGATAAGGTAACTTATGACTATAAAAGGACAAAAAAAGACATACTTTAAAATTAGTAAAGTAGAAAGTAGAAGGGTATATTTGGAATAAAAAAGATAATAAGTGTCATAATTACAATAAGTCACCAAAACGCTACTCAAAGTAGCTTTTCAAAAAGCTAGCTTATAAGCTAACTTATAAGTCAGCTTATGGTCCATCCAAACATGTAACTGACTTATAAGGTGACTTATAAGTTAACTTATAAGAGCATCTCCAACAGCATTGCTAAAATAGAAAAAAATGAGTTTTTTCTTCCCAAGTTGCTCCAACAGCATTGCTAAACCAATTGCTAAAATAGAAAATTTTAGGATTTCCTCTAAATATAGAGATTTCTCCAAAACTTCTAAATGATGAGAGAGAAACATATTTTTAATGCATTCCACCAATGATATAATTTATTTTTTAAAAGTTTATTAGGATAATAAATATAATGTATATTTTAATAATATAAATGATGATAAAACCTCTAAAATAGCAATGCTGTTGGAGATCAAAAAATAAAATTTTAGAAATTTTGATCTCCTATTCTCTAATTTACAAAAAAATAGCAAAGCTTTTGGAGATGCTCTAAGCTACCTTATTTTTACCAAACAATGCCTTAATAAGAAAACGTCATGATAACTTAATTCAAAACCATTAAATATTTATTTGGAACTGTTCAACATAAATGCTTTTTCTTTAAAAAGACTTTACTTAAATATGTAAAACTAAAGTTATTTTGATTAATATTTGTTATTTTTGATTATATATATCATCTGTTACAACCAGCATTAATTTTGGATGATTCTAGACCCTTTTCTATTCACCCAACATTTATGAACTGACGGTAGAAACCCGGCAACCAAAATCTACGGCCGCCGTAGTTTAGGGCAAAAAAGTCATTCCAATCTCCAACCGGGTCAAAATCACAATATGGGTCTAGACATGTACTACCCACCCACCCGCCCGCTTGGTCTTATCCATAAAGCATCATCATCTAGTCCACATACATGCCATCATTAAAAAACACGCCACATACATACATGATACATCTAGATACAACGATACATACATCATAATAATTCTCTATAAATCCCCACCTTTGCCTCCAATTTCTATCTTCAAACGAATTCCCAAATCTCCAATTAAAAACCCTAGCCAAAATTTGTCAGTATTATAACTACAATGGGCGAGGTTAGTGTTTCGAAATTCGAAACCGTTAGTTTCGATTTCATCTCTCGATCTCATCGTCATCCTTCAATTCAATCAGATTAATTCAATTTTGTTTGTTTGTTTAATTAATTACAGAAAGATGATACTAAGAAGGAAGCTGGTGAGAAGAAGCCCGCGGCCGATGCCAAGAAGCCCGACGGTGGCCCTCTCGTCGTCGTTCTTAAGGTCGACTTGCATTGCGACGGATGTGCCAAAAAAATCTCAAAATCCATCCGCCAATTCGAAGGTAGTACAAAAGTATAAAAGTACAAAAGTACAAATCACCACAATGGATTACAACAATCTAAAACACAACAATTTCTATGCAAAAATTTAATTAAATCAGGTTGAATTACACAATTTCAACAATCTAAACACACACATAGTGTGTGTATCCATGGCTTGTTTATTCCGTCAAGCGATGAACAATTGAACATGGCGAAGCTGCCAAGGAATAAATTATTATTATTAATATTATTATTTTGTTTACAAATTTTTTTTATTTTTTACCAAAAGGATGAATGTATGTTTACTTACGCGTATGGGCGTACGTTAGCGTTCTGAGTGCTGTTGGTGTAACTAACTGCGTGTCTGTTGCAGGTGTGGAAAGTGTGAAGGCCGACACCGCCGGCAACAAACTGACGGTAACGGGGAAGGTGGACCCCACGCGCCTCAAGGAGCGCGTGGAGTACAAGACCAAGAAGAAGGTCGAAATCCTGTCTCCTCAGCCGGCGAAAAAAGACGACAAAAAGGACGATAAAAAGCCGCCGGAGAAAAAACCCGATGCCGATGAGAAAAAACCCAAAGAGGTACTACCATTAATTAATTATTAATGTTAATGCGTTTTATTAAAATCTGTATTAATTGTATTTAAAATCTGTATTAATATAGCCTCAATCGAGTACGGTGGCCCTCAAGATTCCGCTGCACTGTGATGGATGCATACACAAAATTAAACGACTTATTTCAAAGATCGATGGTGAGTTAGTTAGTTAATCTACCAAATCCTCATTATAATTTATATAAAAAATAATAAATAAATTTTATCAAATACTCGTGATGATCCATGCCATAAGGTCAAATACCACATGGTGGGTATTGTTAATTGTATCGAATCAATAAGAACCCAATTTTTTAATTTTGGGATTTTAAAAAGTGGGGTTTGTTTAATTGGTGGTTAATTTTAATATATTTTATGTGTTTGTGAAACAGGTGTGGAATCGGTGACGCCGGATTCCGGGAAGGATTTGGTGACGGTGAAAGGGACAATGGATGTGAAAGAGTTAATACCGCAATTAAAAGAGAAACTAAAGCGAAAGATCGATATCGTACCTCCTCCGAAAAAGGAGGAAAAAGGTGGTGACAAGAAAGATGAGAAGAAAGCCGAGGGGGGAGGTGATAAGAAAGAGAAAGAAAGCGGTGGCGGTGATGCGAAGGCGGCGGGAGGTGGTGGTGGTGATGCGAAGGCGGCGGGAGGTGGTGGCGGTGGTGGCGAAGATAAAAAGAAAGGGATAGAGGTGATTAACAAATTTGAACACTTCGGAAATAATCCCTACACGCATACAATGTCGATGCCAATGCAGATGCCAGTTTACAATCAGAATTATTATAATCAGGATTACGGTGTTTCTGGACCTTCTTCTAGTCACGGCTATATGCAACAAGGTTATAATTACGGGTATCCATCGGAATACTCACATGCGCCTCCGATGCCGCCCCCGATGTATCTTCACGACCCTCGAGTGGCGGACAATGGGATGTTTAGTGACGAGAATCCTAATGCTTGTTCGGTTATGTAAATAAATATTAATAAAAATATAAAAATGTATAAAGAAATAGACCGGATGGTGAAAATTTGAGATATAGATTGTTGTATTTTTAGATTTTTAGGACCAATTAAACTGTTTGTTAGAGGACGGGCGGTTTAACGTTAGGTTTGTTTATTATTTGACTTTGTAACCATATAAGCATGGTTAATTAGATAATTCAATTTTGTGATAAATAATGTAACATTTAATGTTATAAAATAAATTAGAAACGGTCATGTTACTAAATTATATGGTTGTAACGATGCCACATGACTTATATTTTTTTGTTTTCATGATTAATGCGTTTTGTCCCTCTAATTAAGAATTCATTAGTATTGAAATTTTAAACATTAGCGTCTTTTTAAATCAAATAAAAAAGGTTGTCCGTGTATGATTACGTATCTACGTTTAAAAAATGTAGAACGAGTAAATATATTATAAGAATATGTGGTGTTATGCATGATGTTTCGAAGAGGTTAATATGTCTTTTTTTAACAAAATATTATTTCTATAAACAATATGTAAATTTATATTATTTCATTAAATATCCTTTAAAACCTCCGTACCGAACATCATGTATGGAATTGATTAAATTTTTTATGTGGCCTTATACTGAATGAGATTTAAATTAAAACTGTTTTTAATTTTGTACTCCAATTTTCCATTCTTATATCGTTCTTATGATACTATATATCCCCTACCCCATTTAAACCCATGAAATGGTATCACTCCCTCCTCGAAACCAAATTTATTTATTTTGTTTTCTTGGTATCAATTCGTTTTTTACAACGATTTAATGTATTATATATGATCTTGACAAATCAAAAAAGAGTAAGAACCGAAAACAAAGGAAAGGTCGAAAATAGAGAGATTGATAGCCAGAACCAATGATGATGATGGACAATGATCGAAAGCGGACAATGAAAGAAAATGGTGGCATTAGATGTGAGGGTTTTAAATGACATAGAGTTTGAGTGCTTGGAGATGCTGAAATTTGGCTCAGGTCCTCTTTTCAAAATTTAAAAATTTTCTAACCGATTACAAGTAAAATTTTAGCGTAAAAAGGTAGTCGTTTTGTAAAAGTTTAATGATTTAACTATTAAAAAAACAAGTTCAATAACTTCACAATCAAAGTGAGAAACATCCTTTATTCAATCGAAGAAAAAAATTACACTTTATCATTCAAAACTAAAAGTTATTTATGTTTTTCTAAACCTTTCACCTTACAAAAATTATAGATCTTTTTATATGTCTATCAGTTTATCATCCTAGTCTATCGTCCTTGTCTCAATATCTATGATGTTACATTTATTTATTTGGTTTTCACTTAAAGAATATTGTGACATTTGACAAATAACCAAACAATTTTTATGTTACATTAACATAAAGTTAAATGTTTAAAACATCTTTTAATATGAAAAAAAAAATCAAATCAAATGTTACATTAACTTTTAAACATTCCTTTCGCGTAACTACAGATTTCAAGTTGTTATATTCATATCGATTGATCCCTCGAACGACCACGGATCACCTGAAATCATCACAGGTGAACCTATGTGATCACAAGAATTTTAACAACGTTTGAATAATTTTAACAACGTTTAAATTAAACCCCTGAAAAAATAAGATTTCTACTACCACGAACTTTATGATTAATTTAAACCATTCATCACATGAAAAGATGGGTCACTTTCTAATTTTAGTATAAGGTTAATGTTGTTTTCTTCTTGTACAAGAAAATGAGTAAACTATTGATAAAATAAGTTGCTAGGTTTATTATTATTAATGTTAATACTAATATAATGTTTGATGGCTGCTTATTGCTTCAAAGAGTTTTCTCCTGGAGGTCACGTTGTTAAGAGCCTGAATATATTGTTGTGCCCTTTCATTCCTACAAAACATATACCCACCAAACGGTAATATTTTTTATTTGAGAAAAAATCACATCAGATGTTTTGACATAAACTATACAATATTATTTATAAACTTATATTTTATGTATATTAATATTGTTTAAAAATTTAACCGAAAGCGAATAACTTGCAAATAAGATCGAAAACATTTTTTTTATAAATCGAATTTGCAATAATTAAATAATAATCAATGTTGTTTTATTATAGTATCGTGATAAATTAATTGGATGAAGTTCTTTTTATATTACTGGTTTAATTAATCTATTTGCTCTTGTTGCTATTAAAACGCACCATCCTTTGTTCTGGTCCTATTGAGTTATATGTTGTCTTGTTCTGTCTTATCTAGCCTATGTACCAAACATACCTTTATTTCATGTATTTTGTGTGCTCTAATTTCTTTCAAAAGGTTTGCAAGTCAATACCTTACAAGTGATCAATCAAGCTTTCAATCAACCATTGGTAATAGACTTATTCTACACATGAACAGAAGTTATTATGGTTTGTCGTAACGAATTCAAAACATATACCACTTACCTTTGTATTACTAAATTAATAGATTTTGTCAACTATGTTGTTTCAAGAATACTTTATCTAAACATTAATCATAACTATTTTCGATTGTCTCTATTATAAATTCCAACATTGTATAATACAAAACAGTATTCGACGTCAAGAACCAAAACTCCATTTCAGTTATTGAATCAATGAAATAGACTGAAGGAGAAAAAAAACAATGTTCCCAAGTCATTGTAGCTTATAACTTTGACCAACAATCATGGGACTAAGTTGACTTTCTTTTGTATAATGAATTTGGACATATGTTAAAAGAGAGTTTGCTTGGACTACCCTCAAAGCAACAAGAAGTTCCAATGATTCTCCAAATTGATGGTACTTGTATCTAGAATTCCAAATGCTTACTCAACTATCATTCAAGATATCGAGTTGTATGATTATCACATACCATGTTTATATTTATCTTTTATATATAATATTGAATTGTTTAGTTGCATATATGATGCATCAAATCTTTACAGAAGTGAGGTAGGGAGCGGAACAAACATATCTAGAGAAGGGTTTCTCACATGTTTGAGGAAGGACTAACGTTTTCAAAGAATCTTTAAACTATATGGGTCAAAGTGAAAATAAATGAACATTGAACCTTTTAGTCTTGATATTAAATTTGTGAGGTTTTATCTTAATTGGATTGAGATGGCATATTTAAGTGATTCAGTTAAAAAATAAATAATCTAGCTAAACTTTTTTATGATCATAAGTGAAAATTCGGTAAGAGAGAGTGACTCATTTGATTGTTTTACCTTATTATCATCATCGTCATCAAAATCACCAAGAACTTTTTATGCAATTCTCTTTGGACTAAAAATCAGTACAACAAGTCGTTCTCTCAAAAAACAATCCAGAAATTGCAACCACCCATAACACAATTTCTTTTGACTTGACGTTTGTATTTAGCGTATCATAAAGTTGTGGCTAATAATTCAGTTAACCATGTTTTCATTATACTTATTTAAAACATCTAAGATAACAAGCATTGCCTTGTCTTTTCTCATTTACATATTTTCGAAACATCAAATAGTGGACACGACACGATTTAACAAAGTAAAGTTATCTTGATAACGTTTTTTCTAAATTATTGGATGCATACATCATATGAATAATTATAAAATAATTTAAACAAATATTTCGAAAGAAGAAGAATTTAAGATGATGAGAATTAGAAAATAACAATCATTGGTTGCAAAATGACAAAAGGAAATGCACTCATAACACTATCGATCTCTATCCATATTTTATAATAAAAATGATTATTTCAATTTGTGATTATAGTTTGCAATAAAATAATTAAATTATTAATTAAAAGTGCGATCCTTTGTTATCATGCTTTGTTTATTTAATTGACATGTATTTTTCTAGTTTATAATTTTTTACTAATAAAATTTGCCATTATTATCGTGACAAATGGTATTCTTTTGATGTAATGATATATGGCATATCTTTATGTTAAAATTAAATTAAACCATACATTTAAAATGTAAAACGTAAATATAAATATCGATGTATGAAACAACAAATTAATAAGGAAGGATGCATAAAGCTATTTGTTTTTTTTATAAATCGGTGAATTATAAATAGAATTAAGTATATCAAAGAAAATATTAAATGCCAAAAATAGAAGTATATAGATGGAATGTCTACTGGCATTTAAACATAGTACACTGGTATTTCCAATAATAATGACAAATTTATAGTTAAATAATTAATTATTGATGTATTATTTTGGAATTAAAGTTTAGAAAGTTGAATATCTATGATAAAACATTTCAAATAAAACAAATTTATTTTTTCATGAAATATTTCTTGTTGACAATTTTCTTTCTTTAACAAAATTATAATATACAAAATCAGAGACATGCTA
The DNA here is from genome assembly GCA_030169165.1 of Centaurea solstitialis. Classification (NCBI taxonomy): domain Eukaryota; kingdom Viridiplantae; phylum Streptophyta; class Magnoliopsida; order Asterales; family Asteraceae; genus Centaurea; species Centaurea solstitialis. The sequence continues at coordinate 9,823,318 of CM058046.1, forward strand.
CGTTCTTTTCAACAAAATCTTTAAAAGTATGTTATCAAAATAATGAGAAAGAAAGATGGTTTATTTTAATACCATATATTAGATAAAGCAGTAATTATTTTCTATATATAATAATCCAAATTTGATCATGAATCTTTAGAAATACAATCATTGTACGATAAAATGTCACTAGCAACTTGCAATTTAATTATTCGAATTTTTAACTTGATATATGAACAAAATAATCAAACACCAAGTCTCACAAATAAGTTTCAAAAATCGGATTTCTAGAAACAAGCTTTCTCAAAGAATTTTTAATTTTAACATAATAATTCCATGCGGAGAAAAATAATCCAAGACTTTCTTGATTAATTATCAATTTAAAACTTATAACTTTAAAACATGATCAAGAATAAAAGGGAGAAACCACAAGGTTGTGGTGTACTGGTTAAGACATGTGGGGGAAGTGAGGGGAAGTGAGTAGTTAACCCTTCTACCCTTGGTTCGAATCCAGGCGCTTTCAGATTGTGGCCACTGAGGATTAACTCAGGACAACATGCTTTAGCTGTTGGTGAACTATGTCAGGATTAATCGAAGCAAAACCTCAGATACCTTTCTAAAACAAATAAAAAAGAGAAAAGACACTTTACTTGCCACAAAATCTTTAGTTGATCTAGGAAATACTAAAATTATTACTAATAATATTTTAGGATTCCAAAACATTGTATCATTAAAATTTAGGCTAAACTTGAATTTCTTAAATTTGATTTAGATTTTAAAATATGTTAATATCCATTTTTCTAGATTATATGGTAATAGGAAGGAGCTAGCCGTTGCTTCCGGAGAACACTAATCTATATTTTTATTATTTGTAATAAAGTATCTTTCGTATTTTATTAATAATAAATTATATGTCAATAATATAAAGTTTTGATAAAATTATTTATATAGCCATTTCAAAAATCTTGATTCACCTCCTAGCCATTCTCTCACACCGTTTCATCATTTAACCCAAACCGTCGCCCCACAAACCGTAGCCCCGGGCGACTATGAAGTTTCCGGCCATCTACTCCCTTTTCCGGCCATATTTACACAACCGTCGCCCCACAAACCGTAGCCCGGGCGACGGTTTCATATTTAAGGGGCCAAGGGGTACATATTGGAATCTTGCAAGGGGGCATTTGTGTAAATATGAAACCGTCGCCCGGGGCGGTTTGTGGGGCGACGGTTTGGGTTAAATGGTGAAACGGTGTGGGAGAAAGGCTAGGAGGTGAATCAAGATTTTTGAAATGGCTATATAAATAATATTCTCTTTTAATATAAGAGCATGTTCGTGATTTTAACCTTGTCTATTAATCATCATTTGATTATATCGGGCCGATTTTACAGGGTCTGTTTATGGTGTAGTCGCTATAAAGCCTCTGTTTATCGAGGATCTTTAAAAATTATGTTTTTTTTAATAAATGTGAATGTGAATATTTGTTTGATAAATAATTAATTGATAAAGAGATTTATTATCTTTTCTAAGGCAATGAAATAATACATTTTTGTCTAAAAGGTACAACGTTAGTTTAACACGACAAATAATTCGATAGGGATAATAGATTGTTAATTAATGGATTTGGTCTTTAAGTTATCTCGGTTATTACAAACTTGGTTATTATTATTTTTTTTTGAACGACAAATAATTCATGTGCGTTTCGGGGGTATCCGGATTCAAACGGGCACCAACCCTATGGACTGGCCCATGAACTCGCCCCTAAACTGACCCTATGGACCAGCCCAAGAGCTAAATACCGCAGCAAGTCGTCGCCTGCGGGGTTTGAACCTTGGCAAACTGAGGATACCATCCCCTGAAGGCACAAGGGTGTTACCTCCACCCACTAGGCTAGATCTTTGATTATTTATTTTTATTTATTATAGTGGTTTTTTAATAATAATGATATTGTCTTAAAAAAAATGAATTCATTTATTACATAAGAAACAATTACATATGGAGGCTTTTATGGATTTGGTCCCATAAACAAATGTCCGTCTATTTTTTTTCGTAAAATACGAGGGTAAATTCATCCTTTTGTCTATTTCTTCTATTCCGCACCATCCTTTAATTAGCTATATATTTTTCCTTGAATACTGATCTTTCCGAATTGTACCATCAAGAACATTTACAATAAAATTATACAAATTTAATAAAAACAACCCAACCTAAATCAATCCTTAAATCAAAATCAAAATCTTGTATTAGAGTTAAAATCAAAACCCTTAAAGTATTCAACTTGCTTCAGATCCCAAATCTAAAAACACAAGAAGAGAAACATGTAAATCCAAGAACCCCAAGAAGAGAAACACTCGAATCAAAGAACACTGGAAAGGTTTGAAGATGAAGCATATTTGAAGATCTCGAAGGTGACTTTTTTTTTATCCAAGGAACAACCAATTGAGAAGAAGCACCCATCTATTCCACAAATCATCCCATAAGTTGTTCCATCAATTGAGAAGAAGCATAAGTTGTTCCATCAGCACCTAAATGAACAAAAATCCCTTAAATGTATAGGCAGAGATCGATAGGTATAGATGGAGCTATAGGAATTGAACAACAGCCTAGCTCACGGACGAAGCACAACATCTCCTCATGCTCTATCAACGTACTTTGGATCTTCTCATGAATCTGATGGTGAAGTTCAATTTAGGTTTGAAAATAACACTTTGGATCTGGATTTGAATTTAAGTTTTGGATCTGGGTTGAATTTTCTTAGAAGAACGAGATATAGGGTTCGGTTTAAGTTTCTGAGTCTTCGTTTGTTTGAGGTGTTTCAAATATTCTTGGTGTTCTTGGAAAAATGAATGTTCAAGAAAAAGACATACACGTGATTGATTAAAAATGGTAAAATATAGTGAAAAAGCTAAAAAGACTATAATACCCTTGATTTTAATAGAGAATGTGTACAACATTAGGATGAAGGACCCAAATCTATAAAAAAAATGCATACATGATGGGTGCTTTTGTAATAAATAAAGTTAACAGACCAAATCCGTAGTTTCTAACATATCATAAGGATCAAATCTGTAATTTACTCTAAATAAAAGTTATAGCTTAACAGAAAAAGTTATAAATTCTAGCTGAAACTTTATTATGTCAAATGATTTGTTTTTTTAACCTAGGAGTAACCAGTAACGCCATCAATGATTTAACAATTGCGTCCTTGTGTGGAATTCAAATCGGATTTGAATTAAGTGAAGGGTTAAAAGGCAAATGCAAATTAGTTTATTCTCTTCTCAAATGATTACAACAAATTAATAATTTTAACATTATAAAAAAATAAAATATGTTAATGGTTAAATTTAGATGCATAAAGATGTCGAGTTGAGTTGAATACTATGTTATATGAGCCAGGCTTGAAAAAGTAATATTAGATTCCATCTCGAACTCGAATAAACTTTTTCAAACTCGCCCTCGAACTTGAGCTCAATTTTTTTTGATGTTTAAGCTCAAATCTAATACTCAATTAATAGCTCAAAATCAAGATGGATTAACTAGTTTATTTACTCAAGCTCGATAATTTTTATATTTTGATTATCTACTTTGTAACACAAATAAAATGTTTGGCTCAAAAAATTGTATGCTCAAATACTCAACTCAACTCACAAAGTTTAAATGAGCTTTCAAAACAAGTCGGGGTCGAGTCGAACATAGATTAATGAAGTTCATTCCATTATGTTAAGCGAGCTATATTATGTGATCGAGATTGAGTCGAGCTCGACAATTAAAAGCTTCAGCTTGAGATAAACGAGCTCAAATAGCTAACTAAAGTTCGACTCATTTATATCCTTAGTTAAAACTACTTATGAATTAGGAGTCGGACATTAAAAATATTCGGGTATAACGTCTCATTAATTAGCCACAACTAATACAATGTATCTCCTATTGTTGTTGTGAATTAGTAACGATATTACTATAACGAATTTGCAACTAGTCGAGATTACAAGTTACCAACAATATTACTATAACTGATAGTGTTGTTGGTAAACAAGATTGATGACAAAGGCAAATTGCCCCAAATACAATGCCAATATGAGTTCCTAAAAGCGAATTATTTGAATGTAGTGTTTTTCCATGATGACTAATAATGTTGTTAAGCAATGTATACTTAGAAATTTCTTTGTGTGGGTGTATATTAAGGTCGATCAGAAGCTTGTAAGGACGCAAATTGATCAAGAAAAAGTCAGTCGTATCGATTTGGGAAATAAAATACATTTTTTTAAAATGTAATCGACCTTAATCTGTAATATAAATATATGTTTCCTCAAAAATAAGATAAAAATAAAATAAATAATAAAATAAAAGTAGGAGAAAATCAACAAAAGTAGTTTTGGCATTGTGGTCGTAATATTTACAATCATCTTTTTAGTTTTTGGTTCGATTCTATTAACTATACATTTGTTGTTAGTATTTTTAAAAATTAACATTATAAGGCTTAGTAAATTGTAATGCCCTATAGCTTAAGTTAAAAGATATAAAATAAAACTTCTTAAAAGATTTGAATAATAATTTTAAAATTTATCTTGGGTAATAACCAAGTGTTCGAGTATATGATGTCTCACTCAGCTTTCGTTAGATCTGCCCATGTTGATTAGACTAGTTATGAAGTTTGCATGGTCGTATATATTGCCGCATGGAAGCCTATGGGTCGTTCATGGGAAGATAATGATCGTAAAAAGAAAGAAGGCCAAAAGTTATTTAGGTACATCCATCGATTGAATATTTAATACATCTTTAATCAAAAAGTAATACAAAAAGTCGTAAGCAAGGACAAAATTACAAATCACTTAAGTGACTATTACCATAAAGTTATCGACAATAGATGCCATTTTCACATATTTTATAGTACGAACTACTGGCTATTAACATGGAATTTAATGATATTGGAATCCATTAAAAGTGGGTTATAGAGAATAAATAATGATGATTGTAAACATATCAATTAAATCTTATGTGAACCATTCAATAGGAAGTTGGTATATGTTCATTAAATGAACGAACATGAACACATATTTTTGCTTGTTTAGTTAAATGAATGAACCTGAAAAATGGTCTCGTTAACTACAACGGTGGTAGCGTACTGGCAAAAAACTTAGGGGGATGTGGTGGGATATTCCATTTACCCGGGTTCGAGTCTAGGCGTTAGTATCATGTGGTTAGACTTAATCTCAGACGACCGAAATTTAATTTCCAAATTGTCAAGAATGTATTTTAGACAAAGCCTAAATGAATGTTATCCAACAAATGTCATCTTTCGTTCATTTATGTTCATTTATATTTGTTTATGTATATATAAGTCTACATCATATGACATCAATATGTAAAATCATTAGGAAATTAATTTTCTAGAATTCCTTTTTCATACATCTTAAGTTAACCAGGTTTTATTTTGTCATAGTTATTTTTATGAACGAAATGACGAGTAACGACAGTTATTTTTTATTCATTTGGGTTAGTCCATATATGTTCTTTTGGATTTGTTCGTTTAACTTCAATGAAAGAGCATAAACGAATATGAATAAATAATATTTCTTAATGAACTAACAGGAATACACACCGTTCATGTTTGTTTGTTTGGTTAAGTTAAATGATGAACGAACATATACAATTCTTTGTTTGTGTTCGTCTGATTCATTTACAATCTTAATGATGAAGTTCGAGAACAATAAAATTAATTCAGATTTGTTACTTAAAAAAATTTCTTTTTCCAATTACTAATAGATATTTTTTTAAATGATGTTGATATTCGATAATTTATTTTATTAATAAAATGACCAAAAACCTTGATTATTCAAAATACAAAACTTCCATAGATAAAAATAGTCCAATGACTTGTGTTGGATTTTTGCGAATATTTCTATTTATTCTATTACTAAAAAAAGAATATTGAAGAGGATAACTTAAAATACGCAATTGCTTGCGTCAAGTATTTTGTCGAGTAGCATTACAATTATCGTTTATCATTAAAGTGCTTGATTACGATGTGCTTTTGACAGGGACTTTTTTGTCTTTTCACATTTACCTTTTATCCATTGTTCCATACTTTTTCGGACCAAATTATGCCCCATCATAGACGGTGAATATTATATGGCTTTCGTAAATATTTTTTAGGTGTTGTTTATTTTTATGAAATAAAAATTGAAGTTTGATTGTATATTTAAAAATAAGAGGGGGATAATATACCTCTAAAAAGTTTAGATAACGACAAAAGCTTTTTAAATTTTATTTTAAAAATGAAATAAAAAGGGGAGCTTTACCGGTATACCCAAAGCCCCACCCCCACTTTGCAACCATACCCCTAAAAGGCCGTTATAAGGACCGTTATACCAAAACGCCGTTATAACGTACCAAAACGCCGTTATAACGGCGTTTTGGTGCGTTATATCGCCGTTATAACGGCGTAACTGTGTGGTTATATTGTGCAAAGTTAAGGTGCGTTATGGGCATATAAATCAATTACCCAATAAAAAGTCTTTAAGTCTGCAATTTTTTTAATTTTCTGACTTAAAATATTTTGAAAGGTATTTCTCTAAAAACAAATAGTCCCTTAGGGTCATTTTAAAAATTGAATGTTACAAAAAAGCAAACTACAATTTTGGTTCATATGGTACACATGAATCTTCGAAAATTGACCCTAGACTTTATAATGACAATTATCATCTCTATAATTTATATTTTGATTTAAGAATAGTCTTTCGTCACTAACTTCGTTAAATATTTCCGTTAAGCAAGACACTTTTACGTCTTTTTATCTTTTTTTCTTATCTGTTTTGGCTCATTAAGTAAAGAAATCAAGTAAACTACAATTTGAGGTCGTTGAATAAAGACAAAAAAAATAATAAAAAAGACATAAATATCTCTTACTTGACGAAAATATTTAACGGATTTAATGATCAAAGGCTGTTTTTAACGAAAAAATGTAAATAATAAGACAAAAAATTATTTGGTTGATTGTTTCTCTAGACAAAAACGAAGGGAGGGAGGGAGAGAAGGAGAGAGAGGTCATTGTTTTGAATTTCAAGTTTTTTAAGATTCTTAAAAGCGACTTGTGTAATTAGATTTCATTCATTTAACATTACAAACATTTTAGATTTCAAAATGATGTCTTATATCATTTGACAACCATATGTTTTTTATTTAACATAGACATCTCAAAAAAATTACCACTTGATAACAATATGTTTTATTGATAGCTAAGAGTTTATTAAGTTATTCAAAGCAATAAAGGAGACAAATTGTAAATGTAGTAGACAACGGATTGATTATTCTTGATGATAGCTATGACTATGGTTGTTTAAAGAAAATGTGTGTTTGATTGTAGAAAATTATTTTTACTTTTCTATAAAATATTTTTAGAAAATGGAGTTGAGATTTCATTTTCAGATTTCTATGAAAATTTTAGAAAATATGGTTAAAAAACTTCTAAAATCAGTTTCTTAATTTACATATAAATTAAAAAACAAAAAAAAAATTCATTTTCTTAGAAACCTTTTGCAAACTAAATGAATCAACCGCGTTTTTTAAATTTTCATTTTCCTTGAAAAAATGTAAAATTTGCCACAACTAAATGTCCCTAAGTATTTTTATTTTCATTTTCATTATTGTTATTCACCTTGTCAATTTTTAATTTTGATCAAAATTTCCCTTCATTTAGACGACCATTTTTCATCAGAAAAACATGATAACAATGAATTTAACGTTTTTTTATTTTGACTTTTAAGTCTAATTTTGGAAATTTGTGACTAATGTTGACAAAAACTGCATTGGTATGACCAGAAGCATGTTTGTTTTGGTTGGTAATTAATGAAAAGTGGGGTGTTGTAAAACAAAGAAGCATGTTTAATTTGACTCTTTCTTTAAATGACAAAGAAGAGGAACAAAATGACTTGAACTTCGAAATGACCATCACACTAGCCTCACGAACCGAAATTTATTCAAAAATCTTTTAGCAAGGAGCGAAAAAACCAAGGAAACAAAAGTCTAGAGAAACCAAAAATTACAATACCAGCAAGGAAAAACAAAGCAACCCAAACAGGAACGAAAGGGATTGGAATGGGAATAATATTACATTTTAACGAAAGAAATTCTAAAATAAATATTACTTATATGAGATTGTTTTTTTCTTTTCTAGTTATGAAACCAGTTTTACATGTAAAACAAACTTAACTGTTTTATACGTAAAATATATTAAATAATTTTATAAAACATGTTAATATGTTTCATAAACATAACACACAACAACAAACATATTTCAAATGATAACCTAAATGTTAAAACTCATTAAATAATTTGAAATCTGTTCTCATAATTAATTCTTAAAACAATTGTGTTTTTAATTTTTCTTCTTTGTAACAATATCTTGTGATATAATCAAAATCTCTTAATTAGTATAAAATAAAATTATTCAAAATTAACTTAATTATTTAATTGGCATAAGATTCTTCTTTAAATCCAATAACTTAATAATTCAAAAAAAAAAATTAATGGGTTTTCCTTCAAATTGATAAAGATTAAAGGTTTTCTTATTAAAAAAATAATTCAAAAACTTAATGATCCAAAATAAAACAGTTTGTTGGCTTTTGTAAACTTTTTACAATAAACAAAGTATAATTCCAAACTAACCATGTAAGAAATTCTAGGATCAAATTGAGATATTTATGTATGCCAATATTTCACATCTTGTCTTCCGGTGCTGTGGCAGATTGGTTATCGTTCTGGGGTTCATAGCTTCCAAACTGAGTTCGAGCCTTTCCGTACGCATGTCTGGGGACATTTAAGTGGGATCATGCTTAGCCCCCAAAATTATCGTGGATTAGTCGGGCTTTGGCCCGAACACCCTTCCAATATATATATATATATATATATATATATATATATATATATACTATATAGATATATAGGGGTGGGTTCAAATGTGAACCACTTTTTGGTTGTGAACGTGAGGACAACCGAGAGCACGACACGTGGCGGATGACTAGGCGCCACGTGAGATCCACGGCGGATGACTAGGCGTGATTCATGGGGAGGGCATTGAATTAAGGGGGGGGGGGGACCACACTCAAAGCCGACGTGGCGCCTAGTCATCCGCTACGTGTCGCGCTCTCGGCTGTCCTCACGTTCACAACCAAAAAGTGGTTCACATTTGAACTTTCCTCTATATATATATATATATTTCACATCTTTCTACTTTGGTTTTTATAGGGTAAACATTGTTTTTCTTGATCTTTGCTTCTTTGATTTAAATAATATTGATCGACATAGTTTGATAAGATCCCACCATGACGAGTCGCCCTTTTACTCAACTACATCAAATCATCGACATGATGCATTGTATCACAATAATTTCGTGATCGTACGTGTCTCGACTTTCATTCTTAACCACATATGCGTATTTTGTCAATTGTCACGTCTACAGATTCAATTAATTTAAATATGAAATCTAAGAAGTATGCATTTATAGTTTTTTAATTTTCAATAATAATTCATGAATAAACCAAAACAATAATTTTTAAATCATCCAACATATTGAATTCCTAACAAGATTTCCCCTAGGATATAAGGATTACATCATCTACATATAATTAAATATCGACATGATGAAGGTTAGAGTTGTTTAGGAATCAAAGAATTTGGTTAATGTTCATTTTATTTGATCAAATTATTTAATTGTTAAAGACAAACTATGTAATAATTTTTATATCTCTTATTATGTAGAAAAGCAAACAACTTTATTTTTGTTAATCACAAGTGTTGAACTAGAAAAACAAAATATGGTGTTTGACATTTATAACCTAATACCAACTCACAATGAGATACGGGAATAAACATAAATTTGAACAAAGAAAGACGGCAAGCCGAATATCCATACTAAGACAAGGTCCAAACGTGAAGACAAAGTTAGACAAACGGTCTTGACTAGGAAATAAACTCTACAAACGAAAACCAACAAAAAATAATTTGGATTGTATGCCTAGCTAGTACAAATCCTTTTCAAACAAAACTTAAACCATAACTTACCTAATACCTAATATAAAAATTTTGGTCATATAAATTCAAGCATATGGTACAAAATTTTTGGTAGAATGTCATATATTACAAAACAAAGACCTAATTATAAGTTATAATAACACCATCTAAGTAATAAGATCATGTTGTCAATTAAAAAGTAATTAATAATAGTATAGTCATAAAAGTTAAAAATGTATATATGTCCATAACAATTGTGTGACATCCAACCAACATAGTGATAATGTTTATTCTGCTCATAAATCAAAACTCAAACTCAAACTCATGGTCTTTAAATGTTTGAAAACAATCAAAAGAGGTAGTTGATATATGCTTAATATCCTTCTTATTCATTGACGATGTGAGAATCGGAAAATATGATACAATTGGTAATGCGAATATGAATCACGAAAAAAAAGTATCATTTGAAATTTTGGATTTTAGAACACAAACGTTAAATGGGTCGTATAATGAATATCTCTATATGTCTACAGTTGGGAGAATCTTTAATGTTGTTGAGTTAATAACACATGAAGTAGTGTTTTAATAAAACAAAATTGTTTTGGCATTCCTTTTTCTTGTATTCCTTTAATTGTATGTTGTCATTTACATGTATATACATTGCAAGTCATTAGTCAATGATAGAGTAATCTAACACAAGCTTAATATATAACCAAAGGTCCAAAGTATTATCCTTTAGTCTAAAGGACAAGATCTAAACAATTGAAATTGTTAAATATGTAAAATCATATTAATGTCTAGTGATGCTAGTAATTTTATCGTTACCATTACTGAAGATTTTGTTGACTATGCATAATCAAGTATAAATTAACTATATTTTTTATTGTATAATCAAGTATAAACGTTTAACAAGGTAATTATTTAACAAAATGTTTATTAAACATTAATTTAGACTTTACATATTTATAGAAAGGTTCAAATAAGAAACATAACTTTTTAAGAAAACATGAGAAATAATCACAGCCACCCATCCGGGGTTAATAAAGACGGCTTTAACCGTTCCCCCAATTTTTAATAATATCTACCTACCCATGAATCGCGTCAATCCTCCGTGATCACGTCCATCGTAACCGAAGATGAGTGGCTGAGATCGCTCCTCACATTCTATTAAATTGATATGTTTCTCGCATTAACCTTTCTCTTTCTCTCTCTCTATATATAATATTTGTTTTAACATGATGTTAAATGATGGATTTCATATGGGTTGATTATAAATGTCCGGCTGATTGCAGACACTTGACCCACCGTATTACAGGTGGCTGAAGTGGGGTCTTGAGTTTGACCTTCTAATGCGTCTGACTCACCTCTGACTATATCTGATATCATCCATCGCACCTTCCATGTGCTTCATCTTAAATCTATGTATGTATGTATGGCATGCATCATCATCATTGTTTAGTTTATCACATACATACATGATACAATGAATATCAGCTAAAAGTTCTTGTAAAGGAACATCATTGCTAAAATAATTTTATATCATATACAAAATAAAGTTTTGATAAAACTTCAAAAAGCTTAAAGTTTTGTCTTTTATTGATTATCAAAATAGAAAAAAAGCTTGTTTAAGCATTCTTATAGAAAGTTTACAATATATGAATATGACCTAAGCTTTTGATAACAATACTTTATATGACTTAGACTATGAGTTGTGGGTAGCCTGAAGCCTTCGATTTTTCTTTAAATTCTTCGGCAACATTCGGCAACACCATTACTTATCCTAAAGTGGAGTAGCATAACCCTAAACTAACCCAATCATTTTTTATTACTTTAATATATATGTATAAGGGAGAGGGAGAGAGAGAGAGAGAGAGAGAGAGAGAGAGAGAGAGAGAGAGAGAGAGCCGGGTTGCTCGGGTTTGGAAACCAGAAGAGGTACTTTTGCGGCCTCACCCGTACTGCTACCCTGCCCTCACCCGTCAAACCCGAAGGCCATACCCACTCGAAACCCGCAGGTGCTACGCAAGGCCTAATGGGGGTATGGATAGAATACTCCTTAATTTGTAATATGCACACATGTATAAAAAACAACTTAATTTAGTTCCTTAGTTATTTTTCTTTATGATTTTCCCTTTAATCTCCCTCTATAAACACAAATGCATTGGATAATAAATGTTGTATTTTGTCACAACAATAAGGTAAATGTTGTTCATTAGAAAATATAACCGTTGATATAATATAACTTAAGTAATATTTTTTTTATGTCAAAAGGGACTACAGAATAAAAACTTCAAATAATTTCATGTACACAAAATCAAAAATGCACTTGATTTTAATCTATTTTGTTTCGTAAGAGACGTATCTTTACGATTCCTTTCATCGTAAACATACTTTACCACCAAAGTTCACTTCCATAAAGGTTAAAACAAAAATAATATCGTATTAATTCTCTATAATAGCTACAATTGGATTTTCAATCACTATCTACATTAATTCGTATGTCATGCAAATCAAATCAATATATTTATATCGATTTCATGGGTGGGTATCCACCCACACCCATATATGAAAAGGGTTCGGGTTTTATAAGAAAAAATGAGCATCGATAAAGTACAAATTAAATGTATCAGTCAAGTAACACCTATTGAATTCTATACCCTACATTTTCAACCTAAAATTCAAATTCTATTAAAACTCTATTGAATATGACAGAAGTAGAAGATGAATAGGGTTAAACAGAGATATCTAACATGTTAAAAGTAGCTATTTGTATTTGTTTTTAGAGGTCTTGTTTTATAGTAGACTATATTAAGTTTTTTGAGAAAAATAATATTAAGTGAAAATTAGAAGAAAAAGAATAATGAATCAAGGATTATTGGAAAAGATTAAAGGTAGTTAGCTTATTTGGATATGTAACATTTTTAGAGGATGTGAAGTAAAAGCCACACTAATAGGGTTTAAATTTTCACGGGTGACACTTTCCTGCGATATCCAGACTCTGGATCGGTCCTTCGGGGCCGGGTTCGGGTTGGTCCATAAAGCCCCTAAAAATCTAGCGGTCGGGTTCAACCATAAGTTGGGCCGAGTCGCAACGGATTAATGGAATTGTCCATAAAAACTTTCGATACCGTTGAAACGTGTGCATACCTTAACTTGCGGTTAAAAAAAATTATTGGAAAAGATGGGAAAAGAAAAATTCAAAACTCAAAAGATTGTAGAGAAAGGCGGTGGGTAGGACTCAATTGTCGTTTTACACGTCAGCATGGAGGATGTGGGTCCCACGCCTTGTCGTATCCAACGTCAGCATGAGTGCGGTGGATGTTGAATTTGTATGCCACCGTGGGTACAAAACGTTTATTTTTAATTTTTTATTATTTAACCAAATTTAGTTTTGTCTTTATTTGTTTTATTTCTCTAAATTTGTAATTAAATAAATGTTAAGTGTGTTTGTTGCTTGGCGTGAAGCATGACTTCTGTAGAATTCCCTAGAAGGCATCTTAATGATCCATTCTCTAGTATAAAACCTAAATTGCTTAATGGTTGTGATGGCTATATAATGTGATATTATATAATATAATATTAAGGATTATTGTTTGGATCGATCTCGTATAATATGATATTATATATCGTCGATCAGATTTTCACTGATGTCAATGTATCAATTAAATACCTCCCTGTCTTTTTTTAGTTATTATAGTACATTACATTTCAAAGAATTTGATCATTGTATAAGAATTCAAATCAATTTTCTACTTCTTATATTTTTAGTATTCTTCAAATAAACACTCTCTCTCTATATATATAATACGAAACATATATAGCACTGTTCAAAACTTCAAATGAAAATTGTTTTATTGTTGTGAACGCTGTATAATGTGATATTATAAACATTAAAGAACTATAGTTTGGATTAGGGATGAGCATCGGACTATTTTTTCGAACCGAACCCATACCATGTATTTGGTTTGGTTTTCGGTTCCAAATAATCTTCAAAATTGGTATTCATATCTCCTAAACCACCTAAACTTTGTTTATAACTATATACATTTGTTTCCAACTTCTTTTTTACCATACCCTTAAATTCACATAAGTCAATGGATTTGGGATTGGTTTTGAAACACACTTGAAACATCATGAAAGTATTATGGTTTGTGATTGATTTTGATACATATTTGTTACATTTAAAAACTTTCGGTCCTAGACGGTTCTAGTACTGCTTTCCCCTCCCAAAACTGAAACTGAATCCGTACATATGGTTCGGTCTTCGGTTTAGTTCCAAAAAATTTCGGTACCAACCGGTCCGATCCCGATCTCATCCTAGTTTGGATCAATCTCGTACAATGTGATTATATTCGCCGACCAGGGCCGTTCCTAGAGTTTCGGATGCCCTGTGCGAAAATTCAAAATTATGCCCCTGTGTCTACTTTTAAGCAAATGAAACGAGTAACGATACGATTTTTTATAAGGTTTGGAACCTAGCCAAGCTATGTGGCTCATCCATGCGCCGATTTTTATTAACTAAACAAAGAGTACAAAGGGTAACATAAGAACCAAAACCCCATATTACAAAATATAAATATATAAGTCACCTAAAACGATGTCTCCATGCATAGAAGGATAAAAAACAAGAAAAATTATAATTAGTTTTAACTAAAATGGTAAGTAATTAGATTGAAGTTATAAAAAATTGCAACTTAGCAAGTCTATAAATGTCAAGACTAATACAAACAATAAGGTCATTAAAATTGATTAAAAAAGTACCAGTGAGCGCAATGGTGCAAGAAAACAACAAATGACTAAATCCTAAATTTCTAAGCATAGGTTGCATAGCAATTTAATTGATGTTGAGATACAAATATGCAAGCCAATTCTCAAATCCTTTAATTGATGCAAAAACAAGTAATGTAGATGGAATAATGAAGAATTCCACTAAATCAAAACCAACTAGATTAATAATGTAAATATAATACCATATTTGGGAATTGTATAGAGTCCAGCTCATAAATTATTAAAACTGATTACTTATACTAATAACATTATATAAACATTTGATGCCCCTTGGGCTTTGATGCCCTGTGCGGTCGCACGGGCTGCACGGCCCCAGGGCCGGGCCTGTCGCCGACCATATTTTCATTGTTGTCATCGACAATGACTATGTAACAATCAGATATCACCACCTCCTTTTCTAGTTAATGTATTACTACGTTTCCTTTAAAAGAATTTCATTGAAACAAAGGCTAATATCAGTTATCTATTCCTTATATTTTTTTAATCCAAGAAGTTTTTCTTACTTTATACACAATACATAGGTCATCGATTCAACATTGGCTAAAAAGGTTTAGCATTTCTCGAATAAACAACTCTTTATATAATACGAACTTTTAAGCATATTTGCAAGTAACTTCAAGATGTGATTAATGGTCCTATTAACTTCAACTCTTCAAGGGAATGGGAATGAAAAGAGTTTGCGGTAGATATGATTTTTGTAACTTACATTTATTATTTATTGAGATATAATTTCTACAAATTACCTAGAAATAAAAAGAATATTCCACAAGAAGATACTCTAGAAGATCTTTAGAATGACGATCCAAAGAGCTCCATTCTTATTAATTATAATTAATTTAAGATTGTATATATAATCAGAAAACCCAAATTGATCAATATAGATTGTGTAAAACGAATATCCTTCATTAGACTTTGTAAATTAATTATGTTTAAAATATGAAAAATATATGCGAATGGTGACACGAAGTGACGTGGAAATGAATATTTAAAATCTTATAAAATAATTTATGGTAAATAAATATAAATAAGTAGTAAGTCAAAGTTTTAAAATTGTTTGGCCCAAAGGATAACATTTATTATATAAAACCAGGCAGCCAAAAAATTCCAACCATGCGGCTTTTGTTTTTTCCTGCGTCCATTTAAAAAGAATCAAAGTCTTCTGTAGATTATTGAAAAAAAATATATACAAGGTGCATTTTTTTTTTAATTTTCTTTTTCAATTTTAGCATGTAATAATTTTCTTTTAATATTTTGTCCAAGGCCAAGTTTGGTTTTACGAAGAATATAAATGACAATGAGATTAATAACGACTAACAAGAAACACTTTTTATTTCCTTAATTCAGTAATTAAATTATCGATAATGAGATGTTGTATGGTATCAAATAGTTTTTTCATCATCGTTAATTCTCTTTTTCCACATAAGTACTCCATTTTGATCGATATTAATTTGGATTATTTATCTTGTTCTTGTATATAACTTGCGTCATTTTAAATATTCATTTAACAGTTAAATTGTTTTTCTAAAGTATATATTAAGTTAAACTTTATAATACTAAATGATACTTTGCATTGTGATTGTCATTTTATATCAAGCCTTATTTCTAGTTTGAACAAAATTATAATTTTGTTGATTATGGTTGCCACTACAAAGTTTGTTAAATCATGAGTGTTTTGAATATTTACCAATTTTTTGTGGGGGAATTGTCGTGGAAGGTGGAATCCTCGTTGGGTTGTTCTCAACTAATTTTGTAGATATATATAGCTTATAATTAGCGTTATATAATAAATATAAATATATAGTACAAGAATATTCTAGACTCCTCTATCCTTCCTGCTCGGAATTTGGAGATATGATTCGTCGTCTTCTGGGCAAGCTTGGCAATAGTTTGGTCCATGTTGTTGGCAAGCAAGCAAACAAAGCAGCTCACGAACTAGCAAGACATTTCCTTTTTTTATCTTGTCCTAAAATTTTCAAGGTAACTCCGCATTTTAATAAGCCATTGTATCAATGATGTTGGTTATGATCTTGATTTTAATGAAACAATTGATCCTCGATTGGATGATGGTAATGTCGAAGCTTGAACGTGTCTCAATTTTCCCTTTGAAAAAAATCGAAATTCCTAAAAAGACCAAAATGCCTCTAAGTTAATGGACTTTTTAACAAAAGTTAGATAGGGACCAAATTACCACAATGATATAAAATGTAATTAGCATAAAATACATACAAGATTTGATAGTGAATGACAATTATAGAAACCACAGGTATAATTTACTTCAAATTTAATGTTAAAATGATGAAAAGGGAAACTACTCTTATTGTTTCAGTGAGGTAAAGAATTCACATCAAAATTAAAGAAACCATGAACAACCTCTTGGCAAAAACTTCAAAAAGAGAAGCTTGTATGTTAATAATATAACAACAAACATGCCAAAATGTTTCAATGGGTGCTCCTTTGACTTTAGAGACAAGTGGATAAGGTTTAAAAGAATTTTGTATTGACTAACCATTTTTATGAATACCGCAGTCTAAAAATCTAAGGATCGATTCAATGAACTTGAATCCCCTATATTTTGACATTTTTAATCGTATTTATTAATTAGAAGACTTAAAATTTGTGTATATTTTATAAAGACTCTTATTAATTAGGTTGAATATAAACGTCGGTTATAAAAAATGTTGATGACTATATTAATATAAAAGGTTAGTAATCAAAATCAATAAAATAAGTATTTTTCATTAGTTCTAATATGTATATTAGTAATGAGTATTCGCAAGAATAAGTTCCAAATGAATATAGAAATACACTTGTGGAATTTGGAGAAAGAGTTTACACATAAGCATGTAGTATTATAAACTTATAAAAGTATAAAACGAAGAAAGCTAAAAAAAAGATTTTTGTAATATTTTGGAATTTGGAGGAGAGTTTGCACATAAACATGTAATCATAGAACAATTATAAAACAAAGGAAGCTGATTTTTTTTCCCAACACATTACAAAAATTCTTTTATCTTGAACAGAAAATTGTACAACTTAACACCAGGATTGATGAATATAATAAAGTTATCTCATGAGATGAATTAGAATTTAGAGATGTACTAGACATTATAAGTTAATATTTAAAGAAAAATAAGTTATATCAAAACAAATGCATTTTGTTTTGGTTTTAATTTTGGAAAAACCTATCCTTGAAAAGTTTATTTTATCTTTAGGAACTTAATCATTTAAAATGAGATACTTTGTTGGGTGTTTTAGATTTTTCCAAATTTTTGTCACATTAAACATGTTTTTGCAGGTAACCAGAATATAATTGACTAATTTTAGAAAGTTTAAGGATTGTATCATTCAATATATAATTTAAGGACGTAATCATTCAAAATCAAATAGTTTGTTAAGTTTTTTAGATTTTTTCTTATTAATAAAACGTACTTGTTTGTTTTCTTAACTGCATCAAATATAAAATACGATCATACAAAATGAAGCTTTTGAAAATAAGAACAAGAACAAAATCGTCTACTTCTGAGTTCTGATACAATAACTTTTCTTTATTCAACATAAGAGAAGTATATATATGCATTATCTTTGATTTTTTTTTTGAACGGCAGGTTAGTTGTTAGTAAACACCCCAGTTAGATTAAATACGCTTTTGCCCGGGTTTGAACCCGGGACTTCTACTCCAAGAGGGTGACCCCTCTACCAACCGGGATAGCCCTAGTTGGCGAAATAAAACCAACATTTTCATAACTTTGGACCAGGTTATTTCAAAGTGTCATGATGCATAACACCATCATTCCTACACCATCAGAGGTGCAAAATTAATTTCAAATTAAATGCAAGAGCCAAAAATGTCTACAAAAAGACTTTTAAGCATTTTCTAGTAGGGTGTACACAAAAACTGCTAGAGTACTTGAACCGGTCGTACCAAGTTAACGTGGACTGTTGAATGATTTCAACAGTTTAGTGGTTTGGTCAGCTAAAAAGTAGCCAAAGTATTTCATCCAGTCTAGTATGCAAGTTGAACATTATTTTGAGCGGTTTAAACAGAACCATTCATCAAAATACGCATATATTAATTATATTTAGTTTTAATGTTGTAAGATCAACTTTTATGGCTCCATTTGAAAAAAATACACCCAATAGGTCAAAGTTTCAGCTTCCAATTTTCATGGTTCGTGTTCCCTAAATTGATAAAATTCTGAAATTCGCCAAAGGTCTAAATTCAAAACTTCATATCATTATCCGATTTGCTTAATGTTTGTCTAAAAATTCAACTATCGTTAGTGGAATTGTTTTTTTTTTTAAACTTGCTTAATGACATTTCATTTAGAATTTTAGAGATGAGATTTTTTATAATTCAATATAGTTTTTTCAAATAGTTTTATATCGGTAGGAATTTCATTTCAAAGATAGATGTTATGTTTCACTAGTGTAGAGCTTATAATACACCCAAACTACCTAAACCGGTTAGATTGTACCACACAACCTTTTTGTGGTCCGATTTAACCAATTTGAGCACTTATTGCAAACCGCTTGGTTTAAAAAACTCTAAACAACAATGGCGGTTTAGTTTTGTAGTTTGAGGGATTAAACAAAACCGCCATTTAATATAATGAATACAAAGTGTGGCCTCTTAGACTCACGATCTCATTTTCGTTCAAATCAAGTTATTTTCTTGACTTGCCCTAATCCTGATCAAGCCAAGAATTTTCATTCAAATCAAGTTATTTCCTTGAGTTGCCCTAATCCTGATCAAGCCAAGAATTGTCGTTCAAATCAAGTTATTTCCTCCACTTGCCCTAATCCCGATTAAGCCAAGAATGCAATTTCGTCTTCAAAATCTAATTTCTTATAAAAGAAAGAACAATTCAACCCTATTGACAATATATCCCAAATTTTATCCAATGGGGTTCTTGCTTAAGGGTTTTATTTCAAACATATAATAAACTATATTTGAATTCATGACCATTGAATATGACATAACACAATAGTATAAGTTATGGTATGCACCTTTCATAAAATCCAAAAGACGCCAATTTTCTGTGCTATTGCTCTTGGTATTATCCAAAAGGTCACAAATAATACGATGTTGGAAATCTATTTTGGAAGAAATTCTTTTGGTTAGAGTGATAACTGATAAGTGATAACCAATGTTCTAAATACGATTGGGCTATACATTATTCTAATTTTTTCTTTAACCAAATAGATAGATATTGAAATTATATAAATATTGATAGTGGTAGCCAAATCTGACCAAACGTACCAAATATATCTCGCTCAAAAGTTAGGCATGCAAGCGCTCAATGAAATAGCAGTCCGGGTATTGCGGTCTAAATAATAGCCGATATTACTGCTATTTTGCTTCCAAATACTGGTCCAATATAAGACTATAGCGCTATCCCGTTGGGCTTACTTTTTTGGACTAAACTTAAAAACAATAACTTGGGCTGTCTGTTGGTATGGGCTCTTGGACTAAAAACAATAACTTGAATTGGGTCATCCATTTCTCAACTCTTTCGATTCCAACTAATGTTGCCTTATAAACTCTATTGCTAATTTGCTATGTTGTTCGTGTGGTTTGAACTATTTGATTTGATTAAGTGCATACGGTGGCTCACACCACCGTATCGTTTCTTTATCGCAATGTAGAAAAATATAGGATCATGAAAAGTACCACCGTATTAATTTGTTGTGTGCTATCATATAGATTTTGAAACTGCAATAAAACCTCCCTTGGATTAGCTGGTTAGTTCTTTGCTTTTTTAAAAGTGAGGTCTTGGGTTCAAATCTTGTTAGTCATTTTACTAGTTTTTTTAGCTTTTAATGTCATATTTATTATGTTTCTAAAAATTGTAATAACAAGACTCGAATAAGAGGCATTTCATTTAAAAAGCAAGGAAGCAACCACAAAACTTTGTAAAAGATATCTCTATATATGTTTCTTATAGTCAAATGGTGCCACCGTTTGAAAATTTCTTTGAGTCCATCCTTGGTATTATACTATGTGCTTGTGTCGTTTGAATTGTTTTGACTTGATATATATGATGCCTACAATATTTTAAGTGTTCATTTGTGAACCACATAATGAGTATGAACTCTTGAACTTAATAATAGCTAATCATAGCCGTTGATCAAAATAATGAAGGGCCGATATAGATTCATAGGAAATATGAAATATATGGAAAGTTAATGATTATGGAAATATGAAAACGTTTCATAAAATTTTATAGGTTCACATTGTTTATAACGTTTTCAAATGAAAGTTTGATTGTAAACTCAAATTATATACATTGCGTACACAAGGATAGCTGAGAGTACGTCATGTGGCATATTCAATTTGAATAACCATGTATTACTTAGAGTGAATAATACTGAATACTATAGAATGCTTATTTATACAGATTTATTAGGCCATCCGTTGTGGGAGTGGCAAGACAGCGGCAAGGGGGATGAACACCATAGTGGGTGTTTCGGTTTGGGAGTGGCAAGATAGCCATCGGTTTGTGCAAGCCGATGCAAACCACCCTCACACCCCACTTCTCTCTGTACTTTGTCTCTATCTCTCTCTTCTTTCTCTCTCTTCTTTTATTATTTTTTTATTTAACTTTTAATTAAATGGTTTTGGGTTGATAGTGGATGAATTGGGTAGTTTTGGGTAGTTTTGGGTAAAATAGTGGAAAGCTGATGTGGCGCTGATGTGGCAGTTTAAACAATTGGGTTGCAGTGGGTCGACAGTAGATGGCGTTAGGTGAAAACTCAATTTGATTGTGAACGTCAGCAAAACCAAGAAACATGTAATTTACTTTTTTTTTTGTTAAATTACTAAAACAAGATATTCTGACATGTTTTTCCGTTTTCTTTCTTTGGCTAATTGTTTATCTTCCCCTTCTACTCTACCGCTGTTTATACTTTCTTGAATTCTTTCAGCAGTGGCCACAAGGCTTAATTCGCAGAAATTTGGAAAGTATGAGCCGAATTCTTGATATGCGCCATTGCCGCCTCTCCCCTTCTTCATTGATGTTATTCACATGTAAATCACTGGATTCTTCTAATGCCAATTATCTTAAACTCAACAACAAAGGAGCACTTAAATCTTCCTTACAAGGTTATACCTTCCCAATTTTCAATTTCACACTCAGTTTATTGTTTCTTTCTAATTAAATGTTTCTCACCATATCTTGAAATCTACTTTCAGCAAATAGTTCAGAGGTGGGGTTTGATCATATAACTTATAGAGGTTCACTTTCACTAAAGGTAAAATCCCATTTCCTGCTGCTTACAATGTTGAAAAACCTGCAGGTTTATTTTTGATATCAAGTGTAGGGTTTTTTTGTTAGGGATTTTGAATTTAGTTGGATTACTATTGAAAGTCATGAAAACACTTTCAGATTGAAGTATTTCGATGGTACACTCAAAATCAACAATCGGATAAAATTGATGACCAAAAGGGATTTTAACCACCTTATCCAGGAACCAACCGACATTCTATTCGAAAAACCGGTTAAAACCCAACTGCCAAAACCGGGTTTAAATACGGGTTAAAAAACGGGTTATCAACACAAATTCAGATTTTTGATGTGTTTTCCTCAAAGCAATATTAACACAAGTCACCAACTTTTTTGAATGTGAAACTGGAATGGGTTTTATGTTGCTAATGTTATACTAGGTTACTATATGGTTACCAACATCTCAAACCATTGTACTTTGCACTTCGATGAAAACCAACCATCCTAAATACCAGAAAAAATGGAAAGGAACCACATTATACTGCTAGAAAGTTGATTTTGGACGATACTTCAGTTGCTAAAGTGGCAAAAAGACGAGCGGTTGGCATTTCATTGCTGCGAACCAACCAATCTCCTTGCAAAAATGGAAAAAAAAACCGTTGTACTTAGTGACGGATTATAGGATGTAATTTTCAACTCAAAATCGATCTTTTTAGGTGAAAGAAGATGATGTGAATGCATTTGACGCACTTCCGCACGTGAGATATCTTAGTGAGTTTCAAAAGGATGAACTTATGGGAAAAGTTGTCATGGTGAGGTTCGATTCTAATGTCTTACTTGGAGAAAAGCAGAACCAACAGTCTCGAATATTCATCAGTGCTCTTTCGACCATCACCTACTTGCATGAAGCTGGCGCAAAGGTGATTCTGACTAGTAGTTGGTCTGTTAAAACCAATTCAAAGCTCCATTCAGCAGAATCTGTTTCAGGTAAGCCACAACTTATTGAGGGGAAGGGGTCAGCTATTTTCTTTGTATTATAACCAAATGAATATGATTATGTGTACGTTTCAGCGTATCTGTCTTCAATTCTCAAATTAAGAGTTATCCCAATGAAGTCTTTTCGTGGACATGAGCACCCTAAGATGGAAGACTCCATGAAACCAAGTATTTATCTTGTCGAAAATCTTTCTCAATTCAAGGAGGATCTAGCAAATAGCTCAAGATTTTCCGAAGAGTTATCCTCGGGGGTTGATATCTTTGTAAATGATGCATTTTTCCAGTCACATAAGGTTCTTGCGTCAACCGTTGGTGTGACATCATTCGTCTATGCCTCTGTTGCCGGTTTCCAGTTTGAGGAGGGTCTAGCACAACTCAAGAACGCATTTGGGACAAAACGGAACCCATATATTGCCATGGTACTCTTTTTTTAAACATCAGATTTGAGTTTAATAATTTCTTTTTGGTGTCTTAAAAGTTAAAGAACCATATTTCATATTGGATTCTTTCTATCAGTGCAGGTTGGGGGAGGTAACCTTGTAGAAAAAGCAGCTGCCGTGCAGTATTTAGTTTCTAGCTCTGATGGTTTGGTATTTGTTGGAAATATGGCGTTTCAAATAATGCATGCTCTTGGATTACCTGTACCTAGAAAATTGGTGGAGGCTGGAGCTTTTAATGAAGCTATAAGGATAATACAAATTGCAAAATCTAGGAACATTCCCATCTTGTTTCCAAAAGATTTTTGGTGCATAAATGATCGTCTAAAGAAGCCGCAGCTGGTTCCTACTCATTGCCTTCTTGAAGGTAAGATTTTGAAAGTCAACCTCAAGTTTTGACTAGTTTTCTTGAGAACCCGTTATCATTTTGTTTCATTTTTTACTCTGAAAAGTGTTTACTTGCAATGTTTGATTCTTTTAGGTTGGTCACCTTTTGCTCTTGGGCCAAATTCTTTGGAAGAAATAACCACCTTGCTTTCCAAGTCAAAGGTAATGTGCTCAAATTCTGAAGTCTAGTTGGATAAAAACTAATTCTCCCCTATGTCCAACCAAAATTACAACATTTGACTTGGGAGATAGTTTTAGGAAAGGGTTTTAACTGTGTGCCAGATATCTAAAATAAAAATACCCTCTAATAATGACGAAAGAAAGAAACTTTATGGATCCAAATCACTACCAATTTATTCTTAATGGTTTTAACAGGCAAATGATTAATGGGTGATTTATCCTTTTTACTTTAACTCATAAACATAATCACTTTTTTGTGTCTTGATATTTACATAACTACTGTAGTTTGATTCCGTAGTCCGTATCCTATATAACGAATTTTATCAAAATCTATATAATTGCAATATATTGCAGAAAATTGTGTGGATCGGTCCGGTTAAGTTTGGCTTGTCAATTCAAGATAGCTATGGGACTTCAATATTGGCAAAACTACTAGGAAGATTAAGTCAAGGAAACTGCGATGTCACGGTTATTGGTAATATGGCATGTAAAGCATTAATGGGGGAGTCATCGGTTTCGTCAATCTGCAATGTCATTGAAAATGCTTCAATTGTATGGGAGTTTCTTAAGGGAAGAAATCTTCCCGGGCTTATGGCCTTGGATAGAGTATGGTTTGCCTCTTGCTCTTCTAATCGTTTATTCTATCTCACATGCTTCAGTTCATCGTGCTTTGACTCATAAGTCTGACATGTCATTTCAAAGAATAATTCGTCTAAATGCTCCTTTAAGTATCCTAATAAGAAATTCATTTCCAAATATAGAGAGATTCAATGACTTTGGTCAGCAAAATGATCATTTTTCGAATCCTTTTTTTCCCTTTATTGTTTGCAAGGTTAAAGACTTCGTTATTGAGGCTTGTGTTTCTTTGATTGTGCTTGATTGTGTTTCTTTGATTGCAGGGATACCCATATAACATTGATTGGCATGCAATTTATGATGATCCAGCTCGACCTTTGCTAGTTGATATCGGAAGTGGTATTGGCTTTTCTGTTGATATTCTACCAATATGCTTAATGCATTGACCCATTGACATTTAAATGCTTTCATTTCCATATCTAGCAAGTTAAGAAAGTCGGTTGCAGTCTGGTTATAATGGGATTAAGTAATTTCTAAAACCATCGTACTTGGCATTTTGTTGCATACAAACCATCTTTCTTGCTAAAATGCAAAGAAAAGACTACCCTTTGCAAGAATTGGGAACTTTTGACAAGAAAAATGCAAATAGGATGGTCGTTTTTGTATTTGCATTTCCATAGTTTGCCAAAGAAAATGTGGCCTTTCTTTTGCATTCCTGAAGGAATCAAGGTTTCTTTGCAACAAAAAGTTCAATAATTCTATTAGAAATCACAAATGACAGGTAATGGATTGTTCCTCTTTGGAATGGCGAGAAAGATGAAGGACATGAATTTTCTTGGATTAGAGATGAATGGGAAGGTGTTCACCTTTTCGTCGTTATTTTCTACTTTTCTTTTTTATCTTCCAACTGCTGAATGGTTTGCTTTTCTGAATCCTGAACTTTGCAGCTTGTAAAGCGTTGCCTAGAAACTGTTCGTCAATCAGGCTTAAAGAACGGGTACAAGTTCTAGTGACGTTTTATAACTTATGAGATTTCGTGCATTTGAAGAATGGTCATTAGATTCCTCCTATATTTCTTGAGATGAATGGAGTATTTGTCTTGCTGCTTTAGATAATTAAATATTCATATTATGTTGATTTGTTTTGATCTGGAAATAATCAACTGTCAGATACTTCATTGAAACAAATGCAACGTCAACATTTCGTTCAATTGTTTCGGGTTATCCTGGTGAACTAGTTCTTGCATCAATACAGGTATTTTGTAATGGCTTTTGGTCTATCTATATGTGTATCTATATAAGTAAAATCTATTTGTATGCAGTGTCCGAACCCTGACTTTAATAGACCAGAACATAGGTGGAAAATGGTGCAGCGTTCCCTTATTGAAGCCATTAACGATCTGCTTTCCCCTGATGGAAAGGTAAGCGTTTCATTAACAACTGATGTTATATGGGTACAAAATCACAGGTTTTCTTCTTTTTAAGTTTTCTGGTAATTAATACATAAAAGATGAACGCATATATGGTCTTAAAAAGTTGATCTGTGTGTTTTTGAAAACCACCAGGTGTTTCTTCAATCTGATATAGAAGCTGTTGCATTGAGGATGAAGCAACAGTTTCTGAAATACGGCAAAGGAAAGTTCACCATCGATCACCAAGAAGAATGGCTGAAAGAAAACCCATTCGGAGCCCAGTCCGATTGGGAACAACACGTTCTGCATCGTGGGGTTCCAATGTACAGATTGATGCTCTCCAAATCATTAAGATAACAAACATTTCAACGGTGGATTCAAGTTTCTTTGGGTTCCAATGATATGCGGCTTAAACACCATTTTGGAGCTTCGAGAAGAGATCATGAGACCATCAACATAATGCGGAAGAAGGGTAGAAAAAATGAGTTGCCGAATCGGTAGAAGAATCGAGGTTCATCAAATACATATATTCTCATTAGAGCCCCGCTCGTGTGACAGATGTAGACCAAATCAAACAAACCAAGTAAATCCAATCCATACAAAGCAGGGTCTGAAAGATGATGTATGTAAAGTTGTAAACCTTATTTTTATCCTAAACAGTGAAAGATGTTTGTAGAAAACTATATTGAATTATTGATTGAAAATCTTTTGTTGTGATTTCTATATAAACTTGTGAATATCAACTATATTGAATTATTCTTGTGAGGAGCACTTGGGATTGTATATATGTGTGTATGAATGTAAATTGATTTCTATTATGTGAGATGAAATGTGGGTGGAAAACTATTTATCCTAAATAGTGAAAGATGTATATATATATATATATATATACTATGGATGAAATGTAAGTTGAAAGCAAAGCAAAGCAAAATAACACTAGTTGCTAGGGAATTTTTTTGGTCTAATGACTCTAATCTCCATGTAAAATGTAACAATCATATTGTTACAATAATGTCTAAGAGGGCATCATTGAACATATATATGTTTGACCATTTCATTACTTTTGAGCATCAATGCATGTGTTTCAACCAATAATGAATCATTATCCTTGCTTTATGATGAACCAAAGTACAATTTTATTATATGCCTCTTTTATCATTCTATTGAACCTATGAAAATAAATACACGATCAATTATCTACCGGATCAAGTTTTGATTCTACCTAGATCATCATAACAATTACCTTTTAATTCCTATAGAATAACAATATAAATGATCATGTTCATGTTCTAGACATACAAATGGTTTGATGAATTATGATCGAGACCCAATAAATTGGTGGTAGGATGATTTACTTAAAAGAAATCGTCGAGATTACAAAATTTTGATCTGTCTGTCAGCAATTTCGATCGAGATTACACTGTAACCTTGTGGTGTGTATTTCTCTACCGATTTTGTCCACGACTTAACAAATGTCAACGTCATCCGTATTCCGTCAGAGGTCATATGAGGGTATTTTGGTCTTTTCGTTAATCTTTTTCTTGTATAAAAATCTTGTTATATACACAATTGAAAAGTAAATAGAACATAAAAAAATAGAGTACCCCACAAACAAAATTTGAACTCTGAAAAATACATTGGGCGAATTGTGTAAAGTAGAAATTTCCTTAACCGTGGGTTAACTTTTTGGGTCGGGATTGGGTTTGGATCGGTTCGAACACGAACACCACCGTCTTCTCGGTCTCATTCTCTTCTGGTAAGCGACCTTTTATGCTCTTATGGAATTCAATTGTTTTTATCGGAGTTCTTCATGCGTTTTATTTTTCAAATGATATTTAGGGGTGGAATTTATGTTGATTTTCAATTGAATTTTAGAAGAATTTCTGTATTTACGAGTTTGCTAGGGCAAATTGGAGTTCAATTCTGATTGTTGATTAGCTAAATAGGTGAAGATTTGATCTGAATTGTTTATTGTTTAGATTCTGGTACTCTTTAGGGATTTTTTGCAATCGATGAAAGTTTCAATTGTCTAATTGCTATAGGTAGGGAATGCTAGCATCAATTTAAGAAATTCAAGTTGATTTTGATGAAGGTAACATATATGTGTATGTAAATTTTTTATATGTATACATAAAGTAATTGGAAAATTGGGACTATGCATTCATTTTTCATGTATTTGATATTTTTTTGTTGACATCTTGTGTTTTATTTTATTCATGTTGTTATGAAATTGTGATTCAATCTGCTTTACTTTCCTGAACTTATGATGTCTTGATCACAACTACAATGAGAAATGATGTTCAGTTGATAATGTTGGGGGATCTGAAACCTTTAAAGGAGTATGCACATGCACAACTTTGATGTATAATTTCATGGCTAAAACTTTATGTGGTTTGTAAGAGGCGGATGAAGCGTAGGAAGCACTTGGACTCTACGAACACTTTACACTTTGCGCAACAACGAAACATGTTTGGCACTTAGCAGAAACACATCACAAAATATTAACATTATATTGAGCGTGCATGCTTGATTCTCTACTTATCGCACTGGCCAAACTAGCATAGAACTTTCTCTTTGATTATCTGTGTTTTACTACATGTTTGAAGTAGGTGTAGCATTATGTTTTATACCATACTATCTCTAAGATGCATAAAAGCGCAGGAGGTCTGGTAGGGTGCTGGATTTGTGAGAATGCTAACTATGATCTCATAGTTAACCACTAGCAGTACTTCCTTTCTTTAGATGCTAACTATTTGTATTTTGACTGAATCAGTTGTGGCATCTGTATACAAAACTAACTTTGGAGATTGGAGGAAGTAGTTCACGAGATTTAAAGGTCAGAAGGTCATGAAAGTCCCAGCATTCTATTGACATCTATATATGACAATGGAGTCAGAAATTCCATATGGTGAGGCATCCGACCTACCGGAGAATGTATTCATTAAGGATGTAATCACATCTGAGACACATCATGTTGCATCTAATCAGCCAGGTATATTGCAGAAGATTTAATAGCTAATTTATGTATAATACGATGTTCTCAGTGTTGGTGTCCTTCATTCCCTGTTAGTTCTTTTTGTAAGTTTAGTTGGTACAAAGCTTTGTTATTAATTTCTGAGGATTTTTTATTTAATCCAGCAAAGAAACAAACACGACAATGGGCTGCTTGGACACGTGAGGAAGAGGAAAGCTTCTTTAACGCTCTACGTCAAGTTGGCAAGGCAAGTTTCTAGTTGATCTATGTGTCCTTGACGTCATTAATTTATTGTTTGTCTTAACTGTTAATATTTTATGCTGAGAGCGCGCAAAGACTTATAAATGTAATATGTGTCATTGCAGAATTTTGAGAAGATCACTTCTCGTGTTCAGAGTAAAAACAAGGACCAGGTTATTTTCTTCTACTCCTGATTGTTGGTTATCACCTTGTTCTTGACTGGTCTTACCTGAACCAAGTTAATGTGTATCCTTGTCCACCCAGAATAATATATCTGCTTCTTACTTTCTTATGTCCCTTTGAAGTTCATTTTCCGGTCTATTTCAGGTTAGGCACTATTACTATCGTCTTGTGAGGCGTATGAACAAGTTGCTAGGCCCAGAACTTTCTCTTGATGCCAAAAACTCCAAAGATACCAATGCTGCCATGCTGCGATGGTAAGTAATCATCCCTGCTTTTTATATGATGATCCCCGTATTCCACCATAGTTGCACATCAGTCCACCAGTGAGATTTTAATTGTCATAGCACATTGTAGCATGTGAATAAGGTTGTGTTACATATCTTTGTTTACTTGAATTGTTTCTTTTGCAGGTGGTCGTTACTTGAGAAGCATAGCTGTAAAGCCTCAAAGCTCCATTTGAAGCCTCGGAGATTTAAGATTTTCTTGGAGACCTTGGTTAGTCAACTCTCACGACTCTACTTTTTGTGTCTGTTTTTGCATGTGATTCTTGACAATTTTTCTGTCTCATGAAGGAGCACCAACTATTGAAAGATCGGAAGAAGAATATAAGA
Organism: Centaurea solstitialis; assembly: GCA_030169165.1. Taxonomy (NCBI): domain Eukaryota; kingdom Viridiplantae; phylum Streptophyta; class Magnoliopsida; order Asterales; family Asteraceae; genus Centaurea; species Centaurea solstitialis. Next base: position 9,853,309 of record CM058046.1, read on the forward strand.
AAACGACCTTTTCAAGGGGATAACTGTTCTATAACACCATCACATGCCGTCTCAAATCAGGGCAGAGCCTGTGCGCATGATGCACGTATCAATCTTGTGCTTGTCGACAGTCAAAGCCCACAAAACTTGGGTTCTGGAAAAGGATCTTCGCTGAGGCGCAATGCAAGCACATGTTTAGATAAGAACAACTGCAAGGGAGATATATCTCCTGTTAAACCAGCTAGGCAGAGGAGGAGAGCAGGTGAGTTCTATTTTTTTATCTTCTAAACGTAAGATGGCATCTTATCTCTACTTTTGGAAGAAAAGATGCCATAAGGAACAATTAATGTTTATGTCATCGTGATTAGACTCAATGCCACCAGCTTGATTACATATATCTAGCTTGATTCTTGCCGTAGAGCAACCAACCTGCATGAGGGGAGACAGATAAGGTTGCACCAGTATTCATTACTTAAAAAGCTCTATTCAACCCAAAAGCCCGTCCCTATCCTTGTAAACCGAATAGGCACCAAATCTCTGTAACTAGAGTGTAGATCTTGGATTTAGCATCGGAGACGGCTGTTTTGGAGGTTATTTAGTAGCAGATTAGCAGTTGGGAAGGCTAAAGCATCTCTTTGTTCTGGTTGAATGCAGGAAGGATTTACGGATTCAAGTGGTTTATATACCCAGTTTTTTGGAGATTGAAATTCAATACTGCCATTACGTTAGCACACCCTGTAGTGGTTTGAATTGATGGTAGTAAACCATTAGATTGCTATAGCAGTCTATAGAACTTCTTGAAGTAGTATGGTATCAAGAAGTTTAGCATTCGTATTGATAGGAGTAAAGCTCCAAGTAGCTTCTTCTAGTCAAGGATGGACTTTTATCATAAGATATAAGATATGAAAGCATATCATCCTTGAGATTTCCACTGGTTTGGATGATGTAAAAGAAAATTGAAGTGTATATATATAGACACACACACAGACACATATAATTAGCTTATTATTAAGGCATATGAATGCAATACCTCTAGGAACCAATTTGTGTACATGGTAAGGCTATGTGGTCTCCAGGAACTCCTGCACCTTTCTCAAAAAAATTCTCATGCAAGGAATGACTTAGATGAACAAAAAATGACCTACCAACCGAAGAAATAGGATTTTAGGAGGATTTAGCAAAGAAAGCCTCCAATTGCTGAGATATCTTTGATGGGAAAAACTTGAATTTTAGCAACAACAAAGCTGGTCGCCATTTTTATATGATTTTTTTTTGTCTTATCTTGCTCTCATCTCTTCCCTACCTGTTTCCACGTCTCTCCTTGGCTCAACCATCTAAAACCAAGGGTTTCCTGTGGAATAAACATATAAAATCTTTCTAGAGATAACCAAGCGATTTTTAAAAGGCTGACAGATAGTCTTTGTTGCATGGGTAACTCCTCTTCAGATAGGTTCTAATTAAAATTTGATCAAGTAAAGTTGTAACAGAGGAAAGCATTTATATTGACAGGTGAATACTCTATTGACGAGTAAAACAAACACAAGTCGCACTTTGGGATTTGTGCTTCTGTGTTGATTTTTTATTGTTATTATTTTCTCTTTTGTTTATTTACATGAGTGAAACATTGGCAAACTTTTGGTGGTTGTGTTAAAAAGGTACTGCGTCCACGGCTGCCTATAAAAAATGGGAGAAGGCTGCAATAGCTGGAGTGTCATTAGTTGCTGATGCTGCTGCACATTTAGAGCAGACATCCTTGGACAATTTAGTTGATAGTGTACAATATATGCAGGGTGAGTTTCCAAGCTTACCAAGAGCTTCAAGATCCAATTTCTATTCTCTTTAATCTGAATATCTGTTTGGCTTTCAGGAGAGAAGGGTTTAGACCCTGGTGCGAAAGATATGCCTTGTATACCAGCTTTTCATCAAAATATGTTTTCTGGCACCAGTATACAACATTCAATGAAACTGAAACTTCAGCTCTTTCCGGTCGATGAAAGCCTACGCAGAGCTTTGCAAATGGTAGGAACATATGAAACAAGTTTATGAGTTCTCTTAAAGAATGTACTAAAAGTTTGATACTTGAGTCTAATATTTTTTTTCAGGAGAATCACAACCCACATTTGGAGCTCACGTTAAGATCTGGGAAGAAAATATCGTCGGTTTTGGAACGTATGAATCATAAATGGGGAAGCTCTAGCATAGCATGTGGAGAACTAACGCTTTTGCCTTACGACGCTCAGAGTTCGAATCTCATGAGCTGTCAGAAATGGACTCAAGATTCAACCGTAAGTGCGGCAGATGTATATGCTGCGCTTGGAAGCCCTCCGGTTTTCCGCCTAAGGTTGTCATCCTTCTCTACATGTTTAGCCTACGGACTAATTAATTATATATCGTGCAAGAATGTCTCACATGCTGTGGTATCTTTTGAAGGTATTGTTGGTTTGTGAATGCTGATTGTAGATATGTACCGCTCCGAGAACCTCTAACAACTCATGATGCCCAAAGAATCAACATGAATGGTGTAGAGGTTCAAAATGCCGACTTAACCAAATGCTCTCAACCACCTGAGGGAAGCAGCATGGGTCCCCCGGATATATGCAAAATGCCCGGTGCCTGTAATTCTGGAAAGTCACTGGATTATGATGAGTGTATTGGTGCGGGTGTAAGTAAGAACTTTCCGGAATGTTCTGACCATGCATCAGGGATGTCTTCATGGCAAAGACGAGATACAAGAAACGGAGCCTTCAGTAGACGACTTGGGCATATGGTACTCTCTTTTTTTCCTTCTGAAATTGTATTAAACTTCATATTTCATATCTCGGTGTAGTCATGCTAAGTTGTTTTTGGTAATTGTAGGAGAAGGGATCTCACAAGAATGCAGCTCTGTCGATATTGGAATGGGCGGACAGCCTCACGAACATAAGTGTCAGTGATCTACTCTTGGATGTATCTCATAACGTAAACAGCAACTGCATTGGCCCTCCACAACCTCCGGGCTCTCAATGTCTCCAGCAGGTTCCGTTCAGCTGCGATTCGTTTGATGCTGCAATTGCTGCTCATGTAAGTAAAAATCTTAACAGCAACACTGTCGTCGAGCCCACCACCATTGTATCTTCCATTTGGGATGCGGAAGAAACATGCGATGCCTTCACATTCCGTAAGAATAATGTTCTCTCTGAGAAATCACAAACATCCAAAGAGAATTGCAAACTGGATACATCATCTACGAGTCTAGTTCCATCAGACTCTGCCCTTGAGGTTTGAAATTTGCTTCTAACTTCATTTTCTTTACACACACACACACACACACACACACTTGTCGTTGTGAGACTTAAACTTGCTATTATTCTCTGTAGAAAGTAGCTGAAGTAGAGGAGCCTGTGGAGGATCATCCTGCAGAAGTGCATTCAATGGATGAATGCCAATCTGATGAGAATCCCGAGGATGGTTCCGGAAAGGATATGCGTACGCTTACTGATATGTACTGGGTACGTATTTAGTTTTCATCATTTAGATAAGCTATACTGCTATAATCTTCGATTAGTATTTTTATTAAAAATGTATGGTTGTTTTTGTTGGGAGTGCAGCCGGAGTCGTTAGGAGCATTAGAAGTGGATGTAGGTCCGTGTAGATATGAAAGCGATGACCTAATACTAAGCGATGGATTGAGTCGTATACTAAGTAGCAGCCTTGACGCGTTTCAAAATTTTTCCTTGTTTGGGTTGGAACAGCAGAGAGAAGGTGGAGACGACAAGACCCATGATAGTTGAGTTTAAGTAAGATACATACATGGCTGCTGCTGCTGCTGGATAACCTTTTTCACGTTAATATAATCCCCTAACATCGACAACCGAACTTTGTTTTCCCCTATGTTGTTCCGTTTAGTACATTTGGCGAATGGCGTACATAAGTAACCTGTTAAAAATGCGACAATTGTCGAGTCTGTTGCCTTGAGCATGTTTTGCAGTTGTTAAAGCATTGCTCTGGATGTGTGTGTGTGTGTGTGTGTGTGTGTGTGTGTGTTAGTTTTACATGTAGACTAATATGGATCTTTTGTAATATGTTTCAAATAGAGGCAAAATAACCAAGATTTGTGTTTACATATAAATATGATGTTTGGATTTGTAAAATATTCTTCATATCTAAAGCTGAAGATACATTTAACTGCTCCATAAATTAAAAGGATCTGCTTCAACCCAAAAATTAAACCCAGTAACTCGTTCAATGTCATAATCATACTAAAAAAAGAATTGCAAATTAAATATCAAATTAAACCCTGATTGAGGATGACCAAAGTAAGTATAATGATGATGAAATAAGGCTTTATTACCCTAAAGATGATAAAGAAGAAGAAATAAGAAATATTTAAGGTAAGTTTTGTTGCGGAAAGTTTTTCAGTTTTTCAAGAAAATTTTTCAATGAAATGAAAGTTTAGAAAACGCCTTTGTTTCATTTACTTTTCAAAAGTTTTCTAAGAAAATGATTTTGTTTTTTGTTTTCTAACTTCTATGTAAACTAAAAAATTGATTTTCATAATTTTCTAAAATTTTGTAAATGCGATTTCTAATTTTCTAAAATGGAAAATGAAAACTCTACAATTTCAACCAAACACATTTTTTAAAGTTTTCATAGAAAAATGAAAATGAAGACTTAATTTCATTTTTTGAAAATGTTTTCTAAGAAAATGAAAACAATATTTCATAACCAAACGCTCCCTTAGCCACTAACCGTTAAGAATAATATAAAACATGACATTTTCTTATTGTAGCAAGGTATTTTTAAAAAAGGGACAGAGTTGAAAAAACCCAATCTGTTTAAAACCTCGTTAAATATAGTTCGAAAAAAATACTGAAAGACTCATATTATCATGATAAAGATTGAACCTGCACTAACGTCTAGTTTGGAATAAGTTTGGAATAAGTTTGGATATGTGCAAATTTTTAGTCGGGCCATTTTAGGAAGGGGAAAAAAAGAAATTAATGGATTTAGAAAATGAAAAATAAATAAAAATTTGAACCACTCTTTTTGATATAGCTAAAATAATTAGGATGCGTTTGGTTATGGAAAACCGTTTTCATTTTGTTATAGAACGTTTTTAGAAAACAGAGTTGAGTTTTCATTTTCAGTTTTCTATGAAAACGCATTTGATTGAAATGGTGGAGTTTTCATTTTCTATTTTACAAAATTAGAAAAGCATCTGGAAAATTTTGGAAAACTATTAAAATTAGTTTTCTAATTTACATAGAAGTTAGAAAACAAAAAAATTTCATTTTTTTTAGAAACTGACCAAACATGTTTTTTAAATTTTCATTTAAAAATCTTTGGAAAATTGGAAAATTTAAAAAGAGCAAAAAGAAAGAGAATTGACCATACTAGTCACTAGACAGACAACACGTTATAAATGATTTTGATTGCTAAATTTTGAGCTTCTAAATTCTAACTAGTCTTTAAGCATCTACAATAAAATGTAATTTTAATTCAATATATTCTCTAAAATAAAGAATGTATGAAAAAATAAAGAATGTATGAAAGGGAAGACGAATAAATCCCAAAAAATTGATCATCGCTTGTTCGATTAAGACATTCGAACCCGATCAAAGCGTTACTCTTACCCCTATTGTTCATTTTGACTGAAAAATTAGAAAAATATTAAAACAATAATATAGTCATCAATAGTGAAACTAATGTAAAAGAAAGTTATAAAATACATTAGAGATATATCCCATTTTCTATGTGAAAAAACAAGGATTAAAAGCGAGTCACATATAAATTTACTTTAGCGAAGATATATCTCTTCCACATGCAACATAAATAGAGTTGAGCACTTATTAGAAGGAATAAGGGATAAATTTAGAAGACGGTTCTAAAAGTGCTATTAGAGCATTCGCAATAGAGGTTCTTTCTGAAGTTGTTCATGGGGTTTTTACAAAAACCTTCATTGTGAAACAAAGGTTCTTGCCTAATCACAGGTTCTTATTGAAACTCTGGTGTTTAAACAAGAACCCAGGTTCTTGTAATAATTTCCTTTCCTGTTATATAATAATTTACATAAATAAAAGTTACATTATAAATAAGAAGAGGGGAGTGAGGTTTTTGTAAGAACCTCCGTTGTAGAGTTTTAAGGAGGTTCTTGATTTGTTGAGATGACAATGCCGTGGTAAGAAAGAATATGGTAAGTGAGGTTTTTAGAAGTTCCACCATTGTGAATGCTCTTAGGTGTCACTAATAGCTCTTTTTTGATAGTGTTATTAGGTGTAAAGAAAAAGTCATAAACTTATTAGAAGATGATTTTACTTGGTAATAAATGATATTTTCTCCATGTAACTGATTGGAAGCTGTTTTCAATGTGCTACAAATAAACAACTGCCATTAACCTACACACACTTCAAACCTATGAAAGAAGACTACTTGGAAGTTGAAAATAACAACACACACACACACACTGTGTCCATGAATATATATAAATATCGGAGTTTCTCTGTGTTATCGATGATTTAGAGCGTGAGCAGTCTTGTGATTAGTTCTGGAAGGTGAATGTTGAGTGCTAAGCTGATGAGGAACTTCACAATATGTGCACATAAGCAAACGCCAAAACATTTAGCCATCGCTACCGACTCCTCGCTCATCACTGAAAACACAAATACAAAGGCGGTTTATTTTTTATCATGTCATAAGATTCATAAATTAAGTGTTGAACGTTTTCTTACCTTTTAAAGCCAACGTGTTGGATGACAAGACAAATATATCGATTATGAAAATCACCGAAGAAGGAAACTCCCACACCTGAATATAACATCATCGCTTTACTAAGTATGATTTTAGGAGAATTTAGATACTTGATTTTTTTAACAAGAAAAATCATACCATCATTGCAATAAGGAATGTTTTCAAGTAGCTTGAAGCAAGTATCGCCAGCAATATGTTTTTGTACCTGTAAAAGGTATAAATATAAAATCATGTAAAGGTTTCATAACCATATACCAAAAGATTGATTAAAAACTCCAATAAGACACAGAAGAATACCAACATCTGCTTACCCGGAGACTTCAACAGGCATATTTAACAAAGATCTTGTTCCAAGAAGTAATATACTAAAAAAAAGAAGATTTCCAAGAAAGGCGTCCAGCAATATCTGTAATCACAACACGAATGCTCGACTCAGAAGTAACCCAAAACAGATAATATTTAAGCATAAAAATATAGATATACAAACCTTTCCACATGCCCAGCTCAAAGAAGCGAAGCTTGGATCTGAACCCCAACCCTCTTCATTTGTACGTATAATGGAGATTCTGTCTTAGGCAGCTAAGGAAAACAATACTGAGTTTGTGATAATCAAATTACTTGCTGAATGAGATTGTAGTGTATAAAATGGATACAAGCATCCAAGAGAAGATACCCAAAAGTCAACTTCCATATCAGTCCCTGCAATCATGTGCAACATCATTAATAAAATGTCCAAAATAAACTAATGATTAACTTGCACCAACAAATGGATATAATCACTGAAAAGGATTTCAAACAACTAACTGAAACTTTGTTAATTTGTTGTGTACATATGTAGCAAACCATCTGTACCTCAAAGTTCAAAGATTCCCGATCAAACATGTTGTAGAATAGATGTCTATATGCCTTTGCCTTGTGTAAAATCAAATCGATTAGAAGAATCTACAAAAATGTGCAACTGAAGGTTAATAGAGCTATGACTAAACCAACTGAAACAAATATCATCAAGATGGACTTTTTTTACCATGATCTCACATTCAATGTACTCATCTGCAACTGCTTTGCAATTTTGCTGTCATCACGATTTTAATGAATCTTTTATGTAAATTAGCTTTCAAATGAATAAGACATAAATAGTTATGACTAAAAACTGAAAGGAAAAAGAAGAACTTACACATTTCATCAGGCGAATATTTCCTGGTGAATATTGCACATATAGAGTTTTAATATGATATCCACACTGGACACAACGAAAATTCATCTCTTCCAATCAACTGCTTGTCCTCACTGGAAACGGTATCAAATGAGACCGAGAACCATTGGCAATTAACACTTCATACCAAAAAAATTGCATTAGCATTTTCTCCAAACGCAAATTCCAAAGTTCTCTCAACTAATAATTGTTTCTTCTAAGATAATTTAGTAGTTAAACTCAAGGATCCACTATCCACACAGTTATATAAACAATTTACTGGTACATGTAGGTCCAATAAACTAACACCAAACTTCAAGTGCCCTATAAAATTATAAATACAACGGACGTATCTATCAACAATGAGTTATAGCTTGCTGGCTTAACATAGAATACCATGGAACACAATATTCTCCTTTTCTAAGTTTGTATATATATACACACACACACAGGGTTAGGTTCAAAAGTGAACTCAATTCTGGTTGTGAACGTGAGAACGAATCTCAGCCACACATCTGCGGTTACGGTGGACGCAATCACGGAGGATTGACGCGATTCATGGGAGGGTAGATATTATTAAAGGAGGGGACCTGGTCAAAGCCACCTTTATTGACCGGATGAGTGGATGAGATTCGTACTCATGTTCACAACCAAAATCGAGTTCACAATTGAACTTTCCTCTACACAAAACATATACGTATATATATATATATATATAGTGAATGATGATTTTTCAAGATGATAAGCACCACTGAACAAATTGAAACTCCATATATCAAAATCTGGAGCCAAAAATTGATGTCTTAACTCAGCTTGTTTAGTTCAATTCTTAAACCAAACTTTGCCCAATTCCTAATTTAAAACAACAGAAAGCCGGAATCCCTAAACGTACCAACAATGTACTTGACCCTAAATCTAGTGTATGTTATAAACAATAAAATAAACCTAGCAAGGTTTACAAATTGAATTCTTCGATTCGAATGGAAATACATACAACAAATATAGACTACTTTTCACAGATCAAATTCATTCACTGCATCACAAATTTTATCTCCCAATTGTATATGTAAATCCCATTGTTATACCATTTCAGTTACAACTCAGCTATTTCTAACATCATTGATCAACTATAGAGCAAATTAAGAACATAAATTGCACAAATAACATAAATTTCTAACAACATTAATCCCTAAAGAGCCTTTCAGCATAACATATCCAAAAATATATACATTATACCCCCAAACAATATCAATTACTCAAGTCTAAGCCTCTAAGGAGCAATTCCTGAGCCTAATAAAGCTTATAAATATCAACTTACGAGCCAGAGAACCAGGCCGCCGGAGCCGGAGCCGGAAACTGAGAGCTTGAAGTCGGAAATTGGTTCCGGATGTCGGTGAGTGCGTGGTTCGTGAAGTCTGTTGATTCGAGATCGACGAATCAAATGGGCTGAATGGGCTCAAGCCAGCTGAATTTTTCATCATTTTTTTTGGGACAAAATTGTGGCTCAAATGGGCTCAACCCTAACCCCAACCCAACTTTTTGGAGAAGTTCATTTGGGCTTTGTCCAGACTACATCCTTGACAATTTTTACCGAAAGCTAAGATATGGGATTAATACCCAACCCAACTTGGTAAACATCAAAAACATAAAAATAAAGGTGTATCTTTTCTTATGTAATAGTAAGGTTAATATTTGGCAAACTAGTTGACAAGTTAGCTGGTAGCTAATAAGTCACTATTGATTGATAAACTACCTAGTAGTTGATAAGCTAACTTTTGAATAAATTATATTTGGTAAAAATTAGCTTGTGAGTATGTAAAATAACCAAAAAGTGTGTATTTGAATTTAATGATAATATTAATAAGGGTATAACTGGAAAAAACTACAAAAAGCTCCCAAAATGCTACTACAAGTAGCGTTTCAATAAGTTAGCTTATGATAAATGTTTGGATGGACTAGCATGTTTTTGTCAAAAAACATCCTAAGGCATTGTTTGGTAAAAATAAGCTAGCTTATAACGACATTGTTTGGTAAAATTAAGCTAGCTTATAAAGGCATTGTTTGGCAAGAATAAGTTGACTTTTTGAAAAACAACTCTTATTAGCATTTTGGTGACTTATTGAACATTATTATTTTTATTTCAAATATATATATATATATATATATATATATATATATATATATATTTTGAAAAACTACTTTTACTATCAATTTTTAAACATGTTTTTTTGTGGGTCATTTTGGAGTCATAGCTATCTTATTAAAAAAAACGCCGCCATTCCTATCGGACCTCGAGCATTTAAACTAGATTAAGCAAATGAGCAACACTAAAATTAATCGGACGTTCAATCAATTAAGGTATTGCTCGCTACTAAAATGGAATCGAGAACAATTACGTATTCACGACTCTTCCTAGAACTACACAATTAGGTTATATGATTCAAGGGTACGAGCTTAAATTGATTAAGCCCACTATGATAAGCAAGTAAATCAATGATTTGCGTAAATGAAAATTAATTGATATGAAAAGCTTTAACAAGTCTCAATACAATCCGAATCAAATAATTATAAATTCATTGCTCATTTGAAAAAGATTAACAACGAAATCAAATATTAAACCTACTAAAAATCTAAAATACCTAATCGAATTGAAGAAGTCGTGATGAAAGTTTCCCTTGTCTTTGGTTATCAAAATAAAACCATCATAATAGAAATACTTCTATATTCAAGACATATATCAATCAATAAATATTATACTAGTTATAGTAAGACCCCAACACGATTTGGACCACGGTTTAATTTACCTATCACAGTTAGGGGTGAGCAAAACCGGGTACCCGGCCAAAATTCATGGAACCGGAACCGGAACCGGAACCGGCGGTTCCTAGAATGAAGGAACCGGAACCGGAACCGGTTGCACCGGTTCTTCATATTGGGGAACCGGTCCCGGAACCGCCGGTTCCGGTTCCGAAACCGGGTACCCGGTGTCTAATTTTTTAAATGTTTTTTTTAATATTTTATGTTATAAAAAAGAAATTATTAGTTATTACATAGTCACAACGTAACGAAATAAATAGTAAAACGATGAAAACTTATCCGATAAAAACTATATAAATAATTACGACAATTTTTGAAAATGAAAATAGCAAAAAAGACAACTTGAAATGTTATAGTACGATATAAAAATATCGAAAAAAGAGAATAAATAAGTCGAGTGAAAAAGTGGTCGTAAGTTTATGCGTAATGTAAAAGGTAAAATAATAATTTTAAATTTAGTCTATTAAACATAGTAATCATATATATATATATATATAAAATTACCTTTATTAATATATAAATATATATATATATATATATAGCATAACCGGTTCCGGCGGGTACCCGGCGGTTAGCGGTTCCAAAAAAATGAGAACCGGTCCCGACCGGTTCCGTATTTTAGGAACCGGAACCGGAACCACTCACATCGGTTCCGGTTCCGGAACCGGCGGTTCCATAGCGGTTCCGGTTCCAAAAGCGGGTACCCGGTTCCGATGCTCACCCCTAATCACAGTGACATAATTTCGTTGCTTTCTTGATTTATTTGGCAAAGATATTACTAGTTTCTTTGATTCCAAAAACAAATATTTCATGACAAGCCATGTGGTGTTTGTAAGTGGTGCTTGTATGAATTCAGTTTAAAGATGCAATTTTGACATTAATAGTTTGGGTATTTTGGTTGGACAATCGACTGACATATAAATATAATTTTCAAAGAATTTTTATAAACAATATACATTCATACATGCATATATACATAACAATTAGGGGTGAACATCTAGATAGAATACTTATCTTTGAAATTGAAATCGTTTCGAAACTATGGATACTATAAATTCTATAATTGTATGAAATTTGAAATGTAACTTTATATATAAATTTATATAAATAAATTGAATCATGTGAGAGAAAAATCTCTTATGATACACGTGAGTCACTCGATAATAGTACGATTAACCTCTAGATTCATATAGAAGTTTTTGAACTAAAAAATGAGCAATAGCTTCCCTCTTGTTAATTTTCGTTATTTATTGATTATAAAATTAAGTATATATTGTAATTATTTGTTCCAACAAAATATATTATAATTATTATTTTTAAATAATAATAAATGCATACATATATATATATATATATATATAGAGATTTAGTTTCATGTGAGACAAAATTGTTTTCGTAATACTAGTGAGATCAAGATTTTACACATGAAACTTTACAGCAAAACATCGTTAAGATAAAAGAATTCGAACATTTATAGTGAAAAACACTGTAAAAGTATAAAAATGCAAACATTCACAAAAAAACACTGTGAAGGTAAAAAAATATCTGAATCTTAACAGTGAAAAACACCGTGAACGTAACATTAACATTGTTTTCACTATGAAAGCTCGATTTATTTACCTTTACAATGTTTTGTTGTGAAGTTTCATGTATAAAGTATTGGTCTTAGGCTATCGGTAGCCCCGTCGAGCTTCACAGCGGGCTCACCAAGCGGTTTCAATCGGGCTCCTTGGGCCGGGGTATGGGGGAGGGGGCTTCTCGACGGGAAAATGGAGTTGGTTTCGGGAAACCAACGAAACCGCTCTCTCTCCTTCTCCCTCTCCCTCACTCATTCTTTTTTTTTAATTAAAATATGAATATATTGGGTATTCGATTTGTATGTTGTGGTACTTGGTAGAGTAGGCTTATTGTGAGTTTGTAGGTAACGATGATGTAACGTTGATGTGATAGGTGTGATATCAATAACCTTATTGGTCTCACGAAAACAATTAGGTGTCACATGAAGCTAACCATGTATATAAAAGAATTTCATTTGAAAATAATCATACGAAATAATTTAATTAAATTAAACATTCTGATAGAAACTTCTCTGGTGCTTTATAAAAATTAAAGTGGTTTAGCTTAGGTTTACAAATAATGTCATCAACCCACTATATCTGTATTTATATTTATATCAAATGGGTGGGAGTCTCTCTCATATCCCTTATTATATAATATCCCTAGAAAGAAGGAGCTTCTGCTTCTGCATAGAACCAAAAACCTTAACTACAATCCATCTCCATGGCTGATCATCAAAGAAGTGAAAATCCTCATGCCATATTCATACCATACCCTCTTCAAGGTCACTTGATCCCATCTGTTCAGCTAGCCATTAAGCTAGCATCAAAGGGATTCACCATCACCTTCATCAACACTCAATCCATCCACCATGCCATCACCAAATCCTCCCAAGAAGATGTTTTCGCAGAGGCACGTAGATCGGGTTTGGATATTAGGTACGCCACCGTGAGCGATGGGCTTCCGCTAGGGTTTGATCGATCCTTGAACCATGACCAATACAACGAGTGTCTTCTACACGTGTTTTCGGCTCATGTGGATGAAGCTGTGGGGAATCTGGTGAAATCCGATCCGTCGATCAGCTGTTTGATCGCGGATAGCTTTTATGTGTGGCCAGCCATGATCTCAAACAAGTATAAGTTGCTCCATATTTCTTTCTGGACTGAACCAGCTTTGGTTTTGAATTTGTATCATCACCTGGATTTGCTCAAGAAAAATGGACACTATGATCCCCTTGGTACATCTCTCTCTCAACAATCAACATGGTAACACAAATATATGATCACTTATTTAATAGTGATATTTTCATCTATATATATTAAAAGAAGGTTTGTGCTGATGTCATTAAAATGAAATTGAGTGATTTTATTGGTCAATTAAACAAAATCTATCAAATGATGATGTCATAATTTATTTCTATTTTTTTTAATGCCCTATTAATACTATAAATACATAACTAACAGATATGGAAAAAATATTTTTCAAAATTCACCTACCTAAATTTACATTTTGTATCCTTAAAATTATTTGATTAAATTACTTTTTATTAAATAATATATATGAATTAAAAAGTATTAAGTTTTTGTTTTTCTTTGCTACAAATTACACCATTATAATCGTCTCGACGATACCTTCAAAATGAGTCTAATATTAAATAGTTTTTTTTAATTATTTATAATATTAAATATTAAAAATAGATATATAAGTTAACGTGTTTAGATTTTATTGCAATTCTATTGTTGATATTATTGAAATTTAAAGATTCCATCTTTTTTAATCTAACTATTTTTATACATTATTTATAAATAATTAAAATTAATTTTATTTAAAACCATTCTGGTGATATTCTTTAATTTAAAGATTTCATCTTTATAATCAAACTATTTTTATAGATTATTTATAATAATGATTTTTTTAAAACCCTACAAATAAATCCATCAAAACGTATTCTATTTCTGAATCCCTCCAGTTTTAATATCATTCAGGAAATCCGAATCTTTTGACAAAAAATTATAAATTATAAATTTCATATATTTTAACAACTATTAGATGACTAAAATATTTATTAATAAAGCAAGAGTAATTTTTTTTTCCATTTAAATCGTTGATTAATAAGGATTATTTTTAGTAAATAACTATTCTCTACTTATTCAATTTCAAAGAAAGTTTTGAATAAATGATTAGAACAAAAGTTTTCATAGATGGCTATGATTAAACTAAATCATTAATGTTTCTTTTATTAACTAAGTCATATTTATATTGTTAATTGAAGGTGAAATATTTGTGAACTTTATAATGTAGATGTCTATTTTAATTAAAAATTAAAACAATATGTTATAAATTGTCCGTGAATTACACGGGATATTAACTAGTTTATTATTAAATCGATGGAATTCAATCTAGATCTTTTATTTATAGGCAAAGAGAGGACCAATCACTTAAACACCTTGATGTTTATCTTCTATCAAGATAATCTGTATGATAAGATATAATTATCTTACAGCCTAATTAAAGAGCTTAAGCCTCTTAATAGAGTGCTGTAATAAGTTATACAGTGTGAAAACATATTTTATAGGACTATTAGTCTATTAGAAAATCTTCAATAGTTTCTCTAAAATAGAGAAATGAAGTTTTTGTTATCTAAATTGCTCCAACACCTTTTCTATATGGTTTTTTAAAAATAGTGAAAACTAGAAAATCTTCAAATTTGGAGAATTCTCAAAAACTTGATATATAGAGAGAAAATTATTTTTTTGTTCATTTCCACCAATGAGGTTGACTCATTATTAATTTAAATAAGTTCTTTTACAAAAATGTATTAGAAAGATAAATTTATAGAATATTTTAATAATATAATTGAAGATGAAATCTCTAAAACAGAGAATCTGTTTGAATTAAATATATATTTTTTTAGAGATTTTGACTTTCGAATCTCTATTTTAGAGAAATTATAAAGAAGTTGTTGGAGTTGCTCTTTACTTTTAAGTAAAGTATCGTATTAGTTATTTTATAAAATGCTACAGGAAGAACGTCAAATATAAACTCAATTTTATTCTAGTGTATGTAATGTGTAACTAAATGTTTAAGATGTCCCATGAGAAATATATATTACATTATACAAAATAAGAACCAAACTTGTTTTTATCAAGAATGATGATATTCGATAAAAAGATGATTTTTTTTGGCATGCATATGCTGCCTTAGTGCCTTTATCATAAAAACAACAGTGGTTTTGTTTTTATGCATATTATTGCTATACATGGAATCTTACTATTTATAGAAACTCAAGTTTAATTCTATAGTAAATTACGGATTTGGTCCTCGTGGTTTAATGGTTTTAATGGATTTGATCCCTAAACTTCAATAATTACGGATTTAGTCTTTGTGGTATGCAAATTTTATTGGATTTGGTCCCTGGTGGTGCAAGTAGGGAGGGACCAAATCCAATAAAATTTGCAAACCACAAGGACCAAATCCAATAGAATTTGCAAACCACAAAGACCAAATCCGTAATTAATAAAGTTTAGGGATCAAATATGTAAAAACCACCAAACCACGAGGACCAAATCCGTAACTTACTTTTAATTCTACTTCATTGTTTATGATATCATCAGATAAGTTGAACGATGTAATAAATTACATACCTGGTGTTACTTCAATCAAACCAACGGACTTGATGTCGTATCTCCAAGCTACCGATACAAACACCGTTCTCCATCGCATAATAGACAAGGCGTTGTTCGAGGCTACAAAGAAGGCCGATTTCATCGTATGCAACACGATACAAGAGCTCGAATCTCATACGATTTCCGCACTGAATCATACGCAACCTTTTTACGCGATTGGCCCGATTTTCCCTGATGGCTTCACTCAAGAACTCGTGCCCACAAGCTTATGGTCCGAATCAGACTGCACCAATTGGCTTAATGGCAGACCACCCAAGTCGGTCTTGTATGTTTCATTCGGTAGCTATGCTCACACCACCAAGCATACGATTGCGGAGATAGCTCACGGGCTCGTACGAAGTGGGGTTAGTTTCGTTTGGGTCCTTCGGCCCGATATCGTGAGTTCTAATGATGATGTTCATGATGTCTTGCCTTTTGGGTTTAATGATCAAGTTAAAGATCAAGGGTTGATTGTGCCTTGGTGTAACCAGAAGACGATTCTTTCGCATGGATCGATAGGAGGGTTTCTTACGCATTGCGGATGGAATTCGATATTGGAAAGTATTTGGTGTGGGGTGCCTTTGATTTGTTACCCACTTTTGACTGATCAGTTTACTAACAGGAAGTTAGTTGTTGATGATTGGAAGATTGGGATGAATTTGTGTGATGAGAGTTTGCAAGTTGGAAGAGAGGAGGTGTCAAAGAAAGTGAAAGATTTGATGATAGGAGTGAAGTCAAATGAAGTAAGGAATGGGATCAAGAAAGTTCAAACAACACTCCAAGATGCATTGGGTACTAATGGCTCATCTCCAGCAAATTTCAAGCGATTCATTGATGAAGTCAAAGTCAAAATTGATAAAATAAAATGAATCTATGTACACCAATATTTTATTAAATGTTTATCAAAATTATTTACCTTATTGGATCAACATATATAATAAGAGTTGAAGGTAAGTGAAGGATTGAGAGCCTTTTCCAATAGCAAGGAGGAACACTTTTACATGTAAGAGTTTGCTAAGTAAAATGGTAAATTATTGAATACAAGTAAACCGTTACTAGGTAAATGTTTATTGGATAAGTTATTGAATACGAGTTTTTTACTAGGTAAGCATTTGGTTAAATGATCATTTACTATGTCAAAGGGCTTGTAGCCCAGCGATATTTGATGTTTGATAAGGTGCCTCCTTCCTTTGTGGTTGTGGGTTCGAGTTCTGTCATGAACATTGTTGTAGATTTGAGAGTAGGTTTAGTGTATGCGTGTCTTTGCTCTTATTCAAAAAAAAATTTTAATGATGTAACTATACATGATTAAAATATAAATTTATGTTAAAATGTGGAGCTGTAAATTAACTATGATATCTAATAAAATGATGAAATGTAATTTAAATATCATAGAACCAATCGAATTTGTTTTCCAAGAAAAATATTATAACATAAACTCAATTATGTTTGTTTAATGAAAATGATCGATGATTGGTCTCAAGAAATATTGTAGGATTTTTATTTTTTTTAAATAAGGAGTTTATTTTGGCAAGGACAATATGTATTAAAGATTTATAGAAAAAAGGTATTGATAAGGTAAACAAAAGGTGTCGTTGTAGTATAGTGGTAAGTATTCCCGCCTGTCACGCGGGTGACCCGGGTTCGATCCCCGGCAACGGCGATTTTATTTTTTGTGATCATAACAGTTTATTTTCTTTTATTTTTCACCTTTTATTCTGTTGATTTTTACATTTTTGGTTCCATTATTTTACAAGTTATATAAATTTTATCATTTCTGAACATGATCAGAAATTTTATGTACAAGACATTAACTCAGATCGTCTTTGTGTATTTGTTTTTAATTATTTTCGTGATATATTTTTTAAGTGTAACAAATTTGAGTTAATGTTTTTTTAGATAAGGTTGATCTAGGTTTGGCATAGACTACATCCATCCTGGCAATTTAGAATAGAAAATTCGGCCGTCTGAGACTAAGCCTAGCCACAAGATGCGCACGAAGGGATTCGTATAAATGAGATAACATCCACATCCCCCACATGCCTTACCGCCACGTCACAAGCCTTGTGGTTAATTTGAGTTAATGTTCATAGATTATAATGTTATGATTAAGTTAGAAAACCGCTGACTAGTTATAACCTATGCATTTAACGCGGTTGAATACCGAAATAATGGCCGAGGCGTTGATTTGAAACAACGGTTGTTGCAGTGGTATAAGGGTATTAAAAAGTAAAAACTATGTTCAAATAGATACAGAGTTATAAAACTTAACAGTAATAGACTTTATATAGTCAAACAATTCAGGTCCACGATAAGAATCAAGTAGAAGCTCCTATGGACTCGATTAATCAAGCATGAACTATGGAGTGTTGACTCGAGCATAAATGTATTAGAAAACCAGTGGAGCTGTGATGAAATTGATCTGATAAATCGAGAAGAAAACTCAACATGTTGAAGCATTTTGGACTTGGAGACGATGAGCAGAGCTTTGGACTTGATATTAGGAGTGTGCGTTAGGTGGGTATGACGAGTTCGAGTGGGCAAATAACACGATCGGGGTTTCAGATATGGAAAGTTAATCCCCCGAACTTTGTGTTTTGGATTTTGGATTAGTTCGGTTTGTGTTGGTCATGTTTCGGGTTAGATCGGTCGGCTTTCAAGTATAGTTATATACAAAAATGTGTAACATTCAATTGATTTTGACAATGAACTCGTTTTTTTAAAAGCAACACATATATTAAGAAAAAACCATTAAAAATATAGTAGAAAAGAAGCCCACTATGAAGAATAAAGTCACCTCTACTATTGCATGAACAATAACAAGACCCCCCAACACGGTAAAACAATCGTATGTGGACCAAGGTTTTACCTATTCTAGTGATATGAATTCCCTTGCTTTATTGATTTATTCAAGATGTTACTACTTTGTTTGATTCCAATATAAATACTTCACGACAAGCCATATGATGTATGTAAATGGTGCTTGTACTAATTCAATTTGAAATTGAAGTTTCGACATGAATACTCTAAAAATTCTGGTTAGACAATAGACATATCAATATAATTTTCATGAATTCCGCCAGAACACACTTTTTTAGAAAATACATATTCATGCATGCATAAATACATAACAACCTAGAAGTTTGGCATAAGTTTCCTTCCAAATGTAAAAGGAAAAGAAATAAAAACTAATTAAAGGAAGATATACTTTTGAATATATACTTTTAAATGTGATATTTATAAAATTGTAAAAATCAGAGAAAAATAATCTTTATTTTCCCAATGTTACGCAATACAAAAGTTTTTTTTTTTTTTTTTCAATCCCTTTTCCTTATTTTTCTCCCGATGGTCTTAAATTTTCTTTCCATTCAAGCCATGACTACTACTAACAGTTAATGCCCTCATACCCTTATCTCACATAAATATTGTATTAGTTTTTCTTTCGATATCCTTTAAACCTAAAATGAATTACCACAAACATTTCGTACCCTTTGAATTTTTTATTATCATTTTAATATATATGTAAAGAGAGAGAGGGAAGAGAAAAGTCGGGTTCATCGGATTTCCATACCCTCACCTTTACCTGTCCCTCCCTACCCGCCCTCGCGGTACCACCGCCCTTCCTTACCCAGCCTTACCCGCTGCCGAACCTGGATTGTGATACTCAAGGCCTTATATGATGCTTAAAAAAACGGTTAAAATCTGTTTTTTTTAAAAGAATCATATGGCGGCAAACTAAACCTTGATCTCTATCCATATATATATATATATATAGGGGTGGGTTCAAATGTGAACCACTTTTTGGTTGTGAACGTGAGGACAACCGAGAGCGCGACACTTGGCGGATGACTAGGCGCCACGTCAGATCCACGGCGGATGACTAGGCGCGATTCATGGGAGGGCATTGAATTAAAGAGGGGAACCACACTCAAAGTCACCACGTGTCGCGCTCTCGGTTGTCCTCACGTTCACAACCAAAAAGTGGTTCACATTTGAACTTTCCTCTATATATATATATATATATATATATATATAATCCCTCGGAAGAAGCAACATCTGCATAAAAAAGGAAACCATTAACTGCAGCAGAACAATCCATCTCCATGGCTGATAGGAGAAGTGAAAATCCTCATGCCATATTCATACCATACCCTCTTCAAGGTCACTTGATCCCATCTGTTCAGCTTGCCATTAAGCTAGCATCAAAGGGATTCACCATCACCTTCATCAACACCCAATCCATCCACCATGCCATCACCAAATCCTCCCAAGAAGATGTTTTCGCAGAGGCGCGTAGATCGGGTTTGGATATCAGGTACGCCACGGTGAGCGATGGGCTTCCGCTAGGGTTTGATCGATCCTTGAACCATGACCAATACATGGAGTGTCTTTTCCACGTGTTTTCGGCTCATGTGGATGAAGTTGTCGGGAATCTGGTGAAATCGGATCCATCGATCAGCTGCTTGATAGCGGATAGCTTTTATGTGTGGCCATCCATGATCTCAAACAAGTATAAGTTGGTCAATATTTCTTTCTGGACTGAACCAGCTTTGATTTTGAGTTTGTATCATCACCTGGATTTGCTCAAGAATAATGGACACTATGATCCCCTTGGTAAATCCCTCTCTTCAACAAGATAGCCAAGTTCAAATGAAAACTCATTTTTCATTGCGAACATAAGGACAACCCAAAGAACTCCCCACGTGACATGTTCGGTTTGAATGATCTTGTAATATTCAGACTGATTATGAATAGGACACGTGGTGCGTTCTTGGTTTTCCTCACATTCGCAATCAAATTTGAGTTTCCATTTGAACCTGTATATATATACATATACATATATACAGTCATACACACATACATTTAATCTCATGTGACACTGGAATACAAGGATATATATATATATATATATAGGGGTGGGTTCAATTGCAAACCACTTTTTCATTGTGAACGTGAGGACAAACGAGAGCGCGTCACGTGTCACTCTGAATTTCGGCGACTTAGTGTTATTCATACTGAATAAGACTGAATATAGCGTTATTCAGTATGAATAACACTAAGTCGCCGAAATTCAGAGTGACACGCGCGACTTGTAACCAAAAAGCCCACGACTTAGTGTTATTCAGTCTGAATAACACTATTATTCAGACTGAATAACACTAGGTCGCGGGAAAAGTCGCGCGTCTCATAAAATTTGTTGCCACGTGTCGTGCTCTGGATTGTCCTCACGTTCACAATGAAAAATGGTTTGTATTTGAACTTTCATCTATATATATATATATATTTATTTGATATAAGAAGTGATATCCACCTTGAATCAATCCTAACTGAAGATCAAAAATGTTGGGATACACCGAGATGCACTAGATCAATTACCGTGAGAAGTGCAATTCATAGGTGGGGGTGAGATTAAAAGTGATCAAGGATTCTGATCCCTTCTTAGCTTCTCACCTTAACTCTTGTTCTCACATGATATTTTGTCTTATATATATATATATATATATATATTGGACTGCAAGAAAGGAATTTATTAAAAACACTAGCAAGGGGCTAGAGTGATACAAGTAGCGACAACCTTAATATATTTGTTGTCTCAAATCTTCATAACTTTTGATAGTCATCCACAAACACACCTAGAATGCTTCAAAGCTCATGATCAAGCTCAAGTATACAATGACTTTCATTCATTTTCATATATAAACTAGGTAATTATAAAATTTTGAGATGTGGCAAAATGAAGGGATATATAGTGCATTATACAAAATATATAAGAATCAGATCAGAGTAAACTAGTTTTTATCAAGAATCATGTCCATTTTTGCATATTTGACAAGAGATAAGTTTTTTGGGCATAGGCGAAGGATCGTGAGAAGATGAGTTAACGTGAGAAATGGATTTGAAACCGATAATTTTTAATCTCAAACCCACCCATAAATCACACTTGACACGGGGATTGATCCGTTG
Source organism: Centaurea solstitialis (assembly GCA_030169165.1). NCBI lineage: Eukaryota > Viridiplantae > Streptophyta > Magnoliopsida > Asterales > Asteraceae > Centaurea > Centaurea solstitialis. The sequence continues at coordinate 9,875,209 of CM058046.1, forward strand.
CATCTCATCCGATCCTAATGTACATCCAATTATTGATAGCCACTTCTCATGTTTTTACGTTAACTCAACTTCTCACCCTTTGGGCATATACATGCATAGATAGATATAAGGTTGCCTTATCTCAACAGATGGTTTTGGTTTTATGCATGTACTTGCCTTATCACAACAGCTGGTTTTGTTGTTATGCATATGCTTGCCTTATCATAAAAACAACAGTGATTTTGTTTTTATGCATATGCTATTTATAGAAACTCAGGCTTCTACTTGTTTTATGTATGTTATCAGATAAGTTTGAGGATGTAATAGATTACATACCTGGTATCACTTCAATCAAACCAAGGGACTTGATGTCATATCTCCAAGCTGCTGACACAAACACCGTTGTCCATCGCATAATACACAAGGCGTTGTTCGAGGCTACAAAGAAGGCGGATTTCGTCGTATGCAACACAATACAAGAGCTTGAATCTCATACAATTGCCACATTCAATCATACACAACCCTTTTATGCAATTGGCCCGATTTTCCCTGATGACTTCACTCAAGAACTCGTGCCCACGAGCTTATGGTCTGAAACAGACTGCACCACTTGGCTTAATGGCAGACCACCCAAGTCAGTCTTGTATGTTTCATTCGGTAGCTATGCTCACACCACCAAACACGAGCTTGCAGAGATAGCTCATGGGCTCGTGCGAAGTGGGGTTAGCTTCGTTTGGGTTCTTAGGCCCGATATCGTGAGTTCTAGTGATAGTGATCATGATGCTTTGCCTTTTGGGTTTGAAGATCAAGTTAAAGATCAAGGGTTGATTGTGCCTTGGTGTAATCAGAAGACGATTCTTTCACATCGGTCAATAGGAGGGTTTCTAACGCATTGCGGATGGAATTCGATATTGGAAAGTATTTGGTGTGGGGTGCCTTTGATTTGTTACCCACTTTTGACTGATCAATTCACTAACAGGAAGTTAGTAGTTGATGATTGGAAAATTGGGATGAATTTATGTGATGAGAGTTTGCAAGTTGGAAGAGAGGAGGTGTCAAAGAAAGTGAAAGATTTGATGATTGGAGAGAAGTCAAATGAAGTGACCAGGAATGGGATCAAGAAAGTTCAAAAAACACTACAAGATGCATTGGGTACTAATGGATCATCTCAAGCAAATTTCAAGCGATTCATCAATGAAGTCAAAGTCAAAATTGATAAAATAATATGAATGAGCCACCATAGTAATTTTGAATGTTGTGTTATTCACTCTAAATAATACATAATTATTCATTTCAGAGTAAATATGCCACTTGGCACGATCTCAAGGGTCTTCATATTCGTAATCAGATTTGAGTTTCCATTTGAATTTTTGAGTTTCCGGTGAGAAGTGTCAAATCTATCGTTGCATGAGAAATGGACAAACATTAGGATTAGATGCATCGAGTTGATTATCTTTTAAGTTGCAATTCATAGGAAAATATTTAATTAAAAGTGGTCACAATTTAAAAGCACTTCACACTTCTCACCAAAAATGACACTTCTCATATCATCTCATATCTATAATCTATACGTGTGTGCACGCACAACACATGTTCGTGTGAGAAGCGTAAGAAATGGATCTAAACTTTTGATTTCTTTTAATCACATTATATTCTCTCCCATGAATTCCACTTAACAAAGGAATTGATCTGGTATATCCTGGTGCATTTCATTCTAATGTGCAATCCATATTTATCTAACGGAGTAACGGTTGATAACCACTTATTACGCTTCTCACGGTATTCTACGAGAACCCAACCTTATATATGTATAATATGTATGTATGTAGAATTGTATATGAGATATTTGGAAATATTATCTCCGTTTTGTACTTTAAACAAACTAAAATGAATTTAGAAATATGAAGAACTAAAGTATTGCATGAATAAGATGATATAATGGTGAATATGTTGATACATAAATTCGTATCAATCATAATTTTCTGCTCCCATTATCATTAGGAAAGAAAATCAAACCAATTTTTGAAGAAATTTTATTCAATATTGGAGAGAACGAATTAAATGCATAGTTATAATTAAGAGTTTTATTAAATATATAATTTTTTAAAAAAAAAACAAAAGGTGTCGTTGTAGTATAGTGGTAAGTATTCCCGCCTGTCACGCGGGTGACCCGGGTTCGATCCCCGGCAACGGCGAATTTTTTTATTTTTGAACCTGGAATAAATCAGCTTCAACAAAGACTATTTTACCCTTTTATTATTATGTGCTTCACCACTGTGGTCCGTCTATTTTATTTTACTGAGTTATATAAATTTATCCTTTTGTTGTTTTCGTGACATATTTTTAGTGTAAGAAATTTGAGTTGATGTTTATAGATTATAATATCATGATTATGTTAGAAAAAAATCCGGCTAATAAATTATATTCTAAGCATTTAATGTGGTTATTTTGAAATAACTCACGCAACCTTGATTTAGAATGACTGTTGTTGTAGTGGTATAGTAAGATTAAAAACTTGTTCAAAAAATAAATACAAATATGTATATGTATATAAAATCTAAAAGAATAGAGTTTATAAAGTCAAACCAGTCAAGTTAACACAACAGGAATCAAGCAGGAGCTCCTATGGACTCAATCATTAATTAATCAAGCATGGACTATGGAGGATCGACTCGAGCATAAATGTATAAAAAACGGGTGGAACCATGACGGAATCGAACTGATAAATCCAGAACAAAACTCAACATGTTGAAGCAATTTGGCATGTGGGAATCAATGGGAAGAGCTTTGGACTTAATATTTGAAGTATGCATCAGACGAGTTCGAGCGGAAAACTAATAACACGATCGGATTGATTTCGAATGTGGAAAACTGAATGCCAAACTTTTTGTTTTGGATTTCGAACTACTCCGGTTCGGGCTGGATCGGTCGGGTTTCAACTGTAGTTATATGGGTATGGGATTTCAAGCGTGTTTTGGATTAGTTGCACTCATAATAATAACATTGGCATGGGATTTCGAGCGTGTTTTGGATTAGTTGGACTCATAATAATAACATGGGCATGGGATTTCAACCCATCCATCAGGGTCTGCAAAACAATTCTCCTTTCAAGTTCACCATGCGTCTTTTCACATTTTAAAGCAATTGAATCGATCTCATCAATAAATATGACGGACAGTGCATTTTTTTTTGCTTTGTCAAATGCTTTCTTGAGGTTGCTCTCACTCTCTCGAGCCATCTTCAACATGATTTCTAGACTATTTATGCAAAAATAGAAGGCACCAGTTTCATTAGCAACTGCCCGAGCGATTATTCTTTTTTCAGATTCAGGCGGCCCATAAAAGCAAAATACCCTTTGGTGGCTAATCCATAAGGTAAATAAGAGTATTAATTATTTTTGGTAAGTGTTACCGGGTAAAAGTTTGGTAAACAACCCTTAAGTTAAAAGCAACTGACTAATTATAACCCAAGCAGTTGATAGTTAACACGGTGAATTCCCAAAATAGTACTTTGGACCTTAATTTAAAATAACGGTTATTATGGTGCTATAGTGTTATAAAAATTATTATGGTGCTATAGTGTTATAAAAATCATGTCCCTAAAATACATATGGATATAAATAAAACAGGATTTATAAAGTTAAGCAATCACAAACAATATTTTTTTGGAGACAATTAAAGTCAACATAACATAAGTCGACTCATAGCTAGAATGTGTGAGAAACAGTGGAACCATGATGGAACCTAACTAATAAATCAAGAAGAAAACTCAAGGTGTTCAAACCTTTTGGACTTGGAATCAACACCACTTAACTATTTCTTTTGTTGATTTATTTGATTTCCTTTTTATTTGTAGGTATAAGCTTGAATCAAAATAACACACAATAAAAGGTAAATAGAGATTTATAAGTAAACATCTTTTGTAAAATATAAGCAACGCCAAACCTTCTAAAACCTAAACCTCCATTTCTCCTACCCGTTGTCCTCTTTTCTTGGCCCTTCCTTTAAGGGGTTGTTGTGTAAGACCTAAATAACGTCCATGAATTTTATTGTCTACAATTTGAATCAAAGGAGTAAAAAGCAATTTGAAAGAAAACTCGTTAACAGCCTAACAACGACCGCTATTTGATACCAAAATTAGGGGGTTGTTATCCCCACCCCTCCCTCATATAAATTCACTGGGTCCCACCTCAGAGTCCCACATAAGAGGGTGGGGACTGCTATTTGCGCCATCGTCATAATACACCGCTATTTGTGGACCACTATTTAGTCCACAAGCACTATCCGTTGTTTAGTCATCACATTATTAACAACTTAGATTATCTTCATTGATATAATAATTAATAAAAAGTTATGAGAATTTACATTTTTCTTCTTAATATTTTAGTTAACTCCTAGTTAGTCAATAATTAAAAAAGTTGAACTATTTTCTCATAACGAATTAAAATAGTTCATCTAATTGTTGTGTTTTGATTTCACTTTTATTTATTTATTTTCACTTTTATTGCATTTTATGAAGCTGGGCAGGATTTATCTTTAAACGGAGAAAAAGAAAAAAGAAAATAAAGATTTCTTTGTTAACAAGAAAGAGTGAAACTGCGGTTACATATATACACACACAAAACCCTCCATTTCCGATCATAAATCAAGATCTTCCCCAAATTCTCTTCCCAAAATTCTCAAATTCTAATCGATTTCTTCGCTTGGCACCATGGCTAATCAAGCTGAATCATCTGATTCGTAAGTAACAGCTCTCCAATTAATCTCTAGTTCAATTTATGATTGGATTTTGAGTTTGTGATTCTGGTTTTTTTTTCAATTTATTTCGAGTTTTTGAGGTTTGTTGTTGATGTTTGTAGCAAGGGGACAAAGCCGGACTTCAGTACTGCGATTCTCGAGCGAAAGAAGGCGGCGAATCGACTGGTTGTTGATGAAGCCATCAACGATGATAATTCAGTTGTTTCTTTGCATCCTGAGACCATGGAAAAGCTTCAACTGTTTAGAGGCGATACCGTCTTGCTTAAGGTATTTTTTAGGGTTTACGTATTGTTGTTATTCTGTTTTTGTCCTCTGATTACAATTGATTGTTTTCGAATCTGTTATTTGTTGGTTTTTCAATTGATCTAGGGCTTAATTTTGATTTGACAATCTGCGTTTTATGTATGTTGGGCAATTTGCAAGTTTAGTATTTGGTTTGGATAATTTGCAAGTTGTTATTAGAGTTTAATCATTTCAACATATTGTTTCTTGCTTAATTCTGATTTGAAATCTGAGTTTATTATTGGTTTGGATAATTTGCAAGTTATATGTGTGTGAATTGATATGTACTGGTGTCTGTTCCATTACATTTGGTCTGAAATTTATAATCTGAAGGCATCATTGATGAGGCCTTCTTTTTGCATATCACATGCTTCTTCCAATATTCAGATTCTTAAAGTGGAAGTTAAATGTTTTGAGTGCTGTGCAGGGCAAGAAAAGGAGAGACACGATCTGTATTGCCCTTGCTGATGACACGTGTGAGGAACCCAAGATTAGGATGAACAAGGTTGTGAGGTCTAACCTGAGGCTCAGGCTTGGCGATGTGGTTTCTGTGCATCAGTGTCCTGATGTTAAGTACGGAAAGCGTGTTCACATTCTCCCGATTGATGATACCATAGAAGGCGTCACCGGAAGCCTGTTTGATGCCTACTTAAAACGTAAGTACAACTTTTATAAGCATTAGGAGCTGCGATGATTGTGAATTTTGTCATGTGGAGTCGTTTGTACCCGTGTTTTTTTCTTTTCGGTATTCATTAAATGCATGCTAATTACCCTTATGTTGGTAATGGTCAAATTTCCCATATTCTGCTCATGTTCAATATGAAGCATATCACTTTTGTCATCTTTAATGTATGTTTTTGGTTTTTTCTTGACATAAACGTTTTAATACACCAAATTGGCATTTGTTTCTAACCCGATCTTTCCCACCTTCATGCATTTGGAAATAAGTACTCTTGTATTACTGTGCCATTATTGTGTTGAGGCGTTGTTTATTTGATTTGCAGCTTACTTCCTTGAATCATACCGCCCTGTGAGGAAGGGTGACTTCTTTCTGGTACGGGGAGGAATGAGAAGTGTTGAGTTTAAGGTCATTGAGACCGATCCTCCTGAGTACTGTGTGGTTGCCCCTGATACAGAGATATTTTGTGAGGGTGAGCCCATAAGACGGGAGGATGAGGACCGATTGGATGAGGTTGGTTATGATGATGTTGGTGGCGTTCGCAAACAGATGGCACAGATTCGCGAGTTAGTAGAACTTCCCTTAAGGCATCCACAACTCTTTAAGTCTATTGGTGTGAAGCCGCCAAAGGGTATTTTGCTTTACGGTCCGCCTGGATCTGGAAAGACATTGATAGCTCGGGCGGTTGCTAATGAAACTGGCGCCTTCTTTTTCTGCATTAATGGTCCAGAAATCATGTCAAAGATGGCTGGAGAGAGTGAGAGCAACCTCAGGAAAGCATTTGAGGAGGCAGAGAAAAATGCGCCATCCATCATCTTCATCGATGAGATCGATTCAATTGCTCCGAAGCGTGAAAAGACGCACGGGGAAGTTGAAAGGAGAATTGTTTCGCAGCTATTGACTCTGATGGATGGGCTGAAATCTCGTGCCCATGTTATTGTTATGGGTGCAACTAACCGTCCAAACAGCATCGATCCTGCTCTGAGGAGGTTCGGCAGATTTGACAGGGAAATTGATATCGGCGTTCCTGATGAAATTGGCCGTCTTGAGGTTCTCCGTATCCATACCAAGAACATGAAGCTCTCTGACGACGTTGATTTGGAGAAAGTCTCCAAAGAGACGCATGGATACGTAGGTGCTGATTTGGCAGCTTTATGCACTGAGGCGGCACTCCAATGCATCAGAGAGAAGATGGATGTGATTGATTTGGAAGACGAGTCCATTGATGCCGAGATTCTAAATTCCATGGCAGTGTCAAATGAACACTTTCAGACAGCCCTCGGCACCAGCAATCCATCTGCCCTGCGTGAAACTGTTGTGGAAGTTCCCAATGTCAGCTGGGAAGACATTGGTGGCCTTGAGAATGTTAAAAGAGAGCTGCAAGAGGTATTAATAGGTTTCAATTATATGTTCTTTGTTTTGACATAGTGCTAATTTACTCTGCTTACCCGTATTAACCCTTTATGCAGACTGTTCAATATCCTGTTGAACACCCTGAGAAATTCGAGAAGTTTGGCATGTCGCCTTCCAAAGGAGTCCTCTTCTATGGTCCCCCTGGGTGTGGTAAAACTCTTCTTGCCAAGGCTATTGCAAACGAATGCCAAGCCAACTTCATCAGCATTAAGGGTCCTGAATTGCTTACGATGTGGTTTGGGGAGAGTGAGGCTAATGTTCGTGAGATCTTCGACAAGGCTCGTGGATCTGCTCCGTGTGTCCTCTTCTTCGATGAACTGGATTCCATTGCTACTCAGGTTCGTTTAGATGATTGTAAGTTTGTAACAGTTGCATTATTTGTTGCTATTTTACGGCCACTTGACACTGTTTTTGCTATTTATGTGCATGCACAGAGAGGAAGCAGTCAAGGGGATGCTGGAGGTGCAGCTGATAGAGTTCTGAACCAGCTTTTGACTGAAATGGATGGAATGTCCGCCAAGAAGACCGTCTTCATTATTGGTGCAACCAACAGGCCTGATATCATCGACCCAGCTCTTTTGAGGCCTGGCCGTCTTGATCAGTTGATATACATCCCTCTTCCAGACGAGGAGTCCCGTTACCAGATTTTCAAATCTGCTTTAAGAAAATCGCCAGTTTCTAAAGACGTGGACCTTCGAGCTCTTTCCAAGTACACCCAGGGCTTCAGTGGTGCTGATATCACGGAAATCTGCCAGCGTGCCTGCAAGTACGCCATCCGTGAGAACATAGAGAAAGTAAGTAGTACTCTTAACTTAGATTGTGATGATTGGTTTTGTGGAATATTAGGAGTTGCTAAAGTGGGAATTTAATTTTACAGGATATCGAGAGGGAAAGGAGAAGAAGCGAGAATCCAGAAGCAATGGAGGAGGATGTGGAAGATGAGGTGCCCGAAATCAGAGCTGCTCACTTTGAAGAGTCGATGAAGTTTGCGCGAAGGAGTGTTAGTGATGCTGATATCCGCAAGTATCAGGCTTTTGCCCAAACGCTGCAGCAGTCTAGAGGAATTGGGTCGGAGTTCAGGTTCTCGGAGGCGAGCGGGCGGAGTGCTGCTACGGACCCTTTTGCCGCCCCGGCTGGTGCAGCTGACGAAGATGACCTTTATAACTAAGTCGCTAAATAATAATCGTCTAGTCATCTCATCTATCTGGTCAATAGATTTTGTTTAGTTGTGTAAACTTTCTACTATGTTAGCTTGCTTTACTTTGCTTTTATGATGGTAACAGTTTGTGGAAGTTGGTAAAAATACTATGGCTGGTTGACAATATAAGTGCTGTTGGTTGAATATTTGAAGTCTTAATATTGGATGAGTTAGAACATGCAAGGGCTGTCAAAATGATTTTTGTTGGTTTTTCATATTGTTTTGTTTTAAATAGGTGGTATCTATGTTTACAGAAATGATTTAAATTCTATTGTACGTTTCACTTTCTGATATTGGGGCATAGTCTAGGAATCCAAAGGTAAAAAGTAAAAAAGAGACATGAGACACGTGACTGGTAATGGTCCCTGTCTATGCCTGGACTGTGTTTATGATGGAACTTTAATTCACAATCTTAGTTTGTTTCATGACCACAAAAATGTCACCAATCTTAACCCAAAAAAAGAAGTGCAAAAAATAGAATAAAATAAACCTCTAGGTTACATATAGTCCAACACTTTTAAGGTTATTCTATTAAATGTATGGATTTTTTTGTATTTTCTAAACCTATGCAACTAATTGGACTTGTGCAAGATTGAAAAAAGTTCAGCATTTGTGTGTCTGATGAACATTGTGTCCATCTTTACAGAAAGTATAATTTTTTTAGGACTTATGTTACGCCTAGCAAGAGTATAAATCGAAGCCACAAGGGTGATGACATACTAGCTAAAGGGTCAAGGAAAATGTAGTAGAATATCCGACCTATTCTAGGATTGGGTTTCAATGTAACATCTTGTAGCCAAGTTTAGTCTTGGACGTCTGTAGCTTAATTACCATATTGACAAAAAAAGAGCATAAATCAATCGGACAAGTAAAAAGTAAAAAAAAAAATCATATCATATATTAGAGCAGCTCCAACAGTTCCTCCAAAATGAGGGAAATGAGGATTTTGAGCTAATATTTGCTCCAACGGCTTCTCCAAAACCATCTCCAAAATGGAGAAAAGAGAGAGAGAAGGTTATTTTCTCCAAATATGGAGATAACCCAAAAAAGATTACTAAAGCGGAGCACCAATAGAAAACCTTGAAAATAAAAAATTAAATTATTTTTTAATAGATGAATGAAATACTTTAGTATTATAAGTTTATAACCAATGTTGAATTCTCAAAAAATGGGAAATTGGTGGAGATGAATGCAATTTTTTAGAGCTTTTTTGATATATGATTTTCCATTTTAATTTTTTTAAAAGAATCTGTTGGAGATGCTCTTGTATAGTTTCATAAATTAGATTAACAAAAAAGATTTTAAAGTAAAAAAGTAACGTATCAAATTCATTTAAAAACAACCAAAAGAACAAAAACTTTAAACATTATATAACCACACAAAAATTATATATAGGCGAAGGATAGTGTGAAAAATTATATTGGAGATGCTCTCCTAATGTGATGTTTGATTTTTCTTTACGATTTAAGATTTTATCTACTAGTTTTCAATATAACCTAATTCTAACTTGCTTATTAGTATTAACTTATTGAATGTCAATACAAAACATATGTTCTTACATATAAATTTTATATGAACTAGAATTTGACACCATAAGTCACGTCTTAAAAACGTCATGCCTTCTAAAGTTGAGGTTTGACCTCGACATCACGCCACGTCTCACACAGGGGAGGAGCCAGAAATTAATTTGTAGGGGGGCAAAGTTTGAACAACAATCTTAATTCTAAAAAATATTTTGTTATACACAAAAAAACCTTCAAAACGTCAACAATAATCATAAATCTCGTGTGAAGCTGATTTTTAAGGGGGGAAATTAGCCAAATATTTCTAATTTATAAAAAGAAAACTAACAAAATTTAAAATGTTAGAGGAGAAACTGCCTACTCTGCCCCCTCCTGGCTCCACCCATGGTCTCACACCATTTAAAACCTTGATTCTATCTCATGTTGAAACATCCTTAAAACACATCCCCTAGTCTTTAGAGTTCTATCTACCATTGGAACATCCTCAAGCTTCTACATTGTAATTTATAAGAGAAAATAATTATTTTACCCATATAGAAAAATCTAATTCATCTCCTACCCAATCTCTCCCAAAATTATCTGGTTTACCCAATGATCCGCTATTTCATACCGCTAAAATAATTGAGGTAGATAGCGGCTCCATTGAATTAATTGCTTTGAAATATTCACGTGAAATAAGGAAGGACAAGGCCATAGCGGCTCCTTTATCCATATTAATTGGGCCATAGCGGCTCCTTATCCATTGAATTAATTAATTGCTTTGTATATAGCGGCAGGTTCAATATTCATAAAAAATTAATTATTCTCTAATAAAATAATTTATTTTACCCATAGCGGGCAGATGAAATATCCATAGCGGCTCCATCAACCTCCATAGCGGCTCTTTATATATATATAGCGGTCGCCAGAGCTATATAGCGGTGGTGAAATAGCGGCCCAATGGGTATATCAGGTATTTTTTGGAGAGATTGGGTAGGAGATGAATTAGATTTTTCTATATAGGTATAATAATTATTTTCTCAATTTATAATTGATTTGATGAGCACATGTTTTTTTATCTATTCTTTAATACAAACAAAATATAAAATTAAATAGAACGGATAAAACAAATTATTTGAATGAATAAATAAAGTTCATCACATGACAATATTATGCAAATCAAGCATAAGAATGCTTGATCCGTCATCAAACATGACAAATAAATCATACATCTATATATATATTAAAAGAAGGTTTTGGCTGACATCATCAATACGAAATTGAGCCATTTCATTGGCCAATTAATTAAAATACAACAATTAATGATGTCATCATGTATATGTATTTTTTTTAATACCGTATTAATAGCTATAAATTCATTTCTTTTTGTAACTACAAATATGGAAAAATTATTTTCCAAAATTCACTTACCTAAAATTTCTCATTAATTTATTAATTTTCTCTTTATAATTTATATTTTGTATCCTTAGAATTATTTGATTAAATTATTTTTTACCACTTAGTTTTTCAATTTTCACCTTACATCCTTATCATATTAACGTAAATAATATATATGAATTAAAACCATTTAAGTTTTTTGTTTCTCCTTTCTATAAATTACACCATTATAATCGTCTCGACGATATCTTTAAAATGAGTATAATATTGAATATTTTTTTAATTTATTTATATTATTAAATATTAAAAATAGATATAAATTAACTTGTTGACATTTTATTAGAATTCTATTTTTGATAGAAACTTAAAGATTCCTATTTTTAATCTAATAATTTTTATAGATTATTTATAAATAATTAAAATTTATTTTATTTAAAATTCTACTGTTGACATTCTTGAAATTCAAAGATTTCAATCTTTTAGGGGGTGCTTGGTTGGGGGTATTGCAGGGTCAGCAATGGGAATGATAATTATAACTGTTGATTGGTATGATATTATATAATGGAATCATTCCTGCAGATCCATTAATTTCCATTCCTGACCAAACTGGGGGGAATAAAAATTTTATTTCTACTCAGTTCTTTTTTTCATATATCATTCCATCTTTTAATGTTAAATGGAACATCTATTGTATTTTCAAAGTGAAAGAAACTATTTTTTAAATACGAAACAATTTTTCATTGATTATAGTGGGTTAACTAAGCAGCTTCAATACAATGCTTATTTTCATTCTTATTCTCCTGCATTCTCATTTTCATTCCCATTCTCATTCCTAAAATGAACCAAACACCCCTTAATCTTACTAATTTTATAGATCATTTATAAATATTGATTTTTTAAATCTCTACAAATCAAAAACACTACATAATATATTTCTGAATCCCTCCCGTTTTAAAATCATTCATGAAATCCGAATCTTTCGACAAAAAAATTATAAATTATAAATTATAGATATTTTAACAACTATTAGATAACTAACATATTTAATAATAAGGTAAGGGTAATTTCTTTTTTTCCATTTAAATCGTTGATTAATTAGAATTATTTTTACTAAATAATTATTTTCTACTTACTCAATTTCAAAAAAAACTTTAAATAAACGACTGAAAAAAGTTAAATTTAAATTTTATATATATAATTTTCTAAATGGTTATGATTAAACTAAATCATTAATGTTTCTTTTATCAACTAAGTCATATTTATATTATTAATTGGATATTACGTTTGATTTGTGGTGAATTATTTGTCAACTTTATAATACAAATGTTAATTCTAATTAGAAACTAAAGCAATATGTTTAAATCGTCCGTGTATTACACGGGCCATTAACTAGTTTAACTCTATATTAATGATTATTAATAGAGTTTAAGCGATTAGCTTTTAGGGAAACGTTTTTAAAAAACTAGAAGTGGGTTGACATTTGGGAATCGGATAGTATTAAAAAGGGAAAAAGGGTAAACACGTGTGTCCCACACATGTGCATCTCCACGTGGGGCTGTGGAAAATAATGGTAGTACTTTCGGCTTTAATAGTTGCACGCCACCTTATCACTGTCAGACACGCACGTTACCATTCCAATATATTTGACTACACTTTTTGTTTCTGATTTCCTCCACTTCCACTTCCACTTCCACCTACCTCACCAATTAGGCTATAACCTTTCTAATCTCACTGATATCAGTTGCTACATCAGTTTTTCTTCAATCCTTTCATTAGCCTTCTGAAATTCTCTCTGATTAATACTCAACTCCCCCAACCCTCTCACTTTTTATTTAAATAAAACACACCATACACACAAAAGCAACAACCCGCTTATTAAACGAACGGTGTGTCGATGCTGCTCACAACCCCAACCCGCTGAATCCGCCTTCGACGTAGCAATACCCGCCCAACCCGCCGAAGCCGCCGGATTCAAACCGCCCAACCCAATACGTACTCCGGTACGCATAGTTTTATCAAAATAAATAAAATAAAATCCAATATATTAAGTCATTTTGAAAAATTTCTAGGCTGAACTAGCTTTTAATATAAAAAAAACATTGAATTTTTTAGTTTGGATTATTAAATTCCCAAACTACTTTTTTAATGCACAACCTTAACTTTTCTCATCTCTCTTTTCCATTAAGATTTTTTTTCCCGAACAACGGTAAATTTTTATACAATTGGATGTTGTTCAAAATAAAAAGCCAACGAAACAAGTGCCATAGCAAAATAACAATACCTAAATCAAAACAAGACAAAGCTAGCTAACACCCCGATCAAATAGAGGCGGAAGGTTTATGAGAGATAAACCAACCGCAACAACGAAAGCAAAACATTAGAATATCCGACTGTGTGTCACAGAAAGAAACCGAGATCACAATCCGACTATGTTACTGATCAGAAAATGAAGACAACAGTCTGAAAAGGAAACAACATCATCAAAACCAGTGCCAAACACCTTTGTTGTGCCCCAAAGTTGTTTAAATTGTAGCTTGCAAGTTTGAACTCTCGATCCTGCTCGTGCACTTTTTATACAGAAAAACAGCAGGCAGACCTATTGCCCCTATGGTGCAACTGTTAGTCTTTTTCTTTTTCATTAAGATTAACAACGATGGTTTGAGGACGGTAACATCAACTTTTGTTTCTTTAATTCGTTTAACTTTAAGGCATTTTGATCGGTTACAAATATTTTTTTTTTGTGTAAAAACATGTATGTAACCAATTTTTAAAAGTTTGATAATTTATTTATTACAAAAAATATGTGCAAGGGGTTAATCATTGAAGCTAAGAAAATTTAATGAATTCTTTATTAAAAAATAATTCAAAAACTTAATCATTCGGTATGAAAACATTTAATGGTTTTTTCATTCAAAAAAAGTAGTTTATCGACTTAATCATTCAAAATGAAATAGTCGTTGAGTTTTTCGAACTTATCAGATGAAAAGTGGTCCTGTCACAAATATTAACTTATATTCAAGATATCACAAGTCAGATCTCTGATGTATTTTTATTTATTGTTTTTGACATTTTCTAGACTTATCAGATGAAAAGTGGTCCTGTCACAAATATTAACTTATACAACGTAGCTTGCGACACTCTAAGGACGTACATCGACACAAAGGAAAACTCGTAGCTTTGGCATTGCCAAAGACATGTCATAACTTGCAACACTAAGGAGACATGGCGCAACTTGTAGCATCGCAAGAAAAGTGTTAGGTGACATCGACTTGTGGTTGGTTGTTTTGTAAAAAAAAATGTTTAGAAGTGGTTAAAAAGAAAACCTTTTTGGCTGGTGTATATGGCTATTTAGATTATCTCCAATAGCTATGTTAAAATGACAAAAAGGGAGATTTTAGATATTTTTGATAAATATCTTATAAACCTATCTTTTTAGAACACACTTGTATTTAATGTTTATAGAATACTTTTTAAAAATGTATTATATAAAATAGTTAATAGAACATTTTATCTAAACAAACGTTCACAAGTTATTTATTTATATAAAACTTTTGTGCTGAAATAAAAAATCTATTAGTAATTAAATAACCAAACATATTGGAAACTGTTCCAATTCACAAGTTATTTTTATTTTTTTGAATGACAAATAACTCACATACACGTTTCGGGGGTTTCCGGATCCAAACGGGCATTGACTAATCCCCGCGCCCATGAACCAATGCAATGCTATCCAATGCAAGTTACACAAATCACAAGTTATTTATTTATATAAATCTTTTTAAATATATGAATAGTATTTTATCAATTAAGGTTGTCAAGACCAAGTTAGTTAAACACATGACTCTCAACTCAAGTTTTTCGTTTTCAGAAATTGGTTCTTGTCACATTCTTTTTATATCTTTATGTATGTAAATTAGGAGACATCTTTTATCTATCCTATCCATATACAAGAAGTCATTTCTTAATGTCATTTGTGTAACTTGCATTGGATATCATTTAAAGTGTATTCATGTATAATATATGTTTGCTCTTGGTTTGCAATACACCATTTGAAAACCTCATATATAGTAATTAATATAGATGGTCATTTGTCAGTCGGTTGATCAACTAATTTCCTTGTATATGAGATTTTATGTGATTAGTATTTCATATTTGCATGTATCTCGTGACAAAATGATTCCTTTGGTAGTCATGTCCATTGATGATCGGGATCATCAACGTATTCTTTTTTTAAGGCACCAATATGTAATAGATAAGAAAGTATGCAAGTAGTTGGTATATAAATGTACAACATTTTAAGTTATTATTTAAATTTTGTAGATCGCATAGCATGTAGTGGTTGTAATAGTTTATGACCTCTAACTAATATGCTACCACAGGTTGGTAGGATCTGAAGGTATGAATTGAAAGTTATGAGAATTAATTAGTCATTAATTGAAATGCAATGGATTTGAATCCATGTATGAATCGAAAATATACAAAATTTTGATTCATATTATGAAACCAATTCATGGATGATACTCACCTTATGAAAAAATAACATGTGAAACAATATATCAATTCTAACATTTGATAGAAAAAAAAATCGTAAAAAAATTATTTTATAGTCGGTTTTACGAATTTTCATTAATAAAATGATTTTTATAAGATTTAACCTATATATTTGTGTCAGAAAATGAGTCTAGCAATGATTTTAATTAATATTTACTTGGATTCTTCATTGTTTTTTATTATCTAAGGCTAAATATTGTTTGATTAGGACAAAAAAATATTAATGTAATCAAGGTTGAATTTTTATTGCAAAATGATTACTAAACGAGACTAATTTTATATCTAAATATGAATCATAAATCTTATAATAATGAAGTCTTGATGACATATACGACGATCAAATAAAGTTTTCATAATTATAAAGTTATACATATATGTGGCAGTACTCTGACCAGTGACCATAGGTCAACTTTCAGGTCGGTCAATGGTCATCAAAAGTTAGTCGAATGCTCGTATGGATTCCAGATATCTCGTCAACTTCGTCTCAAAATGTGAGTGTATGTTATCTGTTGTTAAAAAAAACCCATAAGGCCAAAATCCCCTAAATATCATTTACTTTACATCTGGATTTTATTTGTATATTTAGATTAGAATAAGAGGGATCATTCATGTAAAATAGATAAACAGGGAGGGTGGACAATGATAAACCTCGATAAGGAGGAGGATGATTAGAGGCAAGTCTTGAAAAGAAGTAGAGTGAAACAATAAAAGCGAGCCGCACGGGCGACTCTGCCGGTACAAATAGACCGGCCCATCAAAATCATTATATTTTCGCGATGGTGTCGTTGAATATATACATATTGGGTGTTGAGAGAGACACCCTACCCTACATTACCCTACCCTATATAGCTCTCTCAAATTACTACATATTAAATGCTTCTTTTTGATTTTTTTTAATTAATGTTTAAATTTTTTTTAACTTCTAGGTTCTCTTACTTTAACAATTAATTACATTGTAAAACTAATTTTGACTACATTAAAAAACCATTTATTTATTTATTTTTCTTAAAATAGATATTACATTAAAAATATATAAATTAAAAATCTAATAATAAGTTAATTTTTAAATAAAAATTATAAAATATAATAATGGTTTTTTTAATTAAATATTAAAAAATATATGTATATATATATATATTCCTATTCAACATATATATATATATATTTCTATCCAACAATATATATATATATTAGATATTCAATTTTCTGGAGTATGGTAGTATTATTTTTATTTCGGGCTTATCAGCTTATTATTTTATTTTCCTACATATATATATATATATATAACCTAAAATTCAGTATCTACAAGTTAATTTTTTTTATTCTATTATATACAAGCAAAATATATGTTAAAATACGCATTATTGAAATTTATAAAGTTATATAATAAACAATATATTATTTCTTATAAGTAACAAAACATTAGTCTCTCTAGTTTAATTATTTGAATTTTTTTATAATAATTATAATACACTAATTTTTATTAGTATTTATTAATAAAAAGGAAAAGAAACAAAAAAAAAGAATAATATTAAAGAGAGGGAGAAGAGAGAGAGATGAGCAATTAAATGATGGCTCAAACTTTTAGGTATTTTTTTTGAGATATTAGGTAATAAATATTATAGGGTAGGGTGTCTTATGATCCATAGGGTGGGGTGTATGAATCCATACCCATACATATTACATGTACAGGGAAAGTATCCGTTGCAAATCAGCTAGATTATACAAACTTAGAAACTCTACAAACTCAATCTTAACCATTGATTTTATTTATATTTTGTTTATCTTCTAATTTTT
This sequence comes from Centaurea solstitialis, assembly GCA_030169165.1. NCBI lineage: Eukaryota > Viridiplantae > Streptophyta > Magnoliopsida > Asterales > Asteraceae > Centaurea > Centaurea solstitialis. Next base: position 9,892,765 of record CM058046.1, read on the forward strand.
AGGTGGTTTTCAAATGTAGTTGAGAGAAAATCTAGGAACTGAATTAATTCACACCATTGATCATCTACATGTATGGTCGAGATTGGTTTGTACAAACTATCCGATTTGTAATGAATACGACTCCTACATATATAATATAGGTTTAGGTTTAAATGTGAACTCAATTTTTATTGTGAACGTCAGATTCATTAAAATCGTATCACGTTACAATATTCATTCCCAATATCATGCATTATTCAAAGTGAATAAAACTTAGGCGCATTTATTCACTCTGAATAATGTATGATATTCAAAATGGATATTGTCACATGGCATGATTTTAATGGTCTTAACGTTCACAGCCAAAATTGAGTTTATATGTGGACTCACCCATATAATCTATACTATATATATACAAAACTGTTTTTCACCAATATTACAACTCTTAATACCCTTAGTACAACTATGTAATGCATCAATTAGAAACTCCTCCCACCCACGTCTTCAATTTCAATTCATATTTCATTTGATAACTTACACTCTATATCCCTATAGTTACTTAATTAAATTACTTTTACCCCCTCACTTTTTCATTTTTCATTTTACACCCTTATTATATTAACATAAATAATGTAAATTGCGTAAAATGTATTAAAATTTTTATTTATATTTTTAACAAATTATACCATTATAATCGTCTCGAAAATATCTTCAAAATGAGTCCAATATCGAATATTTTTAGATTTTAATCATATTATTAAATATTAAAAATACATATGAATTAATTTGTTCATATATTTTTACATTAAATGTTAAATTGTTTATAAATTTGGAAGTTACAGTTAATACCCTTATGATTAGTCATTTAGTTTACTATTAATCCTCTATTTTTTTATGTGTCATTTTAAATCTTTATCATATTAAGATAAATAATCATATATGAACAAAAATATGTTAAAAAAAATCTTAAATGTTATTTTTCACATGGGTCAAAAAATAATGATCAATTATCCATCTTCGTTATAGAATTTTAAATGCTTTGTGCGGCATCGCGCACGGGCAATTTCTAGTATATACATAAAGATAGTAGAGTTGGTTTTGCACAATAACATTAGTTGATGTGAGACAGACAAAAAAGAGATTTATATGTTAGATCTGTGATTTATCTAATTGAATATCTCTTAGACCGATTCTAACCACAACACAAAAAACACACTAAAATTGATGAGCCCTTTTAACACAAAAAATGAGTTCAACTCCAACCACAACACCAAATAAAATGTCAAATCTATTTAAAAATAAAATAATTATACTTAAAAATTAATTTTATAAGGTGAAAATTGAGAAATTAGTGAGTCATACTCCATTTGCAGTGCGAATAGTGACACACCATATTTGCCGTGTTTTTAGTATTCTCTCTCCTTCGCTTGTAAAACTTTTACAAATATACAGTATGGTTGGATTACTATTACTAACAAATTAGGATTTTTACCGAATGAATGCTCTTAAATGTTCATTTAAATTAATTCATAAACTATTTTGAGGGTTAATTTAAATCATTAAAATATTGAATAAAACTAATCAAACATTAAAATCTCCTTTTAGATTTCTCATATTAAATCTCGTTCTAACCCTATAAATAAAACCATAATATAATGGAAATTAAATCAGGATTTCTCTTGTACTTCTTTCTTTAACACACACTCACACGCCCACACACATATACATATATAGGGACGGGTTCAAATGGAAACTTAAATCTAATTGTAAACATGTGAACAATTGAGAGTACCCAACGTGTCCTATTCAATATGAATAATATATGTATATATATATGATTATTCAGACTGAATGTACATGCTTTATTCATGATGAATAGGGGTGTTAAAAAAACCGAAAAAATGAACCGAACAGTATGATTCGAAACCGAGAAAATCGATACCTCGAGCAACCGTGACCTGAATAACCCGAAAATAAGGGTGACCGTCGAGCTAACCTAATTTGCATAATATAGCCTCCTAAGTTTTGATCACATATACACTTGATCTTTTGGGATTCACACATATACATGGACGGAGGTAGTGAGGTTTTTATGGTGGTACATGCCACCGTATGATCCATCCGACGAGAGGTAAAAAATTATTTTTATAAAGGTACAATCATATTATTTTGAAGGGCACCATCGTATTATTTTCAAAACTTAAAGGGGTGAACCAAAAAACCCAAAAAATCTCACAAAATCAACTAAAAAACTGTAAAGTTCTCTTAAAATCAACAAAAAAATGAAAAGTCCGCTTAAAAATCTACCAAAAAACCGAAAAATTCTCTCGAATTCAACCAAAACTGAAATTTTTCTCGAAGTCAACCAAAAAAGGCAAAAAATTCTCTTGAAATCAAAAAATGCAAAAATTTCTCTCGATTCAACAAAAAAAATAAAAAAAATCCATTGAAATTAACAAAAAATAACTTAAAGAATCTCTTAAATGAACCAAAAGCTATAAGAGTTTTCAAGTTTTCCGATAGGTTATATGAATATTTATTCTATAAACTCATTAGGCCCTATGTAGCGCCACGCCCCTTGTGGCGGTTTGGCTGGGCGGGATCGGTTTCTACAAACCGATCAAGCAAACCGCAGCTCATGCTCTCTTGATCTCTCTTACTCCTTTCTCTCTCTACACTCTTTTTTTCTCTTATTTTTTTATTTAAAATATATATGTATTGGGTATTCGGTTTGGTGGATTGTGGTATTTGACAGAGTAGGTTTGTGGGGGCTTAGGTTACTAGTATCCCAACCCTTCCAACCCGATTGCCACATCAGCTCCACATCAACTTTTTCCAACCCTCCTATTAACCTTCTGGAATCCTCTCTAATTAGTACCCCAACCCTCCCAACCCTCTCACATAGAATACACACAACACACACAAAAACAGCAGTGTGGCCAACCCGTTTAACCTCCCAGCCCGCCGAGCTCCATGGTTGCGTACCGCAGTTCGCTCAGCCCGCTGAGCCCGGCGGGCTCGAGCCCGCTGAGCCTAGGCATGTGGTACGCGTAGCCTTATAGTGGATTTATGGTAAAACTGATGTGACGCTGATCATATGGCAGAGTGGACGTGAGGGCTCGGTGGGCTGCGCTAAGGGCATTATATATATATTAGGATGCTCGGTAACATTTGAACCTAAATGTTTAGGGATCCATTTTATTGCATTACAGATCATAAGCTAGAGGAGGTACATTTATAAAAGCAAGCCGTATAAGAAGATTTAATAGATATGAAAGAAGTAGTCAAATGTTATAAAAACAATAAAGAGTGATAGGACTTTTGTTGTTTTTACCCAAAAAAAGGGTTGGTAATGTTTACAATACATACATACACACATATATATATAAATAAGCTGCTAGAGAGAGAACTGTAGTTGGATGTAAATATTTCATCCCAGTACAGACTCTGAGTGTCGACAACTTTCTCTTGGAATGCAAAAGCCAGCCTAATTTGTACACATTTACACATTCTCCTTCCTCTCCCCCACCAAAACAAGATAGGTAAAAGTTGTAAAAATTTAACCCAATAATAACAACTTATTATCACCACCACCATTGCCATAAAACTACTATTCTTTTCCTGTATATCATCCTCTTTCTTTCTTTCTTTCTTTTCTCTCTCTCTCTCTATATTTATCTCCACTCACACACACACTGACACACACATATATATACTGGTCATATATATATATATATATATGTGTGTGTATGTATAGAAAGAGAGAGAAAGAGAGAGAGAGAGAGGGTAAATGGAGGAAAGCAATGGAAGCAGCAGTAGCAGAAACATCAACAGTGGATGCGATGGTGCAGGTGAGGATAATGGGCACACGTGCAACAGAACATTTGGTGAGAAATGTAGGCATATAGCAAAGAAGCAAAGGGCTAAATTCTATATAGTAAGGCGTTGCATAGCCATGCTTGTATGTTGGCATGAGAAGGAAAAATGACACCAGCTAGATCTCATTGCTAAGATATATATGCATAGTTATTTTCTTTCATTTTTCCCCTTTCTTTATAAGAAAATATTTCATCCCACCATGTTCTTTTACTATACACTAATTAATCAAAGCACACTCTTTAATTAATTAATTCCTATAAATTTCAGATCTGTTTGATGTGTGTTCCTTTTGTGGGATTTCTGCAAAATAGCTGTTAGGGTTCATGTTGTTCTTCATCAAATTAGAAACAAACTCACAAACCTGCATATTATGTATATATATATATATTGTGTGTGTGTGTGTGTGTGTATAATATATATAATATTCAAACGCTGAAACCTAAAAGTTCATAGAACTAGAATGGTATCAACAGGATTCACTTTTTAAAACATGATAACTTTATATAGATTCTTTGTTGATTTACTTAATAGAGCAATTATTATTTGTTAAATAATTTTTAGGGTTTTAATATTCAAGCAGATTCTTTTATTTTATTTTCTCAAATGGGCGAACAATTATTTGGCAAGAAGGGAGTGATATCCTTTTTCTTTTATTTTGCTTTTATTGTGTTTCATATATTTTGGATTACTTTTAGGGTTTTGCCAAGAATCTCTTGGAATTTGTGTGACATATTTGTCTTACATTTTGTTATTATGGTTTGTTGTTAATAACTAATAAGTGGTTTGTGGAAAGATAGAACAAAATGGCTTTGTGCTGATTATTTAAGTTATTTATATTTATTAATGAATCATTATTAAATTAAAATTTGGGGGCAGCTTTTTTTAAATGGAAATTAATCGGTCCATTTAAGTTACTAGGAATTAAGAAAGTTCAGCAAGATTTTTTTTTAAGGGAAAAGTCCAAAAAAACCCAACGAACTATTCCATTTTGAATGGTTAAGTCCCTAAACTATTTTTTTGAACAAAAAAACCATTAAACTTTGTCATTTTGGATGATTAAGTCACTAAACTATTCTTTTGAATGAAAAAACCATTAAACTTTTTCATTTTGAACGATTAAGTCCCTAAACATTTTTTCCAACAAAATAAATCATTGAATTTTTTAAAATTTGCTACTTATATTTGTTTAACCTAAACTAACATAGTTATATTTTATCTTTAAAACCTTCATAGTCGGTTACATTTAATTTTTTTATTTTTATTAAAAGGGGGTAAGTAACCAATTTTTGAAAGTTTAATGGTTTATTTATCAAAAAGATATTGTTCGAGGACTTAATTAATCAAAACGAAAAAGTTTAATGGTTCTTTCATTCAAAAGAATAGTTTAGTGACTTAATCATTCAAAATACGAAAGTTTAATGGCTTTTTTGTTCAAAAAAATTGTTTAGGGACTTAACCATTCATAATGGAATAGTTTGTTGGGTTTTTTTGGACTTATCCCTTTTTTTAACGATCATTTAGCACGAGCCTAGCAAAGCGCTAGCCCGACAAAAAGAAGAGTTCAGCAAGATTTATATTGGTATCTAAGAATCAAGAAGATTATAAAAGTTAATTGACATTCTAAATTCTCATGAATTATATATATTATTGGATCCTTTTTGGGGGTCAACTAATTTAAACTTATGCATTGAAATTAATTTATGTATTTTTCTTTGCAACTTTATTTAATATCATTTAGGCACTCAAGGATTTGCTTTTATGATTTCTTCTTAGAGTGTTTATACATGCTTATAGTTATTGTTCTATATTTCGTGTTATTATTTAATTTTAAAATTTAGATGGAGTTTAGATATATCTTTTGTGCAACTTAAAATAACCATTAATTTGAAACACTTTAACTGGATGCTTTTAATTTACTCTCTTAATTAGAGGAACTAATTCAATACTTAAAAAGGTGTTCTAGTTTCAATATTTGAGAAAAATCAATATAGTTTTGTAATGTGACTCCTTAATTTATATGAAAATTCTAAACAATAAACTAGATATCAACTAATAAAAACCAAATAAAAATAAATATTAGATAAGCAAGACCCTAATATTACATTTTTTGAAGGACTATCTTCACGAAAATATATTCAACTTTACCCATATTCCTATTGTGCGTATTCAACTTCAAAATGTGTATTGTATGTACTGTACTTTCAAAATGTGCTATTGTATGTAATATTGTACTTATTTACTGTTGAAATAGTACATGCAATAGCAACTTTTTTAAAAATATAATACATACAATAACACATTTTTAAAAGTATAGTACGTGCAATAACACTTTTTGAAAATATAGTACATACAATAACACACGTTGAAGTTGGATACACACAATAGGAATAAGGGTAAAGTTTGATACATTTTGATAAAAATAGTCCTTTTTTGAAACATCAACCTTATTAGAGAACCAGGACCGGTGAAAAGCTAGAAACCTGAAACAGAAAACCCTAATATTACTTTTACAGACCTTGTACTATACTCAAAATATAAATGCATATGTACTATGATATGTTAAAACAGTAATATTTTGAAAAAATATAGTTGGACGTGGTACTTAAGGAACCATTCATAATGTTGTGGTAGGAGTTCTATAGAGTTTATTTGATAATTATCTCCTTTGAACTCTTAGCTCTTAACCATATATATACCTAAATAGTTGCACAAACTCTATATGTATATGGACGTGCAAGATTCATGTTTGTTTGCAAGATCAATGTGATTTTGGTATAAGATTAATTTAGAGGAAGAAAACTTTTATGGCCCTTATTAACATGATATCCATTTTTTTTGTGAAAGTGAAAAAAAAAGAGTGATACGATGGTGGAAGATTTATGTGTTTTTGTGGGATGGTGTGGGAAAAAGGGGAACCATCATATCGTGTGGACAAGAGTGAAGATAGGGTAGGTTTTTAATTAACTAAACTTGATATCAATAGTTGATTAATTTATTTATTTCATTTCTGATAAAAAAAAAGTTTATGTTAAGAAAAAAAAAGTAAATGATTTCTCATACTTTAGCAGTCTATAAATTTATGTAATTAAAAAGAAAATGTGTAAAGGAATTATGTTTTTAAATTTATAATTTTTATTAATCTTTCAAAAACATGTTAATTAGGTGGAGTCAACTGTTTTTTCTCCTTTTCTTCCTCTCTTTCTAGTTCATAAAAGTAAAATAAATTAAAACTTAATAACATGATACACCCAAAGTTGAAACCAACTTTTTCTTTTAAAGGTACATCTTTTCATATATAAAATATTGAACCAAAATTATTCGGAAAGAGAATATAATTAAAAAAAAATATATCAAATCCACAAAAATGACTTACAATTAGATTGGTATGTGGTTCTCTAAGGAGACAAAATTATTCCAACATTTGCATCAAACATTTCAAGATGACATTTGGTGGGGTAGATCAAAATATTCTCTCTCCTTCCCTCTCTTGCTCCTCATATCTATCTATCTATCTATCTATCTATCTATCTATCTATCTATCTATCTATCTATCTATAGAGAGATTAACAAAGTTGTATCAAATACAAACCATAAAATTCTTACAAATTGTACAAACTAATCTCAACCATATAGGTATATGATTAACATATGGATTGTTTCAGTTCCTAAATTTTCTCGCAATTACAATTTAGAACCCCCTAAAAGTTAGGAGATAAATAAAATCAATGATTAAGATTAGGTTTGTATTTGATATTTGAACATAATACTATATATATAGGTTATGATTATTATACAACCCACTAAAAGGTTACAACCCCCTAGCACCTTCATCTAAACTATTTATTTAGTCATTTATATAGATTCTCATTGATTCATTAAATGTATTTAGCTCATTAATTTAGGAACCTTAATTTTTTAGGAATCCATAACCCATATTTTTGTTAGTAACCATGACGAATAATATTTATAATAAACAATTACCAAATAGATAATTATAGGATTTATAAAATATTTAAGGTTTCTACCTGAATTTGCCTATATTTCTTTTTATACAACGACAAGATTTTATACCAACCTAACGATCTAGCAAGAAGCTAGAAGTACATAAGAGAGCAAGAAAACATCAAACCAAATCTAAATGATTGCACTGTCACTTCTCCCGGGTAATGGCCTCTCCCCTCCTAGATCTATTTTAACCCATACAAAAGAGGTCAAAATCACCTCGGACGTGATAACACTCGAGGGGGTCCCTTTGTTGTTGAATACTAACAAGTTCCGAAGTTGCCAAATGGATCATATATAAGCACAAGCGGTTGCTCCCAAGTTCGAAACATTGACAATTCTTGTGCTAACTTCACCAATTGCATCAAGAACATCGGGAATAGAGGCATTAATTCATGAAGAAAAACTTTATGCACTAGGAAGTGATCACCACCTAATTTTATTACTGGTTAAATTGAAACAATTTGCTCTTTACTGATATGAGTTTGGTTTAACATTGAAATTAGTTGTAAGAAAACGAAATTTTACAAAGCATGAAAAAAAACCTAATGTCTCATATTTAGTTCTTTGAATCTTAATTTTGTGATCGATCTTAATGGGTATGATTTAATTGTACATGTAGCTATGCATATACATTCTTTTCAAGGCATGATACAATGTTGGTGTATTAAACTTAACAATGCATTTATATCAAACTTATAGTTCGTATCAACTATAGAGAAATCATCATATCAATAATATTTTATTATTAAATACATATATGTATTGCCACAATGCATTTAGTCACCGTTCTACGTTTCTTTGAATAAATATTTGATAAAAGATCAAATAAACTAGTATCAAATAATATAAGTAAAAGTAATGATGAAAAATTAGTATACCATTATTCTTATACCTTTATGATATATTTATATGAAAGTATGTAAGTTGTGATTAGAAAATTTGTAAAAGGAAAATAAAATAACACAAAACCCCAATGGGGCAGCCTACCGGTTAAGGCTTGATGTTGGGGAAAAACCCACCCAAGTTCGAATCTGGAGGTGAGCAACCAGGGGCCACTGAGTGTTAATCCCAGGGGAGCATGCTTTAGCTCTCGGTAAAAATTGCCAAGGATGTAGTCTGACCAAAGTCCAGATGAACCTTCCAAAAAAAAAACTGTAATAGAAAGAGATAAAAAAAGATGCTTGGAACCAATCATTGTCTACATGTTACAAACCGGATTTTCCACTTGAAGAACCAAAAAGAATCGTATGGAATACACCCAAATCTATGACTGACTAGTCAATTTCCAGCATTTTTTTTTGAAAGAAGGTCAATTTCCAGCTATTAAGTTCAGAAATATTTGCAAATTTTGCCCTCGAAATAAGACTCAGATCTTAGAAAAAGCCACTACCAGTTTAATTTGTTAAAATCGTCCTACAGTAAACGTTTTTTAAACCATCTAACCATCATGTTCAAAAATAATATGCTTGTCGGCCTTCTAGTTATGCTAGACTCCCAAGAATCCATTGTGCTTTACCCTTTGAAATATATATCGAACAACCACGATTTTTAAAAGTTCAACATTAATAGATATTAAGTTAAAACGGCCTCCAAGTCTAAAATCTCAACAAGTAAATAAGGTCTACGGGTAAACTACCCTTACTGCTGAGAATAATTTAACTAAGTCTATGACGAAATAAGTAAACACTTTCCGATTATTTCTAGCTCAAAACTTTTCTCCTTTTCCTTGCTCGAAGCTCATGAGCCAGCTTCCCTGGAAATGGTTTAGTTTTAAGAAAGTCAGGGTTAGACCGGAGGTCTAGTAAGTTCCCTCAAAAGCAACACCGGGCCAATAAACCACAATGGATATGATGCAGGAAATTTAGATTATGATTATTGGTTTAAGTTAATAATTATCTAGATTTATTTTGCATATTTAAATAGGTGTTGTTTATTTTTCTGATAGTTATCTTTTCCCAATTTAGATTATTATAATAGTTTCCTAGTTAAGATAATCATAATAGTTTCCTAGTTTAGTTCTAGTTAGGCTTATAAATAGTTTGCATTGTTTAGGTTATTATGATATATGAGTTGATTAATTAAAGAAATTTCGTTTACTCCCAATTCTTGAATTCTCAATTAGGGTTCAGGTTTTGAAGCCTAGGGTTTGGTATTCTACGAATCAACAATCCTTAGAAGAGATTGAATACGGTATTCATTGAATCAACGTATTTGATCTTTGTTTATCCCACGCACGCTACATCAGTTGGTATCGGAGCCAAACCGATCTTGCACTATGCCGCCTCACGATCCGATTCAAACCAATTTGGGTGTGAAGATTAATGTCGAAGTCGATCACGTCAACGACATATGACTACCACAATATGATGAAGTCGAATATGCGGAAGACGATGTAAATCCTGTATTGATTTGGCAACGAATTTGTTTGCCTTTAACGCAAGGTAGCGACTCTATGGCCACCGTTCAAGGTAAATTTTGTCACTTTATTGTTGACTCTTATGGCCAAAAGAAACATGCTAGTGGATTGAAACAAGAATTGGTCATAGAAAACCGAAGTTCTAAGAAGTACATGTTTAACCACGTCAATATGGTAAGACAAGCTCTCAAGAACACAAACATCGGTTATCTTGGATCTCTGAATGATCAAGAAGTGATCGAGCCCTTGTTGCATAATTACACAACCGCTACAAATATGACATATCGGTTTTCGGCTTTGGCCGCAATTTCCCCGAAACCCGGCAAAGGGCGTGATGAAGCGTTCGCTGACTTTTACGACAATGCCTCACGACTAGAAAGCAAAGTTAAGGCAAGCCGAATCCGCATGATCCGAGGAAAATTTAAGAAGCTTATTTTGGGCAAAAATATTCATTTTTCCAAGTGGAAACGACGTCTTCTCAAAATATTGTTGAAGATAAAGCAAACTCGAGGACGAGTTTTTTTCAAGCGGGGGAGAATGATGCAGGAAATTTAGATTATGATTATTGGTTTAAGTTAATAATTATCTAGATTTATTTTGCATATTTAAATAGGTGTTGTTTTATTTTTCTGATAGTTATCTTTTCCCAATTTAGATTATTATAATAGTTTCCTAGTTAAGATAATCATAATAGTTTCCTAGTTTAGTTCTAGTTAGGCTTATAAATAGTTTGCATTGTTTAGGTTATTATGATATATGAGTTGATTAATTAAAGAAATTTCGTTTACTCCCAATTCTTGAATTCTCAATTAGGGTTCAGGTTTTGAAGCCTAGGGTTTGGTATTCTACGAATCAACAATCCTTCGAAGAGATTGAATACGGTATTCATTGAATCAACGTATTTGATCTTTGTTTATCCCACGCACGCTACATCAGGATAAGTATAAAGACATTTAATACTGTTGAGCAATGTCTCACATCGGACATAATGTGAACTTGTAATGTGCTTATAAGGGTCCTGGGCTACTCCACTCATAGCCAATTGGTTTTGAGTTGGAACCCCACAAACTTACTTACATGGTATCAGAGCAAGGTTCACTCGTGGTTGGTCAAAAAGCCGCACGGACTCCACGTAACCCAAAGTATCCACGTGTTAGGCTGAAAAAGAACGCCACACGTGAGGGGGCGTGTTGAGCAATGTCCCACATCGGACATAATGTGAACTTGTAATGTGCTTATAAGGGTCTTGGGCTACTCCACTCATAGCCAATTGGTTTTGAGTTGGAACCCCACAAACTTACAAATACAATTCATGCATCAAATGATTTATGTGGCGCACTTCACATGCAACTGGCTTATGCTACAGAGCACACACACATGTGATAGTCGTCTCTGAACCTCTCACCTTGATTCATCTTCTAACCCTCAGTCTCGGCTCTCACTCTCGGTTCTCAATTTGCAACTAATTTCTTTCAAGTTTGAAGCAATGTGTTTTCTTTCTTAATTTCTTATTTATTCATTTAGTTATCTAATTAGCTTATTTTCTTTGAATCTTGATGCTTTATTTTCTATTTTATTGATGTTATTTGTTGTTATCTTGATGATATGACTATTTGAGTGATTTTCTTCAAACTATTTCACTTATTTAAGTGATTTGCATATTTGCTTAAATTTCAACGTCTATTTTCATGCTATCTATATATACTTGTGTCTTTGTAGTTTATGCATGATATTGCCTTTACATCATTTGTGGTTTGAATATTGTAGTGGCTCATATTATACTTGTTAATTACATCATTATTTCCACTTTGGTGCAGTGGTTTGTTCATATTCGGAATCTTTATATATACTGTATTGATGAATAAATAAAAATCTACGGACAAAAATATGAGCCTTTTGCTTTCTAGGATCTTCAAAGAGTTACGTATACAACTCTAACATAACTTTGATGGTGTGAAGTGGACCAAATTGAAACATTCCAATTTTTTGGGGTTCAATTGGAAAAGAAAATTTATTAGGTGGGATATATGTAAGATTTATGAGGAGTCATTTCAACTCAGGAAAACCATACAAAATTGATGCCACGAAAAATCAGACAAGGACATGAACAGGAAATTGAATATTTAACGTCATATATATAATCCATGTTTTATATATGCTCTCATTAAAAGAAACATGTCTTATTACAGTATTTAATTCGTTTTAAAGAAATCATTTTGAGATGCATGGTTCTTTAATTATGTACTATATAATTAGTATCTTTTTTCTTTTTCAATTTATAATCTACAGATCCACGATCTACAAATTAACTTCTTTTTGAATTTACAAATTACCTAAATCATAATGTCTCAAAATTAATTAACTTAAATGATGGTGAAAAGTTATTAGTAAACCACAAATGACTTAAAAAGAATCCTTATCTTACATTGTTATTCTCTATTAGTTTAAGACAAGATGTCACATAAATTGTATTTCATATGTAAAAAATCAAAACCTGTTGAAAATCTAAAACAAATCATTGTCACAAATCAAGGTCAAGATAGATATGAAGTGAGACGGTCAAAGGCTGTATGGATATATGGAGAACAGGAGAAGAGTTGAAGAGAAGTGATGGTATCATAGGATTGATGTAGCATGTGTTAGAGTCTCAATATATGTTAGATTTCCTTTCTTTCTTCTCAAGAGGCTCTTTGTAGGAACTAGCTTAAAAGGATTCACGTGTATTTTGATATTGTATGAGAGGCAAAAATAGGCCCTATTTTTTAAATAAGTTTTTAAAAATTATAATATATATTTCCAAGTTTTTTTTAGTAAAAAATTTCTAGTTTTCTTTAAGGGTTTGATGCTAAATTTAAAAAAAAAAATTAGTAAATATATACATGTATAACATTTTTTTAAAAGCAAAAGTATTTACAATTTCAATGTTCAAATTTTGTTTTTTGAAAAAACATGTTAAAAAACAAAAAAAATCTTCAACCCGGATTTCTAAATGTTCAAAATTGATTTTTGATATAATAATACGATTGGGCCAGCGTGGGATCCGCTTTAATGACCCAGTTTTCTATATGTATAGAGTGAGCAAAAATCGAACCGAAAATCAAAAAAAACTGGGAAAAGAAAAACCAAGAAACCAAAACCAAAAAAGTGAAAAAACCAAACCAAACTGAAAACCAAAACCAAAAAATTGAAAAAAACCAAACCAAACTGAAAGCCGAAAATTACCTATTCAAACGGTTCGATTATATATATATACATATATATATATATAGAGGAAAGTTCAAATGTGAACCACTTTTTGGTTGTGAACCTGAGGACAATCGAGAGCGCAACACGTGGCGGAGACTAGTCAACTTTGAGTGTGGTCCCCCCCTTTAATTCAATCCCCTCCCATGAATCGCGCCTAGTCATCCGCCGTGGACCTGACGTGGCGCTTAGTCATCCGCCACGTGTCGCGCTCTCAGCTGTCCTCACGTTCACAACCAAAAAGTGGTTCACATTTGAACCCACCCCTATATATATATATATATATATATATAGAGAGAGAGAGAGAGAGAGAGAGAGAGAGGAAAGTTCAAATGTGAACTCATATTTCATTGTGAACATTAATACCATTGGTATCGCGCCACGTGGCAATATTCAGGCTGACTGAATAAAACCTTAATTCAGTTTGAATAAAGCTTAGGCGCTGATTCAGATTATCACATGACACAATTTTGTTGGTCCTTACATTCACAATAAAAGATAAGTTCACATTTAAACTTTTCTCTATATATTCTATTCATGTATATATTAAAAAAAAACATAAAAAACCAATGTGTCGTGAGGTGAGATTTCAATTTGAGTTCAATTTCATTATTTCAAATTTCAAATATAATTTGAGTCTTCTTCACATTGAGTCGTACAGCTTAAATTATCATTAATATGATTTTTAAACAAATTAAAAAAAAAATTAACAAGTTGGAAATAACGAAGAAATATAGAACAAACAACCGAAAAGCAAAAACCAAAACACATTTTATACCTTTTGGTTCTAAAACTATATCGAACCCAAATTGAAGTCGAAAACCATACGTTCTTGATTTCAAAAACTGGTCAATTTCGGTCCCGGACTCGGTTAACCGTCCGTAACCTGTCGGATTGGGCTTATTTCGCGATCTCTAGTTTACGGAATGAAGATGTCAAGGCGACGCCTGGCCCGTTCTATTCTATGTTCTTCGATTCAGTTCTCGATTTCTTACATTTTCAATTCTTCAGATTACTTCTCTTCCCGCTATCTTCATCTTCAACCTCCAAAAATGTCCGCCAAAACCCTATTATCAGCAGCCTTCCAGAAATCCATCCCCAAAGTCCCAACTTCCGACCAACGAACCGCCAATCTCATCTCCCAATCCATAATCACTTCCCAATCTTTCCAATTTCAATCTCAATTTCCCACCACCTCTTTAAACCCTAACATCATCCACCTTGTCCTCTCAAACACACGCATCCCCCCTCAATCTTCCCTCAATTTCTTCAATTCCATCCATCCCAACAAATTGAACCTCATCGAACCCTACATTTCACTCTCTTCTCGCCTCTACAAGTGCAAAGATTTTGCCCTAGCCAAGGACGTCTTGAATCAACTAGCCGTCAACACCGCCATCGAGCAGCCTGTGCGAAAGATTACGTCTTTCGTTAACGAGAATTACGTTGATGGATCCAGTAAGGTTGTTGTTGGGAAGTTGTTGGATACTTTGTTTAGGGTTTATGCCGATAACCGGAGGTTTGAAGAGAGCTTGGAGGTTTTTGATTACATGAAGAGTTTAGGGTTTTGTCGGATTGATGATCGGTCGTGTATGGTGTTTTTGCTTGCGGCGAAGAGATGCGGAAAGTTTGAGTTGTTGTCGGAGTTCTTTCGTAAAATGGTTGATTCGGGGGTTGTGATAACGGTTTATTCGTTGACGATTGCTGTGTCGGCAATGTGTAAGGTTGGGCGGAGTTTTAAGGCGAAGGAATTGATGGATGAAATGATTGCAAGAGGGGTTAGACCGAATGCGAATACTTATAACGCTTTGATTGATGCCCATTTGAAGAAATCGGAGTTTAGGGAAGTGGAGATGGTTCTGGATTCGATGAAGAGGGAAGGAGTTGAATACTCTGTTGCAACTTATACGCTCTTGATCGAGTTAAGTTTGATGTTGGGGAAAATTGAGGATGCAGAGAAGGTGTTCGATGAAATGCATCAGAGAAATATAGCCCCTGATGCTTATGTGTATACTTCAATGATTAGTTGCAACTGTAAGATGGGGAGAATGAAGAGGGCGTTCGAGTTATTTGATGAGTTAACCGAGAAAGGCATTGTCCCAAATGTCCACACTTATGGAGTGCTCATCAATGGTGTATGCAAAACAGGCGAGATGAAAGCTGCCGAAGTTTTGTTGGTTGAAATGCAGAGTAAAGGTCTTGATGTGAATGATGTCATAATCAACACATTGATGGATGGGTATTGTAAACAAGGAAATGTTGATGATGCAATTAAGTTGCAGAGCTTAATGGAGAAGAAAGGGTTTAAGCCATCCGTCATTTCCTACAATATCATCTCCACTGGTTTGTGTAAAGCGGACCGATTCGAGGAAGCAAAGACCTTATTGTTTGAAATGGCGGATAAAGGCATGGCTTTAAATACGCAAACTTACACCACTTTGATCGATATATTCTGTAAGCAAGGGGATTTCGTTGAAGCTAGACGAACATTTACGGAGATGGAGAGTAAGGGGGAGAGACCAAATGTTGTGACATATAATGCTTTTATTGATGGGTATTGCAAGAAAGGGTTGATGAAGGAAGCTCATAGGGTGAGAAGTGAGATGGAAGGCAAAGGGGTGATGCCTGATGTTTACACTTTCACTTGTTTAGTACATGGGGAATGCATGGCTGGGAGAGTTGATGATGCAATGAAGCTGTTCGATGAAATGCCTGAAAGAGGTTTTGTTCGTAATGTGATCAGTTATACGGCTATGATTGCTGGGTTATCGAAGGAGGGAAGATCAGAAGAAGCTTTTAGGTTGTATGATGAGATGAAAAGTGCAGGTATTTTGCCTGATGACACCTTGTACTCTTCCCTTGTTGGGGGTCTTCACTCTTCTTAGTTCTAGGGGTTAATTACCATAATAGAGAAAGAAATACCTTTATATTGTATACCAACAAATGATTCCTACATAATTAAGCAATTTGATACATCAAGCCATAAATTGTATACCATGATAACTGAATTTTTATTAATAACGAAATCTAGAGGTCTCTTTTGATTTTATTCTTGAATTTAAAACGATCAAGATATCATAAGCATGCAATTCGGGATCAAAACAATCATAAATAGAACTAAGAAAACATAGCTTTAATTATTTGCTACAATTTTAAAGGATGCATTGAAGTGATCATCTTTTGAATCGGGATATATAATCCCGGTGTCTTCCCTTGATCAAGTTCCACCACTTTTTCTTGCTCTTCTTTTTCTCTTCCTTCTCCTCGGCCTTCTTCTCCTCCATCTCCGCATATCCGGATGGTGCCTTCTCCTCCATCTTTGCATATCCGGATGGTGCCTTCTCCTCCATCTCTGCATATCCGGATGGTGGCAACTCTGTTGCAATCGAAATTTAAAACTAGTATTATTAGATCTCTTATATGGTTAATATGTACAACTGTCTCAAATTTTCAATTTTGATGAAAAATCTGATGACCATATATATAATCTCTAATATGATAGATACCATTTACAGGCAGATTAGATACTATTCAAGCTAAGAACTTGATGGTGACTTCTTTAGATTACATCGGGTTTTCAAGCCATCTTGCTTTTACATGGTATCTTTCCCTCCGATATATGTTTCCATAAAATTATCTTGTCAACGCTAAATCGGATTCTAACGCACACGAAAGCCTCTAAATTCCATGTTCTTAGACAACTATCTAAAGATTTTCTTTTTCAAACATAATGCTGGAATAGGAATTACATATTTAGTATATAACTATGGTATGCATACCTTGATTACCTTCTTCAGCAGGATAGATCGGGTTGTAATGCACTTCAGCCCAATAACTCAAGAAAATAACTGTATAAAACCGAATGAAAAATCCACCTTTGTAGTTAGATCTTGATTTTAGTACGAAAAAGGAACTAAAGAAACATGATGGGTGTGCGTTATAGCATGTATAGGAAATTCTAACATGCAAAGGATTGGATGGGGTAAAATATACGTAAATAGATACGATATGACAAATGAAACAGGGCAAACTTCTCAAGAAAAACCAAATAGGAAATTTTACTTTAGGACCTCATGCGTTTTATAGCATGTATAGGAAACTATACCTCTTTTCGACTTTAGGACCTTGGGAAGAATCTCGATGAAAATGGTGTCTTTGAAAGAGGTTAGCACGAGGATTTTGACACCATACTGCATGAAAACATAAATAAGCTATGCAAGTACAGAATCAAATAGACAAAGATAACTATCAAAACCTTGTTTGCACTTAATCAATCCATCTTAAGTATACTGTGTCTATTCTAGTTAAGATGCAATAAAGGAAAGATACCGAATCTGCAGCTGCCTGCAACGTGACATGATCTCCCCACTCTCCGTTCCTGCTCAAAAATTGAAATCAACAATCAATAAGAAGTTGGAAAGGGAAATGTGGGGAATGGATAAAAGGTGTGACGTACATAGAAATCTGTGTCAAGTAGTCGGTGTACGCCATTGGGACATATCCCTCGTACATTTCTGGATGCGACTTTAGCTGAATCATGTACATAGATATAACATATCAGTAACCATAATGAAAAACAAACAAAACCATACAAATTAAATTCAAGAAAAAATGCAGGCATGGATTATCATTCTGTGATGTTTACCTGCATAACAACCTGCTGTCTCACAGATTCGTGATACTCTGGCGTGCGGTATAACTGATCTGATAAAGCACGAAACTGAAGAGAAATTTGCCATCACATGATGAGATGCATTATCTCCGGTTTTGGATTAGTAAAAGTTGTAATTCAACAGATTAAGCCACATTGGTCTTTTGCCAAATACATATAACTTTAAGTAGTATGGTACTAGTAATTCAAGATATTGAAATGGAGGATGACACTGACCTGACAGTTACCATCTCCTTCAACTTTAGACTCAACCAGGCCATATAATTCCAACCTGATGACACCACAAATCACAATTCAAGTAGCAGTAAGAATGAAACTTACATGGAAAAGCCAACAATTATTATATACTCATTGTGGGAGAATCTAGACAATTTTTCTTGTTTCAACGAAAACTTGTAAAGACGACGAATTAAGATCTTACGGATTTTCCCCCCTTGAAAACATCATAATTTAAAACTGATGTGTTACAACATACACGTGCCGATGAACTAGCATCCGTCGATTATAACAATTACGACAAAACGTTGGCTGTCGATGGTTAAGTTTCATAATCCAGCATTTTAATCTGTTTTATTGAAGAACTTTAGGAAAGGAAGGGTGGTAGATCCCTGAGATATATTTTAACCGTCCAAGTACGTAGTTTATAATTCATACAAAATTAAATTGGGCCATAAAATGATTTAATTAGGAAGGGTTAATTAAGAAATTTGTTGACAACTAAAAGAGGTGTGAATTGAATTGATGTTATGTACCTATCCAGTAGTCTCTGATGATCAGAAGAAGCTTCATCCATGGAAGGTATATCTCCATTAATTTTTGGAGTATGCTGCAACAGATATGAAATAGCACAATCTAGTGAATCTATTGATAATTCATGTTAGTTGATCATTGGATTAAAAGCTTGTCAAAATTGGTGTAATATGATATATGCATGACCGAATCTTTCTATTCGAATATGACTGAATCTTTCTATTCGAATATGACCGAATCTTTTTGTTTTCTAATGTAAAAACATATTCGTTTGCTAAAGAAAAAAAATCGACAAAACGACATAAATTTGCACTTACTGCGACGGGGGTAATTTGAGATAGCTTCCTACTCACTTCCCAGTCGATAAGAAGCTCGTCTTTGATCTCAAACGTGTCAGAGTTCTCTTCGCCATCACTAGGTTGGTTTTCGGGGCTGGAGGATGGATCACCTGATGCTTCTATTTGCTTTGTTTCCTCCTCTTCATCACCTGTTATATATAATTAATCACAAAACATAACCAATATGATTACACTTGAAAGAAAATTCATCATTTGTGACAATATTCATTGCAACAAAATGGTTTTAGAAATGTTCTTATTGAAGAGAACATCTTTTCCTACTTCAAGATAATAAACCGAAAAAGCTACTGTAGCAAAATATATATGTCGCCCATATATAATGTAGATTTAGCTAGCAACTATATATATTTTACTTGTAACCTAATAAATGTTTTTCACTAAGAATAAAAACCCCAAAATGTTGTGCAGTATAAGAAAAAAAAACTTTAAAAAAGTTATGAATGAACATAATAATTAGTAAATGTGAAGCACCAAATAGGTAATTGTTGATTGATATTATATTAGAAAGAAATGTTGTATTGCTAGGACAACTCAATTGAAATGACTGCATTTTTAAGATACTAGATTCAAATAGAATCTCAGACTTGATATTGCGAACGTAAGGATAACTGAGAGTGCGCCAAGTGTCCTATTCGACTCATATTCGGTCTGAATAATACATGATTATTCACACTAAATATTATGCATTATTCAAGATGACTAAGACTGAATAGTACAACATTCAGTATCATTCAGTCTGAATACTGTATTACTCACCTTGAATAATGCATAATATTCGGTCTGAATAATCTTGTATTATTCAGACTGAACATATATGTCACGTGGCGCTCGTGGTTGTCCTCACGTTCATTTGAACTTTTCTCTGTATATCTAAATGTACTAGTTATATATGGACGGATGTTGCACCTTTATTCTGTCGCAAGTGAATTGAAGAGATTTTTTTCAAGCAAAACAAGAAATGTTTCAGTTTTTCGAGATCAAAAAGAAGCTCACCATAATAGTAGCTCGGTGATGGTGGACCGTAATACCAATCTTGATAGTTAGCATTGTATGCTTGGAACTCCCCCACCGGATAATTAGATGGCTGCAGTTGTTCCTGTACTACATTTGATGATACTGCTTGCAGGTTCTCCTCCATTGGATACGATACCTGTCGATGCTCCTGCATT
Source organism: Centaurea solstitialis (assembly GCA_030169165.1). Classification (NCBI taxonomy): domain Eukaryota; kingdom Viridiplantae; phylum Streptophyta; class Magnoliopsida; order Asterales; family Asteraceae; genus Centaurea; species Centaurea solstitialis. The sequence goes on from CM058046.1 coordinate 9,913,237, forward strand.
GCATACGCTGGTACTTGCATATGCTCGTGTACTACTGTATTCGATGATTCATTTCCATTTCCAATCGAGAGTTGCGATAGTCCGTTTTGAAGAGAGTTAACCCACATTGTCTGACTGTCAACATTGCCATACTGGTTGTCTTGATGATAACTAGAGTTAAATAGTTGTTCATCATAGTTATTCCTATTGTGATGATAACCATAATCACCGTAATAACCGTAACTAAAGAATTGCTCGATATCGTGATAACTAGGACCCCATTTTTCATCAGAGTTTGGTTCCCACATTGCGGCCTTGAATTCGAGATTGAAAATGGAGCAAAATCCGATGACCGATGCTAAGTCGAAATTAATGTATACGATGAGAATTACAACAACAATGAAAGTGTATCCCCTGAAAATTAAAACTAGTTCAGGAATCAGTGATGGAAGTGTAAGAGGAAATTATATATATATATATATATATATAGTATTTGATAAAAAATATTATTTTTCAGTCGGTTTTTATGGTTTTCACTAATAAAATGGTTTTTATTTGATTAATTCTATATATATAGATGGAAAGAGTAGGCTTAGGCGAAGTAATGTACAAGTTGTTGGAATTCTTGTAGGATATATAACCAAAAACTTATATGGTTTTTTGTATAATATCTTCTAATGAATACGTTAATGGCATACCATATATGTTTCACCTTTTTAGGTGTAATTTATGAGGCTTCTATAAGAATATATATATGGTGCAAATCAAAGGATTACTATAAAAAGGTTATAAACCGGTGAGAATTAATATAAAAAGAATTACAAAATTATTTCATCAAAATACTAGAATTTAAAATACATTTTCATATATATTCTGTCTCAAAATTTGAAAGGATTTTATAAGTATATTACATGTACTTTTGATATTGTAAACAAAAATATATATTAAACAATATCTTAAATCATAGTTTTTCATAGAAAAAATAATCATGTGAAAAATACCTTTCATACCGATTATCATAGAATTGTGATATTTTTTTATATGTGTATGCGGGGTTTAAATACGATTTTGAACTATACTCCATGTATATATGTAAATCACCAATATTACATTAAGCTTATCATTTTTTTTCTTTTTTTTTAAAAGAGCAAATAAGACTACTAATTGAGAACATGTAACTACTCACATTTTTTAAAGCATGTAGAATTATTATAAGTTTGATGTTAAATAAGTAATAAGAAAGGCCTCCTAAGACATAAAAACGTTGTTTTTTTCTAGATTTATGTGTAACAAAAGAAAATTCATCATTCTTGGTAGTTGATGGATCGAAATAACGATATATAAGAACCATTTGTTAACTAAAATCTTTGAACTTAGTTGACCTCTTGTTTATTAAGAAAGTTAACCAAAAAGATTAAAAAATTAAACTCTTTAGTGAAATTGAGAAGAGCAGAGAATCAAAAACTTGAAAAATGTTTGATTGTAACACGCAATCAATTAGTAAAAACAATCACAAAGAAAGACATATAAGAGAGAGACTCTCATTCTTGATTTTAGAGAATCCCTTAAAATAAACTCAAATAGCAATTATCATTATCTAAATCCAATATCCAATACGAAATACAATATAATCTAATAGAATACTTTGATGGAAACAATAAATTAAAACGGTACAACTTTCATACCCTTGTAGTCAGTGATGCATCACCACTTTTGTTGAACTACCTGAAAATGAATCTAAAATGCACGCATACAAGTATATAGATGCATGTGTGTATGTATAGCATGAATGAGTCTACACGTATATTGTTGATAGAGAGAAGAGTAGAGAGAGAGAGAGAGAGAGAGAGAGAGAGAGAGAGAGAGAGAGAGAGATGAAAGGTGATGAAGGGGGGAGAAGAGAAGGAAAAATGTGAATGTGTGAGATGGTGTGGTGTTATACATACAACGTTACCAGTCAAGCACGTTTAATATAATTACGATGGCGTTCATAGTGTGGTCTTTAACGCCAAAGAAGGAGAAAGTTGCCCAACTATTTTATCTCTTTTTCATTTTAAAAAGCCACTATAATGGCAAAAAAATGATCTTTTTATCATTTATTAGAAGGGAAAAGTTGAAACACATGTAACTAGCTATCTTATGTTTATTATAATTGAGTTATTTAACTATTTTTAAATGTAAAATTATTTAAATGATTTTTCATTTTAAAAATAACTTAAAATTTTAATCATTTAATATAATAAAATTAAATGATTTTTTAATCTAAATAAATAATTCACATGCTTGAATTCAAAGCTGGATAGTTTTTTTATTTGTTGTGTATGTGTTTTTTAAGACCTTTTACCTTATAAGGATAATATCTTTTGAGTAAATTACATGTTTGGTCTATATGGTATGCATTTTGTTATTACAACGATCCTTAAACCATATTAATTACATGTTTAGTCCATGTGGTATGCATTTTGTTATATTGTTTATAGGTGACCGCATCACCGCACCATCACTGACAGATGTAATGGTGCAATGAGTATTCATGCGATCACCTTTTTTTCCAGACATTGCTTAAAGATGCTAAAAAAAATTGTTGGGTACAAAATGGTGCAACCACAAAAATATTTTCCTAGGTCCATCTCTGGGGATAAAGTGAACGTCATCAAAGAGGGAACTTAGCCATAACAGCATACGTATCACAAGGATGTTGGTGATTTGGACGGGAGAGAGAAAGAAAGAAGAAAAACTTATATGTAATTCTTTTATTAAAACAATTTTAGATATTTCATAATTAGATTTAAACTATTTATCAATTAAAATACTACATTTTTTATAGGACAATGTCATTAAAGAAATTAAAAATATCTATAATAATTTAAGTAACCTTTTGATGATTTAATCAAGCATTCAAAAAAATTAATATATGAAAATATACTCAAGATTCTTGTGTACCAAAATGAGATTTAACATTTTTTTTTTTAAAATGACAGTTGTCGAATTAGAATATTACCATGAACTTTTTCAAATAAGGAATGTAATGATTTTTTAAGAATATCATTAAATGAATGTGATTATATCAAGAGAGAGAAGGGAGAGATTTTAACTCAAAATTAAAATTACTTTATTAGTTTAAATAACGTGAATAGGCGAATATTTTATTATTCGTTTGTTTATTTGTTAAATAAAATAAAAGGCTTCATTTCCCATTCTTATCCGTATACCATCTATATTTTATTTCATTTATTTTACTTTATGGAAAGGTAGGGGATAAAATTCACCTTAAAATATAGAATTTTATACTTGAATATGTGGATGGGACCAATATAGAGAGTATGATTTATATGAGTACAAAGAAGTTATATATAAGCTATTAGTAGCGCAGTCCACTGAGCCTCCAAACCCACTCATTCATATAATCATATTAGCGCCATATCAGTTTTACCATAAATCTACTATAAGCTTTCTGGAGCCTCCTCTGTTTAGTATCACAATCCATCAAACCAAATACCCAATACAATTAAAAAAAAGTGTGTGTGTGAGAGGGAGAGAGTCGGGCTGATCGGATTGGCCACACTACTCCCTCGAGCCCGCCCAGATCCCGCCGCCTTAGTACCACCAGCCCGCTGAGGCAAATCCATTGAGTCCGAGGCGAACTCGTTGAGCCCCAAGCGACGGTACGTATAGCCTAAGAGGATAGGAATAACAACCTCTAAGATATAACTGATGGTGACAAAAATAATGTGATATAGTTATTCTCTAAAAACTAAAATCAAATAGTGAAATATAAGTTTCCACGCTTAATTAACGTTTTTATATAAAAAAATGTTTTATTATTAGACCATTATAAAAATAAAATATGTTGGAATCATTTGAATTTTGAAAGGGACTAATGAAAGTTTGAACTCAACTTTTACCATAGATGATTATGAGCGCAATTAAAATTTCTAAAATATATTTCTAACATTTTCCTTTTTTATTTTACGTCATTTCCAAAATACCATTCCATCTTTCTTCCCTTTTTCGAAACACCTATTAGGCTATGTGTACGGTGTACCCAACCCTCTCAATCCTACTGTCACATCAGTTTTTTCCCAACCCCACAATTAATCTTCTGAAACCCTTTCTGATCAGTACCCAACCCTCACAACCCCCTCATAAACACCACACACACAACACACTCACAAAACCGCGACCCCCCCCCCCCCCCCCCCCCCCCCCCCCGCGGGGCTTCAAGAGACCACTCAACCCTCCAGCCCGCTGAACCCGCCGGAGGAGTAGCGGTACCCGCTCAACCCTCCAAAGCCGGCGGGTTGGAAGCCGCCCAACCCCGGAGCAGTACGCATAGAATTATAACACTAATCGTTCAGAAAAAGCAGATCAATGGTTATAAATATACATTTTTTATATTTAAATGTTATACCAATTTTATTAAAAAAAATACAGAAAACTGAAAAAACTCACAGCTTAAAAACTTTCTAGTTCAAAGAGAAGCTTTACAATTACAAACACTGGATCTCATAGAAACTTCTTATTGTGCCAACACCTCCTATCAAAAAGATTGCTATTCACATCTGCATATGTTCCATCCACACACAAATCTTTCCGAAATCAATCAAATGTCTAAAATACCCTTTTAACCTCTTCCAACGTCAACGTTAACGAAAGCAACTGCTCCTATTCATTTGATCGGGAAAGGACAAAAACGTCATTTACACACAAACTGTTCTATCTACTTACTTAGCTTTGGCACTTCAAATCAACAAGTAATTACGGGCTTCCAAGGCCATATCCGAGAAAACCAAGAAATATCTCCAAGTTTCATGTCACCGGAGGTCGTTTTATCTTCATTACTCAAGTTCTTTTCGGCATCCCCCACCTTCATAACTTCATCAAAAGCAACGGGAACCGTGAGAGGTGATCTCGGGCTCACTTCCGTTTGAGCGGCTACCAGAGGGTTCAGCATTTCCAAAACCTCACTCATTTTCGGCCTTGATTTAGGGTCTCTAGACAAGCACTTGTTTGCGATCATCGACAACTTCATTGTGGATCTCAGCGAGTATTGACCTTCGAGTCTACTATCAACTATGAGAGGAAAATTCTTGTCGTCTAGGTAGGGTCTCACCCATTCTAGAAGCTTCTGCTCACCCGTGGGCCGGTTTCGGTCCATTGGACGCCTACCCGTGATGAGTTCGTAAAGAAACACCCCATAGCTCCATACGTCATTCTTCGATGTGAGACGGCCTGTCTGAATATACTCTGGAGCCGCATATCCCATCGTTCCTACCACCTGATGACATCATGTCTCGAAAATTTAGAAATTTTTAGATGAAAAGGTTAAGTTACGGTTATATATTATATGATAGCTTACGGCTGTTGTGACGTGGGTCAACCCTTCCTTAGGACCTAACCGAGCCAATCCAAAATCTGAAAGCTTAGCATTCCATTGATCATCTAGAAGAATATTCGAAGATTTGAAATCTCTGAAGATAATCTATAGGAACATCAAACACGAAAAAAATTAGATAATCTTGTACGCTAGGAATTCATTGTTTTTTTTTTTCTGATATGCTAGAAAATACCTGGAAGTCCATTCCTTCGTGGAGGTATGCCAAGCCACGAGCAGTGTCTTGAGCTATTTTTAATCTCGTTGACCACGAGAGTGGTGTACCGGATCTATTAGATAAATGATACTCCACACTTCTATTAGGCAAATACTCGTATACTAGAAGCCGTTGGATTCCTTTTTCATGATCTTCTGCACAATAGCCGATTAATTTAACAAGATTTGGATGTTGAACGATCCCAAGAACGTTCACCTCCGTCACCCACTCCTTGTGCCCCTGTTTGAACACAGAACCAAGATTATGAGCACGAATTCATTCCCATAGAATCATGAAAACTGAATAAAAACTACATCAAATAGAATTCTAGAGAGATGAATTTGCCTGAAATCCTCTTTTGCCAAGCTGCTTCACAGCCACATCGAGATCTTTAGATGAATCTCGAAGATTCTTAACCGTGCCACTGTAGACAGAACCAAACCCACCTTCTCCAAGCTTTGCCGATAGGCTAAAGTTCTTTGTAGCAGACTTGAGCTCGGAAAATTTGAACTCTCTAAGATTACTTGACCTTTTTGAGAAACTAGGATGCTTGAACTTTTTTAACTTTGTGGTTGGATCAGGGACCTTTGTGAAACTTGAGTCTGACCCAGATGCAAAACGGTCTGCGGATTCAGACGTAAAAGACTGGATCGAACTTGATTTTGTTGGACTTATTGGTGTTTCGTCCTTGTCATCGCAATAAGAAAACTGAAAGCACATCATTGTGACTGAAGATTTCTTTTCTCAGGCTGTGAAAATAAGAATCGAACTTCAATTAGAAAATCTAACTAATAAAGCAACTTTCTTTATTAGGTATTAATTAAAAGATAGAGGGAATAAAATGACTATATCATGTTTATTCATCTAGAGAAGACATATGGTAAGAAGTCAGCCCTTCCTTCTTTGATTTTAGTTATATATGAGCACATTAAGGGCAAACTAAATAGATTCAGTGTATTCTCGAGAAGTAAGGTATATAGACAACGTCCCACAATCCACGAGTGAATTGAAGGTCAGATCGATCTACATTGGATCTTTACTTTTTCTTTGATGATATTGAGTAAATTAATGAACCATTGAATGTATTTAGACGAAGTTGGTGGAATGGAGAAACACCTTGGAATCAAAAAGTTTCAGATTAAGCCAAACTAAAACACAGTAATGCATGAATTGAAAACTGCGGTAAACAAACATGTCTTCCTCGGATATTAGGAAAGATATCTTTCGCTATTCGTAATACATACTCCGCGTCACAAAAAACTTGGAGACCACAATCAATTTCACCAATATCTTGTAACGGTTGCTAACGTGCAGACAGGTAAAACTGGAAAGAAATATTTCCAAGAAAAGACAGTAACATAATTATTACAAAACTCAAAATGCATTTTTGGGGGGATGGAAGGAACATCGTATAACAATCGAGAGATTGACCATGATTGTACTGACAAATTAAGAGAAAGGTGATTACATAACAATGAGAATCTGAAGTCCTCTTGACCAGAAGGTAACTATATATAATTAAGACGCGACAGTAGGCCACCAAAAAGACATTAAGCGCAGCAGAAAAGTATATCATATATACAAACGATACATGGCCACACAACGAAGGAATAAGATATGTAAGTAGATTTTCAGCAGATATTTCGGGTTCAGATTTGTGATCATCTCTATAATGTAAATACTTGAATGCACCATTGACCCTAAGAAGGCCAAGAAGACTCAAACTAACGACCTATAGACAGAAGCTCCAAGACCTAGTCCTTTATTCGTCGGTCGAGAGCTGGCCCTCAAGGTTACAATGGGTATTTCTGTCCTAACTTTCTAGACAGCCAGATGTTAAAATTACCTGTTAGTCTTAGAATTACTCAAAATCTCATATCCATATGCCCATATCACTAAAAAACACCTTATCCTGTTGTATGATTCTCAACTTTCCTCATACATGGTTGGAGAAAATTAAGGGTTTTTATATTTCATGAATTTTAACAAACTTGTTCCTTTCTCAATTACCTGTAATCATTCTAATAAGGAACTTATTTTCTATAAAATACTTTGACTGAATGATATATATTATAATCAAGGCTTCACATAATCCATCTTACAGTAATTGAATTCAAAGTTTTACACAGAATGAAGAACTCATTCGATCAATCACAAAATTATGAATACCTAATAAAAACCTAAAAAACCATAGATATAAAAAAAAACAACCGAATTGAAGAACTCAGATTGAGTTAATGACAAAATTATGAAGTGATATTAAAAGTAAAGAAGTAAAATCGAGTTTACCTTTAATCAATCAATCAATCAATCTGATTGCAAAAGAAGAGCAGCCCAAATCGTTAACGTAAGTACATGATGATGATGATGAGATCCAAAAGGGGGAAAAATAGATTAGAGGGTGGAAGTCTTGATCTGACCAATAAAAAGGAAGAATACAAAAACCCTCCAACGACTAAATTTTGTTTTCTTTCAACATTAATTTATACGAACGTTGGATATTTTTAATATTGGTTTTCAATAGGATATTTTTATTAATTATATCCATCTTGTGTATAAATTTCTTTATTTTTAGATGTTTAGTTGTTTTATTCTTTGGCCTGTTATTCTTGAAATAATATATATTGAAAATTATTTGGGACATGTTTTCTTACAAATTAATTGTATTATAGAAGCACTTGTGTTGCATAGTTTATAGCTGGTTGGCATGGTTTTTTAAAGATTAATGAGTGTGATGAATCAATCATTAATACAATTAATGTATATTCACAATTTATAAATATTTCTTGTTGGTGGAAGAGAATAAAGAAAACATGTTGACATTTGTCTCTGAAATTATATTGTATTATGATATGGTAACAATTATATAATTATCTAAAAAGTTAGGTGTTACCAATAAGTTAATGACAATTTTGACATAAAAAAATAATGATAAAATGGTCACCAAGAAAGATAAACATTTGGTGATTACCATATAAAAATACCAACATATTTTTTTAACGGTGCTTGGTTGCAGTCAGCCAAATGCCTCGTAAGTTTATGAGGTTCTAAAAAGTTTAGGGTGTGTTTAGTTGTGGAAAAATTTTCTGTTTTCTAGAAAATTTTTCCATGAAAACTGAAAATTCAGAAAACTTGTTTAGTTGATTCAATTTAGAAAAATTTTTCCAAGAAAACAAAATTTTCATTTTCCAAATTTACACTTGAATTAGAAAACTACTTTTTATAGTTTTCCAATTCTCATTTTCCATTTTCATTTTCAATTGTCGTCCCCTTCTCGGCTCCAGCCACCGCCACCGTCGCGCGTGCCGCCACCGCCACCGTCGCGCGTGCCGCCACCGCCGGCCACGGCCACTACCGCTGCCGCCACCAGCCACCAGCCGCCGCCGCTCGCCGCCACCAGCACCGCCGCTCGCCGCCACCGCCGTCACGCTACCGTCATCCCCTTCTCGTCGCCGCGACCACCGTCACCGCCATCGCCGCCTCAACCACCGCCGCGACCACCATCTCACCACCGCCATCGCCGCCGAGTCCACCGAGGCCACCGCCGTCGCCACTGAGGCCACCGCCGTCGCCGCCGAGTCCACCGAGGCCACCGCCGTTGCCACCGAGGCCACCGTCGTCGCCGCCGAGGCCACCGAGGCCACCGCCGTTGCCACCGAGGCCACCGTCGTCGCCGCCGAGGCCACCGAGGCCACCGCCGTGGCCACCGCCGTCGCCGCCGAGGCCACCGAGGCCACCGCCATCGCCGCCGAGTCCCCCGAGGCCACCGCCATCGCCGCTGAGGCCACTGTCGCCATCGCCGTCGCCGTCGAGGCCTCCAAGGCCACCGCCATCGCCGCCAAGGCCACCGAGGCCACCACCACTACCGTCGAGGCCACCGCCACCATCGTCACCTCCGCCGTTGCAATATTTGGAAAAATGGAAAATGGAAAATGAAAAGTAATGAAAAATGCACAACTAAACGAGTTTTCTAATTTTCTAAAAATGGAAAATGAAAACTCCATGGTTTCAAGTAAACAAGTTTTCCAAAATTTTCCTAGAAAACTGAAAATGAAAAATCAACTCCATTTTCTGTTTTCATTTTCTTGGAAAACAAAAACAGTTTTCCACAACTAAACGCAACCTTAATATCTATAAGATATCCCAAATAAGAAAGTTTTAATAGTTTTATTTCAAGAAAGTTTTAATAGTTTTATTTCACGAAAGTTTTGTTCACAAAATTATAATACCTTAGCCGTTTGGTGCGCAAAGTTATAGTATGCTCTTATATTTGCATCAAAGACAGTCCATTCCCTTCGGTGTATCTGATGCATAATACATCCTTTCAAAATAATATATTTACAACAAATAAATTTCCCAAAATAAGAAATATAAGAAAATATGTTCTAGTTTGATACAATTCACTCTCGTTTATTACAAAACTCACTGTGAATGATAACGTAAGTTTGGGGCTGAAAGTTCTTTGATGATCTATGTCTCAATGTAAGCATAAAGTACATCGAAGCTTATAGATTAAAATCAACTTCTAAACTAATATATAAACCTTAAAGTTCAAAATAATGCATAAATAGGTTTAAACGTTGTCGCATTAAGTATTAATCAAACTAATCTAATTAACGTGATATTCTAACTAATAGAAAAGAAAATTTGGAAATGTTAAAATGACGTTGTATAATATATCAATTACGTATCACAATGATGTATATAATTATATCTCAAATAGAAAATTCAATTTTGAAATATCTAAGACATTGACATGAATTCAACTTTGTTGGGCGCTAAGGATGTCACTTTTTCTTATCCCAATCATACATTTTGTTTTGGATTTTTCAGTTTCAATCAATAAAATATTAGGCCATTTTTTCAATATATTATCAGAATTTTGACACCTTTTTTTATACCAAAAATGTTCGTATAAAAATCATAATTAATACAATGATCCAAAATAGTAGTCATGTTTCTTTTCTTTATTTTCCCCCTTATATCATGGTATTAATGTATTTAATTTTTATATTTACAGTTATTTTTTTAATGGCAATATATTGTGTTTAGATATAGTAATTACTATATCATGATATAGTAATTACTATATCATAATATAGTAATTTATTTAAGAGTGATTTACGAATTTGGTCTTGTGTTTAGATAACACTTTTTTACCATGGTCCCAATTCTATGATTATTGTGAATTTGATTACTGTGGTATTTAATTTGTGTTGCTTATAATTTATTTGGCTAATGTTTTTATTAACTTTTGTTAAATCAATGATCATTTTAACATTTTTTTTACTTTTATAAAAAGGTAAAAACAATATTTTTAAAAACACACACACATATAGGGGTGTGCAATGGATGACATCCAATGGATTTGAAGAGATCCAATCATCCATTGGAGGTTGGATTTCTTTAACCGAACCGATCCAATTATTCAGTGGATGTTGGATTTTTCCAATCCAATAGATGATTGGATCGGTTCGATTTCATCCATTGGATTTTCTTATTGGATATCCACTGGATCAGATTAAATCCAACCAATATAAATCGGATCGGATCCATCGGGCATCTGATGGATGATCCAATCATCCGTCCAATGTTTTTAATCCATCTCCAAAAATACTTCATAGTTAATTTCATATAACAATCAAAATTTCCAAACAATGGCATAATTTTAGTTCCATTTCATTCATTCAAAAAGTAATACTAAAAAGTTAAAACATACAAATAAAATAAATCAAATAACCAAGTTTGGATATAATTGGATGGGTCATTGGATGATAGTTAGATGGGTCCGATCGGTTGACATTGGATGGTCAATTGGATCGGATCAGTCGGTTTTGTTCGGTTCGGGACCAGCATCCAAGAAACCGAACCAATCCAATTGGATGTCAACTTTTTTATCTGATCCAATCCAATTACAATTGGATATCCAATCATTGGCAGTCGGTTGGTAATTGGATCGGTTGATTTTTGCACACCCCTAAGGCTGTGCGCACCGCTCATGTGGGTTCACAGCGGCTTAACCCGCTGCAAGCCGCCGGGCTCGGCGGGTTGGGTGCGTGGTTTGACGGAGCCGGCGGGTTCAAGGGCCCAGTGGGTGTGGAGAGCCGTTTGACAACGGCTCTTTCCAACGGTAAATATAATTAATTTTTTTTTTTACTTTTTTTTTTCAATTTTTACTCCTATAAATACTCATCTAACCCAACTTCTTTTTTCACACAAACAACCTTCAATTCTTCAACTCTTTATTCACACAAACAACCTCCAATTCCTCAAACCTCCCACTCTTCAAACAATGAATCCAAACGATCGAAACCTCGCATCACGGCGCGCGAAATGTAAACGTCGGGCGGAACCCGAGACCCCTTCGAAGCCCTCTTTCAAAGTCGACGTTACGCATACCAGGTTCCCTCCAGAATATCCACCCGATTACAATCTCGACATTTCGCCGAAAGGTTTTTCTATCACAATTACTCATCCTCAAGTTTCTCAACCCGGGAGCTCTTCACAACCCAATCAACCCGGGAGCTCTTCACAAGCTCCTCAACCGTGTCCTTATCAATCGTTTCCTTATCAACCGTTTCCTAATCCACAATTCCTCCAATCGATTTTGGTTCTCCTTATCAACCACAATTTGTACCCGGTTACCAACCCAATTACCAACCCGTACAAGAGGAAGACACTTCCAACGAGGGAGAACTTTCACCAACGACCCAACAAGAGAAAGACATTAAGTTTTACACCACCCCGCACTACTATCTCCGGGGTAAAAAACTCAAGGATACTATGAAACGAAAAGAGGAGATCAAAGCCAAATATGACTTGTAATTTTTAATTTATTTAATGTTTTAGTTTATTTTATTTAATTATGTAATGTTTAATTTTAATTTTTAGTTAATTAATTATGTAATTTTAATTTTTAGTAATTAATTATTAATCTTATTATTAATTAATTAATTACATGTTTTATTTAATTATATTATTTAATTAAATGAAATAAATAAAATAAATTGAAAAGTGAGAGGGTTGGGAGGGTTGGGTGTGTATTGTAGAGGGTTATGGGAGGGTAAAGAGAGGGTTGACCAAAAGCTGATGTGGCAGCTGATGTGGCATTCAAAAAGTGAGTGGGTTGGGTGCGTGTAGCCTAACACATAATATATATATATATATATATAATGATAACAAAATAAATAAAATAAGATATCATTTTACAATTTGATTTTTAAAATTAAGAATTTATTTATATCATATGCAATATATTAATTTTTTTAATTTAAACAAATCAAATCATAAAATCATATCTTATTTTATTCGCTCAAATAAAACCAGCTAGCTTATCAACTAGTTTGACAAATATAACCTTAGTCAGTGAAACCATGACCAAAATAGATTGAATATCACAAAAATCGATCAATTCCATAATAAACCTACAATGGGACGTTAGTCCAAAAAAATTATCAAATCACAAAGACCAAATCTACAATTCACTTTTTAATTAAAAAGTTAGAACAAAATTTATCTTTTTAAGGCTTGAATACGATTGTACGAATATTCATTTAGTACACATATTACCATTGAACTATTTTTTGTATCCAATATACCATTGAACTCTATTTTTTTTGTATACATAATACCATTGCAACCGGGAATAGTCCGTTTTAATACATGTGGCAAATGACGTGGCAATGAGATGACATGTTAAATGACTTTGAGTAACAAACTATTTTGTTTGATCACATTTTACCATTAAAGATCAAAAACGTCCTTCGAACTATTACATAGTGCACTTATAATTAGAAGCAGTACGTATTTGCAATATGTAGAAAAACACAAATCACACCACTCTTAGCTTAGCTAGCTAGCACACATAAATATTATGAGCGAATAAATAAGCCTTTATCATTTTATCATGGCAAACATAGTAACATACTATAAACATATATGGCTTAAGAAACCCGATGGATCGGTTCATCCACTTCCATTATCGGTATCATCATCACCAACATCTCCTCCGTTGCTACCACCTTGCGAATTGAAATTCTGTCGCGGAATATTGTGGTGGTTCTCTACGAAGCTATCTGGATGATTAGCGACCGTCTCTTTCTGTGCTCTTCCTTGAACCACTAAGCAACAACACAACAACATGGTAACGAAAATAAGCGCCATCGGCTTCATTTGTCTCTGCCTTGCCACCTGCTCAATCATCAAACAAAAATGTTACATATATCATGAAGTGGAATTGTTGTACCATATGTATAGGAATTGAAGTAGTGTGTATATATATATATAGAGGGAAAATCAAATGAACACTCTCTAATTATTGCACATCTTGAGCACCAATCCTAACCCTTGATTTTTTAATCCTACGGTCAAAAAAAATAGGGGCCAAAATGCAATTATGCAAAATTAGTATCCTCAAAAAGATACACATGGGACCATGTTGAGGGTAAATAAGTCAGATTGTCTAGGTGAATTAAAAAAGGAAAAAGAATAATCTCCTATTTTGTAGCATAATCATCCCTTATCAAAATCCTCCAACCACCTCAAGCCAGAAATTTCGCGAACACATTCAAGATTTTTAATCAAAATTGAAATCAAGCAGATCTTTAATCTTTAGGTGCAGAAAATGGCGGCTAATAAGCAATTTCAAAGAATTTGAAGTTAGAGTTTCCTGCAATTTTAAAATTGCATATAAATTGAAAGCTGCATTTTGATGTAAAATGGTACATTGGTTTGAAGTTAGAAGGCCGAGTATGAATGCAGTTATGCAGATGTTTAGGTGCAGAAATATATTAATGTATGTTTTTGGTGAATGATGCATAGTTTCTATGTTAGTATATGAAGGTCTAGATCTGCATATTCTTAAAAAGGAAACACATTTGGAAAATAGTGGTAGGAAAGCATCTATGCAGTCATGTTAAGGTGGGTAAAGCAAGGGAAAAAAAACTATTTTATCTTAATAGTGGTAGTTGGGGAAAAACATTACATATATTTGTTGAATGTACCATTTGATGCAAATTGATTTGCATAGAATAGCGGAAGATTATGCATATACTGCATACATTCATTGTGTATGTGAACCTAAGAAGATGCACATACTGCATACATGCATTGTGTATGTAAACCTACGAAGATGCACATACTGCATGCATGCATTGGTTTGCATTGAATACTTGAAGATTATGCACATCCTGCATCAATTTGATAATTATTGCACACAATTTTGATAAATTCAAAAGGAATAAGATAAGGATAATAAAATGAAGTAATTTGAAAATTAAATAACCGTAATTCTTATCATAAATAGGTAGCCTAAATTAATGGAAACATCTTAATTGCCAAGTCAGTTACGTATTATCATAATAAAGAAAAATAATAATAAAAATATGGATTTCCCTATATACCCTTATAATTAAAAAACTAATTCAAAAACAAAATAAAAAATCAAGGGTTAAGGATTGGTACTCAAGGTGTGCAATAATTAGAGGGTGTGCATTTGATGCTCCCTCTATATATATATATGTGTATATATACCTTGTGATCCTATATGTATATGCAAGAAGATATGATAGTGTACTTGGAGATGATTTTGTAAAGATCGATGGTATTTATAAGCTCGGATATGAGATATAGTGGTGGATTAATTATTTACAAGATGGTGGTAAAACCTTTAATTATATATGTTTCATTGTCTATAAAAAAGAAGGGGCAATAAGCAAGTGGTACTCTATGATTATTATAATTTTAATTCGTGTTTTTCTTTTGTCATTTCATTCAAATAGAGTTTTGTAAACGGTTTTTTCTAGTGCATGCATGCGTTTTATATCTCAAGATGTGCAATGTACATAGGCGACCCTAATAAGCGTTTTTTCTATTTTTGGATTTCAATAATTGGATCGTGCCACTGCTTAATTTCATCCAAAGTAGTCATGGCTTGGACATTTCTGATCAGCGATTCAACAATATATACCCCCAATCGTTTTGGTATCATATATACTAAGTCATACAAGTGTGCAACATCATCGATGAGGTGCCTCGAGAGTTTATTTGGTAAATTAAGTTTGGTTTAAGTAATCATGGAATTAGTTTTTTGAAATTTATTGAGCAATGTATTAATATATTGATGGCAAAAGAAAAGAAGATGATTAAAGGTAAAATAATTTGAAAGGTGGATGATTGTTTGTCCATATAAGCAAGGCATAATGGTAGTAAATAGGGAAAGTCCACTTTGTAAGTGGGATGAAGACTCACAAAGTCAATCAAGCATTATGGTTTTCCTGTTTATGTTGCTTCATGATATCAAGCATTATGTGATTAACCTCTTTACTTAATTAATGTTTTACTGTTTAAGCAGATCATATATTAGGTATATATTATTTTTGTAGATTGATGGTAGCTAGAACTACAAACTTGTTTCATACCATACAAGTACTTAATGCATGCATGATCGATTTGAATCATAACCGGGATTTTCACTAAATGGTTGCACCTATGTTTGGTATATGGAACAAGATAGGATGGAAGGGGGAAAAAGTCATTGTCTCACATTTGAATTTGGGGTTGATGTTTCTAACCCTATTTTAATTGATAAGCGATACGCGAAAATCTTTATATATACTTACATGTGTGTTTGTACACATATATGTATGTATATAAGAGTGTTTGTGGATGATTAAAAATAGATAAATATATGATCCAATGATATATATAAGCTAGCTTATATTTATCTAAACATATATTATAAAAAAGAAAGTAGTTTATAAGTTGACTTATAAGCTAGTTTATTTTTGCCAAATAATGTTTTACACTCAAAAGATAAGCTATTTTATAAGTTAACTTATAAACTAGCTTAATTTTACTAAACAATGCCTAATTAATGGTTTCAATTTGTATGCATGCATACATATTCGGTGTCAATTTAAATAATATTTATGGTTAGATATTATAAAACGTAAATGTTGTGGTAACTATTGCATGAAAATGCAGATTTCTTTTAGGATTTTAAAAACTGTAGCTATCTTAGATTTGATTTTTATTCAAAGTGAAATTTTATGAATTTTGTTTAGATAATGTTTACTAAATTTATGAGGTTAAAATTCAAACAAAGAGCTCAAAATGAAAAGGTATAAAAACTAATTAACTAAATAATAAAACACAAAAACATAAGGCCGCCCAATTCTTGGGCTTGGGCCTATTCGATCAGGGTTATAAGTTAAAACTGCTACCTCTTGCAAAATTTGGGACTAAAACTAGATTGTAGGTGTTAATTGTGTTTTAATAAGTTAGTTAATAAAATACTTTTTTTTCTAATTGAGAGAGCTTTAAATAAGCTTAAAAAGTAATTACTATTTAACTGCTTTAAGTTTGGCAAACATAGCCTAAATCATATATAATTTTATATTTAACTCAGATGTAAAATCATATGTAACTACTGATTATACATGACCTTAGCCACTACCTAGGTCGCAAGCCAAGTCGGCATTGTAAATTTGCACTAACATTGATAACATTCAATATGATGCTTCATATATACATTGAGAGACAACTATTTGCTAACCGGTCAACTAGTATTAACTTTAAAAACTCATCTGAGATATTCATTTTTTTATCGACGTTTACGGTTAAATTGGAGATTATTAATTGATGAACAAATGAATTAAATTGAGTTAGTGAAGGACAATATGGAAACAAATTGTGATTCATTTATATAAGATAAATTCGCTAATTTGGTTATCGAATTCCTTACTTTATCTGCTATATTTAGTTGTTTTTGGAATAAAATTCATTTATGTTCTTGTATGTTCTTTGGTTGTTTCAAAAGTCTTATCATATTTCATAGGTGAAAACAGAAAATTTATGAAATAATCAAAGATAGTTTAAACAAAGTTTATAGGTGAAACAATGATTTTGTTTAAATTTCATAAAGTCTTTTTTTGAATTTTAGTTGTTCCAAAAAAAATTATCAAAGTTCATAGATAAAACAATAATCGATTTTCGGTTAGGTTTTAAACTTTTAGTTTTTTTTAATGGGTTCAGTTCCCCAAAATGTATCCAACTTGTCGCCTTTTGCTATTGTATATATTCAACTTTAAAAATTACCATTTAATACATTAAACTACCAAAAGTTACCATTTCATGCATCATGAAACTTGTTTAGCAGGTAGCCGGTCATCTCCTCCGGTCATCATCTCCGGTCATCTTCTCCGGCAAGATTCCGGCGACTGTACTACTTCCGGCGACCTCAACCCGACGATTGTTTTTTTCGGTGTCCCGGGGGCCCGAATACATCCACCACCTCAAGAAGTTCATCTCGATCGTCGAGAAATCACTGTCTCACCGCCACAGCAGCTCCCGGAGGAGTACCGACCACCACTTCGATCCCCCACGGAGGAGCACCGATGTGTTCGAGACCTCGAGAAAGAGCACCGATCGGAGAGAAAAACCCCGGAAAATAACCACCATTGTCGTCATCGGTCTGAGCACCAATGTCGCCATCGCCGGAGACAACAATGGCGAAAACAACCACCATTGTCGTCACCGGTGGCCATGCGATGACGGCCGCAGCAAGCGCCACCGCCATTGCCGTAGCCGACGCCATTTAAAAAACCGGAAAAAACAATCGTCGGGAAAAATGGTTGAGGTCGCCGGAAAAAATGGATCGCCGGAAATAGTGCAGTCGCTGGAATCTCGCCGGAGAAGATGACCGGATGGCCGGAAAAGTTGCCGGAGAGGGGTGACCTGCTGGTAACCTTTGATAGCAGGTCACAATGCATGAAATGGTAACTTTTGGTAGTTTAATGTATTAAATGATAATTTTTAAAGTTGGATACATACAATAGCAAAAGATGACAAGTTGAATACATTTTGGGGAACTAAACCCTTTTTTAATCAATCTAACATATATATACATATAACTTTAATCGGTTCGGTTTTTCGATCGAAATGAGATCCAAAACGAAAACCTAACCGTTTGGATTTTCAGTTTCGGTTCGTTTTTCTGTAGAAATGAGGTCCAAAACCAAAACCTAACCATTTGGATTTTCGGTTTCAAGTCGTTTTTTTTTTCAGTTTCGGCTTCTCGGGGTTTTTTTGGTTCGTTTTTGGTCACCCTTATAAGATCACAAGTGATTTTACGTATGATTTGATTTTTTTGTGTTCTTTTAGGCATAATCGTATGAGAAACGTTTTTAAACCGTTGATCACTTTTAATCAAATACTCATCCATGAATTACTGCAAAAAAGGGAATTGATCTGATGCATATTATCTCGGTGCATGTAATCTTAATGTTCATCCATTTTCCATCCAATGGTTGATAACCACTTCTTACCAAATTTGGCACTTTTCATCAACACCCAACCCTTGGGGTGTGTGTGCGTATGTATGTATGTATTAAAAGATTGATGATATATCTATATCATCAATCCATTAGGCTTTTCCATATGATGACCATGGCCTTGAGGGGGGGATGAATCATTTGCTGGATTTCAATTATTTTCTAACTTTTTTGGTACATGTGTGAGATCTTATCCCTGGGGCTCTATATAATGAAACTATTATTCAATAAAACAAAACAAATGAGATCTTCTAACAGAATAAAGTTCAGCAAAACACTTGTCTTGTACAATATAAGAAAGTAAGAAACGTTACATAATCTACTTTCTATATGGTTAAAAAAAGTACATAAACAGGTTGAAACATATAAAAAAAAAAAAGGAATCAATCTACGCAAAATTAGTACTCCCCTTAACCATTTCGATCGATGCTATCAGAATCTAAGATCGCTTCCCTAGAAAAGAAAGGGGAACGGTAAGATCAAATTAAAACGATAAAAAATATATTGTCACGTTTACTTATAGATTCGAATCCTGTAATAAAGGTTGGGAGTAACGGTTATCAAAGTAGAAATTTAACACCAAGACAACGTGCAATGTAACAAGTAATAATTTGGTCAACACCACAAACGTCCAATAACTTTTATCGTATGCGTTAGAAATTATTTACCGGTAAATTAATTCGGACGGGTGCCAATGTGTTCAGTCGTTTTCAAAGTGGTGTAAGCCACACTTTCCTGGGCTCACATCATTTAACTCTCCCCATACCCTGCCTTCATTCACTTTACAGCTTAACACATCAGCCAAATGATGCCAACTCTCACCATCACATGAATTGAATCAGCCCACATAGCATTCATGGTTGGTTGGTTGGTAAATCCAGACACAAATGTTAGAAAATCATGACTTAATTCTCAATCAGACATGTTTTATATCCTAAGATTGAATCCTAAAAGTGTGTCCTAAAATCATGGAATAGTTTAATAAAGATGAAATTATGAAAAGGGGGAATGGGTAAAAGGTTTATGGATGAAGTGCGATTCCTACTCCTATTGGCTGTATGTATCTATAGATATTATAAAATATACATGTACTACTGCAAAAGATATTGTTAATTATGTCACCTTCTAAATACCCTTTTAATCATCCAATATACTTGTTCGTACAGTTTCGTATCGATCTATTTATAAATAATACCACCAACTAGGGAACCAATAGCACGCTAACATCATACCTTTCTCTCTCTACTCTACATATATAATTCTCTCTCTCTCTTTGTATACGAAGAAGTGCATCTGTAGATATATATACATATATATATATGCATATAGAAAGATAATGAGAGGAAAGATTATGAAAGCATGGGTAAAGACATGTAAAAAGATGAATAATGGAGTTTTACCTTCATCTGCAGATTGTGAAAAGTGTTGGCAATGGGCATTCAGATGGCCATCATCTTTCACGAATGAAGAAAAGGAGGACGCTTGTATTCCAAAAGATGTCCCAAAGGGTCATTTGGTGGTGTATGTAGGCAAGAACCAAAGAAGGTTTGTGATCAAGGTGAAGTTACTAAAACACCCTCTATTCAGTGCGTTGCTGGATGAAGCTCGAGAAGAGTATGACTTCACAGCTGATTCCAGATTTTATATACCCTGTGACGAGGATACATTTCTTGGTGTAGTCCGGCATGCCATGACCCCACATGGTCGAAGAAGAAACATGTGGTGTTTTTGAGTCAATTGTTCATGCAAGATTAATTGTGTAATCTAGTGTAAAGCAATGACTTGTTATGGTATCCAACTAGCTATGAGATATTAACTTCCATTTTCCCACGTTGCAACCTTCAATGGTGATTTTGAGATGCAAAGTTGTTACATGTGTCTTGTGCAATTGACGGTACATGTTTCTTGTGCCGCAACTAAGCCAATTGCGTCATTTCAAAACAATATGCTTCCATTTGAGATTTTATAACTCTTTAAGTACTAATATAATAATACAGTTGATACAAAAATAAGAAAATCATGAAACTTTTAGTTTTCATTGTATCTGTATTCACCTAGAAAATCATCTGCTCCATCCTAGAAGTCAAAGAATGAAAATGTACGCATGATTCTAAATCCACCGAAAATAAACAAGGATACACGTCAGTAAGTTTCAACATGTAATCCTCGTGTTCCAAATCATCAAAGAAGTGAGTTATCTCCAAGGCTGGTTATTTGCTATTGTTAAGTAACAGATAAGGCTTTAAATGTGGTCTTTCTACTTCCAAGAATAGCTAAAAGAATGATTAAGTTCAGATGACGTCATCTACCTGTTTTGTTAATGTGGTGGACATGGCCATGAAGGTTGCTAATGGTAGCATCAAAGCCGCGAATGTGGGAAGGTCCAAGCAAGCGCTTGAGGCAGATGAAAACCAACACATTAACTAAGCTTAATCAGGACATGTGCAAAAAGCATAGCCAAAAGCGAGCCTAAAGTGTCGTTGGTCTAATCAAGGGATGTGAATTAAATGAAAAAATGCAACCCTACATGTAATATCGAAAGAGGCCCCTTTTGTAAGAAACATAATTTTCAGCAGATTTACCAATTGAAGAATAATGTTGGCAGTTAGAAAACAGACATCCATGTTTCTGTTTAGTCTTTGGTAGGGATGAAATTGAGTATTTTAAACATATGACTGTTATGTACAAATTCAACTATTTCCACAAGGAAAGATTAAACCTTCCAAATTATTTCAAGGCAATCCAACAAAATCAAATCAGGAAGTCACCATGAGTACCCAAACAACCTCTTTCATCAAAATCAATTAATCCTATGATGGTCAGGCATAAGATTCAAGATTTAATTTGAACTATAAAGCTTATAAATTTGTAACTTATATCACCGACTCGGGTGATTACGGCCAAATAAGTTGGTTTCAAGCCATGATCACAGCTTGAAATCTTCATCAGATAATTCAAAAGTTTTAAACAAACAATAAGAAACAACAAATTGCATGATAATTTTACCTCAAAAACTGACAGGGGACTGGATTTGATTTCAAAGGTTCTAAGATTTTGCAACTCTAGCCCCTGATGTCTAACTATTCTCTCCCAAAAATACTTTTTAGTTCATATATCTAAGTTATTTACGGTATTAATTATGATATTGATTTATGGAAAAGGGTTCGAATAAGAAACATATCAATGTAACAGAAGATGATAAGCAATCTCAGCCATTCATTCGGTTAATAAAGATGGTTTTTACCGGTGTCCCCTAATAATCTCTACCCTCCCATGAATTGCGTCAATCCTCCATGATCACGTCCATCTTAACCGCGAGATGAGTGGCTGAGATTGCTCCTTAAGATTTCTTAAATTGATATGGTTCTCGCATAAACTTTCCTCTTAATTTATATATATTCTTTTTGGGGTATTATCATGTTTGTGCTCTAAAGTCCGGTTAAATCAAAGAGCCAATACTCATTGATATTTAAAGGAGTCTTGAAGTTAAAAATTCGACCTCAATTGATTTTTAAGTTTTACGTAAGTATTAGATTAGACTTTCGTTATGTTAATCAAATCTTTCACTAGTCCTTTTGAGCGGTCCCATCATAGATTTCGATCCTCTTTGCGCGTCTCTACTAGGTATAATACATTGAGACGCAACCAATCATGAGCGGTTCATTGAACCTAAACCCGAATTCGTACAACATTTAAATTTGACAAGCTAAAAGAACCCAGAACACGAATTATCTACTCTTTTGAATTAACGAACCAAAAAAATCCAAGTTAACAATCAGAATTGATTCAAACTTACTTCTTTTGGTTCTTTAAATTTAATAGTTATCGATATCCAACACCCAAAAAGAAAACTAGGAAAGAACAACCAAATATCTATGAATTTATGAAACAACAACCAACCATACACAATAAATAAATAAAAGATTTTTCACAAACAAACAAACCCAAATCCCTCCCTAACAAATGGGAAGAGGCACACCATTCCAACCTTGAACACACTCCAACAATGCATCAATCATCTCCCCTTTGCAAATGGCCAAAAACACCTTCTCAAACTCTTCTCCTGGTGAAGTCACCTTCTCCCCTGTCAAGTACCCTGTTCCCAGCTCTTCCCTCACAAACCTATACAACGGGTACGACCTACACGCCTTAATCCGGTTCGGGATCGCAAGGCTGCCGTTATTATCATACGCGCTTCTTACACTCTCAACTTCCGTTGGCAAAAGGACGTTCAATTCGTCTTCAAAAACTCCGATCTTTTGGAAGATCGAAGTGTCTGCGTCTTTCTCCATTTCCCCGTTGTTTAGAGCGTGGTCGACGAGGACTTGACGGAGCTTCTGCATCAATGGGTAGGTGCTGCTGCAAGGGTCGTCGATGTACGCAAAGACGTATTCTCGATCAACGATTCGAAGCAGATCCTTCTCGCAGAATCTCGAGGGGTGGACGCCGCCGTTTGGACCGGTGGTTAGGACTTTCTTGGCCACTTGGCTAACCGTGTTCTTCACTGCGGATTTCAAGTTCTCCTCCAAATGTCGCAAGTCGATGGCTTGGCATAGAGCCACTAGGTACGTGGACGACATGAGCTTTAAGATCTCGATCGATTCAGCGGTTTTACGGGAAGAGATCAGTCCCAAAGAGTTCACATCTTGGTTGTGTTGCTCGGCACTTTGGACGTGGTTCGTAACGGGATTAGCGAGAAACTGGAGTTCCGAACAATAAGAAGCCATCGCAATTTCTGCACCTTTGAACCCGTAATCCAAGCTAGGGTTCCGGCCACCGGATAGGTTTGAAGGCAAGCCGTTGTTGTAAAAATCATTAACAAGCTCGGAGAATTGGGCGAACATGAGTTTCCCGATAGCAGCGATGGCCAACCGTGTGTTATCCATGGAAACCCCAATTGGGGTTCCTTGGAAGTTGCCACCGTGTAGGGCTTTGTTTCTTGAGACATCGATCAAAGGGTTATCGTTCACCGAGTTGATCTCTCTTTCGATCATCTTCGTTGATGAGCGGATAACCTCAATTTGGGGGCCTAGCCATTGAGGGGACGTTCTTAGCGCGTAACGATCTTGTTTGGGTTTCTGCAATGGGTCCATTTCATGGACAACTTGTGCGGCCTTAACGTAATCACTTCCATCTAATATGTATTCCATTATGGCCGCAGCCTCGATCTGGCCAGGGTGATGCTTCAGTTTATGTGTTAGGTGGTCCGTAAACTCCGGCTTCCCTTGCATGACCTCGGCAAAAACAGCGGACATGACTTCCGATAGGAGTGCAAGCACATTGGCATCGAAAAGGACCATGGAGGCCATTCCGGATCCGACAGCGGTACCATTCACAAGCGCTAGGCCTTCTTTAGGCTGTAGCTCGAAGAAGCCACCGGAGATGCCGGCGAGGCCGAACGCCTTTTCGGCGTTGAGGAGGTCTCCGTTGGGGGCGACGGCTTTGGAGTTGGGACGGCCGGTGAGAAGTCCGGCAATGTAGGACAAGGGGACGAGGTCGCCCGAGGCCGTGATGGTGCCACGGAGGGGTAAACACGGGGTGACGTTCGTGTTGAGGAACTTGGCGATGGCTTCCAAGATCTCGAAACGGATGCCGGAGTAGCCCTGGAGGAGGGTGTTGATCCTTACCAGCATGGCTGCCTTTGTGGCTGAATGTGGAAGTGTGTGGCTTGTTTCTGTTCCATTGCCAAATATCCCAGCATTCAAGAATCTGCCAAAAACAGAAAATATTTTCTCCTTTTATTATTTTATATCCCTCTGTTTTAAAATACAAAATAGGCAAAATATGCTAAATAATTTCCTATTGTCATCAATTTCTTTATTATAAGATTTTATTTTCATTTTTTCTTATTACAAGAAGATCGCTTTCAAATTGTTCTTTATTAAGCCACGAACTTTAAAAAATTTAATTGAATTTTGATAATTATTATCTTTTAAACAAGTTTTCTTTTAAAAGCAACCTTCCAACTTCGCTTACCATATTTTTTTTATCATAATTATTCTCATTTCAACACACTAAAAACCTTCTTAAAACTTTATAATAAAAATTCTTAAAAAATCTAACTTTTTTTTGTTTATAATATTATTTATATAAATTATTATATAACAGAAAAAAATAGTATTACAAGAACTGGGTTTCGGTTCAAGCATTTAGATTCTAATAAAAACTTGTAACTGAGCAAAAACTTATGTCCTGTAATGAAGGTTCTTATAAAAATCCCAAGAAGAACCTTCGTTGTAGATGTTCAAGTTTACATGTCGGTGTTTAAAATGACGTGAAAGACACATAGAATACAATGAAAATGTAATGTGTGACCTGATGAGTTCATTCTGAAGTGCACCACCCTCTCTAGTCCTCCGGTGCGAGGTGGCACCGAATCCGGTAGTGACTCCGTAGCTATCCGTGCCTTTATTCATGCTCTCCATCACCCAATCACTACTCGCCTTCACCCCGGCCCTCGCGGCCTCCGAAAGCTCCACCTTCACATCGCCGGAGGCCGCGATTCCCGCCACCTGAGACACGGTCAGCGTCTCCCCACCGAGCCTCACCACCGGGTTCCGAAACTCCGCCACCATCCGCTTCACCTCATCAAGGTGGCTCCCCGTCATCGCCTCCGCTGCCACCCCCCAATTCAACGGATCCCCCTTCACACAAAACTCCGAAACGACGTCGATTTGGTTCACACTCTCCACGGTTAAACTCCCCATTTTTTTTTTCAAGAATCTAACAAAAATACAAAATACGACTGAATTGTAAATTCCCACGAGAAAACAGTTTCAGAGAGAGAATGTGATCGGTGGGATGGTTTGCTGATGGTGGGGGTATGTGTCTTAAATAGAATAAATTTAGGGAGGGACCTATTATTTAATTTTTTGTTATTATTTGTTGTATATTTTTGGTAGGCAAACTTAGCTGCATGTTCCACGTCCCATGGAAATACCGGAATTGTGAACTTAGCTGATGACTGATAAGCTAGCTGATAAATATGTTGTATTTGACAAAAATTAGTTGATTATGATTGTAAATGATAAAGAAAATAATATGTTTAAAAATTGATAGTGTAAAAAGTAGCATGGATATATTAGAAATAAATAAAAAAAAAGTCTCATAATTACAATAAGTCACCAAAACGCTACTCGAAGTAGCTTTTCAAAAATCAGGTTCATCCAAATATGTACCTGACTTATAAGGTGACTTAGAGCATCTCCAACTGCTTCTCCAAAATGAAGAAAATAAATAAAAATGAAGATTTTTAGCTAGAATAATGTGCTCCAACAGCTTCCCAAAAATTTTCTCCAAATATGGAGATAACCCAAAAAATGATTACTGTGTATAAGAACTAATAGAAAATTTTGAAAATAATCCCCAAAATAAATTATTATATGAAAGAACCCATATAAATATTATAAGCAATGTTTGATGTCTCTAAAATGGAGAAGCTGTTGGAGATGAATATAATTTTTTTTAGGGATTTTGGGTTTTGGTTCTCTATTTTAGAGAAAATTTTAAGAACTTGTTAAAAATGTTCTTGCTACTTTATTTTTATCAAACTACGCCTAAGGCTATGCGTAACGCATAGCAACGGGTTCAAAGTCCACCGGCTTCAAAGCCCGCCTGGCTTCATTTCATCTAGCGGGTTGGGGTACGCAAGGGAAGGGTTGGGCGGGATCCAGGTTATGCGGGTTGGCCAACCCGCTCTTTTATGTGTGTTGTGTGTGTCTGTTGTGTGTGTGTTGTGTGTGAGAGGGTTGAGAGAATTAGGGTACGGGTTGTAGAGGGTTGCAGAGGGTTATGAGAGGGTTAAGAGATGGTTGGAGAAAAGCTGATGTGTTAGCTGATGTGTCAGTTATGTTGGGAGGGTTGGAGTACTAATAGTCTAAGAGTTATGTACAACTTTTGATGCACATGGTGTGATTGAATGTAGGTTGGTTGGGGTGGATTTAGTAATTATTGATCTGTAAAAAGGAAGTATATAGCTTTTGTGGAATGGTGGTGGGAAGGTGTGGTGGGTGGCTGAGACCGAGTGAGTGAGTAAGGGTTGGTTGACTGAATACATAAGCCGCCACCCATCTTAATCTCAACCAACAGTTTTAATTATATGACGTGGACTTGTTTAGCAACACTACTACTTCCTAATTTTTTTTTATTTTTTTTTTATTTTTTTTATTTTTTTTACTACCTCTTAATTAAATTCCTATTAAGAACACATGCTATTAACATGATTATGGTTTGATTTCGTGACAACATTGGTATCACGAAAATAGTGTTATAGTGTTATAATACAATTTGAAATTATTAAAGTTATCGAAACATAGTGGTGGAGGTTACATCTTTTATTGGAAGATGAAAAAAAACTATAAAATTAACACGAAAACTAATTAGGAAAATAGTGTAAATGTATATAAAAAAAATAAAAAAATAAAGACATGGAAAAAACATTTTTGATGTGAAAATATCATGTTGTTTTGTGACTTCACATAGATCTCATGAAAAGAGCATCTCCAACCATTAAAAATGAAGAAAAAGAAGAATACGGAAATTTTGAGATTTTATTTTGCTTTCACGGCTTTCCTAAAACGATTTTTAAAATGAGAAATTATATTATTTTTTATCTTTTTAACTTACCAAATTTTCTACTCACTCAATCATTTGACAAGCCTTGAAATTAAGGAATTATATGAAAAAAGAGAATTAATAGATTACACATGTTAAATGATTAAGTAGCTTAAAAATGTAAGAGGAAATATAATTTCTCTTTCAAAATAGAGAAAATAACAAAGTGAAAGATTTTTTCTTTAAATATGAAGATTAACCCTAAAAATGATTATCAATGTATAGAGTATCAATAAAAAAAGTTTGAAATTATGTATTTTAAGAGGAAAAAATATTATAATAAATATCAAATTCTCCAAAATGAATATAGAATAGATAAGTGTGATTTTTTTTTAAGATTTCAACTTTTATCTCTTTATTTTAAAGAAATTTTAAAACAAATATGTTGGATGCTCTAGTAGTATTAAGCATATGATATTCCCACGTTTTAAGTCACATGGATCATTCCAAAAGCATGAGCTTTGTTGTTTGTGGACGAAAGTAATTTCAGAGTTTTGTTTTTATCGTCTTTCTAAAAAAATTTGGTTTTTCTCTTAATTTTAGATTAAAGGTGTTAAATGAAATCTTTTTAATGAAAAATATGGAATATGGTTCGTTACGTATGGCTCGAAAGATGTATGAACCCAATCACTTTTTATAGAGTACATGGATTTCTCGCAATCTCGCAAAAAGTATAAACCAATGGTTTTTTATCAAATGTTGCTACATGTTACATTTTATCAAAAGTTATAACGTTTTTATTACTTTTATTTGATACTAAAAACAGAAAAAATATGGCTTCCTATTTTAACTTTTCGTGCATTTTCATGGTTGCCTTTGATTGTTTGACAGGCACATATTGCTTTTGGTAGTTCCATTGGATTTTTTACCAACCACACACTTTTAGTTTTCGGTGGTTCCATTAGGTTTGTACCAAATGAACTCTACTTTCATTAAATTTAATAAAAAAAGGTATTTTATTAAGTCTAATAAATTTTAGCAGACCGGCATAGATCTCTGTCATCTTATTTCTTTTACAGTTTTTATTTTTTATTTTCAATAGCTTTGTTTTCAGCATTTTCATTAATCATTGAATGACATTGGAAATATCCAAAATATATACCTTTGATATTTAGTTTACCTCTTATATCCTATTCTCGTATAATAAATCTTTCTTTTACATGATAGGCTTTTATCTTATTCAAATACTTATTACGATGAACTTATATCGAATAAATTTAACCACCTATAACTCTATATGCATTATTAATTAACATGTTACACCATAAATGGTATTCAAGAATACCCTTAAAAGAATAGTTAATTGTTATTTGTTCTCCCTACCTAGTACCTACCAAAAATTGATACTTTCATAGTTTCATCAACATTTCTAACGGGGAAAAGCAAATAAACACAAACGTAAGATTCACATGAATGATTCTATTTACTTTAGAAAAGGTATAATCTTTTAGTAGGCAAGGCAATCCAATGAACTTTTTTTATTATAAATAAAAAAAAATTGAACCTTTTTACTTTGAATGATTATGTATATAGTTTTTTCCTAAAATAAATAAATTATTAAACTTTTATAATTTGATTACTAACACCTTTTTAAGTTCTTAACCTAAAATATATATCTAAAACGAATTATGAGGTTTTTAAAATGAAAGAAAACCTAAATCAGTTTTACCCTTCAGTATCTCATCGTTATCTGCTATGTATCACCGTTTATCACCTTCTTTAGCTTGCTCAGTGATCTCCCCCATTTTTTTATTCTTTATATTTTTTTTAATGTATCTATATGTACTCCATTACATTGTTGTAAAAGAATGCGAGTCAAAAGATAATATATATATATATATATTAAAAGGGTTAATTACATGGGAGTGTATCCAACTTGTCACGTTTTTTCATTGTATGTACCCAACTTTTAAACCTACCATTGTATGTACTGAACTTTTTATTTTTCTCATTGTATGTATCAAACCTGATATAACAGGTAAGAGGCTGACGTGGCACCAGTTATATTGACGTGGCATCTGATGTGGCGTGACGTGGCATCTGATGTGGATATTCTTGAACTTTTTAATTTTCTCATTGTATGTATCAAACTTTTACTAATTTCTTCATCTTCAACCTCCCTCCCACCACCACCACCACCACCATCACCACCACACCACCACCAAACCACCACCACCACCATCACCACCACACCACCACCAAACACCACCAACCACCCACCAACACCACCACCACCACCACCACAACCAAACCACCACCACCACCACCACCAAACCACCACCACCACCACCACCCAACCACCACCACCACCACCACCCCAACCCACCACCACCACAGCCACCACCATCACACAGCCGCCACCACCACCACAGCCACCATCTCCACCACCACAACCACCACCACCACCATAGCCACCACCACCACCACAGCCACCACCATCTCCACGACCACCACCACCATTCACACAACCACCACCACACCACAGCTACCATCTCCACCAACACCAACACCACAACCACCACACACACCATCACCAAACCACCACCAACACCAACCCCACCATCGCCAAACAACCACCAGTCCACCACTCGATTCCGGTAACCAAATCGTTAATTTCTCCCGAATGGCACAACCCGTTTCTCGATTCGGGTCAAGGGATCATCGACCAGCTCTTCAAAGCCGCCGGTTCGATCCAATCTCCGGCGATGTATGACCGTTCATACTCCGGCGATCGGGCTCCGGAGTTTAAATAGAAGATCGGGCTCCGGAGTTTAAATAGAAGATGAAGATGTGTGACCGTTCATACTCCGGCGATCGGGTTCTGGACGGCGATCGGGCTCCGGAGCGCGTGTTTTCCGGGCTCCGGCGACGGTTGTTGGGTGGCCAGCAACGGAGTGGTGGTGGTGCAAGATGTCTAAGAGAGGAAGCCTATGTGGTGGTGGTGGTGGTGGTGGTGGCTATGGTGGTGGTGGTGGTTTGATGGTGGTGGTGGTGGTTTGGTGGTGGAGGTGGTGGTTTGGTGGTGGAGATGGTGGTTGTGGTGGTGGTGGCGGCTGTGTGATGGTGGTGGCTGTGTGATGGTGGTGGCTGTGGTGGTGGTGGTTGGGTGGTGGTGGTGTGGTGGTGGTTTGGTAGTGGTGTGGTGGTGATGCTGGTGGTGGTGGTGGTGGTGGTGGTGTGGTGGTGGTGGTGGTGGTGGTGGTGGTGGTGGGAGGGAGGTTGAAGATGAAAAAATTAGTAAAAGTTTGATACATACAATGAACTTCCATGTGGCATCCTATGTGGCATCTATGTGGCAGCCTATGTGGCATTGTGACCGGTTACCTGCTCAGTAGGTAACCTGATACATACAATGAGAAAATTAAAAAGTTCAGTACATACAATGGTAGGTTTAAAAGTTGGGTACATACAATGAAAAAACGTGACAAGTTGGATACACACTCATGTAATTAACCCATATTAAAAAGGGGGAGATCAAAAGTAGTGGCTCAACACCGACAATGGGTTGTATGGAGACGATACAACAATGAGGCGATGAAGAGTCATGAGTTCTTGTAAGTGAGAGGTTTAAATGGTGTAGTATCTTGAAACGGTAAAACTTATTTAAAGTACAGAAATTACTTTGACTTATCAAAATTTTATAGCAGAAGTAATCCTAAGGAATAAAATTTTGAAGCAAATTACCTGCAAAACCATACTAACAAAAAGACTAATTTTAAAACAACAAATGAAAGTAACATTTTTAAACAAATCACATGGAAAAAATCAATAATTAACTCTTTAAGAATTTGTAACTTACTTAAAGTAATATAAAATCATTTATTTAGATATTACGTTTGTGTTCATTTACTTTTACCAATTTAAAATATCGACGAATAACTTGTATAACTACATACATTTTCAAAATTTAGAAGACTTTTACATAAAAGTTGAACAGTTTAAATCTTCGATCCAATTTAATCAGAACATCCTAATTTCCAATGATGTGTTAAATAAAAAAAATTATTTGCTTTATGATACGTTATCTCAGAACAATTGATATTTCTATATGGAATAAAGTAATTAATTTGTCTATACCTTAAATGAAATGATTACATACTTGTATTAGAATGAAATCACAATTTTTCAACTGACTTAGAATGAGATAATTCAACTGTTTATAGTTTCATGTTTTGGTTAAACATATTCATTAAAAAGTAAAGTTTATGTTAGGGTAATTATTCAGACTAATCATAGTTCTAATAATGATATTGAAAGAACCTTCATCAAATTCACCGAAATGAAGAAGACAAAGAAGTTGAGGGTTTTACCCTTTTTTGCTATAATAAATTCTTCATTTTCAGAATTGAAAAAAGGTTCATAACGGATAACAAAAATCTGGAAATATAGAATAATGCTTTTTTGTTATTCTCATTGATTAAGTTGAGTACATACTTAAATTATTATTTTTTTAACGACAGATAACTCATGTACACGTTTCGATACGAAGTCGATGAGGTATTCAGGATTTATACGGACACCCGACTAATCATCAATGACAATGAACTGACCCGAAAGCCAACACATGGTCAGGGTATCCATATGCTCACCCCATGAATTGAACCCGGATAGGCAGGGATGTCATCCACCGCCCTTCAAAGGATGTTACTGCCCACTAGGCTACTAACGTTTTGATATTACACACTTTAGTTTATTTTAAATTTTAATAATATAATTCTTAAGAGACGTTTCGTTCATAAAATCTGATGAAATATGATGAAATCTAAGTGTTGAATTCATTTGACCAAATTTCATTCGATCATCTGTTTTGTTCAAGTTTTTTTACGAGATGAAATGCTTGAATTTCATCAAATATCATAGATAAAGAAATTTATCATTCATTGACAAATAGTATGGATTTCATTGAAATGAAACTTAATCTTCTATCATTCCCAAATTGTTTTACCCTAATTATTTTATCAAAACTAGTTAATAAGCCCGGGCTTTGCACCGGGTTCATGAACAGTAGCTACCGACACTTTAACATATTTCAGTCAATATAATATAAATGACTAAAACGTATAATGAAATATAAAAACTAAAAGATGTAAAGTGAATAAATATTATAAGTTTAGGGGTTCATATGTAAGTTTAAAGGTGGGTATAGGATTCAGGTCGGTTGAAGTGTATATATATCGTATATAATAAAATAAATACGTGAAAAAATATTCAATATTAGGCTCATTTCGATCTTATCGACGATACGATTATAATGGGGCAGTTTGTTAACATTAAAATGTATTTTTTAACATATTTTAGATCGTATCGACAATACGATCTTAATGGCGTAATTTGTTAAAATTAAAACGTATTTTTTTAACATGTTCCAACCAATATACGATATATGAGTAAAACGTAAAATGAAATTTAGAAAAATAAAGATATAAAGTTAATAAATATTATAAATGTAGGACGTTAATATGTGAATCTGAAAATGAGTATAGGATTCGAGTCGGTTGGAGCTTATATATAGTATATAATAAAATAGCTACATCAAAAAAATTCAATATTAGGCTCATTTCGATCGTATCGACAATACGAACATAATGACGTAATTTATTAAAATTAAAACGCATATTTTAACGTATTTTTGCCACACACGATATATGAGTAAAACGTAAAATGAAATATTGAAAAGTAAAATGTGTAATGTGGATAAAACTTATAAGATCTAAGTTTAAGGACTAATACGTAAATTTGAAAATGGATAAGGATTTGGGTCGGTTAGAAGTTGTAACATATATATAGTATATAATAAAATAACTACGTAAAAAAATATTCAATATTGGGCTCATTTCGATCGTATCGACGATACGAATATAATAGCGTAATTTGTTAAAATTAAAACGTATTTTTTTAAACGTTTTTTAGCCAATACACGATATATGACTAAAACGAAAAATAAAATATTGAAAAGTTAAAGGTATAAAGTGAATAAATCTTATAAGTTGAGGGGGTAAAAAGTGTAAAATTTGAGATGGGTATGGCTGAGGACGCGCGGATCTTAGAGGGCGGGTCATGGGCGGTCAAGCCGGGTTTGGGTAAAAAAGTGTGAGAGGAAAGAGTGGGTTTGGTTCGGATCATGGGTCGGCGGGTCGGGTCGGTGCAAGCGGGTGGAGCGCCTGCTAATTGTATATTTATAGTAATGTTTCATAATCTACGTTCTAAGAAAATAAAAAATAAATGTTTCATAATTATTTTATTAAAGTACTTAATAATTATTTCATTATTTTATATTATTATTATTATTATTTTGTTAAATTATTTCATAATTAAACCAATATCAAATGGTTTTATCAAAGTATTTAATAATTATATTGTTAAAATATTTAATAATTGTTTTATTAAATTATGTTAAAGTATTTAATAGTTGTTTTATTAATTTTTAGTTAAAAAATAAATTAAATTTCATTCCAATTTTGCTAATCAAACAAATCGTCAAACATGACAACATGCATTCTAATTTATTCAAAATTAAATTTATTTGACAGATTTCATTTCATACAAAAATATTTTATGAACCAAACGTCACCTTGTATAAATAACTTGTAAAATCAATTATGGTAAAGATATATACTCCTTATTCTCGATTTTATAGAAATCATTCAAAAGTTTTTGACTATGTTATAAGAGCATCCACAATGGAGGTTCTTCTTAAGGTTCTTCATGGGGTTTTTATAAGAACCTCCACTGTGAGATAGAGGTTCTTGCCCGTCACAGGTTCTTATTGGAACCCGGGTGCTTTTCTTTTCTGTTATATAATAGTTTACATAAATATAAATTATATTATAAATAAGAAGAGGAAAGTGAGGTTTTTGTAAGAATCTCCATTGTAGTGTTTTAAGAAGGTTCTTGGTTTGTTGAGATAACAATGACGTGGTAGAAAAAATATGGTAAGTGATGTTCTTGGAGGTTCCACCACTGTAGATGCTCTAAGTTATAACAATACTTAACTTTTGTTTGGAATTGATTTTGAATTCAATTTCATGTGAATCTCATATTTGGCTTGAGAGATCGTTTGGATTTTAAATCATGGGATTCCGGAAAAATCTCAAAAACATGTACTTTAGAAATACAATGGGATTGAAATCCCAAAAACATTATTTAAATAAATAAGATGTGTAAAAATAAAAAATGTTTCAAGTATATGTGTATATTGAGAGACATAAGAAGTGGATATGAACACTTAGTTTCAATTAATCTCATGTCCTACCATTAATTACGCTTTAAAAGAGATTGATTCGGTACCTCTCCTCTTAATATGCATCCAACAACTAATAACTACTTCTCAAACTTCAGTACTAATTTCGAATTTTGGTCGGAAGTCGGAACCCAAATGTAAATCCGGGCAAGTATGCACAATACGATCGAATAAGAGTTGGACACTTACAAATTGCTTGTACTTGTTCTAGAGTACAATCACGTGATGCATCAGTCATGGAAGGTCTTAATTGTCAATCACATATTCGTATGAGTTTTTTGTAACAGCAAAGAAAAACACTCTAGACAACGAGCTTCGTGTGAATAATTATTTTTCTTTAAATGAGATATAAACGTAATAATTTAAAAGATGATGTAGGTTCCAAATCAACCAAATTATAACAAATAATCTATATGATGAAAGCAAAAAGTACAAGATATTTAGTACAAGATGTGTATCAAGGAAGTGGAAGAAGAGTTGGAAATGAATTCCAAAACTCTATTTATACTACTACTAGATGGGGGCCTTTAAGAGGCAAAAAAACTGGAAAGTAAGTTTAGAACAATTATAAATTAACACAACACAATTATATTTCTAACAAATAGACTAAAAGGATTTCTAACAAAAAAATCTCTAAAATAAATAGTTAAAAGGTAAAAATATAAAATAAAATTGTATTTCAGTTAAACACATTCTCTATCTTATATATTTTTGTATTATTAAAATATTATGTAATTTTATTACTTTAATGTACTTTATTTGAATAAAATATATAAAATAATAATAGTTTAATGATGTTCTTAAAATAAATAAAATTGTAATTTTTCTCACACATGAGTCACATCCCATTAGGTTTTAGAAAAAAAAAAATATTAAACATGGAGTAATTTTTTCCTCTAATTTAGATAATATTATAGAAAAATTGTTGGAGAAATAAATAGAACAAAACATTCATTTTTACTATTAGGCTATACGCACCCGTGTGTTGGGTGCATAGCGGGTTCCATCGGCTAAGCCCGCCGGGTTCAGCGGGTCGGGTGGGCGAGTTCTTCAAGCCGGCGGGTTGGGAGCTAATTGGGTTGGGAGAGCCGTTGGCAAACGGCTCTCTTCAACGGTAAAATATATATATATATATATTTTACTTTTTTTTTTCAATTTTTACTCCTATAAATACTCATTTAACCCAACTTCTTTTTTCACACAAACAACCTTCAATTTTTCAACTCTTTTTTCACACAAACAACCTCCAATTCTTCAAACCTCCCACTCTTCAAACGATGAATCCAAACGATCGAAACCTCGCATCACGGTGCGCGAAATGTAAACGTCGTGTAACACCCCAAAAATTGGAGTAAACAAAAACCTTCATTTACGAAAGGTGTTAGTACAAAATACGCCAAAGCGTGAGCTCTTCCCAAAAATGGGGTAATAAGTAATGTACAATTACAATATTGTAATCTAAATGTAGCGATATAATAATCAACAAGTCTATTCCTAATAAGGAAAAGACTACGAAAGGTTATCATCCTCTACTATCAACTCGCGGTCTAGATGACCGGTCTCTTCTCACATCCCCCAAAGCTCACTCTCAAATTTCGGCACCTACTTGGGAACGGCGTCCCTTGTACCTGAGAGACACATCGACACCACACAAGTGTTAGGCTAAAGGAGCCTAGTGAGTTGTACAAATAATATCATGCGCGTAGAGCATATAAAGACATGCGAGATATACAAGATTATACTAACAATATGATTAGCATGTTAAACCGGTTTATTATTATCTTCGGAAACAATGGGAGCGACCCATTTCCACCAACCAATGCCCCGACATTATCTAATTCCAAACACCTCGATGCCCCGGATTTAGCATGGCGACATCATCAGAGGCCCGCGCACTTCGGAGCCACCCGAAGGCCGGCGACATAGGTACAAACCCGCGACTGTTTGGTGTGGACACATTGCGTTGGTTCGTCCAGGTAATTATCATTTAGGATCGTGAGACGGAATTTAGCATCGCGTCACGTCCATATCATTTCCACACAAGACCTAGATACTGAATTTAGCATAGCATCTAGTCCATATTATTCACATACAAAACCTCGACACTGAATTTAGCATAGCATCATTACAGAGGTATGTATCGAGGGTCTCAAGCCCTTTACATCGTTTAGCGTAAGCCACATTTCAGATATCAATCCCCTTATTATATAATCCCATATCATATCTCATCTTATGTATCTCACATAAATACATTTATCATACACCCATAGGGTTAGCACATAACGAAGTAGCATACGTTGATCTATCTGATATAAGGGAATAATATCATTCATGTCATTTATACAAGCATAACACATCATACATATCATGAATACTCTTAACTTGGAAACTTGAGGATTTCACTTTAGCATCACATTCATTCGCAAACCAAGTAAAATATGTAAAATCACGAGATGATGTGCTCTCAGTTTTAACAAAATGGTTTTAACAACTCACCTTAGGGTTTTGTGACAAAAACCCCCAAATCCAAGATTTAGGTCAAATAATGAGCACGAACCTAAAATCAAGTAAATCGAACCCTAGGTTAGTTTCATAACTCCTATATGTAGATTAACCAACCCAAAAATGGTTTAGATAAGCTTACCTAGCCAAATCTTGAACAAACCCTAGAATGGAGAAGCACCAAATCCAACAATGGTGGTTTGAGGTTGTGAGAGGTGGAGAAGATGAAGCCATGGAAGTCTCCACCCTTCAAACTAGTAGATCTAGCCTCCAACACTTCTCAAAACATGAATTCCACCTAAAACAATACTAGATCTAAGCCAAATATGGAAGAAAAGGTTTGGAGATGAAAAACCCCCAAATCGAAGCTTAAACTCGAAGGAGATGAAGAGATTACTTACACCAACGTTTTATAACTCCCAAATGCTTGAAATCCATTGATGTAGTCTTGAAGAGCTCGAAAAACCGAGAAGATAGCAAAAAGAATCGGGAGAAACGGAGTCCGGATGAGAAAGATATGCCCAAATGAAGAAGGAGGCCATTTTAACGCGTTTTCGGTCTGCCAGACACCTAGCGATCGCTAGGTGTCTTAGCTAGCGGTCGCTAGCCTTAAAAAAACAAGCAGAAAGTGGATTTTTATCACTAGCGATCGCTAGGAGTGAGGCTAGCGATCGCTAGCACCTGTGCGATTTTGGTGCTTTCGTATTTTGGCCATAACTTCTTCGTTATAGCTCCGATTTCGATTCCGAAAGAACCGTTGGATTCGTATTTCAATTTCCCATCCAACAAGACTATAAAATATAGGTTTTGATCAAAAGTCCTATTTGTCATAATTTTCTTAAAAGTTCTTAAACCCGAAAAATACGGGTGTTACACGTCGGGCGGAACCCGAGACCCCTTCGAAGCCCTCTTTCAAAGTCGACGTTACGCATACCGGGTTCCCTCCAGAATATCCACCCGATTACAATGTCGACATTTCGCCGAAAGGCTTTTCTATCACAATTACTCATCCTCAAGTTCCTCAACCCGGGAGCTCTTCACAACCCAATCAACCCGGGAGCTCTTCACAAGCTCCTCAACCGTGTCCTTATCAATCGTTTCCTTATCAACCGTTTCCTTATCAACCGTTTCCTAATCCACAATTTCCTCCAATCGATTTTGGTTCTCCTTATCAACCACAATTTGTACCCGGTTACCAACCCAATTACCAACCCGTACAAGAGGAAGACACTTCCGATGAGGGAGAACTTTCACCAACGACCCAACAAAAGGAAGACATTAAGTTTTACACCACCCCGCACTACTATCTCCGGGGTAAAAAGCTCAAGGATACTATGAAACGAAAAGAGGAGATCAAAGCCAAATATGGCTTGTAATTTTTAGTTTATTTAATGTTTTAGTTTATTTTATTTAATGATGTAATGTTTAATTTTAATTTTTAGTTAATTAATTATGTAATTTTAATTTTTAGTTAATTAATTATTAATCTTATTATTAATTAATTAATTACATGTTTTATTTAATTATATTATTTAATTAAATAAAATAAATTAAAAAGTGAGAGGGTTGGGAGGGTTGGTGTGTGTTGTAGAGGGTTATGGGAGGGTAAAGAGAGGGTTAACCAAAAGCTGATGTGGCAGCTGATGTGGCATTCAAAAAATGAGTGGGTTGAGTGGGTTGATTGGGTTGAGTGCAGGTAGCCTTAGGCATTTAGGCCTTTAATAGCACAACTCAAAGTCCACAAAGCCGAGCTACCACATCAGTGCCATATCAGTTAGATTGAGTTAGTGGTCAAAACCTACTTTCATAGTAAATCATAGATGGAGAATGAAAACTCGATTTGTTAAACTTTAGGACCCACTTTCTGCAGTAATTATTTTGTGCAATATTTTACTCGCTAAGCCTGCGTTTGGTACATGGGATGGGACGTGAAAAAGCTCACTGTGACATGTTTGGTGCGACGTGAGACAAAACAATAACTTATTGTCCCACGTTTGGTGACGCATGAAATAGTGAAAATAATTGGGATAAGTTGCTAAGTTGGGACAATATGAGACAAAAAAATATTTTTTTCTTTGTTCCAGCAAAATAGATGGAACGGCACGGGACAATAAATGAAACATAAATTAAAATATTATTAATTAACCCTCATTTGATATATAACTTTAATATATTAGGCCATCCGCGGCCAAGACGGTGTGGAGCCGGTACCGCTATGGTACCGGCGGGTAACACCAAAGAGGAGAGCCGGTATGCAGACGGTGAGGAGTGAGGCCGGTATGCAGATACCGTTCAAAAGAATTTCAAACACACACACACATATATAGATACAATATATATATATAAAGGTAATATTTTATTATTTAAATAATACAGGTGGTATGAGTGGTACGGGTGTGGGTGAATGGTATGGTAATGGTAAGGTAGTGGTAAAGCTGATGTGGCGCTGAAGTGGCAGCCTATGCAGGTGGTATGGGTGGTATGGCTGTGGATGGCCTTATATTTATCTCGTTTACAAGCACTTTCTCCTCTGCCACAATAACCTCATCCTCCACACTTAATTAAGGGTTACATTATCTCAAAATAAATAACATGCTCCACACATGTAACTTCATAAACATGTTTCGGAATATGACTACATGTAAAGTGACAGATTAAGATATATTATATAAGTTGTAAAACGTTTTTTTGGCATCCTAAGAATTTAATGATCAATATTTTAAAAATAAAGCATCCTAAAATATTATTTTTATATGTGATTATGAAAAAGTTTCTTAGAGCATCTTCAACAACATTGCTAAAATAGGAAGAAGAAACAAATGAGTTTTTTTTTCCTAAATTGTTCCAACAGTATTGCTAAACCATTTGCTAAAATAGAAAATTTTGAAGTTTTCTCTAAATATAGATATTTCTCCAAAATCTCTAAATGATGTGAACTCAATTTTCATTGTGAACGTGAGGACCACTAAAATCACGTCACGTGGCAATCGGCGCCTCTAAGCTTTATTCATAATGAATACAAGCTTTATTCATTTAGTTTGAATATTGCCACTTGGCACAACACTAGTGGTACTCACGTTAACAATGAAAGATAAGTTCACACTTGAACCGCTCAAAAAAATATCGAGCGCAGCGTTGACGCGAACACACACTCAAAGAGTCGCACTGGTCTAAGAATGATAACCGGACAGTTGGTGGCACGGAAATGGTGCGGCTTCGGTCGCCGGAATAGCCGCGCCAGAATCTGGAAGTCGACCATAAGGAGCACTTGGACTTCTTTCCTCTTTTTATTTTTATTTCTTTCTCGGGCTGCATCTGATATGCTTTACTTTCTTTTTATAAACGTGGGCTGGAGCCTGGGCTACACTTTTAAGTTGGGCTTTGGTTTACTGCCAAGTAGAGGTGCACAAAATAACTGAATAACCGAAAAAACCAAAAAAAATAACCGAAACTGGTTTTAAAATAACCGGTTACAATTCTAACCGAACAAGTTATTTTTTTAACCGGTTTTCTAACTGGTTATAAATTTTGAGAATTTTTATGTAATTACCGGTTTTTTAACTGGTTTTTAACCGGTTTTTATTAACTGGTTTTTTAACCGGTTTTTTATTAACTGGTTATTTTCAATATACTAAAAAATTAAGAAATATACTGCTGTGGCCAGGGGAGATCAAACCCAAGTCACTTGGGTGACATGTGGGGTGATGGTCTTGCCGAAGCTCCGTTCTAGTGTTCTCTTTTAATTAATATTATTGTAATTTGTAATCCAAAATTTTGAACTTATATATATATATATATATGCATATATATGCATTTTTATTTGGATTTATATGTATTTCTATTTGAAATTATATTTATAATATTTTTATAGTAATGGTTGGTAACTGGTAATTGGTAATTTGGTATAATGGTATTTATATAATTATATGTATAGTTTTTATTATATTTATATATATTTGTATAATTATATTCAATATAATTATTATATAATTATAAAATTAAATAAACAAAAGAACTAAACAAAAAAAGCCCAAAAATCAGATTTTTAACCCAAGCAAAAAAAAACCCAACAAAACAAGTTTTTTTTTCTAACCGGTTTTTGTCCTAACCGGTTGCAAGTAGTATTGTATTCGAGGTCCATAACCGGTTATATGTTCGCTCGGTTTTTTTTTTCTAACCGGTTTTTTCCTAACTGGTTTTTTTCTCACCGGTTTTGAAATAACCGGTTAGACTATTTAACCGGCCGTGTGCACCTCCACTGCCAAGTGCCAACCATGGAAACAAAAACAACTACAGCAATTTTAATTTAATAATTTCCTTTTTCTTATTTTTTTTTTCTCCACAAATTAAATGGTCTAACAATTAAATGCTAACTTAAATAATAAGTGTATAAAATAAGTGTGTATCAGTTTTTTAAGGAAGTTTCTTGGGGCTGCTTCCAGCTAGCCTTCAAAAAACACGATACATAAGTAATAAGCAAGTTGCAATGACCTTAGTGTGCCTTTTAAATCTTTGTTAATTACTTGTTAATCTACCCCGATCTTAACTTGTTAAACAGCTACATGTTTTATCTCCGGTCACATAGAAATGTCAGTTCAAGCGGCTGTAACAGCATCACGACACTCTTATCCTGTATAAAAGTTGTCTCATGGTATGTAGTCAGACTTTAGATTCCTACAATCGACCCCTGAATTCATTTTTTGGACATTATAAACAAAATTACCAATAAGTTCATGTTATACACCTTTACAAGTTTCAAGATGATAAAAATCATATTTAATGGAACAATAAATGCATGAAATATGAAATATTCAATGTTATAACATTTGATCTAAATAAAGTTATAAATCGTTTTATCTGTAAATGGACAAAGTGCATACCATTTCTATTCATAACACGACGATTTGTACTTTTTGTCTCTTCTAATATATTTCAAATACATTTGCTTGCCGTTCAAAAAAGAAAGTATATTTCAAATAAAATTATAAATAAATAAAGGCAAGTTGATTAAAATTACCAAACTTTCACATTCACTTTATCAGAATCTATTCAACGTAATTTCCTAAATAAGTTGATCTCACACACATGATTTAAAAAAAACTTGTGTGATCCACTGTTCTATCAAAAAACCACGCCTACTAAGTAAAAATTAAAAAAAATGGATTATGCTCGACTAAAGTAGTCATAAGTCTGGAAAGGTGTATGCCTTGTGGCTATGAAATAAGAGATAAGGAGAATAATTATGTCAGTCAATTTTCCGAGTAAATAAAAGAGGCTATGTAACCAAATCAATTAGGATTGACTATTTTACTAAAAATTATATTTGAGGGTTATGAAACGAAGGATTTATGCTATATTCAAAAACACTCCTATTAGACTACTGGCGGGACCATGTTCTTTTAGGGTAAATCATAAAATTGGGCAAGGTGCGTGGGGTCGGATTTGGTCCCAAGTTCATGCCTCTACTAAACGATGAAACTACCTAAAAATGGTTTCTTAAAATAAGAGTTAGTTAGACATCGTTATTATTTTTTGAATACACACTTTACTTTATTGATAATTATGTCTTAAAGTGCCTAGTATATACTTAGGCCTTCCGTTTTAACT
Source organism: Centaurea solstitialis (assembly GCA_030169165.1). Lineage (NCBI taxonomy): Eukaryota > Viridiplantae > Streptophyta > Magnoliopsida > Asterales > Asteraceae > Centaurea > Centaurea solstitialis. The sequence goes on from CM058046.1 coordinate 9,956,100, forward strand.
ACCACGTTATTTTTTCAGTTTCCTACTCTCATACCCCCAGCTTACTCTCAAATCCTGTACCACCAATCTTTCATACCCCATACTATTACCTTTTTCTATTTTTATTTTAAATATAAATATAGAAGAGAGAGAAAGAAGAAGAGAGTGTGAGAGACGAGTTGGAGCGGGTTTCTAAAGTTGCCCCTCTACCCGCACCATGGAACCCGTGTTGGGCGTACCACATGCGGGCTTGAGCTCAGTGACCTGTCTTGGAGCCCGCCTGCGTACCCAAGCATGGTACGCATGGCCTTATGAGACTAATTAGATTCAAATTCAGATAATCGGTTCTTACTTTTCGTTTGTCTAATACAAACATCGTTCTTATTTGCTACCAATATATAACCATCACGGTTGTACCTTTTCCCTCTTCTAATCATATCATTTCCGATTTATCATTCATCCATTAATTGGTTATCATTATCATCAAATTTTATCATAATTAAAATAAATTGGATGCTTAAATCTCATCAATGGTGTCCTTCCACTTAGGGGGTTTGAAATGAATCACAAGAAAGAAGAAAAAAAAAGTGTATCCAAATATGCTTGTATTAATTATATTGAGAGGTCACAATCTTACATAATAACGGTGCTCTTTATTATCATAAATTCATGACAACAAAATAAGTATAACACAACAAAAGTCTTTGATGACTCATTAATAACAGAAAGAAAGAAAGAAAGAAGAAAAAAAAGTACACAAATTTGAGCCCTAAAAAACTCAACAAAAAAAAATAGAATTTCTTTTAAGAGATTGGAAGAGGAACACCATTCCAACCTTCAACACATTCCAGCAATGGATCGATGATTTGGCCTTTGCACATTGCCGTAAACACCTTATCGAACTCTTCTCCTGGTGACGTCACCTTCTCACCGGTCAAGAACCCGGTCCCGAGCTCTTCCCTAACGAACCGGTATAACGGATATGATCTGCAAGCCTTGATCCTGTTGGGAATCGCCAATGTACCGTCTTCGTATGAGGTTCGAACGCCTTCGACTTCTTTCGGTAGGATGGCTTTGAGCTCGTCCTCGAAAGCACCGATCTTTTGGAAGATCGATGTGCTCGTGTTCTTCTCGGTTTCGCCGTTGTTTAAGGCGTGGTCGACGAGGACTTGTCGGAGCTTCTGCATCAACGGGTAGGTGGCGCTGCAGGGGTCGTCGATGTATGCGAAAACGTACTCGCGATCGACGACTCGGAGGAGGTCCTTCTCGCAGAATCTCGAGGGGTGGAGCTCGCCGTTTGCGCCCATGGTTAGGACTTTTTTGGCGACTTGGCTCACGGTGTTCTTCACGGTGGATCGCATGTTTTCTTCCAAATGCCGTAAGTCGATGGATTGGCATAGAGCAACGAGGTAGGTTGTCGACATGAGTTTCAAGATTTCGACGGCTTCGGATGTTTTTCTTGCGGAAATCAATCCTAAGGAGTTCACGTCTTGGTTGTGTTGCTCGGCGCTTTGGACGTGGTTGGTCACGGGGTTCGCGAGAAATTGGAGCTCGGAGCAGTAAGAAGCCATTGCGATTTCCGCTCCTTTGAATCCGTAATCCAAGCTAGGGTTTCGTCCCCCAGAAAGATTCGAAGGTAACCCGTTGTTGTAAAAGTCGTTAACAAGCTCGGAGAATTGGGCAAACATGAGCTTTCCGATTGAGGCGATCGCTAGACGTGTGTTGTCCATGGAAACCCCAATTGGGGTTCCTTGGAAGTTCCCACCGTGTAGGGCTTTGTTTCTTGAGACATCGATCAATGGGTTATCGTTCACCGAGTTGATCTCTCTTTCGATCATCTTAGTCGATGATCGGATGACCTCAATGTGTGGGCCGAGCCATTGGGGCGAAGTCCTTAGAGCGTAACGATCTTGTTTGGGTTTCTGCAATGGGTCCATTTCATGGAGCTTTTGATTTGCTTTAACGTAATCGCTTCCGTCTAAAATGTACTCCATTATTGCAGCGGCTTCGATCTGGCCGGGGTGATGCTTTAGTTTGTGTGTTAAGTGGTCGGTAAACTCTGGCTTCCCTTGCATAACTTCGGCGAAAATGGCGGACAGCACTTCCGACAAGAGTGCAAGCACATTGGCATCGAATAGGACCATGGAGGCCATTCCGGATCCCACGGCGGTACCATTGACAAGTGCTAGGCCTTCTTTAGGCTGTAGCTCGAAGAAGCCGCCGGAGACGCCTGCGAGGTTGAAGGCCTTTTCGGCGTTGAGGATTTCTCCGTTGGGGCCGACGGCTTTGGAGTTGGGACGGCCGGTGAGAAGTCCGGCAATGTAGGACAAGGGGACAAGGTCGCCGGAGGCGGTGATGGTGCCACGAAGGGGCAAAGAAGGGGTGATGTTCGTGTTGAGGAATTTGGTGATGGCTTCCAAGATCTCGAAACGGATGCCCGAGTAACCCTGGAGGAGGGTGTTGATTCGTACGAGCATGGCGGCTCTGGTGGCCGAATGCGGAAGGGTGTGAGATGATTCCGTGCCATTGCCAAAGATTCCGGCATTCAAAAATCTGAAAGAGAATTAATTCAATAAATTAGATTTGAGTTTGCAACCGAACTTTCGTCATAATTTATTAGTTACATTTGTATATAAATGCTTTATGCTTGAGTTTAAATACAAATTATAAAACGTAATTTTCACCCATACAAAAATAATAAATTTCATATGGTGGTCGCTTTCATGTATACTTTCTTGAAAAGTTTTGGCCACCAAAAATTTGATCATGGGCCACGCTAGCTAGCTCTTATATTTAATGTATGAATTTTTAGTTGTTTCTCACATTTATGTTACATTTATTTTTTTGTTAATTTATGAATATCACAAAATCCACCTAACCCATTTTTCTTTACTCGCTCACCAATATTTCATAACAAAAAATATACAATAAATAAATAAATTATTTTAGACGCTTTATAATCCATTATTATATATCATAGTAGTTCCAAAAAAACTAATATATATTGGCAAAAATATTGTTTAACCAAGTACATAATGTACAAACTTGCATCCTTTCATCCACTGTTAAATTAAATGCAAACAAGATACGATTCATAACAAAAGTAGATCTTTATATGATTAAAAAAAATGTTTAAATAATAATTGAAAACTTTAGTATTAATTTGGGTGTTGATTTATACAAGTCAACGTTATACAACGTTAACACTAACTTTCAAAATTCGTAATCATCAGATTCAAAACTCACATTTTATTTATTAAATTGCATGGCACAGAAATATATATGAGTTCACTTATCGAAATTAATATTAGAATTGTTTTTTAAAATTAATTAAATGAATTTTGATGGAGTGGGTTACAGTTGGTCAACAGTGAATGAATTAGGTAGTTTTGGGTAAAATAGTGGAAAGCTGATGTAGTGTTGATATAGCAGTTGAAACTATTGGGTAGTAGTGGGTCCACAGTGAATAGCCTTATTTAATTAGTAGGTTCAGGTTGCTTAAAGTTAAAGATTTTACCTAATGAGCTCCTTCTGAAGAGCTCCACCTTGCTTAGTCCTCCGGTGGGAGGTAGCTCCGAATCCGGTAGTGACTCCGTAACTATCCGTGCCTTTATTCATGCTCTCCATCACCCAATCGCTACTCGCCTTCACCCCGGCCCTCGCGGCCTCCGAAAGCTCCACTTTCACCACGGAAGCGTCACCGGCGGCCGCGATCCCGGCCACCTGAGACACCGTCAGCGTCTCGCCTCCCAGCTTCACCACCGGCTTCCGGAACTCCGCCACCATCCGCTTCACCTCATCGAGGTGGCTCCCGGTCATCGCCTCGGCCGCCACCCCCCAATTCAACGGATCCTTATTAATGCACAAATCCGCGGCCACTCCATTTACATGCCCGTTGTTGTTATTCTCCATTCCTTCTAATTAATAAACTGAACGATTTTTACTCTATGTATATATATGTATATATGTGTGTGTAGTATATATGTGTATGTATATATATATATATAGGTGGAGTTGAGAGGAGATGATTGAATGTGGGTAGCTGAGGATTGTGGTTTATATAGAAGGGAAGTGGGGTTTATAAATTGTAAAGAGATATGTTTAGTAGGTAGGCACAAGAGAAGGCAAGTGGTGGTGGAAAGGTGGTGGGTTGGTTGAAGATTAATCATGGCCCTTCATTTATATCTTCATTATTAATAAACGGTGAAGATTTTGACAATCGACATGTGGGTCCCCAACCAAACCACAAGAGAAGTAGTTGGCGTTGCGTGGCTATTCAACGGCTGCAAATGTAAACAAGAGTGGTAGTTGGTGAGTGTTTTCCATTTTCCGTTTTTTACTTTAAATAATAAATCGTTTTTAAAAGTTATTCATTTCGGTGTATATGTACAAAAGGTCACCTTCAAGTTAAAACGAAAACATGTCATGTGTCATATTCACTCTGAATAATCATGTATTATTTAGAGTGAATAACACAACAGTCAATGTTATTCAACGTGAATAATACTGAATGTTGCATTATTAACTCTGAATAATACATGATTAGTTAGAGTGAATATATCATGTGGCACGTTCTCGGTTATTCTCACGTTCGCAATAAAATTCAAGTTTGTAACTGAACTTTCGTCTATGTACAAATAGTTATCTAGTTGGAAGGGACTTGATTTGAAAGATCATATACCAAATGGTAACGATCAAGTTTTTCATTTACTGTCTTTCAGTAACGCATATTCAAATTATAAGTCGTAGTTGGTGATTTTATTGTCTTACTTGATTCAAATCAGAAACAGAAAATGATTTATTTTGCTATGAAAGTCATAGGCAAGTTGTCCGATATTTGTGATCGGATTTATATTTTATAACACTTTCGTTCTTTGATATGAAATACGAGTAAATGAAGGGAAAGTTAGTATATGATAAATCACTTTTGGATATCTATATATATATTAAAAGAAGGTTTTTGCTGATGTCATCAAAATGAAATTGAGTGATTTCATTGGTCAATTAAACAAATCCTATCAAATGATGATGTCATAATCTATTTCCATTTTTTTTTCCAAAAATTACATACCTAAAATTTCTCATTAATTTATTAGTTTCCCTTTTATAATTTACATTTTGTATCCTTATAATTATTTGATTAAATTACTTATTACCCCTTAGTTTTTTAATTTTCACTTTACATTCTTATCATATTAAGGTAAATAATGTATTGAATTAAAACCATTTAAGTTTTTTGTTTTTCTTTTTAATAAATTACACCCTTATAATCGTCTCAACGATACCTTCAAAATGAGTATAATATTGAATATTTTTTTTTAATTTTTATTTATATTAGTAAATATTAAGAATAGATATAAATTAAGTTGTTTACATTTTATTACAATTCTATCGTTGATATTCTTGAAATTTAAAGATTCTAATTTTTAATCTAAATTTTTTTATAGATTATTTATAAATAATAAAAGTTTATTTTATTTAAAACGCTATTGTTGATGTTCTTGAAATTTAAAGATTTCATCCTTTTAATCTTACTAATTCTATGGATCATTTATAAATAATAATTTTTTTTAAAACCCTACAAATAAAAAACACTATATAATTTATTTCAGAATCCCTCCCGTTTTAGAATCATTCACGAAATCCAAATCTTTGAACAAAAGAATTTAAGATATTTTAACAACTATTAGATGACTAAAATATTTAATAATAAAGTAAGAGTAATTTTTTTTCATTTAAATCGTTGATTAATTAGAATTATTTTAATAAATAATAATTCTCTACTTACTCAATTTCAAAGAAAGTTTTGAATAAAAAAATGAAAGAAAAGTAATTTAAATATTATATATATAATTTCCTAAATGGTTATGATTAAACTAAATCATTAATGTTTCTTTTATCAATTAACTAAGTCATATTTATATTGTTAATTGGATATTACGTTTGGTTTGTGGTGAATTATTTGTAAACTTTATAATGCAAATGTTAATTCTTATTAGAAACTAAAACAATATGTTTAAATCGTCCGTGTATTACACGGGCCATTAACTAGTATTATATAATAATATGGTTGAATTTAGTGGTCAAAGTCCAAATTTTGAGTATGTGATTGGTTGGCTTCATAACAACCATGACTTCTTCTCTTATGGCGGATGAAATTTCCCACTCACTTCCTTCTACACTTCGATATGTTTTACTTGATAAATTGACAATCAATCCATAAAATATTCCAATTTGTTGCCTTTCATATATAGGATCTGTAATACTAATAGGAAGTACCTTCGGTAGGAGTTTTAGGTGGACTGGTTGGTATCGTATCCCGAAAGATACTTTGACTGTTTGATTGGGGTCTAGTTTTTCAATAGGCTGGGAGTCTAATATACTTGTTGTTCAAAAAAATTATGATTGATATAACTTTTTTACTTCTTGATTGAAGACAATTATGCTTAAGTAAGTTCTTTCAGAACAAGCTTTGCTTATACATTTACGTTATTTAAATAGGTAGGTTAGAAGTTTTAACCTTAAAAAAATTGAGATGCAAGTTTCATGTCATGCATATGATTAATTTGATGCATTCTGGTAACAAAAGTTGTATGCTTTGATTTTGAAAATTGGATATTAGTTTTGATGGGAAATCAACTTTATGGACAACAATATAAAAAGTTTACAAAATAAAATTGTGAAACTGAAAATTAGTAATAAATATAGTTTTGAGTCTTTTGACGAAATCATTATCTTAAATGAGAATAATATTCGTGTGAAAATCAAAAGAAAGTTGGAAAAAGTCGTTCTAAGTCTTTTCTCGATTGTTTCTATGCAAGTCATATATTTTCTTCATGATATTTTCTATATTTTTTTTTATTTTGTTATATAGTTATATATATATATATAGAGAGAGAGAGAGAGGGGCTTAATCAAATAAAAACCTCATCTTTTGTAAAAACTTAAGGAATGATCTTAACCATTAATTTTTTTTAATCCATGGTTAAAATAATTGATGGCATTTTGTTTGTAATCTTCTTACAACCATATGGTCCACAACTGATTATAAGCCCACAAGGGCAATTTAGGTATTTTATCAACTAGATCTAGTTTCTTCTTCAAGACTTCAACACACCTCCCATCTTCTCAATTACAACAATCACAAACCTAACCCCCTCCCCATCTTCAACATCTGGCCTCTACCACCGCCATCACCGCCACCACCGCTGTTCACCGCCACCACCGCCACCACCGCCGTTCACCGCCACCACCGCCGTACATCTGGCCTCTACCACTCAGGCGACGTCCTCCGCCGGAGACCTAAAGCTCCGATCAATTTCCTCTCCACCGAAACAATGGCGACCTAACCTATTTTAGATCTGAGAAGCAACAGTTCCACCGCCGCCGGTGCCGGCGCCGACGCCACCACCGCCATCTTCTTCTTCTGCTTCTTCTTCTTTTTCTCCTCCTATCTCCTTTCTCCTTTCTGCGAGGCTCCAGATCTTACAAGTCCAGCCGGAAATCGCTACCACCTGCAACCGTCACCGACGACGAGAAGACCACCACCACCTGCTGCTGTCGCCGACGGCGTGAAGGCCGCCACCACCACCTGCTGCTGTCGCCGACGGCATGAAGGCCGCCACCACCAGCTGCTGCTGTCGCCGCCGACGTGAACCCCACCACCACAGTATTTGATTTGGGTAAACCCTTGATTTGTTTTCAATTACTGATTTTGGTCTCAATTTTTGTCTTTAATACAACAACATACACGAAAAAGAATTTGTTTGATAAATCCATAGAATTTGTTTGATAAATTTGGTCTCAATTTACTTGATTTGTTTTCAATTACTGTTGTAGCATGCTTTGATTATATTAAACTGGACAGTTGATGTATGCACTGAAGGTGTTCGATGAAATGCCATAGAAAAATGTTGTTGGATTTAATGGTGGTGGTGGCGGTGGTGTTGGTGGTGAGGTCACCGGATTTAATGGTGGTGGTGGCCAGAAAGTGAGAGATGAGAGCTATGGTTGTTTGTTTGTGTGTATGTTTAGTTGTTATTTAATTATGAATATAAATGTAATGAACATTTTATTTTGTATTCATAATGTGAATATTCACCTGATGGTGAATGAATTTTTATGATTTTTTCATCTGGTGAATCTGAAGATTCATAAGATGAATATGAATATTCATATGGTGAATATATGATGAATATGATATGGTAAATATAAATATTCATATGATGAATATGATGGTGAATTTATATAATTTTTATCTGGTGAATATGAATATTAATAAGATGAATATGAATATTCATATGGTGAATATATGATGAATATGATATGGTGAATATGATAGTGAATATTCATATAATGAATAAACTGTGATTTTCAGATCAAGGGCTTAGATTATTCCTCAAGTTTTTACAAAAAAGTGAATATATATATATATTGTAAAAACCACATATTTTGTAAAAATCTCTTCTTTTGTAAAAACTTGAGGAATAATCTAAAATGACGTTCATACCCTTTTTAGATCAAATACTTAGATTATTCCTCAAGTTTTTACAAAAAAATGGTTTTTCTTTGAAGGACCCGCTATATATATATTTATATATATATAGAGGAGCCTTCATGTAAAAACCATTTTTTTTATAAAAAATCCGTAAAAACCGACTAAAAAATAATTTTTTTTACGATTTTTTCCATCAAATGTTAGAATTGATATGTTGTTTTACATATATTTTTTTTTCATAAGATGAATATCATCCATGAATTTGTTTCATAATATGAATAAAAATGTTGTATCTTTTCGATTCATAATATGAATAAAAATTTTATTTTTTCATGGGAATGATACTTACATTATGAAAAATATATCTATGTGTAACAATAGTTAATATCATATTATTTGATAAAAAAATCCAAAAGAAATTATTTTTTAGTTGGTTTTCACGGGTTTTACAAAAAAATGGTTTTATTTAATTATTCCTTTATATATATATATATATATATATATATATATTTCATTGTAATATGTTTTCTTTTTTTTTTAAATCTGGTATTCATTTGTCTATTATTTTTTTGAAATATCTATTATCAAAATACAGTAACGATCCTTAAATTAATTCAATGAAGCTTACATTTTACAGTGTGAAAAAGTTAATAATCATATAAAATACCATCTGGTATGTACCATAGTTGGCAAACGGGTGGAGAGATCTTGTCTAAATAGTAAATACATAACAAGTATTGGGATTAAACCGAGTCTTTCGTGCTAGCCTCGGATGCTAAATGACATAAAAATGTTTTTTCACATTAGCATCTTTCGAGACAGGTTATTTATGGACAAGTTAAAATTGTTGTTAATCAACTTTTTACTTAAATAATTATATAAAATATATAATTTTCGATTTGTATTTGACAAAAAATATACGTGAGAGGGATAATCACGTGATATTGAATTATTGATTGGTTTAATGTATTTTTTTTTTAAATCCACACCTAATTGGGTGAATAAGAAACGTGGGTAGATCCGTAAAACGTTCATTTATTTGGATTTTTTTATATATAAAAAGATATTTTATTCTTATGGGACACGAAATATCTAAAAGTTGTTCTCGTCCTTTTCCCACCTTTCATTAATCCATAAACAAAAAAAAAAATTATATTGGTTAGAAAATATAAAATTACCAAATATTTTGCTTCCCAAAAATACAGTTTAAATAGATGAAAGTCCATTGCATTGCATCTTATTTATTTGTTTGTATATTTTTAGGTTTAACATAATTACTCTTGAATTAATTATTGTTTATTGTCGTTCTTAAAATAATTAAATACATCATCTCATGTTACAATATATAACTAGATATTAAGAAAGTTTATAATTTGCATTGTTGTTCACGTTGTCACTTTAAAATGTTTGAAAATATAATTTAATACTTAAAATTTGATTTGCTGATCTAGTAACATGAATAAATATATCAAAATATTTCTTAATGAGAAAGCATGAAATTAGGTATATATTTTTGTTTAGACCTAACAAACAATGATTCGCACCATCAAAATCAAATAAAGAAACATTAAATGTTTAAACACGGAAGATATTCATGATCTCGTGAATCATGAATTTAAGATAAGGAACACAAATATTTGACAAATTAGCTGTAACATCTTGAAAATAAGAGTAAATTTGAACCTAAATAATTGTAGAAATAACAAGATTTGAAATAAAAAAAATCATCAAAAGATGCGGACAACGACAATTGGTAAGGCGTCTACAACGTAACTAAAGGTGAAGGAAAAAGAACGACAACCTACTAATCTAAACTATGCAAGTCTAGATTACAAACGGGTGTCGTTATCTCCTTTAAAAAAGAATAACTAAAAGTTTTCGCATCACCAAATATATCCAAAATTACAAAACGCCCTCCAGGTGGCTACACTAAGTATCCTTGATCTATATACATTTGTGCATAAATTTATTTTGTAACATGTACATGTACTTAATACGTAAGACTAAAAAATAACTTAATTATTGTCACGACATAACTCGATTAATATCGAACATAATATTTTAATAGACTAAATGAGTAAATTAATATAGTACAATATTTGACAACTAGCACATCCAATACACGTGGTATGTAGAAAATGTGAGAGTCAACGACGAGTTGATCAAGGAATGGAGAAAATGTGTCAACTTTGATGGTTCACAAACTTCAAAAATGCATTATTATTAACTCAATTAATATACACTTTCAATTTTATCTTTCAAAAAACATAGGCTTTCATTGATCATAATAAAAAATGTATATTACAGTTTTTTGTCTTTTCTAATTTAGGATCGTTTATCAAGCATTTACTCGGATAAACGTTTCACAAGTCAAATTACCTATTTACCTTACCAGATGAATACAACAAGGACCAAAAGCCTTACCTGGTAAGAACAAAGGCAAAGACGGAGAGTTTACTCGGTAAGTGATAGCTAAGAATCTTACTACGATTAGCATTTGAAAATTTGTTGCATACAATACTATTTTTGTGAAGTAAAATATTATCTGGTAAGCAAGTGGTGGTTTTCAATTTATCCGTAAATGTTTGGTAAACGACTCCTTAATACTCAATTTCACCACCATCAATGGAGTCAACAACTCATTGGTCCATTGTTTAGGATTTTCACAGCTCATATTCGAAGAAATATTTCAATTAATCAATTAATAAGAAGGTCTAGCCTAGTGGGTGTAGATAACATTCTTGTGTCTTCCTTGGGGTATCTTTGGTTGGCCAAGGTTCAAACCCGGGGACGACTTATGCGGTACCAAGCTCTTGGGCCGGTCCATAGGCCCGGTTCAGGGGCGAGTTCATGGGTAGGTCCATAGGGCTGATTCATTTGGGGGGGGGGGGGGGGGATTAGTCGGTGCTTGTTTGGATTCAGATACCCCCTGAAACATGTGTGTTATCTGTCGTTAAAAAAAATACACAAAGAAGTTGTCTCTTGTGGGCCGATTACGATAATTGCATAAACAGATGTTTTTTCCCCTAAGCACCATCTAAAAAACAATCAATACACAATTAACTTTGTAAACAAATACACATTTTTAATATCTATTTCTAAGTAAACCATGCAAGTGTGAAACATTTGGTCAAGATAAAATTCGCTTTTTTTCTTTTTGTGTTTGGTGCCATTAGAAGAGAAATTGCTTAGAAAATTCAAATGAAAAATACGCGCACTTACCTTTTATGTCTCACATCTTCCACGAAAAAAGAAAAAAGAAAAAAGAAGTATACTTCAAGTTCACCCTAACAACACCAACATTCGAACCATGTATTCATTATGAACTAAAATTTTATATAGTTCATAACATTATATGATATTATAGTTTTTCTTTTTAGAAGGGTGTTCGGGCCAAAGCCCGACTAATCCCGGCAATTTTGGAGGCTAAACATGGTCTCACTTAAATGTCGCCAACACTCCTCTCCCAGGGCTCAAACTCGGGTTCATGACTATGCCATGTCCAAGCCTTACCACTAGGCTGGAAGGTCTTTGACATGATATATATAGTTCTTATATAAAAATATAAAAAATGGCCTATATAAGAAAGTCTACAACAAATTATTTTTTAATGTCTGAAATATAAATTAATTCAATAAGATACTAATAATTCATATACTATCGTTTTTTCGAATATAACTGGATGCAAAGTCAATCAATAGTAGTTTTAAATTAATATCATCTTGCATATATTTTTAAAATAAAACCGACCAATGAAGACCGAAGTAGGTAACAATTCTAACATACAGATATATCAATATTGACGAGTGATTGGGTGAGAAAAAAGAGCTAATATAGGAAAGAATCTAGACATTTGATCACTTTTAATCTCACCTCATCCAAGAATTGCACTTCTCTCGATAATTGATTTATTAAGTCAATCGATGCATCTTATTAATGTTGATCTTCAATTAGGATTGATTCAAAAATAAAGATATTTCTCTTATTCTTCTCATCACTCTTGTTACCATAATCTAACCTTATCATTAGTATACTAATAACTTCAAAGTTTAAGGCTTAAAGTCATTGATTGAATTGTTCAAGTATGAAAGCGTATGAATTGTTCAAGTATGAAAGCGTATGGGTACTCAACTAAATAGTAATAGTTTTGGAATTTGATAACTAAATACTAATAGTTTTAGAATTTGATAACTAAATAATAATAGTTTTAGGATTTGATAACTAAATAGTAATAGTTTTGGAATTTGATTACTAGATAAAAGATATAAGAGAATAAAACAAGCAATCAACAATACCATACTTTTATTTAGGGGACGTTTGGTTCATTTCAGGAAATGAGAATGAAAATGAAAATGGAATGCAGGAGAATAGGAATAGGAATGAGCATTGCATTGATGTTGTTTGGTTAACCCACTATAATCAATGAAAATTTGCTTTATTTAAAAAAATATATGTTCTTTCAACTTGAAAATACAAAAGATGTTTCATTTAACATCCATAGATGGAACAATGCATGAAAAAAAACCAAGTAGAAATAAAAATTTCATTCCCCCCAGTATGGTCAGTAATGAAAATTAATGGATCTGCAGGAATGATTCCATTATATAATATCAAACCAAACAACAGTTTTCATTATCATTCTCATTCCTGACCCCTCAATACCCCCAATCAAACGCCCCATTATTTTTGAATCCATTAACTAACTAATACATTTTTGAATTACGCACAAATATTTTCGCGGTTTATGTTATATAATATATAGTAAAATTTTGGTTTCTATTTTTACTTGTTTTCTACAATTTATGGTATTAAATAAACTACTTGGCCTCACCCTAGAGATGGCTATTTTAGTCCGGCAAAAACTTGGTCTAGCCCGACGCGATTGAGGATCGATTTAGGGACCTCCAGTTACAACCGTTTGAGTTTTGCAGTGTTTCCGTGGCCCAGTCCAGGATCGGTTATAGGTTTGGCCCAACCCGATCCAATTTTTCAAAAAAAAAAAAAAAAACTAGCAATTTATGTAGTCGTTGGGGTCGATTTTATGGTTGTTTTTCTGGCCTCCAAGCATTATATATAAATCATATGGTGTACGGGTAAGATATCAAGTATCAACTTACAATACGTACAAAATTGAAAAAAAAAACGATCACATTCTCACAATCTCCTATATCTTGTCATTTTGGCTTGTATTTGTTTCTCGAAATTATAACAAAACGTATTTTTAAGTATATTTGAATGACCCAATTACAAATTTTACAGTCTACTGAAATAACATTCAAGTATGGTTAAATAGTTAAAGTTTAACAAGAATATTAAAATTTTAAAAAATATTATTTTCTCTAGAACCGAGACCGCTCCGTCTCACTACTGTTTTTGCCTTATAACGTTTTGGTCCCTGTTTGAGCCAAAATTTGGCCAGCTCTACCCCTCCAAGAACGACCCTCCTTAAACCTATCCTGCAAGTGCATGTTGCTTGTTGTTTGTTTTTATAACCAAGGTTCGAGTCCGAGAATCGAGAAGGGGAAATGCGGGCTCGAAGGTTTTAGTTTGAGCCTCTCTTTTTTATTGAGGTCCACAATTTGACTATTTAATTGTTCAAATTACAATTGATACTTGATTTTTGATATAAAACATGAACCTAATCATATATAAAATTGGTCAATTGGATTTATTACTTATTTTTACATGTTACAAATAAATTTAATTCTTACTCACATTTGCATATTTTTTAAAAATTACCCATTTAACTCACCAATTCTAGTTTATACGTCATTTAAATTAATTTAGTTTGGAGTCATTTTCCACATTTGTATTAATCTCTTATCACTTTTCCTATTATATCATGCAAATATTGGTGTTATGTCACATTTTTACTATTATGACACATTATCTATTTTGTACTCATGCCTTACCATTAGTACTATTATGTTACATCGTCCAATTTTTCTCTCCATGTTTCGGTTAAATGAAGTTTCTCAACATTGAGACAACTACTAGATCGAAGAAAGGAAAAATAAAAGTGGCCGTAATACAAAAGTTGAGTTTCGATGAAAACTCAAGTTATCGTGAGAATGATAAGAAAGTAACTCCACTATTTGATGCACATCGGAATAAGTGCATCAAGATGCACAAAATCAATTGCTTATTAAATATAATTCATGAAATGAGTTTGAAACTAAAAGTAATCAATGGTTCAGACTAATTATTCTTCTTACACAACCATTCATCGTAACATATATAGTGTTATGTAAGATGAATGGTTCAGACTAAGTATTGTCGATGGGATGCTTTCACTAGATTGATGTTGGCAGCATTGCTTAGTTGGTATTTCATGTTGAATTATCTTTATTTTCATGACAAGCACACATCGACTAATTAAGTATAATATTTTAGAATTGTATGTTTAGAGTTATTGAACATTAAACATGAAACTTAACATCACTACAAGAAACTATGTTTTTTAATAAGTTGAAATTTTCATTAACATGCATTATACATCAACGTATGCCAAATTTACAATAGATTTGGCATACATTTTATTTTATACGATTTATATCATTTCTCCCAACAATTATTTTTTTTATTAATCACAAATAGTTCCAACGATGACAAGTTACCGGTAAATCTAACTTCTAAGAAGGCCAAGGGTTTTAATCTACAAAATCTGATAAATATAATGAATATTTGTCATATGTTAGAGTAGCTATAAAATTCGTTCCAATTGTTGTGTGAAGTTTGGCTGTTTGGAGTCCCAAATCCAAGAAAATATAGATCAAGTCCCAAACCCAACAAAGAAATTACATATGGGGCCATGGTTTTCATTTCGTTATAATATCGAGTGTTCCAGCCCAAATTTGAAGGTTTGGAAATTTTCAACCACCCCAATCGGTTTGAGTTGGTCGATTTGGTTGTCTTTAAACAAAGCAAAAACAACATTAAAAACATAAAACAAGAAAATCTTCCTTCGAAATATAATCAGTCATTCAAGAGAATACACGAGTTAATCAAATTTTTAGATATTATATATAACATTCCTATAATGTTCTTTTATGAGCAGAGGTGGCCATCCGAACCTGTTACCGTCTGGGACTAGTAGAGGACTGGAACTAGGAACACTTATGGATCAGCCCGGTGAAGGACCTATTGATGGATTGGCAACTCCGATCAATTATGATTTTGGAAGGTTTTGAAGGCCTGGTTACGACTGGGACCAGTTACGACCCTAGACGGGTCAAGGACCGGTCCGACCCGATTCCATTTAAAGAAAAAAATAGCATTTGGGTAACAGTCACATGACCATTATTCTATATTTTCTATCCTCTTTTTTTGCATCATGATCCCCTTTCAACAATATAAATGTGGTATATACCAAGTTACAAAACACAAAAGATGGGACAAACTCTTGCGATTCCCAATTACTACAAGCCCTCTACCCTTCGCTTCTTGACCACCATTGCTACGTCTCTTTTCTACCCATCCCATCTCCCTCTCTCCCATAATCAATGATTGCATTCCGCTTCCAAAACCCGACACCGTCGATTACAAAATCACTACGAAATTGGAATAGGGACGGAGGGTTCAACCAACGATCTTTCACATCCATGTGTAATTGATCCTTCACGGTAGTACCACAGCACTGTCGGAGTAACGGTGGTGATGGGTTAACGGCCCGATGCCGAAGACAATCACATAACACGTCCCGGCCTCAAAGTCTGATGGCTTTTATAAAAAAGCAAGAAAATTAATAAACACATCAAATGACCAAAATACCCCCACTTTACATTGAGCTTATTTGTTCGGCTATCTTTTCAATCTCCTCCTCTCCAAACTTGTTCAAAACTTCAAAATTTGAAAACCTAGAAATCGTCGTCTCGCCGTCGTCACCTGCAACCCCTTCTTCACTCATCATCTCTCAGGTATCTTTTCTGCCCTAATCTGCTTCTTCATCGACTGCTATCTCTTCACTCATCATCTATCAGGTATATATTTTCTGCCCTAATCTGCTTATTTCATTGTAATGTATGCCCTAATCTAGTCTCTGTCTTTCTGCTATTCAATTAGGGCAGCTTCCAGATACCAAAATTGAGGCATGTTAGCCAAATTGAAACACAATAAGCTGAGTGTTTGACTACACAAGTGATAATAAGAAGATAACTTCGTTATACGAAACTAAAACCCTAACCCTAAACCCTACTCTTTCTCCCATTCTAGATTCGATACGGTTTGAACTAAGAGAAGCATCAACAATGTCGGGATTCTCGTTCACAAATTCTTCAACAACTTCATCATCAACTGCATCTCCATTTTCATTCGCATCATCTTCATCTCCATCTCCATCGCCATCGCCCTTCTCGACCTCCTCAAACCCTAGCTCGTTCCCTTCGCTTTTCGGCTCATCTTCCGCTTCTACCCCTACGTTCGGAGTGCCTTCGTCGTCTGCATCATCTACTCCTGCATTCGGTGCGGCTTTTGGATCATCCACTCCTGCATTCGGAGCGCCTTCCTCATCTGCATCATCCACTCCTGCATTCGGTGCGGCTTTTGGATCGTCCACTCCTGCATTCGGAGCGCCTTCATCTTCTGCATCATCCACTCCTGCATTCGGTGCGGCTTTTGGATCATCTACTCCTGCATTCGGAGCGCCTTCCTCATCTGCAGCCTCTACTCCTACATTTGGGGTGCCTTCTTCATCTGCATCATCAACTCCTGTGTTCGGATTCTCGTCGTCTTCGTCTGCTACACCGGCTTCCGCTGCTCCTTCCGCTCCATCGCCCTTTGCCGGATTCGGTGCTTCCTCTGCTGCAGCAACAGCAACAGGCTCTGGTTTGTTTGGATCCAGCTCCGGTGCTGGTAGTACTGCTGCTACCACTGGCACAAGTTTATTCGGTTCGTTTTCTACCAGTTCAGCTACCGGTAGTGGTTCTTCGCCCTTTGCTTCTGCTTTCTCTGCTGGTTCATCGGCAAGCCCGGCCACTAGCTTCTCATTTGCGAATGTAACACCCTCGTCTTCGGGTTTGTCAAAAGCGGCTTCTACTACAGCAACTGCCACGGCTGCCACCGCCACTTCTGCCGCTGCAACGGGTGGCTCTAGTGGATCTGGTTTGTTTGGGTCCAGCTTTGGCTCTGGTGCCACTGCTAATAGTGGTTCGAGTTTATTTAGTTCGTTTTCTACAAGTTCAGCCTTTGGGAAATCAACGCCAACTGTTAGCAGTAGCAGTTCTGCACCCTCTAGCTCTGTTTTATCTGCTGGCTCAGCGCCAAGCCCGACTACTAGCTTCTCGTTTGCGAACGTATCAGCATCTACAGCTACTACAACTACTACCACTAGTGCCTCTGCTTCTGCCAGCAAGGCTCCATCGTTTCCTGCATTTGGCGTGACATCTTCATCTAGTTCTGCTGCTCCAACAACTACTGGATCTGTGCCAAGTTTCGCGAGCCCCAGTACTGGTGCTGCTGCCTCTACCGGAACATCAAGTTCTTTTTTGGGGTTTCAAACATCCTCTAAGACTGTAGGTGCTGCTACCCCATCATCACAACCGCAATCCACTGCTGCGTCATCTTTGTTTGGTGAGTTTGTCGGTATAAATCTTCTTTGGTTTGCGATTTGAAGTTGATAATATTTTCATTATGGTTGTACTTTCGTATGGTTCTTGAATTGTTGCATTTGAATTCCTATAAGGTCGTAGTGACTGTATCTAGGATTATTTAGAAGGTTTACAACTTTACATGCCTACTTGGAGAGGAGCGAGGTTGTATGATTGTGTGTTATGGCTATGTTTAGATTGTGTTTTAAGTCATAGTAGTACTGTCCTGCCATGAGCTTGGTGATTTTCTGGTGAAGGGGGGGTCTCAATATGTAACGACACATGAGAAGAGAGGGGTGAGGGGTGGGGAGCTATGTGGCATGACATGTTCTTAAAAGCTTTGTGGGGATCATATCGAACTAATACGAAAAGCCCCACTAAATTTTGGGCTTTATTTTTTAATTCAACTAGGAACTATAGATTTCAGACTGCAGCTGCATCTTTACTTCCTTTATCTTTGTCAACTTGACATTATATGCATCACCAATCTTATACTAGCCATCCTGTATGATTTATTCCCTATGTGCTCTTTTCTTTTCAGGTACACGTCTTTTACCTTTCGCATTAAGAATTTCAACTGATGTCACATTTTTCTCTCTGCATTTTTCTTCTTCTATGGACTATAATAAACACCAAGTAATTATCGATACAGATATTATTCGTTTTCACAATTTACAAATTCATAGTTAAATGCATCAAGCAAACATCATTAATCCACTATATGGAAGTAGTTATCAAAGAAGTTATCTTTTGCTAAACAGAGAGATTATTATAGTTATTTCCCATTCCAGTGCCTCGTATTTTTCTAGAGTCTAAATGGTACTGCAAAAGCAGGTAAGATTTTTTAGTATGAAAACTCTTTTGGGGACGGAGTCGACGGACATGGGCCTGAATTGCAATATAGTAGTGTTGTGATATCAGATGCTTGCCAAATCTGGAAAAACAGAGAAACAAAATTTTCTCAATGCCATTTAACCAGCACTAGTAGGCTTTGTATATATTTTCTTAGTGAAATTTTTTATACTCGCTCATTCATGGGAATGATGCAACTTTTAATAAACCCCCTGTGTTTCTAAATGGCATTTTTTAGAAGAAAATTTCATTGGTTATGATCTGTCTTTGGTGTGAGGAAATTTGGCTACTTATTGTTGTAGATTACCGTTGGTCACTACTCACTCGTAATTGATGAGACCAAATATCCTATTTGTCTGATTGCTATTCAAAAATCCCTAATTTTTTTTATTGATGTTGAGACAGGTCCACTCTTAACTTCTTTCTTTTGTTTCTAAAATCTTTCTGCAGGTGTCCCTGCTTCAACTACAACTACATCAACTATTACGACCACTGTTGCTCAAACATCATCTGCGCTTGTTGTATCTTCCAGTAGTGGGTCAGTCATCAGTATTATCTCAGAATGCTCTTTCAGTTAATCAAACCGATGAGTTTTTTGTGTACTACAAAGTACAATACTTATGTCAAATATAGTTTGTTTTATTATTGGTTTTCAATTAAAATGATCTCATCTCTATCTTTGAGAAACAAGTAAAAAAGATGTGTTCTTTCTGCAAGCTGAATAATCTACTATTTGTAAAAAAGCTATATTGCCATTATTATCGATGGTCTCTTCAATCTTACATTTTCTTGTTTCCTAGATTTCTGTCTTTTATACCTCATATCTGATCTGATTCCCTTTGTGATTTCCCTAGGACAACTGCAACTACCAGCACAGCTGTAGCCTCTGCACCAAAATTACCATCTGAGATTACTGGAAAGACTGTTGAGGAGGTATCCATTAAAAGTTCTTATTATCTCTCGTTATCATATTATAAGTTCAGATTATTCTTAACATTTTCTGTAGTTGGCTTTTAGTTATGACGTTGCTTCATTTTGCACATTTGCTGTGTTTTAATTTTTTCCAACCACAGCAAACGTTTCTTCTGTAGTTGCTTTCCAGGTCCAGCATTTCAGCGTCTTTTTTGTCTTTAATATGATCTGATCTTATTTCGTTTTGATGTTTCTTTAAAGATCATCAAGGAGTGGAACGTGGAGCTCCAGGAGCGAACCGGAAAGTTCAGGAAGCAAGCCAATGCAATAGCTGACTGGGACAGGAGAATCTTGCAGAACCGGGATGTTCTTCTTAAACTTGAGGTGAGCCATATCCTTTTTGATTCTTAAGCAGCATAACTATAATCTACTGAACTTTTCCATGTGCTCATTTGACCTCCTAACCAAAGATATATATATATATATATATATATATATTTGATTTTGCATCAGATAACACCAATTACCAGCCTTAACCATAGGGATTTCATGAACTATTTATCTCTTAAGTCATGGCATTTTGCCACTTAGCTAAAGAAGCTGAGAGAGAATAATAACAATTCCTTCATATCAAATTGTAGTCAACTTGCTTCTTTGTTGCTACGGTTACCTCACTATTATGTCAATTGCCCTTTTCACAGGCAGAAGTTGCAAAAGTTGTTGAGACCCAATCAAACCTTGAACGACAGCTGGAGCTGATTGAGACTCATCAGCAAGAGGTATTTCAAAGATAAGCGTTTGTATATTCTTGGTCCACCACATAAGCGTTTGTACATTAATCACCTATGCATTGAACTATAATTTAAAGGATCAAATTGTAGTTATTAGAATCCATATAAATGGTCAGAATTTTTCAGGATCTTTAATGTAATTGAGGATTGATTGTTTATAAAACTAAATAGATACTCATTAACGCCAAAGAAGTAGCTTAAATTGATTACTCAAGTCTTTTGTGAAAAAAAGTATACATATCATTCGAAAAGGAACTAACAATCCCGTGTGGTGGTCTTTTGAGATGTTAACTTCTGTGGAGTAACAGAGTTGCTAGTGTTGTTATAATGACATTTATAGCTGAACATGTAATACTTAGCTCAGTTTACAGCTCAAGCATGATCAGTGTTTAATTAATTCATGTTTAATTACTTCAAGCATGCTTAAAACTTTTTTGGATGATCAGTGTTTAATTATTTAAAAATTTCATATATTTATGAAGAACTTATTCTTATAATCCTGTAGTTAGTTGTTTTCAGAAGTCCAATTGGGTCATAATGACATTCACTCTTAAGAGTTTGTGGTCTTCTGGATGCTTTGTACTACATGCATATGTAATTTAACCATTCAAATGTGGATTAACCTCTTCTACCACTTTCCTACTTTCCTGGCTATTTGAATATGATGATGCTGATGTAGAGCTTGTCACCTTGTGCAATTCTCAGGTTGACAAATCTTTACAAAGCGTGGAAGAAGAAGCTGAGCGAATATACAAAGATGAACATGGTTTACTTCTTGATGATGAAGCAGCTTCAACCAGAGATGCAATGTGAGTAGCTAGTTTACTTTGTTTAGATGGGGTCATATTCTGTTACTTGAAAATGATCATAATAGATATGATTAGATGGTGATGCTCATCTTGGCATGACCAATTCTTTTTATGAAAAGAATTGGAAGATGGGGAACTTTAGTTGTTGGTCTTGTGATTTCAAGTGATCAAGTGCTGTAATTATTAGTGTTCTGGCTAGAGAGTGTATTCTTAATATATGTTACTGAACGGTAACCTGAACCTATGGTGCAATACGGGACAAGCAGAACAACTGATAAGCAGAGGCTAGTCTTAAACCCCACCTAATGCAATCTAAAACAATCTGCAAACAATCCTCTCCATTTCTCCAAGTATAGCATGGGTATTCATATTTCTTTCTTTGCAATGGACACCAAAGGATATGTCCAAAATGTGTCGGTGTAGGTCTGTTCTCGGTGTTCTCAATTAGGGCCTGTCTTGGTGTTCTTCTTCAGGCAACATGGGCAAGATATGCTTAGCTTTGTTTAGATGTGCTTTAAGACACTATAAATCGAATAACATAATTGTTATCTTACCTCTTAGTTATTTGGTCTCCACAGTTTATGAAGTGGGGATATTTTAATCTACAGGTGTGGAGTTATTAAGAAAATACTTCATTATAACCTTAGGGCATATGCTTTTCAGAAAACCAAACTTCATTTATTTTAATTTACTTGTCTTTCTGAATTTCAGGTATGAGCAGGCTGAATTCATTGAGAGAGAAATGGACCAGATGACGGAACAAATAAAGTCCGTCATTCAGACTCTTAATGCCAATCAGGTGAAATTTAATCCATCTCTCCCGAAACAAAACATTATTATTAACTTTGACATGCTATTTCATCTATTTCCTGGATGTTTGATCAGGTGCTTTATTTTTTTGTCAAATGTCTATAACCTTCAATAATGGCAAGATATGAGAACCAAAAACAGTGATTAC
Source organism: Centaurea solstitialis (assembly GCA_030169165.1). Taxonomy (NCBI): domain Eukaryota; kingdom Viridiplantae; phylum Streptophyta; class Magnoliopsida; order Asterales; family Asteraceae; genus Centaurea; species Centaurea solstitialis. Next base: position 9,978,482 of record CM058046.1, read on the forward strand.
TATTTTGGACTTGAAAGAGAATGTTGCATTTATTTTGAGACAGAATCATTGGTCCCAATTAGAGTAATTAGGACACTCAACGAAAGCACTAAATTACTAGGAGTCTGTCTTGTTTTTGTGTCATGTGGGTTGATGTTGATATTATATATTTAATATAGGCCGGAGAACTTGAAGTAACTGATGGCATGACTCCACTAGATGTTGTCGTGCGGATACTTAACAACCAACTAAGTTCATTAATGTGGATTGATGAAAAGGTAAGGCCGTTTTATTCATCTTTCTTCCATTAAGATGCTGCAATTCATTGTTATGTATCTGCTTTATGATTGCGAAATGCTGATGTTTTGTTGTCATGATTATCTTAACATCAGGCTGAAGAATTCTCTTCACGCATTCAGAAATTGGCTAAGCAAGGTTCTGCTGCTGATCGAGAACTGATGGGTCCCAAGTTTTGGCTGTCTCGATAAGTGTATTCTTTTGTCGTATAAAGTTGTGGAGTTAAGTTCTAGTAATGGGAATCATCTCGACTTCACCAGGTACACCTTTGATTGCATTTTTGGGCACTTGATGATGGATGTGAATGATGATTGTCCATACAAGCAATTTGGATTTCTTGATGATAATGTGGTGTTGCTACAAATTTTCTTTTAGGTCATGAAATATTATCTGTTTTCTTTTAGTTTCAGTTGCAGAATTGCTTTACATCATAAGAAATGTGTTTTTGAGGCTTCAAGAAATGTCTCAAGTATGATTTAGTAGTTTTTGTTTTTCTAGAATGAAATTTATTTTTGTATGTTGTGGGAAATTTAAACATTTGATTTGGGTTAAAAGTTGGTAATTGGGTAATGACTACCAAGGTTGATTTGAAGTTGGGATAGCTGTTTTTTGGATATAATTTGAGAAATCTAAAAAAATGTACAGGAGTCTCAAACTCTCAATAGGTAAATCAACATAAACATAATTAATTTTGATTTTTCGTGTTTTTAGATTAACAATGGTTGGTATTCCAAAAAAATGTAAGTCTATAGGTAAATCAACATAAACATAATTAATTTTGATTTTTCATGTTTTTAGATTGACAATGGTTGGTATTCGTTTTAGGTTAGAACCTGAGTTACAATTAAGCCTTAGAGCATCTCCAACAGGTTTGCTAAAATAGCAAAAAGTGGGTTTTTTTTTCTCTAAACCTCTCCAACATGATTGCTATCTTGTTTGCTATAATAGAAAAAACTTCAAATTTTTCTAAATTTAGAGATTTCCCTAAAACTTGATAGTAGGAGAGAGAAATTAATATTTTATTCAATCTAACCAATGAAAATGAATTTTTATTATTATATATTTAATTCTTTTTTTAAAATGCATTGGAATGATAAATTATAGATTATTTTAATAGTATAATGTAATGATAGCTTCTCTAAAATAGCAAATGTGTTGGAGATGGAAAAAAATACTTTTAGAAATTTTCATTATATGTTCTCTATTTTAGAAATTTTTTAGCAAAGCTATTGGAGATGCTCTTAGTTCATAGAGAGCATGGTGGTGTTGTTTTCTTTATATTTTTTAAATGCTTTTGATTGTTTAATATTTTTTTTCCGTCAAAGAAAATATTTCATAAATTTTAAGCACTGCAAAACTTTGTCATCATTATTTTTGATCTTTTTAAAATCAAACCAAATAAACAATTGATGAACTTTTAAAAAATTTGACCACTTGACCATATTTACATTGAAACATGACACATGATTTAATAACACATAAAAACCATAAATTTGGCAATGATATTTTTAAAATTTTAAGCATGATGAACTTAAAAAAAAAATTGACCACATTTACATTGAAACATGACACATGATTTAATAACACATAAAAACCATAAATTTGGCAATGATATTTTTAAAATTTTAAGCATGATGAACTTTAAAAAAAAATTGACCACATTTACATTGAAACATGACACGTGATTTTTTTTTTGACAAACATGACATATGATTTAAAAACACATAAAAACCATAAATTTGGCAGTGTATCATGGTAGAATAAAAATGAACATGAGCCAAAATTAGGGTCTATTTGTTTCTTAAAAATTACCTCTGAAAATTAAAAGATTTGCAAACTTAAGATTTTGTGTTGTATCTTTTAAAAGAAGATTTGTAAAACCTTACTATTGTTTGAAATTTTAAGACACCTTTAATTTTTTAGATATGAAATCAGACTTCAAACTTCAGACCTCAAACCAAACAACTTACTCTTTCGATTTCTCGGCTTTAGATTCGAGATGTCACTGTGGTGTCCTGAAAATTTCGGTTTCCCTGTAGTTTTTGTATTACAAATTTTGTTCTTATGGTTTACTACGTATTGCTATTTCCGCCTCTAGATTAACTTATACCTTTAAGTATAAGGAACCAATAATAGTAAAAAATTGTAAATCTAAAGAGCTGAAACAAAAATAGATTGTAAATCATAAAGACAAATATATCAATAAATTATAGGCCACGGTTATTATATAACCCCCTAAAACGTTACAACCCGTACAACTTTCATCTATATCATCCTTTTAGCCCATTTATATAGATTATCTTCGTTTCTCTAGATGTATTTACATGATTTCATCGAATTTCAACAACAAATGTTAATGCACATACTGATTTATACAATGCATCACATGAAAGTGATACTTCCGTTAAACATTCATGAAATAATGTGCATCCTATTATCTAATCCTATTTGATTTTATGTATAATTTGTTCTTTTAACCTGTCTTGATTCTTATTCTTAAAAAATTAAACTTTTAAAATCTTTATTTTAAAAAAATTTCAAAATAAATAAATAAATCAAATCTATACAGAAAGAGAATGAAACTACCTTTATTTTGATCTAATTAGTTCTTAGTTAATTGGAAGTAACTTTGTTTTCATCTAGCATTAAGTAGGAAACTAAAACACAGATCACATCTAATAAACATATATGATCAATACCACAAAGGTGTGTAAACGAATCATCGATAGTTAATGTTAACCAACAACCGAATGTGGTACGAAAGGATCAAAATGAAGATGAACAAACATATCTAAACCACAATTAAAGAAATCAAAGCAATAAACGCTCGTAAATTAATATGGTTTTCCCGTGGCGTACATTCACATACAAAAGGATGAAGCTTCATTTATATAAAAATACGAAGAACCAAATAATACGATAACAAACACAGCCTTACAAAGCATCATCTCGCAATTCAGTTGTCTTAGGATGGATCAAATTTTATATAAATAGAACACAAAATGTTTACAAATGCCATAGGTTATAAACAAATTAACAACATAGACTTGTGGGGTAAAGGATAATCAAACTGTAACATATACTTTGCAAGTTTATGAAAAGTGTAAGAAGACATTTATGATGTATGTATGTATGTAAATTATAAACACTATTTACCTATCTATTTATTAGGGGGAGGAGTGGCATGAGGCTGAACTCCATATGGTGGTGCTGGAGGTCCATAATACTGAGGAATTGCTGCTTCTTTACGCGCTCGACTTCTTCCAAAGATGTAGCATCCAATCGCGGCGATCAAGAACAATAGTATTAAAGGCAACGATATCACAATCACAAACCCCATCAGATGTTTAATTTGTCAAGCACGCTGTTAAGCCACGCTCCTGCAATCGCAATCTCATGATCAAGACCTTATAAGAATTGCTTAACTAGTAACAAAGGCTCCGTTCATATATAATCTGCTGAACCAATTAATTAATAACCATTGATCAAATAAATAGAAGGCTCTCATTTATTTAGCACTTTTCATTTGAACCTAATACTATATATATATATTATATATATATATATATCGGGGTGGGTTCAAATGTGAACCACTTTTTGGTTGTGAACGTGAGGACAACCGAGAACGCGACACGTGGCGGATGACTAGGTGCCACGTTAGATCCACGGCGGATGACTAGGCGCGATTCATGGGAGGGCATTGAATTAAAGAGGGGGACCACACTCAAAGCCGCCACGTGTCGCGCTCTCTGTTGTCCTCACGTTCACAACCAAAAAGTGGTTCACATTTGAACTTTCCTCTATATATATATATATATATATATATATGTATATTGTGAATTACGCAGGTCGGTTTGAAGAGGTTTAAGAAGATGATTGCTATATTAGGGAAAAACAACCAAACGATGGACCTAATCAAATCAAATCAAATCAGGGGCAACAATCTGTTACAACCAAACTAATTGCTAACTAATAACTAATAACAAATCAAAGAATAATCAGACAATTAGAATTAATAAATATTACCGCTAATACTCCTGTGGTTATCAATCAATCAATCAGTTTTGATATACATGCAACTCAATTTGATTGATGAGTTAGCTTAGGAAACAAAAAATCATGTTGTAATCATCGCTTACTCTTGGATCATGCATATAATTGTATATAATTCCAGTTTAATTTCAACAACAAAAATGAAAAAACCTAGAAAGAGTAGAAAAGGAGAAATTTACAGAGAAAGTGAAATCAAGAAAGAAAGAAAGAAGAAGAGAATATGAATATAATGAAATTTGCATAGATGATGATGATGTTGGTACCTTGGAGATTGATTGAGGTCGAGTGAGTGTGAAGAAGAAGAAGAAGAAGAAGAAGAAGAAGAAGAAGAAGAAGAAGAAGAGATGGTTCTGGACGTATTTACGCGCTTTCTTTTATCTTTTTTCTTTCTTCCTTGAAAACCAAGAGAATTAATATGCACATATCCTCCGATCTGTCAGCATCAATTCCTTATATCTAAAGTTAATCATTTCTTGATACATATAATTAAAACTTAATCAGTATAAAGTTAAGAGAATATATCAAAGGTTGAAATAAAAATAAATAAAAAGTCTCATAAATGTTACTCTTCTTAGGTTGTGTTTGGCAAACTAGCTACTAGCTAATAAGCTAGCTAGTAGCTTATAAGCCACCTTATGAATAAATTATGTTTGGCAAAGAAGTAGCTTATGGGTATGTAAAATGATCAAAAAAGGGTATCTTATGGTATAATAACTAATATTAATAAGTGTATAATTAGAAGAAAAAAAAACTACAAGAAACTCTTAAAAAGCTACTCCAGCTAGTGTTTCAACAAGCTAGCTTATGGTCCATCAAAACATGTACTAGCTTATCAACTAACTACTAACTTATTTCTAAGGTTGTGTTTGAAGAAGAAAAAAAGCTTATAGTCCATCAAAAAATATACTAGCTTATAAGCTAGCTTACGTTTGCCAAACAATGCCACAGCTAAATAGCAATTACCCCCTTCAATTTAAAGCCTAAACATTTTTAGAATTGACACAAGGAAATGAACAAAACAAAGTATACTCAAATAAACAAATTGGTTTATGGATGCAAAATATGGCAATTTGATAATCATGCATACAAACAATAACAGGTTGGTTCAATGAACATTTTCAATAATTATGTACAATTGAAAATTAACACTAATGATATGAACCGAGATCTACCAGATCAAACTCCGTCAAATACGCACTTCATAGGGTGAGGATAAAACCGAAAGTGATCAAGGTTCAAATCTCTTCTTAGTTTTTACATTTCTCACGTTAACTCTTTTTCTGTCAAAGTTCATTCCACTATTTATCAATTTGCATTTCTTAACACTTGTTCACTTTTGGAAGACCATATCTACAAATAAATTACAATCCAAATCAACAATCCTATATTTTTGCAGTGTTGATTATTCTTCAATTTAACTCCTTGCATAATATAATTTGATACAACCAAAATTCATTAAAACAATCAGAATCCGAAAAAATCAGAATGAAATTCGATAACATATTTGGCATAAAGAGATCGCTCGGTAAAACTAAAATCTTTATTAGGGAACTTCCCTTAAATCTAGAGCATTTCCAAACCTTTTTATGAGAACTATATGTAATGATAAAATTATGATAATATTTTAATTGGCGGGATGGTTGGTAATTGGGATAATGATCGTGTATTTGGCACAACCCTTGAATTGAAATGCCATCTTTGGATCAAAATTGACATATGATACAAACAAACATTAACAAACAAATACCACCAATCCAAATCATCATCATCATCATCATCATTTTCACCAAAGGAACCAAGTTACTCCCTACAACTATGGAATCATGGCTAGAAAAAACAATGATACAAGTTGGGATTTAACTTAATTCTGTTTTCAATCGCCATTTCTCATAAACAACATCAATATCAGAGGAAAGAAAATCAACCATCAATTCGTCGTGGATCGTTCTGTTCTGTTCTGTCGTCAACGTAAAAAACATTTACAGATCACATAACGACGACGACGTCTTCTATGGAAGGAAGGAGGACATCTACCTGGGTTAAAAACAGCAAGAAACGTCGTCGTTTTTCTTGCTCTTTTCCACTTAAAAACGCCAAAAAAAGACCGTCATCGTACGGGTCGATTACGACCCATATGATGCCGACAACGAAGAAGACTTGTGGGCCCCTCCGCTCAATCCATCCGGAGTGACGGCTGGCTTGTTCGACAGTCGCCGTTTGTACCGCTTGAGAACGGAGGCCAAGTTCTCTTTCCCTTTTGGGAACGCCACGTCACCAGCCGCCGTGCCTGTTCGACCTTTCCTACACGAGATTGCGATCTCCACATCCTTCACGATGTCCAACAGACTCGCGGCCGTTGTGCATTTCCCTCTGCTCTGTTTCGCCGGCGGTGGCAGAGACGTGACGGCGGACTTCGGCGGAGACACCCTTCGCTGGTGGTACGAGCTCGGAAGCTGAAGACAGAAACACGGGTTCATTGCCGCCCGTGGTTTAGCGAACGCAAGCTCGATGATCCCCTGAAACCAAAAAAAAAAAAAACCAATCACACAAAACACTCTTACACAAAATTAAGGTTGGCCCATCATCAAAAGAAAGCGCTACCTGAAGACGGTTAAGAACGTAAGTGTATTTCCCCCAAAGCTCCGGCCGGCTTTCCATGAGCGAAAGCTCGAGAACCCGGTGTATGCACCACACGCCAAAGCTCGTTATCAGATCAGCCCTCCAAACACAACCTTCCCCACAATTTGGAATCGACGTTACGAGATCGATTTTCATTCCGGAATCACCGGCATGAGACGTCCCGTTGTCCTTGCTCTCGACTTCGTAAAGAAACCGTTCCCTAGCCGCTACTCGGTCGACAAGGTCCTCGTCCAGCCCACTGTTCTGCTGAAACAGCCAATCGGACCCTTCAAGCTTCAACAGTTTCACAATACAAAGCCTTAAAGATTTGAGAAGATTTGCTTCTAAATCAACCCCGGAACCAGTTTCTTGTGCGTTTAAACTCATCCTATTGTTGTTACTCGCCTTTTCGGCCACGCCAAATTGCTCGAAAGGTTGTCTAGCCCAAATGGACCACGTGTCCGACCCGGAACTCAGCTGGTACGAACCGGCATAGCTGGAAGGAGCCCCCGATCTATACGAAGGGCCCGAATACATCGACAGACCATGCATTTTCCGGCCTAGAGTGCCATCCCGATGAGGAAGCGAGAGCCCGGAAATATCAGGCATACTGTAGTACTTCTTCTCGTTAACGGTGCTATGCATATTTTCAGCGGGATGATTATATTGTGTTCTTTCGGGTTGCATCGAGCTGTTCCTAGACACAACAGGATCCGGAAACCCCGGTGGCTTTGCCGGGCTCGTTCCGTTTTGCACACTTTTTGTTAAAGGATACGGAGCTTTGTAGCTTGATGAACCAAGCGATGGGGATTTAGGAGTCAACGACTCCATTTGGTTCATATAAGACTTGATCTGATACCCGTGAACCGTGGCTGGCTGGTCATCATATCCACCGGAAGCTTGCGGGATTCGTAGGCCACCAGAAGACGATTGAAGACGCAAGCTATGGTAGCGTTTCTCACTTGGGTCCATCACGTTGAGGTTCAAACGTTGTGCATATGCGTCTAGTAGTTGCATTTGGCTCGACAACAATGCGGATGGGTTCCGGTGAACCGCATAAGCTGAGTCGAGACCGGTTTGCACACTTTGTTGCCTTGAAGCATCGTATAAACTTTGGTTGTCCACTTTTGATGCCTTCGGGTTTCCCTTGGAATCTATTCCGAGCAGCTTGTCGAGTTTCCTAGCCTTTGCCTCTTGTGTCGGTTCACCGTGGAAATCAAACAGTTGACCCCAAAACTCGTCAAGGACTGCCGCTAATTGGCGCCTAGCCGCACGACCCAATCCAGCTAACTTCGACCAACTTCCGGCACCGCTCCCTACATCGTCGTTTTTGCTGCCGAGACCACGATACGACCCTGGACCATCGCTTGCTAGCAAATGGTTCGTTTCAGGAACCACTTTGGTCAAATCTTCCGGCTGCCAAGCTTCTATCTTCTGGTCTTTCACAACCTGTGAGTTCCCGTCTATACTCAACGTCCGTTCGATCGATTCAGGTTCTTCGTTCTTCAACCTGGCTTCCTCACCGGAAACCACGGTTGTCGATTCCTCCGGTGGTGACGGAGCTATGACGTCACCGGAATGTTCTTCAATGGTGGTCAAACGAAGCCCTTTCTCAGATTCCATGAGTTCCTCCGGCAAACCAACCTCGTTACTGAAGCTTGGTGAATCCGAATAGTTGTCGAGCCATGTTTCTTGCTTTTGTCGGGAGTCATCAACTCTCTCGTATTCGGTTCTCTCGTTCAACGACGATTCCAGCACCATATCTGCTCGAAAACTTGCCGATTTCAAAGGGGTCACAACGAGCCAAAGCATCAGAAAGAGCGAAAGAAATGCAGTGATGAGAAGTACGGTATAAGCACCGGAAACCGATCCACCGTTGCCGATGTTCCATCTGATACTACTCGCCCAATCGCTGTTCCCAAACACCATCTCGACCACGAATACAATCGCTAGGCCGAGCATCCCAATAAACGTGATCAAGACCACAAACTCGAGAAACCGAGAAATCTTGTTCACCCCCATCACGGATCTCGAAGTTGCAATTCGGAAAAGTGGGACCACAGACGATGGCAGCATAAGGGCCACCACGATCTGGGTAAAGATTAGCAGTTGATATATACCCTCGGCCCCGGAACTCCACGAACACAACAGCGCAGGAACAATGGCCATCATTCTGATCGCTGAGTGATGAAACCAGCCAGTGATGTCGATCTTGAAGAAATTACGAAGGACGGGTTGACCGCCGAACTTCCAGGTCAACGCTGTAGTATGATTCGAAAGCAACAGAATGAGTATCAAGGCAACGGGTGCCATCAGACTCCTAAATACCTGCATACGATCGTTAGTTCGCATGACAACTTCAAGAAAAGGGTGATTTAGTAAAACTGCTTATAGCAACAAACCTGATCCATTAAAGACAATGCATCTTGAAATGTAAGCAAGTCAAGGCCAGTACTGTAGAATACATTTGCTGCTGAGTTCATCAGAACATAATTTACAAGAAAAATGGCACTGAAAACACCGGAAATGGCGAAAAGATGATCTAGACACAAGGCTCCCTTTGAAACCTCTTCTGGTCCCTGATTTTGCTGCCAAAAAACATTTTTGTTATAGAAAAAGCACTAAAGCATTCAGAACTCTTTATAATATTTTTGTTATACCTGCACGATAGACGAATGAAGATAGAAATTATGAGGCATAATGCTTGCACCAAGAAGGCTGATCAATGCGAACACGCTTTCCCCACTGAATTTTGTTAGCATGCCACCGCTGCCCACGGAGAGTGATGCATCTGGTTGACTCATGAGCACTCCAAAGAGGTAAGAAAGTAAAGCAACGGTTGCCAAGCTTGCACACATGAATTTCGCTTTGCCAGTCTCCTGAATTACAATAAAACGACGCTGGATTAGTTGATTCACATGTGAAGAAGAATCAAGAAAAAGAGGAGATTAAGCTCACCAACAAACTGGAGAAAAGAGGGAAAAGCAAAGCATCCACAGAAGTCAAGAAGACACAAGGGAACAACCCCATGCCAAACATCAAGTTAAGCCCATGTGCAGTCCCCAAAATCTACATCAGAATCGGTGCTTTCATAAGTCGTTATTTACGCAAGAATGATGAAAGACCCGCAAAAAGAAGCATATGATTGAAAAAGGAGTTTACCATGGAAAGATCCAAAGCAATCATGGATAGTTCAGCTTGAATCCCTAAGAAGATACACGTGAACGTGTCATACTCCGAACTGCATATCTACAGAATCAGAAATAACGAAACACAACTTCATTAACTCCACGATCCAAGAAATAATATCGCATAAAGAGATAAAAAGTAAAAGAACCCATGATCCAAGATTTTGTTGCCATCAAGAATTCGCAAATCGCAAATACCTGCGCGAGATCTTTTCTGGTGACCACAGCGATACAAGCGGAGAGGTATTGACAGAGAACAGCAGCCAAACTAAAAACAAACATCAAGAAGATGAGATCATAGCCGAATCTGGCCCCACCTTCGACCGCCGCAACCCACTTTCCTGGATCAACATACGCGATCCCAACGAAAAGTACAGGTAAAACAGCAGGAAACAGTCTGTGCGCGACGCTTGATTGGGGTTTAGAGATTAGGCCCTCGGTCTCCATTTCAGAAACTTTACGTAACAAAAAAAGACTAGAAATTTCCAGCGGTTTGATGATCAATCAAAGGTCTCCAACCCAATTAAAACTCTCATCAAGGGCTAAAATGTCAATAGGCATTGCCACTAGAAATATCAAGATTTCGCTGATGGACTACTATATAGACTCGAAAGATGCATATATCCAACGCCACCTAATTAGAAACAAGTAAACCCGAAGGGTGGAAGATTCATATCAAAAGTTTCGATCCAACGGTTTCAATCACATGAAATTGTTGACACACACTAGTTGTCACAATCAAAACCACCACCTTGACAATCTAGAAATCTATACATTTGTCCATCACACGAGCATACTGTGACATGCCTAATTCATCAAGTTAGGCCTAATAAGTTGGAGATCAAAGCTAACATTAGTAATCCAAAATGACCACTTTTACGAAAGCATTACCACGGTCACACCGTCTCTTTAATCGCCACGCTAGTAACCCTGATCCACAAAAATACAACAAAAAGAATCATCAAAAAACTTCACAAGCAGAGCACCAACAAACTAAAATCTTTTGCTTTTGAAGATAAACATATAATTAGAGACAGAAATACCAAAAAACAACCAAGATTTCTAACTAATCAGCCATTTAGATCAAGATGCTTTTAAAGTTTGCCAAACTTCATTGCAAAATATCTTGTTTGATGTCACCTAACCGACCATCGCTATAAATAAACCCACCAATCAGGAATTTCCGTACGGGTAAAAACAGATAATAATCAAAAGATGAAATTGAAACATGATATAAGCATACTCCTAAAACTTTTATTATAAACCCACTTCAAAAAAAGATCACTAATAATACATTCTTGATATAATATTGCTATTAATGCATCAAGAAGAGTCTAGATGGAATTAAAGCAACAACTTTTCAAGAAAATTGAATAGAAAGATAAAAACCCAGATCGCCATCATCGCCATAAAACCCCAAAATCCTAAATTTAATGAAAGATTATGAAAACCCACCAAATCTACAGCCTAGGAGGAGTAGGATCTTGATTATTAGAAAAATAGAAGAGCAAAAACCGACTTCTGAAAAGAAAAAGTCAAAGGCGGAGTTATGCGAGTAATAAATACGTTTTTAATGTATGTTGCTGTTATTGCAAGCCGTTATCTTTGTTGCTTTTCTTTTTCTTGATGTTTACCTTTTTGGGTTTCTCGATTGAGAGATAGCTGAAAAGAAAAATCAAGAATCTGTCATATGTTCAGAGACCAGATCAGAGAGATGATGGATATGGGGTTTAAAGATCGAAAGAAAAGATGTTACAGAGATGGTGAGAGAGTTTGTTTAGCTGGTGTGTAATAGAAAGGTATAGATACAAATGATTGTATGTATATGTATATATAGCATTGATGATATATAGCAGAAGCTAATCTTCTAGTCGGAAGAAAGGCGACTGAGGAAAAGTGAGATGAATGAATTTCTCCCACTTGCGAGTTAAAAAGAGTTTAGCTTTAGGGCACGAGTATATCGAATTCAGCGATAATATATAATTTATTATGTGTTTTATATTGAAATAATAATATAGTAGTAATTTTAGTTGTTTATCTCATTAGATTATCAATACGCCATGCGTATCGCAGGGCTGGGTTCAGTGGGCTCGAATATGTTGGGCTTAGCGGGTTCGACGAATTCCGCTACGCGATCGGCGGGTTCGAGAGGCTAAAGGGCTGTCCACACCGTGCACAGTGGCTTGTGTTGTGTGAGGGGTGTGTGTGAGGAGTGTGTTTAATTAATGAGAGGGTTGAGAAAGTTGGGTAGTAATCAAAGAGGGTTTTAAAAGGTTAATTATGAGGTTGAGAAAAAGGTGATGTGAAAACTGATATGGCAGTGAGGATTAGGAGGGTTTGGATATTAATACCTTTATAGTTTTCGATTCAAAAAAAACATTTTCAAAATAATTGAATTATTGGTAAAAGCTTTTACTCTTTAAAAAAATAGTTATTTGTATTTTTAATGGGACTACTAGGTTTTTTTTGGGTCTATACAGTAACGTTTTTTCATTGTTTAACTAAAAGTTGTTTAATATTTATTTAATATTAGATTTGAGATTTAAATTCGTAAATTATATTATACATGTCTTAAGACTACCCACAACCACAATCTTAACCAATCCAATCTCAAATTAAAATATTAATTTCTCTCTCATCCACCTCATAATATTCAACCTCAATCCAATCTCAAATTTTTTACACTCCAACCACAATCTTCTACAATTCAATCTCATCAATTATATTATTTTATAAAAAAAATATTTTTACATTTTATACATATAATTATTAATTTTTTAATTATAAATATAAAAAAGCAGATAAAACGAATGAAATTACATATCACATAAAACAAGTTATAAAAATAAGAACAAAATTACATAGACTTAGGATCAGGTGAGACCAAATTGTTTCCGTGAGACCGCGTGAGACCAATAAATAACGTATGAACTTCACAAAAAAAACACCGTGAACGTAAATAAAACTCAAATATGCAGACCTAAAAAACACTTTCGATGCAAAAATACATAAATTTTGGTCTTTATTTGTAGGGAGTTGATACATAAAGAGAAAAATTGCTGTGATAAAAATATATCAATATTGGTCTCTATTTGTAGGGAATTGAAAACCATAAATTTTGGTATACTTTTTATATTTTAGTTTTTTTCATAAAAGTCTATTTTTAATTAAATAAGTTTTGTTTAGAAAATATAAATCTAACCAATAGTATTATGACATGTGTCAATTGCATGAGAAATTTTAATGACAATCTAAGATTGTTGAGTGATCCGGTTCGTATGAGATCGTTCGTCTAATTTTATTTTTCTATTTTTTTACTTAACTTTTCTTGTCTTTTTGTAGATTGGGATTGGCCAAAGATCACCAATGTGGGTGGTCTAAGTTAGAGATGAAAACGGAAGGGACAACAGGTGGAAAAATGCACCCCAACTCAACCTCGAGCAACCTAATCACCAACGGGTTGGGGAGGGAAATTTTCCGACAAATATATATTTTATGTATTTTAAAATAGAATGTAAAATTGAAAAGAAAAAAAAAACCCAAGTTTAAAGAAAAACCAATGACATAATCAACAGTATGTAATTAGAGCCAACGATAAATTTAAAAATATAAAAAAACTAAGCAAAAAAAACTAATCAAATTATATGCTAGAATACATATATCGGGTATTTCATGTTTGTTGTTTGTTGTTTCTATTGTGCTTAGTAAAATCTGCTCTTATTGTTCAAATATATATATATATATATATATAGAGGGAGGTTCAAATGTAAACTCTATATTTCGTGTAAACTATGTAAACCCATCGTGGCCCTTGATCAAAAAAATCAAAGGATGATATGGATTCTTAGAAAATATGGAAATGTGAAATATATGGTAAGTCAATGATTATGGAAATATGAAAATGTGAAATATGGAAACGTTTTTGAAAATCAATGGTGTTGATTGGTTTACATAGTTTACACGAAATATAGAGTTTACATTTGAACCTCCCTCTATATATATATATATATATATAGAGGGAAGTTATTTTGCAAACCATAAAAAACGTGCAAACCGTGCAAACTCATGGTTGCACACGTAAAATCAGTGAAATTGATTCATGGAGTTGTTTAATATGATGAAAATGTTTCATAAACATCAAATTTTGAGGAAATTGTTTCATATGTTGGTGTTTTTTATTCATATGAAACTTTTTTATCGTTTCTATGAAACTTTTTCATTTCTACGTAAATAAACACCTTCATATGAAACAATTTCATCACAAAATTTAGTATATGAAACATTTTCATCATATTAAACGACTCTATAAAAGATTTTTCATTGATTTACGTGTGCAACCATGAGTTTGCACGGTTTGCACGTTTTTTATGGTTTGCAAAATAACTTCCCTCTATATATATATATATATATATAGGATATTGTTAGAAATGGGTAGCATCATTCTTGATCCTAACCCAAATAAACTGTAGGTTTAAAAGTAATATTGTTCTTGCCCCTTGATAAGTTAGAGAATTGCCGTGGATCAATAAAATTTGTGTCACTATCTCAAATGTTAATCAAACCTTATAGAAATTAAAAAGAAAATGTTATATTCTCTAAAGACATGACAAATAATATTATGTAAGCAAAAGTACAACAATGTGTAAAATATAGTTTAAATCCAAGGATGCATCTAGAAAATAACAATTTATTTTAAAATAATAGAAATATGTATTTTTGTGTTAATTTCCACGTCATGGGTGCATTATTTTAATAGTAAATAAAGTGGTTTAAAGCGCTTCGTCATAGTTAGCATTTATGAAGATGGGTTAGATCTGGTGAGAAAAATAGTTTTTCTGAAGGGTAACAAGAGATTGCAAATTTTGGATTAATTATAATTGAAAAAACATTATCAAAATATATTAGGTTGGGGGGCTGGGATACGCTGGCAGCGGCTTGGGCGGGTTAGGGAAGGAAGCGGCGTGGCCACACTGCTCACAGCGGCTTGTGTTGTGTGTGTGGTGTGTGTGTGGATGAGAGGGTTGGGATGGTTCGGGTACTAATCAGAGAGGGTTTTAGAGGGTTAATTGTGGGATTGGGGAAAAGCTGATGTGGCAGGGTTGGGAGGGTTGGGGAAAATCTTCTTAGAGGCTCTGCTATATTCGTAGTAAAACTACAAATCGTCTAATATTTGTAATAAACAATATCAAATTTCCTGTCATGTTAAAAATCTTACAAATTAAAAAAACAAAAATGTTTAAAATGTCAAAGTGAAAAAAAAAATATCGAATAGTTGTGTTGTTTTCAATCGACAAAAACTCTATAATTATATAGCAACTTTTGATTCCAAAAGAAATTAAATAAGTATTTGTACGTTCGCTAGTTGGGTTATGTATATCCGTCCCCAACACAAGTAAAATTAGACTCCAAAATCTTGGAGGCCCTCTTTAAAATCAAGATTTAATGTAACACCCCAAAAATTGGAGCAAACAAAAACCTTCATTTACGAAAGGTGTTACTACAAATATACGCCAAAGCGTGAGCTCTTCCCAAAAATGGGGTATAAAGTAATGTACAATTACAAAGTCTGAACTTTAATGGAGTGGTATAATAACCAACAAGTCTAATTCCTAACAAGGAAAAGACTACAAAAGGTCAACAGTTTCTACTATCAACTTGCGGTCTAGATGTACCGGTCTCTTCACACATCCCCCAAGGCTCACTCTCAATCCCGGCACCTACTTGGGAACAGCGTCCCTAGTACCTGAGAGACACATCGACACCACGCAAGTGTTAGGCCAAAGGAGCCTAGTGAGTTGTATCAACAAAATATCATACATATAAAAGAATGTTAAGACATGTGAGATATGCAAGAGTGTATTAACAACAAAATGCATCATGTTAAACCGGTTTATCTTTTATCTTTGAAAACCGTGGGAGCGACCCACTTTTGCCAAGCAAGTTACACCTCAGAGTCGAGACACCCCGTTGTCGTCCTCCCACGAAGACTCAAATAGACAACCTCAGAGGCCAGGCACATTCGCGGCCACACGAATGGCGAGGGACATAGATGCGCACCTTTTGACTAGTGCCACCAAGACTGAGTCGAACTCGTGTAAACTTGAAAGTGCACACCTTTTGACTAGTGCCACTTTAAATCAATCTCATTTCAAAAACGACACAGTGTACACCTTTTGACTAGTGCCACATTGTCCAATTTACGTTTGCGTAAAAACATGGGTACTCACCTTTTGACTAGTGACATCCCGGTCCACTTTTTGACTAGTGGCCAATAGCATCCCACTTTTTGACTAGCGGTGCTCCATAACATTTTATTTACATAATTTAAGCATTATTGAAAGTCTCAATACTTTCATTCATTTCATATAAGCCAACATGCTCAGGATTCAATTCCTTCGCATCATTCCGTAGCATGCATAATAACACGTATTTCTCATAAATACATTCATCATATAATCACATGGATTTAACTCATACGATAGTAGCATACGATAATCTACTCCATGTATTCAATAATCCAAATCAAGTCATTCATATAAGCATCATTACTCAGTCATTTCATGGCAATCCTTAAACCTAACAATTTAGGCATTTCATCCAAAATCATGTTTATTCACAATGACCAACAATATATGTAAATCAAGCAAGATGATGTGCTCTCAGTTTTAACAAAACGGTTTTAGCAACTCACTTTGAGGCTCATAAAGCCAAAAGCCCCAATTTTCACCAAGAACCCTAGCTTAAAGCTTGAGTGAACACCTAAACTGATAAGGAGTTAATACCTTGGATTAGTTCCATAACTACATCATACAACACTAGATCTATACTTTAAAACCATATAGAGAATTCACCTTGAGGGTTTGTAACCAAAACCCCCAAATCCAAGATTTAGGTCAAAATGTGGGAAAACCTAAAATCAAGTAAATCGGAACTCTAGGTTAGTTTATAACTCCTAACACATAGGTTAAAAACAACCCAACAAGGTTTAGATAAGCTCACCTAGGATCTTGAACAAACCCTATAAATGGAGAAGCACAAAAATCCAACAATTGAGGTTTTGAAGGTGAGAGGTGAAGAAGATGAAGGTGAAGGAGATCTAGCTTTCAAGTCTTGTTATCTTGAGTATCAAACCAACAATGGGATCTTAAAGAGCTTGGAAAATGGAGAAAATCGCAATTTGAACCAAAGAAAACGGAGTTGAGATGAGAAAGTTATGTTAAAATGAAGAAGGAGGCTATTTAACCCGACAGGCGCTAGCGGCCGCTAGGCTTTTACTCTAGCGGCCGCTAGCTCCCCTAGCGGTCGCTAACTAATTTTGTGAGACAACAGATGTAATAACCAAGAATTCTGGATAGAGTAATTAAGTTAAGTTTCTGTCAAATGACCCTTTTTGTGAGAAAAATTAGAATCTTGGGTTGAATGTGTCACTTTTGAAAAGTCTTTAATGATGTGGACTTATACCCTTTTAGGTATGGGCTTGGCCCAAACCCTAGGTATTTAAACCTTAAACCCTAGCTTTTTGCCATTTTTGGAGAAAGGTTTAGTGTGTGCTTAGTGTGTGTGTTTTTGGAGAAACAAGTTGGAGCCATTTTTTTTCACCATTTCGAGGTCGGGAAATCATCGCCGAGGTAAGATATCGACGTTATTTTGCGTATAACTTATCTAGATTTATGCGGGAAAAGTTTAGTGACCTTCTAGTATTACTTTGGATTCAATTGGGTCAGTTTTCATTGAGTTTTGGAGCTTTTTGCGATTCTGCTCGTTTTTCCGAATCGGAATACTGGTGTTTTCCGAATCGGGAAACATGTTTTCCGAATCGGAATTCATGTTTTCCGAATCGGGAAACATGTTTTCCGAATCGGATTCTTTGAAGTGTGTTTGAGTGTTTCAGCTGCCTTTCCCGAATTGGAAACTTTGATTTTTCCGAATCGGGAAATAGGCTAGCCTAGTCGTTATGCTGAATTCCGAGTTGTCGTTTTCCGAATCGGAAATTGGTGTTTTCCGAATCGGAAAATGCCATTTTCCGAATCGGGAAAGTTGTGGTATTCCGAATTGGTTTTCCGAGTCGGTTTTAGGAGGGTTTCGATTGTAGGGTTAGTTTCTCGGAGAAGAATTTTCCATAGTGATTCAACCCCTTAGAAATAAAATCTTTCGAGGGGCGCTGCCCCTCAGACCCCGCAAGGGCGGCTCCCCTTGACCCCGTCCGCTAACCGGGTAGCGGAACCCCCGTGCTAGGTCTGCCTAGGGATGTCATAGTAGTGGGTTTTGTTGAGCGCAGTTATTAATGCCTTAGATATTTACAGGCACGTTAGACGAGGTCCGCGGGAGGACAGTGAGATTTACTCAGGTGAGTTCCCTTGCCTGAAAATGAATGGATAGTTTTAACTGCTTTTATAAATGTATATCCATTCGATTTGCGAACTGCTTTGCTAAAGATGATGAACTGTTTTTGTGAAAATGTGGATAATGATTGGATTTCGTTTAATGCATGCTTAAATGTAATTGTTGAAATGTTTCCGAATGAAATGTGTTGCAAGTATGGACATTGGGTACCTTGGAACTGTATGTTCCTTGGGAGTGTTTACCATTTGGACTGGTCCACCATTTGGGGGTACCTCGGGATAGCGTCCCTTGGGAGTGAATTGTGGCCTCGGTGCCTTGTGGAAGTTCTTTGTCCGTAACACATTTGCATTGCCATTATTATTAAATTGTGATTTTACGGCCAGCGGGTCGGGATTGTTGATTATCTGTTTTGAGGGAATTCACTAGACCTTTCGGTCTAACCCTCGTTTTCAAATCTAAAACCATTTCAGGGAAAGATCGCGTGGCTAGAGGCAAGGAGAAGGTAGACGTCTAGAGTAGCTCTACCAGTAGAAGTTAGTACTCTGTCCTAATTTTAGAATCTCAGCTGTGGAGGGATAGGAGTACTAGCTTGATTTCGGTGATTAAGGCAAATCGATGCATTAGAAAAGGGTGTATTTGGTTTATGGCTTATGTTGTAGATTCAGAGAAGAATAAGTTAGAGGTAAAGGATGTCGAGGTTGTTCGTGATTACCCGGAGGTTTTCCCGGAAGATTTAGTTAGTCTACCGCCAGATCGAGAGATCGAGTTTCGAATCGACTTAGTACCCGGAGCGATGCCCATCGCTAAAGCGCCGTATCGACTTGCACCGTCGGAGTTGAAAGAGATGCTGACACAACTACAAGAGCTTCTTGATAAGGGATTTATTCGCCCGAGTACTTCGCCTTGGGGAGCACCGGTGTTGTTCGTGAAGAAGAAAGACGGCACCATGAGGATGTGTATCGACTACCGAGAACTCAACAAAGTCACCGTCAAGAACAAGTATCCGTTGCCGAGGATTGATGATTTGTTTGACCAACTGCAAGGGGCTAAGTTCTTCTCGAAGATTGATTTGCGATCTGGTTATCATCAACTCAAGGTTAGAGAAGAAGATATTCCAAAGACGGCTTTTCGAACTCGTTACGGACATTATGAGTTCCTCGTGATGTCATTTGGGCTTACGAACGCGCCAGCAGCTTTTATGGACTTGATGAATAGAGTGTGTAAACCGTATTTGGATAAGTTCGTCATCGTGTTCATCGACGACATTTTGATCTACTCAAAGACGGCCGAGGAGCACGGCGAGCACCTACGGAAGGTTTTGGAAATGCTAAAGCGGGAGCAACTCTACGCAAAGTTTTCAAAGTGTGAGTTTTGGCTAAAGGAAGTTCAGTTCTTGGGGCATGTCGTGACGCAAGAGGGAATCAAGGTGGATCCAGCTAAAATTGAGGCCATTAGGGACTGGGAGTCGCCAAAATCTCCCTCGGAGGTGCGAAGTTTCCTTGGATTGGCAGGTTACTACCGAAGGTTCATAGAACATTTCTCAGCAATCGCTACACCGCTTACGGCGTTGACAAAGAAGGACGTCAAGTTCGAATGGACATCGACATGCGAATATGCGTTCAACAATCTTAAGGGAAAGTTGACTAGTGCGCCCATTCTTACCCTACCGAAAGGAACCGATGGATTCGTAGTTTATTGTGATGCATCAAAGTTAGGCTTGGGGTGCGTTCTCATGCAAGATGGAAAAGTGATTGCGTATGCATCCAGGAAATTGAAAGTGCATGAACTCAACTACCCAACTCATGATATGGAGCTGGCAGCAGTGGTCTTCGCGCTAAAGATATGGAGGCATTACCTTTACGGTGTGAAGTGTCAGATTTACACGGATCACAAGAGTCTTCAGTATCTTCTTAATCAGAAGGAGCTCAACATGAGGCAGCGGCGATGGATTGAATTACTCAGTGATTACGATTGTGAGATCCTTTACCACCCGGGTAAGGGAAATGTCGTAGCGGATGCCTTAAGTAGAAAAGGAGGTAAGGTCAAACCCGGTATTGTGGATTCTCGAATGGGTATTGTGGCTTACCGAATAAGCATTGTACCGGACCTCAAGTCCGAGATCAGAAAATGTCAAGAGAAAGCTTTGAAAGAGGAAAACCTGAAGAGCGAGCGTTTGGTGGGATTGGTGGATACGTTAGTATCGGACGCCGAAGGCTTAAAGTGTTTTGGGAATCGGATCTGGGTTCCAAAACTCGGAGATCTACGAAAGAAGATTTTGGATGAGGCGCATAAATCAAAGTACTCCGTTCACCCGGGAACGAACAAGATGTATCATGGTTTGAGGCAAAACTTTTGGTGGCCGGGAATGAAGAAAGATATCGCTTACTTCGTTGAGAGATGCGTGACTTGTCTACAAGTAAAGATTGAGCATCAGCGACCGTATGGTAAACTGCAGCAGTTGCCAATACCGGAATGGACTTGGGAGCATATTACCATGGACTTCGTGACGAAACTACCTCGAACGCCTAAGGGTTACGACACTATTTGGGTAATAGTCGACCGACTGTCGAAAACAGCTCATTTCTTACCAATGAAAGAGACGTACTCCATGGAAAGGCTAGCGAGACTTTATATAGCAGAGATTGTACGACTCCACGGGACGCCCGTATCTATCGTATCAGACCGAGATGCCAGATTCACTTCGACATTTTGGCAGAGCTTTCAGCGGGAAATGGGAACGCGGGTCAACTTAAGTACCGCGTATCATCCTCAAACGGACGGGCAAAGCGAGCGGACCATTCAAACATTAGAAGACATGTTGAGAGCTTGTGTCGTGGACTTTGGAGGGTCATGGGAAGATCATCTACCATTGATCGAGTTCGCCTACAACAACAGTTATCACTCGAGTATCGAGGCGGCACCGTATGAGATACTCTATGGGCGAAAAGTGTAGGACACCATTGTGTTGGAATGAAGTTGGAGAGAAGCAACTTGCCGGACCGGAAGTTGTCCAAATCACTTCAGAAAAGATCAACCAAGTTCGGGAACGACTAAAGACGGCTAGAGATCGACAGAAGAGTTATGCAGATAAGCGCAGAAAAGATATAGAATTTCAAGTCGGGGACCAAGTTATGCTTAAAGTATCCCCTTGGAAGGGAGTAATTCGTTTTGGAAAGAAAGGAAAGTTAAGTCCTCGTTATATAGGACCGTTTAGGATCACCGAGCGCATTGGAGCCGTGGCATACAAGTTAGAACTACCAGACAAACTAGGTGGAGTTCACAACACTTTTCATGTGTCAAACTTGAGAAAGTGTTTGGCAGATCCAGAGACAGCTATACCGCTTCAAGATATTGAAGTGGATCCGGAGTTGAGCTTTGTAGAGGAACCGGTTGCCGTCACGGATTGCAAGATCCGTAGACTTAGGAATAAAGAGATTAAGTTAGTGAAAGTTCAGTGGAAATTCCACAAGGGGCAGGAGTGTACTTGGGAGATGGAGTCCGAGATGAGAGAAAGATACCCACACCTGTTTATTGAGTGAATTCCGGGACGGAATTCTTTTAAGGGGGGTGTGATGTAATAACCAAGAATTCTGGATAGAGTAATTAAGTTAAGTTTCTGTCAAATGACCCTTTTTGTGAGAAAAATTAGAATCTTGGGTTGAATGTGTCACTTTTGAAAAGTCTTTAATGATGTGGACTTATACCCTTTTAGGTATGGGCTTGGCCCAAACCCTAGGTATTTAAACCTTAAACCCTAGCTTTTTGCCATTTTTGGAGAAAGGTTTAGTGTGTGCTTAGTGTGTGTGTTTTTGGAGAAACAAGTTGGAGCCATTTTTTTTCACCATTTCGAGGTCGGGAAATCATCGCCGAGGTAAGATATCGACGTTATTTTGCGTATAACTTATCTAGATTTATGCGGGAAAAGTTTAGTGACCTTCTAGTATTACTTTGGATTCAATTGGGTCAGTTTTCATTGAGTTTTGGAGCTTTTTGCGATTCTGCTCGTTTTTCCGAATCGGAATACTGGTGTTTTCCGAATCGGGAAACATGTTTTCCGAATCGGAATTCATGTTTTCCGAATCGGGAAACATGTTTTCCGAATCGGATTCTTTGAAGTGTGTTTGAGTGTTTCAGCTGCCTTTCCCGAATTGGAAACTTTGATTTTTCCGAATCGGGAAATAGGCTAGCCTAGTCGTTATGCTGAATTCCGAGTTGTCGTTTTCCGAATCGGAAATTGGTGTTTTCCGAATCGGAAAATGCCATTTTCCGAATCGGGAAAGTTGTGGTATTCCGAATTGGTTTTCCGAGTCGGTTTTAGGAGGGTTTCGATTGTAGGGTTAGTTTCTCGGAGAAGAATTTTCCATAGTGATTCAACCCCTTAGAAATAAAATCTTTCGAGGGGCGCTGCCCCTCAGACCCCGCAAGGGCGGCTCCCCTTGACCCCGTCCGCTAACCGGGTAGCGGAACCCCGTGCTAGGTCTGCCTAGGGATGTCATAGTAGTGGGTTTTGTTGAGCGCAGTTATTAATGCCTTAGATATTTACAGGCACGTTAGACGAGGTCCGCGGGAGGACAGTGAGATTTACTCAGGTGAGTTCCCTTGCCTGAAAATGAATGGATAGTTTTAACTGCTTTTATAAATGTATATCCATTCGATTTGCGAACTGCTTTGCTAAAGATGATGAACTGTTTTTGTGAAAATGTGGATAATGATTGGATTTCGTTTAATGCATGCTTAAATGTAATTGTTGAAATGTTTCCGAATGAAATGTGTTGCAAGTATGGACATTGGGTACCTTGGAACTGTATGTTCCTTGGGAGTGTTTACCATTTGGACTGGTCCACCATTTGGGGGTACCTCGGGATAGCGTCCCTTGGGAGTGAATTGTGGCCTCGGTGCCTTGTGGAAGTTCTTTGTCCGTAACACATTTGCATTGCCATTATTATTAAATTGTGATTTTACGGCCAGCGGGTCGGGATTGTTGATTATCTGTTTTGAGGGAATTCACTAGACCTTTCGGTCTAACCCTCGTTTTCAAATCTAAAACCATTTCAGGGAAAGATCGCGTGGCTAGAGGCAAGGAGAAGGTAGACGTCTAGAGTAGCTCTACCAGTAGAAGTTAGTACTCTGTCCTAATTTTAGAATCTCAGCTGTGGAGGGATGTTCCGCATGCGCTATTAACCCGTACCTTGATTTGAGAATTCTTATTATTACGTATTAGATCACTGGGAATTTATGTTATGCTTTATTATTATTGTTATGGGTATTGGGATGTTACAAGAACCATGAAAAACTCCCCCTAGCGGCCGCTAGACCAAAACCTTAGCGGCCGCTAGCATGCTGCACTTTTCAGGACGAAAACTGTTTTGGTCATAACTTCTTCGTTATAGCTCCGATTTCGATTCCGAAAGAACCGTTGAGTTCGTAATTTAATTTCCCACTTAATAATATTATAACCTTCAAGTTTTAACCCAAAATAATATTATCTAAATTTACGGGTGTTACATTTAACATGTCAATCGATGGCCCTGATGGACATGCACGTACATATATACATGTGTATGTAATATATATATATATATATATTATAATATTTTTTGATAAGGAATAAATCATATATACTAAAGTATTACAATAATTAATTTAAATATACTTAAATTATATAAAAATAACAGTTATTTATTTATTTTTTAGGCTTAACTACTGGTTTTAGTCCTTGAGTTTGTGTGGCTTTTACGAAATTGTTCCCTTGATAGAAGACGGAATGAAAATCTAAAACTCTCTCAAGGTTAACGATGGAATTGGATGGTTGTTAGATTGAGGACCCAATTCAATATCGAACAACATTCCATAAATCCTATAAACAAACCAATTTCATAATTAACTCTTTCTAATATTACATTAAATTATAATGGTCATCAAATACATCAGAATGACTAAAGCCAGAGTTGGTTTCAATGTTGCTGCAATTTACCCTTCCAATAAAAGTAAGGTGTATAACACTACTTATTTGAGGAAAAAGAACGTTTTAAAGGTAAAAATGGGAATACCCCTTTTAAGTTTGTAGTCAATTGGTAACATTGTACAATACACCCTTTCTGTCATTTCAAACTTTTGAAGGGAAGAATACATTCAATTTCCATGGATCCCTAACCATCAAAAAGTAAACACCAAATTGTGTACTTTTCCATGTTAGATGTGTATAATGCTTTAATGTAATTTCTTTTAATTAATAAAACACGACAAAATTTCATTATAACAAAAATAGAAAGACGTATGAGACATTAGCACATAGTTCAAATATTGTTTGTACTACTAAATACCGTTTAAGACATAAAATCTCGTTCAAAATTAAATATATGTTTTTAACTGTAAATAAGAAATTCATCGTTAAAGCATAGAATTATACTAACATGCATCATGCATGCATTTGGTTTGATTGAATGGTTTTGAGATATTTGGATTTTAAGAAAGGGTTTTAAATTGGAATGATTTGGATTTAGAAGGACTTTGACTCTTGGTATATTTGATTTATAAAATTTGGAAGGAAATTTAAGTTCATTATTTGTAAAAAACAAAAATAGTTAAATAACTTTTTTACTAATTGATTATTAAAAAAAAATGTTTTCCATATTTTAAACCTTGCAACTTTATCTCACTTCTACTTCTCGTGGGGCATTGCGATAGGAAGGAATGCCCAATATGCTACTTGAGCCGAGTGATCATAGGTCCCCTCCTTTTCCTTCCAACCAGTGAGATTCTATCTCTTACTTGGGAAATTCTGGGTGACCCTGCATTGCATACACCTTCATTGGAATCGAGACTTTTTACAATTTCCACTGACGAGCTTTCTCGCGAGCTCTCTCTTATCGGGAACATCTCGAAGCCGAGCAGGCAACAAGAATAATAATAAAACCTAGAAAACACATGTTCCCATGTAGTCGTCATTCTAGAAGCAAAGCTTCCCGGCCTCCTGCCTCCTTGCGCGGAAATGCTTTTTATGATCTCCAACTCTTTCTTTTAGTAGAACTGCCATGGAATTATATGGATAGCAATCATTACTACATACAAATTCTATGAAATCTCTTCATGTACTGTACCAACCAACCGTATGAGATTTCAAAATCCTATATTTGCAGGATCATAATTATTAAAAAAATCGTGCAACATATGTTTACAAACAATGTTGTACATTGGATTTGCGCACTCAACTTTGTAGAAGCTCCTGAGCACTTGCTTTCTATCTTGCATATTTTTGCAAGCTTGTTGGTGAACTTTTGACTCTTGTGTACTCAATCATTTGAGCAATGATCATCTATGTACTCATTTTCTATGTACAAAAATAGTCGTGGTTTTCTAGCTAATCTTTGCCATATCAAGTTACTAACTTTATTTATTTGTTCTTCCTCACAATAACACTGATAACACACACACACACACATATATATATACATAATATGACAAGCTTAAACATTAATTCTAACAACGTTTGGAGCATCTTCAACAATTATGTTATAAATTTTATAAAACAGAGTATCAAATTATGAAATGACACATATATACCTAGTACAACTATGCTATACATTTTATGAAATCACTAAATTTTATAAGAATTTTCTTTAATCATATTCATCAAATAGGTTGATAAACAATTGACAAAAAGTTGGAATTGCAAAATATACATATGATGTTTGATCTGAAATATAAGTTTATAAAAGATATTTGACGGTTATTTGAATAATTAAAAAGGTTTGATCGATCTTAGGCCGTACGTACCAATGTCCTGGGTGGTGTTCACATACCGTCAACCAGTGGCGGAGCACAAGCTTTTGAACCCGAGGGGCCAAGCCTAATCTTTCATATAAGTGTATAACATAAGCAAGTTTAATATATTTTAATATATATATATATATACATGAAAGTTCGATTGCAAACTCAAATTTCTTTGTGAATGTGAGAACAACTGAGAACGCACCACGTGACATATTCACTTTGAATAATCATGTATTATTCTTAGTGAATAACACAATAGTTTGTGTTATTCAGAATGAAAAATATTGAATAATGCATAATATTGTATAGTTCACTTTGAATATCACAGACACTAAATGATGTGTTATTCACTCTGAATAATACATAAGTATTCAGAGTAAATATGTCATGTGGCACGCTCTCGACTGTTCTCACGTTCATAATAAAATGAATTTTTTTAACCTAATTCTAGATATATAAAAAAAGGCAATCAAAGTTAAAAATATATTAAAGCTCTAAAAGAAGATTATAAATCGATCTTTTTACCTTTTTAAATAAAAAAGTCAAAGGAAAAATAATCAAATGGTTAGTACTTAGGTTTATCAATGGATAATGGTGTTTTGAGTTTCAATTATAGATAATGAGATTGATTATGTGCCAAATAGGATGGGGGTTAAAAGATTTGGTAAAACGAGGATTATAGGGGATATTTTTTGTTTAAGAGTAAAAAATAAAAAATTGAATGGAGAATAGTAGGCCACTTTAGTATTGTTGTTTTAGATTATTAAATTAGTTTATTGGATATAGAAATTTGGGCTTTGGAATTAGTTATTTTCTTCAAATTTAACCTTTTATTACCTAAAAATCTAATTATTTTATTGGATGAGTTTAGTTAGTGGAGGGGCCTATGATTGAAATTCTAGTAAATATAACTCTATGAATAGAAAATATTACATAGCACACATATAGCAGTATAAAAATCAGGGGGGCCTTGGCCCCTCCATGGCATAGGTGTCCTCCGCCACTGCCGTCAACCCGCTCTCTTCCTCTCTTATATTCCTTTTTTTTAACTGTATTGAGTATTTAGTTTGAGGTTAAACAGAGAAAAATTTAGGCTCATTTTGAGTATATGAAAAAGCTGATATGATACAAATGTAACAACGAAGCTCAGAGGAAAGAAATAGATTTATATATGGATGGAATGGAGGATAAAGAATGCACGTGAGGGTGTGGAAAAGGCAAAATGTTTAGCCTGGTAACAAGGGAAAGTCCCTATTGATATTTGTCATTTGATGTTGGTGATAACGACGTCGTTTGGATAAAAGGTTACCCATATCACGTGCTTCCCCCCTTCCCTTGTCTTCCATTTCTCAACTTTTTATTTTTCACCTTTCTTTTTCGTTCATATGCTCCGCTCCATCCGTACATGCCATGACTTGTTTCACATTCTTGGCCCCACACCCACTATTTTTCTTTCTTTCTTTGTTTTATTATCATCTACAAAAATACAAATATAAATTAAATTCTTTTCAAAATTATATATATTTGTCAATAAATACTATATAAAGTTTGAACCAATAAGAGCCATTTATAGCTTGGGCGGGTGGGTGTAGAGATGTAAATTTTACCCGTAAGGGCAGGTACCCGACCCTATCAGGGCATTCCTCGGTCTTTCGGGCAATGGGTTCGGGGACAGGGACGGGCAATTTGGGGGTTGGGGGGGGGGGGGGTTTAAATAGGGATCGAGGTCGGAAATGGAGGATGCATTACCCCCCCCCCCCAAAAAAAAAAAAAATAAATAAAATAAAAATACCCGCCCCGTTTCCATTCCTAACTGGGTGAAGTTTAAGTTAACATGAGAAACGAGAAAAATAAATTTGAGTCATCGATCACTTTTAATCTTAAGGACAACATCCATGAATTACGCTTGAGGATTGATTTGGTGCATCTCTATATATCTTATCTCAGCACATCTCATTTTAACATGTATCAAATGGTTGATAATCACTTTTTATCGGAACTAGTGGTGGATTCACTTGGTTAGATATAGGGTATAAACCCCATTAAATAATAAAAATAAACAAGATTTTTTAAGGTTAAAATTAAGTGTTTTGGAAATTTTTAGGGTTTAGTTCCCCGAAATGTATCCAACTTGTCACCTTTTGCTATTGTATGTATCCAACTTTAAAAATTACCATTTAATACATTAAAGTTTCAAAAACTACCACTTAGTACATTGTGACTTGCTATCATAGGTCAACAGTCGGTCACCATCTTCTCCGGCGACTTTTTCGGCGACCACCATCATCTCCGGCGACTTTCCGGCGACCACCATTTTCTCCGACGACTTTTCCGGCCACCGCCATTTTCTCCGACGACTTTTCCGGCAACCACCATCTTTTCCGACAACTTTCCGGCGCCTTTTCCAACCACCATGTGCAGCCCGTTTTCGGCGACTTTTCAAACCACCATGTCCAGCCCGTTTCAGGCGACTTTTCCAACCACCATGTATAACTCGTTTCCGACGACTTTTTCCGACCACCATGTACACCCTTTTTTCGAAGTGGAGTAACCTAGTGGGTGGGGTGCTCTTTAGTTTATGGGTTTTATTACATTTGTATCCGTTTGCGAAAGGTTGATGAAGGCAGCCGGAGAAGATGGTGAGTGGCAGAGAAGATGGGTTTTTGCCGGAAAAAATGGAGTTCCGGTGACTGTGGGTGGTTGCCAAAGATTCGTCGGAAAAATGATGGAGTAACCGGAAAGTCTCGTCGGAAAATGGGTTCTTGCCAAAGGTCGTCGGAGAAGATGGGTTCTTACCGGAAAAAGTCTCGCCGGAGAAAGTCTCGCCGGAGAAGATGATCGGATGGCCGGAATGACCTGTTACCTATTCAACAAGTTTCCCAATGTACTAAATGGTAGTTTTTAAAACTTCAGTGTATTAAATGGTAATTTTTAAAGTTGGATACACACAATAGCAAAAGGTGACAAGTTGGATACATTTTGGGAAACTAAACCCAAATTTTTACTATAATTCCCCCATTAAGTTTTCGTATGGGACCTATCAACTAAAAAAAGTATCTCAGAATCAACTATAAAACCAAAAAAACTTTCGAAATCGACTAAAAAAACCGAAAAGGTCTTTCAAAAACACTTAAAAATCTATTAGAATCAACCAATAATACTTTAAAAATCCCTCAAAACGGTGGAAGTATACTAAAAATATATCGATAACTTTGCAGGCTTTTAGTCTATCTTAAAGGTGCCCTCATTACGAAAAGTTTATGAATCTGTCACTGATCAGAACCCAACCAAAGTAACTTATATGTCAGCTTTCTAACATATCCTTGTTTCATAGATGAATCTCTTAATTTGTCAGCTTTCAAATTCAAATGTTTATTCTCACTTGTTCATCAAACATTTATTAAAACTTAACCAATTCTATATATACAAAAGCATTACTAGAAAACTTTAGCCTAATAATAATTGAGATTCATATGATCGTCTTGCTAAGTAGATGAACGTGATGTATGATGTATCCAATTAAAATATTGAGTTCAAAATCAAGTCACTAAAATATGTGAAATTGATTAAAGATTGGAATGATAATATATTAATATACAATAATTGGGATTGGAGTTGGAAATAAATAATGTAGATCAAAAAATATGCGAAATTGATTAAAAAGTTCTCCTCATTAACTGGAGTTAGAAGACTTCTAAGAGCAAACATAAAGTTAAAAATTTGCAAAAAGATTTCTACCCTTTAAAAAGGTGTTTTGTTATAACTTCATATTTTAAAAAATATATATAATAGAATCTTAACCTTGTTAGATAAATAACATAATAAGAGTTTTTTTACCAAATAATAATTGAGTTAACACACTAGGTAAGATTTTTGTATACTATGTCATAGTGATAGATATTTTTATCTTACGCACTGACACTAATAAGAATGGTGACTCTTCCTCTTAATTAAGAGGTCGTTACCAATAGACATTAACCAATATTTATTTATTTTATTCATTGAAAATGGAAAGACGAAGAAGCTTATCAAGTGAAAGATAAGACAAGAACCAAGAGCTTACCCTAATCATATCTAACTCAGTTGTAAGGTAACCTCCTGGGGGGGGGGGGGGGGGGGGGGGGGGTATCAGTGGATGATATCTCTAACTATCTGGGTTCGAACCTCATGGTGAGCATTTGGCAATATCTAGATCATAGGTCTGCACCATAGTGGTACCCTTAATTGGGTTGGGTTGTGGTTGATGGGAATTAGTCGAGTGCCCTTGGATCCCAGATACCCAAAGAACATGTGTGTTAGCTTGCCATTCAAAAAAATGAAAAACTATTTTACCTGATAAATAGTTATCAAACTTAAGATGTCTATAAGCAGTCCATTTTCAAGGTCAAACGACAAGACAAAATGAAAATAAATCTCTCATTAGTAATCACACTTGCCCACCAAAATTTTGATATATGCCGTCTCCTAACTGAAAAACATGTTTTTTTTCTTATATGTTTAGTGGAATCAACAACATGTCATCTCCTTTTGCTAATTATTCGGTGAAATTGGAACCAACAGAAAGTCATGTTAAAATTTAAGTACTAGTCAAAACTCACGTTATTTAAATACTCAAATTATATGCAATAATTACTTAGAAAGCAAAACTACAAACAAAATGGTTAAAAAGTAAATTCAATCTTTTAAAATATAAAATATAATACTTACAATTAATATTGGATATACTTGAGGATGGAATGTGGACCCCTTTCAGCCATTGAAAGTCGTCCTCGTTTCCGATAGGAACAAACAAGTGGTGGAGACCACAAATATTAGACGCAATTTCAAATCTCAGGCGTTTAATTCAATTTGTTTCTAGTTAAGGAAATTCGGTCGTCAATAAATAAGGATGTAACACCCACAATATATATGGTTGAAAATTTATTAAAAACCAAGTATAAGTTGTAAGTTAGTAGACAGACCTTGACTTTTAAATTTCTGTTTTATTCAACAAGTTTAGAACAGAACTTTTAATCATAAAGGTTGATTAAAGTGATCATGGATTAAAAAAAAAGTTTATTTCTACCATTGCTAGCTACATTAAAATATACGACCATTTATTTTTATTTTTTTAACTAAAAAGTTTTATTCCATTGATTATTGAATTAAATTACGTAATTATACGACAGTTTAATTAAATTAATTGGTAGTATTGTACCAACTTCATAAACTTGGTTGATACAAGGTATTGAAAATCGTCTATCACAATATCTTATCGACCGACTTATACATAAATTATTTATTAAATAGAAAGCCAATTAAGTGATTGTATTTAATTATTAATTCACTTAATTCTTTTTCTTTTAAGGAGTTTATCTATTTTTAATATTTTATTGTTTACTTAAAATATTTTTATAATAGTAGGGTAAAGATGTTCATTCATTAAAAATTATAATCGTAGATTATTAAATTTGATTTAAAATGTTATAAATTAATTAAATTGTTATTTGGATAGATATGATGTTTTGATAGGTTAGAAAGAGTATATATGGTATTTGTAAATTAGGTCGAATAAATATAATATTTTTAGTTTTAATAAGTGGATATATAAAATTAACCCATATTAAATACGTAATTTACTCTGAATAATTAATAAAAAGAAAACAAAGGAGCTTTTTTTGGTTATTTAGATTAATT
This sequence comes from Centaurea solstitialis, assembly GCA_030169165.1. NCBI lineage: Eukaryota > Viridiplantae > Streptophyta > Magnoliopsida > Asterales > Asteraceae > Centaurea > Centaurea solstitialis. The sequence continues at coordinate 10,010,410 of CM058046.1, forward strand.
GGACATTTCATGCATTTTGTAGCATATTTGCAACATTATTTCAAAAAATTCGTAACTCATGACACAATCATCACGTGTTAGGGAATAAAACAAATTTTGTAAAATTATTAGTTGGGCTCAAACAATATAAAAGTGAATGATGATCTTGTAGAAAATATTATTGAAACAAAATGATCGTCATTGAAAATCGTTGCTCCGTCCTTATTGGGATGAGATGCATTAAGATAATATGCACCAAAATTTTCCTGGATTAATCTCATTTTTAAGCCATAATTTATAGGAGAATACTTGATTAAAAGTGATTACGATTTGAAAGTATTTCACATCTCTCACAAAAATGTAAAAAATAGTATTTCACATCTCTCACAAAAAAGTAACATTTTTACATGATTAAATGTCTATGCTTGTATGTATACCTGTGCAAATATGCAATATACATATGTATGTAATGTATATAAGTATAATATATATCCATATAACATGTCAAATGGAGTAGCAACTTAATGATGCGATTAATGAAACTAAAACATGCAATGTTCAATGTACATTTAATGCAAAGAAAACTATAAATATTAAAAACAGTTTAAAAAGTATTATCTCAAGATCTTATAGATATTATTCTTTTACCAAGCATTTAAAAATAATATTCCATAAAATAACTTAAATCGAGGAAATTAAATTAATATCAATATACTTTTAGCAGTTAAGTACACCGTTATCTGTTTTTTTCCATTTTATACTCCATAGTCTTGAGGACCAGGAACATTTAAATTTCTTATTTTAAACATAAATGCCAATTGTACTATAATAACAATTTGTCCCCTACATTCATTATTTGTTCTCAGAATTAAACTTTTATTTTTAATCAACTTAATGAAAAATTCATGCATAATAATGTATTTTTTTTGAACTACAAGTTAACACACATACGTTCCAGCTGTGTCGGGCTTCCAATTGGGTAATCCCAGTAATCTGTTGCGACCCGGCCCAATCTATGGCTGGACCCGACCGGCAGGGAAGTGGATCCCATAGACCGAATCCTCCCATACCGGCACCAAACCCGGCCCAAAGGACCAGATCCAAAGTCTGGATATATCAGAAATGTCACCCGTGGGATTCGAACCCTGGTAGTGTGACTTTCACGTTTCACCCCACACCCTCCAAGGATGTTACCTATCCAACTGAGCTAACACCCTTTGATTATAATAATGTAATATACATACCCAAATTTAGATTTAATTTGTTAAAACCAAATTGTTTGCTAATAGAAAAAAATACGAAAACATTAAAACCGATAAGATTCGATTTACTAAGTTTTGTAGATAAAAACAGCTATCGATCATTATCAATAATTAAAACGTTTGATCGATCTAATCCGTTTTAGGTTCTCACCGGAAGTTACTCTAATTATTAAAAAGGGGATATAAATATTGAATAATTGGGGTGGGGATTAGATTGGTTAATTAGATTGTGATATTTGGGGGTTTGTAAACAAATAAGTTTGGTTCATTGTATGTTGTCTCTTACAAACACATGTCTTTTTGTGTTATGAAGGGGACACCAAACATTTGGTAGTTTCTTCCTTACTTCATGGATTTGTATAAACCCATGCATATGCCATGTATGTGGTCAACACTTACAGTTTCCACTTTTTAAAAAATAAAATAAATTAAAATAATACATTACTAATAATTCTGCTTTTAGGGTTACCGTTATAAAAATATTGCATCTTCAAAAACATAATTTTTTGTTTTTTTGGCAATGAGGTAAGGGGTTGTTACATAGATATGACATTAAAATAATTAAAAGACCATAAATTTAATTAAAAAAATTAAAAAAGGTGTTGATTAAGGTTTTGAATTCAGCAACATAGAAACGAATAAAAATTAGAATAAAAATTAGAAGAAAAATGTGTGGATAAAAAGTTAAAAATGTGGTGGAAGAAATCAACAAGTGAAAAAGTTTTTGGTTACTAAAAAGGTAAATTTGGTGGCTCTTTTTGATTCGTAGAGAATGATATAATGCAAAAGTCTTATTCTTTGAGAAACAAAATTGAGAATGCAAATTGTGTGCGTAGCCCAATTCAACAACGGTGAGCTTACGGCCCAATTTGTCTTTTGAACAATATGTTGAACAGCCCAAATCCATTTGTGTTTCAAGTTTCAACGAAAGCAATTAACCCAAAATTTCTAAATTTCATACCCAATAGAGATGCACAAAACACGGTTTTTACTCGTTTCGGTTCTAAAACTGGTTCGGTTCTTATCCCCCCCTCCCCCCCCCCCCCAAAAAAAAAAAGAAAAAAAAAGGAAAGCCGGTTCGTTCTTACCTGGTTCCGTGTCCCTAAAATATCGAAAACCGGTTTATGGTCAATTCTGGTTCTAACCGGTCTTGGTTTTACCCGGTAAAAAAATCAGTCCCATTGAAGATCTAAGAACCGGTTTTTTTAAGAACCAGTTCAGGTCCAAAAAAACCGCTTCTTAAAAACGGTTCCGGAATATTTTTCGGGTAAAAAAAATACCCGGTTTTGTTGTGCATCCCTAATACCCAATAATCAAAACCTATTAACTAATTAATAACTAAATATAAAGAGATATATTTCACAAAATCAATAGAGATTTTTTCCCCACAAAATCAATATTGATTTGGTCGGTGGTTTATTGGTTTCAATTGTATGGGTCTCACTTTGGAGTCTTGTTACTGCAATTTTTTCTGTTTCCGGAAGGGTGTCCGGGTCAAAGCCTGACTAATCCCGGACAATTTTGGGGGGCTAAACATGGCCCAACTTAAATGTCCCCAGGCATGCGCACGAGAAGATTAGAACTCGGTTAGCGCTCTATGAACCTCCCGAGCAATAACCAATCCGCCACAGCACTGGAAGACTTGTTACTGTAATTTTTTTATAAACAAAATAAAAACTTTTTTTTTATAAAGACAATCAATCATAAAATTAAAAGCTAAAATCTAATAAAATTGATTCTAACAGGACTTGAACACAAGATCTTAAATATGAAAAAACAGTGAACTAACCAACTTTATCAAAGACAAACTTGTATCATCGTTGCAGTTTCAAAAGTTATATATAATAACATATAACAAATTGATACGACGATGACATCTTTTACGACTCTGTATTTTTACACGACGACGAAAGAACGAAACGGTGACATATGCCGGCGTATACCCAACAACAGATCCACACCCATGTCAAATAGTCCATTGGGTGATGAACTCTGAACTTGGTACAAAACCCTAAACCCGCCCAAACATCTCTCAGTTGCCCAAAATCACCGGAAATGGCTTCTTATTATCTCGCTGTATTCAAGCCACGACTTTTGAAAGCCAAACCCCTCTACCGTTTCTATTCCCTAACGAACAAACCCGGAAATGATGAAAACCCAGATCCGAAATCACACCTTTCGACCCGAGAAGAATCACAATCAACAATCCCAGCTGAGCTTAATCGTAATCCAAAATTGATCGAGGATGCAATCTGCAGAATGATGGAAGATGACGAATGGTCACAAACCTCGATTACAAATTTAGTCCCTTTGCTTGATCATAATCTTGTTTACAGTGTGCTGAATCGAAACCCTAATCGTGCCTTAAGGTTCTTCCAATGGGTGGAAGGATTTGGGTTTAAGCATGACATAGAAACGCATTACAGAATGATTGAAATCTTGTGTAAAGATCGGAGGCTTGAGGATGCCAAGCGGGTTCTTTTGGGCATGTCGAAAAAGGGTCTTGATTACGACGAACGTTTGTTTGTGCTTATGATTCATGGTTATGCGAAAAGCAATCGGAAATGGGACGTCGTCAAGAACTGTGTTAAAATGTTTATGAAAATGGAGGAATTGGGTGTGACGAGAACGATCGAGTCGTATGATGCTTTGTTGCAGGTGATCGTGAACGAAAACAAGTACGCGATGGCCGAGACGTTTTTCGATAAGATGTTGTCGGAAGGTGTGGTTCCGACTCGACATACTTACAAGCTCGTGATTTCGGGTTTCTGTCGTTCGTCGAGAGTCGAGACTGCACACCAGCTGTTTGAAGATATGAAAAGGCGAAACCTTTTGCCTGATTTTGTTATTTATAACGCGATGGTTAACGGAAATGTTCAGGCGAAGAAAATGGAGGAGGCGGAGAAGCTGTTGATGGAGATGAAGGATGTAAAGATCGAGCCACAGTTGGTTACTTATAATTCGATGATTAACGGGTATTCTCAAGTTAGAAAAATGGAAGGTGCAGAGAAGATGTTGGTGGAGATGAAAGCACGAAACTTGGAGCCGAACTTGATCACTTACAATACGATGATTAATGGGTACGCTAAGGTTGGGAGAATGGAAGATGCGGAGAAGGTGGTTGTGGAGATGAAGGGAAGGGGTATCGAACCGGATTTGGTTAGTTATGTGAGTATGGTTAAAGGGTATGTGGGGGTGAAGAGGGTAGAGGATGGATTGGAGTTGGTTGAAGAGATGAAAAGGAAAAGATTTGCGGGTGGTGGTGTTGATGGTTATTCGTCGTGTTTGGGTGGGTTAAAAGAGGGTTTAGATGTGGAGGAAATGTCGGAAGCTCAGAGGGATGTGTTGCAGAGGGTGGAGGATCATGTGGATCGGTTAGAGCTGTTGGCGATGCGAGATGGGGCACGCGAGCTGAGTGAATTGGCGAACCGATTAGGTGCTGATAGACAAAGTAAAATGAAAATTGACGGATGAAGGAAGGAAGAGAAGAGGGCACATAGCAAAGAAAGATCATTTATTTTGTGGGATATTGAAAATACTACCGGTTTGAACTTGTTTGCTTTAACTTGGTTTCTTTTTTAGTTTGTGGAAGTATTATACAATTTTGCAAATCAACTGTGCTGCATTTTAGGAGCTCAGTTTTTGATATTTGATTCAACCAAACCTTGTTCATTCTTGTTGCTAGTGATTTTAGTGTCATCATGTCGTTTAACGTGTTACGTGATTATGATTAGGATTACAGGTTATGAGGTGTGGTTGCACAATTGCATAAACTAACTTGAACCTATAATTTCCGAATGTGGTCGTTTGGAGGCATGCTCCTTAGGCCGTTGGTAGCGGGGACAGCATCACGGCTGGGGCTGGCGGGCTGCAGCCTCAAATAGTTGGGGAGGCCGAAGAAGCCGTTGCTTTTGTATGTGTTGTGTTGTGTGTGGGGGGGTATTAATTAAATAATTAAAAAGTAAGAGAGTTGGAGGGTTCGGGTACTAGCAGAGAGGGATCCAGAGGGCTTAGAGCGGGTTTATGAAAAAGCTGATCTGGCACAGAGGGCTCGGCTACCAGTGGCCTTATGATGTAACCATTTAGTAGAACGACACTCTAGAGATTTAGGGGTTTTTTACTTGACGCTTACCTGGTCAATTTGCCTTACGGACGGTAAGAGCGAGAGCCTGAACCGAGAGTCTTACCTTGGTAAGTGAGATCGACAACTCTTACTTGGCAAATGCTTACCGGGAAAATTGTTGCATACGATACTGTTTTGATAGACTAAAATATTGTCCGATATGGTAACTTGGTAAGTGATAGTGTTCCATTTTACCGGTAAGAATTTACCGGGTATTCGGGCAAGTGTTCAAATAAACAGCTCCTTAGTTATTTAAAATGGAAAAAGAAAATTATTAGATTTTTCTAACCTAGCTTTCCCTTAGATTTACAACAATAATTGATGAGATAGATATGGAGATAAGGTGTTGATGGGTCGGGTCAACCCATACCCATGAAGAAAGCAAGTTATATAAACCCTCAAATATCCCTTATCTCCTTTGCCTTATCCTCCTCTTTCTCTGTTTCAGCTTTCCTAAAACCCCCATTAAACCTTTACTCCATTAACAATGGCTTCCTCTACACTCTCCTTCCAACTTTTCTCTCTAGCTTCCTCTAAAACCCTATCTTCTTCTTCTATTCCCAAAATCCCTTCTTCATTCACTCCCACTTTCATCTCCACTAACAAGCTTTCCTCCATATCCACCAAGCTCTTTCAGCCACCCACCCCATCCTCTCGATTTATCGCAAATCAAGCCGTTGCATCGTCTTTCGACTTGGACGAGGATTTATCTGATGACCAACCGCAGCCCAACTACTCCCCTGACCTTAAAGTTTACGTCGGTAACCTCCCCTTCAATATCGACAGTGCTGCCCTTGCTGGTCTCTTTCAACGAGCTGGAAATGTTGAAATGGTTGAGGTATATATCTATATATATATATATATATGTATTGGTTATGGGTATATAAGTGAGCTAGGTTTATTATATCTTGTGTTATCTTACGTTTACAAATTAACTGTTTTTCCAAAATTCAAACAAATGAGAAACATTTTACAATCGCGCGGGTACGTTAACTAGTATATATATATATATATATATATATATATATAGAGGGACTTTCATTTGTGAACCAATAGTTTGGTGTGAACTTGTGAACTTAATTCTAGCCATCCAAATCATTTTTTGATGGTTAAGATTAATTCCATGATTTATACAATCTCTTCAACAATATTTATCATCATTGATGCAGGTTGTATATGACAAAATTAGCGGAAGAAGCCGGGGTTTCGGCTTCGTCACAATGTCATCCGTCAAAGAAGTCGAGGCCGCTACTCGACAGTTCAATGGCTATGTAAGTTTGAATTTTCAGCTATTGGGATTGCTTATTAAAACTGCTTATTTACGTTTGAAACAACAAATAAGCAATTTTGGATGTTTGGATAAAATGCTTATCATGACCCCAACCAGCAAATAACGATTGTGTTTTCAAAGAAGTTAAAACGTTTTAACTTTTCCAGCCATAAACAAATAAGCAGATAAGCATTTGTTATTTTAAATAAGCAATCCCAAACACCCCCTTTATTTTGTTAGACATTTCAATTTTAGGCAAGAATGTGTTGGAATTGTAGGAACTTGATGGGAGACAACTGAGGGTGAATTCAGGGCCACCTCCAGCCAGAGGTGAGTCTTCTTTCAGAGGGACTTCAAGAGACGGAGGTCGTGGCAGCTTTGGTGGCGGCGGCAGTGGTGGTGGAGGCGGCAGAAGCTCCGACAACACGAATAAGGTTTACGTTGGAAACCTTGCGTGGAGTGTTGACAATCTGGCTCTTGAGACATTGTTCCAAGAGCAAGGAAATGTTATGGAAGCTAGAGTGATTTACGATAGGGATAGCGGTCGATCAAAGGGTTTTGGTTTCGTAACTTACAGTACTGCCGATGAGGTCAATAGCGCCATCGACTCGTTGGATGGCCTCGTAAGTAGCTACATTACATTCGTAACCTTTGATTTCCCTGCAAAATCTTGTTGTCTTGAATAATTAATCTTGTCGTAATTTCTTGTGCAGAATGTCGATGGTAGGAATATCCGAGTGACTGTCGCTGAAGCTAAACCAAGGCCTCAATTCTAGACAATCTTATCGTTAGTTTTTCGATCATTTTAAACGGTGATGGCGGAGGATGGTGCAAGCTGTAGAAGAAGAAAAGGCTTCAACCATGGGAGTTTTGTCTACTAATTTTGAATTTTTGCAATTTATGTTTCAGAGTATTAGTATGGATTTGTTGACTAGGTTTGCAGGAAATCTTTGAACTATATATTTTGGTGTTTCTATGTATCAAATCCCAGAAAAAAGACAAGGAATAGAATTTCAAATCATCATCTATCAACCACATATACTGTTAAACATAAGTATAATTAACAAATATGATTTCATTAAATTGGAATAACATAAGTTAAAAAAAATATTTATATATAAAAATGGAATCAACTTACAAGAGACAACATCAAGGATCTCATAACGCTCCAAAATGATCGCCAAAATCTTCATTTCGTCTATAAAATGGTGGCCGTAATCCGATTCTTTCAATTCTGAGAAAAATGGATTCGGATTCAACAAAGATTTCCAGATTTGAGATCGAGAAATCTCCGAAATCTCCAGCACACAACAAGAACCAGCGCGTTATTAGCCAGAGACTTACGAGAGTGTTCTCCGAGGACTACAGAAAAGTCAAAGGTCGAATTTTCGATCCTCGGGGAGACCATGTAAAGCAATGGAACAAGTATTTCTTAGTTGCAGCCCTTATTTCCATTGCCATAGACCCTCTTTTCTTTTACTTGCCTCTAGTGAACCAAGAGGAGATGTGCATGGGTGAAGATACTTCCTTAAAGATCACTCTAACCGTCATTCGATCCATTGTCGATGTTTTCTACGTCGTTCAAATTTACGTTCGGTTCCGCACGGCTTACGATGTTCCTTCGACTCGTTTGCTCGGAAGAGGAGAGCTGGTTCTAGACCCTTTTAAGATCTCTCAAAGGTATCTCAAGAGAGACTTTTCTCTTGATTTGCTTGCCTGTCTCCCTATCCCACAGGTGCATTCATTCTTCATTCTTTCTCATATATTCACTATGAATAATTACCGATTCTGCTAAAAGAAAGACACATTTTGTGTCCGTGTTTATAGCGATGTATGGAAAACGTTTCAGGTATTGACATGGCTTCCGATCTTCGATAATTCGGAAATGCTGAGCACCAAGATCAGCATACTGTACTTCATCATGTTTCAGTTCTTCTTGAGGCTGTATCTTATATTTAAGCTTACATCTCACTTAACACAAGTAGTTGGGGTGGTGGCTGAATCCACATTGGCTGGGGCTGTGTATAATATAGTCCTATTTCTGTTGGCAGCTCATGTATGTTCTTCATCATCTTAGTTTTTGTTTCTATTTCTTAATCTCGAATGAAGTTGTAATCAAAGCTGAGATTGTTAGGAATGTTGAAAATGTTTTGAAGGTTTTTGGAGCCTGCTATTATCTTCTATCGATCGAGAGGCAAGGACTGTGTTGGAAAGAGGTATGTGACAGCGAAGAACCAGGGTGCGGCGAGAGGTTTTTCAACTGTCGTTACCTCGATGATCCTGGCCGTGCAACGTGGTATCAATCAAGTAATATCACCAATGTATGTGGATCGGAGACGGAATCGTTCGAATACGGGATGCTTTTCGATGCTGTAGATTACGGAGTTGCGTCCTTGAGTTTCTTCACAAAATACTCTTATTGTCTTTACTGGGGTCTTAGGGCCATAGGGTAACTTTGCTTCCAAACCTCAAAATCTTGAATCAAGAACACATAATCCTACTAGTTTTCATATATGTTTAAACTTGCGCAGCTCTCGAGCTGAGGAACTTCAAGCAAGTACATATCCTGCAGAAACACACTTTTGCATAATCATATCGCTCACAGGATTGTCGCTCCTTGCTATGGTTATTGGCACCATAGAGGTGAGTTAGTTTTAACCTTCACTGTAAAGCAGTCTATTAGGACATTTAGACATATTTCACGTTCTATAAAGCCGATTTTTACTTTCAATTGATTGAACGGAAGAATGTTTGAATTCATGTTTTGGGAAACAAACAGACGTATCTTGAATCAAGATCCGAGAGATTAGAAGAGTATCGGATACAGAAAATGGATACAGAAGGATGGATGAACCACAGGCAACTTCCGGATGCAATGAGGGAGCGTGTGCGTAAACACGACCTTTACAAATGGATCAAACAAGGGAAGGTTGACGAAGAAGCTATTCTCGACGCCCTTCCTTTGGACATCCGCAGAGATATCAAGCATCACATCTGCATTGAACTAGTTAGACGGGTGAGTTCTCTGATCCATCGATTATCCACTTATTTTTACATTACATATATCCACTTACAGATTATATATGTGCAATCACTTGAATAGGTTCCGCTCTTTGATCAAATGGACGAAGGCACGATCGATGCAATATGCGAACGACTAAGACCTGTGATATGCACAACCGGAACATGCTTATTGCGTGAAGGTGACCCAACCAGCGAAATGTTATTCATAATGCATGGTCGTCTAGATTCCTACACAACGGACGGAGGACGGGCTGGTTTCTGGAATCAGTGCCAGATTGGTCCCGGAGACTTCTGTGGGGAGGAGCTGCTGACGTGGGCACTGGACCCACATTCAAAGGACACCCTCCCCTTGTCCACAAGGACAGTAACGGCAGTCGTGGAGGTGGAAGCATTTGGTCTTCCATCTGAGGAGTTGAAGTTTGTGGCCACACAGTTTCGGAAGCTGCATAACAAGAAGCTGAGACACACATTCAGGGTTCATTCCCACCAATGGCGGACTTGGGCTGCTTGCTTCATACAATCGGCTTGGAAACGGTACAAAAGGCAAAAGTTGGTCGGAATGCTGAAGGCAGAAGAGAATTACAACCGTGAGAATCTTAGCGAACAAAGCAGGAATAAAGCAAAGATTAGGGAGACGGGAATATCGTTGGGTACAAATGTTAGAAGACGCGAGATATTGGATTTTGATGATTCTATTCGTACCCCGGTACCCAAGCCAAAAGATCCTGAATATTTTGATTCAGAATGTTTGTGAACCGCAGTTCTGTATCTATACGAAAAACAAAAGATTAAGATATGATATGAAACAAAATAACGTCTCATGAAAACTAGAGTTTTGTATCGTCATTAAGACATAGTATCTTGAAAAGTTGCATATTTGTTCATAAAACATCTGCGACCTGTTGAGAACTCAAAATTTCTCGTATGATAGGGGATTTGTTGGTGATTTTATGTCACCTCCTCATTTAAGTGTAACTAGAATTAACACGAGTACCAATGAGTTTCAAACTGTGATTTTATTCAAGTTAGGCGGTGCGGAGTGCACACTTGTTTATAAGACGAGTTTGATCCTGGACACGACGAAATATGGGGGGGGGGGGGGGTTTAAGGGGAAGTTTGAGGCATCAATCAAGTTCTAGTTGAAGGAATGCAATGGAAAACGTGATCAGAACGAAGGAATACTTCAGTTCTGATCAGTTTTGGGCCATTGATCAAGGTATATGTTTCGGACATAGGTTCTAGAAGTTGGACTAGGGCTCTGGTTGCAAGTGTTCAAGCAATCTAGTTTCTTTAGGTGTGACCACATTTAGCTTTTAGCCTTTACAAGATTATATTTGTCTCAACTGTAATCCTATACTCATACCAACACATTGTATTCTGCAAAATTCTAAAAACTGACTTGCCAATTAATATGTCAATGAAATATAATAAAACCCATAAAAACATATAGCATATTACACCAATTGACACCAACTACCTTGCTTGGATTTTGGGGTTTTCTGGCCGAAATTACAAACGGTCTCTAAACTCGCCTTATATAAAGAGCAACTAAAAACATATCTATATCGTCGAACTTCGTGTAGAATTTACCTCCAATTGACGCTTAAATCTCGGCAGAATTCTTATCCACAATGGAGCGGCAAGGAGAGCGGCAAAGCTTCGGTGCCGATTGGCAAGGCCGTCAACACCATCGTGGTTGATTGACAAAGAGTGAAATCGGCATGGCCGTAGACCACTCCACCCCACCCCACCCCACCCTCCCCTCTCTCTCCTTTATCTTCATCTCTCTTATCTTTTTTTTTCTTTGACAAAGAGTGAAATCGGCATGGCTATACCGACTCCTTACCCACCCCACCCCACCCTCTCTCTCCTTTATCTCCATCTCTCTCTCATCCTTTTTTTTTTCTTTTGACAAACAGTGAAATGGCATGGTTATACCGACTCCTTACCCACCCCACCCCACCCCACCCTCTCTCTCCTTTTTCTCTATCTCTCTCTTCTTTTCTTTTTATTAATTATTTAGATGGGAATGAAAGTACCACTGTGGATGAATTGGTAAGGATTAGTAAGATAGTGGAAATCTGATGTGGCGTTGACGTGACAATTGGTATCATTTGGTAAGAGTCAAAGACCACTATGAATGGTCTGATATCGATCGTTTCTTAGGCTACACGCACCCAACCCACTGAACCCAATCAACCCACTCACTTTTTGAATGCCACATCAGCTGCCACATCAGCTTTTGGTCAACCCTCTCTTTACCCTCCCATAACCCTCTACAACACACACCCAACCCTCCCAACCCTCTCACTTTTCAATTTATTTTATGTATTTTATTTATTTAAATAATATAATTAAATAAAACATGTAATTAATTAATTAATAATAAGATTAATAATTAATTAACTAAAAAATTAAAATTACATAATTAATTAACTAAAAATTAAAATTAAAGATTACATAATTAAATAAACTAAAAATTACAAGTCATATTTGGCTTTGATCTCCTCTTTTCGTTTCATAGTATCCTTGAGCTTTTTACCCCAGAGATAGTAGTGCGGGGTGGTGTAAAACTTAATGTCTTCCTCTTGTTGGGTCGTTGGTGAAAGTTCTCCCTCATCGGAAGTGTCTTCCTCTTGTACGGGTTGGTAATTGGGTTGGTAACCGGGTACAAATTGTGGTTGATAAGGAGAACCAAAATCCATTGGAGGAAATTGTGGATTAGGAAACGGTTGATAAGGAAACGATTGATAAGGACACGGTTGAGGAGCTTGTGAAGAGCTCCCGGGTTGATTGGGTTGTGAAGAGCTCCCGGGTTGAGGAACTTGAGGATGAGTAATTGTGATACAAAAACCTTTCGGCGAAATGTCGACATTGTAATCGGGTGGATATTCTGGAGGGAACCCGGTATGCGTAACGTCGACTTTGAAAGAGGGCTTCGAAGGGGTCTCGGGTTCCGCCCGACGTTTACATTTCGCGCGCCGTGATGCGAGGTTTCGATCGTTTGGATTCATCGTTTGAAGAGTGGGAGGTTTGAAGAATTGGAGGTTGTTTGTGTGAAAAAAGAGTTGAAGAATTGAAGGTTGTTTGTGTGAAAAAAGAAGTTGGGTTAAATGAGTATTTATAGGAGTAAAAATTGAAAAAAAAAGTAAAAAAAAAATATATATATATATATATATTTTACCGTTGAAGAGAGCCGTTTGCCAACGGCTCTCCCAACCCAATTAGCTCCCAACCCGCCGGCTTGAAGAACTCGTGCACCCGACCCGCTAAACCCGGCGGGCTTAGCCGATGGAACCCGCTGTGCACCCAACACAGCGGTGCGTGTAGCCTTAGAGGGAATTTTGCTCCGAAGATGATGGCAAGCTCAAATGGATACATTACCAATTCGAGCCCTACTCGGTTGCCACCGAAATTTGGGAAAAACCAGTAACCACCATCACAACACTTTTGGCTATTTGGCAAAACCAGTCCCTCAACTTTCCTTTTTACCCCTTGAACTTTTCATCCTTTGTCCTTTTTAGCTCAAAGTAAATTTCTAAATTTTCTTTTCAGCCACCCACCATGAGAAGAAGTAGGCATTTGGCTCTGATGATATCATTCTTAGTAGTTCTGAAGCCAAAAGATGATCAACTTTTTGACTAGAAGAACATTCAGGTATAATTATTATCTTATGAGAGAGAGAGAGATATATATATATAAAAAGATCACACAATCTAATAAATGGAATAATACAATCTGCTCTGGTCTTTGGTTTGTGATGTCCAACTGCTGCTGTATCACAATCTTAGCATTGTTTCCACCACATAGATACCACTGGTATTCAAGTTATTATTCATGGCATTTGGAATTGAAGACATATCTTTCATATCATGATGCAAGAAACCTGTTTGATAAAATGCCTGATAGGACTCCTTTTTCGGTGGTCAGCACGTGTCCGTTTCCATACACCTTTCTTTGATAATTGGTCCTAATTGGGTTCACATTAAACCTCTCTTGGTGGTCACTCCTCTAGACAACACTTCACCTTCATCTTCGAGAGTTATCGACTATGCATTTATTATTCTGTTTCCAAATTAGTTCACATGTCCATGTCCTTTATCAATAAGTAGAGCCCCCTGAAGTTATCCTTCAGATGGGCCTATGAAAGTTGATACTAGCTAGAGTTGGGTGGGGCTTTACAGTTTCCATTGACAGTCTTGTAACCCTCTCAGGTCCCTGTTTGCTGTTATGGCTCAGCACTTGGTCAATCAGCCCTACACATTTATGAAGCATATGCTATGAAAAGCTTGGCCAGCATTTAATCTCTATGAAGAAATACATACAATAGTTCATGGGCCAATGATTGGACCAAACTCCAGCTAGCATATATGGGGACAAGATTAATGGCGCTATCGTTGAAACCGAGTAAACTTGTTAATAAATAATGTGGGTTAGGCATGATCAATCAGAAAAAGGGCATAATGCTGGCAACCACATCAAGTTTCCTTGCCAAAAGTTGATTAATTTTTAAGATCTTACAAAGAAAGTTCTTAATTAGGTAATTATTACTCCTTATTGAAGTTAGGCAAACATTCCTTACATTTGGATACATATAATATATATGCTAACACCTGTTCATTGTCAATGAAAAAAATTCAACTTTTGTGAAATGTCCAAAATACCCTGCATTAATGGAGGGATCTAGTGGACAAGAATCATGGGTGTCAATAATATGTAAGGAAGATAATGGACAAATAGGTAACTTTTGGTTAAAACTTTGCAAAGAAAGGGGAACATCATAAAATTGGAAAGTATGTGTTAATGAGTTTGTATGTGTTATAGATTGAATTAGTAAAAGAGGGTATTTGTGAGGTGAATGATTCCTGATGCAATTTGTTATCTTTAACTTGAAGCAAAAGAGTAAGCATTATTATAGTATTTGCAAACATTATGCCATGCATGTCAGACAGAATTCAGTAATTGAGACTTGATGATTGTGTTTTCACTTAAATAATTGTTGTTTCTGCTTTTAAAGAAAAGGGTTAAACACTTGAGCTAATGCTGCTATCTTTGATTCCTTTGTTGTTGCTGCTTTAGATAAAGTCTTTTTAATCTTCTTTCTAAAAGTCTTACTTCATTGGTGCATTTCATGTAGTAGAAGAATCTCATTGATGTATATATGTATGTCCTCTCCTCTTCCCATACTTTCTTTCTTTCTTTTCTTGGATTGATTAGTGCATGTTACTCTTAAACCTTTATAAATTTTTTAAACTCATTTCTAGGGTTTGCTAGCTAGAATCATAGTTAATTTGGATGTGTTAAAGAAAAGGAATGATGGATGATATTGATGATGAGAGTACTGTGAAAAGAGATGAGGTACCCTTCTGCCAGAAAAGAGAGAAAAAAAAAGAAAAAGAATGTGTAGGTGTTGTAAGACAATAAGGCAGAAAAAAGATTGAATGATTCAAGAACTGGTTTGTACCCTTTTCTCTTATCCTTTGATTTTTAGAAAGTTAGTGGTTTGTTGACAGGGAGGGGAGTAGCCAAATTGAACATGCTCATACTTATTATTATCCATCTCCTTTTTCACTCAATTATTCCACTTTCTTTCTTTCTTTCTTTCAATCACCCTTATCAAATACTTGTTGTGTTTCAGTTTTTATGGTACATGGATGTATTTTTGAACATAAGACATTGAATCTTGCATGTACAAATTACTGGAATTTTGTTGTGGTTAATTTAAATATGGATGTGGAAAGAGAGGGTAAAGGGTGGTAGACAGAGTGATGGGGGATGAGACATGAAATAGCTTCTTAAAAGTGAGACATTATGGGCCCCAAAACCTAGTCACAAACCTCCATACACACTCACTCTTTCTTTCTCAATTTTATAATGATTCCGACTCCATGTTCATAAAAACTTTGTTACGTGACGTATCTGTATAACTAAAACCGCTTTATTGTTATAGTGTTGTAAAGTGACTATAAAACCTGATATGTTATAAGATGAATCGTCATTGTCTCAATGATGCGAAAAAAATTATCTCCTGTCCTTTTCATATTAATTCAATCAAATTTCGACATGTGTGAGAATGTGAATGAATATGTAAGTATAGGTAATTCTCCAAGACCTTCAACTAAGTACACTTAAATGGTGGCAGGAGAGTATAAAAGATAAAATGTGAACCTTTTATTAAAAGAACATTGAGGTAAAAGAAATTTAAATATGATATCAAGTAAGGAGCTTTCTTCAAAGATAACTTGGGGACTGTTGTTTTTAAAGAAACCTTTTAAACCTTTTAGGTCTGAAAATTAAAAGGTTTATAGGGTAAAAGACTGTTTTTTTTAAAGAAAATGTTTGAATATCTCTTAGCGTTTTCTGAAATTTTAAGTGGTGCACCATCCACTTATTTTTTTAGATGTGAAATGAGACTTCATACTCTTAGAAAACAAACTACACCTTAATGTCTGGAGTTTTAATGAAAACTAAGGGGTCGTTTGGTTTTCGAAATTCAAAAGAATTTGATGGAATTGTGATGACAAATTCTTTTGACCAAATTCTTTAGTGATGATTGGTTAGCAACATTATGGATGGAATCCCTTGAAATCCATTGACTTCTACAATTTAAAGAATTCGTCATTCCTTGGCTTAAGCGAAAGAATTTGAATTCCTACCAACTAGATGCATGGTCAAATTCTATCTCGATTATTTCAAAATCAAATTCCTTCGATGGATTGCAATTCTATCAAGTTTCATTCTGCGAACCAAACACCTCTTAAGGGCCTGTTTGGTTTGCAGGAATGAAATGGAGTGGATTGAATTTCATGTAAGGATTTGTATTTGTGGGGATTTGGAATCCTTTTTTGTGTTTGATTTATAGGATTTGAAATGGATTTGTATTCTCATTATTTAAAAAGTTATAAAAAAGTATAAAAATAATCGAATTACCTTCTATTTAAGTTATTATTAAAAAACATATGTTTTTTTAACAAACTTTAAAACAGTGTTATATACAAAGCCTAGCCATCCTTGAGATTTCAAAATCCCATGTTTGAATAATTTTAAATTTGGACATTTTTGCAAACCAAACGCAAGATTGACCCTTCAAATCCATTCCATTACTGTAAACCAAACGAGACTAAATATATTATTTGTTTTTTAAACTGTTTTTGTTGGTATTAATATATATGAATATATATGAATAAATAAGAAATAGATGGAGTAGAAAATAAGCTATAAGCAGAGGTGGTAGTTAAAGGCATGGTGGTGGTGATGGTCCGATGCAACACTCCCTCCCACTCCCTATCTGTCCCTTGTTCTTCTGCACCTCACATAAATTAATCAAAACAAAAAAAAAATTATAAAATAATGAGATTGACAAAATACAATAAATATAAAGAGGTATTTATTTATTTATTTTGCTTTTCTTTTATCATCAATACACATATGCAGTAGTACTATTACTACTAAGTTCGTTTGAAAAATAATTTAGGTTGAGTTTGGTTGGAGGTATTGGAAGGGCCAGGAATAAAAATGATAATGAAAACTGTTGTTTGGTTTAACATTATATAATGAAATCATTTCTGTAGATTCATTAATTTTCATTTATGATCAAATTGGGGGGAATGAAAATTTTTATTTCTACTTGATTCTTTTTTCCATACATTGTTCCTATGGATGTTAAATGAACATCTTTTGTATTTTCGGTTCGAGAAACATATTTCTTTTTATATGAAAATTTTTCATTGATTATATTGGGTTAATCAAACAGCATCAATGTAATGCTCATCTCTATTCCCATTTTCATTCTCATTCCCTGAAATGAACCAAACACCGTAAAAGTTGGTTCTCATTTTCATTTGCCCTTAAAAAGTTAGTTCTTAATATTTGAGTAAAGACCATGGAAATCTTTGAGTAGTAGGTCATTTATCAAAAGCTCATCGCATAAGCACTTATAAAGTGCGGCTTATATTAGCCGATGGATATGACAAAGATTAAGGATCTTACTCCATAAGGCCATCCGCAGCCGTGCAGGTGATACCGCCTGCACAAGCTGCCACCTCAGTGCCACATAGCTTCACCACCACCTTACCATTACCTTACCATTTCATCCACAACCGTACAATTCATACACCTGTATTATTTAAATAATAAAATATAATGGTTTTATATATATATTTTGTATGTATATACATGTGTGTGTGTTACCGGGCTGCAGCTACTCACCGTTCGGTGAGGTTGCAGCTCCCTTGCAGGTCACCCTTGACGGTGTTACCACCTGCAAGGGGAACGGTGCAGGAGCCTTCACAGCCGGCCGCGGATGGCCTAACAAAGTATAGTAAGAACCAATCATGAGCGGAGCCATGTAAGGGCCATGACCACCCTCAACATTTAGAAAAAAAATTAAAATATTTATATACCTTAGTTAGACTTAGGATCATATGAGACCAAGCTGTTTCCGTGAGACCAATACTTAAAGTATGAAACTTCACAAAAAAACACCGTGAATGTACATAAAACTCAAATACGCAGACCTAAAAATCACTTTCGATGCAAAAAAAAAAAAAATCCAAAACAAGATAAATAAACGAAACCTTCACAGCTCAAATTCTGTGAATGTTACATATATATAATGCAAACCTTCACAAAGGAAAATGCTGTGAATGTTTCGTTTTTTTACCTCTTTTTGAAATTTTTTTCGATAATGTTTTTTTAGTATGTTTTAACGACGAATGTTCAATTTTTTTTTACCTTCATAAATGTTTTTCTGTGAAGTTTCATCTAAAATATGTTGGTCTTACCGGTCTCACGAAAAAGGCTTGGTCTCACGTGAACTTAACCCACATTAGTTAAACCCTCTTTTTTTTTTTCTTAGTGTGCTTGATCAACTTTCCTTAATAAATACATCAAAAAACATTATAACTTTCCCCTTTTTTTCTCTCTAAGTCATTAGACCCCAGTTTCTCTCTAATTGGTGTTGGGTTAGGGATGTTTTCAAAGATTTAATTTTAACACGACCGTTGGTATTATGGATAAGTTTTGTGTAAAAACATATGAATCTTAAATAAAAAATAAATGTTAAAATCTATTTTTATGTACTTTTTTTAAGAGAGGTGGATGGGCCGTGGTCGTCAGTTTTGGATGGTTGCAAATTGCAATCCTTCGCATGATGCTAACGCCTAACCGCTCCGTTAAACAAACGACAAAACGGAAAAAGAAAATGCTACTTGGCTTTGCTTCCTTTTATTTTTATTTTTAATTTCGTCTTCTACAAAAAAGCACATGAAAAACGATTTCTTCGCGTAAAAAAATAGCAAAGTTTCTCAAATCTAAAATTATAGTAGTATGATTTATTTAAAAAAAAACAATAAAGGTTTTGTAGTTAATCTATTATTCTTTATTTTTAATGTGATAAGAGTGAAAAATTAAAAAATAAAAATGTAAGAAAATGTGAAATATATTACTTTTTATATATTATTAATAATTAATAATAAAATTAAATAAAAAAATACTTAATATTGGACTCATTTTGAAGGTATTGAACTATTGATGGACGATTATAGTGATATAAATTGTAAAAAAAGAAAACGTAATTTTAATGCATTTTAGTTCATAATATACGATTATTTATGTTATATGAATAAAATGTAACATAAAAAATGAAAAATTAAAGAATTAAAAATAAATAAATAACTAAATATATGGGTAATAACTAAAAAATTGTAGATTAAAAGTATCAAATTTTACCCTTATTTCTATTGTGTGTATTCAACTTATAATACATCCAACTATTTATAATTTGTCCAAACAAAATTACACATCGATAATATTTTTAGTAATGCAAATTATATTATTAAAAAAGTTTATAATTTCATCACTGAGTGCTAATCCCAGGGGAGCATACTTTAGCTCTTAGTAAAAATTGCCAAGGATATAGTCTGGCCAAAGTCCAGGTGAACCTTCCCAAATTTTTTTAATATATATAACATATACATATATAATTATATCGTACATTATAACAAATTTAACTTCGTTGTTGGAAATAATTAAATAATGCATCTATTTTATCAATATCAAGTCTTAGAGCATTTTCATTAGACTCGAGTTTTCGAAGTTGCTGTAAATGCAAGTAAATATATAGCTGAAAATAGGCAACAAAAACCTTATAAGGTCTACGTAAAACCCTAACAACATATCAAATAGCAGTCTCTTTAAACTCAAAAGATCAATATACCTCTTTCATATACTAGACATCATTGCAATATCCATCAAACGAAGAATATGAAGTAAATTGTTGAACGACCATCACGATATCAAAGAATACTTGACATACTTGTCTAGCTTGACTCACTACAAAGAAATGGGTCTCTTCGTGAATGTTTAGTGTTTATAAAACTTGTTTCATACGATTAACACCTTCCTAACTTGAGAAAGAAGAATTTAGTTAGTTTATAGGATTTTCTTTCTGTCAATTTGACTAATAAAATACTATGTTATTTGATGTGTTGCATCATATATCAAAACATTTATTTGTCATGTCTTATTCTTATAGAATACTATTTTATTTTGCGCATGTTGTCATCTAGTTCTTATTGCGATATAATTATAAGATTACCATTGGTAATAAGCTTTCTTCAATTATTGGAGAGAGTGAATGATATAGTTAGGTTATCTAATTAGTAATGATCTTACTTTCATCGTGTATTATAAAGTTGGCTACTCAACATCGCCTTTCGATTCTTAACGTCTATAAGATTTTCTGATTCATTGTAAGTTGTTATCCGCATGCCCTTTTTAGTATAAGACTAGTAGAAAGGATGAGACCAAGAGATAGGATCAAGAACAAATGAATAATCTTACCAGATACATGATAGCTAAGATTAGTGGTAGCACGTCTTTAACTAGAAGTGATGTAGATTGGTCAGCAATGCTCAACTGGTTATTGAGTAGGCAGTCGACTGCCATTCTTATCTTAAAATGATTTATAAGGACACATTTGCATCATAACAAAAAGATAGAAGATCTTTAATGTATAGACAATCCTTATAAACATACAATGTATTTATAAACAAGTCTTATAGATATAAATATAACGTTATATAAGTGGATGGTGGAGTGACCACAACTCCACAAAGTATGCAAGTAGTATAAGGAAGTTGTCTTTTCTAGTGTCCCATGTTTATGGCATGATGTTGTTGCATCCATACACAATTGGGGACCAAAAGTCTCATCCCCTTCATTTTTGTGTGGTCTTTTGTATTACCTTATCACGTAATTGAAAAACAGGGGAAGGGGTACTAGTTTTCAATTCTCATTTCTTCTTTTAACGTCTTTTAATCAATTCATATTATAACTTAATATTATATGACATTATGATTTTCTCAAATTTTATCCCAACGAAATATTTAGAACATTAAAATGCATTTAAAGAATTGTAATTGAGTTACATAGTAGTAACTGGAACAACTTAGACGCGTACGCACGTAGTTAAAACTTAACAAAAACACAATAAAATAACAATGTTGTCCGACATACCATACTAGATTTTATTCTTACGTACCCTTCTTAATGTCTATGAGATATACTACTAATTTTTACACTCGGGTTTCATGATAAATAGTTAACATACATCATTTATAAGCATATGACACCTAAGATACCGACAAACTTTTGTAACACACATAATCTGAAGATACTCATAAAACATGTTGAGAACTTTATACACCATTTTGAAGATAAGCTTCGTGAACAATTTTGCATATCCTATATTGAAAAAAAAAAAACATCATTTCATGAATTATTTAAATAAAGTTCTACTGCGTTATGCATGTTTAGTTGTATGTCATAGTACAACTTGTGTATGCTTAGGTTTAAGATTTCTATCCAAAGAGACTTTTAGACATATGTACAAAATATATAAAGTTCTTCATAATTCCTCCTGATAAAATGGGTCTTCGGTATAAAAAGGGGAATAAATGAACTTATTATTCACGTTTTAAGAGGAAAACATTATTATCAAGAGTTCAAGACTGACTAATGTTATGTTTTTCTTTCATAAATCACAAACGAACATTGTGATATGAATTACTATATATATATATATATATAGCCCATACTTCTAGTTAAGTCCATCAGGTTAAAAACAAATATCATCCTAATTAGTATTACTTAAGTACACTTTTATATTGTATTTATGATACCAATTTAAATTATGGTTATTTTCGTACGGGAGGTTCAAATGATAAACATATTAATTTAAGAAAACGTGAGAAGCAATCTCAGCCACTCATCTGGTCAACAAATGCGGCTTTGACTGGTCCTCCATTTAATAATCTCTACCCTCCCATGAATCACGTCAATCCTCCGTGATCACGTAAACCGTAACCGCGAGATGAGTGACTGAGATTGCTCCTTGCATTCTCTTAAATTGACATGTTTCTATTTTGAACCTTCCCTTAATATATATCTTATATCTATAGACGAAGTACATGATTTTGACCATAAAAATTCATTTTTTAACAGCTTCGCCTCAACGGTAGAGGCACAGGGTTTGAACACGGTGATCTTATCCGGGTCCCGAGTTCAAACCGACTCCTCTACACCTCCTAATTAATTCGGTAGGGCTGCTTCACCTACCCCCAAGGATAATAACCCCAAGGGCCTCAAGGGAAATACCCCCAGGAAGCTTCAAGGAAGAAACCCTCTAGAAATGCTCGAACTTGAGACCTCCCTTCATAAAAATCCATTTGATCTTATTATGTAAAAAAAGTACGCATTTTGAAATTTGAATACGATTTTTACAATGATTTTATTTTGAAATGCATGTTATAGATGGATTTATACTTGGCTACAAAAATCTATAGATTTGCTCTATAAATTTACATGTAGCTGTTAGGAATGCATAAGGTTTGTAACACCGTAACACCATTATAATAAAATTGAATTTATAGGATGTTCAAAAAAAATAGGCGTTTTTAGTTTGTAAAATGTCTTTGGATGAAATAGAATTTGTCAAATGAATTTGACTTTGAAGAAATTAGAATGAAATGTTGTTAGATTGTACCACTTGTTTGTTTGATAGTATTGAAATGAAATTTGTTAAAGTAAATTGGAACATGACTGTGGAATTGAAATAAAATTTTGGTAAATAACCAAAATACCATTTTTGATATTTTTATTAAAAAAATGGTTTAATAAAATTAATTAATTATTTTATTTTTGTAACTAAAAATACATTAATAAGTTAATTATTAAATAATTTAATAAAATAATTATTAAGTAATTTTCATTGACAAATTTAACAAAATAATTATTAAATAACTTAATACAATAATTTATACATACTTATATTAAATAATTTAATAAAAAAATTATTATATATTTTAATTAAATAATTTCATAAACTTTTGAAAAGTTCAAATTTGAAATTATGGAAATATCAATTTGGATCCATTAAAATATCTTGGTTTTATGAAGAAATGTTCAAATTACTCGTCCACAAAAGTTCTTAAAATTCAAAAATTACATCCTTCATATTCTGTGAACCAAACAAAGGAAATGAAATTTGGGCAAATGAATTAAACATTTCAATTCCATTACATTATACGAACCAAAAGCCTCCTAAGTTTATAGGATCGAAAAAAAAATAAGTCATATCTAAAAATGTTATAATAAGTTTATAGAACGTTTTGAGCATCGTAACAAGGTTTTTTTTTTTTTTTTGGACATTTCCAAAATAAAGTGTCATATTAGATAATTTATAGGACATTTTGAGAAGTATGTAAAATCTTCTTTTAAGATGACAGTTGTGTTTAGATATTTTTGTAAATAATGTTGTATAAGATAGTTAATATGACTCTTTGTTGAACTTGTTCTAAATAAACTTGTCATAACACCCATAAATAACTTATAAACTTTTGTAATTAGATAGAACATTTTTTTGTTTGTTCTAATAATTTTGGTTTTATAGAACAATTGATTGTGACGCTTATAAATTTTAGAAGTTTTATAAACTTAATTATGTTGTAGTGCTCCTTCATAGTGAAGATCAATCCCTAGTACGTATTGGCAAAATACCTCCCAGATAAATTTTTTTAAATAAAGCTTCCACTGCATACATACATATACAAACCCAATAAACAATAAAGGTTAAAAACTCATGAAAACCAATCCAAAACATTCAATAAGTTTTTCTATTATACTAGTTTATATTTTTTCATATATACTTTATTCCATAGTATGTATGAATGTGTGTGTGTGTTTTATATAAGAACTATTTTATTCTAAACACATATGAAATAATATGGCATGCATGTTACACACAGTTTAAGTGTGTGCTTCTCTTTATTGTTATGATGATTTTTTCTAAGAAGTGCCACTCTATTTCCTAAAAAAAATTGTTTTTTATAAGGTTAATCTAGGCTTCGCTTAAACTACATCCTTGGCAATTTAGAACTGAAAATTCGGCCGTCTGAGACTAAGTCTGGCCACAAGATGCGCACGAGGGATTCAAACCAGAGATGAATGGGATACCATCCACATTCCCCATAAGTCTTATCGCTACGTCACAAGCCTTGTGGTTTCCTAAAAAAATTGTTATATCGTGGACCTATGATATTTAAAAAAATCATGTTGGTTATAGATTTTAAAGATAAAATATAATAAAATGAATGGTATGGTCTCAAAGACACATTTGTGAAGGACGTGTACCACTTAATATGGTAGTGTTATAACCTTTTGAGTCACATCGATCTCCCTAGCTATTAGCTAACCAAGTTTAAATCAACCACAGAACCAATTTTGCTTGGTCTATAATAACATGACATCTTGTGGCCTACCAGACATTAATATTTTTCTTTTTAAATTATATATAGGGACATGTTATTTAGGCTATGTTTGACAAACTAGCTGATAAGTTAACTTATAACTGATAAGGTAGCTGGTGACTGATAAGGTAGTTGATGAATAAGTTGCGTTTGGCAAAAACTAGCTAATAAAGTTAGCTTATGACTGTAAAAGGACAAAAAAAAGACATGTTTAAAATTAATGGTATAAAACTTAGCAAGGGTATATTTGGAATAAAAAAATCAAAAGTCTCATAAGTCACCAAAAGGTTAGTGAAAGTCGTTTTTCAAAAAGTTACCTTATAAGTTACCTTATAAGTTAACTTATAAGCTAGCTTATGGTCCACCCAAACATGTACTCGACTTATATGGTGACTTATAAGCTAACTTATTAGTTAACTTATTTTTACCAAACAATGCCTTAAACCAGATCAAAAACTCGGGAAATTAACAATCCGCGATATTTGACATATTCATCATATATATATATAGAGGGGGGTTCATACGAAAAATATAATTTTTTAAGAAAATGTGAGGAGCAATCTCAACCACTTATCTCAGTCAACAAAGGCGGCTTTGACCGGTCCACCCTTTAATAATCTCTACCCTCCCATGAATCGCGTCTATTCTTCGTGATCACATCCACCGTAACCGCAAAATGAGTAGCTGAGATTGCTCCTCACTTTTTCCTAAATTGACATGTTTCTCGTTTGAACATTCCCCTGTATATAGAGGGAAAATCAAACACACACCTTACAATTGTTGCACACCTTAAGAACCAATGAATTAGTGCATTTTATGGAAATAATGAAGATTCATTTATTACGATTTAAATATTATAGAAGATAATTAGAGCATCCATAGTGGTGGAACCTCTATGAACCTCACTTACCATGTTTTTTCCTGCCACATTATTGTATCTCAACAAATTAAGAACCTCCTTAAAACTTTCCAATGGAGATTCTTATAAAAACCTCACTTCCCTCTTCTTATTTAAAATATAATTTTTTATTTATACAAACTATAATATAACATAAAAGGAAAGTATTACAAGAACCTGAGTTCTTGTTCAAGCACCTGGGTTCCAATAAGAACCTGTGACTGGGCAAGAACATCTGTCCCACAGTGGAGGTTCTTGTAAAAACCCCTGAAAGAACTTTAGGAAGAATCTCCATTGTGGATGCTCTTATGGTTCATTAATTATGATCACCACTTAGGCCATCCTTAAAGGAACGGCACCAAGGTCGGTACCCACCTTGTACCGCAGGTAACACCATAAAGGGTGAACCGGTATTGGCTCGGTACCAAATGGAACGGCATGGCGGTGCCGACGCTTACCACCCCACCACCCACCCCCTACCCCCCTCTCTCTCTATCTCTCTCTTCTTTCTCTCTCTACCTTTTCTAATTTTCTTTTTTTTAATCAATTAATTAGAGGGGTATGGTATTGGTATGGTTAAGGATGGATTGGTTGGTTGGTAAGGTGTTGGTAAAGCTGACGTGGCGCTGATGTGGCAGCAAAAATGAGAGGTATGAGGGGTATGGCTAAGGATGGCCTTATAATAGGAAACTATCAATGTATTTATAAATCTATATATCCATTAAGACTAGATGGATAGTTGAGATTGGTTCTTAAGGTGTGCAACAATTGCAAGATATGCATTTGATTGAGTCTCTCTCTCTTCTCTCTCTCTCTCTTCTCTCTCCCTCCCTCTCTCTCTCTCTCTATATATATATAAACGCGAGAAGCAATCTCAACCATTCATCTCGGTCAACAAACGCGGCTTTGACTGGTCTCCTCTTTAATAATCTCTCCCCTCCCATGAATCGCGTCAATCCTCCGTGATCACGTCTACCGTAACCGCGAGATGAGTGGCTGAAATTGTTCATCACTTTTTTTTAAATTGACATGCTTCTCATTTGAACCTTCCCTTATATATATATATATATATTTGTTATTTATGATTAATGTTTTATCTATGATTAATATTCATTCAAAAACTCATATTCAGACTGAGTATTATACATTATTCAAGATGAATAATACGATATTCAGACTGAGTATTATACATTATTTAAGATGAATAATACGATATTCAGACTAAATAATACAATATTCAATTAGTTTGAATAACACTGAGTGTAGTGTTATTCAATTTTAAATAATCCTGAATATTCAATTTTAAATAACACTGAAATAATATCTTAACCCATAGGTTTTTAAAAGATTATGTAAATATAGTTTGTGATATGTTCTCATGAGTTTGTAATCTTAAAGTAATTAGATATATTATTCCCTTCTATTAATACATAAAGGAAGTGAATAGTAAACATATGGAGTAAATTACGATTTTAGTCCCTTTAATTTAACATTTAGAGTGCTTTTAGTCATTGATTTAAAAGCTGATTTTTTTCATCCTTGTGTGTTTTCTTATTTCTTCATCCAACTTTGTTAAATTAAGTTGGTTAACTAATCCAAAAAAATGTTTGATTAAATTATATATTTGGTTCTTATAGTATAACATCTTTATATATTTTATTCTCAAATTACATAATTCACATTTTGTTACTTTTATTTTATAAAGATGTGACAAAGTAAATAAATAAAAATTATTAATTGTAAACATTGATTTATGTCATTATATTTCACAATTATATTAATACTCGTTACATTAACTAATAAAAAGAATCAGTTGAGATAGAAATATATTGACAATTTCAACTATTACTCAATCTTATGGGGTGATCTAGAATTTTACTAAATAAATAATGAAAACAATTTAATTATGATGTAAGATATGTTAATAAAAAAATAACAAATATTTACACAAATAAACATATATAATGGTAAACACAGAGGTTGCATGGATAAAGGCACAACTCTTTTTGGAGCTTAAAAAATATCCTGTTAATTTAAACAAACAAAAACAAACATGGGGGTAATGAACCCGCATGCAAGCATGCAGAAACAAGACAAAGTTTATAATTATACTAAAATCAAATAATAATCCAATGCCCATTTCCCCATTTGCGGTTTAATTATTTATTTATAGATTGAATATTTTTTTAATGTAAGATGTATAAAAACATAAGAAACTAAAACTGAATGGAAGAAGGGGCAGAAAGGCTAATATGGGGATTTGTGATGTTTCAACAAATGTAGTATTTAAGATTTTATTATTTTTTTCTGTTTTATATAATTTATTTCTTTAAAAAATAATTATATAAAATATACTGAAAATAAAAATAAATTACATTAACTCATAGGATGTTATTTTTAATTTATGCTTCAGTTTGTTTTTCTAATACAAATATATTTATCATTGTATCATGATTCATGAATTCATAGCTTACGCAAAAATAAAATTTATAAGAGAAAATAGTTTTTTTTTTACTTAATTTTATATGATTTAATAAATTTAATCATAAATGACAAGGTTTTAAACTTGATTGCAGGTCGATGCCGTGACCATTGATATCTAAATTAAAAAATGCACTTTAATTGTTGTATTAGAAAGGCTATATGATCAGTCCAAAGACATTTGAAGTCCCTCTTAATTCTGAGATATTAAGGACCCATTTATCAAACGCTTATCCAAGTAAGGCTATGTTTGGCAAGCGTAGCTTATAAGCTAGCTGGTAGCTGATAAGCTAGCGGATAGCTGATAAGCTAGCTGTTGATTGATAAGCTTGCTAGTAGCTGATAAGCTAGCTGTTGAACAAATTATGTTTGGCAAAAACTAGCTTATGAGTATGTAAAATGACCAAAAAGGGTATATTTGAATTTAATAATTAATATTAATAAGGGTATAATTGGAAAAAGCTACAATAAGCTCCTCATAAGCTACTCAAAGTAGCGTTTCAAAAAGCTAGCTGATAAGCTAACTTCCTGGTACATGTTTGGATGGACTAGCTTATAAGCTAGCTTATGGTTGCCAAACAAAGCCTAAGGCTATGTTTGGCAAGCGTAGCTTATAAGCTAGCTGGTAGCTGATAAGCTAGCGGATAGCTGATAAGCTAGCTGTTGATTGATAAGCTTGCTAGTAGCTGATAAGCTAGCTGTTGAACAAATTATGTTTGGCAAAAAACTAGCTTATGAGTATGTAAAATGACCAAAAAAAGTATCTTTGAATTTAATAATTAATATTAATAAGGGTATAATTGGAAAAAGCTACAATAAGCTTCTCATAAGCTACTCAAAGTAGCGTTTCAAAAAGCTAGCTGATAAGCTAGCTTCCTGGTACATGTTTGGATGGACTAGCTTATAAGCTAGCTTATCAGCTAGCTTATGCTTGCCAAACCAAGCCTAAGTGTTTATTAATAAAATTCAACACTATCACTAACTTACCGTGTAAGATTTTAGTCCATAAAACTATACCGTATTCAACAATTTACCCGGTAAGTGCTAACCATGGTAAAAGACTACAACCCTCACTTACTGGGTAATACTCTCATCCTTGCCTTCGCTCTTACTTAGGAAAGATTTTTGTTCCTTGCCATATGCATCCGGTAGGTAATATGACTTGGTAAGCACACTTACCCGAGTAAGTGTTTAATTAACGGCTCTAAGTAATAAACGAAAAATCATATGAGAAGTTGAGTTAATGATGAGAGTTATGAGAAATGGATTTTAACTGTTGATCACTTTTAATCTCATGTTTTCCCATGAATTACGCATTAGAAGAAAAAACGATCTGGTGTATCTTATCCTAATATGTATCCATTTCTCATCCAACAGTCGATAACAATTCTCACGTTTCTCACGTTAAGTTCAACTTCCCACCCAAATCCAACCCTTAAGCAATATTACCCAAATTACCTTCACTATTTTATTTGTGGCAATGGAAAACATGTAATTTCTAAAAGGAAAAACATTGAATAATAAAATAAAATATTGCAATTCAAAGTACATCTTGATGAATAGATCAGGAGAGTTAATGTAATCTACTTATTTTATGTGAACATATTTAATTTATTGAGTTTTTTATTATTTAATGGGCAAAGCACATAAACCAAAAGAGTCAAAGTTAATTTCATCATTGTTTTATAGAAATTGTCTATAGAAAAACATTAATTTTTCTATGATAAAATGTTAAAACTTTAGGATTAAGGATTAAAAAAACATGGATTTACCATTTTGCCCCTAAAGCTGAAAATAGAAAGAGGTGATCTGGCAAGCTCCAGGCAAGGTGATTGGAGGAAGGGAATGAAGCAAAATTAGAAAGGATGGGGGCTGGGGACAGCATGCTTATGCTTATGGTTATGGGCAAAATGGGGAATAAATAAAAAAGAGATGTTTCCTATGAATACAACAACCATGTCCAACATGGGAGTGTGGATTAGGGTACAAACCTGATAACCCAATACCCCCACATGTTTTAATTTTATTTTTTACTTATTTTTTTTTTTTAAAATTAATCAACAATAACATTTCTAATTATCTTATTCTTAAAATTTAAATCTTGGTTTGTGTTTTAAAATTATTTTTTTACACCTTATAAATATAGTTATATACACACTACATATATATAGTAAATTTCATTCTTGATCGATGTGGTTTTATTAAAAACTTGAGGAAATTGTACTCTTAGTCTGTATAGTTTTAATAGAAACTAAAAGTAAATCAAATGGCCAAAATACCCTTCTAAACCAGCTGAGTTAACATGATTATTAAATGGAGTTAGAACAAAATACCCAAAGTATTATAATTGAAAACTATAGGGGGCGTTTGGTTGGGGGTATTAAAGGGTCAGGAATGGGAATGATAATGAAAACTGCTGTTTGGTTTGGTATTATATAATGGAATCATTCCTGCAGATCCATTAATTTTCATTCCTGACCAAATTGGGGGGAATGAAATTTTTATTTTTACTTGGTTCTTTTTTCCATTCATTGTTCCATCTATTGATGTTAAATGAAATATCTTTTGTATTTTCAAGTTGGAAAACCATGTTTTTATTTGATATGAAACAATTTTTCATTGATTATAGTGGGTTAACCAAACAGCAACAATGCAATGCTCATTCCTATTCCCATTCTCCTGCATTCCCATTTTCATTCCCATTCCCATTCCCTGAAATGAACCAAACGCCCCCTAAATATATAATTAATGGATACTTCAAAATAAGGATCCAATATGTTAAAACACATAAACCACAAGGACCAATCATTTAATTTTCTATAGAAAAAACTTAGGGCTTTTTACTAACTACATACCAAGTTACCGTGCTTACCAATATCACTTACCTTACCGATTGAAAATGACATAGACCAAGAATCTTATCTGATAAGAGACATAACAAAGATTGAGAGTATTATTCGATAAGTGGGAAAAAGACTCTTGCTAGTAGTGCTTATCGCCTTTGAGATCAATGACGTAACCATAATTGTCATTTAGTTTGTTCATTTAATTAAGTTATTCAAATAAGATGTTAATGTGAGATATGCAATCAATGTTAATTCTCTCAACTTTCATGATATTTTGATAGGAAATTTGAGTTGTGATGTGTAGATAAAAAAATGAAAGCAAGAGAAGAGCACACTAAAAAAAAGTTTCGACAATTAATGCCATCACTCCGCCTAGCGAAAGCTTCAAAAAATTTATGTTTCTTATTGTTTTCGATGTAAGTAGCTTTGTAAACTCTAGGTTCTAGCGCCTTGCTAGACGTTTTTTATTTATTAAATTTTTTTGGTTGGTTAGAGGAAGGTGATGGTCATGCAGAAGCTCCCTTCCTTGTCTAACCTTTTTGTTGTTAAAAAAAAAATCATATTTTGAACCTGGATACTTTTGGTTATGAGAAAAAGCTAAGGCAAACTGAATCAACATACATGTTTTTCTTCTTAGAATGGTTAAGGGACATAAATTAGCCTCTTTGTCTATGCCATTATTTAAATGTTTATAAACAATCCATTTTAATTATCGATAAAAGTTATATAGATGAAATAAGTAAAAATAATCATTTTAGAGTAAATATTTAGTAAATGGCAACTTAGGTCCACAAAATAAGGAAATAGACTAAACATATGTGTGACATGCACCATACTCTATGTGGTAGCAATGCCCACCTACTCCAATATTTACCCATATGCCCATAACATGAGTACATATGCGCATGCACATATTTAAGAAATGACCCATCTCACTATGTCCATTTTTAACCTTTTCCTTTGTTTCAGATAGCAAGGAAAATGTTTATAGAAATACATGTTTTATAATAATAATAATAATAATAAAACATAGTTAACTAAATTACAATGTTTGCGATAAAATTGTATCTTGATGCTTAGGTTTATGTTTGAAATGATTCTTTAAATTGACAATATACACTCTCAATCTCAAGTAATTATGTTGACATATAAAAGATTTGAACTTATTATATATGTGAAGGACATTTTTTCAAAAGCCTATTAATTTGTGAAATTCGTGAGATTAAATTTAAATCACAAAATTAATTGAAAAAATTAACATAAAATTAAAAATTTCTTAGTGTCTTCTCTATTTTTTTTCCTCTCTGCATCTCTCTTTATCTTCTTTCTTCTATTTTCTCTCTCGTCTCTCTTCCTTCTATAATATGCACATATGTATATTAGATAACTGAATACGAATTTAAAGTGAACACATTGTCCACACTTTCTTAAAGTACCATCATAGTTTGTGAACATCTTTCCAAAAATATTGTTGTAGTTTGTGAATACATTATGAACACACTTTAAGTTTACGAGATTTCAGATTTGATATAGTTCGTAACCATAGTATGAGCACAAACTAAATGTAAATATACCAGTTGTGTTACTTGTGTACACAATATGAACACCCAAATAGTTTTTTATTTATTAAAATTATTTATTTTGAGTTTAAAATGTGTTCACCTTGTATACGATTGTATGTTAATAAGGCCATCCACGGCCATATCGGTTTGGTGCCGGTACCGCTACGGTACCGGCGGTAGCACCAAAGAGTGAGGCTGGTAAGGAGGCGGTAAGGTGGGAGGCCGGTACATTGGTACCGTTCATCAAATAACAACAACACACACACACACACACATATATACATACAATGTATATATATATATAAAGTAATATTTTAGTATTAAATATATATAGGTGGTATGAGTGGTACGGGTGTGGGTGAATGGTATGGTAATGGTAAGGTAGTGGTAAAGCTGATGTGGCGCTGAGGTGGCAGCCTATGCAGGTGGTATGGGTGGTATGGCTGTGGATGGCCTAAGAATGTAGGGGAGAGAAGAGAAAAGAGAATAAAAGAATAATACAAAGTTTCCAAAAAAATGCACCAACTTATATTTAATAATACTGATAATTCAATGACAATTATCTCATTAATTAATAATATTAATTATCTTAAATTGTTGACTTATAATAAATCTTAGGACTCTTACATATTTAAATGTTTTTAAATAGTTAAGCCCTTATATAAAGTGTAAATAATGGTGTCATTTGTTACTATAATTTTTGAAGCAATTTTATACTTGACTCCATCTTGTTGGAAATGATTATATTTTTTTATTAACAATTGGCATGCTAAAAAGTTGAAGAACTTTATGAAGTTGTAATTAATTATGAGGAGAAACTGATCCATGTGCCCAAGATAAAACTTTTAAGTTATTATTTTGGAGACTAAAGCAAATGGTAAATTTACCTTAATATGTACCTGCAAAACTTGACACTTGTATATCCTCTGTCCAAAAAAGTTCAAACATAACGATTTCATATAAAAAATAATAATTATTTATTGATTACAAGTTTTAATAAGAAGAAAATTTTAATTAAATTTATAATAAACTAATATTAGTATTGTGTAGATCTCTTAAGAGATCAAATAAGTTTAGATTTCTGCGATGATTTACCTTATTTAGGATGACCGTGGAATTGGTACGGTAGGGATGTCCCAGAGGATGGCGTATACTTTTTTTTTAAGTTTAGATATCTTTAAGCATGAGCATGTAGCTCACAGGTTCAACCCCCCCCCCCCCCCCCCTTTCTCTATTAGTTTCGGTCTTTAAATGTTCCTTAACATTGATGTATTTAGAAACATGTTAAGTGGTTGAAATTGTCAGTTATCACAATAAAGACGTTTAGACTAAAATGGTGAAATAAAAAATGAACATACCATTTTTAAAGGTTATATGGATTGATATAAAAAGATATTTGAATCTAATATATAAAATCATTCTACAATAATATAATATTGTATAAAAATCAATTAAGCATGAACATGTCTTCCGATTGGTCCCATGACCTTTATACTCTTGCCAAATGTTCCAAAAAACTTCAAAAAGTTATATATTGAAAGTATGAGAAGGCACAAATATACATTTTCGAATATATTCTAAGGTGACACAATATTGATGAAACTAAAACTTGTAACATGAATTAGGTAGCTACACATTTGACCTAGGCATGGACAAACCACTGGAAAGTTATTGACCCTTTTAACTATTTAAAACCTATTGTTGGATTTAATTTATAACAAATGCAAAAGTCACTGGTAGTCCATGATTTTGAGCTCATTAAGAATTGAATGATCTATTTTTATATCCATATGGAACGGATTGTTACATTGATTCATCCTCCAACTGGGGTTTCAACATCTTTGGGTGGGACAGTGGATGACATCCTTGTCTAGCCAATATCAATTCATGGGATGACCATGTGGTGAAAGTATAAAAGCTGCAATAGAGTTTCTAAGATAAAAGATTTTGGAGAAATTTTATAAATATAAATTCAGAAGTAAACTATTGATGAGGGTTTAAACAAAAAAGTTATTGACATTTTATGTTTTTTTCTTAAAAAATATCATTCATAGTAGTAAAAGAAGATAGAATATCATGACATCATATCATATGTAAGGATAGGAGCGTTTATCTATAAGACATGAGTAGCACATTCATTCAAACCCATAATATTTCATTTTGATACCCTCTATAATTTTTTAATTATTATATATATATATATATAAAGAAAGTTCAAATGTGAACCACTTTATGGTTGTGAACGTGAGAACAACCGGAAGCGCGACACGTGGCGGCTTTGAGTGTGGTCCCCCCTTTAATTCAATGCCCTCCCATGAATCGCGCCTAGTCACCCGTCGTGGACTTGACGTAGCACCTAGTAATCCGCCACATGTCGCGCTCTCGGTTGTCCTCACGTTCACAACCAAAAAGCGGTTCACATTTGAACCCACCCCTATATATATATATATATATATATATATAAAGAGAGAGAAAGGGAGAGTGAAAGAGAGCAGACATCATCGGGTTGGGGAACCCTCCGCCCAAACCGGTTGACGAACACGAACCACCGAGCCTGCTGTGAGCCTGAGCCCAAACCAGGGTGTGCTAGTCATGGCCTAACATCCATCGAAGTACAAAAACCAATTGTTACAAAATAACTAGAAAAAGTATATTTAACTCAACCTTTCATATTATTAGATTGTTAAATGCACTTAACATCCCATAAACCTTCAAACAATTTTTGTATGAATCTATTCCTCCTCTCTCAAAAAGTAAATTTGAATTAATTCATCTTTTTTCTCCAACTCCTTTTTGAATGTTCTCCAAGAACAGAGAATTATTTTTGTCATCAATTAATACAAGAATTGAAAAGATTTAATTAACTTTAAAGTATACCATATAGATTTA
This sequence comes from Centaurea solstitialis, assembly GCA_030169165.1. Lineage (NCBI taxonomy): Eukaryota > Viridiplantae > Streptophyta > Magnoliopsida > Asterales > Asteraceae > Centaurea > Centaurea solstitialis. The sequence continues at coordinate 10,045,551 of CM058046.1, forward strand.
ATCCGTGTTACATGAAAAATTAAATGGTCCCCACACGTGGTAGCCTAGGGTATGGTATGGGGACTGTCACGTGCCAAGAAGTCTTTATAAATAACAAGCACCATTGAGGTGGTGAAACCCAAAAAGAAGAATACACAAATCAAATTCTTTCTTCCCTCACTCACCTCAAAATCAAATGTTTTTGATTTTATAGTTCTACTGTGTGTGTGTGTTTCTTGAAAGAAAGGTTTAAAACAGGGCACATTCTTATTTGTTTCATATCAACAAATATTTCTTTATAAAAGAAAAGTAAGTAAGATAGAGACATGAGTAAAATGGAGAGGGATACTGAAATTAAGGTATCAAAGTTTAAGAGAATTTGTGTTTTCTGTGGGAGTAGCCAAGGCAAGAAGACCACCTACCAAGATGCTGCTATTGAGCTGGGAAAAGAATTGGTATTTTCTTTTTCTTTTTTGGGGATTTTCAATCTCTAATTTTTCTTGATATTTTAAAATGGGTTTCTTGAAAAGGTGGAGAATCTTGTTTTATTTGCCATTCTTCATTGCTTGTTTGTTTGTATCTTAATAGGGTTTTTATTTGTTCTTTTAGTTCCATCATTGTTTGTTTAAAATCAACAACAAGGATCAAGAATGTGTTCTTTTTTCAAGATCTCTTGTTTCATCAAAGATATCTTTCAGCCTTTTTGCATGTTGAATATTTCCTAAAATTTCTACTCAACATATTATACCCATCTGTTTCTGTCTCTTTTCCTTTAAAGAACATGTATCAAGTCTTGTTTACTTACATTCACAAGGTTTGTATGTATTTTGTTCTTAAAATAGATAAAGAATATATTTATATATAGGTAATGTAGGAAAAGATATATAGAACTGAAAACCTCAACCTGTGAAAATCTTGAATTTTATAAAGTGAAAAAAGGGGACTATTTTAAGGATGTTATTATTAATAATTTGCAGGTTTCAAGAAACATTGATTTGGTGTATGGAGGAGGTAGCATTGGGTTAATGGGATTGGTCTCACAAGCTGTTCATGATGGTGGTCGTCATGTTATTGGGTAATAATAATTTATATATATATATATATATATACATATAAGTTAAGATTAAGAGAGGATGATTAATTAAATTAATTAAGGAACAGAATGAGTGTGTGTGTTTGTTGTTGGTGATTAAAACTAACTTTTTTGTCATGTTATTGTCTCTCTTCTACTGCCAGGGTTATTCCCAAGACGCTCATGCCTCGAGAGGTATGTCTAAATACCATTAAAAAGTCCTCAAACTTTCCATATTAATTAAAGACATACATACATATAATATAATCATATATAATTAAAACAAACATATATATATATATATACCTTTACATGAAACCAAAAGTGTTGTTTTCTTCCTTATGTTTGGAAAAAGATAGGTGTAATGGGAATTTAATGTAAATGATAGTTTTTATTAAACATTTGTCTCATGTTGTTTGTTATATGAAGAGTACAAATTGATATGATTTGCCTTGAGATGATTTTTCCTTTTGTGGTGTCATTATTTCCCTGATATCTTCAGCCTGTACTCTACAGTTTACCTCTTGTACCTTTCTTCCTTGGCATTTTCTGAATGAATACCAACAACAAATATACATCTGTATATATATATATATATGTATTTGTATGTATGTATGGATGTATGTATACTGCAGCCTCTGAAAATGCTGACTCTGTAAAAGATTATTGAAAGTCCACCATTCCTGCAACCCTCATCATTGTTTTTACTGCATAAACTCCATCATTATTTTATTTTAACACATCTCTGTCTCTATCTCTATAGAATTGATATTTATTTATTTGTATTTGCAGTTAACTGGTGAAACTGTAGGAGAAGTGAAAGCAGTGGCAGATATGCACCAAAGGAAAGCAGAAATGGCAAAGCATTCTGATGCTTTTATTGCTTTACCAGGTTGGTATAAAGACCTGCCCTGCAATATGTTTGATATTCTTTCACTAAAATCTCATAAACATTTTAACCATCAGATACAAGGGGGATGCCAGGTGCTTTTATTTGCCTTCTTTTCATTCAAATATATCCTTAAATGCATGTTAATTGCAAATAAATCTTTTCATTTTGTCTCTTCATTTTTTCTATAAATGACAGGAGATATATAAAGATTTACTACTTTATCAACTGGACCCACAAGATTAATAAAATCTAGCTACACTTTGTTGGAGGCTGCTATGAATATGATTCCTTAAGATTAACAGACCAATGCTCTAAATTAACACTTAAAAAGGAAAGCATGTAAATTGCTGACTTTGACTTTTCAGTTGAAAGAAAGATGGATAGGGGGCAAGTTGCTTCCTTTTTTATGCAAATTGTCTTACTAGACTTGATTATCAAGAATGTGTGGTTGTGGGTTATAAAGAAAAAGACTATTTTGACCCCAGACAGAAAGAGAGAGAGAAAGAGAGAGATTGTTGGTAGTATATATTGTGTACAAGTATGTATACAGAAGCTATATGTCCTTTTGCAGAATACAAGTCAAAGTTGTGCTTTTGACCTTATGATTACCATACAACATTGGAGTAGATGTAGGAAGAACAAAAAAGAAGCCTAGTTTTTCAGAGTTATTTTAATTAGTGTCCTTTTGATCATATAAATCAAGAACTGGTATGAAAGTGATTGTCTTAATTATGGTCAAAACAGCCCACTCTTAATTTCTGTCATAAAATGTGTTTGTTTGTTTATTTCTTATCTTCTGTGGAGTGTATAGTGATTGCTCTGATACCCATTTAAGGCAATTGATACTTAAGGATACAGTGACACTTTGACTTGATTTCATAAACTTCAAACTTACCATTTATGGTATATATTATTCCCACTTCAACAAGATTATGGTTGTGTAGGTGGATATGGCACTCTTGAAGAGCTACTTGAAGTCATAACATGGGCTCAGCTAGGCATTCACGATAAGCCGGTAAATTAAATTTCCTAAACGAATTGGCAAAGAAAGAACGAACGAAAGAAAGAAAGTGATTAATGATTAAGATGTTGAATGTAGGTTGGTTTGCTGAATGTGGATGGATACTACAACTCGTTACTTTCGTTCATTGACAAAGCCGTTGAGGAAGGGTTCATCAGCCCAAGTGCTCGACACATCATCGTGTTGGCACCAACCGCTAAGGTCTTGGTTCGTAAACTGGAGGTAATTAATTACTTAATTAATTAATGTTATTTCACTTTTGATTAAAGGGTGTTTGATTGATTAATTAATTGAGCAATTATTATAATTAATTAATAACAGGAGTATGTGCCTTGCCATGAAAGAGTTGCTTCAAAGTTGAGCTGGGAAATGGAGCAACAACTTGGCTACACTGATTATGACATTTCTAGGTGATCCCAAATGCCTGCATGTTTTTCCTATTTCTTCTTTTTGTCTTTTTTTTAATGAAGGGAATCAAGGGATTTGTGGAAGTGTCAAAAAAGGTGCTAACTTTGAAAGGGGTTTTTGCTTTGCTCTAATTAGAATATTAATTGTTAATGTGAAGGGGGTTAATGATCTTTTCTTTTTGTAAATTATTCAAGATGATGATATGACTCAAAAATATGTGGGAAACTGCTCTCATGTATTTCTTCTCCCTTTCCATGCAACTCAACTTTGTTTTGTAATATATACAATTATTAGATGCAAATTCTCTTATATTTAGTGTTTTTTGACATTTAAATCACAAATGCATTTTTGGAAGCTATAATTGTTATGAACTTTGGATTTTCGGTATTTAAAACTGACTAGATTGGTTGTTTGTTAAAATAATGACCAACTTTTTTTGCCAGATTGGTTATCTGTTAAACCATGACTAAAAGTTTTCCCAATATTGGTCCAGTTTTAGATTTGAATTCTAAAAAACGCATAAAACGTGACATATCAACGTTTCTTGGTCATTAGATTCAACATTCGATGCATATGATAAAAAGTTTAAAGGAAAAAGCAACAATGTTTCTATAAGTTGCTTTCTAAAGTGTTCCTTTATTTCTTTTTCCTTCATGTAAATAACTTTTAAGTATTTAAAACTATTTATTATAATATTCTAATAATCCAAAATCATTAGTGATTGTCCTATTATCCAATATTAACAATTTCAAAGTTTGCACCATCAATCTTAATGTTTAATGGAGAGGCTAATTGCACCTCTTATATGTTTTTTAAATGTGTTTCTACTTGCTAATGTCTACCCCATACACATGAGCATTTACGTTGTGTTTCATTTTTTCCATCTTTCCTGTTTTTTTTATCTTTCTAAAATTCAAGAACACAAGGTAAGACTTGCTTTTTTACATTCTCAATCTATGATTGTACCTTATTCTGAAATAAAAGGGATGCATGTTGCATCAATGTTAACATCGGCTCAAATTAAAAAAGAAAAAAAAAGATGTGGAACCTATATTGTAATATATGATACTTGATTAAAAGTCAAATTAACTCAATAAATTTTACGAAGATGTAAAGTTTAAGTGTAAGGATACGTCTTATTTACCCAAAAGGTATATTAAACAAAAAGGATAGAGAAGTTGTTTCCATGAAAATCTTACGTTTGCAAAACAAAAAGAATAAAAGAAGGAAGCTACATGTGATCAGAGGTGTACAATTAAGAAACACATTCACTGAATAAAAAAAACCAAAAAAAGTTGAAATAAACAAAGAAAAAACATATCATATTGCTGACAACTAAACAAAAAAAAGCACCAAGACTAATTTATGCTAGAAAACATCTTCTCAACCCAACAATATCATTATATCTAGAGTTTTGGTAAACAACTTTTGTGTCTATGAGTGACATGTCCCTTTAAGATAATAAACTTGTGATATAGCTAGTTCAGATTATCACTAAGGCTATATGGATAGATATAATATGACTCTTGTAACAGGCACACAGTTTGTGCTATTGTTATGGCATAGATGGAAGAATAAAAATGAAGCAAATGTTGATGTTAAGGTTTTAGAAAAAGACAACAATTGATTTAACCAATGACATTCAACCCACATTCTTGCTTGATTGGACCAAAAGAAATACAATCTCCAATCCTATGCCTCATCTTTTGTCCATGGAAGGAAATGTCCTTTTTGAGACATTATGATGGCTAATATGGTCCCGATTTTTCGAATCTTGTTGAAACTGTGTGGTTCATTTATGGTCTTATATGTATAATAGTCTACGCTGACTTACTATAACAAGATTGGGTTATGACACGACGTGATAGGACATGAAGAAGGAACAATAAGAACCTTAAACGATTGTTTTTACAAAGAATATCACCTTAACTTGTATTCTAGTTCATATGCCTAAGATACACACACACACACACACACACACACACACACACTCTATCCAACCCACTTAATCATCTTAGATTAAAATAATCAATGGTTAAGATTATTTCATAGCTATATTTGGTATTAAAATATTTGTATACCAAATATGCCTTAGAATGATCCTAGCCATTAATTTTCTTTAATCTAAGGTGATTAAGTTGGTTGCACGGTTTGTATTCTAAGGATGATTTATAAATGAAATCTCCCCTCTCTCTTTCTCTCTCTCTCTCTCTCTCTATATATATATATATATGTGTGTGTGTGTGTGTGTGTGTGTGTGTGTGTGTGTGTGTGTGTGTGTGTGTGTGTGTGTGTGTGCACGCATGGATGTACAGAGTCTAGAGATCAATCCTTGTGTCTATGCATCTTTCTTAGGCTAAACGAACAACTAAAAAGTTCAAAATATCAGTACGTATAGTTTTTGATTAATAACAATCTTTGATTAACTTGAATTTAGGATTGACCCAAGTTAATTCGGGTGTTTGATGTATCATAAGTAATGATGGAGGTCAATTAACAATGGTCTAACTCACACTTGCCTTAGTTCCTTCCTTTCTCTAACACTATTAGGTGTAATTGATGTACAATCTAAGAAAGTAAGAATTATAAAAAAAACATAATTATTGTTGTTTTGTCGGTTGTTTTAGTGGTATTATATTAATATCAATGTCTTGTCAGATGCTACTAAAGAATCTAATTAAGTTTTTATAACTCACTTTATATATATATATATATATATAGAGAGAGAGAGAGAGAGAGAGAGAGAATTTAATTTAAAAATGTCAATAGACTTCACAATTAACGTGTTGAAGAATTCTCCAAAAGACAATACATGTAAATAGGTTGAGGCATACTTCCTAAGACAAAAATCCGTCCCCACTTATGACGTAGTTATAGATGTCCTCTTGAGGATTCAATCAATTGATTGAATTCATGGAGTTAAGTATTTGATCCTGCCAAATTGTGTATATCTTTCATGGATAACGGAAGTGAAGAAACTAGAGGAAAGAAAATGTTGAAAACATCACCACAAAACTGTAAAAGCTAATTTTTCCGTCAAGATCCCAACTGGTAGTTATCGATACCAACATCAACATTCTTAATTGAGAGCCATCAACTATTGATACTAGCATCACCAGTAACATCCGATGGTTATGGTCTCTAGCACTTGATGCTCTCTAATTAGTGGCCTAAAGTTATCAGTATTGGTTAACAACTAGATTTTAACAATTACCAACTATCTCTTATGTTGGTTTTATACTTTTTAATAAGGGTTTTAGATGGTCACAAGACTAGACTAAGGTTTAAACAGAGACAAAATTTCAGACATATTGTAAGGTTATGTGTTATGATTGATAAGATGCAATTTAAGATAGCATATACTGGTATAAAGTGTATATCTTAAAAAGGAATACAAGATATAACTATCTAGTACTCTTAGTGAGAAAATTGGTGAAAGGTTTATAGGTTTAGATTAGGGTAGGCCAATTTTGACTACAGACAGTCAACCACCAACCATGGTCCTTTGTCATTGGAAAGCTACTTCATTGATTCAAATAACAAAATAATTATCATTTTATCAAATGTTACAAATCAAAAAATATGACTTTTTGTATAATGTTGAAGGGTAATACAACAAAATTTATAGTAAAATCATATTTAATAAATTTATTGTAAATAAAAAGTAATTTGCTTTTAAGTCAAGAAAACTAAGATTGTGTTTGGGCAAAAATAAGTTAGCTTACAAACTGAATATTTTTAGATGGATCATAAGCTAGCAAGAGATTTTTGTAGCTTTTTCTAATTATACCTTTATTAATATTAGTTATTATATCCCAAGATATCATTTTCGTTCATTTTACATACTCATAAGCTAGTTTTTGCCAAACACAATTTATTCAAAAGCTAGCTTATCAGCTACTAGCTAGCTTATCAGGTAGTTTGCCAAACATTGAAACACAACCTAAGGGGGCGTTTGGTTCACCGACTCTGATGGAATGAAATTGGAATCCTGAATTCCTTTGACCAAATTTATTTCCTTTGTTTGGTTCATGGATTCTGATGTAATAGAATGTTTGAATTTCATCAAAATCCTTAAGTAGATGTATTGATCCTTTCATGGCAAAGGGTAGGGATTTGGTTGGAATGGAATGTCAACTTTTTTTTGGGTTAAAATTGCCCTTTATCCTAATATACACCTCCACCTGTCCATCTGCCACCGGCCTCCACTACCACCTACTCTGGCCACTGCCACCACCGCCAATGGCAACCACCACCACTAGCCAGAAATGAAAAAAAAAAAAAAAACATAAAAGTGTATTCCGGTCATTTACCATCATTTCATTCAAATTTCAAAGCTACATTCTGTGAACCAAACAAACACATTCTAATTCTTTTAATAGATTTCATTCAAATTCTGCCATCCAAACAAGTGGTCAAAACTAACAATATTCCATTCCAATTCATTCAAAGTCAAATTCCTTTGACAGATTTCATTTCATCCAAACGCCGCCTAAGAGTAATCATTGATCAACATTTAAAAAATCTAAAATACATCATGTTCAATCATTAAATGTTAAAAAAGAAACAAACAACAAATACGATTTTAAGAATGTATAGTATGTAGTCTAGACATAAATCTACAAATCTCACTTCTAAATGTAAGTGAGATAAAACATATGTTGAACTATATTTCAAACATAGCTATTACTCAATTTTGTCGATGTTTTTTTATTGGCGTTCAAATTGCAAACAAACGTTTTATAGCTTTCATTTTATTCTTCTAAAGCATGCAGCCTTGTTAACAAGTAAAATTTAAAAGAAAAAATTTATATCAATCAACTTACTTGAAAATAACGGGTTTGGATTGAAGCTAAAAGTTTAAACCTATTAAACAAGCTGATAAGTTAGTTGTTACCTGATAAGCTAGTTGTTGATTGATAAGCTAGCTAGTAGTTAATAAGTTAGCTTATGAACAAATTACGTTTGGCAAAAACTAGTTTATGAGTATGTAAAATGACCAAAAGAGATATATTAAAATATAATAATTAATATTAACAATGGTATAATTGAAAAAAATTACATCCAAGTAGCTTATCAAAAAGCTATTGTATAACCTACTCTTTGTACATCCAAACATATACACAAAAAATAAGTTAGCTTATAAACTACTTTTGCACATTTAAACATGTACACAAGAAATAAACTAGGTTATAAGCTACTTTGAGTTTATCAAACAATCTCTAACATGGTTTTTTCCATAGTAATTGATTTCACTTTAACTTTCTTATTTATTTAAGATAAGGAACATGTTTAAAATTAGTAAAAGAGAAGGGGGAATGATTGTTATGGTTTGATAATTTTTAATTGATATTCAACTATTAAAGATAAGGAGCATGTACAACCATCAATATTATTTTATACATTAAAATAGTACAACTTTACTGCAAATAAAGATTCAAGTCAAACTAGTAACATCAATTTTTTACATCAAATAAGTATCTTGAGCATTTTCTTTATACCAAAGTTAGTATTTTTATAATTTATAACACAAAAATGGGTAAAACATAATGAGTTCAATAGATAAATCAATTTTACAAATATGAAATAGCAAGTAAATATATTTGTTTTACTAAAAGTTTAGAGTAAACTACATTTTTGGTCCTTGTGCTTTTTCAATTTACTTGGTTTTCGTCCCTATGGTTTTTGTCATGGTGGGTTGCAAGAAAAAACTCAAATTTGTTCCTCTTGACTCCACTAAAAAAGCCTTTAATTTAAGAAAATAGGTTGTAGATATAATATATAAATACACACATATAATATAGGTATATATACACAAAGAAACCATCAAAGCAGTCCATGAAGACACAAAACAAACAAAGTTCTCTACTCACAAGCAACACGTCAATATATCGATATCCCTCGTCATACTTTTGAAGCAACAAAGTATTGCTGCCATCTTCCCCAATAAATAACAGTTGCGCATTTAAGTGGCAAGGCATGTGATAGACCATAATGCATTGAATTCATAAGCATGAGTTTAGTTTTTCACTATAGGTAAGAAACTAGCCATTTCCATAAATTGTGGTTAAAAATGAATAACCAGGTCCTCAAGGGCATTGTGGCGTTGACTCTAATGGAGTCAAACATCGCCATCGACTTTGAGGTGTAGTTTCTAGCGAATGAGCATATTTAGGATAAACGCGGGGCCTTAGGTCATAGATCATGCTTGGTGAACTAGTTGCCCAATGATCTATAATAAGGCTCACTAACATGGATAAATGGCTTACTTTTGTGTTCCATCACTAATAATGGAAAATTTGCCTCCTCCGTCATCGTAAAATATGTTTGATTTAATACTTTTGAGAGATGGGTATTTCCTTGTACTTAATACGCTTGTCAACAAACAATTTCGGTAAGCGAGGGTGATATCTTTGCAGATAAGCATTTGATAAACGACCCCTAATAAAAAAAAATATGAAAAGAATATTTTGAAAAATCCCATGATAACCCTTCACCTAACGGCGACAAATTAACAATCATTAAAAAGTGGGACCGAAGTCGAGAGTTTTTGTAAAGCACGATAGCTAAAAGAGTAAAAACGAAAACAGAGCAAATTGAAAAAGCACACAACATTTTATATACATATTTAAATTAGTGAATTACAATAGTGGTTTGCTCAAAATTTGGATATGCTCTTACAAAATATATACAACGAAGGTCTCTAACGTTTCGTCTTCGTAAACTGGTGACCCATCAAATTAACAACGCTAACTTGAGGTCTATTCGCCACCTCATGTGGCTCTCGCGTGAGGAGAAATGGCGTCAAGATTTAATTTGATAGGGTTTATTTCATATTATTCTCTTTTTTCCCCATCTTATGCATTTGTACATCAAGGTAATCTATTATGAATTTCCATCTTCATCAATAAAATTAACAACAAACTTTAAATCAAGATCCCTAAACCTAAACATACAACCAAATTAACTAAAAGAAAGTAAATTAGAAACAAATTCATGATAATGGTATCATGTATAGTTGCCATGGATCATCGGTTGAAAAACAAGAATGGACCTCCTTAAATCATCATTATGCTTTTATTTTTCAAATTACACAATACAACAAAAACATTTTAAATAATTATAAGCGGAGTGAATTACAATTTCGGTCCCTATGGTTGCCATTTTAATTTATTTCAGATTTAGTCCATCTAATTAACTCTATTGAAAAGACTCCGTTAAGCATAGAACATTTTGATCTTTTTACCCCGTTTTATCATATATTTGTCGTCTTTTCCGATGTTAAACTCTCCAATTATCTTTTTCAAAGACACAATAAAACCCACAAATAAACAAACCAAATGTAAAAGGGTGAGGCAAAACATAACCTATATCTGAAACAAACCCCCATTCCATCCCCACACCCCCGCAGGTCATGTTATCTAGCCAAACCAAATCGGTGCCACCACTCAAACCCCTCCCCCTCTATCTCCAGCTACCAAACCGTGAAAAGACCCATTTACTATCATCTGTGTACCTTAATCACCATTACCATCGATCACAACCACCTCACCTTACACCATTACCATATGTGTATTAAAAGAGTTGATTATACAAATCATAATAAAAATAGTACAATCATAAGTCAACATAAAATCAAAAACCAAAAGGAGAGAGAAGATATGGAGAGGGAGCACCATCTATGCTAGACGGCGGAGAAATACAAGAGAGAAAAGAGAAATATCATTAGCTGGCGATGACCAAAAGGGAAACAGATTAGCAACCACAGTGACCAGAAAGGAAACAGATTGGCAACCACAGCAACCAAAAGTGTAATTAGTTGAAAAATAGGGACTAGAGTTGATAGTAAGTGGAAACTAGAGGGACCAAAAATGTAATTTACTCTTACAAGCTAGAATTTATTCAATAAGTCGTCCTTTGCCTACTTTGTTTTTTTTGTCATCAATCGACTATAACTTCAAAAAAGATGCATAAAATTAATTGAAGAATCATTTAATCATGAGTACGATGAGAATTTACCACTCTTTAAAGTTGGAAAGGCCCACCACAATATCAATAATGTTGTTTTTACCTTAATAATACTGTTAAACTACCGATAAAATGTTCGCCTACCCTATATCCAATAAACGTCTACTTTAATAATACTGTTTTAACTACTGATTAAACAAATAAAATTTAAAAAATCTCTTAAACGACCTAATGCAGAGCTAAAATCAGCATACAGAAAGTGTTTATATCAATACCGTGTTTGTGTAGAATGTTAATGGGTTTTAGCCTACTCTCTTGGCCAGTTTTGCTGCCAAACAACATTTCATTTTGGTTTGTTTTCAAGAAAAGAAAGTGACCATCTTTAAACAATGCAAATTGATATATTCACATGTAAATAGAAGCTTAGAAGTATACATAAATATCACAACAAAATAAAGATGTGGTTGATGTATTCATATACCTGAGTTGCGAAATCAATGGCCAATCTTCCTGGAAGTGAGCTTATCTCCATGCAGAGTAATCTTCCAGCAATCGACTTGGAGCATAAATACAGATATCTTCTTCAATACAACTGACATAAGCATCATATACGAAAAACATTAGACTAAAGGACATTGTGAGCCAAAAGAGGTTCAACAATAATAAAGGGTGCTCATAATCTCCATGAGCAACATTATGTACTATATTCGGTGTGGAAGAAGCATGAGATAGTAATAAACGGCGGCAATGGCAAGTGTTGCCTTAAGACCAAGTTACAAGCTTCTAGAATCCATAATGAATTAAGGACCTAAATGTTGGGTATCAGGCACCAATCATAAAAAGTTTCATGTTTTTCTAGCAATTCCCATGAATAATGAAAGCTTTACCATCTTTCGGTGGGGGGGCATGTTTCATAGTTGTTTGTTGTCTGGGCATGTTACATCCCAATTTTTATTTTGCGACAAAAAACCCACTTCTTGTTAGGTCTAATTAGAATTCAATAATTTCACTCATTTGAACAGCAACACCTTTATAGTATTGACGAGATCCGTTGTACGCATATGAGGTGTACCCCCTAAATTTTGTACTAGTCGTTTTTTATGACCCTCTATGTTTTTTATCTTCATTCTATCGATTATGTCATGTGACAGCAAAAAAAACTAATAAAGAGCATGTCTATCCTACTAGTTGGTCAATCAGCCAACAATCACAAGACTCTGCAAGAAGGCAATTTTGGGTGAAAAGAGAGTGCACATAGCTGTATGACCACCAACCTCCAAACACATTTTAATCTAACACCATTTGCACAATAATCTGGCTGATAGCAATAACCCCCTTACAGTATAGTTCATATAAGTTAATCTTTCTAAATAGATGAGGACTCTTACCTCTAAATTTATTATCTTTTGTGATTATCCCAAATGTCTCCGCAGTTTCACGGATCATGATCCCACTCACTCCAGTGAAGGCAGCCATTTTGCAATGTGAAACTGCATAAAAAAATAACATGCCCCAGATCAAGGATAATGGAAGTAAATGGCTTATTCAGTAAGAGAATAACAAGCATGGTATTATTTCATTATTGTCTATTCTACATATCACTTTTTCTGCCTCCCGGCTAACAAGCAATTTACATACACCTATAACTAGTGAGAAAAATTTAGTACAAGTTCAAATAAGCTGACTGGACATCCAAAAACATGCCTACTTGATACCCTACAACGAAATCTTTCAGTTTCTTATTTTACTATCAATATCTTCCCTAGAAAAGAAAGGGTAGTCAAAATCCGATAATTTACAATCAATTCATTAAATATTTTCTTTTCGGGATCAGAAATTGTTAAAATTTGCCTCCGCCAACCACGTTGGTTTTCCTTTCCCCTGCCCAATCCGTATCTTCGGATACCCAATAGAGTGATAGGAGCCAACAAAAATCCATGCCTGAATAAGAGCAGGCTAGGACATGTGACCATCAGTTTGATGAACTTGGCCTGCGAATAACTTGCTAAAGAAGAAGGAGCCCTTGCCTTCTCCAAGGGTTTGTTGACAGGTTAATTGAAAATTGTTGTTTTTTAGCTAAAATAAAAAACACATAATAGTGAAATGTATAGAAAAAGTGGATACAGGGTGCAATGGGTTTAACCTAGAATAACTGCACCATGTAGATCTGCACCAAGAAGACATTGAGCCATTTGACTTTTCCTGAAAGATTCATCAAAGTTGCAACAACATTAGACAGTCACATGACCATTTTAAGACTTGAAAAAACGGTCAACTGTTCCTTCTCCTGGAAATAAACTCTGAATAACAGTGAAACACAAGTCTTACCCGACATTCTTTAGGAGTTGCATTATATAGTCTTTCCACATTTCATGCATTGGCTTAAACATTTCAAAGCTGTAACAAAACCAAACAAAAAATGTTTCAGAAAATCGGCTTCAACAGAAATGGAAAAACTGAATGCTGCACTTCTGAGTTCTGACATTACTAACGCTAGATTTACGTGAATATCCTCTGGTTTTTTGTTCACCTTGATAAAATTATATAAAAAATAACGGGCAAGACTTGAAAGGAGCAAATTATTTAGATATGCATACACAAAACTACAGTGAAATAACAAGTGTAATCTGCCCATATCTGTGCCCTTGAATCAGGCAGTATTTGATTCCAATCTAAAATTTCATCTTCCGCTCCATGTCCATGCCTAAGACATTTGCATAACTTGCAGTTAGCAATATGCCCTGGTGGTTGAGGTAAGGTCGTGTACATCCTACCCTCCAGACCCTACTATCGAGTGGGATACTTGGTTTGTTTGGGTTGGTTTGGTTTGCTTTGGTTTGCAATAAGCAATATGCCCTGCAATCAGCGTATACATCTTGTGCAAAATTTTGAGGTATAAGATGTGGATTCTGAATGAAATGGGACAAGTCTCGACTTACGAATCAGCATGTAATGTAGAGTCGTAGGCGCCATAAAGCAAACCAGATAAAAAGAAAACAAACTAAGGGTGCGTTTGGTTCGCGGAATTTGATGGAATTCGATGGAATTGGAATGATCAATTCCATTGACCAAATTCCGTGGTCGTGTTTGGTTCACGGAATGTTAACTAAGGAATCCTCCAAATTCCTTCACATTCCTTCAATCATGGATTTCATCATTCCATAGGATATCTCTTGGAATTCATTGGAATCTTCTATTCCCTCTCTCATTTTCTCCATCTATCTCTCACTCGTTCCAAATCCTTTTACGATTCGATTTGGTCTCGATTTTCAATTTTTTTTATTATTAAATGATCAAATTATATTTTTTTTAAAAGCAAAAGTATTTTATAACAAACCAAAGGAGCAAAAGCCCAGATACTCCAAACAAAATCCACTAACAGCAAAAACAAGTTACTGCACTACTGCAATCCAGAAGCAAACGAAATCAAAACAAAAAAGAAACTCCAGCTGTCCAGCAGCCTAGAAGCAAACGAGTTATATACATATATTTACATATTATGTATGTATATGTAATCAAATATCAAACTATATATAATATAAATAATATAATTTAAAGCCGTTTTGTTTGGTTCGGTCTTTACAGAAACCGAGTATGTTCGGTTTGGTTTTTCCCGGTCGAGATGGAAACCACCGAACCAATTTCGGATTTCAACTTGGTTCGGTTTTTTTCAGATTGAGATGAAACCGAAATTGAACCATTTTCGGTTTCGTTTTTTGGTTTTAGTTTGGTATTTTTTCTTTGGTTTCGGTTCGGTTTGGTTTTTTTACTTTTTGCTCACCTTACCAATTCATTCCAATTCCAATTCCATCCAACCAAACATGACCAAAATGCAACGTCAAATTCCATCAAATTCCAATTCCAATTCCTTCAAAGTCAAATTCCTTGATGAATTCCAATTCCTTCGAATTCCATTCCGCGAACCAAACGCTACCTAAGGTTTCAAACAATTCCAATAATGAGTGATTAACATTGGTAACCCATTATACTTGACCTTAGCTTCCAGGAAAAAGAACCCATTGTGGTGGTAGAAATCCCCCAAAAAAAACAGAAAACAAAAAAAAGCTTGAACATTTTTGCCCCAATTTCTGTACTGCAGTGGCATTTTCTTTTAAAAACTGAAGGCAAGTACGACGGTTACAAATGTTCAAGTTGTTCAAGTTCTCCCAGTATAGTGTCTTGTTTGGGATTTCTGGACTGCAACTAAGACAGCTTATTGAAAGCTAACAGCAAGTGCAACGGTTACAGATGTTGACCACACTCTGAAAACTTTATGAAATGCGAGATCAATAATGGTTTCTGTAAGCTTCAAGTTTAGAAATCCAAAACATTATGAGGTGCTTAATTTTGAATGGTGTTTGTCCTAATCCCTAGGTGCGTAATTACCTTGAAAGTCACAAACTGGAAACTCATGTTCCATTTGCCAATCAAATAAATAAATCTAAAACATTAAACGATATAAATGAAGCTGATAGAAAAAGAGTTCTGGAATAAAAGACTATTTTACGGAGAGGGGAAAAAAGCTCACTTGTGGAGCTCTTGAGGCAAATCCAGTGATCCATATTTCTTGTGCTGTTTCATTGACATGTGCTTTTTTGATCTCTTCGAGTGGCTCTGTAAAGCCTGTGTAAATGCAACGCCAGTCATTTTGGACTCTTGTACTTTATTATCAAGATGGATCCGGTTGTCCATTTTCATTCTTCTAGATCCCTGCATGTAATTCTGGGCAGAATCGCCACTCTGTAGTAGTTCATGCAAAATCTTGTCGACCACATTTACCTGCATAAGTTCATAGCATATTGAAATAATAGTCCAGCTCAAATGATAGGATGACCATAATACAATAGAAGCAAAGGATAAACACCTCATGATCCGGCGGCATTGCTAACTTCTCATGCACGGGGTGCGAGAGTGGAAGATATATAGGATGATCTCCTTCTGCATCTGTATATTCAGTTTGAGTGAAAAAACAATGCTAATATAAAAAGATTGCTTAACCTGAAGGCTATTATCATGCAACTGTCCTTGAAGGATAAAATTTTGAGTATTGATATTCACTGTGAATCTTGCCACCAAAACAACACATAAATCAACGGAGGATCCATGATGCAAACTGAGAAGTGTTGAGTAAGCATTTTATAAACAGTGAAGACATGGTGATTCTAGATCTATTAAGCTGAAAAGTAAGAGAAGATCATGATCATATATATGATTATAATGTCACTTCTATTATGGCAATGAGAAATGTTTTAAAAGGATAAAGAGGGAAGGGTGTGGTCCAATGGTAGAGATTGCAATTCGAGTTGTGTGATTATGGGTGGGTTTCAAGGTGGCTATTCATGGCGGGGTGATGATCTGGTAGTTTAAGAACAGAACTATGTTAAGTAATGAAAAGAATGATTGACATTTGCCTTTTTTTATTAATAAACAACATAAAAAATATAACGTTGCTCTTTAAAAGACTATAAACATAATCCATACCTCGCGTGGCAGTTTGCCCTGAGAAAAAATGTTTGCCTACAAAAATCAAAAGTATCATCAATCGCAAAGAATTTAATAAACATGTTTTCTTTTTACTAATAATTAACATGTGTTATGGGATGCTTCTATAAAAAATAGTTTGTAGTTTATCCACTTGATCATTTTTTTGCATACCATAATATCAATGGTGAAGCTTGAAATATGAAATCAACGATCAAAACAAAAGAACAAACATGTGATGTGGATAAATCCACAAACAACAAAGCCACATTTTGTTCAATGTTTGCCATGTATCCCCTTAAAGCTTAAAATGATTTGCAAAAACCAATTCTTTTGATTATAAAACCATGTTATATAAAACAAGGATTAGCTCAATAACCTTTCTTGGATGGGATACTTGCAGAAGATGAGGATGGCGGAACTTCTTGATTTGTACGCTTAAAATCAGCAGAATATTCGACAGGTTTTTTTTCAAGTGGTCTCTTATTGTTCTTGTACTTCTGTTGTAACTGAAGCTCATGAGCTTCTCTTCTCGCTATTGCATCGAATGCACGACTCTTCAGGTCTTGACTGCTTGTGCCCATCGTGGTTTGCAGCTTAGAAATTTTCCAGCAATATCTACATTTAACAACCTTACATACTTGAATCATATATGATATATACCATCAACATCTCCTGTTATTTTCTAAACCTCATTCAGTTCAAATTTAATCAAAGCTGTTGGAAAAACTATACCTTCTATACAAATTAAATCGTAGCTTATTAATTCATTCTACAAGGGATTTTTAAATTTTTGGTTGATTTTGAGATAATTTTTTTGGTTGACGGAGAAATTACTGAGGGAACTATGACTATGTACAAAGTTTAAATTGAAAATTAAAAAAGAAGAATTTAACCTAAGAAAATTCAGAGAATTTTAACAATTACATACTAACTAAATCCTCCCCTTGACTTATAAGACCATATTTACTTAGAAGCCATAACCTTAATTTGTGTACTTGGTTCGTCTAACTAATTTTAGCACATAAGCTTCGACATACATACAGGCTTTATTTCAGAATAGGAATCAGAAATTTATCAATCAAAGACAATCATTTAAATGAAAACAAAGAACAAACAGAAGGAAGAATAAAAAAGGACCATACCTATTGCAACGAAGCAAGCAACCGGAGATGGGCGAAGAGGTCTAGAGGGAGGGTGAACAGGCGACCACTGTACTCACGGTAGTCGTCGGTGATTAGAATTCAGAAGAAGAGAGGTTTTCATCAGGTTGGTTCTAATTAAGGCTACTTTTGTAATTTCCTAAATTGTATAAGTAAATAACAATAATTATATCTGAGCCCGTCTTTTGCAGTTCTAGGCCCATAAAAGTTCGTTTTTGTAAAACCATCCTTACATGTATCATTCTTTACTGGTTGTCATCTCAATGTCACATCAGTATTCTATTATTTTGCCATCACCTTAGGCCATCCGCAGCCGTGCAGGTGATACCACCTGCACAGGCTGCCACCTCAACGCCACATCAGTTTTACCACTACTTTACCATTTCATCCACAGCCGTACAGGTCATACCACCTGTATTATTTAAATAATAAAATATATATATATATATATATATTCTGTATGTATATATATGTGTGTGTGTTTGGCATTTGTTACCACCTGCAAGGAGTCACCGTTGAGCTCCCTTGCAGGTACCTTGCAGGTCCACCACGGGTGGTGTTACCACCTGCAAGGCAACTGTACAGCCTCCAAACCGCCTTGGCTGCGGATGGCCTTACCAACACTATACCATACCATTCTTAACAATACCAATCTAGTTAATTAATTAAAAGAATAAAAGAAAAAGAAAAGAGGAGAGAGATAGAGAGAAAGGAGAGAGAGGATGGGGTGAGGTGGGAAGAGGAAAGAGAACGGCATGGGGTTGCCGGGTGGCAGGGGCGGACCTACCATAGAGCTTACGGTGGCACGTGCCACCGGTTCATTCCTCTGTCGTAGTGTAAAAAATTAAGGGTCGTGAGAGGTGCCATCGTATTAATTTGTTGTGTGCCACCATATATATTTTGAAATTGCATTAGAACCATAAGGCTTCCTTGGTAGAGTTGGTAAGTTCCTTGCTTTTTATAGTGAAGGTCTTGGGTTCAAGCCTTATTAGAGTCATTTTTACTATATTTTTAGCTTTAATTTTATATTTATTGTGTTTATAAAAAATTGCTTGCAATAAGATTTGAACTTGAGACTTTACATTTGAAAGACAATGTACCAACAACTAGAGCAATAAACAATTTGTGAAAAATATTTCTACATAAATTTCTTAAAGTCAAATTGTGCCACCGTTGGAAAAAAAATTTAGGTCCGTCCCTGCCGGGTGGGTCTCCTACCGGTTCCATACTGGTCGTCTAATACGGTGTTACCGTTGGTACTGGCCCTCTCCCGTTCCCGGCTGCGGATGGCCTAAAGAGAAATCAATTGGGTTCACTTTGTTATGTTGTTTAGCTAGGTCAAAAAAAAAAAAAAAAAAAAAAAGCCTAAATTTTGTATATGTAGTAATATTTGAATAAAAATAGAAAAAAGATGGCTAAAAAACAAATTATATTGGTTGGTTTGGCTACATGATAATTTTCATATGCCTCCAATCATAATCTTTTTAGATAAAAATAGAGTGTTTTATTTTACATGTGAAAGTGTTGATTGGTTTGATTAGTAGAGATAATTTTCAACACAACTTAAACCAATCCTGTCACCATAAATACAGTTTCAACCTTTTGTGATCAAAATTGTAGTTTACTCCTTTTGTTATGTGCGAGCCAAATAATACATCAAACCCGGAAAGAATGAACTTCATTGATAAATTTTTATTTATGTATTTGATTTATTTTTGAATTCTACTAAGGAATGTTTACATGTGAAAGTATTTTTATTTACTAGAGTTTTAGTAAGTATTATATTTAGTAACCATGATGTGGTGGTTTAACTTCATTATTAGTTTAATAATTATATATAGCATGCAATAAAATGTGATTTTGGACCATGGAATATAACAATCGATTATGGGACTTATATAATGAGTCTATTTATTATTAACCTTTGCACACAAAAAATTTGAAACTAGAAACGTCGATGCCTTCTACGCTTGCAAAAGAAACTCCAACTTTTCTTGTTTTTCACCAATTTCCGAATCTCAAACTTCATCTTCTCGCACTCCCTTTCGAGCTCAACAACACGCTGCCTCATCCCAACCACCTCCCCATCACTTTTCCTGTTTGTATCACCACCATCCACATTTTCCGACACGAAAAACCACCCGGCGATCGACGTCCGCAGCCGCACCTGTTCGAAGAAAAGCACCTGCACGATCACACGAAGAGGGAGCCTTTCGTTCTGAGCTGCGTGTGTGCTGGCTTCCAACGACAGCTTCTGGATGTTCATCAGCCGGCATATTTGCTCACGCTCGCACTCAGTCAGCCACATATGTGCCTGTCATTGTCATGTTCTAAACGATTAATCACAAAATCTACGCCATTTTTACCCGTAATCCACAACATTAAAAACTTTACCTTTAAATAGATATCAATTGCACGATAAATGCCATCGGAGTGTGGGCGAGCGTAGTCAGGGACAGCAACTGCAAGAGACTGAAATTTCGAAAACTTCAAGTTAACATCCGCAGCCACGTCAGCAAGATAAGCATCAACCAGATTGGCCACCGATGTTATAGCCGTCAAAGACTGAGCTCCATCCTCCAACCCCTCTTCTACTATACACGGTGTACCTAGCGCGCTACTACACGAGTCCATAGACATGAAATGATCGAGAATTCTTTGAAAACAATCGATGTCGTACAATGTATCCACCGAATTAAATCCTTGATTGGGTATCAATATATCATCTACAGCAGCTGAATCCAACTGGGCTCCCACCCTTCTCTCCAAATTCTCCCTACACGACGGACTAACGTGCAACACCATGGCAGAACGAAGGAGCCTTATAAGGAACCTAGTGCCAACAATCCCTTTTTGGTTCGGAAGTAACCCCACGATTTCTTCCAGAAGAACCCTTTGATCTGCCTCAGATGGGGTGGAAACCGGTTTAGAATGGCTTGCATCGTTGAAACTCGATTGCCTGTTCATCAAGGGTATATATTTCGTCACGTAGCCAACAAGTGAGCCCGCTATCGTCTCGGCTTTCATTCCTCCGGACTCCATCGCTTGAATCACTCGTTTATACAGGGGTAAACCGAGAAAAGATACATCTTTATACCACCAGTTTTCACAAAAAGTCAGTGGCTTAGCAGAGGTAGTAGAAATCCCATTCCACAACATAGGATTCTTTGTGATCTTACTGTTACTGACTGATGACATGGCACGGGTGTCGTACGCATTGGGACCTGAACAAGCTTTGATTGCCAAAGAATCAATGCACCTTGAGATGAGGTTAAGGTCTTCTGCGTCGGAAAGAACTTCCTCGCAGCTTTCAAGAGCGTTCATGGTGTCCGACCAAGTGGTAAACACTTCGTTCAGAAAGATTTCTGTTTGTGTGATTAGGTTTTCGTCTCCATAATCATCGGTCATTTGGAGGTACTCTGCTGCACAGCGGAGGCTGATAACATTGTGGGACGTGATCTCTAACTTCACACCATAACAGAATTTGGCTATAAGCTCGAATGCCTTAACTCCACCGGGTATGTCGTTAAGGTGAACAACACAAAGCGGACCATCTTCATTAGGATTGTCTTCGATCAACCTGGTTAGTAGCCCACTTCTTGAAATCAAAGGAAACTGTATGAATGATATAGATATATAGAAATGAGAAGCAAATGCACAGGGTCAAACATATATGCCCACTAGAAAACATTGAAAACAAATATAATGGTTGAATAAACTAGATGAGTAACCTTGTGGAGATTAAATGTTGTTTCTCCAATCTCAATTGTGACATCACTGGGAAGCCCGCTTGTACACTGCCTGAAAAAACACAAATGGATGTTAAAAAATGTAGGATTAAAATTCAGTTTCTCTTCCCTCAAATTTGGTTCTTAAAACAATTCACAAGCCTGCATCCCTGATTCTTATGGCTATCAAGCAAATGAATTAATATCTAAAACTCTACAATCTACTATGTAAAACTGAAAGTAGATGGAATTATGAACCAAAAGTGAATGAATATTGGTTTCAATATATATATATATATATATAGAGAGAGAGAGAGAGGAAAGTTCAAATGTGAACCACTTTTTGGTTGTGAACGTGAGGACAGCCGAGAGCGTGACACGTAGCGGAGACTAGTCAATAAAGGCGGCTTTGAGTGTGGTCCCCCCCTTTAATTCAATGCACTCCCATGAATCGTGTCTAGTCATCCGCCGTGGACCTGATGTGGCGCCTAGTCATCTGCCACGTGTCGCACTCTCGGCTGTCCTCACGTTCACAACCAAAAAGTGGTTCACATTTGAACCCACCCCTATATATATATATATATATATATATATATATATAGAGGAAAGTTCAAATGTGAACCACTTTTTGGTTGTGAACGTGAGGACAACCGAGAGCGCGACACGTGGCGGCTTTAAGTGTGGTCCTCCTCTTTAATTCAATGCCCTCCCATGAATCGCGCCTAGTCATCCGCCGCGGATCTTACGTGGCGCCTAGTCATCCGCCGTGGATCTTACGTGGCGCCTAGTCATCCGCCACGTGTCGCGCTCTCGGTTGTCCTCACGTTCACAACCAAAAAGTGGTTCACATTTGAACCCACCCCTGTATATATATATATATATATATATATATATCCGGTCAGTGCAATATCATAAGCGCATTGAGTTGATGAAGACTATCTTAAAAGCCATCTGATTTCAACCTGAAGTGGTTAGAACTTATCTTATCATGAAATCATGCCTTTTACACTTGATTAATAGGATATGTCATCCTTGGCCCAAGTTTCAATTAAGTCACATTCCTTGAATAAGTTTAGATAACACAAATGAGAAAAGGTGTGTGAAAGACTATAATATAATTCTATTAATGTCATTAGTAAAAGTGTAAAACCCCTAGATGGTGAGGTGAGTGATGTGATCCAAAGGTAGGCAAAGGCAAATGTGCATTATCTACTAAATTTATTTAAGACATGTTTTACATGAAGAAGGTAGGGTTAGCAGAAGTAATTCAGAGGATAGCAATATATGCATCACTAAAGCAACACATACACAATCGATATGAAAACCGAAAAGCAATCAAAATGAAGGAAATTTGTGAATAGTATATGTATATACCAGGTATGATCTTCAAGGCGAAATGCCTCAGGTTTTGTACCCAGCCACATAGAAGCCATCTACAAATGCTAATGGCGTTGTTCTCTTCAGGAAACATGGATGAAAGATTGCTAGAATCGAAGCACGTATAACGATTTTTGTGGTAATAATAATAATCTTCATAACTTTGAGATCCATCTAGATAGAAAGAGAGGGCTGTGTGTCCGAGTCTAATGGGAGAGTGGCGAAGGAGCAGGGTGGGTGGGTAGTTCGGTTGCTCTTTATTTTCTTGACTAAATTATTAGTTTGGTCCCTTAGGTTTATATCAATATTATGAACTGGGTCTCTCAAACATGATAACTACAACTATCGTCACTCTAGTTTTACTTTTATTACGCAAAGGGTCCTTGTGAGTAACTCTATTAACTTCTTTAACCATTAAGTAAAGGGTATTTTAGTCCTTTTAATTTTTTCCATCGATTTTCTTTTTAAATAAATTGGTTAATATGTTTAATATATATATATATAGGAAAAAAGAAGTTCAAATGAGAACAATAACTTTTAAAGAAAACGTAAGGACGATTCTCAATCATTCATCCGGTTAATAAATGCGGCTTTCACCGGGTCACCCTACATGAATCGCGTCAATCCTCCGTGATCGCATCCACCATAACCGAAAATATGTGGCTGAGAATCGTCCTTGTGTTTTCTTAAATTGACATCGTTCTCGTATGAACCCACCTCTATATACACACATACACACACAAAAAACCCATTCTCTATGTTTATACAACGTTGCGTTCTCGAGTTGTTTTTTACGAAAGGAAGAGAAAGAAGAGGAAGGACAATGAAAGAGAAAAAAATATTGTGTTCTTAAGTTTTTTATTAAAAAAAGGAAATAGAAAAAAATGTTGTGTTCTTTGTAACATCCAATTTTTTTTTTTTTTAAAAAAGGATTTTTAAAGATTTTAAATAAAAAGAATTTAGTAAATAAACTTATTACGAAGTAAATACGTTTTCACGGCCAACCGACTCAATAAATGTCAACAAAAAATAAGTAACTAAAAATCTCATTAATTATAAAATAAAAGCCCACAATTAAATGTCAAGGTGTCGCTAGAACCGTCATCCACAGAAAAATCAAACTGGGGCATTGCCCTTATCCACTTCGAAACCAGAACCTGGAAAAAAAGGTAAACAACGAAAGGGTAAGCGAAAACGCTTAGTGAGCTAGCACTATGCCTATTTCATACTGCCACGCGGCACATACCATAACTGGTGCCATCACAATCACACATACCAATCACAGCATATCCACATCTTAACGGTTTCCCGCTCTTCTGACCATCCCGCAGTCCGGCCTTAGTGGTTACCCACTCTTTCGGATCGTCCCACGACCCGGCCTCAGTGGTTACCCACTCTTCGGATCGTCCCACGACCCGGCCCATTGAACACATCAACATACATATACATATATACATGTTATAACACAACGCATGTAAAACCCACTCACAAATATAAAAGTGACTCAACCAAATAATAAACCATTCTCATGAGAATATAAATTTCCGCTTGCTTAGGACACGGATCTGCCCCCACAACTCTTCAAGGCCATGTGGTTCCCTTTCAAACACAATCATGTATACATACACACGAAACAATATAAAACAAGCACAGTGTAACTCACCTTATAACAGCTTAGGGTACTCCTCGGTATCCTCACGATAGCAAGTTAACTCACCTAAACAATTCAATCGTAAAGCACATTACTTACTATCAAATCAATACGAAGACTCGATACCGAAACAAGGGTCTTAGACGTAGCTAGACTAGTCCAATTGCCCCTAAAATTCACACATTGCTATACTATAACATCCCTATCCATTCCAATACCAAAAATCAACATTAAACGACTTCTAGCAACGAATTAACGGTTCAAAAACAACATTAAACCCTCGCCTATCGATTACTCGATAATCACTTCAATTAAACCAACAACATGCTTAAGATTCTTACCTTGCGATCGATTAACAACCACACTTGATTCTCCATCGTTTGCCTTAGAGAATCACACACCACTTGATAATCCAAATTACCGAATTCGCTTTTCCTGGAAAACAGCCAACTTCGGTCGGTTGCTGCTCCTTACTGGAGCCTCCGATGCTCGATCCCTCCGGTCAGATCGAAGAACAATGAGTCGTGAAGCCGCTGTCCAAATTTCACGACGATCCGACGGTTAACGAGAGAGAATGAGACGATCTCCCACGGCTGCGCAATCCTGACGGGAATTCCGAAAATCAACCCCAAACTCATTATTCGACTTTCTGACGAGAATTCAACAAGTAAAACGTTCCCCAAAACATATACTAACGTTGGTAACACAAATCCTAACACAACCCAACGATTCGGTGATCGTTTCATCATCCCACACAACCCTAAACATAATGAAAAAAAATCAACACTAACGAAAGGGACTATGATTATACCTTACTTGATCGACGGAACTCAACAACGAATCTAAGGCCTCCGGTGACTCCAACGAGTGTGATGATTGCTTCGAATTGAATCAAGTGGAAGAGAACTAGGGTTTGATTTCTTCTTCACTCACTCTCTCTCTCTCTCTCTCTCTCTCTCTCTCTCTTTCTCTCTCTTTTCCTCTCCAAGGAAAAAGGTTTGGAATTATGAGGCTAATTAGGAGAGTGTGGGTATTTATAAACCCGGGCCCAACCTCTCTCTTAGGCTAAGCTCACTCCTAATCCAAAGCCCGCAACACTTCCTAATTTAATTACCACTTCAAATATCCTCTAACTAAAATAATACAATAACTTAATTAATAATAATAATCCAAATTTGGGACGTTACATTCTTAAGGAAGCATTTGGCTCATGGATTTTGATGGAATTGAATGGAATTGGAATCCTGAATTCTTTTGGCTAAATTCTTTTCCATTGTTTGGTTCATGGATTCTGATGCAATTAAATGTTTCAATTCCATTAAAATCTTGAAGCAGAGGAATTACTCGTTCCATGACAAAGGGAAAGGGAGTTGAAATGAAATGTCGAGATTTTTTAGACAAAATTGCCCCACCCTAATATGCACCACCACCACTACCGGCCACCGGACTCCACCGCCTCCGACCACAACCACCACCTCCGGGCACCATTGACCACCACCGGCCACCACCTTCGGTGAAAATCGACACTGGCATTTTGAATCTCCACCCATTACCAACTAAGATACGTGACATTGGCATTATGAATCCCACATGCATCTATGAATTTTGGCGTAGAGTGAAAATCGGAAAGTGAGTACAAGCCTAATAATACATGATGAAATGTTTTCATAAATCTATATTAATTCGATAGTCAGTTCGAAGAATTTCCATTTCCTAAACAATTCTAATCAAACATAATGAATAACAACCACATTTATACATTGATGGACCAAAAAACAAACAACAATAACTATATATCCTAGTACACATTGATATAAGCACTCAACACATAAAGACAATAAAGAAGTCATGAGGAGTAAAATATACAACAATAAAATAAAACTTTTTGCACTCCTCTTTTAAAGGTTTGCATATTTTAAACCACGTTGAAATCATTCAACATGAATAGCATAAATTAGTAATCAAACAAACACAAAAGGTAGTATAAGGGAGTAGTAGTCAAAGTAACCAAAAAAAGGTATAATGTAGTAGTAAAAAAGCAAAGACAAAATAGTATAAACTAGTAATAAAACAAACAACAAACACATTTAGTAGAGGCTTATTATAGAAGTTTACCCCAACAATTGAAGTTAAGAGACGTATCTTAACTAAACCGGAAGAGGTGGTTGATAGCAGCATGACAACATGTTTTTCATCGATAGGGAGCAGCAAGACAAAGATCTTGTCATATGGGCCCTTATGCCGTTTCACTCGACTTAAAATAGAAATAGTCCAACTTTAATTTAATGGACAACCAATCTTTAAGGATACTGTCAAACAAATATTTACTAAGACACATGAGTATGTATCCATAGTATGTATAAGAGTATCGGGAACTGTAGACTATAAAATCCTAAATAGGGACTCTAAAGGGTAGACAATGTGGAGACCCCCGTTGACAGGGAATGCTTGATGTGGTAGCGGGGCGGAATAAAGAATACCACCCCCTACTCCTACAAGTTGCAATTTAAGGACCCTATTAGGTTAGTCACCCTCGTAGAAAAGCTCATTTTTTTTTGTGTTTCTCATTTATTTGTGTCCATCTCTCTCATTTTTTAAACGGTTAAGGCTACTCGCACCCATGCTCTCCAACCCTCTCAACCCACTCACTTTTTGAATGCCACATCAGCTTCCACATCAGCTTTTGGTCAACCCTCTCTTTACCCTCCCATAACCCTCTACACCACACACCCAACCCTCCCAACCCACTCACTTTTCAATTTATTTTATTTATTTCATATAATTAATTAATAATAAGATTAATAATTAATTAACTAAAAATTAAAATTAAACATTACATAATTAAATAAAATAAACTAAAACATTAAATAAACTAAAAATTACAAGCCATATTTTTTTTTTGATCTCGTCTTTTCGTTTCATAGTATCGAAGAGCTTTTTACCCCGGAGATGGTAGTGCGGGGTGGTGTAAAACTTAATGTCTTCCTCTTGTTGGGTCGTTGGTGAAAGTTCTTCCTCATCGGAAGTGTCTTCCTCTTGTACGGGTTGGTAATTGGGTTGGTAACCGGGTACAAATTGTGGTTGATAAGGAGAACCAAAATCGATTGGAGGAAATTGTGGATTAGAAAACGGTTGATAAGGAAACGATTGATAAGGACAACATTGAGGAGCTTGTAAAGAGCTCCCGGGTTGATTGGGTTGTGAAGAGCTCCCGGGTTGAGGAACTTGAGGATGAGTAATTGTGATAGAAAAACCTTTCGGCAAAATGTTGAGATTGTAATCGGGTGGATATTCTGGAGGGAACCCGGTATGCGTAACGTCGACTTTGAAAGAGGGCTTCGAAGGGGTCTCGGGTTCCGCCCGACGTTTACATTTTGCGCGCCGTGATGCGAGGTTTCGATCGTTTGGATTCATTGTTTGAAGAGTGAGAGGTTTGAAGAATTGGAGGTTTAAAGAGTTGAAGAATTGGAGGTTTAGAGTTGGTGTGAAAAATAAGTTGGGTATAAAGGGTATTTATATAGGAGTAAAAATGAAAAAGAAAAAGTAAAAAATAAAAAAAAATTAATGTTAACATTGAGATAGAAGGAGTTTGGCAACGGCCCTACGAAGCCGCTCCTCCTTGAACCCGCCGGCTAAACACCATCGCACACCCAACCCATTCGAACCCGCCGGGTCCGGCGGGTGTAGCCGCTGCTACCCAGCGGTGCCGGTGCGCACAGCCTAATGGGGTGAAGTGAAATGTTCCATGAATATATTTACAACACAATAAAATATTAAATTAGGAAAAAAAAATTATGCCATAAAACCCTATTAATGAGAAAGATCTTAGAAACAAAAAAGACCACCAAATCAAGAAGAAAATAAAGATGGGCTGAAGAAGAAGAAGAACTAGTAATAAATAAATAAATAAATAAATATTGAAGCATAAAGTTGAAGAAGACTTTAGCAAAACATTCCCTCTATGTTCATCGGTTTGCTACCAACTTCTCTCAATTTTTTGAAAACATTTAATCGAAATCTAAAAGTTCATCATCACAATTAACAGTTTCCATAGCATATATCTGTTCTTTTCATCAATCCTGATACAATTTATGATATTATCATCATTATATACAGATGTGATTTGTGGTTGGAAAATTTGAGTTGAATAATCTGGTGGAAAGAAGAGAAGAGAAGAGAAGCGATGAGTATGAGCCGGCCGGCGGTGCATCCGGTGGAGCCGCCGCCGTTGATCGACGGAAGAAACGATGCAGCGCCGCCACGAAGAGTGAGGATGAAAGACGTCGAAGGCATGGCCGGTACTTCAACCGGACTCGTCCTCCGTCTCTGCCAGTTCGTCTTCACCGTCGTTTCTCTCACCGTCATGGCCACCACCTCCGATTTCCCCTCCGTCACCGCTTTCCGGTAATAAGTTGTTTTCCTCTTTAGCTTCAGAAATTGAAATGGATTCTGATATTATCATCAACAATTGCTCAATGCATTTGAAGTTCATGACTGTTATTTCATTGAATAAGATAGTATTTGTGTTGAATTTGCAATAGAATTCTTGTCAATTTTGCCTTTTAGGTTTGACTTCAAAGCTAGAAGCTAAGGAGAGTAGTTATGTTGGAGTTTTAGAAAAAGGTGAAAAGAATGAAGAGTCATTACTCATTTAGGGTTTTGTTTTGTCTATCATTAATCAATAATGCATCTTATGAAGGCTTACAGAAATCATGTTTCTTTTGGAGATATGTATGATATTTGCAGAAGAAACAACCACTCTACTCTTTGAGGTATAGGTCAAGTCTGTATACATCTTACCGGAAACAGAAAGACTCAACTGATACTATAAAGATCAAATAGTCCATGGTGGTCAATTGTTAGTAGTCCAATTGTCAATGTTTAGAAGAAAGTTCGTATTAGTTTCATCAGTAATTTGGGGGTTACAGATCCCCTAGTTAAGTTTCCAACAACCAACCTAACCATGATCTTTGAGTCATTATCCTATTCCTCGGGATATGCAAGAGCCGAACACTATACACCTCGAGAGGCCATTGGACTGATACCATTTGTAACTAAAACCATGGTTTGATATCATCATTAGCCCACTACCTAGAAATTAGGAGCATATATGTGGGATTGCTTGTCTGGTTTGTTTGTACGTAGCATTTAGTGAGCCGAAGCTCTAGGAGATTATAACGGATGATAAAATTCTGGGAGTTAGTATGAAGTAATGAGATAAGATCGGAGAGAGGCTGAACAAGCAGGTACTGTCGTGATGGAGAATTATAGCTCTCTGCTACAATAGGCAACTTAACGGGCACAGTTTTGGTCTGAATGTGTATCGCTTTATCTGGTTTGTGGTTTTAGGCGATCTTATAATATGACAGCCTGGGTAAGCTTTTGCAAGTTCTATATACATGATGTAGTTGGCTTATGAAGAGCTTTTTATCATAGAGCATGCTGCATGTAATGGTGATTTGCAGTTTGACATTTCTGAGACAGTGTGGTCTACTAATTACTTGGTAAGAGATCTTATCATAGGTTGAACCGCCGAATAGGGTGGCAGTTCTATAAATCAAACATCATTGTTAGGGGGGGGGGGTATGGAAACCCATGCACCGTTGATTAAGGTTTACTGGTTTTGACATTTAGCCCATCAGAATTGGAATTATCAGGATGGGTTATTCTTGAAACACTCTTTACAATCAAGTGATCTACTGTATGCACTAGATTCCCCACTCCTTGCAACTTTTCTAGGAGAATTAGAATTTGAAGCCATAGTGCTTGCCTCTAAAAACTGTGTAAAAGAACATGATAATTATTTAATGTTTTGAAGTTAAGCGTGTATATTCTTTGGAGATATGGATGCATGCAATTCGGTGTATGCACATGTTATGTTCTTTGCTAAAAGGTTTATGTTGGTTAGAGGCATGTGTCTCATGGCCATACAGACATATAGAAAGTTCTGTGATGAACTCATTGTAAATAAACTGTTAATCAGATCTTGATGAAATAATTTTATTTTTTGGTGTGAGATTAATATTTTAAATTAAAAAAAGTAATAAGTATAGTAGACTGCTAAAAATGGTATTTATAGCAATGTGTTACAACTAATAATCCTTATTAAAGCTATTGAATTTTAAAACTTACATGATAAGAAATGAATATTTGTTAAGTCGGTTGAGGCATTGAGGTGACTAAGAATGGTTGTCGGTGAATTCTTTTAAGCTTTGTAGGATGCACAACAGAAATGAATGTTAAGTTGTACTGTACAAAATAATTCAAAGACTTCAGCATGCCAACTAACCACCATGAAAGAATTACAAAAGCAAGAACACAGAGATTCTTTCCATTGCTGTATTGGCTCCATCATACTAACATCACATTAGTGATCCTCTTATTAATATGTCCGTACGACTTATAAAAAATGGTTTAATTGTGGCTTAAAGGCCACAATCCTCCGTTCTTTGAAATTAACCACAATTTTAAAGTTCTTACATCATTTTACTTGCTTTTGTACCTACATTGTCTAATACAGCATGACATAGCAACTATCTATGAGGAATGATAAACATAATATAGATTACACCATATACCACATATGCTCAATGCAAACAGTCGTATATGTTTCCCCTATAAAACTCATTAATATGACTTTTTCTTAAAGCACAAACCGCTGTGTTTGTTACACATTTTGGTTGCGTTTTCTAAGAGAAACAACTTAACTGTTGCTAGTCGAGTACTTTGTTCTTGCAATGCTGGCAGTTCTTGGTGGGAATTTTTTTTTTTGTGGAATAGGACGGTTGTATTCTAAGACAGTTGTTCCATTATGCAAAAGGGAAGTCAGTCTTACTTAATTCGAGTCTTTTTGAAGACATGGGTGTGTGAATTTGTATGCTGTTAAAGATCACAAGTCGATATAACTTTCTGGTTGAGACTAAATGCAAGAGTGCTGATTTGGATATTGGCCTCCAATCCGGTGATGGGAATTTCTAAAATTACGTGCTCGTTTTTCAGTTGTTTCTACTGAATCCATGTTCTTAAATTCTGTTTTGAAAATGATTTTTTAGGGTATTCATTATCTTAGGTAGGGTTTTGAAGTGGTCGATCATGATAACCTGTTGCAATTAATGTGGCCGTGTTGTGTTTTGGTGCATATTTACTTCCAGTTGCTATTGTTACTTTGTGACTAATTGATAGTATGGATGCATCTTAGATACCTTGTTGCTGCTGTTGGCTTGCAAAGTTTATGGAGCTTGTCGCTAGCTATGATCGATATCTATGCACTTTGTGTCAAAAGAAGCTTGAGGGCTCCTGCAGTTATTACTGTCTACACAATTGGTGATGGGGTAAGATATTGTAATCTTTTAAATGAGTTCTCAGTTGGAATCGTTGCCTTTTAAAAATATTGATCAAAACAGTCTAATCTTTGATTATTCTACATATAGATTACCTCGACGCTTACTTTTGCTGCTGCATGTGCGTGTGCGGGCATCACGGTTCTCATCAGCAATGATCTTAATAGATGTAATATAAACCATTGCAAACGGTTCATGTCAGCTACAGCTTTGGCTTTTCTAAGTTGGTTTGCGGTAACTCCATCTTTTTTCTTGAACTTTTGGTCGCTGGCGTCACTATGACAAAGAGGAACACTCATTTTAATTTGTCAAGATTTTAATGGGTAACAAGTTTTGCCTGCACTTTTGCAGCAGGTATGATGAGTGTTTTGACACGGTTGATGTCAAATTTTGTATAACTGTACCTTGAATTCTAAATTCAAATTGGTTTGCCAAGATATCATTAGATTCTGGTTTGGTTCGGTTCGATTATGGCTAAGTTTTTGCCACAAACATTTGAAACTTGAAAGGTTTTTTGTGAAGATGAAAGTGCTTTTTTGACAATCATCAATTAGCTTATTGTTTGAATCTATTTAAAAGAACATCTATGTGGTATATAGCATGTTATTTAGGGTTTTTCTATTTAACTTTTTATGTAGTTATGTTCTTTGTATTTTTCATAAATACATACCTATGATAATTTTCTTTTAGGTAAGTAACACTGTAATATAGCTTATCGTTGGTCTAGTAAAGTTTCTTTTATCAAATATAACCAGTTTATCAACTAACATTACTTTGTAAAAAACAATTGATTTTGAATTTTCTAATGGATAAAAGCAACCTTCTTGTCTCCATTACAAAACTGTAAAACAAAAGTACACCGTAAAACCAAGCGATTTCCCTGCTGCAGTTGTGACCTGACTTAGAATTCCAAAAAAACAAGAAGAATTGGAGGTCCATATTTAGTCAAAACTCAATACATTCTCATCATCAGTCTGTCTTGATATCATGAGAAATATATACAGCTACAACCTCTGCATGCTGCACTTCAATTTCTCCGTTTCGAGCTCTTGTTTTAAGGCCTCGACCCTTTCGAGCAGGTTTATATTCTCCTGATAATAAGTGTGGGAAATATAAGAATTCTTAGTCCTTTCCGATATAGTTATCACATATGCAGAAAAAAGAAAAGTATACCTTCTGCAACATATCTAGCCTTTTGGCCATGCTGTTATCCCCAAGAGTCTCCTTTACCTGTTGATAAATGAATTTGGTTAACAATTGTAAGCAAACTTTATAATTCCACAGCTGAATTCATAGTCTTCCATAAGTCGACCCAACTGAAACAATCTCATGTAAATGTGATGTTTTCGTGACATGTGATTGTAAATGTACACACCCTTTTTAGCTCCTTTGTACACTTGGTTGCTCGTTCTTGTGCTTCATCGAATTTCCGTCTCCACTCAGCCGATTCATCCATCGCTTCCATGCTTGCAAGATCAAACTGTCTTCTGCAATATATCAACAAATGAGTACATTATTTTAGGTGAAACTGGAAAACCCTTGACAGATGGAGAACAAGGGAACACCAAACCATAGTGGGGTCTGGAGAGGAACCAAAAGTGTGTAACACAAAAATCAAGGCGCAAAGGGTTTTTTATAACTGAGAGCAAGAAAGCAAGGGCCACATGAACATGGTGAGTTCTTTCCAGCGATTAGAACCTGTCTATCATATATGAGTCACTAAGTCAGAGTGCTGGATGACAAAGAATACCTCTGACAGGAAGGTAGATGTTGCGGAAATGAGAATGCTAAAATAGACTTGTGGTCGGATCATGATAGATAGGACAAGAACGGGATTGGAAGATGGGAGTTGCACCTATACCAAAAAATAAAAATTAGAGATAGAAGATTATGGTGGTTTGATCACAATCGCAGTAGACCGATGTCAGCACTAGGAGGTAAGCAGAGGTGTGACAACCTAGGAGGACACTGGATGAGCAGCTCAGGATGGGCAAGGTGGCGTTAGAAATTTCCAAGGATATAACCTCTCATTGGAGTTCTAGGCAAAGTAGGACTAGGCTAGTAGAACGTGCAGAGGGTTAGAGAGCGAGCTAGCACACGTGTTCAATAGTCATATGATGGTTGGAAGGATGTTTGCTTTTCTTTACATTCTCTATGTTTCAATGTGTCTATTTTTTTTTTCTTTCCTCCTCCTTTTGTTGCATTCTTTTCCTAGCCTTAGTTCTTATTTCCTTTTCGCTTACACTTTAGCACAAGCCGAGGCCTTCATGGAACAACCGCTCTACCCTTAGGGACATATGTCAGGTTTGCATACATCCCACTCCCCAGACCCTACTTTCAAGTGGGATATATTGGGTTGTTTTGGTTTGGTTTTGTGTGGTTCAGAGAGCACAAAACTACACTTTACTCACTGATACATATATGCTCCCTTTATGAACCAAGTTTTATCCCCCTCTACTTGTGCTTAATCTCTAGCACACATAGTGGAGACCAAAATCCCTTTGCATTATTGTGTTTATTGCCGATAAGGATCTAGTTTGTAGGAACGAGACCTAACATCAAGTTCGTCAACTCATCTTTCATTTTGTTCTTAACTTTACTATTGCACTAGCATGTTTAACTTATGTCCATCAATAGCTCTTGTTTTGAAATTTATTTGCACATTGTTCAGTGTGTTTTTCCTTCTTTTTGTGAATGTTTTTCCCTCTTTCTGTGTCATTGTCTCTCTTAATTTCCTTAATTTTCATTTGGAGCTGGTAAGTCAAACAATCTGCAATATGGTTTCATAGTTTCCACTTCCCATCTTTGGTTCAACTGTGGAAAGTGTGGTAGCACCTCATATATGATGAATAATGATTTGGTTAAAAGATGAATATACTAATTCACAAGTAGTGCTTTTGGTTACTCCTTCACTCTCTTGAAATGAGAGTTGTCTGTACTTACTAATCCAAGCTTTCAAGTCCAACCAGTGTGAAATTCGATACTTGGTTATTACCAGTTTACTAGTTATAAAAAACCATGGCTGAGATCTGCATACACTTGTACACATCTTTCACTTAAATTTGTACCAACAAACATCTTGAGCATATCTCTCCCAACATCCATCATAAACTTGCACCATGGAGTGCATCAAATTACATCAACAATTACAAATGAATCAAGCACTGGTTGGCCTTGTATCCATTTGCACTAAAAGTAGAGTGATTTTGGTTTAAAGGAAGCACAAGTGTTTATAATCATAATCACTAGGTATACACAATACAATATTATTAGGGTTCTACATCACACTCAGATTATAATTAGGATGAAAAATTGAAGAATCAAGCATAAAAATCCCTAATTTGTCCGTAAGATTTAAAAAGGAGAGAAGAGAGTAATCGGAATCTGAAGTATTTACCTTAATAAATCGGTTTCACTGGAAGAAATTTGGTAATCGATGGTCCAAAGCCTCAAGTAGACGGCAAGTCCAAGAGCCATGACGATTACGACGCCGATCAATAACGTCCTTCTCGTCTTCATACGACTTGGCTTTGTTTCGATTGGAATTGGAATTGGAATTGAATTGAATTAGAGAATTGGAGCCCTAGAAAAGTGCCAATGAGAAATTAATAGTAATAGCAGTGGTAATCATCTGAGTCTGGTGACGACGGCAAAAGGCCGCAGGACGATAACACTACGGCGGAGCAACCGTCTCTACAAGTACACATTCTTTAGTACAAAATAATGTTTTTTTCTTTGGAACTTCTAACTTCATATTTTTATTAAAATAAAAAGTACCAAGTTACAAAAAAACATATTTATTAATGCAATCCAAACTAAAAATGTAACATAAAAAGGTAGGTTTGGACCAAACTTGGAAAAAAGCGGGACCTTCAAGCCAAGTAAAAAACCCGACTTTAGAGAAACCTGGGCCTTGTAACTTGTAAGTAGAGGTGGCCATCTAGGCCCAACCCAATCGGATAATTAGTAACTAGTCCAATTCCCATGTCATTGTAATTGGTTATAGGGTCCGAGGCTGGTTATGTAACCGGTTAAGGGTTCGGTCTGATCCGTATTTTTTTTAAAGTAGCCTTTTATAGTCGTTAGCTAGCTAGTTTTTTTTAACCCTTTTTACAAACGTTGCCCTTTTTTTCTTCTTAAATTAGGCATAGGAATGAGGCAGGTTTGGAGCGAGGACCCAATCCCCATCCTCGTTCCGTCCCTATCCCCGCTGGGAATTTCATCATACCCCATCGCCAACGGGTAACGCGTAATCCTAAATCTTGTCCTTTTATATTATCTACTTTAAATTAAATGTTTTGAGATACCATACATGTTTAAATCTTATATATGTCAATAAAAACTAATAGTTTATCGTGTAATAAATTATAAACGTAATACTAAAAAAATTAACTCAAAAATTACCACCACATGTACAATAATGTATCAGATAATAGTCAAAACCATATAAGTAATATTCATAATTTATTGAAATAGAAATAAACATATACTGATATATATAATTAAAATAAGTAATAATTAATATATACGGGTACGGGGTGCAGAGTACTATACCCGTCCCCATCCCCGGTTTACCGAGGAATCCCCGTCCCCAACAAGGCGGGTGGACCGGGTTCTCCGACGGGACAGGACAATTCCCATGCCTATCTTAACACCCCCCCCCCCCCCCAACCCCCACTCCCCCCCCCCCCCCCCCCCCCCCCCCCCAAAAAAAAAAAAAAAAAAAAAAAAAAAAAAAAACTATATATAAGTTGTGTAATGTATGAGGTTAAATACCAAATTAGAAACGCGTCAATGGCAAATAATTCTCGCTATATTTATTATGATTGATAACCAACATAGGTTGATGTTCGTTAATTGAATAAGAGCCGTTTGTGAAAACCTTTAATTTATACTTTAAGTTTTCATTTGAACCTTGAGTTAAATTGTAAGACAAAAACAATTCATTGGACAATTATCAAATACTTTAGTCCTTATTGGATTATTTACATTATTCAATGGGCATGATAAAGATTTGAATCTAAACCGACAAGTGATAGTAATGACTTTAACCCAATTAACACCTATCGACGAAAAACATTTACAAACATATTATTATACTATTTCAAAAACCAAAAATCTTATTCAATTTAGAATTTAGTAAATAACTACTATATTAATTTGTTTCGTTTTTTTTTACCGTTGTTTATTCGAATCAATTCCTACCGTGTTATGACGAAAAGTATATACCATTGAATAAAATAGGAAGAATGATGTTAATCTAATCTTATATCAATAAATCACGTGGAGCACGCAAATCATGGTAGACCAAATGTTAGGCAAACAAACGACCCAATCAAAATTGCACACTCATAGGCCATCGCTACCTTTTTTCTAACTAACCATGAAAGACGAGAAAAACTATACGTTTATAATAAATTCTTTTAGTATGCAATAATTCACACGGACAAAAACTAAAATATCGTCTTTCAGTGTTGTGGCGGATTGGTTATCGCCTGGGGGTTCATAGCGTCTTAACCGAGTTTGAGATTTCCTGTGTGTGCGTCTGGGGACATTTAAGTGGAGCCATGTTTAGCTTCCAAAATTGTAGGGGATTAATCGGGCTTTGGCACATACACCCTTCCAAAAAAAAAACTAAAATATCCTATTAGGCCACGCGTACCGCCATCGGGTGAGGGCGAAGGCTTGGTAAGTGGGTATGGCGGGTTCGGTTGCACACAAGTACAGGTGTTGATATCATACCCGGAGGGTAAGGTCCTCGGGTCTCCACACCCGAGCAGCTCCCTCCTCTCTCTTCGTCTTTCTCTCTTATATATATAGGGTGGGTTCAAATGTGATCCACTTTTTGGTTGTGAACGTGAGGACAGCCAAGAGCGCGACACATGGCGGATGACTAGGCGCTACGTTAGGTCCACGGCGGATGACTAGGCGCGATTCATGGGAGGCCATTGAATCAAAGGGGGGGGGGGAACACACTCAAAGCCGCCACGTGTCGTGCTCTCGGTTTTCCTCACGTTCACAACCAAAAAGTGGTTCACATTTGAACTTTCCTCTATATTAAAATAATAAAATAAACAAAAAAGATTGAGTTACTTTTGGGTAAAAAGGATAAGAACGAGAAAAAACTGATGTGATGTTGAGGTGACATCAGGGTTTAGAGGTTGTGATACTCATGGTTTTAGACCATGAGGCATCAATGTTCAAACCCCGCATTTTCATTGCCACATTAGCGTCACATTATTTTTTCCTTCCATCTTCTTCCATTCCACAAACCCTCAAATCAGCATAAAATTTACGTTGTACAACAGATCCAATTCAATAGATTATTGGATGGAATCAATTTTCATCCAACCCAAAAGTATGAACTTCTACACAACCCGACTTGTTTCATTTGATTATTATCTAACTTAAAACTAAAGTTGATATTAAATGAGTCTAATAAATCAATAAATTATGAAAATATTATTATTTAAAAACGTATCACATATATTTTGAATTAGGCACTTAAGGTAGCAAAATCACGTCATAATTAAAGAAATGGTACGTACTACCTCTCATTTTAATTCACTTTTATCTATTTTTGGCTTTCAAACAATTTACAATGTATGGTATTATAGTCATTTGACTTAATCCAACATCATATTGAAAAAAGCAAAAAAAAAAAAAAAAAAAAAAAAAGAACTTATTGACATAATTTGATAGAAAGAAAAAAAAGCAAGGACCAGAAGATAATAGTAATTCAATGCATTTTATCTTGAAAATAGTCTTTTGTGTCAAATTTAATATTGGATAATAATTATTTAAAGCCAAAAACTAAATCAAAGTTTGTGTCTAACAAAGAGGGTTAACAATTTTTGTACCTTCTTGTTTTCCCACCTAATATTCTCTTACTGTAATATAGTATTCCTTTAATTAATTAAAGCATTCATTAGTGGTGGGTAAGTTATCAAGATAAACATGATTAATAGTTAGTTAATTACAATGTTCCCATTGTTTAACCTCATAATACGTGTCAACTTTATAACAAATGCATGTTTGCTTAAAATACAAATAATTTGGTTTTGATTCATGTAATCTTTACCACGCAATTAAATATTAAATTTTGATTTTAATGTTACAGTTTTCTAAAATAAAATTTTTAAATAAGCCATTTTATTTTTTATACTTTAAATTACCATTCTGTATGATTAATTGATTATGACAAAGTGTAATATATTTTGTTGTTTGATGATTTTTTTCTTTCAAAAATATGATTTTATATAACGTATTATGCACGAATTATGACCTAGATTTGATCTTTTAGACCAACCTTAAGCTAAAGACTCTTCAAAGTGTCATGGAGGTCGCCAATGTAGGCCATATATCTTGACCATCCCTTGACCTCGTCCCGGTAAATATAACGTATTATGCGTGTGATACCTTTGAAAAGACCATACTATTTCTAGATGTAGTTATCACACACATTCAGATTGTATCTTACTCTATCATAAATTTGTAAATACATGTCATCGTTTTTTATAAAAAAAAATAAAATTTTAATACTCGAGATGTCTTTATGTAGATATCAAAATGAAAATTGTAAATATCCATAATAGGAATTGAAACAAAATGCATTCCATGATGGTGCAGTTTGCCCACTAGTTAATTATGTCAATTTTGAAACAGTGACAAGGTGAAAACACCTATAAAACGTGTCGGTTGCAGAGGATCATAGCTTCAAATCGTATTTGTACTAAATTTCAATATGAGAGCAATCATGTTTTATTTTATTTTTACATGTAAATTATATTGTTTCATAAGTTTTATTTGTTCATGTGTTGTTCTAAAAAGTCGCTTATTAATTTTTTATTTTTCCTGATAATTTCTAAAAAAGTTTAAATCTTGTCGTTTGTAACTTTATAATTTAGTTCTTTGGCCAATTAATAATAATGTCATTTATTTGACTATCATGTGTTAAAGTAATAAACCATCAATTCGTTTTACGTACAAAAGAAGGACGGAGTAAGTGTTTGAAGTTTTCTTTTATTGTCGTTTTTCTTGTTAATAAGTGGCGGGTACTTCAGGTATTTTTCTGTGTGTTGGGTGGGAGTTTCCTTTTATTAGCGAGGTAGGCTATTAGAATTTGTGGTCATTATGTTTTGTCATTTGTAAACGGAGTTGTGCTCTTGGAAAGAACCTGAACTCGCGAAAATTAGGGATCCATTGTTTTCGTACAATTCAATACAATTGGCCAGCCAATGTATTTTTTGTATGTTTAATTAAGATTGTAATTTTATCCCTTATCCTACGTAATTAAGTATTATAACAAACGTAGTGGCCAAGTATTATAACAAACATGATTAATAGGCGATTAATTCAAGAACGGTATTAGAAAATGGCGTAAAAATGTTAAAAAGAAGTCGTAATCAAATCAATCCATTATCCATCATACTCTAGAGATTAAACAGAATTATGAATCGTTGTTCTTTATTTTTCTTGTACATAAATTACAATTTTTGAATAAAAACTGAGAAATATTTTTTTATTAGAATGACAATATGCTTTAGTGTTGCATTCTCACTTGCAAAATCTACCCCAACAACTTGTTCTCTTAAAACATAACGTTTTATTGAT
The DNA here is from genome assembly GCA_030169165.1 of Centaurea solstitialis. Classification (NCBI taxonomy): domain Eukaryota; kingdom Viridiplantae; phylum Streptophyta; class Magnoliopsida; order Asterales; family Asteraceae; genus Centaurea; species Centaurea solstitialis. The sequence goes on from CM058046.1 coordinate 10,086,244, forward strand.
GGTTTATAGAACCATTTAGGTTGTGGCGTACTCGCAATACCCAAGAGATGTTATGAAAAATCCCATATTACTTGTGTTTGAATAGAGTTATTGCTAAAGCCATTGTGACCATGGAAGTTAATCTGTCATGACTCTAGGCTATTCGTAGTTGTCCAAATGATTAGTCGATACGCGTAAGCTGGTCTAGAAGTCCACATTTACTCAAAAAAAACATACATATACATATATATATATATATATATATATATAGAGAGAGAGAGAGAGAGAGAGAGAGAGAAAGAGAAAGGTTCAAACGAGAAGTACTAAAAATGAGAAGTAGATAAGTGATCTTCACAACTCATCCGGTCAATAAAGGCGGCTTTGACCAGTTGCGGTGGACCCAATCACGGAGAATTGACGCGATTCATGGAGGGTGAAGATGATTAAAGGAGGGTGACCCGGTTAAAACCACATTTATTGATCGGATGAGTGGTGAAGATCAATTCTCTACTTCTCAGTTTTTTAGCACTTCTCATTTGAACCTAATACTATATATATGTGTGTGTAAAATCACAAATTTTCATATGTCGACAAGTCGTATCATCAATATGTCTTGTATATATCATAACTACTAAAATGATAGTGAAATGATAAGCAATCTTTTTGATAATTGGCGACAAGATAAGGTATGGTTATGTGTTTACATCATATATCATTTCTTAAAGCTACGATTAAAACTACAACTTTAAATCATATATAGTATGTTCCCATCATCCTCAAGGAAAGCGATCTTACCATTTTTTTAAAAAGATAAAAACGAAGCAAACTGAAATTAATTAAGTAAAAGAGGGACAAATGATTGGGGTAGGGTTTTTTTGTTTTTAACTGTTGATTTAATTTATGTTAAATGATTAGATTGGGAAAGACTTGAAAACAAAGGGTATAAATGACTTTTACTTGAAGAGTTGTTTTAGATGGAGTGCCCCTTTCATACCTACCACACCCAAACGACTCTTTACTTCAAACACCTCCTCCCAATCCACTCCATCTTCTTGGGCATGAAATATAATATTATATCTTTTACTAAAAAGTCGAAAATAAACAACGTCAGTTATTCATACATACATGCAGATGAAGTCGTTTTTTTGCATTATTTTATAAACGTTTCAAAGAAATGGTGGTTGTAACGTAGAGATTATTAATTTTTTTATTATACATCCGTTTTGCTTTTAACTGCTTTATTTGTATATGTATCGAAATCAACTTATTTTAACCTAATAGTCTATGAAAGCGTGTTTCATTTTGCCATCGTTTATTGGCATCCATATCCATAGTATTAAAGCTTGATGAGATTAAATTACGTAAAAACTTGCATTGCTATACCTCTAGTAGCTAACAAATAAGCTAGAAAATGAACCACTAGAGGCAGTTCACTTGGTAATATATTGGGTTTTTTTTTTATAAATAATAGACTATGAAAGCGTGTTTCAGTTTGTCATCGTTTGTTGGCATCCATATCTATATTATAACATCTTGATAAGACTGAATTACGTAAAAAAATTGCTTTGTTATAGTTCTAGTAGCTAACAAATAAGCTAGAAAATGAACTTTTAGAGCGAATTCACTTGGTAAATTATTGGATTTTTTTCCAAAATGATCCTTAGTTCAAGTTTTTTACAATTATTCAAGGTTTGTCTAATTGTTAATTTTAAGTATCTACATAGTTAATAGACATATAAGGGATTAAAAAAAGGGCTTATTTTACTTCCACATGTATTCATACAAATTAGATAGATAAGATGGTTATAAAAAGAAAAAATAAAGTTAGAAAGTGGGTGAGACGCCACAAAATCAAATAAAAGTCCCCCACTGCGTACATTGAAGTCAACATTGCTCATCCACCTTTAATTTTCTTCATGGGTATCCTCAATTTTATATATGTTTATTTGTTACATTTAGAAAAATAATAAAATATACAATAATAGTTAATTAGTTATAACATAAAAAACATGCAAATAATGACTAAAATATATTGGTTAACGCACGGTACATAATCAAAGTGTACGCTTCTAAAATATATAAATGTATACAATAGTTCAATATTTTATATTAAACATTTAATTTAATATAAATAACTAAAGCATATTTTTAGACTTTTTTTTTCAAAATATTGACAAAGACGAAAATTAAATTTAAAAGGACAAGGATTATATCGTAGACGAGTCTTTAGCAAAAGCTCTTAATTTGCTATCTATTTTAAACTAAAAGAATAATATATAAATAAATTATACAAAGGCTTAGCCATCTTTGTTACCAAGTGGTTTATTATTAGAGAACTAAATTATATATAAAGAGGCATTTGGTAATATTTGGTTGGATAAAATTGTTTCTATAAAAGCATTAATATGTTTTGTTTGTATATATGGTTTTTAATAAAATGTTTGAGTTTCCTTGTTTATATATAGTTTATAAAAGTATATAAATTGTAAACAACTATAAATTTACATAGATGATCTTTCATTATTCATATAATTAATTATAAAACAAATATTTTAAACACATTTTATGCCAAATATATGATTATACTAAAATTCAATTTTAAATTCTATTCATCCTAAAGACAATTACATTACAACTCGATCGTTATTTATTCTCGGATATGTATAAACAATGCATAGGTTTTGTTATATGGTTTTGATGATTACATGTTCATTTTCTAAGCCTCATGATTTAGAGCTCTAAGAAAAACAGAAAGTAAGATCACGAAGTAAATTATAATTTGAATTAGAAAAAAAAAACAAGTAGATTAAACAAATAGTCCTAGGATATTACAAAATAAAGTAACAAAAAGAAAAGAAAACATACACATTGGAAAATGAAGAATTAAGTACTTTGTGATTTACGCGGTCCATGATGTTAGACTCACATATTGTTGGTTAATGTTAACTTAATTATTTTTGGTACCTCTTTTCGCTAAGTAAGACACCTTCGTCTTTCGTGTTTCCACACATAGCCCACGTAACCATGCTCTGATCGTAAACAAATGCTCAGAGCTAATGTTTACGTGGACCGACATAGATATGATTGCACTAAAAAGCGTGACATACATTAATCTTGTTCAAAACCGGTTTGCTTCCAAATAGCATTTCTAACCCTACTCAAATCTCTGCCTTTCAGTGTTCTTCCAACGCCTTCATGAACGGAAAATGAAGCAATTCTAGTCCTTGCTAAATACTCATGAGGTGGTAACTTCTCATAATTATCATCATCATCCTCATCATCATCATCAAACCCCACATCATGATCATGACCATTGTCTCTCCTCCCATGAACCTTGTACTCATCTCTCAAAATCTTTGACCAATCCGGTACGTTGACCGGCAACGACTTTGCCGCCCCCACCGCCGTCACGGGTACTTTTCTTTGTTGATGAGTTTTCAATGGAAACTTTGATCTCCTTGAGATGGTGTTTTGAGGCTGTAGATCGTCAACACCGGTGTTCCATAGGTCGGATTCGTTCATCTCGAACCCATCGGAATCCGCCCTATTGATTCTCGGATCGCCACCGCCGCCTCCGCCGCCTAAGTAATTAAGGAACTTGGATCTTTGATCATGGTGGTGGTGGAATTTTCTTGTTGCCATTGGAGAGAAAAAAATGTTGAGATGATTTAGTTAGAGAGGAGGTTGTTTGTTGTTTGTGTTTTGTGGGCATAAAAAGTTGGGTATGGAAGGAAGATTGATCAATTGATTGGTTGGTTTAGGTGGTTGTTGATGACCAGCCAGGGTATATATAATGTTGTAATGGATAAGCCCTGTGTTAAATTTGTAAAGATTTTATATTGTGAGGGTAGATATGAAAATATATTTTTGAAGTTACCTTTGCCATCCTTCATGGTTTTGTGTAATTCCATTTCATACCCCTATTGAAATTAATGACATTCAATTTTGACTTTAGCCTCTTACCCACAACGTCTTTGACCTTTTCTTTTGGGAATAAAAATATAAACGAATATTACGAGAATATGACTTTGTATCCATTTGTGTTGTAATTATAGTCGTTTTTATTTATCCCGTCCTTTTCGTTTCTTTATCTTGATTTATGAGTGTTACTTGTTTTCTTCCTTGATGTACAAGTGTCGAAATTCTATTAAAAGAAAATTTAGAACCAAAGTTATTAGCATCCTTTTCTAGATGGTATTTGTACAATGAAATATTTATTACGTTATGGAGCCTACGACTACGAGTCTACGGTACTCATGGTTTCTGTCCCCATTTTTTCTTCTGGTGTTGTATTCGGTATTCACATTGCCCTATAAAGCAAAATGGAAATACAATGTTCTCTAATTTCAAGAGAAAAAAAAACTATATACAAAGAGACATTAAAAATAAATGGAAGACCCATACAAATATCATCACTTAAAGAGGGGTGTTTTTGTAAATAGAGTAAACCGCAGGGGGTGAGTAGCATGTAAAATTTGTTTTAGCAGGGGTTAACATCACCTAGGAGGATGTGATATTGTAGGGGGAGGAATAGTATAGGGGTGTGTCTTCATATCCTTACCGTGGACCCTCATATTGTGATCAATAATGGAGAGCTTGGATCGACTAAATATGCTATAAACCGTAACACAACATTATTAGTGGGCCCACTTATCTTTCAATTATTCTCCCTATCTCCATCCTCGAGTAAATCGCGATACTTCTATTCTATGAATTAGAACTTTTTTATTTGTTTAAAATCAACATATATTAATTTACATGTAATAATCAAATACTTAAAATAACTTTTGATATGACAAGTGTTGTTTATATATGTCGGATATTGTATAATAGTGGGATAGGATCTTACCAAAAGCATTGTATTTTTCATTTTTGGAATAATGAAAACATATTATATTTCTAATAAACTAGTAGAGTACAACAAAATATTAATTATGAGTTTTTCTTAACAGATTTGAAAAATATCAAATTAGAAATAGAAAAAATGATGTAATAAAACGTGAATGTCAAACTATATTTCACAATGTAAAATAAATATAGTTCTTGTACTGGTCTAGTTATAGACTGGGCTAATTGTTTTATCACGTGAAACAAATGCGTACTTCAAAGCACGGAAACAAGGCAACTAATCATGGTAACTCTTCATACCCATAAGGTATACCTCATGACATGCAATTCATTCAACAAAACAAACCGAAAACATTTTACCTTAAAGCAATTATGGGTACATGAACACCATATTTGCATATGTACTCTGCAGGATAACTTGACTTAATTCGTTTTCTCCTTGTATGGCATGGGCCACCATATCTATTACAGATGTAACTTAGATGGGCTTGCCCATTATGCACTAGTTTTCTCCTTGTGGATAGAGCGTGTCTTGGGGACATACTTTACCTTTACCACACCTTGCGATAGCTACAAGCATCCGGACAGGTTAATCTATACTCACGCAATTTTACAAAAAAACTATTTTTATGCACATAAATTAAATTCATAAAACATGTCGACCATTTTGAATAAGTTATGCACGCCTATGTCGTCTTCTTGTGAACTTTTGCGTCATGCTTTGGGATATTTATTTTGTTGACTTAAATAAGTTGCTTTGTTGGAGCTTTAAAAGGTTCACTCATTCCAAATTCTCTCTAATAAATCACAAACCTTCCACATTCTTTTTAAGAGCTTTCAAAACATTCAAAAACTCATCCTCTAATCCAAATATGGATTCAAGTACTCAATATATATAATTGATTTCATTAATGTGAATGAAATCCATTGAACCTCTTGTAAATAAAGAAAAGGATAAACATTTGTGAGATTGTACAATGAATTTAGTTATACCATAAATAACTAGATATGGTTGGTCGATGTATAGTGTGTATCAATGTGCACTTCAGGAAAATAGACTAGTTATTTAGTGGACCACTGTAAATCCAAAAGTTTGATGTGTCTTGCATTTTCTTTTAATATTGTGTGTTTGTACTTGTAAGATTTATTCTATTGAAGTTAATTACATAAATATGATCTTTGTTAATACAGTCCCCCCCTTAATGGTTTTTAACATTTGAAAGCATATAAAAATGTGCTTCAAAGTTAAAGTCGCCTCATTTGATTGCGCAATGCATAACATGTTTTTAGTATAAAAACCAATCATTGTAAATAGCATGATGGTGGCAAATAACAAAAATATTCCGTATGACAATTATCAAATTCTTGCACTGTCTTGCCAAGTAACCAAGGCATTTTGCACGATCATATGAGATAATAAAGTCACTTAGCAAATTTAACCGTGCGATTGTGCAGAACCACAATATTGTTTTTTGGATTTTGAATATGATCATTCACTGATTCAACCCCAAATAATTTTTATGTATAGATTGTTTATCTCTATTCTTTCTGCATATAAACACTTTTAAAGTGATTATCTACCACATATGGTTTCTTAACATCAAGTTATACAACGATTCATGCATTAAACCAAGGCTTCTTTATTTGTTTACAACAAAATACCATGTTACTTGTTGATCATCGAACTAATGCCCTTCCAACCATCACTTAAAGTTAATACTCATACACTAGAAATCCTAATTTATGTTTTCTAACCATATCAACATATAAAAAGATTTAACGCCTAAATCGTACCTCGATGATCTCCTACCGGAACTTACTACAACTTTATATTATTAGCACATATTTATTCAACTCCACATCAACGCTTATGGATTTTAATCTTGAGAGGTAATGCAAATTTGTGATCCTCTTTACTTGATCTTATACTTGATTATACTCCTCTTTCAAGGTTCTCATATTAGACGACCTTGATTTAACTACACAAACATTAACTTTGAAGGATTGGCCCAACTGACGATTAAGTTTGTCTTTAAGGCACCTTCACATAAGTCATTGATTTGAGTCCTCCATGGTCATTGATGGTTTTTCTGGTTGTTATGTCCCATGAAATTAATTGAGGTGCGTACGAATTGACCTGCATACGATGGTTAATGACAGTTTCAAAGAGACCCATCATTTTGCTTTAAATATCTAATTTAGTCCCTATGATTAAAATATCATTTAGCCATTCAAGTTAAAAAATGATGGTACCTTTCCTATATCAACATAACACCAAGAAAAAATAAAATATCAATATTATGTAATAATAATACAGGTTCTCTTGTAATAGTTTATCAGTTTTTTTTGTTGAAACTCAAATGAAATAAATAAATATTACTTATTTTTACAATTATTTAAATATTTGCTAGTTCCTTTCAGAAAATTACACCTATATTTTTTCAATCAAATGACTAACATATACTTTAAAAGAGAGTTATATTAAATTAAACTGGATTTAAAAAACACTATCGATATAATTATAATATTGTACATATATGTTTGATAAACAATATCTGTACTGGAAAAGTATAACAATATCTATTTATTGATGATCTTTGTTTCAGAAAAAAAATATAGGTGGCCCTTTTAAATTATAATCATTTGTTTATTGTTTTAGTCATGCTAATTTGGACCACAAAATTGATAGGATATACACATATTTCTCTTAGGATAAAGTATTGTTTGAAAACAGAGATGACTTCTTTGTTGATAATTCCCCTTTAGACCCTTGAGTTATGTTTTGATTTTACTTAAACTTAAACCATCTAAAATTGGATTATTACAATTTAACCCTTAACTTGTCAAAATCATAAACACTTGAGCCTCTCAAGTATGAAATGTCATTGCACAAAGTGAGGGTGAGGGTGTTGAGAAAAATGACAAGAACAAGTGAAAAACTTTATGTTATAAAAACACATCAGTTATGTTATAATAATTATTTTATATATATTATATTATTTTTATTTTATTTTAATAGAACGATTTGATATCAATAATTAATAGAAGCTAGGATGCTTTGGTGTTGTTTCTATCAATATATTATTTTCTATATTTTAAATGATCATTTATGCAAATAACTTGCACAAAAACAATAAAATATCTTGAATGTCTTAACTAGTATTAATAGACTTTTAATATTTTAAGTCGCTCAAAATATGACAACAAAATACGTGTCTTAAAGAAATTTATTTAGAAACTTTTATTGTTGTCATTGTTGTTATCTTTGATATTATCCACTCATTGCTTTATGAGATTTATATGAAATTATATTTTATGTAGGAATAAAATAAGATTAAATATTTTTATCAATAATATACTATATAAAAGATACATTACAAATTTACAATACTATATAAAAGATACATTACAATAAAATTTTAATATAGTGTGTTGTAGGACGTTAGTTTATAAAATTAAATAGGAAAGCATCAAATTTAAAATCGTTATATAAACTAATTTATAGAATATTGTTTTAAAAAATGTCTTATAAACATAACTACACAAGTGTAGTCTAAACAGATAGATTTAAATAACACTTCTGAAAATATTTATATAAACATAGCTAATATGACTCTTTATTTTAGAAATACTATATAAAAATGTTATAATAAACATGGTACGACATTCAAAAGCGTCCTCTAAATTTATTCTAATAGTTTATATAAGACGCTTTCTATTCTAGATATCCCATAAACTTAGATCTATTGTAATGATAATAAAAATTAGTATATCATATGATAATGATAACTACTTATAACTATGAGTACTCGATCTTATCATCACTTAAAGGTCCTTTAAGTATTAATATATTTTTTCCCTTTTTGTATGAAAATTCATCATAAACCATCAACATAATTCTTTTTACACAGCTTAAATGTATATCTTTTTTTACAACAATCTAATGTTTTAATATACATAACATCAATACGATGCAAAAAATAGTATTTTTATTAAAAAATAATTAATATAAGAATAGATTTTGATGCAAAATATACTGTACTCATTGAGATGATCCACCAAAGGTTTGGTTTCATAAAATTAGCCATGAGTTTCGCCAAGTGAATATGTTAATCGATGGAATCGAGTTGCAATTAAGTGATGAATTTCTTAAACAAAAAAGTCAAACATATAGTCCAAAAATTCAAACTTTTGAGCAATTTAAAAACAAGTCGATAACCACATTTGGGGAGATCTATACGTCAACACATGGTTGGCGAAATTAGATAGGTACCTCATATAACGTCTTAACGTTGATAAAATTTGCATTATTTTCTAAAAACATGCAAGGCCTTCGATAGCACAACCCACAAGCTCACAAACCCGAATTGCCACATCAGCTTTACCCACAAACCCTCAGAAAACCCTCAATATAAGTACCACTATCCACAAGCCTGAATACCCTAATATATATATATATATATATATATATATATATATATATATATATAGAGGAGAGTTCAATTACAAACCACTCTTAGAATACAAACCGTGCAACCCACTTAATCACCATGAATTAAAAAAATCAATGGTGAAGATGAACCCTCTCCTATTTTTGGTATGTGAACTTTTTAATACCAAATATAGTTTATATTAATCTTGGCCATTGATTTTTTTAATCTATGGTGATTAAGTGGGTTGCACAGTTTGTATTCTAATGATGGTTTGTAAATGAAAGCACCTCTCTCTATATATATATATATATATATATTAATATAGAGGAAAGTTCAAAAGTGTGAGAAAAAAAGTGTGAGAGAGAGTGTAGCCAGGGGTTCCCAACCCCGTGGCCGAGCTCGGCAGGTAGGCCCGCATGGGGGCGTATGGCACCCCGCAAAGCCCTTTTGTGCCCGCAGGTTATCCCGCACCAAAACCGAAGGCCGAAGACGCTACGCTCGGCCTAACAAGTAGTTACTTTCTAAGGCCATCCGCAGCCCAGCGGTTTGGCTCACGGTACCGCTCCCCTACCGGCGGTAACACCGCCGAGGTGTGCCGGTATGGGGACGGTATGGAGGGCGAGCGGCATCTCCATGCCCTTCAACAAAAAGTCTCAAACACACACATATATACATACAATCTATATATATATATATAAAGGTAATATTTTATTATTTAAATCATACAGGTGGTATGAGTGGTACGGGTGTGGGTGAATGGTATGGTAATGGTAAGGTAGTGGTAAAGCTGATGTGGCGCTGAGGTGGCAGTCTATCCAGGTGGTATGGGTGGTATGGCTGTGGATGGCCTAAGATAGAAGAATTGCCGTAAAACAATTAGTTATGAAATAAAAATAAAAATTATTTTAACCGACACCGACAAGTGACAACACCAAATTATTGAGTTGTTTGTCCAAGAATTTAAGAATTGCACGTGGCCCAATCATATTTGCTGTTGTATTTCTTACAGCTAATTGATAAGGCTTAAGTGGATAACTTCTATTTGGGCTGTGGGCCCAATTGAACTTGTTCGACTAAACCCGTGAGGTTGACAAATAGCACGCTTTCCTTCCCATTATTAATTGTCTAAAAAATTTGAACTTTAGGTTGCGTCTATATGATTAAAAAGTGTCTACTTCATGATTTAACTATTGGACTGAAGAAAAAAATGTAAATGAAAATTGATTTAATTTGGAATGAAAAATTTGGTTCGTGAAAGAATAAACTCATTTTTCACAAGCTAAATTTTATTAACAACGATAAAGATAAGAGTTTTATATGGAACTAAATAAAAAAATGAAAATAAAAATGAAAACCAATTCTTGTGTATTTTATTTTAATTTGGAATGAATATTTTGGATCGTGGGAGAATAAGCTAATTTTTTTAAAAGGAAGAAAATTTTATTAACAACAATAAAGATAACATTCCTATAATTATTTTTGTGGGGAAGAAACACCAAAAGAAGAAGAAAACAAGCCAAAACCGAGTAAAAACAAAGAAGATTTAACGAAAGGAATAACAACGTAACCTCGTAAAATAATAAGATGTCTGATTAATTACTTTTTTTTTCTAAGACCATCACTAACAACATGCTATGTTTTATTTCTCTTTCTTGAATAAAGATTTCTTTATCTTTTATTAAAAAAAGTTGTATGTTAAAAGGAGAGTTTAACTATTATACTAATAGTCGTATTCTATTTTATAATTGCTTCCAACCATCGATGAAACCTATGAATGTTGTTCATTTTTTGTTATTGACAAAAAAAGTAACTAATAAACATTTGTTTACTGGATTTAAGATTGTTGAAAACATGGTGATATGGTTTCTGTATTTATTTACTTTTAAGTAGCATTTAAAAATTAGTTAAGGGTCAAATTACCTTTATTTAGCTAATACTTTAAGTCAAACTTTACGGTTTGTCTTTGTATGTAAAGATGTTCGCAATTCCTTTTCATTTGTCCCACAAAAAAACGTGTAAGAAGCAAGAACATCTTCTAGAGGTTCTTTAGAACATATACTTTACTGTTATCTTTCCGACAATATTTTATAAACTCTTTTTAAATAGTAAAAGTCTTTAAACGTGAAAAAGTGTAATTCACGTATATTTATTTTTAACTGATTTATACATGAATTATATGTTTATATATAAAAAATTGTATCACATACTAACTATTATCAACTGATTCATATATTAACTATACGTTCATAAATGAATCTTGGTAATTCATATAAAATGAACCTGTGTAATTCACATATTAAATAATTTTTAACCGATTCATATTTGAGTTATACGTTCATACATGAACGAACGTAGTTCACATATTAACTTTTTTTTAATGATTCATATTTAAACTATGCATTTATACATGAACCTGTGTAATTCGTATATCTATCTCAAGCTTATATATTAACTTGTTTGTCGTCTATTTATAAAAGTTACGAAACTACCTTTCCTTCTTCTGCATACCTATGCAAGGAATTATACGGTGCTTCATAGTCAATGCCGAAATTGTTGACCTGATGAAAAGCCAAAGATAAGTTCTCCACTTTTACATTTTTTTTATTACTTCTCATTTGAACCCCTCTCTCTTTCTTTAGAGATGAGTTCTCCACACATGGGACCAATAGTTTACACATTAAACTTCACAACAAAACACTGTGAACGTAAAGAAAATCGAACATTGATAGAGTCACTTACTAAATGCTTAGCCAATAAGTGTTTACCATGCCACTTTACTTTAGAGGCTGAGCGTTGCAATGATTTAGAATCTTACTCAATAAGGGTGATGGTAAAGCTGAGAGTTTACCCAATGAGTGTGTTAAAACTTTTTCTCAGAGGTGCTATCAAACAAATTGTTGCATATGACGTTATCTTAATAGATTAGAATCTTACCCGGTAAGATAAGCGAACTTATTGAAACATAGCGGTAAGCACTTAATCTTTAAAAAAATTGAGTATTAGATGGTAGTTTTCTATTACTTAATTACACTTTTAAAGAGGAACTGATTATAATATATTAACTAAAATACTTTTATACATTAAATCAACTAAATTCATACCAGCAGGCCCAATCCTTAAATCTTTAACTAAATAAATAAGCAGGCCAGCTTGTGATTGCTTCTACCTTAGCCCAAATTAGGCTTGCATGTTTGATGATCCACCAGTCCAAAAAAACACATGACATCAACTTTTTTTGTTGCAAGTAATTTAACAGCCTAATCTCAACTATTTCAAAAGGTTTGTTGTGCTCAATCGACCCAAAACAAGAGGTTTCGTATTTACAGCCGCTGAAGTCGTGATTTCTGCTTCGATCTCTACATCTTGTCTATTGTTAATCCAAATCCAATCATGCCTCGGCCTGACCAAGTGTAGTCCGTGCAACCACATAGGGAATCATATTTTATCTATTACTGGTTTTGGATTTAGAATTCGAAAATTGGACAATTGGATTATACCTAGAGATTAACACGGTGATGAATATTGAAAGTGCATCGTGATCTTGTGAGCTCCCACCATTGCAACAACTCAAGCTGATTTATATTGTTCTTCAAAGTTCGACCATTCCAATTTTCAAGACATGGCTTTCCATTTCCAGCCGCTTAACAGTAATAAAGCTAGATTCAAGAAATCAAAGATTGAAATCCAAATGGCTGAAAGAAGTTTTTTAAAACTAAAGTTATTGAAGTCATATGTATGGTCTACTATGAATCAAGAAAGAGTGTATGGGTTGACAATTTTTAATATTAAAAGTAAATTTTAAGTAAACGTCGAATATGGAAAACTAATTGATGTTTTTTACTTCATGAAATGCATGAAAACATCGTCTTAGGTGATAAATGTTTATATTATGTAATTCGAGGTTTTTGTTTTATCTAAGCCTTAGGCAACACATAAACTACTCTTAAGTAACATTTTCCATTTGTTGCCTAAGTGGCATTTTTAAGAAAATGTTACCAAGCCATTTGTTACCAAGCCATTTTTATGACAAGACTTGAGAATTGTACCTGGTAAGAATGACGATAAGGACGACGAAGAGTCTTAACTGGGTTAGTAAGGGTGACGATACTGTTTCTATAAACTCATAGTATTAGCTAATAAAGTAAGTTAAAATGATAAGTTTTATCGGTAAATATTTATTGAGTAAGTGTTTAAGGCTATGTTTGGCAAGCGTAGCTTATAAGCTAGCTGGTAGCTGATAAGCTAGCGGATAGCTGATAAGCTAGCTGTTGATTGATAAGCTTGCTAGCTAGTAGCTGATAAGCTAGCTGTTGAACAAATTATGTTTGGCAAAAAACTAGCTTATGAGTATGTAAAATGACCAAAAAGGGTATATTTGAATTTAATAATTAATATTAATAAGGGTATAATTGGAAAAAGCTACAATAAGCTCCTCATAAGCTACTCAAAGTAGCGTTTCAAAAAGCTAGCTTATAAGCTAGTTTCCTGGTACATGTTTGGATGGACTAGCTTATAAGCTAGCTTAGCTTATAAGCTAGCTTATGCTTGCCAAACAAAGCCTAAGTAAACGAAAAGTTAATTTAATTAATTACAACAAATGTTTGTTGTCATTATATTTAATTTTGGTATTTTGACACGTGGCAGTGGATGGTTTTTTTATCGTCTTTTCTCTTGAAGATGATTGGTTGGGTTAGCAGAAAAATAATGGTAATCATGGAATGGACGGTGGTGGGTGATACACTCTCTTAACTCTACTTGCTGCCTTTTCTTTATTTATTGTTATATAGGGAATTGTTTTTTTCTTTTCTGTTTTTAAAAGAATTTAAAAGAAACTTATCCATCTATTTGTATTTTTATTTGATTTGGAAATAGAGATGAAAGTTTATCTTGGTTAATGTTTGTCCAGTTGTCCTTTCCGTATATACATCCCAAACCAGGCAGTTGAAATTGGAAAATGTCTAGTTTAATGATTATATAATTAAACTCTGGTTGGTATCTAGGTCCAGCGTAAGCTAGGCTGGGACAATGGTAGGTTGGCTGTCCATGGATGCCTGATGCCGCCAAGAAAGTGTGCATATGTTTGTGGTAATTGTTCGTTGGTTCGATGCCACTATACCATTAAAAAAAATATAATTAAAAATATATAATCCACAAAATTATAGTATGTAATTAAAGCCAATCATACACCTAATAACAACAATCACACAACTATTTCAATAAAAAACTATGTAGTATTATATATTGGTTGATGATGTTTTTTTTAACTGTAATTTGTGCTTTTCTATATGATGATAAAATGGGAAGTAATTTATAAATCAAAGTGGTTGTTTATGATAAATTTAAGTTGATAATTATGATTAGCATATTAATTCATGAAATTATTATTACCATGACCATCTCCAATTTCCCATTTCTTCATGACACCTCTCCATATAAATAGCCCCCCTTCTCTTCCACTTTTCTCACCAATCTCTTTTTGTCTACATTTCTTTCTCACATAGTCACATACTATACATAGCCTTAAGCATCATATATGGCGAAAGACGTTGAGGTTGGTGGTCATGATTACGGTGCAAAAGATTACCAAGACCCTCCGCCGGCCGACCTTTTCGACGCCGAGGAACTCACTAAATGGTCGTTCTACAGAGCCATCATTGCTGAATTCGTTGCAACCCTGTTGTTCCTTTACATCACCGTCTTGACCGTCATCGGCTACAAGTCACAGACCGACCCCGCCCACAGTCCCGACCAATGCGGTGGCGTTGGAATCCTCGGCATCGCTTGGGCCTTCGGTGGCATGATCTTCATTCTCGTATATTGCACCGCCGGCATCTCCGGTAACTTAATTAATTAAATCATCATCATGCATCCATCGTTTAACTAACTTAAATTAGAATTTTAGACAAAAAGGTTGATACCTGCAACTCCTACCGGCCCACAATCCTCTACTAGTGGTTGTGGCTATGTGAAAATTAGGTAGTTTATTTAAATTGAATATATGTAATGGATTTTTTAAATAATTTGGATATATGCAGGAGGACACATTAACCCTGCAGTCACATTTGGGTTGTTCTTGGCTAGAAAGGTGACTCTACCAAGGGCAGTGATGTACATTGTGGCTCAATGCTTGGGTGCTATCTGTGGTTGTGGTCTGGTGAAGGCTTTCCAAAAGACTTACTATGACGATTACGGTGGTGGTGCCAACGAGCTCGCCGATGGCTACAATAAAGGCACGGGTTTGGGTGCGGAAATCATTGGCACCTTTGTACTCGTATACACTGTCTTCTCAGCCACTGATCCCAAAAGAAATGCCCGTGATTCCCATGTCCCCGTAAGTACATATACATACATACATACATAAATCACTAGCTTGTTTACATAAATACATGCAATTAAGATTCTTGTTTAATAAATTAATAGCTCTTGTTTTATTAATTAAAGGTGTTGGCACCTCTTCCAATTGGATTTGCTGTGTTCATGGTTCACTTGGCCACAATCCCAATCACCGGCACCGGAATCAACCCAGCTCGTAGTTTCGGTGCTGCCGTGATCTATGGAAAAGACAAAGCATGGGATGATCAAGTAAGTTATATATATATATATATATATATATATATATACATACAAGAACCATGCCTCTTTGTAGGAATAAAAGAACAAATATTAGTCACATATTGATGTAGGCCATATGGTCCTACATGTTAAAAAATTGATTTATGTGGGCCCAATTACTAAATCATATATTTTATTTTATTTTATATGTGAGATCCACGTGGACCCATGTCATATGTGATTCTAATTAGTTACTTATATATATAGATGATCATGACAGCTTCTTCTTCAAATTTCATCCAATTCTAATTACCAACTGTAAATATTATGTGTAGTGGTTATTCTGGGTGGGACCGATGATCGGAGCCGCCATTGCCGCCATGTACCACCAGTATGTATTGAGAGCAGGAGCAGCGAAAGGTGGATCCTCCTTCAGGAGCAATGCTTAAGTGAAGAACTGTAAAAACAAGGGAATTTCGCTAATTGTACATGTGTGTTTTCTGCATTTTGGGGGTGTTTTTTTGTACTTCTTGTAATCTTGTTATAGTTCGAATTCAGTCCCTCTTGTTTGTTGTAATCCGCGAATCCAAATAAAAAGATCGACTATATTACAAAATTACTCCTTCATCTTTGCTTTTACCAACTTAACTTCGGTCAATTTGTTTTTCAGTTTACAAACTTCATTAACAGAGCGTTTCCTCTTCCAATTATTTTAAAAATCAACACGAACTTTTGATTACAATCCAAATTCAATATTTCAGAATCACTTGCTTTACATTTTGTTACATAAAGGATAATATGTCCGGCTTGCACTTTTAAAGAATCCATGTAATATCGTGATTTTGAAGGATTGTAACAAAACCCATCAAATAGTAACATGGGCAAGGTCGAATCTAGGTATAGCTTAGGTAGGTCCCCGGACCTACCTAAATTTTTAATTTTTATTAGAAGTTGTATATAATTATTTTGGGACCTACCTTAAAATGTTTAGAAGAACTACCTTAAAATTTTATTTCGTAGCTTAAAAAAAACAAAGGCTTTGGTGGTGTGTTGGAAAACACCCCATGTTTAGCTTAAAATTTTATTCTTTTTGCCTACATTATGATTTTTTAATTATTTTTTGTTTAAGGCCCAACAATTTTAACTAAGGCCCAAATACCAACAAAAAAAAAAAAAACCCCAACAATTCTAAGTCTAGCCCAAATATCAAACAAAAGATACCATGACTATAATATTTGATTTTTAATTTTAATAACCCGACAAACGTATAGTTGACACTTTTATTTTTTCCGGCTAAAAATAATTAGAGGGAATCACGTGGTTTTGTGTTCTAGATTCGCCACTGAACGCGGGAAATAAATGACAATAAATATTGTGTGATAAAGGGTCTGATGAGAATAAAACATTCTGGACTATTACATTTGGTTAATGTTTTCTATTTCTATTTTTAGTATCGCTTTTAATATCATATCAATGTTGTCTCTTAGTTCCCTTGATTTTCTTTCTATATAGTTTATTGTCGCTGAAATATGGAAGCCTTGCTTCATTGTGTGCTTGTTCCATAATTGTAGTTTTGATCATACCATATATGGATGTTGGGCACCAATGTAAAATTATTGTTGTTTTTTCTGCTAGAAATTGCTCCCATAAGAGATGTTGAACCACAATGAGTCAATCGTTATTGCTCATTTCTTTTCCATATTCGATGTTTTTAATCCATGTTCAAGATAGCAATAGGGTTCTCCATGCCAATCTAGAGGGTTGCATTTTTATTTAAGGGTGTCAATGTGTCATTAATTTTAACTTTTCCTTTTGTTAGGTATATGTTATTTTAGTATAAACTTGAGTAGACGATAACCTATTTTATTCAAGCCAATAAAAATATCGTTTTTTTCATTCCCTTAAATTATGTCACCCAACTTTTAAATCTATAATGTCATTACCAAAAATCATTTAAATGAAAAAGTAGGGTTTTTTTTTTCCAAATCTTAATAAAGGACCATTTATCAAAATGCTTACGTTGTTAGCACTTACTGGTTAGAATCTACACTTAGACTTAACTTAATGGGTGTAATTCTAGTCAATTGAAACGATAACATATGTAATAATTTATCTGGTAAGCATCAAGCGAGTGAGGGTCTCATTTACCAGAAAGTATGAGTTCTTGCTATTACTTTTATGGGATAAGGCTCTAAATTTTTATCATATACATTAAGTAAGGTACTTAAATTGATAAGCATTTATTTGATAAACATTTAATAAAATGTTCAAAAGTTGATTAAAAATAATCTTTGAGCAAACTTCAATTTTACTCCCTATGTTTATTAAGTTTCTCTGAAAGTGGGATGTAACCACAAATTTTTTTGGTATCAGTGACAAAAAGTGGCATGAGAAAGACGAATTTATTTTATGACAACCAATTAATAAAATGATAAATTTAATTATTTCCATAATCTGATTTTATACATTATTATTATAAAAATAATTTTTTTATATAACTTTATATAATTTAAGTTTAATCTACGAATAAGCACACCAGAAATTCTAAATTATTTCAATTTCAAATACCTTCACGAAAATCATATATCCTGAAAATATTTTCATCAAACCATCTTCGTTGTGACTCATCATCATCTTATATAGTTTATTATCTCTCCATAGAGTGAATCAATGTGATGCCTCAAATAATAGAGTTGATAACGAGCCGATCTACTATGATAATTAACAAATGTAAAAAACAAATTTTTTTTCTTAAAAGAGTAAAAGATTGATAAAACAAAATCATCAAAAAGAGTGAAATACTTAAAACAATTCAAATACCAAAGTTTCATGAAGAAGTAGAAAAGGCGTACGTAATCCCCTGTTTCGTGCTTATTATTTGAGTGGGAAATATTTAACCAATAATGGATTACAACAAAACAAAAGGGAGTAAATTGACATAAAAACAAACTCGAAGGACCAGAATGGGCACACTCAAAAACCAAGTGCCTTAAACACCAACATACATAAGAGGTACATAAAAACAAAACCAAACCCAACTTAATTAATTTGTACAATTGTGGAAAATTCAGCAACCTTCAATTCTCCTTCCTTCCTAAGCATTGCTCCTGAAGGATCCAAGAGCTTTCACTGCTCCTGCTCTCAATACATACTGGTGGTAGATGGCGGCGATGGCGGCTCCGATCATCGGTCCCACCCAGAATAACCACTACACATAATAATACAATTAGTAATCAAATTTGAATGAATTTTGAAGGAGTTGACATGATTATGTATATATATAGTATAACTTACTTGATCATCCCATGCTTTGTCTTTTCCATAGATCACGGCAGCACCGAAACTACGAGCAGGGTTGATTCCGGTGCCGGTGATTGGGATTGTGGCCAAGTGAACCATGAACACAGCAAATCCAATTGGAAGAGGTGCCAACACCTTTAATTAATAAAACAATAGCTATTAATTTATTAAATAAGAATCTTAATAGTTAATTGCATCTATTTATATAATTAAACAAGTGCTTTATATATGTACTTACGGGGACATGGGAATCACGGGCATTTCTTTTGGGATCAGTGGCCGAGAAGACGGTGTAGACAAGGACAAAGGTGCCGATGATTTCCGCACCTAAACCCGTGCCTTTATTGTAGCCATCGGCTAGCTCGTTGGCACCACCACCGTAATCGTCATAGTAAGTCTTTTGGAAAGCCTTCACCAGACCACAACCACAGATGGCACCCAAGCATTGAGCCACAATGTACATAACTGCCCTTGGTAGAGTCACCTTTCTAGCCAAGAACAACCCAAATGTGACTGCAGGGTTAATGTGTCCTCCTGCATATATCCAAATATTTAAAAAATTTATTAGATGTATTTAATTTAATTAAACTACTTAATTTTCCCATTATTCACAACCGCTGAGTAAGTCAGATATGTCCCACAGAACTATTGTGGGCAGGGTTGCCTATTTGTCCAAAATTAAACTACCTAATTTAAGTTAGTTAAAAAATGATGGATGTATGATAGTGATTTAATTAAGTTACCCGATATGCCGGCTGTGCAATATACGAGAACGAAGATCATGCCACCAAAGGCCCAAGCGATGCCGAGGATTCCCACGCCACCGCATTGGTCGGGGCTGTGGATGGGGTCAGTCTGGGACTTGTATCCGATGACGGTCAAGACGGTGATGTAAAGGAACAAGAGGGTTGCAACGAACTCAGCAATGATGGCTCTGTAGAACGACCACTTGGTGAGTTCCTCCCCGTCGAAAAGGGGAGCGGGTGGAGGGTCTTGGTAATCTTTTGCACCGTAATCGTGACCACCAACCTCAATGTCTTTCCCCATATATGTATATATATATGCCCAAAATTATATATGTGATTCTGAAGAGAGTGTGTGTGTGTGTGTAAAAGAGAGATAGAAAGAGATTGGTGTGAAGAGTGGAGTAAGGTGTGGAAGTATTTATATGGGAAGGAATACTATTATGTAAGAAGAATCTGGAACCCAGCCTGTGGTCATTTTTAGAAATATAATCTTTTTTTATGGGGGATTTCGAGTTTGTATATTAAAATTAAATTACGAGGACCACTTTAGATAGGTAGGACAGGATTGAAATCGATTGGATTGGCAATTGTGAGGTGTATGAGTGAAACAATTGTTTATCATCTTAATTTTAAGTATAAATAATGATTTCACAATCTTGTTCATGAACAAAGATTAAATTTTTATGCCACTAATTTCTTGTTCTAAACTAGAAATGCAAGACACTTGTATCAATATGTTCAAATGAACCTTTTGTAATAGGATCAAAATTTTGGAAGTATTAAAATCGTATTTGTTTTTCCTAATCATCAAGCTCTTCTTTAGGAGAGAGCTACTTTTTTTTCGAACGGCAGGCAACTCACACACACATTCTGGTGGTATCCAGATCCAAACAGACACGCACTGATCTGCAGAAAGTTGTCCTCGTAGGGTTTCGAATCCGGGCCAATTAAGGATACAATCCCTTGAAGGCACAAGGATGTTACCTCCACTCGCTAGGCTAGAGTATCGTTAGAGCTTATTCTAATTAAAATTAAAAGATTCCGCTTATCCGAACAATTATTATATTTTTTTATAATATAATTTGGCTGCAAAGCCGACCATCGACGACGTCGCTTTCACCCACCACCGCCCCATTCCAACCACAACTTTTCTGCCATCTGGATTCCACTAACCAATCAGGTTCTAGAGTTGTTTTTGCTACCCCAGCCAATCATGTAACGCCATCTCACAACAAAATCAATATTTTATTTTAGAGTAAATGACCGGATTTGGTCCCTAAGCTTTATCATCTTCCACATAAATGGTCCTTCATCTTCATTAATCACAAAAACCTTTTATATATGCAACTTTTTGGACTTGGTCCTTCCTACTTCCTAGTAAGGTTTATCCAATTTTTTTAAACCACGAGGACCAGATCAATAATTATAGTATTTTTTATTATCACTAGATACTTACCCGCGCGCGATGCGGCGCGAAAAGTCTTAATATCAAAACCAAAAACTTGATTTAGATATGTTAATTTTGTTAATCTATGTGGTCTTATGTCGCAAATTGAAAGTTAATATGGTCGATTGTGTTGTATTTTTAAAAAGGTTGTTGATGGATAATGTGGTTTTTAAATTCAAAACATTGGTGCTTAACATTCAATGACCAACTTACACATTAGTACTTTATATACCTATTACTACAATGCAGAAAGATGTAAATTATTAAAAATATTTAAAAAATAGTTGGAGTAAAAATCCTATGAATAACATTTCTAATTTTTTTTTATTTTTTATTTGTCATTTTATTTTATTTTTCTTTGAATTTGACACCGGCATAAACCATACAATTCCAATAGCTCGTGCCACATTCTTCACGGAAAGCTTTGATGTATGTTGATCCAATAAATAACTTCAAAACCGAAGACAAATTTTCTTATATAGGGTCAAAAAGGCTTTATATATTATTCTTGGTAATAACTAATAAGCAACCAACTTACAACGCCAATTCATAACCATCAAGTTTCTCTAGAATGAATGAACTTATTTTTCTTCAAGGAAGGACATCAAGTATACTTTTTGGAACATACCCAAAAATTAAAAATCATATAACTGTTAATAAAACAATTCTACAAGGGGCTAGTTACACATCCATCTTCAACTCGATTCTTTTATGCGATTCTTTTATGAGGAAAAATACTAATGAAAAACAAAATCTTGGAAGTTATAAATCGTAAGTTATAAATTAAATATTATAGAATGAATATTTAATAATCTTGAAAAATTGAATAGTCAATCTTGAAATTTGAAATAAAATTATTATCTTTATATAAAATAATTGCATAAAAATATTCAATATTAGGCTCATTTCGAATGTATTGACGAGACAATTATGATGCTATACTTTGTAAAATAAAAAACGTAATTTTAATATATTTTAATTCATAATATATAATTATTTAGATTATATGATAAGGGTTTAAGATAGAAAATGAAAAACTAAAGGACTAAAACAAGTTTTAATAACTAACTACAGGGGGGTGAAGTGTAAGTGTGTAAATCAGTTTTGTTGAACAAAATAACTAATATATTGAGTTATTCTCTTTATATAATAGCATAGATTATATATACGCATTTCTTCAAAATCTTAATGGCAACCCCTCCCCCTCCTCTCTCATCATTGACACTCCACATCCTCCGACCATCTCCATCGTCATTGGCGCTTAACACCAACCTCCTCCATCGTCAACGCTCCATCTCTCTACCTTGTTGCTCACTTTGTCTTTCATCCCCTAATCATACCCCGATAACAACATTCATCATTGATCAGATCCTCTACACCAGTCTGACGTCTCCTATCTTGCTATGTATAGAGACTATGGAGTTTCTCCATATCGAGAACCAAAGCCAAGCACACTCCAGCCATCAAATTCAACCATGAAAGAGGACATAGATGTGGAGCAACTTCAAACAGGATCTGATCATAAACATAATTGGATTTGTTACAACATGATCACGATCACCCTGATTGTTTTACTTCAAAATGGTTACAAATATATTAGACACGATTTCATAGCCTATTTGCAATATTCCATCATTCCATGTCATCTAAAAAAATTATATGTCCTTTTTAGTTGCGTATAGAAATATTCAAGACTTTACATCTTAACTATCAAAGCCAAAGTTAATTTTAGAATTACAAATACAGAAAACAAATACACCTTCTTGCTATTTATCCAATTAAATTAAAGTAAATGAATAATAAATGTAGTAGGTCTTTAACTATTAATTTAAAAAAGGAAAGAAATATAAGGCCTGAAAATAGGAAATTAAAAAAGATAGATTGATAGTTAGGGTATGACCCTGTAAAATTGGAAAGAGTTTACCAGATCAATACCAATCTTAATCACCATTTCATTATCACCTTAATTTCTCAATCCATCTAATTAAACATTCAAACATCTCCTCATCTTTATTGCATCTGGCCCTTCACATTCAGGTACATTCTTCTTTTTCCATGTTACATTATTATCAACAATTTCTTGTTTATGTACCTATAAATCAATCATTCTTCATTTTGATTTAGGATCTCCATATGATTTGGAATTTTAATTACACATTTTAACATTTCTTTTTTTCCCATAAATCATACCAAAATGAATCATATTTTACATGAAAATAGAGATGATTACAAATTTATTCTCTTCATTTAATCTGCATGGATTGAAATCCTAAACTGGCCATCTGATCTTGCATTATAATTTTGTATCCAGAAATCACATTCCAAAATCTAGATTATTTATTTTTATATTCATATAATCACTAATTCAGAATCTAGAAGTATGGAAGATTATAGACGACAAGGCGGAATTCAACAATTGCTTGTTGCTGAACAAGAAGCTCGACAAATTGTCAATGCTGCAAGAACTGGTACGTAACCCTTGCGTATGCATTCCCACCATCAAAAACTAGTTTTTACGCAACCAAACGATTGTTTTCCTCTGTATTCAGCAAAAATGAATAGACTCAAACAGGCAAAAGATGAAGCAGAACAAGAAGTAGCTAAATATCGAGCCCAAATGGAGAAAGAATTTCAGAAAACACTCTCAGAGGTAAAAAAACAAATGATTCTATCGCCATAAACACAATTTCATTACCATTTAATTAATTTTCTTACATGATCGTCACAAAACAGTCGAGTGGTTTCTCTGGAGTGAACGTAAAGCGACTTGATGAAGAAACGGTTACAAAGATCGATCACTTGAAAAAACAAGCTGCCAAAGTTTCACCAGAAGTTGTCAAGATGCTCATGTCCCATGTCACCACTGTCAAGTTTTGAATAATTTCTCTTCTGCAAACCACTTAAATGTCATCTTTCTTTCATATATTTTAAACTACATTCTCCAAATTAGTCAGATTCAATAAACAAATTTGTAGGATTCATAATCATATTCATATCCCTCTATGGTGATCAGCATGATGGTGTGTGTGTACAAAGAAACAAGCTTTACATGTATGTTAGAACCATAAGCTAAAAACTGTGACTAGACTTTCTCTTATCATCGATCTTAACGTCCATAAGATCAGCCACGAACCCCGGCTGCGAAATCTTGACTCGTTCAACACTAGTTTCGTTAGTCAACATCTTGATGACTTCAGACATTCGAGGCCTAAGCTTCGTGTTTTCTTGAACACATAGTAACCCCACCTTCGAGAACAAGACTGCTTCTGATCTTAACCCATCATCAGCCTCTTCTAGTAACAGATGATCCACCAGATCCACTAAAGACTCGCTATTGTACATAGCCCATGCCTGTGCAACACACATTTTGCATAAAGTACAACCAAAGATGCATAAAGTACAACCACATTATAGCAAATCTACTGTACCTTATCAACCAGGAATTGCTCTCCATGTTCCACATCGAAATCGACCACTGATCGGCCACTGATGATTTCAAGAAGCAGCACACCATAGCTATAAACATCGGATTTTCGAGTTAAACGTCCACTGATTGCATACTCCGGTGAAAGATAACCTCTAGAAATAGAATCCAATAACAACATTAGAGATTTGTTACCAATGTTTGATGTTTCCTATGAGAAACAAAAACAGACCAAGATGATGTTTATGGAAGGCTTACAATGTCCCGGCAACACGAGTACTAATGTGAGACGTGCCGTCTTGAAATAATCTTGAGAGCCCGAAATCCGCAACTTTTGGATTAAAATCATGATCTAGAAGTACATTGCTTGCTTTTATGTCTCTATGAACTATATGGGGGTTCTTTTCTTCATGAAGATATGCTAATGCTTTAGCAACTCCTAATGAAACATTCTTTCTTGTTGCCCAACTAAATCTACTCCGGTTTTGCTCACCACCTAGAAATCGACATAAGGAAAAACATACTAAATCAGACCACAAATTATCAGCATTCACTGAAATCTTTCATGATGCAGTGATTATTGAGAACTAGAATAAGACCGGAATTACCTAGAAATCGATGTGCAAGACTATTGTTTTCCATGTAATCTAATACCAAACAACGTTTGGATCCTTCAACACAACACCCATGAAGCGTGACGAGGTTTTCGTGTTGTACATCAGATAATGCAGCGATTTCGGATATGAATTCACGCTCCCCTCTCATCGATTCGAGTTCAACGGAGAGCACTTTGATTGCCACGATAGTTCCGTCTCTGAGTCGACCCTATTAAGTTAAAGAAACAACTCTGGTTGATAATATGACAAAGGAAACTTTCAATTTGATAGATTTATATAATTCCCCTAAAACTTATAGGATCATTGCCACAATTAATCAAACAATTGGGAGGGAAATCACCTTATAAACAGAGCCAAATCCTCCCTCCCCAATTTTGTTCTTGGAACTGAAACCATCACTAGCAACTTTCAGCTCATGGTAAGTAAATAACCTAAAATTCTTAGCTCTTCCTTCACCTGTTTTTCACAAATTCCATTTCTTGATTCAATCATATACATACCCATAAACATGTTCAATATCTATTTTCTTCAAGAAACAGTAAACCCACATGAGGTTAAAGATTAACCTAGGTTTTCATCTCCTTCTTTTCAGAGTTTTCATCTCTTGATTGAATAAAGTTGATCAGATTCTTGAAAAAGAATCAATTTTTCTTTGATCAGGTGTCAAGAAACAATGAAACCCATGAAAAAGAAAAGGAAAAAAGGCCAAAGAAACCCATGAAATAGAAAGGGTTCATCTCTTGATTGAATAAAGTTGATCAGATTCTTGAAAAAGAAGCAATTTTTCTTTGATCAGGTGTCAAGAAACAATGAAACCCATGAAAAAGAAAGGGAAAAAGGCCAATGAAACCCATGAAACAGAAAGGAGAAAGGTAAAAAAAGAAACTTGTATGCTGACCTTTATCATATTTAAGGACCACTTTGTCCTCTGAAGTTGAGCAAAAACATTCTGAACATGGAAAAGAAAACTTCATTCTTTTCTTATAAAAACCCTATAGCTTTCAATGTTAAATGGGGTGGTTTCTTTTTAGTCTTTTGTTGGTTTCCCACAAATCTTTAGAGATTGTTGGAGATGATGATGAAATCTTGATGGGAATTGGTTAT
The DNA here is from genome assembly GCA_030169165.1 of Centaurea solstitialis. Classification (NCBI taxonomy): domain Eukaryota; kingdom Viridiplantae; phylum Streptophyta; class Magnoliopsida; order Asterales; family Asteraceae; genus Centaurea; species Centaurea solstitialis. Next base: position 10,112,694 of record CM058046.1, read on the forward strand.
GAAAAGATGAAAAGATCAGCAGAATTGGGAGAAAGACAAGAACATTGATTAGGTTATATATATAGAGGAGTGAAACAGAAGGAAGTTTGACCTTCTGAGAGGACCTTGAACCAGTTTTCTTTGAGTTGGAACAGATTTGCTCACGTATCATACGACCAAGCAATGGATTAGGAATTCATTAAGTATGTTTAATGATTAATCAAAACCTGATTTGGGTTTTGCAACAAAATCCTTTTGACTTTTTAGTTGCTGCAAATTGTTTTTTATTTTTGGATTTGATGAGAGAAAATGATTGGAGGTTCTTTCTGCTGCTTATTTTAATCTTTTTCTTTGGAACAACTTGTTTCATTTTTAATCTATTTAGCAAATAAAGAAGATCCCATCAAATAATATTTGGGATTTGAAAGACAACCATCATGGGTTGGATGGAAATTGAATTATGTCTTTGATTATAGTTGTAAATGTAGTGGTTGAGAGCCATAATTGTTTTTCATTTGTTTGATTAACCGAATTATCCCGATTAAAAAGTGTTGGGATTTTGTCGTTGGATGTCTAGTTTAGTTTTTTTTTAACAGCAAGAAGAATCGTAAGACAGGAGCTGCGGTAATGCCATTATCCTCACCAAGCAGACCTAGAAGAAAATTTTATTAAGAAAATCTAGCAAGATGCTAGAAAAGAAAATTATAACAAGTTAAAAAGAAGACAAGGGATTACAACACCACATTGCCCAAGATAAGGAGTTACATTAGTCTTATATTTCAACCAAGTAAAAGCGACGCTTAAACTTCATCTATCAACATTGTTGTAGAGAATCTTTTATTATTGCTGTAGAGAATCTTTTATTATTGAACACCAGATTGTTCCTTGCTTTCCAGATGAACCAAAGAACGCTCCCCACAACAGCCTCTAGAAGCATCTTCTCCTTGGTTGAGTTTCCTTTGTCGAGAACGTTGAACATAAGTAATTCCATAGAGGACAATTGACAGTAGGTAAAGAGAAGCCTTTTGAACAAAGGTTCGGTATTGTAGGAATGCGTTTTAAAAGAAGACGCCAAACAAAACAGTTAACGCGAGGCGGCAACCATTTATTCCAAAAAATTTAACATACAAACGGAGAGTTGTAAACATTATCAATAATAAGATTTCACCAAAATCTTCCACTTGGGTTAAATTTTTTGGAATAAATGGTTGCCACCTATCCAACATGTGCACATTCTTTAGAGAATCCTCCAACAACGTAAACTGCTCCATAAAGTTTCCCACATTTAAAGTGTTCAACCAATTCCAATTCCAATGTGAGAATTTGTGTGCGACCGTGCAATCTTTGACTATTTCTAACTCAAACAAATATGAAAACAGAATTTTGAGGGGGTAGAAGTGACCCACCTATCTGTCCAGAAACTCGTATGCCCTCCATTACCTACTACACGAGTAAAAAAATCATCAATATTCAAATTTTGATGTAGAAGATTTGCACCTGTTATTGCGATGTTCAACCAAACTCCAGATTTTCTCGGGTTTGCAAAAGTAGACAAATCCCTAGCCGTAGTGCTATGAATCGCCTTTATTACACAAGCCCATAAAGCATTGTTATCGATCTTGATACGCCACCACCACTTTGTTAATAAAGCCAAGTTGGTTGCCTTTAGAGATCCAATACCAAGGGCCTCCTAAATTTTGCGGAGCGATCTTCTATTCCACTCGACCCAACAGGTTTTAATTCTTCCATTACTATTGACACCCCAAATAAATCTCTAATTTCGTGTAAACATCAAGAATTAAGTTATTTTTTAGAATTTCTTTTTTATACTTCTTATGCTAACCCACTTATTCATTTTTGTTATGTTATTTTAACAAACGAAATGATAAGGATAATGATTGTTTTTTTTTTTTCATTTCATTTCATTAGTTTGTGTTAATTTGTAACACCCCAAAAATTGGAGTCAACAAAAACTTTCATTTCACAAAAGTGGTATACAATTTGTAACGCCATGGCGTGAGCTCTTCCCAAAATGGGGTATAAGTAAATGTATAATTACAACGTTTGTAATTGAATGAGTAAATACAATAACCAAACTAGCCTAGTTCCGTCTAGGAAGAAGGCTACAAAAGGGTTATCGTCAACCATAAGTCTCGCGGCCTAAAGGACCGGTCTCTCATCTTTCCCCCATGCTCACTCAAGCCTGAAGCCTACTTGGGAGCGGCGTCCCTAGTACTTGAGAGACACATCGACACCAAACAAGTGTTAGGCTAAAGGAGCCTAGTGAGTTGTACAAATAATATCATGCGCGTAGAGGATAAAAGACATGCGAGATGTACACGATTATACAACAATACAATTAGCATATTAAACCGGTTTATTATTATCTTCGGAAACAATGGGAGCGACCCGTTTCCCCCAACCAGTACGCCATCATTCGTTACTTCCGAACACCTCGATGCCATATCTATCATGACACCATCAGAGGCCCGCGCACCAAGGAGCAACCCGAGGGCCGGCGACATAGGGGCATTCCTATTTCAGAACCTCCCAAGACTGTTCGGTGAGGAAATACTGCGTTGGTTCGTCCATGTTATTTAGTTACAAACAACCCCGATGTCATATCTACCATGACACCATCAGAGGCATATACGTACTGTCTCAAAAGACTCATACATTCGTTTCCACCTATCATAGGCATAAATCGAGGGTCTCAAGCCCTTTGCTCATTTCGTACGTGCCAACATGCACGGATATCAAATCTCATCCACATAGTTCCGTAGTATGCATAATTCCACATATTCCGCATAAAATACATTTCATGAGTAATTTCCTTGAACTAGACACAATAAGCATTTAATACTAGAATCATGTTCATTCACATAATCGAGCAAGGAACGTAAAATCATCAAGATGATGTGCTCTCAGTTTTAACAAAATAGTTTTAACAACTCACCTTAGGGTTTTGTGACAAAAACCCCCAAATTCCAAGATTAGGTCAAATAATGAGCACGAACCTAAAATCAAGTAAATCGAACCCTAGGTTAGTTCATAACTTCTATATGTACATTAACCAACCCAAAAATGGTTTAGATAAGTTTACCTAGCCGGATCTCGAACAAACCCTAGGATGGAGAAGCACCAAGATCCAACAATGGAGGTTTGGGGTTTTGAGAGGTGGAGAAGATGAAGTGGGTGAGATGTAGCTTCCCCCTTAGCTAGCTCCAAGGGTAGATCCAACTTCAAGGTCTTGAAGAGCTTTGAAAATGGAGAGTGTAGGAAGAAAAATCGCCAAAATCGGACAAGGGATGAGAGAGTTATGACAAAATGAAGAGGGAAGGGTTTATAACCCGAAAATTCGTGGCTGCAGCACACCTAGCGATCGCTAGGTGTGCAATGCTAGCGGTCGCTAGCTCCAACAGATTTCAACAAAATCGCTAGGCTGATAGCTAGCGATCGCTAGCATCTGTGCGATTTCGGTGAGATTTTGTTTCGGCCATAACTTCTTCGTTATAGCTCCGTTTTCGATTCTGAAAGAACCGTTGGACTCGTAATTGAATTTCCTAACATATTAGACCATAAAATGCATGATTTGATCTAAGATTCTAAATTCCATATTTTATCAAAGAGTCGTTATTACGCCGAAATTAAGGGTGTTACATAATTTATATTCATACATTTAAGTTCATCTATGTCCACTTATGTTCATTCGTTTACGTTTATTTATGTTTGTTCATTTATGTTCGTTCGTTCATTTAGCTCTTAATGAACGAACGCATATTCTAAAGAAACAACACATGAACATAAAAGGTTTCATTTTGTTCGGTTGAGTTAAACGAACGAAAACTTAGTCTGCTTACAGCCCTACCCATTGCATTCCGACAAAAAGTGATTTTGAATTTAACAAGGGATTATAGGGCAACTATCTTCATCTTCTTCAAAGAATTATAAAAGGTCACAAATAATAAACCATATAAACCGATATCTATAAATCCAGATGGAGAGCTAAATCCCAAAAAAGATCTGAAAAGAAGAGATGTGACAGCCCCACTTGTAGGTAAGTTAAGAATATTCAAAATTTGATTCTTTGACTGTATAAAAATAAGGATGACCACTGTGCATGAGGCTAGTTTGACAATGTTTATATTCATTAGTTTGTGTTTACTTGGTCGAAATCTATTTTGTGCTAGACTGCTAGTTTAAGAAGGTCATAGTACATAAGGAAACACAATCATAATTGATAATTGTCCAAAAGTATAAAATTGAATATGAGGAAGTTTAAGTTATTTAAAATTATGATTTATATTTGATAGATTAAGGCTTTATTATTTGAGAACTTTAAAATTCGTGATATTGAAAACATCCATCTTAAGACAATAACTTAAGCTGATTAATATTATTTATTGAATTTGTGGTTTTTTTAGGAGATTTAGACTTAACATATACGTACAATTAAATGTGACAGAAAGTAAAGATATTGTGAATACGATGTAAACAAACTTAAAAAAATTCTTAAAGGGGTGTTTAATTACAAAGTTCATACAGGTGTTGGTGAACATAATAAAAAGCTATACTAGATGTTTTAGTTCAAACTTCAACATAAATAATGTATTCATAAATAGTAATTAAGTTTCTAAGAAAAATGCTCACAATGTTTTCAATATGTTTATACATTTAATTGTGTTTGTGCGTACATGTATGTTACAAGAATGGATAGGGATAGTGAAAGTGAAAGTAGGGGTGGCAATCGTATCATGTTCGGATTAGCGGGTCACGTGTTGGCGGGTTAGAAAGACTCAATCCTGACATGACCCGTTTAACTAATTGTGACGTGTTTATCAACCCTAACCCGCATACGTTTAACCTACACACGACCCGAGTAACCCGTTTAACTCTACGGGTTGACAGGTTATAAACGGGGTTTCGTTCAAAAGAATAAAAAAAATATAAAAACATATTAAAAATAGATAAATTGGTGGCAGGTTTAAAATATAAAAATTTTGTTATAAAAAAAACATACTAAAAATAGATAAACAGGTTGTCGGGTAGGAAAACTCAACCCAAACATATTTATTTTCGTATTGTATCGTATCGACAATTGTTACCCTTAAATGAAAAAGATACAAAAAATTCTTTAAGCTAATTTTTTCGGGTTTAAATTAACTCCCGTTAATCTGAAAGTTCACAAAAGAGACACCAATATCGGTAATTCGGCATATACAAACTTTATTTTAGAAATATGATGATTATAATATATTGAGGGGCGTTTGGTTGGGGGTATTGAGGGGTCAGGAATGAGAATGATAATGAAAACTGCTGTTTGGTTTGATGCTATATATTGGAATCATTCCTGCAGATCCATTAATTTCCATTCCTGACCAAATTGGGGGGAATGAAATTTTTATTTCTACGTGGTTCTTTTTTCCATGCATTGTTCCATCTATGGATGTTAAATGAAACATCTTTTGTATTTTCAAGTTGGGAAAACATATTTTTTCAAAATGAAGCAATTTTTCATTGATTATATTAGGTTAACCAAACAACATCAATGCAACCCTCATTCCTATTCCCATTCTCCTGCATTCCTATTTTCATTTTCATTCTCATTCCCTGAAATGAACCAAACGCCCCCTGAGTTCTCTTCTTTTAAAAGGATCCGTTTATATATAAAATAATAACAAAGTAATAATTTAAAATTACGTAATATGACATCACTTGTGTTTATTATGGGTATTTGTTAGAACAACTCATTGACTTAAACCTTGTTTCCTAATTTATTATTACTATATTAAATTTACTAATATTGTTTTCTTATTATATAATAAATATTAGAGAGCATGATGTTCATGTGTAAAATGGTTTTTAAGGTTCACATATGGTTGATGATGTTAAAAGTTTTGCTTTTTTGAGGTTCAAGTTCACATAGGGTTGATCTTTATTGATCAAAAAATTTGTCCATGTTGATAAAGTTTGATTATTTAATAGTTTTTCTTTAGAACGGATATTTTTTATTCTAAAGAAAAGAATTATACGTTTATAAAATGTTAAAAAGGCTTCCTCTAAAAAGAATATTTATACCATATTTTCATTTGTGTTTAAGAAAAGGTTGTGGTATATTAGTTGAGACATTGGACATGTGGTGGAATATTCCATTTTTCCAGGTGTTGAATTCGAATATACGTAACAATTATGACTACTGAGTTATCAAGGATTGATGTCTCACAGTTATAAATTATCAAGATTAATCTAGGCAGCCTTGAGTAACCCTTAAAAAATTGACATTGACATTTATGTGAGACTTCAATTTTGATCACCCTAGGTATATTATTTTTATAGATTTGAGTGACTTTTTCTTTATATATAATTGAAATGTTATAAAAAAATGAATTCAGTAATAAAAATATTAATTTTGTTTAGAGTTAACTACAAATTTGGTTTGTTGTTTTTAACACTTTTGGTATCCTTACAGTTTCGAAACTACAAGATAGTCATTGTGGTATTCAAAAACAGTCGTACTTTTTCCTCGCCGCTAATGACCGTTATAAAAAAATCTGTTAAATGAAGAACATTTTCATCTTTTACCTTTTCTTTATCCTTTACCGAAGAAAACCAAGGGACCAAAATTGTAGTTTATTCTTTTCGATTTTTTTATTGGTCATTTTGATATGTATTATTTCTCCTATTTTATCATTGCACCTTCTCTCTTCCATTTGCACCTCCGCCCATACCATCATTGTCACCTAACTTCGCCTTCTTCTCGAGTCGTTGCTAGTGGCAAAACACTATGAGGGCCAAAGGGGACTATGGCCCTTGCGGTTTTCAGAATAAATACCATATATTAGCATTGAAGTTTTTGTTTAAAACTTAGACCAAATGGTTATCATCTTTTGGCTACTACCAAAAATCCAAGGTTAGAATCCCATATGGTGTTCATCTTTTTTTTATTGCCAAATATTATTACTTTTTCTTTCTCATTACAAAAATGTCTTCTTACCATATATGCGAGTCACATATAGATTGTGTGAAAATGTACAAATTGTATTAACAAACCTTTTTGTTACTTCTAATAAAATTTATTTATGATAGGCAGAGAAAATAAAAATAAAATGATTTTATATTGTAATATTTTCGTTATTAAAGTATTAAATGAGCTAAAAGATTTTCCTTATATTTTTGTAAAATTTATTAGTAAATCATAGTAAAAAAACATATTAAATACCAAATGAATTTATATTGCTATATTATGGGTAACCGAGTTTTTTGTAATATTATTTTACGTCCCCTGAAAGTATAACGTTCGCGTTCCGCTACTAGTCGTTGCTACCGTCATGGTAAGGTTACATTTTTGGGCCTTGTGATTTACGTATTTATTTGAAAAATGATTGCCCATGACTTAACGAGTTTTGTTATGGCCATTAATCGAAGGGACTAAATCCAGTTGTTTTTACATATTATGATAACCATCTTGTAGTTTTGAAATTGTAGGACCAAAAGTTGACAAACAACAAACCATAAGGACCAAATTTGTAGTTTACGTTTTGTTTGATTATTAAAACAATAAAGTGAAAAAACGTTTAAAAAGTAAAAACAAACTTTTGTTTTACGGAACAAAAATGCTATTACCTTTAATGGATTTTGATAGTTGTATGATTAATATCCATGTGCAAAATCAATACTAAGTATCATTATTCTCTTGAGTATATTTTGATTTTTTGATTTTACCTTTTTTATCTCGAATCATTGCTCATACGTTTAATAAGAAAAAGGTTCAAACGATAATCTTAATTATTTACAAAAATGTGAGAAACTTCGTCCATGTATAAAATCACACTACAAAAAACTAAGAGTAAATTATATGCAATTTTGTATATATTTTTATATGTGAATCATATGTAATTTTGTACACCGAAAAAGCTAATTGTGTTCTCGTAAATAGTTAACGTTACTACATGAGCTATTAAATATAAAAAGTAAAGTGTACACAAAATTATTTATTAGTTAAATGGCATCTTAAAAACTTAGACTAGACTTAGGTGCAGGGGCTTTATTTTTTGTGTTCTTAATGATTATTAAACAAATAAAGTTTAAATCTGAAACAATATTGTATAACGTTATGTTTATATTTTAATATTATAAAGTAAGAATGTGACGTTTTTCAATATGTAATGTAAGACAATAGATTTCTATATTGTATAATTATACATATGTGTGCATTTTCTATTTGTATTATGAAATAAAAATATTAAGAAAATTTGCATTCGTAGAAGGGAAAAGAATTTATATAATATTAGTATTATATAAAATGCCTATGATCAAATAATCAAAATAGAAATTGAAGAATTTTACGGTCTCAAACCTTGAATCTCTAACACGTATGAACTTATGAAACTGTGAATAATATTCATATGAGGTTTAGGGTTAACGTGAAAAGCACGAGAAATGGTAATTATCAATCGTTAGATGAAAAGTGAATGCATATTAGAATAAGATGCAGCAGATCAATTCTCTTCTAAAATACAGTTCATAGGAGAGCATGAGATTAAAAGTGATCAACAGTTTAGTTCCACTTCTCACGTTAAACTCAACTTCTCGCATAATCATTCGTCAAATCATATGATGAGGTAAATTTATAAAAGTACAAAATCCAAATTAAAATTGTAAGAACATGAAAGTTAAAAAATGAAAATAAATATAAAAAAACCGTGGGTTTTTTTTCTAATTTTAAGTTATGGCATGTTATGATATACCTCAAGGAGTCATTATATGAGTCATGACTTATACAAACGCTATAGGTGTTATCATAACGACGAAAACACTTCTTATCCATGACTTTGAGACCTTGATTTTCACTTATATTTAAGATCAAAATTATTTTTAACCGCTCAAATTCTAAGTTTACTATCTAAATGTATTTGGATTTTGCTTAATGAACATTAATGTCATCATGAATTCATTATTTTTTTTGTCTTGTTTTATGTAGATTGTAGTGGGATCTTACTCCAAAGTCAAATGGCATTGTCAACTGTCAAGCCCCTTTAGTTGAATCAATTGTAAAAATCCTCCCTCAATTATTGTTCAACTTTTTTCATATAGATGTATGTTGTTTTATGTATTTGATTTTATTTTTCCACCAATTGTTATTCGTATTTAGTCGTTAAAACCATATTGACAAATGACGGGACTGGGACAAACGTATATAAAAGATTGAATACTTCTTATTAATGAATCTTTTTAAAATGCATTTTTTTAGTAAAATTTCAGTTTAGATTTACATACTATTTAGTGATAAAAATGAGTGTGTGTGCATGGTAATACAAAATCACAAATAATAGAATAAATTTAAGGGGATGAACTGCGCAAAGTGAAATTGATTCCAATATTTGGTACAAATTAGATCAACTAGTTTTATTTTTAGGTAGAATGTGCATAATTACGGGATATCTTTACAATCCATGTTTTTCTAGGTCTTTTATTGAGAAAGTTAAATCAAATAAAAAACTAGCGCTGACTTTATTTGTATAATTAGATTTTATAATCTTAATATTGTAAATAGAATTTTCTTCTTTAAGAAACTAACTTCAAATATTTATATCTTTGAAAACCAAAATGGAATAAGTTTTGCTTTCATTACTTTGAGAAACATGAATCTGGACATGAGGTTTGAAAATTCATTATTCAAAATTGAAGTTTATCCGGCCTTAAAAACAAATGTAAAAATGGTTTTATTTTAGAGAAATTTCGTATTACTTTTACTTATTTCTAGTTTTGTTTTAGGAATAAGAGTTTATATAGAAATTCCATATATGTATGAAGTCTTCTTATAAAATAGCAGAAACACGAAAAGAATATAATTGCCCTCAAGATGGTCAATGAAAGGTGGTTCTATTTTAAATACAAATGTAAAAGTGATTTTATTTTAGAAAAAAAATTATATTATTTTTACTTATTTCTAGTTTTGTTTTAGGAATAAGAGTTTATATAGACATTCCATATCTGTATGAAGTCTTCTTATAAAATAGCAGAAACACGAAAAGAATATAATTGCCCTCAAGATGGTTTAGTCATTGACGCATATATGAAAGGCGGTTCTATTTTAAAAACAAATGTAAAAGTGATTTTATTTTAGAAAAAAATTATATTATTTTTACTTCTTTCTAGTTTTGTTTTAGGAATAAGAGTTTATATAGACATTCCATATCTGTATGAAGTCTTCTTATAAAATAGCATAAACACGAAATGCATACAATCCCCCCTCAAGATGGTTTAGTCGTTGAAACATATATTAAAGGGACTACTTTGTAGTTTTGCATTTTTAGTAATTGCTTTTAGAAGAGTCGGTCAAAGTCTAAGGGGCCAAATGTAAATATAAGTAGCAAACTACGCAAAGGCGGCCGCAGCCCAACTGGCCTTTTATTTTTTTTATTTTTTTGAAATAAAATTGCTTGCGATTTACTTTTATTGAAGATAAAATAAAAAGTCAAATATTATTTAAATTTTTGCTGTTTGACATCAACTTCTCATTTATGACATTAATTTTTGTTTAATTTTAATCATATTAATTAACATAAAATCATAAAGAACTTGTTTGATATAAGTATAGAACATCAAATATAAAATAAAATAAGAGTAAACTATATTTTTGGCCCTTGCAGAAGTATTGTATTATTGAGTTTGTTTCTTACATTAAGCTAATTATAATTTTACTTAAGGTAAATTATATATTTGGTTCTTGTAGTTTACATTTTATTGTACTAATGGTTCTTATTTTAAAATAATTATGTAAAAGGTTCATGCGGTTTACATTACATTCAATGGTTGGTCCATGTAATTTATATTATATTGCATTGTTGGTCAGTGTGGCTTACACTATATTGCAATATTGGTCCTTAACCCTATTGGTAAAATCAGGACCAACAGGTAATATAGTGTAAACCATAGAACCAATAATGTAAACCATATAAACTTTTTTCATAATTATTTCAAAATAAGGACCAATAATGAAATAAAATGTAAACCATAAAGAACAAATATGTAATTTACCTTTTTACTTATTTATGGTTGTAATTTGTTGCTCTTTAACATTTTATTTATTTATGGTTGTTATTTGGTGGTCTTTAGCATTAGTTAAAAAAACTAGTTAGCATAAAGATAAATAAGTCATTTTACCTTTTTTTTTCTTTTCTTCTTTTGTTTTATTAGACTATAGAGGAAACTACAACTTTAGTCCCTATAGGTTGCTTTCTCTTTTTTTACATATAATTTTTTATATTAAAGTTTTATTTTGTAAATTACATCCTAAAAATCTTATGGGAATATTTATATTGACTTAGTTACTGATTTTTTTATAATAACAGAAAGAAATTATTTTTAAGGTTAAAAACCAGCGTGTTTGTAATTTGGACCATAGTTTTCCCAAGGAAATTTCTATATGAGATCCCATCAATAAAAAAAAAAGTATCGTAATCAATCAAAAAATCAAAAGAACTCTCGAAATCAACAAAAAAAATAGATGAAAATTTTGAAATGGATAAAAGAACACAGAAACTTCTTAAAATCAACAAAAATATTTTAAAGTTCTCTTGAAATAGTGGAATTAGCCTAAAAATATATCGGACGACTTTGTTGGCCTTTAATCTATCTTAAAGGTGCTCCCACCAGAAAAATTTTATGGACCCGCCACTGCCAAACGAAATCCCGACGATTGGGGACAATTCCAATGCTTATGATAATATAAATTTAGTGTGATAAACCTTTTTTATCACTTGTAGAACTGAAAATAAATATACAAATACAAACATATCTAATTTTACAATATATGTTATAACAAATGAAAATTAATCATGTAAAAGATCTTGTTGAGGAAATCTTGACATAATATGGTGGATGCACATAAACCATGAAAATCTAACATATTTCAATTAAAATGCATACAAATGATGTATCTTGAAATATCACGTATAAATAACTTCTGAGTTAAATCAGTGGTATTTTTTGGCCAATTAGTAAAATCATAAACAAGAGAGATTTAGTTCAATTGGGTTAAATGTTTATTACCAATTTTTTATAATAGATATCAACCATTTATTTAGGAGGTCTCCATCTAGTTCGTCAACAAAATAATGTTTAAATAGCTAAGTCTTTTTTTACAAATTACAAAGTTTGAACAAGCAATAATAATGTTTGAATTCGGTATCCGATGTGAGTAAGGGTCTTAAACCCAATATTCTATTTGGATATATCAAGTCTGTTTGGATTAGGGGTGGCAATTGGCGGGTTGAAGGGTTGGCGGGTCACGGGTTGGCGGGTTGGAGGGTCAGAAAACCTCAACCCAACCCAACCCATTTAACTAATCGTGTCGAGTTCTTCAACCCAACCCACGAAGGGTCGTGTCGTGGGTCGTGTCAAGGGTTGGCGGGTTGGCGAGTTGGTGGGTCATTGGCGGGTTGGTGGGTCATAAAAGGGTTGGTGGGTCATAAAAGGGTTGATGGGTCAAAGCTCATACTTTATATAATTCAAATAAAAACAAGTAGACAACATCCAAAAGCAACCAAAATACCAAATACAACCAAGTACAAAAATACCAAATACAACAAAATAAGTTTCAAGTTCAAATAAACAAGTTTCAAGTTCAAATAAACCAATTTTCAAGTTTAAACAAGTTTAGAGTTTGTTTGACTTTTCAGTTTTCAATTCATAATTGATTTTGATTTGTAATTTCTTTAGTTTTTTATTTTTTTATAGTATAATAATAAGTAAATATATAAATATAAAATAGTTATTTAAATATAAATGGGTTCGCGGGTCAACCCGCCAACCCGGTGGGTCAACCCGCGAAATTTGGCGGGTTGGTGGGTCGTCGGGTTGACGGGTTGGAGTGTCAGAAAACCTCAACCCAACCCTCGAAATCTTCGTGTCGTGTCGTGTCGGGTTGGCGGGTCGTGTCGGAAACTGCCACCCCTAGTTTGGATTGATTTTCAAATAAAGATCTATATAATTATTTTTGACTTAATGGCAATGGATTTAAATCTCACAAAATCCATTGTGTGTTTGTTTTACACATAAAACATAAACTTAAGTGAAAACTTTTTCATCACTAGCTTTAGTAAATTTATGGTAGATTTATCTGTAGATATATTCTACTTATACATACACTTAAAAGAGAACCAAAACATAAAAACCAATTTTATATGTAACATAGATACAATGATATTTAATATATATAAAACACGTAGACATGGATAATAACGTGCTAGAGAAAAGTTCAAATACAAACCACTTTTTGGTTGTAAACGTGAGAACAACCCAGAGCGCGACACGTGGCATTTTGACTTACGCGACTTGGTGTTATTCAGTCTGAATAAAACCCGCGACTTAGTGTTATTCATACTGAATAACGCTATATTCATACTGAATAAGGCTAAGTCGCGGGGACAAGTCGCGTGTGTCACTGAATTTTCTGCAACTAATCTATATTCATACTGAATTAGGCTTATTCAGTCTGAATAATAGTGTTATTCAGTATGAATAAGCTTAGGTGCAGAAAATTCAGATTGACACGTGACGCGTTCTAGGTTGTCCTCACGTTCACAACCAAAAAGTGGTTTCTATTTGAACCCACCCTAACGTGCTAATAAAAAAGGAACGAGGAAAAGAGAAACTAATCAACTTGGGTAAATAAATTACATAGAAGTTTCTTAATACAATAAGCTTCTTCTATGTTCTTAATGTTTTGCTGACCCAACTAAAAATGAGTCAAACCTTGACCATTTCATTTTTTGAAATTCCTAACTGATTGACCACAAAATAATCTTTGAATCATTCCATTCTAATCCATGCACACCGCAGATAACACGTATAATTCTTAAAAAATTAGCTGCCAAAAAAAATAGCCAAATGTCTATATGATTTATTCAAAAATCAAAATGAACGAATATGGCAAGTAAAAATACTTTTTGTTGGTTAGTTATGAAAGAACGATAAAAAAAAAATAGACGATTATTATGGGATCAAAAATAGACGATTATACTGGAAGCATAAATTAAAACAAAATAATATTACGACTTGATTCTAATTCTTTTGCTACTAGAAATTTCAAACTATGGATTTCGAAATTAATAAATCTCAACAACAACATTGTACATAAAAAAGATGTTTTACCCAGAATGATGATAAATTGATAAACTGGATTCCAATTACTTCTGTCGTTTCCGGTCATCTTCCTCCTCATCGGAGTCCCCATGCTCACGAAAACGTGGATTTTTCTCCTGTTCAAATAAAGCGATGATAAATGACAAAAATATTACTGCATGTATTTTGGCCAAAAAAAAACACATCAAGTGTCGTATGAAACGGGAATGATTACCTGTCTGGAGTCATGATCAGGGTTTCTTCGAGATTCATGCTCGGAATTCCGCTTTGAGTTATCTGGGCCACGCCGGTCGTCATCCCGATATCTCTTCCGATGGTAATCTATTGTTACATAGATACTCGATTTAAATGCAACATGGTCTCAATGAAACATACATAAGCAAGATAAAACATGTGTGTACCTCCTCCTCTACCATGCCGTTGGGAGCCCCCATAACCATGACCGCCTCCTCCATGTCTTCCGTCTGCAAGACTTGAAAGTCAGCAAATGCACAAACAGAAAACTTCACAAAAGTTATCATTAAGCCTTCCCACATTCATGTCAACTGCTGCTCCTTGTGTAGATGTTTCAACATCTTTTGAGATCTTCCAAATTAAAACAAGTTAAATGTATGATACAGTCAAGACTATTTATTATTAGAAGGGGTTAGCATAAATTAGAAGAATTTAAGATCGGCTTAGTTGGTAAGGCCGTAAGGCTCTATGTAAAAAGAAACCAAGATAAATATATCTATTTATTATCATAAAAGGATTCCTACTTGGCCACTTTTATACAGATCCTCTTTTTGCAAGCATAACAGTTATTTGAAACTGTTGTGTCAATGTCAGTAATACGAAATCCATAAAATAATCATAGTTTTTTGTTCTACTATAGTACTATGTTCTGCAGTCGAGCATTGTATATTCAGTGTATACCCTCCAATTTATGTGTTTGCTTAGACTTATATTTTTCTGGCTCCATGCGTATTGTATGCATATAACCGTTTCTATGGACAATTTGATAAGAAACTGTGTGTTACCTTGTAGAGTCGATATTTATTAGTTTACTTTGGTGTTGGTAGATAACTAGAAGAGCATTTGCTTTTATCACTTAGATGTTCTGCTTTTTGGTTATTCTTCTGATTTTCTATATTTGGGATTTATAATAGCTTAACTGTGTTTTTCTCTTAGGCCAGCAATGAGAGCTGATCCACGAGATTGGTGTGATTAGAGCTGTAATGATCCATGAGGCTTTGCAAAGGCAATTACATAAATCATGGCTTGTGTGACATTCTGATGGATTCAACAAGTATCAAATGTTCACAATACACAGCCTAGTTGTATAAAACTTCTCGAAAAGACCTGGCTGCACTCGAGTATATCAAAGGTAGCAAGTTACCCATGAAGAAGTCTGCATGCTACATAATGGCTTCTATTTTAATCGTTACTTTTAGAGATGTTGCATCATGTAAAATCTAGTTAGGCAGTATGAACGAGTTGTGAACTAAAAGAGTAATAAATGGTAATAAGCGAGTTGTAAACTTACAGCTGGGAGCCATAGGAGGTGGCTGGAAAGTTCCCAATGAACCAACCCCATAATCCACTACCTGCCTTTGTTCTTCTAACTCTTTCTGCACTAATTTTCCATAACCACCTCTATGTATGACCAGTCAAGGAAAGCTGAAGCAAATGATCTATGTTTCCAAGTTCAAGTTGAATGACTCATAAAAAGAGGCATCAAACTCTAAGCTCATGAAGTTAGCATGCTATTTGTTTCCAATAAAGGGAAACAATAACAGAAAAGAAAGTCACAATCAAAACAAATTCAGGGAAAGCATAGTTCAACAACCTTGTAAGAAAACCATTGTAAAGATTAATGTAGCATGTTCTGAAAATTAAAACTTTTTAGGAAGAAAAAAAGGGACAACTTAAATTGATCTGTCATAACACCGAAAATGACAGTGTGTTTTGCAGGCAGCAAGTGAGAGTTGGTAGAGGTACACATTGGTCAATAAGATGGGGTCCAATGCAATTACAGTTCAATAAAATAGAACAGTTTGATCCGATATAGTCAGATTCCCTTCAACAGTACGATAAGTTTTGAGGCATTTGTAACTAAAACAAGCAGCGAGATTACAATAAAACAAGCAACCAGCAATTCCAAATTGCAGATATTACTTCATTTCCTGAAATTACTGATAGTTAGACTACCCCACCTAGATTGAGATTCTAGATTCTTGTTGAGGTTGTTTTGGTTGTTGCAATTCATTCAGCATGCTTGATTAGGTTTATGGTGTGATCTTGTTGCTTGCATTTAGAATCTAGTATTTTCCCAGTCATTATGCTAGTAAAAACAATTAATCTTATATGTCTTATCCTATATGAAGGGACAAAAAAAACAGATAACATCTTATTGCATCAGGTAATAGCGCACACAAATAGCACTGGCAAGCTAATAAGAACTAAATCTCAGAGAGCTTATGTTGTTAGTAAAACCAAGATAGGTAATTTTAGTAATCTAGCATTTGAAAGGATATCAGGATCATAATCTGTGCGATATTCATCCCTCACCTGGACAAGAAAACATAAACCATACTGAGTATGAATAAAGTAAACATAGAGATTAGATTATTAAATGTTATAAAATCACCTGTCCACCACTTCGACCACGACCCCACTGCCGTCCATCCTGGAATCCCCAGTCAAAATCTACACGAATAGGACGGTCATCAAGAATAGTCCCGCTTATGTATTTCACTGAATCCTCAGTATCTTCCCTAGAGTAGTACCTGAAAAGGCAAACTTTAAAGCTAACTTCTTTTGATCAGATGTTGAAAAAGAAATTGGGCTAAATTTGTTATAATATCCTTTAATTGGCCCAAAACTCCCAAACATAGAAAGTTGGTTAATAACATAGCAACTACAAATAGTAACAAAGGACAAAAACCTCAGACAAAATATTATGACAACATGGAATCAACTCTATTGATATATCACAGGCAACTAGGCCGAAGCTTTTGACTAAATATATTGAGCTTTTGACTTACATGACAAAGCAGAAGCCACAAGGTGTTTTTGTATTCTTATCCAAACCCATGACAATCTTTTTAATCTCTCCTGCTCGAGAAAACAACTCGTAAAGTTGTTCTTCAGTAGTATAGAATGACATGTTGCCAATATAGACAGTGGTTGAAGTTTGGAGCGCATGCTCATATTCTTCTTGTGTTCCTGGAAACCTTCTATCACGATATGCTGAAATCTTGTTTGGATCCTGACACGAAAAATACATGTAGCATGTAGATAGCAAGAACACAAACCATAGACAAAACAAAATCCAAGAAGCTATTGCATTCACTATAGTGGCTTGAAGCAAGTCTTATGACACATTTTATAAACCAATCTCGTCACATTCTGCAAGCTGCTTGGTGACAGTAAATTGAACATTTAGCTGATGCTCATTATCATAACTCATATGAACCTCAAATATTCTTCAAACTTGAAATTTGTAATACTATCTTATACTACTATGGGTAGAGGTGCAAATTAGTTGACTTATCTATTTACAGAAACGTTCAAGAGCGAGTGTTTGGTTATAGAATGATGGTATGTACGAAATAAAAAAAGCGAAAATCAGAATACATAAAATAGAAATTCAGAATTTGGTATTGAGTAACCTATACGCTGATGATATATTAATTTCCAAGAGATGTATATGCACAAGACCGAGACAAAGAGATAAAACCATGCTAGTTTCTATCTATGTTGCTACATATTCTAGAAAATCGACTTTGCATGAGGTCATGTTTTGTCCAAAAGAAGGTTGGGTAACACCAAGTAACAAGCTGCTAGTACATGTGTGTCTTCTCCTTGAGTATGCACTTACTGAAAAAATCTAGATTTTGAACATCAAAAACAAATCCTTTTGTCATAAAAATAATGTCAATCTAACATCAAAGAGAAGACACTAATATTACCTTAAACAGCAAGGCCATTGCACCTTATCTGCAAATGAGAAGTGGCTTGTGTTAGTTCGAGTTGATAGACATGTTCACAAGAACAACTGATAACTTAGATGGACACACACACATATGCATATACATATAATATATATTTAGCTGCCATATCTCCTTTAGTAGGGTTTTGCTTAGTTTCAATATCAATCGAAGACTAGTGCGCTTGGGCACCAACAAGTGTCACCAATTCTCCTTAAATATTTTAACATGTTGACCTATGATAATTAAGTACTCAAGAAAACATTATGAATAAGTGGTGCATCAATTCTACCCTTCTACAAAATATGTAAACCCAAAATTATTGTAGCAAGCTGTTCTCTAACTTCAATAACCATAACCAGATTCAAGAGTTTCTCAGGGTAAGATTGGAGAGGTGGAATTATTGAAACAATAGCATTCAAATTTAATTACTAAAACTTCTTTGATGTATAGTTAAAACAGTTTCAGATAAATCTGGACCTTTCTCCAAAGCTTAAACGGCCAGGACATTTTGTGGTTAGATTAGAAAAGGACAACTTTCTATTTTGAATCATGAAAAACTATGCTGTTTCGTTGTACTATTTGCTTTGCTTTTCCTTTATACCATCAGAGTTTTTGATATTTATTCATTCCCATTTGAACAAATATATGATAAATGACAGGCAAACTCACCCTACTGTCTATGATTGGACGCTTTCCTCTAAACTAGGATTCTTCTTCAGCAACTTAACCAGGACCAATCCAGGAGTTTTCCTGACCAGGCAAGTTTGTGCTGAATAAATTTGCACACCAACACAATCAGAACTCAAGAGGTTATCAATATGAAATATGAAAATAACACAAGTTTTGGATAGAAAAGATGATGGTTCAAGATAAACTAACTCATTTTATTGATTAACGAAATTCGATTAGTCAAACAACATGTCAATAAACTCATTCAAACAAACCCCCAAATTAAATTAATCCAAATAAACTTCAATTAATTCATGTGTCAATTAAACCTATGAAATGAGAAAATCTCAACCTTAATGAGGTGCTCAGAGCCTCGGACAAGTGCTCAACAAGCATATCATCAGATATCTAAAGATTGATAAGAGAACAGAAATGAACATTTAGTATGTTACAATGTCAATACCTTATACCTTTTCAATGTTTCATACCGAGTACATATGATATAGGAAAAAAGGCTATATGATAAAAAATAGAGCCCAGTTTCCGTGTTTCATACCAAGTACATATGATAAAAGAAAAATTAATGTAGAGCATTGCACAAGCCATATGACAAAAAATAGAGTCAGCTTGCTTAATATATTTGCTTTTAAAACACATGTTCTTAATGTGAATCAAACCCGCTACCCTTTGGTCCCAAAAAAGTAACTACATCAGTTGCTCAAAGACTTGTCCGTACCATGTATAACTATGAGGGCTTGATAAATTGTACACCAGAATTGTAATATCCTTTAATGTCTAGTATGCATCAAAATACATCGTGACGATAAGAACACCATGAAACAAAAATTGGATAGATTGTCTTTCAAAAACCTTTGAAAATGGAACATCCATAGGGAAAGAACTGGTTTCTGTCAGCTTAAGGGAGGACCAAGAGATGAGATTCTAACCTATGTGACCTTATAGATATCCATATAGACGTCTTTACAATGGATTATCCCCATGATGGCTCTATTGAAACCAAGTGAGTAACAACATTCATCACCATTAGAGTATCCCTCACAAAAATAAATAAGTCAAGAAAGAGAGGCAAAAGCTTATTGTTGATCATCCATCAAAGAATAGCCTCATTACAGTGTCAATTCCCTCACTAACACCTAAACAAATGTTGAAGCACTACTAAAACAGCTTCTAGATTTTCTCCGAACTTTTATTAATGGTAAAACAACTCCTTTGAGATGTTGATTTTGTTCAAACAAAGTATTCGAATTGCTAAGCAGAAGTCAAGAGAAACTGTTTTGTGATCATAGAAAGCTACTACAGTAATCGTATAAAACCTAGAGATGATAACCTACAAGCTTCGAAGGAGATATAAACCATAATTAATTGCTAAGCCTAAGATTACCAATAAAACTCTGACCGTACTGAACGGTGACTTTCCCTTAGATTTAGACCATTCAAACAACTCGTGTCTTCTTAATATCTATGAACTCTCAAGGGAATTGTCTTGATCGTCGGATATCACTGAGAAAGAAATAGGGGTTGGTTCGGCCTCCATTATGTGTGAGTCTATGAGATCAGATATAAGAAATGAAATTCTCGTAAACCAAAAACCATCAAGCCATTTCATGCTTTTGTAATTTTGTTCCTGATTGATTGATTGAGTAAACGGTAAGGGACAAAAGGCATACTGTCCCTACAATAGCATCAATTTCATTAGTTGACCTTGTGTAACTATATTTTAAATCATGAATGTACCATGTATTATCATCAAATAAGATAAGAATTACTAGTTCCACCCACCATTCCCAAGCAATCAAAACAGCCGAGAAAGTTTCACCCAATTTCAAAGTTCAAACAATTGAACAAATTACCCAATATCAAACTTAACCAATTCTGAAACCCTAACTTAAAAACCTAAGTGAGCAGGAAAGTGCATAACCAGGCGGAACCCGAAGCGAAAACCACGAAAAGAGGCACAGGGCGCTTGCCAACATCAAGAGGGGGTGAAAGGGAGCCCTAGATAGAAATCAAAAGTGGAGCCCATGCCCTCTAGGGCTCTAATATGTCAGATTTCATATCCACCAAATACCAAAACCAGTATTTACAACATATAAAGGTGACTATTTCTTCAATTTTAAAACAGATACCAATCAGCCATATGAACAGAATGCAACCATCCAAGGGGACATTGCACCTTGAGCACCCCCAATTTTTTTTTTACAAATGCAATCAATCATCCGCACTACATTGCACTTTATCAGAACAAAATTAAGAAATCAATTTCATCAAACATTCTCTTTCATTACAAAAAAGGCAACAAAGAAACCGAAAATTTCTACAATTTCAAGGATGTCATGAAAGAGTATAACCTAAAATATTCGAAGGAATAAACGGAATTAATTTGTTGAAAAAATAAAATAAAAGGAAGATATATTCGATTAATGATAGAATTAGATACAAGTTTGAAAGTTACCTTTGTGATTTTGGAGGAAGAGTGGTTGGCGAACGGAAGACGGCGGAGAAGAGAGGAGCGCCGCTGTTTCAATCGGAGAATGAAGAAATAGACGACGGCCAAATGGTTCGACGGTGGGTCTAATGCTTTCCTTCTGTTCTATTTGTGGGTAATTACGTTGGTAGCCCGGCCCAAATGCTAAATGGACCAGCCCTGGTTTAACAAATTAACCCAACATTAATTATGGAAACACGTTAAAAATAAAACTTCTTTTGAAGTGCGTTTGACTTTTCTGATAAGGTAATACCTGAAATACCGCCTCTAATCTAGGTTGTGTTTGGCAAAAATAAGCTAACTTATAAGCTCGTTCATCCATATCAGCTAGCTTATAAGTTAGCTTATAAGTTCGTCCATCCAAACATGTATCACAAGCTAGCTTTTTAAAACGCTACTTTTGAGTAGCTTTTTGTGAGATTTTTGTAGTTTTTCTAATTATACTCTTATTAATATTAATTATTAAATTCAAATATACCTTTTTTGGTCATTTTACATACTCTTATATGCTAGATTTTGTCAAACATAATTTATTCATAAGCTAGCTTATCAGCTACTATCTAGCTTATCAATCAACAGCTAGCTTATCAGCTAGTTTGCCAAACATAGCCGTAATATGTATGCATCCCCTCCATTGTTATTGGCTCCATTGCTCCACATACACATCCATCGACCGATTCCTTCACTGGACCTGCTCCCATCGGCGACCTGCTCCCATCGCCATCAACCTGCTCTCTGACTGCTCTCTTTTCCACGAACGAACAGGTATCCTACTATATTGATTGATCACTTTCTTCCCAAGTTGCTCTTGATTAAACACTCCATGTTTGATCGATTTATTCCCTTGCTTTCAGAGATTTTGATTTTATTAAGTGGATTTTAAAGTTTTTGATTTAATTTCACATTGTGATTTTTTTTTGGAGACTCATACTTAGAAATATTTTTATTGGAATCCATAAAAATGTAAGCATGTCATTTTTGATCATTTTACATGTAAAAGCTAATCTAAACACATTTAAAAATGCAACTTATTGATTTTTACCATCACAAAAGTTAATCCTAACATTTTTCTAAAAAACTCTTTTTTCTATCACCATAAGTCAATAAACACTTTTGACCAAAAACATTTTTGAAGCTCAAAAAGCACTCTCAAACATCCCCTTACACAAACACTTATGCAAATGATTAGTTGGGATGGGAGAAGGCGTAAGATGGGGTGAGGTAAACCACAAGTCCCACGAGATAGATCCCTTATGAAGTCTACGTGAAACCTACGTGAAGGAATGAACCTGTATGTCGGCAAACAGAAGGTCCGTCGTGAGCGACTTATGCTTGAAAATGACATCGTTACAATGCTTCCAAATCATGTAACACGAAACCCAAACAGTAGTTTGCCAAAAGCATTACACCCACGGCGAGAAGTGAGTCGGTTTATGGTGAAGAAGACAAACCACAGTTGCGGACTGCATCTCCATGCCCAATCCCCACCATTCCCGAACTAAAGTCCAAATTTTGGCCGCAAAAGCATACTCAACGAAGCAATGATCAACCGACCCGAAAGCCTCCTCACAAATAAGACACATGACATATAGGTGACATATTTTTACCAAACTCTACATTTGCCTTTAGGTTACACATTATTGGAAAACTTAGTACTCATGTTTAACACATTTACAACTTAGACCCTCTTTATTCATTGTTTTTCGTTTGCTTTTTATAGAAACATTGTTATTTTCAAATGATAACCTTTACAATAAATAAAACATATGGCCATAAAAATCAAGTAGATCTTCAATTTTAATATACAAAAAAAAACAATCTCTTTTTCTTTTTAATCATCATAATGCATAAGACTCGTTGTGTGTTCAAAAGTTTGTTGTCATAAAACATGACTCTCAAAACATGAAATTGAAAAAGTAGTAACTTCAAAAATATTTAAACTGAATTAATTTAGTATAATCTTAAAACAATGTCATCACTAAATAAAGTACGTGACGGACAATTTTTTCTAAAGACATGACAAGCTTTTGTATTTTATAGTATAAAGAGTTGTTTGACATTGTTTATTAAAACTCCTTATTGATTTATATCAATGGTTGAAACAATAGATAAAGAACTTTTAGTGTTTGAATTGGAAAAAAAAAAGAATTATAACTAGTTGGAATATCAGACGAGGAGTTCTAACATTTTGAAACAACAACTAAACACTTAAAAAAAACCATAAGTCGTTTCAGAAATGCAATCCCACGCTGCCAGATACCTCCTAAGTTTCTTTTCTATTGACAAAATTTAGAACCAATTATAAAAATTCAAACATGTGTATTTTTTAAATTTAATCATCAAAAAAAACTTGTATCCTTGATTAGTTTCAAGAACTATAAAGTCGTGAACAAAACGATGTGGTGGCATTATTAAAAAATATAAACTTCTTCATTACGATAAAACCATGAAATAGTGGATAATTCTAGCATATGCCCTTATGTAGGCCCCCTCTTGCACAATACTCATACAAACCAATTGAATCATTGTAATGTCTAATGTAAATAAAGGAGATCGACTTCTTTTTCATGTTGCTAAGCACGAGCCTTGAAGAATGGGGAATCATTATGTAAAAGAGGGAAGAAGAATAGCAATTAATTTCTTTTAGGGTTTTCAAAAGGCTTACGATAATTTTAACCTTCACATCCCATTTCTACATAATCCATCAAACTTAGGGAAAAAGTTTACAAAGCCCATTTGGTTATCAAATTTTGAGTGGTTAACTCATTTGACAACTTTTTTGAACAAATAAATCCTTATACTTTTATAAATGTGTTATATATATACATATATCCTTTTACCTATAAAACTGGTCAAGGCACGTGTACAAGATTCTATAAGCAATAAAAAAAATAACTTCAACCAAGCCCATTGCACCCGTTGGTCTCTTATGTTATCTGGTCACCTTCTCCGACAACCTTTAAGAGCATGTACCTCTCATTTGTTAGTGTTTCAGTAACATAAATCAAATCAGGGCTAGGCGTGATGATGCATCCCTTTACTATGCTTGCGGGTGCCCCTAATGATGAGTACATTCCCCCCAACCAATGGACCAAATTATCAATAATTACTAGAAGACTAGAAAAACGAAAAACCCTAACCTCCATATCCTTCCACCTACATTACAAAAAGCTATTTAGGCACCTGAAAACCTAGAGTTTTCAAACTAACATATTGCATATTTAAAGAAGTGAGACCAACCAATTAGATAAAAACTGTTGACTTCCAATAGAAATCCTAAAAACCATAGGGGTAAACTTATGGCCAAAAACATATTTAGCACCCAATAGCATAAATCTTTCAAAAGTAGACACTGGTCATGGTATGTTTTCAGAAGGGGTAAAATAAGCATCATGAATCAGTTCTTAAGATTTCGAACCATAACAAAAAACCAACACCAACAATGGGTATAAATCGAAAGCCAAAACCTACCATTAGAAGACCCCTAATTATGGCCAAAACCGTCATCAAGAAGGTAATGAAAGTAAGACTAATAAGGGGGGAAATAGGAGTAGAATCTATATAAGAGGAAAATAAAATGTTTGATTTCAATTAAATAGATAGTGGCAACTGACAATGGTGGGGAAGGTATTTATAGTCAATGTGGTCAAACTGGGACGGTGGTGGCGATGGTAATGGAACCGTCAGTGGTTATGGTAGAGGTGGCTGATGGTGATTGTGGAGGTAGTTGAAGAGGTTATATTAGTAGAGGTGGCTAAAAGTGGTTTGGCTTTGGTGGTGGTGGTTGTGGTGGCGATTGGTATTTGGTGATACAAACAATTAAACAAATACGGAATACCATGTTAGGGTCATAACAAATAAAGACATATTAGTAATTTTATGATTCATCTCATCTTTGTTCCACCTAAGACAAAAACAACTAAAAAAAGAATACGTGGAACAAAAAGGAGTTATTTTGTCTCACCTTGTTCAAGCGGTTACAATCCTTGTCCCTGTCACATTTTACGACAAATAGGGACAATGAGTTTTCTTTGGGACAGTAAGTTCTTATCATGTCTCATTTTGTTTCATGTATCAAACTCAGCCTATGTATCAAAAATGATCACTATTCAAAGCTCAAGTAGAGAACTTAATGTAATTCTATTTGGGCAGTACATTTTAGTATTGAGAAGTCCGACGTACTTACAAGTTGTGATTATTTTATTGTTAAAAACCCAACGTATAATCTTTAAAAACTGAAATACTTTTTTTGAAAATAATTTGACAAATAGATTATTCATTGTACATACATATATATTATCATACATGACCATTTCTATGGTTGTACATTGGTGAACAAGTTTGTTCCAACCAATATTCATTTTTTTCTTCTCATATATTTTCATTTTGTTTTTCTATTTTGGAAAAGGTTCATTTAGTTTATGTCTCGACCATATCCTTGACAATTTAGTAATTAAAAATCAGTTGTCTGGGGCTAAACCTAACCACAAAATGCTAACGTCTTAATTTGAATTTGAATAAATGAAATATTTTATCACATCCTCTAAATCTTTATTCAGTATACCACCACTTTGATGGTTTATATTCTTTGTTTGCAACATTAGATTTAATTTTTGATACATTGAATGGACCATGTGATTTTGGCCAGTGGAAAACACTTTATTTGGTTAGATAATTTAAATTATTAGTATGGGACCAACTCCAAAAAAACCTTTTTAGCAACTTCAATGGCACATATTTCTCTAAATTCATTATGCTACTTTTTTTAAATAATTCAAATTATTTTATCCTAGGGTCGTCAATGAATGTTCCTTTTTTGTATTTTATGATAAGGTTTCGCTCTTATCTGCATTAAAGAAAAAATCAATACAATAAATATAATAAATTTATCGACTAAAATAATTATGAGTGTTGAAAGCAAAATGGTGGCATGTTTATATTTAGATTTGAGCCTAAGAATACAAATGCATTACTCTATCTTTTTTCTAGATTAATGGTTATTCAAATACATTGCTCAAGTTTTGGTTACGGATATGAGATGAATAAACCAATGACAACTACTCACTAACCACACTTTAATTGATGGTGTCACTAGGAACCATATTTATTTAAAAAATAAAATCATAGAGATGTTATTCGTTAAATAATAATAGAAATAACAACAAATCATTTGTTCATCATAAGTAAAAAAAATTAAAGGCTTTTTTAAATTTGCAAAATTTTTGTTCTCTCTATTTTACCTTGTTTTCTCTTTTTTCAAAATAAAAAGAACTTAAAGAACATGTTGAATAAAAGAATTAGTCCAAAAATCGCCAAACTCTTCAATTTATTTGATTTGAAGAATTTGTTAAAGATACCCTAATAATCAATGTGATATAATTTTGCAACTACTTTCCAAATATTTAAAATGTTCTCCTAAATATAGAAAAAACACTTGATCTTTGAGCATACTTTAGTCGTGGTACTTGGTGTTTGTCATTTTCAAATGGAAATTGTCGTGATCTTTATTCTTGTTACAATTTTACCTTGTATTTGGAAAAGTAAATGATTTTTGTCTCTTTCACTAACCGGGCACCATGTGTTTCCTGCGTTATTCATTACCTTAATTTTATACCAACAAATAAATATCATATTTGTATTAAATTATATACTTTACTGTATATAACTTAAAATTACATGAGACCAACATGTTTTTATGAGACCCATAAAATAAACTTTTATACGTGAAATTTCACAACACAACACTGTGAATGTAACATCCACAATATTTTTGTTGCGAATGTTTGAACTTTTTTTTACCTTCATACTGATTGTTGTGAATTTTTAAGTTTAAAAGTTCGTCTCACGAGTTTCACGAAAATATGTTGGTCTTGTGGAACCTAACCCTACTATACATTATATATATACATATATCACACATGATCAATCTCATTCTTTACCTTTGCTCTCGTTGTACCATTCCCCAATGTCTTCTCCATCTTTGATCATCCTCTACATTGATCGCTTATAACCACCTTTTAACACGTTGCCACTACTCTATCCCCCCCTCCCTCCCTCCCTCCCTCCCTCGACCCATCAAAAGGATGGTTTGATAAAAAAATGCATACAACTACTTTAGAGAATAGAATGTTTATTTATATTTTTTAAATTTAATGGAAAACGGAAGGATAAGACCATATTCATTAGCTAATAAATAATTGATGACAATCTTCGTGAGTTAAATGATTGTTACAATGTCCTCACTTTAACAAAATGTTTAATCATAGTCATTTTTGGTTCCTGTCATTTATTGTAAAACTTAAAACACAAGTTAAGGTTAATCAAATGGCTCATACATAACTCTAATTGGAAAAAGATTACATAGATGTGTTTTTATAGTCTTATACATGGAAACACGTCATAATTAACAATTAGTCAATTTAATCTCAAATTCTAAATGCACTTCGGAACCATTTTATCTAAAAGTTGTGCTTACCAAAAAGATTCAATACTCTCATTTACATTGCCAGACACAATTCTAGTTCCTTAAAACGGTATTAAACGCAACAAGTTACCCACTAAATGTTAAACGGGTAATAGTTGCCACTCTCACTTACTAGGTAAGATTTTTGACCCTTTCCATCATTTTTAATGGATAAGATTTTTGGTTATTCATGTGTCTATTCAGTAAGTTACGGTAACATGATAAGCACTTAAAATGGTAAATGTTACATAAACAACCCCTTAGTTAAAGGAAAAAAAAACCATCGATATCTTCCATTACTTTGATGGGCTGGGATCATATCTGAAGTTGAGGTTAACGTAAGAAATGTGACCAATGGTTATCGATCCCTTGATGGGAAATAAATGCACATTAATATGCAATCCACTAGATCAATTCTCTTTTAAAACACATCTTACAGAATGTAAGAAATTCAAAGTAATTAATGATACAAATCAACTTTTCACGTTTCTCACATAATAAAACTTAACTTCTTACACGATCCGTTGCCTATATCCAACATTACCATTTACGTGTACATACATAAATAGCTCATATCATGTCCTTTTACAGTTTAACATGATGACTCACACCAATAATTTCATTGGTTTCTATACACAAAAACAAACAACACAACACTCACAACATCAAACATGAATTCACCTTGGAAAGAAGCTTATAAATAGAAAAACAAAATCTTAACACAATTTTACCAACAATAGAAAACCAATGTTGTTAATCTTATTATATATGCAAAAAGTATATAAAAAAATCTTTTAAAAGATATACACGTTTACAAGAATAATGTTATAGGTGTAGTTGTTATTGTTCCGTTTCAGAGTGGAGCTTCTTTACGTGACCACCCCCACCCACCACCCATCAATCCATCATCATCCCCCCAACCTTCCCCCATTATCATCATCTTTCATATCCAATTTCACCCAAAAACCCATGATTTCTCTTTCAATTTCATCTTCATATGGGTTAATTTCTTGATCTTTATTGTGATCAAGAACTTTTCTTTCTTGATTTTGATGAAAAACAGAGCCCAGATATAAACAAATTGGTTACTCACAAAGTGTGTTTATCTTTTGATCTCTTATTGGATCAGAGACCTTCAATTTTGTGGTGATTAAGGTTTTAATTTTGGTCTGATAAAATGGGTAACGTTGGAAGTAACAGTTCCAACGGCCGGCGGAGGCACGGCGGCGGTGGTGGTGGTGGAAGCAGGCGGGGGAACAATCACGGCCACCCTACGCCGCCGCCGCCTCAACAGCCGCAGCCGGAGATCAACGCGAACCGATACGTATTCGCCGCGGCCACACCTTACCCTTCCCAATACCCTAACCCTAACCCTAACCATCCTCCGCCTCCGTATTACCAATATCCGGCTGGGCCGTACTACCCACCGCCGCAGCCGCCGCCTCCGGCGGCGGCACCGTTGCCGGCGCCGTACGATCACCACCACCGCGTGCCGATGGACCCCGCCGCCGCCCAGGCGTGGGTGGGTGGGAGGTATCCATGTGGGCCTGTGATGCACCCTCCCACACCTTATGTTGATCACCAGAAGGCTGTGACTATTAGGAATGATGTTAATCTCAAGAAGGAGACTTTGAAGATTGAGGCTGATGAAGAAAACCCTGGGAAATTTCTTGTTTCATTCACTTATGATGCCACTGTTGCTGGCAGGTAAAAATCTTTATATATATATATATATATCTATATAATCACAGCCATTGAAAATAGTTTTAGTTTTGACCTTATGTCAATTGTCAACATGTTCTCATTTATTCATCCTGCATATATTTAGCATGTGTTTTGTGGTGTATGAATTGACTGCTGCTCTATTGGGTATGTGTTTTTTGAACATGATAATATCTGTGATTTGCATCAGATTTCATACCTTCCATGACTTCAAGTCTTGTTTTTGACCAAAATTGATGTCAAGATTTTAACTTTTTAAGGTTTTGATAGGTGTCACATTTTTTTGTTTTAATCTTGTTGATGGTTTAAAGTAATGATACACATCTGAGCTAGTGATGAATTTGGTCATGCTTTGATGCCATGGAGTGATAAAGGGAAATCAAAGTGAAGAGGGTAATGTGTTTTGCATTTTGTTTGAAGGATGCCAAGTTTGGATAATTGGTTAATTGACGATGAACTTCAATTTTAAGATTTCGAAGCACGATGATGGTATTCTGTCCTGAATAAGTTTCCAATATGCATTGTGTTGTTGCCAATGTGCTGTTTGGTTTTTACTCATCTTACTTGAATTCAGGGAACTTGACCCTTTCACCATTAGTCTTTTGATAACAGTTTAGAGGTAAAGTTGGCAATATCCATTTCTTTTTGAATAATAGATTGCAATCATTAAAGTAAATATTGAAATGGTCATTCGTAGAATCTTATCTAGGCAAAGGGTCATCCAATTTCGGGTTGCCTCAAAAGTAAGATTGGACTCTTATCTTGGGATGAAGCAAGCATATGAAAAAGGCTTTCATCGAAAAGGACCATTAATGTAGAAATCTATTGGAATATATTTAAGTCACTTTTTTGTAGGATTTCCATAACCTCTTCATAATGTTAGTGATGAGCTAAAGTAATGGGAATGATCAAAGTTATTCTATTACTTGAAAACCCCTAATATATCTTCTATATCTAGAAGCATGTGTAAATGTTGCATAGCTTACAAGATAAATTATTTACAATATTAATTGTGGTGCTAAAATTTATGTGTCAAAACTTAAACGATGCATTTGGAAATTGGAATCAGAGGTAAATGTATAATTACAGGGTCACTGAATGTTGCATATGCAGTCTTCTTTTGAGGATGGAAACTTGATATTAGTGGCTGTGGTCTCTAAGGAACATATCAGGAGAAGAGACATGACGATATATCCAGACTACTGACGTTTATTTTAGAATTGCTCTCAATGAACGTGTCATATTGTTTGATTTGATCCATTTCAGGATGGGTTAAAACTTTGTAGGTTTTTTTTATATAAGATGCATGATATCTGAAGGCCAGTGGCATCTATCTTGTTGTGCTACCGCTTGGATCCAGTTGTTTTAGCCATATAGGTTTCATGTGTTCTATTCATTTACCATTATGTTTCGTGGGGTCTTGTATATTTGCTGACTTGCTGTAAGGAAAAATGAATGGTGTAATCTTTGTTGTGGGTCCCGTTCTTGAGAAAAATGAAGCTAGAATCAAGAACTTGGAAAAAAGGGTATTGGCAACATAATTAGCCTGTTTGATAGTTTCTTTCTTTATTTGTTCTATGTTGTATTTCTTTTCATTTACGAAAATTTTAAGTTGCTATTGACATCTTTTCTGATAAATATGAATCGTGACCACAAATTGGTTAATCAGTATGACATGAAAGCTTGTTGATATTACTATGAACTTCACTTGCTAAACAAGCTGCATCCCTTAAGCCAGATTGTAACTTAACATTTGTATAAATTCCATAAAGAACAAAGTCTTTGATATTTGACCCTATAAAGTGGACTCCTTGTGACCTTGAATAGTGAAATCACGACTCTATAACTTTACATAGTCTAGTCATTATTGTAGATGCCTTTTGTGGGTTATCACTCATCTTGAAAGCAGATAAACCTTGATAACGTTGAGATGGTGCTCTATTGTGGTCCTTTTGTATCTTTCTGTTTACTCTTCAAACCTTTATTTCCCCATTGGATAGATGTCGTCTAAAGTAGATTGCTTTTTTTTTTTGGTTTTATGTCGTTCTCTTGCAGCATTACCTTGTATTTCTTTGCAAAAGAAGGGGAAGATTGTAACCTGAGCCCAACAAAAGAAGAGCTGCTTCCACCAATTAGAGTGGAGTTTCAACAAGGGTTGGGCCAGAAATTCAGACAAGAATCAGGAACCGGTATAGATCTGTCGATGTTTGACGAGGCAGAACTTGTGAGAGTAGGCGAAACGGGCATCCATCCTCTAGCCATTAAGGCAGAAGCAACCCCGTGTGTATCGGAAGATGGGAGTACGACTAATTCCCAGATAACGCAGGCAGTGTTTGAGAAGGAGAAGGGTGAATATCAGGTGAAGGTAGCGAAACAGATCCTGTGGGTGAATGGAATGAGGTATGAGTTGCAGGAGATTTATGGGATTGGTAATTCAGTTGATGGTGCTGATTTTGATGGAAATGATCCTGGTAAAGAATGTGTCATCTGTTTATCGGAACCTCGAGACACTACAGTCCTTCCTTGCCGTCACATGGTACCAACTCTCTCTATCCCCCCCCCCCCCCCCCCCACACACACACACACATATATAGAGGGAGGTTGAGGCTTCGAGGGACACCTTGTCAACCTCAAAAAAACCGAAAAACAAAGGAACACCTTGTCAACCTTTCATATGGACGGTATGCACACGTGCATACGTGTAATTTAAGTTGTTTTTGGTTATATGCACGTGTGCATGTTATAAATTATTTGTATGCACATGTGCATAATGTCTAGCTGTATGGTTGACAGGGCGTTCTTCAGTTTTTCATATATTTTTTTGTGGTTTTCCCCTGCACCTGATCCTATGTATGTGTTTATGTATGTACTGAGTGATGTTTGTTTAAGTTTGCAATTTGAACATTAGAAAGAGGGTTAAAAAGGATTAGAAAATGATGAAAAGTGTTTGGGTTTGGATTCAGTGTATGTGCAGTGGATGTGCTAAAGTGTTGAGGTTCCAGACAAACCGGTGTCCGATATGCAGGCAGCCGGTGGAGAGGCTTTTGGAGATCAAGGTTAGCAATGGAGGTGAAGAATGATATTTGTTAGTATGATATATGTTGTAATGCTGTTTTCTTTTCCTTTAAATTTGTATGTCAGTTTGAGTAATTGTTTCTGGTTTTAAGTTTTGTATCTCACATATTTAACAAACCAAACCCCACATATTTCTCCAACCCTTTTTTTATATCTTTTTTCAATTTTGTTTCCATCATAATCACATAATGCATTCTAGACAACACTTGATGATAATAATTGATTGATTGATAGTTCAACAACATTATATTAAGTGGGGTGTTTGGATACATGTTTTGAAATAGTTTGTCTGGTATAAATTCAGCTTCTGTAATATCAGTTTTTAACAAAATTGATTATATTTTTAAAACATCAACTGTTTATAGTTCATTGTATGCATACCATCAATTTCAAAATGGACACCCTGAAATCAATATTGGATGTTGATATATAGGATGGTGGATTGGGTTATTTATTTTTGATGAGCATAGAAATGGGGAAGCCCATATATTTGTATATAAAGTTAGTGTTTTGATAAAAGTAGGAAAAGATGATGATGATGATGATTATGTTTTAATTTACTTTCTTATTTGAAGTTAAGAATGTAAGATAGTGGATGAGTTATTGACATCCACTTACCAATTTCTACCCCACAATCATCATCAATAACTCATTTGTGGAAATGGAAGTAAATAACTCATTTGTGGAAATGGAAGTAAACAATCATTTGTTACCATCCAATACCATCATTCAACTTTCATTGTCATACTATTATTGCATTTTCTTTCTTTGGGTCTTGGTTGGTTAGTGTGTTTAAATTAATAGACAGACCCAGACAATATAAAAAATACGGTAAAGCCTATTCAGCTCGTTACATTATTTCAATTATTAATTCATACCATGGTTCTAAATAACTCGTTATGACATATTATGGTAGTTTGGGTTTGCTGCCACGTTAAGTTGTTAACTCCTATGACTCCATTATAAGACTTGACATGCATCATAGCGCGTTATGACGCGTTAGGACACATTATGGTATGCTACAACACGCTATTTTGTAAGACTTGCGGTTACATTTATATGTATTTGTGGGATGTATGATAACTATGTACGAGACTTAAAGCTTAATAAACATGAAAAGAAAACATTAAAACTAAAACCTTAAATAGGAAAATACTTATTCTCATTCCTGTACAGTGTACATGAAGAGTTGAATACGAATTATTTGAAAATCGAAGAAAGTAGTGAATAAAGATTTAATCCTAATTTTGCATTATTGGTACCATTTTTATAAGCTCAATATGTTTTGTATAAATGATTATTCTTTCTTTTTTAAATTCTATTACTTGATATGAATTTAATTTGTTCTATTAAAACACTAACATACACAAGTACGAGTGTCTATATGCCACCTTAGGACACACCTTGAAAAATGTTGTGGCCTTGCCATGACTTGTAAGGCTTGAGGTTTGACCTTACTGTCACGTCATGCTTCACGTCATTTAGAACATTGGGTTATATTAACCCTAATGGGGCAGCCTACTGGTTAAGGCTTGGTGTTGGGGAAAAACCCACTCAAGTTCGAATCCAGGGGTGAGCAACCAGGGGCCACTGAGTGTTAATCCCAGGGGAGCATGCTTTAACTCTCGGTAAAAATTGCCAAGGATGTAGTCTGGCCAAAGTCCAGGTGAACCTTCCAAAAAAAAAAAACATTGGGTTATATTTTGTTATTGAAAAAACTTAATTAAAAGTATCTTTCATCTGAGTACCAATGGCTCCAGGTGGATGTACATATTAGAGTAGGCCACAATTTTAGTCTTTGTGGTTATAGCTTTTCGTTAGTATAGTTTTAAAAAGGGTTAATTACATGGGTATGTATCGAACTTGTCACATTTTATCATTGTATGTACTAAACTTATAAACTTACCATTGTATGTATCGAACTTTCTAAAATTGCCATTATATGTATCCAACTTTCTCAAAACCTATCATTGAATGTATTCTATTTATCACGACAGTGTATCAAACATGAGGTTTTGATAAAGTTAGATACATACAATGACAATTTTAGAAAGTTCGATACATACAATGGTAAGTTTATAAGTTGAGTACATACAATGATAAAACGTGACAAGTTCGATACATACCCATGTAATTAACCCTTTTAAAAATATAAGAGGCACATCGTGTTTTGCAAAAGAGTTAGGAGTTGAGTTGATCTCCTCCCTCTAACATATTTGCATCTTCATGATTTGTTTTCTAATGTTTTGTTGCTGTTCAAAAAAATTTGTTAATTATGGTGGGCAAGTGTAGGAAGGTATGATCAAGTTCTCTAACTCATAAAAATGGATTTGATTTGCTATATTAGGCTTGTTGAACACTTTTTTTTGGATACAGCCTGAAGTGACTCAATCTAGTAATGATCATCTCTTGTTTAATTATCTTATATAATAGGTTGAGATTTGAGATTGTGACCAATATAACCAATAGGCATAAACCCTCTCTTCTATGTTTATTATCTTCCAAATTAAAAAAAAGTGAAGATAAGTTTACCATCTCTAAAAGTTGAGATGGTAGTTGATCACAATGTTCAATTTCAATCATTTGTTGTTAAACAAAATAGAAAAATAATAAGTAACGTTGACGTTCAATTACCAATACATTATTATTTTATCAAAGATAAATATAAAAGTATGAATGAAACAAATCAATGGTCTACATTGGTTAACACAATTAACAAAATAAGAGAATCATATATATGTATATTAAATAAAGTAAAAATACGTTCAAACTTAATTTACATGATAGAATACAAACACAAAGTTTGAAAAAGAAAATGTATTTTGTATTTCTAAAACGTATGGACTACGACGTTCATGATTGAACTCGGTGTTAAGAATCTCGCCACAATGTTCGCCAAATTAAATCCTATTCAAGATCCTCTGAATCTCTTTAATTCCACAATATTTCAACATTCCAATCATCATTTCCAACTTTTTGATATTCAAGCCAACCACACTAATCAACACCAACACTTCTTGAATTTTACAAGACTTTTTCAATCTTCACCTTCAAATTAATTAACACTATTCTCCATTAATTATTTACATATGAAAAACCCATATAGATTCTTAAGCAATTAAGTTAGGACCACCGTTTTTCATTCGTATTTAATCACCGACTTTGGCTCGTTATTTGTGTATGCTTTAATAATATTCCTATGTAATTAATTTTAAGTTTGAGTAATCCAAAAGGGTCAATAACCCCTAAAAAAAGAATTGTTTTTATGGTGGCCTTGGAAACCTGGAAGGGACCAATGAATTAACACCCAAAAGAGGACTTTTCTACACGATTTGGATAAATTTTTATTATTCTAAGTATAATTATTTGTCTTAAATGTCTTGATACAAATAGTTTTTTAGTTAGTAAGATGTGACATTTTCGTATAATATAATGTTTTAAATAGATTTTCGTATTATTTTATTAATTTACATAGATTTGCGTCACCATCTGGAAATACATATAATATTTCTTTTTTTATAATTGAAAAGGGGATAATATTAAAGTAACCAATTCACGATTTAATTAATTAAAGTATATTACAGTTTTGGATATAATAATGGAACAGTTAATTTTCATAAATTGGTGACTGCAAATTCATTACTTTATGAATTAAGTGGATCTTACACTAAATTCAACCAGGTCGAGTTGCACTTACTAAAGGGAAATCACTTGTCTAACCACAGGACTCCACAATCTCAACCAAAAATAATGGACCACGGATAATACTAATTGAAGCTAGACTAAGAGATCGTTTACTAAATATTTATTGGTCAAGTTCAATACTATCATTTATTTGTTGAATATGATTTTAGTCAACCAAAAAAGTATCGTATGTGACGATTTTCCGGTAACCACAACCTGTGGTAAGAGTCTTCACTATCACTTACCGGGTAAGACTCTTAGTCATTGCATTAACTCTTACGGCGTAAGATTTCTGGTTCTTGTCATATTCATTCAATAAGGTAAGTGTTTACTAAACAACCCCTAAATTACAAATTCCGTTCATATGTATTGCAATATGAACGGAATTTGTAATTTAGGGGTTGTTTACTAAATGCTTACCTTACTGAATGTTGGTTATGAGGAAGATTTTTGAACCTTGAAATTCATGACTATGATCTTTAGGGGCTATTTGGTTTGTTTAATGTTTCTAAAGAAATGAAATCTGTCAAATGAATTTGACTTTGAAGAAACTGGAATGGAATTTGATCACACGTTTGGTTGAAATGAATTGGAATGGAATTCGTTAAATGATTTGAAATATGCTTGTTTGATTAATAGAATTTAGCTTCAAAGATGGAATAAGTAAATGATAAATTACCAAACTACCCCTTTTATAAGGGTGGTGGTTGGTCGTGATTCTGAAAAGCGTTTCAGATTGACGGTGGTCGATGGTGGTTCAAATTTGTGGTGGTCAACGGTGGTTCAGATTTGTGATGGTTGTCGGTGGCTCAGAACGGTGGCGGTGGTCATCGGTAGTTCAAAACGGAGGTTCATATAATTGTTGGTGGGCGGTGGTTCAAATGGTAGTTGATGAAGGCTCAGATTAGTAGTGGTTAACAGTGGTCCAAAATAGTGATGGTCAGTGGCGGTCGACGATGGTTCATATCGATAGTAGTCGATGGAGGACATATAGGTCTCGGAGATTCAAGTAGTTTAAAAATAGGTAAACTATAAATGGTGTAATATGTGTTATTCAATTTCATTACATAGGTAAACTAAACACCTGAATGAAATTTGACCAAAGAGATTGATCATACCGATTCTTTCAAATTCTATCAAAATAAACCAAGCGATTCCTTACGGGTTTTTTTGTGTGGACTCATCTCTTTATCCAAATTTTTCTTAAAAATCGCCATTGAATAGAAGATATTTTGGTATTTTCCTCCTTTTATTCTAAAGATAATATGCCTCATAGAGTTTATGAACATATATAAAGACAATTATTTGCTAACTAGTTAACTTATGATTTTTTTCTATTTCCATTTTCATATCAATGATTTTAATCCAAGGTTTTAATCTTCTTTTACATATAATCAATTTTGAAGTTTTTAATTTACTTTTTAAATAAACATGTTTTTTTTAATGAAAAGCATACAAATATGCTACTCCTTTTTCCCACCCACACGCAAACTCAATTATAAGACATAAAGTCAACCAATTTGGATTGATAATAAAACAAATGACAACTACAATCTCCCAGTTTGTATACCAATTAAAAATACATATAAATAGTATCTACACTTAAATAATATAGTGTTTAATATTATTTCATAACAATAATCAAATAATTAAAGTGTTCTGAAACAACTTAAACTAATTAATTTTATTAAAATAAGTTTTAAAAAGGAATCTTCTATAAAAAAGATGTCGCATGCTTTGAAACAACTCCAAGTAATTTTTTCTAATATATTCTACAAATATATTACTTATTTTTTATATAATTTTCATTTATTTTGCATCTCTTAATAAAGATATTTATATGTTTAATCACTACTAATTCTAAGTTACTTTTAAATGTTTTATATTTACACCAAGAGCAATTTGTATTTTTAAATGAGTTGTCCTTAGTCGACGTATTTAAAAAATGTTTGGAGTGAACATTTGTAAAACTAATTTACTTCTAAATGTGAAAATGAGATTGTTTTATATCACTATATATAAATGGTTCTAAATTCATTATCTAGTGGTTCTTAATATATAGTATAAGAAGATAAGGGAACTATCCAAATAATTGTTTAGGGTGGTTATATCTTTTTAAACTCCAACTCGTATTTATTCATTCTTCTTTTGTTCTTTCTTTCAACCTTATTATATTGATTCAATGCTCTTGTAACTTGTTCGTTGTTTTTAGTGTCGTAATTTTAAATATCAATGTTTTTTGAATTATTCGTTGTTTATTTTAGAGACTTGTTAATCTTGTCAAATTATAAGTTATTATCCACCATTTAATGATGTCTTACTGAGAATTTCAGAATAATCTGAAAACTGGTTAACCTGAATCTCATTTGGTCCATATGGATTCTTAATTTTTCAAATTTGGATTTTTTTTAATACTTGAAGTGTTTCCAACCATGTGACTCTTCAAATTGGTAATGAAACGGATAGCATAAACAATATATTAACTGTGCTAATGTGGGTTTCAAGTAGATTTTAATAGGATGCATGTAAAACGTAGTCATTTTATGTGATTTATCTTTGTTGGATAGTTTTGATGTTCTAATAAAAATCGTATTTTTATCGTAATATTTGAACCGATGATATGATTTAAGTTTATCTAAAGTGGTATCTTTTTATTATGTAACTTTTGAAGTGAAGTATTGAAATTAAAAATATTTACAAAAAATACATTCAACAAGAGTTTCTCTATTTTGTATATCACAATGTAAGTTGTATTATTAAAATATATAATAATTGAATGAAATATTATTTATTTTTCCTTTAATTTTAATGGTTTAAAACTAAAACAAATCAGTTCTTTTTTTTAAACAATCATGTTTAGAGAGTTTTTCTTCTTCTTCAAATTAAGAAATTTTATACAAATTTTCATGCTTTTTTTATTTAAAGAATTCATTAAAGATTTTTTAATATCAGCCGATATGACATGCTAAGAAAAAAAATACAAAAGCATATACATAGTGGCATTCCTCAATAGAGGGGGTGGGGTCATTAAATCCATACCCTCTACATGGGACACAAATCTCCTAATTATAATTATATTTTGTATTATGCTAAATTATGCCAAAATTGTTAGATTGGTTATTGCCAATGCACCATGATTTGATCTTATATGCTTGACTTTACTTAACGAAAATAGGATGTTTATGATAATTTTACTATGTTAAAAAATGACTACAAAAATGAAATGGTAGAACATCGTTTATGAAAAAATTTCATTTTTTCAATTTTTTTTTTTTTGATGATATTGTAAACCCGTGTTAGAATAACAAAACTGAAAGAGTCAAACTCCAATCCATTTTGTTATGAAATTGAGGTTGTGGAGTGACAAAAAAAACCAAAAGTTTAGAAGAAAAATTTGTAATGTTGCAGGAGGGTTTTTGTAGGGTAGTCAGAAGAAAAGGCTAACCCTTGTGTTGTCGTGCACTGGCTAACGCTCAACAGATGCAATAAAAATCTCATCATGTTCGGGTTCGAGTCTAGACACTGTAAAAACCTATATGGATATATAAATATTCGTCCCCAATAACCCTAGTAAGTTCGTGATCAACCTGAAGGCGCGAGTTAATACATATAAACTGGTTTAGATACCTACAGTTACGGATACGAAAATAAAAATAAAGAATTCGTTAGTGTTGGAATATTATTTTATAGTGGTACCTCCCCTGCCGTGGTACGAGGTGATGATACTGTTGGCTCACAATTATCCAACGACCACTCTCTCTCTCTCTCTCTAAATTATTTTTAATTAATAATTTTAAGAGGTTTTTACAGAGGTTTGCCTCCTCTTTCTCTCTCTAATTTTCCAGAATTTTTCTACCATCACGGCATCTCATCTATACACACACACTCACACACACATATGTATATATATATATATATATATATATATATATAAACAAACAGACATTCACATATTGAAGCCAATTAAATCATTCATCCATGGCTAAAGCCACTGCTGATCATAAAGAAGCTGATCTTCCACCTCCTTTGATTCACAAGGTACCTTCAAATGCAATATCTCTGAGAATTCTTATTGCATTGTATCATTTGGGATTTCTTTTTCTTTTTTTCTTCTCAAATTTCAAATTTTGATCCAAAAAGATAGTACCCTTTTAGGTAAATTTTGTAGGGTGTCTCACATAATCACACATAGTAAGTGTGATTATAGGTTGGGAAATGATTGAATTGGAGGATCTTTGGGGTTTTTTTCTTCTCTTTTCTGAATTTGTGGAAAAAAGATGGTTTCTTTTATTCCAAATTTTGGTGGGTTTTCGTGACTTCGTGTCACACACACACAAACACACACAAAAACACACACTATTACTCGTTTGGTAGTGAGGCAATAGCTGAGATGAGATATATGATGTTTTATTGCTGCAATAATTTTGTTATTTTAAGAATTGGGTTGCTTCAGATCTTTTAAGGGTTTTTCTTGAATTTTTTCTCTGTTTTTTTACACAAAAAGAGCAAGTCAACACTTATGAATATAGATTGATGAAATTGAAATTGTATGATCTGGGAGTTTAAATTATGCAATATTACTCATAAAGATGGTGTTTCTTGATGTAAATTTTGATGGGGTTCCCATATAAACACACT
Source organism: Centaurea solstitialis (assembly GCA_030169165.1). NCBI lineage: Eukaryota > Viridiplantae > Streptophyta > Magnoliopsida > Asterales > Asteraceae > Centaurea > Centaurea solstitialis. The sequence goes on from CM058046.1 coordinate 10,153,552, forward strand.
AAGTACTCAGACAGTAGCTCATTTTATACAGATGAGATCATGGGAATTTGTGTGGATGCATGCAACAATTATATGAATTTTTTTTTGGTTCATGGGAGTTGGGGTTTTGATGCTTTAATATCTTTGAATAATTTCTTTAAAAAATTAATACAAAGGCAGCACTTTCTTACTGTAAAATTATGTTGTTAGGCTTTATTTTGCATCTTCACATTCATATTGTGTTCTTGATCCTCTGCCATGTTTCTGTTGAAAGATTCTTTAAACAACTTTATGGGCATAACCTTTTAACATATTGCACAGTAGATCAGTCATATGAAACTATTGCGATCAAGAGCTATTATCATCTTAATTGTTAAATCAAGAATGATGTAGGCTGATTGCAATGTGATACCCTTGTTGCTTTTCGAATACAAGAGCATATAGTTGACTTTTACAAGTTAAATGCAATCTTTTTCTATGTCCAATAATTATCTCCTAAAAGAGAATTAACATTCTTGGAAGCAGCTTACTTTTTGATTAAATTTGGGTTTATTCACATGTGATGATGATAGTTAATATGGCATACATGTAGGTTGGACAAACAAGTGAAATAAGTGAAGATACCACAAACAGCGAAATAACTGAAATCACTACAAGTGATCAACATTCAAAGCCACAACACTTGGTGTTGGATATACCAGAAAGAACATTTGATAACTTTGCAAAAGATGATGTGAGGATAAACATGTCATCAACACCACAACAAACTCCAAAAAGAGTCAACTTTTCTCCATTGCGTAGCCCTGCTTATGCGTACGCCAGATTTAACGAACCATCAAGTCCTAGTAGAGGTATATCATCCATCAAAAGCCTCATTCCGAAACTAAGCTTTAAATTTAGGAATAGAAATGCAGAGATTGAGAAGGCTGCAATCATAGCCCTTGGAGGCTCACCATCAGAGATGAGAAGGAACACTAAAATGTCAAGAACATTATCTCTCACAAAACTATTTGCATCCAGAACGAAAAGAACATCATCGTTACCCGTAACTCCTATTGCTCACTCAAATCCAGAGTCTATGCATGGAAGAAACACCATGGAAGTAAGTACATCTCTAATCCATATACTTTACTTATCAAGAAAATCTTGAAGTTGCAGTGTGTGTGTGTGTAGTGGGAATCATTTCTATTACTTTCTTTATAAAGGGTAGATTTTATATGCATTCAAAAGATCTTACACACTAGGCCAACATCAGTTTCAAGAAGTTTCATGCTCTCAAGATTGTTCTAAAATCTTTCAAGTCCTTTAAAAACCATCAGAAGCAATTTATGGGGGTTCTGTTAAAAGGGCTTTTGGGGATAAACATATATGTTTGTTTTTGCAAGAAAAATCTATTTATATTATCATTCATGTCAACTTTGTTCACCCCTTTACTTAGCTGCTGTTTCATCCATTGGTTTACAGAAAGGTTGGATCCAACACCCTATGCATCGTTCACATTCTGTTCCTGATTTAATTAAAGACGGAAGCATAGGAGAAATAGAGTCTTCAGGTGGCGTATTCCGGATAGTTCCAACCACTCCAAAAGTCACACAAGGAACTCATCCCATCCTAAACGTAAATCCTACAATCGAAGCTGGTAAATATGATTTCTGAGATCCATACTTTCTAGCTTATCTTGGTTAATCATCTCTTTGGATACGCTGTTAAAAAAAATCATCTCTTTGGATAGTATACAGCAATTACATATATATTATATTACATGGATAACATAACCATTGAGTAGTGTGTGTACATTTCAGATGGAAATGATCATGTGAAGGGTGAGGATATTGCAGAAGAAGAAGCTGTGTGCAGAATCTGTATGGTGGAACTGCGGGAAGGTGCTGATGATACCCTTAAGATGGAATGCAACTGCAAAGGAGAGCTTGCCTTAGCCCATCAAGAATGTGCCATTAAGTGGTTTAGTATCAAAGGCAATAAAACTTGTGAGGTTTGCAAGCAAGAAGTTGAGAATCTACCTGTTACTCTTTTACGAATTCAGAGATCTCAAAGCCGTGCTCTGCGTGCAAATGGAGCTATGCATCAGTATGAAGCGCCTCGATACAGGTGACATTTCCATACATAAAGACGCATATGATTATATGTATATGTATGTATGTATGTATATATATATATACATATAATACAACACTAACGAGGCAAAAGGGTGTATCAGGGTGTGGCAGGATGTACCTGTTCTTGTGATTGTGAGCATGCTTGCTTACTTTTGTTTCTTGGAGCAACTTTTGGTATGTAAAGAATCCTAAGTTTTGTATCTTTTTAATGCTTACAAGTGATCTTGATATTGTATCTTTTTGAAAAGGTAACAAAAATGGGGTCTGGTGCAATTGCTATATCTCTGCCTTTTTCTTGCATATTGGGTCTCCTTGCATCAATGACATCAACAACAATGGGTATTTTCATCAATTTCACTTTTATATATGTTTGGTTCAGTCCCAAAAGATTGCAACATTTGGATAGTCGAATAATGCAATGGAATTAAAGTTCTGCAATTTATGTCCAGTGAAGAGACGGTATGCATGGCTTTATGCATCCATTCAGTTCGCTCTAGTGGTTGGTTTCGCACACATTTTCTACTCAAAGGTAAATGATTTCAAGTGATTTTTTTGAAACAAATCCTGAAATAAGATGGAATTAGAGTATGTGCAGGTTTTGGCATCAGGTTTAACTTGGCATCTTTATCATATGTGCAAAATTTACAGCTTCATGTGCAAGGGGTTCTATCGGTTTTGCTTGCTACATTTGCTGGTTTCGGTGGTGCAATGTGTGCAACTTCGATCATTTACGAAATCTTGAAATGGAGGAGAAGGTGGCACGATTGGTCAAACCAACCTCCTGGGACCACGGAAACCACACAGCCTCAGGAGTCATCAGAACCGGCTCATGTACCACAAGACCAGCTGAACCAGCAAGGTGGTTCAATGGAGGCACTACAGCTTCAGCAGCCTACAGAAACTGGTCATGCACCCCCACATGAACCTGACCTCCAAAGAGGTCAAGCCGGAGACTCAAGTCAACAATCCGGACCATAACGGGCTTGTTTTTTCTCTGCAAGAGTTCCTTCCGTTAGAAGATTTGTAGCTATTGTTGCTTATTTATGACCAAAAACTGAGATTGTATGGAATCCCATTACTTGGATTATTCTAAAGAAATCTTGAGTTTTGGTCTAATGGAGTTTGCACCTTTGCATGAATAGTTTTTAAGGAGAAAATCCTTTGATTCAAACTTCGCGATTTTGTATAATATCACAACAAAAATACCTAACAAACTTAACATGTCTGTGGTCACTGATTGCACATTTTAACAAAAGAAACAAGGAATCATAACTTGATTTGGATTCAAGTAATTGAAATATCAATTTCCTACGACATTCTTCTGCTATTAATCTGGGGTAAGTTAGTTGGATCGATGGCTTGTTGATGGGAAGCGACCAAGAAAGTACAACACCGATAAGTTACATGTGAAACCCGCCAAATCCGCCACCAGGAAACCCTCCTTCGAAATGAAATGTGTAACCACCACCACCGCCACCAGCACCAAAACCACCTGCACCGAAAGGGTTAAACCCACCACCACCGCCCATATTCATGCCCTCATCGATGTCTTCGCCGTTATCGTATTTTACCCGCTTGTCATCATCGCCAAGAATCTGTAATCAACATTAACGGTTTAAACGACCAAACAATTTCCTTAAGTAAAAAATGCAAGAAAGATGAAGGGTGAAGAAAGAACCTCATATGCAGCAGCTATTTCTCGGAATTTGTTCTCTGCTTCTTCTCTATTGTCGACGTTCTTATCTGGGTGCCATTGCAATGCTAGTTTTTTATAAGCTCGTTTGATCTCTGTTATGGATGCAGTCTTTGAGATACCCAAAATCTTGTACCAATCCTTCCGTTGGCTTAATTTCAAAGCTTTCTCAGCCTTCATAAGCGCTTCCCGAACGCTCATGTCCTTTACATTTTGCATGCTAATCAGAAATTGTTGCAAAAAATATGGATACAATGGGTTCAAAGTAGAAAAGTCAAATGATATCTAACCTGTGGAGATTTTTCTGCGGCTGACTTCATGTCTGCAACAGCTCCCTCCCAATCTTCTGTCAATAACTTGGCTTCACCCCTCTGAGAAAAGTGGGTTCAAATCAGGGTACATATATAGCATTTCATATAAGCTATACTAGTTAGGAAAAGAACATTTAAATTAAGTTATCTACATCTTGTATATTGAGAATGAGGTGTTAACGATAGGGGACCTGAACCAAAGCTTCAACATTCTCTTCATCAATGGTGAGAACTTCTGTGCAAGAATTCAGGGCATCCTTTCCTCTACCAAGCTTAACCAAAAGCTTACACAGACCGAAATGGAGATGCACATTGTGAGCCAAATGATCAGGGTCTAACGCAAGGGCTGCCTTATAGTCCTCCACAGCAACACGCAGCTTGCCTTTCTTTTCATTTTCTTCTGCCTGCAACAAAAGTTAAAATGTTTTTGGGGCAAAGTCAGACCAGGATATATAGAGAAGTCAAAGGGAATCATTAGCTGATAATTGCTAGTTGGGGTTTACATTTTTTGTCTTTTTCAGTAGATTCTTCAATCCAAAATAAGCTTTCTTCAATTCACTGTGCTCTGGATCAAGGCGGAGCCCTTTCTGGTAATGTCTGAGAAAATAGATTGTATTATTATAAATTTAAAGAACGTTAGAAAGCTGGAGATGCTACTGTGTTATCCATTTTCTAGTAATTTCCATTTATGTTTCAGATAACAAATATGTAGTAAAGACCACCTTGTAGCAACATCATGATCAGCTAGATAGTAGTAAGCGCGACCACGGAGCAGTAACGCCTCTAGATTATCCTCATCCTCTTTAAGAATATATCCTGCCTCCGATATGGTCCCTGCATAATCCTTAGCAGCTAGTAATAACTTCACCTTTAGTAGTTTGGCCTGCAACTCAAACAAAATATGCCAGAAGTAAATATAAGGAAAGCAGAAAAAGAAACAAGTAGGCATAGTTGTTGCATGATGTTAAGAGTGTCTTAAATGGTACCTGTGAGCATGCAGGAGAAAAGATAAGGACCACCTTATCAATAAAATCCAAAGCTTTTATATAATCGCCTGAATCGTAAAGGTTGCTGGCTGTATCTAAAGCACTCCGTGCTTGATGTAATTGAGAAAGCTCCTTCTCGACAACTGAATTTCCAGGTTTCATTTCAAGAAACTTCTTGTAGCTCTTCTCAGATTCCTCATATCTACATTAGCCAAAAATCGCCTGAATCATATATGTTTCTAATCAGGAACTATGTGAAACCATCTGTAGTTTTAGTTGTTCTTAAGAAAGATATAGTGACAAAGGGACAAAGTTTAAGAATTGAACGATGCAAGACAAGCAGAATCCTATAAATGGGAAGGCACACCGACATCAAATTTCTTATAAAAAAATAACTAACCACCACACCAGATTATATTTTATCAATGAGCAACTAAGTGGATCCTTTTTCTTTAAATAATCAAACAAGAGGAACCCTAGTTCCCTGCAAATATTTGGTCTTTCTAGAGGGGGTTGGAGGAGAGTCCTAGCAATATAACATTGAACATTTCTGCTGACTCCATCCATATTTGGAGGGAGGATTCTACAGTGGAAATGGAACTGAATTCAGAAAGAAACACTGTAAAACAATATAATAGGAAGAGACCAAATAACCAATAGTATTTAGTGAATAATCTTGACATGATGTGTAAATGAAGCTTTGGGAAAGATAAAAAGTGTGAGGAGGCTATGGTCTATGGGGTGACAATTCTTATTTTAATAGTTGTAGGTTGGCTAACTAAGCTATCTGATATATATTTTATCAAAAAAAATGTCTAATAAGAGTGCTAATCCCTGTTCATCTGAATGAAGAGGAAACACAACATTGCATTGATTTAGACCAATTGCAACAAGTAGAGATTCAGTCCCCCAAAATTAACTCAACATTATGGAAAGGGATCCATCACGAGGACTAGAGTTTCGCTAAGCACACCGACCCCAAATGACTGTCAAGTGGTGTTCCATGGTATAGCAAACCATGGGAAGCAATGTGGCAGAGAACAAAAGTAAACTAAGCGGTGGACCCTTCAATTTAGAGAAGACACATGAAATGTTGGATCATGATCAAGGTTTGTAATCATATGTTTCCTCAAGTCAGTAACATCAAATGATATCCAGAAGGTCTATATAGTTTGTCTAGCATCAATCAACCACACTGTCCACACATAATATTCTAAAATGCCAGGTTTCTTCCACCCTTTCTTAGCATACAATGAGACCAGCATTCTTATTCTCATAAGATGGAAAAACAACATAATCCGAATATCTGTAAGGAACACTATATTATGAACTCAAAGCTCAAACACGAACCTGCCCAACTGACGAAGAACCGAAGCTCGTCGCCAATAAGCTTCCGAAAGCGACGGATCAGCTTCTATGGCGGCATTAAGATCATTGATTGCTTCGCTATACCGTTTCACTTTAATACTATGCGAAACCCTCTCAAACAACTCAGCAGTATCACCAGATTTTCCATCTGCACAGCCATAAGTCCATAACATACAAAATGAACAATAAATCACACAAGACCAGACAAAAATAGCACACAGAAGCTAATAAGAATCAACTCAAAAAAACCTAACTTTCAACTCCCCAAAACTTAAGGTGATGTAATAATATCTTGAATACTTCAGCCTATACATTATTCATACCTTTGTATCTCTCTATTTGGGGATTCCAAAATTAATAACTAGATCAAACAAGTATTATATCTCAATCGTGATCTGATTGAAATATGAACTCCAATTGCAAACACTAAATCACAGAATCAAGCAAAGTACCTAGGGCAGAAACGAGTGGTTGGAGCAGGAGGAGTTGGCAGGCGAAGACGAAGTGAAGTATGAATAAAGTGTAAAGGAAGCCTCTCCATGCTACCAAATCCATGGCTGATACCATTTTCAATATCTTCATGATCGCAGGCAGAGCACTGTGTGTGTGTGTGTGTGTGTGTGTGTGTAAATGTAGGTTCGAATCCAAAACGTGGGATGAGTTCGAGGATTCGAAGGAGGATTGAGGATTCTGTGTGTTTTTGGAGGGGTTTGGTTTGATTGATATATTACAGGGATTGAAATGTCATTCCACGTTGGTTTATCCAATTAGAGAGGTACACGTGTAACTCTTTTGGAATACCATTGGCTGACCCAGACAAATAGTTGCCACGTTGGATAGTTAAAGTTTACAGTAACTTTTATCGGAAAATTAATTTAAAAGTCGAAAATTCCATCCAAAATTTCTACTCTGGAAAAATCAGTGATTACAAGGCCATCCACAGCCATACCACCCATACCACCTGCATAGGTTGCCACCTCAGCGCCACATCAGCTTTACCACTACCTTACCATTACTCTACCATTCACCCACACCCGTACCACTCATACCACCTATATATATTTAATATTAAAATATTACTTTATATATATATATATATACATTGTATGTATATATGTGTGTGTTGTTGTTATTTGATGAACGGTACCAATGTACCGACCTCCCACCTTACCGCCTCCTTACCAGCCTCACTCTTTGGTGCTACCGCTGGTACCGTAGCGGTACCGGCACCAAACCGATATGGCCGCGGATGGCCTTACAAACTATTTTTTTTTTTTTTGAAGTTTTCATTTATCTATATACCTATATATAAAAGAAATATCCCCAAAATTCAGTTAAAAAATCAAGAAAACTGAATTCAAACATTTACAACTTCCTAAGCCTTATGTACAACCCTCCTATGCATGACCCTCTTCTCTTCCCTTTCCCACGTCCTCCTCCTTCCTCTCTTCCCTTTCCCACGTCCTCCTCCTCACTCTCCATGTTTCTCCCCAAGGTTCCCGCTTATCACTATTGTTCTTCAATTTCAACCCCAACAACCAATTACTCTCATTTCGTCTCAAATTAACACCTCTTAACCCTTTTTTTGCATCAAAAACGCTGACTAAAAAGCAAAATCAGCATGCTTGGAGAAGAGAATGAAGATGAATTTGAATTTGAATGTCCTTTTCTTTTTCTTAATGTGCTTTGAATTACAAAGATTCCAATTATATTTTCTGAAGTTCAGATTTGTATATTGCACTTCGATTTTGGTAACTATACTAATGTGCTTTGATTACCTTACATTGCAGAGTTTACAAGATGTTACTTGATAAGTTTGAGCATATTTGCAGAGAAAGCTCCTACCGAGTGTGTCCAAGAGTTTGTGGAAATCATTTAAGGACAATCTAATTTAGAGGCACAATTCAATGTGAGTGTTTGACCCACCAGGAACTTCTACAGCTGTATCACCTGAAGTTCTTTTACTTTTAGTAAGATTTACCAATAACAAAAGTTTCAGAGCATAGTTATGTTTGTTTGAAATTTGCATCATTCCCTATTGGGTGGGTACACAACTAGCCCCAAGAATGCTACATATATACCTATCACCAAGCTAGAATATCTCTCATCTCCCAAGTTGTCTTAACTTTCATTTTGATGTTTACTATGAGTGTGTGAGTACATGTTTATACGATGGATGCTTAAATCTTTTGGTGCTGGGTTATAGATTTCTTTTGTTGTCTGTGGATTTGGATAGATTTTTTAAAATATTTGTAGTGTGTTTTTTGAGTGGTCAAGTTGTAGTGAAAACACACTTTCCTAAAGCAGCAGCGGACACATGATGTAGAGAAGGGGGTCAATTGACCCCCATAAACTCCCTAAAAAATCAATTTTATATAATAGGATTTGTGGTTTATAAAACATTATTTGTTGTTTTGGGACTTTTGACCCCCCAAAATTTTCACTTTGACCCCCAAGTTTTAGTATAATTTTAATAAAAGCTCAAAGTCCCCATAAGAAAAGTTAGAACTCAACGATTAAATACTTAATCCTAATACAAATGTCCTTCAGCCTTTAAGTTGATTTACATATACTTGTAGAATTTTTTTTATAAATGTTACTAATATTAGTTTGTTATTTTACTTGGATTGATTGATTCTAATGCTATTATACATATATATATATCATAATCTCTATATATTTGTTTAGAACATATTATTAACTAGGGTTTGGTAGAGAAGTTGAGTTAAAGATGATTAGTGGTTTCGATCCGCTTGTTACATTTGTCATGTTAACTTAACTTCTCATACAATTGACGATCATTTGCCTATAATTATTAGATAAAAATATAAGTAATTAATAACTTGATATTAGGTATTGTTTATTATGTATAATCCCATAAAATTTAAATTTATTAGTAATTATTCTATATACATAATTTCTTGAAGCTCTTGGAACTTTATAAAATTAACAAACTAATAAATATATTGGCATTAAAAATAAGCATTGAGCTATACTAATAAAATACTATAATACTACGTCATAATCTTTATATAAAAAATACTCCAACATTAATATAAAAAATAAATTACATATAAATTTCTTACTATTTGTTGTTAGTTGTTTCGAATTAAGTATTAATTATTTGTTATTTCATTAGGAAAACAAAAAGATGTTTCATAAAAAGTTGTTACATTAATTCGCTAGAAAAAGAAAATGAAAAGATGTATGAAAAATGCGATCTCACTTAAAGTTCTGACCCCCATCTCAAAAGTTTCTGGATCCGCCACTGTCCTAAAGTGATGTGTTGTAATTAGTTCACCAAGTCCCAATGTAGCCTTGTGGGGCTGCTCAGGGCTTGCTGAAGCTACATGAAATCTTTTAGTAATCATAGCACCAAAGCTCTTGCATAGACGATTGTGAACTGTTAATAGCAGCAACCATCAACATATGATTGTCTCTGTTTGGTTTGGTCTAGATGATGTCAGCAAAGTAGCTGGATTAGACGGTGGCTGTTCACTTTAAACTTTGTTTTCTTCTCTTTACTGTAGCTGGTGAGATGCGTCATGTTGCGGAAGCTTTCATTGAAAAGAAGTATCATTCTACCGTAATTTGCCAAGGTACCTTGTCGAGATCTTGAAATCTTTTTTTTTTTTTTTTTTTTATGTTTGAGAATGAATTACAAGTATAATGTAAAAATAACGGTATCATTGCAGCTTACAACAAGGCCCTTGAAGATGCTCTTGCTGTGTTGGACAAGATCACCATGTCTATTGATGTGAATGATCGTAAGTCCCCACATTGCTCTTTCAACTTGTATGACCGTAATTATTTATGTGGACTTCTTTGCCGGGATCTTTCTATCAATAGCATGCATGTAAAATAGCTATTTTATGCAACTAATTACCGAAGTTATTGTACCAACTATGACCGTAATTATTTATATGAACCTTTGCGTTCCAATATTAACTTGTTGGGGCTAAATCGATATACCATTAGCATTTAGAAGATGATATTTGGGAGTATGAAGAGCCTAACAACAATCATTTAAGTATGCATATTTTAGGTTTGACTCACATTTCTGACTTCTCACAGTTGAATGTTTGAACCCATAATGGACAATTAAGAAATTTATAAGATTTCATAATATTGAAATTCTTGAACACAGGTAACATCCAGTTATTGAATGTTGGTAGTGAGCAAAGTGGTTAATGGTCTATATAAAGTTTAAAATAGCTATACAATGCATAAAGAGATGTTCCCTTCATTGTTCTCAATCCTTTATGCCTGTATTTATTTATGATCAATTGGTATCAATGAAGCATTACTGGTTTCAGTTTTGTGATTTCCACTCCTATCCTTAACAGTTAACTCCATTGATATATCTTGTATTTTCCACTATTCTTAATTCCATCGATGTTGCTCGGATACGAGATAATTTACAATATACTAAATAAATCATCAGTTGATCAAATATAAGGAACATTTAGCTATGCTTTTTATGCCTGGATTTGGCCATTTTGCCATTTTATCTTTGATCGTGTACTTCCATTTGCAGGTTCGATGATGCTGGGTTTAGTGAAAAGTTGTATTGGCACAAAATTTACAAGTCAATTTGGGGATTTAATTACAGTAAGTAACCTCTTCCTTTGTTTCTTTCCTTCCTTTGTTTCCTTCCTTCCTATGTTCTTCAATTGATCTAATCCACAAATGCTGCAAGTATATAATGAGCATTTATCTATTTATATCCTGGTAAGTGTTAATTGAGGTGCGGTATACATTCAAGTTACCATATGCCATAATTCTTAATTGATTAATATTGTTTTTTTTGGATAAGGAATTTATTAATATTGTTTTAATCAATAGAATACATAATTTATTTCTTTATGGTGCCTATGACTTTTAATTGGTGTTTCTCAGCAAACAGTGGCTTAATAACCTTTCTAACACTAATTAAGCTGTTTAGATGAACATTATGATTTAAACTTATGCTTTTTAGTTTTATTTTTATTGACTATCGTATTGGTCAACTACTAGGATCTAGCACTTGTTGCGACGACAATAGTTGGTATTCATCTAGGCCAGGGACTACGAGAAGTAGATATTAAGAAATACATCAAAGTTCAAAAAATTCCCGGTGGGCAGCTGGAAGATTCCAAGGTCCTCAAAGGCGTAATGTTCAACAAAGACATCGTCGTTGTTTTAAGGAAATATATTACTAGAGGGAGGTTCATACGAAAAATATAACTTTTTAAGAAAACACGAGAAGCAATCTCAACCACTCATCTCGGTCAACAAAGGCGGCTTTGACCGGTCCCCCCTTTAATAATCTCTACCCTCCCATGAATCGCGTCAATCTTCCGTGATCACGTCCACCGTAACCGCAAGATGAGTGGCCGAGATTGCTTCTCGCTCTTTCTTAAATTGACATGCTTTTCATTTGAACCTTCCCCTATATTACTATACTGAAGTTTATGTCAAGTTGTTAAATGCAGGGAAATGTTTATGCTAAATTTGAACTTTTTGAAAAATCATATTTTACTTTCAAACTACTAAACTGAATATTTAGTATCAGTTGTAGTTTTAATAAGCCATATCACTAGACGGATTATTTCTTATTATCATTGATTATGTGAATTATTTATCTTATTTTTGGCCACTTCCAACAAGATCATTTTTTCTTTTAAACGTGCAGGAGTTAATAAGCATGACAAAAACCATCTAGCTATGATATATATAATGTAGATGCATTAACCCAAAGATTGGGCCACCATATTCATGTGATGTTGCCATGTTGGCTTGGATATGTATGATTCCTTGACTGATGTGCTCTGTATCCTTATTATTCTTTAAACACTAAGCTACCCTTGTAATTGTTAGTTCATCTTCACCTTAATTACCTTTTAGGAATAGAAGTGACGGTATAACCAAAGATCATATGGACCTGTAACAGGGTTTTAGCCATATGATTGTAGTATTCTAACAAGTTATATGCAGCCTTGTCTTAAATTATTTATGCATCGGAAGGTTCTGGTATTCTTCTATTTCAGCCATGGTCTCTTGCAAATACTGCAACCGGTAATCGTTCAGATCTATTGGTGGCTAATGTTCAATTAGACTGATTTAGATTTATTGCATTAGATGTCTGTCATATTCACATATTTGACCGAGACATGCTGCCTTGATATTGCAGTTGTGATAAAACTTCAACCATTTTCCTTTTTTGCCTTTGTTATGTTAGGGATGTTTTATTTTCTTTACCAGATAAATTACTTTAATCTCTACAATTTAGGGATACGAAACTCCTTTTCTAATGATTGTTGATTGATAACAATTTTCTTTGATGTTTTGGTTGGATGTTATCTCACTATTTCCATGGTTCTCGTTTGTAATTATGTATTCAAAATGCCATTATCTTTTATGTGATACCTCCTCCATAAGAAATAATGGATGGGTCAACATGTCAACAACTATGTTGATACCCCAACTTTTCTTCAAAATACCTCTTTGTTTTTGCTTCTACTTCTATTTGGCTAATCTATAAAGAATTTTTATAATATTTTTTGGTTGATTTCGAGAGAACTTTTAGGTTTTTCTGGATGATTTTAAAAGAATTTTCGGTTTTTTGTTTGATTCCAAAGTGCACACTTTAAAGTTTCGAAAACGATACGGTGACACCTTCCAAAATAATACGTTGCATGTTCATAAAATTTAAAAATATTTACCCTTCGACAGACAAATAACACGGTTGCCCGTGTCACGGTGGACAGCAAACCAGGTCCAACCATGAATGCATGTAACAATACAGTGGCCCGTGCCTAGAGATGCACATAACCGGTTTTTTAACCGAACCGGTTTTTCGATAACCGTTTCTTTATAACCCCTCAAGGTTGTTTGTTTCGACCTTTTCATTTTGGTTGACGATGTTTAGCGCCGCATCGCGCGCGGGCACGAAACTAGTCATTTAAAGAAAAAAAATTTGTTTAGAACATTTTTAAAAACTATTAAAATTAATTTTTCAACTTACATAAAAGTTAGATGATAGAATTTTTTTTTTTTTAAACCAAATGTATTTTCTAAATTTTCGTTTTTCTTAGAAAATTTTCAATAACTAGACGAACCCTTATGTTGCGTTTGGTTTGAAAATTGTTTTATTTTTCTAAAAGAAAATTGTTTCAGAAAATAGAGTTGAATTTTCATTTTCAGTTTTTTATGAAAAAACTTAGAAAACACATTTGGTTGAAACGGTGGAGTTTTTATTTTTAGAAAAGTAGAAAACACATTTATAAAACTTTGGAAAACTACTAAAATTAGTTTTCGAATTTACACAAAAATTAAAAAATAGAAAATTTTCATTTTCTTGAAACTTTTTGAAAACTAGATAAACCAGACATTTTTAAAAAATTTTCTATATCTAAATGCACCCTTAAACTTAAAAAAATAAAAAATAAATCAAGCATATGTATTATGGGGACGTTTGAGAGTGTTTATTTGAAGGTGTTTATGACTTATTTCTTCCTGAAAAAACTATAATAAGTAGTTTTTAAAATGTTTGGATCATCTTATCTCATTTTTAAGAAAGATAATAAGAAATATTTTTAAAGACCAAAACATTTTAACTTTAGATGAAAAGGTAAAACATTTTTTTATCATAAGAATCCCAATTTCCAAACACCTCCCATATATAACCGGTCTCATAATTGGGCCGGACTTGAATTTTCATGAATTTTTAGCTGGTTACTGTCTGTTCCGGAACGGGCCGAGTAGGTTACATTTTAAGGTGATTGGGCCCATTTTACAGGGCTAAACTTTAAGTCCAAAGTCATTTAGTTTTGTTGTAATTTGGCTAATGGGTTTCAATTTCTACGTATAATTGAAAATTGAAATGCCCTCAATTCCTCATCATTCATCAATGATTTAATAACATACGATACGAGTGAAAGGGGATTTTTAAACCATTTTATTCATAGTTTGTTTACATAAGTGATATTAGTTATCATATACAAGTTTTTTTTTATTATAAAAAATTAGTAAATTTTTTGCTAATCTTTATATATTTTGGTAGGTATGATAGTTAGGGGGCGTTTGGTTGGGGGTATTGAGCAGTCAGGAATGGGAATGATAATGAAAACTGTTGTTTGGTTTGATATTATATAATGGAATCATTCCCGCATATCCATTAATTTCCATTTCTGACCAAATTGGGGGGAATGAATTTTTTATTTCTACTTGGTTCTTTTTTCCACCCATTGTTCCATTTATGGATGTTAAATGAAATATCTTTTGTATTTTCAAGTTGGAAAAACATATTTTTTCAATATGAAGCAAATTTTTCATTAATTATAGTGGGTTAACCAAACAGCATCAATGCAATGCTCATTCCTATTCCCATTCCCCTGCATTTCCATTTTCATTTTCATTCCCATTCCCTGAAATGAACCAAACGCCCCCTTAGTTTATAATAAATTTATAATTAGTTGAAATAAATTAATTACTCTGTAGAAATTCATTTTAAACTTTCATAATTAAATTTTAAACAAAACAGATTACAAACACCCAAAAGAAATACAACGACCTTAAAGGAATTTAGAGTGTCTGTACTACAATAGGGATTTATTTATTTTAGTAAAAACCTCGTTATACTACTTTATCATATCATATGAACATCACCTCAACATAATAAACTTATCAATAAAATTGTATGGTCGAGTTTTTTAACAATAGCCTTCTTCTTGCTTTTCTTATTAATCACAAGGAAAAGGAGTTGAGATCATTTCGAGAATCCCTCAATGTTGTTTCCTTAAAGCCATTCTCCATGCCTTCACATCGTTTTTCATACCACCTAAGCAACATCTCGAGTGGCATTAGATCATAAAGTGTGATTGCACCTAGGTATGGGAATAGGTTAGGGACCAGTTGCCATCGTCGATCCCGATCTCGTTCCCCGTCCCCACTCTCCATCCCAATTGGGGAATATGATCACATTCTCATCCCTATCCAGAATGTGGAACCGAGAATTTTTCTCCTCTTATGTGAGGTATTATGAATCAAACAAATGTGTTAAACAACACACTTGACACATAATGTTTTCATATTTTGGTTTTGTGGAACATCAAATATTCGCATGCGAACAAAGTCACGACATTATACGTAATTGTTTGAGATTACACGTCTTTGGTCTCCAAGGCTTTTTTTTTTCCTAAAAGAAGTAACACAAGTAAAAAAAATTGTATTTCAGAATAAATGTCAAAATACCCTTCCTAAATCGAAAAGATACTAAATCTAGTTAATGATGAATAAATATTTAATAATTAATAAATATACCTGATAAGAGGGAAGTTCATTTGTAAACAAAAAAAAAACGTTCTAACCGTGCAAACTCATGGTCGCATACGTAAATCAACGAAAAATCTTTTGTAGAGTTGTTTAATATGATGAAAATGTTTCATATACAAATTTTTTTGATGAAATTGTTTCTATGAAGGTGTTTATTTACGTAGAAATGAAAAAATTTCACATAAACGAGAAAAAAAGTTTCATATGAATAAAAACACCAAAATATGAAACAATTTCATAAGAATTTGATGTTTATGAAACATTTTCATTATATTAAACAACTCCATAAATCAATTTCACTGGTTTAATTTATGCAACCATGAGTTTGTACAGTTTGCACGTTTTTTTGGTTTGCAAATTAACTTCCCTCTATGTGGTAATATATATTTTATATATGGGGACAGGGCGGGGTAGGGATCAGTTTACCCGATTCCATCTCCTTCCCTGATTCTTAACTATCGGGGATCCATATCCTCATACCCGATCATTGGTTTTGTGAAAAATTCTCATCTTGTCGTGATGGGTACACCAGATAGGCAAGTCTAATTTGCATGCCTCGTTGATTCAGAAACAAATTCTTCATAGAACAATGGAAAACATATCAAAGACGATAGCTAAGTATCTCCTCTCTTTTATTTACTTCGTTTTTGCACTAAATTAATTTTCATTCTAAGTTCTATAATTCTCCCTTTTTACGCAAAACTATAGCAAACTGTATTTTAGCTTCATATTTATATTTTATTTTTTAAGTTTTAAAGAGTAATTCTAATGTTGCCAATTTTTCATAATTTCCAGTTAAATAAATTCGACCCAAGATTTTATATTTTCATTGTCTGGGTTAGTATTTCATTAAAGTTTACGGTTTAACTTATTGTTGTAATTTTAATTATTTAAATACAATTATTCACATTTTAAGCATAATATTCCTAGTTTTTCGGTACAAAAATGCTATTTATCGATCATTATTTTTAGTCAAAAGGTAAAAGTAAAATATAAAAAATGGTGAAAGAAGAGCCTACTTTTTGAAATTCATCTATTCTAAAAACCACTAAAAATATTATTTAATCCGTTACTTGCATTGTAATTTCAACTTATAATTTTAATATAAGTTTTTATTGATATTCAATTTGCTTATGATATGGTAAATGGGTGTCATAGAAATACTTCAAATAAAGTTATTTTTTGCAGAGCCAAGATATACAATACTCAATATAATTAAGATTCTTATGTTATTACATATAGTTTGAATAACATGCAACTAATTAACAATTTTTGGTCTTGCTCGATTTAAAAATAATTTATTTCAGTCTTTTTAAGTCCCATGTGAATAACTCCAAATCATACCCTTACAAGTAATTTTCTCGATCAGAAGAGCACAAAGGTGAATTTTTTTTATAATGGTGGTAGAAAAAAGAGATAGATAGTCTATTATATAGACAATTAAGTAAAACTTGATTTAGTGGAGATGGATTCCTTGGATCCAAGTCTTGAAAAGGTGAACCTTTTAGAAAGGGCAAAAAGGTAAAATGCAAATCCTTGAAAGGTGGGTTAATATTAACAAGTACCAAAGCAAATTGATTTATCTAAATTCAATAAATTAAAAAAAAAATTACCATCATATGTATATAATAACATATATATTTTTTTTATAATTGTTAGATATTGACCTACATATTATAGGGCAAGGGCAAAGCAAAGTACTAGTACTCAAAAGTGCTTTGGAAAGTCAATCAAACATTTTAGCGAACCCACAAATAGTTCCCTAAATTTATAGGCCGATTCATCCTTTTATATTTAGTTTTATAGTGAAAAAACATAATATTTATTTGTATATATTTTGAATGAAAGTTATTATTACACATATATACTCTTTTTTTTAACGGCAAGCTAACACACACACATTCCAGCGGTATTGGGCCACCAATTGGGCAATCTCACTAATCCGCTGTGACCTGGCCCAACCTATGGCTCAACCCAACCGGCAGGAAAGTGGATCCCATAGACTAGATCATCCCATACTAGTCCCGAACTTGATGATGTATCAGGGGTCTCAGGTAAATGTACTTATGGTTCCCTTTCAAAAGTATGTACTTATTGCTAGGTCTACGTAACCTATTTTGGGTGGTCATTTGGGCAATAACCAAATAACGCATTTGATCTCAATATATAGTTTACTATAAAGATATTTATTAATTAATTTTTGAAAAGAATAAAATAATGTTTTAACCTTAATTTGGGTAAATAGATCAACTTTTTTTACTTTCTTGGAGTTGACACAACACGAGGCGAGGCAAAATAAAAATTAAAAAACTGGTAAACGGGACCAAAAGCTGATATATGAAAAGCAATTCATACATAGCTAATTATTTGACCTTTTTCATTATTAAGTTATTTTATTATTATTATTTTCATTATTATTATTACTATTATTATGTATTCATTACAAGAAAAATGTCATCATAGTCTATGAATAATATGTTAATTTATAAACCGTGTATATAACAATCATGACTATTAATACACGGTTTTTTTCCATTAGAAAAAACAGTGCACCATTGATAATGATTGTTATATTATTTATCGTATATAATTTATGAATGTTTTACTTTGTTGTTTATGAAAAATATGGACACCCAAAGACATGTCACAATCTCTTTTACCGACCCACACCTTAAAATCTACATATTCGTTAGAAAACCATTTATTTGGAGAATTCAGCACTCCAATTGATTGGATGATGTAAAACTCTTTTAACAAAAAAACAAAATAGAACAAAGTAAAGACAACTGTGTAAATTGTATTTTGTTATCATATGATTTTCGGTACTATTATTTGAACACATTGACTTTAGTCGAATATATGTAATTGAAACATTTATTAACCATCAATTATTTATTAAAATACTATTAAAGAGTTTGGAACATGTCAAAATAGAGAAGAAAACAACTAATTTCAATCACATTACGGTTAATTATTAGAATTTTGCCAAAAAAACCCAAACAAGTATCGGACACATCCAAAAAGTTAACAACGCAAAGACATTTTTAAACATCCCACAAACGTTGACTAAAACAACTCCAAGAATTACATTGACTTTTGGGTCAGCGAGAAATAGCAAAAATAAAATAAAAATTAAAACTTAAATAAATATAATATAAAAAGATTTCTCTTGGTAAAAGATAAACAACACACGACATGAAGAAAAACAAAAAGAAATACAAAAAGCATCCCCCATGAGTGAGACTGGGAATGACTTTTGTTTGGTTTAGTCCATTTCCAACACATCCTGGGTCCCACAATAATTCCATTGGGACCCACCCTTCAATTCTTTTCTTTTTTCACATCTTTCATTTGAATTTCTACCCCATTTCAAAAACATACGTCAAATACTTGATGTATTCGAATAAAAAAACACATATAATACTTTTATATTAAAGTATTAATAATCAAATGTAACTATATGATTGTATGGAAAGGTTGTTATTTGTAACAATCATAAAATATTTTTCATGTCCATTTAATTTTCATAACTTTCAAATCTACACGTTAAGGGGTCGTATCCGTTACAAACCGGATAGTTTGTACAAACTATACAAACCAATCTCAACCACACATATACATGATCAATGGTGTAGATTAATTAAGTTCCTAAATTCTCTCAACCATATTTGAAAAAAACTGCCTAAAAATTAGGGATACACAAAATCAATGGAAATAAATAGAAAATCAATGGTTAAGATTAGGTTTGTATAGTTTGCACAATCTAGGTGGTTTGCAACGGATACTTCCCCTATATAAAACAAGTACAATTGGCTTAAAGTTATTTCTTGTACAATAACATGTAAATCTTTTTAGCTAGACATGTAACAATTAAAAAGGTAACATGTTGATTTGATATATTAACTTAATAATTATCATCTTATAGTACAAAGCTACTTTATTTCTTTTATTGTAGAATCTCGTGGATAGTTTTTAAAAAGTTATCTTTTGACATGAACTAAAAAGTAAAAGTGTTTTTGTTTTGTTTTGTGTGCAAACATTGACAAAATAAAAGTCTATAAATACACATTATTATGCTACATTAATTAAACAGGCATCATGATGATAAGCATACAAATTAATCAAGCAACATACAAAATTAAGACATCTAATTTAATTAATTATTGGTAGCAAATTGCCTCATTGATCCCATGGTCGACCCATAAGATGCAAACTTCACTAGATCTTGCGGCAACAATGGCCGGCCACCTTCTCCACCCATGCCCAAGAAGTCTCTCGTTAACCCGTTGTCGACCCCGCTAAAGTTCCGTTGCATCATCTTCAACCGTGGCATGGATTCGTTTCTTGACATGATCATCTGTTGGTGCTCGATATTGCTCCCTTGAGGGCTTGAATTCGATGAATTGTTGTTCATTGCGGTCGAGACTGGCAATTGAGTGGTGATGTGAGGGAGAGGGGTGATGTTGTTGCTGTTCACCAAACTCACGGCCGTATTTGATGCGGTAGTGGAGGACGAGTTCATGAGCCCGAAACTCGATCCAAAGATCGATGGGTTGCTTCTGGTCGAACCCATTTGGGCGGCTTTCTGAAGAAGCGCGGTGGCCGACATTGGACCCGTGGATTCGGATTGATGGGTTTGGTTCATCGAGTACAACGAAGCTAGGGTTTCCTCTTTTAGGCCTTCTTGTGCCAATGGTGTTAGTGATAAATTCGGCACTTGGTGAGAGTTTGTGAAATTTCCCATAGGGGATGAATTACCAAACACATTAACCATTTCGGCTAAACCCGCGGAGCTTGATGACATGTAAAGATTCGAGTTCATCGTCATTTGATCCATTGGAGAAAGATTGAGTTGGGAATTTGCTTGGTCTAGCCAAAGTGACAATCTTGGCTTGTTTTGATCCCCAAAATCGGGCCGGAAACCCGACCCGAATTGCGTGATCCCCGAAAACCCATGAGGGAAATTAGGTTGGTGATTAGGGTTCATCACCGATTCGTTCATACCTTCGTTTTTCAAGCCGAGGCTATTCGGTGTCACCGAATTGAGCCTCACACTTTCTTCGGCCAACGCATCACAAAAAGCCCGATGAGTTATGAAACTATCCTTCCTGAAAACAAAAATAGAAACATAAAATGTAAACATCTTTCCAAAATCAGCCACATTTAATGAACCAAAATGCATTAAATTCCAAGCATTGATTTCAAGATTTGGAACAAAACAAAACCAAGATTCTCAAGAAATTTAATAAGAAGTATATAAAAACACACACCTGGAGAAAAGTGTGCCACAGTCACACTTGTACTCTCTGGTACCACAAGTCTTGGAATGGGCTTTCCAGTCAGATTGAACTGCATACTTCTTGGAACACTTTTCACACTTCCACTTCTTCTCACCATGTTTCCGGCTAAAGTGTTTCTTGATTCCGGTGAGATCTCCGAGTGCTCGAGATGGATCGTGGTGGACGCAGGTCTTTTCCGGGCAAATATAGACTTTCTTCTTGATGGGTTCTTTGTTGTTCCTTTGCTTCAGCTTCCATGGCAGATTGTGACCTCTTCTATGAAGTTGCAGGTTTTGGTCTCTTTGGAAGCCTTTGTTGCAGATTTCACATACAAATCGGTTTGTTGCCATCAGAGATTTCGGTGAAAGTGCCATAACTTCGGCATCTGGATCTGTTAATTAGATTCATAATCATAATTATAATTTAGCAGAATGTTTGGATACTGATTAAAGATTAATTACATCAACACAAAAAAATGAGCCATTTTGACAAATTAATTGATTGAATTAATTATACTAGTCATCAAGCTCCAAGAAAATGGACCCAAAATGATTTTGGATTAATACTCAAAATGGAAAGAACAATATTTCCAAAATAAAACGGACCCCTTTTAGTTCTATATATGATGATTGAGTAATCAATTCATATATATTTTTTTAAATCCAACAATAAGCCATAGTACTTGAAGGTTAAATTTTTTCAATTGACTCATTGATGCATCTATGATAATTCAATTGAATCGATAATATGATAATCGAATTTAAGACACTAATGTCATCCCAAACTTTATATTTATCAACTAATTACTAATTGAGAGCTAAGCCAAATGAATACAAAAACATACTAATTAAGTTCAAAAAACAAGAAATCTTGAAACATTTCTACACATACATGTGTGTGTAACTGTGTATGTGTCTGCATGTGGAAAGAAAAAGGAATGACAGAAACCAAACACATGTACAGCAGATGATATTATACATAATATATATATATATATATATATATATATGTATATGTTGAATTAATTAGTACCTGGGGTGCCTGGTAAATTTCTCTTCTTCTTGAGGTTGGAGAGGGGTTTAGGATTAGGGTTTGGTTCATGAGGTGGTAGTGGTTGATGGTGTTGATGAGGATGATGATGATGATCTTGAAGAGGAATAGGAAACATCTCACCAGACATCATATTTTGAAAAGTTTAATTTGTTTCCTTTTCAGCTATAAGATTAAGATTGAAAGCTTTGGTTGTAGTTTAGCTAGCAAGCACACTACTTACAAAAACAAACCACAAGACTTTGAAAATACAAAAGTAGAAAACAAAAACAAAGCTAAGTAAACACAAAAGAGTTTGGTTTTATGTATTAAAACAAAACTTCCAAGAGAAGTATATGTAGGATTGTGCCAAAAAAGAAGTAAGAAACAATTTACTTTTAAGCACAAGATAGCTGAAAGAAGAAGCTGAAATCAACCAAAACAAACAAAAACCACAATAATCTAAAGGGAGAGACTGTTGTTACAGACAGAAAGAGAGATCTGGTGGAGTTTACTTACAACTAAATTGTTGTGTTTTTTTGGTGTTTTTATCACTAACAAAACACCAAAAACAAGAAAACCCCAATACTTTCAAACCCTCTCTAAACAGAATATTTCTCTCTCTTTCTCTCTCTCTTGGATGCTTAATTTGCTTACTCTTTGTTCGTCTTCTATCCTTTTATCTTTGGCCCTTATTTTCAAAGTCGGTCAGCCATAGATTTAGCTGCTTGGGTCCCACTTCCCTCTCTCACTCTATACATACATATAATTATATATCTATATGTATATGTATATATATCATGTGTGTATATTGGCTGTTAGCTGCTTGTAAGCAGAATGTGTAGAGTTGTGTGTCATTTGTAGGTTTTCGCACCTCAAAGTCCTATTATCAACACCATGTACCTTTTTAAAGAATTTAATATTCTTATACACATGTATACATGCACATAACTAGAGAAAGTCTAGCTATAGCTTGGGAAGGGAAAGTTATTGTTTATTTTTTATTTTTTTTAAAAGACCATGAGAAGATAATTCAATGGTCTATAAGATTGTTTAAAAACTAATTACAAGAAATTATAATTTAAACAATGGATGGAGACCACACAGAATATAGGTGGTCATTTGGTAATATCTTTAATAAGTATTATTGATCCAAAAATGATTTTGTCAATATGTTTTCAAGCATTTATCAATAATTTAAACTTCAAGAAGATTTTGGTGTTACAAAATAGTACTTATTTCTAAATTAATGCATTCACTACAAGTGATTTTTCTTATTCATGAACCTATGACTCAGTTGGGTGCTATGGAAACAAAGGAATACCAAGATCTTCAAAGGAAGCTTGAAAAAAGAAAGAGAGATTTCGGATGATGTTAGTTTTTTGGCATACGATTGGATTAGATGTAGAGCTAAATTTGGTAATCTCCTTTCTTGGGATGCTTGGCGTTGTAATCCTACGAATGCTGTCATGTCTTGTTTTGCTCTAGCTCCTCGCTAGTTTTTAATAAAAGTTTATTTCTTGCGGTCCAAAAAAAATGAACCTATGACTCAGTAAAATGATTAATTATGTGCTAGAAAAGGTTAGATTATATGACATAAAATTGTTTTTAGCATTAAGACCTTATCTTTATATTACTAGTGACAAACCCAAAGTGGCAAAGTGTAACATCTTATTTAAATTCTATACATATCTCTATTTTTTCTGTTTGATTGTAGATAAATTTAATTTATTAAGACATTATATGTAGACATAGTAGTATAGGTTAAAATGTCATCATCAAATTATTCTTAATATAATTAAAATAACAATATAATGTTTTGAGATGTGGTATGAATCCAAAAATTGGGTACCAGTCCGCCTCCTCTCCATTCTCTCTCTATTTAGAGTAGCTATCATTTGAAAATTCAATTTATTTATGATAACTAAAAGATCCAATCATATTCATTAAATGAGTATTCACGATGTAAAATATCATGTCTGGGTCTAAAATCTTAGACATAAAACACTTATACTTTAAATGAGTGAGTATTAATTGTATGATTCGTGATGTTTGGGGTTAACCTTTGAAATAGAAAAAAACAATACGGCATGTTGAATGTGTACCCTTTAATTGAAAAGAGTACTTAACAATGAATATGTGTATAACCATCTTCAATAAGTTCTAAAAAAATACTGTAAACCAACCAGATAAACATTATAAATACTATTTAATAATTTGAATGAGAAAAAACACTTTTGAATAAAAGTACTACTAGAAAAACCGTTATATATATTATATATAGGTTTTACTAATTAATTAAAAACCAAAAGTAATAGGAATTAAATTAAACTATTCCAAAAATGGAGCTCATGGAGTTGAAATAAAAAGTAAATTGATGGGATGTTTGCTTTCTTTCTCACTGATTTGAGAAAAGTATGTTACCTTTATAAAATGATTACTACATAATTAAAGATTGGACCTTTAAAAAGAGAAGAGAAGAGAAGAGAAGAGAAGGGGGGTCTTTGAAATCTTTAGGGTTTGAAGGTCCCGAGGAAATGAAGAAGAAGAGAGAGAAGAGATTGAGTCCGTGATACCTCCTCCTGTGCTGTGTGTGTCTGGAGACTGTGTGTGTGGGGTCTCCAATGGCTTCTTTTGGCCTGTAGATCTGATGATACCATCCCAACTCCATTCATTTTTTATCTTCTTAAAGCTTTATGCATGCATGCATGGCATGATGGATGATAACTCATCATGAATAGGGTCCTACTATACATATTCTCTCTCTATCTCTATCTATCTATCTCCAGGATTAGGACTATACTTATTTCTTTTATTAGATTGTTTATTGATTAGGTTTAGGATTAATTAGTTGATACTATTTAGATTTTGTTTATTTATGATGAATATTATTAGATTATTAGGCTATCAGTAGCGCAACCCTCCCAACCCTTCAAACTCTCTCAACCTAACATGCCATATCAGCTGACACATCAGCTTTTCTCCAACTCTCTCTTAACCCTCTCATAACCCTCTACAACTCTCTACAACTCGTACCCCAACCCTCTCACACACGACACACACTCACCACACATAAAATAAAGCGGTGTGGGCAACCCGCTCAACCCCCAGCCCGCCGGCTACCATGGTTGCGTACCCCAACCCTGTGAGCCCACCAGGTTGGGGTGTGAACCTGCTTAAGCCCGTCGATGAGCGGTACGCATAGCCTTAGTTGAAAGTTAGATTATGTCACTTTAAATTGTTTGACTGTAATATCAATTATATAATTAACACATAATTTATTGATAGTATCAATTTACTAAATAATCTTCTTCTTGCCATCCAAAAAAAATTACTAAATAATTTAAATAACATAACTTATAACTTAGATTAACCGAAAAAAGTTGGGGATCAAAATATGATCCAAGTAATGAATATATATTATTTCATTGGAATGCAAACTTGTTTAGTAATTAATGTCAATAAAAAATTGTTTTTAAGTTTTTTATTTGAATTGCATTGTTAGAATATTTGTAATTGAATTTTTGTTACTAATCTAAAGTTGTTGGTTTACCGTTTCTTTACCTATATATTGTTAATCTAATTATTTTAATGTTATCATTTAGATTCACCACACTATACGGGTTTTTTTTGATCTAATTTAATTCTTCAGTGTTAAAATAGCCGGGGTTCCGACTTTAAAGTGAGATGATAGACACCCAAATTACTCCTCAAAAGAATTTCGAGAAGTGAATGAATGCTTCAACATATTGAGAGAATAAATAGTGTAAGACTAATCAATGTGAAACTTTAACACACCTTTAACAGAAGATAGATAAGGACAAATTGTCCCAAAGTGTTGAGAGGGTTTAGATGAGTAAAAAATATCATAGAGTGTCGACTTCCTAAAGTTGTAGACATTGACTCAAATACCACGAGAGAACATAGTTTTAAAATATATAAAGGTGGAATGATTCAATTCTAGTTGATGTGCTACTCTAACAAAAATATGTATACATTTTTAGGGTTTTAATTTCTAGAAATGATACATGTTACTAGAAGTGAGTTTCAATGACAGACACCTAGAACATTATTCTCTTATATACAAAGTCTCAAGTCAACTTTAATTTAGTACAAAGCTATTGAACTATTTATGTAAAGATTACCAAGTCAATACATTCCAAGAGATGTTTCTCATTATAAAAACAAAAAGGGAGACCAAGCTTGAGCTTGTGACGGGTAATGAAACAAAGAGGTGGTTAAATAATATAGAAGGCCTCTACAAGTTTAATTCTTTAGTTACTTAACATTTAATGGTAGGTTTTTCTGGGGCGAAATGGATCTGTCCAAAAAAATTAATTGGATAGCTTGGAATAAAGTTCTACGGAACAAACAAAATGGTGGTTTAGGCATTGGTAGTCTGAAAGCTCTCAATCTAGCTTTACTCAGTAAGTGGCGGTGGAGGGAGAAAGTTGAACCAAACGCCTTGTGGAATCGCGTGATCTCTGCTGTTTCTGGCATCAATAATGGGGCGGGTACTGGTGTGTGGAAAAAAATACAGAACATAGACAGAGAGTTGGGTGAATGGGGTATTAACCTGAATAACTTAATTGTTAATAATGATGGTGGCAGGGGCTGGAGTTGGCAATTAGAAGACAATGGCGTGTTCTCGGTCAGATCGCTCCGTAAACTCATTGACTGCTATATCCTTCCTACGGCGGATGAGGAAACTATCTGGGTTAAGTGGGTGACTAGCAAAGCTAACGTTCATCTGTGGCGTGTCCTGAACAATCGATTGGCAACGATGGACAATCTTGTCAAAAGAGGAGTCTCGGTAAGCTCAGTTTGTTGTAAATTATGTAACGTGAATCAGGAAAGTTTGGATCACATTTTTGGTGCTTGTTCGACTGCCAAAATTGTGTCTGCTCACCTTTCGAGCTGGGTGAACTGGTGGCCAACTGATGCACATTCTGTTTCGGAGTTGTGGGAGGTTATCCACTCTAGCTCGCCTATCAGTTTGGAGAGGAATTTTAGAAGAATTATTGGGGCTGCTTTCTTTTGGGTGTTGTGGAATCATCGGAACTGCAAGGCCTTCAAAGGGACCATCAAATCGGAAAAAGCGATCTCGGAGGACATCAAATTTATTACGTACGATTGGATCCGGTGTAGAGCGAAGTTTGGAAAGCACATTAGTTGGGAGAATTGGTGTTGTGATCCTTATAAAGCTATTACCTCTTGTACTTCTCTAGTTTCTCGCTAGATTAATAAAGTGGCTCTTTTCTTGCGGTCCAAAAAAAAAAAGTTATACTAATCTACTAATGTGTGCAAATTGCATAGGAGAAAAAAGTTAGGACCAACATTTCCCCTGTGCATAGAAGGTTCTCAGATGCAACCACGAAAGATATGATTAACAACTTATAATAACCTAATGCATCAAGTTGTGCTAGTATTGATATACATATTTGTCTTATGATAAACCTCAAAAATGCTCCGTATACAAGATTCCTCAAACACCAAAACTGAGGTAGAATGAATACAATGTAGAGCCACTACCATTCTCAAGATGGTTGTCGTTAGCTTCTAAACAAAAAGTTTTTGTTTTGATCATTTGACTCTTGAAATGAAAGGACTCTTTAATTATACTATAAACCTTGATAATAGCTTTATTCCTATGAACTCTACATTAAACTTAGCACGACTAAACTGTAATCTCATCACATACACCCATAATCAACTTTTATTTTCAAGTTTGCACCTTTGTGAAACTGGATATGCGTACTTTGTTGCCACTAGTTTCAGCAATAGCTAGCCGTCACATCTATTAGATATGATGATACATGTAACGTTGTATGATCGTTAAGTTTAAGTTGAGGGACCAAGTGTGATACCTTCTAAACTTAAGCACATTCTGATTTTCAATTTCAGTTAACAGTACTTGTAATATGTTATAAAAGGTCCTATTTTGCATAAATTAGGAGTTGCAACCCTCCAACTAGCCATAAGTTGCTTAAGATATTTTATAGTAAAGGCAAAAGGTCACACCATGGTGGTCCTCATACATTTCTTTTCATCATGTGAGGCACTTACTCCTCTAAGTGAATGTATTGTATGGATAAGGGACACACTGAGGAATTATGGTCGCCATGTACAAGTCTAAACATAAAGCTAGAGCGAGAACCGTCTATACATTTCGTCTCCATAATGTCGCCATAGTCTTGGTGTGCAATTTTGAGTAACAAGCAACTGATTTAGAGCTTCATATACTCATCTAATAAGTTGAATAAAGCTCTCAATTGTTCCAAGTTTAATAAGGATAGGGTGGATCAAAAGTTTGTGAGGATAATACAATACTCTTTGTAGGAGTTGATTAGTCTAAAAGTCGCAACGTCTCAATCAAATTTTATGCCTATAGTGAGTTGAGACATTATATATCTTTGTATGGTCACTAACTGATACAAAGAGGTTTGTTTGCCCATGGAGGACAAGGGTGGTGGGATTTACTATTCGGTGATTTTTTTTCCGATTTTTTATGTGGGCATTGATGGTAATATGACAATAATATTGTATTTTATTTACAGTGTGAATAAATATTGATAAAAAAATCTTAGAAATATAGGCGAAAAATGAGGTTGAAAAAGAAAAATAGAAGATAATCAACTTATCGATGTCGAACTCGGGGACAAATTGATCTAGATAAGGGATGAGTTGTGATCCATGCCATCCATAGTATTCTTCGTCCTAATATAAAAAAAATTATCTCATAATACAATAATAGTAATACGGAGCCAATAACAAAAAAATTCCTAAATTCCCTTTATCGTCCACATTACTAGACTTGATATAAAAGCATAGGTACTAGTTTATATATATATATATATATGTGTGTGTGTGTGTATGTATCCATGAAATCATATGTGAAGTGTCATTTTGTTTGTGAGAAACACTTTTAAACCGTAGATCACTTTTAATCAAATATTTTCCATTAATTATGGCTTAAAATGAAATTGATTAGATACATCTTATCTTAATGATCATTTATTTTTCATTCAACGATTAATAACAATTTTTCCACCCTTCTCACCATATTTTCAAGAGGCAAACATACCGCCCCTAAACTTCTAGTCCAAATACCAATTTTCTTTTGACTTCTTTTTCCACATATTTAAATATAAAACTATGTCCAATCAAAATCTCTATTTTTTTTTAATTAATACATCAGTTTCCTTTTACATTAAATTTTCACATTTGTTGCATTTGCATGGATGTACAAAGTACAACCAGTAATTTATGAAAGGAAAAAAGTTACAATTTGTAAAAAGAACATAAAAGTTATATATATTATGATGATGATGATGGTGCATGCATGTTTGATGATGATGGATCATAACAACTTTCAGAGAGGGAGAGAAGGAGAAGAAGGAGAAGAGCAACACAATAGCCCCACTGCACCTGCATAGCACTGGATAACTCAGCACGGATAGATGATTGGGTTTGTTTGGTACCCCTTGATTCATCGACCACGTCAATCTGATTGGTCAATGCCCATTGTACCCCTCGCATCAGATGATTGTACCTTTTGCAGTCGTTGCTCTTGTCTTTAAACTTTTTATTTTTATTTATCAAATAACTTATATTGAAAACCACGTTTTATTTGAATAATATGATCAACTTATAAATTGTTATAAAAAGTTCAAAGAAATAATTTTTAAGTATTTGATTTTGACAAAACGTGTAATGTTATTGAATGGTGTTAAAAAAAATATAGTTTCAATTGACCCATAGTAAACCAATCGTCGTAATTGATATGTGTGTCTTGCATAACTGGTTTTCGGTTGAAATTTGTCCGGCTGTATTGGACCAGTGGTCCTCGAATTAATTCTTGTATCGAGGCAACTTGAATTTTTTTAACTTATATATGTAAATGCACATGTTTAACAAAAAAACGAGAACATTTCTAAGACTCTAAATTAAACTCAACTTTTCACATTATCTTTGATCTCTCTCTCTCTCTCTCTCTCTCTCTCTCTCTCTCTCTCTCTCTATATATATATATATATATATATAGGGGTGGGTTCAAATGTGAACCACTTTTTGGTTGTGAACGTGAGGACAACCGAGAGCGCGACATGTGGCGGATGACTAGGCGCGATTCATGGGAGGGCATTGAATTAAAGAGGGGGACCACACTCAAAGCCGTCACGTGTCGCGCTCTCGGCTGTCCTCACGTTCACAACCAAAAAGTGGTTCACATTTAAACTTTCCTATATATATATAGTGGTCCCCCTCTTTAATTCAATGCCCTCCCATGAATCGCGCCTAGTCATCCGCCACGTGTCGTGCTCTCGGTTGTCCTCATGTTCACAACCAAAAAGTGGTTCACATTTGAACCCACCCCTATATATATATATATATACACACACACACATGCACATTAATACATATAGAAGAATGATGAGAAGTTGAGCTACCTTATCTCAAACCCATCTATTGATACATGGATAGATCTTGGTACATATGATCCTAATGTGCATCCAACGATTGATAACCACATTTCATGTTTCATACTTTAATTTAACTTATGATCGACCAAAACTTAACCGTATATATATATATATAAGAACACGAGAACGATATATATTTAAAGGAACACGAACCAACAAAATCATATATGATTTTGATCATGAATCATAGATGATGTTCTTAGTTCGCGTATTTTTTTAAATACTTTTGTTTTCGTTTGATTTTTACTCTTTCTGTATATATATACATGCTATACACACGTGTTAACGTGTGTTTTTCTTACCTCCTTGAATGTGGTCTTCTGAATATTTCCCCAAAAAAGTGTTGTTTTGTGGAAAATTATGGAATTTTTCTTAAGCTTGATTAATAACTGAAGTTATCAATAGTGTGGCAAGGGATTTGTTAGTTTTGCTAAATTGTCATAGCTAACAGACTTCAATGGCCCCACCTTCACCCTCTCCTCATATACCTAAATCTTCATTAAGAATATGAAAATACTTAAGAGAAATATAAATTTATATTTGAATAATAATACAATTCAACTGCTTTTGTCTCTATATGTTTGGATCTTGGTTCCCAAATCTATTCTCATTTGCAAAGAAATTATCACTTCAATTATTTTAAGTTTTATTTATTCATTAGGGTCCAAAAACGAATCAAATACGATGAGATTTGTATCTTTAAACAGTATAAAAATATAACATTTAAATTTTTGTCGAGTCTGATTGAGTAATTTACTTCGAAAGTTGTATTATTTGAACCATAACTAGTACTTCAACAGGGATGGTTTGATTTGGGTGCAATTATAATAGCACTTCCATATTGGATTTTATTTGTAACTTTTCAGTTAAGTATATAATTAGGATAAATACAGAAAGATCGTATGATGATGGGTATTGTTCTCAATAAATTATTTGGGTAAGATTAACCAAATGGAATGTTGATGTAGACATTCAATCATGCTACCTTATCGTGAAAAAATTATCTGATTATATATGTGTGGATTGTATGCGTACTGGATGACTTTTATACTTTTGTATACTTAAGGTTAGAGATGATGTCTTTTCTTAACCTCTTCTTATTTCATATCACTTATCTTTTAGTTTATTTTGTAGATTTGAATCAAATGATCATGGTAGTTGATGATATGTAATGCATTTGAAGTTTATCTCGATATCAGATAGATGTATTCATGTGAAATAAATAAATAAAAAATTATGTGACTTTGTTAGATATGTAGAGATATTGCATAAAGTTGTTCACTTAATTTCTTTGAATAACAACCTAAAAGAAACTCCAATCACAAAACTTAATATCAATGTAGATTTGATCTAAAGTAATTACCATCAACTCTTGTTAGCTAGACTTGATATCAAGGAACATTAATTACACAAACCGTTCCTAACAAGTGCACTCAAAACCCCAAAAAAGGGTGCATTTCGATCTGGTAACTCTAAACAAGATCAGAAATTCAATAACTTGTCGCATTTATCAATCTCGATCATGTCTTGTAGATAAAACATAGTCTAAGTCACCCTCATCTCATGAATGCTCACTTTTGCATTTTCATCAACACATCTTAATCAAGATTAACAAACAAAGAACCAAACAAGATGAGGTTTGATACCCTCTTATTATGACTAACGTTCACACAAAATCAAATCATATCATATCTATATTTTTTATTTTGTGGACATGCCGTACGACCAAGAGCTGAACAAGAACACACATCATCAATTGATACTAGAAGAAGCAAATGTAGAATACCAATAGAGAGTATCATCAATCATTTATCCCTTGGTGGAGATCCATTATATGTTCTTCCATTAATATGTATTTATTTCCAACTTCATCATAACGTTTAAAATATCATATCTATCAGTAGTTGCTTATAGGTTTTATTCTTCAAGTTGAAGCATCAAATTGCTGTAATTGAAATATAGTAAACAATTCAATTTCAATTTCATTTTATTTATTCAATACTCATGACTGAGTAACTATTTTGTACTATATCTAATTTTCAATGACGTATTTCTGTTTTTCCATTTTGATTGATAAATGGTTCTAATAATAAATTATTTAATTTTAAAAAATTAATTGGATTCATTTTTCAATCAAAGCCCAAAAACTAAACGGAACCATTGCTTGACATTTTTTTGAATCTAAATTCATAATTAAATTTATTTTATAAGGTTCACCTGCGTTTGTCCAGACTACATCCTTGGTAATTTTTATCGAGAGCTAAAGCATGCATGTTCTCCTGGGATTAACACTCAGTGGTCCCTGGTTGCACACCTTCGGATTCGAGCTTGCGTGAGTTTTTTCCAACACCAAGCCTTAATCGATAAGCTGCCACATTGGGGTATAATTAAATTTTCTTTGTCAGCTGTTTCTCAATTAAAATGTTGTCGATCAATTGATTTTAATTTAATTGTATAATAGTCTTAATAAATTAAATGGTAACTTTTTAAATATTAAGAAATAAAATTATTAAATATGTCCGACAATGTAAAGACACTTCAGTTCATTTTTTGTATTGATTCGTGATCTTTTATTCCCAAACGTATACGTAGAGGAAATTCCATAATATTCTCTCTATCTATTTAAATAATTTTATACGAATAAATAATAAAATATGTATTACTTTTTGATTAAATTTAAAATTTCCCATGTTTGGTCATGTTGGATAACATGACACCAAATCAAATATTTTATTTAACCACAAGATTCTTTTAAAAATAAATGGAGGAAACTATTTCCATAAATCACGTTTAAATGTAACATTTTTCAAGAACCCTACATTCATAGCTTTAACAACTCTAATTATAATTTTAAATTAATTCAATTTAATATCAAAACAAAAGTAAGGAAAATCTCTAAACATTTTATAAATTGGTCAAACATTTTAATTATCAAAAAATGAGTATAAACCTTACTGGATTTCTTTTACTCACTACAACAAAAATAAATTTATAAAACACTAAAATAAATAAGTATCCTGATAGGGTGATTTCTTGAACCAAAGTTTATAGTACCAAACAAATAAACATCTTATAGAAAAGTGTTACAGTAAGTTTATAAGACATTCTTTAGTGTCGTGACAAGTTTTTAAGACAATTTCAAAATAAGGCGTCGTATTAGCTATATATTTTCATGTGGCGTCTTTGAAAAACATCCTATAAACCTATCTTTTTATAGAAACACTTTTTCAAATATTACTCTATAAAATAGTTAATAGGATGGTTAATTTATTTGAAGAATGTTTTAAATAACTTGTTAAGATGTTTAAAAGTGTCCTATAAACTTTTTGTAACGTTTTAGATAGGTCGTTTTTGGTTTGTTTTTATTGAGTTTATTTCTATAAACTATAGTTCTATAAAACACATTATTTTTAAGCGTCATATAAACACAATTTGTTTGTAGTGAATTTTACCATTTTTATGTAATGATTGTTTATTTATTCCTTTTTTAAAGACACTTATTCATATTCAAATATCAGATTTTGAAAGGAAATTGGAGTTTATATGTTTAGTGAGGCTCCATATATCAAAAATATATTTTAATACTTAACTATTGGAAAATATGCTTTAAAGTTGTATTCTTCCCCAACACCCCTCCATGTCTAGACCTCTTCATACAACCTAATGTGTGTCTTATGATTCCCATCCAAGAGGGTATATGCTCAAATTCTTGCATCAAAACATCTCCTTTTTCGGGGCCGACGATGAATGTATTATATGCTTTTATGATGGTTGATAGACGATTGATAACCACGTGCTTAATAAAATTCAGTATTGATAGAGTTTGATATTGTTTGATACATACTCGATATATATTTGATCAGGTTTAATGTGTGTTTGATATGGCAAAGAGAGTGATGGAAATGACATCAGCAATGACCTAGATAAAGATATAATCAATCCTATTCATTGTTACATATTAATTGAAAAGAATGATAGATCCATAATTTTTGCTTTGACATAGATGGAAAATATTGTAATATTGTTAGACAGTCGGATAACAAGAACGTTTATGATAGAGTGGTCACGTAAAAGTACATACTAATCCTAAAAACCATGTCCACTAGGATATAAAACTCGCTCCATAAATTTCTTTTCAGTACACTTCTATGAGTTTTTTTTTAATTCAACCAAGTCATTGTCTCTTCCAATGAAACAGAAAGATTGCATGGCATCTGTGTCGGATTCCTCATCGATGGCTAAGTTTTACAACATGATTGTCATTCACATAGTTATTGTACTTATGGAAAGGGTAGAATGTACGACATTTAGAAACAACATAATACTAGACATTTTCCTAGATTTTAATTTCAATTGATATAAATCTACGAGTTACACACCTAAACAAATGTTACATAGACTTAGAAAGACACACTAATAATACTTGCAAAGAATGAATAACACAAAGTTTTAATTCTTCTAAGAGCAGTGTAGTCATTAGTCAATGATCTTTGAGGATGAACTAAGAAATTCTTTTATCAAAGGCATTCTTTGTAAAGGAGTTGCTCAAAAGCTTTTATACCATCGCATAGAGGATGCTTGTCACCTTAAGAAAAGTTGACTAACATTTGTATTTTTCTTCGTTAATAAATCTCTTTCTCCATATTGATGTTGACCTATATGATGTAACCTTGCAATACTAAGAAGGGATATAGACAAATATGCCTTTAACTTTCCTTAGTGTTGGTCGAAGATTTAGTCATCACCAAATTGATTGGTGACCCAACAACCTTTAATAGGATCATCAATGCATATACACCCAGGCCATAAGTAAAGGTTTGAAAAGTACTTCTTAGATGCTCAAAAAATTAGTCCACCATCAAGCTCAACTAATCTTACTTCAAGCAACATTATACTCAACATAATATTAATAATGCACAGTTTAAGTCTAAAATAATACCTTTGGATCAATCATGGATCTATTTCTT
Source organism: Centaurea solstitialis (assembly GCA_030169165.1). NCBI lineage: Eukaryota > Viridiplantae > Streptophyta > Magnoliopsida > Asterales > Asteraceae > Centaurea > Centaurea solstitialis. The sequence continues at coordinate 10,189,076 of CM058046.1, forward strand.
GTAACAGAAGTTCCAACTTCATTTTGTGTCTCACTAGCATTCTCGTTATTTAAAAAAATGAGTCATACACATTTAAATCAAACATCTTTAATGGATTAACACGTGCATTATTTCTAATCGAGCATCATTTTAAATTATTTGTTCATAACTACATTGACATGGAGATCTCTTTAAATATGCACTTCTCTAAATGGTTCCTCCTCCACTATGTCAAAAACCTTCAATAGGAGATCATACTTCACTTTATGGACCCTATACTTATTAAACAAATTATGAGTTAGTTGCAAGTACGAAAGATTATCCTATATCACACAAGGCCGAAGAACCCTCGACATCTTTAGACCTCCAATAATCATCATCTATTTCCCAAACACTATTTTAAAAAGCCAATATATTGACCTATGAACCTATATGTAACCAAGTAACCTTAAAAACTAGATTGGAAAAATTATGGTTAATAAAGTTTCAATTAAGCTCACTAGAACAACTATTGAGTTACTTTCAACACATTAATTTCATGAGCTTGAACTACTCGATGGAACCCAAAGGGCATCGAGATCCCAAGCATCATCGAGCATAAAGCACAAAAAAACTTAAAATTAAGTTTAAAAAAAAACAATGAAATTACTTAAGAAATTAGTATACTTATTATCCATAATGCCCAATATATTGTAGGTTTCTTAGAAAATTATCCTGCAAGTTTTTTTTTTTTTTTGGAAGGGTGTCCGGGCCAAAGCCTGACTAATCCCCGGCAATTTTGGGGGCTAAACATGGCCCCACTTAAATATCCCCAGGCATGTGTACGAAAAAGCTCGAACTCGGTTAGGGCGCTATGAACCCCCGAGCGATAACCGATCCGCCACAACACTGGAAGACAATTTTTCTGCAAGTTGGTTTTAGAAAAAATGTTCCAAGTAGATGATAAAGTGAGAATAGAAAAGAGAGTAGACATGGGTATTTTTGTAATTAAAAATGTTGAGTATATTTTTTCAATAAATAAACATTAAAGCATGTATTTTGATAAAAGGATCCTGAATAAAACATAGAAACTCAAAATTCTCTTTTGTAATGGAATTTTATAATCATTTTATTTTATAACATTCTAAAATATTAATTGTTTTAAAAGAAAATAAATAATATTAAAAGTTAAACTTCTGATAGTCTACATACATGTGTTGTTCGGAATATTAACAGTACATAATACATTCTCGGCGATCTCTCAAAACTTGGGTTTTTATCTAATTCTTTAGTATTTATAATATAGACTTTAATTAGAAAATAAAAATAAAATATGTTTATTTATAAAAAAATATATATATATTAAAGGCAATTCCCTACGGCAAAGACCCAAAATTTTGCATCTTTGGGAACATCCCACACATGGGCTTGTCACGTTTCAAAGATGGCATCCAATGCAATTTTTCTTAGCCTACCTAATTCTAAATACATATAAAAATACAGAAAACCGGGCCCATATTTTAATTCTTATAGTTATTTAGATTTTATTGATTCTAATAATACATATTAATTGTTTAGTGTAAGTATAGTTTGTATCATAGACGAAGGACCGTATTAGAAAAGGAGTTAAGACGAGAAGGTAAATGAGGAGTTGGAGACCATTGATCATTTTTAAAGTGTAGATCTTTTTTTAGCCTTCTCAGTATAATTTTCATTCTCATCGAAATCCAATCCATGTATCATATAACTCTGGTTATATGCATAATTGCATGTGAGATTAACTACATTTGTATTGTTGTCTTAATTAACATAACATTATAATATCTCCGGCAAGGGTTAAAAACATAATTGAATTGAATTACCAAGTCATATGATACAAATTCAATGATGTAATGTCATACTCATGTATTGTAACACTACGCTAGTTGTAATGTGTATATTTGTACCCGTACATGGTGAAATCAATTGTATACAATATTATAAATTATTCACATATGCTATTTTTATGAAAATTGTTTTCTATATAATTTTTTTGGAGGAATTATTTTCTATGTAATTCACATTTGTAAACATTTTTCAATCTAAAACATTATCTTATTTTCTTAATAGTGTTTTTATGTTATAAAAAAGTACTTATTAAAAACATGCCCTATGTATGTATGTAACGAGAAGGTTTGCCCGCGCTTCACTGCGGGTAGTTTTGTTAATATTATAAAGATTCGTAGTTGTGAACAATATTTTAAAAGAAGTTACCTATTAAGAGCCCGAGCTTCGCAACGGGTTATAAACTGTGATAAATTTGATCTTAAGTAGCAACATAGATTTTTATGAAACATAAATTTTAGGAGATTTTAATTATACTAACAATTACATTTGTACAAAATAAATGAAAATAATCAAGAAATCAAAAAATTTAATTTTAGGAGATTTTAATAATACTAACAATTACCAGAAAGTCAAAAACTGAGATTTTAGGAGATTTTAATAATACTAACGAAAGGTTTAATAAAATAAATGAAAATAATCAAGAAATCAAAAACTTTAATTTTAGGAGATTTTAATAATACTAACAATTACCAGGAAGTCAAAAACTGAGATTTTAGGAGATTTTAATAATACTAACGAAAGGTTTAATAAAGTAAATGAAAATAATCAAGAAATCAAAAAATTTAATTTTAGGAGATTTTAATAATACTAACAATTACCAGGAAGTCAAAAGACTGTTCATGAACAGTAGTTACCGACACTTTAACATATTTCAGTCAATATACGATATATGACTAAAACGTAAAATGAAATAAAAAAACTAAAAGGTATAAAGTGAATAAATATGTTCATGAACAGTGTTTTGGGGCTAAAATGTAATTTCTTCAAATGTCGATAACTGCTGTTCATAAATAGTGTTTTGGCTTCATATAATCATACTATATATAGTATATAATAAAATAATTACAACAAAAAATATTCAATATTAGGCTCATTTCGAACGTACAAAGTGTACGATTATAATGGCGTAATTTGTTTATATTAGAACATGTTTTTTTCAACATGTTCCAACCAATATACGATATATGACTAAAACATAAAATAAAATATAGAAAACTAAAAGTATAAAATGAATAAATATTATAAGTTTAAGAGTTAAAATGTAGTTTTTACAAATCGATTATAATGGCATAATTTGGTAAACTTAAAACGTATTTTTTTAACATGTTCCAACCAATATACGATATATGAGTAAAACGTAAAATGAAATATAAAAAACTAAAAGTTATAAAGTGAATAAATATGTTCATGAACAGTGTTTTGAGGCTAAAATGTAATTTCTCAAAATGTCGGTAGTTGATGTTCATAAACAATGTTTTGGCTTCATATAATCTATATTGTATATAATAAAATAATTACATCAAAAAATATTCAATATCAGGCTCATTTCGAACGTAGTAAGTGTACGATTATAACGGCGTATTTTTTTAAAATTAGAACGTGTTTTTTTACATGTTCCAACCAATATATGATATATAAGTAAACGTAATATAAAATATAGAAAAGTAAAAGGTATAAAGTGAATAAATATTATATGTTTAGAAGACTACTATGTAAACTTAAAAATTGGTATAAGATTAAGGTTGGTTGGAGCGTGTATATAGTATAGTATATAATAAAATAACTACATCAAAAAAATATTCAATATTAGGTTAGGATATATGAGTAAAACGTAAAATAAAATATAGAAAAGTAAAAGATATAAAATGAATAAATATTATAAGTTTAGGAGGCTAATATGTAAACTTAAAAATAGGTATAGGATTAAGGTCGGTAGGAGCATATACATAGTATATAATAAAATAACTACGTCAAAAAATATTCAATATTAGGTTTATTTCGATTGTATCGAAACGAATGTAACAACGTAATTTGTTAAAATTAAAACGTATTTTTTAAACGTCTTTTAGCCAATTTACAATATACGACTAAAACGTAAAATGAAATATTGAAAAGTAAAAGGTATAAAGTGAATAAACGTTTTAAGTTTTAAGTTTAGAGGTCTAAAATGTAAGGTTAACTACATCAAAAAATATTCAATATTAGGCTCATTTCGATCGTATCGACGATACAAATATAATGACGTAATTTGTTAAAACTAAAATGTATATTTTTAACATAGTTTAGTCGATACACCATATATGACTAAAACATAAAATGAAATATTAAAAAGTTCAAGGGCCAAAATGTAATATTGAAATTAAACGTAAAATGAAATATTGAAAAGTAAAAGGTATAAAGTGAAAAAACGTTATAAGTTATAAGTTTAGAAGGCTAATATGTAAGGTTAACTACATCAAAAAATATTCAATATTAGGCTCATTTTGATCGTATCGACGATACGAATATAATGGCATAATTTGTTAAAATTAAAACGCAAATTTTTAACATATTTTAGTCGATATACGATATATGACTAAAACGTAAAATGAAATATTTCAAAGTTCAGGGGCCAAAGTGTAACATTGAAATTAAATACATGAATAACCCGGCTGGAGGACGCGCGGGTCACAGCCGGGTCACTCAGCGGGTTTGGGCATTATATGTGAGATAGAAAGCTGGGTTTGGGGCGGGTCTTGGGTCGGGCGGGTCGGGTCGGGTCAGGCAGTGTTTGCGGGACGGGGCGCCTGCTGATTGTATATAGTATATAATGTATATATGTATTTATATGACCGGCCGTGCTTCTTAAGAATAAAACATTTTTTCTCTCCACGTGATAAAAAATATTTTTTTTCTAAATAATACAAGTTACGTGATTAATAATTGATAAATTATTATAATTTAAATAATTAAATCCTGAATTATTTACTTTCAAGAAATAATATTGAAGAATCGGAAACTCAACGTGGTCTTGACTAACTTGGCATGGAGCTGTCGGCTATTATACCATTTATTTTATTCTGTTAGTAAAGTTAAAACATTTAATTTATTATTATTATTATTATTTTTGATATATTGCATTTCTACAATGTTTTGATATATTGCATTTCTCCAAAACTCCTCTTTTTTGGTAAAGTTGTAGTTTTTTTTTTTCTCTACAAACATTAAAAAAAATGTTCATCTCATTTTCCATAACAAAATTAGTCAATAAGCACCTTTTCTAAGCAATCCCAAATAGGGATGAGATCAAACCGGTTGGTATCGAATTTTTTTGGAACTAAAAAGTAGTACTGAAAACCGAACTGTATGCAATTGGTTCGGGTTCAGTTTCGAGACAAGAAAATCGGTACTAAGACCATTTAGGACCAAAAATATGAAATGTATTAAATGTGCATCAAAACCAATTGTAAACCAAAATATCTTCGTAATGTTTCAAATGCGTTACAAGGCCAATACAAACAATCAAAGTTTCAATAATCAAACGTATGTAGAGGAACCGATTTTTCATATAACTTTATAAACAAGAAGTCGAAGACATCATGAATTTATTAAAAAAACAATTGAGAATTACTAATATTTTTTGTTTAAATATCCCTTGTTGTATATATCAATACAAATTTTGTTAAAGTAGTTTAAAATAGAAAACCAATCAAGTATGATCCATTTAACATTTATGGAAAAATTAGAACTTTTATATATATGAAATGTAAATTATTGAAGGGATGGGCACACACTTTTTTTGGGGTAAGTAAAGGACTAATATGCATATGTCATGAAATTGAAGAAGGCAATTAAAGTGAGTCCAAGAAGGAAAAAACACAAGGCAAGTGTGGAAAGTGGACAAAATCGATTAGATGTACATCAATATATAATATATATGGACCCAACATGTCAACATCTACAAATATTCAACACTTCTTTTCCTTTTCAATCTCTATAATTCACAACTAATATATTGCTACAAAATCTATATATATGGAAAGATTAAAATATGAAAAATATAAAGAGTTTGTCAATGTAGGAGTAATTAATAAGCTCCAAAAAAATTCCAAAGATTCATAAAAGAACTCAAGTTCCTTTAAGGATGCTTTTATTTGTTATACATGTTTAAACATCAGGATTTTCTTTTATCAATATTTCACATATGAATCATTTATTACTTTGTATTTGTATGTGTCAATTTTTTTGTTTTACTTATATGAAGTTACTGGATACATACATGCACATGATGCGGCATAAAGCATCTCGAATCTACATGTGAAAATACAAAAGAATAATCTTGTTTTATGTTCAGTCTTATTCTTCATCCTATGATGGCAATTTTATGGGTTTATATGGTTTTAAGTTGCGTATCAGGTATATAAAATTGAAGGTCAATATGGTCAATTGGTAAAAAATACTTGAAAAATGTTGGCTCAATAGTGACTCATAGCATTTTGTTGTTTTAGCACACCAACCTATGCATAACTGGTTAATATATTTTTGTAACTTGTTAAAAAAATAAAAACCAAATTGTATGTTTAATAATCTCAAGAAAAGAGACAAATCATATGTGTGTAAGAAAAATGGTATGAATACATATAAATTGTGTATGCATTTATAAAATATTGAGTAAAACAACTTAATAAAGAAAGATGGATACAAAAAACATTCCGCTATTGTTTTTCCAAGACTTTTGATATCGCATGAATTTAAAAACTATGCATGAAAATAAGCTTGAAAATTGTGAGTTTATATCAAAAAGATCTAGGGAAAATAGGAAGTTGTCTTGGCGGCGTGGGATGCGATTGATTCAAGGAAATTGTTTTAACGACGTGGGTTAAAAGAGATGTTTCAGCAGTTGGGGCAGGGTGGCCGATGAAGTGGAGAGAAAAGCGGAAGGCAGTTGAAAAGTCTTGTTTCCTATTCAATTTTATTCATTTTATGGTTTTATAGGTTTTTAAATCGCATGCAAGTGTATAAGATTCAAGATCAATATGGTCAATTGGCCGCAAAAAAATTGAAAAAGATTCGTTCAATAGTGAGGTCTTCAAACTCATAATATTTGTTGTTCTAGCACACCAACATATGCATAAGTGGTTTATATTTTTTATAACTTGTTCAAAAGTTAAAATATAAAATTTATGTTTAACAAACTAAAAAGACAAATCGTACTTAAGAAAAATGGTATGCTATGATAAAAATATTGAGTAACACAATATTAAAAAGAAAGACAAATAGAAAGAACATTCTACTATTGGTTTTCAAAAGTCTTACATCTCATGAATACAAGAACTACGCATTAAAAAACATCAACCCTCATTTTCCGCTCAGTGTTATTTACCCTAAGGAATTCATCATTTTCCGGGCTTAGGTGAAAGAATTGAATTCCCAACCAAACTCATGGTCAAATTTCATCAAATTTCATTCCAATTTCTTTAGAGTCAAATTTCTTTGATGAATTTCAATTCCCTCAAATTCCATTCTGCGAACCAAACGCCTCCTAAGGTAGTAAGGTTTGAGGCAATTTCAGACTAAAAAGTGGATGGATATCGACTTGGGCTCACTCTGGGTTCAGACTTTGGAGCACCAGTTGGTGTTGGGCTCTGAGGTGGGTTGGATCATGGATGGTGCCTGGTATATTTGGACCCTCCATGGGTTCATTTTGCTGACCCGCATAATATTAATCTGTGTATTTTTCTGAAAGCCTTATTACTATTATTGATTTATTTATTGAAAAATTTCACTACAATTTGAAATTTAATTTTTGCCAACAGTTTAGACTTTAAAAAAAAATTTCTTTGGTATTTGATAGTTTTAATATATCTATTTGTTATTTCTAAGACGGTAATTTTAGCACAATTGAGTAACTTTTAACTTTATGAAAATTACTAAAACATTTTTATACTTTGTTTTTTTCTTAATTTTATTTTGACATGTTGATACATTTTAACACTGGTTTTATTCTGAAACTTTGTACTATATTTGATATATTGTTGACAATAAACTGTTTTTAAGGTTTTGGTAATTATTTAATCACAAATAAACATGAATCCCAATGGATGAACCATAAAAAAGTATATATAAATAAAATAGTAGTACATAAATAAACAGTTTACAGTGCAAAAAATATTTTAAATCACACAAACCATCTATTTTAGCTAATATATAACTTTTTATAAAAAAAAAACAAGCATACATGATAACGATAGATGCTTTTAAGTATTTTGCAATACCCCTAACCAAGCACCTCCTTAAAGTATTTTGCATTGTGAATTACTTATTTTTGTATTATCGATTATTATTGATGTAAATAATGCTGAAAGAGCTTTTTTACTTTTGTCCAAAAAAAGAAATCGCATTGATGTTCTTAAATGCGGGTTTGATATGGGGTTAATTAAGGTTATCGTAAACAACTTTTTTACCCAAATTTACTAAAATAGATGTTTTGTAAGACACCATGACTTGAAGTATTTTGCATTGTGAACTATTCCTTTCTTTTTTCTTGTATTATGAATAGAATAATTTTGAAAGAACTATTTATTTTTGTTATTGGAGTTTTGCTTATGATTCGTGAATGAAGCAAGGGAAAGTAGAAAAGTAAATTAAATAAAACAAAAGTAAATGGGGCATTCCGAGAATTGAACTCGGGACCTCTCGCACCCTAAGCGAGAATCATACCACTAGACCAAATGCCCTTGATGACTACCTCTTCAAAACTATATTATAATAGATATAAAACCTTAAAAAATGATTATAGTTAATTACTATTATTCTGTTCGTATTGTGTTTTATATTCGTCTCATAATACATACATTAACTCACTTTCCTTTCGAATTATGTAATATTTATAGTTAACTGTAAATTCTTTTAGTAATTATTGTAAGTTTGTGAGGTTCCAACTCAAAACCAATTGGCTATGAGTGGAGTAGCCAAGACCCTTATAAGCACATTACAAGTTCACTTTGTGTCCAATGTGGGACATTGCTCAACACGCCCCCTCACGTGTGGCGTTCTTTTAGCCTAACACGTGGATACTTTGGGTTACGTGGAGTCCGTGAAGCTTTTTTTTGACCAACCACGGGTGAACCTTGCTCTGATACCATGTAAGTTCGTGAGGTTCCAACTCAAAACCAATTGGCTATGAGTGGAGTAGCCAAGACCCTTATAAGCACATTACAAGTTCACTTTGTGTCCAATGTGGGACATTGCTCAACAATTATAGAGACAAGCAAAATATAAGTAATTGATGCTTCGTTTACCAAATGCTTACCAGATCACTTGTCTTACTAGGTGCGCTTGACAATAACCAAGGTCCTTAACCGTTAAGTGAAAGGAGAAGAGTCTTACACAATTAGCATTTATGAGTAAGAGATGCTTACGAACAAGTCATTTAGATGGTCATGCTACCTGACAAAGTAAGTGAGGGTGGTGAAATTTGTTTGTATGCACTTACCCATTCGGTAAACGAGTATAAATCTTGTGTCGCTTAATCACGCAAGTGGAGCTCACACCACCGTGGCCCATCTATGCGCTCCAATCACTTCGATTCTAACCAAGTTAAGAAATCCTCTCCTTAATGTGTTGTGCCCACAGCCTTGTTCCAAATCGCACATTACACACGCTCCCACCGCCAACAATGGCTTCGTATCAAAATTTGGTTTTGAAAGAATGCACCTCTAGTGTTGAGGTAAATATTAGAGGTATATAATATGCCATGATCTTTGTAGATCCCAGGGGCTGTTGCCAAACGCTACCTAACTGGATGAATATGGTAAAGACCAAGAATCTTACTTGGTAAGAGTGAGGCAAAGACCAAGAGTCTTACTCTTACCTCGTAAGTGAGAGCAACGATGGTTAGCTCTTACCGGGTAAATTGTTGCATACGGTGCCGTTTTGGACCTTTTGGTGTAAGTGATAGTGTTGAAATTTTACTGGTATGCGTTTGGTAAACAACCCCTAATATGGATTAGTATAAAGTTATATAAAACCTTGCATCCACGGTTGTGTATCCAACATGATATATCATAAAATGAACTTTATCGCATAAAAGTAAAGGATTGAATCAAGATACATATCATATATCTAGCCTCGGCTGTTTTGCTTAAGATAACTTGGAAGGTTCCAAGTTTAGATCTTGCATTTGTAATTGTATCATACATTATGTGCACCTAGTGATGGTACTTTTGACCTTTGAGAATAGTCCAAGCTCTATAAAGCTGCTCAACCAGCACCACCAATGCAATCTCATGATTAAGCACCAAAGATGACAACTTCACCTTCACATTGGCTCTCTCCCTTAGTTTCATCCCATGCCCATAAGCCCCTCCAATGCAAAACACCAATCTTGAACCACTTCCAGCATCCCCAATCAAGTCTGCCATTTCCTCTGATTTCAAATCCTTCCCATTCTCATCCAGCATCACCACCCAGTCATCCGGTTTGATGAAATTCATGAAACCCGTCTCTTCGTTTTCGACCTGGACCCTCGCATCGATTGAGTTCTTTGGGTTGGATCGGATTCGCAGGTCGTTAACCGGGCAGTAAGGTTTGAGCTTTTCCATGTAGTCCTTGACTATCAATTGAACTCCTGGGGATCTAGTCTTCCCAACTGTTAGGATGTGGATTGGAATTGGTTTTATGGATTGGCCAGTGTATTTGGATCCTCTAGCTTTGGCACCAGAATCAGGGGCTTGGTGGTTCTTCATGTTGACAGTGGTAAATACACACATGGCCATTCCCTTATACACAAAATACAAAAGGGTAATGTCAATCACAGGATTAGCATACATTTAAAGGGTTATATATAATACTAAAATCTTAGAAATTTTGGGGTATTTTCTTGTAGGCATTTCGTCGAACACATAGTGAGCAAGTAGGAAATACTTACAAAGGAGATGTAAGAGAAAGAAAACGCTTTAACTAGACGACCCTAGCTATTGGAGAGCTTCCACCGTTCTCAAAATCCCCAGAGATGAAGATGATGGTTACAAGATGTAGATCGTTATACAGCATAAATACTCCTACGGTGGAATTGGCTTATCAATGTATCAAAACACAGTAAGATGAAACAAATAAGTTATAATAAAGTAACTTATAAACTAGATAAGCTAGCTTATAAGTTAGTTCATCCAAATATGTACCATAAGCTAGCTTTTTAAAATGTTACTTTGAATAACTTTTTTAAAATGTACAAGATTTGGAACTAACAAATATTGAAAAAAGTATCTTCCAAAACTAACCACGTCAATTTCAGATTAATTTATTAATTTCAATTTAAAGATGTATATTTATCGTATTAAGAAAGCTAGCTTATAGTACATATTTGGATGAACTAGTTTATCTAGCTTATAAGTTACTTTATTATAACTTATATGTCTCATTTTACTATGTTTTGATACATTCATAAGCCAATTTAAACAAGTTTTATGAAATTCGATTTAAAAGATATACTCATAATGAGTATATATTTTAATTTAAAGAAATTACACCAGCAAGTATGCCTTTGAATAGTTTTTTCTTATTAATTTGTTTTATTTTCAATAAATTACACCATTATAATCGTTTCAACAATATCTTCAAATAAGTCTAATATTTTAAATTTAGTTGTATTATTTTTAATTTAAAGATATTATTTTTCTAATATTGAGTCTAATATGCCGTTCAAAAAAAATTGAGTCTAATATTGAAATTTAAATATTTCATCTTTTTAATTATATTTTTAGCAAATACTTCAAGTATTCTTAAAATATTTTTTTCACGAATTATATCATTATAATCATCAAATCAAAATTTTCAAAATGAGTTTAAATGTTATGAGTTTGAAAACCCACTATCGAACAAATCTTTTTCAGTTTATCTACCTGTTGATCTTGAATTTTATACATAAAATTCAATTGTTTATGTAAAATTTATGTATATTTTTCAGTTTTTTATGCTACAACGCACACAGATACGTATCTGGTTTAAGTAATTTGAAAAGCTTAAAAGTATTAGAGAAACAGCTTTTTGGACCTAATTGAAGATTGCTCCAAATGAAGACGACCCTTTCAGAATTGGACCAATTAAACTTTGAATCTACAGCCCAATGTTCCCAAATCAACATTTGTTGATTTACCTCAAACAAGCCCATCAAATTTAAGTAATCTTACCATAATTGACGAAAACCCAAACCTTCTATGATCGTATCAACGGCCTATTTCTTCCACCTATCTAAAACTCTTTCTATTTCTTTCTCCAAACTCTCAATGTAAAAATATAGGAAGCCAATCTAAGCCATTTATAGTTTTATACTCCAAATATGATGAGAAAGTAAGAAAAGAAATCAAAGACAATATGGAAGTAATAACTTAACATTATTTCATGGAATGTGTTTATGTATTATTCATGGTGAATAAAATAATATTTAAGGTGAATAATATATTATTCACCTGAATGTCAACTTCGCCCTCTTGTGTTTACTACGCTGTACCAGAACTGGCTACATAAGACATCTTATTGTTCATTTGAGTATCGCAATGAGGACAAATAGCAGCATGATCATCAACTACATAGGGAATACAAAAGGCACACTTGTACAACTTCTTAGTAGTAGGAGCATCATGACCATTATTCAGGGGCACGCCATTTTTTGGTTGCTTTCGAAAGATTTTTTTAAATGGTGACACTTTATAATTAAAGTTTTGGTTGGTTTCAAGATTTTTTCCCCCATTTTTTGGTTGCTTTCGAAAATTTTTTTTTAATCTTTTCTTTAGTTGATTTTGAATGACCTCTTTGTTGTTGAATTGGAACAGGTTTTTGGTTTTTAATTGATTTCAATAGAGTTTTTCGGTTTTTTTGGTTGGTTTCCAAAGAGTTTTTCGGGTTTTGGTGCACCCCTTTAAGTTTTGAAAATAACATGGTAGCACTCTTCAAAACGACTATTACACATTAACAAAACTAACTTTTTTACCCCTTTCCCCTGTCATTATTAGGTAGCAATAGTGAGACCCGACCACCATAGTTGGCAATCTTGGGGTCTAAAATAGTTTATTTGCTTCAATTTGGTTGCATGTAAGTATCACTTAAGTTTTGAATGTTGTCGTAGAGGCTTCATAGTGAATTGACCATCAAATTCTTTATCGATAGCTTGATTAAGGATCGGGATGTATTTCATTATGGCTTATGCGACCAAGACGGGACATAGGTGTGTTGTTGTCCTTATTTTTCTTGCCTTTTGTTTCGTGTTCGGGCAGTTCAATACGGTTACTACGTCCTACTTTCCAGTTGTTTCTAGGCTCGATCACCTTTAAAAGATGATTGCGGCACCCTCTCGGTCTCATCCGTTTTTGTGCTTGGTTACTTTCACTATTTGGCGGCAAGTTTGGTAAAAAGAAAATTTTAACACAAAACAAAAGAAAATTATGAAAAGACACCGACCTTCATAAGTTAACAAAGCTCTTTTTAACGGAAAATTAAGACAAGGGATCCAATCTATAATAAAATGTAACCGCAAGGACTCAATCGGTACGAAACTAAAACCATGCAAACCTTAATCATGAATTTTAGGATTCCAAAAACCCCCATCTTTATCAACGTCAAATCAGGAGACAAATTTTTTAATTTACTCTAAAAAAATTCAACATCTATTAAAAAAATATAAAAAAACATAGCATAAAAAATCCCATCCCTATATTTTCTCATAATTCTGTTAGAAAATACTATTTGATAACTTTTCTATGACGCCTGTCTTATAATAATAAACGTGCTGGCCAAGTTCCTCAGGGGTGTATTCGGAATTTTGCCACGACGATCAACATAAGCCGTTGGATCAAAGTGAATCGAACGGCCCACATAAAAACCCTAAGCGATGAACGGTCAAGGGCGAGTCTCTGCTGCTTCAGCTGTAGTATATAAACTACCCTCTGCTGTCTTTTATTTTATTGCTCTCTGAATTTTGCTCTTCTTCCCCTTTTCATCAACCTCTAATCGCAAAAAGCAAAGGTTCGATTTCTTCAATTCTCTTCTATTTAGTTCTTAAAACGTTGATCTGATTATTTGATTTGTGTTCGTTTATCATAAGTTATCGATTGATTGATTTGGAACTAAAGGTTTCGATCGTGATTAGTTATTTGTATTCACTTGTTTATAATTTATATGATCGTTTTTTTTAGTTTTGTTTACGTGATTATATGTTTAATCTGCTTATACTTGAAGTAGTTTTGTTGAGATGGAAATCGATTGTTGTTCTTAAATTTTGATCGGATCAGTTTTGAATATGTTACCGAAGGAATGATTTGAATACTGTTTTCGATCATCGTTTATTTTTTTAGTTTTGATTAGTTGTTTTTTTACAGTAATATGTATGATACTAAAGTTTAATTAACGGAGAGAAAATTTTGTGAATTAGGATTGTACTTGATGATCGGTAAAATTGATTTTAACCAAAATTTATAGAGAAGCTGTATCTAAAATATGATCTCGATCATTATTTTTGAAACGTTTTTAAATCTGATTTGATGAACACGATTTATTTAATTGATACGTTATCTATATGACTATATCTACAAAGTTGAAGTTATGAAGGCTGAATTATAATAAGATTTGTAAATATATAGTATCAGTTTGCAGCATTAAGTTTCTTTCACTGCATGATATTGTTGCATTTGCTTTCTTTAATTTAATGTTTTTGGAGTGATATGCTCTTGACTTGATCCTAGTGGTGGAGAATAAGTGAACATGCATTATTACTTGTTAATGTTTTTATTCTTTGTTTATTAATGCATTGGGATTTGATAAATGTATTTAACTCTCTATGACTTTTTCAAAACTAGAGAACCTAAAGTCAAATATGTTTTAAAAGAAGTTACATTAATCCAGGATTTTCTCATATCTTATTTAGTAAGATTTTAATAAGTTATTAAATTATTTAATGCACTTGATATTCAACAAACTTTCAAACAGCCATTGATGAAATATTTTAGTTTTGTTATTAAATTATTGATGCATTTAATTTGAAACAAACTTTTCAAAAAGAATTATTCCCAATATTAAACATCTTATGAAATTGTAATTCTCCAGAAAGATGTGTTAATGCACCAAAACTTTTTTCAAATTATGCTGGTATTGTAGTTTTGGTAAGTTTGGTTATATATGTTACCTATTTCTGGTGGTGAATGGTTTTGTGAATTATGTTGATTTCATATGATTGTATATATATGAAGTTATCTGACTGATTTTATTTCCTCAATATCAACCAGTTCGGTTTCATCATGGGTAAGGAAAAGGTTCACATCAACATTGTTGTCATTGGTCATGTCGACTCTGGAAAGTCGACCACCACCGGGCACTTGATCTACAAGCTTGGGGGTATCGACAAGCGTGTGATTGAGCGTTTTGAGAAGGAAGCTGCTGAGATGAACAAACGTTCTTTCAAGTACGCCTGGGTGCTGGACAAGCTTAAGGCCGAGCGTGAACGTGGTATCACCATCGACATTGCCTTGTGGAAGTTCGAGACCAACAAGTACTACTGCACTGTCATCGATGCTCCTGGACATCGTGATTTCATCAAGAATATGATCACCGGTACCTCTCAGGCCGACTGTGCTGTCCTCATTATCGACTCCACCACTGGTGGTTTCGAAGCTGGGATCTCCAAGGACGGTCAAACTCGTGAGCATGCTTTGCTTGCCTTCACCCTTGGTGTCAGGCAAATGATTTGTTGCTGTAACAAGGTATAAAAAAATTCCAAATCCTTTTAATATCTAGTTGCATTTATTTAATATAGACACTGTAATGTAGAAGTTTTGTTTAGTTTTGGGTTAAATTGTAATTTTCTGTGTTATGCAGATGGATGCTACTACACCCAAGTACTCCAAGGCTAGGTATGATGAAATTATCAAGGAAGTGGCATCCTACCTCAAGAAAGTTGGATACAACCCTGACAAAATCCCATTTGTCCCAATCTCTGGTTTTGAGGGAGATAACATGATTGAGAGGTCAACCAATCTTGACTGGTACAAGGGTCCAACTCTTCTCGAAGCGCTTGACCAGCTTAACGAACCAAAGAGGCCATCAGACAAGCCTCTTCGTCTGCCACTCCAGGATGTCTACAAGATTGGTGGAATTGGAACTGTGCCCGTTGGCCGTGTTGAAACTGGGGTTATCAAGCCTGGTATGGTCGTTACTTTTGGGCCAACTGGTTTGACCACTGAAGTTAAGTCTGTTGAAATGCATCACGAGGCACTCCTCGAGGCATTGCCAGGTGACAACGTTGGTTTCAATGTTAAGAATGTTGCTGTGAAGGATCTTAAGCGTGGTTACGTTGCTTCCAACTCCAAGGATGATCCAGCAAAGGGAGCGGCCAGCTTCACTGCTCAGGTCATTATCATGAACCACCCTGGTCAAATCGGAAACGGATATGCACCTGTTCTCGATTGCCACACTTCTCACATTGCTGTTAAGTTTGCTGAGCTGTTGACCAAGATTGACAGGAGGTCGGGTAAGGAGCTTGAGAAGGAGCCAAAGTTTTTGAAGAATGGTGATGCTGGTATGGTGAAGATGATTCCAACTAAGCCCATGGTGGTGGAGACGTTTGCCGAGTATCCTCCTCTGGGACGTTTCGCTGTGAGGGACATGCGTCAAACCGTTGCTGTTGGTGTGATCAAGAGCGTCGATAAGAAGGACCCCACCGGCGCCAAGATCACCAAGGCTGCAATCAAGAAGAAGTGAACCGGCCCTTTTATGAATCTGAAACTTGGAGTGAACTTTATTATGGTTTCGTTATGTGTGTTTAATTTCTGTTTTGGTGTGTTTTGTGGTGTCTACTGCCATCTTTTACGACCATTTCTCGGAATGGTGGTGCTGTTGCGCTTTCGGGATCATACCTGGGTGCTCGACAGACGGTGGCAGGAGTTATGGTCGTTGATTTGAGTCTTTGCTTATTATCAACCTTTATTGAAACATTATATAAGATTCTTGAATTTACATTCAAGGTCTTCATTTATATATGATTTGGTTTTGTTATATTGTTTGTGGTTGATATTTGTGTTAAAGTTCTACTTTTTAAATGAAAGGTAGGATGTTTTGGGCTGGATTTGTTTGTAACACAAGTCTAAAGCCCAAGACTGCCAACTTGCTTACAGATTCCTTTTGCAGGTTCTTTTCCGACTGTTAGCATTGGTGATTTTTTTTGAAGTCTTTTAAGACTGACCCTTGGCCTCAACCTGAAAGGCTTGGGTCAGCTTTGGCTTCTTCGGAGAACGCCAGGACACCCATATCAGGTAGGTGGTGTTCGGCTTATCCGACCCAAACCCATCCCTCACCTCGATTCTCTCTCTTGTTTTTCTCTATCTTTTTCTTTATTAATTATTTAATAAAATAAGTGTGTAAATTTTGGTTGGGTGTAACATATGTTTTTGGTAAATTTTGGATAAGTAGCTTTGGTAATCTGGGCAAGTATAATTAATGGTCTAACAAATTCAAAATTGGTATTGTGTATAATAATTAATCGACACATTCTTTATGGAATTAAACTACTTAATTTAAGAGTTGTTTACTAAAACACTTACCCGGTAAGCAATTATTGGTAAAACTGAACACTGTTACCTACAAGCTTTTAGACAAGAGTTGTCAATTTCACCTATGAGGTAAGATTCTTGGTTCATAACATCGTTCCTACCAGGTAAGATTCTATTTCTTGTCATGATTATCCCGTAAGGTAAGACTCGGTAAACACTTATTGTGTAAGCGTTTAAACATCCCCTTAGGCTATCAACAGCCAACCCTCCAAGCCCTTCGGGCATCACTGCCACGTCAACGCAACATCAGTTTTTTCCCAACCCTCTCATAACCCTCTACAACCATTACCCAACCCTCCCAACCCTCCCAACTCTCTCACACACAACACACACAACATAAACACACTACACACATAAAAGGAGCGGCTTCTACAAGCCGATTCTCCTTCAGCCCGCCGAGCTCCAAGACGGCACACCGGTACCCGCTGAACCCGCCATGCCCGGCGGGCTTCACCCGCTCAGCCCGCACCCACCGTTGCGCATAACCTTACCCTTTGCACAACTTTTACATGTAATTATGTAACTATTTATGATACATTTCATTTATTTTACTATATTACATGAAATGATATATTTTACTCATGTTTGATTTTTAGAAAATATAGAGTTATTTGCTTTAAAATGTGCAGGGACCAAATAATCAATATTATGAAAGTTTCTTTGCTTTTCTGGATATTTTCTATGATTTTACCATTTTTAGTAGTTTATAGGTCAAAACAATATATTTATTTGTCTAAAAATTCATTTCTTTATAAAATTATTGACATATTTATTTGTAAAAAAGATTTAAGGACTTGGACAATAGAATATTCTGGGAGCATCCACAATGTTATTTGTTGTGGTTTTTTTTTTACAACTTTTTTCTTATGTATTGTTATCCTAACAATTTAAAAACTCTACATACCTTCATTATATCAAAATTCTCATCCAAAATTTTTTATAGCTTTTTCAAACTTATTAGGGTCTTACCATATATATTCCATTAAACATTGGGTTATTTGGGTTATTTAAAAATACATATAAAGTATGAAAATAAAAATAAAAAAAATAAATTTAAAAGTATGTACAATTAAAAGTTATAATTGGGTCATTAAGAAATCTATAAAATTGTATAAAATAAGAAAAAATAATATTGAAAAATAAAAAGTTAAGTTATTAAAAAATATGTAAAGAATCATATAAAAATCTCAAATTTAAAACATTTGATTTAAATATATAAAATATATATTTAATTAATTTTTTGTACATATATTAAGAAAAACTGATTAAAGAGACTTTTATAAAATTAAAACTAATTAAATACGAGTTTTTTTTGATAAAACAGATCGTGCAGTTACAACCTACGACGAAAACCTCACCAAAAAATTTATGCGAATTTACACAATGCGAAAAACTTCAAAGATAGGTTTTCATTTTTCGAAAAACCTTCCAAAAATCCTACAAAAACCTTTTAAAAAACACATTGTGGGATGCTCTGAAAATTATAAATGATGTTGAATTTCACTTTTTCAATGGTCTTAACCTTTTCTTTTTCTTATTATAAAGTTCAAAAAACCTGTTAAGGATTTAATAATTATTGAGTTGGTAATCAAGTAAAAGAAAAATAAAAATCTGGTCAATCCCCGTGAATCCGTGATATACATAAATTGTATTGGTCACATGAACTCTTCAACAATATTAAATATGTGGTTACTATCAATTCCTAAAATGTTAGTTATAGAATACGATATATTGTACCACGTTAGACTCTAATATTGGTTCTTGAGATTTAGAGTATGAACGAAGGTCCTGAATTTTCATAATTCTATAATCATTTTTATGATTTCATTATATTTTATAAGCAACTTCTTATCATTAACTTTGGTGAAAACTTGCGGTTAAAAAACAGCTTTGAAATTAACATAAGAAACATGAGAAGTGACTATACAAGAAATGAACGCACAGTAAGATAAGATGTACCGAGATAAGATACATCAATATGCATTGGACCAATTCTTTTTTTAAAGCATAAATTATGGGAGGGAATGAGATTAAAAGTGATCAATGGTTCAAATTCGATTCTCACTGTTAACTCAAATTCTCACACGATTTTACGCCTATATGTGTGTCTGTGTAGTTAAGTTCATATGAAACAAACTTGTGTGAACTCGTGAGACCACATTTTTATACTTTAAACTTTACAGCAAAACAGTGTGAATGTAAATAAATTCGAACATTCACAAGTAAAACACTGAAGTTTCAAGCGTAAAAATATGGTTTCAGGGGACTTACGAAGACAAATTTGTCTCACATGATTCCAACTCTCTCTCCCTCCCTCCCTCCTTCCCTCTTTGCGTATGTCGATTGTGTGAGAAATTAGGTTGATGTAAGAAGCGTGAAAAATAGATTTGAGCCGTTGATAACTTTTAATTTCAAAATTTTTAGAGTTTTTAGATCGGAAGAGACACATAAAAAAGTCCAAATGGAAGCTGTTAGATTACGTTGGTTTAGGTGGTTGTGACTTGTTGTGGTGGGGCGCTATGGTGGTTATGACTTTATTTAGTGGGGTTGGTTTAGGGAGTTGGAGATTGGGATCTTGGATTTAATAGAACTACTAGTACTACGATACAATTTAATTTTCCTTAAATAGAATTCCAACTGCAATTTAATATTTATATTCGTGTTTTTAAAACAGAATATGGTGTGTTTTTTTATTAGAATATGATGCAATCAATTCAAAATTTTAACTAATTTTAAGATTACAAGTTTCAATTTTTAAAAAGACATTGTCATACATGTATTAAGTTAATATGAATGGATATTGTGCATGGATAAGGACTTGCAAGCGGATTGGAAGACGTGGCTTACTAATCCGTTTGGTTCATAGCAGACGATAATGATAAAGGAAAGGGATCACAATCGCTTATTTCAACAGAGTACAAGACGGTTTCTTGGGAGGCATTATTCGATGTCAGGTACCTCTGATAGGAGCTGGTAAAGATTGGTTTATACATGAAGTTTGGCATCCGACTAAACCACAACTGTTGTAAGTTAGTTTATGGCACAAATAGTAGCTCCGGAGTGTTTATGTTTGTTTTCGATGTGAATAGGGCGTCAAAATACTCGTCTATGGAATTCGTGCAACCCCAGCAATAACAGGCTACAATAGTTAACAGAGACGGCGGTGAGGAGCAACAGGTTGGAGTGGCAATCTGACTTTGACGTATGCTCAGTTTGGTGCATGTTTGGCTCATAACCGACATGTTTGTGTTCCATCTCATGAGTTGATATCTTTGTGTTCCATGGTAGGCTTGGCTTTGTTTTTTTTTCATCTTTCGATTATGTTAGTCAGTGAGTTTAGTTCAGTTTTGGATTCACTATGTATCTTCGTCTCTTTATCAATTAATTATGTATTCAACTCTTGGTTTTGGGTGATAAAGGTTATTTTTGTTGTTCTAAAAAAAGATAGTTGATAAATAGCAAATTAGTATCCTAAACTTAGTCTTTCATTAACTAAAAAATAAATTTATCACCAAAACTAAAGACATGGCTTGTTCATACTCCCAAATCCAAAAGTAACGACTTTATACATATCCATAATCAAATTCTCACTTCGGTAGAAAAAATTAACTTACTGTATGAAAATAGATCAAATACTTGTATTATTGACATCAAATATGTAGAAAGAAGTGGACAAAATTAAAACCTTGATATATTAGGGGAACGGCAAGAAAAATAAATTGAGAAAACCCGACCAATTGAAAGGTCAGTGTTGTCTATTTACATAAATAAACATTTTGAAAGAGAACAAAAAACTTCCAAAAAAAGAATATCAAAGAAAACATAGAAAAGAGGATCTCAAGAGACTCAACTCCAATCAAGATTTTCTCTTCAACAAAAAAAACTCCAATCAAGATTTATAAGGCCTGTTTACTACCCTCTTATTGCCTCTTATTAAGAAAAAAATCTGTTATTTGAATAAGAGGTGTATTGTTTATCAAAAAACAAAATTAATTTTAGTTGCTGACCGTAGTCAGAGATAAGGTTGTCCTTGATACGTCTTTATGTCTTTCATGGTATTGCATTATAAAAATTATTATTATTTTATTTTAAATATTTAGAAACTTAAAAGCATGAGAAATGCCGATTAATAAGTTTTATTTACTTCATTTTTTTATTTGAATAGACCAGTAAAGATAGTAAAAAAAAAAAAATTTTATTGAAAAAGCCATAAAAATTGTAAAGTAATTTTTTTATAATCTTTTAAAACTTTGGAAAAAGGAAATTTTGAAATTCTACAAAGTAAATTTTAAGAATTCAACTATTTTAATAAAATTAAAATCAATTTCTCTTACAAGTTTTTCTTTGTCAAACATGTTTATTTTAGAAAGAAGGGCATAATGGTAAGCTTTACTTGATCAACGCTTAATACAAAATATTTGGTAAACAACAAATTTCTGTCAGCAACTATCTTACTCTAATCAGACCTCTTATTCTAATCAACGCTTACCCATAAATTTTGGTAAACATACCCTAAACTTCATATATATATATATATATATATATATAGTCCCTAAAATTTGAAGGCTATGTTTCAGATATCACATTTAACATGTTATGTAATAATAAAACTAAATCATGTCAAGTCTCGTTTCCAAAGTATCATGTAAACACAAAATTAGATGCACAAAGTTTGTATTTTGTGGTTGTTCTAATAGCTAAATGCCTACAATGTTTTAATTTCCCACCAAAATTATAACTTACACGGTGTGCCTCTTATATTGAACTTTCTATATTTATGGAAAAAATAGTTAATGTGAAATTGTTCACTTTAAATCTCATATCAACCCATGACTTTAGTTTTAAAAAAGAGTTAACCCGATGTACTTTAATACATCTTGTTGTATTAAAAAAATATTGTTAAAAAGGGTAATTGATGGTTGCATAAAAGTTGTTGTAAATAGAATTTAAAATTTCCAGTATTCATCATCTGATTTTTAAAGTTCTATAAAACGACAATGAATTAGTTAAATTAATGGGTAAATAACGGATTTAGATTATTTTTCGTTACCAAATATAAGATATTTGGTGAAATATGTGGCAAGAGGTATGAACATAATGTAAATAATATTTCCATCTTTTTTTTTTTAACAGCAAAACAAGGAAGAAAGGCAAGGAGCTTCGGCTCGGCCATCACCCCCGCCAATCAACCAAGAACTTTATTAAAGAGCACTTCCAGCCAGGAGCTAGAAAAAACCAAGAGAGAACAAAGGAAAGCCAAACAGGCAGGTGGCCGAAACTCAAACACCGAAAAAAGAAACATTAAAGAACTAAAGGAAAAGAATGCCAGTAATGCCAAATCTCCTTAAGCCCCGGTTTTCTATGAGTAATCCATAGGTTTGCCAATCTCTGAATCACAGGGAAGATGTCCTCTTGCGAAATCCTTTCCGTATCCTCTTGTGAAGCGTGAGTAATCTTGTTAAAATTTTAATCATATAATAAGCTATTTTTTCTACAAACAAATCATTACTATAAATTATAGAAACTACGTACAAATTATTTTCTGATCAAAAATAGATTTTTTTTCAATTATTTTAGGTAATGGTAGATTTTTCAATTATTTTAGGTAATGCTACCATTATGATTTTGCAATTATTTGTTTCAATTATTTTTGTCAACACAATTTGAGGTTGTTAATAATTTTGGGTTTTAAACGACACCTCTGGACTCGTGTATAACTAATTATATTGTATAAGTTTTTATTTGGTCGCCATTAAATAATTATGCAAGTATTAAAAGAAATTTGATTTATTTTAAGAAAATAAGAATGAGAATAAAAATGAGAATGCAACAGAATAAAAATAGAATTGAATATTGCATTGATGCTATTTGATTAAACCAATATAATCAATAACAAAATTATTTCATTAAAAAAATATATTTTATGAGCTTGCAAAAATAAAAGATGTTTCATTTAACATCAAAAGATGGAATACCGTATAAAAAAAAAGAAATAAGTAAAAACATAATTTTTATTCAACCCAATTTGGTCATACTTATAAATTAATAGACCTTCATAAATAATTATATTATATAATATCAAAGTAAACAACAGTTTTCATTATCATTCTCATTCATTGTCTTTCAATACTCCAACCCAACCCAGCCCAACCCAACGACCCCTTAGGATGCCTACAATAACATCCTTAATAATTATTTAATAAAGCAAAAAAACTATTATTTAAATATATTCATCCATATGGATGATCAAGTCTCCCTAAATAATAATTCTACAAAACTAAGATTGTTATGTCGAATTATCTGTCCTCGACCCCTAGTTGTAAAGCCAACCATTTTCTAAATACTTTATGCTATATTTAATCAAAAAGACTACACAATTATATGTATATTTAATAGTTAATACAACATAAAATCAGAGTATTAAAATAAATGTAAAAATACAGATATCTATTTGTACCATAAATGTCGAATAATAAAATAATATTTCAGAGACTAATTAAAAAAAATATTAGTAATTAGACGAGTTCAACCAATCACTTGTTTTGGTAAGATTGTCCCTAATCTTCCTTGAAGTCAAGGGTTTGATCCTTACACTACTCAATATTTGATCGGTACCTTCAACTCACAAATGTTTATGGGGCTCGCAGTTTGGGGACTTATTTGGAAGATACGGTCTGGGTTTAATTCCAACCGGTTGTGGGAGATCGGGACAGAGGGTTGCCAGAGACGCTTCATGGAGGTAGAGTGGAGTCGGTCCAATGAGACCGGGGTTAAAATGTTTTCACCAAAACATACTTTTTGGAAGTGATTAGGGCATCCGCAATGAGGTCGGTAGGTGGCCGGTACCGCCACCGGTACCGGCGGTAACACCGCCGAGGTGAGTCGGTAGGTGGCCGTTACCTCCCCTACCCGATACCAAGGTGCCGGTCTCCAAACAACCCCCACCCACCCCACCTTTCTCTCTATCTCTCTCTTCTTTCTTTCTTTTCTTTTATTCTTTTTTATTAATTAATTAGAGAGGTATGAAATTGGTACCATCAAGGATGATATGGTATGGTATGGTGTTGGTAAGGTGTTTGTTAAGCTGAGGTGATAGCAGATATAAGAGGTATGAAGGGAACTGTTAAGAATCGTCTTAGACGAGTTCATAAAGATCGTTTTCCACATAACATTTTTAGAGCAACGAAAACCATGCACACCTTTTCAATTTAGAGATATCATATTCCAGATATAATAAAAGGTTTTGTTACCTGTCATTATCTTTGTTTTTCACATTACAACGGCTATATAAATTATTTTTTAAGTCACTGAAATTTAAAAATATTGTTCTATATTATTTAAAGAATGAATTCCGGCCCCTGACATTTGTCTAAAAGGGACAAAACATAAGCGTGTCTCCTACACTTTCACCGCTCATAAATTTGTAGATAATCATAAAACTAAATTGCAAATTTGGTCCCTCTAATTTGAGGAAAACAAAACATTTCGTCCCTACGATTTAAAAAATGCAACATTACAATTGTGCTTTGTAAAATCGTTCCTATTAGATTTTCTCTAATGATTGTTAGAAAATTTGCTTTAAATGAGAGACGGTTTCATTCTTTTATCATTGTGGATCTTTTGACTGGACAAAAGAAAATTTCAACAAAATAATAAAAAAAAATTCCATTAATTAACAAGACTTTTAACGGTTATTAGAAAAAAGTTAATCGCTTATGTTTTTAATTTGTTTATAAGACATGATTGAAATCTTCATTTCGAAATTACATAGAAAAAGGTATTATTTTTCTCCAAACCACTATGAGCAAGTTTGTAGTTTACTCTATTCATAATCGAATTTTTGTTAATTCTTTATAGAATCAGGCGTTTTTTTTATGTATTTAAATATAATATAAATCTACAATGAAAATATTTTTATTAGAAAATATTAAAAATATGAATTATATTCATATTCTTTAAATTTGATGCATATTTAAATGGACTCGGACATAAGATGTTAACAAAATATATGTTATTGATAAGTTATAAATTCAAATCTTAAAATATTATACAATAATAGATAGCACATGTTGACTAATAAATTGTTGTTAAAAGTTATGGTACTTTATGTCACACCAAGTATAAATTACTCTAAATATAAACTAAAAAACTATCTAATTTATTAATTAGAAAAGAGGTCAAGAAAGGAAGATCAAAAAGAAGTGAGGTAAGAAACACTTTATAGATTAATCATATGGTTTACCAAACAAATTGACACAGTGGAAAATCGAATGATCAAGGGACCTCTTTGCCTTAACAAACAATTAATTTCTTATTTGAAATGTTTTATGGAAAAATATATATATATTCTGTAAAGTTACAAATAAAAACCATATTTATATTTGGACAGTTCTTTTAATAGCTACAAGGTTTTGTTGCCATATATTCTAAAAATGTATGATTTTAAAACAAAATTGGGTAAAAGCGATTTCAAATATTTTTTAAGATAAAACAGTAGAGATACTAGCTTGAATAATTTTATATGAGTGAATTACAAATTTAGTCTCTTGTCTATATCTATTTTTTGTGGTTTTCGTCCCTCCAATTATAAACTACGCTATTAGTTCAAAAATCATGTATTTTTAGTATAAATGAGTCCCCTACTACTAACACCGTTAGAGGAGGCCTCGCTAAGTCTATCATGTGGCCTTTACATGATGTAACACCTTATGCATATCCCATATCGTCGTGGACAGGAGTGATGTTGGGTTCATAAGTAATACGTTGGCCTTCCAAACAACAACGCGTTTTGGGACCTAATGCATGACAGGTTCTTGGAACGCTGCAGTTAATTGTGCTAGAGTGGGAGTAGTACTAGGATAGATGATCTTCTGGGAAGTTTTCACCAGGTCGCCAAAAACAAAGCCGTGAGCAAAACGTTGGTTAAATCCAGGGGCAAAGCGAACAATATTGTGTTGAGGAAGGGGAGTGTTACACACGAGGGGCATTTTAGTCTTTGTATTCTTTTCTCTAAAAACAAAACTAAAATTGCTCCAACTTTCTTTGAAATCTCCATACGATAAAAACCCTAAACCTTTCCCTTAGCCGCCAACGCTTCTCCATCACCAAACAAACACCATCACCGACTCATATGCGCGTCACCACAGCCACAACCACCGCCACCACCAGGTATCGAACTTTGAACTAGGAGTGTTAAAAAAACGATGGACCGCTCAAACCGGTCAGAACAAGTCAAGTCAGATCATTTTTTGCGGTTTGACGGTCCAGTCAGTCTGGTTTGAAAATATCCCAACCGTACAGCCTAGTCCGATTTGCGTTCTCAAGTTTTTGTTGGGTGATTTGGACCAAACCGACCACCAAATACCTACCTATATATATATATATATTATATGCATTTACCTTTTTATTGTTTTGTTGATATATTTTGTTTACTTTTTGTGGATTTTGTTTACTTCAAACAGGCTCAATGTATGGAGGTGCGTGTACTTTGTATATTTGGTTTTGTTAAAATAGATATTTAATCTAAAATTAAAAACTGTATATGTTTTTTTAAGCTTAAGCTTAAATCCATAAAAGGCCCAAAACACATAAACAGATCGGACCACACCACCTTGGTCCGGTCTGACCGGTCTAGGCATTTGATGTCAAACCCGCTCGATTTGAAAACTTTGTAAACCACCATTTGTGGTTTGGTTTGTGGTCTAAAAGGTTAAACCGATTAAACCGGACAACAAACACCACCAATTCAAACCATTGCATCAACATCATTGGCGTCTTTAGGACCACCAACCATCACACCACCACTACCAGCTATGATTACAACTGTCACAACACCACCTCAAAATGAACTTAAAGAAGTGGAAGACAATGTCCCACATCGAACTCAAATGCACCACCAACAGTCACACATTTATTTATCCTCTTTTCCTTCCCGGAATGCTAACACCCTCGCTCAAACTCATATACATATTTACTTCAAATGTTTTTGATCCAAAAGTAAGGCTTCAAACGTTTTCTATTAGCAATTTGATCCAAGTATGGTGGGTGTAAAAATTGTTCTTAATTTACAATGTTTTAGGGTTATTTTAGAGTTTTACAAAACTCTAAAATAACCCTAAAACATTGTAAATCAAGAACAATTTGACACCCCCAGACCACCCCAAATGATTGGAACTTGATTAGAACAAGAATAGATTATAGATCTTAAAACGGTATGGATGGAAAAGCTCGGGAAGAGGGCATCAATTTGGCATCTCCACCAATCTACGAAACCCCTATCGAGTATGATGGAAAAACACTAACGATTATTAGAAGAGAGGGTCAAAACAATTAAACATCGACACATGAGGGACCAAAATCAAGTTTTTTATGAAATTTAAAAACAATATCCACTAGAAATTGCAAACATCAAGGACTCAAATTAAACTTTACATATTTAACCACCCAATCAAGACAGTTCTTATAATTAAAATATTACAAGACTCAAAATATAATATTTATAAACATATGATAAGCTAACCCTAAATAAATCCTAAGAAGAAGAAAAAAATCTTAATTTATCTATCCCCCTTAATAAAAAACCAAAATCAATATTTGGAGAAAAGTTGATCATAAGCTCGAAAGTCGAAACCAACGAAGTGGGGTCACTTTAAGCAGAAAAACCCAGCTGTTATTTTTATTCTTTCTCTTCAATATCTTTGAACCCTTCTCTGCCCAGATCTGCTTTTCTTTCTATCCCTTCTTCTTTCTTCTTCTTCTTCTTCTTCTCTTTTGTTTTCTGTTATCAAAACCCACCGCCTTCTGATTCAGTACGAGGTTCAAGCTCTCCAAGATCCAAATCAGATTCAATTCATTCGTAAGTTTTCCCAATTTTGATCTTTTTATTTCAAGATCAAATTCACAGTTTTTCTTGATGTTTGTATATGGATCTTTCTGTTTTAAAAATCTCTTCTTTTTTAGAAATTTTTATGTTTGTTTCCATCTGGGCATTGCTTGATTATTTGGATCCTGTCAATAATTGAAGTTTTAAGCTCCAATTTGGAATCTTTCTGTATAAATTATGGTTTTTTTTGGTTGTAGATATTGCTTAATTTCTTGGATCTTGAAAAATTCAGCTACTTTTAGTCCTTTTATCAGTCTTTTTGGTTGTTTTTGTTACATTTTCTTGATGTTCTTCTTCAATTGAAATTTGGGTATTGCATAGTTTCTTCATTTTTCAGCGAATTAAAGAATTCGATTGATGATTTTAGGGTTCAAACCATTTCCACATTATTGGGAAACATTGATGGTTTGACTTTTAAAGTCAAAGGGAATGATGTTTATCTTCAAAATGATATGAATTCCTTGAATTTTTCAAGAAAATTTTGATACACACACCAAGAATTAAAACATTACTAAAAAAAGAAAATTTTAACCTAATTCTTGTTTAATTTTGGGCTAAAAACATGTAGAAATATGATAATTTGCAGGCTATTTGGTGGATGATACTGTAATGGGGAGGAAAGGCAACTGGTTATCTTCTATTAAAAAGGCTTTGAGTCCCAGCTCCAAAGAAAAGAAAAGCCAGGTATCAATCTATACAAATATGATCAGATCATAGCATTTTTCATGGCCAGAATCATACTTAATTTGCTAATATTTTTGTTATTTGATTCTAGAAATCAAAGAAGAATGTGTACACGGCTGAAAAGGCTTCAGAACCACCGGCTGCTTCCATCGTAGAATCGGTTATTTCTCCTCAGCCTCCTCCTCCACCGGAAGAAGTGAAACCAATTGAGGTGGAGGATGAGCAGACAAAACACGCCTATTCCGTTGCAGTTGCTGCCGCTGCCGCGGCTGCTGCTGAAGCCGCCGCCACTGCAGCTCAGGCTGCGGCTGAGTCTGTCCGACTTGCTGAGTTGACTCGGTACTCGGGAAAATCTAAGGAGGAAGTGGCTGCTATCAAGATTCAAACGGCTTTCCGTGGGTATTTGGTATGTTAATTATGTTGCATTTAATGTTTTTGTATCCGGTTTAAGTGATTCCGGTAGTTGATACTTACTTGTTCTTCTTTGCAGGCGAGGAGGGCGTTGCGAGCATTACGAGGGCTCGTGAGATTAAAAACACTGGTCGAGGGACCCGCTGTTAAACGACAAACAGCGAACACGCTCAAATTCATGCAAAACGCAACTCGTGTTCAGTCTCAGATCAATTCGAGAAGGATCAGGATGTCGGAGGAGAATCAGGCGCTTCAGAAACAGCTGCTTCAGAAACGGGCAAAAGAAATCGAGAGCTTGCAGGTTAGTTTTGATCTTTCGTTCATGAATTTGTGCTTTACAAGTTGCGTTTGTGCAGCCACTGCTGTTTTCGATCTGTGAAGGATCTTTTAGTTACTAGTATTGATGATGCATATAATGTTTTATAACAGATGGGAGAAGAATGGAACGATAGCCCGCAGTCGAAAGAAGAGATCGAGGCAAAGCTATTGAGTAAATACGAGGCTACTATGCGACGAGAAAGGGCAATGGCGTATTCGTTTTCTCATCAGGTAAAATCGCTATTTGTGCAAAATGTCTTGTCACTAGTCTAATTGCGCCATGTGTCACTAGTATGAATAATACATATTATTCAGTCTGAATGCTATGCATTATTCTTACTGAATGTTGTATTATTCACCATGAATAAAGCATGAACATTCAGTCTGAAAAATCTCTGTATTATTCAGACTGAATAGGACACATGGCACGCTCTAAAGTCGAGTTAGGATGTTCATCTTAAGCATCGGATCGATGCTCATTGTAAACTTCTTTGAAACAGCAACCATGGAAGAAGTCATCAAGGGCGACAAACTTGCTCTTCATGGACCCCACGAATCCTCAATGGGGTTGGAGCTGGCTAGAGAGATACATGGCAGCCCGACCATGGGAGACACGTGGCGAGAAAGATGATCATGCATCCGTTAGAAGTGGCGGTATCAGCATTACCGGGAGCGAAATCGCCAAGTCGTATGCCCGTCACCAACTTAACTCAACACCTTCAACCCCTCAGTCAAAGGCAGGCGTACCGATCGGATCACGGAAATTCAAGCCCTCTCCTAGCCCAAGAGGGTTCGGGTCTGGCCCAGACGAGGACTCGAGGAGCGTTTTCAGCGTGCAGTCCGAAAAGAACCGAAGGCATAGCATCGCAGGGTCGTCGATTAGAGATGACGAGAGTCTAGCCAGCTCTCCATCGGTCCCAAGTTACATGGCACCTACCAAGTCCGCAAAGGCTAAAACACGTGGGCAAAGCCCGTTGGGCCCGGTGGAGATGAACGATGGGAACACCCCGGAAAAGGGGCCGGGATTGAATGCGAAGAAACGGCTCTCGTTTCCGGCATCGCCGGCCAGGCCAAGGCGTCATTCGGGACCACCGAGGGTCGGAAGCAGCGTTGCGATTGGTGTGGAGCAGAATGCAAGTAATGGTGTGGTGAGTTAGTAATATTGTGTAGTATTTAGTAAAGTTAATAACTGATAAGGTCTCTAAATTAAGAAAAAAAGAAAAGAAGGTAAAAATTGATTTGTTTGTGATTTAAGTTATTTGATTTGAGGGGTGAAAGGTTTTTAAGGTTTGTGTTGGAATGAATTCTTTGTTTGTTGTTTGTTTGTGTTTTGTGTGCATTTCAAAGTGAATGTTGTTGATTTGTTTCCCACAATTTATTTCATATTCATTTGACTGCTTTTCATTTTACATGAATATATACATTTCATTTTGGGAAAGATATGATTGTGATAAGGCATGATTTGTATTCTTGTAAACAAAAGTCTTACCAATTTTGATGATTTTTATAGTAAAAACAATAAATAAATAAAATGGTCGTTTTGAACTTTTTAAAGAAAGATTTATTGAAATCGACATTTTTTGTATTTTAATGAAAAACTATGTTTAAATTGTTGAAGTTTTACTACACATCTTTTTTAGAGGTCATGATACACCTCTAAGTGTAGATAAAAAAATAGTGTTGAGGATTGGAGCAAATATGGCCTCCATACTAGTATTATAATGGTGGGTTAAAGCTATGATAATAATTAAGATCATATCAAATGGAGTTTCTTATAATGGTGGGTTAAAGGCTATGATAATAATTAAGATCATATCAAATGGAGTTTCTTATAAGCAAAATCATAGTTGCTTATAACTATTATTGAAATGATTTATTCTATAAAAACGTTGGCTTGAACATTTGATTTTATCTTAAATTTCATGGAAGTGATATTTTATTTGATTTTTTATATTTATGCCATCAACGTTTAAATCAAACGGGACCAAAAGAAAAAAAAATTAACCATGGAATTTTATAATAAATGGTGACTAAAGGGATTTTAAGAAATTTTTAATTAACAATGACATATTAAAGAAATAGAATATTAAAATATTGATTGGTCGCTTTATTGATGTTCTAAACTTCAAAAAGGCCAAATTAAATAAAACGTATCACGCATGAAGTAGGTTTTAAAGTTGTATTATTATTATCTAGATTTCATAATCTTATGGCAGCCTGAGCCAAGCTAAGATCGGCCCAAGCACACCTTAAATTTTTTATTAAAAAAAAGCCCATATGAGTTTTCTCTTTTATGAAGCCCCACCTCAGCTCTACATTTCCAATTAAAACACTAAAATTAAATAATCATATGTTTTTCTATGGTGTCCGGGCCAAAGCCCAACTAATCCCTAAGAACATCTCCAACAGCATCTCTATTTTAGAGAAAAACCACATTTTGTCCTCTAAAGTGCTCCAACAGCATCCCCATTTCAATCTCTAAAATAGAGATTCAAGGGAAAAACTCCAAATATAGAGAAATCTCTATATCTTGGTTTAGAGGAGAGAGAAATCATTTTTTTATTTAATCCACCAATGAGAATTCAATTGATATTCTTTTTATATAAAAAAATTAAAACATTTATTGGGATCATAAAAATAGTGAATATTTTAATAATATAATTGATATTGAAATCTCTAAAATAGAGAATCTGTTGGAGTGAAATTTGGTTTTATTTAGAGATTTTGACTTTTAGTTCTCTACTATAGAGAAATTATAGGGATCCTGTTGAAGATGCTCTAACAATCTTAAGGGTTAAACATAGCCCCACTTAAATATTCTTATGTATGCGCATGGAAAGACTCGAACTCAGTTAGGATGCTATAAACTCCCCGAGCGATAACCAATCTGCCACAGCACTAGAAGACTAAATAATCACATAGTTAAGTGCCAAGTTTTACGATAAAAAAAACCAAAGGATCCAAACACCCCCCAAAGCAGCAATCAAGGTTCTTGTCCTTCATTCGTTCTCTCCATGCATCCCTGTACCAAAGGTTTGGAACTTGCATACATTGCCATCTTTTAATTCAATTAGATATCATATATATGTTATGTGTTTTTTCTCATTTATGGTTGCATATCTAGTCAGATATATGTAGAGATTAGTCTGGGACTGCAATTTCTCTATCCAAGCAAACGATACATGATATTGGAGCGTGTAATACCATTGTCAATTGCAAGATGCGTGACATTCACTTGAATCATAGCCCGTGTTTATTTATTCCATCCGACTGTCTCTTTTGTGTTTTGATGCATGTTAAAGGCTTGGGAGCGTACAATGAACGCAATACGTTTGATTACTTTTTTTTCCAGATAGACACGCTATTTGTTGGATACGTAGATTACATGGAATGAATGAATTCTAGATGGTGGACTCAGGAGTGTGTACTTTGTGAAAGACTCACAAACAAACTGTCGTAAAGTTGGATCCTAGCAAAGCAGTAATGTGTACTTGAGGGAGTGAAAGTGACAAAAGCAGGAAACAAAATGAGGGCCAACAATATATTTTTACAAAATGAATTGACTTTGATTTTTTTTAGCAAAACGCAAGACTATGTCTTACGCTTGATGTGTTCTCGAGTCGAGTCGAGTTGAGCTGAGCATTGGAACTTGACTCATTTGGTTAATAGAGCTTTGTTTTGTGTTCCAAACTTAAGCTCAAGAATGACTAAACGTAAGCTCAACCTCAAACAACATGTTAAAAGCTTAGATTATTAATAGTACACCTGTAATTAACTAATTATTCCCTTAAGCTTCAATACCAAGGAAACAATGGGATGAGTTCTCAAAGACTCTAACATATCCCCATCAAAGGACAATAAACTGCTATAACAAAAAGCATGAAACAATGTATACTAAAAAAAGATAGATAAAGATTTAATTTGACCATTAGGGAGCTTGTAAATTACTCTTGGTGGTATTTAAGTTGATTTTAACCAAGACCCCACTTGATATTTGTCCTTTATTCTAATTGTCTCTTTCTCTTTCTCTTCGACTATAATTTATATTTAATAATAAATACCCAATGGAAGAATACCTTCAGAACTTTTTGTCATTTTGATAGTAACGTATCATAGGCGATGGTCTTGTTCTAATCTTTTATGCAAACAAGATCCCTATGCGATGATGGGTCTTGACTCGTGTTTTTATTACTAGTGTAAAAGAATGCAACAATTTAAGTAATTATATAGCTAATATTTTTGCAATTTGTTGTGACAATTAGTTCAGTAACTTAAAATTTATTTTGTTCCAACAAAATGAATTCTTCTGGCTTGGTAAGCGTTTACTGACTCAATTATCTTATGAATGAGCATAACAAAGACCAAACATCTTATCAAGTAGCAGGGAATTAAGGGTTAAAGTTTTAACAAGGGAGAATAAGGGTTACTGACATGACATGCTAACCCGACACAAACTCGACACGAAATAAACGGGGTTGGGTAACAGATTTCAACCTGTTTAAGTAAATGGGTTATACGACAGGACACAAAAATTGAAAAGGATTGATGGCTTGAAATATTACCCAATAAGGTAACTGGGAATGATGACTTTTGTGTAAACACTTACCTGATAAACGTTATTGATGATCTGTCTTAATGATAAATGTGTGAGTACAATCCATATTTTTAAGATTTTAGATATAAGTTTAGGCACCGTTCTCTACCAATATGACATGTAATGATTTACTTATCCTATTAAGGTCGTAGGATCGAAAGAATAGAAACCCTCAAAGGATAAAATATATTTTTTTATAATTATTTTTGGATCAAGGGAGTCGACCCGTTCTATGACGGGATGCCATTAATGTTTGGTACAATATATATTTATTATGCTCCCCTCTATGGACGATACTTACTTGTGGGCCAACCTCCACCACAATTTTAAGAATTTTTTTATCCCAAATAGATGATAATGTACTTGTATTTAAATATTTGCCTAAAAAGCTTATTACTTGTAAGTTGTAATTGGTTTTATGAGGGACTTCTCTTAATGGCATTAATTTGAGATGTGTTTTTTTTGGTTCATTCAACGGTGATAGCTAATGTATATACAAGATTAAAATTTGTACCTATCTTGTATTTAAACAAAATCGTTTTATTGTCAATTAAGCTACACACTAGATGCATATTTGCATAGAGAATATTTTTATTTACAAACTGCGTAATTCTAACAAACTATACAAACCAATCATAGTCATTCATCTAGTCTAATAAATATATGATTTCATTTTGTTTCCTAATTTAAAATCATGATTATAACAAATGAATATTATATTGTATGTTGCATGGTTTAACATGTTTAGCATACTAAAAGTATTTTGATTTATCACTTACGTTATGCACGAAAATAATATTTTTAGTATGTGTATGGAAATGCTATGCATGAAAACACAATTTAGTACGTGTGTGAAAATATAGCTCAAGAAGCAAGCTCATTTAAAAATGAAAGACCAAGTTACAATACGGACCAATATATATTGCAAGGGAATGTTATATATAAATTAAAAATGTCACGCAATTGTCTTCACATGTTTGCGTGTTGCCTTGGTTTTCCACTAAGTCAGTCGAACTACAAAAATACAAATAATGATAAGCAAACAAGAATGCTAGAAGATTGAAACAACTCAATGTTCCAATTACTCAACTTGTCTACAGCTAAGAGATGACTACAAATGAATGACTTATATATGGAACAATCTAAAAACTAATACTCGAATTTTTATGAATTGGAATCCATCGAAGGAACTATAATGAAATTTGACGACGCATTTGGTTAGTAAAATTGAATTCCTTAAGATAAGTAATGATGAATTTTTAAATTGTGGAATTCAATAAAATTCACATGATTCTATCAACTTTAGCGAACCAAACACCACAAAATTATTTGGTCAAAAAAATTTGTCATCTAATTCAATTAAATTTCTTTGAATTTCATGAACCAAAGAATCCTTGATGATTTCAGTTTTTACACTTGTTTTAAAATTTGTTTGATGAGTAAATCATTTTGTTATTGTTAAACCATTTTCCAGTTTAGAAAAAAACTTTTGTTATTTAAATACTATAAGGTGAGTGAACCATCTGACATCCTTAATTAGTGGATGGTTGGTTGGTAGGGGGATGCCAATGAACAATTGAAATTTATCTAACATGTGTGGGTATTTGTGCACACTAAAAAGTAACAACAAATGGTTTTTACTTCTTGTATTTACTATTAAGCATATAACTTTACTTCGATTATTTGATGGTGGGGACACCCATCCAAATTATTCTGAAATTTAGCCGATTGTTTGGATTGTTCTTTACTTTATTTGGAGTAATTGCAACAATTGAGTTTTTAGTAACGGATAAGTGGTTAGGTGGGCGCTTTTTCGAGTTTGTTGGGTGTTGTACTTCATGTTATTTCTTACCGCTCACTAGTTTTTTTCTTGTTGTAGTTTTTGGTTATTCTCTTTATTTTGCTCGGTTGTTGTGGTGGTTGGGTTTCCATGTCTTGTAAAAAGTTTTCCCTCCTCTTTCTTTTTGTATTCGGTGCGTTAATAAACTCTTTGTTTTGAAAAGAAAAGATTAAGCATATAATTTTTATAAAAATATGACAATATGTCAAATTGAAATCAAAATTTAGTGAGAATGATAGTAAATGTTAGCATGGAAGGGAGAACATAAGTAAAATTAATTAACTACCATCTATTAACATGTCTTAAATTCAAGTATCAATATCTCTTGGTGTATATTAAGATGTTAATTTAGATAAACTTTCAAGCGCAAAATATTTCCTAAACTTTTATGAAATTATGCTTTTTATCAATAGACAATCACTCAACCAATATGTACATACATTAATACATATAATACTATATAAAATACATGTTGTGCGTATTAAAAAAATTTAAGCTTAAGACTTTTTATCTTGTTTGGCTTGTAGACATCAAATATATGTGTTGTAAACAACTTAGGTTGCGATGCATTGATAAAACTTAGGGGTCGTTTGGCAGTTGTTGAATGGTTTGGTGTTAGATGATTAAGTGGTCAGAATGAGTAAGAGGCTCTTATGATGTGGTGCAAAATGAAATATGGTGGTTTGGTAATTGTTGAACATTAAACCAGGACTCTAAATGGCTAAGAGGCATCCATGATACTAAATCATTCAGAGGGTTTTGGATCTATTAAGAGGCGTCCATTTTTTTTTTTTTGCCAAACAGGATTCATCTCTTGATGATTCAAATATTGTCTTTTTATGGAACTGTTAAGAGGTAAACACACACCACCTTAGAGGTATTATATATTCTTGGTTTGAGTTCAATGGTTGTCAAAATGACTGTAATTATGGAGATTCGCCTGTGATCATTCGATAGTCCGTGGTCACCTAGAAGATAGTATGTAAGTTGACTTAGAACTTCATAGTTACTCCAAAAATAGATAAAGTTATAATATCTAAAATTTGTCTCATATTTCTCTATTACGATATTTGAAACAAATTTTCTTTTTTCAAACCACAAGCACGAGTGGGGTTTAATCAAAATTAAATATTAAGTTGAAAATGGTCTAAGAATCTTTGACCGTAAATAACTAGTGTACCGTAAATAAACTAGAAGATTAGAATTATACTTTCAAGTCCTAACCTACCAACTATCTTATCCATAAAATACACATATGAATACTTTATTGATAATAGTGTGCTTTGGTTGGTAATAAAAATCCTTTGGCTGTTTAAAAAAAAAAAGATAATACTGATCCACTATTTTAAAATCTTAAAAGAATATCTTATAAACTAGTTTTTATCCATTTAAACTGGGGTAAATTTCATAGAATAGTAATCAAGTTTCAAGTTTGTTCCATCAAAGTAACTCATACTTTAAATTCATTCAACAATAATAATCAAGTTTCAAAAGTGTTCCAATCTTATGCAATTTACCTACTACTACAGGTTACCAGGTTACCCTCTTTTATTCATAATTTTAATTGATTTAAAAAACCTAATTAATTATTTTATAATTTATTTATTATCTAAAATAATTTAAGCCAATTAATTAATTAATTAATAATATATTTATTATCTCAAAATAGTTTAAGCCCATTCAATATGATTTAGAATCCCTAATCACCAAAGTTCGTCTCCTTCCTGTGTTTTCCACTCCCGCCAACTACAAATAGGCATATGTTGATTCATTGCTAATCAATGAGGAGTATGTATCTAATGAAAAATAGGTTAAAAAGTTTAATTATGAACTTAGTTATTATTTGTATATCTAATAAACTTATTTTAAGTTAATTATCTACCCGGAAGTCGAGAGTCAAATAACATGATTGACATTAGTAGGATTACGGTTTCATGGATATCACGTTAGTATTTACATGATTATTCCATGCCTACCTTGGTGATAAATAGATTATTAATTAATTAATTAATGGGATTAAATTATTTTGAGATAATAAATAGATTATTAATTAATTAATTAATGGGCCTAAATTATTTTGAGATAATAAATAGATTATAAAATAATTAATTAGGTATTTCAAATCAATTAAAATTAGGAATAAAAGAGGGTAACCTGGTAACCTGTAGTAGTATGTAAATTGCATAAGATTGGAACACTTTTGAAACTTGGTTATTATTGTTGAATGAATTTAAAGTATGAGTGACTTTGGTGGAACAAACTTGAAACTTGATTACTATTTAATGAAATTTACCCTTTAAACTGATATAAAAGTTTTGTTATATTTATTTTTTGATAACTAAAAATATGTATATATAATAAAAAAGTAACCATGTCATGTTCTGGTAAGCCGATTTCTGTTTTTTCTCGCCTGAACATGAACCTGGATGCTTTTACGTTATCAACTCATTCATGCTTACGTGTCATTTGCTTAGACATGTCACGTCATGCCACATATAATTTGCATTTTAACAATAATTTATATAAACTTAATCTAAAATTAACTATTAAATATAATAATCTATCTCTAAATATAACAAAGTATCTCTATCCATGTACTATTTCCTATCAAATATAACAAACTATCTAGCATCTATCTCTATCTCTTACTATGAAGTTATCTCTATCTCAATCTTTATATATATTCCTTACATTCTCATATATATCTATTTATTTGATGATAGGTCCTCTTTTTTCCGACAATAAATTCAGAGTTTTTACCTAGTGGGATCACCTTTCAAGTAAGTTAAAAGTCTACAAAGTCGTTCGATGTGTTAAGAAGATTTTCTAGTTCTTTTTTGTCGATTTTAGAGGATTTTTCCTCTATACACCTGTTGGTTGATTTATTAATTTCTTTTTCTTTTGGTAGTTTTCTTGGTTTTTTGGTTCATGGGGGTGCTAATGAAAAGACGATACGATAAAATGATTAGAATTAGTCAACATTGCTGTGGCGGATTGGTTTGCGCTTGGGGAGGGGTTTATAGTGCCCTAACCGAGTTCGAGCCTTCCTGTATGCATGGTTGGAGACATTTAAGTGGGGCTATGTTTAGTCACCAAAATTGCCGGCATTAGTTGGGCTTTGGCCCCGACACCCTTCTAAAAAAATATTAAAAAATGATTAAAATTATTTATAGTTAAGTTAGAAGAAAAAGTGTTTTCACAAATTTAGTGGGGGCCCATCCCCCATCATCTATAAGTTGCATCTGCCCATGGGGAATTGGGGATCGCTTGGGGTCCAATATTGAAACCCAGTAGTATCGCTTGGGATCCAATATTGAAACTCAGTAGTTCGGACTGGGTTAACTTCGACGTTACAACGATCGTAATTTTCAGTTTGTGTCGTTGCAAAGTTTTGTGCAAGTGTTTTGTCCGAGTGTAGCATTCTGAAGTTATTGTGAGGTATGGTCGGCCTGAGCCATCACTTGCCATCACATCTCAGTCTGATCTGCTCTTGTGCCCCCACCCGACCATACCTTTTGTTTCGTCTTTGGGTTGGTTGGTTTACTCCTTGTAAGCTCAGTAGATCTCCCCACTAGTTTGGTTTCGATATATCTGTTCCTTTTTCTGTTTATCCCTACGATCGCTGTTTTGGATGATTCCGATGTTATATGATTTTTAGTTTTATTTAACAAATTATAAAACTGCCTTGCCGCTAAAAAGATGATTTTATTAAAACGGAAGCTCCAATCTAAAGGAGATAGAAAAACCAAAAAAGAAAAAAAACAAAAAAAAAAAACAAACGAGTTCGTAGTTCAAAGGAAATACATTAATACATATCGAAATATCCATAAAATACTTAAATATGATATATATCCATATTTCGATGGTTAAAATTTTGAAAATGATAAAAGATCCCACCAAAACCATGTGACTGGAGCGTGCAGTAGGCGCGTGAGTCAGAGCGCGTGAGGTTCTTATTAGAGTCCCCACCCCATTTTTATTCATTCAACTCTCCCTCTCCTTTCATCTCTTCCTCCTGACTTGGGAACTGCTTCAGTAGTAAAAGCAAGACAAACACACACAAAAACACACACACAACTTCCTTCTCCACTTCAACTAGGGTTTCTTTACTTTTTCCCCATTTTTACTTCCACCACCACCACCACATTTCACTACCACACAACAACTTCAACTTTTTCAGGTAATTTCTTTCTTGTGTTCTGTTCTTCATTTCTTACCCATGTTTTGAATTTATTACAGTTTTAGAAGTATGAATCTGCATTACAAGTGTCCATAAGCTTATTTTTCCACTTACATTTGCTTAAATTAGTTTTTTTTTGTTTGGGTTCTCCATCTTTTCTCAACTGTCTGTGCTTTGAACTGTTCTGTTTGCTTTATTTTTTTTTAAAAAAATTTGAAGCTATTTTTTAGCAGCATTTTGCATAAAAACTTTAATCTCTTTGCTAACTTCATAGATATTTTATTTATATAACTAACATGCTTTGTTTTTCTTGGTTTTATAGCTTGATTAGCAGTTTTGTAGCTGCATATGCACATATTTATTTTCCATTTATTTATTTTGTGTATTTAATCAAATTTATTATGTTTGAACTCCAAAGATGAATGTGTGGGTCTCTTTCTGTTTGTATGTGTATGCGTGTTTGGTAGATCTAATTGCTTCTAAAAATTGAATTTATTCAACATCTCGGGAGTTCCTCAGCTACCGTTAAAATATATATATATATATATAAATTATTTATATATTTATTATTATTATTATAATGTTTTTCCCCTGTGTTGTAAGATAGCATTAAATCCACCATCATCATATATAAAAACTTGAATGCAGCACCTTCTTTGTCTTTAGGGGGGACTTTCTGGTCAAAATTAATTTTGGGCTCATTTCATAATATGTTTTGGTGTCAGTCTGTGAGATTTATTGGATGTTGGGGATCTTTTGAGCCATACAAAGACCAAAGTAAAGATTTTTATCAATAAATAAACTTCACAGTACCACCACCCTTGTCCAAAACCAACTTCAATCATTTAGCAAAAGATTTACTTGGATCTAGATTATTAAGTTCAATATAACAACATTTAGGGATGTTTGTGGACAAAAGTCCCACCTTCAGATGGGAATTTGTGATTTTTTAAGTTTTATGATGACATCTCAAAAAAAGCATGTTTCAATCTTAAATATTAAATTAGCAAATTTGGTTTTTAAAGGAAGAAATTTGGACTTCTGGTTTAGTACTGGGAGTGGAGGGTACCATATTTGTATCTATATGTGTTCTTTTGTCAAAATTTATGTTCTGTTAGGCTTAGTTTACTTGGTCTTGATTTTACATATCATATCTCAAAGAAAAAGTTTTTTGTATTTTAATAACCATGGTATTGACTTCTAATTTTTCTGTTTTCTCATTGAGTGTTAATGAGGATTCAGATTGTAAAAAAGCCACTTTATCATGTTGTGGAGGTAATGTGGGTAAGAATGATTAATAATACTATTCATGTGTGTCCCAAGTTAGAGATATC
Source organism: Centaurea solstitialis (assembly GCA_030169165.1). Lineage (NCBI taxonomy): Eukaryota > Viridiplantae > Streptophyta > Magnoliopsida > Asterales > Asteraceae > Centaurea > Centaurea solstitialis. The sequence continues at coordinate 10,230,739 of CM058046.1, forward strand.
TTTGGTGTTTTGTGGTCAAACTTGTCATTTGGCTAGACCCCCAAATGTTTGTATTTGATTTTCTAGTGTACAATGAGTTACTTTTTTACTGCTAAATTTGTATAAGAAGTTAGTTTTGATTCAAATAAAAATATGCTCATTTTTGAATTTGAGAAATGTTCTATTGATTTCAATCTTAACATTTCTTGTTTCATGGCAAAAATAAAAAATCATGGCTAACTTTTTATATTGGAGTGTATTAGTATAAGGCTGTAAGTTCTACAAATTATTGTGTACCAAGAATTATATTTTTGTGGTCCCTGCATAAAAAATGTATGTCATAAGGCATAATATTAGTGGCTGCCTATAATATGTTGTTTTTTCATTTAACTTATTTCACATGATGTTGTGTAATAATATGTTCTGAAAATACAGTAGAAACACTCAATAGAGAAAAGGAACTAAAGTGAAAGGTTAAAGATGGTTTTGTCTAATGATTTTTGTCTTTCTTCTAATTGTTAACATCCTTTTTCTTTATTACTCTTCCATCCAAAAGCAAGATCCATATCTTAATTCTCGGATATCCGTTTTTACTTTCATTTTTATAGCTTAACGTAGAACTCAAGCTTTTGATTGAATAAAAACATTACTGTTATCAATTCTGTTGTTAACAATTCTTTCTTTGTAAGAATATTTGACCATTATTCAAATGTGTCTTAAGTACCCTTTAATCAGCCTTGTAGATGAAGATCAATACCAACTGTACTTTGAAACAATGACAAGATAAAAAAAAGTAGTGTTAGCTTGAACACATTTGAAGAAAAGAAACACCACTTTCTAAATTTGAAAGTTGAATATAAACTAGATTTTGAGATGAGGTGATTATTAATTTTTCTTGTCGTTGGGTCGGTTGTTGGAAGTGGGGGTAGTTCTTATGGAATGTGGAGTTTCTTTGAAGGATTGTGTTGTTTGTTTATGCTTTCATTTTCATGGTTTATATTCTCCTAGTTGACATTGATTAAAGTTAGGGTTTCCTTCTTGCCATCATTCTGTTGTTGTCCTTTCACTTATTTGTTGTATACATATGTATATATAAACAAATGTTTCTTTCTGACTCAAGCATTCCTCTGAGAACATTATAGGCATTGTGGGTCAACTGCTTTATTCAAGTGGGCCTTTTTAGAGGATTGCTTTTTCTTAAGGGTAAATTAGAGAATGCAAACTCCAAAATCAAGGTATGAGCTCCTATCTTCTTCTGATCTCACAACTATCATGGTCCAAATATCATTTCTGGATCAGAATGCACAGGGAAACAAGGGTGATTTTTATAAAGAATTGTAGCCATAAAAGATCCAATACTTAAAACAGCAAAAATGATGTTGATTTTGGATTTAAGTTGGGTCTGAAAGCAAAAATGATTTGTTACACATGGCTAATTCTATTTTTAGTCCAAAAGATTATTTGCCTTGATTGGTACCAAAGGGTATTTTAGGCATTTGACAAATAGTCCCACACAAAGGTAGAGTATGGGGGTAGGATATGCACAGACCGTATCTCTATTCCAATAGATAAGAGAGACTGTTTCTATGAAAGGATCATCATGTGCATACGAACGTGAAAAGATCTCATATTTATGTGTTCAGAATACACACACACACACACACATATAATATGATCAAAGATGAAGATGAGGATGCATATGTTTTTAGTTATAAAGGAATAGTCTGAGATCAAAATCAAGTATATCATAAGAACAGATTTAATTGTATTGGGGTTGCGGATATGATTATGTACGATTTGCATCTGATCGTTGTATGTTACTCACTTGACTTGGAATACACAGAGCTGGAACCTTGGAGGTGCCACATAGGTCACCTAAAACTTCCAGGCAGCTCAAAACTTCAGGACCAGAACCTGACAACTCTTCGTCTCAAAGTCCAGCAAACCGAACACCTAAAGCCAGAAGTCCAAAAGTTGCTGACCGCCGGTCACCTCGTACTCCAACATCCGAGGTATAAATAAATTAATAATACTAAAAGTTGTGGCTTCTGAGTGTTAAGGCGAGTTTCAAGTCTTTATATGTAAAATTGCAGAAAAAACGTCCCAGCAGAGTGTCTGAACTCGAAACTCAGCTTGCTAATCTCCAAGAAGAACTTAAGAAAGCCAAGGACCAACTAAGCCAATCAGAATCATTGAAAAAACGTGCCAACGAGGATGCTGAAGAGGCCAAGAAACAACTTGCGGACATGACCGAAAAGCTCCAGGATTCGCAGCAGCAGCTTGACGAGATTTCGGCTTCCGAAGAATCCCGAGTTCAAGAACTCCGGAAGCTCTCTCAGGACCGTGACAGGGCCTGGGAATCTGAACTTGAGGCTGTCCAGAAACACCACTCTATGGATTCTGCTGCCTTGGCCTCTGCCATGAGTGAGATTCAGAAACTCAAGATTCAGCTCGAAAAGGTGGCAGAATCCGAAGCTGCTCAGGCTAAATATGCCGAATCAGCTCACAACGAGATGCTGGCCTTAAGGCTAGAGCTATCTGAAACTCTTGCTGTAGTTGAAGAACTCAAAAACCAACTGAATGACAGCAAAGACTCCGAAGCTAGAGCTTTGGAAGCCGTTAGTCGAACCCAAGAGCAACTTGAAATCATTAAGTCAACAGAGGAGACACTCAGGTCTGAAAATCTGAAAGCCGTGGAAGCTTATAATTCTTTAACCATGGAGTTAGAGAAATCAAAAACTCAAGTGAATTCTTTGGAAGGATTAGTCAGCCAACTTCAGGTGAATCCTGCAGGGAATGTCGACGGTCATGAAGAGCTTAAAAGTGTGAAATCCGAGGTGGAAAAGTTACAAGGGGCACTGGAAGGAGCTGAAAAGAGGTATCAAGAGGAGTACATTCAAAGCACTTTGGAGATTCGAAGTGCTTATGAGCTCGTGGAACAAACGAAATCCGAATCATCCAAAAAAGTTGCAATCTTGGAGGCAAATTTGGAAAATTCAAAAGCTGAAATGGAAGATTTGAAGGCGAAACTGGTTGAGAAAGAAGCCAAACTGCAAAACACATCAGAGGAAAACAAGAAGCTGAATGAAAAACTTGAGAAAACCGATTTAACAGAGGAAGACGCTGAACATGCAATGGAAGTAAAGAGATTGGAGGCTGATTTGGTGGATCTGAAGAGGGTTATGTTGGATAAAGAAGCAGAGCTGAGAAAGGTAACCGAGGAGAACGAAAGATTGATGATGGAGAAGAATGAGGTGAAGGATGAAGCTGTTGAAGCTGCAAGAATTGCCGAGAAAGAAGCGGTTATGAAAATCGGTTATTTGACAGAAGAGGCGGATAAAAGTAGTAGAAAAGTGGCTCGGGTAACGGAGCAGTTGGACTTGGCTCAGGCGGCAAACGCAGAAATGGAAGCCGAGATGAGGAGACTGAAAGTGCAGTCGGACCAATGGAGGAAAGCGGCAGAGGCGGCTGCCGCCATGCTTTCCGGTGGTAATAACGGGAAGTATGTGGAGCGAACAGGGTCTCTCGACTCCCACACCATTGGCGGGAAGTTGAATTCGCCGTTTTCGGAGGACATGGAAGATGAATCACCCAAGAAGAAGAATGGCAACATGTTGAAGAAAATTGGGGTCTTATTGAAGAAAAGCCAGAAGTAATTCAATACAACATTTAGCAGGTAAATTTGCTTAATTCTTGATCAAAATGTTGGAAAATTTTTAATATGATTGTATTTTTTGTTTGGGTTGATTAATAATATTTGGTGATGAGGTTTGTTACTGGATTGTTAGGTGATGAAGTTGAATGAAGCATGGTGGAGGGAGGCTTTTGTTAGGGTTTTAGTTTTTATTATGTTTTTGGTTGGCAGGCAGGCAGGCTTCTTTTGTGTATAGTGAAGTTGAATTGTAATGGAGGGTTTGACTTTGACTCTTGAGAATATGATTTTGACCTGCCTTATCTGGTGATGCATTTTGATGAAGAATGCAAGTGTTTGTAATAATATTTTTAGTTATAATGCAACATTAACGTCGTTTCATCACCATTTTTCTGTTTTTCAAAGAGCCTTGTTATTTGAAAAGGTTATTGCATTGGAGCAACAATTTCAAAGATTTCTTCATATATATGTTTGGTACATACGGTTATATGTAAATTAAGAAAAAAACAGTTCAATATGATATATTTTAAAAATATAAATAAGTTACCAAATTGATAATAAGTACTGAAAACACCACAATCCAGGGAAAAAATACATGAGAATATTTTGTTGTACCAAAGTTTCAACTTGAGTAAACCGACTAGCCCAATCCAATCCGTACAGTTTGAGTTGGGTTGGTTGAATTGCTCGCCCTATTTTTCAAGGTTTGTATCTTTATAATTATTATAACCAATTTAATTTAACATAAATGATCAAAATGATTTATAGTAGCTCCACTAGACCCATAGATCATGGAACAAATAGGGTGGGTAGGAGGGGACCCTTTTCTATCATAGGCGATGCGTTTCGTAGTCCACAAGCAAGGGGCCGGCAAAGAGTCATCTCAAGGAGCAGTCGAGTGTCATACAAATTTTGAAGGACAGTCAAGGCCTCAAGGGCACAAGTTAGAATGAAGCAATACTCAGAAGGTTGGTTCGACACCCATCTCCACTTGTTCAAACCAATCATTACTTGTTATGATGACAATATTTTGTAACTTATACTTCTATTTTCACCAAATAAGATGTCCAAAGAATTAGCATTGTTTTTAGTTGGGCCAGCCTTATAGTCCGTCTTTTATTGGGCCATTCCTAACCCAAAAACCCGCACTCGATAATCGAATCGACAAGACAAGAAGCCAAGCTGTGCTTTGTGTGATAGCCATTTTTTTTAATTAAAAAGGCAAGATGAAAACTAAAATAAGAAATATAATATGAGACCTTAATTAATATCACTAAAATCAAATAATCAACTCATATTTTTTCAATAAATCAGTTTCAAACATAACAAAACAAGCTTAACAATTAGAATTATAAGGCTATGAGTATCCAATCCTGCCAACCCCCCACATCAAATTTTTTCCAACCCTCCATTAACATTCTAGAATCTTCTCTGATTAGTACCCAACCCTCTCAAGCCTTCCACAAACAACACATACAAAAAATTACGATGTGGCATACCCACTCAGGCTCCCAACCCGTCCAAGCCGCTGCCAGCATACCGACAGCCCGCCCAGTCCTGTGGGTTGGAAGCCGCTCAAGCTAGAGCCCCGCTACCTCGTGGTCTAATAAGTATTGTTCTACAAAATTTATAGGCCCAAAAGCAAAAATAAGAAAAGCCCAAACCGCGATTCCCTTTGATATAAATCTCCAAAATCGCCGTTCTTTTTGCAACTAGCATTAGGGTTTTTACTCAGAAGGTTACAGAGCTTCTTCAGGGCAGCAAACATGGGGTACGTATCATATTCATCGATCTAACCTATCTTCTTCTTCACTTTTAATTACGTTTTATAGTTTTATCTTTGGAAGTTTTGTATTTCTTGTGTTTGATACTCTTCATTTATATATTTCTTCATAGATTAGATTTTTTTGGGGTCAATTTACCGTTTTCAATAGGAGGTATAAATGTGATATGAAGTAACCTAGAAAGGAGGTTTGGAAATATTTCTTTTGTTTAACTGTTTGTTGAATTTTGAATTGGTATTTTGATTCAAAGATCGAAACTTTTTGCTAGTTCTGAGGATGTAGTGGGCATTTCTTCCCTAGAAGAAACAAATGGAGCTTATGATTTCCATCTGTCAGAAAAAAAAAATCAATATTACAGAATACAGTGTTCAATTAGTAGCTGTATCAAGATTGTTTGTTGATCTGTATGTATGTGAAATTGCCCAAAATTGTTATCCTTAAATAACTTTCTACCCTGTTAATTGTTTATAATAATGACAAAATTACAAGTATTAAGTGTAGTCTATATAAAAATTATAAAGTGGTATGTTAGTTGTTTCTTAATTTGTTCAGTGTGAATGTCCTCTATGACCCATGCTTTTGGTAGAAAGTTAGAACACCATAAACTTTAAATAAAGATGGTTTCACATAAAAATTTGGCAATACCTATGGAATTTATCTTTCTGTTCTGTCATCCGCTTGTTGTAACCAATTGCGAAGAATCCATGAAGTAATTTAAAAAAAATTATCTGCTTCCATGATGTAGACTATCAAAGTCTCACATGTGATATATGCTGTTTGGCTTAATTTATGGAATTGGCTTCTATTGGTATCGTGCATTATCCTTACAGTTGATTTAGGCATTTGGCAGCAATATTTGACATCAAACACATTATTAATGGGTATGCAATAGAAAAAAGATGCGGAAGTTTTAATTGGAAAAATGGTATACAAATGTCATATGAGTTCGTAGTCGTGTATACAGGAGTATTCTGATTTATTGAATACTATGTTAACATGTGTTTTGAGTTCTGGAAGAGTTGTATGATTTTCTAGCGGTCACTTATTTTGGTGTGTGCATTATTGCAGGAAGACTCATGGAATGGGAGCTGGGCGCAAGCTGAAGTCCCACCGCAGGAGGCAAAGGTGGGCAGACAAGTCATACAAGAAGTCTCATCTGGGTAACGAATGGAAGAAGCCCTTTGCTGGTTCTTCTCATGCTAAAGGCATTGTTCTGGAGAAGATGTAAGTAATTTTTCCTTCTTCCGTATCCACTTAAAATCTTTGATTTTAAAGATGACATTTTGCTGGATATCTCAACAGTGGTATTGAGGCCAAACAGCCTAACTCCGCTATCAGAAAGTGTGCAAGAGTTCAACTAATCAAGAACGGAAAGAAGATTGCAGCCTTTGTTCCCAACGATGGTTGCTTAAACTACATCGAAGAAAATGTGGGTAGTTTTTGTCATTCTTTAAAACAAAATATTCTTCTGTGTTTCTTTCCTATGACCGTTGTTTAAATTCATTTCTTGCACACAGGACGAGGTGTTGATTGCCGGATTCGGACGAAAAGGGCATGCCGTCGGAGATATTCCTGGAGTCAGATTCAAAGTTGTGAAGGTTTCTGGTGTCTCTCTGTTGGCTCTTTTCAAGGAGAAGAAAGAAAAGCCAAGATCTTAAATCTTGCATCCTTAGTTATTTCTCTAGTATCTCACTCTTAAAAGACTTGAAATGTTACAATTTTCTCCTTAAATTGAGATTTTGAAACAACCCATAATCATTTTTTGTTGCTTTTCATGTTTATGCATGCTTGTGGTTTGTCTTTGGTTGTTTTTTTTGTTTTTTTTTTTAGTGACAAAGAAACCTAGATCTTGGCAATGCTGTTTCAGCCAGATTTTTGCAGCACTTCACCTATTGAATACTTAAATGCTTGGAGGAGAGATAACAAAGGGAAAAATCTAATTAAATTATAGTCTTGTATCTTTTTAACATCTAGTAACATATGAATTCAATTAAGAATTTTGATTACGTGATATACACTATCAAATAGTCATTTGAAGACAAGAAGACAAGGAAAAAAATAGGTTGGCAAATCAGGGAAAAAAATAGGTTGGCAAATCAAAGAAAGGTTGGTAGGTAATGTTTATTTAATTTTTATACGGTAAACATTTATTGATAAGAGAATAACTCTTATTTACTCCATTTATTTTATTGTTTAACATTTTTGGCTATGAAAATGAATTGTTTGTAAACTTTTTAAACATTGTAAGCTCTTGCAGGATAAGGGTCGTTTCTTACTTATTAGGTTTAGACTTTTGGTTCTTGCTATTTATTTCATTGAAAAAGTTTCTTGGTTATTATGTTCAATCAATAAGATAAATGATATTGGTATGTGCTTATTATCTAATAAGCATTCCGTAAACGAATTATTTAAGAAGTAAATTTTAACCACAAGGGTTGTTGCGTAGCGGTAAGACCTGTGGGGATGTGAATATTATCCCATTCACCCTAGGTTTGTGCACATCTTGTGAATTTTCAGTTCCTAATTGTCAAGAAAATAAAAAATTGCTGAAAGACAAAGGGACTAAATCGTGAAATTGTTTCATTGGAAGGGGTGGTCGTGGGTAATTTAAAGACAGAGGACTAAAAACGTACAGTATCTAATACCGAAGGACTATATGTAAGTTTATCCCGTATGAAATAACTAACGGTCTAACTTTCCGCCGATCGACCTCTGTAATCAGAAAAATTTCAATTCCAGGCCTTTGATCATCTTGAATCTGATAAACAATCAATCAATCAGGGGGGCGTTTTCTTCATTCTTCGGATGGTGCCAATGCTCCGGCCTTTGAAATTGATGGAAAAGGTCGGGGTGTGTGATAGCATCATCAAGCGTCATCCATGATTTCGAAATCCATTATCTCGTAATTGCGCTTTCCTCTTCTTCTTCACGATTAATCTCATTGTTGCTATTTTAATTCCTCAATTTCAATTCGTTATTATTTGATTATTGTTTTTTGTGATGGAGCGATTGTAATTATGTATATGATGATTAGGAATTAACTTGGATTGGCATAGAGTCGTCCTTTGATTTCACCTAATTTCTAGTTACAGTTAAAAGGAGTCTACGCCTTGGTTTTCAACTTCAATGTTGATATGGATGTTTAACCCTTTTCTTAAATTATCTGCCACCAGTTAGAGACTAATCTTGGTTAAAACTTGAAATAAAATCAGTAGTACCATTGTATTGATTTGAATAAATAATATTGGATTTTAAGACCAAAGGCAAAATCTAGGGAATCTTTATTTCAAAGGAGGAGGATGTAAGGGACCATCAAGTTCTCAAGTCTGATGAAGGATTCTATACTTCTATATGGTAAATTATATTGATTGTTTCAATGGTCACCATAATTACGAAAGTGATGGAAAAGTTAACAAGGAATTTGACAGTTTTTGAGTTATAGTACAATATATAAAAAGTACATCAAGTGCATGGACCAAATAAGTTAGTTGTAATAACGTAGTTTGTTGATTTAACAGAGTTAGTTAATTTGATAAGATTTTTAGTTAAATTCTCTCCAATGTTCGAAGCTTTTTAGTGCTAAAGAGTTGTGAGTAAACTGGTTATGTTATTGCTTCACAATATCTATAAAATAGGTTTCAAATATCTTATAGGAGGGAAAATGGTAGTTGATCAAGAACATGCTTTTAGAAAAATATCTTGTCTAAGTCTAAATAATGAGGCAAGTTGGTTGTAGTTTATATATCTATATTCTGTTTTTTCTTTGGCAGCTGGAATACTAGGTTATTAAGATGGAGACTGGTATTGAAATTAAGAATGCTGATTCTGTCGTTTACTTTATGACAGATGGAATACGGATTCGTAAGATGAAGAGTGATACCGGAATAAAGAAGGCTGATTAGTTTTTATCACGGTTGGATTTATGGCATATGAGGTTGTAAGTGTTTTTTGGCTTCTAATGGAAGCTAGTTGGTTGCCTTTGTTCCTAAGTTGTTGGTTAATCAATTCACAGCTCTTACCAAGTCCCTTCTATGATTGATCGTATACACATCCACAATTCCATACTTCTATCAGTAAACTTATTAGACTGTGCCTTCAAGTCCAGGGTTATTACTGTGGGTTATTGTTATTAAAATGTAATATGCAACAAAGATTTTCTATCTTGTTGATAGAAATCACGTTCCTAATTAAGCGTAATTGTAGGACTTCCAAGACCTGGACTGAGTATTGAGGTAGCAGGAGCAGTTGATACTGAAAAAACAGTAGACATGGCTAGCAGCAGTAAACCGACTGGACTAATGCCTCAACTGCTTGAACCACCAGAACAACGGAAAGGTCCAAAAGCAGATGTCAAGATCGAAATGTGCAGAAATTTATCGTGGAATAGAGCCTTTTTCACTAACGACGGTGTGCTATTTATTATTCTACAAACTGTGTTTTTCCATTTTTATGGTATCAATTCTTTCCTTCTATCTCCTCCTGCACTTGTTTGTTTTACTCAGGTCTTCTTGACGCTGAGGAGTTGGCAACCATTACCGAAGCAGGTGGGAACGATGCAATACACCAGTTACAAGGAATCGAAGAGGAATTATGCAGGTCAATGGATTCAATATCGACATTAGGAAGTGATGCTACTCTCGAGGCTAAATTGTTCGAAGAGATGCAAGCTTCAACACACAAATCCAGTGGATCATCTAAGATAACTAATTCAAGCAGCAAGGGATCATCAGGACAAGGAGATTCAAATGCAAAAGCTAACCGTCGTGAGTAGTATACTTTTTATGTTAAACATCCTTCTGCTCACATTTCCCATCACGACTACCATATCATTAAAAATCAGTCTCTTTTTATATCATTTCCATCTTATATTTTGTATTCCAAAACGAGCTCTTGGTAACAAAAAAGATTCGTTTCTTTCTATCTTACTGTTAATAAAGTATCCTTTCCTGAAAATTAGTGTTTGTTTTGACTTGCATACGGCAGTTAGCCAGAAAGGAACCAAAGAAGCAATGGCACAAGCATCAAAGGTAACGGGGCCTCGCAGGGGTGGGCCGATTGCTTTATCTCCTTTGGGTGCTTCAACGTCAGTCAAGACCGAACCAACAAGATCATCTCCCTTAGGTGCTGCTACTTCTGTCACTTTGCCAGCCAACAACGATAAAGCCTCAGCAAGAAGAAGAAGCACTAGTTCACAAACCGGTAAAGCTACGGCTGATTCATCCTCCAAAACACCTCCAGGGACCCGCGCTAAGAATAAAGTACTCCTCTCTTCTAACCTTTCTCCGAAAACTTCACCTACTGGTTCAGGATCATCGTCTGATGTCAACCAAAGGCCATCAAGGGGTAGTAGCGGTCCTCGTAAATCCTTGGCGAACAACGAGAAACCGTCGGCAACCAGTGCAAGAAGAAAGGATGAGCCGAGAATTGGTAAAACAACATCAAGCATCGGCATCAAGAATAAACCAGCACCCGTTAATTCTCATTCTTCATCATCATCATCACCTTTGGGGTTGTACAACAGTTCTCCAAGTAGATCACCGGCTAGTTCCATTAGTCCACGGCCGTCACAATCATCATCACCATCAACCTCTAGAGCCGATCAAAGTTCCATACCGAGGGGTAACAGAGGTACTACCAGATCCTTAAACCGCGATACCTCTGCCAAATCAACTTCGAAAACCCATCCCACTCCAGACCAGAGAGGAAAACAGGCAGCAGCCATGCGTCCACAACCTGGCTCAGTATCTCGATCTCCTGTTCAGTCAACGGGGCGTGCAATACCTTCAAATAAGAGTGGGTTCATCGATGCGGTGAGTCACTTTCTTATAGTTGTCATTTCTTATTGTAATTTGGGTTGTTAGAAGATGATTTATTAGTGTGGGCCTTTTTTCTTTTTGTTAAAAAAGAATATGGCTTTAGATTTGAAAATATGATATGAAAATGTGGTGATTATCTTCTCTCATACAGGGAAGATCGTACAAATCTTGCTTACTGACTGGCTTGCCTGAACATGATGGTACACAGACCAAAACTGGGAGCTCGAAAGCTACAAAGGCTGCGCCATCGAGAACAGGTGCAGCAGCTCAAACAGGTTTGAAACCAAATTCCCAGAAAATTACTACTGTTGCTGCTGTTGCTGCTGCTGCTGCTAAGGTGTCCTCTAAAAAACGAGAATCAATTGGTAAAGCAAAAGGCGTAAAAACTCTTGTTTTAACGTCTCCTGAAGTTATGGATATAAAAGGTAAGCTACATGCGTTAAAGATGGAACTCGTTAACCAAAAGCAAGAGAATTCTAAAGACATGAAAATGAGTCCTGGTGGTGGAGGTGGGAAAGGTGGTAAATCAAGTTCCAATGTCTACATCAACTCATCATCCTTCCAAACAAAATAGACATGAAGGAGATGAAACTTGAGGGCTCCATTTGGTTTGGTGTGTGTGAAGAATGCAGGCCAAAAGAAGCCAATATCTAATCTGGTTTCTTTGTGAAATGGTGCAGTCATAATAGAAGGTAACTTGGAGCTGTTTAAGAGTGAGTCAATATTGTATATGTGAAAATCAGGAAGCAGAAACTATTGTAATATTTGTTGAGTTAAAGAGTTGTAATTTCTTACTTGAGGTCTAAAAATTGCATCTCTAAAGTGATGGTTGTTAATTCTATGTGTAAAGTTGGAAATTCAAGGGTGGGCAGAATGAAGCTGACAAAACTGGTATTTTTCTACAAGAGTTGCTTTTTGTGAAAACGATAGTTTATGACTTTATGTTGGTTTACGTCATGGTATTTCTTCAAACGCATAATTGTTTTAAAAGACGTAACCCTCAACTCACAGTTGTCATACTATCTTGGATAGTTAGTAAATCACAAGTCATGTGACATGCGTTTATGATTAAAAAAGATCCAGTTGTTTTCCGTTCCACCTTTGCAAAATATTAAATTCTCAAAATTGATCTTCACTCGTATAACTTATCTGAACTTGAACTAACACATTTATTTTGTCAGCTAATTAATGAGAAAATAGATGGAAAAAATCACTCGATCCTCCACTAGATAACACATTTACTCATTTATCATGAGGGTTCTCTCTATTTTCAAAAATATTATTGTAAAATATGAATAATTGTTAAAAGCAATATTACCAATATGACTTATGTTGACATCATTTAAATTCAAGTATATAAAACCAATTGACTTTTGAACACCATAATAATTGCTCGCCATTCGTACAAGTTTTCAAGGCAATTGCCAAATCAGCTACTAAGTAAGCTTTAGCATCAAGCACATCATTATATCGTCAATCTTCCTGAGCAAGTTCTCCTCCCCTCTTTCAAGTTGTTGGAAAGAGCTTAATCGCCTTTGGACAAGGACCCTTGGACGGTTTACATGGTCTCGCCATCCAACCTTTTACCTTCAACCACGAAGCTAAGTTCTATTGATAGAGCTTTCACGCTATAATTGCCTTACAACCAAGTCTTTCTGAAAACATACATCCTAGATTGAACAAAGCTAGCACTAAAACACCTTTCAAATAATACCAAACCTAAGAGGCAATTTCACTTTGACAAAAATAAATGAAGTAAAGAATCATGTTGACTTCTACTACACAAATTCGATTTATAAGGCATTTGATAGCCCATATATCTGATCATGTCATCCATAGGGAGAGCATTCCTACCATTTAAGTTTATTAAGAGTTTTAAAGTCGTGACACATAAAAACATGAGTTGTTTAATTTAGATTTTAAAGTAATTTTTACTTCATTTCAAAACTACATGCATTTGGGTTCATACACTTGTAGTATTGCAGCTATTATTAATATCCGGCATATTAATTTAGGTATACATCCAATATAAGATTTCTTAGATCGTAAAACAATTCTAATTTTTATACAGGCATTTGGATTATCTCAATCATTATCATGTCATCTTCTTACATTTTACAATTATAAAACGTAAGTACAAGTTGTTTTATGTAATAAACGTTGAAGCATTTTTAACATCGAATTCCACCTAAGTTTCATATTAATCTCCAAGTTCAAAGTCGTCAGACTCCATTGACAAAATCTAAAATGTTTTTGTGTTTTTACTAGTTTTAAAAACATAATCTAGAGTTAGATTTTGAAGTGTCTCTCAAATCTCGTTAACATATACTACAACTAAATTAATTGGCAAGCTAAGCTAAGATCAACCACTTGGTGAATGTGGAACATTTCTTTTCCGGTCGTCTTTCTTAATAAATTAAGCGGATTGTGGTCATGGTAGTTCTCAGCTCCATTGGTGTTTTCACTCTCCACCCACCACCCGTCATAACAAACCCACTATATCTCAAGAGTAATCAAAGGAACTAAGAAAGTAGTTGACCACATAAGACCAACTCTAAACATTTGGCAAAACCATCAAATTTGCTTGTGAAGGATTCCTACCACACTCCAAACAACAAATAATAAATTTGCTGGTCAAGGACGTGAGAAATAAAAACTCACCAAATTTGGTGATGGTACTATTTATTCACCCTACATAATGGATGGACCCACCATGAAACATTTTCTTTTATATTAGTATTAAATTTTTTATATTTAAACTTGAATTATAAATAAAAAATAGAATTAAACAAAATATAACAAGATATGATTTCATAGCAAATTAAAACTACATCAAGTAGCATAAATTAATACATAAATTAAATATACAATGTCTCATTTTATTATTTAGTAAAATTAATTATTTGTTTAGTATGATAATTATTTATAAACTATAAATAAACTAACAAAAAATATAATAATAATGAAAATTGAATTTTATAGAGGCCTGTCAATTTGGTGTTTGGTGTTATTTTTTAAAGTATGGTCGAAAGTAGGGGTTTTTTTTTGGGGGTATCAAAGAACTATCCAATTTTAGTGTTTTTGGTATTTTTCTTATGGTTTCATGGGTTGAACTTGGCCTAAAAGCATCTCCAAGAGCATCCCAAAATGAAAAAGAAGAAGGAGAAAACGGATAACTTGGGTTCATCTATTGCTCGAACAACTTCCCCAATCACACTATTTAAATAGTTCTTTTTTTTTTTTTAACAAATTGTGATCATTGCTATTTGCTAGCCTCAATAAAAAATTGTTATCATTTAATTTGTAACTAGTAATAACATGATAAAGCAAATGAAACAATTGTGGCCCCCAGTGTACTTACCAGTTTATTATATTTTGGTTTAAAAAATGTTAGTTCATCTACAGCATGATATACTTGCCAATCAAATGTTGCAAAGTAGTCCTTTTAGTGGGTTTTAGTGGGTTTTATAAGAACATGAATAGCACACAAAGTTGAAACCATATCCTTTCAGTGACACGTCATGTTTCCACTATCTTACCCTTAAACCCTCACCAACCTTTCAAATCTCGTAACACAACCTTTCATACCCTCCTAACCTTACTATTTTTTTTTTTATTAATTTTAAATATAAACATTGAAATGAGAGAAAGAGAGAAGGAAGGAAGGAAGGGAGAGACGTAGGCAGGGACGCGTTCTGGATCCCGCCCTTGAACCCGTGGCTTGAAACCGCTGCGGGCATACCACATGCAGGCTGAACCCGCTGAAACCACCGTGAGCCCACAACCGTGCTACTCATGGCCTAACTTTACAAGTTTAAGCCTCTACGAACCATGCAATGGGTCAAAATCAACCCAACCCAACCCAACCCAACCCAAACCCGGTTTATAGACCAAACCATGAACATAAATGAGGCTGGATTTGGGCTCTTTTAACTTGTTGTTTGGTCACAATTTCAATTTTTAACTAGCCAACAACCAATTTAACACCAATCACTTTCTATTAAAAGGGGTCAAAACCAAAGTTAGTTTTTATAAATATTAAGGACTGAACCGTAAGTACGTTTATAACTCGTTCCTATCTCCATCGACCGATATTCACCCACTACTAGTACCTAGTTCATGGCACTACCAAAATGCATACTTTAGAACAGTGCCATCTAGTATACAGCAGGTCGAAACAAGTTAAAACCCGGAAATTGCACACATTACGCTCGTTAACCAAGCAGATCTCTTGAGTAATACTACAAAGAATCGACCTTCCCCATGTCAAAAGGCAACTACTTAATATTAATCACATACCAAAACAAGATCTCTAGGTCGCCAATAGTGATTCTGCCAGCAAACCCTCTCGCATGAAGGGGGTTACAAGAAAAGAATCCGCATTAAAAACCATAAAGATTTACATGCATTTCACACAATGCACATAACGTTAAAAACATTTGCGCATTCGCAAAACAGTAACAGATTTAATTTAGAAGAACATGACGTCTAACTTTGCAAACCAAAATGGTAAAAAACCAAGCAGTGCTAAACAAAACTCTATAAGCCAAGCAAAATTGGCATATAACAACAATAAGCCTGCTCAAAATTAAAAGTTCATTGACTTCAGTACCTACATCGGGCTCCTGTACTTTTTAAACTGCATCGGTTTTCACTGACTTCATGCCCTCTTTGTTCTCCGGAGTTTTGGTGAGTAGTCAAGGCAGTAACTGAGAAGAGCTGGCCCGAAAATGCTGAACTTCCCAGGGCTGCTGAACGCGGTTTCTGCATCAGATCGCCTCTCAAACACCACTTTCACACAATTCTTCTTCTTCATCAACTGAGTCTCCGCCTCTTGTAGCGGTCCATAACGGCTGAATATCTGATTCAGATTCGTTATCGATGGAGCAGAATCCAAGCTTGTAAACTTGAGGATTAACGCAGTTGCGGAGCTTTCTTGGTTGGGTTTCGGGCTAGAATCGAGTACAAAAGACTTGGATTCAGACGAGACTTGCTCGTCAGGATTTATTTCAATGATCCTGTCGGTCCAGTAAGAGTCTTTAACACCCGTAAATCCACCCACCTCGGTAGCTTCAAATTGCTGTACAATTTCCTCAACTTGGTCCACATCGTTCTTGTCTTCTCCCAGTTCGGGATTTATCTCCAGGCGATAATTCCTAAAATCAGCCGAAAATCGGGCCAATGACTTGATGCCATGCTGCTCTTCCATCGGGTTTCTGGCAACAAGGCAGATCTGTGAAAGAAATTCATCTGCAGTTTTGATTTGAATTTCCTCATTAGCATCGTTAGATGCAACGGCTTTCCGTTTTCTGCCTCTAGTTCTAGACTTCCCATCGGAGAAAATCGGATTCCTGTTTGACATTAAATCCGACAAGCATCTCACTTTCTTGCTTGGGCTTAAACCATCATCAAAGACGTGTTTGCCCTTTCGTAGAACACTGCCATGGTCGTCGTTCAACTTTCTTTTTTTAGTTACTTTCTCGGTTGGTATTTCAACGTCAACAGTCTTTTCTTCCGTCATTGGCTCATTCCAAGAATTATCGTCATCCAAACTATCTAAAAGTTGGTTTGGATGAAGCTGATGGTAACCTTTCCAACGGTTAAAAGATGATAACTGAGCTTTTGTAGTCGAAACCTCCAATCTACTCGTTCCAAACGGATCCTTAGCTAAATCTAGAACATTCTGGATGACGTTGGCAGGTTTAAAAGAAGCCACAGTCGAAAATCTATCCCCACCATCTATTCTACTATATTCTTTCCTAATCCCAGCATTAACAACAATCTGCGACTTAATTTCACCGCGAACTTCTTCAGAAACGCACAAACACGACAACCCTAACTCCACACGTCTACCGACCTCACACAAAGCCTGATCCACAGCACGACAGAAAGCTTCAGAAGTGCCTTGATTCACCATTTTACAGAAATTCATACGGAAGGGCTTAATGTGGAACGATTCATTCCAACCAAACGTCTGATCCCCAAAATACGCGATCAGAAAACCGTCTTTCTTGTAATATTTTCTTGCATCATCCGTTGAAGCCGATGGATCAAGAATCTGTCCAGGCCACCACGGATGCCTCTTCACCTTCCCCCAAACTAAATCCATCACCCCAAATTCACCTTCCTTTTCGGTCAACTCGACATCATTGACCTGTTTTTCGTTCGATTTGACCACATTGACACCCGAACCCGAACCAGGCTTCGTTTCGCTACAATTATGACCAAATCCTTTTCTAGAACTAAGATTTAAATCAACAACAAGATCTATTGCATGCAACTCACCTACTTTAGCTACATTCCTATCTACTCCAATCTCAACTAAATTTCCCCCAATCTTTTCATCATCGACCGTAATCACCGATTCCGAAACTTCACCATTAATCTTTTCAACTCCTATTCCCCCATCCTGATCAACAACACTCGAAACTCCATCATCGGACTCCACCGGAATCCCCTTTCCGTCTCCGGAAACCCTAGCACCGCCAACTAAACCAACACCTCCCTCGTGACGATCGGAAGACGAAAATTCCATCGTTAGGGTTTTCAATCCTCGATGATCCTAACAAACCAAACCACACTTCCCTTTATATCACACTATCAAACACGAAGAGTTCTTCGATATGAATCAAACAAACAAACAATCCCTAAAAACACATAACATCAACAACAAAATCAACAACAAGAACCAAAAGATGCAAAAAAGCAAAATTGTAATCCAAGAACAGTTCAGAGTTTAATTATATTTGATTCTATCTATAATTATTGGCAAATAAGAATGGAGATCAAAGAAAGAAGAGAGAATTGATACCTTCTGTGAATCAATGTCGCAAAATCTCTCTGTAGAGAGAGAGATGGGGGAGAGAGATTTTACGTTTGATCGTAGCAAAATGAGGTGACTGTTTTTTTTTTTTTAAAGTTAATATAGGAAGAACAGCTTAAGAAACAATTGGATTGCACACGTGTCAGAATCGGAGATAAATAAGTTCTGAAACACGCTATTTCTAATGTATCACTTGAGTTGAGGTAATCTTTCTTTCAAATTCACAATTTTATTACCGTTTTATGATTTTTTTATTTATTCAAAAGTATGTTGATTACATAAATGGTAATATAATAATTAATTGTTTTGTATTTAAATTGAATGCCATATATGTTTTATTTCAAAAAATTACCATATGTAATTTTTTCAATATTGGTGTTTTTTTTTTGGAAGAGGTATCCCAGACCACATTGGGCCCAGACTAATCCTCGGCAATTTTTAGGCCGAAGCCCGACTGCTAAAGCATGCAGCCCGGTGTCGAACCCCCGTACCTCCAGAATGCGTCCCCCAGGGTTTGAACTCGGGTTCACCACTATGTAGTGCCCAAGCCTTACCACTAGGCTAACACTCCTTTGGTTCAATATTGGTGTTTGGCAGTCATGACTTTACTCAACACTCTCAACTTCATCCCGATATCAGTTTCAACATCAGTTTAACTCTTTGGAACCCTATCAACCATCTCATTTAATTAAACATACCCTTTACACACACCACATACACAACACAAGCCGCTGTGAGCGATGTGGGCAACCCTCTAGCCTCTCGAACCTGCCAAACCCGCTGGTCATGTAGCAGAACCTGTCGAACCCAATGAGCTCGACGAGTTCGAGCCCGCTAAACCCAGCCCTACAGTACGCATGGCCTTAGCAAAGTTAACGATCTTTGTTGAAAGCAAACACGTTTAATCCTTTTACCTATTTTTTTAAATATATTTTTAGAAAAATATAACATATAATTTATATTGTTATTATATACATAAAAATATTATTACTTATAATTAATCTTATCAATATTTACCTACATAAAATGATAAAACATACAAATGCAAAAAAAAGGATGGTCTAGTTTCTACCTAGTGTAATAATGTTCTCTTCTTTCATGTAAGGCCATGGGTACAATTAACGGGTACCATGGCGGGTTCACCTCAAACGGCTTCCAAGCCCGCATGTGGTATGCCTAGGGCAGGTTCACACGTCACACCATGGTTCGCTATAATAAAAATAAATGGTAAGGATATGAAAAGTTGATGGTACGAGATTTGAAATATTGGTGACGGTTTGATAATAGAAAATGAAAAGTTGATGTCGTAGAGAAAGGTTGAGGATTCAATCTTTATGCTATGAAAGACCTAACAAAATTTCAACCTTTCTTATTTTGTATCAATTTATGGAAGAGTTATGGTGAATGAAATGATAAATTTTTGATATCAACGTCATTAATTTATTTAATATTAATAGACCATCAGTCAAATCAAAACAGATACAAATATGAAAATTTGAAGCAATTTACATTGTTTGAGACAAAAATATTATTCCTTATTAGGTTTGAAGCTTAGATTACCGGGGGCTCTAGGATATAACAAAAATCCAAAATTAAATAACTCGTCCAAACTGAACAGTTTTAGGTTATTCATTTTATGGGTTAAATAGATCAATTAACCAAATAAGATAAATATCGATTTCGACTATTTATTTACCATGTTGATTAACCAAAGCAAAGAATATTGTTATTTAATTTATATAATTTCTTTCTAGATGAATTGGTTTGAACATATAAAAAAAGTAGTTGAACAAGAAATTGAGATATTATTAACAAAATATATTCAAGATTGCAAAAACTAACCATAACAATACACAGTAAGAACGATTGTCAAGCAATAGAGCAGGGGTTTCTTTAACACGGACTAGATCATTAAAGCAACCGTAAAAAAAATGTCCGAGGAGAAATTAACGACTAATAAGTAAAACAAATAGATTTTTACTGGCCCTTCCCCACCTCGCCTGCCCCTATAATTCCTCCGATGTGGTCGTGGTGTTTACTAATGATAGCTAATTGAGTACTTAACATATAATGGTCATCGTTCTTATTTACCTTATTGAATAAGACTCCAATTCATCAAAAATGTTTTTACTTGTTACCGATATAAAAGTCACCATCCTTACTTATCTAATAAATTCTCGGTCTACAAAACGTAATTAAATTACTTGCTTTATTCTATGTATGCTTTGTATACTCCTACAGCTATATCATACACTTCCGTATATATTCGAAATGAAAAACATACAAATCGTCAACAAGATTTGTACAACAAACATCCAATTCTATACTTTTTCAGACCCCACCTCCAAGTGAGATATACTGGGCTCATTTGGCTTAATTAGGTTTCACCGATAAACCAACATCAGATAGCGTGCTCATCCTCCTCAGCTCCCTCGAGTCTCCACTCACTTCCGTAATACGAGTTAGGCAACCCGAGCCAAAATTTGAAAGCTTCCGCGGATCTTTTCCTCTCTATCCTCCTATCCTGCCTAGCCCTCGAAGCGTGTTTACTCGTAAACATCCTCGAATGCATCTCTACGTAGATTCTCGTATACTTGGTCTTATTTGGTGCTATCCCAAGTTCCTCCATGAAAGCTACAATCTCTAAAGCTTTCTTAAAGAAAGCAGCCCTCAGACATATATCTGCCAAAGTATCCAGCAACCCTTCATCAGGCTTCAAAACCGGAATATTTGTAGAAGAGCCCGGTTTCGATACCTTGGTCTCATCCGTAATCAAACCACACCGTTCCTTTATTTCGTTCCAAAGCAACAGCGCTTCTCCAGGCTTTCTTGCCAACGCTATACAGCTTGCAAGACTACCGTAAGTAGCTACATCGGATAAACCCCTTTCTTCTTCATCCGTTCGACCATTTCCTTAGCAGGATCGAGCATTCCCAATCTACTGTACCCTTCGATCAACATGTTCCAAGCCACCAGATCAACTTTCACTCGCGGGTCTTTCTCCATTTCGTCGAAAACATCGTTGGCTAGCTTCGGTTGGCCCGAGACCGAAAACGCTTTCATCAGAGTGGTGTAGCTTATCTTTGTAGGAGCAATGCCTTTCGCTCGCATCTCGTTGAAGAACACGAGAGCTCCTGCACTATCGTCAACCAATATGCATCCGTCAATCAAGGTGTTGTACGATACGGCATCGGGTTCGATCCCGGAATCCGCCATCTCTTTAAGCGCGTCTCTTGCCCTATCCAATTGAAGCTGTTGGCAATACCCTTTCAAGAGGATATTGTACGTAACCCGATTGGGTTGAACTCCTGCCCTAATCATCTCGGTTAGAACCTGTCTCGCCTTGTCCATCGCGCCCACGTTCACGAGCGCAGACACGACCGTCGTGTAGGTAACGTGGTCCGGGCGGCTAGCACTGTCTCCTTGCGTTCTCATTGCTTCGAGCATCCTCACCGTGTCCGTGATCCGGCCCGATTTCATATACCCCTTCATTAAGGTAGTGTACATCCTGGTGTTAGGATGGAACACCTTTGTCAACAATGGAGGTTCATAATCACTTGGGTAATTCACATTCGGAAGCAATTTCTCAAACACTTCGTTTTCGTTTTCATTCGGGATTTCGTCCGAACTGGATTCCCTTAGAATCTTGCACAAATCCTTCCTTCCTTCCCTCATCGCCTGAACGATTCTCTCCGCAGCTTCAAGATCGCCGAACCCGACATAAGAAGCCACCAAAGATTGCAATGTCGTCATACACAAAGGGATCTCCTTTTCGAGAATCCGTTCGAGTACGAACACGAGCAAGTCCTTCCTTTCGATCCGTGCGCAAAGCTTGATCATGACATTATAAGTCAAGATATCCGGCTCGCATTTGCTCTCAGGCATTTCATCGAACAGTTGGCGGAACTTCTCGGTCCACCCCAAATTGGCACACGCATTAAGCACAGCGTTGTACGCAGCGGTATCAGGCCGAGAATTGACCACCATGGCCGGATCCGGGAACCTCCGGATCGTCCGGGTGACCGATCTAAACAGCTTGACGGCCTCTTTGGGGCCATCATCGCCGGAAGCAGCCAAACGACTTACCACAGCGCTCCAGGCCTTGACGTGAGGAAGGTATCCCGATCTGAGCATGGACTTGAGGATGGAGCTGGCGTAGAGCGTGTCGCCGGACTTGGCGGCGGCGACGGCGAGGAGGCCGAGGGAGTTGGCGTCGAGGCGGTGGAGCTGGCGTTCATGGCGGAGGCGCTGGACGATGGATTGAGCTCTGGTGAGGGCGGAGGGCGTGTTTTGGTACGATAATTGGCAGATTAAGCGGCTGAGGCAGGTAGGGTTTGGTAGGTGGGATGATTGAGTGTAGAGAAGCCACGCATCCTCGGTTTTTCTTTGCCGGAGAAGGTTTAGCAAGCTCTCATCGGAGGAATTCCGACGTTGAATTGTAGTGGCCTCTGTAGTAGTGACAGATGCGGAGGAGTTACCGGCGGATTTGATCGGAGATGGTTTTCCGGTGGTGGTGAAGAGCTTGAGGCTGGTGGTTGAGGTGAGCGTATGGTGGTGGTGGTGGTGGTGGGAGAGTGTTGAAGTTGTGGGTGGTGGTGGCGGTGGTTTTGCTGTCATTCCGTCGGAAAATGGTGAATTTGGAGGTCGGAGATAAGATAGGGCGGTGGTCGGAGAAGATGGGGGATATTTGAGTGGAGGAAGAAAGGTACAAGATATAGTGCAGAATGTACCACGTCGACTACTTGCTGTCCTCTTGTTTCCATGTTTTATTTAGGCCACTAAAGTATCCTACTTTGTCATTTCAGACACCCACCTCTCAACCTTTACAAATCCATCCAAATAGTTTTAACTAATATCTGAAATAATATCGATTCTGTATATACTAAAATCTAAATATGAAAATATCCAAATATGAAAATATCTGTAATCCAAATATCCAATTCTTTGTATGATATTTTCCTCAACCCTATTCAAATATTAGTTATATCTAAAATGTGATATTTTTGAATAAAAATAAAGTTGTAAATTAAAACTAAATCAGAATGGTAGTTATTGTTGATGGAAAAAGAAATAAAAACAACGCATTTTCAAGAAACTAAAACATAACAGATAGTAGATAATAGTGTAAGACTGTAAGGTTTAGAAAATATTAACTATTTGTTTAGTAAATTACATCTCTTGGGAATTAAACAACACTAGCAATAAGTGTTTGTTATGTAATTCTTTTTACTAACATAAAAAGACAAATATATTTGATACTCTGATAGTATATGAATATGAATCTACGATCTCATAAGGCTACCTGCACCCAACCCAATCAACCTACTCACGTTTTTAATGCCACATCAGCTTTTTCCCAACCCTCCCTTAACCCTCTACAACTCCACACCCAACCCTCTCAACCCTCTCACACACAACACACACACACAACACACACCACACACACACACCCACACCTTTTGTTCGGCTTCTACAAGCCGCTGGTGTTGCAACCCGCCGGCTGGAACCCGCTGCGCACCCAACCCAAAATAACCCTCCCAACCCGGCGGGCATACCCTTACCCTTACCCGCTGACCGCTGCAGGTAGCCTAAGCAACTACATTTTTTGGCCCTGTTTTCCAAACTCAAAATTAGCATTTAGTGAAAAAGCCATGGGATATTTCAGAGCAACAAGACCTGTAAATATGAAAGAACCTTACCTATATATAACTGTTTTTGTGCAATTCCCCTTGTAGTAAATCTCCTCCAGGACTTGTTTTCACTTCCCAGTAGAATTAGCAAGCACAAAATTTAACAACAAAACATAGCAACCAGCAGCCATGGTGTTGGCAGGAGGCATCACAGTAACAAAATGAAATAGCACAATACCTCTTAAAAAATGAATGGGTTTTTAATACCCAAAAAATGGGCAATCTTTCAACACATGTGTCATATATAAATAAATAGCGACAGAGATATTCAAGGGAGGATTAGTTCCATTCTGTCGGATTACATGAAACAAGATTCTCCAAGAGCACCCAAAGGTTTGATCTTAACATCTGAAAAAATTAAAGCCTATTTTGGAGAGAACGTTGTATATATACCCTACAAGCAAGAATACATATCAAGAACACTCCCACAAATCAAGAATAATGCCAGAACCAGTAAATGCTACTCTGTGCGTTGCATCGGGACCATCATGTGTTGGGCTTGCGCCTATCAAGTTTCAGGGAATTCATAAAAAAGTTAGAATCATACAAAGCTTCACTAACAAGAAAAACCATTAGATAGCATTCAGATATTAAAAAAGCTATACTTGCAGACAAACTCAAGAATAGCCCAAGTCTATCCAGGTGTACTATTCAAGAATAGTTAAGGGATATTTTAGGACTTCTGATAATAAATGTCTAGTATAAATGTCCAGAAATTTGTTAAAGCATGTTCTTGAGAGACTCTCGAATTGCCAGTAACCATTTGGTTTCAAAGCTGAATTCCATCAGCAACTTTGACAATTTTAGTTTCTCTTTTATAATCTGATAGAGTTTGCCCAGTTCTCAACAGTCTCATGTAGGGACAAAGGAAATACCATTTAATTGAGGTGATGTAATACTGAAATCACAAGTTATAATATAACTGTCAAAAAAACATACATACACTAGGTGACTTCAGCCCAAAAAGGCCTTTCTTACAATGCAACTCTCCATGCATATGTATATGCATATGGATATGGATATGTATTGAATGGAATTTAGTTGGTATTAAGGACACTTTTATAACCATGTTATACCAACCACCAATATGAAGAAGAAATCAGTTTTTCAGTTCCAAATTCAAACTCTCAGATATCACATAAAACTTACAATTACTAAAGGCCTTTTCTGTAGTTTTAGCCTTGTTAACTAGAAGACATGTCGACTGTGTAGAAGAGTCAAAGTTCCCAGATTCAGATTCACAACTTGCAAGAATTTAACTTATATTCAACCCATAAAAAGCCCCAAACCCAAAAGAAGAAGGTGTGAAAAAGCAATTAAGAAACAATACTTCCGTGGATCCTCCGTCCCAGAAAAAATGGAATACTTTCTATATTGGGTTGTCTGAATAAAATAAAACGTTCCTCATTCAAGAAAATACCTTTCCAAATTCCAAATTTACATATTTACCTGTTAGCAATAATTATAAAATTATAGTGGGATTAGTTACTTTCAACAAGCTATTTTGTATATAAGCTCATAGTGCTATTATAAACCATGTGCCAAATCTACCCTTGCATTCTTTTTAACATAAGGTTGGCAAAGTCCAAAAAAATCACCACCATCCTCCTTTAAATTACTTGGGAGTTAGAGTTGGCTAAGGATTTCCCCAAATCCATTACAAAATGATACGGTCAAGGGTTTCATCCTACTGTCCTAGAAATAAACATATAAAGATCGTTCCTGTAAAATGGCAACTACTCAACAATTGAAATGTCTTTTTCATCATGAAAACAAAAATAGCATAATGACAATCAACAAAGACAATTCAGCCATAAAAAATTTAAAATGGCAACTTGCCAGTACCACCATTTAGCCAAGAACACACACACACACACAATAAAATTACCTGTGAGTTTGCATAATTCAGACCCTGGGGATATGAATTTTGATGAGCATGCTGTAGAAATCCAAAAAGATGGTCAGATAACATCATATTCAGGTTAAGCAAGTGAGTAGTGGTACTCCACCTGTGGATTATGACTGGACTGCATCCCATCTTTCCTGCTAGATCCTTCATGGCCCTTTCCAGATCCCTTGGTGTCACCCTTTTATATGAATAAATAGATAATCAATTACAGAAATAACAAACATTAATAAACTACTAAAGTTGACATGTGAAGATAAACAACAAAACATCACTGACCTCCATCTGCACAGGCAAATTTAATCACCAGCATCAAAAAAACAAAGAAGACAAAGTCATCAGCAAATAATTGTACAAACAGCTATGTAAGTAAGCTAAATAAAGAATGATAACAAATCAGACTTCTGGAAACAGCTAGTAACCTCTCTGTAACGATTCAAGTATGACTTGAGTGGCTCGATATAATCTTCAAACCCCAGGGTAGCCATTGCCCATAAAAGATCATCGCCATTAATAGTTTTCCTCTTTTCCCTTTGACACTTGTCACTTGCCCTACAGCCAAGAAGCCACATAAAATATAAATTTAGCAAACAAAAATGTTCTTTGTGCACACATATATCCAATTATTGTTCAATTTTACCACCAAAACAATCTCAACTGAAATATAGAACAATCTACAATCTTTACAATGCAACTGTTGTGAAATTTAGGAACAAACAAGGGTTTAAGTTTAATGATTGTAATATTGCAACCATAACATTTCTTGTATTCGGTAGCTTCTGAATCCTAATTCTTCTGGATTTTGCAATTACTTACAGAATCAGGCATTGTTTGGTAAAAATAAGCTAATAAGTCATATACATGTTTGGATGGACCATAAGCTAGCTTTTCGAAAAGCTACTCTCACTAGCGTTTTGGTGACTTATGAGAGTTATTACTTGTTTTATTCCAAAATACCCCTGATCATCTAGTTTTTGCCAAAAAAGCATCTTATTCATCAGCTAGTTTGCCAAACATACTATTTGATATGAACAATAAATTAACAAATGGAATCAATCATATACGTACTCGCTTGTGATGAAACTGATGAATTCAGAAACACACTCCTGAACAGTCTCCTTAGCATCCTTTGCAATTTTTCCATTAGCAGGCAATCCTTTCTTCATAATCCGACTAATATTCGCAATCGGCAAGAACCTATCCTGCTCCCGAACATTCGACGACCTCGGACTCAGATCCCCACTCTCATGGCTTCCACCGCCTGGACTCGCCGGGCCCTCCGCCATTCAAACAACCACAAAACCCTAAACACTCCAAAACAAAAATCAACAATAACAAAACAATCAACCATCTCAACAACAACCACGGTGGTGGTCCACAACCACACCACACCTCCCTTAGATTATTAACCGGTAAAAACATCATGATATGCGTACAGATAGATACAGATAGATAGATAGATACAGATAGATACAGAGAGAAAGAGTGTGTCTGTGTAGAAAGAAAGAAATTAGGGACTTACCGAATGGAGAGAGAGTGAGAGAGAAAAATTCGTAAATTTGGGCGCGAGAAGGAATGGATGGAGATGGAGATGGATGGAGATCGGACGCTGGAGAAGAGGTGAGAGAGGTGACGATGGAGATGCGAAGGTCTGTTTTATCGACACCGTTGGTTTGGTACACCCACCCTCCGATGCCCAACACTTGCCTCCATTATATGATATCCCTTTTCACAGTTAATTACAATTACACCCTCGTACTATCGAAACGTATCATATACATCCCCCGTATTATTAAAAAGGGAAGGTTCAAACGATAAGTATGTCAATTTTTTTTTTTGGAAAGGTTCATCTAGGCTTTGCCTAGACTACATCCTTGGCAATATAGAACAAAAATTGAAAATTCGGCCGTCTAAGACTAAGCCTGGCCACAAGATGCGTACAATGGGTTGTCAATTTAAGAAAACATGATGAGCAATCTGAGCCACTCATCTTGCAGTTACAGTAGACGTGATCACGGAGGATTGACGCGATTCATGAAAGGTAAAGATTATTAAAGGGGGAGGACCGGTCAAAGCCGAATCTGTTGACCGAGATGATTGGCTAAGATTGCTCCTTATATTTTCTTAAATTGATATTTTTCTCATTTAAACCTCATTTTATTAAAAGATGGCATAATTAATACCCAATCGGTCAATTAATACACAGATCTACTTTCCTATAGAGGTTCCTTTTTTTATTTATTTAAAACATGTCTAAATACAATATAAATAGATATAAACAATAAATTTATGATAGAAAATAAGGGGAAATTGAAGTTAGTGACCATTTGAAAAATAAGGTCTATGCCTTCTAGCCAAAATCTTTCTTATTTTATACTTTATGGTTAACTATTCTGTTATAAATTGTACGGACCTTGTTAAATTTAGCTGACTTGCGAAAAATTTAGTTGATTCATAAAAATATACCTATGATCTGACTTTTGAGAAGTTAATTTTTTGTCATTTAGTTGAGTCAGTTAAATTTAAGGGGTTCGGATATTTTTTAATGGAATGATTGGTCATATAGTACAAAATGGGAAAGAGTTTGGCTAAAAAAACAAACATCTTAATTTTAATTCGTCATCAACGTCAGTTTTTCAAAAATAAGTCATCAAGCAAAAATAAAGCAAGCCTCTATTTCCAGATATTTACAAAAGTAGTCATTATTTTATGCATTATATGTCTTCTATATGGTGTGGTGTGGGTATACTGTAAAATAAAAAGAAAATTATTTGATTTTCCTATAAAAGAATTCGACATAATGCGCATCGGGTTAATACGATGAATATGCACAAATAAAAACAAAATCTAGTTTATTTATGATAAATGTTAAAAAGTTGGATTTTTAAAACAAATAAAGGTGGTGTTGATATATTTCTGTATCTATAAAGTCGGAGATGCTCTTTTTGGCCTGTGTTCTCTCATATGGTACTCACAATTCTATTTTAGAAAAGTTTCATCTTTATATATACAACGCATACTTGTTTTTCATTATTTATTTGTTTATGTTGACTTCAAACTTAATAAGAGTATCTAAATGTGCAACATTGTTACCTTTTGTAAGGGAATTAAAAAAGACTAAAGAAAATAATGATA
Organism: Centaurea solstitialis; assembly: GCA_030169165.1. NCBI lineage: Eukaryota > Viridiplantae > Streptophyta > Magnoliopsida > Asterales > Asteraceae > Centaurea > Centaurea solstitialis. The sequence continues at coordinate 10,259,524 of CM058046.1, forward strand.
GTATCATGTTTTTACTTTTAGTGTAAGATATTATGTTATATTCTAATCAAAGTATTAGTAGTCTAGTTGTTAATAATATAAGGGGGAGGGATAGTAGATGGTTGGATGGCATCCTTGTCTACCCGGGTTCGATTTATGGGTGAGCATGTGGCGATACCCTGACCATGGGTCGGCTTTCGGGTCGGTCCATGGTCGTCGAGGATTAGTCGGATGCCCGTTTGGATCCTAGATGCCTCATCGACTTCGTGTCGGAACGTGTGTAAAAACTTATGTTATGGTCTAATTTATTGTCTTTAGCATATATAATACGTGTACATCCCAGTTTTATCAAAAAGTACACGAATTCAACCAACAGTGCATTGGACTCATGCGTTTGGTGAGATTCCTACTCCGGGGCCTTTTATACCAAAACATGTTATAATGTTCGTTGGCCAAATACAAAGCAAAAACAAGACCCATACGGGGCCATATCACTTAGAGAAAGGGGCTACCCACCTACACACCACCTGGATTTATAACACCAATCGACCTAATAAAATGTTGAAGTTTTTTGCATGATAAGTTAATCAATCATGGACAATGAGTTGAATATCCACGGCCAAATTAGTTTGCATAGCGTGTCGATAAGAGAACATGATTTCTTTTTGGTATCACCAAATCACATGCATTGTGATCCAAAGAAAGAGCCTTTTGCCAAAAACCTTTTGAAAATTTTGAGATTAAGGAACCATTTACTAAACGCTTATCCGATAATGCTTATGACAAGACAAGATTGAGAATCTTACCACCCAGTAAGAGTAATGTCAAGGGCCAAACGTCTTACTCAATAAGTAAGAAACTAAGAATGACGACTCTTATCTTGTAAGTGTTTACTAGATCAAATATTGCATACGATGTCATTTTAATGGACTAAAATCTTACTTGACAATTTAAGCGTAAATATTGACTTTTATTTTGTGTACATTTTGAGGTAAGTCTAGAAAGATGTTTGTATAATAGATGATGAGGAGTAAGGTAGATTCCATTTTATGTACTTTTTGCAAGATCACATCATCTAATAAAATCGTCAATTTAATTGGATTTATCTCATCATCTAATAAAATCGTGGATTTATTTGGATTATCGCATCATCTAATAAAATCGTCAATTCCTCCACCCAAGTTCTCTAGATTGTTTTAACACTTGCTTAAATATGAGTTTAATTTTAATACCCCATGGGCTGCTTTAAAAAAACTTTTAAATGAATATTAAATAAACTAGCAAATTAAATCAATTGATTAAAGTGAATAAAAAAAACGTCGGTGTGGTTATTCTCCTACTGGGGTCTAAGCTAAGCCCACCAGATTTGGGCTGATGTCATTGCAAGCCCATCTGTCCTGAACCGGCCTGAATATGCGGGTCACAATCCGGGTGGCGGGTTTGACCCTATTTCGCATCTAGAGAATTTTAGAAATTTCTTTTTATTTCACCAAAAAGTTAAAAAACAAAAATAAATCATTTTTAAGAAAAACTTTTGAAAACTTTTTTTAACTTTAACTTTTTTAATAAAACTGAAAAAATTCTCACGATCAAAGACACCCTATTTTTTAAAATTTCAATGTAAATTAAATGATTGTTTATTGATAAATTAGATGATGGTTTAAAAATGATATTATATGGGGACCTTATAAAACATTTTAAAGCACGATTTACTTGATTATTTTTTTGTAAAGATATCCTAAATTGTGGTCTAAACTAATCTTGGTAATGCTTGATTGTAAGACATGAAGTCTTGACTCTTGAAAAAATCATCAGTGGCCACAAGTTTATTAGCGTCTGGATTTGAACCCTGGATGGATAGGTTACTAGCCACATCCTCACAAGCCTTAACCAGTACATGTCACAAGCCTTGAAGTTAAGTATTTCTGTTGTTACATGTTCCAAATTGCTTGTTTCCCTTTTCTTCTTATGTTCTTCGTTTATTAATATATTAGTGTATGTAATTAAAAGAATTCATATAAGATTATTTAACTTAAATAATCGAAAAGATCTTTTAAAAATCATCATGTCAACGAGAAGCTTTTTTTCATGATCTTAAGTTGGCATATATCTTTCTGACACATTTAAATGTTAGGTTAAAAGGTTGGAAACTTTTTTTGGATAGGAGGGTTACATCCAACGATAACACAAAATTATATCGTCTAAAAAACTCTCTATATCTATTCTCTCATACATGAGACATGTGCAGGGGTCGTTATGTTGGGTACGTGTCAAAAATGTCAACCACTAAAAATGTTGGGTAATAACTAATTGTGTACCATTACCATATGGGAGGTCGGAAATGATTAATGATACTATAGGTTATATTATATAGGTACTTCCTATTAAATATCAATTATGTCGTTTAGTTTTATCATTAATTTTTTGATACCTGTATATCATTAAAAATACTCTTAATACAAATGGATTTAGTTATCAATGCATATTTTACTTTCCAAAAATAGTAACAGGATTAACATCTTAGAAGTAATGATGTCAATATTGAGTAATAAATCTTATACAATATAGTGTATGGGTATGAGTAGTGTGATATTGTTCTAACATGAATTTGTTGATTAAAGTTGAACATTCTTTATGATCTTACGCTATGGAACATTTAACTATATAATAGAGTTGTATGCGAGCCAATCCTAAATTGGTCACGAACAAGTCCATATTAGATGGGAGGTAAAGATCTAAATGAGACTATTGATGTAGCATCTCAGACCAACCGTACCAGATATTGTCCGTTTTATCCATACGTCTAGACATACAGTCTTAAAAAAATCTGATAGAGGAGGTATCCAATCCCTTGTAAGCACACTTTAGCTCCCCTCTCCAACCGATATGAGATCTTACAATCGATTTTGCCCGATCCAACAAAAAGTTTGGTCTTCGCATAATCCGTTTGAAAACCTTATGGTTTATCCCCCTCTTTTGCTTTAATCCATTTAGAAAGAGACGATGAAAAAGAGAATCGAAATTAACGAATTTTAAAAGAATTAAAAATGGTGGTGGATTTTATAAAATAGATACATTAATATCAGTCTATTTGAATTTTGAACAACTACATGTCTAAAGAATTAGATAGAAAACATTTCAAGATTCAATCAAATGATATAATTGGACGAATTCACCCAAATCTCAAAATCGAACCAACTTATAAACAACAAAATCTTCACAGACAGCCTCCAAATCCGAAAAAAAAAACGTTCTAACCAAATAAAGCTGCTTTAAGACAACTTTCTAACAAATGCCCAAAATCTAAAAAAGAAACTATATTACCTATTAGACTAACCTATCAACAATCATTATACACGACAAGAAACAAACTATCGAGCCGAGGGGAGCGTGATGGAGTCGTGAAACGACAAGTAAGGCTCACCTCCCGCATCAAGCAATCCCATATTCAGTGACGAATGAAAAGAACTCCGAGATATCTCATCGGAACTACCTCCCTCCACACCCCTCTCTATCGAGATCGCATCTTGTATCTCCTTGATAACTTCAGACATTGATGGCCTCATGTTCGCATGAGGTTGCACACACATCAACGCTTTCTCCGCAATCTTCCACATCGATTGGACATCGTATTCGTCCCCCAAACCCGGATCAATGATCCCTTGGATGTCCCCATTCTCTATATGCAACTTTGCCTACATCAAAAACATTATCAGATAAAAGTATAAAACCAAACAAACACGGTATATCCCACTAGACTCAAAACACAAAGCTCTAACGAAATGGCTTTCTGACATATTTGAGAACGTCACTGTTTAACAGAAGAATGTCACTTACCCATTGAACGATGTTGCGGCAATTCAAACCAAAACTTTCGTTAGAAATGGCTTCTTTACCGGAGATCAGCTCAAGAAGGATGACCCCAAAACTATAGATATCGCTTTTTTCCGTCAAATGATTGGAGATATAATATCTACAAATCATATGAAGCTTTGAAGCTTTAGAATCGAGACCAATAATGACATAACGATGATTCAAGAGAGAGAAAAAAACCCGACTTACTCTGGATCAAGATAGCCAAGAGTGCCTCGAACTATGCTCGACACATGTGAATTCCCATCGACTGCAAGTTTCGAGAGGCCAAAATCTGAAACTTTAGCCGTCATGTTGATATCAAGAAGGATGTTGCTTGTTTTCAAGTCTCTATGGATGATAGAAGGAACACAACCGGTATGAAGGTACTCGATCCCTAAAAAAATTAAAAAATAAGATTACGTATTGCCAACGGATCCGCTTTGATCACAAGCAATAGAAAGCAAACCTTTGGCAGACTCTTGGGCAATCTGAAGACGTTTCATCCATTTGATTCGTTGTTCCTTCGCTAAAGGTCCTAATTTGCGTACAACCCTTTGTTAATCACAGATCAAAAGACTACTATGCAACATGATTAAGATGTTACTTACCATAAAGATGTTCTTTGAGAGTTCCGTTGTGCATGAATTCATAAACAAGAATATCCGTCCCTTCTTCTTGACAAAAGCCGTAAAATTTCACCAAGTTTCTATGATGTATTCTTGACAGAAGAGTCACCTTCACATAAATAAAATACCGAAAATCAGATCATAAACAGATTCCATTCACATGTGAATATAAAATACTCAAGAACGATGAATGAAAAGCTTTTACTGTTGTTGAAATGAAGATAATTTATTCATGAAAAGTTACCTCATTCGCGAATTCCTTCTTTCCCTGGTGGGTGTTGTTACTTCCTAAAACCTTGACGGCAATTTCCTTTCCGTCGTTCAATTTACCGTAGTAAACAGTGCCAAAGCCTCCCGACCCGACTTTCTTCTCGAAATTCTTTGTTGCAAGTCGAATGTCAGATAGCGTAAAGCATTGGGCACTTTCAGAAGTTGCGGTTTGCTTAGATGCATCATGCATCTCGTGTTCAGGCTCTACCAGAAAAAAACAATGAAATCAAGAAACATTAAGTGATCAATTTATTGGCATTTCATAGTAAGCTAACGATCTTTTTTTTTTGCTACCTTGCTTTTGATCTTTTTTTCGTTGACGAAGAAGCAAGCATGCGATCATGACTCCTATCAATAAAACAGCACCTACGACCGCCGATCCAATGATTATGTATCTGGTGAGTCTCCCACCGCTGCTACCTTTATGAAGATCGCTGTTTCCAGTGTAGCTGATAACACCGCCAAATAACAAGAATTTGAGATTGTTTATCAAGTTTTACGACTAACGAATCAAGTATTTGCATTTTTGGATGTCTTGTTAAAGTTGCAATGTTTACTCGTGCATAAAAAAGCTTATCATTCTAGGAAAGTTTTCAGCTTACGTAAAACCTTTTGGAAAAAAAAAAATTAAACTGTATTGATATGCATCCACAAGGTTAACATATCTTGTCGTTATTGAAGAGTATTCTAGACATTTGAAAAATAGTTGATCACTGTTAGAATTTAATAAATTCACCATATTTTTTGGGAAATGAAGAAATACCGACTTGAAGACTATGTTCTTGTTCAGAAGACCCGATGGCACGTATCCAGATAACAAGTTATTTTGCACATACCTGCATAAGATTTATAGGTGTTATTTTGCCAAATGTTGACTCTTTCTTTTTCAAAGATGGGGGCCTTATAAATATTGGGAACTTACAGTTTGCTTAACTTAGGTAGATTTGCTAAGGAAGAAGGTAGATGACCGCTCAATTGATTGTTTTCGAGATGTCTGCATTAGCATTTTATCATTAGCGGTCTATCAGATACGATAACAAGTTATAGAATAACAAGAAGTGAAATAAGTAATCTATATTACATGATCCTTAAATTTGGGCACCCCATAAAATCAGGAATTGAACCGGTCAACGCATTCCCATCGAGCCACCTATCGTAAAAAAGACATAAATTAAATGTTGAAAAAAGCATGTAAAATTAGATACAACTCCTTCCGTCCCAAAATAAATGTATAGCGAAACTTACAACTCTTCTAAGCTGGTCAACTTGGTCAAATCTGAAGGAATGCTTCCAGTCATGTTCTTGTTAGACAAATTACTGCATAAAAAATTCAGGTTTGACTAGATTGCTCGGGTCAAACTAATAAACGGTTCAAATAAATTTAAACTTAGATGGCGATAAATTAAAACAAAGGGATGAATGTAAACAATTACACTGAAATAATCTTCGGTTGAGGGTCTGAATTACACTCCAACCATGACCATGGAACCGGCAAACATGGATCACCGCCTTCTTCAGCCCAATCTAACGACTTAAAAGCCAATGCTAAGCTTGCAGCCACTGCACCTGAAAGATTACCAAAAAAACATGATGTAAAAAAATTGGATCTTGCTTCTTACACCCAATTTTCATTACATTTTCATCATTATACCCGGAAAGGGGAGGGTAGAATAGTCCATACTCACCATCAAAAGAACCATCGGTTATTCTGAGATATCTACTGATCTCAATTGCGTTAACAAGAGGCCCTTCGGTAGAATCCAACGTCTTTCCAAATTTAAATGACAAAACGAAAGGGAACGATATGTTAAAGAATCCAGGCTCGTAAAGACGGTATTTTCCCTGAGCGTTTTCTTGGATGTTGACGACGGGTTTGCTGAGGTCCGGTTCTCCAGGAAGGACCAGGCGGAATTTTCGTGTTTGCTTCGGTTGTAGATCTTCAATTTCTGCAAAGTAAGTGAAAGCCCAACCAAAGGCCGGAAATCCATCCAAGTTCATACGATAAGTTAAAGATCCTTTTCGGCCAACAACAGCCGTCTGCATTACTTTCTGAGGTGGTTGTTCATCCTTGCCCGTAATGATCGGCAATTTGGTTGAAACTTTTTCGGTCCCAACAGCAACATCGACAAGATAATTTGCTTTCTTCACTGAATCAGATTGCCATATTCTATCGAATGGATCATCTGGGTATCTGAGATGAAAATGAAGCAACTTCTATAATTAAGCATGTCTATATTAAAGTTCGTGGGACAGATTCAGATGAAATCCATAAATATCTTGAGAACCTGGAACCTACTATTCATGTTCTATTCATGATGAATATCGTAAACGATTTTCATGATCAGAAACTATTCATAATGAATATGCATTATATTCATGATGAATATGCATGACATTCATGATGAATATGCATGACATTCATGATGAAAATGCATGACATTCATGATGAAAATGCATGACATTCATGATGAAAATGCATGACATTCATGATGAAAATGCATGATATTCATTATGAATAATATTCATGATTGTTTAGGGTTATTCATTATGAATAAATGCATGAAATAATTGGTTCTCATTTGACCTTTACCCTGGAGCTCCTTTTGTATTTAAATTCCAAACACACCAAGTCCATATCACTTTTAAAACCAAAAAGTACTTAACTTGACCCTTAAAATCAAACAGGCAGCGCGTATAACACGAAACATACCTGACCGGATCTTCATTTTCCGCCCCAAAATTGATTCTAGCTGAAACACTTAGAAAAAATTGGTCCTCAAACGGTGTAAGATAGACCGAACCATTGAATTGCCGAAGCTCAAGCGTGGAAATAAAGGGCAACCCAGTTGTAGAATTCGATAAACACACACTAACCATAGGATCACTCGCCAAAAAGATGAGTTCTTGAGACTCTATCGTATTAGCATCCGAAATGACAATAGTTGCCCAATGAGTAGGCCCCAGGGAAATGTCAAACTTCGGGTACACATTGTTGCTATCGAAATTACCATACAAGAACGTCGCTCTTATGAGGTATCTAGTCCTAGTTTTCACGTTAAGCGAGTAACAATACTTGCGATCATCTGCAGGGAAATATCGAAGCGTTTGATATTGCCGTCTAGTCTCATTTGCTATCGAGATGTTGGCCGTAGTTCCGTATATGATTTGATCATCCGGAGTCCATTCGAGCCCAAGTTCGTCTGTGTGATTCTCATGACCACCACAATCTAGACTTACAAAACCTGCTACAAATGATCAAAAACTAAAATGTGAATTCGAACGAGTTTGACCTACACAAGTTACTTTTCAATGCTCAAACTTCACATTTCTAATCCCTAATTCCCATTAAGATTGCATCAATTGATTCTAAACACACTTTATGGATTGTTTTAACTTTTAAGTATCAATTAAATGTCTATAATGCTCTTCTACAATGATGAAATCTGAAACTAATTAAGATCAATCATCTGATTTATGGTAGCTAAATACAATCAAGAATCAAGAATCAAATATATATTATTCATAAGCAGAATTATGCACTTATTCATTCAATATTAACACAAAAAAAATACCCAAAAAAGGGTTCTGAAAAGTCTTTATCCAAAAAAGGAGAAGAACAAACCAAAAGAATAAACTTTAGAACCCTAAAAAACATGTGAATCTATTGATAAAGAAATTAATAAATCAAGAAACCCATATAGAGAGAAAGAAAGAAGATGAACCTGGCATCTGGGCTTTGGTGAACTCCATGAAACTGAGAAGAACAGAGAAGAACAAGATTGAGAACAATAAATGATCAAACCCCATTTCTTTCTACTAAAAACTCTATTAAAATGTGCAAAAAGAAAAGGGTTTTAGTAGAAGAAGATTATGGCACAAAAGTCATTGAAGAAGTGAGTGCATTGTGAAGTAAATATAAGTAAAGATTGAATGTTTTAAACCCTAACAATCAAAAAGAAATTCTTCCCATCTCTTTAACTAGAATAACTTTTGATTTAGAAGAAAATACTATAAAAAAAAGGATGAATAAAGTGGAAGTAAAAAATGAGTATAAACAAGGAGAATGATTGTAATGTGTATGATGAAGGTTTGGGTTTTGATTCTCAGGGGAGGGTGGAGGGGCCCACTAACAAGAAACACGCGGGGCCTACTGGAATTTCAGCTGAGTTGGAGTTTGGACTCATTATCTTTAAATAATCGAATTCTCTAAATAAATCAACCCCTTTTCTTTTTGATTTTTTTAATACAAATTTTTTTAGTGGTACTGTTCTATTTGTAACCTGAAAATTATAAAAATAATATATGTAAATGAAATTGATCGAAAACTGTAAGTGTTTATCGATTTAAATATTTTATGGAACGAATATAAAAATTATCCAAAACTTTTACCTAGTAAGAAAAAAGAGGCAAATACTATTAAGAGTTTTACTCTCTAAGTGATGGTTACGACTTTTAGTTTATGAGGTGAATTATTGCATATGACATCATTTTGATAAACTACAACTTTAATCGATAAAGTAAGTTATGGTGTTGAACTTTATCTGTAAATGCTTATTGGGTAAGCGTTTGGATAAACAAGCCCTAAGTAGAAGTGCATTATTTAATGGGAGCGGGTTCAAATATTTGAAAACTCAACTTTCAATGTTAACATGAGGATAATCGAGAATGAAACACGTATCACGTTCAGTCTGAATTACACATCATTATTCAAGGTAAACATTCATGCATTATTTATAATTTATAATTAATAATACAACATTCACTCTGAAAAATAATTTCATAATTACACTTTCGTCTATATAATAATACATAAGGGTGAAATTTAAGTCATGTTTTTTTTAGATAAGGTTCACCTGGGTTTGCCCAGACTACATTCTTGATAATTTTTACCGAGAGCTAAAACATGCTCCCCTAGGATTAATACTCAGTGGCCCCTAAGTCATGTTTTTAGTGTCATTATTTGAAATCGTGTTTGATATCTTTTATTTCAAAATTTTGGACTTTTTCAACAGAGGCATTTTATTTAGATTATTTTACAAATAAAATATTGCACCTTTTGGATTTAAAAATAGGGTAAAATATGATTTAATCCCTAAACTTTATGCTTAAAAATGGTTTAACCCCTAAACTTTTTTAATGAGTGTTTTAATCTCTAAACTTGTTATAATGAATGTTTTAATCCCTAAACTTGTTATAATTAATTATTTTAGCCACTTGACCTGATATAGCAAGTTACCACACTTTTAAAAATCACTTTAATCCCTAAACTTATTGACAATATATGATTTAAGCCTTAAGCTTTTTATTTACAAATGGTTTAACCCCTAAACTTTTTAATGAATGTTATAATTCTTAAATTTTTTATAGTATTTGATTAAATACATAAACTTATTAACCTAATTATTTTTTTATCTCTGATGAATGTTTAACACTTGTTTGAAATACTTCCAAAACACATGATCTTGAATATCTCGAGCTTGCATTCTTGATTTTCATATCCCTTGATCGGACGTAATCAATAAAATTTGGGGTATGAAGCAACAATAGACTAATGAATCAAATTAACCAAAAATTTAACAAAAAAATAATCATAACACGTTTGGTGATTCTGTGTTCATCGTGATGCAAATTTACCTAAAATTTAATGCGTAGATTTCACAGCGACACATCAAATGTGGAAAAAATAAGCACGTAAATGACATAAATGAAATCAAATGAAATGTACCAACGAGTTAGGAAGAGATTATTGGCGAAAAAGATCGATTTGACCGAGTTGCAAACTATACTGGACTAGAGACGAATAGTGCAGGGTTTTTTCAGTCGTGAATGAATGGTAACGGGTTTAGCCGGCAGAATGTTGTATTTAATTATGTTGGGGATAAAAATAATTAGGTTCAACAAATTTAGGTATTTAATTAAATACTATAAAAAGTTTAAGAATTATAACATTCATTAAAAAAGTTTAGGGTTAAACCATTTTAAGTAAAAAGTTTAAGGGTTAAATCATATTTTATCAATAAGTTTAGGGATTTAACTGGTTTTTAAAAGTGTGGTAACCTGCTATAGCAGGTCAAGTGGCTAAAACAATTAATTATAACAAGTTTAGGGATTAAAACATTCATTACAACAAGTTTAGGGATTAAAACATTCACAAAAAAAGTTTAGGGGTTAAACCATTTTAAAATACAAAGTTTAGGGGTTAAATCATATTTTACCCTTAAAAATATGCTTTTTTTGTCGTCGTGTTTTATTTTAAGCTTGTTCTTGAATTCTTATGAACCAAAAACCTAGTTTTACAACAAAAAAACATGATTACATTTTAAATAGAGTAAATCACATATTTGGTCCTTATGATTTACAAGATTTAACACTTTAGGTCTCTAAAATGAAATATTATATTTTCATGGTTTGCTTTATATAACGTAAAGGATCCCTATTTCTAACTCCATCTAAAAAGGTTTTGTTAAGCGAGTTAAATCATACATGTGTTTTAGTCTTGTAGTAGCCTTCATTTTTCTATTAATTTTTTTTCTTTTGCTTTGATTTTTTGGTATTTTAGATTATATTATGTCTTTATTATGTATTTATTACATATATACCCTTCGAACCGTACACCGTAACTCAACGACCTCCCCAACCGGCGGTGAAAGCCCTAGCGCAGTCGCCTACCCCATCCCTCCATCTTTTGCGGTCACTATTCATCAACCCCAAAAACGTAACCCTAAAGCGCTACTCTACAAAACCAAGCAGCGCCACCGTACATCATCGCCAATTCAACCCAATTCCACCACCACCACCTCTACAACCTCTAATCGACCTTATGATCATGGAGTCTGCAACGTAGGAGTTGGAGCAAGAAACGACACATTATCATCGTTAGGTAAGCTTCCAATCGATCCGAACGATAACGTAGGAGTTGGGCTCGATAAGATGGGTGCTAGTTTCTCTACGAGCCACAACCTTCCAAGCTTTCAAAACTTATTTTTAAGAGCGGGAAGGGGGTCATCGAGAGGAGGGAGAAGAATAAGAGGGAGGGTATGTGTTTGTCAGAGGGTTTGTTTTCGCTAGAAATGAAAACGGTGGTCTCAAATTCTTGCATGTGTTTTGACTCATAGATATATACGTACATACATACATAAATATGTATATACATATATAGTACAATAATATAACATAATACATAAAATAAATTACATGTATAGTCCCTATTGTCTTTATTTAACGGATAGATTTTTAATAAAATTAGATTTAGGGACCCTTATAAAATGCAAACCACGCGAATGTAATCCATAAATATTTCATTTTTTTGTTTCTAAAGTTTGTCAATTTCAATGGATATTGTTGTCAAACATTAAAAACTTGAATTTGGTCATTCACGTTAGTCATTTTATAGTGGTTGTGGTCTCTTTTCTAACAATTGTTAACTTTTCCCGTTTAGTCCAAGTAAATGAGAAGTATTTTAGTCATTTTAAACATTTTTTTAGATGTTTTAGTAATCTAGAAAAATGTTTAAAATGATTAAAGTATCCCTCGTTTAATTGGACAAAACCCGAAAATTTTAATAATCATTAGAAAAAGGACCAAAACCATTGTAAAATAACAAACATGATTTACAAAATGTGAATTTTTAAAATTCAACGATGATTTTATTATTTCCGTTAAAATTGATAAACTTTAGGTACAAGGATAGTTGTGTTTGGCAAACATAAGCTAGCTTATAAGTTAGTCCATCCAAACATGTACCAGGAAGCTAGCTTATAAGCTAGCTTTTTGAAACACTACTTTGAGTAGCTTATGAGGAGCTTATTGTAGTTTTTTCCAATTATACCATTATTAATATTAATTATTACATTCAAATATACCCTTTTTGGTCATTTTACATACTCATAAGCTAGTTTTTACCAAACATAATTTGTTCATACGCTAGCTTATCAGCTACCAGCAAGCTTATCAGCTACCAGCTAGCTTATCAGCTATGCTTGCCAAACATAGCCAAAGTTTACTCTGAAAATTTTTAATTAAATATTCAAGAAATAGTTTATTAGTTATTTAAACTTTTTGAACTAGATCTATTTCAGCATCTAAAGCACAAAAACTTTGTGTGGGATAGTCCGATAAAGAAATGCGACTTTATGTTTTGTTTCCATCCAAAGTTACTTATATAACTATTTTATTTGTAATTATTGATATTTTTTAACTTTAGACTCCATTATTTTGATTGTTAAACGAAAAATCAAACTGTTTTATTAAACCATATACGAAATAAGTATCGGATTTTTAAAACATATATAAATACTTTTTTGTTTAATTTTATCAATATAGTAACTAGAGAAGGCCAAAAGGACTGATTACGGTTCGGGAGCAACGAACCGGTTTTGGCCCGGCCCGATAAAGGACCTTTGGATTGGCCTGGTTGCTCTTTTGGAGTGATTTGCCGGCTAGTGAACGATTACATGACTAGTTAAGATCCGGTCCGGCCCAATTTCATATTTTAAGAAAATTAGCCGTTATTTAGTGCAATAGACTAATAGTAATTTTTAATTATTTTCTTTCCTTTCCAAAATTATGAAGTAATTTAGGTTGTTGGATGGACAGTAGGCCTGAACAAAGAGCAATCTATGTGAATGCAAATTTTGCTACATCATTTTTCTTCTATTTTTTATTAACAAGAACCTATCTTTCCAAAACTTCTTCAATGCAAAATTGCAAAGCTTTCTCATCAATTATGAAGAAGAAATATAGAAAGTTAAGGGGTAAGAGGGGTTAAAATGAAACTAGAATGTAATAAGTAGTCCTCAACATTTTTTTAAACAACTTTTGGTTTCCACTTTCCAATGTCAAATTTTGAAGGGAAAAAGAAAAGAAGAAAAAAACAATATAGTAAAAAGTAACCACTCAAACTTGAAAGCTATTTATCCATTAAATCTTTCTTTTATACCACCACCAAAACCTTTCTTTAAAGGTCAAGAGACACATGACAGTTTAAGTCCTCACAACAGCAATACTAGCACCAAATACCGATGGTTGCAAGTCAAATTACTTTTAGCATAGAGCCCAACAACAAAAAAGAACATTAAAGAGCCTACATGTTTGGACTTTGGAATGGAGCTCCAGTCCTATAGCTATAGGGATCCAATTAAGGGGGAGCTTTACCGGTATACCCAAAGCCCCACCCCCACTTTGCAATCATACCCCCAAAAGGCCGTTATACCAAAACGCCGTTATAACGCACCAAAACGCCGTTATAACGGCGTTTTGGTGCGTTATATCGCCGTTATAACGGCGTAACGGTGTGGGTATATTGTGCAAAGTGGAGGTGCGTTATGGGCATATGAATCAATTACCCCAATTAAGGGTGTAAATGAGTAGAGTAGTAGATTTATCGAACTGGGTCAAAAAACTAATACTAGGCTCGAGCTCAACTTGAGCTCTATTAACTTTTTCAATGTAGCCTGTAGGACTCCAGCTCGAATATCTTTTGAGTTATCAGGCTCGAGCTTAAAGGTCCTTTATGGATTCAAACTCGTGATCAATAAACTCGTCATATGAGCATGCATGGCTAGAAAAATGGGTAGCTCGAATTGTCAAACGAGTGGAGTCAAACATAGGTGTTATAAAACTCGACTCGTTAAGTTAAACAAGTTCTATTTTGTGTTTGAGATCGACTCGAGCTCGAGAATTACTAAGCTTCGGCTCGAGTAGCTCGTTAAAAGCTCGACTGGCTTACGCCCCTAGATCCAATCAAGAGTCTAGTTTTTTATCTTTGAGAGAACCGCAATTGTGGGGTTTTAAGTAGAAAAAGACAGCAGCTGCAGATGGAATACAAACCAAACAAACTCACTGGTCAATTGTGTTATTTAATGATAAGTTGATAGGATTCACACCTGAAAATTTAAAACTGTACCCACTAAACCAACCATTTAATGTTACTTGATTGATCCAACAGACCCACCAGTGTGTGTGAAATACAAGGTACAATGAAAACAGCTTTTTCATGTTAGAAATAATAAGTAGATCATGTGTTTTCATGTTGTAAAGTTGTACATTACAGGTAAAAGAAAAGCCTAGGATTGGGGGAAAAGGGAAAAATGTAGTTTCCAAAGCCAGGACAAACAGTAGTTATCTACTTGTACCATTCCCAAATCCCAACCCCACTTGCACTATTTCTTTCTAACTAAAAACCTTGTATTCATCAAGCAACATGTACACTTTTGACTTTTCCCCACCTGGCTGGGTAAACTTACATGTACTATCTAAATCTTATGGCCTGGCCAAATT
Source organism: Centaurea solstitialis (assembly GCA_030169165.1). NCBI lineage: Eukaryota > Viridiplantae > Streptophyta > Magnoliopsida > Asterales > Asteraceae > Centaurea > Centaurea solstitialis. Next base: position 10,274,532 of record CM058046.1, read on the forward strand.
CTTCAAAACCCAAATGTTACCAACACAAATAATTAGGTTATTGAGAACTAGGTAATTGATGTGCAAAGATTATGGAAAAGTGGTGAACCTTCTCATTGCAATCATCTGATGAGACTATAAAGCGATCTTAGAGAGTTGTATACAAGAATATGTCAATCTAATAATGCCTACAACTTGTAACAAAATGAATGATCACCTTGCATTGATTACTCCTAGAAGTGTTTGTATGCTCTATCTGCTTGTTGTAACCTTCAGCTCCTAAAGAAATATGGGGGTGTGTCACTTGTACTTCTAATGGTCGGATGGTGAGGGGTGGCTGAAGCCAGGAATGGTGGTTGATGATGAGCAGCCGATGATGAAGCAGCGTTTGTTGTTGAATTAGCGAATCCTGATGATGCTGCAGCAGCAGAGAAGATGGAAGCTGGTGTAACTCCAGCATATGGACCTTGGATCTGCCATGCCCAATTTGGAGGAGATTCTGTACTCTTCTCTATTGCTGTTCCCTGATCATGGATAGGGGATTGATTTCTTAGTAACTCGTAAATATGATTTGTTTGAACATAAACCATTGTATTTACTCCGAAAGTTTTAACAGGGCCATTAAACTTTCATAATGCAAAAGAAAATGTATGAAAGGGTAAGTGCAGGCATTATGCGTATGGTTATTTCAGCACATTGTTGCCAATTATGATATTCTTTTCATATTTTTCGAAATATCGGTGATGGGTTAACATGTTCAGGCATATAATGTTATACTCATCAAAACAATGGAAATTTTGGTAATAATTGGCAGTCACCAGCAAAAGAAAATGTAAATCAAGATTTACCCTCAAATAGAAAGGTACCTGGTAAACAGGGAAAAAACCAGAAGTCACAACACCACTCTGGTATGGAGGGTGGGCATGAGGCATTTGAGTTCCCAACGTGATATGTGTAGAGTGTTCAATCTGCAATGGGACAAAAAAGATGGCTTAAACACAACATTTCACATATATTTAACAGATCACACATTGGACAAGAGTGGTTTAATTTACCCTTTTTCTTCCATCCTCAGACATGTCACCTAAGAGAGAATTGATTTGTTGCAAGCTCCCAAAGGTGTCATTTACCTTATTACCACCCGATAGTGAGGGGGGAGCAATACCAAGATTCAAATCCATTGATTGGTTGTAGGCTGTAATTAGAGATTACTAATCATGATGAATACGAGAAAGATATGAGACGTAATAAAGAAATTCTGTAAAAGAAGGAGCTGGTTAGTACACCTCCGTTGTCAGCCTCGAGACTTGGCTCCCCCTCATACGAGCTGGGTTCAAAGTTGGTGACTGCTTCTCTTCCATTGCATTTAATGGCAGCCTTGTCATAAGCCCTAATTAATTGAGAACAATGACATGGTAGTATAAAAGAAAGGATCCAATGAAGGTTGAAAGAAAGATGAGAGTGAATGGAGGTAAACTAGGGTGCTAACCTTGCCGCTTCAATTTCAGTGTCAAACAATCCAAGGTAGATGTATCTGTGGGAAAACAATGTATGTCAACAAATGATAACAAACTACCACCAATTTTAATCATATTGAACCTGACCTATGGAATTGACACAACAACCTTCATATTCCTTGCATCCAAAAGTTAAGGTTTGTTTAAGAAGTGTCCCATAAAAGAGTCTCATGTAGTGTAAGATATTCTAATGAACCAAAGTCTCCTCACAACTAATTAAATGTATCCTAAGAATTTTAAGTAGACCTTCTTCAGAACATGAAGTAAATTGGTTTAGTTCTAAAAAATTCTCACTTTTTCCCGAGAAATTGACCCATTCGAGCTTCCCATCGACCACATTTATGCAGGGTAACTCCTCTGTATTTCGAGCTTCCTCTAGAGAACCCAGTGCTCTGACGGCGAAGAATATGCACAAACTCTTCCTTCGTCAAGTTCTTTATCTGCATAACGTAGGTAAGACAAATAACATACGCTACTCCTAATATTATCTTGCCCAAACATTTGTTACGGTCTAAACTATATTTCAATAACTCCAGCCAAACCTGTTTGAGGTCTTCCTCATAATCACTTATGTTGAAATTAATATCAGCATCAAGCCCTCGAAACTTAATCGCAGCCCGATCATACGCCCTGTAATAGAAACATTAAATTCATATGGCTTCACATGATAGAGTAAGGTCAAATAAGAAAAAACAAAAAAAGATGGTTACCTTGCAGCAGCATGTGCAGTGTCAAATCCACCTACAAAATCAAAACATACACAAATCAAACAAAAACAAACAGGTCAGCTATTGGCCAAATAACAGAATCAGACTCAAGTTGAATCAGCAAAACCAAGAGAATCCAATGCAATTCAGTACCCAGGTAAACTTGCTTCCCACAGTCCCTGCAGAAATAGCAGGAAATCAAAAAATCAAACCTAACTTCACATTAAATTGCCCAAACTTTGTCAGTATCTTAATAGGAAAACAGAAATCCAAGAGCATATTACATTATTACTCAATTGCATAATCAAAAATTCAAATCAATATATAAGTAACAGCATGATTTCTCAACAAATTTCGTTAATAGATCATTTAATGAATCTGGATTTATGTAATAATGAACTAACCATATATGCGATTCCCATCGTCCGGTTCTCCGGTAAAACGTAACACCGCGATACTGAGAGCTCCGAGGCCTAGGTCCTCTTCTACTCTTCTTCACCTGCTGTCTCTGCTGCTGCCTTAACATGAACTCTCTTTCGTCTATGGCACCGTCACCACGAACATCCAGCACCTGATTCTGCCTTAATCCGCCGCTTTCGCCATCGATCTCAGGAAACAGCTGCTTCGTCTCCACAATCCCTAACCTAAAATCCTGATCATCTTCTCCTCCTCGGTTATTATTCCTACTCGGTTTCAATATATCGAAACTATAAGCGAGATCTGGACACGAGTACGAATGCTCCTCGTCTCCACCGTTACTCGATATCTCCACATTGACGATGGAAGAACTCGAGGTTCCGCCGGAGTATTCCAACTGACCACCGCCGCCGCCGCCGCCGCCGCATACATCTAGAAACTGCTTATTGCCGCCGTCCTCCTCCTCCTCCTCCATATATTCCGACGTCAAATCAACAACACTCAGATTAAGGTCCAACATCACTTCTTTCAGTTCTCTCCTCAAAAATTCAGCCTCACTAAAACCTCTCAAACCTTCATATTTTTATATATTTACATACAGAAACTCCGATCAATCACAATATAACAAACATCACAATAAATATATATAATCTATGTATATATATATATTGTATAGATTGGGGGAATCAGAATCAGAATCAGAATCAGAGAGAGATTGCAGAATGAATAGTTTACCGGATGATTTGAAGAGAAGGAATAGAGGCGGAGTTCGGCGACGGAATCAAGGCCGGCGGTTGTCTGCTTCCATTTCTAGAGAGAGAAAGAGCTTTTTTTTCTTTTCTAGAGAGAGAGAGAAGGTGTATAGTTGCTGAATAGGGAAGGAAACAGCAACAAAAGAGAAATAGACCCATGAAGACCAGTGTTAAGGATGGGACGTCTGAAGGAACCAGACAGCTTAGCGGTGGCGCGTGGGTTCTACGATTTCAGGGGTAATACGGTAAAATTATAGAATGGTTGGTTGAAATGAAAATTAAATAGATTACGGGTTTAGTCCTTGTAGTATGTGGATGTTTCTGAAAAATAAATAGCTTATGAGCGTTTTTACGGATTTGGTACTTAAACAGACAGACATCACAAGTTTGAGAGAAAAATGGTAAATGGAATATTCTTTCTTTATTCTAACATTTTTTTTTTTAATTTGCATACAAAGAAACTTTTTTTTATTAAAGTTTTTTAACGATGTTCAATTGTTTATCCTGCCTCTTTTCTTCTTATTCATCTTTCTCTCTTTAGAAGAACATAAATCTAAATCTAACAAACTTGAGATCCAAATCAATATATTTTAGATCCAAATCAAAAAAAGAAATTATTAAATGAGGCCCTCTTTATCTTTTTGTTGTTTTTTTTCTTTTTCTTTGTGAAAGAGCCTTAGATAAAAGCAAAAAATGTGCATACACAATAATTTGTGTGGAATCGGATTATAGACATATACATTAAGATGTTGACCCCTTTTTGTTGTTGATTCCTCATATTGTGGTTGTTTCAATACTTCTGTAAGTCTTGCACCTCTATTGATTGGGTTCAAATTATTGAACCAAGTGAGCCCATTCATTGTTTGAATGTTTGGAGGTTCCTCCATTTTCTTCACCTTCAATGAAATTTGTCTTCAATGGTTTCCAAAAGCTTAAAAAAATCGGCACCCAAAACATAAATAACACAAAGGTGGTGGTGTAAGACAAACTAAAAAAATCAAAAAATCAAAAAATCAAAAACCATAATCTTAAGTAGGAGTTTCGAGACTTGATAGTATTAAGATAGTTTTTTTTTATATTGGTTTGTTTAAGATTTGATTTACAGTTTTAGGTTTTGATGTTAGAAGTTGGTTGTTTTAATCTCTTTTTGATAAAAAAAAAAAAATCTTGATAGAGAAGTTCAAGCTAAAAAACCAAATAAATGGAAGAAATAAGCAAAAAGATTTAAAAAAATAAAATAAATAAAAAAAGAACTTGAATTTAATAGACCCAATGGATAAACGTTAAGCAAAATGATCAAATCCAATAAAAAATTGCAAACACCAATATCTCTTACATAATAATTGGAATTTGGGGACCAAATCTTATAAGACCCAAAAACTAGGGACCAATCCATGATTTTTCTAAGAAGTTGCAAATAGACCCCAAACTAGACAGCTTTAAAAAATTATCACCCCCAACATTTAAGTGAGTGTCATTTTATTTGTTCCAATTTCAACTAATAAGTAAGTTTGTTTACTAGTAAAAATTAAAACTCAAACTTATTTTCATTGGATGAAGTTATAGTTCATTAAAATGGTATTATATATAATAATTTATCCGGTAAGCATTTAATAAATAACATTACCAATAATGAGTAAAACAAATATCATATCCTAATTAAACTTTGAATTTAAAATTAAAAAAAATGTTCAAACAAAAATTTATGTAAGGTTCGAGTTTAGTTTCTTTTTAATGCAAAAGTTATCAACAAAACACCTCTCTAATCTTCATAATTTATTTTCCTTCCATTAATCCATTCAAAAGAATAGCAATAACTTTGGAATAGGGTGGTCCTCCTAACCTTAATGTAAAAATTAGAATATTCCCAAAACTTTAAAATGTCAACAATCCACTACCAAAGTAAAGAAAAATGACCAACTTGTCAACTTTTCTTCTCTCTACAATGCATATGCATTGATCCTAAATGGAAAAAGAACTTTGAGTTATATGCCTATAATTATGCAAGTACACCAACGTGACAACAATAATGTTAGAAAAGATATTTAAGGATTACACTCCTTCAAAGATGTTCATAAAGATTACAATAACTCTACAACGCATAATATATGATATAGATTGAATAATAGCTAACACTAGATTTAGCTAAGAAATTACACCGTAATCCAAATATATACGGTATAACATGTGACAACCTTCCAAACAATCATACTAACATGAAATAAAATAGAAATCTCATAACGTTATGAGATAGATTCAATTCAATTACCAAAAAATTACCTATATAAGTTTGTTTGGATGAAATAATTAAGTAAAAAATTGACCGGTATAAAGTTGCAATCAAAGCTAAATTGAATCTTTAAGTTCATGATACACAATGAGAAGTAAATTCTCTAAACCTATTTACTTATTTATGCAAATAAATACTTGGATGCTTTAAAACCAATCATATATCATTTTTGTTTGAATCTTAGTTTGATTCTTTCACTTTCAATTTGGCTTTTTTTAGTTCGATTCTTAGTATAAATTTTTAGCTCGGATTTTTGTTAGGTGTTCACTTTTTGTTTGCTTTTGATGTTGAAAAATACTTTTTTTTGTTTAATATTCACTATTGTTTTTGTTGTCGAATAATACAGTTTTTTTTTTTTTGTTAGATGTTCATTGTTTGCTTCTTGAGTTTCTGACATGACAATGCATCTTATTGTTTGCTTGTTACATTGTTTTGTGGTAATGTTTTCATTTGGGAATTGTTAATATCTACCAACCTAAAAAAGTTTGTATCAATTAAAGTTAGTACATGATACAATATTTAATTGAATTGTGTTTAAACAAGAACAAAACCAATTTGCAAGAATGAAGGAACCAACAAAATCATACGTGATTTTGTGCATGAACGCCCACTCGCGGTTCACCCACTCGCCTTGTCGGAGCGTGGCCTACACACGCTTTTTCCATCGCAGCACAAAATCACATGTGATTTCATTGGTTCATTTGTTCTTGCAAATTGAGTTGTTCTTGTATGAACCTCCCTCATATTTCTTTATCAACTATATAATTGATTGATACACGGTGGTATATGGGAAAAACTATGTACAATATCATATTCATCTCTATATTTAAATATTATTTATTTTATTGGTTATATTTAGAATATATTCAATCTATTCTATAACATTTATGAATTTATAAGTTTTAAAATGTGTTATGGCGTTTTTTTTAACCTTTTCCTATTATTTTTATTACACTAAACGGTTTTATAAACTAGTAATTTACTTAGGAACTATTTGACGGTTGTTGAATAGCTTGAAATAGAATGATTAAGTCATCAAAATTAAGTCCTCCGAATGACTAAATTAAGTCATGATATAGTGCAAAATGAAATATGGTTATTTAGTAATTAATGACAATAAGATTGGGATGTTGGATGATTAATAGATAAACATTTTTTACCAAACAAAATCGTAACGCCCCCATAACTCACTGCAAGATATTGTCTTTGGCCTCCCGAAAAGGCTTCTACCTCACAGTTTTGTTCATGACATAGATCCAAGTCCATCCAAAAGGCCTTTAGCAAGGTGAGGTATCCACACCCTTATAATGAATGTTTAGTTCTTACCAACCGATATGGGATCTCACAATCCACCCTGAGGTATCCACACCCCTTATAATTTTGCATGGGTGGTTCTGGCGGCGGTTCTGGGTGGTTTTCAATGGTGGCGATGGTGATGTTTGCAACGACAATGGTTCTCGACGATGGCAACGGTGGTTATGAGATAGCGGTGGTGATGTTTACAGGCTACGCCATTAGCTGGTCATTTTAGAACACAAAAGAAAAATAATAACTGTTGTTACATTAAAAGACGTTTTTGATAGACGGATACATTTAATAGCATTTTAGGTATAGTTTATTATATTCTAAAGAATTAAACTCTTTAATAATAAATTTAAGTTATTATATAATATTAAATTATTTTTTTCTGTGTAAAGTTAGAAGGGTATGGATCATGGCACCCCCTCTACCCTATGAAATGACATCATTTCAAATTTTTAGGTAGTTTTAGCTATATATAAGTTAACTTTTTATTATAAAATTCCATGTTTCCAAACTTTTAAATAATTTTAACCAAGTTGGAATTGATATTATTTTTTAATGTTTTTTGTGTGTTGGTTAAAATTGGGATAGTCATTTGGTTTTGTCTTCACAGGCGAGTGTAGTTCATGGATTCATTTTCCGCGTTGTCAACCGCAGAAGATGTGATTCTCACACAAGCATCTTTTGGGAAAGTTGCATTTTTGGTCCTTAAACTTAAAAGACGAGTATCATTACACAACGGTTTGAAATGTACGAGAGATAATTTTGTAGAGCATCTCCTAAGAGGTTATTTAAAATTAAGGGTGTTCGAAAATCCGACAAATCCTAAGAACCCAATAAATCCAATTCAATCCGATGCAAAATAACTAACAGAAGCAACCCGACATCTAATCAGGCTGAAATTTTTTCAAACCGTATGTATTGGGTTGATATCGGGTTAGCGTCATGCAAACCCAACCCAACCCAACCCGATATCTCTTTATTTTTTTAATTTAATGATTTTTAAGTTCGTGTTAATATGTATCATAGATAATTACATCATTACATAGTCTTCAACTATATATTTATGTATATATATATACATACTTTAGATCTCTTCTTCATTTCTTTATAACTCATATATACATATGTGTATGTGTGTGTTAAATCATATATACGCACACATACATATGAAAATTAAGAAAAGTGATTTTGTGTACTGTAACATCCGAAAACAATACATAAATCGCCATTAACCATTTAATTATTCATCATTTTTAGATTTATTACCTAACTTTAAACATAACCCAACCAATCCGAATGGGTTGGGTTGAGTTGAACTTTTGTTTGGGTTGAGTAAATTTTCAAACCGCTAACATTAGGTTGAATTCTCGAAACGCCTTCAACCCGATCAACCCAACCCGTCTGCATCCCTATTTAAAATTTCTCTAAAATGGAGAACTAAAGTTTAAAATCTATAAAACAATTTATATTTAATTTTAATAGATTTTCTATTTTAGATATTTTATTATCAATTATATTACATTAATATTTAACAATTTTATGATTTTAATAAACGTTTCTAGAAAATAATGATATTAATTCAAATCTCATTGGTGGAATGAATAAAAAAGTTATTTCTCTCTCTTCTTATTGATCCACATTAGGATGTGATGTCCCAAGATAAAATGCATCGATATGCAACAAATCAATTTCATTTTTAAAAAACAATTTATGGAAGGACATAAGACTAAAAATGATCAACAATTCAGACCTTTTCATGTTTATCACATTAAATTCAATTTCTCATATAATTATTCATCTTAATAATAAGCTTGTAAGATCCATTTTAACCCCTAATTCGGTATAATAACATTATTTATTAAATAAATTTTAATACATTTTTTAAGATGGTCAGCTAATTGAAAGCAACTTTTGTATGTTTTAGAACAAATAATGGAGATGGTATATCCATTTTATTGGTCCCACTTAAGAATACTTTCATTAAGGTTTAGAAAGTTGAACAATTTATTCTTTTAAAGATATGTTACAGGGCTAATTGCTTAAAATATTAAATATCATTGGTTTTTTCTCAAATTTATCTTATGATTTTACCATAATAACTAGTTGTATATGTTATTTAATCAGTTTTAGAAGTGCAATAATTAATTTTTTTCGAGAAAATTGTCCAAAATCTCATTAGTTTAAATCAAAAAATCTAACGAAGATTTTATAATCTATTCCCTAAATATAATATATACTTTATGAATATGTATAGTAAAAAAAGAATAAACAAGTTGTAAGCACGTACTATCCTTGTGATAGTTTGACTTAAAAGGCATAACCCTATATTTAATTAGTGTAAACCCAAATAAGACAAACCAATATATCTTACACCAAGGTAAGTTCTATGATTTAAAACAAATAACTAAATTGTGAAAAAATGCTTTCATCAATGATCGCTTCCTCACCTGTACACGATAAACTGATGGTTTACGGCCTCATGCTAATCTAAGCAAATTCAAAAGCAGGTAACCCTCGACCATTCAAATGTTATCATCAAGGTGGGTGGTGAACGATCCAGAGAACGCTCGTACTTTCTAGTGCTAGGGGATTAGGGATTGAACTTTTATTAACGATCAAATCCCTTGCACTAGACCCACTCTAGGGCCTACTTCGACCTTGCTTACTAGTTATATTAAGTATGCAGACAAGACTAAACTGGACGAGAATGAGGTAGATGGGGAAAAGAATTATGAAAATGTTTGATTTGGCTTTGTTGGTTTAAATATGTTTATCAATTATCATCTCCCTTATTTTTGTTCCACCTATTTTGTTGGGACATATTTTCATATCCAAGTCTTATCCTATCCCAAGCTAATGTTGCACCAAACATGAAGCAAAAAGTTTTTACATTATCATGTCCCATTTACTAAGCGCATCGTAAGAAAATCATGGCCTCCAGAACCCCAATATTGTCAATAAAATTCAAGCAAGTTAGATTCTTCTTAAATTCCAAACCCTTGAAGAAGTTTCCCAAGAGAAGTGAAGCACATTAGTTGTAATGGATAAATGACAAGAGACAAGAAAACATATATTCAAGTTTTAAACCAATGGTACATAGACCAGAAATTGGGTTGCAACCACTTGTGCATTATTACTTTCCCTGTGTTACTTGTTGTAGCAACAGCACTCTTATTATATACAGAGCACCAACTCAAAACATCATTAAACAAAAGAACAATTACAAGAAGAAGAAGAAGAAGCAGAAGAAGGATGATGTACAAAAATTGCAACAAATTCACCCCAGACCTGGCTGCATGCCCCAAAACATATGACCATCTTCACATTCAATATTTGGGCTTCAAAATCGGACCGGACTTTTCCGTTGTAGGAAGCCTTGTGCCTGCACCAACCTCCCCTTGTAAGGTTTTCACCATGCCATGACAACTCTCACATCCTTCTCATTTATAGTTCTGGATATCAAGAGGACAAGCATTTTAGATACAATTTTGGTGACTAGTTAAGATTCAGAAAACAGACTATTTATGAAGCTATATAACGATAACAAAAGATAAACTAATAGTGGTAGATCAAAGGGAAAGACATACTACGTATCAATTACGATGATGGCCTATGGTTCAACACAACAACCTCATTGCTCGGGCTGTTCGTAAACATTGCCTGAAGAAACTCCTACATTTTTGGAATTGAGTTCATACGATGACAGGACCTTTCTCTGCACCCACCAACATTATATATCTAGTGGTCAACACTAAAAGAAGTACTAATATGTACAGAATTCATGGATGCTATGTTACATGCTACACTTGGACTTGATGCCTCATGAAGCATCAGGTCTAAGGTTTGAACTCCAAAAGGTGTTATCAACTCCTTAAGGGTTGTGTCTGCGTGCCCATAAGACATGAAATTTGTCTGGCCCACTTGGAGGGGGTGCTTTTTCATGGAACCCATGGGTAAGTAAGCCAAATATACCATGCTTATAAGAAAAAAGATGTGACATGATACAATAAGGATAACAAGATCACTGTCCTCAACTGACCACATTGTAGAAACAAGCATTCGGCTGTTATTTGGTTCCTTAATTATACTGATTCTTTGGAGGAGTGGCTTCAAGTAGGTCAATGATTATTTTTCTTTTTCTTCTAAGGTGCCATCAGTTGAAGTAGTTTACAATAAGATTTTGGATCATGAATCTTTTACAAAAGTGTATTATTAGGGTTCTCCATTAATAATGTTTCCCCCAATGATGGTCACATTAGCACACTAAAATAATTAAGGAGAATCTTCATCCATGTTACTTCCCTTAAGATCCCGAAACAGACACGGGCAATCTACAGAACTCGCCTGAACATTTTTTGAATTTTCATCATGAGGTTTGTTATTTACAGAAGGTATGAGCTAAAAACAAGCCCAGTATTCGAAGGTTATGTGCTGTCAAGTATTAGATGTTACTAGTGATAAAATGTCCAGAGTAGTTTAAATGCTCTAGATAAGGTGTTCTAGTCTATATGATGATGAATCTGTTACAAATTTGATCGATTGGTCTTGGTGGCAAGTCCATATGAAAATATTCAAATGTTGTATCAGATATGTCTTCCATGGCATGTATGCATTTGGCTAGGCTTTTATATGGTTCAAATTATTCAGTAAATTAACAGTAGAAAACCATCAATGATTTCTAATCTTACAACCCAAAATGACTGATTCTGGAAGTTAAAGAATTAGTTTTACCTTGCACAATTATGTAACTAGTATAGACGATTCATATGAATGATGATCCTAGAAACATTATGCAGCAATGTCCACTTTTAAATGATACAAATTCCTTCACATCCTGTTTATTGAAAAAACCTTTCATATAAACTCTAGATATGATGGAAGAAGAAGACATTGGAAGTATCAATTAGCTAAAGGAACCAGCACTTAGCAGCAGGCACTATTATATATGACATCTCAGTAAATACAAAAATAGAGGTGAAAGTGATTTTCTTTGTGTTACTTACGATGTCCATGTGCCAAATGAGCCCATGCCATGATAGCAGGTAACTTTTAAGGATTTTCAAGGTGGATCAAACAAAATATCAAACATGAACCTGTTTTCAGAACTCAGGCATGAGCTCCTACCAATTATTAGGAGTGGATATAGGCTCATGAAAAAGGATAAATTTACCATTGGCTCGAAATCCGGACTTGACAAGTTCATTGTGAGATTTCTCATTAATAATAAGACCTGCGCATCAAAAATAAAATAAAATGGAGGAATTAATACAAACTACGTTAATGAAAAAACAATAACAGAACTACAATCTAAAGCGATCATCATTTTATGTAATCATTCAAGCAGACCCCTCAGTCTCGGCAAAACATCTACCATGATAGCTATCTTGTATATGGTGTATCAATTTGTTGCAAAAGAAATAATATGGCTTAAAGCAAGAAAACGGACAAACTCACAGTTTCAAAGTTTATAGGATCCATCTCCTTTAGTTTCTGCACATGTCCTTTAGTCTCAGGATCAAAAACACTTCCAATGAAGCTATAGACTTCTGAAAAATCTGGTATACCTGACGAAAGGCGTATGATAAAACATTAACTATGAGAATTACAGAATAATCAAGTAGCATGTAAGAATAAAAGAATTATCATTAGGAAGATCAACAGGAAGTATATGGTAGCTTATATATATAGATCAGTAGGCCTTTGAATTCTATTTGTGTGCATCTCTCAAGTACCGTAAATCTTTTACTACTTGACACAAATAAGAAGAATAAAAGGAAAAGTTTATGAACGAAACATGAAATGAGTAAATATTATCCTAGTTGTACTATATTCGTCAGTCTAAGTTTAAATGATGTGATGTTGACATGAAAGAATGAGTTGGGCACAGAGAACATAAAAATGTCAAGAATAAGCAACCAAGAACTATGACCAAGGCCATAAGAAACAGGGTGCAGTGCATACATACATGCTATGATACATTCAAAATCCATGAGCGTTTGACAAGCTAGTAAATGAGAAATACATCAAAATTTTCCATTTCTTATTTAACTCAGCCTAGAGAGGATAGTTAACATTAAAACACACATAGAGTGAAGAGCCTTGCCAAGTTGTAAATAACCATGAAATGGACCATTTAGAACAGAATCACAGTGTATCAAGAAACTTATAGGTCCCATATTAAGGAAAGGTTTTTCCCGTCTCAACCTCAAATAAAGAAAAATTCAAATTTTATTGGAATATGATGGCACAAATCAAATGAATACATCAACTACACATAGGCGAATATATATATATACACACACACACACACAAGAAGGTTACCATGGAGAATAGAACCTTGTTCCCCTTGATTTGCTAGTTCAGAACTTGGCATTTCTCTACTTGAGCTCCCTACGCCACTACTGCTGATGTTACTGATCCTTCCTCCCTCCTTTGATCCAATATCAGCTGAAAAATGACATTGATGCAATAGTAAGTGGTCTGAGTAACTTCACCATAGGCAATGACTATGCATATAAACTCAAGAGATGAGAGATGACAAACATGCATGCATGCCTTCAAATCCGAGGAGATCGTATTCATCTTGCGATGGTATGATTCCACCAGATGGGCTTATAAGCATGGAAGTGTCATCCCATGGAGAGTATCCAGGTGCAAGGGCACTAAGTGAAGAAGGATAACCGATGGATGCTTGAAGCGGCAACAAAACTGCCACAAAGTCAAAAACATGTTCTAAAAATAATTAATATTCACATCCATACGTAAAGATCATGTATTTAGGGCACCTCAAATAAATTGACAAAGAATTTGGAAAATATTTCATATACACACCATTTTTGGGTGCCTTTTGAGGATAAGGATGGGTGGCCTTGCGCTTAGGACGAGGTGGCGGCACGTGTGCTATTGATCCATTCTTTTGGACCTTTAGAAAGTATTTTTGGGCATGACTTCGTATCTGCAAACAGCATTAACCACATCAATTGAAAACTATGGACACATTGCATTCGTACATTCAGCTCAAGCTTATTTATTTTCACTTTTAGCAAAGCTAACTAAGAAGGTTTTAAGGCCCGAATTTACACAAATTTACAGCCCTATAGAAAAAACTATCCCTGACTATCAAAGGAGATTACAAAAATACATGGAAAAGGTAACAGCAAATATTTGTCATACTTATCTAAATCTTCAATGATGTTTTGTATAAAAGGGGATAACCGGCCATATAATATGCACCTGAATTACTGTCTTGGAACCAACAAAGTCTTCAATTTTCTTCCAGTCACGATCAAACCTGTGCAGTACACATAGAAAAGGAGATTTAAATAAGCTAAGCCATAAGCAGATGCTGCCATACAAACACTGATAATTGAGACAGAGTTAGAGTCAGGGACAAGCTAGCAGGTGTGATCCCTCCTCCAATTTTTGTATCTACTAGAGAGTTTTGAAAACTTTAATATAAAATCACAAATTACAGAATCTTCTCCCTCCAAAAATAAGGACTACAATCAACTTGTAAATGTTTTCCCATCCATTATTGAACTTTTGCACCATCATTATTGCCTTTTAAGTTGCAGAAACATGCCAGCTGATGTAAAATCAGCCATGTCCATATGCACAAATATGAGGTGGTCTCCTAATATCTCCTAAAATAATCAGCCATGTCCAAAGTGTCCAATCAGATCTCTAGGAAGGACCAACTATAACCAGCTTTACCACCTAAGCCAAACTCCTTTTTAATTATCCTTGAGTAGATCAAACATTATTTATACTTTATATGAAACTCTCTAATTATTCTTTGTCAATCAACACTCAGATTACATAATCTACTAATTATTCATAGATTCAATAGATCTCGCTTACAAAGCAGCTACCACATGAAAAACATATAGAAGTTTCTGAATACATTCTACCATACAAATTTGGTTCTCAATAACGGTTATAGAAATAACACTATAGACATATTTCATAATCGTTCATCATCAACATCAGTATCATAGCAATAACTAATTCTCATATTTCAGTTCTAATCATTACAAGCATGTTCAAATCAAAAACCTAAAACTATTGAACGCTGGACACTTCTCACGATCCATTTAGATCAATCAAACTACGCCAAAATTATAAGAAAATCGCTTTCACTATCAAATCACATGATCAAAACTTCCAAAATTGAAATCGATGAGTTTAATTGAACAAAAAAGAGTAGGAAAATTACTAACAATTGAAGAGCTTCAAGGAACTTATCGTGCTCTTCGTCAGTCCAGCTCTCTCTGGACTTGGTGATGGTATAGGGCTTCCGTACCTTCTTTCCAGAGCTATCCGTGGGCGTGGAATTGGCCGCCATTGATGGAGAGGGAGATTGTGTAGAGTTTTTGTTGGAATTATTCATGGCTGTTGTTGTGCTGAATGCATAGAAGGAGAGCTGAATAGAGAGAGAGAGAGAGAGAGAGAGAGTTTGGTAGGTTGGCTGAACAGCGTTTTGGAGTCTGTCGTCAGTGTATGTGGGCGTCTGATTGTGTGGTTCAGGTCATCTGAGGCCGGTATTCAATTAAGCACACCACTTGTTCGACGTTATTTTTTCACTTTTTTTGCGTTTTAGACCTTCAACTTTTATGGTTTTGATAAAACAAACCCAATACTAATCGTTTGTTAATTTGGTTACCCAATAAAATGTTGATCGAATTTCTTAGGAGATTCGGTCTATCGTTTTCATTTTTTCTTATGGTGACCGGTGGTAATTTTTGTTATAAAATTATACTTCTCTTGATCGGTTAAGAGTTATATTGTATTGTTTGATATTCTATAACGAGGATTTAATTATTTTGACATCTTTATCTTTTATCTCTTTTTACTCTTTTGATGATTCTCATTTTCTATAATAAAAACTTCAAAAAATAAAAATAGTTCATCCTTCAAAATTTATGTTTTAACCTTCTCTTTATTAAAAGCCTGCGTTGAATTCTTTTTCTATTCCATTTCGACTTTCTTGATTATTTCAGTGGTATGTGGATAATTGGGCATCAAAATTGAAAAAACTAACCGCTTATGGTTCATTCCCCTAAACCTTAAATCTTTTTAGGTATTTGTCAATATTTTACCTAAAAAGTGTAACATTAGAAAATTGATGAAATTTTATTTACTAAATATTTTATTGGGTAATGTTTATCTATATTATTTATAGAAGAATCGAGAATAAGCATAGCAACTTAGCAAGAGATGGGATTATTTAAATCTTATAATATCATCTAATTATTTATAGTAGTTATATATATATATATAGGGGTGGGTTCAAATGTAAACCACTTTTTAGTTGTTAACGTGAGGACAACCGAGAGCGCGACACGTGGTGGATGACTAGGCGCCACGTCAGGTCCACGGCGGATGACTAGGCGCGATTCATGAGAGGGCATTGAATTAAAGGGGCGACCACACTTAAAGCCGTCTTTATTGACTAGTCTCCGCCACGTGTCGCGCTCTCGGTTGTCCTCACGTTCACAACCAAAAAGTGGTTCACATTTGAACTTTCCTCTATATATATGTATATATAAGGTTAGGTTCAAATGTGAACTCAATTTTGGTTGTGAACGTGAGGACGAATCTCAGTCACACATCTTCGGTTACGGTGGACGCGATCACGGAGGATTGACGCGATTCATGGGAGGTGAAGATTATTAAGGGAGGAGACCCGGTCAAAGCCGACTTAATTGATCGGATGAATGACTGAGATTCGTCCTATGTTCTCAACTAAATTGAATTCACATCTTAACTTTCCTTTCTTTCTCTACATCGTTGAGTTTAATATTCTATAAAAGCCAAAAAGAGATTGACCAAAAGATTGGGTTTTAAAAAGTTTATACTTTATATACAATGGAAAACGTTATAAAAAATATTACCGGATATACATACATACAAAGTAACAAGGAAGGGTTATTATGAACAAAAGAAATCACAAATTGGTGTAAAATGTAAACCACTTCCAAAAATAAGGGCATGTTTTACAAGTACTTGAAACTACGAGGATCATATTGTAACATAAACAACTTTCTTGGTCTACGAGGATATCACCGCCATATATGAATTGAGAAAGAGAAAGAGAAAAGAGAAACCCGGGCGAGTGGTTGCAAATTGCAAGTATTGTATGTATGTCTGCAGTGAGGGGCCCACCGCTGCAACGTGTCCACCATTTCTAACCACGAGTTTTTGGAGAGATGGGACCACGTGCCAAAGTCAAGCCGTTGGATGATGGATGATCCAACGGTAGCATGTATTCTTGTGGTGAAATGATGAGTAGACCGACCCCATTTGTGCTGTTTTGCATTATAATAAAAAAATGGATGGGATTTGGACACGTGGCGGTGGTTATATCCACGAAACATGGGAGGTTAACTCCAGCCTAGCAAAGCAAATGGATGGAAATGGAAATGGAAATGGATTTGGACCAATGGATACATCAATGGAAATTGTTCACATGGGGCCTTTCTTTTTTTTTCTTCAACCTGGTCCTTTTAATTATCCACACACTATGCTATGGGGGTACTATACCTAATAAGAGTTTGAGTGGGTCGTCAAACGGGGTTGTAGCCCAACGGTATTTAGAGTGGTGTTAAGGTATTTTCTTTTTTTATGGTTATGAGTTCGAGTCCTGTCATGGACAATGGTGTAGATTTTAGGAGTAGGTTAGTTGAATGTGTATTCTGCCGTTCAAAAAAAAAGTTTGAGTGGGTCTGAATTTAAGGCAGTGAACGAACTGAACGAATATGAATGAAGGCTTGTTTATGTTTGTTTGTTTAACTTAATTAAACAAAGGAACAAATATAGATGGTAAACCGGTGAGTCTGTTTGTACTTATGTTCGTTCATTAAGAAAATGTGTTCGTGTTCATTTATTATTATTAAGAGCTAAATGAACAAACTTAAGTGAACATAAATAAACATATCAATGTCATATAATATAAATATATGTGTGTATATATATATATATAGAGGGAGGTTCATACGAGAAATATAACTTTTTTAAGAAAACGCGATGAGCAATCTTAACCACTCATTTCGGTCAACAAATGCGGCTTTGACCGGTTCCCCCCTTAATAATCTCTACCCCATGAATTGCGTCAATCCTCCATGATCACGTACACCGTAACCACGAGATGAATGGCTGAGATTGCTTTTCATTTTTTCTTAAATTGACTTGTTTCTCGTTTGAACCTTCCCATATATATATATATATATATATATATATAGAGAGAGAGAGAGAGAGAGAAGGGCTATTTTGTTAACCCATGAATTTGTGTTAACCGTGTTAACAAAAAATGGACTAATAGGGTTTCTTTATTTTCCCTATTTTTCTGCATATGTGGGTCAACTTCCATTATATTAGGATTTGTTTAACTTCCCTCTAATTTAGGAAATCAATCTTAACCATTGATTGAAATGATCAACGGTGGTTATATGGTTAACACGGTTAACACAAATTCATGGGTTAACAAAATAACTTAACCCTATATATATATAGGAAGTTCAAATGTGAACCACTTTTTGGTTGTGAATGTGAGGACAACCGAGAGGACAACCGAGAACGCGACACGTGACGGAGACTAGTCAACAAAGGCGGCTTTGAGTGTGATCCCATCCTTTAATTCAACGCCTTCCCATGAATCGCGCCTAGTTATCCACCGTGGACCTGACGTGGCGTCTAGTCATCTGCCACGTGTCGCGCTCTCAGTTGTCCTCACGTTCACAACCAAAAAGTGGTTCACATTTGAACCTACCCCTATATATATATATATATATAGAGAGAGAGAGAGAGAGAGAGAGAGAGAGACAGATGTAAATGAACATAAACGAACGTTCACGAACACTAACGAACATAAATAAATGAACGTTTATGAACATAAATGAACGAAAGAGACCATTATTCATCTTCGTTCATTTAGCTAAACGAACAAAAAGACTGTGTTCATGTTCGTTCATTTATTAAATAAACGAATATAAATGAACTTCCTGTCAATAGTTTGTTAAACATTCGATTCATTTACAATCCTAGGTTGGATGCTCTGCTACTCGGATGATTACAAAGAAAATATGCTTAATAGATGTACTTGCTTAATTTTTAAATGATATCTTTGTAAACCTTAAAATTAATCTATAACATAAAAATAAACATACGTGGGATGCATAGATTTAGAGCCATAAACACAAATGTTCATGTTTCTTAGTTAGAAAGAATATGTTTATTCGAGTTCATTTATGTTCATTTACAATCATTCTTTATAATATTAAAAGAACGTAGATAAATAAACACAAATAATTTTTTTTCCTAAAAAAAAAGAAAAAATAAACATGATAAATTTTCCCTTAAAGAATTTTTATTTGTGGACATGGCTTTACAATTAGGGACCTAGATCGTATAAACCTGAAAATTCCAGAAGTACTGTATTTGAATGAAAAATGAGAAATGAATGACTCATTATTTTGTGGCTGTTAGTTTAGGACAAAACATGTTATTTTAAATATGACCCACTTGAATATAATACTTTGTTTGGATGCTTAAAAGTCCCAATCTTCTAGCGTTTATTTAATTGATTGATTTATCTATTTAGAAAGCCTAGCTAGTAGATGTCTCCAATAAACATGTCTTTAGCTTTTAAACCATTGACAAAATTGGAAATTTTTGAAATTATAATATTTTGTATTTATATCAATTATTGGATAAATAAGTAGATCCAAATTAGAAAGAGATACCCTGAAAATAAAGAAAATAAAATTAGAATTTTATGCTACCATGCATGATCCAGCTAAGGACGCTTTATTATTTTTATTTTAACTTATTGACTTATAATAATAACGAGGTTTTTGGTCCCGCATTGCAGGAAGATAGGAGGTTATAAAAATATAAGACATAAATCAATAAAAAAAAACAGTTGAAATGTAACACAAATCGATAGGACAACTATGGCTTAAGCGGCGATTCACCAACAAAAGAAAATCTCATGAGAAAATATAAATTTGAAATCGGGGTTAAAGTAGCTTTTAATGTGGTCAATATCTCTGGTTAACTATGCCGATTGAAATTAGGATTAAGCCTTCAAAATAAAATAACGATTAAGTCTTTGAAATAAATAACGATCAAGTCTTCGGAATTAAGGCGTGTTCTTTTAACAATTAAGTTTTTAAACATTATATAATGGCATTAATTGTAAATATTTAAAATATTTTACATATTATATAAAAACTCATAATAAAATCAAAAAATATTCAATATTGGACTCGTTTGAAAGGCGTCGAATAGACGATTATAATGATGTAACTTGTTAAAAATAAAACGTATTTTATTAACGCATTTTAGTGAAAATACGATTATATGTGTTAATATAATTTAAAATATAAATTGAAATATTGAAAACTAAAAAATATAAAGTAAATAACTACATAATTATAAGGATGTAAAATGTAAATTTTATAATAGTTAAATATAAAAAAGCGTGAAGACACGTGGATGAAATGCTTTGGATAATATGTTTTATGTAAATGTATGGAGTTTTAATGTTTATTATATTTTTATTTACTATTCCTTAGGAATAGTTAAAAAAAATGTTGGTAAATGTATGGAGTTTTAATGTATGGAGTTTTAATGTTTGGTGATGATTTGCACTTGAAAAAATTTAGGATTTACTTCACAAAAGTATATATAATTTGTCACAAAAAGTTATTGTATGTATTGTACTTTCATTTTTACCATTTGACATATCAGAGTTTAAGAATGAACATTGTATGCAGGGATGAACCTAATGAAATGCCCACAGTGACACGTGCCATCGTATCATTCATCCGTCACAGTGTAAAAAAATATAGGGTGCCACCGTACTAATTTGTTTTGTGTCACCATATATATTTTGAAACTGCAATAACAATACAACCTTCCCTTGGCTTAGTTGGTTAGTTCCTTGATTTTCATAAGTGAGGTCTTGGGTTTGAAACTAGTTAGAAACATTTTTCTAGTTTTTCAACTTCTAATATTCTATTTATTATGTTTCTAAATTTTTTTTAATAACTAACCAAAATAGATTTTGTGAAATATATCTCTTTATATTATTTTTTATTATGCTTCTAAAAAAACTGTAATAACTAACAATACTCGAACCGAGATCTTTTATTTAAAAAGCAAGAAACCAACCACTGAACCATAATAGATTTTGTGAAATATATCTCTATATATATTTCTTATGAAAGTGGTGCCACTGTCTGAAAATTTCTCTAGGTCCGTATTGTATGTATCCAACTTTATCAAAACCTATCATTTAATGTTATACAGTTTGTCACAAAAGTGTATCTAACTTGTTACGAAATACATTAAATAATAGGTTTTGATAGTTTTGATACGCCAAATGATAAAAATGAAAGTACAATACATACAATAACTTTTCATAATAAGTTGGATACATTTTCGTGAAGTAAAACCCAAACATCTAACGAGCCCTTTTACTTTTTGAATTACATTGCTGGATGAATATGATAAGGACAAAAGTTTTTATCTTGATCAACAGTCTTATCCGATAAGTGAGGGTGGCAACTCTTATCATGGTTTGCATTTATTGGATAAATTGTTGTTTACAACGCCGTTTTTGTAGCCTAAAATGTAAAATCTTACCCGGTAAGCAAATATTAGTGTTGAATTTTACCGATAAGTGTTTATTGGGTTAGCATTTTGGTAAAAGGCCCCTTATTTGGTTTTGGTTAACTTCCTCATGATCTCTATATCTTAATCTTTTCCTCTCCATCCTAATCTCCCAGTTTTTCTAACTCGCTGATCAACGGCCTGTTGTTGCTGTCCGATTCTTCCTCAGTCACGCATCAACACCTCATGATGTCACCTTTCACTAAATTGCATCTTGTACTTGAGTATTTAACATGTTTGGAAATTTAGGGATCACGTGAAATGTGGAATTACGTCAAATTGCTATAGGTTTTCATTTGGTTATCAAATATAGTTGTAGAAATATTCATAATTGTACTCTTACATGCTAAGTTTCTTCTCACAAGTATCAACATTACAACTTGATTTGTACATTTTTAATATATAGATTGACCTGATTTTGACATTCATAGATGTGCAAATAACATTTCATTTTTTGTATTTAAGTTTTATTGGATTGAAAATTAGTATCAATTGTCATGATTATTAGCAATTATTACTTCTTAATGTCAATTCATAAGAAGTTAAGAACATTTCCCCATTTAGCTTTTCCCAATTTCCCTTATGATTTTGTTCATTTGCGTGTCTTTGTATGTTGCGATAATTACAAGCTTTTAATTCATTTAATTGAAGACAATATTTTAAAAAAACTTCTTTTAATTGCATTTATGCATCATAATTTGTGAAATTCAATTGAAAGTGATACCATTATTTATGCTTTTTGATCGTTTGTTTTAGAATACTCGGTACCCACTTTTTATGTAATCGAGTTCTATGTATTTAACCATAACTTCGTAAGTTTGCTGATGACATTTTGTAAACTTATGATTATATAAACAAGGGTAAATTATAATTTAACTTCTAAATTTTACTTTTAAAAATGATTTTTAATTTTTTTTAAATGGTTTAATTTTTAAATTTATTATAATGAAAGTTTTAATCTTTAAATTTGTTAAAATTAATTATTTTAATCATTTGACATGCTACAATAAATAACTACATTTTTAAAATCAAATTAGTTTTTAAACTTATGGATAAAATATGATTTAATCCTTAAACTTTTATTTATAAAGAGTTTAACCTTTAATTTTTTTATAATTTAATTTTTTATAATGTTTGATTAAATATCTAAACTTATTTAACCTAATTATTTTATTCTTAACATAATCCAATACAACATTCTACTAACTAAACCCGTTACCATCCATTTACGATTAGAAAACCCCTACATTTGTTTGTCTCCAGTCCAGTCCAACTTGCAACTTAGTCAAATCGATCTTCTTCGTCGTCAATAATCTCTTCCTAAAGTTATTTTTAAAAGCATAGTAACCTGTTATAGCAGGTCAAGTGACCAAAACAATTAATTATAACAAAATTAGAGATTAAAGCATTCATTATAACAAGTTTAAGAATTAAAACACTTACTTAAAAAGTTTAGGCCGAAACCATTTTTAAACGCAAAGTTTAGGGGTTAAATCATATTTTACCATGAGGCAAGCCTGATTGGTAAAGGGGTCACCCTCTTGGAGTACCTTGCTCAAGTTTGAATATGGGCAAATGCGTCTTTAATCTAACTAAGGTGTTTACTAACAACTAATTAAGTTGCCGTTATAAAAAATCATGTTTTACCTTGCAAAAAATGCTAAAATAGTCCAATTTTCATGGATCATTCATATCATCAATTTGAAAAGGTGGATCTAAATTCGTGATCACTTTTAATGTCAAGTTCACCCATGAATCGCGTTAGATACATGGGTTGATTTGATGCATCTCATTTCAATGTGCACCGGATGTTTGATAACTACTTCTAACATATATTATATGGACAATTAACATATTACTAAAAGACTTTAGGCTTATGCCACTGTGCAACGTGCGGTTCTGACACTAATTTTAAGGAACAGAGTTTTAAGAAAAAGGAGAAAAAGACAATGAGCGTGGTTCAGCGATGATGCTTTGGAAAGGACCAAAATGTAAAGAAATTCGCAAACTATTTTAAGAATTATACAATACTTTTGGGGTGCGTTTGGTAGTGGGATAGGACAAGACATGACAGGACAAAGGTTATTGTCCATGTTTGGCGCAACATGGGACAGAACAAGAATTCACCGTCCCACATTTGATGCGATATGGGACAAGGACAAAAATTGTACAAGGTGTGACAACATGAGACAAAAATGAGGCAAAAACTAATATATTACTATTTAACACTCGTCTGATATATAACTTCAATATAGTATTCGTTTTAGTATCTACCACCACTAGTCATGGCCGCCTCCGCCGCCGGTTGCCACTATTGGCTGTTGGAAAATTAATATTAATATTAATTTTAGTTTAAATTTATAATATTAATATTAGTTTGAATTTTTGAATGGAAATTAAGATGGAGGTTATAAAACAATGAAATAATGCTCCATTATGTTGGCTTTAAAAAATGGAGGTTATAACCATAGAAATAATGGGTCATTATTGTTGGCTTTTAAACCTTCTATGAGTTACATATGTGTTATGCATATATATAGTACTCAAAGATTGAGTTCTAAAGAGAGAGATATGCTAAAATATGAGAGAGACACACATATGGAAAAGTAACTTCATAGAAAGCCAAACACACGTGAAAAACCAAGACATATATATTCTCAAATTCAGGCATCATAGTGAAGTCCGACAGAACTCGATTCTGTTTCGAGTCGTTGTATCCTGGGAAATCGACGCACCGGTAGGGGGCGAATCGGTTTTAAGGAAACCGTGTTTAACACGGGCCTCGACTCAATACTTGGGGTTTGTTCCCATCTCTCTTTATTTCTTACTTTTTCCTATTTTGGTGAAACTATTTTCCTACAATCTTAAAACCGATTTCGATATTTCTTTGTTTCACCAATCGGTTGGTAACCTTTTGTTACTTTTGTTTTTCTAAGTGAAAATGGGCAAGAGCAAGTGTTATTTTTGAAAAATAAAACTTTTTGCTTTGATTATTGTAGAAGATGAGTTTGTTTATATCAACCTTCATTGATTTCTTCTTCTAAAAACCAAGAAAAGAAATGATATGTTTGTTTCTCTTATATTTTGTTATCGTTTGAAACAACGAATTTATGTTGTTTTTGGCAAAATTTGAGATTGTGAAATATGAATAGAAATATTCCGAATATTTACTTGTATGATGTGTTTCGAGAAAAATACATCTATAGTGCCTAAAACAATTGTTGGATTTGCAATATGTTTGCATATGTTAAAATTGTTAGTGCACAATATTTAAGCAACTCTTTGCTTATTTATGCACAAAATTTATAAGTGGAAGAATTTCATTTATAAAATGCAATATCTTGTTTTGAGTGCAAAGGTTAGTTCATAACCTCCTTGATGTTTATAAGAGTGAAACTTTTATAAATATAAGTGTGCATTGTTTTCTTTTGTGGGAAACAAAATGGTGCATTGTTTTCTTTTGTGGGAAACAAAATGGTGCATTGTTTTCTTTAGTGGGAAGCAAAATGGGTAACACCGGTCTTAAAATTAGAATATCCCCACGAAGGGGATGATGTTTGGTTTTCGGAACCAAATGCCATGTGAGTGGTTCCAAATGAGATATGTGGTACTCATTAATAAAGGGTGCTTAAAATGATGAAATTTGGAAAAGTAGAACAATGATTTCTACAAGATTAATGAAAGAATGTTGTTTTTAACAATTTATATCCACAAGCAAATTGGTTAAAGATGGATATTTTTGGCACTCCATATTGAGGGAGGGGCTTTAATTGTTAGGACAATTGGTGTCTTGGACAAAGGATGCATCCACGATGAGATGTACGGATTAATTCTCAAGAACAAAAGTCTTGATATGGAGTTTTTAATAAAGTGAAAACTTGGAATACATAAACTCCATTTGTTATATGATGGGATTTTGGTTTTGCAAGAAAATAAAATAGTTTATCTATTTTAATGTAACCAAAATTTGGACAAATTTTGATCCATGTCAATATTTTCTTGATATTAAAGTGAGTTTTTAATATAGGTTTAAATCCCAATTAATATGATAGCCGATCAATGATATTTTGATGAGTAAATATATTTTGACTATGCATCTTTAGTAAGTCAAATTATAATGACAATCTTATAGCTAGAATTTTATTCTATGGAAATAAGAAAGGTTGAGTACCTTGAAATGTGGGGGTACCTTACATTTGATTTGAAAAAAAAAATGTGATAATTAATTCGTTTAATTGTTTGTCGGTTACGAATTAATTACGACAGTTACGAATTTTGATTTTAATTCATTTAACTGTTTATTGGTTACGAATTAATTACGTTAAATTCGAATTTTGTTTTTAATTCGTTTAACTGTTTGTCGGTTACGAATTAATTACATGGTTAAAATTTCAGTTTTAATTCATATACTTGTTTGTCAATAATGAATTAAATGTTTCGATAATAATTCGTTTAATTACGCATTTAAGTTGGAAAAATTATGAATCAACTCCAAATAGGCTCACCTATTTGGATACAATGTCTAGGAAAGATATAGGCGGATTGTTTTCTATTCTAATGAGGTCGTGTTTTTAAATGCTTTTGAGCATACCACCCTCACCGTCTTTCCTGGTTGTGTTCGAGTAGAGCTACCGAAAGGGGTTGAGTAAATAATAGTTTCCCTGAATGTGTTTATATACTTATGTATATTTTGGATTTAATTCAATAATTGTTTGTCAATTATGAATTAACCATTTCGATTATAAGTCGTTTAATTACGAATTAACCATTCAGTTTTAATTCATGTAATTGTTTGTCAATTATGAATTAATAATTACAATTTTAATTCGTTTAATTGTGAGTTTATAACGAATTAATCATGATTGGTAATAGAATGCCATGATATCAATTGATAGACGAATCCAATAAGTTTGGATCTAAATCATCATATAAGTTTGATGAAATATTAGCAATGAAAGTAAAGGTTAAAACTTTGTGTATAACCTAAGCTAAATATATCAAAAAGAGAATATAGTCATGATAGAGTGATCATTGAGTATGACTATATTTATAGAACAACTAGGATCCTAGAGTTTTGGATGCCTAGATTGTCACTTATAGATAGTTGCGATTAAGCTCTTTGGTGGTGACAATAACACTCATGTATGATGCATTGACAAGAACATCTGGCCAATGTTTTTGTGAATTCATCAACATATGTGTGTGTTCTTGTTATAGCTTAAACGTATTGCATAGCTAGCAACTCTATTCATGATATAGAAAAAGATATTACTCAATGAAAATGTTTAAATACATTAGTTGTATCAACTTATGCGAAACAGATTGAGTAGATAATCATATCATTTGAATCAAGATTTGTGCAAATGATTCATGTATGAGTTTGAAGACTCTAAGCAACCGAATAGTTTGTGGTCACATTTGGAGAGACTTACAAACTAGAAATCATAAAATATTTGATAAGTTATGATATCTTAATGGTGAAAAAGGGATGGAAAAGTCACTAGATGACATAACATTATACAATGGTATAATGTATAGATATCTTCATCAAAGGATATAGACAAAAGGAAAGTCTAGATTATTAACATCCGTTAGTTTTATGTTGGGAATTGCAAATCTGCAAATGCACCAAATGGATGTGAAAATTGATCTTCTAAATGAAGATTTAGAAGAAATTTATATGGAGCAGCCTAAGGAATTCGTTGCCCAAGGTAAAGAGAACAAGGTGTGTAAACTTGTTAATACCTTATATGGCTTAAAACAGGCTCCAAAGCAATGACATCAAAAGATTGATCAATCCATGTTGGAAAGTGTTTTTAAAATAAGTGTGTTTATATGAATGACACCACTTACGGTTATGTCATATGCTTATCATCGGAGGTGATGACAAAATGATAAGGTCCACGAAGGATATGTTGAAATCTAAGTTTGACATGAAAGACATGGGTTTATCATATGTGATACTTGGAATAAAGATCACAAGAACTCAAAATAGTCTAGTGTTAAGTCAAACACATTATGTGGACAAGATTCTTGAGAAAATTTATAAAGGAGACACAAGTATAACTAAAACTCCTAGTGACACTAGTCAACATCTATCCAAGAATAAGAGAGGATAGTGTTGTACAAAGTGGAATACTCAAGAATACTAGACAGTATGATGTATCTCATGAGTTGTACAGACTTGACTTAGCATACGCAGTAAGCAAGTAAATACACTAGTAATGCGAGTGTTGGAGGAGTATTACTAGATTATTAAGGTACACAAGAGAGTGTGGACTGCACTATGGAAGATATCCAACTGTAATCAAAGGATACAGTGATGCAAATTGGATATCTGATATAAAAGATTCCAGATCTACAAGTGGATATGTGTTTACACTTGGAAGTGCGACTATATCTTGGAAATCGTCCAAGAAAACTATTATAGCCAGATCCACGATGGAATCTGAGTTTATCGCCCTAGAGTAGTTGCGTCAGTTTGTGGAGGATGTTCCCAAATGGCCTAAGCCGGTAACGGTCATTTGTATACGCTGTGATAGCCAATCGAAAATTGGTAGAGCTCAAAGTACAATGTATAATGGGAAGTTACATTAGACGCAATATGATAAGACAACTAATCTCTATTGGAGTTATCTCGATTGACTATGTAAAGTCAAAAGATAACATTGTGGATCCACTTACAAAAAGTTTAAGTAGAGATTTAGTTTATAAGTCCTTAAGATGAATGGGACATAAGCCCTGAATTAATAATTCATGCAAAGGAAACCTTACCCAGAAGACTGGAGATCCCAAGATCTGGGTTCAAAAGGACAACCTAGTTGTATGAATGTGGAGAGTCACTGTGGGGGGAGTTAGTAAACTTCTAAGACAGTGAAAAATGAGGATAAGCACAAAGCTTTTAATGATTACTGATAATCACCTATGAGAAAGAGAAGTGGGGTCGCTTCGAAGGGAATTATTGGGGATACATTCCTAAAGCTTTCTCTGAACCAGGCAGTGTTCATGACCATAACGAACACGACTATGAGGACTTTACCATGTCAGGAAGAATCTTGTGTGAAGTGTGTTAACATTTACACAAATGGCAAAACAGTTCAAGGACATCGCGTCTACTGATTTGCTAGTAGACTAGACATGCTTCATAAGGGAAGGTTCAAAGTTAACGTCTACCTATCCTTTGCAAGATTCCGACATTGAATTTGAGTATCATGATATATGAGATGTCTATGATAATTTCCATTCATGTGGGGGATTGTTGGAAAATTAATATTAATATTAATTTTAGTTTAAATTTATAATATTAATATTAGTTTGAATTTTTGAATGGAAATTAAGATGGAGGTTATAAAACAATGAAATAATGCTCCATTATGTTGGCTTTAAAAAATGGAGGTTATAACCATAGAAATAATGGGTCATTATTGTTGGCTTTTAAACCTTCTATGAGTTACATATGTGTTATGCATATATATAGTACTCAAAGATTGAGTTCTAAAGAGAGAGATATGCTAAAATATGAGAGAGACACACATATGGAAAAGTAACTTCATAGAAAGCCAAACACACGTGAAAAACCAAGACATATATATTCTCAAATTCAGGCATCATAGTGAAGTCCGACAGAACTCGATTCTGTTTCGAGTCGTTGTATCCTGGGAAATCGACGCACCGGTAGGGGGCGAATCGGTTTTAAGGAAACCGTGTTTAACACGGGCCTCGACTCAATACTTGGGGTTTGTTCCCATCTCTCTTTATTTCTTACTTTTTCCTATTTTGGTGAAACTATTTTCCTACATTGGCCACCTCTATCTCATCTTCCACTACAACAACCTCCTCCTCCACCTCTTAAACTACCATCGACTACCTACCATCACCGTATACCACCTCTACAACTGTCTATCGCCACCGCACCCACCACCACCAATATCCACCATCTTCACGTTCTCTACGACAACCGACCACTGACTACCATCGTCACTACTAGTATTATCGTTGGCCACTGCCTTTATATCTACCATAACCATCAACATCAGATAAATAAAAATCTTATATATATATGTGTGTTTATGTTTTGTAAACATTGTGTAATTTTTTATATATTATATAGTTTAATTTATTCGTGTTATTTATAATCATTATATAATACTATAAAATCATCAAATATTTTTTATACAGAACTTGTATAGTTTTGTCTGGTCTACTCCTAGACATACCAAACAAAAATCACACATTGTTTTGTCCAGTCCAGTCCCCTTCTACTCAACTACTATCTTGTTTCTGTCCAGTCCAGGCCCGCTCTCCTCAGCTGCTATCTTCTTGTGTCCAATACAAACACCAAATCGGAGACAAAATAATAAAATCATAAGGACGAAATCCGTAATTTACACCACGTATAACAACAATCAACAACGGAAGTCGTAGGGTCGCCATGAACAATATCATTCCCTTCAATATAGGGTTTTACGTTACGCTCCATAAATTGAAGATCGTCAACAGAAATCACCTGATAACAACTATTAAACCCTAGCCTGCCGGAGAACAGATTCCGATATGTCGCTACTGTTGAAGAGGGTTCGAGAATGGATTTTCAGTGGTTGGAACACTTCCGATCAAACTATCGTCTGTTCGTCATCCACCGGAGAAGTCCACCGGTTGCCACTAGATGTATTCATCCAGATACTCAAGCTTCTCTCCCCTAAAGATGTAGCTAGGTTAGCCGCCGTTTGCAAATCGTGGAAAGTTATGGCCTCCGATAACACATTATGGTTATATATTCTCAAGAACCAGGAGGATTGGGCTTCTATTTACTTTGCTGAAACTAAACTACGATATTTTCCTCTAAGGTGCCTTTTTTTTATTCATTTAACGAATCTTCATATGAAGTGAATTCTGAATCATACGGACTATTTGAAGTTCGTTATAATGTTGATTTGGAAGGATTTATTAATTATGAGTTATATATCTTAGTTCTGTTTTCTATTGTAACTATGTTTATACATGATGAACAGTTATGATCACATAATTAGGGCAAATTGCATGAAGTATGAATGTAGTTTCAACTTATATATTATTTTGGGCTGGGTAAAGGAAATTATACAATCTAAACATTAACTCTGATTTGGCCAACGATTTGGCTAATTAGGCTGGCATCTTTTGCTTTAGCTTATTGTTTGATAGAACGATGCTGCAAAACCTTAGGCTATCCTTAACCGTGCCCCTCATACCCCTCATTTTTGCTGCCACATCAGCGCCACATCAGCTTTACCAATACCTTACCAACACCATACCAATCCATCCTTAACCATACCAATACCATACCCCTCTAATTAATTAATTATAAAAAAAGAAAATTAAAAAAGGTAGAGAGAGAAAGAAGAGAGAGATAGAGAGAGAGAGGGGGGGTAGGGGGGGTGGGTGTTGCTTTTCTTCAACCGGTGTGTGGGTGCCGTTCGGTACCACTACCGGCACCATACCCCCCATCCACGATGGTGTAGCCGACGGTAAGGGGGTGGTACCGATGTGGTACCGGTTGCCATTAAGGATGGCCTTAGCATACAATGCATTAGGCTATCAGCAGCCAACCCTCCCAACCCTCTCACTTTTTAATGCCACATCAGCTGACACATCAGCTTTTTCCCAACCCTCTCTTAACCCTCCCAAAGCCCTTTGCAACCCTCTACAACTCTTACCCAACCCTCCCAACCCTCTCACACACAACACACACACAATACACACAAGAGACACACACAAACATAGCGGCTTCACCATGCCGCAACAACTCCAGCCCGCCGGCTACCAAGGCTGTGCACCCAAACCGTTGAGCCCGGCGGGTTGGGGTGAGAACCCGCTGCCCAGCCGCTTGCCAGCCCGAAGGAGTGCTGCGCATAGCCTTAGGGACCAAAAAATGTAGTTTACTCAGATTAATTTTGAAAGGTTTTTCTCTTTATTTAGCAAAGTACACATGTTATATACGTGATTTGAATTATGCCATGGCCAAATGTTAGCAAATTAAACGGGATAAATGGTTTAGAAGACAATTTGTTACTGTTACTATAATAACTGCATGTTTCATAGTAAGAATAATTTAAATATACATTGCTAATGAAAATGCTATAATAATCATTTTTTAGAAGGTAAAGTGCTATGTCATGCATTTTGCCCTTTAATTTATGAAAGCTAAATTGGTTTATCAAGAGTAGCATGCACTAGTCTTACAATAAAATGTTATAAGTTGTTTCTTTTGTTATTTTCTTTCGAAGTGGCTGATATGTACTAAAGTTTAGTAATTTTTGATGATCCTAACATACTTGAAGTGTGATTGTAGACAATATTCTCGCCAGACACTATCATTTATGCATATATACGGTGAACGAGCACAAGCCTCTGGAGCTATTATTATTGATGGTGTGTGTATATTTTTATATCAAATGTTGTCATTCATTTCACCATTGAATACCATTTTTCTTTTTTTTTAATCTTCCCGAGTTTTATTGTATTTGTGCTCCCCTTTAGCTAATTCTTTTGGCATGGGGGTGATATGGTATGATTCATACTATGCTTACTCAACTGTAATTTGTGAATCTGAAAGTCAAATATTCTTCCTTATATATATGGGTTCTTAAGTTCATCTCTAATAGCGTGTATTGGACTGGTATTGTCACATACGTTTGGAAATTTTGACTTCCCTCAACCCAAAACCCTAAATAATTTGTAGATCATGGACAGGTTCATGGTTGGCGCCTTGGTGTAAAAGGTTTACGATGCTCTAGTAGTTTAACAGTTAATTAATGTAAAAGATATGCATGACTCCAGTATACATCTGCTATTATGATCATTTAAGCTGATTGTTGTTTTCTTGGTGTTAATTGTAACTAATTTGACATTGATATCCTTGGCCATATAGTTGGTGCTGGTTATTGCAAAGTTGGGTGGAGCAAGTATGATTCTCCATCTCTTCGGTTTGAAACACTGGTAAGTGATTATTCACTACATAATCCAATGGGCCGTTTACCAAATTCTTATCCGGTAAGCTTTTACCGACAATAGATTCATCTGCGTTTACTTTATTGTGTGAAATCATCACCCATGAAAATGGATTGCTGCTAAGCATCTTAGTCCCGGTAAGCACTTAGCAGGTAAGAGTCGTTGCCGACACTTATCGGGCATGACTCTCGGTCCTCGCCCCATCTCTTACTAGGTAAGCTTCTACTTCCTTTTATCTTAATCAATAAGGTAAATGATATTGGTAAGCGATATCCTTGTAAGCATTTGGTAAACGGCCCCTAAGACATTGCTAGATAATATAAGAGACCAATTTGATATTGCACTTTCCGTTGGTTTTTCTAAATGTCTGACTTCATGTATAGGGACTTGGCAACCCTAGGTCTCCATTGACCAACAGAGTTCGTTTTTTTTGCGAGATGATTTATCACAGGTTTTAGTTCACCTACTTGGCACCTTAAGTTTAGATGCTTTTTCATTTTTCTTTCATCTTGAATACGTAAGATTCTCGTAGTTAGAACTTGAATCACATGCAGGATGGATGTGAAACCGTATATGCAGCCAGTTATTCTCGCAACCCCAATCGGCCTCTATCCTGGTATGCTGTTGATGACATATGTGATCAATGATTTTGGTTGAAAAATATTTAAGCAAACAATCCTAAACATTCTTATAGGGGTTTTGAGAGGTTGATTTCCAAGATTTCTAAATTGTATTCAATTCTACTTGTTTTTTATTGTATGCCTTCCATCTAGAAAAGAAGAATGCATTTCTGATGTTAGAGGAAACCCAAAACATTTGATTATTTAACCTTTTTTAAATCTTGAACATTTAAACAAGCTAGGGAGTTTAAAAAAGTAGGTACATTTTTAAACTAAATCGTCAAGTTCTTAAATGTTCTTCTATGAATTTGATTCAGGTGCTGGAGCACCTTCTACCCAGCAAATTAGAGATGCCGTGTTTTCGGCATTGATTAGAATGAGGGTTCCTTCTGTTTGTACAGTCAGCCAGGTATGACTAAATACTTACTTCCCTTTCATTTCTTGACTTTTGAAACAAGATGATCGGATGTTCACATAGATTAAGTTAAATAATATTGATTCAAGTTTAGCTTATAGCAATGGAAGCTGAGGAAACTACAGAAATGCATGTCTAAATTATTATATAGTGTTACAACTTGTCTATTGCAATTACAGTGGTCATTTTCTCGTTATTTTAACCAATTTTTGTTGCTAATTTGCTTACAATGTCCAAAGGACTGCAATTTGTATATAAACAGTTAATGCTCAAATTGGAAATACAAGTTTTAGCTCTAACTCCCTATCATGGTAATTTGCATGACGTGCAGGAAACTTTAGCTTTGTTTGCATCAAGAAGAACATCAGGAATTCTTGTCAATATTGGCTATCAGAAAACACAAGTTTTTCCAAGTAAGCCATATTCGTCTTTCAACCTCCTATCTTAGGCTATAAGCATTATGTAATAGCTAAACATCATATTAGGGTGCGTTTGGATTTTGATTTCAAATTTATAAAAAAGGGATGTTTTTTTCAGTGGCTAATATTTCATTTCAATTCCAAAGTTTCTTTATGTAAACCAAACAAACAGATTCTAATTACTTTAAAACATTCCATTCCAAAACATGTCAACCAAACAGGTGGTCAAACCTGGTAACATTCCATTTCAATTTCTTTAAAGTCAAATTCCTTTGCGAGATTCTTTTCCATCAAAAAACTTCTGCTAACCAAAAGCTACTTTATAGCCTGGGCCTTAAATGATGTTATGTTAGATCAAATGCAAACAAAACTTTATGTATATTTGATGTCCCTTTGTTTGAACCTTTTTGGTATATGAGGTTTGTGGCATTTTTTCAGTTTTACATGGTAACACAAGGCATGAAGTGGTATCTGTAAGAGTTGGAGGTTCAGATCTTAACAGTTATCTTTGGAGACAACTGCGACATAGAAATCTACACATTCCTTTGTCAAGATACATGATCTTGTTGAAAAAGGTATAGATTACATTTGACATACTGCTTTACTTTAGGGTCCATTTGGTACGCATAAACGATTACTGGACTGAAAATTTCAAAATATGTTGCTTAATTTTGTCTGCTTGTAGAACCTATGTTATGTTGCTTTAGACTACGAGGCTGAACTGAGGAAGGATACTGAAGCATCATTTGAAATTAAGCCCGGGGTTCGGTGTACTCTTAAACAAGAGCGTTTCCAGTGTGGAGAGATTATATTCCAGCCACATGTAGCAGGAAGGTATATATATACATACTTGAACTTGTACATCATCATACATGCATTTACTCACTGCGCTTTTGTTTTTCTATTATAATTTTCATATTACTTATGCTCTTTCTGGTATAGGCATTTAATGGGTCTGCATCAGGCAGTTGCGCATTGCATTGAACAACAAGCTAAAAGTAGCACCAGTCATAGTTGGTACAAAACCATTGTCTTGGCTGGGGGCACTGCAAATTTACCAGGATTAGCAGGTATAAGTTACTAGTAGTTTATGTAATAAACCATTGTTTATTAAAAAACCATGGTCTTCACAAGTCTTTGATGTTTGAAATCTATTTCATTTTGTAGAGAGATTAGATAAGGAACTACGTAACCTTTTGCCTCCTAATTTATCGCGTGGAATCCGTGTTATTACATCCCCGTATGGTGCAGATGCTGCATGGCATGGAGCAAAAATGGTCGGCAACGTAAGTGCTGATATACTATTCGTATTGGTTTAATTAGGTCTATGTGGAACCGACACTTGTACCCCTTTGGGGGTAGGTGGCCCAAATCAAATGAGAACGTGGTAGTTTTTGGTAACTGGGAGCCAATCATTTTTATTATATTAATTGTTTATGGGGCTGTGTCTAGGGATGGTTTTTGTTGCTAATTTTACTTTTGAAATTAATTGATTGGTGAAATTAGTGGATGAATTTGGATATCACAATTACCACAAAATACTCTCAGTTCTGTGCTGAATGGTGGGCCCCCTTGGGGTAAAGGCAAGGTCTATGGGCATCGTACCCCACAAAATACTCTCAGTTCTGTGCTGAATGGAACCGACACTTGTACCCCTTTGGGGGTAGGTGGCCCAAATCAAATGAGAACGTGGTAGTTTTTGGTAACTGGGAGCCAATCATTTTTATTATATTAATTGTTTATGGGGCGGTGTCTAGGGATGGTTTTTGTTGCTAATTTTACTTTTGAAATTAATTGATTGGTGAAATTAGTGGATGAATTTGGATATCACAATTACCACAAAATACTCTCAGTTCTGTGCTGAATGGTGGCCCCCTTGGGGTAAAGGCAAGGTCTATGGGCATCGTACCCCAAAAATGTATCTTTGTATGTGATATACTGAGATGGTTTCATACTTTCATTGGTAAGATATCAACACGGCCCCCTTTGGTATGTTAAATGTGAAACCATGTCATATTTAACCAAATTGTAAGGATGATTTACCATGAATAACATGTACACATTTTTATATATGCAGTTGAGCTCATTTCAAAAATCCTGGTGCTTCTTGTGATCTCTTGGAGAATTGTATGGATGGTAGCACTTCAAGATCCTTAGAAAGTTCATGGCTTCAAGTTTTCTGTTTTTGGATTTTAGAAATCGTGAATTGGATTAGATTTCAAGTTATTTATTTGGAATCTTTTTTTCTTTCATCTTTTTATTTAACTCTTTTGAACTAGTGTTTTTTTTCTTTTCTTCGGGCATGTCTCTTTTACATAAATTTTAAAATACGAAGAGAATATATCTTGATAAGGGAAGGTTCAAACGAGAAACATATCAATTTAAGAAAAAGTGAGGAGAAATCTCAGCCACTCATCTCGCGGTTACGGTGAACGTGATCACGTAGGATTGACGCGATTAATGGGAGGGTAGAGATTATTAAAAGGGAACCGGTCAAAGCCGCATTTGTTGACCGAGATAAGTGGTTGAGATTGCTCCTTGCGTTTTCTTAAAAAGTTATATTTTTCGTATAAACCTCCTCTATCTTGATAACACCAAAACTTAAATCAAAGGTATAGATTTATCATATGAAAAAGATAATTTAATTAGCTTCTCAATGTTGCAGTGGACGAATGTTAGTAGCCGTGGACTATGTAATTTATAATGACATTTTTATTTAAACTAAAAATACGATTTCAATCATCGATCATCATCCAGTTTACGACAATTAATGTTTCTAGATGTAAGACCTTTATCATAATCAATAAACTCTAACTATCTTATATAAATATTCAAATTATGATAAATAAATGTTCATCATTTCTATAAATATTGTTTTAGATTGTTTACAAAGTTTATAAAATAAATACTTCTCTCTTTAACTAACATATAAATATAATTAAAAGTGGTGGATCCAAAAAATTATAGGACTAAGGGAACATGTAAGAGTGTCAAAGAAACTTATTGAACAACCCAACTAAAATTGAGATATGCTTAACTAAATAAGCTAAGGATAACTTATTCAATTCAATTTTTGGTTAATTTTTTTTTACCGTTTGAGCTAAACCAAAAAATCAGATTATAGAATTATGGTATATATTTTACTATTCGGTCAGATCAAAACATATGAACACATTATACGTTATATAAAATTAGATGATTCATAATACATTAGACTAGAATGAACAAACCACAAACGTCAAAAGACATTAAGTACAATCAATTTGTAGCAAATCTAGAAAAATAAATAGATAAATTTTCATAATATGACATAAATTGATTAAAAGTGAAAAAAACTAATAGAATCATTTAGCCAAGAGAAGGTTTAGGGGGTGTTTTGTTGGGGGTGTATTGTTGGGTAAAGAATGAAAATGATAATGAAAATTGTTGCTTGGTCTGATATTATATAGGCTGTGTTTGGCAAGCATAAGCTAGCTGATAAGCTAGCTTATAAGCTAGTACATCCAAACATGTACCAGGAAGCTAGCTTATCAGCTTGCTTATAAGCTAGCTTTTTGAAACGCTACTTTGAGTAGCTTATGAGGAGCTTATTGTAGCTTTTTCCAATTATACCCTTATTAATATTAATTATTAAATTCAAATATACCCTTTTTGGTCATTTTACATACTCATAAGCTAGTTTTTGCCAAACATAATTTGTTCAACAGCTAGCTTATCAGCTACTAGCAAGCTTATCAATCAACAGCTAGTTTATCAGCTATCCGCTAGCTTATCAGCTACCAGCTAGCTTATAAGCTACGCTTGCCAAACATAGCCATAATGAAATCATTTCTGCATATTCATTAATTTCCATTCATGACCAAATTGGTGGGAATGCAAATTTTATTTTTACTTAGTTTTTTTTCCATATGTCATACCATCTTTTGATGTTAAATGAAATATCTTTTGTATTTTCAAAGTGGAGAAAAATATTTTTGTAATATCAAACATTTTTTCATTGATTATAGTAGGTAAACCAAGTAGCATCAATACAATGCTCATTTTCATTCCCATTATCATCATGCATTCCCATTTTCATTTTTATTTTCATTCTCATTCCCTAAAACGGGATGGAGGGGTCTGTTTTATTTTATTTTGTGGGGGTTAACTCCGTTAGTGACATGGACCAAGATGTAAATAAAATGCAAACTACAAGGACTAAAATCCGTAATTTACACCACTTATAACAACAATAATAACGGAAATCATGGGAAAAAAGTTGATCCCTTCAATGCAGCCAGGGAACGCTCGATAAACTGAAGATTGTCGTTAGAAAAATCACCTGATAAAAAGAGCTTATTACTATAAGAGATTCTAGATGCCCGTTAAACAGCTAGCTAGATGTCGCAATTGTTGAAAAGGGTACGAGAATGGGTTTTCAGTGGTCGGAATACGACTACTTCCGATCAGACCGTTGTCTCTCCTTCGTCGTCCACCGGGGAAGCTCACCGGTTGCCTCTAGATGTATTCATGCAGATACTCAAGCTTCTCGACCCTAAAGACGTGGCTCGGTTAGCCGCGGTTTGCAAATCGTGGAAGCTAATGGTCTCCGATAACACATTATGGTTAAATTTTCTCAAGAACCACCACCACCACGAGGATTGGGTTTCTATCTTCTTTGCCGAATCTAATCTACGATATTTTCCTCTAAGGTGCCTTTTTTTTCATTTTGTTTGTTTTTTGACAAGGATTTTATACATAATTAACAACATGACCACGTTAGTTTTTATCTTTTAATTTTCGATAAGTTTAGTAATTTCCGATGATCCTAACATGCTTGAAGTGTGATTGTAGACAAACTTCTCCTCGGACGCTATCATTTATGCATATATATGGTGAACGCGCACATGCCTCTGGAGCTATTATTATTGATGGTATTGTGTGTATATTTTTATATCAAATGTTGTCATTTCTTATTAAGCCCGACAGCCAAGCCTACCGCTACCAATGGCCTAAAGCCATTTTAACAAGGGAAGTTTACTCAAATAGCCATTATTATACACTTCAATGTTGATCTTATAGCCATTTCTTTGTTGGGCTTTACCAAATTTCACTATATTCGCAATATCTAGGTCTGTAATTTTGTGGACCTAGCTAAAAGACACAAAAAATTATGAGCAGTCAATTTTTCTTAAAATTTTTATATCTTGGCCTGTAATTATGGTTCAAGGTCCGTATTAATTTTTTTAGGAAAATCGAGCAAATCTGGTTTTTTTAGCTATGATATTGTGGATGTAGTGACATTTATGTAAATCCGGGAGAGAAATGGTTGGGAGATCAATTTAAGTGTGTATAATAGCTATTATTGGCTAAGTAATGATCATTTCAGTTGATTAATGTAAAAGATATGCATGACTCCAGGATACATCTGCTATTATGATGATTTCAGTTGATTGTTGTTGTGTTGGTGTTGAATGTAAATAATTTGGCATTTATATCCTTGGCCATATATAGTTGGTGCTGGTTATTGCAAAATTGGATGGAGCAAGAATGATTCTCCATCTCTTCGGTTGGAAACACTGGTAAGTGGTTTATTCATACATAATCTAAAATATAAACATAAAACTTGATACAAATCATATCTAGCTCAGTTGGTCTTCCTATGGACGGTAACATCATTTTTTTTTTTTTGGGGGGGGGGGGGGGGGGGGATGAGATCCCAGTCTGCCTGGGTTCAATCCCAAGGGGAGTCAATTGACCAGTCATTAGGCTGGTCCAGTCATAGACAGAGCAGCCCCTAGCCGAGTCAAAGACTGGTTACGCTCTTGGCCCCATGTAAGTGGCGGATTAGTGGGCTTCCCGTGATGCCTGATACCACTGAGGAGGTGTGCGTGCGTTCGTGGTAGTGGTAGTCATTCGTTGGTTCGATGCCGCTATGCCTTCCAAAAAAGACATAAAACTTGATACGCATTTCCATTTGATATTGCACTTCTCATTGGTTGTTATAAATATCTAACTTCATGTGTAGGAACTTGGTGACTCTGTTCCATTGACCGATAGAGTTCGTCATTTTTGCAAGACAATTTATCGCAGGTTTTAGTTTGCAACACTTACTTGGCACCTTAAGTTTTGATGCTATTTCTTTTCTTATTCTTTGATCTTGAATATGTAAGATTCTTATAGTTACAACTTGAATCACATGCAGGATGCAAGTGGAACCGTCTATGCAGCCAGTTATTCTCGTAACCCCAATCGACCGCTATGTCTATACTGGTATTCTCTTTATGATATATGTGATCA
This sequence comes from Centaurea solstitialis, assembly GCA_030169165.1. Classification (NCBI taxonomy): domain Eukaryota; kingdom Viridiplantae; phylum Streptophyta; class Magnoliopsida; order Asterales; family Asteraceae; genus Centaurea; species Centaurea solstitialis. The sequence goes on from CM058046.1 coordinate 10,314,891, forward strand.
ATGATTTGGTGGGAAATATATTCAAGCAAACAATCCTAAAAATTCATATAGGGGTTTTGGGAGGTTGAGGTGTAAATGGTGAAATTTTATTCTGTTTTAGTACTTATTCTTTATTGTATGCCTAATTCCATGTAGAAAAGAATACAGAGGAAACCAAAAACATTTGATTAAATCATCAAGTTAGGGAGCTCAAAGGAAGTAGGTACATTTTTAAACTAATTAAATCATCAAGCTCTTAAAGTATTCTTCTCTGAATTTGATTCAGGTGCTGAAGCACCTTCTAATCAGCTACTTAGAGATGCTGTGTTTTCAGAATTGATTAGTATGGGGGTTCCTTCTGTTTGTGCAATCAACCAGGTATGACTAAATACTTGCTTCGTGTTCGTTTCTTGACTTTTGAAACAAGATGATCGGATGTTCGCAGAGATGCTGATCTGTTTACAAAGGACTGCAATTTGTATATAAACAGTTAATGCTCAAATTAGAAATACAAGTTTTAGCTCGAACTCCCTAACATGGTAATTTGCACGACGTGCAGGAAATTTTAGCTTTGTTTGCATCAAGAAGAACATCGGGAATTCTTGTCAATATTGGCTATCGTAAAACACAAGTTTTTCCAAGTATGTTATATTCTATTCTCCTTTTAGCCTCCTACATTAGGCAATAGGCATTCTTTAATAGATAAACATCATATTCCAAATGCAAATAACGATTTATGTACGTTTGATGTTCCTTTGTTTGAACGTTTTTGGTATATGAGGTTTGTGGCATTTTTTCAGTTTTACATGGTAACACAAGGCATGAAGTGGTAACTATTAGAGTTGGAGGTTCAGATCTTACCAGTTACCTTTCGAGAACTCTTTTGAGACAACTGGTACATAGAAATGTACGCCCTCCTCCATTAACAGGCGTGAGCTTCTTGAAAGAGGTATTGCTCACATTTCACATATTGTTTTACTTTAGGGTCCATTTGGTACGCAGAAATGACTGGACTAGACTTAAATTTCAAAATATGTTGCTTAATTATGTCTGCATGTAGAACCTATGTTATGTTGCTTTAGACTACGAGGCTGAACGGAGGAAGGATACTGAAGCATCATTCGAAATTAAACCCGAGGGTTGGTATACTCTTAAACAAGAGCGTTTCGAAACAGGAGAGATTCTATTCAAGGCATGTATAGAAGGAAGGTATATGTATGTATATATATACATGAACTTGTACATCATCATATGTTTACTTACTGTGCTTTTGTTTTTCTATTATCATTTTCGTGTTACTTATGCTCTTTCTGGTATAGGAGGCATTTAAGGGGTCTGCATCAGGCCGTTGCGCAATGCATTGAACGTCAAGCGAAAACGAGCCACGACCATGATTGGTACAAAACCATTGTCTTGGCTGGAGGCACCGCAAATTTACCAGGATTAGCAGGTATAAATTACTAGCTTAGTATCATCTTATGTAATAGACATCTAATTCTTCAAAAGTCTTTGATGTTCAAACTCTATTTCATCTTGTAGAGAGATTAGATAAGGAACTACATAACCTTTTGCCTCCCCATTTATCGTGTGGAATCCGTGTTATTACATCCCCGTATGGTGCAGATGCTGCGTGGCATGGGGCAAAAATGGTCGGCAACGTAAGTTCTGATTTACTCTTGGTATTTGGTTTAATCGGGTCACCTCTACCTTTTTTGGAGTGCGGAGCCCAAAATCAAATGAGAACTCGGTAGCTTTTGGTAATGGGGAGATCCAACTTCAGCCAATGTTTTTTATTATATTAATTGTATCTCGGGGGGTGTCTTGGGACGGTTTTTGTTATTAATTTTACTTTTTAAATTAATTGATTGGTGATATTAGTGGGTTAATTTAGATCTCACAATTACCGCAAGATACTCAGTTCTCTTTTGCATGACCCCCTTGGGGGTAGAGGCAATGTCTATGGGATCGTACCCCGAAAATGTACCTTTGTATGTGATATATATACTAAGATGGTTTCATTGACAAGATACCGACACGTAAACTGTGGTCGTGTTTGTTACGTTAAATGTGAAACCATGTCATATTTAACCAATTTTAAGGTGTATACCATGTACACATTTTTATATATATGCAGGTGAGTTCCTTTCGAAAAACGTGGTGCTTATTTGAAGAGTTGTTTAATTAGATGGTAGCACTTCAAGATCCCTAGAAAGTTTCTTGCTTCAATTTTTCTGTTTTTGGATTTTAGAATCTATGTCGTGAAGTAGATTAGATTTTAAGTTATTTATTTGGAATCTTTTTTTTTTGGAACGGCAAAACGAAATTTTATTAACCAGCGAGAAGCTAGATCAAAACACTTACAAACCGAATTAAAAGGCTCCTTAGACCAATCACTCCAAGTAATCCTCCTACCAAAGCCGGATCTAACATTTAGCCACATTAATGCTTGAACCTGAATAGCGTTTACAATACCTAAAGCATCTACCATTTTTCCTGAGAAAAGCTTATCATTTCTTTGCTTCCACATCTCCCATAAGTACGCCAAACCGGTCACTTCCCCGACTTTCTTAATCCGATCTTGAGTTGTTGCCGCAAAGACACCATCCCAAAGTTCACCCACCGAAGTTGCATGAAAAGGCCAACCAGACCACCATCGCTTTAGGTGAGCACCAACCTCTCGAGCCGTTGAACATCGAATGAAAAGATGCTCCACGTCTTCTGGGTGAGCCAGACAACTCGGACAATCTGCCGAGGTCACCGGCAGCCCTCTTTTCAGCAAGTTATCCTTTGTCGCTATCTTGTCTCGTAAGAGCCTCCACACAAGAATGTTAGCTTTTGCCGGCACCCATTTACTCCAGCCTTTACATGGAGTCGAGTCCAACAACAGTTTGCTATCAAGCAGTCTTCGTAACGAGGCCACCGAGAATCTGCCATTCTCCTCAAGCATCCATCTCCAAGCATTACCGACAGGAAAATGGAATTAACTCCTCCATATTTGAGCAAGTGACCATTATCGTTGGTGGTATCACTGAGACATGTGATTGATCCATTAAATTAAAATATGTAGAACATTTAATTGATTTTTTAATTTAAAAGTTGATAGTAAATGAATGAATCATGGATACGTTTACAAAAATCGATATATGGATGATAGTAATCGATAGTTAACGATATATGAATGATATTAATCAATCGTAAACGAATATGTTTGATTAGATGTGTATTCTAGTTTTAAGAAAATAAAGAAAAAAAGAAGGTAAAGACCAAAAACGTAAACAAAACGCAAACTATTTTGCGGATTTCTATTTTTAAGAACTAAAATACTTTTAAAGACAAAATTAAAACCATAAGGTACGAAATCCGTAATTTATAATCTTACACCACATAAGAGCATCTTCAAGAGTTATGCTATAATTTTTCTAAAATAGAGTATCAAAAGTTAAAATCTCTGTAAAAAATTGTATCAAACTCCAACATCTATTCTATTTTAGCAATTCTATCATTAATTCAAATGTCTCTTATTGGTGAAAAATTATTTCTCTCTCTTAAGGATTAATTTAAATGTCTTCCATTGGTGAAAAATTATTTCTCTCTCTTAAAAAGAGAGTTTTAGCAATTCTCCAAATATAGAGATTTCTACATTCTCTCTATTCATTTTTCTATTTTAGCATACATTATAGTATAGCTCTTGGAGCAAAACTTTAGCTAAAACCTCCAAAATCTCTATTTTAGCATAGCTGTTGGAGATGCTCTAATAACGAGGAAATGGTAGGGTTTTTTTCGTATCCCAGACCACATTGGGCCCAGACTAATCCTCGGCAATTTTGGGCCGAAGCCGGACTGCTAAAGCATGCAGCCCGGGGTCGAAGCCCGGTACCTTGAATGCAGGGATACGCTTGATATAAATTGAAGATTGTCATCATAATTAAATCACCAGATAAAAAGTTTATTAGAAGATTCCGATATGTCGCAATTGTTGAAGAGGGTACGAGAATGGGTTTTCAGTGGTTGGAATATGACTACTTCCGATCAGACCGTCGACGTCTCTTATTCGTCATCCACCGGGGAAGTTCACCGGTTGCCTCTCGATATATTCATGCAGATACTGAAGCTTCTCGACCCCAAAGACGTGGCTCGGTTAGCCGCGGTTTGCAAACCGTGGAAACTAATGGTCTCCGATAACACATTATGGCTATATTTTCTCAAGAACCAGGAGGATTGGGCTTCTATTTACTTTGCTGAAACTAAACTACGATATTTTCCACTAAGGTGTGCTTTTCGCTTGCTTGGTTTTTATTTCATATGAAGTAAATTCTAAACCATACGGTTTTCCAGTGCTGTGACAGATTGGTTATCGCTCGAGGGTTCATAGTCCCTTGGCCGGGACACCCTTCCAAAAAAATATATCTAAACCATATGGACTATTAGTTTGAAATTCTTTTGATTAGAAAGGATTTATCAGTTAGGAGTAATATAATTATGTTTATACGTGATGAACAATATGATCACATAATTTGTTCTTAATTTTCATCTTTAAATTGTAGGGCAAATTGCATGAAATAATATCAATGTAGTTTCAACTTATTTATTATTTAACTTATTTATTATTTTGATGACAGGTCTTAAAAGGAATGTAAACATTAACTTTTAAAAGTAGACACTTATTTTGGACTGGATGAACAACTTGTTATTTATTAATTATAATGACCGGATGTTTCAAAGTACAAGATGCTAATGAAAATAATTTAAAATTTTATTGTTGTAATAAAATGAAAGAACAATACTATAATAATTATTTTTGGAAGGGTTACGGTGCTATGTTAAGCGTTTTCCCCTTTAATTTATGAAAGCTAAATTGGTTTATCAAGATTAGCATGCACTAGTCATACAATAAAATGCTATAAGTTTGTTGTTCTTTTTGTTATTTTCTTTCGATGACACTAATATGTACTAAAGTTTAGTAATTTCCGATGAAGCTAACATACTTGAAGTGTGATTGTAGACAATATTCTCGTCGGACGCTACAATTTATGCATATATATGGTGAACGCGTACATGCCTCTGGAGCTATTATTATTGATGGTGTGTGTATATTTTTATATCAAATGTTGTCATTTCACCTTTGAATAACGTTTTTCTCTTTTTCTTAGGTAGTTTATATTGTATTTGTGCTCCTGTTTAGCTAATTCATTTGGCACGGGGACGATATGGTATGATTCATACTATTTTTACTCGACTGTAATTTGTGAATCCGAAAGTCAAATTTTCCTCCTTATATATGGGATCCTTAAGGCCATCTGTCTCTAATAGTGTGCCTTGGATGGGTACACTGCCACAACAGTTTGGAAAAAAACTAGTTTATACCATTATATGTATGAGACAAAAAAATGTACCCCACAACCAATTTTTGAGGTCCCTAAAGCCATTTTAATATGGGAAATTGACTCAGATAGCCATTATACACTTTAATATTGGTCTTCTAGCTATTTCTTTTTCGGGTTTACCCAAATGTCAATACATTCTCAATATCTAGGTTCATAATTTTGCGGACCTAGCTAAAAGACACACACAAAAACAACCGGTTAATTTTCCTTAAAAAAATATATTTAGGCTCCAATTGCGGAGCTAGGTCCGTTTTTTTATGAAAGGCGGGATCTGTTTATTTTTTTGGTTTTTATCCAGGTCAGCAAATTACGGATCTGTATATTGCGGATGTAATAACATTTGGGTAAACCCGGGAGAGAAATGGCTAGGAGACCAATATTGAAGTGCATAATGGCTATTTGAGCCAATTTCCCTTTAATTAAATAATTTGTAAATCATGGACAAGTTCATTTTTGGCACCTTGGTGTAAAAGGTTTATGATGCTCTAGTAGTTTAACAGTTAATTAATGTAAAAGATATGCATGACTTCAGTATACATCTGCTATTATGATCATTTCAGTTGATTAGTGTTGTGTTGGTATTGAATGTAAATAATTTGGCATTTATATCCTTGGCCATATAGTTGGTGCTGGTTATTGCAAAATTGGGTGGAGCAAGAATGATTCTCCATCTCTTCGGTTGAGAACAGTGGTAAGTGATTATTCACCGCATAATCTAACGGGCCCTTTACCAAAATTGTTATCGGGTAAGCAGTAAGCAGTAAGCACTTACCAACAAAAGGTTCATCTTTGGAAAATGGATTATTGGTAAGCACTTACCGGATAAGAGCCGTTGTTGACACTTACAGGCAATACTCCCGGTCCTTGTCCCATCCCTTACTAGGGTAAGCTTCTGGTTCCTTCTATCTTAATCAATAAGCTGGTAAATGATACTGGTAAGCGATTACTTGGTAACCGTTTGGTAAACGGGCCCTAGGACATCACTAGATGATATAAGGGACCAATTTGATATTGCACTTTTCGTTGGTTTTTCTAAAAGTCTGACTTCATGTGTAGAAATTTGGTGACCCTGCGTCAACATTGGCATTGACCGATAGAGTTCGTCGTTTTTGCAATACAATTTATCACAGGTTTTAGTTTGCAACACTTACTTGGCACCTTAACTTTAGATGCTGTTTTTTTTATTCGTTCATCTTGAATACGTAAGATTCTCATAGCTACAACTTGAATCACATGCAGGATGCAGGTGAAACCGTCTACGCAGCCAGTTATTCTTGCAACCCCAGTCGGCCTCTATCCAGGTATTCTCTTGATGACATATGTGAGCAATGATGTTGGTAGAAAAATAATTAAGCAAACAAAATTCTTATAGGGGTTTTGAGAGGTTGATTTCCAAGTTAGACACTGTTTTTTTTTTATTGTTTGCTCCATCTAGAAAAGAAGAATGCATTTTTTTTTTGAAGCTAGAGGAAACCCCAAAACATTTGATTTTTTAATGTTTGTAAACCTTGAACATTTAAACAAGATAGGGAGCTCAAAGGAAGTAGGTACATTTTTAAACTAATTAAATCATCAAGTTCTTAAATGTTCTTCTCTGAATTTGATTCAGGTGCTGCAGCACCTTCTAGCCAGCAACTTAGAGATGCTGTGTTTTCAGCATTGATGAGAATGAAGGTTCCTTCTGTTTGTACAGTCAACCAGGTATGTCTAAATACTTCCCTTTCATTTCTTGACTTTTGAAACAAGATGATGGGGTGTTCACAGAGATTAAGTCAAAGAATATTGATTCAAGTTTATCTTATAGCAATGGAAGCTTAGGAAACTACAGAAATGCATGTCTAAATTATTAAATAGTTTTACGACTTGTCTATTGCAATTTGTATGTATATAAACAGTTAACTCCCTAACATGGTAATTTGCATGACGTGCAGGAAGTTTTATCTTTGTTTGCATCAAGAAGAACATCGGGAATTCTTGTCAATATTGGCCATAAGAAAACGCAAGTTTTTCCAAGTATGTTATATACTTATATTCGCCTTTTAACTTCCTACCTTCGGCAATAGGCATTAATTAATAGCTAAACATGATGTTATAATCTGGGCTCTAAATGATGTAAAGTTAGACCAAATGCAAGTGAAGTTATTATGTACGTTTAATGCTCCTTTGCTTGAACCTTTTTGATATATGAGGTTTGTGGCATTTTTCCAGTTTTACGTGGTCGCACATTAAGTCCTGGAGTGGTATCTATTAAAATTGGAGGTTCAGATCTTACCGTATACCTTTTCAGACAACTGGTACATAGAAATGTAGGGCCTCGTCCATTAAGAGGCGTGAGCTTGTTGAAAAAGGTTTTTATCACGTTTCGCATACTGTTCTACTTTAGGGTCCATTTGGTACACATAAATGACTGGACTAGACTTAAATTTTCAAAATATGTTGCTTAATTATGTCTGCATGTAGAACCTATGTTATGTTGCTTTAGATTACGAGGCTGAACTGAGGAAGAAGGATACTGAAGCATCATTCGAAACTAGACCCGGGCATTGGTATACTCTTAAACAAGAGCGTTTTCAAACAGGAGAGATTCTATTCCAGCCACATATAGAAGGAAGGTATATGTGTATATATATATAGGGTCAGGTTCACATGTGAACTCAATTTTGGTCGTGAACGTGAAGACGAATCTCAGCCACACATCTTCAGTTACGGTGGACGCGATCACGGAGGATTGACGCGATTCATGGGAGGGTGGAGATTATTAAAGAAAGGGACCCGATCAAAGCTGCCTTTATTGACCGGATGAGTGGTTGAGATTCGTCCTCATGTTCACAGCCAAAATTGAGTTCACATTTGAACTTTCCTCTCCCTCTCTACACACACACACACACACGAACTTGTACATCATCATATGTTTACTCAATGCTCATTTGTTTTTCTATTATATTTCGTTTTTAAGTTGCTTATGCTCTTTCTGGTTTAGGCAATCAATGGGTCTGCATCAGGCTGTTGCGCATTGCATTGAACGTCAAGCGGAAAGGAGCCCCGATTATAATTGGTACAAAACCATTGTCTTGGCTGGGGGCACTGCAAATTTACCAGGATTAGCAGGTATAAGTTGCTAGTATTTTTATGTAATAGAAATAGACCATTGTCTCTATTAAAAAACCATTGTCTTCACAAGTCTTTGATGTTTGAAATCTATTTCATCTTGTAGAGAGATTAGATAAGGAACTACATAACCTTTTGCCTCCCAATATATCCCAAGGAATTTGTGTTATTACATCCCCGTATGATGCAGATGCTGTGTGGCATGGGGGAAAATGGTCGGCAATGTAAGTTCTGATTTACTATTCGTATTTGGTTTAATTGGGTCTATGTGGAACCAACACTTCTACCCCTTTGTGGGTAGGGAGCCTAAATCAAATAAGAACTCAGTATGCAATTTCAGCCAATAATTTTTATTATATTACGTAATTGTTTTTGGGGCGGTGTCAAGGGACGGATTTTTGTTATTAATTTTACTTTTTAAATTAATTGATTGGTGAAATTGGTGGATGAATTTGGATATCACAATTACCACAAAATACTCGGTTCTTCCTTGAATGGTGGCCCCCTTGGGGTAGAGGCAATGTCTATGGGCATCGTACCCCAAAACGTACTTGTGTATGTGATATACTAGGATGGTTTCTTTGGTAAGATACCAACACTTGAATTGTGGTTGTGTTTGGTATGTTAAATGTGAAACCATGTCATATTTAACCAAATTGTAAGGATGATTTACCATGAATAACATGTACACATTTTTATATATGTAGGTGAGTTCATTTCAAAAATCCTGGTGCTTCTAGTGATCTTTTAGAGAGTTGTAAAGATGGTAGGCACTTCAAGATCCGTAGAAAGTTCATGGCTTCATTTTTATTCTATTTGCTTTTTGGATTTTAAAATCCACGTTTGGCTTCGAATTTTCTATGTTTGGATTTTAGAATCTACGTTGTGAATTGGATTAGATTTGATGTTATTTATTTGGAATCGTAGCCAATTTTACTTTTCCCTTTCGTTTTTTCACAAAGTTACGAACTCTTGCTTTTCTAGTCATGTATTTTTTACATATTCGTTTTAGTGAATCGGAAAAGAATATCTCTTGATAAAACTATAACTTAATTCAGAGGTATGGATTTATTGCATGAAAAGTAAATTTAATTAACTCTTCCATATTTGAGCAAGTCACCATTATCATTTTTTATTTTTAAGACAATGATACGTCAGTGTATAAATTAAAGATACGTTTATAATATTAATTATTCTTTATGGAATAGTACAATATTAGGCCATGCGTATCGCCCTCGGATGATGAGGGCTCAGGCGTGCCTTCGGGCCTTCCGGGATTACCTGGGCGAGTTTTTGGCTCCCGATGTGTACACACGAACGGTACCTCCCCATTTTTTATTTTGACCGTTTTTAAATGGTAACAAGAAAGTGGTAAGGGTTAGGATAAATTGGGTAGGAAAGAGAACAATGGTAATTTGTGGAGCTGTTCTCATGATGGGGAAATTTCACTTTATTCCCAAAACCCTACCCCAACATTAACCTCCTAACCAAACACTCTCTTTTTGCTTGCACCATATGCCCAAAATAGGGCGTTATAGAGGTCGTTTTAACGGACCAAGCTAAGAAAGCCAAGAAAGCCAAGAAAGTCAAAGCAAGCTTCCAAGTTTGACAAAATCAGGACGTTATAACCTAAGTTTGGGCCGTTAAGGTCCGTTAAAGGGCGTTAACGACCTTAGGGCCGTTATAGGGAGTTAAAGAGAGTTAGAGGGAGTTAAGGTCCGTTAAAGGGCGTTAAGATGCGTTAAGGGGAGTTAGAGGAAGTTAACTCCCCCTAAGGTCGTTAAATTGCCTTAGGGTTTTGGGCATATGGTGCAAAAAGGAAGAGTATTTCCTCTCATGATGTTACGATGACATCAGGGTAATTTGGGTAGTGGTTCTCATGGTCCGTAGATTTGGGATTTTTGGGAGCAAATTGGGCTGAAAATTGTTTAAATCCATTAGGCCCATTAACGAAAATTGTAGTTAAATGGCGGATATACCCCTACGTCTTTAACACAGAAAAAATCTGAACAAAAGGCTTAATACGTTACGTTGTGTGGTTGAAATTTGAGAATCTGGAAAAAATGAATATTGGAGTGATGAGCATCGGGAGGTTAACGTCGAATCAAAAACCTACAAAAACCTGTTATTGTTCCGGCAGAGATCCGCCTCCTCGAAGGCCACCGTCTCCCCAAAATGGCGACGATCGTAACAACAATAACGAAGGTATTCAAACTGAATTTTTTATTTCGTTGCTGTTAATTTGTGTATAGATTTTTGAATTCACTGTTGAATGATGATTTGATTGTTCTGTTTAGTTTTTTGTTCTTTAGAATTAATTTTAAGATGTTAAATGGATTAGCGTGAAGCTGAAGCTGATTGTGGTTATATATGTTAAGAGTAAGACGAAATCTCGGTAGAATTTTACCTTATAGAATAAGAAGATAAGATCTGTACGAAATATGTGATGAATTTAGTAATGGAAGCATGATGATCGTCGGAATGGTAGCAGAACGGTTTTAGTTTGCTGTTAGCTGACCCTGGCAATTTGTGGACTAAGATTGGGATCATGAGGTTGATTTTATAATCGTTTAGTAGACATTTATTCTGGACTAAGATTGGGATCATGAGGTTGATTTTATAATCATTTATTAGACTTTTGGACCGGTGGTGTAGAAGAGATAAATTCCAGATGTTTTTGTTGCAGCATGGGTTTTGGATGACTTTATCGACAAATTTAGTGGTGATGGCATTATGAAGGTGTTTGGAGTGATCAATGAGAGTAATTTTGGAACTTACTGAAAACTCACAATGCTGGAACACATACTAACATGAACCAGCTAAGTTAAACCTTGGTGTATAGATGAAATGTGTTCCTTATCCTTTCATAGCTATGAAGACATCTAGAAACCATTAAATGTGGTCCCTGTTGATTTGTCTAAGCAGTAGAGGTGTGGGAGTAATCTATATGAGTGAGGTCCTAGGTTCAAGTCGGGGCACCGCTCCTCTGCCAATGAGATGCATGTACTGATTTACCTCCCCCATGATGACTGTGGGACCGGTGCGGTGGGAGCGCCTCAGATGGTGTCATATAGCTTTTGCTAGCATGATGCTAGATTTTATAACTTCAAGAGTCCAAGTCAATCTGGCCTAGGGGGAGTGTTGGCAAAGGCCTAAGGGGAAGTGGTGGAATATCATCTCATCTTCCTTGGGTTCGAGTCCGGTCACTAACACCTTGTGGCCCAGGCCATGCTTAGTCTCTAACGGACACAGTAGGTGAACCTTTCCCCCAAAAAAAGGTGCATCTGAAACACTCCAAATGGGAAAAGCACTTTTGCTACTTCAAGTGACTTTGACAACAAAGTAAAGACCAACTAAAGTGAATGGATGTATACATGTATGCTCATTAGGCTTCTCTATCAGTAGTTTTTACCCTCATTTACAAGAATTTTAAGTATTGGTTTTCTTAGGACACTGTAAACCACTTTCAAGTTCAGTCACTCCATGAGCCATGTTAGGTATGAGATTCTGGTCTAGAACGTTTGGGCTTATAGTTCGATTAAGGCCTTTGGCATATTTTCCAAATTTATACACTTCTTTTGCCTGTTTTTTGCTTTCCATTTCTTGTTCAGTCATAGATCCTAATTAAGCACATCTATCAGACTGACTCATGCATTGCTGTTGATACTGTTTTCGCACATTCTGTTCAGGCAAGTCTTCAACTACAGATTGGGACAAGGCTTGGTCAAGTTTCAAGAAGCAAGGGAAAAAGAGCTTATTTTCGCAGTTTACCCCAAATAAGTATGTAAGCTGGAACCCCAGGCGATCCAACTTCCCGTTGTCTGAGGAGGTAGATCCCATTAAGAGGGCAGAGAGATCGAATTTGAGGCTATGGACCAGCCCAGGTTTCACTCTTGGGGGCGCAATCGTCATTGTAACCTTTCTTCTCATATACACCATTCTTTATCCCATCAGCTGAATACAATCAATACCCACTCTAGTTTCACATCATTGGAGAAAGGTCTGGTGCTGTACATAACTGATGTTCTATTCTTCATGGAATTGTCTAAAGTCATGCAATATATGTGTAATTAATCTTCTCTTTTCCGTTGGAACCAACTTCGTATGATGTTTCTGTAACCTTCTGTAATTCAGCCTCATAAAACAGCATGACAAAGGTTCTAAATCCACACAAAATTTAGTAACATATTCAAAAATCCAACTTTGTCCGGTCTTATTTGCGACATTTTCGTTTTTTCAAAACCACACAAGTTCGTATTACAAAATCTACAAAAGAAAAATGATGAAATGAAACATTTATTTGACTTTTTGTGATATATACAATTATATATTCTGCCACAAAATTTGTATTTAAAGCTATATTAAAATATGTATTTTGATGTTTGGGCTATTTTACTCACTTTTTGGTCACAACATTGATATCTTGGCTTTTGCTTAAATCTACGTTCTTATGTTGGCTTAATCTTATATATTGTTTTAAAATGGGAAACTACAAATCCAACTTTACTTATTTTCAAATACGTAATCTTTTTCTGGCTTCAGGGTTTTTTACATGATTGTATGTTTTTGGTTTTAGGTGATCTCGGGTTCAAGGGGTGTTAAAAGTTCAAGTTCAATACATACACATTAACTAATACACAATGTCCGAGAAACTCATAAAAGTTCAAGTCATGGCTTTTATGACCCTAGATAACTCTCGATTCATTTGAGAGCTTGAAGCGTTAAATAAAAACTAGATTCAAGGGTATATCTATTATGAAAACATTGAATCACATTCCATCAAAATATCTACTAGTTGCTAAGGAATAGCAAATTGTTTCATTTGTGGAAATACCATATAAACCATATATATACAAATAGTTATGAATTATAAACCAGAAAATAAAAACAAATCAGAACCATACAAACAAAAGCCACAATTTTAAATAGAACCAAAATTGTAATGTTTAAAATGTAAAACGTCTTATTTTCATTTTCCAATAAAAGTTAGTGGAATGTGTTACTGTCTTAGAAAAAAAGTAATTTTATCCCCTCAAAACAACAAATGCAACACCTGCCTTTCAAATACAATCTTCCTCCCCAACCCAAAAACCACATAAAAACAACCACCACCAAAAACACTAACAGAAAAACCGCCGGTTAACCGGGAAATGAGAAGCACCGCCACTCTTCTCATTATCGCCTCCTCCGTTTCCACACCTCCACCGCCTTTCCCTAAGCACACACTCACCACCACCACCACCACTAACCCTAAACAATCAAAACCTCCTTCTTCTTCTTCTCATCGTCCTCCTCTGCTCACTTCTGTTCGATGTGGAGAAAATCGACAGAGCTACCATCGGATAAATTACTATGCCGAGCTAGCTTCCAAGCTGGCAGAGGAAGGCAGGTTCCAGGACTTGTTCATGATTGTGGAGACGGTTACGACTGGCGGTGGTGGTTCTGGATTGAAGGCGGTGGAGTTTGCGGCGTTGTTGAATGCCGACCTTGTTTCCAAGGGGATTTTGAGTGTGATTGAGAGCGATGGGGGAGTGACGAGTGTGATCGGAGTGTTGGCCGGTTTTCGGAAGTTAGGGATTGGTGGTGCGGTGGAGGTGTTGATGTCTGATAGATCTGTTGTGGAGGTGATTGGTCGAGAATGTAGAAGGATGTTGAAGAAGTGTGATGGTGTGGAGGAGGTTGTTGATTTGATGGAAATGCTCTCTGGTTAGTTTTCCTAATGTGATCCCCTTTCTATTACATAAATGTTGAAGCAGAAATAGATGCATATAAATTAAGTCAGATATGATTATCTAAATTAAGTCAAATAGATATGGTTTCTATAAATTAAGAATACACTGGTTTATATTTATATACAGCATGTTACTACTTCAGATATAGGACTTATAATACTATAGACTTTTGAATTTCATATTAGAAATCCTAAAAAACTATGCACCACCCTTGATCACAATTGAGTTGGTTTGAGAGATGACCTAGGACTGTATGAATATTCGCTATTATTTGTTTGATGACACTGCTGACATCTTTCAAGTGTGGAGAAGTTATTGTGGTAAAGCACAGCAGCGACAGTTAATTTTTAGCTAACAAATTGTTTGAAATGCCGAACCTATTGCACCAAGATAGTTTTGCAAAACAAGAAGTTTTATGGAAGTATGGTACTATATGCAACTCATTTCGCTTACCCTACTACCCCTCAATGTGGTGCAGAATTCCATTTATCTATCGAAGATGCGGTGGAACCAATTGAGGTTATAAGAAACTTGGTCAACAAAAGGAACCCATATGTGGCCATAAGGTATGCTTTCTTTTTCCTTTTTCTTTACATTAACTGGGTGAGAAAGTATCGTGCAATCAAACCCATCATATAGTTACTCGATACCAAACTAGATGGTTTTTAAGCCTTCCTACTTCTGGACTCCGGTAATTGCTCATCTTGCTATCAGTTTTAGGGTTCTTTTTCTTTCTTTTTTCTATTAAGAAATATCTGGAATAAGGTGGTTGTTTATGGACAACATATACATGGTAGCTTCTTCAATTGAGCATTGCTTAGTAATTAAGCCAAAAACAAACACAGCTTAGTGGTTTTGAGAATAAGCCAATAAGCAAAAAACAAACAGACCCTTACTGTGGAGAATTTATTTTCTGTGTACGTTGAACATCTGTGTTCTGTTCTTCCATGTTAACTAGCTCCCTTTGCAGGTATGCGAGTTTCTGCGTCCGCTCTGATGAAATATTCTGTACCACAATTCTTGAATTTGGAAAGAAAGGAGATATAGCATCCGCACTGGCTGTTTTTGAAGCATCCAAACGTAATCTGGGTTGTGTAAACATGTATGCTTACCGCACAATCATAGATGTATGTGGTCTTTGTCATGACCATTTGCAATCTAGGTCCATTTATGAGGTATGTTCATAGTTTTCTTAAATTCCTGGAGTGTAATTGATAGAAAACTGTTGAGGATAATGTGTTTACTGTATGATTTTAGTAAAGTTCTCTCCCCTTAACCATGGCTAATGCATGCAAAACTTAGGGCCTACTAACATCAAGCATGTGGTGTAAGTACTTTAGGCTACAATTATTGACTATAATGTATTTGCATCGTATATTGATATTGTTGCTTGGCTCTATGCTTGCTACACTCATTACATTTAGACTTCTCATCTTGTTTGTATGCTATGTGATAACAACTGAAAACTAAATTAAAAACCACACATGTGCAGAAGCAAAAACTTCAACTTTGATTGTGTCTTGAGTAGAATAGCTTGCAAGAATGTTGCTGACAATCCTTAATTCTTCAACGATTTATTATAGTCCTCCTCCAAGGAAACCATGTATGGACATATGGTACTCGCCCAATCATCAAAGAAATGATGTTAATATTCTATGACATGCAACCACAAGAGCTCTAATTGATGGTTGTTTTCACTTTCAAATGGCTTGTTAAATGTTAGATCACCGTTATACTTATATAAGTGAAACTCAGAGAGGAATTAGTATTATTTGATTATTTAAGGTTCTGTTTTGAAGGAAAATACACCTTCTGATTTTGAAATGGTGTATACTAGATTCAATGAAGGAAGTGCATGTTACACTTACATACATGGCTTGATTAAAAAAATTGGGTGGTCGGTCAAGTAACTGGTTCTGTTTTCTTGTTGCACATGTTCCTAGTTCAGTATCGTTTCACATGGAAATATTATCATTATTGCTGTAGGGTTTCATATTTATGCACATAGGATTTTCTTGATTGATCATGATTCATGATGTCCCTTATACTATGTTGTTTCTCTGAATTTGGTGCAGGGGTTAAGTGCTCAGAAAATCAACCCAAATCTGTATGTATTCAACAGTCTTATGAATGTAAATTCCTGTGACCTGAGCTACACGATGCAAATTTACAAGCATATGCAAGTAATACTCTCATTCTCACTCACTTTGTTCAATTTTATGTTTCATTTTTTGGGTTCAATCTATTCAACATATGGCACAGTCAGCTTCATTTAGCAAGTTGTTTAGTTCATATTATTTACTTTTTCGAAAGAGTGGAATATATGGTCATTAATCCAAGAACCAGGCAATAATCCTAATATTCACCGGGGATCTGGTAGGTATGCCATGTTATATACCTGTATGACACCCCATTCCTGATTAGTTAGAGGTGCTGTATCTGACTGATTTCGTTGACCTCTCAGATTCTAGGTGTTGCGCCAGATATGGCATCATACAATATCCTTCTAAAATCATGCTGCCTTGCTGGTAGAGTTGATTTGGCCCAAGAAATATACAAGGAGGTAGAGTATTTGGAATCAAGAGGATCATTGAAGTTGGATGTCTTCACATACACTACATTGGTTAAGGTACCTTATTCATTTTCACATTACTTGCAACGAGTGTTACAGTCTATGATGTATTTACCAAATAATGTTCTTGATGCCAAAATTGTTGTTTTAATGTTTGTCATCAAATCCCAGGTATTTGCAGATGCAAGAATGTGGCAGATGGCACTAGCAATGAAAGAAAAAATGCTTGAAGCCGGCGTTACTCCAAATGCCGTCACATGGTCATCATTGATCAGTGCATGTGCCAAAGCAGGTCTGGTAGATCAAGCATTCGTATTATTTGAAGAGATGGTTCTGGCCAATTGCATGCCGAATTCACAATGTTGCAATGTCCTCCTTCATGCGTGTGTTAAGGCTTTCCAGTATGATAGAGCCTTCCGTTTATTTCAGTCCTGGAAGAGGAATTCGTTTCAGATGGCCTTTGGTGATAACTATATTGCCAATAGGCAAAGTTTGTCAAAAGGGGGCACGCAAATTGATATGAAGGTTCCTTTCAGACCTACTACTTCAACATATAATGTACTTATGAAGGCTTGTGGCACTGATCACATTCGTGCAAAAGCTTTAATGGATGAGATGAAGAGATTCGGCCTTTGCCCTAATCATATAAGCTGGTCAACTCTGATTGGTGTTTATGGAGGCTCCGGGGATGTGAAGAGTGCTGTACAGGTAAGAGCCACAGTGAGGTTCAAGTAATTTTGAACGAGAATTAAGCTTTATCTATTGTTTTGCAGTGTATAGGCAAAAATGTGCATTAAATTACTCTAATAACTATTTTCCCTCCAGTGCAGATTTTGAAAACCATGCGCGAGTCTGGCGTCCAGCCTGATGTTGTTGCATATACAGCAGCTATTAAGGTTCAAATTTTTCTTACTTATAGGGGATTTAGTATATGTGGAAAAAAACAGCAGCTTCTGTTAACAAAATGCTGCAT
Source organism: Centaurea solstitialis (assembly GCA_030169165.1). Lineage (NCBI taxonomy): Eukaryota > Viridiplantae > Streptophyta > Magnoliopsida > Asterales > Asteraceae > Centaurea > Centaurea solstitialis. The sequence goes on from CM058046.1 coordinate 10,332,639, forward strand.
CAATCGTCTTTGATCAATCTGACTCTGACCACAAGTTATTCCATCTACAGGTTTGTGTAAAACAGAGGGAATTGAACTTGGCATTTTCATTGTTTAGAGAGATGAAGAAATATCAAATACAACCAAATATGGTGAGAAATATGACTTCTGGCTATATGCTTAAATTTTATTTCCTTCATCGACACACGATTCTATCTTGCACCAGCTACCCTAATAAATCAATATAACAACTCTCTAAACAACATGAATAAAATGACATACTGGCAATGTTATTTAATTATAGACTTATTAAACAAAATATTTGGGACCAACGTTTTGAGAACTTGTTTCAAATTTCAGGTGACGTATAATACACTTCTGAGGGCGCGAACCAGATATGGTTCACTGAAGGAAGTGCAACAATGCCTATCTATATATCAGGACATGCGTAAAGCAGGGTAAGTGCTTATATGGAGAATTTGCAAGTTGCCATGCTAACTAGGATTCAATGCATGTTGTCATACTGAAATAAAATTCACCATTGTGTAGGTTCAAACCTAATGATTACTATCTCAAGGAACTGATAGAGGAATGGTGCGAAGGGATAATACAAGATAATAACCATCGGTCACAAGGCCAGCTGAACTCCAGCAGCCAAAGGGATTTAGGGGGACCTCACAGTTTGCTTCTTGAGAAAGTTGCATCACACTTGCAAAAGGGTAATGCAGAGACCCAATCCATAGCTGTTGATGTTCGAGGGCTTACAAAGGTAACTAACTAACTAGAATATGCTATCGTGAATTGGAGCAAAACTGGATTTCCTCCAACTTATTGGTCCAAGAGAAACTGGTAGCAGCTTGATTTTTTTCATAATCCTTTTGGTTTAGTAGACAATACTTAACGAATGTATCAACAGGTTGAAGCACGCATTGTCGTCCTAGCAGTTTTGCGAATGATAAAAGAAAACTACCATCCAGGTGACTTATTTAATTCTCTATTACATACTATACGTAATACTTTGCTCTATTAGTTTTTGTGTATGCCGCCTTTAGGCCAACTCCTTTCCAGAACCGAAATTCTCAATTCCCTACCAAAATACAAATTTCAATGTACGGTGAAGTCATTATAGCAGCATTACTTTGAAATCTTCAACATATATATATATATATACATATACAGGGAAGGGTTCAAACGAGAACCCCTATTATTTGCGCAAACGCGAGAACACATGTGAGCCTCCAATTTAATTAACTTATATAATCTAATACCCATCATTCATCTCCGCCTTTCTCAACCGCCAACCACCGTCGACCACCGCCAACCGCCTCTAGCAACTGCCGACCACCGCCTCCAGCAACTGCCGCCCACCGCCGCCCACCGCCAGCAACTGCTATCGATGTGTTATCACGCGTGATATCACGGCGTCATCACGGTGTTATCATGTGTGATATCAAGGCGTTATCACGGCGATATCACGTGTGATATCACGACGATATCACGTGTGATATCACGACGATATCACGGCGTTATCACGTGTGATATCACGACGATAGCACGGCGTTATCACGTGTGATATCACGACGATAGCACGGCGTTATCACCTGTGATATCACGACGATAGCACGGCGTTATCACGTGTGATATCACGGCGATATCACGACGTTATCACGTGTGATATCATGGTGTTATCATGTGGGATATCACGGCGATATCACGTGGGATATCACGACGTTCTCACGGCGATATCACGACGTTAACACGTGTGATATCACGACGTTCACGGTGTTATCACATGTGAGAACGAATAGAAGGGGTGTATATGGCTAAGGGGTGTATATGGCTAAGGGGTGTTCAATCCAGATCGCAAGACGTTATCGACGGTAAAATTCTGGCCGGGGAGTATGCAATCGGACTGGTTTTCGAAAGTGGACCAGATTACCGACCCGGATCCGTTTCGGAGGACGAAGTTACCGGAGTCTTCGAGGAAAGCTCCGGTGACGCCGCAGCCGGCGGTGTTCGACTGCCAGACGACGGCGGCAGCGGAGGAGGAGGAGCCGTTGACGAGGCGGAGGTTGCCGTCGGGGAGGAGGGTGAGGGTGGCGGTGGAGTCGGCGGGGTCTTCGCCGCCGGCTCTTCAGACGGGGATGCCGTTGTAGGTGATGGCGGCGGAGTAGGTTTCCGGCGAGTCGGAGATGAAGGAGAGGGAGAAGGTGTTATTGGGGGAGGTCCATCGTTGGTTGGGGTTGGCGGCGGAGATGGATTGGCCGAGTTGGATATCGGCGGCGGAGACGGCGGAGATGGAAAGGAGGAGGAGTTGGAAGAAGGCGATCATTGTTGGTTTTTCCGGGGGTGGTGGTGGCGGCGTTGGGTGAGAGCATCCCACCGTCCCACGTGAATATGTGGATGGGATGATAATGGTGAAATGGAGACTTTGACTTGGCGGTTTTAATTAAGTAATGTATATGGCTAAGGGGTGTTCTCGCATTCTCGCAAATAGAAGGAGTTCTCGTTTGAACCTCCACCTACATATACATATACATATATATATATATATATATATATATGTAGGGGAGAGTTATTTTGTTAACCAGTGAATTTGTGTTAACCGTGTTAACTCATAGTTGCATACGTAAATCAATGAAATTTTTTTTGTGGAGTTGTTTAATATGATGAAAATGTTCTATAAACTTCAATTTTTGATGAAATTGTTTCATATTTCGGTATTTTTATTCTTATAAAACTTTTTTTATTCTTATGAAAGTTTTTTCATTTCTATGTAAAAAACACCTTCATATGAAACAATTTCATCAAAAAATTTAGTATATGAAACATTTTCATCGTATTAAACAACTTTACAAAAAAAAAAATTCATTGATTTACGTATGCAACTATGAGTTAACACGGTTAACACAAATTCATTGGTTAACAAAATAACTTTCCTCTATGTAGGTATGTATGTATACACACATACATATAGTATGGTTGTTTATTACACACACTGGATTATGAGTTTTGATGCCCAAACATGTTTCTGTTGCAGGAGAATTGATAAGAGATGACATGTTTATATTGTTGGGAATCCATGAAGTAGGTGCAGCTGCAGATAAACATCAATTTGATGTAAAAGATACAATAATCAAACTTTTACGGGACAATCTCTGTCTCGAGGTTCTGTCATTAGGACCTAAAATGCCAACCGAGATAAGAATCAATGTCGAGAATCCCTTCAATCCACATTCCAACTTAGATAAAAAGACATCCCCCACCAGAAGACCAGCAGTCTTGCAGAGGCTGAAGGTGACAAAAAGATCCTTGTATCATTGGCTACAAAGAAACTCAAATGAGCAGAGAAGAAGGCAAGTATCTCATACCCACAATTGATATTTTGTACATAATTAATTGTCTTTTCTTTAAATGTTGATTATACCATAGTATATTGCAATAATGTGATTGTAACACAACTCTCTAATCCAATTTATTGAATATAAATAAAATATCACTTCCATTTTGTTCGTATAATGGTTTTGTTGCATTTATTTTGTAAGAATGACGGTTTATTTGCAATAATAACCAAGTACAACTGTCTATTAATGACTTCTCTTAATAGATTTTTGCTTTTGCATCGGCAACATCACACTCTATAAGTAATTGTTCAACTCTGCGAGCGAGTTGCATTAGCAGTTCTCGGTATGAAAGGCTTATTTGAAAAAGTGGATGCTGGTATAAGATCAAAACGATACTGCTATATTTGATGTATTCATTAATAATGTACGATAAGTAATATGGACACATGGAGTGTGGTATAATTGTCGTTACACCACGGGACTTCCCAAAATCACTTCATTCATTCACTTATCTGTGAATGTGCACAGTGTACTACCTCATGAACAACATGCTTTCAGTATCTCTTCTATTTCAGGATCATCTCCTGCTTCCTTGTCCTGATACCAACCAATAAATAGTATGGTAAGAAACACGGAAATAGATTTTAGGATCATAACGAATTCTTCATCCAACAAACGAACAATATATGTTAATGCACCAGAGATGAGGGTGTCACATTGTTACTAGAAGGGTCTAGAAATAAGTCCTCCAAAATGAAAATTACTATGAAATCGATGAGATGATTAGATGAAGCCAACTGAAAAAGGTCAGTGTGGGGGACTCACTTTGTGGATGTATGGGATGTTGCTTATCCCTGGACCTGCAACTATGATTCCACCTTGTTGCCTGGCAAAATTACCACCTTTCTATTACACAAAACTTACTTTACCTAACAAAAGTTAGATTTAACAAAACTTCCAACAGTTTTTGTTCGGTCTAAAAAGTCAACATGCGTGCCTCTTTTGGAATGGAGAAAGTAACCGAGACAGTAAGAACGTACCAGCCACCTTTTGTACGGGTATCTTTTTCAAAGGAAAGCTCCCAATCTTGTCGATAACCTTCCATGTATGCTTCTATAATTTTCAAAGCTGCCTGTATTTCTCACAAAGATGAAAACTTTAAGCCCTATGAATTGAATGAGTAGGCAACATCATTCAAGCAACTGGCATCAGTCAAACATACATACATACCCCAGGTGTAAACGTAGTTGTAACTCCTGAAACAAAGCTCAGTGCCTTGTATGATGCATAACTAGGATCTGCATATACTTCTGTAACAAGCATCAAAAGAGAGTGTCATTGTGCTATAAGCTTTTTGATACATCTAAAGGATTAATACATACATACATACCTCCTTTGAAACTTGTTTGCTGAGAAAATGCTCTTGCCTGCACAAGATTAATACAAACATTAATCAATAAATGCATTATAAAGGAACTTTTACACTAACTAATAAGTTTTTCCTTATATTTATCATTTGTATGAACTCTAAACAAATTTAAGACGATCAACAAAAACACACAACAGGGATACACCCACACCTGATCAACGCTACCGGGCCCAATCAAGACAAGCGCCACACCTGAAGCATCCATCCTATCCTGATACAACAAAGGTCCAATAATGTCATTGCCCCAACACTCGAACCCACAAGACCAGTTAAATTTGAGTATGTGGAACCTCATTAGATTACTCTCCAAAAAAGCCCTTAGAGGAAATGGTGAATTAATCTTCTAACATATTATTGAAATTCAATCACCCAGACGACACTTGAAGGGAAATCATGCACGGTCATCATAGCTAGAAGAAAGGTGCTGGATGTAGAAGGTGTGTACCTTGTTAGCAGCAAGCTTATCAGCTCGTGTGCGACAAAGGACACATCTGCAGTTACAACATACATTCATCATATAACACTCTTCATGCATCTTATTCATCTTTTTTTAGTTAAAAACATGATCAAAGTATCTGCAATGATTCATGTATGATAAAACAATCAAATTTCAGCAATCCATTTCTCCAGCTAATGTTTTTAAGTTTAAGATGAAAATTCAAATACATAATCCAAATAACAAACAAGATCACTATATGACTTATACTTGCACTTCGACTTAAACCCAAAACACTTCAAAACCCTAAATTCTATAAGATGAAACGGCATGCATACCCGAAATGACGAGCAAATGCAACAACAGCTTTTCGATCCTTCCATAGGTCAGAAATCATCATCGATTTCCCGTTTAAATCAAATACCTCTACTCTCTCCAACAAACTACCTGTTTCTTCACTGATTGAAGTTCCTGCTGCCAAATCCATACAAATTATAAATTCATCGAAACGAGTATGTGAAACATACAACGGAGAGGAATAAAACTTGCCGGTGGAGCTGGAGGCGGAGGCGGCGGCAACGGAGACAGGACGGCGGACATTTGACGAAGAAATGCGGATGGTTTTGTTGTCGAAGGAGTGAGAGAGAGTGAGATTATAACTGCCACTGCCAGTAGTAAATTTGTTTAAGGAATTATTAACAGGAAAGAGATAAGAACGACTGATCGGAGAGACCGCCGAGAAAGAAATCGCCATTTTTTTTTTGTCTGAATCTTTTCGTCGCCGGAAACCGCAATTAGTTCGAGCTTTTGAAGGTTCGTTGATTTTGGTGGCAAATATTATTACACGTGGCCCTATGCTTGCTTTTCCCTATTTTCCAAGAATTTTTGGGGGCATCAATCTTCAAATATTTTATCAAAAATATGTTATTTAAGTTAGATTTTCTTTTATTAATTGCAGTTTCTTTTTAAATTTTAAACAGTAATTGTGCAAAATGATCGATACCTGCAACCTTAACCAACTGCCAGTTTTGTAATATGAGAGGCACTCAACAGTTACTATGGGGGCTTCTTGGGTTTTTAACTCAAAGACCAATTGTTATCCTATAAATTTACTATCCACTAATTATCAACCGGGATTAGTTTGTTATTTGTAGTGTTTTTGTAAATATATTAAGACAGTGAAATATAGAGATATTTATCAGAATTTAAAAATTGTTTTTATGTTAATAAATATTTTTATAAATATAAAAAATATAAGAACTCATATAGCGCATGAAATGATGAGTTTTGTCTTATAGCATCTCCATCAGTCTTAGAGCAACTATAATTGTACACTATAATAGTGTTTTTGTCGGTCTATCAACTCCAACCGACCGACAAAGAGAATTTAGGTTTGCTGAAGACATGTCATTCTTCTGCTCAAATGGCGTGTGCTTGGAGATGAGGGGAGTTTCGGTGTTTGTGGCCCCCAATAATTTGCCTTTTCTTTTTGCCGTAGGGTTGGAGTTGGTCTCATAAATGATCCTTGTAAATGAGGTGACTATGTCACATAAGCAAGATGTCTTGTAAATTTTTGTTGTTTACACAAAGTGCATGCTCTCATTTATAAGTTTGTCTCACAACTTCATATGATATATCAAAATACAAAAAGAGAAGCAAATGCATCAAAATCCAACAAATTACTAGAAAATATTTCGATAGCTCAATATTTATTACTTTTTGGTTCTCACTTATCACCAATTTTGTATTTCTTTGGCATTTAACTTGCTTTTAAGATTGATTGGATTTATAGTACCTATAGATCGCCACTCTGATTCTTCACAAAGTGCCAAGGCCATTGGTTTAAGGTTTCTTAAAATTAATAGAGGTATACATAAACTACAATAAAGTATTTCAACATGCTAATATTATGTCTAAATGCTAAATAATTAAAAAAAGCATAAAAAATATCAGAAACCAATCAATAATTCAATATCCACAAAATTTAATACACTTTCAATAAGAAGCCCAAAAGGCAAAAATAATTATTCACAAGGTTTAATACACTTTCAATAAGAAGCACATAAAAACAAAAAGAAATAAAATCGCCATCCGTGGGACTCGAACCCACGACCACGTGGTTAAAAGCCACGCGCTCTACCAACTGAGCTAGAACGGCTCACATTGATCCATTAACAAAGAAAACCATTAAATTAATCATAAGGTAGCAATATGATGAACTTGTTAAAGTTGAGGGGGTGAAATGCACAACTATTACAAACTTTCTAATCAAAGAAAGAAGATCTTTTTTGAGGCAAACAACAAACCAACACTATCCACAACCCAGTAGTATCATTTTGGAGCGCTCCATTTTCCTTTTTAGATTTAGTCCACGTCACCATATTACCCTATCCACGTCACACAATATTCATCATACGTGTATCCTCGTGGGCCTAATATTTGTCCACGTCATCTGACACGTAGGACATCCCATCACAAAATCTTTCTTTGCTAGTCCCTTGGATTTATCCGGTTTCATTCCTCGGTCCCTCTGTTTTCTAAACCAGTCAATCTCATTTCCTCCACCCAGATATTTTTTTCTTTCTTCTGAAAACCCTAATTTTTCATTTTTTTGCTTTAATCTAAACTTGCTAATTTTGTTTGTTATTGTAACTTTAATCGATCTGGTGAGTTCCTACGAATCAGATTCGTTTTTTTCAAAGCTTTTTGGTAATTATTAGTTCTTAGCTTAAACTAATTAGTTTAGATTAGAGGAATTGTTGTTTATTGTTCATATTGTTAATTTTAGTTCAACATAGTTTACGATTTGGAAAGGATCTATATTGCTATCAAACGATTAATTTGTTAAATATGTCCGATTAACGGAATTTAGTGAATTTGTGCTTGTTTTTTGTAGTTTCCTATGGGAGTAGTTTATTTGAGTTCAAGTGAATAATTAATGTAGTTTTTGTTGAATTTTTGGCTCTAGAGATTTTAGATATGTAGCATTTGTTAAAGAGCTTTGAATTCTATAGGGAATTAGCTTGTTTGACATCAAAAGTCAAAGTGTATCTCTTGTTTTTGTAAATCTGGCTAATCTGGTGTTGTCTTCTTTGTGACAGGGATAATAGTGGCCTTGGAAGTCAATTGGGCAGGTATATAAGGGTTTGGTTGAACTTTGGTGTGTTAATTTGATCATAGGGTATGTTTATGGTGTTGTTAGATTGATTTTTTTTTCTTTGGGTATTTGCTTCTGTTTTAGGGTAGAAGGTTTTGTATTTGACCTTTGAAGGGATTTGGATGGTTTGATGTGACAGCTATGTTGCTGCTTATTTTCGTGATTGAGAAGGTTTGATAAGTATGAATATAGTTTCACAACCTTTTTCATCATTGATGTTTTTGAATATGATTAGCAGGAAGTGTTTCAATGACCAGTAGTGGAGGAGGGAGCAAGGGGTTTCAACAAGTGAATAGTCGCGTGAAAGTTGAGTATCAGGGAGATGTGAATGGATTTGTGGGTATTGAACCGGGCTCGCAAGGAGATGATGAGTCGAGAAGTAGGAAAATTGATGAAAACGTGCAAGATCAAAGCAACCAGGTGACGGTGCAAGAGAATGGTGCTCCTCAAGCACCTCAGCAGCAACTTCAAGGGCCGTTGGTCCACTGGGAGAGGTTTCTGCATGTTAGATCCATTAAGGTCATGTTGGTGGAAGATGATGATTGTACACGTCACGTTGTCACTGCATTGCTTCGCAACTGTAACTATGAAGGTTAGTCAGTTGGCCTATGTTGCATGAAAAGTTATTGCATTGGTCTTTTTGTTGTGCTTAATGTTAGCATATCTGGATCTCTGTTCTTATCTAATGGTTTGTTCGCATCCTGCGATTATTCAGTTTATTTTTTGCTAATGTTGAGAAGGGTATGCCTCCGGCATGTAGCTCAGTTGGCAAAGGGGTGTCCAAATACATAATAGGTCCTTGTGGCCTTGGAGGTTCACCTGTGATGACTTCAGGCAATTCGTGGTTGCCCAGGGGTTAGTTGGTGTGCATAAGCTGTCCCGGAAACCCACGGTTACCAAAAAAAGATACATAATAGGTCTTGGGATCAAACCCAATCGTCCCCACTAGCCTCAAACGCCGAGAGAGCCAAAAAAGCCCCCTCACATTGGTGTGTGGGGACGGTTAAGGTTGCTGGTAATCAACTTTTTTGCCCAAATATCAACTTTGGGTGTAATGCAACTAGGTATAACCATTGCATTAACCAATAACTTGTGTATCTCTCCCTTTGTTGACGGTGTTGATTAAGCCATAAATTTAGCTAACTAGTAGCTTACCAAGTTTGGGTCCTGGGCGTTTAAGTAACAATTCTGGGGAGAGTCAAATGTATGTGGTCACAGATATAACTGCTGAGGCTTAGCTTCTGGGTTGACCTGGGAACCTAAACCTGCATCTGGTTCAGGGGGATTTGGTCGTCATGATCTGAGACCTTGCCAGTATAGATTCTATAGAAGAAGAAATTCAAAAGGTTGATGCGTTCTTGAAGCAATTCTTTCAACCGAGCCAAACCTTAAAAAGGAATCAGCTATGCTCTGGGCAGATGACGGTCTTCAGATGTGGAAGATGAATATAACTGTGATTTCAGAAAATCGATTTCACTACCTGCCTAGGTGCAAAGGTCTTAATGATGCTGTAGGTTGGAACTGTTATGGAAATGAGAGGTCGACGACAGAGGGACTAATGATGGTGGACGAAAGGAGGGGGTGTATTCATGTTGTGAGAGAGCTGGGTTACCTTTATTTTTCCCTTACAGCAGAATCAAATTAGTAAACAAAGTATGGACAACTGGAAATTTCTTGCCACTTATTCACCAAGAGGTTTTACAAAGCCACAACCTGTTGTATACTTGTATTAGCATCATGTGCATGATGTAGGCGTCATTGAGCAAAGCAAAAACTAATATAAAAATAACTTATGTTAGGGATATTGCAGAATAAATTTCTAAATTGAAAATTATATCGTATAGTAGAAGCCAGTTACCTATACAAACATTTCTTTTGGTGAATAGATGGTATATACAAACACACTGTATGCATCACTTTTCATGTGTTTGTGATGCCATCACAAAATTAATCTGTCAACCAATGACTAACAACTTTTGGTTACATTTATAGATTTTTATTTAGTAACTATACTTTCTAAGTGTGATTTTGAGCTTTGGCTTCATCAAATATTTCTTTCACCTTTTGAAATAATCTACTCGTACTAGATATAGCTGCATAAGGCTTCGCTTTTCAATTCTTTGTTTGGTTGAATGCCTGCAAAACGTTCACAATCTTAACCATTATTTTTTTTATCATTGGCATTCTTCTAGATTCACCATCTAACGCATACTTCCTTTCTTTTCTTTTTCTGGCAGTTATTGTAGCAGCTAATGGATTTCAAGCCTGGAAGATTTTGGAAAATCTATCCAATCACATTGACATTGTGTTGACTGAAGTAGTCATGCCTTGTCTTTCAGGAATTGGTCTATTATGCAAGATTATGAGCCACAAGACACGCAAGAATATCCCTGTGATTAGTAAGTACCTTACAATCTTACATTATCCTTGCAATAATTAAAATTTAGCAGCAAACGTGGCTGCCTTGCAAAAACCTTACCAAAATTTACGGTATTAATCACAATGCCTGATGAGATTGTGTGCAGTGATGTCTTCTCATGATTCAATGGGTTTGGTTTTTAAGTGTTTATCAAAAGGTGCAGTAGATTTTCTAGTGAAGCCAGTTCGGAAAAATGAGCTTAAAAACCTTTGGCAGCATGTGTGGAGGAGGTGTCACAGCGTAAGTCATGTATTTATTACTATTTAGTATATTGATTTTCAAGATATACGAGCTTTTTTGCTCTTGCATTTATGTTGCATCATGTTCTCATTATTGGTTTTTAATTTTCTGCTTCTATCAGTCTAGTGGTAGTGGGAGCGAAAGTGGCACACAGGCCCAAAAATCCGTAAACTCAAAAACCAATTTAAGGTACAATAATGGCAGCGATAAAGATGGGAATGAGAATGACAATGGGAGCACCAGTGGTGGCAGCGATGATGGTAGTGGCACTCAGGTAAGGTTTCACATTGCGAAACAATACATGTTTCATGAGTTCTCATGGTTACTAACATTTTTGAGGTTCTCATTTGATTATGTCCCATATATAGGGGGGAAATCAAGCGAGAACCTCAAAAATGTTGAGAACCAATCTGAACTCATTGTTTCACATTTATTTGTTTCATCTAAGGCTAAGATTTATGGTATCGTTTCACAAAGTGAAACTTATGGACATGTATCCTTTTTTCTCACATTGTGAATAATATCCGTTCCATTTTGAGGAATCATGAAGGCAAGACTTTCTTATTCACTCACAAATGATTCTCAAATGGAAGTCTTCATATAAAAATTTTTGTCTTAAATTTAACGTCTCAGTGTGTGTTTGGATGTATGTATATGTGTGATTGGAAAGTGGGTTATTTTCCTCTTGCAATTTTTGGCTTTCACATCTGTTCTTCTTCTATATGTTAATTAATATGTTGGCAATACTTCTAAGACGACACAAATGAGCACATCATAATGAGGACCTATGAATGCAGATCTTTCCTATGCACTCGCAAATGATTTTCAATGGAAGCCTTTGTATAAAAAATTTCTACCTTAAATTTAATGTCTCAGTGTTCACACGAAAATTTTAGGTAAATAGAAGGCTATATATATGCTGGCTTCATTCACATTTTAAGTTTGAGTACTGGATAGAAAATAGTTTTATGTGTTCCTTTATTATAGAAATATACTAATTCTTTCATTACATGCAGAGTTCTTGGACCAAACAAGCCGTTGAACCTGAGAGCCCAGAAGCAGCATCTCCATGTGACCAGATAACTGAGCATCCAGACAGCACTTGTGGCCTCGTTATCCGTTCTGTACATACTCAAGCAACAAGAGACTCCAATGACCAAGAAGGACGACCATGTACGGATATCGAGATACAGTTGAAGCTTAATCAATCACTCATTTGAAACATTTCTTTTGCTTTTTTTCATCTATTTCCATGACAAGTGTCTTGTTTTCAGATAACGACGGAAAGGCCAAAGAGATTGCAGAATGCAGCTTTAGAAACTCAGAAATGCAAATTGAGTTTCCAATTCAGGCTCCTGTAAAACATAATGGTATAGAACGGAGCACTCATCAAGCATTTGACCCCGCATTGAATGTTAAAAGTAAGGAGATGGGGATTTCAGATATCAGAAGGGAGCACTCATTGAACAAACAAAAAGCTAAAGATAGCAAAATCCCTGAAACTTACATGGAAAATGGAGAACTTGAGGGTCAAGGAGAACCTGAAAAGATTATGGATGCAAATACCAAGGCTCTTGATGATTCTAATGGAGTAATAGTGGGTGAGCTTGGCTTAAAGAGGCCCCGGGCAGATAAACATGATGGGACAGAAGTTCAGAATGGCTGCAATATATTAAGACATTCAGAGCTTTCAGCCTTCACGAGGTCTGAATCATACAAAGGGGCAGTCAATGTTAAAAAATGCTTTAATGATTAAAATGCTTAGAAGACTAATAAGCTGTCAAACCTGCAGGTACAAAACAACCTTAAACGCTGTTAAAGGTACCCCTGGAATCACCGCTAGCCGTTCTCAACCTGATTATAGATCAAATACTGTGAAGAAAGAATCCAAGCGTGATGCACATTCAGACGGATATCTTATTTATCAAGGCTCGAGTGAGGTTGGTAAATGAAAATTTTGTGTTTTACAACAAACAAATGCCATACCAACCACTAGAACTAATCTTCAATGCTTTTTTCAGCAAGTCATACCAAGCAAGGCCGATGGCATGCCACCTGGCGGTGTGCTGCATCAAGAGCACCGTATTCAACACATTCATCACCATCACCATGTTCATCATTACCATAACTTAGATGAAGAGCAGCCACCATCCAATCATGATGATTTTGGTTTAAACAGGTTGGGTGCAGATGCTCCATACTGTGGGTCATCAAATATCGTGGGTGGGCCCGGGCCCGTTGAAGGTAACATTGAAAATTGTAGTTTGAACAGAAGTGCCTCGGGCAGCAAGCATGGAAGCAATGTGCCGAATGGGAGTAACGCTGCTGTGAATTTCGAAGCCACAAATGTAGAAAGTGATGTTGGTTTAGTTAGAAGTGGAAGTGGTGATGCTAGTGGGAGTGGTACCGGAATTAGAATAGATCGACGCAACTCTGCACAGAGAGAAGCAGCCTTGAATAAGTTCCGCCAAAAGAGAGAAGTTCGATGCTTCCAAAAGAAGGTAACTTACACTTCCCATGTTAAGATGTTACTTTCCTGTGCTATGTTTAGATTACTAATTTTTCTTATCGAGTATAGTTGGCGAAATTACACGCTTATTGTCTTATTTTTCCAAGTATTTTAATGATTTACCTTTTTCCTTATATGTACCCATCGTCCAAATATTAATCCAGCATTTTACGAAGTACATATTTACAAGGAAATGTTTTAGTAACGAGCAAATTCGTAACTTTGAACTGAAACTTTGCCAAAAACAGGAAGTGTTGCATTTGTTTTGGGATATACAAATAAGGAAATTGGTATACCATCTGTCTTGAAATAAGCCTCCACATTTTTATTTAAGCTTGTGCCAAAGTAAGTGCCCATTTTCAAGAATAGATAACTATAATTTACTAAATTTCCAGTTATACCCTTAATTATGATGCACAGATATGGTACTATTTACATTTTCTTAAATTGTTTCACATCATGTAGTAGAAGCACATGATTAGAAAGTAGAAACTATGGTTGGTTTTTCCATGAAGTCCTGTATGGATAAAGTTGTTTGTATGGATTAATATGTTTGCATATATTGGGAAGGTTTTTGTTTATGAGGGTTTTGTATAGATGAGAGGAGCATGGTTTTTAGTTGGAAGAGTCTGAGAAAAAACTTAGGCTTTCTACATAAACCTCCCCCGTAAAGCTTGCTACGGTAACTTTCTATATCATTAAGCCACTATCAAACAAGCATGTATAGCTGGCTGGCCGGATTCACCGTATCTTTATTAGACAGACAGACCTAGCAATATTTCAAGTGATATGGTAGCATTAGCCTGTTTGTTCTTATTTAGGGTCACTGAAGCCATAAACAGAAGATTTCCAGTGAAACAGATTAGCAAATAGCTGAAAAGCATAAATCACATCTCATCTCTTCTCATGTGTTGCAAACAGTAATCTTGCCTTGTTTTTCTTTCTTTTGCAGGTGCGCTATCAAAATCGAAAGAAACTGGCTGAACAAAGGCCACGTGTGAGAGGACAATTTGTGAAGGGAAGTGGTCGGGACGGTTCAACCAATGCTGGTGGTGACTGACTAGCTTAACATGCAAGCAAGAAGATGGAAGACTCAGTACAGGTTGGTTGGAGTTGGAGTTTATATAATTTATGTGTGTGATGTATATACTCATGAAACCATTTTCATAAACTTTAACAATAACATTAATACCAATAAGTTAATTTTTCTCAATACTTGGCAACAATCAAGTGCATAAAAGCCCTTCAGTAAGACCTTGGGTTTGATACATACAAACCCAATAATTTGTAGTCATTAATAGTAATAATAAATGTAAGAAAAAATACAAAATATTTCTCATTGTTTTTTACTCTGAAGTCTAACCCCAGAACATGCAACACAAAAAGGTCAGAGGACTCGGGAGTGGATTTTTTATATTTAAAAACTGTTTAATTTAATTACTTAAATGGGATAAAAATCACTTGTGCTAAAGTTTTTTATGTCAATCATATCCACCAATCAGAGAAATATACATTATCAGAGAGATAATAAAAAGAGAAAATTAATTTTAAATATGTGAAAATCTGATTTGTTGTGAAAATCGTTTTTATTGGCATCAAATGTGTGGTTATTTTAATTAATTAAGAAAGTAATAAATGAATTTACCAAATTCAAACACTCCTTAATAAATTCAAAGCTTAAGATAGCGAATTTTTTTTAAACATCGAGTACACTAGAAACATACAAAACTTTTCTTCCAGAGTAATAAGGCGAGAGAGAAAAAGTTCTTTTTTTTTTAATAAGGTTCGTCTAGTTCACACTATATTCTTGGTAATTTAGAAAATAAAGTTTTGACCGTTTGAGACTAAGTCTGACTATAAGGTGTGAATGCCTGGACTCGAACCTAGGTGGGTGGGATATTCCACCACATCCTCTTAGGTGTTTACCAGTACACTACCACCCTTGTGGTTGAGAAAGAGAAAGTTTGCGAAACCTAACGATATTTTTTTTAAATGATATACTTCCATAAGTTCTATATGAAAAAAACTTTGTACTTCATCGTTTTAAATGATTTAAGTTTTCGATTTCTTTTTACATAAATAAACCATTGGAATTTATTGAATTGATTTTCTACATTTTCTCAACCTAAAAAAGTTACATATAAGTAAATAAAAGAAAAGTCTTAAATTGGTTTTGCCATTTCCAAATCTAACATAGTACAAACCCTTTGCATCAACTAGGCATGGGAATTGTCCCCGACCCATCGAGGAACCCGGTCCACCCGCCCCGGTCGGGGACGGGGATTCCCCGGTAAACCGGGTATTGGGGACGGGGACGGGGATCCTCGTTTTCTCAAACCGGGGATGGGGACGGGGACGGGGACGGGTTTAGCACTCCCCGCCCCGCCTCATACCCGTACCCGTATATATATTAATTAATTATTTAAATTATATATTATTTTCCTATTATATCGGTATATGGTTGTTCCAATTTCGATAAATTATGAATATTAGTTGATGTTGTTTTGACTATTAATTGATACGTTTTGGTACGTGTGTCATTAAAAATTATTTTAGCATTAAGTTTAGCTTATTTTGGTATTAGGTTTAAAAATTATTATACGATTATGTCTATAAATTGTTACACAATACATTCTTAGTTTTTATTGGAAATATGTGAAATTAAACACGTATTGTATCGCAAAACATTTAGTTTAAAATAGATTATATAAACGAACATAAAATCCCCGTTTCCCCGTTGGGGATCCCCGTTCCCCGTTGGGGACGGGGATGGGGATACGATCAAATTCCCCGGTGGGGATGGGGAAGGGGACGGGGATGACGATGAGGGCTCGGGGACAGGGATGGAGATTGGGGTCCCCGCCCCAAACCCGCCCCATTCCCATGCCTAGCATCAACGCAATTGCTCCCCCCTAACCACCTCTTGCTGCCTCATTATTGTCTACTCTCTATCACCACCTATTAGGCTATCAACACCATGGGATCATGTAATGTTTCATATTGTTGGGTGCAATATCCGATGTTGGACCTCCTTGTTGTGAAGAGTCAGAAAACTCTATCTTTATTGCTTTCTAGTTAGTCATCAGTTAGGTTGTTTAAACAATTACTTTTTGTAAGCCCTTGTTTAGAGGTTTGGAACCTCGGGGGCCATTTGTAAACATCTTTGAATTTACCTCTTACCTATATAAGGAAAGAGATGGTTAGGGTTTTGGTATGAATACACAATCATTTGGTTTTTACTCTTTAACGCAATATATCAAATATCACCATTGATGCTACTTTCAAGCTTTTGTGTTCATCAATCTTCTTGGATTACAATCCTTTTCTCCTCACATTCTTGATTTTTGGGACAACAATTGGTATCAGAGCTTTACCTTGTTGATTCCTTGCCTGTTTTGATTGTTTAAAAAGGGTTTTTCAAGTTTTTTTAAAAGTTGGGTTTTCTAAACTTTTTGGGTTTTTAATCCAAAAAGAGGTTTTAAAAGGGTATTTATAAGTGTTAAGTGATTCTCCACTGTTTTCTAACCGATTTCCTACAAATTGGGGGTCTTAACACTTATTTTTAAGTGTTTTTGAGTGATTTTGAGTGATTTTTTGGAGTTTCTGTGCAGGTTTTCCGAATCGGAAAACGAGAACTGAATTTTCAGTTCAAATTTTCCGAATCGGAAATTGTACTTTCTCCGAATCGGAAAATACCCCTTCTCCGAATCGGAAAACATTGTTTTCCGAATCGGAAAACGGGCTTCTGATTTGGGGTTTTGCTCCTTGAAATATCATTTTCCGAATCGTAGTTGCCTTTTTCCGAATTCAGCATTTTCCGCATCCACCAATTTTGAGCCAAATCCGATTCGGAAAACGTCAGTTTCCAGATCGGATTTCGCCTCTTCGAGCCGGAACTCTTGCAAAATTGTTCCCCGAATTTGACACTTAGCCTCTTTTCAAAATCTTTCAAATCTTGAAGCTATTTGTGTCCAGAGGCACTCAAAATACCTGTTTTTTTAAAACCTTTCTTTTAAGCCAAGTGAGTCATACGAGGAGATCCTCTAAGTGAGTGAGAAATGTCGAAAGAGATCATCGGAATCGGATCCGAATCTCGCCCTCCCGTCCTGGTGATGGGCGAGTATCAACAGTGGAAACGCAGAATGATACACTTCCTCGATCTGTTGGATGAGAATCTGATGAAGTCCATCCGCGAAGGGCCTATCAGACCGACCGTCACTGTTGCTGCAGTCCCTAGAACCGATACTTGTCCCGAACTACCGGCATACTGTTGGGTTTTTGTGGGTATCCTCGGATCAAACTGACTCGAGGATTATCTCAGATTTAACGAACTTTACTGGTTTGTTAAATGTCATAGGTTTAAAACAAACTGTTAAAACCTACGCGATCAAAAACTCACTGATTTGATCTTATCATGCGGAAGCGATTAAAGCTAAAAACCCTTTTGAAAGCCTAATGATCTTTAATCGTTTCTAGTTTTAATCCTAATGGCTTGGATTAGATCAATTTACCTGGATTGCTCGAGAATAGTCCACCGGTGATCGACCAACGAACGTTCTTCTAGTTGAACCGAATGAAAACCCGAAAACTGGAAAAACAAACTGGATTCCCGAAAGGGGGTTGGCGGCGCCGGCTAGAGAGGGAGAGAGGGAGAGAGAAACTGAAACTGAATTATTGATTGAAAAGCTTCAATTTTCCTTTAGCCCATAAGCCTTATTTATATGGAGGAAAAACAATGTTTGTATGAGATTCAGTTTCCTTTTATAATTATCTCTAATCCTTTTTCCTTTTTTAATAACTGGAAAAGAATTTGCATATGATAATTATAATTATATATATTTATCTAATATATATAAAAACTTATTAATTAACTATTATATATTTATTTATCTAATAAATATATAATATCCTAATTAATTAATAACCCTCCAACTTTTGGTAATTCTGACTGTAATTACCCAATTGATTTATAATACACTATTATAAATCCTAACTCTCCATTTCTGGGTTTCATCTAACTTGTTCGACTTATAGGCCCTCACAGGTGTGACCCTCAAGTGTCTTGTAACATTGGATGTGTAATCACTTGGTTTGTCAACTCTGCACATTATTCCTAACACATACGTGGTTGAGAAGCCTATCGACATGTACAACCCAGAACAGAGAGCCCGACACCTCATCGACAAGCATGCACTTACCCTATTGATCATGGCTCTCCCAAACGACATGTACGCAAGAGTTGACAGTCTAACCAACGTGCGAGACGTCTGGTTGGAAATTGAGCAACAAATGCAAGGAGGTGATACTGCTTTGGAGAGTCAGAAAGAAAGCGCGCTTAATGCCTACGAAGGCTTCAAGGCTAGGGAAAACGAATCCCTCACAGAGTCTTATCAAAGACTGAATGCCTTCGTCAATGATCTGAGACGGCTCGGGGTTGAGAAAACGAAGTACGATGTGAATGTTAAGTTTCTGAAGAATCTCACGCCGGAATGGCAAAATTTGGCAATCAACATTCAGTTAAGCCGGAATCTGGGAATTATAGGTCTGCATGACTTATTCAGCATGATGGTTCAACACGAAGAATTCATCACCGGTGGACGAACCAAGAAAGCAGTCGATCCTCTGGCACTGTCAGCCGTGCCCTTCGGAGGACCAAGCTCAGCACCTATCCAACCAATGCCATACAACAATATTTCTCCCCAGTATCATCAAGAGGAATACATTCAAGAGTTCAACTCGAACTATGGCACAAGCATCCAACATCCCGATGAACCTGTGATTATTTCCATTTCAGATGAAGAACTCTTCCATGTGAATGAGTCCCTTGCCCCCATCTCACACAGTGTACAACGAATGAATGCAAACCGTGGATACAACCGATCACGGGGATCAGGATTTCCTAGTGGAGGAAGAATGGGGCAAGGAAGGGGAGGTCATTACCAGCTGGATAGAGCTCAGTACGGAAATTCAGGAAGAGGAAGCTATCAACAAGGGGGGATCCAGGCATACGATCAGGGAAGTTATCGCAACAACCAAGGGAGGTACAGGGAAGATCAAGGCAGATACAGAGATCAGCCCAGAAGAGACAACACATACCTAGACTATCAAGGAGGCCCAGGGAATCAAGGAGATTGGAGAGGTCAGGTCTCAGACATCAACTACCGAAGCAGCTTGAGGCAATATACTCCTGAGTCTGGGTATATCGATCGTCAGGGATATGAGAGCGGGTATGGAGGAAGACATGAGAGTGGAAGGCTAGATCAAGGACCAGGCTATGGGTATGAGCAGAATAGAGGTGATCGATGGTCAGATGAGAGAATGGATCACGGGAAAAGTAACTACAACGGAGGCGATTCCAGGGGAAACAGTTCCAAGCAAGTTCAGAGGGAAGATCAACAGATTCAAGCTGAACAAGGAATTCAACGGTCAAATCATCCCCAGGTTCCCATAACCCAGAACCCCGCTCCTCAACAAGCCGCTAGTCCCACTACCACTTGCTACAAGCGTGGCAAGTTGGGACACTACGCTAGAGATTGCTCCGTCAAGTACAAGGATGCCGCGTACTTCGAGAGGAAGGCCGCGTTGATGAGGAAGAAGGAGAAAGGGGTTGCTTTGTTGGTTGATGAAGAGAACTGGGTTTGTGAAGAGGAGAGCTCAGACGAGGATGATCATTTGGTGAAGGGTCTATGCTTGATGGCTGACTTCGAGGGATCAGAAGCCGTTGGACCAAGCACTTATCAAGACATTGATCCGTCTGAGGTATCCTCTATTCCAGATATAACTGATACTGTGGCAATGTTGGAATCTAAAATTTGTGAATTAGAGAGATGTCTCCAATCGGAGAGGACTCTCGTCACGAAATTTAGAATCGACAGTGCAATTTACAAAAGCTCTCTCGAGGATTTGACCATAGTTTATAATCGTGAAACACTTGAGTCTGGCATTAGAGAGTCCAATTTAGCAAACAAACTTGGTTGTCTTCAAAAGCCCATGAGGAACTTAACAGTGATCATGGGGAGCTCAACATTAAATTCCAGTTACTTTCAGAAGAAAGAACTCGGTTGTTTTCAAAAATCCAAGAGCTTGAGGACAACAATTTCAAAAGAGGACAATCTGAACAGACTTTAAGTATCCTCACTCAGCATGCCAAAAAGAATCCTTTTTATAAAGCCAAACCCGGCCTAGGTCTATCTGAAAACCATGTTTTAGATAAAGCACCTTCTCATCTATACAATTTTGAGGATATGGCTGCCTCCAAGCCCAAACCTGCCCTAGTAGGAGGACATGTGACCGAGGAATTCGTTAGGCAGACTGTCACGTACACCGAAGTTATAAACGGTGAGACCATAACTAGAACCACCAGTCCAACGAACAGTACCTCTAGCAGTCCACCCACTAGCCCACCTCCTAATAGACCAATCTTTGTTCCGGCTAGTGATCCGACCAACTCTGAACCCACATGGGAAGGCATTAAGGCCAGAACCCCTAGAGTAGCAATGCCCCCCATCAACTATACTGACCTCAACTCAAGCTATGACACTAGGGAAATGGAGTTTTCAGAGGAGACCTTAGTTATCCCACCCGAGGATACTTCCGCAACTAAGAGTCCCGACCTAGTCAAACTAGAAAAGGAGGTGTTTTCTCTTAGGTTAAAAGCCATGGATTTGGATGCATGTCAACATCAGATCTTGAACCTGAAGGTAATTCTTTCGGAGAAAGACACCTTGGTTCGCACTCTGGAAAAAGACTTGCTTGAGGCCAATGCCGAGAGAATTAGGCTTTCTTCAGAGTGTGAGACCGCAACCTTGGCTTTTACTGATTTCCAAATCAAGGTTGCGGATCTTCAAACTCGATACGTTCTCCTAGACATCCATTTTGAACTTTTAAAAGAACTTGATCATGATGAAAGGATAATGTATCGCCGATCTTTAAACAACCAACTTGTGTCTAACTCCATTTTGAAAAGGAAAGTTATGAATCTTGAAAACCTTTACTGTTCAGACTCAGTTGATGATAAGACTGCTCCAATCCCTAACCATCCGGTAGCCAATCTCCAACCCAAACCTGTCATAGATCTTGAGAACCATTGCACCATAGACTCAGATGATGATGAACCCCCTAATTCACACCACAGGATAGCTGAACACAAGACTGTCCATAATCCAAATATTGAGTATGATATGAAGGTGTTTTTAGATGAAGGTGATGATCCTTCAGGCTTTATTCCAAAGAAGCCAAAATCTGTTGTTGTCAAATCTGAGATGCCTACTGAGTCACGAGCTCCTATTTCTGAGAAAAGTAACCCTAAGGGTGAAAAATGTGTTGGTACTGACAAGGGTAAGTCAGTTAAGCCTCACGCACCCAAAGGACTCCAGAAAAAGCATTCAAAGTCTAACGATGCTCGTAACTCAGTCAAGCCCATTAAAAGCCTTGACTTTCATTCAAGTACCTTTGAAGTGGGTGAGACCTCTCAGTTACAACCCAATCAACCTTTAAATTCCACAAAACCTAAATTTTCTAAAATATCATCTGGAAAAGGTGGCAACTCCATTCCCACAAAGCCGTCATCTAACTCACACCGTGCTTTTCATGCAGATGCGAGGAGGAAAGATGGTGGACAGAATGTGAAGCCACCAAGAAAGGATCATCATGGAAGGAACAACTCTTTTTCTGCTTTCCCTAAGAAGCATATTCCTAGCCGTGCGGGTTTAGGCTATGCTCCACCTAGTGTAGGAATGAATTCAAACATGTCTGTTAATTGTAATCGCAACTTAAACGATGCCTTTAATACTTTTCGCAATGACATGTGCTTTATGTTTGATAATTTCCTGCGTTATGGTGTGTCTAACTCTTTCTATGCTCCTCAATCTAATGTCAAATCCCGAAAGAGAAGGGGAAGAAAAAGAGGGAAAGCTAAGTCCTCTTCGTCAGTGAAGTCCCTCCGCCTAAGGAGAAATCCGAAAAGGGGACGACACCGACTGATTTATCTATCTCTAACCCAAAGGAACCCATTTGGCAATGGGTCCCTAAACAAGCTTAGTCTGTCTTGCAGGTCAGTCATGTGTGGTACTTCGATTCCGGCGCATATAGACACATGACTGGTCAGAGATCCTTCCTTTTCGACTACGTTGAAAGGTTTGAGGGATATGTTAAAACAGCCGACAAGACACCTAAGCCAATGGTGGGTTATGGGAAAATTACGGATGGGAGATACATCATCAAAGATGTAAGGTATGTCGAGGGGTTAGGATACAACATATTTAGCTCCAGTCAGTTCTGCGACAACGGATACTGGGTGAAGCAATTTCAATACGGAAGCGACATGAATGATGAAGACAACAACTGTTAGGAATTATGTGCAGAGTTGACAAACCAAGCGGTTACACATCCAATGTTGCAAGACACTTGAGGGTCACACCTGTGAGGACCTATAAATCGAATAAGTTATATGAAACCCAGAAATGGAGAGTTAGGATTTATAATAGTTAATTATAAATCAGTTGGGTAATTTCAGTCAGAAATCCCAAAGTTGGAGGGTTATTAATTAATTAGAAGATTGTATATTTATTTGATAGAATAGATATATAATAGTTAATTAATAGTTTTATATATATATTAGATAAATATACATATATATAGAGATAATTATCATAAGCAAATTCTTTTCCAGCAAGAAAAGAATAAGATAATTATAATAAGGAAACTGAATCCTATACAAACTGTATTGTTTTCTTCCATATAAATAAGCCTTATGGGTCTAAGGAAGATTCATTGAATCAACTCAAAAAATCAGTTTTTCAGTTTCTCTCTCCCTCTCTCTCCTACCAGCGCCGATCCCCCCCTCTCTCGGATTCTAGTTTCGGTTTCTCAGATTTCGGGTTTCTCGTTCTGCTAGAAGAACATTCGTTGGTCAATCACCTGTGGATCAATTCTCAAGCAATCCAGGTAAACCATCTAAACTATCAGAATTGATTAAACTAAAACGATTAAAGATCAACAAGTGTTTTAGGGTTTTTAACTTTATCGCTTCCGCATTAAATCGAAACAGTGAGTCTTGATTGTATAGGTCTTTTACCAGTTTGGTTATCAGACCAGTGGGATTTATCGAACCAGCAAGGTTTCGTGATCTATGATAATCCTCGAGTCAGTTTGACCAGAGGAAACCCACAAAAACCCAACAACAACGTCATCCTTAGTGCACGGAGGAATGGCAATCTTTACTCCACCGTCTTCCGTTCAATCCCTCAGACACACCCACAGTTTGAAGCAATTTCTGATCCGAGGAATGCAATCTGTTTGCTCGCAAAGGCATCAAAGGAGGACAGTTGGTTATGGCATCGAAGGCTCTGCCATCAGAATTTCAAAGACATGAACAAGCTGGTTTCGAAAAATCTCGTCAAGGGACTACCGGAGACTCGCCTTTCCAAGGATACATTGTGTCCCGCTTGCGAACAAGGAAAGATGACGAGAAGCTCTCATCCACCGAGGATGGACACAAATAGCAAGAGTCCCCTTGACATGTGATGCGGTAAATATTAACTATAAAAAGCGTAACAAGTTTTAACCTCTAATGCCTAACCACCTATTACCACATTCACAGGCAAGCGTACCTGATCGATAGCAATATAGCGTAGGAAAGTCCAGGTATCGTATCTACCACTGGGAACGGTCAAGTAACAGACTGGTAATCCTATTAGTTTAATTAATCTAAGGCTATGGGGGGTTTTTGAGAAAATGATTTGAAAACTAAATTAACAACTAAAGAACTAGAAAGCAGAATAAAAAACTGATTTAACAATAATAAAGAAAACAGTAGCACTTATCATGGCATAGTGAATCCCCAAGTGGATAATTAAGTTACATAAAAGTATGATTGATTTGGCTATTGTAAGGATTTAAGTCTGGGACACCCTAACATGCAGATAATATGATTGTCAACTAGAATGGTCCTCCTAGTCCCAATACCTAGGCTGATTGTCAGACAACCTAAATATCAGTCACCCAATCCTATCTCAACTAACCGGTGTTTTACAATCTAGTTTCTCTCGGTCCAAGAAACCACTTAACCTAATTCTCCGAGGTCTCGAAGGATAAGTCAAGAGAGGTTGATTAACCCAATGGAGTCTACTTTTTTGGTCCAAAAGCAAACCCAACCAACGAGTTCAAACACACGAAATAGCAGGAATCAAATTGGAATCATAAAACCACATTCAATTAACCAAAACAAATCAATAATCATTAAAACCATAAAATCATATCCACATGGTTCATCTACCACGATAAGTACTACATAGAAAACTACTCACTACTCATAGCTAGGAAAACAGAATAAGTATAGATAAAGACAGACATTCTACCGACCATACAGCTACAGATGATTAATCGAGTATCCGTATCGGCGCAACGTCTCCTCTCTCCACACTTGATTCTCCCTCCAAACCACTAACCAACTGGTACAACTGACCCTTTTTCTGTATTTTTCTGTCTAAGAATGCATATGGAACTGAAGGCTGAGAACAGTATTTAAAAGAAGGTCCGGAAGCTGTTTCGCGTTCGCCAAGTAGGCGTTCGCGGCGCGAAACACTTAAAAACCCTACTCCTTCTATTTTTGGCAAATTCTGGAATCTTCTTGTGAGTGCAAATGCCAATTTCGCGGCGCTAAACTTCATCTTCGCGGCGCTAAGTTGATAAAAAGCAGGAACCTTCTCGAATATCAGTCTTGGCGGCGCCAAAACCTTCACTTCGCGATCGCTAAAACTTCCTGTTTTGTACTTTTCCAACTTTCGCACAATTTCGCCTATTTTCCGCACTTTTTAGCTCCGTGTTCTCCAATACCTTCAAAAGTAACAAACATACCAATTCGTGAGTAATTAGGTGAGAATCGAGTGATAAACGGGGTAAATTCAACCAATTAAGCACCACCAAAACATGTATAATTTTGGTGTTATCAAAATCCCCACACTTAAGCTTTGATTGTCCTCAATCAAAAGACTGAAAGATAAGAAAGATGACACCAAAATTATCTCCACCCAAGATCATCCAAGAAGACAAAGAATACTCACATAGTCAGACACAAAGACAAAACATATCAAGCAATCGAATACCAAGGTGGACCTTTTACCCTCACATAGTATGAATAATAATCTGAAGTGTATCTCTCGGGGGTAAAAGTGTAAAAAGTGATCTCACCAATACTCGACCAATTCCCTCATGCATAAGCTTGGCACTGAATCTAATCTCCACCACTGAGAAGTTGTCAACCGTCAAGAGGACTTAGGGGTTGTAATGTTAGGCTAAGGTTAAGGGTAGGATAAAGGATATATGAGTGGCTAAGGATATTGCAACAAAAACTTGAAAACTCAATTTGTAATGATCCAAACAGTAAAGCACAAAATCTGATTCTCAAACAGTGAAACTATCGGGATGAGCATATCTCTCTCTCTTCTTTTTTTTTTCTTTTAGAATCGGCCTAAGCCTATGGCTTATTTGTGGCACAAATTCTTTTTCACACTTTTAAGCTCACTTTTTTTTTCTCTCGACTCTTTTGATATTTTCTTTTCTTTTCTTTGAGTCTCATCTTTTCTTTTTTCTTTCTTTTCTCTTTTTCAGAGCAGCAACTATGTTGCTTTTGGCTCTTCTCTCATGCTCTTATCAATCCCATAAAAACTATCAGATTTTTGAAAAACTGGATCAAACATCTCAAGTATCAAATTTAAGTTACGACCAAAAGATAGATAAAACAATTAGGCTCAAGGGTATATGGTGAATTGGGTAAAGAAACGAAAGGCTAAGGCTCAAAAAAATGGTTTCAAGGGTGAAAGTGTTATAAGTGAACATCTTTTCAGAAATTGGCTAGGCAAATTAAATAACCCTATGATGAGGTTATCTAACGAAGGCTAAAAGGGTTAGAAACGAAGGCCTCTATCAGTGCAATGGTGATAAATACTTCTCTTATGTGGTCTCGACAAGAATTCTAGTGACAAGTTCTACCTTGGGTCAAAGTCGGTATTCCTCACACAAATGAATTAATTAGGCTCAATCTCTCAAAGGAATCGGGTGAGGCACTCATGGTAATCAGTATTCCAAGGTATTCTCCTACTCAAACAGTCTCATCTCATGTCCTCCTAAACAAGCAACTCAGTCTCAAAAACAATCTCAGATTTTGAAAAAAATTGGGGTCAAACTTCAAAGCTTTCAAAAATTTGAAAAACGACAATCACAAGCATAAAGTGTACCCAATAAGCAAGCAGACAAGTCAACATAACCCCCTCCCCACACTTAAAATTTGCAGTGTCCTCAATGCAACAGTTAAAACAATTAAGGAGTAATTGGGAAAAAGAGAAACTTCCCGGGTTATTTGACTTGTTCTGATCTGAGAGAGATTATTCCGGAAATCGTACCCGATGCAGAATCATAAACAGCTGTATCTAAAAACAAAAAGAAAAATAAAAGGTAAAAAGAACAAAATAAAATAAACCAAACTAAGCAAACAATTAAAATCCTAAACAATACAAACAAAAAATAAAAGATAGTAGCAAACACAAACACAAACAAAAATAAAATTGTTTAGACAACCATATCGAATAGAGAGATAAAAGAGAGATCAATAGGGGCCTCGAGGTTGGTTACGCCAATCCTCGAAAGTGGGATAACCGGGCGGTGCATCGTCGGAGAATGGCCAAAACTGCGATGCAGCAAAAGGAGTCGCAGGTGCAACACCAAATTGGGAGGCCATTCGGTTCATCAATCCACTTTGCCAGTTGGCTTGGTGGAGAGCCTCCGTGGTGTTATACTCCATATGCTGATGATGTCGGCCATAAGTAAGCTGCATCTCCGATAAACGATTACTCAGGTCTTCATAACCCGAGTGCCCCGCTTCATCCGTCGGTTGTTCGTCCTCGTTCGCCCCGCTCGCTTCACCGGTTTCTTGGGTACTCCTCGTCCTCCTTCTTGGCTCGTGTGTTTGTGGATAAGGGATCCACGTGAACTGATCTCCGCCAACCAAGTGATCTACCGCAGCTGCCCCCATTCCTCGGAGTTGCTCCATGTCGATCAAACCCATCTCCCCGAGGCTCGTCATCGAGGCAATAGCATCATCGGTTAGAACCCCGTAATGCCTAGCCAAACGGGTGACATATTGGCCACCGGCCATCCGGCTACCCTCGCGATAACCGCCTCCCTTCATGAGTTGCATGGCGACGATATAGGGAGCGTTCGGGTATTTGTCATCCGTGGTGAGTTGCTCGAGAAGCCAAAGATCATAGGTCGAGATCTTCTCCTCACTCGAGGAACGTGCATTGACCGCATTAACAAGCATCCGATGATAGAGTCGGTCCGAAGAAGAGAGAAGGCTTTTGACCTTGAGATTGCCACCATAGTTGCCACTTCCGAGAACTGCCCAAGATAAACTGGGATCGAAGTCGTCCGGCCTCTTTCCGCTGGCGAACATGTACTCCACGAATCCGGGAGCCTCCACCTCGGCTTGGGTATATATCCCCAAAGCCACCGCCAAGTCGACCAAAGAGATCGAATGCCAAACACCGCCGAGTCGAAAACTCATGCACGGCTGGTAAAACTCATCGAGGGCTTTCTCTTCCTCAAACCGAAATGTAGCCACGAACTCCAGAATGAGCTCTCGGTAAAGGGTCTCGGCAAAATCAAAGATGCGCTCCCAAGCATGGCAAATAAAGTACTCGGAGCCTTCCTCATCGTACGCATGCTTCTCCAATTTGGCTCGGATCTCATTTCTCATGCCCATAACTTGGAGAAGATCCCAATCTACTCTCCTCGGGACCAGGATTTGACGGGACGCGAGTCGGTCGACGATCTTTCGGTAATGCTCACGCCTTTGATCATTCAACGTTGGATCGTTCCCAAAATAGGTGAAGACGTGACCTCCACCCGGCGCACGAAAATTAGGGACCGATGAGGTTGACGAACGAGTTCTTTGTCTCTACAAAATCCAAACAAACAATGTCTTAGTCCAAGTGTATCCAATATGATCAAGACAAAGTTCATATCATTCAAACCAATGAGACAAAATTCCAAGGCTAACAATTCAAGCTAAACGATACATGTATTGCGATTCAAAATGAATGGGGATGTGTAACATCCCCACACTTGAGCTTTTAGCCAAGGTTCCACTAACACAATCTAGTAAAATCAAAAGATGGGGATTTTGGGTGCAAAATCCCCACACTTAGCATTCAAGCACAATCCAACTAAATTCAATAACCCATTAACTAGCATGCTATAATGAAATTGCACTCTAAGAACGAAGTATGCATCAATCAAGAATTCTAACCATCAATGGTGCACTCTAGAACAATTCCAATTCCATACAATTCACCATTGAAGGTCCAACAAGCTAGATTCAACAAGCAAAACACATGCCAAAACTATTTTTCCATCAAAAATCATAGCATGCAATCCAAATCAACAATTAATTACACAATGGGGTTTCAATTCAAGATAGAATCTATGAAAACCTAGAACCACCATTGTTGCCCCAAATCATGAATTCACTATACCAAATCGAGCTTAACCAACGAAATCAAGTTAGGAAACATACCTTTTGTGCCATTGTGGATGAAATTGCAGCTTAAGATTTTCGAATTTGGCAAGGACGTGAGAGGATTTCGCGGTGCCGAGAGAGAAATTAGGTTTTTGTGTTTTGAAAAAGTGAAAAATGAGGGTTTAAAAACCGTCAGGGCCGACTTCGCGTCGCTAAGCCTAAGGCTTCGCGTTGCGAAGAGGCGGTTTCCAAGAATTCAAAATTGTAAAATCGATTCTCGCGTCGCCAAACATACCACTTCGCGTCGCCAAGTTCAAAAATTTTACCTGATGTTGGTCTGGACAGACTTCGCGTCGCCAAACTAAAGGTTTGGCGTTCGCGAAATCTTTCTGTTTCCACCTTTTGAAAAATTCCGATTCGTGTCGGTTTTCGTCGATTTTGGCTTCTATCCCTTCTGAATGGTTACCTAAGCAATACAAAACAAAAACATTAGTAAAAACTCACACGAAAAACACTAAAACTGAAAATAACGAAAAATGCTCGGGTTGCCTCCCGAGAAGCGCTTCATTTTTGACTGGGTCTAGAGCTCGACCCCGCTTTCGGCTCATTTCTTGGCTCGTCGGGCTGACGAACCCCTTTTCTTTCGATGTTCCTTCTTGGAGGGTCCCGGATTGGTAGATATCTCCTTTGGTTGTATCGGATTCGGGTAGTCCTCCGTCTTCTTTCGGCCCATTTGTTCATGAGGTAGCAGTGGGCGGTTCGGGACCTTCTTATAGGTAAGAGAAGGATCTTCATAAGGCTCATCGAGATGTCTAACCGGCTCTCCGTTGGGATCAAAGTACAAACGGTTTTCTCCATACCCCATGCTCGTAACTTGATTTCGCATGTCCGTATTAACTTGGGCGGTATGCAGAAAAGCTCTCCCGAGAATGATAGGGATTTCCGATTTCGCATGTCCGCATGTCCGTATTTCCATGCTCGTAACTTTATTCGGGAGGTTGGCTATGATAAAGTCCGTATAGTAGACGAAATTTCCGATTCGAATCGGAACTGCTTCCGCTATCCCCAACGGTTTGGTCATGTACCCGTTCACTCCTCGATATTGATAATCCGTCGGCTCGATCTTCTTGATACCCATTTTCCTACAAAAACAAGAAGGCATCATGTTAAGTGCGGCACCTGAATCAATTAAAGCAAGACCTTTGTATTTAGAACAAGAAATAGGTAAACTGTAACTTCCCGGGTCATGCTTGATTGGTGCGATATAGATGAGCTCTTCCTTGTCCGGTTTCTCTTTCTCCTTCTCTTTTCCTTTCTTTTCTTTCTTTGGTATCACGAACTCCGCGTATCCACCTTGCTTTCCATCCTCATCCTCGTTCTCGTCATCACTTGATGTGTCCGAATCATTAAGCTTAAGATGCTCGAACGAGATTGTGAACCCCTCCGAATCGTAATCCGTGGCATAGTCGGGCTCACTTTCACTGTCGCTATCCACGTACTTTTTGTTGTAAATATCTGTCCACGCCTTCTTTGACTTCGTTCCGGCCATCATGAGCATCGGCTTTGCGTTTTCCACCTTTGGATTGACTTGGGTTTGCGTCGGAAGTTCTCCTTGGGTCCTCTCGGTTAATGTTTGAGCAATGCGTCCAACCTGCAATTCCAAATTTTGAATTATGCTCTGATGGTTACGCAAATATGACCCTACCTCATCATTGATTTTCTTTTGCGCGTCCATGAACTGGATGAGTCGGTCCTCGATAGAAATGCGTGGCTCTCCCTCCGTGCGTTGGTTCGGTTGATTTGGTGCAAAGAATCCGGGAGGTCGTGGATTGAAGTTACGGTTGTTGTTCCACCTCCCTTGGTAATCGCCCCGGTTAAGATAATTAACTTCCTCCGGTGTCATCATCGGGCGATTCGGACAATCCTTAGTCAAATGTGGACCCTTGCACTCCTCGCATCCAACCTGCAAAGCATGAACAGATTTAATTAGTTCATCTATTTTTCGTTCAAATTTTACCTGTTGGTTTTTCACAGCAGCTATTTCATCCGATGGATCAAAATC
Source organism: Centaurea solstitialis (assembly GCA_030169165.1). Taxonomy (NCBI): domain Eukaryota; kingdom Viridiplantae; phylum Streptophyta; class Magnoliopsida; order Asterales; family Asteraceae; genus Centaurea; species Centaurea solstitialis. Next base: position 10,363,728 of record CM058046.1, read on the forward strand.
GGTTGAGATTTTCCCGGCCATTCTTGGAATTTGTAAGCGCTTGTCCGTCCTCCAATCTATGTTGTGTATGAGCATGTCTTCGAGGAGCTTATAACCTTCCGTGGGCGTTTTATACATGAAGACACCTCCAGCAGATGAATCTAATGTAGCACGTGAAGAGTAAGCAAGCCCACTGTAGAAAGTTTGGACTTGTTCGCTCTTAGTCAATCCGTGACTCGGGCACGAATTTAGAAGGTGTTTGAAACGCTCCCATGCTTCGGATATGGTCTCCCCGTCATCTTGTTGGAAGGATCGGATGTCGGCTTTCAACTTGTCGATCTTAGATGGTGGAAAAAATCGGGAAAGGAAATTGGAACGCAGTCCTTCCCAAGTAGTGATCGAGCTTGGCTCTAACGAACGCAGCCAAGCTCTAGCTTCTCCGGCGAGTGTGAGAGGAAAGACTCGGAGACGAATCGCATCATCTCGACCTTCCTCGGTTTTGAACAGATCACAGATATCCACGAAGTTCTCCAAATGCACGATAGGATTGCTATCGTTTTTCCCGTCGAAGGTAAGGTCCTTGATCATGTGAAGGAGCTTCCCTGGGATTTCCTTGTTTAGATTCGGCTTCGTGATCGGATTTGTAGGAACAGTTGGAGCGGCCCTCCTGGCGGTCCACATCGGTGCTTCTTCTCCCATCTCAAAAATCAAAGCTCTCGGGCGAACTTTGTTGGCTCTCGTCTTTTTGTTTCTTTTTCTGAATTCCCTCTCCGGTTCCTCAAATGGCTCTAACAAATTTGCCGTGACTGAAACCACAACAAACAGTTACGGGCAACTTGCGGGAAACAAAGAGATAATAATAATTATAATAAATAAAGAAAAACTAAAAAGCAAAAACTTGCAAGGGATGTAATCCCTCACAAGGATCGATTAACAAAACTAACAAAGATCAAAAGTCTAAATACTACCGTTCCCCGGCAACGGCGCCAAAAAACTTGGTGCGGTAAATATTAACTATAAAAAGCGTAACAAGTTTTAACCTCTAATGCCTAACCACCTATTACCACATTCACAGGCAAGCGTACCTGATCGATAGCAATATAGCGTAGGAAAGTCCAGGTATCGTATCTACCACTGGGAACGGTCAAGTAACAGACTGGTAATCCTATTAGTTTAATTAATCTAAGGCTATGGGGGGTTTTTGAGAAAATGATTTGAAAACTAAATTAACAACTAAAGAACTAGAAAGCAGAATAAAAAACTGATTTAACAATAATAAAGAAAACAGTAGCACTTATCATGGCATAGTGAATCCCCAAGTGGATAATTAAGTTACATAAAAGTATGATTGATTTGGCTATTGTAAGGATTTAAGTCTGGGACACCCTAACATGCAGATAATATGATTGTCAACTAGAATGGTCCTCCTAGTCCCAATACCTAGGCTGATTGTCAGACAACCTAAATATCAGTCACCCAATCCTATCTCAACTAACCGGTGTTTTACAATCTAGTTTCTCTCGGTCCAAGAAACCACTTAACCTAATTCTCCGAGGTCTCGAAGGATAAGTCAAGAGAGGTTGATTAACCCAATGGAGTCTACTTTTTTGGTCCAAAAGCAAACCCAACCAACGAGTTCAAACACACGAAATAGCAGGAATCAAATTGGAATCATAAAACCACATTCAATTAACCAAAACAAATCAATAATCATTAAAACCATAAAATCATATCCACATGGTTCATCTACCACGATAAGTACTACATAGAAAACTACTCACTACTCATAGCTAGGAAAACAGAATAAGTATAGATAAAGACAGACATTCTACCGACCATACAGCTACAGATGATTAATCGAGTATCCGTATCGGCGCAACGTCTCCTCTCTCCACACTTGATTCTCCCTCCAAACCACTAACCAACTGGTACAACTGACCCTTTTTCTGTATTTTTCTGTCTAAGAATGCATATGGAACTGAAGGCTGAGAACAGTATTTAAAAGAAGGTCCGGAAGCTGTTTCGCGTTCGCCAAGTAGGCGTTCGCGGCGCGAAACACTTAAAAACCCTACTCCTTCTATTTTTGGCAAATTCTGGAATCTTCTTGTGAGTGCAAATGCCAATTTCGCGGCGCTAAACTTCATCTTCGCGGCGCTAAGTTGATAAAAAGCAGGAACCTTCTCGAATATCAGTCTTGGCGGCGCCAAAACCTTCACTTCGCGATCGCTAAAACTTCATGTTTTGTACTTTTCCAACTTCCGCACAATTTCGCCTATTTTCCGCACTTTTTAGCTCCGTGTTCTCCAATACCTTCAAAAGTAACAAACATACCAATTCGTGAGTAATTAGGTGAGAATCGAGTGATAAACGGGGTAAATTCAACCAATTAAGCACCACCAAAACATGTATAATTTTGGTGTTATCAACATGATTCACATGGATCTTTGTGGACCTACTAGAACCGAGAGCCTAACCCGAAAGAAATACATGTTAGTTCTCGTTGATGAGTTCTCTAGGTTCACCTGGCTTGAATTCCTACGAGCCAAGTCTGACGCTGCCGATCGAATCATTGCCTTCATCAAGCGGATTCAAGTTCTCTTGGGTCGCCGAGTGAAGAAGTTGAGAAGTGACAACGGGACCGAGTTTCGCAATGCAAAGCTGCAATCCTTTCTTGAAGACGTGGGAATCTCTCACAACTTCTCAGCCGTGCGCACTCCTCAACAAAATGGGGTAGTCGAAAGGAAGAACCGGACGCTGGTCGAAGCAGCGAGATCCATGATGGCTCATTCTGGTGTCCCTCAATCATTTTGGGCTAAAGCAGTATCAACAGCATGCTACACACAGAATCGGACCTTGATCGTTAAGCGGACCGGTAAAACCGCCTACGAGATGGTCGAACAGCGTAAGCCTAACATCGATTACTTTAGAGTTTTTGGATGTAAATGCTATGTTTTAAACGACCGGGATGATTTGGGAAAATTTGAACCCAAGTCTGATGAGTCTATCTTCATCGGATACTCACATAACTCAAAGGCTTATAGGGTTTCAACAAACGGACCCGAACCATCCTGGAAAGCTCAAATGTTGATTTTTCCGAAACCGAAACTTATTCTGTTGCAAGTCCAAGTAATGTAAATGCCTCTTTTCCTGAACTGTTCACCGCACCACCGAGCACAGATTCTTCCACTAACTTTTCTGCTTTAGACTTCTTAGACCTCGCAGATTATGATCTACCCACACTCACGGGTCCGATTGTAGTTCCTGCTCATGCTGGTTCAACCTCTACTTTAGTGACATCCGATGCTTTCGTCACTGAGCCTTCTTCAAGCACTTCTACAAACTCAGTGACACCAGAATCGGCGGTCTCTCCCCCTGAAACCTCATCCGCTGCCTCACCTGAACCCGTCCGAGAACAGACTCCACGCCCTGTTCTTGCACCTATCCCAGAAGAAGTTCCACTACCCTCACCCAGTTCAGCTTAGAGAACTTATGCTCAGGTAGTGCGTGAGCCCCGGTTGGAGGCAGCACCGCAGAATAATCTGGAAGCCGGGTCATCAAGCAGAAACCAGCGAGAGGTCTTTGCCGTGCAAGATGAGAACGACGCCACCAACAACCAACAAGCTTATGTAACTCTACCGCACACTCGAAAGTGGACACGAGATCATCCCTCCTCCCAAATCATCGGGAGTCCCTCACAACCTGTGCAGACGAGATCTTCCAAGAACGTAGAAAACCTTATTCTATTCGGAGGGTTCCTTAGTGAATTCGAACCTTCGGATGTTTCCCAAGCTCTCACCGATCCTGATTGGGTTTTAGCGATGCAAGAAGAGCTTGCGGAATTCGAGAGAAACAAACTATGGCGTTTGGTAACCAGACCATGGGGAAAGTCCATAATCAGGCTGAAGTGGATATTCCGGAACAAGAAGGACGAGAACGACCTCATCATCCGGAACAAAGCCCGATTGGTTTCCAAACGTTATCGTCAGCAAGAGGGTATCGACTACGATGAGACGTTTGCGTTCGTAGCTCGGATCGAGGAAATTCGGATCTTCCTTGCGTATGTCGCACACAAGAACATGACAGTATATCAAATGGACGTCAAGTGTGCCTTCTTGAACGGAGTTCTTCAAGAAGAGGTGTACGTCGAACAACCGGAAGGATTCGTCGATCCCAGATTTCCAGACCACGTGTACGTGTTAGACAAAGGGCTTTACGGTCTCAAGCAAGCTCCTAGGGCATGGTACGAAACTCTCACTGATTACTTGCTAGGAGTTGGCTACAAGAAAGGTACAATCGATCCCACTTTGTTTCTTAAGAGATCAGGTAAAGACTTAATTATAGTTCAGATATACGTGGATGATATTATCTTTGCATCTACGAAGCCTGAGATGTGCCAAGAGTTTGAGAACACCATGAAATCCCAATTCAAAATGAGCATGATGGGCGAGTTGACGTTCTTTTTAGGACTTCAAGTTCGACAACGCCCTGATGGCATTTTTATAAATCAAGCCAAATATGTTCAAGATCTTTTAAAACAGTATTTTTCAAGCCAAACACAATGTAAACTTGGTAAAAATATAAATACCAACTCTTAAGAATTACTGTTCACAATTTCAAAATTTTCACTTTTTCTCTCTGAAATCTCACCCGATAACCACTTTGCGCTCGATTCCGTAATCTGCTCGTTTTTGCTCCGATCGTCAAACCGTTTACGTTTTCGGATTCCTGGTAAGTAAACGATCAACCCTTATGTAGTTATAACGCTTAAATCTATCGTTTAAAGATCTGGATCGGGTGCACTTAGAAGATCTCCTCACGCTCATCAAGTACCTCCAGGGTCCAATTCTCCGACCCAAACACTACCGAGACGGCACCGAGATTCTGAAGAAGTACGTTCGTCACGCGATCACTCTTGCGCGGGTGACGGACTACCAGCTAGCAATCGAGAGTCGCCAGCCGAAGGTCAACCTGCTCAGACCGAACCTGTTCGTACCTGGTATTGATGCTTACCTTCCGTATATGCCAACCAGGATACCGGAGCATGGGGTCCTCTATGTGACTAGGAAGAAGAAGGAACGCAGGTTTATGCGTTTTGGCGAGCTCGCTAAGTTTTGCGACGGGACCCTTCTCTATGTCTACAATGGGATGCAGAGTAGACTTTTGGCTGATCAGATACCAGGGCGGAAGATCATTGACGGGAAGGGAAAGATACTGGAGGGCATGAACTTGATCGAGAGAAAGCTCAAGGAGAGGCTGATGTACAGACGTGTTGAAGCGGCGATGCAGATGAGAGCGAGGATCATTGGAGAATGGGAGGAATTCTTGCAGATGTCAAAGTGGGAGCCGGCGCTGGAGCTTCCACCACCTTTCTGACTTCTTCACAAAGGGGGAGATTGTTGGACCTCCTTGTTGTGAAGAGTCAGAAAACCCTATCTTTATTGCTTTCTAGTTAGTCATCAGTTAGCTTGTTTAAACAATTACTTTTTGTAAGCCCTTGTTTAGAGGTTTGGAACCTCGGGGGCCATTTGTGAACATCTTTGAATTTACCTCTTACCTATATAAGGAAAGAGATGGTTAGGGTTTTGGTATGAATACACAATCATTTGGTTTTTACTCTTTAAGGCAATATATCAAATATCACCATTGATGCTACTTTCAAGCTTTTGTGTTCATCAATCTTCTTGGATTGCACCAAAGGGGGTACCCTTTGGTAGCCTGGTCCGGAAACATCCGCAAAATTATGTGGCGAAATCACCAGAAAATTTACGTGGGCACTCTATAAAGTTAATGAGTAGGTTTACACCCGAAATAACCTGAAGAAAACGCCTCTCATGCCCCAAACGACTGCATCCATCCATTCGAACGCGTGCGCGTCGAGCAATTTACCGGGTTGTGGCCGGATAATGTTTCATATTGTTGGGTGCAATATCCGAAATGCCAGAAATGTCATCGTGGATAGCTTCGTTTTGATAGTTCGTGGGCCTGAAACGGACTCCCGTAGCAAAAGTTATGGACGTCTTAAATTTTTGCCCAGGCACCAAAAGGGTTACCCTTTGGTAGCCTGGTCCAGAAGCATCCGAAAAATCCTGTGGCGAAATCACCAGAAAATTTACGTGGGCCCATTATAATGTTAATGAGTAGGTTTGCAGCCGAAATAACCAGAAGAAAACCCCTCACATGCCGCAAACGACCGTATCCATCCATTCGAACGGGCGCGCGTCGAATTTTTACCGGGTTGTGGCCGGATAATGTTTCATAGTGTTGGGTGCAATATCCGAAATGCTAGAAATGTAGTCATCGTGGATAGCTTCGTTTTGATAGTTTGTGGGCCTGAAACGGACTCTTGTAGCAAAAGTTATGGAGGTATTAAATTTTTGCCCAGGCACCAAGGGGGTACCCTTTGGTAGCCTGGCCGGAAGCATCCGGAAAATCCTGTGGCGAAATCACCAGAAAATTTACGTGGGCCCTCTATAATGTTAATGAGTAGGTTTGCACCCGAAATAACCAGAAGAAAACCCCTCCCATGCCGTAAACAACTGCATCCATCCATTCGAACGCGCGTGCGTCGAATTTTTACCGGGTTGTGGCCGGATAATGTTTCATATTGTTGGGTGCAATATCCGAAATGCTAGAAATGTACTCATCGTGGATAGCTTCGTTTTGATAGTTCGTGGGCCTGAAACGGACTCCCGTAGCAAAAGTTATGGACGTCTTAAATTTTTGCCCAGGCACCAAAGGAGGTACCCTTTGGTAGCCTAGTCCGGAAGCATCCAGCGTGGCGAATTTTTACCGGGTTGTGGCCGGATAATGTTTCAAATTGCTGGGTGCAATATCCGAAATGCTAGAAATGTAGTCATTGTGGATAGCTTCGTTTTGATAGTTCGTGGGCCTGAAACGGACTCCCGTAGCAAAAGTTATGGACGTATTAAATTTTTTCCCAGGCACCAAAGGGGTTACCCTTTGGTAGCCTGGTCCGGAAGCATCCGGAAAATCCTATGGCGAAATCACCAGAAAATTTACGTGGGCACTCTATAATGTTAATGAGTAGGTTTACACCCGAAATAACCAGAAGAAAACCCCTCCCATGCCGCAAACGACCGTATCCATCCATTCGAACGGGCGCGCGTCGAATTTTTACCGGGTTGTGGCCGGATAATGTTTCATAGTGTTGGGTACAATATCCGAAATGCTAGAAATGTAGTCATCGTGGATAGCTTCGTTTTGATAGTTCGTGGGCCTGAAACGGACTCTCGTAGTAAAAGTTATGGACGTCTTAAATTTTTGCCCAGGCACCAAAGGGGGTACCCTTTGGTAGCCTGGTCCAGAAGCATCCGGAAAATCCTGTGGCGAAATCACCAGAAAATTTACGTGGGCCCTCTATAATGTTAATGAGTAGGTTTGCACCCGAAATAACCTGAAGAAAACTCCTCCAATGCCCCAAACGACTGCATTCATCCATTCGAACGCGTGCGCGTCGAGCAATTTACCGGGTTGTGGCCGGATAATGTTTCATATTGTTGGGTGCAATATCCGAAATGCTAGAAATGTAGTCATCGTGGATAGCTTCGTTTTGATAGTTCGTGGGCCTAAAACGGACTCCCGTAACAAAAGTTATCTCCCACATTTTAATTTTTTTTTCTTTGTCTTTTGATTCTCCCTTTTTTTAATAAATAAACATATACCATTAAATTGTTGTAAAAGATAGATAATTAAAAGACAAAAGAAAGTAAGAGATCGATGTGCCAACAGTAAAGACGGAAATTATGGAGAACGAAAAAACGATGGGCGACAAGTGGCAATGAAGGGGAGTGAAGTGGTTAAGTGTGAGGAGTTTGAAAGACGTAGGTTTCAGAATGGTAAAATTGATTTACGGTTTTTTACTCTTAAGACATTGTTAGGCTATCAGAAACTAACCCTCTGGAACCCTCTCAACCCCACTGCCACATCAGCTGTCACATCAGCTTTTCTCCAACCCTCCCATTAACCCTCTGGAACCCTCTCTGATTAGTACTCAACCCTCTCAACCCTCCCAAACCAAATACCTAATAAAAATCTCTTTAGTATAAAATAAGATAGAGATAGAGAGAAAGGAAGAAAGAGATAGAGAGAAAGGAAGAGAGAGAGAGAGGGGGGGTTCACTTCAGCTAACCGTGACTTCCTCACACCGCCTCCCAACCCGCCGGCTCCAACCCGCCGGTCACATACCGGTACCCGCCGAAGCCGGCGGGCTCGCCGGCTCCCAACCCCACACTGCTACGCACGGCCTTAGAGGTTACAAGTAGCTTTTTGAATTAAAAGAAATAAATTGCTATTTTAAGAAGTTTAGTATTTGATTATTAAACACAATGTGCACATTGAAAATAAAAGAGTTCAATAACCTTTGCATTTAAATATTTTTTTAATAACTTAATCATTTAAAAATGAAAAAATTCACCAGGTAAATAAAAAGAACTTAAATTTTGAATGTTTAAAGATTATATGGTCTCTGCCCTTCCTTGTTAAAAACCATCGTAAATAAAAAGAACTAAAATAGCAATAATTGTAAACGACGCAAGGACTGAAAATGACGCAAGACCGAAACAATAACTATAAATCAAAAGAACTGTCCAAGGTGTTGTGGTGTAGTGATTAGTGCATGGATGGTACATAGTGCCCACCCATGTTCGAATCCCCCTCATGCACAAACTAGGGACATTTGTCACTTTCTTTGTAGTTTAACGGTCGGTAACATCCTGAGGGGGGAAGTGGATGGTATCCCTGTCTACTTGGTTTCGATTCGGAGGGAGAACAGGAGGCGACACCCCAGTTCATGGGTCGACCTTCAGGGCGGGCATGGGTGAGGTTATGGGTTGGTAACAGTTTTCATGGTCGAGACTCGAGAGGATTAGTCGGGTGCCCGAATGAATCTCAGATACCTTTTCGACTTCGGTCGGGACGTGTATGTGTTTATCTGTCATTCTCTCGTCCAAAAAAATCAAAAGAAGCTACAATAGCAATGAATTATAGATGATAAGGACTAAAACCATAATTTCTAAACCACATGTAATAAAGTTACAATCTTTTAGGCTGCGTTTGGTACGTGGGACAGGACAGGACGGGACGGGACAAAACTGTCTGTCACACGTTTGGCGCAGCATGGGACGAAACAGGAATTCACTGTCCCACGTTTGGTGCGACATGGGACAGAACAGAAACTAGGACAACATGGGACAAAAATGACTGTTTTTTTGTTCCACCAAAATAGGTGGAACAACATGGGACAGAAATGACACAGAAACTAATATATTACTAACTAACATTTGTTTGATATATAACTTCAATATGGTATTTGTTTTCGTGTTTACCACCATTAGTCGTGGCCGCCGCCGCCACCGATAGCCACTATCGGCCACCTTCACCTCGTCTTCTACTACAACAACCTCCTTCACCTCGTCTTCCACTACAACAACCTCCTCCACCTCGTCTTCCACTACAACAACCTCCTCCACCTCCTCTTCCCCTACAACAACCTCATCCACCTCCTCTTCCCCTACAACAACCTCCTCCACCACCTCTACAACTATCAACGATTACCTACCACCACCGTCTACCACCTTTACAAATGTCCATCTCCACCGCAACTACCACCACCACTACCCACCATCTTCACGTTCACCACAACCACCGACCACCACCACCATCCCTAGTATTACCGTCGGCCACCATCGACACCTCTACCATAACCATCAAAATTAGTTACATAAAAATCATATATGTATGTATATGTGTGTGTGTGTGTTTATTGAAATTGTGTAATTTTTTTTATAGATTACTAGTTTAGTTTATTTGTGTTAATTATAACTATTAAGTGATAAATAAAATCATCAAATAATTTTTTGAGGGAACTTGTTTAGTTCTGTTCAGTCCAGTCCTAGGCATACCAAACACAAAACAAACATTTGTTCTGTCCAGTCCTGTCCCGTCCCGTCCAGTCATGTCCTACTCTCTTGTTCTGTCCAGTACTGTCCAGTTCTGTCCTGTCCTGTCCTGTCCAATCCTGTCTGCGTACCAAACACTACCTTAAGGAATTGAAAACGTAATTTACTCTATTTTATAAGAAGCCACATGTACTAATTTTGTAATTAAGCCTTATGTTAATGTGTCACACGAGAGTATAATTTATAATAATACTTTTTTATATAAAATATAAAACTCTAAAGCGCTTCATCATCATCATTAGAGGTGCACAAAATCGGTTTTTTAACCCAACCGGTATTTTAAGAATCGGTTTTTTTATTAATCGGTTTTCGGTTAATCGGTTTTTTTTTTGCACCTCTAATCATCATGATTTTCTTTGGCTCGCTGGGTTGGGGTCATGGCAATGCCGAAGCTCCTTACCCAGTGTGTCTTTTTGTTGCCGTTCAAAAAAAAAATCATCATGTATACAAATACAATACCATTGACAGTTAGCTGAAACGACGGTTAGTTGGCACACATTCCCAACCAACAACTGGTCTCTTCCCTTTCAATTCAAAACCTAAATTCAACCCTAATTCCACATCTTTTGAACATATTATCAAAACCCTAACCCCCATTAAACTTTTCAACAACCACTGGTTCTCGATTGCGAACGCCAATTCCATTCCAAGGTAGTTTTTTCATATTCCCCAACTTCTCCATGTGAAATTGCTTCCGGATTTTGCTCATATATATATATATATATACTTGAATAATAAAAGCCCTAATTCCTCTTTTTCTAATTTGTTTCTGAAATGATATAGGCACGATGCTTATGTACATAATTAATACTGTGTGTGTTGATGTATATACGAATTGATTCTTGTACTGTAAAAGGAAATGCAAAAATTTATTGTTAAACCTATTTTTTGGGCTTGAGTGATGGTTACTTGAAGCTAGTAACTTGGATTTTGCCATTTTGGATAACTTTCTATATTTTTTTTCATGATGAATAGGCGTTTTAGACCTTTGATCAACATTCTAGTAGCAATTTTTGGATTTGTATTACAACTTGAACCCATAGGAAAATGAAATTAGGGATTTTTCTCTTGGGCTCATATTGTTGTTAAAAGTTAAAAGCTGTTATGACCGTAGAAATATAAAGAGTCATTAGTGTATGATGAATTATGGTTGGAGTGATGGAGATAACTTCTTCATTATCTATAACTTTTTGTTGGATCAATAATTTCTTGTTGCAGCAGCCGGAAAGCCTCGATGCAAATATCCATGGTAGTCATGGTTTAAGAGGTAAAAACCATGCTCATTGCATCTCTATTTTTCATCGTATTTGATGTCGACTTTGGTTTTAGTTCATCGTGTTCCATCTATTTGTTTTAGCTAATCCTCAATGGAATCTGTAGTTGTTGCAAAAGGTCCATCTTTGAAAGAACTCTCATTAATGTACAACATGTATCCCGAGCATATATGCTGTTTCATTTTAAAGAAAACTAATCAATTCTTGTTCCTGATCTTGCTTCTAGACAGATGAGTCTGGTTTATAAGTTTAATGACAACAAGATATATGTGTTTGCGATGTGCATTCTTCAACTCATTTTTTTTCAGGAATTGCAGTGGAAACAGTGATGGATTTGAATGAAGTCATTTCAGTATTTGAAGAGCAAGAGGCAACGCTAGGAGATGGTCAGAGCTTCATCTACTTTTTGTAATCTAATTGAGAGACTTTGATTAGATTCACTGCAAAAAGATGGAGCTTCAAGAGGCCAATAGAATTGTTATTGCAAAACCAGTTGCTTCAAGGCCTACCATTTCCAATTTCGGATCGTTCTCTGAGCTCCTGGCTGGTGCCACTAGTAGCTCACCCTTGTCCGAACCGACAATTACTGCCATCAGACCAAAGACAGTGAGGTTCAAGCCTGTCATGAACTCTCAACCAGTTGAGACGGTTTCTTCTCAGGTCTTTTCCTTCTTCTTTCGTGTCTTTTCCATCTCCCTGTTGTATATGCAACCTATTCTGTTTATTGAACCGCTTAACATTTATGATTTATCATTCAACATTCCCAGCTTGCATTGTAACGATGTGAGCAGAAATATGACATGATCATGGGTGCCATTTACTTGACGCAGTGAATAGTTAGATGGGACTGAGAATATGGAGACTGGTGGTAAATTATAGCAAGTTTCTTGGGTGCTTATAACTTGTTAGAGTTCCTTCATTTCAGGCACAGTTAGCCAGAACTCAAGCTTCCCATTTGTCTGAAAAGATCTTAAAATCAGACACCACATCTCCTTTACTATACAAACCCTTGGCAAAGACAGTATCAAGATCAACCATCAGTCTGTTGGCAAACATGGTTAGTATTCATATTCTGGAATCAACAAACTATTGTTCTTGGGAAACTGCAAAGAAAACACTGTACTTTAAAAGTGTAAAAGAGTGTGGGAAATATAAATGAAAATTAATCACCCCACTTTGCACTTTTCGTTGACTTGCAAAATGTAGTGACTTTTTTGCATTTCTCCGGAGGTTATATTTCGTTTGGAACAAAAGCCTGCTATGGTGGTTTGGAGAGTTGGTCGCTAGAAACAAACTCAGATATTTTTATGACTGGTTATTTAGACATTAATTGTTCTTTGTAATGCTTTAGGGAGACTTTAATACTAGTTGTAAACAAGCACTGGCTCAGAAGCTTGCTTCACAATCAGAGATGGCAAAAGGCGATAATCCTCCAAAACTGATACCCGTGAAGTCTGGAAACGATAAAAGATGGCAGTTGCACACAAGTAATAGTGATCGGCCTTCTTATGATGGATATAATTGGAGGAAATACGGACAAAAGCAAGTGAAAGGAAGCGACTACCCAAGAAGTTACTACAAGTGCACCCACCCGAATTGCCTGGTAAAAAAGAAGGTTGAAAGATCAATAGATGGGGAGATAGCTGAAATCGTGTATAAGGGTGAGCATAATCATTCAAAGCCCCGACTTCCTAGGCGTCATGCTTTTGATGGAACTAGTGAAGATTCAAACACCCAATTGCCAGATAATCAACTCAATAACGATAATGATGGAGGCATGGGAATTAAGATCGATGAAGTTCTTGGATCATCAACACATTTGACCAATTCGGTCAAAGTCCAAGAATCTTACAATCATGTTTCAAGCCAAGCATTTGATGCTAGTATGCCAACTCCTGATCATTTTTGTGGTGTGGCTCGGGTTCATGATGAACCCGCAAGTAAAAGAAGGTATCACAGAATTTCTATGCCACAGTCTTGTTCATCTTAGTGTTCAAGTTTGTTCATACTCTTGTTTTCTTTATGGTTCATCTTTTCTTGTGGCAGTTGGAAATATGAGCCAGTTTTTGACTTAGAGATCATATAATCATGTTGCAGGAAAAGTTTGAGTAAATTAAACGAACCTAATGGGGAAGGCTTACAACAGCCTCGAATTGTTGTTCATGATGGCATTGATTCGGAGGCAATCTCAGATGGTTTCCGGTGGAGAAAGTACGGGCAGAAAGTCGTCAAGGGAAATCCTTATCCAAGGTCAAATATTTATATGTGTATATATATGTATAGGGGTGGGTTCAAATGTGAACCACTTTTTGGTTGTGAACGTGAGGACAGCCGAGAGCGCGACACGTGACGGATGAGTAGGCGCCACGTCAGGTCCACGGCGGATGACTAGGCGCGATTCATGGGAGGGCATTGAATTAAAGGGGGGGCCGCACTCAAAGCCGCCTTTATTGACTAGTCTCCGCCACGTGTCGTGCTATCGGTTGTCCTCACGTTCACAACCAAAAAGTGGTTCACATTTGAACTTTCCTCTATATGTATATATGTGTGTGTGTGTGTGTGTGTGTGTGTGTGCGCGCGCGCGCGCGCGTGGAGATGAAGTCTAACATGGAAGATGTTGTGTTTAAGTGCAGAAGTTACTACAGATGCACGGGTGCTAAGTGCAATGTTCGGAAACATGTGGAAAGATCATCGGATGATCCAAGTGTTTTTATCACCACATATGAAGGTAAACATAACCATGAAATGCCCATCAAGAAACCAAACTAATTCACTTCAGATCAACCTTCCTCATCAAGCTATAAATTAGCCGGAAAATAACCGAAATTCGGTGGTAGATGGTTTAGATTCAATGACCTCTTAATTTGCTTATTTTCAAGATGATTAATGTTAAAGAGGATTAATTAAACAGTTTTATAAATTCAAGTAATGATCTTTTATCATTTTTCCGGATTCCTTTTATGTGATGTGCAAACTTGTTCCTACCCAAAATGTATTGTGGTTTATTGGGGTTTTTGATATTGTGGTTTTGTCAATGTGGTGGTTTCTTAAGGTAACTCTATTAATGGCTTATTGTTAAATAAGGGACAAAAACAATGAATTATAAACAACATAGATGTAAAAGAAAAAAAAGTAAATTGCCAATCACATAGATGAAAACTATAATTTTGAAAATAACAATAGTTAGTAAACCACAAAGTCCTAAATGACGTATAGCAAGGTCAAGTCTCAAGCCTTATGAGTTATGACGAGACGACAATGTTTTTCACTAAGCCACCATATATGGACTGAGAGTAAGGATTCATTTGTTTTAAAGATTTGAGTGAGTACTTACTATTTATCCCTCAAGTTATATGTTTAAAAAGGTAAAAACAAAACACGCCTTACAAAATAACACTGCACCAGGAGTTACCATATTGCTTTAAAGTGGAGCCACAGTGGTTGAAAAATTAACCCGTGGTGTTATAATGCGTCACAACAAGTCTATAAATAAGTTGTTTAAAACCATGGTAAACCATAAAAAGTAAAAATAAAGTTTACATATGTATAGTTGTATCGACTTAACTATGTATAATACTTTGAAAATAACTTATGCTTAGAACTCTTGTTGCAAACAAAATCATTTTTAAAGACTTTAAAAACATTCAACAAACAATCAACCCAAAGTCCCAAATAGGTTTTTGTACGAAAATGTAGTGTTGTTATTTTTAAACTAATTAATTTACTCATCAATAATCCTCTTAAAATTAGAGGATAAACAATTCCTTTTTGCAATATTTAACATGTTAAATTTAATTTTTAAGGAATATTTGTTCAACAACGCCCTCCTAAAATATACGAGTTGCGGCTATGGAATCTTTTATTTTTATATTTTAAATGTTTGTAATTTAAGATAATTAAAAAAAATTCAAACAATAAGGTTGGTACGTGTTAAAATTATTTATAGGAATTATGTTCGTTTTTTTTTTTAATTGAAGGAATGCAATAAATGTTTTTGCCGACAAGTGTCAGCCAAATGTCACAATACCACATAAATCGTCTAATTGATTCCCCTTTGAATTTGACTTTTTGTAATATACAAAAATAAATTACATTCCACAATTTTTTTTTTTTGGTCCCAAATTTCGGATTCAATATTTATTTTTAAAAAAATAAGAAATTGAAAATGCATGGCAGGTAGGGGTGTTCATTTTCGGATATCCGGAATTTCGGATATCCGAATTTCGGATATCCGAAAATTTCGGATAGTGAAAATTAATATCCGAATCCGAATCCGAAATTTCGGATATCCGAAATTCCGGATATCCGAAATTCCGGATATCCGAAATTCCGGATATCCGAAATTTCGGATTCGGATACCGGATAATCCAGAAAATCCGAAAATCCGAAATATTTGATAAAATGTCATTTTTAGCTAAAAAAAATACATCATTCTTCGTACATAATAATCGTCCACATGTTTCCAATCATCAATAAGCTAATACAACATCAAATACTTAGTTTACAAGTCTTAAATAATAATACGAAAGTCTAAAGTAACATAAGAACGTAAATTAAAAACAACTTCGTCTTCCAAATTCTAATCTTAAAGCTTTCATTACTTGGCTAGTTAGAAAGATCGATATTTGTGTTGAGAGATGAGGTTCTATTTTTTAGAAAGTGAGATAAAAAGTTAACATATATTATTAATTTTTTAATTTTTTAAAATAATATATATAAATATCGGATATTTCGGATATCCGAATATCCGAAAATCTTCAAAAATCACTATCCGAATCCGAATCCGAAAATCCGGATATCCGATTTTCGGATATCCGAAAATCCGGATATCCGAATTTTCCGATATTTTCGGATCGGATGTTTTCGTGTATTCGGATGTCGGATCGGATTCGGATTTTTTTGAACACCCCTAATGGCAGGCCCAGTGGATGCGGTGGTTTTATGCGTCATTTTTCTGTATTTTAAATTTATATTTTTAGTATTAATTTACCATTAACTTTGCTATCATGCATTGATGACTTGATCATACACGTTAAGATCTTTTTTATATCATTATTAATTCTTTTCATCAAATGAAAACGTGTCATGTGGTTTAAAAGTAGATCGTATATAGAAATACTTTATTTCAATTTATATGTCAAAAATAGATTGTATGGGTTAGTTTATTATGCAACCCAGTAAAAGGTTACAACTCGTACAACTTTCATATAAACCATTTATTTTAGCCTATTATTTATGATTAATTACTCGATTCGTCAATGAATAGTAATTTCATGCAATAATATTACCTACAATGCATACCATTTTCATTAAATGCATACTAGATCATTAAATGCATATTATATCATGAATGCATCATGAAAGTATCACTTGCATGTGATGCATCTCATAATTCGTCATGTGCATCAATATTTGTTGCTGAAATTTGATGAAATCATGAAAATACATCTAGAGAATCGATGAGAATCTATATAAATGAGCTAAACGAATGATTTAGATGAAGGTTGTACGAATTGTAACATTTTAGTGGTTGCATAATAACTTTGGCCTAGATTGTATAAAGAAATATGTTATTTCAATTTATATCGCCTAAAAGTTTTCTTGTCAAAATTCTTTAAATTATTAAAAGGGGAGAAAAATTACAAAGTTGGGAAGAACTTGTAACAAGATAGACCAAACCAAAGCACACTCAATCTATAGTTGAAAGAAACAAAAATAGGTGAACAAAAAAATATGTAGAAGTGTTCTGAAAAAAAATAAGATTAATTGGGTATAAGAAATTGATACATGGTATAACTCAAAAATTGTTCGAATTGTATCAAGAATAATTATCTAATTACCAAAAAAAGAGTCATAAAAATCCAACATTTGTTGGTTGCATATTTAATGATCTGACAAGTTTTGTACAATTATTTGAAATAGATAAAAAGAAAAAATATATAATAACAATTTTAACTAGGAATGTCTATCGTTAGATTGATTGGTTTGAATTGAAGTCATTTAAACAACCTAATTTAATGTTGATTGTTTGAAAATTTTCAACTCGATCCATCATAAAAATGCAACCCAACGGATTGATCAAATTGATCCGGTGGTGTTTAAAAAAAGTAAAAACGGCATTTAAAACATGAAATAAATAATTCTTCGTTTGAAATATGTTCAATTTTTTAAGAAAAAAATATAAATTCATCAAAAATTTAGGTATTAGATATAATTTTCCAAGAATCTCTTATGAGTTCCATTTGTTCATTATTATCGAATTGTGTTTTTTAACTTAAACATATTAAATATAATTTTAAATAATGTGCTAAAACTTCTATTGAGTTGTTAGGTTACTTTTTGCCTAATCCAATATCAATCCAACAGATTTTGGTTATCCTAACTTTTACATCGATTATATGTTGGATTACTTCCAGTTAATTTTTTTTGGGGGTTTTGGGCTGGGTAGATCGAGTTGATCGAGATTTTCGAGCATCTGATCCCCGATAGTTTTTCTATAATTTCTTTAAAATAAATATTCACAAGTCAATATATCTAAAAAAATTATATTTAACTCCAATATATTCCTTGTTTTAGAGATTTTTCGACGTCTATTATATTATTATTTATTAGAATATACTATAAATTTATCATTCTGATACACCTATTTAGACTCTCATTTTCTCTATTCTCTAAACAATATAATATTTAAATTCAATAAATTTTCTATTCTAGACGTTTCAGTAATAATTATATTATTAAAGTTATTTTATCTTAATGCATTAAAAAAAATTAATCTATCAAATTTTAAAAAGTAAATTCTGAGTTTTATCTTCTTATTTTAAAAGAAAGAATTCTACAGTATTATCTATTAAAATAATTTTAGATAACAATATGCATATAATCTATTAAAATAAAGTAAAAAACTTACTTTTTTTTTTTACTTTACAAAAGTTCTCTGAAAAAATCATGTTGAAATGAATACATTTAGATCATCCACAATGGACCGATAAGGAGCGGCAAGGCTTCGGTGTCAATTGGCAAGACCATCAACACCATCTTGGTTGATTGACAAGGAGTGAAATTGGCAAGGCCATGCCGACTCCTTAGGCTATCAGTACCCAAACCCTCCCAACCTAACTGACACATCAGCTGTTCTTCAACCCTCTCTTAACCCTCTATAACCCTCTATAATTAGTACCCCAATCCCAACCCTCATAAAACACACACAGCACACACACTTTGAAGCGGTGTCCCCAACCCGCCTAGGCTTCAAAACCGCCCAGCCCGCTGATTCTGTACCCCAACCCACTGAACCCATGCAAACCGGCGGGCTTCAACCCGCCCAACCTATCTATGCGGGATGCATAGCCTAGACTACCCACCCCATCCTCTCTCTCTCCTTTCTCTCTATCTGTTTTTTTTATTAATTATTTAGATTAGAGCATCTCCAACAGTTTCTCCAAATTTTCTCTAAAATGGAGAACTAAAAACTAAAATCTCTAAAAAAAATTTCCTTCATCTCCAACAGCTTCCCCATTTTGGAGATTTCTACATTGATTTTAATATTAAAATATTTATTAATCAATTAAAAAATTATTTCTCTTTCTCAATTATTACTTTTCATGGATTTCTATTGGTTGCTTCCAATTGTAATCATATTTGGAGTGATCTCCAAATATGGAGAAAAAATCTTCTCTCTCTTAACTTTCTCCATTTTGGGGATAGGTTTGGAGAATCTGTTGGAGCATAAATTAACCCAAAATCTCCATTTTCCTCCTTTTTCTCCATTTTGGGGATGGTGTTGGAGATGCTCTTAGTATGAAAGTCAAGACTAGTGTAGTTGAATTGATAAGATGTTGGTAAGACAGTGGAAAGTTAATATAACAACTAGTATTATTGGTAATACTCAAGACCACTATGTATATGTTACATGATTATTTGATTCGTGTATAATAAACTTTTAGAAGACCAAACTTTTTCTTTTTCTGCTATCATTTTTATCGAATCTGAGTGTTACCAATAAAATCTCTCCTCTCTTTCTCTCTCTATCTCTCTTATTGGAGCTGTTGACTACTCTCTCTCTCTCTCTGTCTTTACAACAACTGTCTGAAGAAGAAGAAGAAGAGGAGAGAGAATGGGATGGTTTCCATGCTCAGGCCGCCAATCTAAGCCTACCTCAAAGAAGAAGAGGAAGAAGAATCGCTCCATCGATCCAATTCAACCCTCATCAGGTACCTGCTCCCAGATTAATCAATTCATTCTATTTGATTCATGATGTTTTTCTCTAATCATTTCATACAAGTTGTTGTTAGCTTATCTAATTTGTTCATTATACCAAATGATTCTAATTACTACTATTGATTCACTATTTCAATTGTGTTACTATTAGGTTTTTGTTAGGATTAGGTGATTTTGAATCTTATGCTAGATGTGTGCATCCTGAAACAAATTGAGTTTCTTCTTCTTTATTAGACTTTAATTATGTTGTTTTTTTCATTTTGTGTGTGTGTGTGTGTAAGAGATCAAATTATTGAAATTATTGAAGTAAAGTAACTGGAAATATTGAGCTACTTTTTGATGCATGTTACATGTGGAAACTCAATTGTTACATTGGATTTGATAGGTTGCAGAACAGGATTTATGGTCTTTTTGACTATTTGAGCTGTATGATTAAGATTTTTTTTTTTTTTTTTTTCATAAGCAGTTCATCTTTAATGTGTGATATTCTTTTGGTACATGTGTGCCTTTTTCCTGATTAGTTATGTGGTCCATGCAATTGCAAAGCTTCCCTCTTCAAGTTGCTGAATAAACTTTAAGCCCTTTCTGGTTGGATCTGAATTGCAAACCTTGATGTTTGATGTTTCATGAGACACCAAGTCCCTCAGTAGGACAACCCCTTGAGATCTTTTGGCTGTTTCTTTTTGACATTTTCTATTTGGGCATTCTCAGTTTCTTGTTGCAACCTTTTGGCTTGCTTCAAGTGTATCCTTGATCAATTGGTGCTCTTTTATGATGAAACAAGTAACTTCAATTCTATTTCGAAATGGAGTTTCAGATTCGGTATCGTTTTTTTTTTTTTTTTGCTTTTTTGCTTTTTTGTTTAATGGTTTCTTGTTTTTTTGTTTCTGACATTTTATATGTTTTAGAGAGTATTAGGTCAAACCCGTTGTTCAAAACGAAGGACTCGATCAAAGATGGGGGATCGGATCATAGTGCTGCCCAAACATTCACGTTTCGTGAGTTGGCAGCTGCAACCAAAAATTTCAGGGGTGATTGTCTTCTTGGAGAGGGAGGTTTTGGTAGAGTATATAAAGGGCGACTTGAAGGTTCAAATCAGGTTAGTTCATTTTCTTTGTACATGACCTGTTTGTTGGTGAAACCAAGTCAATCCCTTTAACATTTTAACATACACACCATTTTGAAGAAGATGCATCTTGACATCAAATAATCAGTTTGGTCATGTTTCAACTTTAAAATCGTTGTGGATTATCTACTCCATTGGAAGCTGATCATCCTTCTGTCCTAAAAAGAATAGAACATTTGATTTAACACTTTTTTTCTAAATGCGCAAATGCTTAAAATCCCTTGTATAATTGCTAACGGACAAATAGGTAGTGCCTTGCTAAAACATATATTTGGATTGAAGTGCCTTGCTAAAACACACAAAATGTTTGTCCTGGTGAAATTTTCACTGATGAGGTGTCATTCCTTTGGCCATTGTTCCCATTCTGTATGGCTCATGCAAGTCTTATCATCTCAAAACACCATAAAAAAACAAGAATGACAAGAAAAAGAAATAAACAGTAATTTTGTTAAAAGCAACCCGATTTGTAGTCTTTGTCAAGTCGGAATTGTGAACATTTGTGTTTATATTTGGCCATTGGTGTAGGTTGTAGCCATCAAGCAACTGGATCGCAATGGACTGCAAGGGAACCGGGAATTCCTAGTAGAGGTGCTGATGTTGGGTTTACTTCACCACCCACATCTTGTTAACTTGATTGGTTATTGTGCTGATGGAGATCAAAGATTACTTGTTTATGAATACATGTGTCTTGGATCCCTGGATGACCATCTTCATGGTATGTGCATTTCCTTAAAAACCCTTATGCTATTGAATTATCGATTTTTTTTTGCACCGCCATACTTGGCTTTTCACTTGAAACTTCACTTGAAACTAACCATAATTCTACCAAAGGAGTGTTAGCCTAGTGGTAAGGCTTGGGCACTACATAGTGGTGAACCCGAGTTCGAGCCCTGGGGGACGCATTCTGGAGGTACGGGGGCTTCGACCCCGGGCTGCATGCTTTAGCAGTCGGGCTTCGGCCCGAAAATTGCCGAGGATTAGTCTGGGCCCAATGTGGTCTGGGATACCTCTTCCAAAAAAAAACCATAATTCTTGTGAAAAGGTCAAAGAAAAACCTTTGTTTGCAAGATGTGAGTGATTTTGAACAAATTGTGCAAATGTATTTTGGTGATTGGAGTCATTTATTTTGGGTTTATTTTTGGTGATTCAAGTCGTATTTCTTGTCTTGCAGACCCCTCGCCTGGCAAGAAACGCCTTGATTGGAATACCAGAATGAGAATTGCTGCCGGAGCTGCTAGAGGGCTGGAGTATCTACATGACAAAGCCAGTCCACCTGTAATTTATCGAGATTTAAAATGCTCCAACATACTGCTTGGTGAATCGTACCATCCAAAGCTATCTGACTTTGGGTTAGCCAAACTCGCCCCTGTTGGGGATAACACACATGTTTCCACAAGGGTCATGGGCACCTACGGATACTGTGCTCCAGAGTACGCCATGACTGGACAATTGACCCTAAAATCAGACGTCTATAGCTTTGGCGTCGTGCTTTTGGAAATCATCACAGGCAGGAAAGCAATAGATAATTCTAAAACAGGAGGCGAGCAGAATTTGGTTGCATGGGTAAGTGATTTTCACTCATTCACATTACATATAAATCTATATTTTCAATGAAATATGTTTCAGACCATCTGTTGGATACATGGTAGGTCGGAATCCTAAGTTATTGGTCATAATTTAGTATTGCGATATTGTTGTCTCTCCATACTAGATAATGTAATATCTTAAATTAATTCTAGTTAATTAATTTCAGGCTAGACCTTTGTTTAAAGATCGAAGGAAGTTCTTTCAGATAGCAGACCCGGTGCTCCAGGGCCAGTATCCTGCGAGGGGGTTGTACCAGGCTCTTGCTGTTGCAGCAATGTGTGTCCAGGAACAACCTAACATGCGTCCAGTTATAGCCGATGTTGTCACAGCCTTGAGCTACCTTGCTTCACAGAAATACGACCCTGAAATCCATCCCATCCAAAACTCACGCTGCTCACCTTCCACTCCTCCTAGATCAAAACGAGACAATGACAAGAGACTGAATGGAAGCAGCAGCAGTTGCAGCGGCAGTGGTAGTGGCAGTGGATCTGAGAAAAATAACACCAAAAGATTCTTTTAACTTTCATGGGAATGCGTCTTTTGGTCCGGATTTCTCCAAATCATCAACTATGCAGCAGAGGTAATGCTGCCTTAGAGTAAATTTATTTCAATGGACACCTAATAAAACATATAAGTTTTACACTCAGCTGGGCTTGTTAGTATAACTTATTAGAGGTCTTGAGTTTGAGTATTACACTTGGGTATTGTCTAGTGAATTAGGCTGCAAGATTCCACCCTCCAGGCCTTTCTAAAAGTTGCAGTGCACAGCACTGGGGCTATTTAGCTACATGACTTCCTTTCAAGTGTTTTTTACATCCATAACCTTTTGATCGGTTTTAGGCATTCCTGTGTTGAGCAATGTCATTTTCAAACTCCTCCACAGGTCATGGATTTAAAAGAAAAATGTCAGAAGGTCATTTAACCAAAGGACCCCACTCGAGTGTTCATCTGACAAGCCTTAAACGTGATGTTTACAGGTTTCTTCTAGAGTAGGCACGGTTGGGAAGAAGTACTTAGATGACCACGATCAGGTAGGTGGTTTATGTAACAGCATCTATTTTTCGTGGTTGGTCGTGGTATCGGAGGTTTTGGTTGTTTGTATCTGTATTAGGTTGTTGTTACTATGTGTTAACGTTATAGACAGTCTCTGATTCCCTTTACTAGACTGCTGTATTTTGCATTATCGTGTTGTACAGTTATATTATATAAGATAGATAGATATAAAATGTATTTACACAGCATCTGTTTGATTTGAGCAAGTTTTGTACTATTGGGCACTGCTCTCTAATCTCTATTGGTGTATTTTTGATTTTTTATGGTTCACTCAAACACTCAAAATTGTCATCTATACCAAATCTGGTTTTCAGTTTAAATTTTGACCACCAAGTATCACCCAAACTCTTCAATCAAATCACCCACAAATCCTTTCAAAATCCCTTGAGCAATTGAGCTGATATACATTTTCCTGTACTCCTGTCCCAAGAATATCATAGATATCATATGAAAGACAAATCAGGTATATTAACATCATATGAAAGATAAATCGGGTATATATTATCTGTAAACATCGTATGAGAGATAAATCAGGTACATAATAGCTCGATGCTCAATACCCAAAAAAGATTGTGACTACCCACACTATAGTGGCTAGATATGAACTTTTGAATTTTTTGCTCAAATTATGCGCTAATTATAAAGCCTAATAGGGAAATTGAGAGGTATCCATAATATAACTTTGAACCACCAAAATCTAGATCTCAAACAAAAAACCTAACAATAAAATGAATATTTTAATAAATCACTTGTGTTATTTAACTCGATGGTTTTTTATACAGCACATGTATTAAATACAACAAAGTAGAAACAAAAGAAGGCAAGGATTTGTAAGGTGTAGAACCAAAAAGCCTCAACAAGCCAAAACGATCACCGAAAAGGACAAACACATCCGACAAACAAAATAACAACAAAAGTTAACCTGACGATTACTCTATCTAGTTTATTATTTGTTTTTTTGTTTTCTTGAATAGCAAAAAAGAGAAAAGACTAGTCAAGGAGCTTCAACATGGCCACTAGTCTCAAAGACTGAGAGCTAGGACAAACCAAAAAATAGAGTACAAAAGAGCCTTTACAACCACAAGAAAGATTCTTGGACCTATTTTCAATCCAAAGTGTAGACAACCTTTGAATGCCAGGAAATGGATCCTCCAAATTTGACTCGAGCCACAAGGCCACAACATCAACATCAACATCAAATCGCACAATGCGATTCCTCCAACTCTAGATTGACCAGAGAACATCCACACCAATAGTTGAAAAAACCAAACCCTATATTGATTTCTCACTAAAAGATACCACTCCATGCTTAAAGAAATCGATCGAAGTAGGCTAAGGGAAAGAACGACAGCACCACCCCCCAAACTTTTTACCATCTAATATAAGGACATAAAAAGAAACAAATGTCTAACTATTCATAAGTCAATGCATTAATCTTTAACTTGTTTATATATATGTCCAACTTTTAACGTAGGTTTTTACTAAAAAAAGGTAAACATATATAATTTATGGAACAAAATAAAAATTAAACCATGTACATAATAACTAGCTAAAAATGCTTTCACGTATTTTGATTTTATTTGTTTATTACACTATATTTCAAACAAAAAATCTACCTACACCGTGTAGCTGCTATTTTTATCGACAAAATAAAATATCATCTTAATTTTTACACTTTGCCCCCTTATATTTTCAACCGTGATGCTAAACAACCCCTAGCTGAGAATAAAATGGCCAAAGGGGTGTTCACAAATCACAATTCACACATCGATTTAGGGCAAAAAAAATCATCCCATCATCATTCATCTTTCTGCCAGAGAAATCGAATCAATTTGGACTCATCGACTCAATGACGACGACGGCGACGGCGACGGCGACGGCGACGGCGACGGCGGCTGCTTCCAATACGACGGCGATTCAGACGGACGACCATCCTCCGAAGACCTTAGACGCCGCTGCTCCTGCCACAGCACCTGAAGGAGTCACCGGCGAGAAATCGCCAGCTGCTCCCATCGACAAGAAAGACGGTGGTGATTCCGGCGAAACGAAGTTGAAAACTACAGATCCGGTGACGGTAACGGCGACGGCGGATAACAACGGCGAAGACGGTGCTTCTGTTAACGATACGCAGAGGAAGATCCGCCGTGCGGAGCGGTTTGGTATGCCGGTTCAGCTCTCTGAAGAAGAAAAACGGAATTCTCGTGCCGAGAGGTTATCATACTGCTGCAATTTTTATTCGTTTTTTATAATTGTGTATATATATATATATGTATGTATGTATATGTTCTCCTATGCTAAGCTAGGGTTTTGGTCTTTGTACACATCGACCAATTATTTTACATCAAGAAGTTAGGGTTAGGTTTTTTACGAGTTGTTACTGATTTTCTTGCACTGTTCTTCCCGTTTCAGTTATTAAGGGATTAGGACTAGGGTTTAACTTTTATGTTACCAAGTGCATCATCTGTTTCGTGATTTTTATGCCTGCGTGAGTGATTATTAGATAAAAGGATTGGGACTAGGGTTTACTTTTCTTAGCAGGATATTCGAATTATTGAAAGAATTTCGTGTTAGTGATGCTTTTATATCTGATTAGGTTAATGTTTGCTGACTGATTTTTTGGGGGAATCACCTATTATCTTAATGTCTATTTGTTTGCTTAATGTTTGCTTCCAAGATATATGTTTACTTTTGCCTATTTGTTATATGATATGTCCAAATTATATGTTTGCTTTTGCTCTTAATTTGGTCCTTATAGGCAAGAAAAGACTAACATAAGCTGTATACCTTTGGTAGAAGCCTAGTAAAAGTTTAGGAACTATCAAATACATTTATTGCTTTCATTTTTTTTTCTTCACACTAATGTACATTTTGGTGTACAATATAAGAAGCTATTGATGGAATAGGGGAAAAAAATTCAGCCATGTTTTTCGTTAATTGAAATACATATATTTTATTTGGAAAGCTCAAAGGTATGTTGTGATATTGTAGTATTATAATTTCTTATATCTTTGATCGTTTCAATTTGACTACAATTTCTAAGTCTTATGTGACTGCACATCATAGTTCTTTCATCTCTGCTATGTGAAGGGAAACGGTCCTAGTCGGTCTATATTAGAGCTGTCAAGAACTTCTGCTTTTTTTTTTATGCTGTAGTAGTATGGTTGAGATGCTATGAAGATGCTTTAAGTTTTATACTATAGTATTTGACTAGGGTGTCTAGTTATAGATATAGTCTGATGAACTTTTCGTTAGATGCCCAAGTCTTGGCACACTCTTTTTTTCAGGATCATTAGGCGTTACTTTTCATTCTAGAGGCACATAGATGTATAGCATGTTCCTTAACAAGGTGCATAGTCAATGATGATGCTAATGTTATCTATTTGCTTGTTTAAAGTTGTAATGCTCTTGCTTAGTAGATACACGTGTGTAAATTGTGACTTTTTACTCCATCCTTTGTATGCACTATTTTAGTGTTGACTGCATGTTGAGTGCTTATGGTGTTATTGTGATTGTAAAATGTGATGCACTTATCAAGTTAGGACCTGTTGTACTTCAGGTTTGGTACCACCCCTGGCTCACAAGGATCGGATGCTACAAAGAAAGCCGAGGAGCTCAAAAGGAAGGCTAGAGCTGAAAGGTTGTTGAGAGCATACAATTTATCAGAAATTCAATAAGCTGTTATTTTCATTTACGATTCATCAGTGTTTTATTCATTTTTATGATGACTAAATGCTCTGTTGCTCAATGCTCAGATTTGGGATCACAAAATCAACACCTACGGAGGAAGATGAGAAGAAGAAGGCTAGACTTTCTAGGTTTGGATCAGCCTCAAGTGCTGATCCTCTGGAAGAACAGAAAAAGAAAGCAAGGGCACTCAGGTATGTACTTTATCAACAATACTGGTCCCTTTGGTTATAATTTAGGGATTTTATTGTGCAATTGCCATCTGGGTAGAAGCTGCTGGAGACTCGTATTCTAGTTTTAGCAATAGATTGAATAATTATTTTACAGGTTTTCGGGAACGCAGACAAATGGCAATGGAAAAATTGAACCGGTAAGTCTTGTGTTCTTGTAAATATTAAGATGTTTATGTGCTGCTTTATTAGCTAATGATTCCTACATATCTAAACAGAAGGCG
The DNA here is from genome assembly GCA_030169165.1 of Centaurea solstitialis. Taxonomy (NCBI): domain Eukaryota; kingdom Viridiplantae; phylum Streptophyta; class Magnoliopsida; order Asterales; family Asteraceae; genus Centaurea; species Centaurea solstitialis. Next base: position 10,391,082 of record CM058046.1, read on the forward strand.
ACCGTTGCTGGCAAGGCAGGTGGAGAGGCTTAAGGCCTGCACGTTGTCTTTAGCAGTAAGACGTTACGTTATCTATCGACTTTCTGTTGCCATAAATTTAGTTTGTTGATGTGGTTTTTAACTATTGTTTCATTTGGCAGGTCAGGATAGTAGTAATCTTTTGATCTCAAACAACTCGTAAAGATACCCATGACATGAACCTTTGTTTATTTTGGAGTTAGATGGTGCTTCCCTTCGTATTAGGGCAGTAAGTATGATAAAGCTAGTGTACCCCCGACTTAATTGATAGCAATCTCCTTGATGTCACCCGCATTTTAATGAACTGATATGGGTATAAGAAGTATTATAGTTATATAATAGTCAATCGTGTTGGATTGTAGGACATGATTTAACAAGAACTAACTAGCACTTAAGTTGTCTTTAATTTTTGTTATTTAGTTACCATCCAAGCAATGCTCACACCTACTCACTTTTCTACGTTGTTTCAATAAAGTTGTAAATGCCAGTCTAGCATCATCAAGTCCATGATTTTAGGTGTGATATCTTCAAATGTTTCGCTTACATCTTCAACAACGGTGTGGTGCAGTTAAAAAGGTATATTGAGGAATCGTTTGCTATTGATTTGGTACATCTTCAGGTAAAGGTAACTTTTTATCATTTTCGTGTATACCAAGAATCATGGATGAGCTGATGTTAGGATGTGGAATTTACTACTAGTAGAACTTGGAGAAATATGTTTATGTTGGTTGTGAAAGCTTGCTCTACTGTTCTTCTAATAGGATTGCGATACTTTTATAAGGGTAAGTGATTATTTGCGAAAGGGTTTGTTGAATGTAGTTTGGGTGATGGGAGATTGCTATTCGTTTTGTTGGGGGATACTTGTTTTTATCTGGTGCAGGTCAGGTGTTTAAAGTAGGAGAGGAGGGAGGGAGGGAAGCATCATGATTATTCAGTTAAAATGACAATGGTTGTGTTTTTGTTTTTGTTTTTATGTAAAACTGTATTGGATTGTTTTGGAATGAGCTGGGGGTTCATACCTTGCTATTTTACTTGTTCTGTTTGCATAAAGTCCAAAATGGATACCATCTGGTTGAAGGAGAAACCCATTTCATGCTTATTATTACCATCACTTGTTGTCTAGTGGTGTTTGAATAAGAAGTTAGGTTCAAGTGGCCAAGGATGGCCATTGGTAAGGTTGAAGGTGTCTGATGCAGGATATGAAATAGGACAGTTTTTGGAGAACATTAGAAGTTATTTAGAGAACTTTATTAAAGATCAAACAAAGATGAATTGTTTTTTTTTTCTTTCAAAAAAGAATATATTTTTATCAAATCTTGAATCCATATATAAGTACAGATAATTGATCAACCTGTTCATGGATCAAGCTGGTACAAGTATCTGATTTGTATGAGAGAAAGCTAGCAATTAGGATTATTTCCATTAAAAGTTCCAAATTCACAAGAAGAATTGAAACTCTTTATGGTGGTAGGGTTGTTTTATGTGTGCTTATCTCATTAAGTAATGAACAGATTAAGCTGCTTGTATGGATCAAGATAGTTTTGTGTTGAAATGCTTATTGTTTTTGAAGCAACTGTATGAACTTACGTATTATATATATAACAATTCACAGGAAGTATGAACAGAAAACTAAGCAAAATTACAACTTTGGTCCATGTAGTTTGAAGTTTATTATACTTTTCATCTTTGATTTTTAAAAACCTTTTTTTATCTCTATGTTTATATTTTTATTTTATTTTCATTCTTCCATCCAACTTTGTTAAATTAAGTAGTCAACTTATTCAAAGAAATGTTTAATTAAATTACATATTTGGTCCTTATAGTAGATCATCTTTATATTTTTTATTCTCAAAATACATAATTCATATTTTGTTACTTTTTACTTACTTTATTTATTTTATTAAGACATTTTCTTTTATTATAGTTAATTATAAACTATTATAACCTTAATAAAAAAAATAATCCAATAATTTCATTAAACTATTGATAACTACATGATACTTTTTCAAAATTTAAGGTTAAAATCTCTTAAAATTAGTATTTTTGTATTTATTGACTTATTAAATATTTGTATTATCTTATTAAACCTTACAACATACGTTGGAAAACCCGTTGTCGGACTTGATTACTCGCCTTTTGTTGTTCAAAATTTATAGTTTCATTTTTGTAATTTTCTAGTTGTTCCAAAGTCTTATAAGTTGAATCAATCAAATTCAATTTTTCTCGCTCTATCTCAGAGTATCCATTCACGCGAAACTGATCTGCTTCTATTTCTACTTTCCGTAAGCGAGCTCGCGCTTTTTCCAGCTGTTGGATGGCCCCCTCGCGCAATTCTTCTGAATTTCTAATAGTATTCAAGATTCTCTGTTTTCGATTATCTAATAAATCACTTAATGACGTATAAACTTCATGTTTCATATAAATGATAAAATCACAATTACCAGAAATAGTGAACAGTGCTCACAACATTTTCAAAAATTTACATTTTAGCCCCTGAACTTTACATTTTAAACCCCCTAAACTTCTAACATTTGTTCATTTTATACCTTTTAGTTTTCAATATTTCATTTTACGTTTTAGTCATATTATCGTATGTTGGCTGAAATATGTTAAATAAATACGTTTTAAATTTAACAAATTGCACCATTATAATCGTATCGTCGATACGATCGAAATGAGTCTAATATTGAATATTTTTTGATTTAGTTATTTTATTATATACTATATATAGTACGATTATATGAAGCCAAAACACTATTCATGAATAGTAGCTACCGAAACTTATAGTATTTATTTGCTTTATATCTTTTAGTTTCTATATTTTATTTTACGTTTTAGTCATATATCATATATTGCCTGAAATATGTTAAAGTGTCGGTAGCTACTGTTCAAGAACAATGTTTTGACTTTTGGTAATTGTTAGTATTATCTATTAGGCCATCCGCGGCGCGCCGGTTTGTGGAACGGTGTAGCCGGCATACCGGCGGTAACACCGCCGCGGTATGCCGGTGAGCCAACGGTTTGGGATGGCAGCGGTGAGAGCATGCCGTTGCCAAATTGTTTTTTTTTTTTTTTTTTTTTTTTCTTTTTCGACCGTTATTCAACGGATATATATATATATATATATTTTTTTTTTACTTTTTTTTTACTTTTTACATATATATATATACCATATTATCTATTCAACAAATTACCACTCATCTCATCTTCATCTCTTCCTCAACAATTTCATCTCTTTACTCATCTCTTTACTCATCTCTTCTTCATCTCTTCTTCATGGATTCACACGGTACCCCTTCCGGTTCCCGACGTCGTAACTCGGCATCCCAAACGCCTCCACCGTCGGCATCCCAAACGCCTCCACCGTCGGGTGTCTATCGGCCCGCAATGGGGTTTGGAAGTTGGTTGCCTCCATCGGGTTGGCCGCAAACCCCAATGGTCGACAATTGGGCGTATGCGAATATGATGGCGAATACCCCTATGATGTCGTACCCCATGCACCCCCAACAACCGACGACGCAAACCCAACAACCGACGACGCAAACCCAACAACCGACGACGCAAACCCAACAACCGACGCCGTCACAAATGTGGGAACCACGAGATGGAACCGACTTGTCACCGCAATCGTGGGGAGATGACGAGGAGGTACCCGAGACCCAACCGGAGTCGCCGCCACCGCCACCGCCGCCACAACCCAAAGGTAAAAAACGTGGGAAGGGTAAGAACATAGAAGCGAGCTCGAGTGCGAACCCGACCAAAACTAAAGCGCCTCCTAGACCGTGGACGAGTGACGAGGAGGTCGAGTTGGCGAAATCGTGGGCCGAAATCTCGGAGGATTCAACCATAGGTAACTATCGAACGGGAGGTAAATAAAAAACCGTTTTTTTAACGTACTTAAGTATTCGCTAATGTGTTTTAATTTTTTCCATTTTTGAAGTAGACAATTTTTGGATGCACGTTAAAATGTCGTTAGACAAACGCATGGGGTACGGCCCCAATGTCCGCTCAAGCGACGCCGTGCAAACCAAAGTGAAATTGCTTCTATCGGGGGTCTCGAAATTTGCTTGTATCTACAACAATGTGTTGAATCACCGAGGTAGCGGCGAATCCGACGTTAATTTATTGGAACGAGCGCTCGAGCGATACCGACGTGAGTATAATCGAACATTCCCTTTCCAAGCCGCTTGGAAAGTTCTCATCGAATGCCCGAAGTACAACCCGGTGGAAATGATGAACCCATCGGACATCCGCGCGCCTACAAACAAACGGTCGAAAACGTCCGAAACCCCAACGGACTCCCCCGGCGATTCCGATGCTCGTACTTACACCCACCTCGGCGATTCCGAACTACCACGACCAATGGGTCGGAACGCGGCGAGACGTGCGGGGTCTTCGTCTTCGACAAACGATACCAACACGGGCATGTCAACCGACGTAGGCGCTCTCTCACATGGTATCACCGGGATTGTCGATATACTCAAAGAAAAACAAAGGATGTCACACTTACACTTCTACACATCACCGCACAACCATCTCTCGGGTCACCTTTTGGAGACCACGTTGCGAGAGAAGGCGCGGTTGCGCGAACTATACGATTGGCCTCCTTTCGAATAGTTTTTTATTTTAAATTTTAATGTAATTTTTTAATTGTTATTTCTAATTTTAATTTAAAATTTTAATTTTAATTGTTATTTTTAATTTTAATTGTTAATTGTTAATTTTAATTGTTAATTTAAATGTTAATTTAAAATGAATTGTTAATTGTTAATTTAAATTGTTAATTTAAAAAAAACTATACAGTTGGTATGAGTGGTACGGGTGTGGGTGAATGGTATGGTAATGGTAAGGTAGTGGTAAAGCTGATGTGGCGCTGAGGTGGCAGTCTATGCAGGTGGTATGGGTGGTACCACTGTGGATGGCCTTACGTTTTATAACCGGCGCGAAGCCCGGGCTCTTAATAACTAGTTTCAAATTAAGCAATAGTAATATAAAACTGATAGAAGACATCACTATGAACTAGTTTATGCGAAATTTATCACATTAAAAATAAATTTGCATTTTCTGTTTTATCTGATTTTGATGATAAAGGCATAAACAATGTGTAACCTAGTCTTTATGAATACTAAAGGGCGTGTTTTTGGAAAGTACAAAAATTGACCGATTGTGTAAAGAAAGGATGAGGTGGCTTACCAGATTAAGGGGTAATTGATTCAAATGCCCATAACGCACATCCACTTTGCACAATATACCCACACCGTTATCGCCGTTATAACGGCGATATAACGCATCAAAACGCCGTTATAACGGCGATATAACGGCGTTTTGGTGCGTTATATCGCCGTTATAACGGCGTTTTGGTGCGTTATAACGGCGTTTTGGTATAACGGCCCTTATAACGCACATTTGGGGGTATGGTTGCAAAGTGGGGGTGGGGCTTTGGGTATACCGATAAAGCTCCCCAGATTAAGCAACTGTGCAAGGCTGTAAGCATAAGAATCATGATCATGTATGTGGATATAGTTTCATAGTTAAGCTATTAAGATTCATTAAACAAAAAATTTGCATCTTTTAGGCTATGCATACCCGAGCCCTCCAAGCCCCACTGCTATATCTGCATCACATCAAAAAAATTTCCATAAACCAACAATAGCCCTTTGAAATCCTCTCTTTTATTTGAGGAAAAACCGGCAATGATATCCTCTCTTTTCAGTACCCAAATTCCTTCCAACACTCAATTTATAATTATTTCATTAATTAAAACACACCACACGCACAACACAGCGGTGTGGGCAGACCGTGTGACCCCGATGCTGCCCAGCCTGCCGATGGTGTAGTTGAGCCCGCCAACCCGGTGGCCATAAACCCGCTGAGCCCAATGGTAGCTACGCATGGCCTTAGTTTTAAAAAAAAAATCTTAGGGTTTTTGAGTTAAAATTTCAAGGAAAATTTGGAATTTTTAGTGTACTTAGTTTGTAGGATTCGAAATAGAGGATTGATAAAGTTTTTCTTTTTAAATCTTGTTGGGTTTATAAGTTTTGGAACGAAATTGTAGGATCCAAAATGAAATTTAAAAATTATGATCATACTCGTTATGCTTGCTTAGAGAGAATCGGGAAGACGTGATGTGGAGTCCAAGAAGATTAAACCAAATTTTATGAAAGAGACGGGCTAAAGATACAACAAAAACAGCTAAAATTTATAGGATCCGGATTTGAAATGACATTCATCTTCAAAGAATATCTAAATCCCTTGATTGTAGGTTTTTCAATCAGAACTTTCCTTTGAATCAAATATATAATTAGAATGAAATTCAATTCTAATTTGTTTCAAGTTCTTTAAATCAGATGACTCAAAAGAGTTCGACAAATATTCGGGGCATGGGTTGATACTTGATACCATTCATAAGATTCATGAATGATTTAATGACCTGTCTTTTATTTTAACCTTTTAAGCCAAATGTATGAAAATTAAGTGTATTTTCATTCCGACTTTTACTTCCCAAAACATTGTTTCAAAAAAAGCCACTTGAAATGCAAAGGTCCTACTACAGATTAACAAAAATAAATTAATATTTAAGAGACATTATTTATCAATAATAATAAACAACAAAAAGTACGTCCTATTTTCTCATAGTTTGTCTTTTGTTTTACTAGCCATTCCCAAAAGGAAGAGGTTACAGTGACCACATCGAGAGAAGTCATGTGATAATGGAGGTGGAAAAGAAATAAACACGACAATATGTACTACAAACACCGACAAAAAAGTTTGGACCCTCGATTAGATCGGATTCATGTAAATTGCATGTGAATTGCAAAGATAATAATAAAAGGGAAAGACAAAAAAAAGGTTGGGACGTATCATTGTTTCATTTCACCATTGTAGTCTAAAAAATATAGGATTGTAAAAGTTGCTACTGTATTAATTTGTTGTGTGGTGATATATATTCTGAAACTGCAACAAGAACATAAGTTTTCTTTAGTTTAGTTGGTTAGTTCCTTATCTTTTATACATGAGGTGTTGGGCTCAACTCTTGTTAAAGACATTTTTACTAGATTTTAGCTTTTGATTTTGGATTTATCGTGTTTATAAAAAAATTGCAATAACAAAACTTGAACTTAAGACCTTACATTTAAAAAACAATAAACTAACCATCAAACCAATATTGATTTTGTGAAATGCATTTTTATATATGTTTCTTATAGTAAAATGGTGTCACCGTTTGAAAAAACTTTTAGGTCTCCCGAGAGCCAAAAAAACACATCATTTGTATGTGTCATTGGTTAAACTTCGATAAACAAAATCAATGAAAAAAAGCATGTATAGGTCCGACTTACATTCATTTACCTATTCTTTTTACGAATCATTCAAGTATGAAGATGAATGTGTGAATTCATATTTTCTTTTCCAATAACTTACATACAAATTATTTAGGTCGTGTTTGGTAAAAATAAGCTTAGCTTATAAGCTAGACATGTTTCAATGGAGCATAAGCTAGATATTGAAATGTCAGTTGGAGTAGCGTTTCGGGATCTTTTTATAGTTTTTTCCAATTATACCCTTATTAATATTAGTTATTATACCTCAAAATACCATTTTTGGTCACTTTACGTACTCATAAGCTAGTTTTTGCCAATAATAGTTTATTCATAAAGTTTATCGGCTACTAGCTAGCTTATTTTATCAATAGCTAGCTAATCAGCTCGTTTGACAAATACTACCTTAATTATGTTTTCAGTTTTTTTATGTCTTTCTTGTGTAAAGCTCTTGGTAACATATGTTTAAAAACTACTAAAATTCCAAATTTAGGCATCCAATGACTTTTATATGTCTAAACCAAGGAATAAAACATTTTTTTTTATTTTAATAAAACTTATATCCGTACAAGTATAGTGAGGGAATTTGGTAGGATTTGGGTGATACAAAAAGTACAATATATTTAATCGTATTCAATGGCTTTGCTAATAACTCCACACGTGAGGTGACATCAATAATTCATCGTTTTGGTTTTTGATACGACTGAATAGAAAGTTATTGTTTTTGGAAGGTATAATAGTATCGAACCAACGAATGACTACCACGAATATATATACACATGCATGCCTTCCTGGCAGTATCCGGCATCCATAGGCAGCCAACTAATCCATCGTTGTCCCGATCCAGCTTACGATAAATATAGAGCCCAACTGTAGTCTTTGACAAGACCCAGGGAGGAAAGAGCAGGGGGGGGGGGGGGGGAGTCTTTAACTGGACCAACCCATGAAGTGAATACTCTTCAATGCCCTAAATGGCTTAACATAACATCAGTAAATAGTGGTTATTGTCCTAAATAAGCACATGAGAAAAAAGATTTACCTTTAGCCACCTCCAAAATTTTCACAAAATATGCAATAAATCACAAATCAAAGTCGCAACGCCTTTTTATGTGATTTTTAACTGACACATTCAAATGCAAGATAAGCCTAACATAAAAATAAATTGATATATTGCAGCTTACGACACCACACAATCATATTACAACTTTACCAACTCACCATTACAAGAAAAGAAGTTTCGTAGCATTGACTTCGGCTTCTTAGTTTCACTAATTTTTTTGGCTAGAAGGTAAAAAGAAATTAACTCATAGAAATTAAAAGTGATAGTATTTCAAAAAATAAATGCATTAAAGGAATGTATAAATAGCCAGACATGATACATGTGTTATTTGCACAACCAAACCACCTGTTGATTTTGATGCAACACAAATGAGGGGGTACAACTCATGTGTGCCTTGTGATAATTTAAGCTCTTCATTTAATTTTCCCCATCACATATAACTTTTATAATTATATATCTTTATTATATAATATACTATTTAATGTCTATTTGATTCAGATTGAGGAATGAAAATAGAAATGAAAATGAATGAACCAATGTAATCGAAATGGAGTTTTGGCCTTCTGAAGAAATGAGATTTGTTTTATAGATTGCCAAGCAGTTCTTTTATTATTATTTTCATTGATTACCATTCAATATCCTTAACTAAATACCCCCTTAGTTTAAAATAAATTTTATCTATACTGATACATAAATATTAAATTATTTGTTTGAATACGGAATCCCAGTTATTTTCTATTACTGGTCTACAATAAAATTTTAAATCTCATTACATCAGACATGTATACAACTAGTATATATAGATATATAATACAAAACACTCGATTAACATATGTGAGTATGCTTGAAGTAACTAAAAGAACTAAGTATAACAATTTTATTTCTTGCATCCTTTCAAACATGAAGAGTTACATTGTTTTGAAATCACTATAGGCTTTGGATCTAACATAAGATCTTATTGAATCTTCCATGAGCAATATTGGATCCAAGATGTTGTCTCGTCTCCATTGATCTTTGAAGACTCTCTCTTGCATATCTTAAAGCGTCAAGGGCGTCTTTCACATTCCCATTTGAAATCGGCACATCTTGTTTCTCTTCTTTTACCACATTATCAACCACAACTAATGCCATTGAGTTGTCAAAATTGTCGTCATGATTTTTATCATTCCCTAATGTCAGAATTGTCGCCTCTTCAATCATAACCAACGCCATTGAGTTATCAACATTGTAATCTATATCTTTATCATGCCTTTCATCTTCAACATTGTTCATTGTAACTAGAGATTTCGACCTAGTAAACAAAGTTACAATAGATGAGAAAAAATTGTCCATAAACCCATTAAAAAAGCAAGTTTCAAAAAATCTTTAAATGATTGTCACCTAATTTTTAATAAGAATCATTGAATAGGTTTCAAATCTTTGTTGTTTCTCTTTATCATTATATTTGTAAAATATATTTATATATCTTGGTTTTAACTTCAAAATTCAATTTGAAGTAATAGCCTAATCAATTTCAACTTGAAAAATTAAATTTGTGACTTTTGTGAGGTACATTTGGTAAAATATAATCACATTAGAAGTACTTGTTTTTAATTTATTTTAAAATAATAATATCATTATTATACAAATAATCATACTCTACCAATCCTAAAACAGGGTAATTGTTATATCAAATTCAAATAGATTGAATCTATTTCTTATTAAGCCAGGCATTTGCTCCTTCATTAAAAATTAGAAAATCCATTAAAGTTTGTGACTTGTGAGGATGAACCAACAGATTTCAAGATTTGGTTTTTGACTAAACTACAAAATTCAAGATTAAAATAACATTACCTACAATAGTCTAAGGCTATGTTTGGCAAGCGTAGCTTATAAGCTAGCTGGTAGCTGATAAGCTAGCGGATAGCTGATAAGCTAGCTGTTGATTGATAAGCTTGCTAGTAGCTGATAAGCTAGCTGTTGAACAAATTATGTTTGGCAAAAACTAGCTTATGAGTATGTAAAATGACCAAAAAGGGTATATTTGAATTTAATAATTAATATTAATAAGGGTATAATTGGAAAAAGCTATAATAAGCTCCTCATAAGCTACTCAGGCTTGGTTTGGCAAGCATAAGCTAGCTTATAAGCTAGCTGATAAGCTAGCTTATAAGCTAGTCCATCCAAACATGTACCAGGAAGCTAGCTTATCAGCTAGCTTATAAGCTAGCTTTTTGAAACGCTACTTTGAGTAGCTTATGAGAAGCTTATTATAGCTTTTTCCAATTATACCCTTATTAATATTAATTATTAAATTCAAAGGTACCCTTTTTGGTCATTTTACATACTCATAAGCTAGTTTTTGCCAAACATAATTTGTTCAACAGCTAGCTTATCAGCTACTAGCAAGCTTATCAATCAACAGCTAGCTTATCAGCTATCCGCTAGCTTATCAGCTACCAGCTAGCTTATAAGCTACGCTTGCCAAACATAGCCTCAAAGTAGCGTTTCAAAAAGCTAGCTTATAAGCTAGCTGATAAGCTAGCTTCCTGGTACATGTTTGGATGGACTAGCTTATAAGCTAGCTTATCAGCTAGCTTATCAGCTAGCTTATGTTTGCCAAACAAAGCCTAATACTTATATCTATTCCTTTTTTCAGCTAATATGCAATTAATTTATAGCAAAATTATATATAGAATTGTCCTCTAGCAATTTAAATCTATATTTTTTATAAATTAAAATAAAAACATGAAAAAAGGAATGTCGCAAGATTCTATTATGATTTTCCCAAATTTGAATAAAAAAATACTATTAAATATTTAGCAATCCTAACATAAAATCTAGTAATTATTTAAAATATTATTGACAAATATCTTCTAAATTCAAGAAACATACCCATTGTTATCATCATCTTCATCATCTTTTTGGGTCACATTCTCATTGGAATTTCCAGAAATAGACTCATCTACAGACCCCATACTTTCTTCTTGTGAAGGGCAACTTGGTCTTTTGCCATCTGTGATGCATCTTGAAGTGTTTCTGAATTGGGTTTTCTGAGAAGAAGATGAAACCGATGAAATCTCACTTTTTTCAGAAAAACTCGAAGATTCATCCCCAGAAACATGTGATGATATATTTAAAGATTCAAGCTTTTTCATCAAGAATTTCAGCCTCTTTTCAGCCCTGTTTCTTGATTTAATCTCCATTTTCAACTGCTTTTCAAGCTCAATAACCTGTAGTAATAAATATTCAAAACCCACATCAAGAAATCAAGAAACTGAAACTGAAACACACACAAACACACTGGAGTGTGTGAAAATAGAAAATGGGTCTCCATTATTTTTGGGATTAATTAAAAAGAAATGAAAGAAAGAAAGAAAGAAAAAAGAAACCTTTTTGGCAATTTGGTCAGATTCTTGATTAGCAGCTTTAGAAGCTGCCCTTTCTGCAAGTAATCTGCCTCTTAAACACTCAACTGTTCTCATACCTTCATCTTCTTCTCCCATTCTTTTGTCAATGAAATCAAAAACCCACATTAGCATTTTGCTGTTTATAAATCTCACAGATGAGAGAGAGAGAGAGAGCAGAGTAGAGAGAGAAAGAGTGGGACCCACCTCCATTTTGCAATAGTATCATCAGCCATCATTCTTCTTGTTCTTTTTTTCAACTTTTCTTGAAATTTTGGGAGGGAAAAAGTTCCATGGGTTTCTGCACCCAACACCTGAGAATTGATTTACCTTTTTAATGGAAAATTTTGAAATTATGAACAAGAAACAGAGAAGGGTTTTGGCAGTGGGGGTTACTCAGTGCAGTGGGCCTGTGATACTTTGGCTCATCTTTTAACCGCCTATATTTATTGCTGTTTGCTTTTATTTATTTACATTTATTGCTCAACTATTGACCTTCTTCACACGATGTTTACATTCCATTTTGGACCCTTCGATTTCAAGGCTAAAATTAGTGTGAGAAGTATCATCGGAATTTTTTATCATTTTTAATCTTAAGTCTATCACATAAGTCATGCTTAATACAATAAGTGATCCGGTGTATTTTATATATCTCATCTTAACGTGTTTCTAAAGTTTCTTTAAAATCATGTTTCAAGAGTTTTTTTTCTCAAAATTATCTCCATAATGGGGAAAGTAGATGAGAGAACAGGTTTTTCCTTGGATACCCCAAAATAATTACGAAATAAAAGAACCAATAGAAAACTTTGAAAATAGAAAGTAAGTGCTACATTTTTTTTGTATTAAATAAAATATTTTAATATTATAATTAATGTTAAAATCCTTAAAATAAGAAATCTTATGGGGATGAATTGATTTTTTAAAGATTTTGATTTTTGCCCCTATCATTTTAGAGATTTTGTAAAATCTCTTGAAACTTCTCATATTTTTTTTATGAACTTTAAGTTCTTATCAAAACTCAACCATCAATTTCAATAATGTAAATACTATTTTTTATGCGTCTACATAATACAACTCTTTAATAAAAATTCCATTCCATATTTACATATTCATTTTTAAGGAAGTGCTAGTTATAACACAACTTTTTATTATCTTGTAGTATCAAAGTTATTTCAAGAATTTATGTTGGGTTCTCGAGTTTGCTAAGAAAAAAGAAAAGAAAAAGAATTCTGATCTTGATGTTAAAAGAAAAGAAGGGAAAGAGAAAGAAAAATAAACTTTTTATGCTTTTGAGTAGGAGATAAAGAAAAGAAAAGTTTATTACTTTTCCGATTATACCTTTATTTATATTATAGATGAATGTAATTCATGAGTATATATTTTTATAAACATTTTTAACCTTTCTAAAATCTTTTTTATATTTCTTCTCCTTTATTCCCTTTTCTTCCACATTTGGAAATCAACTTTATTTTTCCTCCTTAAAAATAATCGAGAACGTAACATTTTCCCCCTTTTCCTCTTACTTTCCTTCCGTTTTCCTTTATTTCCTCCCTAAAAAGCCTTGAGAACATAGCGTTAGGTGTTAACAACAAAGGACTTGCGTTAAATTATATAACAAATATTTTCTTTATCTTTTATTAAATTGTATTAGTTTATTCTTTCGAGCATAATTGCTATAATATGTTGCATCTTATCATGTCTTTTAAAACTATTACTTGATGTAATGATGTTTGAACGGTGTCTTTGGTTTACACATTTATTGTGTTTTAATACATGTATTTTAAATATCTATTATATAATTTTAGGCTAGTTTTTTTTTTCTTACCAAAGAAAACAGCCTTTTTAGTTAAAATTTTGATATATAATTTTCATAGCGTTTATAATAAAGCAGTTTCATATAAATTTGTATGTAAATTTACATTTGCAATGTGTGAACTTCAAGCAATTCATGTTCAAACTTTATTTTATTAATTTGATTAATTTAATTGCTTGCATTAATGTGGAAAAACAAAGGATCATCATTTCCAAGAGGGGCCTAGGAGTGCCTTAGAAGTACACCTACAATCATAATAGTGGATGATTACCGATCTACCCCTCTAAGCATAGTGGGGTATATGGTTTCAAGCTATTTTGGTTTTCATTATAATGTTATTGCATTTGGTTCATGAGTCACTCAAAAGGGTTAAAATGTAATTTAAATACCCATTTTGTTTTAAAATTAAAAATAACAGACATTCTCCCATATGTAAGGGATACAATGCCACCTTCTCTATATCATCATCAATCAATTTTAATTTCTTTATCAAGAATTGCAACCCATGCTACTAAAAAAGTGTTGATTGTTACATATCATATTATACTATATCATAAAGTATTTTCATTTTGACTTATAAAAGGATCACCAAGTTTCAAAAATCTTATGCTTAAACTTCGTGTTCTAATTTATCCTTTTTAATCCACGTTTTAGAATTAATTCTTCATGAAATACGAGACTAACACGCACTACAATCTAATATGTCATTATTGCCTTGGTCGCTCCACCAATCTTGAAGTCTTTGTCTGTTTTCTAGAATAAGATGATATATTTGTAACCAAAGGAGTGTTAGCCTAGTGGTAAGGCTTGGGCACTACATAGTGGTGAACCTGAGTTCAAGCCCTGGGGGACGCATTATGGAGGTACGGGGGCTTCGACCCCGGGCTGCATGCTTTAGCAGTCGGGTTTCGGCCCAAAATTGCCGAGGATTAGTCTGGGCCCAATGTGGTCTGGGAAACCTCTTTAAAAAAGATGATATATTTGTATGTTGATTGCAAAATATTCGTTTTAATATACACAAGCATGAACGATTCTAGTTTCTAAACAACCATTCTCGAAAAAACAATTAGGCCCGAGCAAATATGTTAAATATTGTTCGTGCAGCGAGTAGGGAGAACTCCCAGACAAACTCACTCCAGTCACTTCTCTTTTTATGTTTATATAATCGTATGTAAATAATAGTGTATATCTTTTTTTTATCAAGAACTTGAAAATCCCCCTCGGCTTTGGGCTAGACTTACCAAGCCATTCACAAGATATATTGTATATTATGACATGTAATGACGCTTCGTTGTGGCAACCAAGTCATTCACAAGATATGCATTAGCGAGTAATATATCAATTAGATTAAATTAGACGCTCTTTGGATGTTTTTTTGGATTTATGTAATGTACATGGGTACCTAGGCGAAACAAATAATTTGTCTTTTTTCCTTTACGTGATTTTAGCTATGTATTGCAAATATTCTTTTAAAGCACACATAATATTAAAAAAAAAAATGATAAGAGCAAAAACAAAAACCTCTAACAAAACTTTAACCATGAGATACCACTAAAAAGGGCCGAAAAACACTAAAAACAACAATCAAACATCTGAAAATTGAACCAACAAGGTAAAACATAGCAGGAAGCTAAGGAACTGCAAAGGATCAAAAACCTGAAAGGTACATCAGAAGCAAAAGTTAGCGAAGTAAACCACCAAAATGATCATATGAAGAAAGACGATATATTTGGATTATTGGTCCATAACTTCCATTTTATATTTTTTTTTGAACGGCAAACCAAATTTATTAAACACCAAACCAGAACCAACAAAAGTGGCAAAACACCACCACAGTTGAGCACAAGGAACATAGAAGATCCGAACACAAACACCCACCTGACTAGACGTTACATTTACGAGAGGTAAAAACTAACAAACCTAGTCGCTAGAGAAAAGCACAAACCAACAGACTCCTACTCCACCGAACATCCATTTTATATTTACACGCTTTTAGTTTTAAATATACTACTTACTGTAGTTTAACTTTAGTTAAGTTATTAACATGAAATCATGAGCAACCACACTTTAATACAAGAAGACAAAAAAAAAAAAAAGACAATTTACTTAAAAATGTCATCTTTAGCCACATCAATGGTTTGTGGTAGATCAGTCAATTGATATTTAATGAAAATAAATTAAAATTTATTTATATGACTAAAAAAATAAAATCATAGAATAATAAATATATACAATTGTAAAAGGTGCATAAAAATCACATAGATGATTTTAAAAGTCTTCATCGGAAGAAGATAAATTTCATTCAATTCAAGCATTCACAATGTTATTAAAGAGTTTACATGGCACAGTTAATTTTAAAGATTTAAAAAAATTAATTAAGTTATGAATGTTTGGTAGATATTGAACAAGTACAATGTGTGACAGCCATAAAACTTAAATTCAACCATAACATAAGTAGAGTTTAAATGGCCCTAGTTAATAATTCAAAGCACGAAACATCGTTACCAAAAACAACTACGAATAACATCCTTATAACTAGAATTTAAATCAAGTCTTAAGATCAATTTACTAACAATTCTACTCCTTGGCTCCTAGCCAACACCTTCTTTTTTCCCTTACTCGAGCCCTCACGAACCGACTTTCCTAAAAATGGTTTTCATTTTATAAAAAAGCGAGGGTCAGGTCTGGTAAGTTTTCTCAAAATGACTTCACACTATATAAAAGCAACCCTTGTTGGGTATAAAAATATAAAGTAAAAGCTTAAGCATTTTCAAACTTCCATGCAAACACACCACACATGCATGTAAATGACTTATGCCTTGTGTGACAACATATCAAACTCACATATGTCCTCAACAAAATACCACGAAACAAATACATGTATTTAAATGGCTCATCTCTCTCATATAAGAATAGCCAATACACCGCCACCCGAATGAATGCACTTAAAAATGACAACCAATGGTAATTGCATCATGTAAAACCATTACGTCAATTGTGCATGCATAATTAAAGCATTCTGAAAACAACTTTACGTGATGAAGACTCACCTCACGTCCAAGCTAATATCACATCCGAAGTTATAACCTCTCAACCAAGCACCTAGAATCATACAAGTAGATAAACCCTTAATTGGTGCTCAATCATAGCCCAACACCAGAGACGAAACAAAACTCTACAAAACGGGTAGTGGGTAGTGGGTAGCATGGTTTTCTACGTGACCACAACTGTGCCGGGCTCGGAAAATGTTTAGGTTATTACAATATTAAAATCTTTGGTTTTCTCATCCCAAAGTACCAAAATATCCTTGTAGACAAAGCCTTTCTCGGAAAATGCCACCATACCCCTTAATACTTAATAAAAAAAAGTTTAGGTTATTACAATATGATTAAGTGATCGAAATAATTAAAAGATTTTTGTGATATAATATAAAATATAATATAATTATTTATTAATTGTTTAAAATGATATTAGTATGCTACATGATCAAGGAAGTACAAAACATTTTTCTTATCAAATAAGATTTACTGTGCCGGATTAGTGGTCACTTAGGGTTCATAGCATTCTAACCGAGTTCGAGCCTTCTCGTGCGTATGTCTGGGAACATTTAGTGGGGTCATGTTAAACTCCTAAAATTACCGGAGATTAGTCGGGCTTTGACTTGATTACCCCCCCCCCCCCCCCCCCAAAAAAAAAAAAAAAAAAAAAAAAAAAACAAAAAACAAAAAGATTTACCTCTTTAACAATTAAGAAATTGCTTCTTAAGGCTATTAGTAGCCCAACCCTCCCAACCTAACTGTCACATCAACTGATACATCAGCTTTTCTCCAACCTTCTCGTAAGCCCTCTGCAACCCGTACTCCAATTCTCTCAACCCTCTCACACAACAATGACAACTCACGCGGGCATTGGCGGTGTGGCCAACCCACCAAGGCTGGAGCCCGCTGGGCTCTTTCAAGTTGTACTGGAACCCGATTAACCCGCAGAGCCCGTGCTCTGCGCTACGCATAGCCTGAGGGTTGAGGGAGAGGATTGGAGGGAAGGTACGAGGTAAGAAAGTGGAAAACTGATATGGTGGCAGAGGATGCAATTTTATGCAAATACACTCTTCCCGGTCACACAGGAACAGAACCCTTGCCCTCAGCGACCAATGTTTCGGTTCTTGTCGATCCCTTTCTCCGGTAACGCTTAAATAACCGGCATCCATCATCATCCTTCTCCTTAACAGGTAAGCATTTAACTTTTAAATTCTATATTCTACTTACAACTAATTGATTCCATTAGAGTTTTGTTGTTGGTTATTTCAGTTTTCATATGTTGTTACTTGCAGTGCGATCGCTTTAATTGAAAGTTGAATGTTGGAAACCTAAAGTTGAATCATGAAACCTAGTACTTTATAAAATGCGAATTGATGTTTGAATTTGTTACAAACTTACCACCAAGATCTACTCTTTTTGCATTACTTGTTGGTGATTTTAATGTCATCAATCAATTTTTTATAATTGTGATTGTGATTTACTTGAGATTGATCTTAATTATGATAAGGCAAACATAAGTGATTTAGGAGGTCAAGGGGGGCGTGCCCCCTTCTCGGTCGAAGGGGTAGAGCAGAGGCGGTGGGGTGATTCTAACAAGAGTCTAACTTAGAAAATTTTAGTTCAGTGCTGTCTAGGGTCACAGGATATAATAATGGACCCTGCAATATTAGGAGGAAAGACAGCACTCCAATATATGTATATACATACACACACATATATAAATGTGGTTATATGTACATGCTTCTCTATCGAGCTGGGGGGCTTCTTTAGATTTTCTTGAAACCTGTATGTGTTCCTAAGAAAAGTAGGAATTCACCGTATTTTGTGGTATTTGTTGTTATGGTTCAAATTTAATTTTCATGGGTGGCTGGTTTTTTAGGATGTGAGCTACCTAAAGCAACCAATCTTTGTCTCTTTGTTTTGGGCCATTCTTTCCTAGGAATCTAGGATTACAATTTACAAATTAAGCACTTAGTTTTCTTATTTTTCCGCTTGCATTTTATGACACTGGGCAAGTTTTTATTGAAGTTGTGGCCTTTAGAAGTCTTGAAACCTGAAGGAAGTCAGATACATGTATGTATGTTTTTATATCTATGTTGTATGCCTTTTCTTAAACTTGTGATGCAGACTGCAGAGTTTACACTAATTCTATTGGTTACATATTATCGTCCCAATTTAATCTTCCCTTGATATCAACCAAATCCCTTTTTAGTTTAAGAATAACATTTCTACCCTTCTAGTATTTGAAATAAAAAGCTATGGGGATCAAAATTGTTATACCTGGCTAATTGAAAGTAAACTTTACCAACTTTTTCACATTTTCAGAATCAGGCTAGCAGCTGTTGCTGCTTAGAAGCTTGTTTCAGATGTTGCAACTTAACTTATGCTCTTCAGTAAGTTCTTGATCAACTACATCTTTCCTGTTGTAATATCTTCTGATGAGCATCCGTTAAAGGGTTGTGAGATTAACAAATGTGTCTCCTAAAAGCTGTAAAGACCAAGTGGAACCAAAAAGAAACGGTTAATATGTAGATGTTTGATATATATGATATAAAAGGTGTCTGTAATTTAGATGCAAGAAAAATGCTCTAATAGTTAAGACTACATAATTTTGGACATATTTTTTTTGACAAACTGCAAATCTTTTGAGGTGCTTTGTTTTGGAAATGAAAAGTTTGCTCTAAGCTCAATATCATTTCATTGCTTTGTTACTATTTTTACCTCTTGGGATCTTCTTAGGCATTGTAAGGCTAGACAGAGCAGCTGATAAACATTATGTAGCGATCCATCTTCTTTTTGTATTAATTGGTATTTGTCCAATATTGTCCCATATGTGGTTTTGGTTCCTTTGAGCTAGCCTTTTAGGAGTGACTTATACCCAAATCCATTTATGATGTAATATCTTAACTTTTTGTTGTTACAGGACAAGAGGCTGATTATGAACATGGAGGACCTCTCCCAAGGCTCTTCAAGAGGTAAGCGTTTATATTAACATCTATTGATACCTTGCGTGCAAAACTCATATGAGTTTATTACTAAGGTTTCTACCTCCTTGACAAAGATTCTTCTTTGAAGATTCAAGTACAAAAAAGCATGGTTCTACGTACTCGTTTGTATTTTTTGTGGTTATATAAACTAAGGTTCTATTTACCGAACTTACTGGCAAGGACATTACCCTCACTTACATGCATAATTCGAGGTATAGGCACATATCAAGTTCTGAATATTTCTTTTGCACTAAAGCTTGTCATTTCTTACTTATGCTACATAGGTTATCTTGCACCTATATGACATGCTACCTTATAGGAAAACAACACATTTATGCTTTGTATCTGGTAAATTTAGGTTTTACAAATCTGTTTGCAATAAAAAGAAACTAGGTACTTTTATTTCTAGTGGTGCACTGCCGATGGGCGATGGGGTTGCATTTATTTACATAACAGCCTTCCCCTAAAGAACCTCTTGTAGATTTGATGTGCACACAACCATAAGACAATTGGAACATTATTTCCCAAAATTCGTCAAGTAAAGGAAGAAAGTGGTCTCGTGTCGCCAATCCTTTCTATGAAGTATATGAATTTTGTTATTCGTGATGTAGAAATAAGTTTGTTTTGTTAGTAACTAATATATAAGAAGATGGTTGGTTGGCTGCAGCATGGCGTAAATGTTAAACATCAGGAGTATTTTGCTGTTAGACAACCCTTCAGCTGGATTAGAATCTGCTGAATATCACAATTTCACAATTTCAAGAGTAATCCTTCAGCTGTTAAACAGCATAAAAGCTGCTGTTTATAGAGGGGTTTAAAGGGATGGCTAAAACTGTCATAGAAAGGCATGCCCAAACTGTCACCAAGGTGTGGGCTGTTTTTTTCCTTCTGTGACGCCTGTCGGAGACATTTCAATGGCTGCCTTTCAAATCGTTGCGACTCTGTTTCTAACGGGTTTCTATATAAAGCGTCGTGCGAAATATTAAATTATTATTAGTTAAAGTAATGATAGCACTTAAATATGTACGCACTTAAGGTTTCATTTTGCTACTAAGCAGGATAAAGTAAAAACTCGTTAAAACTCAAGTCTTTCTTTTTCTCTGATTCCTTATTTTGAAAATTCACAACCATCATATAACCCGGTAGAAATCAAATTACAGGATAGGTTATTGTACCTATAACCATCCCTCGCCTAGATATGATATGATTTAGGAGTAAAAAGTAAAGACATTTCATGAGATGTATACAAATCATCTGGCGAACCAAATATATCCCCGCGCTGGTACGTAAAGTGTCCCATCCTCCCAAGGTTTGTTGCACATTCTGCAAATATGCGAGAAGAGGGAGACTTAAGGGCCATTTTTTCTTTATTTATCTTTTTCCATGTCTCCATGATTAACTTCCTTATATATGTCCTGGCTTTCTCTTCAGAAGCGCCTGTTTCATGCATGTAACACTCCACTGCTTTCGGAACATCACCTCTTTTAAGCTCCGCCTAATCAAAATTAACAAAGTAAATAATGTTTAATTAATTATTTGCTTAATTTACATATAATCAGCTCAGCTAGCTAGCTCCCATATGCATGAAGAAATTAAGATATTGTTTGATTACCGTTGATGTTCCCAGGTCATCAGTGAGACGTAGAATCATAGCAGACAAGTGAATTAAATTGTTCAAGGCCTCATCAGCATTAATATCCTCGATTGAACCGCAAAAATAAGCATTTGTAATTATTACAGGAACTGAGATAGTAATACACGAGTTCTTCAAGTACTCTTCAAGTGTTGGGGTATATCCGCTATTGAACCACCGTGCCTCCACCAGGTTTGCATCACAGTAATCTACCCACTGCACATAAACCTTTCTATATGTTATATATATTTATCCTTGTTATATATATTTATACGGAAATCTTGGTCATAATATATGATCATACCGCTTTTTTGAGATGAGGTACAACATGGGATTCTTGGCCTGTCAAGGAGTTGTATGCCATCTCATTGATCGTGTTGTAAAACCCAAGGAAACATATCTTCATGTAATGTGGAAGCTCTTCAATGGCATTGATGTCCCATCTATTTATATATGTTATAAGTCATCCAAATGAGGGAATTATACATCAAAAAACTAGTCTAAAGATACTAATAAGTATGCAAAAGTAGCACCAGGTTAATATTACCTTTTCACAACTTGGGTGAATTGTTCAAGTTCATCCAAAGTACCATATACATCATAAACATCGTCTACGACGTTTACTATGGAAATAAGCTTTGTGATGTGTTTCCTTATATCACCATATGGCGGTTCATGACGTGAACCAACCGACCACATAAAACTCTCCACCAATCTGTCTCGAGCAAAGCTCAGATTCTTGTCCCAAGCTAGACCATCCCACCACCTATAGATACATACATATACCAAGTTTACATGTCAATATATTTCACAACTTTTTTGCGATATATATATCTCACTAATTAGTATATATTCAGAGAGACTACATGATAAGGAGTTCCAATATTATAATGAAAAATACAATTTAAATAGATGAGGATACCTTGATGAGAACTTTAGATCTTCCTGGTGTATTCCTTGAACAATGTTGAAATCCAAGATAGCAAGCTCTAACAAGGCTGGTCTCATGTTGCTTCTTTTCTTGTATGTTTCTATAAACCATATTGCCTCAAACCTTTGAATCGTCCAATGCAATGGAAGATCCAAGGCATGCCTTACTAACATCGACATACTTTCATCAACGATCTTGTTCTTCTCTAACTTTTCTTTGAGACATTTGGTTGTGAATTCCCTGGCTTCGTCCAATATATTTTCACCCTCGTAGCATGAAACGAAGCCTCATACAGGTTAAGCATACCCACAACGTCCTCACCTATATGGGTCTTGATGTTTCCGGTTTCATCCTTGATGTCCTCAAATATTTCTTCACAATAAATACAAACAACCACAAACCATAAGTGATCTTGCATTCTTGCTTTATTGCCAATGTTTATATACACCAGTAGTTCAACTATGAAATAAAAGAAGAAAATGAAGTATGCAATGCATCATTTAATTAATTGTTAGCAATAATATATAGTTTTTTTTGGAAGAGGTATCCCAGACCACATTGGGTCCAGACTAATCCTCGGCAATTTTTGGGCCGAAGCCCGACTGCTAAAGCATGCAGTCCGGGGCCGAAGCCCCCGTACCTCCAGAATGCGTCCCCCAGGGCTCGAACTTGGGTTCACCACTTTGTAGTGCCCAAGCCTTACCACCAGGCTAACACTCCTTTGGTCAATAATATATAGTTACCTTGTGGGATATGATAACCATGTTGTCTTAAGAGTCTAAAGCCAAGGGATTTAAGGTTCAAATCAAGTCTGTTCCATTTCTCATGAGTTTCATAGTAGCGATTGTATATCATCTTCAACATGTTACTTATTTCATCTTGAAAGTGATAAGATATTCCAAGCCTTTGCAAATCATCAACTAATTCAAGCGTCCTCAACGGGTTCTCCACAACATTTGCATCAAAGATCACCGTCTTCACCGTTTCTTTCAAACCTTGCGATGTTGTCTTGTATTTTTCACCCTATATGGATAGGACATACACAAACAATTTGCGTTAAAATTAAGCATGTATATAGTCCATGAAATAGTAAAAAGAAGACGTATGTGTAATCAGTTAATGCATGAGCTGTGAGAAATTAAAGATGAAGTAATTAACTTAACGTACAACATAGCTGGTAGTAACGAGCGATTGGAGATAATCATACGACCACTGTGAAGGGGGATAGTTTGCTGATCGTCTAACAATAGGTGGTTTATCTGTAGTAGTTACATGAGCCATGGTAACTGTAGCACTGGGTTTTATTGAATATAATTGGTTTGTAGACCGATTTGATGTTATGTGTGTACATTTACGACACCAAGGGTTTTCGAAAAGACAAGTTGTGGGATTGGAAATGTAAGTTGAAGCCATAGCTAGCAAAAAAAGATGCGAGTATAGTAGTAGGAAAGAATGAGATAGTTGGGATAGGATATGGTAAATTGATTGAATAGATTAGTGGTATATATAAGCATTTTTTCAGCTTAATGTATAATTTTCAATGCTCTAGAAGTAAGATATGGACAATCGTGTTTTTTAATTAGTTGCCCAAGTTTAGTTTAATTTATTATTTAATCCACTAGTTTTATAAAGTAAGTGGATAGAATTAGTATGCAACGTGTAAGTATAATTAATAAATATGACTAAATATATATATATAGAGGGGCCTTTAATTAAAAACCATTTTTTTTTGTAAAAACTTTAGGACTAATCTAAGCCTTTGATCTAAAAAGGGCATGATCGTCATTTTAGATATTCCTCAAGTTTTTACAAAAGAAGAGGTTTTTACAAAATATGTGGTTTTTACAAATATATATATATATATATATATATTTAAGCCCTTGATTTGAAAATCGCAGTTTATTCATAAGATGAATATTCACTATCATATTCACCATATGAATATTCATATTCACCATATCATATTCATCGTATATTCAGCATATGAATATTCATATTCATCTTATGAATATTATATTCAGCAGATAAAAAGTTATATAAATTCACCATCGTATTCACCATATGAATATTCATATTCACCATATGAATATTCATATTCACCATATGAATATTCATATTCACCTTATGAATATTATATAAATTCATTCATCCAACAATCACAAGTATAATAATAATAATAATATTAATACAAGTCTAAAATACTTAAATTAAATTTAAAAAAAAAATCCTTTAAAACCATCGCCATCTGAATGAATTCGACGGATTATTGGACATCATCTTCTTGAACTCTACAAAATTCACATAACCATCGCCATCTGAATCCACCGGCTTAATCATATTCGCACAATCCTCAACGCTACACTTCTCACCTAACTGGCTCAAGATCTGGTGCAGTTCCTTAGCCGAAATCAATCCGTTTTTGTTCAGATCGTAGAGCTCGAACGCATCTCGAAGCTCCTTCATCCCTCCGTCGTCTCCGTCTCCGCCGCCGGAGCTTCCTTTGCAGAATCCGGCGAACTCCTCCAGGCTGATGAAACCGTCGGAATCGGTATCGATGTCCGCCATTATCCGGTTGACGTCTTCGAGAGAGGTGTCGGATCCGAGCGCCTTCATGACGTCGACGAGCTCCGACGCCGAGATCTTGCCGTCGCCGTTGACGAGGCGGTGGTGTGACGTGGTGCTGGTCCTCCGCGTGGTGGTGCGACGGTGGCGGCAGGTGGTGGCGGCAGGTGGTGCGACTCAGATCTGGTGGTGCGACGTGGTGGTGGTGCTGGTCCTCCGCGTGGTGGTGCGACGGTGGTGCGGTGGTGGCGGCAGGTGGTGGCGGTAGGTGGTGGCGGTAGGTGGTGGCGGCAGGTGGTGGCGGCAGGAGGTGGAGAAATGGGGTTAGGGTTTGGCTTGTAGGAGAAGATATAGAGAGTTGTTAAAATACCCAAATTGCTCTTTTGGGTTATAATCAGGTGTGGAACATGGGTTGTAGGAAAATTACAAAAAAATGTTATCTATATTATTAACCATTGATGTAAATAGATAGATGGTTGAGATTGGTCCTATAGTTTTTACAAAAAAAGTGGTTTGTATTTGAAAAAAAAATGGTTTTTAATTGAAGGCCCCTCTATATATATATATATAGAGGTATATAGAGGAAAGTTCAAATGTGAACCACTTTTTGGTTGTGAACGTGAGGACAACCGAGAACGCGACACGTGACGGAGACTAGTCAATAAAGGCGGCTTTGAGTGTGGTCCCCCTCTTTAATTCAACGACCTCCCATGAATCGCGTCTAGTCATCCGCCGTGGACTTGACGTGGCGCCTAGTCATCCGCCACGTGTCGTGCTCTCGGCTGTCATCGCGTTCACAACCAAAAAGTGGTTCACATTTGAACCCACCCCTGTGTATATATATATATATATATATATATATGTATATCTCATATTCATGCACCTAAAGATTTCCCATTAATATGGTTGTGAAGAAATATAACTATTGCTTTAATGCATATATTGCAAAATTGGAGATATTCCAGATTGATTCATGTAAGATAAAATTAATAAATAGGTTCTTTGAAAATATTGGACCACTCTAATAAGATATCCAATGTACTTCTATTTTATTATTATTATTATTATTATTATTATTATTTTATTTTAAGCATTAATATATGAATTATTGTAAGTTACAAAAAGTTATACACTTTTCATATTTTAAATTGACATAAATGTTTCTTTTCAGCGAATCAATCAAAATTACTATATTATAATATTTCCAATTCATACAACATTTTAGTTAGAATTGGATTATAATTCAAGGTACCTATACTATATTGAAGTGCATTTGGTGCGTAGATAAAACGAGATAAGAAAAACAGAACAGTTGTTTAGCGATTGATAAGGTCATCTTTAAAGGGTACCGGTAGGAGACCGGTACCCCTCTTTTACCGCCGGCAACACCATAAATGGTGAACCGGTATTGGCTCGGTAGCAAATGGAACGGCATGGTGGTGTCGACGCTTACCACCCCACCCCACCTTTCTCTCTATCTCTCTCTTCCTTTTTTTGTTTTTTATTTTTTCAATTAATTATTTAGAGTGGTATGGAATTGGTACGATTAAGGATGGTATGGTATGGTGTTAGTAAGGTGTTGGTAAAGCTGATGTAACGTTGATGTGGCAACAAGTATGAGAGGATGAGGGGATGAGGGGTACGGTTAAGGATGGCCTAAGACATGACAAGGTAGATGGGCATAACATGACTTATTAAATGACCAATTTACCTTTAATGAGCCTTTTTGTGCTTTTATTTTACCAAATGGTCTATCCAAATGAAAATTAACAAAAACACAAAACAACAATATATGTATCAACAAAACTATGATTAAATATATGTTCAAAAATCATAGTTTGTAAGATAAATAGTAACAATATACATTCTTAGTTGGATTTCCGACCGGGTTTAATTTGGGAGTGAATTGTAGCCCCTGAAAATCAAAATTGGACGTGAACTGTGAAGGATTTCAAATTGGGGCCATGTTGGATTGGACGTTTTTACTTTGTGGTTTTCAAATGAACTCCCCCTATCTATATATATAATATAATTTAAAAATATAGGGTGAATTTATTATGCAACCAGTAAAAAGTTACAATATATATATAACATAATTTAAATTGTTTAACTTACTTGATTCATTAGTAATAGTAGAAAAATACATATACATATATATATATATATAATATCATATATAATATAAGGATTTATCATCATAAATAACACTAATTTAATAAACTTGTGGTGGTTTCTACCATCCTCAACGGGCACCGGTAGGAGGCCGGTACCAACCGGTACCGATGGGGAACACCATTGTGGATGAAGTGGTACCAGATGTTAAAGCAAAAAAACTGGTACCTTCTTACCGGTTGAAAATCCACCTCACCCCACCTTCTCTCTCCTTTTTCTTTATCTCTCTCTTCTTCTTTTTTTATTTTGTTTTTTTAATTAATTATTTAGATTGGTATGAGTGTGGATAAATTGGTATAATGTTAATAAGGTGTTGTTAAGATAGTAAAAAACTGATGTGACGCTGATGTGACAGCTGCTGCCTTGAGTTTGGCGTGATTGCAGCGCAACATGTCTCCCATTGTACTAGCCTACAATCACCAGGAAAGAAAAGGCATGCATAAATCATGTGATCCATCAATGATTTATCGAAACTCCATACATTTAGCAACTTTTTTCCTACTGTTACTAAGGAAGAGTGTAAAAAGGTATAATAAATAATAAAAAGAATACATATTACATATTCAAATATATGATCCACATCGCATCATCCAAATATCTTCACCTTTTTAATATTAAACTATTACAAAATTTACATTTAATACCCTTATAGTTATATAGTTATTTAATTTATATCTTTTAGTTTCCAACATGTCGTTTTATGTATTTATTATATTAACACATATAATCGTATTTTGACTAGCATGTGTTAAAAAAATACGTTTTATTTTTAATAAGTTACATCATTATAATCGTCTTTTCGACACCTTTCAAATGGGTGCAATATTGAATATTTTTTGATGTAATTATGATTTTCTATATAATGTATACTATGTGAAAATATTTTAAATATTTACAATTCATGCCATTATATAATGTTTAAAAACTTAACTGTTAACAAAACATGTTTTAATTATGAAGACTTGACCGTTATTTATTTCAAAAACTTGATAGTTATTGTATTTCGAATACTTAATCCTAATTTTAATCGATATAGTTAACCAGAGGTATTGACCACACCAAAAGCTACGTTAACCCGATTTCAATTCTATATTTTCTTATGAGATTTTCTTTTCTAGGATAATCGCCGTTTGAGTCATAGTTGTCCTATCGATTTATGTTACATTTCAACTGTTTTTTGTTGATTTATGTCGTCATATTTTTATAACTTCTCATATCCCTGCAACACGGGACCAAAAACCTCGTTTATAATAATAAATAATATGATACATAGACATCTTTCCATTCTCCACACCACGCCACCACCCAAATTAGTAAAAATCTTTATTTCCATCTCTAAAATAATAATATTTAATTATTTCCATTTTCTTCAATTTCTATACTTTATTGCATGGTTTTAGAAATTTTTTAAACGGTAAATCAAATTAAAAAATAAAACTCAATAAATAAGTTAAAAGAGTAAAATATAGATTTGGTACCTAAGATTTGCCAATTATTATGGAGTTTGATTCTTAAAGTTCATTTATTATAAAATAACCCTTTAGATATGTATTTTAAATTGAATTTTGTCTCTCATGTTAACAGTCATTTATTAATCCTTTAAATAAGAGTGCAAAATGAGCATTATAACCTTTTAAATCAATTGTATACCTTTTTTTAATAACGATGTAAAATAAACATCAATTACACCATATACATTTTTTTTATTGTAAGCATATAACATCTCTTATGACAACATATGTACAAACTTATGTTTCAAATAAGTCCATCTTACTATTTATGATAAAAATCGATCACACTTTATAATTCGGCGCGAAACGTGAGATCTTAACCCTACATTTACCAGGAAAAGCAAAATAATAAAAAAATTAATAAAACAATAAAGTAAACTACGATTTTTGTTCCTGTTGTTTGATATTTACAATTACAACGTTTTATGTCCTTGATCTTTAAAAACTTTTTTTTTCATCTTTGTGGTTTTTATTTTCATTCCATTTTCATTCCTCTACCCAACTTTGTTAAATTTATTGGTTAGTTCATCTAAAAAAATGTTTGATCAAATTACATATTGTGTTCTTATTGTAGACCGTACTTTATATTTTTTATTCTCAAATTACATAATTCATATTTTGTTACTTTTTACTTTCTTTATTTATTTTATCATGTTTATTGGTTAATTATAAACTATTATAATTTAAATAAAAAAAACAATCAAATAATTTAATAAAACTATTGATAGGTTTGTCAAATGTTACGAATTTGGTCTTTAAAGTTCATTTCTTATAAAATAAACCTTTATATATGCAGTTTGTTAAGAAATTTGTCCCTCATGTTCATGGTCATCCATTGATCCCTTAAATGAGAGGGCAAGATGACTATTATATCCATTTAAATCAATTGTATAATTTTTTTTAGGTTAATTTCGTATATGCCCTTGCTAAAACTGAAAATATCATATTTACCCAGCTTAATCTTGAAATATCATAGATGCCCTTCCTAACCTATCAAAATATCATATTTACCCAAATGACAATTTTTAATCATTTTAAATTAGATTTAATAATAAAAATAGTTAAATGACCATTATACCCCCTTTTTAAGTTTACTCCACTAATATCACATATGCCATTCCTAACCTATTAATATATCATATTTACCCAAATGATTATTTTTGTTAATTTTTAACATTTTAAATTAGATTGAATTATCAAAAAATGGTTAAATGGATCACTGACATTATATATAATTTTATAACTAAATGATTATTTTATTCGTACGATGAACGTTATATGTCGTTTTATAACCAAATAGCTTTTTTAATCAACAACAAAACCCAAATTTTTTGTATTCGGTAATATGTTAGACCAAAGTTTTTCATTTTCGTTACAAATAACTCTTGAATTAAGTGAGTATAAACAAAACTACAAAAGGCACATTGGAAACGAATGAATGATGAATGAGCAACGTGTTCAGATAGGCTAGGCTAGAAAGAAACTTACCTAATTGACATCAAACAATGAGCAACTCTTTGGCCTTGAAATAAGAACCAAGCTACACAAGCACAATAATTGAATTGTCATATTTACAATTTAATATACGAAATGGAAGTAGTGAATGCAAAGGCACATAGACAGAAGTTATATGTAAGAATAATTGAATCCTTATGTTACCTCCTTGAGTGAATATATTTGAAGTTCGTAGATCCAGCACCCTGGCGTCTTGACGGAGTTAGGTTGGCATCCCAAAATCAGTTTCGTGACCTTCTACAGCGGCGATTAGTTGACGAAAATTATTAGGGGTTTTTATATATTTTTGTTGGTTAAACTATTCTTTTTTTCAAAAAACGATGTCTATTGACTATATTTCCTTATTGTTTTGTATGGTTTTTATCATCAACGAGTACAAAAACTTTGGGTTTTATTGTTGATTAAAGAAGCTATTTGGTTACAAAACAACATATAATGTTCTTCGTACGTTTTCGCATGAAAGAATAAAAAATTATCGAATAATCATTTAACCATTTTTTGAATAAAAAAATGATTGAATAAAAAATGAACCACATATAATGTTAGTGATCCATTTAAACAATTTTTTGATAATTCAATTTAATTTAAAATGTTAAAAATTAACAAAAATAATTATTTGGGTAAATATGATATATTTATAGGTTAGGAAGGGCATATGTGATATTAATGGATTAAACTTAAAAAGGGGGTATAATGGTCATTTAACTATTTTTTATTATTAAATCTAATTTAAAATGATTAAAAATTGTCATTTTGGTAAATATGATATTTTGATAGGATAGGAAGGGCATCTATGATATTTGAAGATTAAGTTGGGTAAATATGATATTTTCAGTTTTAGTAAGGGCATATATGAAATTAACCCATTTTTTACTTGAATATAACAACAACGTAAAATAGACATCAGTTGCACTATATACATCTTTTTTATTCTAAGCATATAGGTAAACGTCCAACACAATGCATGAGGTCCGTCATACTAACATTTTGTATGTACAAACTTATGTTCATATAAATCCGTCTTATTACTTATGATAAAATGTATTAGACTTTATCACCCGGCGTGAAGCCTGGGGCCTTACTAACTAGTTTAAAACATTATTAATCTTTATGTCATAGATCAAACTTACATGTTTCCAAATTACAAGTTCGGTATCAGCCTCTCCTGGCTGGAGTGGTACTGTAAGTCTTTCTTTTTGTAATTGGTGCTCTTCTGTTTCTTTCTGGGATTCTAGCACCTTGCTAGTTTCTTTGGTTTAATAAAATTGTCGTTTTAAAAAAAGTAGTAAACAATTTTGGAAGTTATGAATTCTTAAATTTGATTTTTTTAACATATGTTCAAAAAACATGAATTGATCGCTCTTTCGTGAAAACATATTTCAGTTTTTAAATAAGCCTACAAATGTAAATCGATTTTAATGTCTTTTTTAAATCATTTTTCAGTTTGATGATTAAATGACAAATATACAACATATGAAACACGTATGTAAAATAAAACAAATTTCACAATCATCATTAGATCGTCCATATGGCTGAATATTATATGTGTGATATAAACATGGATAAATATTATATATTGATATATAGAAACATAGACGTAAATTAATTAACCTACAAGTCAAGTTAATCACTCAATTGAGACATTTTGGAAAAATAAAAAAAAGTTTATCTATCAGAATCAGAATATTTCTAAATAATAGTTAAAGTTATTAATAATGATAAATATTATATGTTTAAAAACAATCAAGATATTTATTAGAATACATTGAGTGATATGTTTTGTAGTTTCACAAAAGAAAACATTGAATTCATTGCTTCTCAAGGAAAATTAAATTATTATTTGTTTTCAACAGATCGCCATTTCATTGGTTTCCATTATTCATGGAAAATTAGTTTAAAAAAAAAAAATCAAAACACTAATTTCATTGTTCTCGCCTTTTCGGTATTGCATTGTTGTTCATTCTCAAGTGTTATGATTTTTGTGATTTTGTTTAGTCCAATCAGTGACGGAACACGAACATCATACATCGAGAGCCCGAAGAAATATATTACAAAATTTTGATTACCCAAAATATAACAATATAAATTCATTTGGGTATTTAATATGTTTTTTTTACTGTGATTTCCTAATAAAATTTTCAAAAGTGCCAACGGGCATATAGTCTATCGACATTTGGAGTGTTTATAAAGTGTCTCCCTCCCTTTTAATTCGGGTTCGAGTCCCGTCGTAAACAGTGACATAAATTTAAAAATAGGTTAGATGGGTGTGTGTCATCCGCTTTTAAAAAAATTACTAAAGTAAAAAGTGAAAATTTTAGTTCTTTTAATATTCTAATAACATAAAAATTATAATACAAAGGCATTTTATTTTTATTTTCCTCTAATACCGAAAATCAAAACAATTTGTTAATATAATTTTGAAGGGTGGAATGATAAATACCATTAACATAACAAGGTTACTTAATGATTTAATTATATTTATTTACTATAATATATTAATAAATTTTGGTAAAATTTAAAGACATTAATAAAGACTGTTATAAAATCCAAAAATTTGAGCATATTGAGACTCGAACCATGGATTTGTAGTAGGGGCCAAGAGATGTTAACCATCTGACCTAGACATTGAATTCAAAATGGAAAGTGGATATATATTATTTATTGTGAAAACCGTAGGGGCCATGGCCCCCTTTGGCCTCCACAGAGTTTTGCCAATGAGTCCAATAAATCATATCTGTTGATGAAATATGTTTCACATGTTTAATTTGGAAAACATTAATGAAATATAAAAACATGATCAATAAAGACGATTCTCAACCAACTCATCCGACCAATAAAGACGGCTTTGACCGGGTTACCCTTCTTTAATCATCTCCACCCTCCATTAATCGCGTCAATCCTCCATGAACACGTCCACCGTAACCGAAAATGTGTGGCTGAAAATTGTCCTCCCGTTTACATAAATTGACATCGTTCTCGTATAAACCCATCTTTATGTGTGTATTTGTAAAAGCAACCTTAAAAATTGAAAAAAATGATGATAATTCTAATCTCGCTTGGATTAAAAAAGCTAGTAGACTAATGTCACATTTGTTTAAAAATCAAGATGCAAGGAAAGTTTCAAATGAGTATATTTATATCTTCTCACATGTTTCCAATTAAATAAACTTATTTTCATATCTTCTCTCTCCTTCCAATATGATATTTGCACCTCCATCAATGTTCTTCAAATGAATTCAAAGATCATTTTAAAAGCAATAATTGTGACAAAAATCACCTATCAACGTTGACTGATGTGTCTGCCTTGTGAAGAGCGGAAATGCTATTTACACCATTGAAAATGTAATAATCAAGTCATTCTATGTATTGAGAATATAAAAACTTGATTGTGTTGATAATATAGGTGAAAAAGATTTTACCTTGTAGGGATGTATTTAGCAACCATACGGGTCCAATTAACCTACCCCTATAAAAAACCTCAAAAAAAAATTTCAAGCTTTTTAGATCCTGCTAATTAACTTTATATCATGATATCTAT
This sequence comes from Centaurea solstitialis, assembly GCA_030169165.1. NCBI lineage: Eukaryota > Viridiplantae > Streptophyta > Magnoliopsida > Asterales > Asteraceae > Centaurea > Centaurea solstitialis. The sequence goes on from CM058046.1 coordinate 10,424,562, forward strand.
ATTTTTTAAAAATAAATATACTAAAATTCATATATTGCTTTAATTATATACTTATTTTACATAATTTTTAGTTTAATTTTAATTAAATACTAGATAATACTAAATTTATTAAAAGAACTATAAAATTTTTAAAAATATAACCACTTTAGTAACTTCACCAATAAATAAATTTACTTTACATATACTAACAAATACAACTATTAATAAATAAAACTTTTATAAAATTAAAATTGATTGAACACCAATTTTTTTAAAGTAGATCCTATAGTTATGACATACCTATAACAAAAAAAACCTCATAAAAAATTTAAACAAAACACCTCATCACTGTATAAAAACCTCAAAGAAGATTTTTAGGTATTGTTGGGTAAAAATAAAGTAACTTATAAGTTAGCCTATAGCTCAGCTACATGTTTAGATGGATCATAAGGTAGCTTTATGAAAAACCACTTTCATTAGTGTTTTGATGATTTATGGAATTTATTATTTTTTTATTCTAAATATAGTTTACTAAGTTTTACTCTACCAATTTTTAAACATGTGTTTTTTTGTTATTTTAAAGTCATAAGCTACATTTTTTTGGAAGGCATAGCGGAATCAAACCAACGAACGACTACCACAGATACAGACACGCATGCCTCCCCAGCGGTATCGGGCATCCACGAGCAGCCCACTAATCCGCCGTTATCCTGGCCCTATTTACGATGGATCACCTAGTGCCCATCCACGGTCTTTCATTGGGTTGGGGGCGGCTCAATCTATGACTGGACCAGCTCAAGGACTAGCTAGGTAATGTCCGCAATTGACTCCCTTGGATTCGAATCCAGGTAGAATTGGATCCCGCCCACAGTCCCCCTTAAAAGGTTTAAAAAACCCCTCTTAAAATGCAGATGGTGGATACTCCCAATTCAAGCCAACTACTTTGGATGTCTTTTTTCTCGGGCATGCAGATGGACTTGTTACATTGTATGCAATTATGCATGACCCAATACCCAGTCAGGATTATCCTATCTTAGCTATATATTTATCATATTCATATTTGTTTTACGTAAACTAATAGACCAGGGCCGTGTCTGAAGGAGAATAGGCCGGACGTACGTCCAGGTCCCCCAAGAAACAGGGGGGCCAAGATGACATGTTTTAGTAACAAAATCTCATTTGTATAATATTTCCAAATTTGTCGTTTTCATTCAATGTAGCACAAAATTCATCTATTGAAAGATACCTTGTTATATATTTTTATTATAGTGAATCATGTTTCACATGCCTATAGTTTCATACGTGTATATTTTAGCTCTTAATGAACAAAAACCATATTGAACAAAAACATAGAAAAATTTCTTTAACAAATGAACATAAACACAAAAGATTTCTTTCTTGTACAGTTCATGCTCATTCATTTGTTCGGTTAAGTTAAATGAAGACACAAATAAGCCTTCGTTCGTGTCCGTTCAGTTAATTTACAGATTTAGGTACAACCCTCTTGACCCGTGTCTTACGACGATCTAAGGTGATAGAGGTAACACTTGTGAGTGTTCATTACCCAATCCTAACTCACATTATTTTATCACTTAAATTGATTTCAAGTAAAATGTAATTAATGCATTAAATTTAGCAACATTTTTTTGCTGAAATTCTTATCTTATATGATTTCCGAATAATATTTTGTAGCGAGGGAATATAGATGCACAATATATTATATTATACAGTAAACTCTTTAAATATTTTAAACACAATTTGACACCAAATGATATATCTTAGTTTAGATTGTGTTGGTAACAAGTTGCCATCCTGTTTGCATTTGAGTGGATAAAGATAAGGTATCACATCTTTATCGGAAGAAGTTCATACGACACCATTTTTTTCTCATGATTGTAACAGTTGCCATGACACCGGTCTTCACCAAAGACAAACTCCTTTTGAACTCCTCACACCCTCGTCTTTGTTTTGGATCTAGAAATTTGGTTTGTGCATGGGATATTTTGCACCAAACACACAAAAATGATTTATTTTCTTTGTTTTGTTTAAGTGTGGTAGCCGGTAGGTAGAGGCGTCTTGTCATAAGTTGTGGGCACACCTAGGAGGCGGATTCAATGCTTGGTTAAAGTGGGAAGGGCCCCAACTGATCAAAGGAAAAAAATGGAAATTTTCACGTGTAAAAATATAAAAGTTCCAACTTTCTATCTTACTCCTCCTAGTGATTTCTCGATCGGACCCCCACTAACTGAAACATTTTTGCATTCGAAAATCAACCAAAAACTCATAAACCACTCTCAAAATCAACTAAGAAACCAAAAAAATCTTTAAAATCCATTGAAAAAAAAACTCTAAAAATCTCTCGAAGCGTTATATTTAGTCCAAAAATACACACAGAACAACTTTACAAACCTAGATTCACCACTGGGCACACCTTACTCAAAGACTATGCTTTCTATATTCAAGAGCTGGACAAAACATGTTTTGTTATTAGGCATGAACACGACTTATGAACAAAGAACTGTCTGTTTGGTTAAAAAACCCAAGATTTGGCCCATGGTGTCAAATGACCATTTTCTCTTGTATATGTTTGGTCGCTCTTTAGCTAATAGTGATAAGATTTGATTTGTCGTTTTTTTAAATCCTTTTGGGGATGGATGGCGTCATCTCGGTATCTTATTGGTGAACTAAAGAACAAATAGATAAAAAAAAAGGTTTTATATTAAAATAGGTAATTTTTGTAAAAGGACATTACTCTTGAATTAACGGACTTAACTAAAAGTTGTTAACTTTAGGGATTAAAAGTATAAACGACAACCACAATTATGGCCAAAAATGTAATTTTATAAAAGTATAGACGAGATATGATAAGTTGATAACAAGTGTTTACACATAAAACCAAAAGTGTACCAAAAATGTAATTTTATGTTGATTTGATTTCTGAATTGTCCAATGCAACGTTTATTCATTTGAAAAGATCTCCACCAAAATCTTCATATATATCTTTTGGTGTCCCCCAAATGAATAAAACGTTTTAATTAAAGTTATGGTGTGATCCACAAGTTTTTATATCTTTTAAACTAGTATTCGATATAAACAATTAGGGTTAATTACATGGGTGTGTATCGAAATTGTCACGTTTTTTCATTGTATGTATCCAACTTTTAAAATTGTCATTGTATGTATCGAACTTGCTAAACTTTGCCATTGTATGTATGTTACCTGCTTAGAAGGTAAACCGATACATACAATGGCAAAGTTTAGCAAATTCGATACATACAATGATTACGAAAGCTAAACTTTGCCATTGTATGTATGTTGCCATTGACCGGTTACCTGCTTAGAAGGTAAACCGATACATACAATGGCAAAGTTTAGCAAGTTCAATACATACAATGACAATTTTAAAAGTTGAGTACATACAATGAAAAAACGTGACAAGTTCGATACACACCCATGTAATTAATCCAAACAATTATTACACCTTCACCGCATGAATCATCACGGGAGTGCCTAACAGTATTAAAAATTAACCATAAGATATGTGTGTAATCCATAAAGATTTAAATAAGTATAATTCGTAGTTTACAATTTAAAATATTGGAAGTAATATAAAATATCGTAAAAGGCCAAAAATTATCCACAAATAAAAAAGACTCTTCAATTAAGAAAAAACTAATTATTAAAAACGATTAATTTTAATATTCAGAATTTAAAGTAAATTCTAGAGTTGAAAATTGAAAAACGGACATAGCCTCGCCGTAACTTGTATGACTTGAGGTTGGACTTCACAACCACTCTATGCCTCACGTCATATTGAACCTTGACTAAAATATTACCTGGTAAATAAGTGGTAGTGTTGCATTTACTTGTAAGCAGTTACCCGAGTAAAAATTTGGTAACCCCTTAGCTAGGTGTGTAACATACGCCGAGCTTTTAACGAGCTACTTGAGCTCCAACTTAAAATCGAGCTCAAGTAAATCTCAAACACAAAGTATGACTGATTTAACTTAAAGAGTGAAGCTTTATAACACCAATGTTCCACTTCGGCTTATTCGGAAACTCGATTCATTTTTTCGAGTCGAGTCATTTGAGCATACCATTTTTGAGCTAAACATGCTCATCTAGTTATTTATCATATAATAAAAATATAAAATTGTCTAGCTCAAGCCGATAATTGAATTAAACATCGAGAGTTTAAACCCATAAACGAGCATATCAAGCCACTACCAAAATACTGGGTATCAGCGACAACTTTTTCCGATGGCACAAACCATCGGTATTTACCAACGGTCAAGCGACAGTTTTCTGATGGCATGGTTACTTTTTGAATTTAATTCATCTGTTCCATTTTGTAGTTTTAGTGATGTGGTCCTTAGTTAGGAGGACGAACCTCTATTGTTTATGAAGGCTGAAGACCGGACTAACAAAGATGTCATGCTTAAATGATCATAATTTCTTCGACGGCCATAACTTTTGTTTATGCATGTTTTCGACATTTTTTTCGTGTTTTTGCTGGTATTTACATATTTCCTTTTGGCTTTGTCTTCTGCCCGTAGTCTTTTTTGCGCCCCCTTTTGTTGTAATTTTATTATATGCCTTCTATTTGTGTAATTTAAATGGCCAGTCCAAAAATTCAAGAGTGTTCGTTTTCTTCTGAAACTGAGTTCACAAGAAATTTGGATTTGAAGCCTAAAATTCAGTGTTTGTTGAATCATTAAACTTTAGAGGAGATTTCCTCGGATATTTGTAGAATTGACGGGATTTATCTTTATGTACTACATTATTTAGTTTGCTCATAATTTTGATTCAAATGTCAATCTAACTATATTAAGCCATTAGTATACATACCAAATGATCCTACACCTATGTTTCAATATATCATATAAACCGTGAAAATAAAAAAAATGGAGAACTAACATTCGGCCCAAACAATCAGGTGAACCAAACCATTGCATCAAACTCTTAAGGCTGCATTTGGTGCACAGTAGTCAATAGAGGATGACACAAAATTTACTGTCCCGTGTTTGGTGCGACATTGGACAAAGATAAGAATCGGGACAAAACAAAGGAGAAAAAAAAAATACTTGTTTCATTAAAATAAGTGGAACAACATGTGACAAGAATGAGACAAAAACCAAATATTACTAATAGTACCAAACACCATACAGATAGACAGTTCTTGTTCTGTCCTGTCTAGTCCGGTTTTGTCATGCTCATCTAATCCAAGCATGTCTACGTACCAAACCCTACCTAATGGTGAACACCACACTCCCGTATTGGTTAGACTATAATGTAGCGAGATGTTGAACATTCTTGTGAGAAGACGAGAAGTCTCAATATCATATATGATTACGTGTCATTTAGATGTGTTTAATTAATCATATATAATTACACATGTATATGTTATCAATGTAGCATGTATTGTAATATAGGGGAATGCTCAACTCAAATCTAATTGCGAATGTAGGGACAAACAAAAATGCAACACATGTTCTATTCCGCTCGTATTCGGTCTGAACAATCACGTCTGCAATCAATTTTGAGTTTTCTATTTGAACCTGACCCTACATATATAGTAGAAAGTTCAAATAAAAACTCAAATTTGATTGCGAATGTAAGGACAGCCGAGAGCGCGTCATGTGACATATTCAGTCCGAATAATACAAGATTATTCATATTGAATAGTATGCATTGTTCAAGGTGAATAACACAGTATTCAAACTGAAAAATATTGATTGTTGGATCATTCACCTTGAATAAGTCTAAATAATGTTTTATTATTCAGAATTAATATGAGCCGAATAAGACACGTAACATACTCTCAACCGTACTCACGTTCGCAATTAAATTTAAGTTATCATTCGAATTTGTCCTCATATGACATATATAATATCATACCATACCTTTCGCATAAAAAATTGTCCTCATATGACATTATATAATTGGGTTAAGTTCTGATGACACCAAGCATTTTTTGGTGAGACCAACATATTTTACTTGAAACTTCACATCAAAACATTTGTGAAGGTAAAAAAAACTGAACATTCATCGTTAAAACATTCTAAAAAACACTATTGAATTTTTTTTTCCAAAAAAACGTTAAAAGACGAAACCTTCACAACATTTTTTTTGTGAAGGTTCGCATTATATATATGTAACCTTCACAGAACTTGAGCTGTGAAGGTTTTGTTTTTTAGCTTGTTTTCGATATTTGTTTGCATCGAAAGTGATTTTTAGGTCTGCGTATTCCAGTTTTATGTACATTCAAGGTGTTTTTTTTTGTGAAGTTTCATATGTTAGGTATTGGTCTTACGCGATCTCACGGTAACAGTTTGGTCTCACCTGATCCTAAGTCTATATAATTTGTCCTCATATGTCCTCTTTGACTCATCTTTTTTGATAGTTTACCCACGTTCCCTAAAAATACTTATATGTTGGTCCTAAAAGTACTAGTCTTTTTGATTTAATAGTGACACTCTAGTCTACACGTTACCCTCTATCACTTGGTTCACGCTTGACACCTATAACGACAACACAGACAAATTAAGACCTTTCTATCACAATCAGAATAAATCCATTTTAAAGATGCAAAATAGATATCTTTATCTTTATATTGATGTATGGTAAAAATAATATTTGTTTTACAGATAATGCATTAACATATACGGGAACCAAGAAGGCAAGAATCACAATTTTTTAAGGCTTTTACAACTAAAAGCATCCACACGAACTTTTATAAACATTATAAAAAAAATTAAGCTTATCAAGACGTTTAAAATAAAAAAGTATTTACTGTAATGTTTTATAGAATGCTAGTTTATAGGATCAAACACAAAAGTGTTCTATCTAAAAATGTTAAAAAATATTTTAAAACACTTTTAGATGTCATAAAAGGTTTTTTAAAACTAAAAAAAAACATCTTTTATTTATAAGTATTCGTAAGGCTTTTAACTGATGCAAAAACTTTCAATTTCCACAATTTTTATTTATATAAAAACTTATCTTTTATACAAATATTTTAATTAAATTAATTATTAATATTTTTGTTATATTAAATTAATTTATTATTTATATTATATTTATTTGGTTATTTACATAATAAATAAATCATATTTATTATTTTTGTGATATTATAAATTAATAACATATACAATTATAAATTAGTTAGTGGGAATCATTTTTAAAAAAATGTGATATTGTATTGATGTGGGATGTACATGTTTATTTGCAAAGCTGATGTAAAACTTTAGAAATACAAGTGACATTACATTAATGGAGAGGCTTTAATGTTGTGTTCTTGAAAATGAAGAAAAGAAAAAAAAAATAAAGAGAGAGAAATGGATAGAAAAGAAAAGAAGAGAAAAGGAAAATAAAATTTTCAATTGTGTTTTCGAAAATAAAGGAAAAAGGAAGGGATAAAGAAAAGAAAGTTTTTTTTTTCGTGTTCTTAAATAACGGATAAAAGAATGGAAAGATGTCATTTTTATAAATATTTGCATTAAAAATATATCTTTTATAATGAAAAGTTCGATAATTTTATAGTTCTAATAATATGTAAAATTTTAAATTGGTTTGAATTTATTTTCATTACTCTCGGGCTCTATCTTTTCTTCTACATTTGAAAGGAAAGCTTTAGAAATAACTTAACATTATTTTATTTTTATTTTTTATTCTATAAATTAAAAAAAACACTAAATATTTTTTATTTTCCTTCATTTTCTATTCCTTTCCTTCCTAAAATAAGTTTGGAGTTTGAACCTTGAGCTTTGTTAGGCTATGAGTACCCCAACCCTCCTAACCCTCTCAACCAAGCATGTCACATCAGCTGACACATCAGCTTTTCTCCAACCCTCTCATAACCCTCTCATAACCCTCTCCAACCCTCTACAACCTGACCCCAACCCTCTCACACACAACACACACCACACACACAAATTCAGCGGTGTAAGCAACCCGCGCGAGCCCTTCCAACTTCCAGCCTGCCTAGCCCGCCTAATCGCGTACCCCCAATCCTCCCAAAGCCCTGAGCCCGCCGGGTTTGTTCCCCAACCCGTTGCCGTACTCATAGCCTTATGCAATTAATTAATTATTCTATATTATTATGAACATTTTATTGTTTGAAAGACACTGCTTACTAGCTACAATATTAAATCCATCCAATTCAAAATTTTCATATCAATGGTATATGTAATTATTTAATCAGCCTTCATCTCCACTATATATACATGTAGAACAAAGAAATATACATACTTACCCAGCACAGCTCACATGGATATTTTCACCATATTCCCTTCTTCATGGCTACTTCCAACAACACTGGTACTACTCCTTTCCATCTTTCTTTATACTCTAAAATCCAACAAGTCATCCATTTCTAAGCTTCCCCCAAACCCTCCTAAACTTCCCATAATTGGAAACTTGCACCAACTACTTGGAGGTAAACCTCGTCACCAAGCCCTTTGGGAACTTTCCGAAAAATACGGACCAGTTATGCTGATCTATATCGGTTCTAAGCCTTTTACTGTCATCTCTTCATCTGCCATGGCCAAACAAGTCCTCAAAACCCAAGATCACATATGTTGTTCCCGTACAATCTTCCAGGCCACCAAGCGACTTACATACAACTTTCTGGACATCGCGTTCTCCCCTTACGGCAATCACTGGAGGGAGATGCGAAAGATTTTGGTGTCCGAGTTCTTGGGTCCCAAAAGAGCCAAGTTGTTTAACCACGTGCTGGTGACCGAGATCGAGACCAATATTCTCGGTTCTCTGTCATCCAACACTGAGGTAAACCTAACCCAGGTTTTTCTGGATATAGTAAAAGGTATGATTTGTAAGGTGGCATTTGGGAAAAACTATAGAGAACAACCGCGTAAGGGACGTATGTCACTAGATGAGTTGCTTGCAGAAACCTTGGAGTTATTTAATGGATCAGTTGGGGATAGTTTTCCATGGTTAGGTCCAACTATTGACAAGCTTAGCGGATTTAATCGAAGGCTTGAGAAAACCGTTACCGATTTTGATGCTTACATCGAGGAAGTTATCGATGAACACCGGAATCATGGAATGGCTGAAATAAGTGAAGATGAGAAAGATTTTGTACATAAGATACTCGAGTTATCTTCGGAAGCGAATGCTTCGGAAGATCGGTTGACTAAACAAGACATGAAGGCTCTTGTGCTGGTAAATTATATATATTAACTAACACTTCATTTTTAATTCTTTTAGTTTGAAAAATTATCATGTGACTAATTATGTAAAATAAACTTTATGAATTTCAGGACGTATTGACAGGAGGAATCGATACGAGTGTGGTGACATTGGTGTGGGCAATGTCCGAGATTGTTACGAATAAGAGAGTGATGCAAAAGTTGCAAAACGAGATCCGAAATTGTACGGGAAGAATTGAGAAAGTGAAGGAAATGGATATCACGAAAATGAGATACTTGAAAATGGTGGTGAAAGAGACGCTAAGATTGCACACGCCTGCCCCGTTATTGATCCCACACGAAAGCATAAGCCAGTGTGAGATTGGTGGTTATGATGTGCCTCCGAAAACAACTGTTTTAGTCAACGGTTGGGGGATAGGAAGAGATCCGAGGACGTGGGGGGAGAATGCGGCCGAGTTCTATCCAGAGAGGTTTGAAAATGTTGAGGCGGAATATGGAGGGGGGAACTTTGAGATGATCCCGTTCGGAGGGGGCCGAAGATCTTGCCCTGCAATGAATACAGCTCCTACAACTCTGGAGTTGGTGTTAGCAAACCTCCTTTATTGGTTTGATTGGAAAGTGAAGAATAATGAGTCTTTGAACATGGAAGAGATGGGTACCCTGGTTGCCAGAAAGAAAATTCCCCTTTACCTTGTGCCCACCAAGCATAATTGGGAAGACTAGAAAGTGTTGTATCCATTAATTACTCTTTTTAAGAGTTGAAATATTTGTGAACAAACAAGTAGAATTTGAATCGTGTGGGAAATTAGAAAGTGTTTCAAATTGTTTTATATGTTTAGATAATCTATGTATTGTGTGTGTTCTTGTATCTATGTCAAAATTGAATTACTAGAAACATCTTTACTTATTTTTGTCTCTTAATTAATGCTCTATAAGGCTGCTCGCAGCGGTAGCGGGCTGGGCAGCGGGTTGAGCCCGCCAGCTTCAAAAAGCCCGGCGGGTTGGCTACGTCACCCTTCTTGCCGGCGGGCTATGGCGTGTACGGCTTCAGCATGCGGCTATGTTTGTGTGTCTGTTGTGTGTGTGTTGTGTGTGAGAGGGTTGGGTGGGTTGGGTATGTGTTGTAGAGGGTTATGAGAGAGTAAACAGAGGGTTGGGAAAAAGCTGATGTGGCAGCTGATGTGGCAGCTGATGTAGCATTAAAAAGTGAAATGTTTGGGAGCGTTGGGAAACATGGTTGTGTGTAGCCTAAGCAACTAATTGTAAGAGTTTGGTTAATTAATTAATTTCTTTTGGTCACTTCTGTTCAATATGTATTTCAGGTCTTGTTTTGAGAAATTTAAGTTGCCGGAGTATAATTAGATGAAGTTAAACTTTTTTTTATGTCTCAACATGGTTTGGGATGTTGGAATCAAATTTGGATAAAAGTCACTTAACACTCACAATTTATAAAGATGGAGATATTTAAGGTCTCCATCTTTAGTTGAGATATTTCAGGCACAAAGATGCCTTTTTGTAGTTTGGGTTTTTGTATCCTTTCTCTTGGTTTTGCTCTGTTTTTTGTCTCTTCGGTGTACCTTGTTTAGCGTCTTGCTAGACCTTTTCCGTTTTCAATAAATCGGGTTTGTTTGGCGTAGGTGATAGCCTGGCCAAAGTTTGCCGCCTTACTTTCCAAATGTTCAAAAAAAAAAAGAGTAAATTACATATTTGGTCCATGTGGTTTGGTGGTTTTAACACTTTGGATCCCTTGATTGAAATAATTATGGGTTGGGTCCCTGTGGTATGCGTTTTGATAACATGTTAGGTCCCTAAGAGTAACACCGTCAAATTCCTTCTGTTAGACCCATCATGTGCACACCGTGCACATAATGGGTATTTTAGTCATTTTACAATTTTCTTTTATTCTCAATTAAATTATAAGGACCAAAACTGTAATATAATGTATACTAAATTATTAATAGAAAATAAAAGAAAATATATTTTACTTCATCTCCTTCCACCTCCATACCCTGAATCCTCCATGCCTAATCTTACATACGCCGGCAGTAGCTTTCCGGTAGCAACACGTCCTCCTTACCACCGAAGACCTCCAAATCGTAGCCACCACAGATCCACCGCCACCACAGGTTCCGATCGAGCCAGCACACAGGTACCACAATCCTCCGTCGCCATTCACGATCGTCGCCACCAACACCACCACAGATCCATCGCCACTACAGGTTCCGTCGCCATTCACAGTCACCGCCACCAGCCCTGAAATCCTAAATCGATTAACCCTAAATCGATTCTAGATCTGCAGGTGGCAGTGGTGGGATCTGTTAGCGGCGGTGGTCGTCTCTGTTCGAGATCTACGGATTTGAAATCGATTACGTTTTTTGCAGATCTGGAATGGAGATGTTGTGAATGGAGGAGGTGGTGGTGATGGCGGTGAACGGCGGTTGGTAGTAGAGACGTGGTGGAGGTGGTTGGATGATGTTGTGAACGACAATGGACGTGAATGGAGGTGGTGGTGGTGATGGCGGTGAACGGAGGAGATGGTGGCGGCGATGGCGGTGAACGGCGTCTGGTTGTGATTCCGGCATCGGTTCTTCCAGATCTGGGTTGCGTTGAAGAGACGGAAGGAGGCTGACGTCCGGCGGCGGTGGAGGTAGGCTACGGTGGAGTTGGGTGATGGTGGTAGGCTACAACGGTGTGGGTGGTGATGATTGATGAAGACGACAGGAGGCGTGAGGGGAGATGCTGCAAAGTCTTTTAATTATATTTTGTAGTTTTAATTAATTTATTAATATGTAATAGAATTAAGAGTTAATTACATATTTGGTCCCTGTGGTTTGCACGAAATTACGATAGAGGTCCCTGAACCCTAATTTTCATGCCTACGGTCCCTGTGGTTTGATTTTCGTTATGATGGCGGTCCCTTGCCCTAACGTCCGTTAAAAACCTCCGTTAGGGCAGGGGTATTTTCGTCTTTTAATAATTTATAATTTTTTTATTCATTTTTTTAATTAGTTTTCATCTTATTCAATAACCACCCACCCCATCATCACCTTCAACCCACCACCACCACCAACACCCACCACCACCACCACCTTCAACCCACCACCACCACCACCATCATCTTCAAACCTACCATCTTTAACCCACCACCACCACCACCACCTTCAACCCACCACCACCACCATCTTTAACCCACCACCACCACCATCACCTTCAACCCACCACTACCACCCACCACCATCACCTTCAACCCACCACTACCACCCACCACCATCACCTTCAACCTACCACCACCACCATCTCTAACCCACCACCTTCAACCCACCACCACCACCATCACTTTCAAACCACCAACACCATCTTTAACCCACCACCACCATCACCTTCAACCCACCAACACCACAAGTACCACCAACAACCACCAACACCCACCCACCACCAGAGCCGACCACCACCAGATCCGACCACCACCAGATGCGACCACCACCAGATTCGACCACCACCAGATCCGACCACCATCAGGTTTCCAGTTTCCACCCAACGCCGGAGACCAGATCTGGTCGTTCCATATCTGGAAGAAGAAAAAGAGGGCTTGGGGCTGTAGCAGATCTGAAACGTGGAGATGGCGTGACCACCACCAACAACCACAACCACCAAAGGCGGCGGCCATGGAACGACAGATATAGGGTTCGGAGGTGGAGGATACCGACGGCGGTGGAACCCTAGACACCACCAACAACCACAACCACCAATGGCGGCGGTGGAACGACAGATCTAGAACGACGGCGGCGGCCATGGAACGAGATGGAGGCGGGATGGCGGCGAGATGGCGAACCACTGCCATCGTTGATCTCTCAGATCTGCAACGACGAGAGGCCGGAGGCGGCGTGCGGCGGTAGCGAGGGGTGGTGGTGGCGAAGGTAGCAGGTGGAGGTAGGAGGAGGAGGGCGGCGTGCGACGGCTGGCAGTAGCGAGGGGTGGTGGTGGCGGCGATAGCAGATGGAGGTGGGAGGCGGCCGGCGGCCGGCGATGGAGGTCGCCGGCGGTGGAGATGGTGGCTGCTGCATCAAGATGTTGGGATGGGTTTAGGGTTGGGGAAGAGGGGAAGAGGGGGAAGGGTTGGTTTTATAGAGAGGGTATTTTCGTCTTTTTCCCTATTTTTAACAGCTTTTTTTAACAGAAGTTAGGGCAAGGGACCACGATAGTAACGAAATACAAACCACAGGGACCGTAGGCATGAAAATTAGGGTTTAGGGACCTCCATCGTAATTTCGTGTAAACCACAGGGACCAAATATGTAATTAACTCTAGAATTAATTACATATTTGGTCCCTGTTGTTTTTAATTATAAAAAAATAGCTGAAACGACTAAAATGCCCATCATGTGCCGTGCACATGATGGGCCTAACGGCTAAATAATAGACGGCGTCTACAAGAGGGACCCAGAGCGTTATAAAACGCATACCACAGGGACCCAACCCATAATTATTTCAATCGAGGGACCCAGAGTGTTAAAACCACCAAACCATAGGGACCAAATATGTAATTTACTCAAAAAGAAATTAGAGAAGAAGAAAAGAACTTTTATGTGGGAAATAAAAAGCGTCTGCCATTCAAAAACAAAAAGGCTATATATATAGCCTTACACACACTTAAGGCTACACGCAGCTAACCCTCCCAACCCTTCCAACCGTCTCACTTTTTAATGTCACATCAGCTGATACATCAACTTTTTCCCAACCCTCTCTTTACCCTCCTATAATCCTTTACAACCCTCTACAACTCTTACCCAACCCTCCCAACCCTCTCACACAACATACAACCCGTGCGGTTTCACCAACCCGAAAATAATCCAGCCCGTCGGCAACCAGCACGAAACAGCGGTGCCGCCGGAACCCGCCGGGCCCGGTAGGCTCAACCCGCGCGACATTTCACTCCGCCGCGTGTAGCCTAAGAGAAGGAAAAACTAAAAACCCAACTAAGCCTAAAAACTAGGCACATGGAAACCTACTACCCAATACCCATCGTACAACTACATGCCATCAAAGGCGCTTGATATTCTCGAACAAGGTAAATAATGTTTAATTAATTATTTTCTTAATCTACATATAATCAGCTCAGTTAGGTCCCATATGCATGAAGAAATTAAGATTTCGTTTGATTACTGATGATGTTCCCAGGTCATCAGTAAGACGTAGAATCATAGCAGACAAGTGAATTAGGTTGCGCAAGACCTCACCAACATTCATATCATCGGTTGAACCGCAGAAATAAGCTTTTGTAATTATTACAGGAGCTTAAATATGTACGCACTTAAGATTTCATTTTGCTACTAAGCAGAATAAAGTAAAAACTCGTTAAAACTCAAGTCTTTCTCTGATTTCTTATTTTGAAAATTCACAAACGTCATATAATTAAACCGGTAGAAATCAAATTACAGGATAGGTTACTATACAAGTAACCATTCCCTGCCTAGATATGATATGATTTAGGAGTAAAAAGTAAAGACATTTCATGAGATGTATACAAATCATCTGGCGAACCAAATATATCCCCTCGCTGGTACGTAAAGTGCCCCATCCTCCCAAGGTTTATTGCACATTCGGCAAATATGCGAGAAGAGGGAGACTTAAGTCCCATTTTTTCTTTATTTATCTTTTTCCACGTCTCCATGATTAACTTCCTTATATATGTCCTGGCTTTCTCTTCAGAAGCGCCTGTTTCATGCATGTAACACTCCACTGCTTTCGGAACATCACCTCTTTTAAGCTCCGCCTAATCAAAATTAACAAAGTAAATAACGTTTAATTAATTATTTGCTTAATTTACATATAATCAGTTCAGCTAGCTAGCTCCCATATGCATGAAGAAATTAAGATATTGTTTGATTACCGATGATGTTCCCAGGTCATCAGTGAGACGTAGAATCATAGCAGACAAGTGAATTAAGTTGTTCAAGGCCTCGTCAGCATTAATATCCTCGGTTGAACCGCAAAAATAAGCATTTGTAATTATCACAGGAACTGAGATAGTAATACACGAGTTCTTCAAGTACTCTTCAAGTGTTGGGGTATAACCACTATTGAACCACCGTGCCTCCACCAGGTTTGCATCACAGTAATCTGCCCACTGCACATTAAACTTTCTATATGTTATATATTTATCCTTGTCACATATATTATACGAAAATCTTGGTCGTAATATATGATCATACTGCTTTTTTGACATAAGGTATAACAAGGGATTCTTGGCCTTTCAAGGCGTTGTATGCCATCTCATTGATGGTGTTGTAGAATCCAAGGAAGCATATCTTCATGTAGTCCGGAAGCTCTTCAATGGCATTGATGTCCCATCTATATACGTGTGTTATAAGTCATCCAAAGAAGGGAATAATATATCAAAAACTAGCCTAAAGATACTAATAATTATGCAAAAGTTGAACGAAATTAGTATTACCTTTTCACAACGTGGGTGAATTGTTCGAGTTCATCCAAAGTACCATATACATCATAAACATCGTCTACAACGTTTACTATGGAAATAAGCTTTGTGATGTTTTTCCTTATATCACCGAATGGTGGTTCGTGACGTGAACCAACCGACCACATAAAACTCTCCACCAATCTGTCTCGAGCAAAGCTCAGCTTCTTGTCCCAACCTAGACCATCCCACCACCTATATATACCAAGTTTACATGTCAATATATTTCACAACTTTTGGAGTATATATCTCACTAATTAGTATAGATTCGGATAGACTAGATGATTAGGAATTTAAACATTATAATGATGCATACAAATTGAATTCATGAGATACCTTGAAGAATACTTCAGATCTTCTTGATGTATTCCTTGAACAATGTTGAAATCCAATTGAGCAAGCTCTAACAAGGCTGGTTTCATGTTGCTTGTTTTCCGGTATGCTTCTATAAACCATATTGCCTCAAACCTTTGAATCATCCAATGCAATGGAAGATCCAAGGCATGACTTACTAACATCGATGTACTTTCATCAACAATCTCGTTCTTCTCTAACTTTTCTTTGAGACATTTGGTTGTGAATTCCCTAGCTTCGTCCAATATATTTTCATCCTCGGTAGCATGAAATGAAGCCTCATACAAGTTAAGCATTCCCACAATGTCCTCACTTATATCGGCCTTGATGTTCCCGGTCTCATCCTTGATGTCCTCAAATATCTCTTCACGATGAATAAAGACAACCGCAAATCATTAGCGATTATATTGTCAACATCTATATATATTAGAAATTTAATTATGAAATAAAAGAAGAAATTAGGGGGATGCAATCCAAAAATTAATTGATTATTAGAAATGATATATAGTTGTTACCTTGAGGGACATGATAACCATGTTGTCTCAAGAGTCTAAAGCCAAGGGATTTAAGGTTCAAATCCAGTCTGTTCCATTTTTGATGAGTTTCATAGTAGCAACTGTATATCATCTTCAACGCATTACTTATTTCATCCTGGAAGTGATAAGATATTCCAAGCCTCTGCAAATCATCAACTAATTCAAGTGTACCCTCCACAGCAGTTTCATTAGAAATCATCGTCCTCACTTTGTCTTTCAATCTCGATGTCTTGTATTTTTCACCCTATACGGACGTACACAACAATTTGCATGAATTAAGCATATATAATAATAAAATTAAGTTGCCCATGAAACAATAAAAAGAATGATGTATACGACAAATATTAGTCGATGCATGAGGTGAGGGAAATTAGAGACGGAATAATTAACTAAACGTACAACATAGCTGGTAGTAACGAGTGACTGAAGATAATCATAGGACCATTGTGAAGGGGGATAATTTGCTGATCGTCTAACAATAGGTGGCTTATTAGTAGTAGTTACATGAGCCATAGTAATTATGGCATTGGGTTTTGTTGAATATAATTGGTATTGAGACCCATTTGATATTATGTTTATGTATGAATGAGAAGGGCGAGCAAGAACATGAGTGGTGAGATTGGAAATGTAACTTGAAGCCATAGGTAGCTTAATTAAAAGGATGTGATATATAGTTGGGATATGATGCTAAAAGATAGAATGGGTTGGTGGTATATATAATCATTTACATTAGTTTCGTGTTTAATTTTTCAATGCTGTCTACAAATGCTTTTTAATATATAATCCATTGAGAATTATCCCAAAAGGTAGATATAGTTAAGTTTGCAACATGTTTACCTTGTGTTTGTATATATACCTATATAATATGATGCACCTAAAGATTTCAAATAACATGGTTGATAAAGTTAACAAATACAGTTATTGTACTTTAATAATCCATTTGAATAACAGGGTAATCCAATAGGTATATTCATCTTATAAATTTATTATTTATATTTTATTTTACCCGCTAAAATAGCGAAGAATAAAACTGATGATGGATGAATGGTAAAACAAAGTTTTATTGTGAATTATCAATAATATAGTTAAACCGTTAATGTATTTTTTTTTTTTTTAAAAAGTAAACCTATATATAGTAGTTATTTTATTTTCAATTGTTTATGGTAAACATTTTCATATTACTTTAAAAATGCAATCATAGTATAATATTATTAAAACAATATGAAATGTAAAATAAAAACTTGTCATTGTGTTTTTTCTTTCTAACCTCGATCGTCTTGTTTTTAATTTAATTATTATGAAGTCTTTAACTTAAAGAATACAAAAAGTAAATTAAATCACACATAATGTATTTATGTGATATATGAGGACCACATAATGTATTTATGTGATATATGCATATAATTATATTCAAATGTGAACTCAATTTTGGTTCTGAACGTGAGGACCACTAAAATCGTGTCATGCGGCAATATTCATTCTAAATATCATGCATTATTCAGAGTGAATAAAGCTTAGGCGCATTTATCCACTCTAAATAATGCATGATATTCAGAATGAATATTGTCACGTGGCGCGATTTTAATAGTCCTCACGTTCACAATAAAAAATTAGTTTTCATTTGAACTTTTCTCTTTCTTTCTCTCTCTCTCTCTGTGTGTGTATATATATATATATATATATATATATATATATATATATTATAGAGAGAGGGGGAGTTAGGTTCAAATGTGAAATCAATTTTGGTTGTGAACGTGAGAACCACTAAAATCACGTCACGTGACAATATTCACTCTGAATATCATGCATTATTCAGTTCACGCTAAACTTGCGCCGAGTAAATAATGCATGATATTTAGAGTGAATATTGCCACGTGGCGCGATTTTAGTGGTCCTCATATTCACAACAAAAAATGAGGTTTCATTTGAACTTTCGTCTATATATTTATAGAGAAAGGTTCAAATGAGAACGATAACTTTTTAAGAAAACGCGAGAATGATTTTCAACCACTCATCCGGTCAATAAATGCGTCTTTGACCGGGTCACCCTCCTTTAATAATTTACATCCTCCCATGAATCGCTTCAATCCTTCATGCTTGCGTCCACCGTAATCGAAGATATGTGGCTGAGATTCATTCTCACGTTAACATCCAAAATTTAGTTCACATTTGAACTTAACCATATATATACAAGGGCGTAACCTATTTATGGGAATGCGAATAGTCTTTTGGATGTATAAAATCACATATGATTTACGTACAAAAATCATATATATTTACGTACAAAATTATATATGATTAATGTGACTTTATGGTTAACTATTTTAGATTAAGAAAATAAATAAATAAGATTATTCTAAATATTTGGCTATATGAAAACTGATTTTTCACCAACTTTGAATTTTAATCCGGCCACCTTCACTTTCGTACCAATTGACATTACACCATCTGCGTCAAGTCATATATTTATTTTATTAATCATTGTACTTTTAGAAGTTTTATATGTGCAATTAATCAAAATGAAATGTTATAATTATGGGAATAGCTCCTTCGCAATATTATCAAATTTATTATCTCGTTTGATGCCAAGCATGTAAGAGCATCTTTTTGAAAAAAGTTAAAAATGGAGAAAAAAAGTTCAAAATTTTTTATATAAAAATGTATTCAACTCAAATAGATTTTCCATTTAAAGATACAATTATTACTTATAATATTAAAATATTATATATATTATATATATATATATGCATTAGGTTCAAATGGGAAATGTTAAAAAATGAGACGTAGAGAAATGATTAGCACAACTCGTTCGACCAATAAATGTTGTTTTGATCGGGTCATCCTCCTTTAATTGTCTCCACCCTCCATGAATCGCGTCAATCCTCCGTGATGGCATCCACTGTATCCGGTCAAAGTCGTCTTTATTGACCGGATGAGTGGTGAAGATCAATTATCTACTTCCCATTTTTTAGCACTTCTCGTTTGAACCTTTGTCTCTCTCTAAATATATATATATATATAATAAAATACTATTTTCTCTTCCTTAAATATTTAATTTTGAAGAAATTATTATTGGTGAAACATAATTAAAAAAAAAACTATATTTTATCTCATGATAATCATTTTAGGAGACTCTTGGAGAGTTTTCCAAATTTAGAGATATTTACCTTCTTTCTCATATTTTCTCCATTTTGAAGAAAATTTTAAAGAATCTATTGAATATCAAAATTATCAAAAAACCTTTATTTTTTTCATTTTAAAAAATTTATTAAAGATACCCTAATATAAACATACTTTTTTTCATTTCCTATTATAGAGAATCATTCCTCAAAACGCTATTTAAAATGCAAAATATTTTCACTATTCCATTTTAAAGGCTTGCTGCAATAATTGACGTCACATATCGTGACAACTTTGTGGGGGCTAAATCAAATAAGTATCCCAAAAAGGTTAAGAATTGGGAGCAGTGGCAGATCTAAAAATTTCTGTAAAAGGGATCGACATTTAAGTAATGGCCATGTGCAGATGTTCCCATGTGGTTGATACGGGTTAGATTCACATGAGACCGACATCTTTTCGTAAGAACCGTGAGACCATATTTTTGAACTTGAAACTTCAGAAAAAATATTATAAAGGTAAAAAAATCTAAATCTTCACAACAAAAACATTGTGAAAGTTATCTTCACATTGTTTTGCTGTAAAATTTGAAATGTAAACATTTGGACATTGTTTGGTAAAAATAAGCTAAGGTCCCTCCCACAAACAACAATTTACTTTCTCTATTAAAGTCAAGGGTATTTTAGTCTTTTTAGTATTTTTTTTAGGGAAAATTTCATCTATATCCTTAAAAACTTCTTATATTACATATATCTCCTTACAAACTTTGAAACTACATGTATATCCTTCTAAACCTCTAAAATTCACATACATATCCTTTTCCTAAATTTAATTAGAATTATCATTTTAAAAATTACAAATCATTATTGATAAATTAAATTTATTTTCTAAATTACTAGACTACCCTCCTTAATTTTAAACCCAAAATCACAAAATTAAATCTTCTAGGTCTTTGAATCGGCGACCTCCAAAACAATCCGCGATTCATCTTCTTCAATGGTCGACCTCCATTACAATCGTCGATTCTACAGCCGGTTGGTATTTGTGATTGCGATTTGCTTGATTGATATTCAACAATCTAATTGGTCATTGGTGTGATTGGTATTGTGGGATTATTCACTGGTAATCGTTGAATGTACTATACTCTGCTATTTATATTCCTTGAATATTTTCAAGTTTAATGATGATCAATATGGGAAAACTGGTTAGAAGTTAAAAAAAACGAGAATTATTAACGTCAATTTTGGATGAGATATATTTGGTTTGATTTTTCATATATAGAATAGGACTCTGATGATTGGAAGGGAGTTACGTTCTCATTGTGGAAGTGTATTTCTAAATACTAGTGTCGAGCCCGCGCGTTGCGCGGTGACGATAGTTTTTTTAGAAGACTATTGAACTTATTTACTTAAAATGAAACGTAATTTCTCAAATAAATTATATATATATATATATATATATTGAAAGAAACAGATCTTCAACATTGATTTCTCTTACATTTTTGCACTATAATATTAATATTTGATTTATGTATTTTTTTCCAACTAATTCACTCCAACCGACATGAATAAATATAGGCCAAATGACTTTTTTTCAAAATAATTATCATATTTAGCATTGAACTTCTCATCTCCAACAAAAGGGTATGAGTTTAAGATTTTTAGATGAGAAAATATTAGTGTGATTGAACAGATTCATAATTGTATATAAACACAAAGTTTTGGGTTTTAGAGTTGTAGGCTGGGTTGGAGTTGATCGATATTTGCCAAGTCGGGTATTCACCGCAATATAAATTTGATTAGTTAGAAAAGTTTCTCGTAAATACAAATTAGTTTTCTATTTATAATTTTAAACTATCTAATTTCCTACGGCAAAGTTTGTTTCATACACTTTTAAATTTTTTGTAAAAGAAGTAATTGTTGATTGTTAAAAGTATTTTTTAGAAAAAAGAAAATTTCAGTTTAAAATTGAGATTGGAGTAATATTAGATTAAATGACTTCATATAATAATATATACATACATTGTCCATGAAATTTCATTCTATTTGATCGACATGTTCAACAATCTCCACAACTTATTTACATAATATATGGTTTTTTCTTTTGTTGTGACACTTTTTACAAAAAAAACATATAAAGTAAACATGGCAACAAATAACATATCTTAGCAATAAACATAAAAGCATACCTTAGATCGATTGAGACTAAAAATGTATTTTGTACTAACTTTTTTGCTGGTAACAACGTCATATCATAATAAGCAATATTCAAATGTTATATTAGCATTGTCGTAACTCTTGTGAAAAAAGTTAGAAATGAAAATTGGGGTGTAAATAAATCATGAAACTTGAAAAAAAAAAACAATTTAAATTGAGAATGGAGATAGTAGATTGAATGACTTTCATTATAATATATGGAGTCATTGTCCATGAAACTTTCATGTTCTTGTAACCTTATTTATACAATATCTTCTTTTTTTTTATTCCTTTTCTAA
Organism: Centaurea solstitialis; assembly: GCA_030169165.1. Lineage (NCBI taxonomy): Eukaryota > Viridiplantae > Streptophyta > Magnoliopsida > Asterales > Asteraceae > Centaurea > Centaurea solstitialis. The sequence goes on from CM058046.1 coordinate 10,446,689, forward strand.
TGACACTCTATAAAATACAAAACTCAAATAAACATATAAATTAGACATAACATCATATATCTTAGAAATATAGTGAGAGAAAGTATGAGTAGTTTGGCAACAAACCAACCCATTGGATAGCAAATTAAAATAAACGAAAATGGATAGTTAGGTAACATAAAAAAAATTAATAGTTAATTAACATAAAGAAGAGTAAATGCAAAGTTAATTAGCATAAAAAAGAAGAAAATGAATAGTTAAATAACATAAATTGCAATATACATGTAAAAATACAAAAAGCTCCATAATTTTGTTAAATAACATAAATCGCGTTTGAAATTTGGTGCGTGTGAATGTTTTAAAAAAACATAACCTATTGTATTTTTTATAGCAATGGTGTCAAAACTAAATGGAAAGGAAGAAACAAAGTAAAGAGATGGAGAGATCAAAATTATAACAACTGAAAGAAATGTGCATAATATATATATATATATATACCATTCTCGGGAATACTTCATCGTAGTAATCTTCCGCTATAAAGTAGTCCCGGTTGGTCAAGAACATAATCTAGATAAACTAAATTGAGAGACAAACAAAAGGGGAGATGAAAATTTAGATAGTAAATCAAATGCAATAAAACAATACCATGTTAATCTTCTGCTATGAAGTAGTCCCGATTGATCAAAAACATAATCAATTGTCTCTTTATACCCTTTATGCAAAACCTATTAGAGTGAAAGAAATTGAGATACAAAGAAATGAAGAGATGAAAAGTTATAGATGGTAATCAATTACAATAAAACAATATCGTACTAATCTTTCGCTATGAAGTAGTCTCGATTGATCAAAAGCATAATCGATTGTTTCTTGATACCCTTTATGCAAAACCTAATAAAGAGAAATGAATAGATGAAAAGTTATAGATGGTAATCAATTACAACAAAACAATACCGCACTAATCTTCCGCTATGAAGTAGTCCCAATTGATCAAAAACATAATTGATTGTTTTCTTATACCAATTATGCAATACTAAATAGAAAAAAGAAATGGAGAAACAAAGAAAATGAGAGATGAAAAGTTAGAGATAGTAAATGAATTGCAACAAAATAATAAAGAGAATGCCTACCAAGAAGTTATATTACATAGAATTATTACAAATCCAACAATATGGAAAACAACAAATAGGTAATAACAAATCATATTGTTTGGAAAACATAATTTCTACATACATGTTTAAGATTTTTTGTCTTTTTCAACTTCCATCTTCTCAAGCCTCACCAAGGGAATTTATAGGATTTCAACTTGTTTATTATTGTAACTTATGAAAAACAAATTTTATTAACAAATAAAGAGAATTAAATGAAGAAGCAAATGAAGAGTTGGAGGTTAAACTTGCATATGTAAATTTACAAAAAAGTCCCAAGTTTGTAATGAATTACACATGTTTTATGGAAGGGCGAAAAGGTCTTTACAAAATTCAACATTAAAAAAATCAAAAATTTGAGAAAAAAGATAAATAGTTTTCTTGGCTTGAGAGGATGCCACATAGGATGTTGTGGTTTTTCCTTTTAAGATATATATTGATTTGTTTCAAACAATCTGCAGATTGTACTCTTATAATCTGAATTTGATTTGAATTTGGTGCGACATATTTGCCAATTATGCTGCTTCACAGAAAATTTGATGCATAGATTGAGTAACTAGTGCTCATATATTTGATGATTGGTAGTGTTAAATTTGATTAGGATAACATTTTGTGTGTAGGAGATGATTGAATTCAGTTACTGCTTCAAAAGAATTTAAGTGTAATGGATGATGAATGTGCATATATTGCTTTCAAGCTTTGGAATTTAAAGAATTCAGCTACTTTTTCAAGCTCTGTTTCAAAAGAATTTAAGTACCAAAAATGAAAGTAATTTCTATACCTTAATTCTAAATAACAATGATTGCCAAAAAATTTGAAGTGGTATCTTGATTTCATTCTCTCATGTTCTTTGTAGCTAAATCGTTTAACAAATGGTGGAGTTTTTAATCCAAACCAAACCAAACAATTTCAATTAGAGGTGGACAAGGATCATGCCTAAACCTGATGATTAGGAGGTCGCCAATTGCATATTAGGAGGTCGATTATGAGGTTGGCAATTGCAGATTTGGAGGTCATCAATTGCAGATTAGGAGGCCAATTAGAGGTCGTCAATTGCAGATTAGGAGGTCACTGATTGCAGATTAGGAGGTCGATTAAGAGGTCGTCAATTGCAGATTAGAGGCTGATTAGAAGGTTGTGGAATGCAGATTAGGAAAAGGTCGCCGATTAGAGGTTGTGATTGCAGATTAGGAGGTTGCCTATTGCAGAGAGAAAAGGTCGTCGATTCATCGCCATAATAGAAGAAGATTTGATTTTGTGATATGGGTTTGAAATTAAGGAGGGTATTTTAGTAATTAAAAAAATAAGTTTAGTTTATAGATAATGATTTGTATTTTTTAAAATGATAATTCTAATTAAATTTAGGAGAAGGATATATATGTGAGTTTTAGAGGTTTAGAAGGATATATATGTAGTTTCAAAATTTGTAAGGATATATGCGTAATATAAAAGGTTTTTAAGGACATAGATGAAATTTTCCCTTTTTTTTTACTTTAATAACTTTCTATTAATTTTCTTTTTACATTTTTGAATCTTCATCTTTCCCACATTGAAGCTCAAGAACAATGGAACACATCACAACACCTTCAAGACTTCAACACATAAATCTGCATCTTCAACTCATAAATGTTTTTTTTTTTTGGAAGAGGTATCCCAGACCACATTGGGCCCAGACTAATCATCGGCAATTTTGGGCCGAATCCCGACTGCTAAAGCATGCAGCCCGGGGTCGAAGCCCCCGTACCTCCAGAATGCGTCCCGCAAGGCTTGAACTCGGGTTCACCACTATGTAGTGCCCAAGCCTTACCACTAGGCTAACACTCCTTTGGTTTCAACGCATAAATGTTCATCTTCACAACATGAACAATAATGAACATCATTTAATCTACATCTTTTTTCCAGAAAAGTGTGGTCTACAAACCCCAATTCAATACATGAATCAATTTCAAAATCATAATAAATCAAACCATGAATAAAAAACCCAAATTAAACCAAAAGTATGAGATTCCACAAACCCAAAATGAGATCCTAAACAACCCATATCGTATCCTAAACCCATAAATTGTGGCTATCTAAAAGTGGCACAAATGAAATACAAAACCCAAAAATTGTGGCTATCTAAAAGTGGAGAAAAAGAAAATGGAGAAGAAGCAAAGTGGAGAAGAAATTGTGGTTATCTTAAAGTGGAAAAAAAATTGTGGCTACAAATCTTCATCATCTCTTTGAATTTCAGCACCACCATTGTCCAACACCCTTCTTTGATCTTGACACTCGAAATCCCTTTGTTGGCAACAAGAATTTCATGGGTCGCTTTGAAATCGTGACGACGATCGAATTAGTGGATGAAATGGGTTAAAGATTCGCTGATGAGGTTAAAATTAGTGTTTTGGGAAACCCATTTGTGGAAACAAGAATCATACGACCGGATTTGGGGAAGATATTGAGGGTGTGGAGGATGAGATTATGTGTGAGGGTAATATGGAGGATGAGATTAGGTGTGTGGAAGATGAGATTCGGGGAGAGATTATGGTGGTGGTGGTGTTGTGATGTGTTCCATTGTTCTTAAGCTTCAATGTGGGGAAGATGAAGATTCAAAAATGTAAAAAAAATATTAATAATAAATTGTTAAAGTAAAAAAAATACTAAAAAAGACTAAAATACCCTTGACTTTAATAGAGAAAGTAGATGGCTGTTTGTGGGAGGGACCTTAGTAGTGCAAAATTGAATACCACAAGGATCCAATTCATAATTTATTGAGTTTAGGGACCTTAGTAGTAAAAAATGAATACCACAGGGACCAAATCCGTAATTTACTCTAATAATAATAATAATCAATTCTATATTCTTTTAATACATTATAATATTTTTTTTGTTGTATTTTATTGCCGTACAAAAAAACTATCTTACGAGTGTGTAAAATGTCTAAAAAGGACATATTTAACAAATAATCATTACAAATATTTTATAATATGTCTAAGAGTCATACCGCGGGTCTTAACGTGGCTGCAAGACCACGCCTTTGTTAGGAATTATGTGCAGAGTTGACAAACCAAGTGATTACGCATCCAATGTTACAAGACACGTGAGGGTCACACCTGTGAGGACCTATAAGTCGAACAAGTTAGATGAAACCCAGAAATGGAGAGTTAGGATTTATAATAGTGCATTATAAATCAATTGGGTAATTTCAGTCAGAATTACCAAAGTTGGAGGATTATTAATTAATTAGGATATTATATATTTATTAGATAAATAAATATATAATAATTAATTAATAAGGTTTTATATATTAGATAAATATATAAATTATAATTATCGTATGCAAATTCTTTTCCAGCTAATTAAAAAGGAAAAAGGATTAGAGATAATTATAAAAGGAAACTGAATCTTATACAAACTGTATTTTTCCTCCATATAAATAAGGCTTATGGGTTAAGGAAAAATAACAAGCTTTTCAATTAAAAAAACCAGTTCTCAGTTTCCTCCTCCCTCTCTCTCTAAAACCGACGCCGACCCCCCCGGTCGAATCTCTGTTTTTTGTTCGGGTTTCATACAGTCCTACTAGAGGGACGTTCGCTGGTCGATCATTGGTGGATCTATTCTCAAGCAACCAGGTAAATTGATCTAAACCAAACTAATAGGATTAAAACTATAACGATTAAAGATCATTAGGCTTAATGGGTTTTTAGCTTTTATCGCTTCCGCACGATTAGATCAGAAACAGCGTGTTTCTGATCGCGAAGGTTTTATCAGTTTGATTAACCTATGAGATATATCAAACCAGCGAGGTTTGATAGATCTGAGATAATCCTCGAGTCAGTTTGATCCGAGGATACCCACAAAAACCCAACAGTGGTATCAGAGCAATGGTTAATAAATCGTTTAGCTTTTATCTGTCTATCAATTTATCAACTTATGTGTGATCCGTTAAAATTTGTTTCTTGCGTTTTAAAGTTTAAAAATCTGAATTTTATAGTTTACATGATTTTTTTTTTATAAAACGAAAAACCCGGAGAAACCACCACCAAATCGGTGGTGGCTACGGTTGTCCGACCACCACCGCATCACCAGCATGGTGGTTGCGGCTAACAGCCGTAGACGATAACAGAACCGAGGCCAAACCACCAGCGTGGTGGTGGCCGGCGGTTTCAGATCAATGGCCAAACCACGGTGGTCGTTCGATCACTGATAGGGTAAATATTTTACCCTCACAACTAGCATATTTTATACAATTTTCTCGTCTTTTTCATTTATATAACCAAAAATCACGTAAATTTTGTCGCATGCATCGTAAAACCTACACTTTTGCATTAATAGGCATATTTTTATATATAACCATTTAAACTTACAAAAGGATTTTTATTTTCAGGGGATCGGTGTCATGGGCCGAATTTTGTGGATCTTTTTGATGAGCCGAACTACCAATTACTCGATGATGGATCGAAGCTTGAAGATTGGACTGCTTTCCTCTAGTTGGGCCAACCAGTTAATGGGCCGAAGCCCATGGAGAATTTGGCCCAAGGCCCATGACATTTTCCTTATATATATGTGTAGCCACAAAACAAAAAACACACACTTTTCCAACTTTTGATCACCACCCTCACTTAGCTCGGGTTCGGTCGTATGCTAAGACCCGAACCCCGCACCACTTAGCTCTCAAAAACATCGTTGCTACTTTTTACATTTCTTGATACGTTCGGGTTTCCTCTTGGTGAGGCCGAACGGCTTTTTGAGAACACTTGGTATCCTTGAGGCTTTCGGGTTTGGTAACATCCTTTTGTATTCCCGAAAGCTATACCAAGTGTTTGGCATCAGTTTAGTTATAATCAATTTCCGTATCTCATCTTTTGTTCTTGTGTTTGTTTTGGATTTACAATATATATATATATATAGTTCGATATACATATATATATATATATATGTGTAGTTCGATATACATATATATATATTGATATTAGAATTCTAGTCATATATAAATATATATATTTATAATTACGTCAAAGTTAGTTATCATTCTATAGTTTATATTATATCTTGTATTGCATACGTGTTTAAAATTCCAACTGGTCATTACTCCAGTTTGCACCTTATTAACTGTTTTACATTTCAACTGGTCATTACTCCAGTTTGCACCTTATTAACTGTTTTACATTTCAACTGGTCATTTCTCCAGTTCGGCACCTTATCAACTGTTTTAAATACTGCATTTTATATTTATTCTCATACAACTAACATTGTTTTGCTTGATTTACTATTCGTTCAAATATAGTTGTAAAATACACCCAAGCATGTTAGGCTAATTTCATAGCTTGGGGTGTAATGTTTAAAGTTGGAATGTTAATATGATAAAAAGGAAAAAGAAATCTTTTATAAATTCAATTTTTACCATTTTAAATATAATGCCTCATTAAAGATTGTATTTGGATCTTTGCCAGTTAAATAGATACACGAAAATGCGGTATCTTTTCAGAAGTTACTAAAATGTTATTTTGGGGATATATGAGTGGGTGACAACACTCGTTGCTATTATCTCACGTCTTTAGCATTTCATTAAAGAGTATATCTAATCATTAACTGGTAATAATCCACAGACATGAAAATGTGTTAGTCTCTTAAGGGACTACAATTGGCACTATTCTTAAAGTTGGTATCAGATCTAGTATCCCATTAAAGATTATAACTAATTATTTAACGATGAGTCAGGTACATGAAAATGTGTTAATCTTTCAGAGGTTACGTAAGTGTTAATTTTTAATATATTTTAACATTTCATTAAAGATTGCATCTAAACTCATCGATAAATAATTAGGCTATATGAAAATGTGATAACTTTTCAGAAGTTACTTGGATATCATTTCTGCATAATTGAGATCATTAAATTATTTCTCATCCAATTTACCTATTTTTATTCCAACTAAAAGACTTTACACCCCTGGCTCCTTTTTATAATTGTTCTCTTAAAGTAGCTTATAACCAACCAACCAACCAATCAAAATACTTTTCACCCAACCCCCATTTGAAGTTAACTTTCACATAAACTGAATCTCGAAAGATTGTTTTCACCGCTTCCCTGTGGGATCGATATCTGGTACTTGTACCATTTTTATTACTTGTTTTTAGAAAACGACAGTAATTGGAGGTTTATACTTGGACCAAAGGTTACTTGTTTTATTTCTTTTGCACACCCGTTTTGGCACCGCTACCGTTCAAATAATTAATAAATAATTAAATTTAAAAGAACGAGAGAGAGGGTCGTGAAAAGGGGCGAACAAGTTTTTGGCGCCGTTGCCGGGGAAGCAACAAAGCAATTTTTCTACTTTAGTTTTAGAAAGTTAATTTTTCTACCACCGTTTTGAAAAAAAAAAAAAAAAAGAAAAAAAAAAAAAGATTTTATATATAACTATATAGTTTCGAAAAAAAAAAAAAAAAAAAAAAAAAAAAACAAAACGAAAAAAAAAAAAAAAAAAATATTTTTAGTTTATGCCAAGAAAACCACGTGGGGAATTTTTCAATCTAGACCCCGATATCGAAAGAACGTTTAGACGTCGTAAAAAGGAGCAAAGAAATTTGCAAGCTTCTACTTCGTCTACAATGGAAGAAGAAAACGTATTTTTAGAAGAACTGCCATTTCCTGGAAACCCACCTGATGGAAGGTACAATAATGATGGTCTACCTCCACCTCTACCACCACCTCCTGGAGGTAATGGTAGAAATCGGCAGCAAGACATCCAACCACATGTGGCAGAACCACGTGTTGGTCCTATGCCTATCATTCAGGAACCTGGACCACGAGTTCAGCAAGAAAATCCAGTTAATGGAATTTTACGAAATCCACCACCTCTTAATAATAATCAGCACATTGAAGATGCAGAACAACACATCTTTCGTCTGGCAAATTCCAAAGACAACAGTATGATGGATTATGCTATTCCTATTGTACATCAGTTGCAAACAGGAATACGTGATCCAACATGCAATGTCCCGCATTTTGAGCTAAAAACTGTAATGTTTCAGATGTTACAGAATAATGGTCAATTTGCAGGATTGTCAAAAGAAGACCCACATGCCCATCTCAGATCTTTCTTGGAAATTGCAGGATTATTTAGACTTCGAGGAATTTCTGATGACGCTTTAAAATTAAAACTTTTCCCTTTTTCATTAAGTCATCATGCCAGAGCCTGGTACTATTCTTTAAAACCAAATTCTATTTTTACATGGGACCAGATGGCTGAAGTATTTTTGAAAAAATATTTTCCACCACTCAGAAATGCTCAGTCTAGAAATGAGATCTGCACCTTCCAACAAGAAGATGATGAGACAGTTCCCACAGCCTGGGAAAGATTTAAAGAATTGTTGAGAAAATGCCCTCACCATGGCATTCCCTACTGCATTCAGCTAGAGACATTTTATAACGGCTTGAATTACCCAGCCAGACAAATGCTTGATGCTACTGCAGGAGGAGCTTTTACTGCTAGTTCTTACAATGAAGGATACAATATCCTTGAGAAAATTTCAAACAACAATGGACACTGGGCAGATTCTCGAGCAAAACCTTTACAACTACCTGGTACCAAGGAGGATGGTAATTATTCAACACTCGCTAGTCAAGTACGGGATATGGCAGTAATGCTTAAGAATCTCACTACTAACAAGCAAGTGGTGTCTAGTATCAACACCCCTGATCCATCAGAGCTACCTGTCCAATGTGCATATTGTGGTGAAAATCATCTTTTTGATAATTGTCCTGGAAACCCGGAAAAAGTCAATTACATTGGTAATAATGACAAAACTGGACCTTTTTCACCAACTTATAATCCTGGATGGAGAGACCATCCACATTTAAAGTGGAACAGTCCTTCTCTTAACCCACAGTTGCCTAGGATACAAGGTCAGACTAACCAATATCCTCAACAGCAAAGACAGTCTAATTTTCAAAATCAAGGACAATCCAATTTTCAAAACCAGGGACAGTCACATTTTCAAAATCAAAAGCGTGTTCATTTTCAAGATGAGGAACCACCTAGATTTCAACACACTTCACATAACCACTCACAGAATCACCATCAGACCACCTCTCCTAGATATCCACCAAGGCAAAACCAACAGGTTGAGCCTTCACTAGAAGCCATGATGAAAGGGTTTATTTCTCAAACCCAAGCATCCATTAAAAACCTTGAGACCCAAGTGGGTCAGATGGCTCTCGAGATTAGGAATAGGTCGGCTGGCTCTTTACCTAGTGACACTGAGATTCCTCAGAGACCAGGAAAAGAGCAGGTTAAAGCTGTAACTTTAAGAAATGGAAAAGACTTGAATAAGTCTGAAAAGAAGGATGGAAGTCCTAAAAAGGACTTTGCATCATCTTCTACACTAACACACACTGACGCACCTACTCCAGCTGAGTCAGATTTCACCTCACCTGTCCCTGACTTTCCACTTTTGTCTCCTGTATCTACAGGACCCCAAAGAACAGAATGGAGACCTCAGAGGAACACCAGTAAGGATATGTCACAGTCTGGTGACAGTCCCAAGACCATTAGTGACACACTCACCAAAGAGACAGACACCACTTTATCCACTACTGTGATAAAACCTGTCTCTGTCACACCTTCACCATCACCATCTACACCCACACCTCAGAAAACTACCACTCCTACTCAAGTCCCTCTCTATATTCCATACCCTCAAAGGTTAAGAAATCAGAGAGAGGAAGCTCAATTTAAACAGTTTCTTGATGTTTTCAAACAATTGCATATCAATATACCTCTGTTGGAAGCAATTGAGAGAATGCCAAATTACACAAAGTTTTTAAAAGATATTTTGAACAAAAAGAAAAGGCTGACTGAGTATGAGACTGTAGCTCTGACTGAGGGTTGTAGTGCTCTGTTAACCAAGAAAATTCCACCTAAGATGAAAGACCCAGGAAGTTTTACAATTCCCTGTTCCATAGGAGGTAAGATAATTAGGAGAGCCCTATGTGATTTAGGTGCAGGCATTAACCTTATGCCTTTATCTGTCTTTACTACCCTAGGAATAGGTGAAGCAAGACCCACCACTATATCTATTCAGTTAGCTGACAAGTCCATAGTTTGGCCTAAAGGCAAGATTGAGGATGTTTTGGTACAAGTAGATAAATTTATTTTTCCTGCAGACTTTATCATCCTAGATTGTGAAGTAGATCAAGAAGTCCCTATCATCTTAGGAAGACCTTTTCTAGCAACAGGAAGAACACTGATAGATGTCCAAAAGGGTGAGTTGACCATGAGAGTCCATGACCAAAGGGTCACCTTTAATGTCTTAGATTCTCTTAAGTACCCTGATGAGAGAGAAGAGTGTTCCACCTTGAGTGAGATAGAAAACTGGTGTGAGGAAAAGACTTTAGGAGAAATCTTATGGGATGCAGACACTGATGATGAGGCAGAAGATGATAGTGAGGAAGTACCCTTAGTAACTGCTGCATTTGAAGTCTTAGAAAATGAAGATAGGAAAACTCTTGTCCCCTCCTTAGAAGTTGCACCTGACTTAGAACTAAAACAACTTCCATCTAATTTAAAATATGCCTTTTTGGGAGACTCGGGAAAATTGCCTGTCATTATTTCATCTTCCTTAGAGACAGAACAGGAAGAGAAATTAGTTCAAATGCTTAAACTCCATACCAAGGCCATAGGATGGACCATTGCTGATTTAAAGGGCATAAGCCCTACAATCTGTCAGCATAAGATTATTTTAGAAGACAAGAATTTCAACTCTGTTGAGCCTCAAAGGAGACTCAATCCAGTAATGAAAGATGTTGTCAAAAAGGAAATTCTGAAATGGTTAGATGCTGGTATCATTTATCCTATTGCCAGTAGCACATGTGTCAGTCCTGTACAGTGTGTACCTAAGAAGGGTGGGGTGACTGTAATCACAAATGATAAAAACGAACTCATACCCACCAGGACAGTCACAGGATGGAGAATCTGTATGGATTACAGAAGACTCAACAAAGCCACTCAGAAAGACCACTTTCCTTTACCTTTCATTGACCAAATGTTAGATAGATTAGCCGGTAAGGAATTTTACTGTTTTTTAGATGGTTATTCTGGTTACAATCAAATTGCCATAGCACCTGATGACCAGGAAAAAACCACTTTTACTTGTCCTTATGGTACTTTTGCTTTTAGGAGAATGCCTTTTGGATTATGCAATGCACCTGCCACTTTCCAGAGATGTATGATGTCTATATTTTCTGACATGTTAGAAAACTCCATGGAAGTTTTTATGGATGATTTTTCTGTATATGGGACATCATATGATGATTGTTTACAAAACCTGGAAAAGATCCTTAAAAGATGTGAAGAAACCGACCTGGTTTTAAATTGGGAAAAATGTCACTTTATGGTCAAAGAAGGCATTGTGTTAGGGCATCTCATATCCAAAAGAGGCATAGAAGTAGATAAAGCAAAATTGGAGGTAATTGAAAAATTACCAGAACCAACCACAGTCAAAGGAATCAGAAGTTTCCTTGGACATGCAGGTTTTTACAGAAGATTTATAAAAGATTTTTCAAAAATTTCAAAACCTCTTTGTTTATTACTGCAACAGGACCATGCATTTGATTTTAACGAAGAATGTAGAATTGCTTTCAATATTTTGAAAAAGGCACTGGTCACTGCCCCTGTGGTAGTCACACCTGACTGGTCAAAACCTTTTGAGGTTATGTGTGACGCTAGTGATTGGGCAGTTGGAGCAGTGTTGGGACAAAGAAAGGAAAAGATTTTTCATTCTATTTATTATGCCAGTAAAACTCTCAATAATACTCAAATTAATTATACCACAACTGAGAAAGAATTATTAGCTGTGGTCTTTGCTTTTGAAAAATTCAGATCTTACTTAATGGGAACCAAGGTTATAATTCATACTGACCATGCTGCCATTAAGTATCTTATTTCTAAAAAAGATGCAAAACCGAGACTAATAAGATGGGTCCTGTTATTGCAAGAATTTGACTTAGAAATTATTGATAGAAAAGGAATTAATAATCAGGTTGCTGATCACCTATCCAGGTTAGAAAAGCAGGAAAACCAAGAACCTTGTACTGATATCTGTGAAACATTTCCAGATGAGAAAATTTTTGTTATAAAACAATTATCAGTACCATGGTTTGCTGATATAGTTAATTATTTATCTTGTGGAATTATTCCTAAGGAATTAAATAAACATGCACGAAGAAAACTAATTTTTGATTCAAGAAAATATCTGTGGGATGACCCATTTTTATTTAAAATTTGTGCAGATCAGATGATTAGGAGATGTGTCCCTAAGGAGGAGACCACTCAAATTATTCGTCATTGTCATTCCGGACCTTGTGGAGGTCATTTTAGTGGAAGTAGGACAGCTGCAAAAATCTTGCAGTCTGGATTTTTTTGGCCTACTTTACATCAGGACTCTTACAGTTTTGCAAGGAGCTGTAATGAGTGTCAAAGAAGTGGGAATATCTCCCACAGAAATGAAATGCCACTAAATGGAATTTTAGAAATAGAATTATTTGACGTTTGGGGCATTGATTTCATGGGACCATTCCCAATCTCAAATAATTGCTCCTACATTTTGGTTGCTGTTGACTACGTGTCTAAATGGGTAGAGGCCATGGCTTGCCACTCAAATGACGCAAAAACAGTTATTAAATTTTTACAAAAACACATTTTTTCTAGATTTGGTACGCCCCGTGCTCTGATCAGTGATGAGGGTACACATTTTATAAATAAAATATTGGCGGACGTTTTGGAAAAATATGACATTAGGCATCGGGTAGCTACGGCTTATCACCCACAGACCAATGGATTAGCCGAGCTCTCAAATAGAGAAATTAAAGGGATACTCACTAAAGTAGTAAAGCCACACAGAAAGGATTGGGCATCTAAGCTAGATGATGCCCTATGGGCTTATAGGACTGCTTATAAGACCCCTATAGGAATGTCCCCGTACAAACTGGTTTACGGAAAAGCCTGTCACTTGCCATTAGAATTAGAGCACAAGGCTTATTGGGCCATCAAAGAATTAAATATGAGTCAAGACACGGCTGGAAATAAAAGATTTTTACAAATTTGTGAACTGGAGGAACTTAGGAACAACTCTTATGAAAACGCCAAACTTTATAAGGAAAAAACGAAAAAATGGCACGATCAGAGAATTATTCCTAAGGAACTCGCAGAAGGCCAGCAAGTGCTCCTATTTAATTCTAGATTAAAATTATTTCCGGGAAAATTAAGTTCCCGATGGACAGGACCATTTACAATAGCAAAAGTTCACACCTATGGAGCGATTGAATTAATCGACCCTGAGAAAGGCACAACCTTCAAAGTAAACGGTCAGCGGGTAAAACCTTTCTATGCATCATCGGAACAAACGAGGATCATTTAAAAATGATAATATAAAACGACCCTACATAAAAAATCTATTTTGAAAAATAATGGGAAATAATTCGTCATAAAAACGCAACGAATTAACGAAATTATTTTTCTTTCGTTATATAAGTGCGTCTATAAATTTATGTCCATATATCTCTCAAATATAACACCTCTCTAAATTATATAATACTATAGCCCAAATTTTCGGCCCACTCTACCAATAAATAAATCTGGCCCAATATATATAAGATAATTGAATTTTTTTGAGCCCATTATCGAATTAATCTGATTTGTTTTCTTTCTTCGGGTACCTTGGCTGCAAGAAAAGGAAACAGAAAAGTTTTTTTGGTGCATTAAATGCACTGATTGGAGGCGCCGTTTTTAACATGAAAAAAAAAAAAAAGAGATGACGTCTTTTCTTCTTCTCCTTTTCCCTCTGACAGCTTCTCTCTCACTCTCAAAATATCTATCTCACCTCTCTCTTTCTTTCCTTCTTCTTCTTCTCTTTTCTTTCACTGCTTTCTTTCCCTCAATCTATCCATCCATCTTTCTCTCCTCTGTCGCCTCCCACCCGAAGAAAAACCAAGCGCCGCCGGCGCCATCACCACCGTACCGATCACCATCATCGGCCGCGTCGTACGACCGCCGCCCAAGGTACAAACCTCGTACCTTCTCCTTCCTCTGCAAAAGAACCCGTACCACCATCACCTCGATCACCATCACTTCACCACCACCGTGCCGCCATCAACCGAGCACCACAGTGAAGCCCTAATCGCCCCCCCCCCCCCTCTTCCGCTTTCTCTCTTCGCAACAAGATGAGACGACCAATCCCTCCCCAATCTCGTATAAATACAACCTCTCTACCCTTAGGACTCCCCATCGACGCTATGACCAACCGAGCCGGCCGTAAGCGAAGGACCCACCGCCACCGAACACGATCGGTCAACCGGACCGTGGTTGTCCCCACCACCACCGAAAACCCATCTCTATCCGATCAAGCTTCCCGGACCACTTCTGAGATCGAGCTACTGCCGAACGTAGCCTCGGACTCCATTCATGCTCTCGCCGATGCCGCGGCGATGATGGCTTCGGTCCCGGGATCCTCTTCTGGCAAAGGTAAAGAACCCATAGGTATGGATCTTGATACACCAAAACCACCCCCACCGAGACCCACGTTTGACTTAAACAGTGCCCCAGGTGAAACATCACACATCACTCCCGACCACCCCGTCACCATTGAGAGTTTGATCGAAAATGCGAACCGTAACCTAGCTATTAGTTTAGCCAACTCTCGTATCGTACCACCCCCTCTCGCTCTCGGTCAAATGCAAACCACGCCCGGACACCCGTTTTCGGTTGTCAACCCGTACCTCACTGCCACTGACCCAACCATGATGATGTTAAACACCTACGGTGTCCCGATCCCTTATGTACCGCCCCCGACCTCACTCGATCGTCCAAACCCATTTTACACACCATCTCATATATCTGTTACACCACCCGCCACGGTTTCCGTTGCGCGAGCCACGGCAGTCCCGCTCACAACCACACCACAGTTGAACCCACTTCCCCCGATCAGACAGGTTTACAATCGTCGCGCTCCAGCCCCAAGGAACCCCCCCCCCCCAGCTGCCCCTAACCCGATTTCATGGGCCCCACCTACTGTTCCCCCACCTACGAGACCTAGCCATGCAGCTCGTAACCATCGCGGGGAGGTACCACCTTTAACTTTTTTAAGTAACGATATTGCTCAGTTGCGTTTTAACGTTTACTATAATAAAATGGCTCATTCACCAAAAGGCTTCCTTGAGGAAACCATCTCGCGAAACGAAAGTATTCGCAAAATAATTAAGTTACATAGTTGGAATATTTTATGTGCCGTACCGCAACCATATAATCTAAGTTGGGTACGTGAGTTTTACACCGAGGCTTCTATCCGGGATTCTTATCGCATCCCCGTTCGTGGGATACTTGTCGATTATTCCCCCGCCTCCGTACATGCACTTTTGGGTACGAGTCCTATTACGGACTCTAAACTCGATCACTTAAGCAAACACGTAACTAATACGGATTTAGAGGATATATTGGCCACCCTTACCATCCCCGGGTCGGATTGGTATTTTGAGGGTAAAATCCGGCATCTCCGGATAAATAACCTCACGCCCGAAGCCAATGTATGGGCTCACTTTATTAAACACACTTTGTTTCCAACGAGCCACAACTCTAAACTCAGTATTAGTCGCGTTCTTATCTTATATTGTATCCTTAAAGGATATCCGTTTGATATTGGTACACTCATTTCCACTAATATTAAAACAAGTTGCACACGAATAAATTGTCGTTTATTTTATCCCACCATTATTCATGGTTTTATGGCCAAGGCAAATGTATGGATTTTTTCTACCGACGTTTTTTCAAACGAACGCATGGTTTTAGGAAGAAAAGTCATGGATAAATTCCTGCGATCCTGTACACACGAGCTTAGTACCACCTCACCGAAATGTGAGCCGTTGGACGTATCTTGCACAAACACCCCCATGGCACATGCTCCATGCGAGCACTGCTTTTCTAACACTGATTTTAAGATGCAGGATGTTCGCGATCTTTTCCGAATGCACCACAATCACCAGAGGACGTTGAGCTGGGTCACGCGGGTTCTGTTTGAATTCCGTGCCTACGATATCCAGCGTGACCGCGTCTGGCGCGACACCGTCCGCTCAGTGAACAGGGATCTCTTATATGGTCTCCCAGCATACCCCACACTCCCACCGTTGGAGCCGATGCTCCACCCCCCTACTCATCGACAGTAGGCAGTGGTTTGATATTTCTCTCTCCCTACCGAAACTTTCATTTATATTCCCGCATATCGACAACCTTACGTTAACTTCTCTCATTTATTTACTTATTCCAATTTCCATGCATGCTTACATTGAAAGTTTAGGGATGTGCATATATATACAACACATGCACACACGATTGGTTACGATTTATTTACATCCACGAGCCGTACAAATGAGTTATCTACACAATCCTATGCATGCTCGATTCTTTACCTTTATTCTTTACTACGTTTCGCTTACTCTTCTTTCGCAATAATTAAATGCTTATTTTGCCAAACGTTGCATTTATATGGGATTTTGTAATAATATGTTTCCGGCTTATTCAATAAGCCACCCATTTTGGCTCTCGGATTACCTCGATACGGACAAATCGCTAACTGTTCCATTCATATTCGGCTCACGCTTTGATCGCTAACTTTCCCATCTCTATTTTTCCTCCCATGCATGCATATTTTTACATAACCATAGGCTATCGGCTGCTGTTTGGTTACAGCACAGCCGTAACCGGCTGTTTGGTTACAGCACAGCCGTAACCGGCTGTTTGGTAACATTCACGGCCGTAGGCTACTGTTTGGTTTGCAGTTTACGATATCATGCACCTTAATATTTTCTTATCATACCCCTACGTCACTATAATTGATAGGTTAACGTCTAAAAAGCGACATACTTTTCTTTACTCATACAACTTTGTTTTAACTTGTCGTCTACTAGATTTTGGACATGCTTGGTCCATCTTATAATTTTATGTCAAACCCTTACGAACTTTTGTATTTTGTACGATCTTGTTGGGCCGCAGGCTTGTTACTTAATCTAACTTCAGTTGTCTCGTTTCACTGTTATTTTCCTAAAAATACCATTACGGTATTTCAACTAATTTTCACTAACCCCTTATATGCACACACTAATTGTTTCAATGACACACTAGGGTTATTCGTTGACTAACTGCATGCACTTGCACTTTTGTCCATTCTTCCCAACAAATGTTAAGCTCAAACCTACTTCTCTCATCAACCAATTACACACTAACCTTTCCACCCCATAGCCGTTTGCACAAACTTTATTAGTTCGGCTATTTTAACTCTCACAGTTCACATTTACATACAGTCCTCTTTTAAAGCACCCATTCTCTTTGCTTGAGGACAAGCAAAATTTTAAAGTTTAGGGATGAATATACCCCCCCCCCAAGCTAGCATATAAACAAATACTAACCCAAAAATTTCTTTTTCCTCTTTCTACACCATTAACCAACCCATTTCATAAAAAACCCACAAGGATAAGGTGACTGACACAAAGTCAAGCACATAGGCCAAAGCAAGCCTACACCATACCTCAATATGAGAAGATGGCAGAAAAATTGTGCCATTTTGCAAAAACAAATAAGGATGCAACACGCACCTACAGCACCACCCTCTAGAATTAACCATTGAGCTAACTTTGAAATGGAAGAAATAGCAAAGTTGCACTATGCACCACTTTCTCAACTTCTAACACTAACTGTCAAATCAATAAACGGTGTCATATAAAAATGATTTCTTTTCTTTCAGGAAAATAACAGTCAACTGACAAAATAATGTTAGCATGATAACTAGCCTAATAAAATAAAACTGAACGAAACCCTTCTATTTTTTCCGTCGCTTGAGGACAAGCAACCATTCAAGTTTAGGGATGTGATAGGGTAAATATTTTACCCTCACAACTAGCATATTTTATACAATTTTCTCGTCTTTTTCATTTATATAACCAAAAATCACGTAAATTTTGTCGCATGCATCGTAAAACCTACACTTTTGCATTAATAGGCATATTTTTATATATAACCATTTAAACTTACAAAAGGATTTTTATTTTCAGGGGATCGGTGTCATGGGCCGAATTTTGTGGATCTTTTTGATGAGCCGAACTACCAATTACTCGATGATGGATCGAAGCTTGAAGATTGGACTGCTTTCCTCTAGTTGGGCCAACCAGTTAATGGGCCGAAGCCCATGGAGAATTTGGCCCAAGGCCCATGACATTTTCCTTATATATATGTGTAGCCACAAAACAAAAAACACACACTTTTCCAACTTTTGATCACCACCCTCACTTAGCTCGGGTTCGGTCGTATGCTAAGACCCGAACCCCGCACCACTTAGCTCTCAAAAACATCGTTGCTACTTTTTACATTTCTTGATACGTTCGGGTTTCCTCTTGGTGAGGCCGAACGGCTTTTTGAGAACACTTGGTATCCTTGAGGCTTTCGGGTTTGGTAACATCCTTTTGTATTCCCGAAAGCTATACCAAGTGTTTGGCATCAGTTTAGTTATAATCAATTTCCGTATCTCATCTTTTGTTCTTGTGTTTGTTTTGGATTTACAATATATATATATATATAGTTCGATATACATATATATATATATATATATATGTGTAGTTCGATATACATATATATATATTGATATTAGAATTCTAGTCATATATAAATATATATATTTATAATTACGTCAAAGTTAGTTATCATTCTATAGTTTATATTATATCTTGTATTGCATACGTGTTTAAAATTCCAACTGGTCATTACTCCAGTTTGCACCTTATTAACTGTTTTACATTTCAACTGGTCATTACTCCAGTTTGCACCTTATTAACTGTTTTACATTTCAACTGGTCATTTCTCCAGTTCGGCACCTTATCAACTGTTTTAAATACTGCATTTTATATTTATTCTCATACAACTAACATTGTTTTGCTTGATTTACTATTCGTTCAAATATAGTTGTAAAATACACCCAAGCATGTTAGGCTAATTTCATAGCTTGGGGTGTAATGTTTAAAGTTGGAATGTTAATATGATAAAAAGGAAAAAGAAATCTTTTATAAATTCAATTTTTACCATTTTAAATATAATGCCTCATTAAAGATTGTATTTGGATCTTTGCCAGTTAAATAGATACACGAAAATGCGGTATCTTTTCAGAAGTTACTAAAATGTTATTTTGGGGATATATGAGTGGGTGACAACACTCGTTGCTATTATCTCACGTCTTTAGCATTTCATTAAAGAGTATATCTAATCATTAACTGGTAATAATCCACAGACATGAAAATGTGTTAGTCTCTTAAGGGACTACAATTGGCACTATTCTTAAAGTTGGTATCAGATCTAGTATCCCATTAAAGATTATAACTAATTATTTAACGATGAGTCAGGTACATGAAAATGTGTTAATCTTTCAGAGGTTACGTAAGTGTTAATTTTTAATATATTTTAACATTTCATTAAAGATTGCATCTAAACTCATCGATAAATAATTAGGCTATATGAAAATGTGATAACTTTTCAGAAGTTACTTGGATATCATTTCTGCATAATTGAGATCATTAAATTATTTCTCATCCAATTTACCTATTTTTATTCCAACTAAAAGACTTTACACCCCTGGCTCCTTTTTATAATTGTTCTCTTAAAGTAGCTTATAACCAACCAACCAACCAATCAAAATACTTTTCACCCAACCCCCATTTGAAGTTAACTTTCACATAAACTGAATCTCGAAAGATTGTTTTCACCGCTTCCCTGTGGGATCGATATCTGGTACTTGTACCATTTTTATTACTTGTTTTTAGAAAACGACAGTAATTGGAGGTTTATACTTGGACCAAAGGTTACTTGTTTTATTTCTTTTGCACACCCGTTTTGGCACCGCTACCGTTCAAATAATTAATAAATAATTAAATTTAAAAGGAAAAAGGAATCTGACTAGTATTTAGGGGATGCTTTTGTGTGTAAAACTCCCTAACCCTTTTGCCGGAAATTGAATTTGCACTATGCCCTAACCCTCTTTAGTTTTTCTACTTTAAAACTAAAGTAGAAAAATCCCCGGCAACGGCGCCAAAAACTTGTTCGCCCCTTTTCACGACCCTCTCTCTCGTTCTTTTAAATTTAATTATTTATTAATTATTTGAACGGTAGCGGTGCCAAAACGGGTGTGCAAAAGAAATAAAACAAGTAACCTTTGGTCCAAGTATAAACCTCCAATTACTGTCGTTTTCTAAAAACAAGTAATAAAAATGGTACAAGTACCAGATATCGATCCCACAGGGAAGCGGTGAAAACAATCTTTCGAGATTCAGTTTATGTGAAAGTTAACTTCAAATGGGGGTTGGGTGAAAAGTATTTTGATTGGTTGGTTGGTTGGTTATAAGCTACTTTAAGAGAACAATTATAAAAAGGAGCCAGGGGTGTAAAGTCTTTTAGTTGGAATAAAAATAGGTAAATTGGATGAGAAATAATTTAATGATCTCAATTATGCAGAAATGATATCCAAGTAACTTCTGAAAAGTTATCACATTTTCATATAGCCTAATTATTTATCGATGAGTTTAGATGCAATCTTTAATGAAATGTTAAAATATATTAAAAATTAACACTTACGTAACCTCTGAAAGATTAACACATTTTCATGTACCTGACTCATCGTTAAATAATTAGTTATAATCTTTAATGGGATACTAGATCTGATACCAACTTTAAGAATAGTGCCAATTGTAGTCCCTTAAGAGACTAACACATTTTCATGTCTGTGGATTATTACCAGTTAATGATTAGATATACTCTTTAATGAAATGCTAAAGACGTGAGATAATAGCAACGAGTGTTGTCACCCACTCATATATCCCCAAAATAACATTTTAGTAACTTCTGAAAAGATACCGCATTTTCGTGTATCTATTTAACTGGCAAAGATCCAAATACAATCTTTAATGAGGCATTATATTTAAAATGGTAAAAATTGAATTTATAAAAGATTTCTTTTTCCTTTTTATCATATTAACATTCCAACTTTAAACATTACACCCCAAGCTATGAAATTAGCCTAACATGCTTGGGTGTATTTTACAACTATATTTGAACGAATAGTAAATCAAGCAAAACAATGTTAGTTGTATGAGAATAAATATAAAATGCAGTATTTAAAACAGTTGATAAGGTGCCGAACTGGAGAAATGACCAGTTGAAATGTAAAACAGTTAATAAGGTGCAAACTGGAGTAATGACCAGTTGAAATGTAAAACAGTTAATAAGGTGCAAACTGGAGTAATGACCAGTTGGAATTTTAAACACGTATGCAATACAAGATATAATATAAACTATAGAATGATAACTAACTTTGACGTAATTATAAATATATATATTTATATATGACTAGAATTCTAATATCAATATATATATATGTATATCGAACTACACATATATATATATATATATATGTATATCGAACTATATATATATATATATTGTAAATCCAAAACAAACACAAGAACAAAAGATGAGATACGGAAATTGATTATAACTAAACTGATGCCAAACACTTGGTATAGCTTTCGGGAATACAAAAGGATGTTACCAAACCCGAAAGCCTCAAGGATACCAAGTGTTCTCAAAAAGCCGTTCGGCCTCACCAAGAGGAAACCCGAACGTATCAAGAAATGTAAAAAGTAGCAACGATGTTTTTGAGAGCTAAGTGGTGCGGGGTTCGGGTCTTAGCATACGACCGAACCCGAGCTAAGTGAGGGTGGTGATCAAAAGTTGGAAAAGTGTGTGTTTTTTGTTTTGTGGCTACACATATATATAAGGAAAATGTCATGGGCCTTGGGCCAAATTCTCCATGGGCTTCGGCCCATTAACTGGTTGGCCCAACTAGAGGAAAGCAGTCCAATCTTCAAGCTTCGATCCATCATCGAGTAATTGGTAGTTCGGCTCATCAAAAAGATCCACAAAATTCGGCCCATGACACCGATCCCCTGAAAATAAAAATCCTTTTGTAAGTTTAAATGGTTATATATAAAAATATGCCTATTAATGCAAAAGTGTAGGTTTTACGATGCATGCGACAAAATTTACGTGATTTTTGGTTATATAAATGAAAAAGACGAGAAAATTGTATAAAATATGCTAGTTGTGAGGGTAAAATATTTACCCTATCACATCCCTAAACTTGAATGGTTGCTTGTCCTCAAGCGACGGAAAAAATAGAAGGGTTTCGTTCAGTTTTATTTTATTAGGCTAGTTATCATGCTAACATTATTTTGTCAGTTGACTGTTATTTTCCTGAAAGAAAAGAAATCATTTTTAGAAGACCCACAACGGGTGTGCAAAAGGGGCTTTTCAGAAGTTAGTTGACGGCGCCAACTCTTTAGCAAAATTTTAAAGTTTAGGGATGAATATACCCCCCCCCAAGCTAGCATATAAACAAATACTAACCCAAAAATTTCTTTTTCCTCTTTCTACACCATTAACCAACCCATTTCATAAAAACCCACAAGGATAAGGTGACTGACACAAAGTCAAGCACATAGGCCAAAGCAAGCCTACACCATACCTCAATATGAGAAGATGGCAGAAAAATTGTGCCATTTTGCAAAAACAAATAAGGATGCAACACGCACCTACAGCACCACCCTCTAGAATTAACCATTGAGCTAACTTTGAAATGGAAGAAATAGCAAAGTTGCACTATGCACCACTTTCTCAACTTCTAACACTAACTGTCAAATCAATAAACGGTGTCATATAAAAATGATTTCTTTTCTTTCAGGAAAATAACAGTCAACTGACAAAATAATGTTAGCATGATAACTAGCCTAATAAAATAAAACTGAACGAAACCCTTCTATTTTTTCCGTCGCTTGAGGACAAGCAACCATTCAAGTTTAGGGATGTGATAGGGTAAATATTTTACCCTCACAACTAGCATATTTTATACAATTTTCTCGTCTTTTTCATTTATATAACCAAAAATCACGTAAATTTTGTCGCATGCATCGTAAAACCTACACTTTTGCATTAATAGGCATATTTTTATATATAACCATTTAAACTTACAAAAGGATTTTTATTTTCAGGGGATCGGTGTCATGGGCCGAATTTTGTGGATCTTTTTGATGAGCCGAACTACCAATTACTCGATGATGGATCGAAGCTTGAAGATTGGACTGCTTTCCTCTAGTTGGGCCAACCAGTTAATGGGCCGAAGCCCATGGAGAATTTGGCCCAAGGCCCATGACATTTTCCTTATATATATGTGTAGCCACAAAACAAAAAAAACACACTTTTCCAACTTTTGATCACCACCCTCACTTAGCTCGGGTTCGGTCGTATGCTAAGACCCGAACCCCGCACCACTTAGCTCTCAAAAACATCGTTGCTACTTTTTACATTTCTTGATACGTTCGGGTTTCCTCTTGGTGAGGCCGAACGGCTTTTTGAGAACACTTGGTATCCTTGAGGCTTTCGGGTTTGGTAACATCCTTTTGTATTCCCGAAAGCTATACCAAGTGTTTGGCATCAGTTTAGTTATAATCAATTTCCGTATCTCATCTTTTGTTCTTGTGTTTGTTTTGGATTTACAATATATATATATATATAGTTCGATATACATATATATATATATATATATGTGTAGTTCGATATACATATATATTATTGATATTAGAATTCTAGTCATATATAAATATATATATTTATAATTACGTCAAAGTTAGTTATCATTCTATAGTTTATATTATATCTTGTATTGCATACGTGTTTAAAATTCCAACTGGTCATTACTCCAGTTTGCACCTTATTAACTGTTTTACATTTCAACTGGTCATTACTCCAGTTTGCACCTTATTAACTGTTTTACATTTCAACTGGTCATTTCTCCAGTTCGGCACCTTATCAACTGTTTTAAATACTGCATTTTATATTTATTCTCATACAACTAACATTGTTTTGCTTGATTTACTATTCGTTCAAATATAGTTGTAAAATACACCCAAGCATGTTAGGCTAATTTCATAGCTTGGGGTGTAATGTTTAAAGTTGGAATGTTAATATGATAAAAAGGAAAAAGAAATCTTTTATAAATTCAATTTTTACCATTTTAAATATAATGCCTCATTAAAGATTGTATTTGGATCTTTGCCAGTTAAATAGATACACGAAAATGCGGTATCTTTTCAGAAGTTACTAAAATGTTATTTTGGGGATATATGAGTGGGTGACAACACTCGTTGCTATTATCTCACGTCTTTAGCATTTCATTAAAGAGTATATCTAATCATTAACTGGTAATAATCCACAGACATGAAAATGTGTTAGTCTCTTAAGGGACTACAATTGGCACTATTCTTAAAGTTGGTATCAGATCTAGTATCCCATTAAAGATTATAACTAATTATTTAACGATGAGTCAGGTACATGAAAATGTGTTAATCTTTCAGAGGTTACGTAAGTGTTAATTTTTAATATATTTTAACATTTCATTAAAGATTGCATCTAAACTCATCGATAAATAATTAGGCTATATGAAAATGTGATAACTTTTCAGAAGTTACTTGGATATCATTTCTGCATAATTGAGATCATTAAATTATTTCTCATCCAATTTACCTATTTTTATTCCAACTAAAAGACTTTACACCCCTGGCTCCTTTTTATAATTGTTCTCTTAAAGTAGCTTATAACCAACCAACCAACCAATCAAAATACTTTTCACCCAACCCCCATTTGAAGTTAACTTTCACATAAACTGAATCTCGAAAGATTGTTTTCACCGCTTCCCTGTGGGATCGATATCTGGTACTTGTACCATTTTTATTACTTGTTTTTAGAAAACGACAGTAATTGGAGGTTTATACTTGGACCAAAGGTTACTTGTTTTATTTCTTTTGCACACCCGTTTTGGCACCGCTACCGTTCAAATAATTAATAAATAATTAAATTTAAAAGAACGAGAGAGAGGGTCGTGAAAAGGGGCGAACAGTTGGTTTCCACACAAACCACTTTCCTACAATTAAGATTAACCACTAACATTGAAAACCACCACAACTACTTAACGACATAGTTATTATGCCACTTAGGTGTCACTCAACTTCGGCTGGAACGACGAGTTGGTTGCGCCACTGGCTCGCTTGAGTTGTGAGTTGTCGCTTCACTTGTAGCTGGTTGCTCGTATCCAAAATGATAGAACTATGGCTACTAATTATTGGTTCTCTAAAGTCCTAAAGCTTTAATTGAAGTGCAAAATGAGTGAACTTAAACCTTGTAGTTTAAGAATCTAAACCTATACACATAATACTCTAAATCTAATTCACAACAAAAACAAGTCTGTTTCATGAGAAGAGACTAAATGAATCAATTTTTAAAAGAAGTAGCATACATAAGCCGAACTTAACCAACGAAATTACAATCAAAGAGATGGAACTCACCTACACTAGTGTAGTCCTCTACCGCTGGAGCTCAAACTATTGTACACGAGAAACAAGAGTACAATAGAAGATACAATAATCTATTAACGAAATTATTTGATGTGCAAACCTTGTCTCATATTAGATCTTAATGAGTCGTCACTTAAAAAATTAAGTCGTTCTTGTTTTCGCTGAAATTCAAGAACCAAATCATACATATGCATATTTGTTTTGGAGCCTTTGGGATTTCAATTATTCGAATCAGGAACTGTAGTTAGAAAAAACTGAAGAGCCGCTAACTTTTTGATTTAAAAAATACACTTACCGCCTTATGCTTGTGATACAGAGACGTGTCAAAACTTAGGATGAGGTTACTCTTAATCAAGCCCTCCAAAAAAGATATATTGGAGGTCTTGTTCAATGACACCTATTTAACTCGCTAATGCATGGACTTGATATTAATTTGCATCTTCTCATAGGCATCCATGAACAGCATTATGTCTTTGCAAAGGGCTACTTAGTAGGTAAGGCATAGTAAGAATTGGAAGCTAACTAGGTATTAGATTGTTTATCATCCTATCTACAACATCACTTAATAGCAACTTGCAACAAATTGACTTGTTTTACCACTACTCATGGAGTTGTGATAAGTTTGCATTTTGGTCAGGGGCGGAGCCAGAAATTAATTTGTAAGGGGGCAAAGTCTAAACAACAATCTTAATTCTAAAAAATATTTTGTTATACACAAAAAAACCTTCAAAATGTCAACAATAATCATAATTTTCGTGTGAAACTGATTTTTAAGGGGGGCAATTACCCAAATATCTCTAACATATATAAAGAAAACTAATAAAATTTAAAGTGTTAGGGGGGCAATTGCCTACTCTGCTCTCCCTCCTGGCTCCGCCCATGATTTTGGTGTTGAGTATGTCTGATGAGGACATCCTCACATTTTCATTAGTCAAGATTTCTCCTTTGAGGTAATAATAAGTTTGAATGCATCTCATCTTCCGACCTTACTTTCAAACATGTTATATTTAATGTGGTATGATTTAGCCTAAAACCCTTCATGCTACAAAAAGCGTATACTATAGCCCCACAACTATAGTCGCTTCAAAAATATCGTAATGTCTGTTTTAGTTGCGTCGGGTCGAGTCATCCTGTAATACCTACTATACCTGCTTTGTTTGGATGCATCCAATTGGAGAGTTTTCTTGTCTTTTTATATATAATTATTGAGATTTTATTCTTTGTTAAATATCTTTGACTCTCTACTATTTCTTGGATAAGAATTTCCAAGTATTTAATAAAAAGGAATCTTGTTCTTGGCTATTATTGATGGATATAAATGTAATTGAAATATTGTAAAAATTAAAATATGCTATTTATTTCAGAAGAAATCTTCAAACAATAATTTTTACATATCGAGAATAATTTAGTAAATTAGAGAAAATCAATGTTGGACAGGTCCATCTAAAAAGATCAAGAAAATCAAAGTATGGTAGAGTTCTATAAAATCAAATACGGTAGAATTTTGTTTTTTTCTTATCTTAATTGGTGTATCATTAGTTCGTTCTTTGATTATACTTAAACTTAGAATTGTTTTGTGGATGGTATAATATGTTAGAAAACGACCTGAAAATTATTCTTCAAAAATGAGTGGCGTAGACTAGATTGTTATAATTAGTGAACGGACTTGAACAACGAAAAAAACGAATTCGAACAACCCATGTGGCTCGTTATATTTACTATACTTTATTACAATTTAAATATAATCAATAATTTAACATTTTTTATTAGAAAGATTCAGAAATGGTTTGTATAAGACAGGGACGGACCTAGGACGGTTTTCAAACGGTGGCACCATATAAGAAGTTTTTGGTTGATTGCGATACATTTTTTCCTTTCGATTTTTTGGTTGATTTCAATGGACATTAATAGCTTTTATGTCTTATTGTATGTTTGAAATAACCTATGTAATTTAAATGATTTACATATTTTATAATGTTATATACGTATTGTTTTTTTTAGTGTAAAAAAAGTAAGTCTGTTTACATAACTTGGGTTTTGGCGTACTGATGAAGCCTTGGGGTTGTAGTGGAAAATCTTATCCACCCATGTTCAAATTCAGGCGCTGCCAAAGCTCTTGTAGCCATGGAGGTTGATCTGCAATGACTCCAAACCATTTAATGTCGTGTAAGGATTAGTCTGGTGCATGTAAGCTAGCCCGAAAATCCATGATTACAAAAAAAACAAAAACAAAAAAAACTTAGTACATTTATAAGACGGATATGGATTTATTATGCTAGGCCCCTTGGACAATAACATTGTGTTAGGTCCGATTTGACCATGATCCAAATGATCACGTCCAATTAAATTTAACCGTAGAAACTTTTATTTGGTGTATCCTGGTTGTAATAATTTGATATACTTCTTTTTTTTTTCTTTTTTTGAAAGAAATTTTTATTACTTTGATTGAATAAGATAATTATAATTAAAGATAAAAAATAAAA
The DNA here is from genome assembly GCA_030169165.1 of Centaurea solstitialis. Taxonomy (NCBI): domain Eukaryota; kingdom Viridiplantae; phylum Streptophyta; class Magnoliopsida; order Asterales; family Asteraceae; genus Centaurea; species Centaurea solstitialis. The sequence continues at coordinate 10,474,765 of CM058046.1, forward strand.
ATAAAAAATGAAGTTTGTTGAATGGTTTTGTTTTGTTGAGGTACAACATTCAAAGAAAGAGGGCAGGTCAAGCACATGGTCACGTGGGAGCAAGTGACAGCTTTTACGGCCATTTTTATTCTATTTAATTCACTAATAAAAACTAGACCCGCCATGTGATTCTCTTATTTCTATTAAATTAAAACTTACATTCCCTCCAAAATTTAACTTTTATGACGGTACCTTTTTGGCACGTGTCCATATTACCATTTTTTATTCTTATTTTTATCGGAACCACTTTTGAAAGATGAGTTGACATTGAATTGGCGTGGATGTTTATTGTAAAACCGATTTGGTATATAGAAAGATGAGTTGGTATTGAATCGGGGTGCGCCAGTTTCCCCACACCGTCCTATCGATGTGTTGTGTGTGTGTGTGTGGTGTGTTGTATTAATTAAGTAAATAATTAAAAAGTGAGAGAGTTGATAGTGTTCAGGTACTAAACAGAGAGGGCTTCAGAAAGATTATTGTGAGTTTATGGAAAAGCTGATATAATGCAGATGTGTCAGTGAACTTAAAGGACTGTAAGGGTTCTGCTACGCATAGCCTCAAGGCTTGAATACTTGTTATTTTAGGCTAAAAAAAGTTTGAATTTCATAATAAGAAATAATAATTAGTTTATTTAGAGGCAACAAAATATACATTATTATTTTTAAGGGTTAAGTACATGGGGGTGTATCGAACTTGTCATGTTTTATCATTGTATGTACCCAACTTTAAAAATTACCAATTAATGTACTGAACTTGCTAGAATTGCCATTGTGTGTACCCAACTTTAGAATTAAACCACAAAGTGGTAATTCTAGCAATGACAAGAGTACACACAATGGCAATTCTAGCAATGGTTGGGTACTCATAATGGCAATTCTAGCAAGTTCAGTACATTAATTGGTAATTTTAAAAGTTGGGTACATACAATGATAAAACGTGACAGGTTCGATACACCCCCATGTACTTAACCCGATTTTTAATTATTACCGTCCTACCGATGTGTTGTGTGTGTGTGTTATATTAATTAATTAAATAATTAAAAAGTGAGAGAGTTGATATGGTTCAGGTACTAAACAGAGAGGGCTTCAAAAAGATTATCGTGGTTTATGAAAAAGCTGATATAACGCAGATGTGTCAGTGAACTTAGAGGACTGTATTCTGGAGGTACGGGGGCTTCGACCCGGGTTGCATGCTTTAGCAGTCGGGTTTCGGCCCAAAAATTGCCGAGGATTAGTCTGGGCCCAATGTGGTCTGGAATACCTCTTCCAAAAAAACTTAGAGGACTGTAAGGGTTCTGCTACGCATAGCCTCAAGGCTTGAATACTTGTTATTTTAGGGTAAAAAAAGTTTGAATTTCATAATAAGAAATAATAATTAGTTTATTTAGAGGCAACAAAATACACATTATTATTTTTAATTATTACCAGATTTATTTCTACTCTTTTTAATGAAATATTGAAAATTTGTTGTGAAGTAAGTTTGGCGTATAATAAGTTCAACGCCAGCTCATGCATATGCCAATAAATTTCATTTTACAGTAGATTCTGCTTTGATATTTATTTTGTTTTATACAACATATAACAATTTTAATAAAAAGAGGAAAAGAATCTTTGTCTAGTTTAATTAGTAGTAGATTTTGAATTGCATTTTTAAACATATCCCTGGGTATTGCTATGGACAAAAGATGTGACTATTCAATTTCATGTTTTTCCTTTTATATCAAAATAGAATTATTTTAAAATTTCAATTATCTTAAATATATTCAAAGAGATTATATAAATAACTTATTTATTTTTATTTGATACCTCTCTCGATTTGTTTTTTCATCTTCAAAGTATCAATCAATTATGGGGTTTTCAAGAATAACTTTATCTGAAGTTATATCCATACGTTTGTGACTTGTTAAATCATCTTAAATAACATAGACATGTTTAAATGATTTATCATGAATATAAAACACATTATATGTATATAAAATGTTTGCATGTATATTTACATTTATATAAATGTAATGGCACACCCAATATTCTTCTGTGGTGCCACAATATAATTACCATGAGAAAGGTTCATTCGAGAAACATAACTTTTTAAAAAAACACGAGGAAGATTCTTAACCACTCATCCGGTCAATAAAGACGGATTTGACCGAGTCACCTTCCTTTAATAATCTCCACCCTCCATGAATTGCGTCAATCCTCGCATTTTCTTAAATTGATTTCGTTCTCATATGAACCCACCTCTAATTAGCACTATATACCATAAAATAAAATTAATAAAAATTGAGTATAAAACAAAATTAATTATAGTTATAAAGTAAAAAACCTAAAATTCAAATCTAATTCTAACAATTTACAGTTAGATGTTTTTGTGTTTATTATTGTTAACCTATTAATTTAAATTTAAGATTTGATACGTTATTGTAACCTTTCAATTTCTTGGTGTCAATATGCTATAACAAGTTAACAACACATACAGAACTAAAACTGTTATACCATTTTATAGGTACGGTGAAAAATTTTCCACCATGGCCAACTAGCTTCTACATAAATCTGTACATGCATATGTGCAAGTAATTTACCATGAACGTATTTGCGAATAAGAATTGTGTCTCTTTAGTTATACATTAAATATGAATTAGGTTCAAACAAGAACAAAAGCAATTTGCAAAAATGAAGGAACCAACAAAATCACACGTGATTTTATGCATGGACGCCCACTCGTGGCCTACAAACGTTTTTTTCATCGCAGCACAAAATCACATGTGATTTGCTTGGTTTCTTTGTTCTTGCAAATTGTGTTGTTCTTGTATGAACCTCCCTCCATTATATATTGTGTTTATATATGAATATACATTATAAATGATGATTCGTAATGTAAGTTGTTTTAATTTAAACAATATATATTTAAAAGTAGGAAGTAAGTTAATTTATTTTAATTTTTGAAAACATAATTTCAATTAGATAACTTACCAATAATATTTCAAGTGTTGAAAAGACCATTTAATATCTTCTTCTACTTTGTACTCACCCGTTCATATAGGGTGCGTTTGGTACGCAGACGGGACAGGACAGGACAGGACCGGACAAGACAGTTGTTCAGTGTTTGGTAAGCCATAATATCACGGGACAGGACAGGAGAGAACAGGTTAAATGACCAATTTACCCCTAGTCAACAATTGCAAAATTGATTCATACTGATTATCAAATTCAGAAACTAAAATCAGGAATCAAATTCATACAGATGATCATATTCATACAAATTAACAAATCTAGGAATCAAAATCGATTCATAAAGAGTATTAAATTCATATAGATTATCAAATTCATGAACAAAAAATCATTTGCACAAAATCAAATCAGGAACCAACAAAATCTAAGGTTATCAAATTAGGTACAAAAATCAGGAATCAAAATCGATTACTTGAGCAATGGTGGTGGTGTCAACGGCGAGCAGCTGCGGTGGTGTCGACGGCGAGGAGCAGCGGTGGTGTCGACGGCGAGTAGCGGCGGTGGTGTCGACGGCGAGCAGCGGCGGTGGTGTCGAAGGCGAGCAGCGGCGTGGTCTCGACGGCGAGCAGCGGCGGTGGTGTTGACGGCGAGCAGCGGCGGTGGTGTCGACGGCAAGCAATGGCAAAATCGATACATCAAATCGATTCACAAAATCGACGGTAAGAGATAGAAGGGTCGACATAGATAGTGAGAGAGAGAGAGAGATAGACGGTGAGAGAGAGCAGACGCCGGCCACCGGCGAGGGCCGGCGGCGGCAGAGAGGAGATTGAGAGAGGGAGGGCGGTGTATGAGAGGGTTGCATATGAGAGAGACATCATATGAGAAAGAAGCTGTCTATTGAGTTCAGGGTAATTTGGTCATAAAAGCCTTGTTCTATTTAGTTCCATAGGTAAAGTTCTGGACACGCCTGTCCCATGCTGTGTCCAAGTTTGTTCCAGCTAGTCCAACATTAGGGTGCACCAAACATGGGACAGGACTGTCCTGTCCTGTCCTGTCCCACCCTGTCCAGTGCACCAAACGCACCCATATAGAGAAACAAATTGAAGAATGAAGAACTGGATATTTACAACCTAAACCATGAACATTATATTTGTCATTTTGGTCCTTATACATTAACCCTAAATTGTTCTTGGAATTAATATATTCATTGATATGGAATGATACACTTTTTAGTAAGCATGAGTTTCAAGACTAGTTTATGTGCACATTGCTTAATCTCATTCGGTCCTAATATGTTTTTAAAGGGATATGTGATGATTAGCTTCAAGAGAACTTCGATGGTTACTTTCAACTAGCTCAAGTTTTTGTATTCAACAAAAGCTATGAGGTGTCTCTCTTACAAAAAGTTTAATATCATAATCACTGCGCAACATCCAAATGACACACAAACATAGTTATATAGTTGAAGTAAACATTTTCGTCAAGAAGCAGTTTTGATGATAACTAGACGCAACAAAACTGTTCATTATGATATGATGTTTTCAATCGATTTATTGATTAAAAGGACTGATCACAACGAGACTCATTTGTAAAACAAGAAAATGACACCTCTTGGATATATATGTAATGAGAGTTCATATTTTTTTTATAAGGATAACAAGGCACTTTAAGTGAGAGAAAGCAAACACTGAACAAATATATAATAAGGTATAGTAGGTACAATTCTCTAATTTCTTTTGGTTTTGCACATTTTGTTCTATTTATATAGCTTCTTTCAAATGACAAAAATAAACTTTTCTTAATAACAGTAAATCACGTAATTGTGAAACTAGTATCAAATTGGACCATCAAGTCTATTACTTGGATTTAATTTTTGTAAAAAACTAATAATATAGTAAGTTTCAATTACAATTATGATATAGCGCTTGATAAAGACAAATTAGTTGATGTTGGGTAATATGTCTTGTTTCTTTCAAATAATACACATCGAAAGAAACCAAGTGAGAAGTCAGTGAGCAGTTATCTATAGGTTTTCTAGGTATTTTCAAACTTCTTTAAAGGTTAGAAAAGGGATAAGCTAAAGAGACACATACCTACTAATCTCCATTACACACTTACCGAATAAGCATTTACAAGTAAAACTCAACAGTATCACTTATCTTGTCGAATAATATTTTAATCCGTTAATTTAAAACAGGGTCATATACAATAATTCACTCAATTAGCGCTAATCAGTGAAGAGTCGTTGCCCTTGTTTACCTAGTAAGACTCTTGATTCGTTCTTACCGCGTAAGATTCTCAATCTTTACTATATTCATCGGTTAAGGTAATATATAACTCGGTAAGTATTTAACCGAGCAAATGTTTAGAGAATGACCCTTACTTTTTATTAGCAACATCTAAAAGGAACCAAGTACAAGCCAAATAAAGGGTAGTGTTAGAAAAACAAAAAGGCTACATAAACAAGAGGAAGTGTTATAAAAACAAGAAAACAAAGGGAGGCAATGTGTAAAATACATACACATATACATACACATATATACATCTTCGTCTTTGCCTTTTTGACTGAAGTTGATTGTTTAGAGAGAGAAAGCACCATTCTTTTTATTCCCAAAACAAAACCCCCCAAATGATTCCACGAATTCGAATCCAAATACATTCTGGGTCTTAATCTTGATCTTAATCTTGATCTTGTTCTTTGTTTCCATCACATCTGAAAAAAAGTCACCCAAAAACCACCAATTAATTCTCTACTTTCACTTTCTTTATCAAGCAGCCATGAATCTTTAATCAGGTATGTTCTTCCACTGAAATCAAAACAATTCCAACTCTTAATTTGAAGTTTATTTCATCACCATTATCATAAAGATTCTGTTAATTTTCTTTTCTGGATGATTCTTTGTTCCTTGATCATGTTCATAAATCTTTCAATGTCAATTAATTTCAAGGGTTTACTTAAAGAATCATAGTTTAATTCTTCCCCAAATTCGAATTCTTGATTAGATTTCGATTAAAGTTGCAATTTATTAACTGTAGGGTTTGAAAATTGGTGTTAGATGGATTTCCTGATTGATGGGGTTGGTTCTTTGCCAACCACCACCCATAATTCTGCCACCGTATTGCCACCGTTCGCTTCGCCGGCGAACGGCGGCCGGCCACCGCAGCCGCCGCCGTCTTCGAATCCCGAAGGATCTCCATCTTCAACCCTTTTGATAGCAGAGCCTAGTAAGCATTCATCTGATAGTTCGAAACTTTCTTATAAAACCACTTATGATTACACCCCAAAGGAAGCCCTACCACCAACACCCTCCAAAAAACTTGGACCCGATCAGCCCGTTAATGTACCGGGTCTGGATCCGGGTCCGGGTCTGGTCCGGTTCCGGCCGAGCCCACAAAGCAGTTTACATTCAGCCACACAGTTTACGGAAGCCAAAGAGAGCTTCAGCACAGAAGTGAGCGAGTTTGCAAGTACGGTCGAGATCGAGAAAGTGGTCGAAGGTGGTCTAGCGAGTGAATCGTGCGATTACGTCGAAAGTAGCAAAACGAGCGTGTACCGGGAGAGCACAGGGAGTGATCTGAGCGACGAGAGTAGCTCGAGCAGCTTCAATAGCGCAATTTACAAACCACACAAGCAGAACGATACGAGGTGGGAGGCGATTCAGGTCGTTCGGTCGAAAAACGAGACGGGTTTGCTTGAAATGAAGCACTTTAGGCATTTGAAGCGGTTGGGATGCGGAGATATCGGGAGCGTTTATCTTTCGGAGTTGATCGGGACTCGAAACTTCTTTGCCATGAAGGTGATGGATAAGGTGGCTCTCGCCAGCCGAAACAAGCTCTTGAGGGCGCAAACCGAACGTGAAATCTTGCAGTCGTTGGACCATCCGTTTCTGCCGACTTTATACGCGCATTTCGACACCGAGAAGCTGTCTTGCTTGGTGATGGAGTATTGCCCTGGCGGCGATTTGCACGCTCTCCGCCAGAAACAATCTGGGAAGCATTTCTCCGAGCACGCAGCCCGGTTAGTGATCGATCGTCTTTTCATCAAATCTTTCGGTAAAAATTGAAAAACATCGTGTTTTTATAAGTCGTGTTTCTCAACTAAAATGGTTGATTTGTGTGAAGGTTTTATGTAGCAGAAGTTCTCCTTGCTTTGGAGTATCTACATATGCTCGGAATCATTTACCGAGACCTGAAACCAGAGAACGTTTTAGTCCGGGAAGACGGTCACATAATGCTCTCTGACTTTGATCTCTCTTTAAGATGCGTCGTGAACCCGAAACTGGTCCGGTCCGTGACCCCCGTCTTGGAACCGAAAAGCTCGGGTTCGTGTGCCCAGCCCGCTTGTATGGAGCCATCTTGCATGATCCAGCCATCCTGTATGCAACCGTCCTGTTTCGGCCCCCGCTTCATGAACAAGCCCAAGAAGGAAAAGCGGCCGAAACCCAGAACCGAGGTCTACAACCAAGTGATCCCGCTGCCGGAGCTGATCGCGGAGCCGACAAACGCACGGTCGATGTCGTTTGTCGGGACCCACGAGTATCTGGCACCGGAGATCATAAAGGGTGAAGGGCATGGGAGCGCTGTCGATTGGTGGACGTTCGGGATATTTCTTTACGAGCTTTTGTTCGGGAAAACTCCGTTCAAAGGGGCGAGTAACCGGGCGACTTTGTTCAACGTGGTCGGGCACCCCTTGCGGTTTCCGGAATCGCCCTCGGTTAGTTTTGCGGCGAGGGATTTGATTCGGGGGTTGTTGGTGAAAGAACCGCAACATCGGCTGGCTTATCGGAGAGGAGCCACGGAGATCAAACAGCACCCGTTTTTTCAGAGCGTGAATTGGGCCCTTATCCGGTGTGCTACTCCGCCGGATGTCCCCATTTCGTCGCCGGAGGAAGTGGACACGAAGCCTTCCGGCAGCTATGTAGAGATTGATTTCTTTTAGAAAATTAAGATTGAAATTTTGTAAAGAATGTGGTGGGAGAATGAATATTTTTGTGTGTTGCTAACTTGCTATGTTTATATGGTTGGATTGAGCCTAGAGGTGCACCAATTAGGTACAAGGATTTATCGAAATCCGGCTTTTAGACACCTAAAAGTCGGATTACGATAAATTTTAACAAAAAAAGTAAATAAATGAGCCGAGTTTTGAGTCTCAAACGATGAGTGACGACTATAGAGTTTAAGTAGAAGTCGGTTGATCCATTTTAAATTGATCGACTATAATCGGATATCTAATTGCATTTAGATATAATAGAGTTGGATCTAAGAATTCAATGACCAATTTCGATCGTTTAGATGGCATTTTAAGATCTAATAAAAACGAATCGATCTAATAATTCAGTGGTCATCCAAATATATATTAACTTCTTACAATAATGTTTCTAGTTTGATATATGTAACGTTTTTTTTTAATACAATTTGAGTAGATATATGAATTAGTGGTTGCAATGGTAGAGTAAATGGTAGATGAAACCAATGATCCGATGGAATAATGAATAGCCCATAATGCCACCCGATAGACGGAAACGATCAGATCCAATGATACATCGGTTTTGTAGGATCAAATGTCCAATCTTAATTGGATTGGGTCATGGAAAGACAAAATCAAATATTCAATAGATGATTGGATCCGAAGCACCTAATTACATTGGATCTTAACCTATGAACATCCTTAAATTTAAAATAAGTTCTAGAAAACGTGTTTAAAATACAACAATAAAATATCATGAATCTTTGATTTTCATTTCAATAAGGACGAGTAAACGAGTAAAGATATAAGCCCGGTCCGACCGATTAACCGAGCGCGGAACCGAAATAAGTCCGGTTTTTGAAAGCTTGTCGAAGCCTGGATAAGGCCCGTCAGGCATGGCCCCGTCACAAATTTGAACAAAAACAAGGCCTAGTTAACCCCGGGACCGGTTAAGGCAAGGTCCGGCCCCAGGCCCAGTTAAGCCCGGCCCGATTTTAATATATTTGTTTTATATGTTTTAGTGGTTTAAAATAAGTTTGTTTATAAAATAAATGTAGTTTATAAGTTTATACTATAGTTTACATATATATACTTTATATTATAATTTACATTTATAGTATAAGTTACATTTAAGAAATAAAATTAGTTTATAAACTAATTGTAGTATTATTATATGTTAAAAAACAAAAAAGAACCGGTCCTACAAAAACCCGGTTAAAGCCCGTTACCAATAACCAGTTAAATAGTCAAGAGACCGGTTATAGTATTTTCCCCCTAAGTCCGACACGGCCCGGGCTCGGTTAAAAAAAGCCCAGGCCCAAAAAACACTGTTAAGGCCCGGTCCTTGGGAGGCCCGGTTAAGGCCCGTCCGAGCCCGGTATTTGGCCATCTCTACTATGAAGTTATCTTTATATTATTTTTAAGGGGTAATGATATGAGAGAGTAACTAACTATTCATTTTATATACAAATTACCATTAAACTATTTTTTGTACTCAATATACCATTGAACTCAATTTCCGGTTACAATGATAAAATGTGTACAAAAAAATAGTGTTTAATAATAATATATGTACAAATAAATAGTTGTTTACTCTTTCAAGTCATTACCCCTATTTTTAATCCACAGGTTATCCATATGTAAAATAAATTGGAGCCTTTAATGCCGTTCAAAATTTCTTTTGGAGCTTTTAACAATTTTAATTGTCACTTACCAAATGTTCATTGAACAAGTGCTTATAGATAAGAGTTATAAGTGTCATTTATCATATAAGATAATATTCATATTAGAGATCATGGAAATAAGATAGTAAACATACTAAATAATATAGTATATTTATTGAAAAAAATATAATATCGATTATATATATATAATAATAATTACATTAAGTTATGATTTATAAAGTTATCATAACACATAATAAAAAATTGAATTAAAAATAAATAATTTTACATATTAAAAGTAATTAATAATTTAAAAAAATACAACTAATAACTAAATTTTATATGAAACAAAATTGCAAAATCTTTATCAAGTAAAACAAAATAAAATTAAGTTATTGTGATATACAAGATCCGAAACAATTAATAACTTGACATAGAAGATATGGTAGAGTTTAAAAAAGGAAACGATAATCATACCTTAATTAATCCTTAGATACAACAACTTTAGTTTAAAACCTCTTCATATATATCCCCCAATCCCCCAAAATCTCATTCATTCATTCTCCAGTTCCTCCATTATTACTCACCAAATTCAATCTAATTAACTTGCGATTTTAATTAACATGGCCGCCAAACGGAAAACACGTAGTGATCAACAATGCCAAAAACAACGTAAGAGGCCAAGAAGAACGGAGGAATGCCGACTCGATAGCTTGCCGGAATCGTTACAGCTTCACATCCTCTCGTTTCTCGACGCCAAACAAGCCGTTCAAACATCGGTGCTCGCTAAATCGTGGATTTCCCTCTGGACTCGCACGCCGGTTCTTCGCTTCAACTACATTGCTTTTCGTAAACTTCGTGCCTTCGATAAGTTCGTCTACAATGTTTTGCGTTTTCGTGATCACGCGGTTAAGGTAAACACGTTAACCTTCATCCGCGGTGGAACATCGAGTGCCAAGGTTTTAAAGAATGTACTAGATTACGCTTTCTCTCACGGAGTCAGCCACTTGGAGTTCTTCATCCAGAGATCAAGAAGCGGTTTATGGCCCGTTTGTCCGCGTACCTCTTCGGATTCGTTGAAAACCCTGTCGCTGAAAAGCGGGAATTACGTGATCAGATGTCCGTCTCTATCGGGGATGTTCAAGAATCTGGCGGTTTTGCACCTCAAAGGAGCGGTTCTCAAGAATCTTGAACCCTTTTCGGGGTTTCCCATGTTGGAAAAGTTGGTGCTCGATGATTGTCGTCACGCTACGACGACTATGACGGTGGAGGCTACGAGACTTGCGTATCTAAGCATCACATCCCATGTCTGTCGGATAAATCGATGCCACCTCAACACTCCGAATCTAAGATTATTCGAGTACGTGGGGTCGGATCTCCCGAAATTGATAACACATGATGGTCTCCCGGTTCCCGTCTTTTGGAGACTGTAGGTGGTTCGATTGGATCGTTTGGAATGGCTGCAGCTGTGAGAGCTTACTTGCACCACAAGTCTCCTTAATTAGGCCAAATTTGGCATCATATATGATATATATATCCTCCTTCAAATTACATGTTAACCACACATTCAAGAAGGTTAACTAATAGATGTAGACTGATTGTTATTTTTGCTGGTAATTAATCTCTCTTTATGTTAACTTTGTTTTAATGTAATTTTTTGTGATTAAATGGCATATAGTGAACTGCTTTAACCAATAACCATATGTTCTTTAACCAATAATCCTAATTTATCTTGTTTATAATTATTGATCCGTAATCATACCAAACATAATTCGAATTGGGGTTGAAGTTTGGTAATAAGTTGAGGTTAACGTAATAAATGATTATCTTTTATCATTGGATGAAAAATAGATTTACATTAGATTGAGATGCACTAGATAATGTTATTTCTAAAGCGAAATTAATTCATGGCAGGAGATGAGATTAAAAGCGATCAACTTCTCTAATATGATTTTTCTCCCATACCATTATATATTGCATAATAGTGTATCTGATATGAAGAATATAGCGTCATATATCACACCTTATAAATCGTTGTGGTTCCTAATGCTTGGCTTTAACAATTATTGCCGTGCCACATGCACCTCACGCAATTAAAAACTTTGATTTTTCATTTGGATATCTAGACGTATGTATATATAGAAGAGAGATGTTGTGCACGGGGTTGTCTCAATGGCTTTACCGGCATTGGGGGTGGGGGTTCAACGGGCGTTGTTAGTTGTGACGGTGAAGGAGTAATTGGAAAACACATGGGAAATCAGAGACGGTAACTGCTATCGGAGTTTCATGGATGTCAGATTTTGGGTGTGGTATGTTTATAATAAAAAAATGGTCAAAAGATTGATAAATTATCAAACTATTATTTGAGTTGAGTGACTTTATTAGAGTAAGAGACCAAAAACTTGCGAAAATGCAAATAAATTGTTTTAATATATATATATATATATATATATAGATTTTGATTAGAGGATCATTATAAATATAAAATGTAAATCATGGGGACCAAACTCGTAATTTATTCTTATTTACTTGTTAATTAAATGATTTTATAGATAATCTTGATCTGTGATTACGCCGCCTCTTATTATCTTGTGTCCTACGCAAATTAAGTATTTTCAATTTTCTTTCCTTTTTCCTTTTATATTAATTGTAAAACTTTTTCTATATCATAATTATTTTGATTTCAGTAAATGATTATTAAATAATTTTTATTTCTAGCGGTTGCTTCAAATATATTTATTTAATACATAAAAATCCAAAAATACATAATTAAATTAAAGAAAAACATAATAAAATATATAATCTATAAAACTATTGATTCAACGACCGACATTAAAAACTCAATAAATACAAAATTTGAGATATATAGCTTGAGATGCAAGCAATCATGAATATAACAAATTCAAGTCGGCCTATATATAGATATAGATATATGACAAATTCAAGTCGACCTATATATATAGAGATGAAGGATCGATCAAAATAGCTTAGATGAGAAGAAACACCAAAACGAAAAATGCAAGAACAATTCAGACCGAATATGTCACGTGCTGAACAAAAGAGGGCAAGGATGATAGAAGATGGCCGGCTTGATAACTTGCCGGAATCTTTGCAGCTTCACATCCTCTCTTTTCTCGACAAGAAAGAAGCCGTTCAAATGTCGCTGCTCTCGAAACAATGGTTTTCCCTCTGGACTTCCATGCCGGTTCTTCACCTCAACAGTTTCGATATCCCTCGTGTTGTTGATTTCGATAAGTTCGTGAATCGTGTCTTAAGTCATCGTGATCAATCCGCCAAGTTAAACACGTTAACCTTCACCCATGGTGGCTCCTCCTCCAGTCCCAAGATTCTAAAGGAAGTCGTAGATTACGCGTTTTCTCACGGCGTCAACCACTTGGAACTCTCGATCCAATGTTTTGATTCTAGGCCTCTTTGTTTGCATACCACCTCTTTCAATTTACTAAAAACCCTCAAACTAAAAAGTCAAAGTTATTTTAGTTGTACGTTTCTATTGGGATCGTTCAAGAATCTAACCGTTTTGCACCTCAAAGGGGCAATCATACCGAATAATAATTGCGAACCCTTTTTATTAGGGTTTCCGATGCTGGAGAAGTTGGTATTGAAAGATTGTTGTCTTGGTAAGATTCTATGCGTAGAGGCTTTGAAGCTTTCGGATTTAACCATCTCATTCCATGGCTATTTCGATAGATGCAAGCTCACGACTCCAAATCTCAGATTCTTTAAGTACATAGGGTCTGAATTTCCACGGTTGGAAACCCATGATGGTCTTCCTCTTCTTGATACGGTGGTTGTCGATTTCCAAGGTCTTTGCGAGCTTTCTGAGGAGAAGAGAATGATTGACGATCTGATTTCTTTATTCCGGGGGGTTGGCAATGCGAGATCAGTTACGCTATCCTCGAGGATTGCGCATTTACTATGTTTATTTGAAGGAAATTTGGAGGAACTTGATTCACCCTTTTGCGACTTGAAGTGTTTGAAGATGGATGTTAGGTACATGGAGCAGGATGAAAAGTTGTTCGACACGCATAGTGGTCGTCGTACGCAGTTGATTGAAATGAAGACGGCCGTGAAAGCTTACTTGCTTAAGAGGTCTCCTGAGGCCAAATTTAGCATCATACATTCTACCAACTAGGATATTTGATAGTTAGGTTACTTAATTGATCTTTGGTTAAGTGTTGCTTTTGTTATAATTAAGATTGTATTCATGGATGATGGATCTATAATTTGGTTGTAATTTCTCATCAACTTCTTCTCATAAATAATACAATTTTGATGACTTATTCTTCTTCCTCATGATATAGAATTCTATCACTATCACTTTATCTTTGGGGTATTTAAGGATTTGATCTCGAAAGTATTTTAATTAAATTTATGATCTCCTATCCAAATTTGACATCATATATGATATATATATATATATATATATATCCTCCTTCTGATATATATATATATATATATCCTCCTTCAAATGCTAGACTTTATGTACATGTTTACCACAAGAAGGTTAATAGATGTATTATATTGTTATTTTTGTTGGTAATTAATTTCTTTTTTTGTTAACTTTGTTTTCTTGTGATTAAATGGCATATAGTGAACTGCTTTAACCAATAACCATATGTTCTTCTTCATCAAAGTCCAAGGAAAACATGATTGAAGTTTAGTATGTGGTAAGCCATGATGTGATGCCGTTTCATATATAGCCCAATATTTGATATATCCTAATTTATCTTGTTTATAATTATGGGTTTACTTCACGAAACTGTATGCAACTTGTCATGAAAAGTTATTGTATGTACTGTACTTTCATTTTTACCATTTGGCGTATCAAACTATCAAAACCTACCATTTAATGTATTTTGTGACAATTTGGATACACTTTCATGACAAATTAGATACATTATATGATAGGATTTGATAAAGTTGGATACATACAATGACAATTTCTTAAACTTTGATATGTCAAATGGTAAAAATGGAAGTACAATACATACAATAACTTTTCGTGACAAGTTGGATACATTTTCGTGAAGTAAACCCTATAATTATTGATCCATATTGAGTAATCGTACCAAACATAATTCAAATTAGGATTGAAGTTTGGTAATAAGTTGAGGTTAATGTAAAAAATTACTATCTCTTATCATTGGATGAAAATAAGATGTACATTAGAATGAGATACACTAGATTAAATTTTTTTTTCTAAAGGGAAATTCATGGTAGAACATGCCACATGATGAGATAAAAAGTGATCAACTTCTAATATGATCTTTTCACCCATACCATTATATATTGCATAATACTGTATATGATATGAAGGTATATTGTCATATATCAGACCTTAAAAATCGTCGTGGTTCCTAGTGCTTGGCCCTCACACAATTAAAAACTTTGATTTTTCATTTGCATATTTAGACATATGTATATAGAAGGGATGTTGTGCACGGGGTTGTCTCAAAGGCTTTATCAACATTGGGGGTGGGGGTCTTTCAGTGCCGTGACGGATTGGTTATCGTTCGGGAGTTTATAGCATCCTAACCGAGTTCGAGCCTTCTTGTGTGCATGGCTGTGAACGTTAAGTGAGACCATGTTTACCCCCAAAATTGCCGGGGATTAGTCGGGTTTTGGCCCAGACATTCTTAAAAAAAACATTGGGGGTGGGGTTTCAATGGGCGTCTAAATATAAAAGGGGGTGGTAGTTAGTTGTGACAGTGAGGGGGTTGTCGAAAAACACACAGAAAATCAGAGATGGTGACTTAATCGGGGTTTCATGGATGTCAATTATTGTGTGTGGTATAATTAAAATAAGAAAAGGGTCAAGAGACCTGATAAATTATCAAACTATTATTTGAGTTGAGTAACTTTATTAGAGTAAGGGACCAAAAAGCTTGCGAAAATGCAAATAAGGAGTCTTATTATATATTTATTTTGTTCAAAGTATCATTATAGGTATAAAATATAAATCATAGGGACCAAACCCGTAATTTAATTATTCTTACTTATTTGTTAATTAAATGATTATAGATATTCTTGATCTGCAATTAAATGATTATAGATATCTTGTGTCCTTATCAAATCAAGTATTTTAAATTTTCTTCCTTTTTCCTTTTATATTAATTGAAAAACTTTTTCTATATATATCATAATTATTTTGATTTCTGTAAACGATTATTAAATAATTTTTATTTCTAACAAAATTCCAAAAACACATAATTAAATTATACAAAAACATAATAAAATATAAATCTATAAAACTATTGATACAACGACACACTATAAAAACTCGACAAATATAAAAATTTTGAGATAGCTTGAGATGCAAGTAATCATGAATATGGCAACTTCAAGTCGGCCTATATATATAGATATATATATGACAAATTCAAGTCGGAATATATATATATATATATATATATATATGAAGGATCGATCAAAATAGTTTAGATGAGAAGAATCACCAAAACGACAATGCAAGAAGAACAAGAAGGAAAGAGGGTAAGGATGATAGAAGATGGCCGGCTTGATAACTTGCCGGAATCTTTGCAGCTTCACATCCTCTCTTTTCTCGACACGAAAGAAGCCGTTCGAATGTCGCTGCTCTCGAAACAATGGTTTTCCCTCTGGACTTCCATGCCGGTTCTTCACCTCAACTGCTCCGATTTCTGTCGTGTTGAGTTCGATAAGTTCGTGAATCATGTCTTACGTTATCGTGACCATTCCGCGGAGTTAAACAAGTTAACCTTCACCTGTCTTCATGCCCTCTCCTGTCCCAATTACACTCTAAAGAAAGTTCTTGATTACGCGTTTTCTCACGGCGTCAACCACTTGAAACTCTCCATCACATGTTTCGATTCTAGGCCTTTTTGTTTGCATACCTCCTCCTTCGATTTACTAAAAACCCTCAAAATAAAAAGTCAATGTTATTTTAGTTGTACTCCGTTTCTATCGGGATCGTTCAAGAATCTAACCGTTTTGCACCTCAAAGGGTCAAACATAATGAATGATGATTGTGAACCCTTTTTATTAGGGTTTCCGATGCTGGAGAAGTTGGTATTGGAAGGTTGTTATCTTGGCGAGATTCTACGTGTGGAGGCTTTGAAGCTTTCGGATTTAACCATCTCTTGCCATGGCTATTTCGATCGATGCGAGTGCGAGCTCAGGACTCCAAATCTCAGATTCTTTAAGTATACAGGGTGGGATTTTCCACGGTTGGAAACCCATGACGGTCTTCCTGTTCTTGATACGGTGGTTATCGATTTGGAAGGTCTTTGCAAGCTTTCTGAGGAGAAGAGAAGGATTGACGATCTGATTTCTTTATTCCGGGGAGTTGGGAATGCGAGATCGGTTACGCTATCCTCCAGGATTGCGCGTTTACTATGTTTGTTTGAAGGAAATTTGGAGGAACTTGATTCGCCGTTTTGCGACTTGAAGTGTTTGAAGATGGACGTTAGGAACATGGAGGAGGACGAAATGTTGTTTGGCAGGCGTACTGTTCGTCGTACGCAGTTGATTCAAATGGAGACGGCCGTGAAAGCTTACTTCCAAGAGGTCTCCTGAGGCCAAATTTAGCATCATACATCCTACTAACTAGGATATTTGATAGTTACGTTACTTAATTAATCTTTAGTTAAGTGTTGCTTTTGTTATAGATTGTATTCATGGATGATGAATCTATAATTTGGTTGTAATTTCTCATCAATTTTTCCTCATAAATAAAACAATTTTGATGACTTATTCTTTATTCCTCATGATATATAATTCTATCACTATCACTTTATCTTTGGGGTATTTACGGATTTGATCTCGAAAGTGTTTTTAATTAAATTCATGATCTCCTATCCTAATAGGGTAAAATATGATTTAACCCCTAAACTTTGTGCTTAAAAATGGTTTAACCCCTAAACTTTTTTAATGAGTGTTTTAATCCCTAAACTTGTTATAATGAATGTTTTAATCCCTAAACTTGTTATAGGTAATTGTTTTAGCCACTTGACCTGCTATAGCAGGTTACCATACTTTTAAAAATCATTTTAATCCCTAAACTTATTTACAATATATAATTTAAGCCTTAAACTTTTTATATAAAAATGGTTTAACCCCTAAAATTTTTAATGAAAGTTATAATCCATAGATTTTTTATAGTATTTGATTAAATACCTAAACCTATTAACCTAATTATTATTTTTATCTCTAATGAATGTTTACACTTGTTTGAAGTACTTCAAAAACACATGATCTTAAATATCTTTAACTTGCATTTCTTGATTTTTCATATCCCTTGATCGAATGTAATCAATAAAATTTAGGGTATGAAACAACAATAGACTAATGAATCAAATTAACCAAAAATTTAACAAAAAAAAATAATTATAAAACGTTTGGTGATTCTGTGTTCAAATACGGACCAAATCAAGCACATAAATGACAGAAATGAAATCAAATGAAATGTACCAGCAAGTTTATGAAGAGATTATTGGCAAAAAAAATTGATTTGATTGAGTTCCAAACTATACGGGTTTAGCCGGTAGAATGTTGTATTAAATTATGTTAACGATAAAAATAATTAGGTTCAACAAATTTAGGTATTTAATCAAATACTATAAAAAGTTTAAGGATTATAACATTCATTAAAAAAGTTTAGGGGTTAAACCATTTTAAGTAAAAAGTTTAAGGGTTAAATCATATTTTATCAATAAGTTTAGGGATTAAAGTGATTTTTAAAAGTGTGGTAACCTATTATAGCAGGTCAAATGGCTAAAACAATTAATTATAACAAGTTTAGGATTAAAACATTCATTATAACATGTTTAGGGATTAAAACATTCATTAAAAAAGTTTAGGGGTTAAACCATTTTTAAGTGTAAAGTTTAGGGGTTAAATCATATTTTACCCATCCTAATATAATAAAATGGGTTTATACTAATTAGAAGGTGATGAATTTAATTAAAATTTCATTTAAGGTTATATAATTTACTACTTATGTTTTGTGTGTTGCTATGGCCTTTGTGTATTTGGATGTGTTAAATCAAGTTGTGCACCATATCTGGTCCTATGGTCTAGTGGTTAGGACATTGGACTCTGAATCCAGTAACCCGAGTTCAAATCTCGGTAGGACCTTAATTCTATTTTTTTATCACATATATTTTGTTTAAATACATTTATTGGGCCTGGGCCTATAATCAACTGCATATTAAGGTCCATACTATAATAAAAGTGTTGGCTATAAGTTTTTAAAAAAAGTAAGCCATAACCAGAGAGTTTAAAAATAAGTCTTAAAGAACCTGTTGTTGGAGAGATACTATAAGAAAATGTTATGAATTTTTACTTTCATTCCAATAAGGACAAGTAAACAACTGAATAAATAAAAAGAATAAATTCCAGTCTACTCCAAATACGTATATTGTTATCTATATGGGCCAGAAAATTTTTAAAGTGGTTGCACTAACTAACTATCATAACATATAAAATGTGGTTTCATATTATCATTTATGTTAAGTTTTATTAAAAAAAGCAATCAACGACACATATTGAGAAAATTTGTATTTATTGTTCCATTTATCATACAAACATTATGTTCAATATTGGACTCGTTTCGAAGCTATCGACGAGACATTTCTAATGATCTAATTTGAAAAGAGAAAAAGAGTATTTTTAGTATATTTTTAACTAACAAATTAATTAGTTAATTAATATAATATGGTATAAAATGAATATTAAAAAAGGGAAAGATGTAAATTGAATACCTTAAGGGGTGAAAACTGTAACTTCAAGGGGTGAAAACTGTAACTTCATCTTTAATTTACGGAAAATGTGGAGTTCTATTTATAAAATTTTCATATATAACCCCCTGAAGTTTTAAGTTCATAGTTTTATCGTAAAATAATTTATGGTTTCACTCTAAAAATTTTGTGGTTGCACATGTTAGAACCTTAAGAAATTAAATCACTCATACTCCAAAACATCACCATACGATTCAGATCCTGAACATTTACAAGATTACCGTTTTGTTGACAGCTACTAGCATCGATGTTATTGTATCTCTTTTTCCATTACTGCCCTGAGTTTTTGGCATGAAAGCTTCACTGCATAGGGAGATGAAAGGGAAGAAGCAGAGAGAAAGAAGATAAGGCGGTGGTAGGTGGAGCTACACATATTAGGATATGGATTTAGGGTTTTTTAATTGTTATATATTTAATTCATTTGAATTGTAGTTAGGATTTAGAAATTTACAATTTATATCAACTTAAAAAGTTTAATAAAATATAATAATAAATACGATTTTATTAAAGAAATTATATTTTACAAGGTAACTTAATTATTTTAAAATAGTAACAAATAAAGAGATGATTATTAAGCAAAATAATTAATTAATTTAATATCAATTAAATTATAAAGGGTTAAAATAGTAATTTTATGAGATTCAGACTATTTATTCAGAGCATTTACCAAACGCAGTTTTTTCATTCTCTAATAAATCATACAGATTCTCTTAATCATTCTGACCACCAAATCATTCAGTACTATATCATTCAGTAACTAACAAACAGCCCCTTAACCCCCTAAATTTTATGGTTGCATAGGCAACCACTCTCTAAAGAGTGGATCCGCCCTGTATATGGCTATCTTCGTATTATTTTCAATTGACATATTATCCACATGTAGTGTCGAATTTTGACAATTTTAGGGGCTATTTTGGTCTTGGTCATGTATGTTTACAAACAAGAGTCGTCATCTTCAGGAGTAACATTTTTGGTTGTCAAAACGAATAGATAGCAAGCATTTTATAATTTGATAAACACTTGTAAGGTAAGAGTCATCACTTTAGTCATGTAACACTTTTCGTCTGTCTTCTCTTAACCAAAAATTGGTTTCGGGCCGGTTATAACCGGTTAGAATCGGTTCAGTTAAAAACAGTAGCCGGCCGTAACCGGTTAAGGCGTAACCGGTTACAGTTCGGTTACGGTTAAGGGGTCCCTGGGTCTTAACTGTTTATGCTTAACAATTAACCGGTTAACCTCGACCGGTTATAACCAGTTACGTAACCGGTTAAGGATCCGTTAAGGCTATTTTTATTTTATTTTTTATTTTTAAACTTTATAAATTATTTAAACATTATAAATTTAAAATAGAGGAGAGTTGAGAGAGAGAAACTTGCGAGAAATACCAAAGGAGTGTTAGCCTAGTGGTAAGGCTTGGGCACTACATAATGGTGAACCCGAGTTCGATCCCTTGCGAGAAACAAATAAAACTCGAAACTCGAGAACACGAAATCACAAATTATAACGAGGATTTTAAGTTTTTTGTAAGTTGGTATTCAACCCAAACACCACACAACTTATTTATAGAGTATATGGGGGTAAATAGGCAAAACAAATGTTCAAAAATAAAGCCAAATGGCTCCTAACGGCTATAATAACGTATATAAAACGACTATTTTTTTGAATTAAATCGGTCCCGGTTATAACCAGTTACGGTTCGGTTACATAACCGGTTCCGGTCCGGTTATAATCGGTTATGGAAAAAATGCCAAAAACCTTAACTGATCAGATTAACCGGTCTCTTAACCGGTTATGAATTGGTTCGGTTATAACCGGTTGACGATCGGTTCGGTTATCGGTTAACCGACAGGGCCGGTTATAACCGGTTGGGTTTGGCCATCTCTAGTAACTAGTACACCTAGAGTTCCAATATACCGGCAAAATTTGGAGGGACTTAATTCACCGTTTTGCGACTTGAAGTGTTTGAACATGGATATTAAGCACACGGAGCAGGATCGAAAGTTATTTCATCGGCATAGCGATCATAGGCATTCGATTACGGATGTGAAAGCATACTTGCTCAGGAGGTCTCCTTTGGCGAAATTTAGCATCATACATCCTCCTAATGACGATTTTGAGCTAAGTTAGTTAAATAGTCTTGGTTAATTGTTGCTTTTGTTAAAGATCAATTGTAATCATAGATGATGGATCTATTGTTTTGGTTGTAATTTCTTATCAATTTCTTCTTATTAAATAGTATAATTTTGAAGGCTTCAATTCATTCTTCTCAGTATTCATTCTTCAATTCTTCTCATGATACATATTCTTTTGTTGTGATAATAATATAAAACATTGTAATGATATGGTTCATACGTGATTTCATTAAAAAAATCACCAAGATTACATGTATATCAAATAGGTACCTTTGGACTTTTGTATTGTTTTCAAATGAATCAAATAGGTTGTTTAAATCAAATAGGTACCTTTTGTATTGTTTTAAACTTAAGCATGTATTAAGTGAAGAGGGTAATCTAGAGCCCAACTTCTTCCATGTTGGGTTTAGTCTAAATTATTTGCGGTTCTAATCTTAAATCACTTGGTTACTGATTCCGTATCAACCGGTCCCAGTCTCGGTCTCAACAACTTCGGCTCTGCCCGGTGAAGAGTAGTGATAACTAGTCACGGTTCCGGTTGCAAGTTAAAGCCTAAACCACTCATCTAAAGAATATTATTTTGATTTTTTTTCTTAAATAGTTTTAACAACACTGATTTAACGTGTTTTTTTTATATAAACAAACCTACTTACAACACGCTTAAACATTTAGCAATCATATAGATTTGCAGTTTTAGCTTAACCCAAACAATATACAAAACAAATTACAATCTTTATCAAGAAATATAGAAAAATTAATTGTCTTATAGAAGATTCGCTTAAACATGGCAATTAAGTTCACGAAAAAAGGAAAGGATATATATATACATACCACAAACAAAGTTCAAGATACTTAAAATTTAGAACCGTCCCCATATATATCCCAAGCATTCAAATCCCTTCTACATATAATTACTTTTCCTTTCATTATTCAGCCTCCAAATTAACATGGCTCCTAAACGAAAAATATGTCATCATCAACAACACAAACAAGAAACAAAGAGGTCAAGAATCGAGGATCAACGACTCGATAACTTGCCCGAATCTTTGCAGCTTCACATCCTCACTTTTCTCGACACCAAAGAAGGCGTTCAAACATCGATGCTATCAAAACGATGGCTCTCCCTCTGGACTTCCACGCCGGTTCTTCATCTCAACTACATTGCTTTTCGTAAACTTCATGCCTTCGATAGGTTCGTTGACAAAGTCTTACGCCTTCGTGATCAATCGGTTAAGTTAAACACGTTAACCTTCGCCCGTGGTGGCGTATCCAGTGCCAAGATTTTAAAGGATGTTCTAAACTACGCTTCTCCCATGGCGTTAACCACTTGGAACTCTTCATCCACAAATCCAGAAGCGGGTCTTGGCCCGTTTGTCAGCGTGCCTCCTCCGATTCATTGAAAACCCTGATACTAAGAAGCGAAAGGCGCGTCAGTTGTCCGTTAATTCTAACGGGAATGTTCAAGAATCTAACTGTTTTGCATCTCGAAGGAGCAATTATCGAGAATGATTTTAAACCCTTTTCAGGGTTTCCGATGCTGGAGAAGTTGGTATTGAACGATTGTCGTCTTGGTGGGACTCTCAGTGTTGAGGCTACAAAGCTTTCGGATTTAACCATCTCATGCCACCACAGCATTTTAAATCGCTGCGAGCTCACGACTCCAAATCTCAGATTTTTCGAGTTTACGGGGTCTAATTTTCCACTATTGCAAACGCACGACGATCTTCCGCTTCTTGAGAAGGCGGTGATCGATTTCGATGGCTTTCGCAGCCGTGTGCTCGAGAAGAGGAATTTCGATGATTTGGTTACTCTACTCGGGGCCCTTCATAACGCTAAATCGGTTACGTTATCCTTCTCGACTGTGGATCTTCTTGGTTTGTTTTCAGATAAGTTAGAGATCGTTAATTCACCATTTTGCGGGTTGAAGTATTTGAATCTGGATCTCAGATACTTTTTGGGTCGAACCATATTTGAAGAGCCACGTAGGTGGTCGTTTGAGATGCCGGAAGTTGTGAAAGATTACTTGCTCCACAAGTCTCGTGAGGCCAAATTTACCGTCATCCATCCTGTTAATTGACATATATTGATTGTTCTTTTTTGCTTGTAATTAATTAATTCTCTTTTTGTTAACTTGTTTTTGATGTAATTTCTTGTGATTAAATGGAATGCATGTAGTTAACTGCTTAATCATATTATTGTTATGTTCTTCATCACAAGGGATTAAGGGAAAACATATATATTCAAAGTTAATTTGCAGATAATATTCATCCAACCTTTTATTTTACGGAGGTTATGTTTTTCTTTATTTCGAACTTTTTAGGAGAACTTGTAAAAGTTGAAGTTCTTAAATGATTAGGAATCTTTTAACAAAATTAAGAGGCCATCCTTAACCTTAACACCCATACCATCTATACCAGCTGCCACCTCAGCACCATATCAGCTTTACCAACATCATACCATACTATCCTTAATTACCGATACCAATTCCATACCACATTAAATAATTAATTAAAAAAAAAGAGAGACATATAGAGAAAGGTGGGGTGGGGTGGGGTGGGCGAGAGAGAACAGTACCAGCTTGCCGGTCCCCTTCCTTGCCGGCCTTCTACCGCCCATGCATAATGGTGTTACCGCCGGTACCAGCTTGGTACCGGCCTCCTGAAGCTGCCCGTTAAGGACGACCTAAATATTAAATTAGACAAAATAAAATGGTATTATTTTTTATAAAATTTAATTGAATGGAATGTAAAATTTTATTATAATTTATATTTAGATATTTAACATTAGTGTTTTTTTTTTTTTCCAAATGTAGAGTTTTAAAATTTTTACTTATATGTGAATATTAAAAATAATGCAATTATCAACTACATAATGCATAATTTAAATTTGAACCAAAATGTTTTATGATAAATAGGGTGGCAAATTGGTTGTGTTTGGGTTGGCGGGTCAAAAACATCAATCATACTTTGTTTAGCTAATTGTCTCGAAATCTTCAACTCTAACCCGTGATGGGTCATTTCACGGGTTGACGTGTCAGGGAGTTAGACACTAGTTGGCAGTCATAAACGGAAATTATCAAAAATTAACACAGTTAAAAATACAACCAGAACCAAATTACAAAAGTATTTCAACCAAGTTCAAAGTTTAACATGCCAAAGTTCAAAATTACAACCAAATTAAAACTACCAAAGAAAAAAACTAAAAATGTTATTTTTATTATTTATAAAATATAAAAAATAATTAATTAAAAGATACACGGGTTTGCAGGTCAACCCGTCAATCGGGCGGGGCAAGTCGGCAACCCAAACACGACCCGTGAGATTGATAGGTCAAAAACCTCAACCCAAACTCATTTATCATCGTGTCATGTTATGTCAAGTTGATGGGTCGTATCGGAAATTACCACCTCTATCAGATATATGAAATATAGATATTTATCGATAAATAAAATATATGTTAACATAATCGTTAGAAAATTGGATAATTTATATTTAAAGATAATTTCTAACAAAGTTTACTTGAATAAATCAAATGAGTTTTTTATATAACTTAATTTGGTATGATAAATTTTTTTATTATATTTTAAATATAAAATAATGGTGCTTATCTTGAGTGTGACTACACTTATCTAGAATTAACTCAAAGTTGAATATAATAATTATTTTGAGCTAACTAAATAATTTTAGCTATTACACTTTTAACCATTATAATATCCAAAAATAACAAAACAATAGAAAACATTAAAAGCTTGTAATCTTCAGAAACTATATAAATTATTACATTAAAAAATAATAATGATATTTATGAATATTTATCATGGTTTACAAATTAAACTTATGATAATATGATAATATTTATTAATTATGACTATAGAGGGAGGTTCATTTGTAAACCTCAAATATCTTGTAAACCATGTAAACCAATCCACACCATTGATTTTTAAAAACGTTTCCATATTTCACATTTCCATATTTCCATAATCATTGACTTACCATATATTTCACATTTCCATATTTTCTATGAATCCATATCCTACTTTGATTTTTTTGATCAAGGGCCACGATGAGTTCACAAAATTTACAAGATATTTGAGGTTTACAAATGAACCTTCTCTATGACTATATATAACTTTAATTAGAAAACAAAATAAAATCAAATATTTACTAAATTAGACCACCGCGTTAATTGGTATGTATAATTTATTAAATTTATATTCTTATTTTTAGTAATGTGCATAAATATAATTGAGGCATGAATAATTTTGTAAAACCGCTACTTCGATCATCCACCACAATGATACATAAGATTAAAAACAATTTAAATCAAAACCAATGTAAACACGAGATTATATCCGGTGACACCTTCCACCCTCAAAGTATTAAAAATTAAAATAGATTCCATATCTATTTTTAAACTTAGGAATAAATATTTTTTGGTATCAATTGCTTGAGTATTAAATTAAAAGTTAAAACTATCTCCAAGTATATATGATCTTCTTGATCTTGTTCCGATAAATATTTTATTTGAATAAGATCCTTAATTATCACGAAAATCAAAAAACAATCTTTTGTATAAAATTTGAAACACCTCCACATACAAGTTACCATGAATATATATATGGCAAGTTTACCAAAAGGAAAGATACTTGAATTACCTCCAATATACCGACGTCTTAAGGGGTCGTATCAATTACAAACCTGATAGTTTGTACAAACTATACAAATATATAGATAGATAGAAGAGTTGAATTGAAGTATCATAGGAGAAAAATAAGTTTAGGTGAGAATAAACATGGCGGACACCAAAACCAATATTCAAGAAAACAAAGAAAAGAGGAGAAGGATGATAGAGGATGGCCGGCTCCGGCTCGATAACTTGCCGAAATCTCTGCAGTTTCACAACCTTACTTTGCTAGACACGAAAAAAGCCGTTCAAATATCGATGCTCTCGAAACAATGGCTTCCCCTCTGGACTTCCAAGCCGGTTCTTCATCTCAACTGCTCTGATTTCCGTTGCGTTGATGATTTCGATAAGTTTGTCAATCACGTCTTACGTCATCGCGACCATTCCGCCGAGTTAAACACGTTAACCTTCACCCGCCGTGGCTTCTCCAGTCGCAACTTTGTAAAGAAAGTTCTTGATTACGCGATTTCTCATGGCGTCAACCACTTGAAACTGTCGATCAAATGTTTCGAAAACGATTCTTGTGATATTAAATCTTGGAATAATTGCCTGCATACCTCCTCCAATTCACTGAAAACCTTGAAACTAAAAAGCCAATGTCGTGCAAATGAAAAGTCAAATTTGATTGCAAACGTGAGTACAACCGAGAGCGTTCCATGTGTCCTATTAAGCTCATATTAAGTCTGAATAGTATATCCTGTTCAAACTAAATATGTCACGTGGCACGTCTCAATTGTCCAATCTTTACAATTAAATTTGAGTTTCCATTTGAACTTTCGTGTCTCTCTATATGTGCGTGTCTATATATTATAGAAGTACTTATATAGTATTTATTATTAAATCAATGTTATTTTAAATTTGTTTTTATCTATTAAATGTTGCTATCATCAATATATGGAGATTTCTTATGCCAATGCATGCTAATAATAATGTGATAAATGATACGATTTTATTTTTACAATGAGTATGTGATTTTGTTGTGATAATCAAAAATCATGGTTGTGTATATGTTCATCACATGACTTTATTGTGCTGATAATAATGTGAAAATGATATAAAACATTGTAATGAGGTGATTATATTATCAAGGTTACCAAATAAAATATGTTATGTGTATGTCATGGTGACTCTAAAATCTAGTTTTTGAAATACTTTGTGATGAAATATTTTGATAGTTGAAAAATCCAGATTTCAGAGTATAATCTTATTCTCCCTACTTTATTACTTTGTATATTAGAAGCTATTTCTTTTCTTAAGCTATTTATATTAAGTTTTACCGCTTATTTTAAGTTGAAAAAAATTATGTATTTTGATAATTTTTTATGAGTTCTCAATACCTAAAAACTATCTTTGGTAACTTAATTTACTTGAATTCTTTTTTCTACAAATTCGCAAAATATATTACCGGTGTTCCTCAAAACTAAATTAGTTATGAATTGAATTAATAGCAAGGTATCTAAAATAGAAGATAATTCTTTTCTTTTACATATGGATGGTAAAACACCCTTAAATCTAATGTACAAGTTAATAAACCATTTATCTTTCTTAGATGAATCAATTTATTAAGTAGAAGAATCATTGAAATTATATATTTGTGAATACATTTTAACTTGAAAAGATGTATCTAAAAAATAATATGCCATAAGTAAATTATGTTATGACGTGACGATAAATAAAGTTAATTAAGTATTTTTTTAACCTATCGCTCACCCGACAACCATATATATTTATTTTGTTCATATTAATTTTCCATTCCTCTCTGTTAGGACCAAATTGTCCTAATTAGTGAAAGTTTTATAAAGTAAGCTTTGAGTAGGTTTAATTAGTGTTTAACTACTTAGTTTAGCTATTGGGCTTGGGCTTTTATATTTAGGCCCCATATATAAAGGGGTTTAGGGTTGAGAGAAAGGTGTGTGAATCATTTTCAATGAGAGTCATCTAGTAGGTGTTTGTGTGTGTTCTTGTGTTCTTGAGAGCTCTCATAATAAATTCAAGGACTTTTCATTTCATCTTCTTTATTTCTCTCTTTGAATCCTCTTTTTGTTTGATTATTTGGGACCAACAAATGGTATCAGAGCCAAACAAATCAATAGATTTGTTTGTTCCTATGGAATCATTAAAAGAGGGAATTATTTTTGGGTTTTGAAGCTTTGTTCTTGAAAAAAAAAATTGAATATAAGTTTTGGGGTTTGGATCTTGATGGAGATGATGAAGTTTGAT
The DNA here is from genome assembly GCA_030169165.1 of Centaurea solstitialis. Classification (NCBI taxonomy): domain Eukaryota; kingdom Viridiplantae; phylum Streptophyta; class Magnoliopsida; order Asterales; family Asteraceae; genus Centaurea; species Centaurea solstitialis. The sequence continues at coordinate 10,503,205 of CM058046.1, forward strand.
GTTTGGGTTGTGATTATATTCCGACTCGGGAAACATGAATAACCCGACTCGGGTATTCGAGGTTTCCTGACTTGTTCTTGAGTGGAACCTTTGATCTTTCATATATCCCGACTCGGGAAACATGAATAACCCGACTTGGGTATTCGAGTTTCCCGACTCGTTCTTAAGTGGAACCTTTGATTTTTCAAGTTTCCCAACTCCAGAATTTTGCCATCGGAAAACAAATCGAAATATATGAATTTGGAAAGTAATGGATTTCGATTTGGATAATAATGTTTAAATTATTTTTGTGCGGCAGAAAAGTTGGAATCGAAAAAAAAAAGAAAAATGGGTTTGGAATCGGGCTTTTCTTCAAATTGGCAAATGTTGATTTGGTTTTGGTTTCCCGAATCACATGGCTTATATCCCGAATCAGCGTGCTGCACTTGAAATTAATTTCAAAGTTTGAAGACTTTGATAAGTTTAGTCCTTGTAGTTTGAAGTGTTTGATACTTTAAATTTTCAAGTTACGAGAATTGACGCTGCCAGCCCCTGGAGTTTCTAGGTATATTTATTTGTCATCTTTGGAGAAGTTTTCAGATCCAGTCCCTGCACTTCTTCTTTCAAGTTCTGTCAGATTTGGTCCCTGCACTTCAAGTTTCAAACATATTCAGATTTGGTCCCTGAAGTTCAAGTTCTGAATATTTACAAGATTAACCCCTTGAGTTCAAAGTTCTGGATTTTTACAAATTCAGCCCTTGGAGTTTGAGATTTTCACATCTTTTAGGAAATTTTATTTTTCTGATCTGAGACTTCCAGGTTTCGGGGTTTGGGACTATTTGATGGAATTTCTTCCCGATGATGTTAAATTGCTCAAATTCAGTTCGGGAATCATCTTCAGATATGCTTTCAAGATTATACGGTCAATCAGGCTTATGATTGATCACTTTCCGCTGCGCTCTAGATCCACCCAGATTCAAATACATGTGACGCTTCAAAATCCCCGCGCTTTAATAGCCACCTTTCTTTCCCAATTGGTTCGTAAAGATCTCATCAACCCAGATTTTAGCCCAAATTCAGTTTTCAATCATGAAAATTGAATTTCTCTCGTTTCCCAACTGCTCCAGATTATTTGAAGTCATGTCAGATTTGTATCGATTTCAAAACGACGGTGATCGGATTCTGCATTTGGTTAGATTACTCAGAAGGCTGACGCTCTGCAACCATTATTCTAGAGTTTTATTAGATGGAATTATTCCTCTTAGGCGTAAGAGTTGAGTTTTTCCTTTGGATGCCACCTTCGGTGAATTATTCCTCTTAGGCGTGAGAGTTGAGTTTTACCGTTGTGGAGGCTCGGCTGTGATCTAGAATTTTGAGTGACGGTCGTCATCCATCTGACTAAGAAGACTAGATCTGGATTTGATTACTTGACATTTTGGAAGATTTCAGGAAATCGACTATTTTTTGAGCAGTAGAGAGATCAAAGCAAAGTATCTCGTTCAACATCTACTCCAGTGTTTCACTCCATATGGTGTTTCGGTGATTCAAGCTTCAGTGTTTCCCTGTTGTGAGCTTATCATATTTAGAACTCTAATGCTGAATTCCTATTCAACACGCGGTCAAAGACAGATTCGTTATTTTTCTTGCTGATCCGCACGGTAACTCACACATGCATCTATCCCTTTGTTTTTCTTGGCGGGAGATCAACATAGTTGGATGAATCAACATGCTCTGGTGCAAGCTGTTGTATTCTGCGGTTATCAGACGTGTAGAGTTATTTACAGGTTGAGCTATAGTTTGTGCAATCAGTCGCGGTTATTGCAAATCGGATCTGGTCTTTAAGTTGAAAATGAAGATGAAGAGCTACAATCGAGGGGGAGCTTGGAGATCAAAATGTAGCCGAACGCCACTATAGTTTTCTGAAGAAAGCAAGGGGGAGAAGATCAGAGATGCTTCATTTATAAAACTTTAGGGGGAGATTGTTAGGACCAAATTGTCCTAATTAGTGAAAGTTTTATAAAGTAAGCTTTGAGTAGGTTTAATTAGTGTTTAACTACTTAGTTTAGCTATTGGGCTTGGGCTTTTATATTTAGGCCCCATATATAAAGGGGTTTAGGGTTGAGAGAAAGGTGTGTGAATCATTTTCAATGAGAGTCATCTAGTAGGTGTTTGTGTGTGTTCTTGTGTTCTTGAGAGCTCTCATAATAAATTCAAGGACTTTTCATTTCATCTTCTTTATTTCTCTCTTGAATCCTCTTTTTGTTTGATTATTTGGGACCAACAATTTTTTTTTTAACAGAAATAGCACAAACTAAAATTTAGAAGCCAAAAGATAACATACATAGTTCCCTACTCAATGAAGAGTAGTTTATTTGTCACAAACACAAAACATCCACAAAACAAACATCATATCATCCATCACTCATAGTGCAAAACTACATCTAGTACTCTTCATCTTCACCACCCTCATCATCACCACCCTCAGCACCAACCTCCTCGTAATCCTTCTCAAGAGCAGCAAGATCCTCACGAGCCTCCGAGAACTCTCCTTCCTCCATTCCCTCACCAACATACCAGTGAACAAAAGCACGCTTGGCGTACATGAGGTCAAACTTGTGGTCAATGCGAGAGAACACCTCCGCCACACTGGTTGAGTTAGAGATCATGCAAACCGCCCTCTGCACCTTAGCCAAGTCCCCTCCGGGCGCAACCGTTGGTGGTTGGTAGTTGATACCACACTTGAACCCGGTCGGGCACCAGTCAACAAACTGGATGGTCCTCTTGGTCTTGATCGTGGCAACAGCAGCATTCACGTCCTTGGGGACAACATCACCACGGTACATGAGGCAACATGCCATGTACTTCCCGTGCCTAGGATCACACTTGGCCATCATGGACGATGGCTCAAAGGCACTGTTGGTGATCTCGGCAACCGAGAGCTGCTCATGGTAAGCCTTCTCGGCTGAGATCACAAGAGCATACGAAGAAAGCATGAAGTGGATTCTCGGGTATGGGACCAAGTTGGTCTGGAATTCGGTCACGTCCACATTCAAGGCACCATCAAACCTCAAAGATGCAGTCAACGATGAGATAACCTGAGATACAAGACGGTTGAGGTTGGTGTAGGTGGGACGCTCGATGTCGAGTGATCGCCTGCAGATGTCATAGATAGCTTCGCTCTGATACCATTTGTTGGTCCCAAATAATCAAACAAAAAGAGGATTCAAGAGAGAAATAAAGAAGATGAAATGAAAAGTCCTTGAATTTATTATGAGAGCTCTCAAGAACACAAGAACACACACAAACACCTACTAGATGACTCTCATTGAAAATGATTCACACACCTTTCTCTCAACCCTAAACCCCTTTATATATGGGGCCTAAATATAAAAGCCCAAGCCCAAGCCCAATAGCTAAACTAACTAGTTAAACACTAATTAAACCTACTCAAAGCTTACTTTATAAAACTTTCACTAATTAGGACAATTTGGTCCTAACACTCTCTATATTTGATTTTTTAATGCGTAGAACACATAATATGTTGGAGTTGGTTTCATAGAGTTGTAGAAGATTTCGTTTAAAGTGTAACAATTAAATTCTTCAAATATATATGATCTTCTCTTGATCTTGTTCCGATAAATATATTATTTGCACAAGATCTTTAATTATCACCAAAATCTAAAAACAATCTTTTATATAAAATTTGAAACACCTTCACATACAAGTTACCATAAATATGGCAAGTTTACCAAAGGTAAGGATACTTGAATTACCTCCAATATCCGGTAACCCAAGATGATCACGTCCTGGCTGAGATTGCTTCTCACGTTTTCTTAAATTGATATATGTTTCTTGTTTGAACCTCCCTCTCTCTCTCTATGTATATATATAGATAGATAGATAGAAGAGATGAATTGAAGTATCATAGGAGAGAAATAGAGAAGAAACATGGCGGACACTAAAACGAATATGAAAGAAGAAGAAGATAAAAACCGGGCAAGAATGGAGGACCGCCTCGAAAACTTGCCGGAATCCCTGCAGTTTCACATCCTTACTTTGCTCAACACGAAAAAAGCCGTTCAAATATCGATGCTCTCAAAACAATGGCTTTCCATCTGGACTTCCAAGCCGGTTCTTCATCTCAACAGCTCTGATTTCCGTTGGCTTGATGATTTCGATAACTTTGTCAATCATGTCTTACGTCATCGCGACCATTCCGCCGAGTTAAACACGTTAACCTTCACCCGACGTGGCTACTCCAGTCGAAACTTTGTAAAAGAAGTTCTTGAGTACGCGATTTCTCATGGCGTCAACCACTTGACACTATTGATTGAACGTTTCGAAAACGATTATAATTGGGATGTTAATAATTGTCTGCATACCTCCTCCAATTCACTGAAAACCTTGAAACTAAAAACTCAAAGTCATACTCGTCCGGTTTTATCGGGATCATTCAAGAATCTAACCATCTTGTACCTCAAACGGGCGATCATAGTGAAAGATCACGAACCCTTTTTATTAGGGTTTCCGATGCTGGAGAAGTTGGTATTGAAAGATTGTTATCTTGGCAAGATTCTGGGTGTGGAGGCTTTGAAACTTTCGGATTTAACCATCTCCGATAGCTGTTTCGGTCGATGCGAGCTCACGACTCCAAATCTCAGATTCTTTAAGTATAGAGGGTCTTATTTTCAGGAGTTGCAAACCAATGGTGGTCTTCCTGCTCTTGATACGGTGGTGATTGATTCCAACGGTTTCCGCAACCCTTTAGGCAAGCGGTTAACGATTGAGGATCTGGTTCGGTTAGTACGGGGGCATGGCAATACGAAAAAGATTGAGGATCTGGTTTCGTTATTCCGGGGGCTTGGCAATGCGAAATCGGTTACGCTATCCTCGTCGATGTGTCCTATTCGGCTCATATTGAGTCTGAACAATCATGTTCAAACTAAATATGTCACGTGGGACTTTCGTGTCTCTCTCTTTATGTGTGTGTCTATATATTATAGAAGTACTTATTTATTATTAAATCAATGATATTTTAAATTTGTTTTTATCTATTAAATGTTGCTATCATCAATATATGGGGATTTCTTATGCCAATGCCGGCTGATAATAATGTGATAAATGATATGATTTTATTTTTACAAAATATGGTAATTAAGTATGTGCTTTTGTTGTGATACCCAAAAACCATGGTTGTGTATGTTCATCACATGATTTTATTGTGCTAATGAAATTGGGAATGCAGAAGAATGGGAATGAAAATGAGAATGCAGGAGAATGAGAATGAAAATGAGTATTGTATTGATGTAATGATGTTGCTTGGTTAACCCACTATAATCAATGAAAAATGATTTCATATTAAAAAAAAATCCTTCACTTTGAAAATACAATAGATCTTCCATTTAACATTAAAAGATGGAATGACATATGGAAAAAAGAACGGAGTACAAAGAAAATTTTTATTCCCCCCAATTTGGTCATGAATGGAAATTAATGGATATGGAGGAATGATTCCATTATATAATATCAGACCAAGCCGCAATTTTCATTATCATTCTCATTTCTTACCCTGCAATACCCCCAACAAAGCACCCGTTAAACATTGTAATGGGTAATTATATAATCAAGGTTACCAAATAAAATATGTTATGTGTATGTCATGGTGACTCTAAAATCTAGTTTTTGAAATACTTTTGTGATGAAATATTTTGATAGTTGAAAAATCCAGATTTCCAGAGTATAATCTTATTCTCCCTACTTTACTTTGTATATTAGAACTTAGAAGCTATTAATATTAAGTTTTACCGCTTAGTTTAAGTTGAAAAAGTATGTATTTTGATAATTTTTTACGAGTTCTCTATAATTTGTTTTAAAAAAAAAGAAGTTTATATTATGTTAGCCCAAGCATAAGCCCAACCCACTTAGAAAAGAAAAGGGCAAATTATTAATTATCAAATCTACAAAAAGGGGATCTCGCATTTTATAGAATTTAAATGAATTGAATATAAAACATTATTATATTTTATATTTAGATATTTATCATTATATTATGTTAGAAAAATGGATATTTTAAATTTAAATATAATTTCTAACAAAGTTTACTTGAATAAACAAAATGAGTTTCTTATATAATTTAATTTGGTATGATATAAAATGTTATATTTTTAAATGTAAAATGACGGTGCTTATCTTGAATTTGACTACACGTATCTAGAACTAACTCAAGGTTATACAAATTTGTTGAGCTAATTAAATAACTATAAATATATACCTTTAACCATTATTCCAATCTTTTTATTAAATATAAAAAATCCAGAAATACATGCCAAAACAATGGAAAACATTACAAAAACAATGATAACGGGTGGGTGGTAAGTTTGCAACAAATATCAAATGCTCCGTGTTTGAGCATCAGCTCGTGCACGGGAGCTCCCATAGCCACAAGCACTAAGTGAGTTAGGAATACTCCCCTCAATGGGCATTGGCAATCCGTGATGGGTTGTCGGAATCAATCTTTTGGATCGGTAACACCCTCCTACCCTCGAATAGCATGTTCTCTACCCTAAACAATATAATTTCAACGTCTATCTTATATTAGGGGTGGTAATTGGCGGGTTGGAGGGTTGGCAGGTCACGGGCTGACGGGTTGGAGGGTCAGAAACCTCAACCCTGACACGACCCATTTAGCTAATCGTGTCGAGTTCTTCAACCCTTACCCGTGAAGGGTCGGGTCGTGGGTCGTGTTACGGGTTGGCAGGTCAGTGACGGGTTGGTGAGTCATAAACAGGTTGACGGGTCATAAACAGGTTGGTGGGTCATACACGGGTTAACGGGTCAAACTTGATACTTCATACAATTCAAATAAAAACAAAGTTCAAATATATCTAAGTTCAAAGTCCAAATAAAACAAGTTTAAAGTTCAAAATACAAATAAATTAGAGTTTGTTAGAATTCGTAGCCTCCCTTTTGTTTCATGAATGTTCATATCCATTATGTTTTGGGCTAATTCTTGAACATCAACACCCGATTGAACGAAGACGAAGTAGGGTTATTAGGAACTAAGGTTATTGATTTTTTTTAGTTTTTTAGTATATAAAAAAATATATATAATATTTAATTTAAATATAAACGGGTTCGTGGGTCAATACACCACCCAGTGGGTCAACCCTTGAAATTTGGTGGGTTGACGGGTTGGCGTGTCAAAAACCTCAATCCAACCCCTTTCATTTTCGTGTCGTGTCGTGTCGGGTTGATGGGTCGTGTCAGAAATTGTCAACCCTATCTTATATATATTTCAACTATTAAAAATAAAATAAATTCCATATCTATATTTAAACTTAGGAATAAATAATTTTGGTATGAGTGCTTGAATATTAATTAAAACTATTTTTGGTAACCTTGCTTGAATAATTCTTTGAGTAAATTATAAATTCGAAAAAAATGTTATGAATTGAATTAATAGCAAGATATCTAAAAACAAATTAAATCATTAAATTAAGGGAATACTTCTTCAAAATGTATCCAACTATCCCCAATATACTATTGTGTGTATCAACCTAAAAGAGTTCCTTTTGTATGTATCAAACTTTATTTTTGAGTCTATTGTATGTCAAAATGACCGGTAACCGGGTTAGCCGGTAACTCCGGCGATCTTCTCCTGTAACACCCGTAATTTTCGGAATCTGACCTTTTGGGATAAATGTGAAAAATAGGATTTTTGATCAAAACCTAGATTTTATAGTCTTGTTGGATGGGAAATTGAAATACGAATTCAACGGTTCTTCTCAGAGCGAAAACGGAGTTAAAACCAAGAAATTGGGTCAAAGCTAAAGTGACAGCTAAAGTGCCACATGTGTCACTTTGGATGGGCACTTTAGCTTCATGTGTACCGCCCCTTGAAGGCAACCTTGAGGACACGGGCTAAAGTGACAGCTAAAGTGCCACATGTGTCACTTTGGATGGGCACTTTAGCTCCTGGGCACTTCAAATACGGGATTTTGACCCATTTCTTCATTTCTCCATATCTTCCTCTCTACAACTCCGAATTTGTTGATTCTTCTTGCTATGCTCTCGATTTTTCAAGCTCTTCAAGACTACATCAATGGATTTCAAGTATTTGGGAGTTCAAAAACGTTGGTGTAAGTAAATCTCTTCATTCCCTTTGAGTTTTAAGCTTGGATTTGGGGGTTTTTCATCTCCAAACCTTTCCTTCCATACTTGTCTTAGATTTGGTGTTATTTTAGGTGGATTTCATGTTATTGAAAGTATTGGAGGTTAGATCTACTATTTTAGAGGGTGGAGATCTCCATGGCTTCATCTTCTTCACCATCCATCCACCATTGTTGAAGGTTCTTCAACCTAGGGTTTTCACCCAAGATCTTGAGGAGGTAAGTTCTATTTATGAGTTTTTAAGTGTAGATCTAGTCTTGTATGTTGTGGATCTAGAATTAATCCAAGGTTTTAACTCCTTATCAGTTTAGGTGTTCACTCGAGCTTTAAACTAGGGTTCTTGGTGAAAATTGGGGCTTTTGGCTTTACGAGCCTCAAGGTGAGTTGTTAAAACCGTTTTGTTAAAACTGAGAGCACATCATCTTGATGGTGTTACATTCCTTACTTGATTTTGTGGATGAATATGACTTTAGTATGAATCTCTTATCATGTCGAGTTTAAAGCTTTCGTGAAATGTATGATGATTATGCCTACATGAATGATTTGGGTTATGTGGTTGAATACATGTGGAAGAATATCGTACGTGATTATCGTGTATGTTAACCCAAGGAATTATGAAAAGGGGTTTGACACCCGAATATGTGATATATATGTGAAATGACGTAAAGGGCTTGAGACCCTCGATGTATGCCTCTATAAATGACGCTATGCTAAATTCAGTGTCGAGGTTTTGTATGTAAATGATGTAGACGAGATGCTATGCTAAATTCAGTATCGAGGTCTTATATGAAACAACGTGGACGTGACGCGATGCTAAATTCCGTATCACGGTCTTTTATGATAATAACATGGACGAACCAACGCAATGTGTCCACACCAAACAGTCTTGGGAGGTTCTGAAATAGGAATGCCCCTATGTCGCCGGCCCTCGGGTTGCTCCTTGGTGCGCGGGCCTCGGATGATGTTGCCATGCTAAATTCGGGACATCGAGGTGTTTGGAATTAGTGAATGTCGGGGCATTGGTTGGTGGAAGTGGGTCGCGCCCACTGTTTCCGAAGATAAAATAATAAACCGGTTTAACATGCTATTTATGTTGCTAGTATAATCTTGTATATCTCGCATGTCTTAATACATTCTTCATGTATGGTATTATTTGTGCAACTCACTAGGCTCCTTTAGCCTAACACTTGTTTGGTGTCGATGTGTCTCTCAGGTACTAGGGACGCCGCTCCTAAGTAGGCTACGGACTTTGAGTGAGCATGGGGGGGAAAGTTGAGAGACCGGTCCTTTGGCCACGAGACTTATTGCTGGTCGATAACCCTTTTGTAGTCTTCTTCCTAGACGGAACTAGACTAGCTGGTTATTGTATTTCTTAAATTGATTACAAACGTTGTAATTATTACACTACTTATACCCCGTTTTGGGAAGAGCTCACGCCATGGCGTTATTTTTGTATACCACCTTTCGTTTAAAAGAAAGTTTTTGTTGACTCCAATTTTGGGGTGTTACAAGTTGGTATCAGAGCTTTAGTTTAAGCGAACTAGGTGTTGACCGTAGAATACCTAGACTTAAACTTAGTGCACTACTAGACATGTCACCTACCGTGGGTAAAGTCTTAGGTGGGGAGAGTGCTAGGGATACGAAATACATGGATCGAGAATTGTGTCAATAGAGGCAGGGAATCTCGTGTACGGTCTATTCATAAATCACTTAGCTACTGAGTTACGAATGCATCGTCATTTGGGTATTCTTGGTTACTATCGATGTAATGATTGATAAATGTTAGTACGTATGATAGTCCATTATTACTTTTTTTTGATTTCCTTGTGATAGGATAATTGCTCGGCCATAAATGACCCCTAATTATGGTAAGTCTCTATTTAAAGGTTATGTTTTGATGATTGGGTTGAAAATGATTTGAGTACCTCGACTCGAGCGTGAATTAGTGGTAAGAATTATTATTTAGGCTCGGAAGGCATGTTTCGGAAAGTGTATACCTAGGGATATCGTGTGGATATTGGAAGTGTGGAGAAATAGATACAACTTACTTGTCAAAGCAATAATGAGAAATTGTATAGTGCGACATACAAGTAGATTATGAAGATCTAGACCTAAGATCGATTTAAATGTGAAGAAGGTTATTATTAGGAATGGGAATGTTCCTTCATGTGATAGGACATGTTTGAATTATCGAGTCGAATAATCGATTTATACACGAGTCCTACTTCTAGAAATCCCTCGCTTTTAGAGCCGTCATGTTAATCCTCTAGATTTAAGGAGGAAGATCGTAAGAGGAACTAGATAACTTTAGCCTAAGATCGGATGTCGAGATAAAATAGGTTGACTCGTGATCGACCGGAGGTCGAGCGGTTAGTTGAGGAAGGCCCATACTTTGAAATGGTATGCGGTAAGAACATGTGGAGACACCCTAGGCAATATCGAGGATAGAAGTATAAGATCTAGTCTAAGAGATGAATCTATCAATGTAAGACTTGGAATGTGTTATCTGGCACGACATAAAGGACTCGCCCTTTAGATGAGATCGCTTAGATGATTGTGAAACATTGATGGTAATGTATGAGGAATGTAGGTGGATGACCTTGGCGGAATAGGTAGCCTACAAATTTTGCAGTGTTTTTATACAAAGTGGTCGTCTTATCACGTGAATATTTCCAAATTGATTTGCAAAATGGCGTGTGTGCCAAAACAATGTTCTTCCAAAATGTTGTGTATTCCGTAAAGTTATTCTCTAAACAAACGATAGTCGAGTGTTACCGGGTGCGTATGTTGAATGGATTTTGATATAATAATCAAATATGAGATTTTCGAGATGACATGATTTACAAGAATTATAAGTACGTTTTCACATGAGTTATAGCTTAAACGAGATTTATAAAAGTGTGGACCCATTTGGGTAACTGTTTTGCTAAACTGTGTTGGAATTTTTGGGTCAAATGACCTCGTGGGTTACATCCACATTAATGGAGTGAACAATATAAAATTATTTAAGACCGTCAATTTTGGGTCTATTGAGTTTAGAGCTAGTGCTCGGTTTTGATTATAAGAACTCGGGGAACGAGTCTCGAATTCTAAAATAGCTCGATTATGAGCTTTGATTTTAAAGGACTCGGTTATGAACTTGATTCCTAGAATAGCTCGGTTGTGAGCTTGGATTTCTAAACATCTCAGTTACAAGCTTTGATTTTAATAGTTTGACTATAAGCTTCGATTTTAAATAGCTCAGTTATGAGCTTTGGATTCTAAAATAACGAAGTAGTAAGCTTGGATTTTTATTTGCACGGTGATGAACTTTAGGACTTTGTTGCGTTTGATGCTTTTACGCTTAAGTATGTCGTGATTGTTGGGACTACTAAGTGTCGCAAGATTCGGTTGGGAACTCATGTCGCATGACGGTTAGTTTATTAGTAGTCACTAAGAAGGCTAAACTTGAGAGGTCTATCATAGTTGACAGTCATTTTATGGACCTCTTATTATGAGGGTTGATTTTCGATGAGTAGTCTTAAATGTGCAAATTTGAATTGGGTTGTCTTCAAGTAGCCCCGTATATTGTCGAGCTCTAGGAGTGCGACTCATAGGTGTTTGGCACGAAATTAGTTGCCTCTTGGTAAGACTAGTTGGGGGTCATAGCAAACACTTAGAGCTTTGGGGTTGAAGTGTTGTACAATTAATATGGTATAAGTTATGTATTCTATGTGCCTTCACACTATCCGAGAATATGCGTCATGCCGTTGTTGTCAAGTCTTTATGTAAAATACATGTGTGCTTGTATCCGATTGTGTGCTTGCGATAAATGTTTACCATGCATAATTTTGGAGTTATCGAATTCTTTGATGTACTAACATTTTGGTGGAAAATCGATGCCCATGTGCGAACTGATTGCATGCTATCCTTCAATGTGCTACATGAATTAATTTAGTTCTACTTTTTACGAGCATGCTATTATATAGTGGAGTGACACTTGGAAAATTGGACGGAGTAGTGTTGTGCACGTTGTGGATCGAAACTAGATTACATAGGGATTTAGTTTGTATCTCTCTTACGAGTGTGTTGTTGAGGAGTACCGTGTTGCCCATGATCACGGGAAGGAGGGTGGTCCGATGGGAGACCCTCATTTAGAGGGAAATCTGTTATTATCTAGGTAAAGACATTGTAAGTGGACAGGTCTAAGTATGAAGAATTGGTTAGCACCGCCTAAATGGATGCACGATGTGCATACCGGCTATTACAAAAAGAAGTCCCATAGATTATTGGAGCATGTTTCTAAGAGATTGTAGCGAACCGTCTAGAATGAGATTTGTTCGAGTTGGTTAGGTGACCATGTTTTGAGTTGTCTTTGGGATTCGAGAGAGACAAACTGTAAGAGGACATTTACTTCTATCTAAAGGTCTTAGAAGGGATAACAAAAGTTAAGTGCGTATATATTTATATATCGTGACTCTAAGGTTCAATAAAGAATTTAGTAGTACACTGGTGGTATAAATGAGGAAATATTCTCCATGCGTATCTAGAGATCGAGAAAATGTTATCAGTGGTACCACAATTGGTGATCCGGTGATGTATACAAATGACTTTATACGTAGACCGAGTGGTGTATGTTGTCAGTGTATTAATATTGCCTTGTAAGAGGAACCTTTTGTGAATATACAGGTGATTTTGAAGACGTGACTTATAACTGAGTCATGTGAGGTAGAATTTGTAGTGGACATAATGGCGTGATACGACAGACTAAGCATGAAACTTAGGATATGATGACAAGTATTGATGGGGACAAGTAGTGGACTCGTATTATTTAATCAAAATGGATTTCAGGGAGAATTCGTACTTAGAATTCGTGATTTAGTCACCTAAGGCAAGGTTAGAATTGCGTAGGTGATTGGATAATTAGAAGGACTATGATAGTGCGAATGTGGAAGTTTATGGAGTTATTGGAAATTAGCGATTTGCTAAGTGAAGAAACTTACCTTCCTTATGGTATTCATAGGCGAGTAGACGGAATTTTCGAGTTTCCTTGAGAATTAATGACGACGGCTAGACACCGTTAGTGAGTGTGTGGAGACATTCCTTGGTAGTAAAGTAGCTCTTAGTCGAGTGATCGACTTTAATAGGAGGCGAATGATGTATGGTACCTTGAACCATAGAATTTAGTCGATTTGGTTTGGTTAAATTATACAAAGAGCTAAGGTTGCGTATTCTAGTGATATTATCCTTATAAACGCGTTATGTTTCGAAGGATAGACGTAAAGTAGTAGCTTGTGGCGTTTTGATGAACCGCTTTTAAACGAGACCACCATATCAGTGATCGTATTGTGAACGTAACCAAGTCCAATGGTGATTTAACCGACGGTATAGAGCAAGCGTAATGTCTTAACTTCGCAAAACGTTTGGGTGAGGTTGCCCTTTATGGTTCGGAAAACATTTGCAATTTCGTGGACGAAATTTTATCTAGGTGGGGAGGATTGTAACACCCGTAATTTTCGGAATCTGACCTTTTGGGATAAATGTGAAAAATAGGATTTTTGATCAAAACCTAGATTTTATAGTCTTGTTGGATGGGAAATTGAAATACGAATCCAACGGTTCTTCTCAAAGCGAAAACGGAGTTAAAACCAAGAAATTGGGTCAAAGCTAAAGTGACAGCTAAAGTGCCACATGTGTCACTTTGGATGGGCACTTTAGCTTCATGTGTACCGCCCCTTGAAGGCAACCTTGAGGACACGGGCTAAAGTGACAGCTAAAGTGCCACATGTGTCACTTTGGATGGGCACTTTAGCTCCTGGGCACTTCAAATACGGGATTTTGACCCATTTCTTCATTTCTCCATATCTTCCTCTCTACAACTCCGAATTTGTTGATTCTTCTTGCTATGCTCTCGATTTTTCAAGCTCTTCAAGACTACATCAATGGATTTCAAGTATTTGGGAGTTCAAAAACGTTGGTGTAAGTAAATCTCTTCATTCCCTTTGAGTTTTAAGCTTGGATTTGGGGGTTTTTCATCTCCAAACCTTTCCTTCCATACTTGTCTTAGATTTGGTGTTATTTTAGGTGGATTTCATGTTATTGAAAGTATTGGAGGTTAGATCTACTATTTTAGAGGGTGGAGATCTCCATGGCTTCATCTTCTTCACCATCCATCCACCATTGTTGAAGGTTCTTCAACCTAGGGTTTTCACCCAAGATCTTGAGGAGGTAAGTTCTATTTATGAGTTTTTAAGTGTAGATCTAGTCTTGTATGTTGTGGATCTAGAATTAATCCAAGGTTTTAACTCCTTATCAGTTTAGGTGTTCACTCGAGCTTTAAACTAGGGTTCTTGGTGAAAATTGGGGCTTTTGGCTTTACGAGCCTCAAGGTGAGTTGTTAAAACCGTTTTGTTAAAACTGAGAGCACATCATCTTGATGGTGTTACATTCCTTACTTGATTTTGTGGATGAATATGACTTTAGTATGAATCTCTTATCATGTCGAGTTTAAAGCTTTCGTGAAATGTATGATGATTATGCCTACATGAATGATTTGGGTTATGTGGTTGAATACATGTGGAAGAATATCGTACGTGATTATCGTGTATGTTAACCCAAGGAATTATGAAAAGGGGTTTGACACCCGAATATGTGATATATATGTGAAATGACGTAAAGGGCTTGAGACCCTCGATGTATGCCTCTATAAATGACGCTATGCTAAATTCAGTGTCGAGGTTTTGTATGTAAATGATGTAGACGAGATGCTATGCTAAATTCAGTATCGAGGTCTTATATGAAACAACGTGGACGTGACGCGATGCTAAATTCCGTATCACGGTCTTTTATGATAATAACATGGACGAACCAACGCAATGTGTCCACACCAAACAGTCTTGGGAGGTTCTGAAATAGGAATGCCCCTATGTCGCCGGCCCTCGGGTTGCTCCTTGGTGCGCGGGCCTCGGATGATGTTGCCATGCTAAATTCGGGACATCGAGGTGTTTGGAATTAGTGAATGTCGGGGCATTGGTTGGTGGAAGTGGGTCGCGCCCACTGTTTCCGAAGATAAAATAATAAACCGGTTTAACATGCTATTTATGTTGCTAGTATAATCTTGTATATCTCGCATGTCTTAATACATTCTTCATGTATGGTATTATTTGTGCAACTCACTAGGCTCCTTTAGCCTAACACTTGTTTGGTGTCGATGTGTCTCTCAGGTACTAGGGACGCCGCTCCTAAGTAGGCTACGGACTTTGAGTGAGCATGGGGGGGAAAGTTGAGAGACCGGTCCTTTGGCCACGAGACTTATTGCTGGTCGATAACCCTTTTGTAGTCTTCTTCCTAGACGGAACTAGACTAGCTGGTTATTGTATTTCTTAAATTGATTACAAACGTTGTAATTATTACACTACTTATACCCCGTTTTGGGAAGAGCTCACGCCATGGCGTTATTTTTGTATACCACCTTTCGTTTAAAAGAAAGTTTTTGTTGACTCCAATTTTGGGGTGTTACAAGTTGGTATCAGAGCTTTAGTTTAAGCGAACTAGGTGTTGACCGTAGAATACCTAGACTTAAACTTAGTGCACTACTAGACATGTCACCTACCGTGGGTAAAGTCTTAGGTGGGGAGAGTGCTAGGGATACGAAATACATGGATCGAGAATTGTGTCAATAGAGGCAGGGAATCTCGTGTACGGTCTATTCATAAATCACTTAGCTACTGAGTTACGAATGCATCGTCATTTGGGTATTCTTGGTTACTATCGATGTAATGATTGATAAATGTTAGTACGTATGATAGTCCATTTGGGTATTCTTGGTTACTATCAAAGTTTCCACAGATTTCATGGTTTCCAAAATAAGGGGATTATATATCTATATAGAGTCACCTTCTTTTGTTAACCAAACAAATTGTGTTAACTGTGTTAACTGATCTAAACCATTGATTATATGTCATCCACGACAGAGATTAAATCATCATTTAATTAATTAATTTAATTACCTAATTTATATATCTCCTATAAAGCAATTGTGCACAAGGGTAAATTTGGAATAACACCCCAAAACAAATACAACGTGCATGATTATCGAATGGCTAAAACAAGGGATTTGAAATTCAAACCCCAATCATCATCTGCAATCAAGGGATATACATTCAAAAAACCATCCCAACCAAAAAAATGGAGGAAGATCATCGACTAGAGCGCTTTCCACAAAGTTCATGAACTCCGATGCACTCCGGCGCAACAACGATGCACTCCAGCGCAACACATGTGCATTCCGGCGCAATACATGTGCACTCCGGTGCACTCCATTGCAACACCTGTGCAGCACTCTGGCGCAACACCGTTGCACTCCGGCGCAACACCCATGCACTCCGACGCAACACCCGTGCACTCCGGCGAAACACCGATGCACACGGTAGAGGAGGAAGCGGCAGCGGTGACACGGCGGAGCAGGAAGGCAGAGGATCAAGGGGCGGTGGAGGAGGAAGACATCGGTGTTGTAGTCGGTGGATGAGGCCGACGGTAGCAGTTGTGCATACGTTGGAGGAAGAAGGCGGTAGCGGCTATTCAGTCGTTGGAGGAGGAAGACAACGGCGGTGTAGTCGTTGGAGGTGGACGATAGCAGTGGTGTAGTCGGTGGAGGAGGATGGCGTCAATGGAGGAAGATTACATCGAAGAAGAGAAATACAGGATGAAAAAACGGAAATATTCAAACAAATGCAGAAGTCAATAACTACCATAATTTGCATCATCATCTTCCATGATTATCATTTCCTAAAATAAAGGAATCATTTTAATTAATTGCTATAAAATTAAAAATCCCTAAATTACCCTCATGGATGTTTTTAACACCAAACTAGATGCTTGATTGTGATTGGTTAAAATTTAGTTCACAAAGTTAACACAATATAGTTGGTATATATATATATATATATAGGGAGGTTCATTTGTAAACCTCAAATATATTGTAAATTTTGTGAACCCATCGTGGCCCTTGATCAAAAAAATCAAAGGAGGATATGGATTCATTGAAACTATGGAAATGTGAAATTTAATAGTAAGTCAATGATTATGGAAATATGAGAATGTGAAATATGGAAACATTTTTGAAATTAATGGTGTGGATTGGTTTACACGGTTTACAAGATATTTGAGGTTTACAAATGAACCTCCCTCTATATATATATATAGACGAAGTACATTCGTACGAGTAAAATAGCTATTGGTTGGTGATGCGGTAATTATTATATATAAAGAGCGACACAAGTTTTAACCTCTAAAGCCTAACCACTGTTACCACATTCACAGGCAAGCGTACATGATCGTGAGTAATATAGTTGATAAGGGTAAAATAGTTACCCTTATTTAGGCACTTTTAGCATCACTTTAGGATAGATTTTTATTAGTTTTAATAGTTTTTATATAGTTTTCGCTATAATTACTACTTTTTATATTTTGACGAAACTTTTGTGCATTCCTTGATTTTAACGCTAAAATGTCGTGTTTTTGATCATTTTTCATCTCTTATATTTCAGGTACTACTTTTGGGCTCGAAAACACGTTGGGCCGAATTTTGTACATAGTTTGGACCGGGATAGAGATGGTGGAACGATGCTGATTTGGGCCGAAAACAAAGGAGAAGAAGTTGGGCCGATGATGATGTTGCTGTTGCTTGGGCCGAAGACTACTACTGCTGCTGGGCCGTTGATTTTGTTGCTGCTAGGCCGCAGCTTGTGAAGGCAAAGATTGGGCCACTCCTTGTCATTTCGTTATGGACTCGTATTTTGGACTCGTATTTTGGACTCGTATTTACCGAACACTTATCGTTGAACTTGTTCTATTTTGATGGGCCAAATTACTAACACTTGGATTTAAATTTTGGGCCAGCCGGTTATGCACATGGGCCGCCGGTTGATGAACATTATTTAGTATGTTTTGGGCTCGTTTAATCATTTAACTCTCGGGCCTAACCCGATAAGTAGAATTTTCTAGAAACGGGTCGTGAGCCCGAGTTAGTTAGTTTAAATATGTATGCTTGGCTAGACATTTTCCTTACACCTTTCTATCTAATTCTAGTTACGTTAACGTTGCGTTTTCTCGTTTAGAAGAATTACCGCTTTGTAGTGTAGTCGGTTGTTCATCCCTTGGGTGTCGGGATCAGATTAACCAAAAACGTTACTTACACCAAGATTACTACTTTTTTAAGTAGTAATTTGAATAGCTAGACTTTCACGAGTCGCTCTCTCCTCGGGTGTCGGAGTGGAGTCGGTTACCGGTTACTTTTCGTTCTCTCGTAATAATATTACTTTAGGTAATAAACCCTTCCAGTCTATCATAACTACTTGAGCTGGAAGGTGCCTAAAATAATATATAATTACTTGGTTCGACGACATTTTCATTTTTACTTTTCTGTTACGTTGCTCTCGTTACTTTACTTATAAGGATTTCGTTACTCTGTTTCGTTAGTTTTATAACTAACGAACGTATTGTACGAATCCTGTCGTCTTTACTTTTCTTGCAACTTACTAACCATCTAACTGCTTTTACAATTTCATCGCATTTACATTTCCGCTCATTTACATTTCTGCAATATTTACATTTCTGCACCAATTACTGCTTTTGTTTATCGCTTTCATTCACCGCTTTCTTTTACCGCTTTCTTTTATATCTTTTATTTTAAGAAGCCTAGCATGACAGCCTGACAACCTGGCAAAAACTTGTTTTAACCTCTAATGCCTAGCCACTGTCTTACCACATATACAGGCAAGCGTACCTGATCGTGAGTAATATAGTGTAGGAAAGTCCAGGTATCGTATCTACCACTGGGAACGGTCAAGTTTTATAGACTATTAATCTAATCTAGTTTAATTAACCTAAAGCTTTTTGGGGGTTTTGTTTTTGAAAAGGAATTTTATAAGTTAAAAGACAAACAAATAATAATTCTAACCAAGAAGTGGAAAACTGATGAACAGACATACATTGGAGATAAGTGAATCCATTATGGTTTACTTTCATAAAACATAGAGTTATGATTGTTGTCAGAATTTAAGCACAAAGCACCCGAACATGTATATCTAAGATTATCAACTAGGTCACGGTCCTCCTAGGTCCAATACTAGGTGTTTGTCAGGCAACCTAACACCGGAAATCCGATTCTAATTCTATTGCATGGCTTTTCTACTATCTGGTGACTCTTGGTCCAAGTAACCCCTTAACACAACTCTCTTGGTCCAAGGTCAGGCTAAGGTAGGTTGTTTATCCTCTCGGAGTCTATCTGTTTTGGTCCAACAAATACACCCAACCAAATGAATTTAAATCACCAAACAATATAAATCAGAACGGAATCAAAGACAACATTCAACAAATCATACATCTAATTAATAACTGAAGTCCAAAGTATTCAAACCATAATGTAAACACAAGAGGAATCAATACATAGACATACTAAATACAAATGCTTAGACAAACCAACTAAAGACCGGTCGACTTGGCGTAGCGTCCCCTCGAATCTCCTCCGTAATCGTTCATCGAGCCTCCGACTTCTCGGGTTGGAAACCCTAGGCGGCTCCCAACATCTAACCTAACTAGACTATCATAGAACTGTATAAAACTGAATTCTGAATGCTCCAACTGAATGACCCAAAGGCTGCATTTATAATAAGCTCGTCAGACCCCGTTTCGCGTTCGCGAAACGGCACTTCGCGGAGCGAAACACTTATCGAACAAACCCTAATTTTCTGGAAGCTTCCGATCGAGAAAAGCCAGGCTTCGCGGCGCGAGCCCTTTCTTCGCGGCCCGAGTGGATGCTTCGCGGCGCGAGCCATTTCTTTCGTGGCGCGAGAAGTGTAAAATCAGCTTCCGAGATCTTCCGAAATATTCTTCTTGCCTTATCTGTTGAAGATCCGTCTTTTGGAGGAATTTATCTGACTTAGAGAGCAAGGAAACCGCCTTAGGAGCCAAGAAAAGTCCGTATTTCCAAAGTCCGCACAAAAGTCTCCGTTTTGACGCTTTTCACCCTCTTTTTATACTTTTACGCTCAAGAACCTCCAAAACCTACAAAATTAGGATTTACACCTTTTTAAGTCAAACAGTATCGAAAATACTCTCAAATTAAGCACAAAAGTGGGGAATTAGCATGAGTAAAATATGTATAATTTTGGAGTTATCAGGGTGTGAAATAAAGTTGGGATTTATACGGAGAAAAGTATTATGATATAATTATAGTTCTCGTCGTTAACATGTTATTTTTAAGGTTTCATTGAAGATTATATATAAATATTATACTTTTATCTCGACGTATGAAAATGGGTCGGTCTTTCAGAGATCGCCACTAACGGAAGTTTTGACTCGGTTGGAATCTGAGTCCAGATTTCTCCTCGATGGATAATTCTATTGTCTACACGTGGCCTTTTACGAAACTTCCGTTACATTGAAGATTACGTCGATATAATTATATAATTTTATATATATGAAAATGAGTTGGCTTTTCAGAAGTCACTATTAACCTTACGAATAATATATTAACGACGATATCATTATTTTGGATTTAGATATTTCATTAAAGAGTATATATGAAACTATTATGTATTTACGTCAACGCATGAAAATGAGTCAATCTTTTAGAGGTTGCTTTTAACAGGAGTTTTGACCCGGTTAAGGCTTGAGTCCAAGTCTTTCCACGATGGACTATTCAAAATGTCTACACGTGGTCGTTTACGAAATAACTGTTACATTAAAGATTGCGTTGATTTACTTATATAATAGTTCATATATATGAAAATGTGTTGATCTTTCAGAGGTTACGCTTAATATTAAATCCAAGATATTTGATGCTATTTTTATTATCATAATACAGAATAACCTATGTTATCTCAACTGAGTTTTACACCATTTGCTTCTTAATATAATTGATTTCTGTTAATTTAATTTTCACGCACACAAACAAATCAACTTATTGCTTCCAAAACCTCACGGAAATCCTTTTATAACTGGGCATCATCGAAAGAATTGTTTTTCACACACGCCTCCCTGTGGGATCGATATCCGGTACTTGTACCACTTTTATTACTTGTTAAGTTTTATCTCAAAAAACGACAGCAGACCGAGGTTTATACTTGGGCCGAGGTCTATTTGTTTGCATTTTACATTAAAATCCTATCTGTGTTTTCGGCGTCGTTGCATTTGATCGGACGGTTGGGATCGGTTGACTTTTTCCCGTTCCTTTGATAGTCCGAGGAAAATACAGCGTGTCGTAGGAAACATCGATAGGCAAAGATAAAAAAGAGAAAGAGCCAAGAACCAGCCGAGAAGGGTGTAATACCCCAAACCCAATCGACAAAATTTAAAAGAAAAATTCAAATAAAAATCATTTCATCAAATTTAAATGAATAAATTATCCTCAAAACCCAAATCAACGTATTAATATCCCACGAATAAAGTCAGTAATAAATAGTAATCGGATTGGAACGCCATCAGCCGGGAACCCTCAAGCCGGAGCTTTGCCCTTATCCACACCGGAGCTCGTACCTAAAATATTTAAAACACGAGGGGTAAGCTCAACCGCTTAGTGAGTAAAGTTACATACAATAAACCGCAATTAAATGCACATACACATAAATCACATAAACAGCTTAACGGTTTCCCGTTTACCGGACCATCACGCAATCCGGTCATCCGCGGTTTCCCGCCCTTCGGGTCATCACGCAACCCAACATCACCACGTAATATCAACATCAAGCATATCCACATAAAATCACAATTTATCACAGGTAACCCACTCACCTTAATGCGTCACGAATAATCACAACCGAAATATCGACTCAAACCTTTCCCGCAACTCTGAAAATCATAATTAAACACACACTAATTAAGATGTCGATCATAACGCAATCTAACCCTAACGGGACTACCCGCGACCTCACAACGTACCAATCCCGCGAGGCCGTCTCATGACACCCTACCTCCCTAAGACAACGGCGGCGGCCCCGTAGAACCACCACCACGTACGGTTACCCGCAAAGCAAGTGTTTTACCGGGTAGCGGCCATGGCGCGGCGACGTGGGATGTTACCGTCGGCCGGCCCCCGGTTGTGCACCAAAGTAGCGACGGCGGCTACAAACCCACCGCCGCCGGCCTCCCCCTTAACCTACTAAACAGCAGCAGCGGCGGCGTAGGGCTGCCACCACCGCCGGAAAAACGTTAATGGCGGCAGCGGTGGTGCGACCACCTTCCACCGCCGATTCCAGCACCGACGGCAGCGGCGGCACGCAACCAGCCGCCACCACCCCGAGTTTCAAGAGACAGCAGCGACGGTGTGATCAACCACCGCCGCCGCTCGGTTTCCACCACCGCGGCACTGGGCCGCCGTCTGCCTAAGAGTAGCGTGGCAGCAGCGGTGTTACCGCCACCACCCCAGCAACCAAGTAGCAGCAGCCGCACGGCAGCCGCCGCGCTGCTACCGCCATGAAACCAAGCCGCAGCCACCACCGGCCATTGCCGGCGTGGTGTGCGTGTGCGTGTGTGCCATGAGATCGGCCGGTTAGCGCCGACCCAAGCCGGCGTCCGCCGTGTTCACCAATGAACTAAAAACGAGATTAACGGCAGCCTTAACGAAAAGAGACACTCCATCGGTTACCTCGCGACGTGAGTGGCACCAAACGACTCCGACGGCCGCCTTCCCTCCTCCCGGTCGACTCCCTCTCTCTCTCGGCTCTCTCTCTATCTCTTTCTTAGGTCGCAAGGAAACGAATGAGGGAGGTGGAAACCCTAGGGCTCCTTATGTAAGGTTTTTATCGGGCCTCTATCCTCCCTCTCGTTGCTTGACCCGAAAGCTACTCGTTAACCTAACCCTAACCCTAAACCTAATCATAATAATAATAATAATAATAATAATACGAATAAAATAAATAAATAATAAATAAAAATCGGGATGTTACAACTCTCCCCCACTTACAAGGATTTCGTCCCCGAAATCAGTCTGAGAACAACTCTGGGTAATGCTCTCGCATCTCTGCCTCTGGTTCCCAGGTCCACTCGGAACCCTTCCGATGCTGCCACTGCACCTTCACGATTCCGATCTCCCTGCGCCGCAACCTCTTCACCTTCCGGTCTATCACCGCTACCGGCCTCTCGACGTAATTCAGGCTCTCGTCTACCTGAATATCGTCTAAAGGAATATGAGCCGTCTCATCGGCGAGGCACTTACGCAACTGCGAAACGTGAAAAGTGCTGTGGATCTGGCCTAGTACCGCAGGCAGCTCTAAACGATAAGCTACCTTCCCAACACGTGCAAGAACGGTGAATGGTCCGATGTAACGAGGCCCCAGCTTGCCCCTCTTTCGGAACCGAATCACGCCCTTCCAAGGAGAAACCTTGAGTAGGACCCGGTCTCCCACCTGGAACTCCAAATCCGACCTACGACGGTCAGCATAGCTCTTCTGTCGACTCTGGGCCGTCCGCAATCTCTCCCGGATCCTCTGAATATCCTCCGTAGTCCTCTGAACCACCTCGGTGCTACCAAGAACACGCTGTCCTACCTCGCCCCAACAGATAGGAGTACGGCATCTCCTCCCGTAAAGCATCTCAAACGGCGGCATCCCAATACTCGAATGGTAACTGTTGTTATACGAGAACTCTGCCAGGGGCAGGTACGTATCCCAACTGCCACCGAAGTCCAAAACGCAAGCTCGCAGCATGTCCTCTAAGGTCTGAATCGTCCGCTCACTCTGACCGTCTGTCTGAGGGTGGTACGCGGTGCTAAAATGCAGCCTAGTACCCAACTCCGAATGAAACCTCTCCCAAAACCGAGAAGTAAAACGTACGTCCCGGTCCGAGATAATCGACACTGGCACCCCGTGCCTTGACACCACCTCGTCCACATAGATCTTCGCCAGCTGCTCTGCAGTCGAACTCTCCCGGATAGGAAGGAAGATAGCGCTCTTGGTCAAACGGTCAACTATGACCCAAATCGCGTCAAACTTCCGAGGGGTTTTCGGAAGCTTGGTGATCAGATCCATAGTTAGGTTTTCCCACTTCCACTCGGGAATCTCAAGAGGCTGCATCTTGCCGTGAGGCTTCTGATGCTCAGCTTTGACCTTCAGGCAGGTCAAACACGACTCCACGTACCGAGCCACGTCTCTCTTCATCCCCGGCCACCAGTAACCTGTCCGCAGATCCCGATACATCTTAGTAGCTCCAGGATGAATTGAGAATCTCGACTTATGGGCTTCCTCAAGCAAGGTCTGACGCGCCGTGCCCGCCCGAGGGACCCACACTCTACCGTATCTAGTCAGCAACCCTCGACTATCCCTGACTAACGCGGCCATCTGCCCCCGCATCCGCTCCCCGTTCTGGTTCTCCTCCCGACTCGCCTCCTCTTGTGCCCGCAGAACCAGGTCCACAAAGGAGGTAGTCACCGCCATCTTCAGGTGTGAAATACGAAGCGGTGCGTGCTCCGTCTTCCTGCTCAAAGCGTCAGCGACCACATTAGCCTTCCCTGGGTGATAAAGAATCTCGCAATCGTAGTCCTTAACTACGTCAAGCCACCTCCGCTGTCGCATATTCAGATTCGGCTGCTCCAAGAAATACCTCAAGCTCCGATGGTCTGAGAAGATGGTGCACTTCACCCCATACAGGTAGTGCCTCCATAACTTGAGAGCAAAAACAACCGCCGCAAGTTCGAGATCATGCGTGGGGTAATTAGCCTCGTGAGGCTTCAGCTGCCTCGAAGCGTAGGCTATCACCCGCCCCCTCTGCATCAGAACACAACCCAGACCCAGCCGAGACGCGTCGCAATAAACTGTCATGTCTTCCACCCCCTCTGGTAAAGTCAGAACCGGAGCCTCGCATAGTTTCTGCCTCAGCGTGTCGAAAGCTAACTGCTGCTCAGAACCCCAAACGTACGGCTCGCTTTTCTTCGTCAAACGCGTCAAAGGTACCGCAATCTTAGAGAAATCCTGGATGAACCGTCGGTAATAGCCGGCTAAACCCAGGAAACTCCGGATCTCGGTAGGTGCCTTCGGAGTTTCCCAACTCATAACTGCTTCGATTTTTGCTGGATCCACCTTGATGCCTTCCCGGTTAATGATATGGCCCAAGAACTGAACCTCCTCCAACCAGAAAGCGCATTTCGAGAATTTGGCGTAGAGACGCTCCCTCCTCAACACCTCAAGCACCTCCCGCAGATGCATCACATGCTCCTCCTTCGTCTTCGAGTAGATTAGAATATCGTCGATGAAAACGATCACGGACCGATCAAGCATCGGGCGGCACACCCGGTTCATGAGGTCCATGAAAGCTGCTGGAGCATTGGTAAGCCCGAACGGCATTACCAGAAACTCGAAGTGGCCGTAACGGGTTCGGAAAGCGGTCTTGTGGACATCCGCTTCCTTCACCTTCAGCTGGTGATACCCTGACCGAAGATCGATCTTAGAAAACCACGAAGCCCCCTGAAGCTGGTCGAACAGATCATCAATTCTAGGTAGAGGATACCTATTCTTGATGGTCACCTTGTTGAGTCCACGGTAATCGATGCACATACGATGACTCCCGTCTTTCTTTTTCACAAACAGAATCGGTGCACCCCACGGTGAGCTGCTCGGGCGGATGAACCCCTTCCCTGAGAGCTCCTGCAACTGCTCCGATAACTCCTGAAGCTCCGGCGGAGCCAGACGGTAAGGAGCTCGCGCAATCGGAGCTGCTCCTGGTACCAAGTCGATGCCGAACTCGATCTGCCTATCAGGTGGAAGGCCAGGCAGATCCTCTGGAAACACGTCTGGAAACTCACTGACCACTGGCACCTCCGCTACCGACAGCTTTCTCTCCTTCGCCTGATCCGCCATAGCATAAACCAAGAACCCCGTACACCCCCGCTGGATGTATCTCCGAGCCTTCGCGATAGAACAGAAGGATGTAGATACTCTTCTCCCCTTGCCGTACACCACTAGATCTCCCCCACTTGGGTTATGGATGCGTACAAACTGCCCTGCAACATCCGTGGTCGCCCGATTTGGAAACATCCAATCGATTCCGACAACTACGTCCACTCCGTTCATGGGAATGGGGATGAGATTGATGCTGAAACGAACTCCAAAGATATCAATGCTGCATCCCCGGTATACATGCTCGACCACCTGCACCTCCTCCGCCGCTACGTCGATTGCCTGAGGACTATCCAGATTACCGAGCTCGATCTGGAAGTCCTTACAGAACCTATGCGACACATAGGACCACGTGGCCCCCGTGTCGAAAAGTACTAAAGCCGGTTTCGAGTTGACAGGAAATATGCCTAAAGTTCACATTTAACGGCAGATACACTATTTTATCACTAACACAGAAAATAAGCTACTATCAGTAATCGTACGAAAATATAACGAGGAAAAACCTGTAATCACATCAGGCGCCGTCTGCGCTTCCTCAACAGTCATCTGAAAGGCTCGCCCACGGGTGGTAGCTCCACTCTTCCACTGGGTAGTGCCGTCGGTGATCCTAAGCGTCGCTGGTGCAGGGGCCAGGGCTGGCGTCTTCTTCAGCTGAGGGCAATCGGGCTTGATATGCCCCGGCTGATAGCAGTGAAAGCAAAGCCTAGCAGTCTCCTTGCAGTCCTTGCTGAGGTGGCCCGTCTTGCCACACTTGTAACACGATAACTCCCGCGGTCTGCACTCACCCCGGTGGTAGCGCCCACACTTTGGGCAGCTCGGGGTCCCGCTCCTGGTATCAGTCCTAGCTCCTCTGAACTTCTTTGCTGGTCCCGACTGGTCTTCTGCCTTCCTCTTCCCTTGCTGCAATTCCTCCAAGACTAGCTCCTGAGACCGTGCTACCTCCTGCATGTCGCTGAGGGTCTTACACCTCCCCGTGGCCACCGCCTTCTTGAGTTCTGGCTTCAGCATTCCCAAGTAACGAGCCATCTTCAGCGATTCGTCGTTCGCGTATCCCGGCAAAAACAGCAGCTTCTCCAGAAACTGCGCGGTAATCTCATTCACCGACTCCGTCGTCTGAGTCAGCTTCAAGAACTCTGATGCTATCCGCTCCTTTTCGATGCGAGGTGCAAACTCCTCGTCGGACAAGGCCCGGAAGTCCCCCCAGGTCAGCGCAGTGATCTGAGCCTCCGTGTATTTCTTGAGCGTCAGGTCCCACCAATCCTTCGCAGCTCCACGAAGAAGGTTCACAGCGAAAAGAACCTTCGAACCCTCAGGGCACCCACAAGTGCGAAAGGCTCCCTCGACCGCCGAGTACCAGCGGTAGCAAGCCACGGGATCCTTCTTCCCGTCAAATAATGGCGGTTGGCACGCCATAAAATCCTTGAAGGTGATCCCACGAGGCTGGGACTGACTCGAGCTCCCAGTACCTAAGCTACGGGCCGTGAGGGCTACATCAATGCGCTGGTCCATGGTTTGGATCAGCTCGTCTCTCATCTGGTTAAACAGCCCCGGCAGCATCTGCTGTAGGGTCTCAGTGATTTGGGCAGCGATGTGATCGGACTGCCCGGGCTCATCGTCAGTCTGGCTTCGGGTTAGCACCATTCTGAAGATGCACAATATTCAGTCACAGCTTAACGAACATCACTATACACCACTCAGGTACTCACACGCAGCCCTAAAATAGTGGTCATGCCAGTCCTAGGGCTAAATTCTACCGCGCATGCTAACACGACAGTTCCATGTATACACACACGTAATACGTAACAGTTAACCATATAGCATGCTAAAACCCTATCCGTTGTCAGTCAGTTAAAATCCCCAGAACTTAATCAAATCCAACCTTACACAGGTGTTTATAGTAATACTATTATTGGCGCCGTATTACTATAACCAGCCATGCATGGTAGCCGGATCAAGACCACCGAGCAACAATCAGACAAGAATATGCTCGACGACCCATCCCCGACGTACCAAGGTGTTTACGTTTGGTTTTGATACCATCCTATTTAGACTTCAACTTACTAACTAGACGGTCACATAAAATCACGTATACAGCTCATTATCACATGCATTCTATCCCATGAAACTTTCACATAAAATCATGCATGCGTTACGAAATAAATTACTACGCGCATAATAATTTAGAGGTACTAAAGCTTACCTCCGTCTTGACGGTTCCGCTGGCCGTTCCGATCTCATCCGATTACTCTCGACCGCCTGGTTTAAGTCCAACCACACACGCACCCACGAGTGCATGTGCTGATTCTCTTAAACCTAGGCTCTGATACCAAGTTGTAATACCCCAAACCCAATCGACAAAATTTAAAAGAAAAATTCAAATAAAAATCATTTCATCAAATTTAAATGAATAAATTATCCTCAAAACCCAAATCAACGTTTTAATATCCCACGAATAAAGTCAGTAATAAATAGTAATCGGATTGGAACGCCATCAGCCGGGAACCCTCAAGCCGGAGCTTTGCCCTTATCCACACCGGAGCTCGTACCTAAAATATTTAAAACACGAGGGGTAAGCTCAACCGCTTAGTGAGTAAAGTTACATACAATAAACCGCAATTAAATGCACATACACATAAATCACATAAACAGCTTAACGGTTTCCCGTTTACCGGACCATCACGCAATCCGGTCATCCGCGGTTTCCCGCCCTTCGGGTCATCACGCAACCCAACATCACCACGTAATATCAACATCAAGCATATCCACATAAAATCACAATTTATCACAGGTAACCCACTCACCTTAATGCGTCACGAATAATCACAACCGAAATATCGACTCAAACCTTTCCCGCAACTCTGAAAATCATAATTAAACACACACTAATTAAGATGTCGATCATAACGCAATCTAACCCTAACGGGACTACCCGCGACCTCACAACGTACCAATCCCGCGAGGCCGTCTCATGACACCCTACCTCCCTAAGACAACGGCGGCGGCCCCGTAGAACCACCACCACGTACGGTTACCCGCAAAGCAAGTGTTTTACCGGGTAGCGGCCATGGCGCGGCGACGTGGGATGTTACCGTCGGCCGGCCCCCGGTTGTGCACCAAAGTAGCGACGGCGGCTACAAACCCATCGCCGCCGGCCTCCCCCTTAACCTACTAAACAGCAGCAGCGGCGGCGTAGGGCTGCCACCACCGCCGGAAAAAACGTTAATGGCGGCAGCGGTGGTGCGACCACCTTCCACCGCCGATTCCAGCACCGACGGCAGCGGCGGCACGCAACCAGCCGCCACCACCCCGAGTTTCAAGAGACAGCAGCGACGGTGTGATCAACCACCGCCGCCGCTCGGTTTCCACCACCGCGGCACTGGGCCGCCGTCTGCCTAAGAGTAGCGTGGCAGCAGCGGTGTTACCGCCACCACCCCAGCAACCAAGTAGCAGCAGCCGCACGGCAGCCGCCGCGCTGCTACCGCCATGAAACCAAGCCGCAGCCACCACCGGCCATTGCCGGCGTGGTGTGCGTGTGCGTGTGTGCCATGAGATCGGCCGGTTAGCGCCGACCCAAGCCGGCGTCCGCCGTGTTCACCAATGAACTAAAAACGAGATTAACGGCAGCCTTAACGAAAAGAGACACTCCATCGGTTACCTCGCGACGTGAGTGGCACCAAACGACTCCGACGGCCGCCTTCCCTCCTCCCGGTCGACTCCCTCTCTCTCTCGGCTCTCTCTCTATCTCTTTCTTAGGTCGCAAGGAAACGAATGAGGGAGGTGGAAACCCTAGGGCTCCTTATGTAAGGTTTTTATCGGGCCTCTATCCTCCCTCTCGTTGCTTGACCCGAAAGCTACTCGTTAACCTAACCCTAACCCTAAACCTAATCATAATAATAATAATAATAATAATAATAATAATAATACGAATAAAATAAATAAATAATAAATAAAAATCGGGATGTTACAACTCTCCCCCACTTACAAGGATTTCGTCCCCGAAATCAGTCTGAGA
The DNA here is from genome assembly GCA_030169165.1 of Centaurea solstitialis. Lineage (NCBI taxonomy): Eukaryota > Viridiplantae > Streptophyta > Magnoliopsida > Asterales > Asteraceae > Centaurea > Centaurea solstitialis. The sequence goes on from CM058046.1 coordinate 10,533,235, forward strand.
ACAACTCTGGGTAATGCTCTCGCATCTCTGCCTCTGGTTCCCAGGTCCACTCGGAACCCTTCCGATGCTGCCACTGCACCTTCACGATTCCGATCTCCCTGCGCCGCAACCTCTTCACCTTCCGGTCTATCACCGCTACCGGCCTCTCGACGTAATTCAGGCTCTCGTCTACCTGAATATCGTCTAAAGGAATATGAGCCGTCTCATCGGCGAGGCACTTACGCAACTGCGAAACGTGAAAAGTGCTGTGGATCTGGCCTAGTACCGCAGGCAGCTCTAAACGATAAGCTACCTTCCCAACACGTGCAAGAACGGTGAATGGTCCGATGTAACGAGGCCCCAGCTTGCCCCTCTTTCGGAACCGAATCACGCCCTTCCAAGGAGAAACCTTGAGTAGGACCCGGTCTCCCACCTGGAACTCCAAATCCGACCTACGACGGTCAGCATAGCTCTTCTGTCGACTCTGGGCCGTCCGCAATCTCTCCCGGATCCTCTGAATATCCTCCGTAGTCCTCTGAACCACCTCGGTGCTACCAAGAACACGCTGTCCTACCTCGCCCCAACAGATAGGAGTACGGCATCTCCTCCCGTAAAGCATCTCAAACGGCGGCATCCCAATACTCGAATGGTAACTGTTGTTATACGAGAACTCTGCCAGGGGCAGGTACGTATCCCAACTGCCACCGAAGTCCAAAACGCAAGCTCGCAGCATGTCCTCTAAGGTCTGAATCGTCCGCTCACTCTGACCGTCTGTCTGAGGGTGGTACGCGGTGCTAAAATGCAGCCTAGTACCCAACTCCGAATGAAACCTCTCCCAAAACCGAGAAGTAAAACGTACGTCCCGGTCCGAGATAATCGACACTGGCACCCCGTGCCTTGACACCACCTCGTCCACATAGATCTTCGCCAGCTGCTCTGCAGTCGAACTCTCCCGGATAGGAAGGAAGATAGCGCTCTTGGTCAAACGGTCAACTATGACCCAAATCGCGTCAAACTTCCGAGGGGTTTTCGGAAGCTTGGTGATCAGATCCATAGTTAGGTTTTCCCACTTCCACTCGGGAATCTCAAGAGGCTGCATCTTGCCGTGAGGCTTCTGATGCTCAGCTTTGACCTTCAGGCAGGTCAAACACGACTCCACGTACCGAGCCACGTCTCTCTTCATCCCCGGCCACCAGTAACCTGTCCGCAGATCCCGATACATCTTAGTAGCTCCAGGATGAATTGAGAATCTCGACTTATGGGCTTCCTCAAGCAAGGTCTGACGCGCCGTGCCCGCCCGAGGGACCCACACTCTACCGTATCTAGTCAGCAACCCTCGACTATCCCTGACTAACGCGGCCATCTGCCCCCGCATCCGCTCCCCGTTCTGGTTCTCCTCCCGACTCGCCTCCTCTTGTGCCCGCAGAACCAGGTCCACAAAGGAGGTAGTCACCGCCATCTTCAGGTGTGAAATACGAAGCGGTGCGTGCTCCGTCTTCCTGCTCAAAGCGTCAGCGACCACATTAGCCTTCCCTGGGTGATAAAGAATCTCGCAATCGTAGTCCTTAACTACGTCAAGCCACCTCCGCTGTCGCATATTCAGATTCGGCTGCTCCAAGAAATACCTCAAGCTCCGATGGTCTGAGAAGATGGTGCACTTCACCCCATACAGGTAGTGCCTCCATAACTTGAGAGCAAAAACAACCGCCGCAAGTTCGAGATCATGCGTGGGGTAATTAGCCTCGTGAGGCTTCAGCTGCCTCGAAGCGTAGGCTATCACCCGTCCCCTCTGCATCAGAACACAACCCAGACCCAGCCGAGACGCGTCGCAATAAACTGTCATGTCTTCCACCCCCTCTGGTAAAGTCAGAACCGGAGCCTCGCATAGTTTCTGCCTCAGCGTGTCGAAAGCTAACTGCTGCTCAGAACCCCAAACGTACGGCTCGCTTTTCTTCGTCAAACGCGTCAAAGGTACCGCAATCTTAGAGAAATCCTGGATGAACCGTCGGTAATAGCCGGCTAAACCCAGGAAACTCCGGATCTCGGTAGGTGCCTTCGGAGTTTCCCAACTCATAACTGCTTCGATTTTTGCTGGATCCACCTTGATGCCTTCCCGGTTAATGATATGGCCCAAGAACTGAACCTCCTCCAACCAGAAAGCGCATTTCGAGAATTTGGCGTAGAGACGCTCCCTCCTCAACACCTCAAGCACCTCCCGCAGATGCATCACATGCTCCTCCTTCGTCTTCGAGTAGATTAGAATATCGTCGATGAAAACGATCACGGACCGATCAAGCATCGGGCGGCACACCCGGTTCATGAGGTCCATGAAAGCTGCTGGAGCATTGGTAAGCCCGAACGGCATTACCAGAAACTCGAAGTGGCCGTAACGGGTTCGGAAAGCGGTCTTGTGGACATCCGCTTCCTTCACCTTCAGCTGGTGATACCCTGACCGAAGATCGATCTTAGAAAACCACGAAGCCCCCTGAAGCTGGTCGAACAGATCATCAATTCTAGGTAGAGGATACCTATTCTTGATGGTCACCTTGTTGAGTCCACGGTAATCGATGCACATACGATGACTCCCGTCTTTCTTTTTCACAAACAGAATCGGTGCACCCCACGGTGAGCTGCTCGGGCGGATGAACCCCTTCCCTGAGAGCTCCTGCAACTGCTCCGATAACTCCTGAAGCTCCGGCGGAGCCAGACGGTAAGGAGCTCGCGCAATCGGAGCTGCTCCTGGTACCAAGTCGATGCCGAACTCGATCTGCCTATCAGGTGGAAGGCCAGGCAGATCCTCTGGAAACACGTCTGGAAACTCACTGACCACTGGCACCTCCGCTACCGACAGCTTTCTCTCCTTCGCCTGATCCGCCATAGCATAAACCAAGAACCCCGTACACCCCCGCTGGATGTATCTCCGAGCCTTCGCGATAGAACAGAAGGATGTAGATACTCTTCTCCCCTTGCCGTACACCACTAGATCTCCCCCACTTGGGTTATGGATGCGTACAAACTGCCCTGCAACATCCGTGGTCGCCCGATTTGGAAACATCCAATCGATTCCGACAACTACGTCCACTCCGTTCATGGGAATGGGGATGAGATTGATGCTGAAACGAACTCCAAAGATATCAATGCTGCATCCCCGGTATACATGCTCGACCACCTGCACCTCCTCCGCCGCTACGTCGATTGCCTGAGGACTATCCAGATTACCGAGCTCGATCTGGAAGTCCTTACAGAACCTATGCGACACATAGGACCACGTGGCCCCCGTGTCGAAAAGTACTAAAGCCGGTTTCGAGTTGACAGGAAATATGCCTAAAGTTCACATTTAACGGCAGATACACTATTTTATCACTAACACAGAAAATAAGCTACTATCAGTAATCGTACGAAAATATAACGAGGAAAAACCTGTAATCACATCAGGCGCCGTCTGCGCTTCCTCAACAGTCATCTGAAAGGCTCGCCCACGGGTGGTAGCTCCACTCTTCCACTGGGTAGTGCCGTCGGTGATCCTAAGCGTCGCTGGTGCAGGGGCCAGGGCTGGCGTCTTCTTCAGCTGAGGGCAATCGGGCTTGATATGCCCCGGCTGATAGCAGTGAAAGCAAAGCCTAGCAGTCTCCTTGCAGTCCTTGCTGAGGTGGCCCGTCTTGCCACACTTGTAACACGATAACTCCCGCGGTCTGCACTCACCCCGGTGGTAGCGCCCACACTTTGGGCAGCTCGGGGTCCCGCTCCTGGTATCAGTCCTAGCTCCTCTGAACTTCTTTGCTGGTCCCGACTGGTCTTCTGCCTTCCTCTTCCCTTGCTGCAATTCCTCCAAGACTAGCTCCTGAGACCGTGCTACCTCCTGCATGTCGCTGAGGGTCTTACACCTCCCCGTGGCCACCGCCTTCTTGAGTTCTGGCTTCAGCATTCCCAAGTAACGAGCCATCTTCAGCGATTCGTCGTTCGCGTATCCCGGCAAAAACAGCAGCTTCTCCAGAAACTGCGCGGTAATCTCATTCACCGACTCCGTCGTCTGAGTCAGCTTCAAGAACTCTGATGCTATCCGCTCCTTTTCGATGCGAGGTGCAAACTCCTCGTCGGACAAGGCCCGGAAGTCCCCCCAGGTCAGCGCAGTGATCTGAGCCTCCGTGTATTTCTTGAGCGTCAGGTCCCACCAATCCTTCGCAGCTCCACGAAGAAGGTTCACAGCGAAAAGAACCTTCGAACCCTCAGGGCACCCACAAGTGCGAAAGGCTCCCTCGACCGCCGAGTACCAGCGGTAGCAAGCCACGGGATCCTTCTTCCCGTCAAATAATGGCGGTTGGCACGCCATAAAATCCTTGAAGGTGATCCCACGAGGCTGGGACTGACTCGAGCTCCCAGTACCTAAGCTACGGGCCGTGAGGGCTACATCAATGCGCTGGTCCATGGTTTGGATCAGCTCGTCTCTCATCTGGTTAAACAGCCCCGGCAGCATCTGCTGTAGGGTCTCAGTGATTTGGGCAGCGATGTGATCGGACTGCCCGGGCTCATCGTCAGTCTGGCTTCGGGTTAGCACCATTCTGAAGATGCACAATATTCAGTCACAGCTTAACGAACATCACTATACACCACTCAGGTACTCACACGCAGCCCTAAAATAGTGGTCATGCCAGTCCTAGGGCTAAATTCTACCGCGCATGCTAACACGACAGTTCCATGTATACACACATGTAATACGTAACAGTTAACCATATAGCATGCTAAAACCCTATCCGTTGTCAGTCAGTTAAAATCCCCAGAACTTAATCAAATCCAACCTTACACAGGTGTTTATAGTAATACTATTATTGGCGCCGTATTACTATAACCAGCCATGCATGGTAGCCGGATCAAGACCACCGAGCAACAATCAGACAAGAATATGCTCGACGACCCATCCCCGACGTACCAAGGTGTTTACGTTTGGTTTTGATACCATCCTATTTAGACTTCAACTTACTAACTAGACGGTCACATAAAATCACGTATACAGCTCATTATCACATGCATTCTATCCCATGAAACTTTCACATAAAATCATGCATGCGTTACGAAATAAATTACTACGCGCATAATAATTTAGAGGTACTAAAGCTTACCTCCGTCTTGACGGTTCCGCTGGCCGTTCCGATCTCATCCGATTACTCTCGACCGCCTGGTTTAAGTCCAACCACACACGCACCCACGAGTGCATGTGCTGATTCTCTTAAACCTAGGCTCTGATACCAAGTTGTAATACCCCAAACCCAATCGACAAAATTTAAAAGAAAAATTCAAATAAAAATCATTTCATCAAATTTAAATGAATAAATTATCCTCAAAACCCAAATCAACGTATTAATATCCCACGAATAAAGTCAGTAATAAATAGTAATCGGATTGGAACGCCATCAGCCGGGAACCCTCAAGCCGGAGCTTTGCCCTTATCCACACCGGAGCTCGTACCTAAAATATTTAAAACACGAGGGGTAAGCTCAACCGCTTAGTGAGTAAAGTTACATACAATAAACCGCAATTAAATGCACATACACATAAATCACATAAACAGCTTAACGGTTTCCCGTTTACCGGACCATCACGCAATCCGGTCATCCGCGGTTTCCCGCCCTTCGGGTCATCACGCAACCCAACATCACCACGTAATATCAACATCAAGCATATCCACATAAAATCACAATTTATCACAGGTAACCCACTCACCTTAATGCGTCACGAATAATCACAACCGAAATATCGACTCAAACCTTTCCCGCAACTCTGAAAATCATAATTAAACACACACTAATTAAGATGTCGATCATAACGCAATCTAACCCTAACGGGACTACCCGCGACCTCACAACGTACCAATCCCGCGAGGCCGTCTCATGACACCCTACCTCCCTAAGACAACGGCGGCGGCCCCGTAGAACCACCACCACGTACGGTTACCCGCAAAGCAAGTGTTTTACCGGGTAGCGGCCATGGCGCGGCGACGTGGGATGTTACCGTCGGCCGGCCCCCGGTTGTGCACCAAAGTAGCGACGGCGGCTACAAACCCACCGCCGCCGGCCTCCCCCTTAACCTACTAAACAGCAGCAGCGGCGGCGTAGGGCTGCCACCACCGCCGGAAAAACGTTAATGGCGGCAGCGGTGGTGCGACCACCTTCCACCGCCGATTCCAGCACCGACGGCAGCGGCGGCACGCAACCAGCCGCCACCACCCCGAGTTTCAAGAGACAGCAGCGACGGTGTGATCAACCACCGCCGCCGCTCGGTTTCCACCACCGCGGCACTGGGCCGCCGTCTGCCTAAGAGTAGCGTGGCAGCAGCGGTGTTACCGCCACCACCCCAGCAACCAAGTAGCAGCAGCCGCACGGCAGCCGCCGCGCTGCTACCGCCATGAAACCAAGCCGCAGCCACCACCGGCCATTGCCGGCGTGGTGTGCGTGTGCGTGTGTGCCATGAGATCGGCCGGTTAGCGCCGACCCAAGCCGGCGTCCGCCGTGTTCACCAATGAACTAAAAACGAGATTAACGGCAGCCTTAACGAAAAGAGACACTCCATCGGTTACCTCGCGACGTGAGTGGCACCAAACGACTCCGACGGCCGCCTTCCCTCCTCCCGGTCGACTCCCTCTCTCTCTCGGCTCTCTCTCTATCTCTTTCTTAGGTCGCAAGGAAACGAATGAGGGAGGTGGAAACCCTAGGGCTCCTTATGTAAGGTTTTTATCGGGCCTCTATCCTCCCTCTCGTTGCTTGACCCGAAAGCTACTCGTTAACCTAACCCTAACCCTAAACCTAATCATAATAATAATAATAATAATAATAATACGAATAAAATAAATAAATAATAAATAAAAATCGGGATGTTACAACTCTCCCCCACTTACAAGGATTTCGTCCCCGAAATCAGTCTGAGAACAACTCTGGGTAATGCTCTCGCATCTCTGCCTCTGGTTCCCAGGTCCACTCGGAACCCTTCCGATGCTGCCACTGCACCTTCACGATTCCGATCTCCCTGCGCCGCAACCTCTTCACCTTCCGGTCTATCACCGCTACCGGCCTCTCGACGTAATTCAGGCTCTCGTCTACCTGAATATCGTCTAAAGGAATATGAGCCGTCTCATCGGCGAGGCACTTACGCAACTGCGAAACGTGAAAAGTGCTGTGGATCTGGCCTAGTACCGCAGGCAGCTCTAAACGATAAGCTACCTTCCCAACACGTGCAAGAACGGTGAATGGTCTGATGTAACGAGGCCCCAGCTTGCCCCTCTTTCGGAACCGAATCACGCCCTTCCAAGGAGAAACCTTGAGTAGGACCCGGTCTCCCACCTGGAACTCCAAATCCGACCTACGACGGTCAGCATAGCTCTTCTGTCGACTCTGGGCCGTCCGCAATCTCTCCCGGATCCTCTGAATATCCTCCGTAGTCCTCTGAACCACCTCGGTGCTACCAAGAACACGCTGTCCTACCTCGCCCCAACAGATAGGAGTACGGCATCTCCTCCCGTAAAGCATCTCAAACGGCGGCATCCCAATACTCGAATGGTAACTGTTGTTATACGAGAACTCTGCCAGGGGCAGGTACGTATCCCAACTGCCACCGAAGTCCAAAACGCAAGCTCGCAGCATGTCCTCTAAGGTCTGAATCGTCCGCTCACTCTGACCGTCTGTCTGAGGGTGGTACGCGGTGCTAAAATGCAGCCTAGTACCCAACTCCGAATGAAACCTCTCCCAAAACCGAGAAGTAAAACGTACGTCCCGGTCCGAGATAATCGACACTGGCACCCCGTGCCTTGACACCACCTCGTCCACATAGATCTTCGCCAGCTGCTCTGCAGTCGAACTCTCCCGGATAGGAAGGAAGATAGCGCTCTTGGTCAAACGGTCAACTATGACCCAAATCGCGTCAAACTTCCGAGGGGTTTTCGGAAGCTTGGTGATCAGATCCATAGTTAGGTTTTCCCACTTCCACTCGGGAATCTCAAGAGGCTGCATCTTGCCGTGAGGCTTCTGATGCTCAGCTTTGACCTTCAGGCAGGTCAAACACGACTCCACGTACCGAGCCACGTCTCTCTTCATCCCCGGCCACCAGTAACCTGTCCGCAGATCCCGATACATCTTAGTAGCTCCAGGATGAATTGAGAATCTCGACTTATGGGCTTCCTCAAGCAAGGTCTGACACGCCGTGCCCGCCCGAGGGACCCACACTCTACCGTATCTAGTCAGCAACCCTCGACTATCCCTGACTAACGCGGCCATCTGCCCCCGCATCCGCTCCCCGTTCTGGTTCTCCTCCCGACTCGCCTCCTCTTGTGCCCGCAGAACCAGGTCCACAAAGGAGGTAGTCACCGCCATCTTCAGGTGTGAAATACGAAGCGGTGCGTGCTCCGTCTTCCTGCTCAAAGCGTCAGCGACCACATTAGCCTTCCCTGGGTGATAAAGAATCTCGCAATCGTAGTCCTTAACTACGTCAAGCCACCTCCGCTGTCGCATATTCAGATTCGGCTGCTCCAAGAAATACCTCAAGCTCCGATGGTCTGAGAAGATGGTGCACTTCACCCTATACAGGTAGTGCCTCCATAACTTGAGAGCAAAAACAACCGCCGCAAGTTCGAGATCATGCGTGGGGTAATTAGCCTCGTGAGGCTTCAGCTGCCTCGAAGCGTAGGCTATCACCCGCCCCCTCTGCATCAGAACACAACCCAGACCCAGCCGAGACGCGTCGCAATAAACTGTCATGTCTTCCACCCCCTCTGGTAAAGTCAGAACCGGAGCCTCGCATAGTTTCTGCCTCAGCGTGTCGAAAGCTAACTGCTGCTCAGAACCCCAAACGTACGGCTCGCTTTTCTTCGTCAAACGCGTCAAAGGTACCGCAATCTTAGAGAAATCCTGGATGAACCGTCGGTAATAGCCGGCTAAACCCAGGAAACTCCGGATCTCGGTAGGTGCCTTCGGAGTTTCCCAACTCATAACTGCTTCGATTTTTGCTGGATCCACCTTGATGCCTTCCCGGTTAATGATATGGCCCAAGAACTGAACCTCCTCCAACCAGAAAGCGCATTTCGAGAATTTGGCGTAGAGACGCTCCCTCCTCAACACCTCAAGCACCTCCCGCAGATGCATCACATGCTCCTCCTTCGTCTTCGAGTAGATTAGAATATCGTCGATGAAAACGATCACGGACCGATCAAGCATCGGGCGGCACACCCGGTTCATGAGGTCCATGAAAGCTGCTGGAGCATTGGTAAGCCCGAACGGCATTACCAGAAACTCGAAGTGGCCGTAACGGGTTCGGAAAGCGGTCTTGTGGACATCCGCTTCCTTCACCTTCAGCTGGTGATACCCTGACCGAAGATCGATCTTAGAAAACCACGAAGCCCCCTGAAGCTGGTCGAACAGATCATCAATTCTAGGTAGAGGATACCTATTCTTGATGGTCACCTTGTTGAGTCCACGGTAATCGATGCACATACGATGACTCCCGTCTTTCTTTTTCACAAACAGAATCGGTGCACCCCACGGTGAGCTGCTCGGGCGGATGAACCCCTTCCCTGAGAGCTCCTGCAACTGCTCCGATAACTCCTGAAGCTCCGGCGGAGCCAGACGGTAAGGAGCTCGCGCAATCGGAGCTGCTCCTGGTACCAAGTCGATGCCGAACTCGATCTGCCTATCAGGTGGAAGGCCAGGCAGATCCTCTGGAAACACGTCTGGAAACTCACTGACCACTGGCACCTCCGCTACCGACAGCTTTCTCTCCTTCGCCTGATCCGCCATAGCATAAACCAAGAACCCCGTACACCCCCGCTGGATGTATCTCCGAGCCTTCGCGATAGAACAGAAGGATGTAGATACTCTTCTCCCCTTGCCGTACACCACTAGATCTCCCCCACTTGGGTTATGGATGCGTACAAACTGCCCTGCAACATCCGTGGTCGCCCGATTTGGAAACATCCAATCGATTCCGACAACTACGTCCACTCCGTTCATGGGAATGGGGATGAGATTGATGCTGAAACGAACTCCAAAGATATCAATGCTGCATCCCCGGTATACATGCTCGACCACCTGCACCTCCTCCGCCGCTACGTCGATTGCCTGAGGACTATCCAGATTACCGAGCTCGATCTGGAAGTCCTTACAGAACCTATGCGACACATAGGACCACGTGGCCCCCGTGTCGAAAAGTACTAAAGCCGGTTTCGAGTTGACAGGAAATATGCCTAAAGTTCACATTTAACGGCAGATACACTATTTTATCACTAACACAGAAAATAAGCTACTATCAGTAATCGTACGAAAATATAACGAGGAAAAACCTGTAATCACATCAGGCGCCGTCTGCGCTTCCTCAACAGTCATCTGAAAGGCTCGCCCACGGGTGGTAGCTCCACTCTTCCACTGGGTAGTGCCGTCGGTGATCCTAAGCGTCGCTGGTGCAGGGGCCAGGGCTGGCGTCTTCTTCAGCTGAGGGCAATCGGGCTTGATATGCCCCGGCTGATAGCAGTGAAAGCAAAGCCTAGCAGTCTCCTTGCAGTCCTTGCTGAGGTGGCCCGTCTTGCCACACTTGTAACACGATAACTCCCGCGGTCTGCACTCACCCCGGTGGTAGCGCCCACACTTTGGGCAGCTCGGGGTCCCGCTCCTGGTATCAGTCCTAGCTCCTTTGAACTTCTTTGCTGGTCCCGACTGGTCTTCTGCCTTCCTCTTCCCTTGCTGCAATTCCTCCAAGACTAGCTCCTGAGACCGTGCTACCTCCTGCATGTCGCTGAGGGTCTTACACCTCCCCGTGGCCACCGCCTTCTTGAGTTCTGGCTTCAGCATTCCCAAGTAACGAGCCATCTTCAGCGATTCGTCGTTCGCGTATCCCGGCAAAAACAGCAGCTTCTCCAGAAACTGCGCGGTAATCTCATTCACCGACTCCGTCGTCTGAGTCAGCTTCAAGAACTCTGATGCTATCCGCTCCTTTTCGATGCGAGGTGCAAACTCCTCGTCGGACAAGGCCCGGAAGTCCCCCCAGGTCAGCGCAGTGATCTGAGCCTCCGTGTATTTCTTGAGCGTCAGGTCCCACCAATCCTTCGCAGCTCCACGAAGAAGGTTCACAGCGAAAAGAACCTTCGAACCCTCAGGGCACCCACAAGTGCGAAAGGCTCCCTCGACCGCCGAGTACCAGCGGTAGCAAGCCACGGGATCCTTCTTCCCGTCAAATAATGGCGGTTGGCACGCCATAAAATCCTTGAAGGTGATCCCACGAGGCTGGGACTGACTCGAGCTCCCAGTACCTAAGCTACGGGCCGTGAGGGCTACATCAATGCGCTGGTCCATGGTTTGGATCAGCTCGTCTCTCATCTGGTTAAACAGCCCCGGCAGCATCTGCTGTAGGGTCTCAGTGATTTGGGCAGCGATGTGATCGGACTGCCCGGGCTCATCGTCAGTCTGGCTTCGGGTTAGCACCATTCTGAAGATGCACAATATTCAGTCACAGCTTAACGAACATCACTATACACCACTCAGGTACTCACACGCAGCCCTAAAATAGTGGTCATGCCAGTCCTAGGGCTAAATTCTACCGCGCATGCTAACACGACAGTTCCATGTATACACACACGTAATACGTAACAGTTAACCATATAGCATGCTAAAACCCTATCCGTTGTCAGTCAGTTAAAATCCCCAGAACTTAATCAAATCCAACCTTACACAGGTGTTTATAGTAATACTATTATTGGCGCCGTATTACTATAACCAGCCATGCATGGTAGCCGGATCAAGACCACCGAGCAACAATCAGACAAGAATATGCTCGACGACCCATCCCCGACGTACCAAGGTGTTTACGTTTGGTTTTGATACCATCCTATTTAGACTTCAACTTACTAACTAGACGGTCACATAAAATCACGTATACAGCTCATTATCACATGCATTCTATCCCATGAAACTTTCACATAAAATCATGCATGCGTTACGAAATAAATTACTACGCGCATAATAATTTAGAGGTACTAAAGCTTACCTCCGTCTTGACGGTTCCGCTGGCCGTTCCGATCTCATCCGATTACTCTCGACCGCCTGGTTTAAGTCCAACCACACACGCACCCACGAGTGCATGTGCTGATTCTCTTAAACCTAGGCTCTGATACCAAGTTGTAATACCCCAAACCCAATCGACAAAATTTAAAAGAAAAATTCAAATAAAAATCATTTCATCAAATTTAAATGAATAAATTATCCTCAAAACCCAAATCAACGTATTAATATCCCACGAATAAAGTCAGTAATAAATAGTAATCGGATTGGAACGCCATCAGCCGGGAACCCTCAAGCCGGAGCTTTGCCCTTATCCACACCGGAGCTCGTACCTAAATATTTAAAACACGAGGGGTAAGCTCAACCGCTTAGTGAGTAAAGTTACATACAATAAACCGCAATTAAATGCACATACACATAAATCACATAAACAGCTTAACGGTTTCCCGTTTACCGGACCATCACGCAATCCGGTCATCCGCGGTTTCCCGCCCTTCGGGTCATCACGCAACCCAACATCACCACGTAATATCAACATCAAGCATATCCACATAAAATCACAATTTATCACAGGTAACCCACTCACCTTAATGCGTCACGAATAATCACAACCGAAATATCGACTCAAACCTTTCCCGCAACTCTGAAAATCATAATTAAACACACACTAATTAAGATGTCGATCATAACGCAATCTAACCCTAACGGGACTACCCGCGACCTCACAACGTACCAATCCCGCGAGGCCGTCTCATGCAACCCTACCTCCCTAAGACAACGGCGGCGGCCCCGTAGAACCACCACCACGTACGGTTACCCGCAAAGCAAGTGTTTTACCGGGTAGCGGCCATGGCGCGGCGACGTGGGATGTTACCGTCGGCCGGCCCCCGGTTGTGCACCAAAGTAGCGACGGCGGCTACAAACCCACCGCCGCCGGCCTCCCCCTTAACCTACTAAACAGCAGCAGCGGCGGCGTAGGGCTGCCACCACCGCCGGAAAAACGTTAATGGCGGCAGCGGTGGTGCGACCACCTTCCACCGCCGATTCCAGCACCGACGGCAGCGGCGGCACGCAACCAGCCGCCACCACCCCGAGTTTCAAGAGACAGCAGCGACGGTGTGATCAACCACCGCCGCCGCTCGGTTTCCACCACCGCGGCACTGGGCCGCCGTCTGCCTAAGAGTAGCGTGGCAGCAGCGGTGTTACCGCCACCACCCCAGCAACCAAGTAGCAGCAGCCGCACGGCAGCCGCCGCGCTGCTACCGCCATGAAACCAAGCCGCAGCCACCACCGGCCATTGCCGGCGTGGTGTGCGTGTGCGTGTGTGCCATGAGATCGGCCGGTTAGCGCCGACCCAAGCCGGCGTCCGCCGTGTTCACCAATGAACTAAAAACGAGATTAACGGCAGCCTTAACGAAAAGAGACACTCCATCGGTTACCTCGCGACGTGAGTGGCACCAAACGACTCCGACGGCCGCCTTCCCTCCTCCCGGTCGACTCCCTCTCTCTCTCGGCTCTCTCTCTATCTCTTTCTTAGGTCGCAAGGAAACGAATGAGGGAGGTGGAAACCCTAGGGCTCCTTATGTAAGGTTTTTATCGGGCCTCTATCCTCCCTCTCGTTGCTTGACCCGAAAGCTACTCGTTAACCTAACCCTAACCCTAAACCTAATCATAATAATAATAATAATAATACGAATAAAATAAATAAATAATAAATAAAAATCGGGATGTTACAAAGGGGTTGATTAAGTTCCCCCGAGTAGGTTGGTGATCGGGTATTTCCTTGACAATAGTGTAGGAAAGTCCAGGTATCGTATCTACCACTGGGAACGGTCAAGTTATGTAGACTAATAATCTTAGCTAGTTTAATTAATCTAAAGCTATGGTTGTACTGGTTATTGTAGGAATTTAAGTCTGCGACACCCTAACATGCGATGACTATGGTTGTCAACTAGGTTGGTCGTCCTAGTCCTAATACATAGAGTGATTGTCAGGCAATCTAGTACCAGCCACCCAACTTTATCACTATTGCACGGAATTCTACTATCTGGCTGCTCTCGGTCTAAGCTAACCACCTAACACAACTCTCCGTGTTACCGAAGTGAAGGTCAAGAGAGGTTGATTAACCTATCGGAGTCTATCTATCTAGGTCAAAGAGATACACCCAACCAACGAATTCAAATATCCATACAATACGAATCAAATCGGAACCATAAAATCACACTCAATAAACCAATAACAAACCATTAATCAATTAAAACATAAAAACATCATCCACAAGGTTCATCTACCATAATAAGTACCACTAAAGAAACTACTCACTAAACATAACGAAAATAGCAAAATCAGTAATAGAGACAGACATTATACCGATCGTACAGCAACAGATGATCGAGAACCAAACTCCGTGTCGTATCGGCACAACTCTCTCTCTCTCTCTCACTAAAGCTAAACTGACTCTAAAGGATTAGTAATTTAAGAATATGGAGCAAGATTATAGCTTGATGATTTCTAGACTGAAGGAGGATGTCAGTATTTAAAAGGCAGTCCGGAGCTCGTTTCGCAATCGCGAGGCGGCAGTCTCGCGGCGCGAGACACTAAAAACAACCCCATTTTTCCTTTTTTTGGCAAGTTCTGGAATCTTCCGTCAAGGGTTTTTGCCTACTTCGTGGCGCGAGAATCTTCAAAGCCAACGCGAAGTCAGTGAAAAGCATGAACATTCTAGAAATTGCTCACTTCGCGGCGCCAGACTTAAATCTTCGCGGACGCGAAATTCTTACTGAGTTGAGTTTGTCCAATTTTCACGCTTTTCCGCCTTTTTCGTACTTTTCCGTTCCAAGACCTCCAAACCTACAAAAGTGAGAATCAGCCCAAAATGTGAGTAATCAGATCAGAAATGGGTGAGAAACAGGGTAAAATCAGACAATTAAGTACGACCAAAACATGTATAATTTTGGTGTTAACAGTTGGATATTGGATTTCCAAGTGCTTGGACTTTTCCAAGATTTTTAATGAATGTTATAAATTAATAGAAAAAAAAGCATAAAGAATATGTCATTACCTTTTTTCCATCTTAAAATCTTATTAAGTTTGTAAGGATTTGTAACAAGGGCATCTTACCTTTTAATATTTGAATAAATAATTTGAAAGCTGGTATAAGATTTCAACTACTAATACAAAAGACGAGAATATATGATACATAAGTTGTATTGAGTATATAAGTGAACAAGGTTTATTGTATCTTTTTATATTTTGTGTTATTTTACGCTTAAAACTATCTCTTTCTCCGTAAAACCACAAAAGTTTTAAAATTTCATAATTCAGACAAACAAGACACACTTTACATTTATTCATACCCGCCGCATAGCGCGGGTACATTAACTAGTTACTATATATATAGACGAAGTACATTCATAAAAAAGTTTAGTTGAGAATAAACATGGCGGACACCAAAACGAATATTGTTCAAGAAAACAAAGAAAAGAGGGCAAGGACGATAAAGGAAGTCCGGCTCTGGCTCGGGCTCGATAACTCGCCGGAATCTTTGCAGCTTCACATCTTCTCTTTACTCGACACCAAAAAAGCCTTTCAGGTGTCGTTGCTCTCGAAACAATTATGGCTTTGCCTCTGGATATACAACCCGGTTCTTCATCTCAACTGCTCCGATTTCCGTCGTGTTGATGATTTCGATAAGTTCGTCGATTACGTTTTACGTCATCGTGATCATTCCGCCGAGTTAAACACGTTAGCCTTCACCCATCGTGGTGGTGGCTCCTCGGGTCCCAAGATTCTAAATCAAGCCGTAGATTACGCGTTTTCTCACGGCGTCAACCACTTGGAACTCTCGATCCAATGTTTCGAGCATGACCATGATTCTTGGGATGGTTGTCTGCGTACCTCCTCCAATTCACTCAAAACCTTGAAACTAAAATCTCAAAGTTCTTATCATCCTTGGCCGGTTTTCTCAGGATCGTTCAAGAATCTAACCAATTTGTACCTCAAAGGGGCGACCGTAATGTTTTTATTAGGGTTTCCGATGTTGGAGAAGCTGACGTTGAAAGATTGTTATTTTGGCAAGATTCTGTGTGTGATGGCTTTGAAACTTTCGGATTTAACCATCTGCCATGACCGTTTCCATCACTGCGAGCTCACGACTCTGAATTTCAGATTCTTCAAGTATATAGCGTCTAATTTTCCGGAGTTGGAAACCCATGATGGTCTTCCAGTTCTTGATACGGTGGTGATCGATTCCCACGGTCCCTACCGCCTTTTTGGCAAGAAGAGAATGAATGATCTGATTTCTTTATTCGGGGAGCTTGGCAATGCGAAATCGGTTACGCTATCCACACCGATTGTTTGTTTTCTTGGTTTGTTTGGAGAAAATTTGAAGGAGTTTGATTCACCCTTTTGCGACTTGAAGTGTTTGAATATGATTGTGGCATGAATAATTTTGAAAAACCGCTACTTCGATCACCCACCGCTATGATACATAGGGGTGAGCATCGAAACCGGTTACCCGCATTTGGAACCGGAACCGATGTAATTGGTTCCAGTTCCGGTTCCTAAAATACAAAACCGATAGGGAACAGTTCCGGTGGTTCTCATTTTTTTGGAACCGTTAACTGTCGAGTACTCGTCGGAACCGGTTCCGTTATGTTTTAATAAAAATAGTTTTATATGTTCCTTATATTTAATTAAATAAAAATAAAAATTATTATTTTGTTTTTTTTAACAAATAGATACTTACACATATAAACTTATGACGACTTTCTTCACTCAACTTATCTATCCTCTTTTTTCAATATTTTTTATATCGTATTTATCATTTCAAGTTGTGTTTTTTTCTTTTCTTTTCATTTCAAAAAATAATTCTTTATATAAATATTAGTTTTTAGTTTATCGCATAAATTTTCATCGTTTGTAGTATTTGTTTTGTTATGTTAGAACTATGTAATTACTTATAATTACATTTTATAGCATAAAACGATAAAAAATATAAAAAAAAATTTAGAAACCGGGTACCCAGTTTCGGAATCGGAACCGGCGATTCCGGGGCCTGTTCCTAAATATAAAGAACTGGTGCAACCGGTTCCGGTTCCTTCATCCTAGGAACCGTTGGTTCCGGTTCCGGTTCCCGTTCCCGTTCTATGAAATTTAGGCGGATACCTCTTTTTACTCACCCCATTGATACACAAGATTAGAAACAATTTAAATCAAAACCAATGTAAACACGAGATTATATCCGGTGACACCTTCCACCCTCAAAGTATTAAAAGTAAAATAAATTCCATATCTATTTTTAAACTTAGGAATAAATATTTTTTGGTATCAATTTGCTTGAGTATTAAATTAAAACTATCTCCAAGTATATATGATCTTGATCTTGTTCCGATAAATATTTTATTTGACCATGATCCTTAATTATCACGAAATCAAAATACAATCTTTTGTATAAAATTTGAAACGCCTTCACATACAAGTTACCATGAATATATATGGCAAGTTTACCAAAAAGGAAAGGATACTTGAATTACCTCCAATATCCCAACGTCTCAAATCATAAATATATATAGATAGATAGATATAGAGATAGAAGAGTTGAATTGAAGTATCATATATAGGAGAAAATAGTTTAGGTGAGAACAAACATGGCGGACACCAAAACGAATATTCAAGAAAACAAAGAAAAGAGGAGAAGAAGGATGATAGAGGCCGGCTGGCTCCAGCTCCGGCTCCGGCTCTATAACTTGCCGGAATCCCTGCAGTTTCACATCCTTACTTTGCTCAACACGAAAGAAGCCGTTCAAATATCGATGCTCTCAAAACAATGGCTTCCCCTCTGGACTTCCAAGCCGGTTCTTCATCTCAACTGCTCTGATTTCCGTTGCGTTGATGATTTCGATAAGTTTGTCAATCACGTCTTACGTCATCGCGACCATTCCGCCGAGTTAAACACGTTAACCTTCACCCGCCGTGGCTTCTCCAGTCGCAACTTTGTAAAGAAAGTTCTTGATTACGCGATTTCTCATGGCGTCAACCACTTGAAACTGTCGATCAAATGTTTCGAAAACGATTCTTGTGATATTAAATCTTGGAATAATTGTCTGCATACCTCCTCCAATTCACTGAAAACCTTGAAACTAAAAAGCCAATGTCGTGCTCGTCCGGTTTTATCGGGATCATTCAAGAATCTAACCATCTTGTACCTCAAAGGGGCGATCATAGGGAATAACGATCATGACCCCTTTTTATTAGGGTTTCCGATGCTGGAGAAGTTGGTATTGAAAGATTGTTATCTTGGCGAGATTCTGCGTGTTGAGGCTTTGAGACTTTCGGATTTAACCATCTCCCATAGCTGTTTCGATCGATGCGAGCTCACGACTCCAAATCTCAGTGTCTTCAAGTATACAGGGTCTTTTTTCCAAGAGTTGCAAACCAATGGTGGTCTTCCTGCTCTTGATACGGTGGTGATTGATTCCAACGGTTTCCGCAACGACCCTTTAGGCGAGCGGAGATGGATTGTGGATCTGGTTTCGTTATTCCGGGGGTTGGCAATGCGAAATCGGTTACGCTATCCACGTGGATTGTTTGTTTTCTTATTGTTTTTGAAGAAAAATTGAAGGAACTTGATTCACCCTTTAGCAACTTGAAGTGTTTGAATATGGTTGTTAGGCAAGGTGAAGATGGGGGGTGGATTGAAATGCATGAGGATGTGAAAGCTTACTTGCTCAACAAGTCTCCTCAGGCCAAATTTAGCATCATACATTCTTCTAAAAAACGATGAGATTGTATTCATACATGATGATGGCTTTGAGCTAGGTTAATTAGTTAATTGTTGCTTTTGTTAAAGATTGTATATACTCATACATGATGGCACTTAAACTTGCTTGCAATTTCTCAGTATTTTCTTATGATTAAATAGCATAATTTAACCACTTCATTCTTTTATTCTTATGATACATGCATACATAGAGGTGGGTTCATACGAGAACCATATCGATTTAAGAAAACATGAGGATAATTCTCAGTCACACATCTTCGGTTACGGTGGACGTGATGATGGAGGATTGAAGTGATTCATGGGATGGAAGAAATTATTGGGGGGGGGGGGGGTCAAACCCGCATTTATTGACCGGATGAGTGACTGAGATTCGTTTTCTTCAAAAGTTATATATGTATATACATATATGTCTCCAGGGTTCAAACGAAAACTCAAATTTGATTGCTAAGTGGGTACACCCAAGAGCACTTTATGTGTCCTATTCGGCTCATAGAGAGTCTGAATAATTTTGTTCAAACTAAATATGTCACGTGGCACGTCTCGATTTTTCAATCTTTACAATCAAATTTGAGTTTCCATTTGATCTTTCGTGTCTCTCTATATGTGTGTATATATTATAGAAGTACTTATATAGTATTTATTATTAAATCAATGTTATTTTAAATTTGTTTTTATCTATTAAACGTTGCTATCATCAATATATGGAGATTTCTTATGCCAATGTGCCTGCTGATAATAATGTGATAAATGAAATGATTTTATTTTTACAATGATCTTGTAATTATATATGTATGTGATTTTGTTATGATAATCAAAAATCTATGGTTGTGTATATGTTCATCACATGATTTTATTGTGCTGATAATAATGTGAAAATGATATAAATCATTGTAATGGGGTGATTATATTATCGAGGTTACCAAATAAAATATGTTATGTGTATGTCATGGTGACTCTAAAATCTAGTTTTTGAAATACTTTGTGATGAAATATTTTGATAATTGAAAAATCTAGATTTCAGAGTATAATCTTATTCTCCCTACTTTACTTTGTATATTAGAAGCTATTTCTTTTCTTAAGCTATTTATATAATTAAGTTTTACCGCTTATTTTAAGTTGAAAAAAATATGTATTTTGATAATTTTTTATGAGTTCTCAATACCTAAAAACTATCTTTGGTAACTTAATTTACTTGAATTCTTTTTTCTACAAATTCGCAAAATATATTACCGGTGTTCCTCAAAACTAAATTAGTTATGAATTGAATTAATAGTAAGGTATCTAAAATAGTAGATAATTCTTTTCTTTTACGTATGGATGGTAAAACACCGTTGAATCTAATGTGCAAGTTAATAAACCATTTATCTTCTTAGATGAATCAATTTATTAAGTAGAAGAATTATTGAAATTATATATTTGTGAATAGATTTTAATTTGAAAAGATGTATTTAAAAAATAATTTGCCATAAGTAAATTATGTTAAGACATGACGATAAATAAAGTTAATTAAGTATTTTTTTAACCTATCGTTCACCCGACAACCATATATTTTTATTTTGTTCATATTCTTTTTTCCATTCCTCTCTATATTTGATTTTTTAATGTGTAGAACACATAATACGTAGGAGTTGGTTTCATAGAGTTGTAGAAGATTTCGTTTAAAGTGTAACAATTAAATTCTTCAAGTATATATAATCTTCTCTTGATCTTGTTCCTATATTTATATTATTTGAACAAGATCCTTAATTATCACCAAAATATAAAAACAATCTTTTATATAAAATTGGAAACACCTTCACATACAAGTTACCATAAATATGGCAAGTTTACCAAAAGGTAAGGATACTTAAATTGATATGTTTATCGTTTCAACTTCCCTCTATATATAGATAGATAGATAGATAGATAGATAAAAGAGATGAATTAAAGTATCATACGAGAAAAATAGTTTAGGTGAGAAGAAACATGGCGGACACCAAAACGAATATGAAAGAAGAAGAAGATAAAAATCGGGCAAGAATGGTGGAGGACCGCCTCGAAAACTTGCCGGAATCCCTGCAGTTTCACATCCTTACTTTGCTCAACACGAAAAAAGCCGTTCAAATATCGATGCTCTCAAAACAATGGCTTTCCATCTGGACTTCCAAGCCGGTTCTTCATCTCAACAGCTCTGATTTCCGTTTGGTTGATGATTTCGATAAGTTTGTCAATCACGTCTTACGTTATCGTGACCATTCCGCCGAGTTAAACACGTTAACCTTCACCCGCCGTGGCTTCTCCAGTCGCAACTTTGTAAAAGAAGTTGTTGATTACGCGATTTCTCATGGCGTCAACCACTTGAAACTGTCGATGAAATGTCTCAAAAACGATTATTGGGATGTTAATAATTGTCTGCATACCTCCTCCAATTCACTGAAAACCTTGAAACTAAAAACTCAAAGTCATACTTGTCCGGTTTTATCGGGATCATTCAAGAATCTAACCATCTTGTACCTCAAACGGGCGATCATAGTGAAAGATCACGGACCCTTTTTATTAGGGTTTCCGATGCTGGAGAAGTTGGTATTGAAAGATTGTTATCTTGGCGAGATTCTGCGTGTGGAGGCTTTAAAACTTTCGGATTTAACCATCTCCGATAGCTGTTTCGGTCGATGCGAGCTCACGACTCCAAATCTCAGATTCTTTAAGTATAGAGGGTCTTATTTTCAGGAGTTGCAAACCAATGGTGGTCTTCCTGCTCTTGATACGGTGGTGATTGATTCCAACGGTTTCCGCAACGACCCTTTAGGCAAGCGGTTAATGATTGAGGATCTGGTTTTGTTATTCCGGGGGCTTGGCAATGGGAAAAAGATTGAGGATCTGGTTTCGTTATTCCGGGGGCTTGGCAATGCGAAGTGCGTTACGCTATCCACGTCGATTGTTTGTTTTCTTGGTTCGTATCGAGAAAATTTGAAGGAACTTGATTCGCCCTTTAGCAACTTGAAGTGTTTGAATATGGATGTTAGGCAAGGTGAAGATGGGGAGTGGATTGAAATGCATGAGGATGTGAAAGCTTACTTGCTCAACAAGTCTCCTCAGGCCAAATTTAGCATCATACATTCTTCTAAAAAACGAAGAGATTAATTGTTTGAGCTAGCTAGGTCAATTAGTTAATTGTTGCTTTTGTTAATTAAGATTTTATTCATACATGATGATGGTTCTTAAACTTAATTGCTTGCAATTTCTCAGCAGTTTCTTATGATTAGTTAAATAGCATAATTTAACCACTTCATTCTTTTATTCTTATGATACATAGATACATAGAGGTAGGTTTATACGAGAACCATATCAATTTAAGAAAATATGAGGGCGAATCTCAGCCACACATTTTCGGTTACGGTGGATGTGATGAAAAAGAATTGACGCGATTCATGGGAGAGTAGAGATTATTAGGGGGAGGGGACAGGTCAAAGCCGCCTTTATTGACGGGATGAGTGGCTGAGATTCGTCTTCGCATTTTCTCTACATACATTTGCTAGGGTTCAAACGAAAACTCAAATTTGATTGGCAACGTGAGTACACCTGAGAGCATTTTATGTGTCCTATTCGGCTCATAGAGAGTCTGAATAATCCTGTTCAAATTGAATAAGTCACATGGCACATCTCGATTGTCCAATCTTCACAATCAAATTTGAGTTTCTATTTAAACTTTTGTATCTCTCTATATGTGTGTATCCATATATTATAGAAGTACTTATATCATATGGTATTTATTATTAAGTCAATATTATTTTATATTTGTTTTTATCTATTAAATATTGCTATCATCAATATATGGAGATTTCTTATGCCAATGCCTGCTGATAATAATGTGATAAATGATATGATTTTGTTTTGTTGTGATAATAAAAAACCATGGTTGTATATGTTCATCACATGATTTTATTGTAATAATAATAATGTGAGAATACTATAAAACATTGTAACGGGGTGATTATATTATCAAGGTTACCAAATAAAATATGTTATGTGTACAATGGTGACTCTAAAATCTAGTTTTTGAAATACTTTGTGATGAAATATTTTGATAGTTGAAAAATCCAGATTTCCAGAGTATAATCTTTTTCTCCTACTTTACTTTGTATATTAGAAGCTATTTCTTTTCTTTAGCTATTTATATTATGTTTTACCGCTTTTTTTAAGTTGAAAAAATATGTATTTTGATAATTTTTTATGAGATAAAAGAAGAAGTTTACATTTTGTTAGCCCAAGCATAAGCCCAACCCACTTAGAAAAGGAAAAGGCAAAATATTATTTATCAAATCCACAAAAACGGGCCTAACACAGACTCATGATGACTCATCCCAATCTCTCATTTTATAGAATTTAAATGAATTGAATAAACATTATTGTATTTTATATTTAGATATTTATCATTATATTATAACATGAGATCGTATTCGTCAATGACACGTAGTTCAATTGGTAATAGACGGGTGGTAAGTTTGCAACAAATATTAAATGGTCCGGATTCGAGCCTCAACTCGCGCACGGACGCTCCCATAGCCACAACCGTTGAGTGAGTCAGGAATTCCCCCCCCCCCCCCCCCCCCCTCCCCCCCCCCCCCCCCCCAAACCGTTGGCAGTTTGTGGTGAACCTGTTGGGGTTGCCGGAATCAACCTTTTGCAACAAGTATCCACTAACACTGTAACACACCCTCCCACCTTCGAATAGCATGTTCTCTGCCCTAAACAATATAATTTCAAAGGTCTATCTTATATATACTTTAACTATTAAAATTAAGTAAAATAAATTCCATATCCATATTTAAACTTAGGAATAAATAATTTTGGTACCAAAAGAAAAGTTATCTATATCTATATCTTCAAAACCGCCAATATCCGGACGTCTCAAAATCATATCTATATATATAGACGAAGTACATCATACGACTAAAATAGTTTAGTTGAGAATAAACATGGCGAACACCAAAACGAATAATATTGATCAAGAAAACAAAGAAACGAGGGCAAGGACGATAGAGGAAGTCCGGCTCTGGCTCGGGCTCGATAACTTGCCGGAATCTTTGCAGCTTCACATCCTCTCTTTTCTCGACACCAAAAAAGCCGTTCAAATATCGATGCTCTCGAAACAATTATGGCTTTCCCTCTGGATATACAACCCGGTTCTTCATCTCAACTGCTCCGGTTTCCGTCGAGTTGATGATTTCGATAAGTTCGTCGATTACGTTTTACGTCATCGTGACCAATCCGCCGAGTTAAACACGTTAGCCTTCACCCGTCGTTGTGGTGGCTCCTCGGGTTCCAAGATTCTAAATCAAGTCATAGGTTACGCGTTTTCTCACGGCGTCAACCACTTGGAACTCTCGATCCAACTTTTCGATGACGGCCATTCTTGGGATGGTTGTCTGCGTACCTCCTCCAATTCACTCAAAACCTTGAAACTTAAATCCCAAAGTTATTATCGTTGGCCGGTATTATCGGGATCGTTCAAGAATCTAACTGAGTTGTACCTCGAAGGGGCGACCATAAGTTTTTTATTAGGGTTTCCGATGCTGGAGAAGCTGACGTTGAAAGATTGTTATTTTGACAAGATTCTGTGTGTGATGGCTTTGAAACTTTCGGATTTAACCATCTGCCATGACCGTTTCCATCACTGCAAGCTCATGACTCCGAACCTCAGATTCTTCAAGTATACCGGGTCTGATTTTCCGGAGTTGGAAACCCGTGATGGTCTTCCTGTTCTTGATACGGTGGTGATCGATTCCCATGGTCCCTACCGCCTTTTTGGCAATAAGAGAATGAATGATCTGATTTCTTTGTTCGGGGAACTTGGCGCAATGCCAAATCGGTTACGCTATCCACGTCCATTGTTCGTTTTCTTGGTTCGTTTGGAGAAAATTTGAAGGAACTCGATTCACCCTTTTGCGACTTGAAGTGTTTGAATATGGTTGTTCGGCAAGGTGTTCGTGCGGAATCGATCGAAATGCATTCGGATGTGAAAGCTTACTTGCTCAAGAGGTCTCCTCAGGCCAAATTTAGCATCATACATTCATCTAATAGATACATTTGAGATGGGTTGGTTAATTAGTTAATTGTTGCTTTTGTTATGTAAAGATTGTAAACATGAATGATGGGTCTTTAATGTAATTTGCTTGTAATTTCTCATCAGTTTCTTGTGTGTTAAGTAGCATCTGTTTCTTGTGGTTGACTAAAGTGCATATTTTAACCACTTCATTCTTTTATTCTAATAGAAGTTAGTATTTATTTTTTGGAAGAGGTATCCCAGACCACATTGGGCCCAGACTAATCATTGACTAATCCTTGGCAATTTTGGGTCGAAGCCCGACTGCTAAAGCATGCAGCCCGGGGTCGAAGCCCCCGTACCTCTAGAATGCGTCCCCCAGGGCCCTAACTCGGGTTCACCACTATGTAGTGCCCAAGCCTTACCACTAGGCTAACACTCATTTGGTAAAGTTAGTATTTATTATTGATAGAGTTAATGTTATTTTAGTTTTGTTCATTACAAGAGAGACTTGTTATAAGTATGTGATATTGAGTTGTGATAATAATAAACTAGTGATAAACGATATGATTTTGTTGTGATAATCATATGGTAAATATGTGATTCTGCTGTGCTAATCAAAAAGCAATTATGATCACGGCCGCAATCGCTATCGTGCATGTCCATTTAACATACACAGTAAGACTAACTCGTGTTGCTCATTGCAGGATCAGTCACGGACGTCTTAGGTTTTCTCTAGAATGAACCAAAAATATTCTCATTATGGTCCTAAGAACCCTAATTTCTGAAACCACATTTTGTTCTTCTTCATCACAATCAAGGGGAAATTAAACATGATCAAAGTTTGGAAATAACAATGGAATTGACACAACAAATAAATAAATGCAAGTCTATTGATGTTAAGATGAGTTTTTATAGTTGAAGGAGCTATTAATGCAAGTCTTGTGTGACCATTTGTATGCTCAAACAATACACATATTCTTGACACAAGAAAAAAAAAACAAATGTGGGCAACTATTATTGAGACAATGTAGGTGGATCTAGGATTGACCAATTTTTGTTAAAATATTTTGAGGCAGGCTCGTCCAACGTATATGTTTTTATAATTAATCAAAATTTATATGCAATTAATAAAAAAAATTATTAAAAAAATTTGAAGCTTATTTGCCATGGTTAAAGGGCTATTTGGCGGTTGTTGAATGGTTTGGTGCTGGATGATTAAGTGGTCAAAATGATTAAGAGGCTCTTATGATATGGTGCAAAATGAAATATGGTAGTTTGGTAATTGTTGAGTATGAAATGAGGACTATGAATAGTTAAGAGACATCCACGATACTAAATCATTCAAAGGGTTTTGGAACCATTAAGACGCAGTCCATTTTTTTGCCAAACAGGATTCACCTCTTAACAATTCAGAGATTGCCTCTTATTGAACTGTTAAGAGGTAATTAAACAAACACCACCTTAGACTATATTGGATTAGAAATGGTTAAAAAGGAGTCTCAATCCCAAACAATGGTTGTCGCATTTGTTCATGAACAGTAACAGGCAGGCGGGGCTCGACTAAAATATTTTCGCCCTGTTATGAGAACCGATCCCAAGCCGACCCAAATCGATAACACTTATTTTTTTTACTTGATTTAACATATAAAAGAATATGTTTTGAAAATTTTGGTCAATCAAGTACCACTAATAAATACATTTTTTTTATAAAAGTTGGGTCAATTGAATACACTAAGGGGGTGTTTGGAATTGCTTATCTAGTTATTAACTTAATTAAACAATTTATCAATTTTTTGTTGTTGTACATGTATAAGTTATAAGACTCCAAAGCTTAAAGCAACAAGTTGCCCAACAACTTCGAGTCCAACTTAAACCATAGTGAAAGTTATTGGTAGTTTATAACTTGAGACTTATGAAAAGCTTATAAGTTCTACCCTGTATACATGTGGGACGGGTTGTTACATAAGCAATCCCAAACACCCTTTAAAAGCCAACTTATCGACTTATTGCATTTTAATACCATAATAAGCCAATCCAAACACTTTCTCTAAAACTCTTTTTTAACATCAGATAAGTTGATAAATACTTTTACAAAAAAGCATAAGATATTTGAAATAGTCAATCTTAAGAAGTACATTAATAAACATTATAAATTACACTTAAGAATACATTTTTGGTCTTAAATCAAATAAATTTAAGAATATGCATAAAAATACATTTAGAATAAATTTATAAGAAAACTAATAAAACATCGGGCCAGTCCCGTAACCAATCTCAAGCATTATTTTTGGTGGAAAATCGTATTTGGACCTTAGACAACGGTATTTAACCGGTCTCAAACGGTCTCAGGTCAGATCGGGCCAGGCCTAAATCAATCTTGATCTTTTGTCGATCCCAGACCAATCCCATTTAACCACCTCTAGACCGGATATGCATAGCAAATATATTTTGATAGTTACAAAATCTAGATTTTAGAGGCTTGATAAATCATTCGTATCCCTCCCTACTTTGTATATTGAAAACTATTTATTTTCTTAGCTATTTATATTGTTAAGTTTTACGGCTTATTTTATATACGTATTTTCAATTCTTTTTTTCAATTTTATATATGAGTTTTTGTGGGCTTGGTGGACTATGTTACCGATAGGCTTAGAGCTATTGGGCTTAACCAAAGTGTCGCAGATACTTGCCTCTGTTTTTTTTTTTTTTTTTTTTTTTTTAAAGTAGACAAGTAAACTAGCAGGCTTCGAAGTCACCGACGCCCGTTAGAGTTCTCGCCGTTTCATTAGAAAGACAAGAGTGAAATTGGTGACTTTTAAAATATTTAATAAATATTACCTTTGATAAAAACAATGCGAAAATGTGGTTTAGAAAGTTAATCATATTATGATGTTTTATTAACCAACAATTCAAATCCATTTTTTACGTTTCTCATCATTAATTTAAATTCTCACACAATCCTTCACCAGTTCACCTTACCAATTATTACCGCAAACATACATCCTTATATTTAACATGCTTCCATCTAAGTAATATGTGCTTACCCTTATAAAACTCAAGTGTAACTCATAAGATTATGCATAAAAGTATAGATAACCATTTTATTTGTTAGCAATTTATTGACAAAATACGTAATATTGAAAGGTTACTCATATTATATAGTTTACAGTAAAACTATAATATTATGTTATAACAACTGTCGTTGGCAAACTAGCTGATAAGCTAGCTGGTAGTTAATAAGCTAACTTATGAATAAATTATGTTCGACAAATACTAGCTTATAACTTATGAGTATGTAAAATGACTAAAAAGAGTATGATTGAAAAAACTACAAAGAGCTCCCAAAATGCTACTCCAAATAGCATTTCATAAGCTATCTTATTTTTACCAAACACACCTAAAAAGGTTAAAAACATGAAAGTTTGACTGTTCATTAAGTCAAAGTATAAATTTAAACTTTCTTTTCCATTGACATTTTTGGCATTTCATATTTTTATAACATGTTTAAATTTATTGAAATTACTTTGAATACGCATAAGTAAAAATGAATGATTTGTATCTTACGATGTATAATCACTTCTATTTGTCAAGATTAATTTTTCATTGAAACTTAAAATGAATAATTCGTTGACATTTATTTTTATACATTATTTATATGGTTAATTTATGCATATAAATCAACCTCACTCTTATAATGCACCCAGATTCCTCCTTATCCTTCCATTATTTGTTCATGATTTGGGTCTATTAAACTATGGATAATTGGATAATTATATCACATAACATTCAATATTTCAAATTTTCAATTAATAAATCTTGAAAATTTAACTATACGATTCTGCGAGATCCCACCAACAAGACCATTGACCGCGGCTAGAACCGAGAAGTAAGGGTATAAACGAGCCTAATCAAGTCGTGTAATAAGTTATTTAAGTTTAGTTAAGAAAATAAATATAAGATTTCGGTTCGAATAATTTTTTTAAACTACATTTCAACTCTCAAGCTCAAATATTTTATTGAAATCCTGACTATTCTTGAGCTTTGATGACTTGATATATTTGTCTAAGGTCTTAAGCTCAAGATTGATTAACTTATTCATTGGCTTATATTTATTGTATGATTTATCAATGAATATATATATATATAATATAGGGGTTGTATCCGTTACGAACCATGCGATTCTTATAAGGTTTATATTTGATACTACCTCTATACACACACATGAGCATGATTTGGCTTGAAAAGTGTATGCTCGAATGGTTCGACTTGAGTCGACTTGTCTCGACTCAAAAAATTTAATCGAGTTTTTGAATGAACTGAGTCGAACATTATTGCTATGGAACTTGACTCGTTAATGAAAAATGGTTGTTGAAAAAATATTTGGAAGATGGTCTTAATAACAAAAAAAACTCACTTTATCAATTTGTTTTATCTAGTTTTGAATAAAATTCCAATGTGAAATAAGTTTTTTAAATAAATAAAATATCACCTAAAAGTTATATAGAAAATGAGAGATGATCGAGCATTCAACGTGTAAAAAAATCTTCCTAAAATTCATATGAGTTGTCAAGTGTCAACCATTGATTTCTAGGCCTACTTTACAAGTTTGTTCTCATACTAAATAGAATTTGTCTTAGCAAACCATGAATGCACCTCCTCAAATTTGTTTGGTGCCACTTCTATTTGTTAAAGTTATTGTCTCACATATCTAAATAGCATGTGTTTACAAACCAATTTGGAAAACCTACAACAAAAACAAATAAAAGAGTCATTAAGGCGTTTTATTGAACTCTATAAAAAAACATGTAAAAAAGGGAATAGCCAACTCTTAGCTCTTATCAAAAGTGGTAGAATAAACAAATTTGTTGAAGAAAAAGTATAACATCTTGAGTCGGTATTTGTGGTGGTTGGAGTCTACATCATTATATGTGACCTCCTTGAGTTATAAACTTTTATCTCAAAAGAAGTAACGATGTAGTAGGTCGAATGCAATAATTAGTCAAAAACAATTACAATGTAGTAAATGAAATGCAATAATTAGTTGAAATGTGAATGTTTGAATTGGACTTTTTAGACACGTATGAAAGTTAATAGTAGTAAAAAACACTTATAATAATACATTATAGTAAATAATATCTTTAAGCTTCAAAGCATACATGATTAAAGAGATTTAAATCTTGATAGAGTCATTAATAAGTAAACAAACAAGTTGATTTGTTTTGAAACAAAAACAGGTAATTTAATATTTATGATAATTTTTTAAGAAATAACAATATGTTAATGTATTTATTCTTAATGTAATATATTATTTTGGGTTTATGACTTTTTTGGCTAACAAATTATTCGATTTCTACACAAAATACCACTGAACTATTTTTTGTACTCAATATATCATTGAACTATTCTTTTTACACATATTATTCCACTGCAAACGGGAATAGCCCATTTTGACGTGGATTTGTACCCATTATACCATTGAACTATTTTTTTGTACACATTATACCACTGATCTTAGTGTACAAAAAAATAGTTCAATAGTATAATATGTACATATCCACGTCAAAACAAACTATTCCCGGTTGTAATGATATAATGTGTAAAAAAATAGTTCAATAATATATTGAGTAAAAAAGTAGTTCAATAATATTTTGTGTACAAATTAAATAATTTATTACCCAAAAAAATCATATACCCTATTACTTTAGGATAAATTCTCATAAATGTTGCTATTTAGACACCTACCTATTTTTAGTAGACTATATAGGTATCATTAATGACAATGTCTATTTAATTCAATCATTAACTACATCATTTATTTAAATATTTTCTCTCTCCTTATTATATTTATATCAATTATTATTCTTACTTTTTTATTTTTATTTTCTCATTACCACTTCAAACATAATAGTAAATTTAATTATATAAAATATCTTAACAAAAATTTAATATCGCTAAATATCCAACCTACATGAGCCATAAAAAATTTAATATTATTTATTTTATCTTAACTCATCATTAATATAATATATATAATGAACCATTATTTTTTATATTTTCTATTAACTTTTAATTTATTAATGATATCAGTTCTTAAATTATTTTTATGAAAACAATTGGTAAAAATTAAAATTTGTATCATTCTTCGTTGTAACGAGTAATCATACAAAAATCAACTTCTTTAACTTAACATTAAAGCTATAAACAACAGGTTTTAAATAATTATTATTTATTTTTAACTTATAAACAAACATAGTATATAAAATAAAAATAAATATGTTATTTTTATTTTTATTTGATAAAATAAAAAGTTAATTAAGTTAATTTTTTAATTAGAAATATAGTTTTAGTAAGTTAATTGTATAAAGTATTATTAAAAATATGATAATACTATTCTATATTATACTAATTTAATAATTGTTACTGTTGCTATCTTAGTGTAATAAATAATAACAAAAAACCTTAATTAATATAATAATATAAGTTAAATAATAACAATAATAATACAACTATAATTATATAATGATTACTTAGTAACGTTGTAAATGTAAAAAGTAAGATGCTATATTAATGTATGTAATAACAAAAAATAAAAAAACATAATAATTATTAGTAGATAGGTGTCTATCTAGTAAATAGATAGGTGTCCCTATAGAATGACCCTTATATATGAACCATGAGATTTGATTTTAATAAACAGTTGAATCTTAGCAAACATTAATGAAAGACGATGTGGAAAACCTATATTAATTTGGGGATGCTATCATTAATAAATAACATAAAACCACGTGTCAAATGTTGCCACTTTACGCCATCAATTTTGCCATTTTTCTCACCTAATTATATTTAATGACTTTTAGAAAAAAATAATTGATTTACACACACTACTATTTATTCTGACACAGTCTTCTCTTCCTCAATCTCTGCCAGAATCCAGATCCCACCCAAACAAATAAAGCCTAAAAAACCTTGAAATATATACTCTCTTTAATTCAACCACTCATCTGGGTTTTTCTTTACTAACTCTCTCCTTTGACCTTTTTATCCCTCTTTCCAACAATCATTCATTATAACAAACTTCTCTTGCTCTAAATGTGGCTCTCTTTACAAACAAACCCAATTTCAATTCCAACTTCTAAATGTCCCTGAATGATTGAGGCTTTCCTTAAGTTGCAATTGATCTTTTTTAGCTCAAAATGTCTTCTTTGAAATATTGACTGCAAGGTGTTTGTGTTAAATCCTCAAAGAAAAAATGGGATCTGGAAGTGGGTTTTATTCAGGGGAGTTTAACTTGGAATCCAAGTGGTTGATTGATCCAAAGCTTCTTTTTGTGGGTCCAAAGATTGGAGAGGGTGCACATGCCAAGGTCTATGAGGGCAAGTAAGTCCACTTTTTTTTTCTTTTCTTTTTCTTGAATTTGAGCCATTTGAAGTGATTTTTGAATTGCATTGCTACTTTGCTAGCTTAGATAAGGTATTTTGATAGAGTTTTTAAAGTTAACATTGTTGCATTTTCTTGATTTTTTGCAATTTCCCAGATACAAGAACCATAATGTTGCAATTAAGATTTTAAACAAAGGTGATACTTCTGAGAACATTGCAAAGATTGAGGGCAGATTTGGGAGGGAAATTGCTATGTTGTCTAAAGTGCAACACAAGAACTTAGTGAAGGTAGTATGCTTGATATGATTAAAGCAATAAAGATTGCATATTGGATGTGAAATGATGTATATAAAACCATCTATACATGTTTTTTTTTTTTTTTTTTGTAAAAATTACAGTTTATAGGAGCTTGTAAGGAGCCAGTGATGGTGATAGTAACTGAGCTTCTTACTGGTGGAACATTGAGGAAATACTTGGTGAATATGCGGCCAAGGGGATTGGATACACGGGTCGCGATTGGGTTTGCGCTTGATATAGCTCGTGCAATGGAATGCTTACACTCACATGGGATCATTCATCGCGATTTAAAACCAGGTAACTTTATCCATTATAGTGGGAGTTCTGTTTTAAACATAATTCAGTACTAAAATCTAGACAAAAGCCGATGAAATTGGCCTTATAGACCGTCAAATATGTATAAATGTCTTAATAAACAGTTTTATTAGACTTCATATTTAGGACACAACTATATTGTGTTTTAATGCAAAGGGGTTACAACGAGTTGATATAATGTTTTTGGGCGTCCTAACATGTTTTCTAAGACACCTTTAAAATAAAACGTCCTATTAGTCTTTTTAAGTAACATTATTTGGAAGAAAAAAAGGTCTTACAAAAACAAGTGTCTGGTAAAATGATGTGTTTAATTATAGAACACTTCTTAAAAGTGTGCCAAAAAATCTAATAGGACGCTTTATTTTAACAATGTCCTAAAAAACTTGTTAGGATGCTTAAATACGTCCTATCATCCTATTGTAACACCTTCATATGGAACTCACATTTGTTTAGTCCTATAAAGCAGTATATTAGGACAATTTAGACATATCTGTCTCATAAAGCCGATATTTTTATCGTAGTAACAGTCCTGTATTGACTTTGTGGCAAAGAATAGCTTCTGGTTTGGCTTGTGTTAGCTTGTTATTGCTTTTTGTGTGTGTTGAGAAGTGTTCATGATAAGAACAAAATTGAACAAAGTACGAAAAAGGCCAAATGAGCGAGTTAACTCTTCCAAAGAGATCTTGTCATCTTACTTCAGAAAAAAGAGGAAACCTTTCCTTTATGGAAAGAAAGAAAAATAGTATAAATGATATGCATTGCTCTCAGCTTAAGCTTCATTGAGTCAAGCTCACAGCACTCTGTTAAAAAAGTTCAAGATTGTGATAAGGAACATATTCAAATGAATCCATTCGATTATAGATCATTGGTCACTTATGTTTCCCATCCATTTCAATCTGTTCATAAATTTTGATCTCATTATTATTTCCAGAAAACTTGTTGCTGACAGCAGATCACAAAACTGTGAAGCTTGCTGATTTTGGGTTGGCAAGAGAAGAATCTTTAACAGAGATGATGACCGCTGAAACTGGAACCTACCGCTGGATGGCTCCAGAGGTAAATGGTTCAAGTTTTAAACTTTTTACCTTCACATTTCTTCTAAATTGGACTGAAAAAATAGTTTTCTTGTTATATGATTGTAGCTTTACAGCACTGTAACACTAAGGCAAGGTGAGAAGAAGCATTATAACCACAAGGTCGATGCCTACAGCTTTGCAATCGTCTTGTGGGAGCTTATACACAATAAGTTACCGTTTGAGGGCATGTCTAATCTTCAGGCTGCTTACGCTGCTGCTTTCAAGGTAACCATCTTTCCGTTCTGAAAGCTTTATTTATAGAACGAATCTCAGCCATTGGTTTTGTTGTACAACAGAACGTGAGGCCGAGTGCTGATGAGCTCCCGGAGGATTTGGCTTTAATCGTGACATCTTGTTGGAAGGAGGATCCAAATGGTCGGCCTAACTTCAGTCAAATAATACAGATGCTTCTTCGTTACTTGTCCGCTAACTTCCCCCCCGAACCCATGCCGACAGCTGTCCCTCCTCGGATTTTCGCTTGCCAGAATGCTGTGTTTTCTCCCGATTCACCTGGTACAAGTACGTTGATTGTGAAAACGGACGAGGGAACACCAAAAACCGCCATTGGAAATGGGCCTAGAGGTATTTTCTCATGCTTTTATCAGTGTTGTTAATGGTGGAAGGAGGAGAGCTTGGAAGGCAAGTATGCATCAGTTAAAAAGGAGCAAAAAGAGTTGGGAGCATTAGGACTTTTTGTTAACTTTTGATGGAGAACAATTGTATTTAGTTAATATATCATAAAATAGCAATTATTAGGGCCGTATACCAAACGTTAACCAGGTAAGCGTTTACAGGATCACTTACTTTATCTGGTGAGTTTGAGTATGACAAATATCGAGAATCTTGCTCCATAAGCGAGAGAGGTGACTCTAATGCGTTATCGCTTATGGAGTAACACGCTTACCAATAATGCTTTTTTGATGGCCAATAATCTTACCCGGTTGACATTGGTAAATGGCCCCGTAGTAAAGCTCTATTTTAAATAAATTATGAGACTGTAAATGTATATAAAATAATCATTTGTTGTTGTTTGATAGAACCGTATTTGGATAATGAATAATGTATTGCATAAAAATAGGTAATATTCTGATTTTCTCAACTCTTTTAGACTTAAATTATTCTGATGTTGTTTGGTTAACCCACTATAATCAATGAAAAATTGTGTCATATTAAAAAATATTTTCCTCTATTTTGAAAATACAAAAGATGTCCCATTTAATATTAAAAGATGAAATGATATATGGAAAAAAGTAGTAAGTAGAAATAAAATTTTCATTCTTTCCAATTTGGTCAAGAATGAAAAATTAATGGATATAATATCAGACCAAGCAACAATTTTCATTATCATTCTCATTACTTACCATGCAATACCCCCTACACGCCCCTAAATGGAAGACCATGTTGGACTTAGGAACAGTCAAGGGGTCATTTGTGTAATTTGTTTAAAGTTATGGGGACCACTGTGATAGTAGTAGGTAAAGGAGTACTAATATTGTCATATAGGTTAAGTTGAGGGGGCTTATGTTTCCAAGTAGGTTCCTTGGGGAAGAAGTTGACTTCTGGGTCCCACAAACATTTACCCATTTCCACCTTTCCCCCAGGTAATTGTTGGGTCTAGTGTTTCACGACCATAGCTTCGGACTTAGGCTTGGCAAACGTTCCTTAATCATCTTGAATTGTTGATATGTTTTATGAGAAAGAAATTACGCATAAAATATCTTTAATAAACATGAAATCTTAAAATTGATGGTTCAAAAACATATTCAACTAAAAATGCCTTGTATTTGGGGTTTAACATTAGAGAGAAAGATTCAAATAAGAAACATACTTTTTTAAGAGAACGTGAAAAACAATCTAGGTCACTCATCTGGTCAATAAAGACGGCTTTGACCAGTCCCCCTTAATAATCTCTATCCTTCCATGAATCGCATTAATCCTCCGTGATCACATCCATCGTAATCGAAGATGAGTGGCTGAGACTGTTCCTCACGTTCTCTTAAATTGATATGTTTCTCACACAAACCTTCCTCTAACATTATAGTTTTATCTTTATCTTTTATCAAATATGGACGTATAATCTAAACAATTAACCACTTGAATTTGAAAATTGATAATGTTTAAAATCCGACTATTCTTTAATGTTATTATATTATAATTTTTAAAAGATAAGTATTAAAAATTAAAATATTAAAAAAGAAAAAACTATATCCAACTCTAATGGTATTTTAGCAAAAATATTATTACTATACTATTTAAAAAAATATTATATATTTAGAAAAAAAGCTAACATTTAATTTTTATGTCTTATATTGGTGAACTTAAACATTATATTCTCTCTAACCTATGAAATTTTAAATATTTCTTTAAATTTACAAAAAGATATTGTCTCTTCTTTTCTATCTAACAAATAAAATAGCATAAATGTAAACATATCTTAATTCTTAAAACACTTTATTTTGAAAGTGACTTTAAATTCTTTAAAGTCCTCGTCAATGGAAGTTACATTATTGATCCCTATGCTTTTTCGTTTTCTTTAGTTTTCGTGCATGCCATTTGGAAATTACAAACTACCCATCATGATTTATAAAAACATCTAAAATAAGTCCCTTCCATTTACTAGATCTAAATGGATTCATTTTGATCTTTTTACATATTCTTACTAAAATTGTAATTTGTTTTTACTTGCAACAAACTAGAACAAAACACTTTATTTTCTTTCATGTGAGTTCCTTTGGCCATCATCCAGGATCGTTCATGATATTTTATAGGTCTTGGACAAGATGTAAAAAAAAGACATTTGCTAAGTATGAAAAACCTTTAATATATCGTCTTTATCATAAAAAATAGAGTAACATATTATTGAATTGAAGATATACTAATAATTCATATAATACAGTTCTCTTAGTATTTTTAGACAAAGAATTGTTTAATAACCATTTCTAAGTTAATATTATATATTTATATAATTTTCAAATAATATTGTGAATTAGTTTCACAGTTAAAAACATCATGTAATCCACCTTTTAATATATAGATTGAAATTACAATGTTGACAATTCAGAAGGAAAGTCAATTTGAGGGCATGAGGAGTACCCAGTCCTTGGGCTGCCTCCCAGCACAGACAAAGACTGTAGTTGGGCTCTAGGTCCAGCATAAGCTAGGTCTAGACAATGACAGATTAATGGGCTATTCATGAATGCTTGATACCATCTACCGAGCAAAATACCTTTATTGGGGTGTAGTTTTTATGTATAGAAACAAAACACAAGGACCAAAAAGAGACGTTATAGTACAATAAATATACCCGAAGCTGAGGTTCGGCACTATCCTTTGATTTCCGCTCGTATATGTCTCCTTCCCCACACACACACACACAGTACACACTTTCTCACACTAAAATACATGACTTAACTTGGTCGTGTAGAGAAAGAGGGGAATTGCTATATATTTTCATCATCAACAAACAAACACTCACCACCATCACCTTCTTCCTTCTCTTCTTCTGTCAAATGCTGAATAACCTTCCATCCATCGATTCTACCTTCCAATAATGGCCAAGTAAGTGCTATTCATCCTCTGATTGATTTCTCTTTATTGTTATTATTATTATTATTATATTTTCTTATCGATTTCTACGATTCCAGAACAAGGATTTCCGATCGTCATGATTTATCTAGGGTTTAGTGTGTGATTGATTATCTATTTCTTATAACAAGTGAATCAATCCAATATATATATTAATGGTGGATTCTTATTTGAGATTAATTGTTCGTATCCACCATATGTAAGATAGATATAAGGCATGTGGTTTTTTGTGAGTATTGAGTTACTCTATATCTAAAAGGGGACTCGGACTACTTTATCAAAATCAATAGATTCTTAGGATTAGATGCATTACGTGTTTTAAGCTCTAGACTTCAATGGATTTCTATTTCTGATTCCCTTCATTTAACAAAGAGGAGGCTTTTGCTGAATATGTGCAATTTGTAAATAATGAAGGGTTTTGATTTGATGGATGTTTGTAGATTATAAAGGGCTTTCCCTTTTTGATCAAACTCTTCCTAGGTCTTAGGGTACTAAGACAAATATGTCTACCCCTTTTAGCTAGTTATTAGATTCAGTGATGCTCTTTTTTTACCAAAATGTGTAGAGAAATGGTTATATATCTAAGACATTATGGGGGAAATGGCACAAATAGCCATTTGACGATTTGACGCCCTGTTCTCGAGTTAAATTTTTTTTCCTATTCTATCTTTCAGAAAAAGTGACTACCTTTACAAGTAATAATTTCTCATGTGGCCATGGAGATGATGTTTTCTCACTTGCTGAGCACACATATATTTTACTATGTGCCCACTTATTCACTTGCAGAGGGGACCATTTATTCACCCTTGGCATGTGGCACCCTTGATGCACAATTAAAAAAAACAAAAATTAAACACCTTTCCGCAAGTTGAGGAGTTGTTATTTGCGGAGGTGGTGACTTTTTGGAAAACTCGAGAAAGAAATGGCTAAAAGGTAAATTTAGTTGGCTGAAATGGCTATTTGTGCCATTTTCCCGAAATTCTTGGGTCATGTTTAAGAACAACAACAACAATTGTACTTGTTTGGTTATTTCAACTGGGAATATTTACTCTATGTGTGAACATCTTTAAACTTCCAATTCCTTTTTATTTTTGTAAATAACCCAAAATCAGTTTTCCACCCATTGGTGTGGGTCATTATGAT
Organism: Centaurea solstitialis; assembly: GCA_030169165.1. Lineage (NCBI taxonomy): Eukaryota > Viridiplantae > Streptophyta > Magnoliopsida > Asterales > Asteraceae > Centaurea > Centaurea solstitialis. The sequence goes on from CM058046.1 coordinate 10,571,847, forward strand.
ATATTGATGATACCCATTAAAGAATCATCCACCTTTGTAGAACTGCATTTCTTTTGGGATGGAAGGTGTATGATGGTTCTATGCTACTGTATTATTCCTTTTCAACAAAAGTTGGTTTTTGTCACTAATGTAATTTATGTTTGAATATTGTAGAAGTTGGATTGTTGATGGTAGATCTATTGCAAGAAAGGTAAAGACTTCTAGTGTTCCTTTGGCACAGCAAATCAAAGACTGTGGAGCGAACAGGGAATGCCCGCGATGCCATTGCAGGATTGATAACAGTGACGTAAGAAACCTAACAAAGTAGCTGAAGCAATTATGAATCTTTCCTACTTTTCATAATCAGTCATAACTTAACTCTCTGATTCTATAAATAAAACTGTCTTCTGCAATTGAGAAGTTCAAATCTTGTATGGATGTAAATTTGCAGGCGTCCGTTGAGTGGCCTGGGCTACCCTTCGGTGTGAAGTTTGAACCCAGTGATGTTGAGCTCTTAGAACATCTGGCAGCCAAATGTGGTGTAGGGAATGAAAAGCCACACCAATTCATTGATGAATTCATCCCTACACTTGATGTAGACAATGGAATATGCTACAAACATCCCGAAAACCTTCCTGGTGAGCAATTGCTGAAAATTTAACTCTGTTTATCATTATGGGTTTGTGAGTTGCCAAGACCCATGTTTGACTTTTAACCCATTTGGTTTGTATTCTGATAGGTGCTAGAAAAGATGGAAACAGTATGCATTTCTTTTATAGGACCACAAACGCATACACCACTGGTCAAAGGAAACGCCGTAGGATTTGCAACGAATCTGGTTTGAGAAAGGATGTTCGCTGGCACAAAACTGGGAAGACAAAAGCCATTATGCAGAATGGAGTTCAGATAGGATGCAAGAAGATTATGGTCCTCTATGGGGCTGCTGGTGGGGGTTCAAAGCCTTGTAAGCTGAACTGGGTCATGCATGAATACCATTTAGGAGCCATCGAAGATGAAAAAGAGGATCAATATGTCGTCTCAAAGATATTCTATCAGCCTCAGAAACAGACTGAAAAGACCGATGACCATTTGGTAGTTGATGAAAAGACCGATAACAATTTTGTAGTTGATGAAAAGACCGATGACCATTTTGTAGTTGATGAATTAGATGCATGGATGGCCCAAAGTAGTCCAAGGACTCCACAAACTGATGACCCTGATCCACGTAGGCCAGGAAAGTCTGTTTTGTGTGAAGAAGATGCCACAACTGATTATGCTCTCCAATTGCCACCACAGGTTGTTTTTTTTTCTTTAAATTCGGTGTTTTTTATGTGACGATGCTTGCTGACTGCTGTTTATTTGATGTTTGATTTAGGAATCGGGTTGGAGAGTTGTTGAGAAGAAATGCCTTCCCAACTCTTCTAATGCCGAAAGCAAGGAAGATACAGAGGTGCCCATTTGGGAAGATGATTCACAAGCGATTGATTTAGATGCATTTGATGATTCGTTGTTCTGCAATGAGAATCTTGATACTTACGGGCTTCTTGGTGACTCGAGGCCAACTAATGGACCGCAATCTGGCACTACTAATGATGATCTAGGAACAACTTCTGGAATTGCTGATCTTGATAACCTGGATATGGGAACTCCACCTGATTTCAGTCTTTCTGTAAGCCTTGAACTGTCCTTTTCTAACCAGTAATCTGTAAATAAGACCCATTTTGAAATCCTTTTTGAAGGAAAATCACATGTTTATTAACATTTTCGTTACAACTTACGTGCAGGACTTGCAGTTTTCATCACAGGACAGCATTTTTGGGTGGTTGAAGCGACTATAGAGGATGGAAGTGATCTGAAAAAGACTGAAGGTACAATGCTATGGAGTTCTCTTTTGAATTAACGAACCAATGATCAGGCGTCGTGAGACTTCAATTTTGTGGTTTGTTATCTATGGTCTCAGAATTCTTATAATATGTATTTGGTAATTTGTGAATCATGGTTTATGGATGTTATAAATGTTCATTAATGGTAAGTTTCTTGAAAATGGGATTGTGGCAACTCTTTCAGAAAAAAGTATCTATTCCAGAAATGGTGCTAAGAAAAACAATACATATAAACTTCACATAGATTTAACCAAAAAACTACAGTTGATAACCACATCCACAGCCTAGGTGACTGCTAGAACCGTGGTGGTGGTGGCATGGCAGCAGCTCGGTGGTGTTGGGGGACAATAATGTACAAGTTATCACCGGAAGGCTCACGCGTCTTCCCGGACGCAATTTCCGGGCAAAAGATAACTGTATATATGGGCATTGTTCAACAGATGCATAGGGAGATGAACTGCCGAATATGAACGAGGGATTGGACCCATCTTCCCGATGAGCTCTCGGAAAGTGTACTCTTCGGGAAGCATATCGTACAAGTCCTTACCGGTGCAAATCACGTCCTGAATCCTTTCCGGGTCGAGGTAATGAGAAAACCGCACTCTATCTGTATGGCTATAAGCTTTCATCTTGAACACAAAATCACTGATTAGTCTAAAGCAAAAACTACAATGCCATCCCGAGTCCGCCAACAGGTAATCGCTCTGCCGATAATGAGCGTATCTTGTTTTACCCTTCCGATATTGATGAACGGAAGCCCTCCAGCTCTTGTGATCCAAATTGAACTCGAAGGAGTACAAATAGTTGTTCAAATTAAGATGAACAACCGGCGGGGGTCCATCACACCATCGCAAAAGATCGATGGTATGAGCGCTCGGAATCTCGTCAACGTCCGACATGATCAAAAGATCATCGTCCTCGATCCCGGCTATCCTCAAAAGCTGGTCGAGAGCCACCCGTTGATAAGCCTCTTCGATAAACGGGTTTTCACCCTTCCGGAACCTTCCACCGATCGTTCCGTAAGTCAACCTCGACTCTACGAAGTCAAACCGTTCTCGATTGAGCGCGAAGTTGAGGCTTTTGGGCATGCTCGTAAAAGTCGAATTCGATTCAAGAAGAACGAACTGCGTGATGTACGGGTAGACTTCTTTCCATCTAATCGTAAGCATGTCGATCTCGTTACTAAACAAGACGGCATCGAACACCCTCCGCGGATAATCCCGAAGCTTCCAGCCGTGAAGTTGGCATAGAGAAGCCATCGATACGTTTGGATGATAGTAATGCGGTATGTAAATGAAAGGCTTCGGTGGAGACTGCCATATTGGCCTCAGAAAGTACGTCACTTTCTGGCCGTGAAAGTATATTCCGGCGACCACCATCGGAAGCAACACGAACAACACGACGGACGTCCGCATATCCAAACTCGGCAGCATGCTTCGGATTCTCGACATTCTGTTGCTTCCCTTCAAAATCCCACATGCCTTCACAGATTCATATCATCAAGTTAAACAAATAAACAATTACCGACCAAACAAAGAAATACATAAAACAAGATTCATGAACATATTACAGATGTTAAGAATGTTAAAATGAACAAATATAAACCACATTATCATAAATTCATGAGAATCCCCCAAAAATAAAATAAAATTTGCAGAAAACATAATGATAACAATAATAATAATAATCATACCTTACCAAAGATTTTGTTAGTCTTCTTGGAAGTTGAAAAACCGTCAGCCATCATGAGGTCTCAAATCGAAAAAAATAATCAAACCTTTAAATGCCGATTATGAGACCCCCAAAAATATAATCAAAATCAAAATCAAAATCAAACCCTTTTTGATGTTTTTTTTTTGTAATATGAATTCACCAGAAACCTTGATCAAACCCTGTTTCTCGTATCCGACCAAAGTTTCAGGGGTTCATTTTCCTCTATTCGAATGTATAGATATAGATTCTGTCTCTATCTATCTATATACATGCACCCTGTCTCCAAAAAATTGAAATGGCCGTCGAAATAAAAACTACAAAAAGCCATACCCTTCAAATTTCCCACTTATCCAACATTAAAAGTCACAAATAAAAGAAAAAAACTAGGAGGTTTCTTTCCCATGTGGAAAACCATTTGTACGCTAGATGGGGGTCTCTTTTAGTGGCCGTTGGATTTGAGATGGAGAGTGGTGTAGGGTAACTATGGTGAGGATAGGGAATAGGAGATTCTTGATTTAAGGTTTAATTTTGAATTAGAGGGTGATTAATATTATTTTTTAAATTGTAACCAAGGGCGGTTAATTAGTGGGAGACGTTACTGCACTACCCCCACGGCCACGATAGAAAGGGAGGTTTGGTCCCGTTTATTTTAGTCCTCCTATTTTTGTAAATTTACTACTTTGACCCTTGTAATAGTCAAAAAGTTTTTCAACATTAACGCTGTGTTCTCGAAACCTTTTTAACGAAGGAAGGGAAAGGAAAGTGGGAGAAATGAGAGGAAAGTTAAAAAAACTCGTGTTCTCAAAAAAACTTTAGGAGGGAAAGGAAATGAAAGGGAAGGAAGGAGAAGGAAAGTAGAAAAAAAAGGTCATGTTCTCGAAACTTTTTTACAAAGGAAGGGAAAGGATTAGGAAGGAAAAAAAGGATGACTTTCCTTCCAAAACTTTCCTCCCACATTTGGACGGAAAGCTGAGGAAAGAAAGTCTTTTCCTTTCTTTTCCTTTCCCTTCTTTCTTTTTCATTCCTTTCATTTTCGAGAACACAAATAAAAAAATTACTTTCATTTCCTTTCTTTTCCCTTCTTTGCATAGTTGAAGGAGTTTTGATAACATAAGAGTCGATCATAATGCCAAGTTGCAATTTTTAGTTACTTCTTAAGTGTTTTTTTGTGAAAATACTTAAAAAAAGCACATCAGGCACACATTCTGTGAACGAATATTTGCAATAAAAAAAAATCATTCAGTTCAGTTGAATTTTGTCGATCACATTGTGTTGATCACATTTTTTTTCACAACCTACTTTTGTAAGCATGTGATTATAAATAAGATAATAGGACATGACAAACAAAAATGTTGTCTCATGTTTGACATGATATTAGAGGATATCACATGACAAGATGAAGGGGTCGTTTACCAAGCTCTTCTTATCGAGTGCCACTTACCTTACCGGTAAGCATGACAAGAACTACTGACCAAAAATCTTAACGGGTAAGTGAGGTTAAAGATTCTTATTAGGTAAAAACCATTTACCACAATCCATTTTTGATGGTCGAGAATGTTACCTAACAAGGTAAACAAGGATAATTATTTTTGTTGATAAGCATTTACCTCTTAAGTGTTTGGTAAATGGCTCCTGGTAGGTGTCACTTTACGAGGTCAACAAAATGGTCGGGACCGATAATCTTACCATGTAAGTGAGGCAGGCGAATTTTACTCGGTAAGCGACTAACAATGCTACTAGACAAGGCAAAGGGAGAGACCACTGATGATAAGCATTTGGTAACACCCTTAATGACCACAAAATGCACCACAATTGATGGAACAAAAATAAAGGATATGTGATAAAGATTAGTAAATTACTCATGTCAAATTTAAACCCAAACATGTACAAATATGAACCAAATCAAACCAACCTAATAAAACCAGCTAAACAACAGATATAGATATCAGTTCAACATAAATTTCAAATTGGGAATTCAAAGCAAGGGCAACAGCCAAAATAAACTGTGGCATGCAAGCAAGATGCCTTATCTAATACAACATTCACTGCAGGGTACACACTAAAGTTCAACAAAGTGGTTCGATGAATTCATAACTTCATTAACACATCAAGTAGTGTAAAACCATTAGTCACTCAACATGACTCCGGGAAATCCAACTGAGTCTTCTTGAAATCTGAAAATCTCATTGCGATCCGGGAAAAAATTACAAGATGATGGTTTTGGTGCTGTAAACTTACAGATGGTTGAACAGGCCAAAGGAGTTGGCACACCATCCAAATTTACAGGCAGGATTCACCATAAACCAGTGAAAGTTGTGCCTTCACTTCTCAATGGAACTGATATCAAAACGCTATCTCAGTAGCCTCTGAATCCTTTTATCAAACCCCATTTCTCAATTTTGAACTTGTAGAATAGAACATCTATTCACTATTGTGAAACCATCACCTTCTTTAGTTAGAACTTAGAAATAAGAAACATCCCCATCTTATAACCATTATTTTCCAAGAAAGCGGCAAACAAACCAACAAACTTATGCTTTAACAACCCATTCCCCCTCTTAAGCTGTTAGCTTTGAAAACACCCATGTGAACTCCGTCAAGGGATAATAGGCCCGTCGTCAACATTTGCAGGTCTCTATGTTCACTAAGTTTGCTTAAGGGGGAAAGAGTTGCTAAAGCATAATCCATAGGTTTTCTTTGCTATTTTCTGTTATATCTACGGCTTATTAAATCCTTGCCAAATTATAGTTTCAACCCATGAATCAAGAATCTCTAAATCAACAATTTTTACAATATCTCAATACATTCAAACACTTGTACATGATCAACCAAATCTCCTAGCCTAGCTCCTTACATCTAACACTGTATTTCTTCTCTAAGATAAAGTAGCTCAATGTTTGCTGATCAATCAAGGTTGACATCTTCAGCATTCACAGAATCTATCTACGGCCACTAAACGAAGATAAATTACACAATATTCGCGGTTAAGAGAAACTTACCCACTTTTTTATCCTATGTCAAGGTTTCTTCTATAGAAGATGAATCTGAAACCTTTCTTGTACCTCCAAGTTAGATTTTACAGCCATGGTTGAAACCTCATTCTTCTAAGAGTGATTTTATCAACTCTCGTGGGGACGATCCCCAAACCGGTAAATTGATAAACGGTTGCTTCAACCGTTGCTCTTCAGCATCACATAGGGATTCAGCAACATCACACAATCTTGAAATCTCACCAATGGTGGACTCTTGAGCTTCAACCTACAAAATATTCAAAATTTCCCCAAAATCACCTCAAAACCCCTCAAGAAAGACATTAAAAACCTAATTCAGTGCCCTAAAATGTTGCATTTAGTTACAACTTCTCAATTTCAAGAAAAACTTGACAAAAAGGGCTAGAAATAGACGATAATTGATAAATCCTAAGCAACAAAATCCATCGATTTCTTAGGGTTTAACAAGCGAAATATAGTAATTTTATAAAATTTAGGTCAATACCTGAGAAAGGAGGGTATCGGTGAGTTCCCGACGACTAGAATCCGACGAACCCTCCGGCAAAACGGAGACCGGCTGACGGTGTTGGAGCATTGCCGCCGCCGGTGGTGGCTGATTTTGGGTACGTTCCTGCAATGCACTCAAGGTGTTCGACAAAAGTTCCCAATGAAGAATCTCTTGCTGATACTTTGTTTTGAGGCTTAATAGGACCGTCTTCTTTCTCTCTCTGGATGCCTTGGCTTCAGCTGCAGGATCCGGCGGCGGTGGGGCGGCGGCGGCGGCGGTGGTGGAATCGAGACGGTGGTGGCGCTTGAGACGCTTGTAGACGAAGCCATCGTCGTTGATAAGCTCCCATTCGTCTTCGTTTATTTCCATTGAAAAGAAAAAAGAAGGAAATTCTGAAATCGGAAAAAGGGAGAGATAATAATAAGTGTTTTATTTATGACTGCTGGATTTTAGAGTAACAAAAATTTTTAACAAAAACATTATGAGTTTAAAAATTGTATTTTTTTTTGAAAAAATAATTACTTTACCCAAAAAAAAAACACCCAAGTTACCTTCTAGCCAACCTCTCCATCCGGTAACCAAAATACCCACCGACCCGCTCCCGGCCGGCCGCTCTCCGGCGCCGGTAGCCGCTCCATGGCGGAAATTCATTTGGGCCGCTCCAGGCCCGGCCGCTCGGAGCGGCCCAATCACCCTTTATATATTAATAGTTGCAAAACAAGCAATAAAACCTCTTCCAGCCCAATGGTAAAGCGTGTAACTTTAACAATAGTGACCTGGGCGAGGTTCGAACCTGCACCACTCCATTATAAGTTACACATCTAAACCATCTGGCTGGGCATGCCACATCCATACAAGAATCCTAATAAATTATCTTTGTTCAATAACAATAGAGCCGCTCCGAGCGGCTGGGAATGGAGCGGCCCAAATGAATTTTGCCGGACACTGCCGTGGAGCGGCTGCCGGCGCCGGAGAGCGGCCGGCCGGGAGCGGCGGTGTGGGTATTTTAGTCACCGGAGGTCTGGGTAGGAGGTTAATTGGGGTATTTTTTTTGGCTATTTTAATTATTTTCTCTTTTTTTTTTCAAAATACATCAAATATCACCTGGTCACATCAATAATTGAAACCAAAATAAAGATACAAGTTATATCTCTATAACTACAAATCATCGTAAACATCATTAATTTCGATTTTCATATTTTATTATAATCGTTTTTGAACGGCAAGTTAACACACACGCTCTAACAGTATCAGATATCCAATTGGGCAATCCCACTAATCCGCTACGATCCGGCCCAACCTATGGCTGAACCCGACCGGCAAGGAAGTGGATCCCATAGACTGGATCCTCCCATACCAGCTCCGAACCTGGCCAAAAAGGACCAGATCCAAATTCTGGATATCTTAGAAATGTCATCCGTGGGATTCGAACCCTGGTAGTGTGGCTTTCACCCCACACCCCCAGGGAAGTTACCTATCCAACTAAGCTAAAACCATTTGATCGTGTTTTGTGATCATAATAGTCAGTGGCGAATCTAGAACACAAAACCATGTGGTTCCCTAATTGGGTTTAGTCGGAAAAAAATAAAAGTGTCAACTATACTTTTGTCGAATGCAGTCTTTAAAATTAAAAATCAAACATTAAAGCTGTGGTTTTTTGTTTGGTGTGGCTTCTCTTGTTTGATATTTGAGTCAGACTTAAAATTGATTTGGTATTTGAACCAGACTTAAAATTGTTGGGCCTTAAAAGAAAAATAATTTTAAAATTATAATAATGGGTGCTAGCAGAATCAAACCCATGACCTACAATACACCACTAAAGCTGTTTTCCAGCAAGCAAATGATGTCTTTGGTTTTCTTTGCTGCAAAATAAAATATTAAGGTAGTTCCTCAAAATTTTGTAAGGTAGGTCCCAAAAAAACTTTTACATAACTTCTAATGAAAATGAAAAACTTAGGTAGGTGCCGGGACCTACCTACCAATAAGGTAGATTCGCCCTTGATAATAGTTGGTATACGTTTAAGGTTGCATTCGAGAAATATGGTCCAGAGGTCATCAAACCAAGCAAAACCAAATTACTCCCTGACTTTCTAAATGCGTTAAAAAAATAAACGTGGGCCATAAGTGGTATTTAGAATATTAGATTTTGAGACCTTCATTTATAGAAGTCATCCTTGTCACCTGAGCCATAAATAGGCTTATGGAGTGCATCCCTTAATACTTGATAAGACCATCTTCAACCATACTGCAAATTATCATTTTTGCAGTATGGAGAAGTCCAACCATACTCCAAATCTTCAAACATTTTGCAGGCCCAAAATTTTGAGAAGCAAAAAACACCAAATTTGGTGTTTTACTATTCATCTCACCAAAACAATAATATCCCACCATTTTAATATATTAAAATTTTTTTTAATGATATTATTGTTATTAACTGTATTTTCAGTTTTAATAAATATTATTTGAGATATTTTTTATTTTAAAGTGTTTAATAATAACTAGTTAATGTACCCGCGCGTTGCGGCGGGTGTGAATGATCGTAAAGCGTTTATCATTTTTCTGAAGTTAAGAATTTTAAAAGATTTGTGGTTTTACGGGAAAAGAGTTGAGATCTAATACCAGATTTCTAATTACTTATTCAAATATTAAAAGGTGAGATTGCGTCGTTACAAATCCTTACAAATTTAGTAACATTTTAAGATGTGCAAAGGTTATGGCACATTCGATGCGACGGGTATAAAGACTTGCTGCAATAGCGTTTTCATTTGTCCTAATTCTGAAATTTAAAAGCTTTAGGTGTTACGAGAAAATAGTTAAGTCGTGAACATAAAATTACACAAGACATGTAAAGATATAACAAATCTTGATGACTTCTATACTCATAATTGATATATAATTTGTATCACATATTATTGTTATTTGAGGGATTTTTTCAACGGCCAAACTCGAATTTTTTTTAAGGATTTATGGTAAGTTGTCCTTAGAGGTATGTGCAAACATGTTGGATGAAGTTTCTTGTTTTAGCAAAATAAATCATGTCAATTTGTTAGTAGTTCAAATGTAATAACAACTGTCAAGTGCATCATGTTAAATACAATTAAAAATGAGTAATCGTAACAACATTATTTGTGTCACAAATAAGAAAGATGTGATGCTGGATTAGAAAATTGAGTCGTTTGACCTATGTGCCATTTTTTGTTCACATGAGGGTAAATATGCAGATCGCTAATATCAAAAAACCACAAGGAATATATTTTTGTACGGATGTAAAAACATTTGTAGGAAAGTTGATGCGTAAAACAAACGAACGAACATAAATTCCAAGAAAGTTGTTTATTTCTAGAAAGTGGTTTATTCTAAGAAAGCCAAAAAAAGTCGTAAAAACATACAACACTTGTTAATCTTAATTGAAAAAAAAAATTGGATATCGTAACGTTTAATCACGAAAAGAATGATCACAGGTTATTTACGTTGTTGAGCTGTCGATGAGTTTGCGGTATTCTTATTTGTCTAAATTTTAAATATTTTAAAAGCTTTGGGGTTTTATGAGAAATTTGTTAGTTTTTTAACCTAAAATTGACACAAGATACAAAAGATACAATAAACATTGATCACTTATACACTCATAATGAATACATATTTTGGATAACATATTATTCTTTTTTGAGGAATTTTTTTAAAGGTGAAACCCGAACAAATATTTACCCTTTTGTATATTTTTCACACAAGAAATAGTCCCAAATCTACCCAGATGCTTCCATCATGGTGTTCACAACAAATCAAGAGAACAAAGAGAAAACAACAATGGCGGAGTTGAAGGTGATCTTTTTTGTGTATTTTGTGTTTATTTTGAAGTATGGTTGGAGTTGAATTGTTTTTTGGTGTCAAGGGTCCCACCAGTTTTTGGTGTTTTGGTGTTATTTTTGGTGTTATGGGTTGGAGATGGTCTAACAGGAGTTGATAGAATTGCATGGTGTTTTTCTCATTTAGATTTTTTGAACGGTATGGATTGTTTAATTTTTATCGTCAAACAAAGCGCATGCAGAACTTTATGATTGTTATTTTGGAAACTATTAAAAATCAAACAAAATATAACAAGTTTAGAATATGCATAACCTTTTCAACTTTTTTGATCAATTGACGTTAACTTTTATACATATGATATATGCTTAAAAACACGTAATATTATAAATTTAGCATCGTTTTATGTAGAATAAAATTGAACATTAAACAAAATTACTCTTTCAAGTTATCGAATTCAGATTTGAGATGTTTTATGACATACTACACTACCACACACACTTCCATGTCTAGTATTAATAATAAAGTGATGGTATTTTATTAATTTATTATTATTTTATTTCAATTACATATTTACTTTCCAAGCCAAATAAAATGTTTCTTAAACTTGATTTAATTTCATTTCAGTTCATTCAAATCCCAACTAATTTCAATCTCAATATATTTTACAAACCAAACGCAATCTTAAAAACCAAACTGTTCAAACACAAGAAAATCAAGTATATATAGTTCAAGTTTAAAATATCCAAAGCCTTCTTCGTAACCGGACTACAAATGCTTGTAACAAGCATGGGTCACCGGGATCGGTGGGTCCGATAGAGATCCATTCAGCACACGATCGGCCACCCATCGGTTCGCAGCCTCAGTCATATGTACGCCATCCCAGCTCACATATGTCGTAGGATTCGCACAAGCGTCACCAAAAACCGTAGTCCCGTTCACAATTACTGTTGTCCCACAGAAGACACGAACATGGCTCTCAAGGCGCCCACAACATACCTTAAGCGGCTCGTGAAATCCTGTACAAGAATCAACGATTTAATTACTTATCATGAGTTGCTTAAGAAATCGAAGTTGGTTCTTAATTAACCGTTTAATTTGGTAAAACTACCGTATTCTTTGGTGCTGCTGATAAGTTTGTATTTGGCGGTGTAGATATCGACATATGTTATGGCGGCTTCGGTTAGTTGTGAACGAAGCTTGATAACTCGAGCTTTGAGCTGACGGTTGAACTCCATGGCCATGTTGTTCTGATACTTGATGCACCCATAGTGATCAAGGTAACCAGGCTTGGGATTTCGTACGTTAGATGTTGACACCGGTAGGCACCCGACTGGTCCCGTATTATGAATCCAAAACGACCTCGCGCCTTGCTCATACAGGTGTTGCCATTAATTGCCAACATTTCTTTTTTGAGCAATAAAGTTGATTACCAACAACCCAAACTGATCCCACGTGGACCCATGTACCAATACATGGAGACAATCTTTTTCCAAAATGGGAAAATCGAGAAAATGAGGATTTTAAGTTGGAGAAAAATAGGAAAATCGAGAAAATGAGGATTTTAAATTGCTCCAATAGTTTTCCTTCAAGAGGAAACTTTGAAAATAAAGATTTATTTAGAGAAATAATATTCTAATAGATATAATTAGTCAATGTTAGATTCTTTAAAATGGGGAATCTGTTGGAGATAAATATAATTTTTTTTTTGATACTTTAAGATCCTAATTTTGGTGAATTTGCTGGAGATGCATGACCGACCTATCTTCTATTTGGACAAAGTCCCATACTCCGCCCTTTTGCCAAGTGAATTACACGTCAAATTTAATCAAAATCACGAACCCTTAATTACCTTAACGGAATTCGCGAATTTGTTGATAATGTCGGGTATTGCTGCATGTAGTTGCGGTATAGTAAGCGTCCGAAACCCAACAGAAAGGTCATTCTGGCCAATGTCGATGGTAAACAACGCTTTCGAAAAGTCGCCGGGCCTCGGGAACCGGCTCTTATCCGCAAACGGATGGCCCGAGGTCCATAGATCGATGATTCGAGCTTTGAATTGAGTAAATTGAACAGTCTGGATATCAAGAGAAAAGGGGCTGACTCCACCCTGAAATATGGTTTCATTCTGCCTACGAATCGTCGATCCTCCCGTTGCAAAATTAGCCCCATGGCGATAGTCCGTGTTAATCGTATCCAAATATGCACTCACGTAAGGTAGCCCGATGTATTCAGCTTCAACAACAATTAGGGTTTATAAAATTATAGGGTTTTTGTAATCTTTGAATTAAAATGTTAAAAAGGAGATCCTTAGGATTGCTTATTAAATATCCTTGTTTATGAGCCTATCGACAAATAAAAGAGTTTTTAGTGTTTGGATAAAAGATTGAGCCAAACAGCAAATAAAAAGTTAAAAAAAAAAGTCAAAATCATTTAATTTTCCAACAAGCAATAAACAAATAACCAGATAAACATAAGTTGTCTTAAATTAGCAATCCCAAACACCCCTTTAAAAACCCGAATTGGAAACGAAAATATTATTAAGTACCAAGGAAGTCAAGGAGAAGGCGGCCATCGGAGAGTCTTCCGGCGGGTTTTTTGAAGAAGGTGATACCGAAAGGTGGTGTAACCGGCATAAATGTTGCAGAGAGGCCGCCGGTGTCGGAATTAGAGTCGCCAAAGTTGTACAGACCGGCGAAACTGCACCGTGGTAAGATCCCTATATCCGCCGATGCCAAATCGACGTAGATGAAGAGTGTTAAGATCCCAATGAGAGTGGGTTTTAGAGCTGACTCCATTTGTTGTAATGTTGTTTATGAGAGTTTAGATTTTGTTGGTGGAATTTATAAGATCCCAATGTGGTTGTGAGTTGTGACATTGCATCTGATTAAGGAGTGTAGAAAAAAAAATTTGCTATTTTTTGGAATGACAATTACCATTGTCAAATATAGGAGGAATGCCTCTTTTAACATGTTTAATTCAAAATGACAAACAAATTGGTAAAACATAAGCTTTTATTTTGATTTCAATATTTTAAAAGTTGTAGTCATGCAACATTTACTTGAAATCTTGACTTGTAAGTAATATACATTAATTTACAATATTTGATGCATAAAAAAGAGTGGTCTCAAATGTCTTTTAATGGTATTAATTACACTTTTGATTACTACGGTTGTTACATTGTCTCGATCTTGATCCCTCTATTTATCATTTTGTTTTTAATTTGGTCCATCTTGTAAACTCTGTTAAAGAAACTCAGTTAAATTGATGATATTTTGGTCTGTATACCATCTTTTTCCATCTTTTATGTTTTACCAATTTATTTGTCATTTTCTAATTTTTAAATAAGTTTCAACGTACACATATATACAACTTATTGATACAACCCAAATCGCTAACTCCCTCAATCAATCCCATTATCCTAACATCTTCCCCTGTATTTATCTTCTCCTACAAACCCAAAATTTGAACCATAACTCATAAAATAAACAAAACAACTATAGTTTAACCATCACAAAATCTTATCCCAATTTAAAAGTCACAATCTCAAGCAGACTAATATCCAAACTAACAAAAGCTTAAATCCAAATCTAAAACATAAGTTTAATTTACTGCAGGCACTAATGAGGTTTAAACCTGAATCACAGCTAGTTTTGTGGAATGCATTCCTTTAATATTTGGAAAAAAAATTCATAAATATGCATGGTATTGTCTTCTTTAAATTTGTTGGACGATTTTGATTGTTTAATTTTTCTTGTTAACAGAAGATTGCATAAAGTTGGACGATTTTGATTGTTTAATTTTTCTTGTTAAACAGAAGATTGCATAAAGTCTTTTTTTGGACGGCAGTCAATCACACACACACACCCTTCGACCGAAGTCGAAGAGGTATCAGCCTATCAGGGATCCATTCGAACACCCTACTAATCCTCCCGACCATGAAAACCATTATAAACTGATAAGTATTTTATTATTTTATTTTAATTACAAATTACTTTAACTCACATATTCCAATTTCTGATTCCATTTCCAGCCAAATAAATGTTTGCTAAAACTTGATTTAATTCCATTTCAATCCTCCAAATCCCAGTTAATTTCATTCTCAAAATATTTTACAAACCAAACGCAATCTTAAAAACCAAACGGTTCAAAGTTCAAACACAAGAAATAAAGTATACATATAGTTCAATTTAATAATATCCAAGCGTTCTTCGTATATGACTACAAATGCTTGTAACAAGCATGGGTCACCGGAATCGGTGGGTCCGATAGAGATCCATTCAATACACGATCTGCGACCCATCGGTTCGCAGCCTCGGTCATATGTACGCCATCCCAGTTCACATATGTCGTAGGATTCGCACAAGCGTCACCAAAAACCATAGTCCCGTTCACATTTACTGTTGTCCCACAGAAGACACGAACATCGCTCTCAAGGCGCCCACAACATACCTTAAGCGGCTCGTGAAATCCTGTACAAGAATCAACGATTTAATTACTTATCATGAGTTGCTTAAAGAGATCAATGTTGGTTCTTAATTAACCGTTTAATTTGGTAAACTACCGTATTCTTTGGTGCTGCTGATAAGTTTGTATTTGGCGGTGTAGATATCGACATATGTTATGGCGGCTTCGGTTAGTTGTGAACGAAGCTTGATAACTCGAGCTTTGAGCTGGCGGTTGAACTCCATGGCCATGTCGTTCTGATACTTGATGCAACCATAGCGATCGAGATAACCGGGCTCGGGATTTCGTACGTTGGATGCTGTCACGGGCAAGCATCCGACTGGTCCCGTGTTATGAACCCAAAACGACCTCGCCCCTTGCTCATACAGGTGCTGCCATTAATTGCCAACATGATTAGTTAATAAACGTTTCTTTTTAGGCAAAAAAGTTGATTACCAACAACCCAAACTGATCCCGAATATGGAACCCATGCACCAATACATGGAGACCATCTTTTTCCAAAATTGGAAAATTGAGAAAATAAGGATTTTAAGCCAACATTTTGGTCCAACTGGAGATGAAACTTTGAAAATAAATATTTAGAGAGAAAATAATATTTTAATAGATAGAATGAAATTATAGTTGATGATAAAATCGGAATCTGTTTGAGATGAATATAATTTCTTTTGGATACTTATAGACTTTGATCCTAATTTTAGTGAATATGTCGGAGATGCATCACCGACCTATCTTCTATTTGAACAAAGTCCCATAGTTCGCCCTTTTGCCAACTGAATGACACGCCAAACTTAATCAAAATCACGAATCCTTAATTACCTCAACGGAATTAGCGAGTTCGTTGATAATGTCAGGTATTGCTGCACGTAGTTGCGGTTTAGTAAGCGTCCGAAACCCAGCCGAAAGGTCATTCTGGCCAATGTCGATGGTAAACAACGCTTTCGAAAAGTCGCCGGGCCTCTGGAGCTGGCTCTTATCAGCAAACGGATGGCCCGAGCTCCATAGATCGATGATTCGAGCTTTGAATTGAGTAAACTGAACAGTCTGGATATCAAGAGAAAAGGGGCTGATTCCACCCTGAAATATGGTTTCATTCTGCCTACGAATTGTAGATCCTCCGGTTGCAAAATTAGCACCATGGCGATAGTCCGTGTTAATCGTATCCAAATATGCACTCACGTAAGGTAGCCCGATGTATTCAGCTTCAACAACAAATAAGGATAAAATGGTGCCAACCAACAAATAAGAAATTTTGAGTGTTTGGATAAAAAGCTTATAATAGAGCTAACCAGTAAACAAGAAGTTTTAAATGTTTTGATAAAAGACTTATAACGGAGCCAACCAACAATCAGCAAATATTGTTTTAAGAGGGTGTCCTAGAGTGCCTTTTGGGGTCCAAAAATGCTTATTGACTTATGATATCGGAAAATGGAAATAAAAGTTTTTAAAAAAGTGTTCGAATTAGCTTTTGTGAGACTATGCATACCGGTTGTGTAGGCTCGGCGGGCTCGGCTCCGGCGGGCAGGCGGGCTCCGGTACGAGTCCAGTGGGTTAGGGGGTAGTGTGGGGAAGCCGCCTTACCCACTCGTCTTTCTCTCTCACACTCTTTTTTTTCTTTTTCTTTTAACTATATTTGTATTTGGTTTGGAGGGTCCTATACCAACATAGAGGACTCTGGATGACTTATAGTAGGTTTATGGTAAGCTGATGTGGCACATATGTAAAAACCAATAAGTTGTTTTTTTAAGGTTTATGGTAAGCTAATACGTTTATGGTAAGCTGAGGGTTCAGGTACTCAGGGGCTCGGGTACTGATAGGTTGATGGTAAAAATCAATAAGTTGTTTTCTTAAAGTGTTTGGCTTAGCTTATTGGCTTTTTGAAAAGCTTTTATTTCCTTTATCAACAAAAAGCACTTTTGCTCGTTAAAAAGTCACTCACCAATGATTTTTCAAAAATCACGTTTGTAAACTTTTTGAAAACCACTTTTTGTCCAACACTGATTTTAGCTTATTAGCTTTTTAAAAAGCAACTAATAAGTCAATAAACACTTTCAAAACACACATCCACACAAGCAATCCCAAACACTCCTTTAAGAAACGAATTGAAAATGAAAATATTATTAATTACCAAGGAAGTCAAGAACAAGGCGACCATCGGAGAGTCTTCCAACGGGTTTTTTGAAGAAGGTGATACCGTAGGGTGATGTAACCGGCACAAAAGCTGCAGAGATGCCGCCGGTGTCGGAATTAGAGTCGCCGAAGTTGTACAGTCCAGCGAAACTGCACCGTGGTAAGATCCCTATATCCGCCGTCGCCAAATCGGCTAAGATGAAGAGAGTTAAGATCACAATGAGAGTAGGTTTTAGAGATGACTCCATTGTTGTTTATGCAAGGTTTAAATGATGTTGGTGAAATTATATAGTGTAGGTGGTTGTGACATTGCATCTGATTAAAGAGTGTACAGAAAATTTTGCTATTTTTGAATGACAATTAGCATGTTCTTGTAACTTGTATGATATATTGATATGGGTCCCATTTTCAAATATAGGAGGATTGAAAAGCATGTGCCTCTTTTAAGGTTAAAAAAGAGGGATAAAAAACGAGAAAATTATTTAAATACCCAAACCAATAAATACTTTTAACTTCCTACCCAATCTCTTCGCGGTCCGACCACCTCCGGCACATATATTGAACACACAACTATATATATACATCCATAGGGGTGGGTTCAAATGTGAACCACTTTTTGGTTGTGAACGTGAGGACAACCAAGAGTGCGACACGTGGCGGATGACTAGGCGCCACGTCAAGTCCACGGCGGATGACTAGGCGCAATTCATGGGAGGGCATTGAATTAAAGAGGGGGACCACACTCAAAGCCGCCACGTGTCGCGCTCTCGGTTGTCCTCACGTTCACAACCAAAAAGTGGTTCACATTTGAACTTTCCTCTACATCTCCATATACATATATTGAAAACATACATATTAATGGCTCCTTTGCTTCAGAGTTGATAGCGGCTCCATTATATATATTATATATATATATATATATAAAGAAAAGTTCAAATACAAACCACTTTTTGGTTGTGAACGTGAGCATAGCCCAGAGCGTGCCACGTGGCAAAATTTCAGACTGACACGCGCGACTTAAGCCCGCGACTTAGGGTTATTCATTAGGGCTAAGTTGCGGGCTTTATGCACATAAGTCGCGCGTGTCAGTCTAAATTTTTTGCGACTAAGTTTTATTCATACTGAATAACGTTTTATTCAGTCTGAATAATAGTGTTATTCGTTATGAATAAACCTTAGTCGCAGAAAATTCAGACTAACACGTGGCGCGCTCTGGGTTGTTCTCACGTTCATAACCAAAAAGTGGTTTGTATTTGAACCCACCCCTATATATATATATATATATATATAGGTATGGACACGTGTAAAGCTCAAATGAAAAGTGAAGCAAATCATCAACACTTGTCAAAATGGAAGGTGGTGTACGTCCACATGCCATAACACTTGTCGCCGGAATGACAAGGGAGTTGATAGCGGCTCCATAATGCCAATAGCAGCCATATATATACACACATATATTCCGGCCATATATATACACACATAATGCCAATAGCGGCTGCTGGACGTTGGTAGTGGTCGTCGGACCGTTGATAGCGGTTGTCGGACGTCGGTAGCAGTCGCTGGATAGCGATAGGTTGGAAGAGATTGGATAGGAAGTTAAATGTATTTATGTGGTTGGCTAGATAAATAATTTTCTGATAAAAAACATATACCATGTTATCCAACTAATGAATAATGATACAAGAGAAAAGAATTTTATATGTTTTACATTTATTTTATTCAATTTCATATCCTATTTTTAATATTGTGTATTTTTTTTTATTGATGAATAGGATTAAAACATAAAAATTTGAGGACTGGTTAAGATAAAAATATGTTGTCCAAAAAGAGGGTGGGTTTGAGACAGACGACTAATAAGACCACCTACAATTTGAATTTATTGAGAAAGCACCAATTTACCTTTTGTTGTTTGGTACATGAAATAACAAGACGAAAGAAAAAGATTACAAGGTAAATTACATTTTTAAAATAACTGGTTGTGCTTGTTTAATGTAAAAGATATGTTCTCATTGGTGTTGCTATTTTTTTCTTCCTATTTGTTGATTTATAATATAATTTTGTATGATTTTTATATGTGAATAAGATATGAATTTGAAGACTTTATTTTAAAAAAGGATATAAAGATATTAATATTAAATTAACAATGTAACACTTTTCTTTTTCTATATAGTTTCTTTTTAGATCAAAATCTATATATATATATATATATCTATATATATATATATAAAGCTGATGCATTGCAACGCCACGTGGCATTCTCCCATTTCTTCTAAATTTTTCAATTTTATTTTTATAACAATACATTTATAAAAAACTCTTGGTTTTCTCTTAATGTATATAACTATAAAGAGAATTAAGTATTGATTTTAATTCTATTTATGTTACTTTATTATTTATTCTATTTATTTATGTTATTAACCATTCATTTTCTTTCATTTATTTTAATCAATCATTCACTTTCTCCTATTTAAGCATAAGTGGATTTGTTTGTTGTTGTTGTTGGACAAGTTAATAGTAAAAGTCAATTACATATTTCTTTATAAAGGTTAAACATCGAAAGCTTTTCATTTGTTCGTCAATGTGTCATCACGTTTTCTTATGAGTTGTTTATTATCGAATCTCTTCTTCTATATATCCATCATTTGATGTGTTATTCATTCTATATATCACTATTTTAACAAATCATTTTTCAGGTTTATTTCCAGAATGCCGAGTTAGGTATGTATTTTTCTTTCTTTTGTTTTTTGAGATTTTAAAGTTTCTTTTACTTAACTCTTCTATGCTCTTCATATGTATTTTCAATAAAAGTGTTACAATCTCTATGTAATTTCAACTAACTTTAACATGTCATTTTTATATTGTTATTTTAAATTTTTTTTTTCAAAGTATTATTCAAGAAGACTAATTCGGGTATGTATTCATTTTGACTTTTGTTGAAATTTTAAAGTTTTTTCGTTTAGTTTTTTTTTCTAATTTTTTTCTTTTCTTAAGGTTTGTTCTTTGAAGGATTCTTAGAATTTTGATGACAGTGAGGTTCAATGACGAAATATTGAAAGTATTACAATATATGATGTAACATCGACAAACTTCAACGAGTGGTTGCCAATTGTTATTTTTACTTTTTTGAAGTAATCTTCGAAAAGGCTAACCTTGGTATGCATTCGTTTTTTCTTTCATTGATATTTAAAAGGTTTTTTATTTTGGCTTTCATATTTTATTAGGTATTTTTATCCCGATGATGTAACTAAGGGTTTGTTTTTGTAGGGCTTTAAGAGTTGTGATGACAACAACAATATGATGATGGAAATTTAGAAGTATTAAAATATTTGATATAGTCTTACTAAATTTCAACATGCCATTTTTAATTATTTTTATTTTTATAGGTTATTTCGAGAAGCCTCATTTGCATATTCGTTTCTTATGAATTTTGTTTGTATTTTAGAGATTTTAACTTATATATTATATATTTTTCATAAGCATTTTTTATGGAGTTGATGGTTTGTTTATGATAGTTATTTTAGACTTCTAATTAATTCATAACAAAATCGTAAAGTATTACAATATAAGCCTCATTTGTATATTCCTTTTCTATGAATTTTGTTTGTATTTTAGAGATTTTAACTTATATATTATATATTTTTCATAAGCATTTTTTATGGAGTTGATGATTTGTTTATGATAGTTCTTTTAGACTTCTAATTAATTCATAACAAAATCGTAAAATATTACAATATTTGACGTGGATTCACCAAACTCAAACGTTATACTTTGTCTTCTTAAATTTTCATAAAGTTAAAACCAAATAAAAAACCATATACTACATATTTCTTTTTTTAGTTTACTATTTACTTTAAAAAACTAAACAAATTGATTGTCACAACTTATTGTTATCTTTTTTAATTTAAATAAAAAGTTAATATAATTTATAATACTTCTCTCATACAAATATAATATAATATATATATATTACCTAAGCTTTTATTTTTATTAATTTAAATCTCAATATAAAAAGCATTTAAGGCGTAATTTAAATTTTGAATAATATATTTATACATATACATTTACACATTTAGGTCATTTAATTTAAAGACAATAACCTTTATAAAAAATATGTAATTGACTTTTACTATTAACTTGTCCAACAACAACAACGAACTCCACTTATGCTTAAATAGGAGAAAGTGAATGATTGATTAAAAAAAATGAAAAAAAAAATGAATGGTTAATAACATAAAGAAATAGAATAAATAATAAAGTAACATAAACAGAATTAAAATCAGTACTTAATTCTTTTTATAGTTATATACATTTACGTATATTAATTTATAACTTACAGATTGCATTAATAAAAATATAATATTTGTTTATATTATATCATTAATCCTTTAATAATAAATGATTCGTTATAGTAATTTATATTGATGATTAATTAATATATTTTTATTTTATTTATATACTAAGTTTTTTATTATATATTTTTTACAATATTAGTTATCATACTATTTAGATGTACATATGTTTCTTTCTTAATTAATAAATTAGCAAATGTAGCCTTTTGTTTCAAATTAAAAAACAAAATTTAATGAATGTCATTAATTTCATAATTTATCTATTGTACCCATTGCTAATGTGACTAAGGATCGTGTGAGAAAAAAAGTTAATGTAAGAAGGTAATAAAGGATTTGGACTCTTAATTACTTTTAATCTCAAACTCACCCATGAATTGTGTTTAAGGCAGTAACTTATATGTTTATTCGAATTTTGATCCAATTATGGACTGAATAGTTATTGGTTATATGAGAAAAGATTTCGTACAATAGTTAAACATTTTTATTTTTTAACTAATTTTATTTGAAAAATCTTGAATTACTTTAATAACATGCTAACAATCAATCAATATATACCAGTATATTAAAAAACCAAACAAAGAAGATGACATGACGCAATGAGGTTTCAAGTATTGATTAAATGATTATTTTTTTATTGTCCCACATTAGTGTAAAAAGGGAAATGTTGGAATTGAAAATGATTATATAAAGGATAATATAGTACTTTTGAATGTTAATCTAAATTTGTATACATTTTTGGGTTAAATAGTTAGTTTTATTTATTTGAAAAAATAATTCATGCACTTATTAAACATTTTTTTTTTCGTTTTATATAAACCAATATTATATGAAAGCATCTCGATTTTGGTAACAATGGTTTTGGACAAATACAGGGAACGATGATGACAATATACATATTACTAAAAGTTATTCATACTACCGCGCAACGCGCGGTTCTGACACTAGTATATATATAAAGCCTAAACATGGCATTGCCACGTGGCACTTTCTCCATTTTTCTAATTTTTTTTTTCAATTTTAATTTAATTTAATATTAATAAATATTAGAATTTATTTTACATTATATTCAGAACTCTTCATCTTACTAATGTTATTGAGGTCATTATTAAGACATAAGTATTTCAATTTTTTTTTTCTATAAACCTTTCATTTTTCATCTTAACATTTTGCATTTTTTAAAATAAAATGTTGCATCAAAAGAGTATATTTATCATTTTCTCTATTATTTTGATTATTTTGCTAATCTAACAGTTTTTATTAAATAAAACTTTAATTTTTGCCATAATCCAAAGTTTATTAAATAATATCAATAACAAAATTTTACTAAAAAGTCTAAGGTTACTTAGGCTTTGTTTGGCAAGCATAAGCTAGCTTATAAGCTAGCTTATAAGCTAGTCCATCCAAACATGTACCAGGAAGCTAGCTTATAAGCTAGCTTTTTGAAACGCTACTTTGAGTAGCTTATGAGGAGCTTATTGTAGCTTTTTCCAATTATACCCTTATTAATATTAATTATTAAATTCAAATATACCATTTTTGGTCATTTTACATACTCATAAGCTAGTTTTTGCCAAACATAATTTGTTCAACAGCTAGCTTATCAGCTACTAGCAAGCTTATCAATCAACAGCTAGCTTATCAGCTATCCGCTAGCTTATAAGCTACGCGTGCCAAACATAGCCTTAATTGACACAATGAGAATGCTTCACTCATATTTTATTTTTCTTTTCTCATAATTTATAATTTTTTAAAATAAAAAAATTTCAAACATGGCATTGTCACATGGCACTTTCTCCATTTTTCTAATTTTTTTTTCAATTTTCAATTTTAATTTAATTTAATACTAATAAATATTAGAATTTGTTTTACATTAAATTCAAAACTCTTCATCTTACTAATGTTATTGAGGTCATTATTAAGACATAAGTATTTCAGTTTTTTTTTTTTTCATCATAACATTTTGCATTTTTTAAAATAAAATGTTGCATCAAAAGAGTATATTTATCATTTTCTCTATTATTTTGATTATTTTGCTAATCTAATAGTTTTTATTAAATAAAACTTTATTTTTTGTCATAATCCAAAGTTTATTAAATAATATCAATAACAAAATTTTACTAAAAAGTCTAAGGTTACTTAATTGACACAATGAGAATGCTTCACTCATATTTTATTTTTCTTTTCTCATAATTTATAATTTTTTAAAATAAAAAAACTTTTCATTAAATGAGTTTATTTTTTCATTTAACCAATCAATATTAAATTATTTTTAAATAATATAAATACATCCACAAAAATAATTGTTATTCACCTAGGTGGTACTGGTACCTGCTAAAGCCAATAAACATCAAACACTAATTTAATTTCATGTACTAATTACTCATCAATATTAATTAATTGCTATTTATGTTTGTATTTAAAATAATCTCTTCATTTTCTCTACCTATTTTTCACCTCCTAATCATCTTACACTATAAATATCATTGATTCACAATGTTCTTTCTTCATGGTTATCATTTTATCAATTTTCAAGAAAACATTGAAAAAACCAATTCAAGTATGTATCTTTTTTTTTACCTTTTGTTGTGATTACAATGTTTTTTTTTTGTTTATTATGTCTCTAATATTTTCTTCTTTGTTTTTTCTGATGATGAATTGAGGTATTGTTTCAAGAAAACTTTGGAAAAATTAATTCAGGTATGCATCTTTTTTACCTTTGTTGGGATTATAAAGGTTTTTTTGTATTGTTTATTATGTTTCTAATTATTTTTCTTTGTTTTTTTCTTATGTTCGACTACATTTTGCTTATAATATTATTGCTTCTTAAAATAATTGTTTATTAATTACGACAATCAAATTTTGAGTGTGCTTTATGTGACCTATTCAGTAGATGAGTTATTTGTGTTTTTCCTCAATTTTTAAAGAATACATAGTAATATATTTTATATCTATTATATATATATATTGAAAGGAACAACCACATCCAATAACGTGGCACTATGGTGTATTAAAAACTTTGAGTATGAGTTTTCTCAAAATTTTGATTTTTAAAAGGTTTAATATGTAAATAACTTACGCACTTCTAAAAGAAAGATATATAAGAGTGAGTTTTTTTTTTTTTTTTTTTTTGTAATTTTCATTTACGGGTTTAACCTACGACTATTCATTTGCTCATTCCTCTAAAACCTTCTTAAAAGAGGGTACTTGAGAAATAGACATGGAAGAGGTAAATTGGTTAGGTAGATCAAAGAATTCTCAATCCAAAAAAAGAATACCTAAAATCTCAAACATCCCGAACATGTACGTGACGATTATCTTCTTCAATGAAAGTTAGATTCTTCTAATGGGGCTAACAAGTTCATGTAATCTTTTGTTATGTATTATTCTAATAATCTAATTTGATTAATATGAGTATAAAAGATTATGCAAGTAATTTCACAATGTTATTTAATATTTATTTAACTTGGAGTATAAATGAAAGATTTCATCAATAGATATCGTAATTAATGGAAATATATCTACTCTTTTTATCAAATATTGGCTTAATTATTTGAGTTTTTTATACATAGAATTGTTTCCTGTTATGTTGTAACACCCGTAATTTTCGGGCTTTAGAACTTTTAAGAAAATATGAAAAATAGGACTTTTGATCAAAACCTAGATTTTATAGTCTTGTTGGATGGGAAATTGAAATACGAATCCAACGGTTCTTTCGGAATCGAAATCGGAGCTATAATGAAGAAGTTATGACCAAAACAGTTTTCGTCCTGAAAAGTGCAGCATGCTAGCGGCCGCTAAGGTTTTGGTCTAGCGGCCGCTAGGGGGAGTTTTTATTGGTTCTGTTGTGTCACGAAATTAGTTAGCGACCGCTAGGGGAGCTAGCGGCCGCTAGAGTAAAAGCCTAGCGGCCGCTAGCGACTGACGGGTTAAATAGCCTCTTTCTTCATTTGGGCATAACTCTCTCATTTCAACTCCGTTTCTCTCGATTCTTTTTGCGTTCTTCTCGGTTTTTCGAGCTCTTCAAGACTACATCAATGGATTTCAAGTATTTGGGAGTTCAAAAACGTTGGTGTAAGTAAATCTCTTCATCTCCTTCGAGTTTTAAGCTTAGATTTGGGGTTATTCATCTCCAAACCTTTTCTTCCATACTCATCTCAGATCTAGTGTTGTTTTAGGTGGATTTCATGTTTTGGAAAGTGTTAGAGGCTAGATCTACTAGTTTAGAGGGTGGAGATTTCCTATGGCTTCATCTTCTTCACCATCTCTCCACCATTGTTGGAAGTTCTTCAACTTAGGGTTTTCACCCAAGATCTTGAGGAGGTAAGTTCTATTTATGAGTTTTTAAGTGTAGATCTAGACTTATATGTTGTGGATCTAGAATTAAACCAAGGTATTAACTCATTATCAGTTTAGGTGTTCACTCAAGCTTTAAGCTAGGGTTCTTGGTGAAAATTGCGGCTTTTGGCTTTGCGAGCCTAAGGTGAGTTGTTAAAACCATTTTGTTAAAACTGAGAGCACATCATCTTGATGATTTTCCATTTCTTGCTTGATTTTGTGGATGAATGTGATTTTGGTATAAACTATTTATCATGTCGAGTTTAAGGCTTTCATGAAACGTATGATGATTTATGCCTACATGAATGATTTGGATTATTGGGTGAATACATGTGGTAGAATATTGTATATGATTACCGTATATGTTGAATCCATGAAATTGTAGGATGAATGTGCTTATGTGGAACCCTTGGAAATATGTGTGCCATGAAATTATATAAATGGGATTTGATATCCGAATATGTCGACATATGTAAAATGATGTAAAGGGCTTGAGACCCTCGGTATGTACCTCTATAAATGACGCTATGCTAAATTCAGTGTCGAGGTTTTGTATGTAAAGGATGTGGACGAGATGCTATGCTAAATTCAGTATCGAGGTCTTGTATGCAACAACATGGACGTGACACGATGCTAAATTCCGTATCACGATCTTATATGATAACAACATGGACGTGACACGATGCTAAATTCCGTATCACGATCTTATGAGATAATAACATGGACGAACCAACGCAATGTGTCCACACCAAACAGTCTTGGGAGGTTCTGAAATAGGAATGCCCCTATGTCGCCGGCCCTCGGGTTGCTCCTTGGTGCGCGGGCCTCGGATGATGTTGCCATGCTAAATTCGGGACATCGAGGTGTTTGGAACTAGTGAATGTCGGGGCATTGGTTGGTGGAAGTGGGTCGCGCCCACTGTTTCCGAAGATAAAATAATAAACCGGTTTAACATGCTGTTTATATTGTTAGTATAATCTTGTATATCTCGCATGTCTTATTATATGCTTCATGCATGGTATTATTTGTACAACTCACTAGGCTCCTTTAGCCTAACACTTGTTTGGTGTCGATGTGTCTCTCAGGTACTAGGGACGCCGTTCTAAAGTAAAGGCTTGGGTTTAGAGTGAGCTTGGGGAATCGTGTGAAGAGACCGGTCGTTTAGACCACGAGCCGATAGTAGAACTGATAACCCTTTTTTTAGTCTTTTTCCTTGTTAGGAATTGGACTTGTTGGTTATCATACCGCTGCATTTAAGTTACAAACATTGTAATTGTACCTTACTTTATACCCCATTTTTGGGAAGAGCTCACGCTTTGGCGTAATTTGTACTAACACCTTTCGTAAAAGAAGGTTTTTGTTTGCTCCAATTTTTGGGGTGTTACAAGTTGGTATCAGAGCTTTAGTTTAAGCGAACTAGGTATTGACCATAGTGTACCTAGACTTAAACTTAGTGCACTAATAGATATGTCACCTACCATGGGTAAAGTCTTAGGTGGGGAGAGCATTAGGGATACGAAATACATGGATCGAGAACTTGCGTCAATAGAGGCAGGGAATCTCGTGTACGGTCTATTCATAAATCACTTAGCTACTGAGTTATGAATGTATCGCCATCTGAGTATTCTTGGTTGCTATCGATGCAATGATTGATAAATGTTGGTACGTATGATAGTCTATTCTTATTTTTCTTGATTTCCTTGTGATAGGATATTTGCTCGGTCATAATGGACCCTAATTATGATAAGCCTTTATTTAAAGGTCATGTTTTGATGATTGGCTTGAAGGTGATTTGAGTACCTTGACTCGAGTGTGAATTAGTGGTAAGATTTATTAATTGGGCTTGGAAGGCATGTTTCGGAAAGTGTATACCTCGGAATATCGTATGGATATTGGAAGTGTGGAAAATAGATATAGCTTACTTGTCAAAGCGATAATGAGAAATTATGTAGTATGTCATGCAAGAAGGTTATGAAAATCAAGACCTAAGACCGACTCAAATATGAAGAAGGTTATTATTAGGAATAGGAATATTCCTTCATGTTATAGGACGTGTTTGATTTGTTGAGGCGAATAGTCGATTTATACGCGAGCCCTACTTCTAGAAATCCCTCGCTCTTAGAGCTGTTGTATTAAGCATCTAGATTTAAAGCGGAGGATCGTAAGAGGAATTGAATAGCTTTAACCTAAGATTGAATATGGAGATAGAGGAGGCTGACTCGTAACTGACCGGAGGTTGAGTGGTTAGTGGAGAAAGGCCCATACCTTGAAAAAGTATGGGGTAAGAACATGTGGAGACACTTTAGGCAATATCGAGTGTAGGAGTATAAGATCCAGTCTAAGATATGAACCTATCAAAGTAAGACTTGGAATGTGTTATCTAGTACGATATAAAGGACTTGAACTTTAGATGAGGTCGCTTAGATGATTGTGAAACACCGATGGTAATGTATGAGGAATGTAAGTGGATGACTTTGGCGGAATAGGTAACCTACGAATTATGTAGTATATTTATACAATGTGGTTGTTTTATCACGTGAATATTTCCAAATTGATTTGCAAAAAAAAATGGCATACATGCCAAAACAATGGTCTTGCTAAATGTTGTGTTTTCCGTAAAGTTATTTCTAAACAAACGATGGTCGAGTTTGTTACTGGGTGTGTATATTGAATGGATTTTAATAAAATTGTCGTATATGAGATTTTCAAGATGACTTGAATCACAGGGACTATAAATGTGTTTTTCACGTGATTTATTGCTTAAACGAGATTTATAAAAGTGTGGAACCACCCGGGTAACTGTTTTCTTTAAATGCGTCAAGTTTTGGGTTAAAATGACTTTGTGGGTTACGTTCACCCTAATCGGGTAAACAAAATAAAATCATTTGAAGACCGTCGATTTTGAGTATATTGAGTTTAGAGCTTATGCTTGATTTTGACCCTAAGAACTTTGGGAACAAGTCTTGATTTCTAGAATAGCTCGATTGTGAGCTTTGATTTTAAAGGGCTCGGTTATGAACTTGGTTTCTAGAATAGCTCGGTTGTGAGCTTTGATCGCTAAACAGCTCGGTTACGAGCTTTGACTTGTAATAGTTTGGTTATAAGCTTCGATTTTAAATAGCTCAGTTATGAGTTTTGGGTTCTAAAATAACGATGTGGTAAGCTTGGATTATTAATCGCACGGCGATGAACTTTAGGACCTTGTTGCATTTGATGCTTTTACGCTTAAGTATGTTGTGGTTGTTGGGACTACTAGGTGTCGCAAGATTTGGTAGGGAACCCATGTCGCATGACGGTTAGTTGTTAGTGGTCACTAAGAAGGCTAAACCTGAGAGGTCTATCATGGGTGACAGTCATATTATGGACCTCTTATTATGAGGGTTGATTTTCGACGAGTAGCCTTAAGTGTGCCAATTCGAGTTGGATTTTCGTTAAGTAGCCCCGAATATTTTGAGCTCTAGGAGTGCGACTCATGTTTGTTTGGCACGAAACCAGTTGTCTTTTGGTGAGACTAGTTGGGGGTCATAGCAACTTAGCTAGCACCTAGAGCTTTGGGGTTGAAGTGTTGTACAATTAATATGGTATAAATTGTGTATTCTATGTGCCTTCACACTATCCGAGAATATGCGTCATGCCGTTGCTGTCAAGTCTTTATGTAAAATACATGTGTGCTTGTATCCGATTGTGTGCTTGCGATAAATGTTTACCATGCATAATTTTGGAGTTATCGAATTCCTTGATGTACAAAATTTTGATTGAAGATCGATGCCCATGTGCGAACTGACTGCATGCTATCCTTCAATGTGCTACATGAATTAATTTGGTTCTACCTTTTATGAGCATGCTATTATATAGTGGAGTAACACTTGGAAAATTGGACGGAGTAGTTTTGTGCTCGTTGTGGATCGAAACTAGATTACATAGGGATTTAGTTTCGTGTCTCTCTCGCTTACGAGAGTGTTGTTGGGGAGCACCGTATTGCACTATGATCACGGAGGAAGGGTGGTCCGACGGGAAACCCTTATCTAGAAGGAAATCTGTTAGTAACTAGGCAAAGACATTGTCATGTGGCTGAGTCTAAGTATGGAGAATTGGTTAGCACCACCTAAGTGGATGTACGATGTGCATACCGGCTATTACAAGAAGAAGTCCTATAGGTTGTTAAAGCGTGTTTCTAAGAAATTGTGGCGAACTGACTAGAACGAGACTTGTTCGGGTGGATTAAGTGACCATGTTTTGGAGGTCTTCGTGAGGCGATACTTGCCTGGTTATGAGTGGCTTAGAAGAAACAATAATGGTTGTGTGTACTGGGTGGCTTTCCAAATTCTGATTATAGAGGACGTAGTAGGATGGTGATTGTGTGAGTGGACTAATAGCTGAATTGTGTAGCTAAGAATCGAGAAAACGTTGTCATTGGTACAAGAGTGGTGATATTGTAATTTGCTAAGGGCATTGCATGCCATATGAGAGGTGCAATATACCAATATGTTAAATTGCCGTAGAGAGGTAAGCCTTTTTAAGAGTGTAAAGTGATCTTGAAAACGTTGCTTATAATTGATCTGTGAGGAGTTGGAGTGTTATGTTTGGGATAGTGGAACTACATGCCAAGCTAAGCGAGAAATTCATCGCATATCGATAAGTGTCAATGTAGCCAAGTGGTGGCTCGTGTTGATTAGATTAAGACAAGTTTACGAAGGAGTTATCGCTCGGAATGTTTTACCTAAATCAGCTAAGGCGACATGTACGTCTTCTTTTCAGATGATAGGATATTTGGAAAAGTTATAGTAGTACGGATTTGAGAATGTAAGAATCTAGTGGTAACGAGCGAATTGCTAAATGAAGAAGTTTACCTTCCTTATGGTATCCATAGGCGAGTAGACGAAATTTTCGGGTTTCTTTGAGAATTATTGACGACGGCTAGACACCGTTAGTGAGTGTGTGGAGACATTTCTTAGTAGTAAAGTAACTCTTAGTCGAGTGATCGACTTTAATAGGAGGCGAATGATGTATGGTACCTTGAACCATAGATTTTAGTCGATTTGGTTTGGTTAAATTATACAAAGAGCTAAGGTTGTGTATGCTAGTGATATTATCCTTATAAGCGCGTTATGTTTCGAAGGATAGACGTAAAGTAGTAGCTTGTGGTGTTTTGATGAACCACTTTTAAACGAGGCCACGATATCAGTGATCGTATTGTGAAGGTAACCAAGTCCAATGGTGATTAACCGACGATATGGAGAAAGCGTAATGTCTTAGCTTTGCAAAACGTTTGGGCGAGGTTGCCCTTTATGGTTCGGAAAACATTTGCAATTTCGAGGACGAAATTTTTATTTAGGTGGGGAGGATTGTAACACCCGTAATTTTCGGGCTTTAGAACTTTTAAGAAAATATGAAAAATAGGACTTTTGATCAAAACCTAGATTTTATAGTCTTGTTGGATGGGAAATTGAAATACGAATCCAACGGTTCTTTCGGAATCGAAATCGGAGCTATAATGAAGAAGTTATGACCAAAACAGTTTTCGTCCTGAAAAGTGCAGCATGCTAGCGGCCGCTAAGGTTTTGGTCTAGCGGCCGCTAGGGGGAGTTTTTATTGGTTCTGTTGTGTCACGAAATTAGTTAGCGACCGCTAGGGGAGCTAGCGGCCGCTAGAGTAAAAGCCTAGCGGCCGCTAGCGACTGACGGGTTAAATAGCCTCTTTCTTCATTTGGGCATAACTCTCTCATTTCAACTCCGTTTCTCTCGATTCTTTTTGCGTTCTTCTCGGTTTTTCGAGCTCTTCAAGACTACATCAATGGATTTCAAGTATTTGGGAGTTCAAAAACGTTGGTGTAAGTAAATCTCTTCATCTCCTTCGAGTTTTAAGCTTAGATTTGGGGTTATTCATCTCCAAACCTTTTCTTCCATACTCATCTCAGATCTAGTGTTGTTTTAGGTGGATTTCATGTTTTGGAAAGTGTTAGAGGCTAGATCTACTAGTTTAGAGGGTGGAGATTTCCTATGGCTTCATCTTCTTCACCATCTCTCCACCATTGTTGGAAGTTCTTCAACTTAGGGTTTTCACCCAAGATCTTGAGGAGGTAAGTTCTATTTATGAGTTTTTAAGTGTAGATCTAGACTTATATGTTGTGGATCTAGAATTAAACCAAGGTATTAACTCATTATCAGTTTAGGTGTTCACTCAAGCTTTAAGCTAGGGTTCTTGGTGAAAATTGCGGCTTTTGGCTTTGCGAGCCTAAGGTGAGTTGTTAAAACCATTTTGTTAAAACTGAGAGCACATCATCTTGATGATTTTCCATTTCTTGCTTGATTTTGTGATGAATGTGATTTTGGTATAAACTATTTATCATGTCGAGTTTAAGGCTTTCATGAAACGTATGATGATTTATGCCTACATGAATGATTTGGATTATATGGGTGAATACATGTGGTAGAATATTGTATATGATTACCGTATATGTTGAATCCATGAAATTGTAGGATGAATGTGCTTATGTGGAACCCTTGGAAATATGTGTGCCATGAAATTATATAAATGGGATTTGATATCCGAATATGTCGACATATGTAAAATGATGTAAAGGGCTTGAGACCCTCGGTATGTACCTCTATAAATGACGCTATGCTAAATTCAGTGTCGAGGTTTTGTATGTAAAGGATGTGGACGAGATGCTATGCTAAATTCAGTATCGAGGTCTTGTATGCAACAACATGGACGTGACACGATGCTAAATTCCGTATCACGATCTTATATGATAACAACATGGACGTGACACGATGCTAAATTCCGTATCACGATCTTATGAGATAATAACATGGACGAACCAACGCAATGTGTCCACACCAAACAGTCTTGGGAGGTTCTGAAATAGGAATGCCCCTATGTCGCCGGCCCTCGGGTTGCTCCTTGGTGCGCGGGCCTCGGATGATGTTGCCATGCTAAATTCGGGACATCGAGGTGTTTGGAATTAGTGAATGTCGGGGCATTGGTTGGTGGAAGTGGGTCGCGCCCACTGTTTCCGAAGATAAAATAATAAACCGGTTTAACATGCTGTTTATATTGTTAGTATAATCTTGTATATCTCGCATGTCTTATTATATGCTTCATGCATGGTATTATTTGTACAACTCACTAGGCTCCTTTAGCCTAACACTTGTTTGGTGTCGATGTGTCTCTCAGGTACTAGGGACGCCGTTCTAAAGTAAAGGCTTGGGTTTAGAGTGAGCTTGGGGAATCGTGTGAAGAGACCGGTCGTTTAGACCACGAGCCGATAGTAGAACTGATAACCCTTTTTTTAGTCTTTTTCCTTGTTAGGAATTGGACTTGTTGGTTATCATACCGCTGCATTTAAGTTACAAACATTGTAATTGTACCTTACTTTATACCCCATTTTTGGGAAGAGCTCACGCTTTGGCGTAATTTGTACTAACACCTTTCGTAAAAGAAGGTTTTTGTTTGCTCCAATTTTTGGGGTGTTACATATGTGGTTATAAAAGTTGTAGAATTACTAAAACTAAGTTATTGTTGTTGTCGTCGTCATACTAAGGGTAGCTATCGTTATTTTTGATTATAGTGTCTTCGTATATTTTATCTTATCTTTCGTGAACATGCGGAAAATTAAACCAATCCAAATTACAAAGTCAAAGCCAAAACCTTTGCTAGATAATAAATGGTATATGATGTTATTTTTAATTACTTTTCTATATCATGTTTATATATAATCACCTAATTTCATGACTTTTGTTCTGTCTATTTTTTGAAGGTAGGAAAGTTGATCTTGATTGGATTGGATTGGATTGGATTGAGGAAAAATGAGAATATGTATGCATCTTAAATAACGAACCACCATTAAAAATATGGTTTCTTCTAAGTATCCAAATTTCAATTATTTTTCTCATATTTATTTTCTTATCGATATAATTATTATCAAATATCTATGTAATTTAATCATTCATCTTCTTTCGTGGCACCTGAATTTATTTATTTATTGTATTTAACGTGACTATTTTATATTTATAAAAAATTTAATGTGATATATGTATATATAATTAATTATTTAAAAAATTATTTTTAATTTTATCTATTTTAAAATAACAGCTCATTTACTATATGTACTTTTCATTTTCTAAATTCTACACATTAATTAGTAAATATATATATTTTATTTATTATTTACCTAACAATCAATATGAATAAGTTTATAATGTTTTTTTTAGTTTCAAAATTAATGTTTATTTACCATTATTTTTTATTTACAAAATAATCAGTATATTTACAAATTATTTTTATTTACCGTAGTACATTTATTCATTTTTTATATTATATAAATTTAAGGTAGTAGCTTGAATGATAATTCAAATTTTAATCCAATAATGGGGCTGAGTTGTTATTGGTTATATGAAAAATACATTAGTGTGTAAAAGGAAAATGTTGGAATTGAAAATAAGGATAATGTAGTAACTTGAATGTTCATCTAAACTTGTATACATTTTTGGGTTGGATAATAAGTTTTATTTATTTAAAGAAATATTTCATGCAATTTTAAACATTTTAGTTTTAATCGTTTTAATAAACCAATATTATGTGAAAACATCTTGATTTTGTAACAATGGTTTTGAGCAAATGCAACGAACGACGATTACAATCTACATATAACTAAAAAGTTACTTGCACTACCGCGCAACGCGCGGTACTGACACTAGTTTTATTATAATTTAAGTGATGTTCAATGGTGAGGTAAGTGTTTTTTTTTGTAAGACGAAATTATATATTAAAAATCAACCAAATAGTTTACTAATCAAGAGTAGCGAGCCAAATGATCAAGACAGTAATAAATAATTGTGGGCACCAGATTATGAGGAATAAGTCGTGCTAAATCCGCATCCCCTAACCCATTGTTGCCAAGCGAGACCTGCAAAATCAGTAATAAATAATGATCTTTACCATGCTCAGTCAGAAGAAACGAAGTATCTTACTCACAGATCATGGCTAGATCAACGAGTCACTCTTCCTACCTTTTCGACCACTTTTTACCCTTCTTGAAATGCATTCAAATGTGCTTCTTCGCAACCCGAAGAAATTACTCAGCAAATTTGTCTTGACACCCGAGAAAACCAAAGCGTTTCTATACATCCAAATTAAGTATAAAAGGGACCACTTTACCTTAGTCGACACCGAATCTTCTCTTACGAATGAGTTGACTGCTTATAGGATATCTTCAACCGTCGTTGCGCTGTCTATCATTTTCTTTCACCATTTGCCGACGAGCTCCCAAATCTTACTCACTTCCGGGCACACATCTAAGGCATGATCTATCATCTCCACTACCTCACCACACCTCGGACGTAACAACGAGGTAAGTTGTTTTAGGTTTAATAATAGTTTTTTTATAAATATTGTTAATTTGAGTATTTTGTTAGAACTTAATGATTATTTTAATAATATTTTAGATTTTTTTATATTTAAAATGAGATGTTTATCGTGTATTTTATTATGTTTATGAGTTATTATATAAATTAAAACATGTAACTTTTAAAGTTGTACTTATGTAACATTTGCTTGAAATCTTGACTTTTAAGTAATATACATCAATATACAATATTTGATGCATAAAAACTAAAAAGGAGTGACTCAAATATTGTGTTTTAATGGTATAAAGTATACTTTTGATTATTATGATTGCTATATTATCTGATGAGTCTTGATCCCTCTATTTGTCGTTATATTTTGGATTTGGTTCATCTTGTAAACTCAATTAAGAAACTCAGTTACATTGATGACATTTTGGTCTTTTTACTATCTTTACTATCTTTTATGTTTTACCAACTTGTTTGTCGATTTCCATTTTTTAATAAATTTCAACGTAACACATATATACAACTTATGATACACCCAAATCGCTAACCCCCTCAATCAATCCCATTGTCCTAATATTTTCCCCTTTAGTTAGCTTCTCCTACAAATCCAAAATTTAAACCAGAACTCATAAAATAAACAAAACAACTATAGTTTAATGATCACAAACCCCAATCCAAATTTAGAAGTCCCAATCCCAAGTAGACTAACATCCAAACTAGCAAAAGCTTAAATCCAAATCTAAAACATAACTTTAATTCACTAAACAGAGTAATAAGGTCTAGATCTGAAAAGAACTTGAAACTCGTATTCTTCTAATGCTAAAATCTTGTTAATTAAGGAAGAGAACTAAATGTAAAACAAACCAAAACCCTATTTTTTTTTAAAAACCTACAATGCAAATTGAACGAAAAAGTTGTTGAATCAAAACAAACTTTTGATATTGAAAACCTTGGTCCTTCACAACACTCACTAATACATTAAACCCATGTAAATTTTTTGCTTGAATCAATAGACAAGGTAGAAATAATTTCTTTTTTGTTTAAACCAACTTATATAATACCATTATAATCGTTGATGAATTCTCAAAACCCTTTAAACTATCTTGAATGATTAGTCAAAGTTTCCTGGTTTTGTTTGTATTTCATAAAATTATGTAACAATGTATCAAGGTGACCAATCAAACTCAAGGCATGATTGAATTTAGTTGAGATGTTTCAAACCATACATTAAAAGAGCATCTTTTAAATGATTACATGATATTTAATAGATTGTTTAAAATAGTGAAAATTTATAATTTATATTATTTCAATAAATTATCTTATATTGTTTTGTCTTTGAAATCATGAAATACCAAAAAAAACCTTAAAATATAAATAGTTTATTAAAACTTAATTTGTAAGAAAGCAATTATTATTTTATCTATTTTTATGTTTGAGAAGTGTTGGATATAAAAGTATTTTTTTAATCCTTTTTAAAGACCGTTTGGTAAATTTATCGGAATATCAGTCCTCATTGCATGATTAACACGAGTGTAGCAAATAGCAATTGGTATTAAGGTGTGAAATTTTTAATCTAGGATTTTGGAAGAATTATGGGTGGGTATAAATTACAAAATCCATTAGTGGACGTGGGAGTGTGGACCTGTGGAGATTGAGAATAAAGGTATGCTAATGCGTTAATGAAGGATCAAAGTGGATGATTATGAAGGATGATACTCTCGTATTGATATTGATGATTTATTAAAGGGGTATACAAATGGAATTTTCAATTTGTTGTTTTCAGATGAATCAAAGTGAGTTTGGGAGAAATTGTGACCTGGTTATGGAATCATTGTTCATTAATGATTCCACCCCCCTAAACCATTTTTGTAAAAAAAAAAAGAAGGGAAAAATAGCTCATCAAAATGGGACGGATTTTCCTTTTTAGTCATTTTATCCAAATAAGCAAAATTTATTGAACTTTTAGAAAATAACTTATCAACTTATCATGATTTAATACAACAATAACCTACTAAAAAAATTACTTTTTATGAAATTATTTTTCCAAACCATATAAGTTGATATACTTTTGAAATAATTTTTCTTTCATCTAAATATCTAATACATGTTGCCTATGATTAATTAGAAATCAATACGACATCACATTTACTCGAAACTTGTTTACCCAAGAATAGGGGTGTAAATAAGTCGAGACAAGTCGCGAGCTACTCGAGATTGACTCGGTCAAAACTCGATTCGAATAAAACTCGACTCGATATACTAACGACTCGACTCGAACTACCTGATACTCGGCTCGACTCGGCTCAAGCCAAGACAACTCGCGAGTTACTCGAGATCGACTCCGTCAAAACTCGGTTAAAACTCGACTCGAATAAACTCGATCAAAACTCGACTTGAATAAAACTCAACTCGAGATACTAACGACTCGACTCGAACCACCAGGTACTCGGCTGGTTTACACCAATACCCGAGAAGACACCCCGTCTCCCTCTGCAATCAACGACAACATTCTCTCTGTGTCGGAAACTCAGAAGTGAGCTCCGGCGATACCATCAATGGGGAAGAAGAAGAAGAAAACTGAAAGTAAGCCACAATCACCACAAAAGGAACAACAACAACAAAAACAACAACCGGAGATACAAATTGAAGGCAAATTCCTGCTAGGCAAACCCAAGTTCAAAAAGCTCGAAAACGGCCGCTACAAATGCCTCGAAACCGGCCACGAATTGCCCGCCGATGCCAGGGACTCCTACGCACACACCAAGCATTGCCGCCTCAGCCTCATCGATTCCGCTTTGGCTCGCAATAAGCCTCCTCTCAATATGTTCCACCAGGACCCTCTTACCCGGTATCCAATATGTTTCAATAAACTAGGGTTTATGGTTTAGGGTTTAGGGTTTGTTTCATAAACATGATTGATTGGATTGATATTGTTTACTTTAGTGTGTTTGTTTGGTTGTTGATGATGTTGTGTTTTTGATGTATGACAACAGTTGTAGGTTAATTTGCAAGCTAACGGGGATGACTGTGAATAAAATTGAGGAGCATATATGGAAGCATATCAATGGAAAACGTTTCCTTAACATGTTAGGTTTGTGGTCTATATGATTATATATTCTAGAATGTTCTTTTGCTAAACTTTTTTGAATGAAAAGTTATTTATTGTTCTGTGTTGTTATTTGTTATTTGATTATGATAGAGTCACACTTGAGCTAGAATTAGACCCATTTACCTTGCTGTTTTGGAGACTAATAATGGGTTCCACTTATTACACCTCATTTCGGCAATTAGAGTCTATGATTCCGATGATTCGATGCAAGGGTTTTGATATCTTGACTGGCCTTTGTGAGAATTACTGAAGGCAACATAGGTTTTTTACTTTTTATGGACTATTTTGCTCAATAGCCGAAATAACCTTCTGACAAGTTTAGTGGCATTTGTCTTTCGGTGCTGTGGCGGATTGGTTACCGCTCGGGGGTTTATAGCGCCCTAACCGAGTTCGAGTCTTCCCATGCACATGCCTGAGGACATTTAAGTGGGGCCATGTTTAACCCCCAAAATTGCTGGGGATTAGTCGGGCTTTGGCCCGTATACCCTTCCCAAAAAAAAGTTTAGTGGCATTCTCAAGCCTCTCCGAAGGACATGGATTTAAAAGAAAATCATTCAACATACACACCAATTGCTATATGTATGCTTAAGGTCTTGGGTTTGGACTATTTGAGCTAATTAGATGCCATAACCAAGGATCTTGGTCACATGTCATACAAGGAGCATTGCATCTTATAAGGTGGGGTTCTAAGAATTTTGGGGATTGTTTGGCTAATTACCCCTCCACGAAATGCGTGGGAGTTTGAAGTGTTTCTTGATAGTTAGGCACAAAATCAAGAATCAAATAGCAATGCAATTCTTAAGTTTTATTGCAACATTCTTTTCTTTGGAGTCTGGGCTAGCAATGCAGTTCTTCCCAAATTTGAGGTTAAAAAGTTGTCATATATAAACTTAAAAGTCAAATTTGGATTTGTTGTTTGAAAATCAGAACCAAGAGTAATGATTCTAATAGGGAAAACAAAAGTATATGCCTGATATGAAGTACGATCGATGTTAAACAGAGAAAGAAGAAGCTGGAGTTGGAGTTGGAAAAGAAGCATCGGATGATCTGGAAATAGTTGAAAGCGAGCCGAAACCAAAAAAGGCTTCGAAGAAAAAAGGAGTCGGTTTGGTAGAAGAAGAAGGCGAGCAGAAACCAGAAAAGTCTTCAAAGAGCAAAGGAGACGGTTCGAAGAAGACAAAGAAGAATAAGAAGAAAACGGAGGAGACTGATGTTAGTAAGATCATATCTGAAGTCAGGGATCCAGCAGAAGAAAAGGATAGCGACACAGAGGAAGACGAGTTCTGGATGCCTCCGGTAGGAGACCGTTGGGACTTTGATGATGGGAAAGATCGTTGGGGTTCTGATCTAGAATCAGACGTGGATCCAGAAACCGATGAAGATTTGGATTCAGAAAACGATGATGCAAATGAAGCAGGTACGTATGATCCAATTGAAATGAATCTATGCATTATGAACCATCATTTCCTTATATCCTTGAAATTTCAATTTGAATACTTTTTGGTGCTTATTTTCAGATGCTATTGGCAAAGAGAGTAACAATGAAACACAGGAGCTTTCAAAGAGGTATGTGTTTGCTTTCTTTTGGCTGTTGTTGGTGGTGCCTTTTGACCCTTTTTTTTTTGTGACATGAAATGTGATATTTTTATCAGGACGAAGAGGATGTCGATAGAAATCGAACCAAGTGATCTTGCTTCAAAGAAGAAGAAGGTCCAATCTACATGATATATGTATGTGTTATTTAGTGAAGCATAAAATCGTTCTTAAAGTTTGCATTTCTACGAATGTGTACCCCACAGGTCTGAGACTCGGACCGTGGGACTCCACAGTCTAGATTTTGGCTGTTTTTTTTATTTATTAAATATCAGTTGGTATTTTCTTCAATGAATTTGATTGCTTGTATGCCAAATGTCTTCCAGTGCTGTGGTGGATTGGTTAACATTCGGGGGTTCATAGCGCCCTAAACGAATTCGAGCCTTCCCATGTGCATGCCTGGGGACATTTAAGTGGGGCCATGTTTAGCTCCCAAAATTGTCGGGATTTGTCGGTTTTTGGCCTAGACACCCTTAAAAAAAGCGCAAAGTTTGTGGCAATCCTTGGTGCATCAGATCATCAAAATGGAGAAAAAGGAGGGTTAGGGGGTTTTGATTAAATATTTTTATCAAAGAGCTTCTTTAAAACTAGCTCTAAAATAGAAAAATAGAAGGTATTTTGAGTTGATATTTTTATTTGAGAGCTTCTTCAAAACCATCATCTTCAAAATGAAGAAAGTAAGACAATGGATTTTTCAATGAATATGGAATTGACCATGAAATTTCTTATTTTAAACGATTAACTTACTCTATTTTTTAATAAATAATTGATCATGTAATTTCTTATTTGAAACGATTAACTCACTCAATTCTTTCATAAATAATTAACTATATAATTTCTTATTTTAAACGATTAACTTCTCTATTCTTTTATAAATAATTGACTATGAAATTTCTTTTCAATGAATAAGCCATTCTATATTTTATAAATAATAAGAGTATCAAATCTGTTTTAAATGATCAAGTCTTTAATTTTCTTAATAAATAAATCATTGGTTAATTATATTTTTTTAACTCAAATTTATAAGTAATCATGTAAAATTTATTTTAACTCAAAAAGTTATATATAATTGTTTGGAAATGTTTAAAGAAAAAGAAACCTTGTCAAGAGTTGCAACATACGTCATATAGTGCAATACTGATTCCTGTGTAACGATATCAAATTTAGCATATTTGTGTAACGATATCAAATTTAGCATATTTAACAATTCGAATGCAGGAGAGAGTGGAAATAAGAATGAACATTGTATTGATAATTTGATATTAATTGGTTAGTTCAATTTAACATCGGGTTCATAGCGTCCTCAGCGTTTAACCGAGTTCGAGTCTTTCTATGTGCATCCCTAAAAACATTTAAATAGGTTCATGTTTAGTCTTCAAAATTACCGGGGATTAATTGGATTTTTGCCCCACCACCCTTCCAAGAAAAAGAGGCATGTGATATCATTTTTAATGAAAGAAAAAATTACCTCTTTAATATAATGTACATTTGGCATGCTTTTTCTTGTTCCACTTTCCATGGTAAACAAAAAGAAAGCACATCCACCTTGCTGACGTGTCGTTCGGATCACGGCAACTGGACTAAGGCTATGTTTGGCAAACGTAGCTTATAAGCTAGCTGGTAGCTGATAAGCTAGCGGATAGCTGATAAGCTAGCTGTTGATTGATAAGCTTGCTAGTAGCTGATAAGCTAGCTGTTGAACAAATTATGTTTGGCAAAAACTAGCTTATGAGTATGTAAAATGACCAAAAAGGGTACCTTTGAATTTAATAATTAATATTAATAAGGGTATAATTGGAAAAAGCTACAATAAGCTTCTCATAAGCTACTCAAAGTAGCGTTTCAAAAAGCTAGCTTATAAGCTAGCTGATAAGCTAGCTTCCTGGTACATGTTTGGATGGACTAGCTTATAAGCTAGCTTATCAGCTAGCTTATAAGCTAGCTTATGCTTGCCAAACCAAGCCTAACAATATCCCACTGATCCCTAAAACAAAACTAAAAAAGATTCGATCAGAGAAGATCTTTTTAATCAAACAAATCCTGCACACTTAACTTTCCTAATCCAAAAAGTTCCAATCCGAATCCTCCATTGATACTCAAATCCACATCCAGTCTGAATCATCATCACATATTATATTCATCTAATCAGGTTTGTCTCTTTGAATCATTCCACTAGATTCATCATCTCTTTATCTGATCGATCTCCTATCCTGATTACGCTTAATCACTGATTATTACATCAATTTTCACTTTTGAATCTGAAGAGTTTTTGATGTTGAATCCATATATGCAATCGCCGCCTCCCTAGGCGGCGGCGGTGCCAGAATTCACACCGACAATTTATTTTGTTGTTGCATTACCGAACTTTCGCTCATCTAGTTTGACCATTATTATTCCTTAGGTTAAATTTCTTCATTCTTAGTTGTTACTTACTGTAGTAGTAGTCACAAAATATCCCCAATCATTTAACATGACGGTGGCGTGCCGTGTGTTGTTGATCACATATACATACATACATACTTGTATCTATCATCTATGGAAACCAAACTTTCTCTATAAGATATGTTCATTTTACTTTTTAAAATTAAAGTCTCTTGTATTTGCTAACACGAAATTGTAAACATAAAGTAACTTAATCGATACAACTAACGTCGCCGAAGCTTCCTCTGTAACCGCCTTCTTTGATTCCTGGAAATTCGCTGTTTAATTTATCTGGAAATTCGGGATTAGTTTTCGACATCCAGGTTATTTATCTATTTTGCTATCAAGTTGAATTTGGTTTTCAGATATAAGTATTAGGGGTTTTTTGATTGTTTTGTGTCTAAATTATAATCTTGTTGAAAAAAAAATATTAGATTGCAACTGTCTGTGTAGATAAATTGGATTGGATTGGATGGGTGCCAAGACTTCAAGGGAGGAGGACGCCAGTTATAACGGTGCATCATATCGACCGGCTTCGTCTTTTTCCCCGAGTCAGTACGAAAACAATTACCCTCAACCGGCTTCGTCTTTTTCTGGGAGTCATTACGAAAACAATTACCCTCAACCGTCGTATTCACACCCACCGGCACCGCAAGGCCACCACGATTACCCTGTTCAGGAGGCGTACCCCGCGTATCCTGCACCTGCAGCAGCGGCAGCAACGCCAACTCCAACTGCAACTCCTGCTCCAGCTCCTGCTGTAGCTTATCCTCCGCCTCATAGACCACAGAATAAGTTTGACAGGAGATATTCAACAATTGCTGATAGTTACAATTCGTTGGAACAGGTACCGTTCACATACAATTTCTTATGAGATTCTTTTGAGCATGTTGGTAAAATGACATCTTTTTATTTCAGTAATTCTAGGATCATATGTGTATGCCAATCTTTTTCGGCAGAAAATATTCTATGTTGTGAATTTTTGGACATATTCTTATATGCCCATATTATACGATGGTGATAAAATCTTTGTGGGGAATACTTCTATGCTTCTCTAGTATTGGGTCTTTTATTTTAGAATTTTACAAGTTTTACATGGTAGAATCTTGTGGCTGTTGGTGGACTCAGAAATTTTGTGCATTTATTTTCTATGTAGGTGAGCGAGGCTCTAGCACGGGCAGGGCTCGAGTCATCTAACCTCATTCTTGGTATTGACTTCACCAAGAGCAATGAGTGGACAGGTAAACTTGTTATCCTTGGTACTTTTTGAATTGCTTTACTGGTGTGAAACATGCTAACCATGGTTCATGTAAATAGGTTCAAGGTCCTTCCAAAGAAAAAGTCTGCATCATATTGGAGAAAGTTTGAATCCATATCAACAGGCCATATCCATTATTG
Organism: Centaurea solstitialis; assembly: GCA_030169165.1. Taxonomy (NCBI): domain Eukaryota; kingdom Viridiplantae; phylum Streptophyta; class Magnoliopsida; order Asterales; family Asteraceae; genus Centaurea; species Centaurea solstitialis. The sequence goes on from CM058046.1 coordinate 10,615,876, forward strand.
GGAAAACCTTGGCAGCTTTTGATGAGGATAACTTGATACCCTGTTATGGATTTGGAGATGGTATGGTTTTATATGCTAGTGCTTATTCTTTATAATGATACTAAAATGATTATGGAGCTGAGAATATATGTTAATTCTTTTTTGCAACTGGCAGCATCGACTCATGATCAAGACGTTTTCAGCTTTTATCCAGAAGAGAGGTGTTGTAATGGATTTGAGGAAGTCTTGAGTAGGTACAAGGAGATTGTACCCCATCTAAAGCTTGCAGGTTTTGAAATCATACTCAAACATCTATTTGTTTCTGCTTACTAATTCAACTTTAGCGGCGGTTCTTTTGCTCCACAATTTCTTTGATATTCTTTTTGGGTGAATATTTATCTGTTATATTCCCACAGGCCCGACATCGTTTGCTCCTGTCATTGAAAAGGCCATGACCATCGTTGAAGAAAGCAGGGGACAGTATCATGTGTTGGTTATCATCGCTGATGGGCAGGTAATATTTCTCTTGGTCCATATGAAGTTATGAATCCTATGACACTCCTCACTCCTAAGTCGTAACACCTGTTACCTCAACCCTTATACAATGTGCGAAGTGGGATGTCAGTCTTAATCAAAAACCAAAGTAAGCAACTTGCTGAAGCATAAGAAAACATCATTGCATTGTTAACTTGCTACAGATCCTTAAGGAGATACAATCCTGTAGCTAATACGTAAGAAATCTTAAAAAGTAAGGTGGAGTGACGGCATTCAGCAATAAATTATCCACACAGAGTAGGAATCTATTTATGTAAGAGTGACTGGGACGACATTGATATTGAAAGATGATCATCAACTAGTGTGACCGATTTCCGGCCTCATTTTTCTAGACAAATCTGCCTTCACAGCAGCTGACCTATTTGACTTTGTGCGTTCACGTCCCTCCCTTTTCAGTTCTATCCATCTGGCGAACTAGCAGCCTTTACATTTTTCTGTTCAATGGTGTTGTCTAAATTGGCTTGACAGTAGGAATTCTTGTTTTGGGTGACCAGCTCTGGATCATTGAATGCACAGCATATTTCTGCAGACAAAATTTGTAGACGACGGCTGTTTTTCTCTTGCTAAAAATAACTTTGTGCATGCAGTCTTACCATTACAGATTTTCCCTCTTAGTTGTTTGGTTGACTTTCAGTCTCCAGACATGTACCCATCTATCAATCCTGGTCTCCAAAATTCTACACTAATACTCAATCATCCAATCAATAGTCCTGGTAACACTCCCAATTAATTAGATTTGTATGAATACACTTTAACATGATTACCCTACTTTGTTGAATGTAGTTGGTGACTATAGATTTATCAACATAAACAAGTATATATTTTTCATATCAATTCAGGCTCTTCATATTCTTTCTAAATCTGAATTTCTTTTGATTAATTTTGGCTTCTTGCTAAGCTTCCTGAATCATTTCGCAACCGAATGTTCTTTTTAGAAACAGCTTCTATACCTCGAGGTTGAGAAAAGGCCAGGGTCTACGTACATCTTAACCTCCACTCAATCTCTGGGTGGGATATACCAATTTGTATGGTTTGGTCTTAAAAAAATTACAGATTATCACATTTCTTTTGGGTTAGAAATCAAATAGTGAAATGGAACTGAATGCCAATAGGGGAAACATGCTTAAATTACTTATACCTTGTACATGAAATTCAATATTTTTTTTTAACTATATAGGTGACAAGAAGTGTGGATACTGAACGTGGTCGATTGAGTCCACAAGAACAGAAAACTGTAGATGCCATAGTTGAAGCAAGGTGATTGTCTGCAACCTATTTTAATATATGAAGACATTTTACGGTCTCAATCTGACATGGAAGTTTCATTTTGACAGCAAGCTTCCACTCTCTATCGTATTAGTTGGGGTTGGTGATGGGCCTTGGGACACAATGAAGGAATTTGATGATAACATCCCTTCTCGTAGCTTTGACAATTTCCAGGTAAACAACAATAACAGTTCCATTATTATCTCCATGAGTGTCAGGCAACTATTTCAGTTATTTATCACATACTTCTGAGCGTAAACATTCATTCTCATGTTATTCACCCTTCTTTATTTCTTATGCAAGTTTGTGAATTTCACCGAAATCATGACCAAGAATGTGCCTCCAATGCGTAAGGAAGCAGAATTTGCGCTTGCAGCATTGATGGAAATTCCTATTCAATATAAAGCAACAATCGAACTGAGTATACTAGGGTAATGGACTGGCTCTATATTTCATATATGGTCACGTAAGCTCAACCAAACCTTGAACGGCTTTTTATTCACGTTTTTTTTTTTTGTTTTTTGAATCAACAGTAGTCGCAAAGGAATTTCTCCACAGAGGGTTGCCCTTCCTCCTCCAGTTCATGCTGTACCTTCTTTTAGTAGCTCAAAACCATCACCTTCAGCCGGTTTTCAGGGCTCGCAATCTTATTTTGACCAAAACAGTCCTGTTACCGCTACTCCTTATTACGCTCCAACCAATCTAGAGCGCACAGCTCCACCCATCCCAAATTCTACCTACGAAAATCAGGTATTTCCACAACTCTTATTTTACATATTGTTTGGAATTAGGTTCTTTCTTCTTTCCGTATGTACAATTTACTTGAGAATATTTACGATATATGTTTGGTTTTTATTTGCATGCATTTTGCCAGTAACTTAATAACTTCTGAATACCTTACAGATATGCCCCATTTGCCTTACTAACCCAAAGGATATGGCTTTTGGCTGTGGACATCAGGTATGTATCTTAATTATCTTCAACTCTGTTGAGTTTCCATTTGTGTCGTATGATTTATAGTATTATATAATATTGTATGCTATTATTTTGCAGACGTGTCGTGAGTGTGGAGAAACACTAAAGTTGTGTCCCATTTGTCGGAGTAAAATCGAAACTAGAATAAAGCTCTATTAAGGTTGGTTTCTTTTATCCAATGTAGTTTGGCTGAAATTGTTACAAATTCAAGGTTGTGTTACTCGGTGTCGGTGGTGATGTTCTTTCATTTATTTTGTCTTCTATTTTTTTTTTTGTTGCCATTTTGGATCTGTAAATGAATAGAGTATCTTCTTCAGTTTGTGTATGTATATTCAAAATGATGTTTCTTTTGGAATGCAAGACATTCCTTCTTTCGGCGTGGGTACATTGGTGATTTTTGTGTTCGAATTAGCACTTGATACGTTTATGCCATTTGTCGGATGATTGCAAATTATTTACAGTTGTTGGGTTATGATATCTTATAATGAATTGCTAAGTTTTGATAGTATTGCATTCGGGGACTTATTTTTTTCATGAATTGATAGGTGATAAGTTATATGATGATCACCAAAGAATCTCATGTCCTTTTAAGTTCTTGTATAAGAATCTTGGTTCTTACCTTGAACTTGGTGTGAGGCGACTTATTGTTGGTTTTTTATGCATCTTTTTCTTTTTACCTTTATATCTTGTATAATTACTAATATGTATATAGTTAACATATATTAGAATGGGGACAAATGGTTCTTATTAGCAGTTAAGAGCTATCATTGTGGAGTTTTATTATAGTTTTTTTATTTGGTGAGTTAAAAATGATGTGTGACAAAGAAAAGTATATAAATTTGGTTGTTATAAATGGGAGATGCACTTGATGTATTTTTTTGACCTACTCTGTGTCTTGGAGGTATTTTGGGAGTTGTAAAGGATTTGATTTAGACAAAGAGCGCATCATGTAACACTATTCATGTGGGATGGGTTGTTAGACTTTTGATGTTTGATCTATGTTTTGTTGCTTCTTGTTGAATATAAATACAACACTTGCCTTCGACGTGTAGTTTAGTAAGCAAAGGGACGGAAGGACTTTGTCTAAATACAAGACATGTCCCTGGTTTGATCTCACCCTTCCTGCTAGCTGATGAGTGAGTCAAATATTATCACATAAGTGTCTTTGAAGGCAAGTTTCGTGTGGAACTGGTGAGTTGCCAACAACTAGTTTTTGCCCAAACAAATATGATAACTTTGTAGAGTGCATAAGCAATGCATACTGAGTTCGAATTTAATCACATTCACATGATCCACTATACCATATAATAGTTGAAATAAGTCTTCTCTTCACTCCTCTTCTCTTGATAAAACCTTAACCGAGAGTGAGTCGACTATACCAACACATTGATGTTTCACATAACAAGTAAAGATAAAATGTAGAATGCACTGTTGTTTCAACCAATATATTTATTATTACATTATTAATATTTTTAAAATGATATAATTAAAAGAATGTGTTGTTTGGACTTTGGAAAAATGAATTTGTCTAAGATATTAAAGATGAGAAGAACAATTTTTACGCCTGATTTTCTTCCCATAAAGTGAGGTGAATGTTAATGAGTATTTGGGTTGCTTTGTATTTTGCTCGAGTTTCGGTTGTTTCGTCTTTGGTTTTGGGGCGGTTTCTACTTGCATAAACTTTGCGTCCATGCTATGTAATGCCTTTTCCGTTTTAACAAACGGATGGCCTTTATAACATATTTGAAAACCGAAAAAAAATATAATTATAGATTATAAAATTATTTTTAAATAAAGTCTGTATATATATATATATATATATATATATATATATATTGCCGAGAACATGAGTTACAAGAGTTAAGTTCCGGTGAGACCAAGCATTTTTGGTGAGACCGGTGAGACCAACATATTTTACTTGAAACTTCACATCAAAACATTTGTGAAAGTAAAGAAAATTGAACATTCATCGTTAAAACATACTAAAAAACACTATCGAAAAAAAATTCCCAAAAAAGGTTAAAAAACGAAACCTTCACAACAGTTTTTTTTTTGTGAAGGTTCGCATTATATATATGTAACCTTCACAGAAACTTGAGCTGTGAAGGTCAAGGGCGGAGCCAGAATTTGAATTCAGGATGGTCCCTTTATTGTTATTAGAGAAATACATAACTAACATACATAAAGAACTTAACCAACAATTCAAGTTTTGTACGAGGACTGCCTAAGAGACCGTTTACCCAAACATTTTTCAGTATATCCAAATGTTTTTTAGTAAACATTTATCAGTAAGAGTCAACATTCTAACTTACATTAATGGGTAAAATTTTATTCCAACGAAACGGTGTCGTATGCAACGATTTACCTAATAAGTACTAACCGATTAAGAGTCGTCACCATCACCTAGGCTAGCAGTTAAGACTCTCAGTGCTTATCATCACTCTTCTCGGGTAATATTGTTAGTCATTTGTCACATTCACATAGACCGTAAGTCTTAATTGTTTCTCTTTTTCAAATGTTTAATCTGAAATGTAAACATTAAAATTTAAGGGCATAAAAATGAAACTAATTAAATGAAACAAGTTAGTGAAGTTTTTTTTTTATATTACATAAAAATGAAAATGATGGAACTAAGGAGGAGGTGTTAATATAAACTAAAGGAATTTTCTATTAAAATGTGAGAGTGATCCTAGGCTAATCCTAGGCCAAGGGTAGCTTCGTCTTTGGTGAAGGTTACGTTTTTTAGCTTGTTTTGGATATTTTTTGCATTGAAAGTGATTTTTAGGTCTGTGTATTCGAGTTTTAATGTTTTATGTACATTCACGGTGTTTTTTTTGGTGAAGTTTCATACGTTAGGTATCGGTCTCACGCGATCTCACGGTAACAGCTTGGTCTCACCTGATTCTAACTCGAGTTACAAATGTGAGTAGAACACATCCCTAAGCCCTAAGTCAACTTGCAGAAAGAAATTAAAAGACCATCATAACTTTTCGTCATGCTTTAATAAGATTTTGTGGTCTAAATTATAAAACCACGTGTATCCGGAACGTTCCTATCCATAACGTACCCAATCCACTAAAACAAACTTAACGTATCAATCCTGTAGTTTCATATAACCACAGGGACTATATTTGTAAATTACTCATGGCGTGTTTTTGTTCTTCACCTTCCACCACCAGTGCAGCATTGAATGCTCTGCTCGCCAACGCCTGACACCTTCATAAAACCACCCAACCCCACCACCATCATCATCATCATCATCATCATCCACATCAACATAATAAGGATGGAAATGGAATCAAATCAACACCTATTATTATTTGTCTCATTCTCTATAACAACAAATTATCCATCGGAATCAACATGCCGTTCACCGGATTTTCCTACCGGAGGCTCAGAAACGAAGCTGATGAAATCGAAAACGAGAAGGATTACGAGAAGGAAATCGAGAGGGAGATTGATCAGATTAAGGCCAGAATCAGATTCAGATGGTCGTTGAGGAGGTTGAAGAAAGTGCACATCAGGAAGAAATTGAAGATGAAGATCCCGAGCTTGAGGAAGTTGTTGAAGAGGAAAGCTCGGGTGGTTATGGCGTCGTTGAGGAAGGTTTTGAAGAGGCTTAAGGAAAGTCAATCACATTTTGGGGATCTGTTTGCTGGTAATTATCTATTCATACAGGTCACCCCTACACCTTTGAAATCATCGTCTAAAAATCATCAAATATTAATGAAGAGCTACTAGCTAGCTATAGGATTGAAGGAAGGAAGGAAGATCAAAGATGGCCATTTGTAGCTCTTCTGCTAGCTAGCTAAGCTAGGGTTTCCTTTGATTGATCCAGATAATAAGGATCTATCTTCTTAATTTGTTGTTATAATTATTAATTTAAATCTAGCAGCTTATAAGGTTCTTGTACAAAACTCGAAACATTTAGATTATAAATTATATGGCTTTTTTGTTTATAAGAATCTTTCTAAATAGATTAAGTTATATACTACAAATTATGATAAATTAGTTATTAGCTGAAAAGTTTGGAGTGGTTCAAACACTCCTTGGTATCATTTTAATGTTCTTCTGATAACCACTTTTCATAGTGTTTATGTTAATTTAACTTCTTAGGGGAACCCACAACCAAGAGCCTGAGGCTTATATAGTTATACACATAAGATTACATAGTAATTATATAGGAAGAGACCAAGGCTGAGGCTCATGTATCCATAATAATTAAACTTTATATTTAACATAGGAGAGATAGACTTATATACAATTGTTTTGAATCCTAATTCCTTGACCTAGTGAAGTTTGAGACTTGGTTTCAATTCAACAACATGTTGGCATAAGGCCATGAGTAGCGGTTGTGTAGGCTCGGCTGCAGCGGCCTCAGTGGGCTGGCGGGCTCCAGTACGCTACCAGCGGGCTCGGCGGGGGGATGGGGAGGGCAGTGTGGGGAAGCCGCCTTACCCCTCTCAGTGGGCTGGCGGGCTCCAGTACGCTACCAGCGGCTCGGCGGGGGATGGGGAGGGCAGTGTGGGAAGCCGCCTTACCCCTCTTCTCCCTCTCTCGCACTCTTTTTTTTTCTTTTCTTTTAATTGTATTGAGTATTTGTTTTGGATGATTTGGATGCTAACGAAGAGGGCTCTTTTGAAGACTTATAGTGGGTTTATGGTAAAACTGATGTGACACTGACGTTACATGGACGTAGCCGAGAGTCAAAAGAGTTGGTGTATAGCTTAATGGCATCTAATGGAGTAATGGGTCTGGGGACTATGGGAAATTGGGAATTGGGAGATATCAATTCTTTTGGGCCATTACTCCACTTATGGTTTGTTTGGGCCATGTGAATTAAAGGACATATGTCATGCAGTCATGGATTCATGGTAATAAAAGAAACTATCTTTTAGTAGAATATCAGGTTAAGACAAGTCAAATATGTATAGACTTACGTAAAGGAATACGACACTAGAACTTGAAAAGGTGCTATGAGAGTTTTGTCCGAGGTAAGAAGAGTTAAATTTAGAGTGCTATATAAATCTTAGCCTATTTGATTTATCAAATAAGTAATAATGAATTAATGGGATTTGAGCTTGATTTCAATAAATTTGTTTTACTTTTTCAAAAACAATCTCCCACGACTACTCATGCAGGTTTGGTCACGGTACAACTCACATGACTCATTGTTTGCTCGAATTTTCTAATCTTTTGATAGTTTTTCGGGTGGCTTATTTCTTGATCTTCTATGGATAAGATTTCTTGACAATTCTATAATTAGAAACCGTTAAGAACCAAAGGCTATTTACATCTACAAAGTTGTTGGAAATCATTCACATCTCATTTTTCTGCAATAATCATTGAGATGAGAGGATTTGTTGCATCCTCTCTATCTAGAATAGGATAACCCTAAGGGTAAATTTGCCTTAACCCAATATAAGTTTGTGGGGGCTGGTATTATCCTAAGGATTGTGATTACAAAGTGCATCCTAATATATGTTTATGTTTGATTTCTTGCAATAGTTTTCTAACATTGTTTTGTTAGATGCCATTATATTCTTTTGAAACTAACAAATAGCACATGTTTGTAACATCAAAGATGATTCACTTCGAAGCCTTTTTACGAAAGACCTAGGATTGAATCTTGTTTTTATCAATTTCTTACTCTTCAACTAAAATTTTGGCACTTATTATAAATATTGACAACGATTCTTTAAGGATAAAAAACCAACCAACAAGTCAACAAGGATTCTATGAAATTTTTCGTTATCAATTATTTTTTTCAAGTTAAATGATACCACCAAGTAAAAACTTTTTCTATGTCCACTACAAATACATTCAACATTAGGTCAAATGCAATTGGATTATAACCGCTTTGAAAATCGTTAATAAATATCACCATAATCAAACTTATTATTATTTCAAAACATAAAAACACGTCCATTTAAAAGAAATACGATGCTTAATTATGAAACTATCAATCCAATCATATGTTGTGTTTTCTGACACTAGTAATCAACGTCATGTCGCTCTCTTCACATATAATTTCATAAAAGCATTTGACAAATAACTCAAATAGTTTTTTATAACCAAGAAAAAAACTTGTAAATAAAATTACAACAATTTAATTTATATCCTACTATAACATGGGAACGTAAAAAGTTATGGTTTTCCACAATTTCTACATCAAATATATAAAAAAAATGTTACAAAATAGGTACAAACATGTAGATCGGTAGATCCCCTTATCTTACCAAATCCTGAAAAAGTAAGCAACTTAAAAATCATTTTGATCTGGATTACAAGTTAAAAGTTATAATCTCTCAAAATTTACTTCGAAAACAATTACAACCATGAATACCTTATTTTCAATGAAACAAGTGGAACTAGGTTGAGTTTACAATATTTTAGATATATTATGATTCTTTAGGTCGAAGTAATTGGGTTGCTATCATTCAAAATTTCCGTTAAGTCCACCAATCTAATTACTCATGTGTGGCTTTAATTTGGACGTCTTCTCGTTATAAACATGTCGTATATTCATGTCTTAAGAAACTAAAACACAAAGTCGAATAGGTGGTTGTTTGATTGGTTTTTCCATTAAGACGTGTATGGACAAAGTTGTGTGTTTGGGTTAACCTGTTTGTATGTATTGGGAATGTTTTTGTTTGGGAGTTTTTTTTTTCATATATGAAAGGAACATATTTTTTAATTAGATAGGTATGGAAAAACCTTAGCTTTCTACATAAAGCTCCCGCTTATTATCTTATTGAATATGGCATCTTTCACTAATAACCAACTACCATGCCATCATGTATATCCAAACGAATAAATTGTGAGTCCTACTAAGCTCATTAAGCTGCTAACAAACAGGACCTTATTTAGCACCGTTAAACCAAAGAACTCTGGTTGGATTTCACTATTTTAGCTTTGATGTTGTTTGTGAAGTTTGCAAAAAAGATGTACCCTCATGGGTTTTATGACAAATAGAAAAAGTTGAGGGACCAAATCTGGCAGATTTCTCATAAGATGGTCACTCACTCCCACCCCAAAATAAAAATCTACCTTGTCTTCCTCCTCTTGGCATTGCATTTCCAAGTCTTATCTTTCTCCCCCCATCTCCAATCCTCTTCTTGTTATGACTTCTGCTACTACAATTCTGCCATTCCAATTACTAACCCCTAAATGCAACACCACAATCATCTTCCCCCTAACCCCTACACCCTTCAAAACCCTAAAATTCTCTAGATTTTCATCATGGGTCTCCCACAAAACCAAGATTTCACCACCCAAATTGCTCCAATTTGTTGCTCAGACCTCAGATTATTCACAACAAGTGACACAAGAAAGTGAACCAGTGGAGGAGGAGGAGGAGGAGGAAGATGAAGCTGTGAATGCCATTAGTGAAGAGGAAGAAGAAGAAGAAGAAGCAGAAGAAGAGGAAGAAGAAGAAGAAGTGTTCTCAGAGCCACCAGAGGATGCAAAGATTTTTGTGGGTAACTTGCCTTATGATTTTGACAGTGAGAATTTGGCTAACCTCTTCAATTCAGCTGGAGTTGTTGAGATTGCTGAGGTATTTATTATAAAAGATTGAATTTTTGTTTTCTTTAGTTTTCAAGATTTTCTTGATTGTGTGTGTGTATATAGGCTTATGTTACAGTGGTGGATTTGATGTGTTTTTTTGGTAGGTAATATACAATAGAGATACTGAACAGAGTAGAGGGTTTGGCTTTGTGACCATGAGGACTGTGGAAGAAGCTGAGAAAGCTGTGGAGAAGTTCAATGGCCATGTAAAGTTTCTTACTTTCTTCTTACTTTTTGCTGTGTGCAATCTGTGTTTTTAGGGACTTTTGTTTTGTTAGTAGCTTAACTGAGCTGAATGGACTTGCAGCCTTTTCCATTCACCTATACATGACTGGTTTGATTATGGCTTAAGGATATATCAAATGACTTATTCAGTACCTTCCTAATCTATACAGATAGGTTTATCCAAACAAGATTTAAGCATTGTTTGGTAAAAATAAGGTAGCTTATAAGTTATAAGCTGGTAAATGTTTGGATGAACCATAAACTAGCTTTTTAAAACGCTAAGGAGAGTAGCATAGCAGTTGGTGACTTACGAGACTTTTTATTTTTTATTCAAAATAAGCCCTTGCTACTTTTTACATGACCAATTTTTAAACATGCCCTCATTTTTGTCATTTTACGGTCATAGGCTACCTTGTCAGCTAGTTTTTGCCAAACCGCATCTAATTTATAAACTAGCTTATCAGTCATCAACTAGCTTATCATCTAGTTTTTGCCAAACGCATCTAATTTATCAGTCATAAGCTACCTTATCAACTAGTTTGCCAAACATAACCTTGATGAAAAACCAACCAACAGCCCCTTAAGACTTAACCATTTATCTTCAATCATCAATATATGTTGGAAATCTAATGAGTTCCATATATTCTCACATAACATGTCCGTCACTCTACGAACTTGACCATGCCCGTCTATCACCCTTTCAACCCTCTGGCACAAATATGCGACGTGTTCCCACATTGGTAAAACTTGGACCATTTCTCCTCCAAGGATTTTTCCACGAGTAACGTAATTAGGTTCCACGCATTCTCACACGTAGTATCTCAATTGTAAAAAATACAAAAGAGAACATTGATATTTACCTTTCAGCAAAATGGTTAAGGTGTTTTAATGTGAAAAATGTTTTAAACAGGATCTAAGCGGAAGGCTTCTTACTGTAAATAAAGCTGCACCAAGAGGTTCCCAACCAGAAAGACGAGTAGTAGGGGCTTCCTTCAAGATCTACGTGGGTAACCTGGCATGGCAAGTGGATAACGATAGGCTGGAGCAGGTGTTCAATGAACACGGAAAAGTGGTGGATGCAAGAGTCATCTATGATCGTGAAACCGGACGTTCACGTGGGTTTGGCTTTGTAACAATGGCAAGTGAGACAGAAATGAATGATGCCATTGCTGCTCTTGATGGACAGGTATGCAAAACTCAACCCCATATGAATTTATTAAATGCTTATTATATATAAGTTATGATTATTGAATTCTTTTTGGTGATTTCTTTATGTGATGCAGAGTTTGGATGGGAGGGCAATTAGGGTTAACGTTGCTGAGGAACGCCCGAAGCGTGGCTTATTCTGAATTTGAATTTGAATGAGAAGGCAAGTAGGGTGAAGGTTGCAGAGGAGCTTCTTCTTTCTTTTTCTTTCATTTTTGAATCATTCTATAAGATGTTTGATGTTAATTAGAGTTAATGGTGGTCAATAAGATGTTATATTTTTCCAGAGTTCTAGAGATCATATTGCACTTCCCACTTTCATCTCCTATGTTTTATGTCAAAATGCAAATTAAAAAAATTGGGAGTTATGAATAGAAGTTATACAAGTACTCATATTTAGTAGATATTGAAGTGTAAAATTGGAAGTGTATTAGAAGAACACTTAAAATGTTTAATGGGTTCCTTTATTCCATTTAATAATGCTTGTTGATATTAATATTAAGAGTAATATCTGATGATAAAAATAATCGTGTATATTCAAGTATTATTAAATGGAATAAAACTTATACAAACAATTGCACATATGAATATGATCATATCCAATCGACTTTTTCTTTTAATTTGACGGGTATAAACTTATTAGACCATCCGCACTGGGTGGTGTCAAAGGGAGTGGTATCGACTGGTACCCCCCGGGAACACCACCGAGGGTGATTGGCACGGGGTGAAAATGGCATGGCCATGCCGGTTGAGTAGACGACCCCCCCCCCCCCCCCCCCCACACACACACACACACACACACCCACCCTCTCTCTCTCCTTTTATTTTTGTAATTAATTATTTAGATTGGTATGAGTGTGAATGAATTGATAAGGATTGGTAAGATAGTAGAAAGCTGATGTAGTAGGTGGTACCATTGGCAAGCAGCATGATTGCTGTGGATGGTCTTATAATCAATAATTTAGGGAACTAAAAAGGGGGCTACTTTTTCTTTTCCCTGTGCTTTGCTTTACCTTTTCTCTAGTTAAGAATAAATCTGTTCCAAAACAAAAGGAGTCAGATGATGACACCTTTATAAAAGGGTATATATATGCATATACACATGAAACTGACATTCCATATCAACTGATTCTTGGACTCCAAATGATAAAAGTGAAAAAGATGATGGGGGGACTGTTAAGAAATAGAGTAGAGACTACAAAAGAGACAAATCTTGTAATTAACATCAAGTTTTCTTGACCCCAATGGAAGCAAGGAAGTTGATTCAGCTAGCTGGAAAATCACTTTATTCTGTTTGTAGTAGTATGTGTGTATAAACGCAACCCGTCGTGAATAGCACAACCAAACTAGCTTATTCGTTCTTGCTTTTACAACACCAACAAGGCCTTACGGTCACCTCACCCTGAGAAAAGTCTTAACGGGGACCAATTCAGCCATAAACCCAATGTGGCAACAGCCACACCATCACCAGCAACTTATGAATAAACCAGTGCCTCGGCAGCAGCTGGGGATGGCAGGTAATCCAATGCAGCAGCTGACGGGTTCCAACAGTAACTCGATGCTAAACTCTACGATGAATCCATGGCATACCCCGATGCACCATCAGATGACGAGTCCTGTACACGACCAAATGGTGCAGCCGCTGAACAGTGCATCTGATGAGAATGTGATCATGAAGCAGGTGCTTGATGCCCATCTCCCTGATGGCACTGATGTTGATGTCAAACCTATTCTCCATGTTGTCGAGGATATCCTCAAACATGCAAATCCTACTTCAACGGTATTATCAGTTTTTTATGCATCAAGTCCACTTCTGATCATTTTGATATTATAATTTAATTTGTTCGTAGAAAGTTCATATTCAACTGTTAATAAGATTTCTATTGTTGTGCTAATAAAATATGGTTCTTGTATTCTGTGTAGGTTGAACATACACATGTGGCCAAACTGGAGAACAAACCGTATCAAGCCAATGCGGTTCTGATTCTTAAGCACTTGGCACATATAATTGACAAACTTGCTTCCGAGGTTCTATCTCAAAACTATGCCTATATTAATATTCTCATCTTCTTTAGAGATCTAAAGGTGGTTATAAGAAGATCTTGTTTGATAAATATTTTAGATGTCGTTCATGTTCGTGAGTGGTGGGGACGGACACACGACAGCCATTTCACTAATTCACACCGTGGGGAACTTTCACTGGGAAGCAAAGTTGGTATTGACACTCTCAGCTTTCGCTCAGCACCATGGGAGGTTTTTGCTTCTAACTCAAATTCGCTCATCATCAAACCAACTAGGAAGATCAATGGCAATGCTTAGGCGACTACCAGTGATCATGGAACATCCAGGCCTACTGAAACCTCGGTTCGACCCCATAAACAAACTCATCTGCTCTGTCCTCGAACTAACCGAGTGTATCATCCATTTCAAGGACCTCCCAGCTATGTACATTAGTTATAACGTACCAGCCATGGCCTCAGCAACGAGTATCATTCCTACTGCTGTTTACTGGAACATCAGAGGGATCATCGGTTGCGCTGCACAAATTACTTGCCTCTCCAGCATGGGACACGAGTAAACAGAACTTTAATACTGTCTAAATTCATCTAATACGGAAAAAGAATCTATTTTGGCTAGAAAAAGATGGTGATTAGCAACATCTAATGACTTCAGGTACGGGATATCACCCACAGAGTTGCCGTCATGGGAACTACCCACGTTAAACCACAAGATCGACCTATTACTTGAGCATCTCAGGAAACAACTGGAAAACTGTCACCGTGTTGTAGGTATGTTATCGACTCTTAATACAAACAATTGCACCATACTTCTGTGATATAATAAATTTAATTAGAGATGGCTGTCTGCCTGTTTGATTAATGTAGGAGACAGGAAGGAGATTGATTTCAGGAACAGTTACAATCAGCTATTCGAAACAATCCATATCGACAACATGAAAATCCTCAGGATCTTAGTTAGTCCAAGGGATGACATACTGCCACTTTACGATGGCAACACTAAGCAAAGGGTTTGAACAATCATTCATATTCACATATATTGTCTGTCTTCCATGGGAATCTTTTTATTAATTAACATCCTGCTGAACTAACTTCAATAGGTCAAGCTAGAGGTTCTGAGGAGAAGGAATGTATTGTTGCTGATATCAGGGCTAGACATGTCCCACGATGAGCTATCGATTCTAGAGAAAATTTACAGTGAGTCCCGGATTCAAGGGACGAGGATGGATGCTTTGTATGAGGTGGTGTGGATGCCCATTGTGGACCCATCCGTAGAGTACACCGAAGCAATGGACCGGCATTTCGAGGAGATGAGAAACAGTATGCCATGGTACTCGGTGTACCACCCATCCATCATCGACATGGCGGTGAAAAGGTCCATTGGAGACAGGTGGCACTTTAGGAAAAAGCCCATAGTAGTGGTGCTGGACCCACAGGGAAGGGAGTTGAGCCCTAACGCCATCCACATGATGTGGATTTGGGGAAGCAACGCCTTCCCTTTCACCAGAGCCAGAGAGGAAGCATTGTGGAAGGAAGAAACTTGGAGGCTAGAGTTACTACTAGTCGGTGGATTAATGGACCCAACCATACTCAACTGGGTGAGTTCACCGTTTACCTTCTCTTCATATGACTAGTTGACTACTATCTGCATTACCATGGTACGTACGGACTATATATATATATATATGTTGTACCGTAATGCTACAGACCTGTAAATGAAGTGTGTGTTTGTGCTTGATGTTTAATGTTTTAGATAAGAGACGACAAATACATCTTCTTGTATGGAGGGGATGACATTGAGTGGATTCGCAAATTCACCAATACAGCTCGGGCCTTGGCAACTGCTGCACACATCCCACTAGAGATGGCCTACGTTGGGAAAAGCAAGAACATGGAAAATGTCCGTAGGGCGATCTCCACCATCAACCAGGAGAAGCTCAGCTACTGCTGGCAAGACACCACCCTCATCTGGCTCTTCTGGACACATATAGAGAGCATGCTGCTCTCTAAGATCCAACTGAGGAGGGCCGATGATCAAGACCACATAATGCTGCAGATCAAGAAGCTACTGAGCTACGACAAAGATGGATCATGGGCATTGTTTTGTAAAGGATCGGAAATCCTGACCAACGGACATGGCTCCACCGTGTTGCAAACCCATACTGACGTTGACCTCTGGAAGGAACACATCCCCACAAAGGGATTCGATAACTCATTTGTAGACTACCATGACGAGCTTCACGTTGCAGCAAATAACTGCTGTCGCTTCGAGTTTCCCATTACAGTAGGTAGAATCCCAGAAGGCATCAGATGCCCTGAGTGCCACCACTTGATGGAGAAATACATTGTTTTCCTCTGTTGCCATGACCAAACTGGCCTCCTTTGATTACTACCATTAGTAAGTGAATAAACAGTGGCACATGATGTATGTTGTTGTCACTTCTCTGTTGTATTGCAATAAGCTTACTTAGTGTTTTAAGTGTGCAGTCCTATTGTTCTGCTAATAGCTGATTTGATTAAGCATAGAAGACTTCATAGATGAATCTAATCTGGTTCATATGGAGTTCCACGTGACAATATTGGTTGTGAACTAAATCGTGCCACGTGACAATATTCAATCCGAATATCATGCATTATTCAAAGTGAATAAAGGCTTGAATAAAGCTTAGGCGCATTTATTCACTTTGAATAATGCATGATATTCATAGTGAATGTTGCAACTTGACACAATTTTAATAGTCCTTCCATTCACAATGAAAAATAAGTTTTCATTTGAACTTTCCTATCTCTATATACATGCAACGAAAGGGAAGGCATAGAGTAGAGATGACTACATGCTGCACATAAAGTTCGAATGCTTATCTTCATATGTTTAAATTTAAAACTTTAAATAAATAGATAGATATGACAATGAAAGGAAGACATAACGATAGAAATGGCGTCATTTTCTCTGCACATATATTTTATATTTTTAAATATTGCTAATATTTTAACAAGTGCATAATGCCGTTATTTCTTACCAATTTTTCATTCAAAACTTGGATTTAGAATATGTATTTAATATATATTTATTTTACAGTATGGTTGTTTCACTTGTATTTGTTCCACAATATGAATACCTTTAATTTACCCTGTTTGTGAAACAAAAGTTATCAATAAAGCCGTTCAAAGAAAAGTTTATCCCAAAAAAATTAACATTGTAAACAACATACATATGAAACAAACACAACCGGAAACAAATATATGTTCATTAAACATTAAATTCTAGCCTTAAATAGGAAAAAAGATCATATGAAACAATATCTTAAAATAAGAGTTATCACAATATATGAAATTATCAAATGATTAACCCATGCATATCTATATCTATATTTACACTAACTTATAAAACATTTAAGACATAAACACAACATATAATATAAAGCACTTCTAAGCATATTTTTTAAAGTGTTTATTCACAATTCACAACAGGTTGATCTCTTTCACCCCTTCCTACTCTTCGTGCTTTTACTCCTCCCAAGAAATGCATCTGATTCCAAAAATGAAGATTCATACTCTATAAATATTTGGTTCCATCTATTCTTAATTTATCTTCAAATTCACCTTAATTCATCTATGGCTTTCTTTAGTTCCTAATTTGGGAGTTTGACTTTCTCCATCTTCAATATTTCGAGGTAAGATATATTGTCTCTTAAAGTTTCACTAACCGGTTTTAAAAGAAATTATTCAAATGACCAATTTTCAAATGAATTTTTACAAAAATGACCTCTTTTCAAAGTTTTCTCACAAAATGACCACCATTTTGCTAGAGGTCTGCGAAAATGTTTTTTTAATGTAAGAATAAGTCCCACATGGATCATAAAGAGAAGACAAAAACTGATTTTGTGAATTTAATGGTCTTTTTGAGAGAAAACTCTGAAAAACCATTATTTTGTAAAATTCTATTTGAATGGTCATTTTGGATGATTCGCTGATTTTAAATGCATATTCAAGGTTTTTTGGAACTAGGTTTTTTCGTATAATGGGCACAACTTAAATGCGTATTTGTTTTACAAGCATTTCTATTTTGGTAAAGGAAAGATTCGTATATACCGATCGACTGTATATTTAACTGCTTCCATGCCTAAGGAGAAATGCTTCCAGTAACTAGCAGACCAAAATAGTAATGACTTTATAACCTCATTATGGCGATATAGTTCAATATCCATTTTTATCCTTAGGGATCTTAGTTAATCTTTTTATTGGTTGATAAAAACCAATCCTCTTTCTTGGGTTTGTAAAATTTTTATTCAAAGGATCATCATATTCTTTACATCCTACAGTATTACAAAAGTATACAACTAATATGTGTAGGGTTAGGTTCTCAATTTTGGTTGTGAACATGAGGACGAATCTCAACCACACATTTACGGTTACAGTAAACATGATCACAGAGGATTGACGCGATTCATGGGAGGGTGGAGATTATTAAAGAAGGGGGCTAAAAAAAACTGAGGAACGTCCTAAACTCCTAATTGACTGTATGCACTTATGTTTACAAGTATTTTATAACATCCACATGTATATAACATAAACATGCATAAAATTAAAAAAACAACTTAATTATTTATATAAACAAGTGCATACCATCCTAGTGTGGGCCATGAGGGTATTTCTTGGTTTTTTTTTTTCTTACAAGGTTTTCCCATAAAAATCCCATCCCGTTATGTCTCCTTTTCCCTCCCTCTCTACCAAATATATATATAGAGAGAGAGAGAGAGAAAAGTTCAAATACAAACCACTTTTTAGTTGTGAACGTGAGGACAACCCAGAACGCGACACGTGGCATTTTGACTTACGCGACTTAGTGTTATTCAGTCTGAATAAAGCCCGCGACTTAGTGTTATTCATACTGAATAACGCTATATTCATACCGAATATGGCTAAGTCGCGGGACAAGGCGCGCGTGTCATTCTGAATTTTCTGCGACTAAGCTATATTCATACTGAATTAGGCTTATTCAGTCTGAATAATAGTGTTATTCAGTATGAATAAGCTTAGTCGCAGAAAATTCAGATTGACACGTGGCGCGCTCTGGGTTGTCCTCACGTTCACAACCAAAAAAGTGGTTTGTATTTGAACCCACCCCTATATATATGTCCATCTCCTCCTCAATCATGCTCACAATTAGTTTATGATTTTACTATCACTTAATTATTACTGTGCTAGCTGCAGGTAGGGAAGTGCTACGCAGCCCAAAGAGAGATAAAGAGCTTAATTGACAATTCGATACCAGGAAATGGAAATGGAGATGGAGATGTCTAATACTGGTCTTGGATCCATATTATACGGTCAACCTTGTCAAGATCTACTTGTTGGTGAGCTCTACGAGTAATATACAAGTATATATAGACGAAAATTTGGGCTGCGAACTCTAATTTCGTTACGAGCATGAGGACAACCGAGAGCGTGTCACGTGACATATTCACTCTAAATAATAATAATCATGTATTATTCAGAGTGAATAACACAACATTTAGTGATATTCAAAATGAATAATACGACATTCTGTATTATTCACTTTGAATAACACTTAATCTTGTGTTAATCCTCGGTGATATCGTCCTCCGTGACCGATTTAAGTTGTCTTTATTGAACGGATGAGTGGTGGAGATCACTTATCTATTTCTCATCTTTTTAGCACTTTCTCATATATATATATATATATATATATATATATATATACAGAGAGAGAGAGAGTCAAGTTCATTTAAAAACCAAAACATTAGTAAAAAACCGTACAAACTCATGGTTTCATAGATTAAATCAACGATAACTCTTTATGAAATTGTTTAATATGATGCAAATATTTCATATAATTCATTTTTTGGTGTTCTTTTTTGTAAAAATGACAAGGTTTCATAGGATTAAAAAAGAATACTTGAAACAGTTTCATAAGAATAAAAAAAGTGTATGAAACATTTCATTTTACATAAAAAAAACACTGAAATATGACACAATTTCATCAAAAAATGAATTATATGAAACATTTACATCATATTAAACAACTTTACGAAGAGTTTTCATTGATTTTAGACAAAAAACCATGAGTTTTTACGATTTTTACTAATGTTTGGATTTTCAAATGAACTTCCCTATATATATATATATCAGAATATCAAACCTCCAACTATTTTATTTTTGATTTATTAATAAATAATATAATTTAATTAGTTAAAATAAAGTTAATTAGTCAAACTAGTGTTTTTAATAAAATTAATAAGTCAAAATATTTTTTACATGCAATGCAAAAATTAACTTCAACAATTAAAATTTCAATATTTATCTTCATTATATTTTATACTTTTTTTAAAAAAATAAATTAGTGAGATTAACTTGAAGAATTCAAATTTCGATAATTATCTTGATTGTATTTTATAATTTCTTATACTAAAAATAAACTAGTGGGGTTTATTAAATAAAAAGATAGTGTCAATGAGATAAGTCTAACTGAGTTGAAAGTGTAAAGTGAGTCGAGATATACCTTTGAACGGGAAAATACTGATTTCGACTCACCAAAGAAGACACATGACAGCCTAGTTACTTATTTATTATATAAAGATTCATTCTAGTGTGTGATTTTAGCCCGATGGCTTATCTTTGACTTCTATTATCTATTGTCATTAGAGGTGCAAAAGAAATCCAAAATTCCGATTTTTGCACAAAAATTATCCAAAACTGGATTTTCTCAAAACGGATGTTTTTAAACCAGATTTATTTTATTTTTTTTATTTATTTTTTTTATTATTTTTTTTTTTGGAGGGGGGGGGGGTTCCGATTAAAAACTATATTTTTATTCCCAAAAAATCCGGTTATCGTTAGGAAATGGCTATATAACCCATCGTAACAAATGCTTAAATTTTAAATAAAATGTAAAGAACCGGATTTTTCTCGAGCCGGTTTTAAAAAACGGATTTTTCTCAAACCGGTTTAAAAACGGATTTTTTCAATTCGTAATCGGTTTGATCGGATATCCTTTTAACCCTAATTAAATCCGAACATGATATTATAAAATGTGGTTTTTCTTTCAAAGACCAAAAAACCCGATCTAATAAAAACTGATATGAATAAGATTAAAACCCAATGATGTGTACCCCTAATTGTTATTTGCACGCCCAAACTAATGTCACACTACTCACCAATTAATTCATTTAAAACCTAAGCACTAGGCTTTATTAACTGAGCTCCATTTCCTCTTGATTCTTATGTGGACAAGGTTTCCATAGTGAACCAAGTTCCACATATATATATCGAACAAAATTAAAAGCTTGGTTGAAAACTCATCTTTTATTGCGAATGTAAGAATTGTTCAGAGCGTGACACATGTCTTATTTAGTCTGAATAACACAGTATTATTCAGATGCATTATTCCTGACGAATAATACAACATTCAGACTGAATGGTGCATGTATCACTCTCGGTTGTCCTTATGTTCCCAATGAAAGATGAGTTTTCATTTGAATTGACCCCTATATAAATATTTGACTTAGGATCGTTTACCAAATTCTTACCGGTAATGTAAGTATTCACGGGCAAAAGATTCACATTTATTTATCTTAGAGTACAACATCATTGGCTATGAAAATGGATTGTTGTTAAGCATTTTAAACCCTTTAAGTGCTTACCTGGTAAAAATCTTTTCCGAACATACCAGTAAATGTTTACTCAGTGAATGACATGTTAAAGGCTTATTTGGTGAAATGTTTGGTAAACAGCCATTTAATTTATTTTAGTAAAATCATACACCACAACAATTTCACATTGCATCATGAAAAGTAGTAGTTCCCCTCAGTACATCAAGAGGGTTACCCTTTAATTATACTAATTCAATAGCTCATTTATATCCTATGATGATGAATTAATGAGTTTAGCATTAATTAATTGAATTTTGGAATTACTTGCTTAGAAGGAAGAAGAAAAGATTACATCGATATTTGTGTTCCTCTACAAAATGCGTTAATCATAGGAGATCGGGAAGAAGTGATAGACATCCTAGACAGCAATCGTGAATTCGACCTACTAGGGTATGGTATCTCGCAGACTAATGAAACACCACTTCACATTGCTGTAACGTCCACAAACATCAAGATCATGGAATATCTAGTTCACCAGATGACACAACATCAACTTATACTTCAAGATCAATATGGCTCCACCGCCCTTTTTGCAGTAGCTGGAGCTGGAAATGTCGATATTGCAAGGGCTATGATCAAAAAGTGTCCACAATTGCTGAAAATCCGTAATGCATTCGACACACTGCCTATCCTTGTGGCTGCTATACAAGGAAAATGCAATATGGTTACTTTTCTCTATGGTGAGTACAAAAATATGGATGCTAATGATTGGGGATACGAAGACAAACATAAGGTTTTCTTAAGCTGCATCGAGGCTGATCTCTTTGGTATGCATGTGTACGTTTTACTAACGACGCTTTTCTTATAATAAATGAGTTGTGTTTAACTTTTTAATCAATCTTATGTAGATTGTGCACAAAAAATATTCGATGACAACGACCAAATAGGAATTCCTCAACAAATGTATGCATGGGAGGCACTATACATATTAGCTCGAAAGAGTTATGCATTTAAGGATACAGAAGCATGGAAAAGTAAGTAATCTGTTAAACCTCAATTTGATAGAAATAGTGTTCAAACGTGTACAATTAGGTGCACATATCATGTGTACGTGTGTCACGTACGTACATACATATAGGGCCAGGTTCAAGAAAAACCCTCAAATAACCGGAAAATCAATATGCACTTGTGCATACAAGGTAATTTGTAATATGTACACGTCCGTGTGTGTGTGTATATATATATATCTGCATATCGGTTTTCCTTTGAACATCTCTCTCTCTCTCTATATATATATATGTATATATGTGTAGGTGAAAGTTCAAATACAAACCACTTTTTGATTGTGAACGTGAGGACAACCCAGAACGCGACACGTGGCAACAAAATTTCTGACACGCGCGACTTTTCCCGCGACTTAGTGTTATTCAGTCAGAATAATAGTGTCATTCAGACTGAATAACACTAAGTCGCGGGCTTTTTGGTTACAAGTCGCGCGTGTCACTGAATTTTCGGCGACTTAGTGTTATTCATACTACATAACACTTTATTCAGTCTGAATAAAGCGTTATTCAGTATGAATAACACTAAGTCGCGAAAATTCAGAGTGACACGTGGCGCGCTTTCGGTTGTCCTCACGTTCACAACCAAAAAGTGGTTTGTATTTGAACCCACCCCTATATGTGTATATATATATGTATAGAGGAAAGTTCAAATGTGAACTCAATTTTGTTTGTGAATATGAGGACGAATCTTAGACACTCATTCGGCCAATAAATGCGACTTTGACCGGGTCTCCTCCTTTAATAATCTCCACCCTCCCATGAATCACGTCAATTCTCCATGACCGCGTCCACCGTAACCGAAGATGTGTGGCTGAGATTCGTCCTCACGTTCACAACCAAATTTGAGTTCACAGTTGAACCTGACCCTATATGTGTGTGTGTATAGCGAGAGAGAGAGAGAGAGAGAGAGAGAGAGAGAGAGAGGTCCATTTCATTTGTGAACCATAACTTTGGTAACCAAAGCCAAAAAGACGATTTCATTAGTTAAATCAATGAAATTGGTTCATAAAATTGTTTAATATGGTGAAATTATATCATATGATTCATTTTTTTTATGAAATCTATATATATATATATATATTAAAAGAATGTTTTGGCTGACATTATCAATAAAATTGAGCAATTTTATTGGTCAATTAAAAACAATTCATAATTTGATGATGTTATCATCTATATCTCTTTTCTTTATTCATTAATTTCAAAATTATAATTTACATTTTTTACCCTTATAATTATTTGATAAAATTACTTTTTATTAGTTTTTCATTTTTCACTTTGCATCATTATCATATTAACATAAATAATATATATTAACTAAAATATATAATCGTCTCGACAATACCTTCAAAATGAGTATAATATTGAATATTTTTTAATTTAATCATATTATTAAATATTAAAAATGGATATAAATTAATTTGTTTGCATTTTATTACATTCTAACTTTAAAATTTATATTTTTAACTATCTATATATATATATATACTATCTATTTAAATTCCATTTTCAATTTTATAGGTTACATTTAATACCCATATAGTTAATATTTGTGAATTTTATAATGCAAATGTCTATTCTTGTTAAAAATTAAAATAATATATTTAAATAACACGTGTATTACACGGGCCATTAACTAGTTGTTTCATATTTCGGTGTTTTTTACGTGAAAATTAAAAGTTTTCCGTTCTTATGAAACTGTTTCATATATTTTTATGAAATCTTTTGATATTTAGGTAAAAAAACACCGCAGTATGAAACAATTTCATCAAAAAATGAATCATATAATATCGTTTCATCATATTAAACAATTTCATGAACCAATTTCATTGATTTAACCAATGAAATCGTCTTTTTGGCTTCGATTCACAAGTTCACACCAAAGTTGTGGTTCACCAAAGTTACGATAACTACCTTTTTTTTGTTATTTTTAATACAAAACCTCTAAAATATCTGATTGGTCAGTTTTGGTTCACAAAGTTCACAAGTTTAAATGGGTTTACAAAAGAAGATCCTTATATATATATATATATATATATAGAGGAAAGTTCAAATACAAACCACTTTTTGGTTGTGAACGTGAGGACAACCGAGAGCGCGACACGTGCCGCCTTTGAGTGTGGTCCCCCTCTTTAATTCAATGCCCTCCCATGAATCGCGTCTAGTCATCCGCCGTGGACTTGACGTGGCGCCTAGTCATCCGCCACGTGTCGCGCTCTCGGTTGTCCTCACGTTCACAACCAAAAAGTGGTTCACATTTGAACCCACCCCTATATATATATATATATATAGAGGAAAGTTCAAATGTGAACCACTTTTTGGTTGTGAGCGTGAGGACAACCGATAGCGCGACATGTGGCGACTTTGAGTGTGGTCCCCTCCTTTAATTCAATGCCCTCCCATGAATCGCGCCTAGTCACCCGCCGTGAATCTGATGTGGCGCCTAGTCATCCGCCACATGTCGCGCTCTCGGCTGTCCTCACGTTCACAACCAAAAAGTGGTTCACATTTGAACCAAAAAGTGGTTCACAAAGTTTACAAGAAATTTGAGGTTTACAAATGAACCTCCCTCTCTCTCTATGTATATATATATATATATATATATATAGAGAGAGAGAGAGTTATATACACACATGAAAGTTTAAATGGAAACTCAAGATTATTTAGACTGAATATTATGCATTATTCAAGGTGAATAATACTGAATGTTGTATTATTCAGTCTGAATACTATATTATTCAGACTTATTATATATATATATAAATATATTATAGAGAGATAAGCATTTACAACCCATTTCTAACATGAAACTGATACAACCCCATGAAATCTTGTAAAATTCTATGAAACTTTCCATATTTATGAAATATATGGAAAGTTAATGATTATGGAAATGTTTCATAGAATTTTATAGGATTTCATAGGGCTGCATTGGTTTCATGTTAACTATGTGTTGTACAATAGGGGACTCGTATTATGTGTGTGTGTGTGTATATATATATATATATATACACGAGAGAGAAGTTTAAATGAGAAATAGAGAAATGATCCTAGCACTTGGATCAAGTAATCATGAGCCATATTGGTCCTCCCCGTTTTATAATCAAAGTCACAAATGTTAAACCTTTTTATAAAGGAAAGGTAATACGGTAAATTATTCCGTTCATATATGAATCAATTAAAAGTTCATATGTCAATTGGATAAATAGTTCATATTTTGGAATGGTGTTTCAGATTTTAATTTGATTGTTACTTTGATTTCTTGCAGTCATGTGGGTGCGAGTTACCAAAACGGAAAATGTAGCCACAAACTTACTAAGAAAAATCTGGAAAAATATCTTGGTAAGGTCGATTGATGAAATTAATCTCATTCTCAAAGGTCGCATGGTTGCTAAAGATAATACAGAAACGTACCCTTTTCAAATACTATATGCTGCAGCAGAAATGGGCAACAGTAGATTTTTGGTTGAGCTCATTCGGGAATATCCTGAAATTTCCTTTATGGTGAATGATGATGAACAAACTATCTTTCACACTGCAGTCTCTCATCGTCATGAAAGTATCTACAATTTATTATATGAGATGGGCTCGATGCAAGATATTATGAGTAATTTGAAAGACAAAGATAACAATAATATGTTGCATTTAGTTGGAATGAAAGCAAAAAGTCCCCTTGAGGATGTGTCAGGAGCTGCTTTTCAAATGCAACGTGAATTGTTATGGTTTGAGGTACATCTTTCCTCAAGGATTTGTAGGTTCTTAGCCATTGTTCTTTTTTGTATATCTTTTATAAGTTCTTTTTCTATGAGTTATGCACATTCAAGTTATGTTTCAATGATATTCAATGAGCTTGTGTGTGTATCGTAGGAAGTGAAGTCTAAAGTCCCTTATCGTTGTAGAGAAGAGAAGAACAACGCTGGCCGTACACCTCTTGAACTATTCATCGAGAACCACCAAGCTATGGTATCTGAAGGTGAGAAGTGGATGAAAGACACAGCCAACCAATGCATGGTGGTTGCTACACTAATAACCACAGTAGTATTTTCAGCTGCTTTTACTTTTCCTGGTGGGTATGACCAAAACAATGGACTTCCTATCTTCCTCAAAGATGGACCCTTCATAGCGTTCATCATATTGGATGCCACTTCTTTAATCTTGTCTTCAGCTTCCATCCTTATGTTCTTATCCATCCTTACTTCTCGTTACGCTCAAGAAGATTTTCGTATATCATTACCAAAAAAATTGATGATAGGTCTGACAACCCTTTTCCTCTCTATAATAACAATGATGGTTGCCTTTACACTTAGCTTCTTCGTGTTATACCGTAACAAGTTGATCTCGATACCAATTATCGTAAGTGTCGGTGCTCTTGTGCCAATCTTTCTATACATGAAATTGCAGTTTCCTCTCTTGATGGACGTGTATCGCTCAACATATGGTATCACGTATCTCTTTAGGCCAAGAAAGCGTGTGCTTTACTATCGCCATCCAAGGTTCTAATTGTCGTAGTTATGACCACTTTCAAGCTATTTATTAGAACTTTGATGGTATGTCCCTTTTTTTTCTTTTGAAATTGAAATGTACTTACTTTAATTAGTATTGTTGCTATATATAATTTGCAAAATAAAAAATCGTTATGAAATTGTTTAGTTCATCACTTTAAATAGTTAATTCGACTATGTGTGGTTTGTTACTCCTAAAGAATAGCAAAATCAATCAAAAGCACACAAAGTGGAGTTGGACCAGCTCAAAGAGTAACTTCTTTGTTTGTTGTTTTCATTTGCACACTCTTGATCATATACCCATGCACACCCAATGTTCTAAAAGGTGCGCCTTGGCGCCGAGGCACCACCTTACCGCCACGTTAACCCCATAGCGTCGATGTATGGCGTTGAGCTCGTTGAGGCGCGCCATGGCACGCCTTGGCGTTAAAAATGTGTAACTTTGATTTTTGAATTTGTGTATCTCGAACTTCAATTAGAGTTTTTCCATTCGCATCGGTTATAATTTGCCTGTTAATATATATTAGAATTTAGAAATTCTTCTACTTTAACATTTTATACACGCACATAAACACATACACACATATATATTATATACAAATTTGCCGCCTTAAAAAACGCCTTAAAAAACGCCATGGCCTCGCCTTTACTCGTAAGGCTTGAGGCGTGCCCTCGCTGCCACGCCACGCCTCGCGCCATTTAGAACCTTATGCACACCTTAGGTTCATTTACCATAAATATTTTAATAACGGTTAAATTTTTTAATTATGAGTAATATGAATATAATAATTAATAAAACTGGTTATAACTATAATGTTAATATTTATGTAATATTCATTAAGCATAAATTGTTTTAAATAAGGGATCCCAAACACCACTGAAGGTAAAAATGAGAATTACAACAAGCATTCTGGTTTCATTTGTATGATTTAGTATGATTTTTTGGAATTTAAAACTCTTCTTATGGGGATGGGAAATCCCTAAATTTATTAACGGTTAATGGAAATGCCCCTCAAATAGTCTAATTTAATCCCGACCTCAACCGTAACCCCCGATTATTTGATGATAAAAATTTTACATGTACTATATAATTTACATGTATATGTATAGAGAAATTATATTTCCTCAAATTGTCTACTTTTTTTGTGTAAATTTCCTCCTCAATTACGGGCCAGACTCCTCAATTAAGTCCCGTAATTGAAGAGCCATGTTCGTAATTGAGGAGCCAGGACCGTAATTGAGGAGCCACGTCTGTAATTACGGTCCTAAATAGGGGAGCTGATGGCTATTTTCGCAATTTCAGGAGAGAAATGGCTAGGAGGTGAAAATCACATTGTGTTTTGGCTCTTTTTGCCAATTTCCCGACCATTGCTCCTTGTTAGAATATGTGGAACCCCAGGATTAATCTCCAAAAGAGCCCTTGAGGAGAGAAGGGGGGTTCCAACATATATAGTGAAGATTTGGTCCAAGTCTAGCCGATGTGGGACACTAACACGCCCCCTCCAACGAGGCTAGATGGAGGGCTGAGAAGGGCGGAGCGGCGAGGAGAGTGCCGGCTTAGGAGAGTGCCGACGTGTCAGTCCCTAGAGTGGTAGACCTTGGCTCTGATACCATGTTAGAATATGTGGAACCCCTAGATTAATCTCCAAAAGAGCCCTTGAGGAGAGAAGGGGGGTTCCAACATATATAGTGAAGATTCGTTCCAAGTCTAGCCGATGTGGGACTCTAACACGCCCCCTCCAACAGAGGCTAGATAGAGAGCCTAGAAGGGTCACGAGAAGACCAGGAGAGGGTCAAGAGAGTGCCGGCATGTGAGTCCGTAGAGTGGTAGACCTTGGCTCTGATACCATGTTAGAATATGTGGAACCCCAGGATTAATCTCCAAAAGAGCCCTTGAGGAGAGAAGGGGGGTTCCAACATATATAGTGAAGATTTGGTCCAAGTCTAGCCGATGTGGGACACTAACACTCCTAAATAGCTTTTTTTTTTTTTCAGAGAGTAATGCGATTGGGTTCCATATCATCTCGATTGTAGCAAAACAAAAGCTGAACGTCGATATTTTACTTTCAGCAAAATGGTTACGGTGTCACTAGGTTTTAGTTGGGTGTAATGTAATCTCTTTCATTCTGATTCGAAGTATTTCAGAAGAAAAAAGACAGACTTTGTAAAGAACAGAGGATAAAACAAGAAAAAAAAAAAAAAAAAAAAAAACTGCCTAATTCTCCCCCAATTTTGGACAGACATTAACTCAAATCAGGCTCCATATCCGCCATTGTACGTGTGTACGCGTTTCCAGTGCGTTAACTATTTGATTCACCATCGCATGCTTAGTTATAACAACGTTTATCTGTAGATGAGTATAATGTGAGGAATGTTTTAAACAGGATCTAAGCGGAAGGCTTCTTACTGTAAATAAAGCTGCACCAAGAGGTTCCCAACCAGAAAGACGAGTAGTAGGGGCTTCCTTCAAGATCTACGTGGGTAACCTGGCATGGCAAGTGGATAACGATAGGCTGGAGCAGGTGTTCAATGAACACGGAAAAGTGGTGGATGCAAGAGTCATCTATGATCGTGAAACCGGACGTTCACGTGGGTTTGGCTTTGTAACAATGGCAAGTGAGGCAGAAATGAATGATGCCATTGCTGCTCTTGATGGACAGGTATGCAAAACTCAACCCCATATGAATTTATCAAATGCTTATTATATATAAAGTTATGATTATTGAATTCTTTTTGGTGATTTCTTTGTGTGATGCAGAGTTTGGATGGGAGGGCAATTAGGGTAAACGTTGCCGAGGAACGCCCGAAGCGTAGCTTCTTTTGAATTTGAATTTGGATGAGAAGGCAACTAGGGTGAAGGTTGCAGAGGAGCTGCTTCTTTTTTTTCATTTTTGAATCATTCTATAAGATCTTTGATGTTAATCAGAGTTGATGGTGGTCAATAAGATGTTATATTTTTCTAGATTTCTAGAGATGATATCGCACTTCACAAAAAAAAGTTTTACAGCCGTCATAATGAGTTGCCTAACCTAGCTCGAGCAAGGTCGGGATGGTTTGTTTCTAAGTTGGCAGGGGGAAAAGTACCGGTCAGGAAGGAAAAGCCGAGAAAAAGGTTCGGTCAGGAAACAGGCCGCACCTTGACCAGACCAGACCTGTCCCCAGTCCCTAAAGTTACTGTCTTCTGTGTTTTATGTAGAAATGTAAATAAAAGATGGAGTTATGAATAAGAAATTATACACATACTCATATCTAGATATTATAGTGTAAAACCGACTGTATTAGAAGAACACTTAAAATGTTTAACGGGTTCCTTTTAAATTTGGATTCTACACTTTATAATATTTAAATATCAGCATGCATTAATCTGCATACTTGTGTGAATTTAAATCTAATCCAAGTGATACATGATGTATCTATTTGCTTGTCAATTCCCTAAAGTTTAATTTATAATCCGACTTAGTTGTCATTTTCTTATGTATAATTGGTCATGACTCATGAGTTAATGTAAAAGTTAACAACGAACTTGAGTCATGTATATTGCTCTAATAAATGAACTTTCTTTATTATGTTTCATCTTTTCTTTATGATATTCCAAATTCCATGACAACTAAAATTAGATGAAAGTTGGATCTTTTTATTAAACGTATCTTATGAGACAATAAATAAACTAGAGTAAATTACGGATTTGGTCCCTGTGGTTTGATGGTTTTTATGGATTTGGTCCCTAAACTTCGTTAATTATGGATTTGGTCCCTGTGGTTTGCGTTTTCTATTGGATTTGGTCCCTGGACCTGACGTCCATCAAAGTGGTCCATTAATTTGGAGGGTGTTAATGTCATTTCACCATGTTTTTTTTAAACACACTTAAATCTTTGACAAGTGTCCTATGACTTAGCTTTGACCATTGACTCACCTCCTACCCTATGCCCACCTACCCCTACCATCCCCTTCTCTCTTCTCTTTAATCTTCTTCTCTTTCTTAACCTACAAGTACACCCATATGAACACACCTACACATTCATATATATATATATATATATACCTGCTAGGGGTGAGCAGGAAAAAACCGAAACCAAACCGAAACCGAAAAAACCGGAAAAACCAAACCGAAAAAACCGAACCAATACCAAAACCATTGGTTTTGGTTTTTAAAATTTCAAAAACCGACTTTTTCGGTTTGGTTCGGTTTTATGATTCAAAACCAAACCGAAAAAACCGAACCGAACCGAATAAAT
The DNA here is from genome assembly GCA_030169165.1 of Centaurea solstitialis. Taxonomy (NCBI): domain Eukaryota; kingdom Viridiplantae; phylum Streptophyta; class Magnoliopsida; order Asterales; family Asteraceae; genus Centaurea; species Centaurea solstitialis. The sequence continues at coordinate 10,647,080 of CM058046.1, forward strand.
ACTTCTTTTAGTTTTACCCTAGTTATTTAGTAAATACTGGAAGATTTTGTTGAGTTCTTATTTATCTCCAGTTCTCTGATAATTTTCTTGTTTATGAGTTCTTATTTATCTCCAGTGCTCTGCTAATTTTCTTTTAGTTTTTGACGAATTAATAATTTTACCCTTTGCATTCTCCTTCTCATAATTACTTGAGTTCATGAATGACTTGAGATCATATAGAAAACATTTATATTAAAAAATGATGAAACAAATAATAAATTGAAGTCATTCTATGATGATGATAACGATTAATAATGTAAATTAGTCAAATATTAAATTGAACTCATAGTTCTATAAAACAACTCTATCTTTTATATATTCAGATGCGATAAACATGAATTGATGATCTTGGATTTTGATTTTTGGACAAAAATTTGAAATCCGAAAACCAAAAACCAAAAACCGAATTAAAAACCGAAAACCGAACCAAAAACCGAACTTAAAACCGAAAACCAAAAACCGAAAAACCGATTGGTTTTGGTTTTGGTTTTTCTAAAAACCGAAATTTTCGGTTTGGTTTCGGTTTTACCTCAAAACCGAACCAAACCGAACCATGCACACCCCTAATACCTGCAACTTATATAAATATATACATTTATATATATACACCTCACAAGCACACAAAATATAAAAAACCCAACTCTCTTTTACCTATATATATATATACACACCTGCAACAAATACAAATATATACATTTATATATCCACCTCTCACACACACATAACATATTAAAAACCCACCAGAGAAACACACATAACATATAAAAAAACCCACCTTAAATATACACATTAATATATACACTTTCTCTTCTGATTTCTCTCCCCATCTGCTCACCCCCTCGGAATGTGTAGGTTGCCGGAGACGATTTCAGAGCATCTTCTGCCTCTAGACGGATTAACGTGGTGGTGGTGGTGTGTGCGTGCTCGCCGGAGAAACATGGTGGTGGTGGTGGTGTGTGTGTGTGTGTATGCTCCCCGGAGAAACGTGGGGTGGCAGTGTGTGTGTTCGCCGGAAATACGTGGGGTGGTAGTGTGTGTGCTCGCCGGAGAAACGTGGGGTGGTAACGTATGTGCTCGTGCTCGTCGGAGAAACGTGGGGTGGTGGTGTGTGTGTGTATGCTCGCCGGAGAAACGTGGGGTGGTGGTGTGTGTGTGTGCTCGCCGGAGAAACGTCGTGGTGGTGGTGATGGGTGTGCTCGACGAAGAAACGTCGTGGTGGTGGTGGTATTGTGTGTGCTTGCCGGAAAAACGTCATGGCAGTGGTGGTGGTGTGGTGGTTTTTGAAGGAGAAAGGTGGGTATGGAGTGTAGCTTTACATAGTCAGATCTAATTTTATTTTGGGAAAGATGAATAGTAACCACAATTTCCAATAGATTTAATTTTGGTCTTTGGTTTAAAAAAATGTTAAAAGTAAAATAAAACAGAAAATGACCTTTATGCCCTTGGGGTTAACAGACTTAATGGATGGCTGTTTGGTCCAGGGACCAAATCCAATAGAAAACGTAAACCACAGGGACCAAATCCATAATTAATGAAGTTTAGGGACCAAATCCATAAAAACCATCAAACCACAGGGACCATATCCGTAATTTACTCAATAAACTATTAAGATGCTAATAACAAAAAGAGGAACTTGTAAAAATCAACCATATCAACCTGTTTTTGAAAACCCACAAAATTGTTACTACCTTAACAACGAGTGCATAATGTGTTATCTCGTACCATTTTTTTCATCTAAAACTTGGATTTAGAATATCGATTTAATATATATTTGTTTTACAGTGTTTTTGTTTCATATGCATTTGTTCCATAATGTAAATACCTTTAACTTATCTTGTTTGTGAAACAAAAGTTACCCATAAATTTTTTTTTTAACATTGTGAACAACATACATACATATGAAACAAACACGTCTATATCTGTATCTATATTTACACAATTATCAGACTACATGGAACAATATAGTCTTAAACGATATCTTAAAATAAGAATTATCACAATCATCAAACTATATGGAGTTTTCAAATGATTAATCCATGCATGTCTATATCTATATCTATATTTACACTACCTTATGAAATATTAAGACATAAGTCTTAAACACAACATATAATATAAAGCACAATATACGAAACACTTTTAAGCATATTTTTTCAAGTGTTAATTTACAATTCATGTAACACGTTGATCGATCTCTTCACCCCTTCCTACTCTTCATGCTTTTACCCCTCCCAAGAAATGCATCTGATTCCAAAATGGAGATTCATACTCTATAAATATTTGGTTCCATCTATTGCTTAATTTATCTTCGAATTCACCTAAATAACCATTCATCTTTGGCTTTCTTTAGTTTCTAATTTGGGAGTTCGACTTTCTCCATCTTCAATATTTCGAGGTAATTAAGATATATTTTCTCTTAAAGTTTCACTAACCGATTCTAAAAATGACCATTTTTCAGATGACTCTATAAATATCTAGGTTTGGTTTATTTCATGTCTTTTCATTAGACTTAATTGCTTAATGCTTCCACTAAATAGAAGGCCATAAAGTGTTTGCTTTAATGCGTGGTCGTTGATTTTTGTTTAAGAATTCTTTTTGTTGGCAAAATAGTAATGACTTTATAACCTCAGTATTAGTTCAATATCCATTCCTTAGGGATCTTATTAGTTAATTTCTTTTATAATTGATTGATAAAAACCAATCTTCTTTCTTGGGTTTGTAAAATTTGTAGTCAAACGATCATCCTATTCTTTACATCCCATCGGATTACAAAGGTACGTAACTAATGTTCTTTTGCAAACCACTCTTAGAATACAAACCGTATAAACCATCGGTTTCGTTGGTTAAACTAATAAAAATATTCATGAAATTGTTTAAATTGATGAAAATGTTTCATATAATTCTTTTTTATTAAAGTTGTTTCATAAATTTGTGCCTTTTATGTAAAAATAAAAACGTTTCATCATAATGAGAAAAATTCATGAAACGATTTCATTAGAATGAAAAAAATACATGAAATACACAAAAATATGAAATAGTTTCATCAAAAGTGAGTTATATAATATAATTTCATCATATTAGACAATTTCATTAACTTAACCAATGAAACCAAGAGTTTGTACGGTTTGTATTATAAGAGTGGTTTGTATAATTTCATCATATTAGACAATTTCATGACCAATTTCATTAACTTAACCAATGAATAAGGCTAAGTCGCGGGCTTTATGCACGCAAGTCGCGCATGTCAGTCTGAATTTTTTGCGACTAAGCTTTATTCATAATGAATAACGCTTTATTCAGTTTGAATAATAGTGTTATTCATTATGAATAAAGCTTAGTCGCAGAAAATTCAGATTGACAAGTGGCGCGCTCTGAGCTGTCCTCACGTTCACAGCCAAAAAGTGGTTTGTATTTGAACCCACCTCTATATATATATATATATATATATATCCATCTCCTCCTCAATCATGCTCACAATTAGTTCATAATTTTAGTCATAACTTAATTATTATTGTGCTAGCTTCAGGTGATACGCAGCCCAAAGAGAGATAAAGAGCTTAATTGACAATTCGGTACCAGGAAATGGAAACGGAAATGGAGATGGAGATGTCTAATACTGGTCTCGGATCCATATTATACGGTCAACCTTGTCGAGATCTACTTGGTGAGCTCTACGAGTAATATATATATATATACATGAAAGTTCGGCTGCAAACTCAAATTTCATTACGAAGATGAGGACAACTGAGAGAGCGCCACGTGTTATTCACCCTGGTTATTCATAGTGAATATGCCACGTGGCGCGCTCTCAGTCGTCCTCACATTCACCATCAAATTTGAGTTTCCATTTGAGCTTGACCATATACAGGGAGTGGCGGAGGGAGCCTTAGCCCAGGATTATCCTGGGCCTATCCTCACTTTCTGAAAATTTTTATTGCTGTTGTGTGTGAGAGTTGGACATTAGGTTGATGTTTTATTATTGATTTCTTTTCTTTCACTCTCACATATCACACTATAAAACAGACACGCAATTCTGGCGGCCAAATCCGCCGGAAATCCGCCGGAATTTGGCATTTTCGGCCCAAATCCGCCGGAAATCTTTCTATTTTTTTGAAAAATATATTAATATTTCCGCCGGATTTCCGACGGATTTTTTTATTTTTTTTTAGATCCGCCGGAAATATTTCTATTTTTTTAGAAAAATATTTTAATATTTCCGGCGGATTTAAAAAAAATATTTTTTATTATTTATTTAAATCCGCCGGAAATATTTCTATTTTTTAGAAAAATATATTAATATTTCCGGCGGACTTCCGACGGATTTTAAAAAAATATATATAATTTTTTATTATATTTTTAAATCCGCCGGAAATCTGCCAGAAATATTTCTATTTGTTAGAAAAAAATATTAATACTTCCGGCGGATTTCCGGCAGATTTTAAAAAAATATATATTTTTTATTTATTTTTTAAAATCCGCCGGAAATATTTTTATTTTTTAGAAAAATATATTAATATTTCCGGCGGATTTCCGGCGGATTTAAATTAATTAACATAATTAATTAAAATTCTCCGGAAATCCGCCAGAAATCCGCCGGAAATCGTTAATTATATTAAATTAGTAAATTAAAAAAATAATTAGAATCCGTCGGTCGGAATTTTTTATTGATTTTTTAATTTTTGAAATATTTCCGGCGGATTTCCGACGGATTTCTGACAGAAAATTTCTGGCGGATTTTTCCGCCAGAAATAACAGTTTTTCTAGTAGTGTCAAACTTTATTATTTTCTAATTTTTATATCATTTCTTTTTGTTAAATATAAATTTAAATCGCAGTTTAATATGAATATTAATTACCTACATTTATATTTAATTTCCTATATTTAAAACAATATTTTTGCTGAGGTTAATAACAAAAAAGAATAATTGATATGTTTACAAAATAAAAACTTATCAAAATACTACTTATAAAAAATTAGTTGTATACATTTACATTTTGATAGATCATTTCATCAATATAAAATCTCATCATAACATAATTGAGGCTATAGGACGATTAAGATTAATTAAAATATCTCGTCAATGTTCTGATAATGCGTCCAATCTAAAAGTATTAACATAGGTTTATGAAACACTTTTGAACGTTTTAACAAGTTTTTATAATACTTTTAAAATAAAATGTTATGACAATTTTCAAATGTCGCAAAAAATGATTAATATGAGAATTTATTTAACAAAAGTGTTAAAATGTCTAAACACGCCCTATAGATCCATCGTAACACTTTTAGACATGGAACTTTTTTTGTCCTATAAATTTAAGTCTTATAAAACATTTTATTAGAAAGGTTATAACGTCTTGTAAACTTAATTCATTTGTAGTGCTTGTTTCTATTTATCTTATTAATGTATTTAAAATGTTACATTAAGATGACCACCCTAATCTAAAATCCTGGCTCCGCCCCTGTATACAGGATCAGGTTCAAATGATCATCTTTCATTGTGAACGTGAAGATAGCCGAGAGCGTGCCATGTGGTATGTTCAGTCTGAATAATAATCATGTATTATTCAAACTGAATAATACTAAATGCACTATTATGTAGTTTGAATAATACTGAATGTTGTATTATTCAGTTTGAATAATATATGATTATTCAAACTTGATATGTCACGAGTGGCACGCTTTCGGTTGTCCTCACGTTGTATATATATATATATATATATAGGGGAAGTATCCGTTGCAAACCATGTAGATTGTACAAACTATGCAAACCTAATCTTAACCTTTGATTTTGTTTTCTTAACCATTGATTTTGTTTATCTCCTAACTTTTAGGTGATTTTCAAATGTAGTTGAGAGAAAATCTAGGAACTGAATTAATCCACACCATTGATCATGCACATGTACGGTGGAGATTGGTTTGTATAGTTTGTACAAACTATACGGTTTGTAACGGATACGACCCTATATATATATATATAGAGATATAGATATAGATATATAGGAGTGGGTTCAAATGTGAACCACTTTTTGGTTGTGAACGTGAGAACAACCGATAGCGCGACACGTGCAGATGACTAGGCGCCACATCAGGTCCACGACGGATTACTAGGCGCGATTCATGGGAGGGCATTGAATTAAAAGGGGGGACCACACTCAAAGCCGCCTTTATTGACTAGTCTCCGCCACGTGTCTTGCTCTCGGATGTCCACACATTCACAACCAAAAAGTGGTTCACATTTGAACTTTCCTCTATATATATATATATATATATATATATATACATACATACATACATACATACATACATACATACATACATACATACATACATACATACATACATACATACATATACACGAAAGTTCGGATGTGAACTCAAATTTCATTGTGAACATAAGGATAGCTGAGAGCGCGACATATGCGCATTCAGTTTAAATAATACATATTAGTCGGATGTATTATTCATCATGAATAATACAACATTCAGACCTCGGTTGTCCTCGTTTTATTCTATGATAGATTCATGAGTTTAGCCTTATTTAATTGATTTTTGGAATTACTTACTTAGAAGGAAGAAGAGGAAGAGATTACCTGGATATTTGTGTTCCTCTACAAAATGCGTTAAAAATAGGAGAATGGGAAAAAGCGAAAAACATCCTAGACAATTTTCATGTCGGAGACCTGCTAGGGTATGGTATCTCAATGGCTAATGAAACCGCACTTCACATTGCTGTAACGTCCACAAACATCAAGATCATGAAACATCTAGTGGACCGGATGACAGAACATCAACTCGCACTTCAAGATCAGTATGGCTCCACCGCCCTTTTTTACGTAGCAGGAGCTGGAAATGTCGATATCGCAAGGCTTATGATTCAAAAGTGTCCACTATTGCTGAAAATCCGTAATTTTATGAACAGGTTGCCAATCCATGTGGCTGCTATACAAATAAAACGTAACATGGTTGCTTTTCTCTATGGTGAGTACAAAAATATGGAAGCTAGTGATTGGGGAGACGAAGACAAACATGAGCTTTTCTTAAGATGCATCGAGGTTGATCTCTTTGGTATGTGTACGTTTTACTAATTAACGAACTCTTTTCTTATATATAATATAAATGAGTTGTGTTCAATTTTCCTCATCAAGTGATTGTTCGTTCGATTAACTAACTAACTAATCTTATGTAGACTGTGCACGAAAAATATTGGATGACAACGATCAAAGAGGATTCCCTCAACAAATGTATGCATGGGATGCACTATACAGATTGGCTCGAAACAGTTATGCGTTTAAGGATACAGAAGCAGGATGGAAAAGTAAGTAATCTGTTGAATTTCAATTTGATAGAAATATTGTTCCAAACGTGTACAATTAGGTGCACATATGCACCCCACACACATATATAGGGTCGGGCTCAAAGGAAAACCTCAAATAACATGATTATAGCTAGGATTACTTATCTACTTCTTAGACATTTAGCACTTCTCATTTGAACTTATTTTGAAAAGGCGTTTCAGAAAAAAAAAATTTGATTGTTACTTTGATTTCTTGCAGTCACGTGGGTGCAAGGTACCAAAACGGAAAGCGTAGCCACAAACTTACTAAGAAAAATTTGGAAAAATATTTTGGAAAGGTCGATTGATGAAATTAATCTCATTCTCAAAGGTCCCATGGTTCCTAAAGATGATAAGGAAACGTACCCTTTTCAAATACCATATGTTGCAGCAGAAACGGGTAATGCTAGATTTTTGGTTGAGCTCATTCGGGGATATCCTGATATTACCTTTATGGTGAATGATGATCAACAAACTATCTATCACACTGCAACCTCTTATCGTCATGAAAGTATCTTCAGTTTATTATATGAGATGGGATCAATGCATGATATTATGAGTTATTTGAAAGACAAAGACAACAATAATATGTTGCATTTAGTTGGAATGAAAGCAAAAGGTCCTCTTAATGTGTCAGGAGCTGCTTTTCAAATGCAACGTGAATTGTTATGGTTCGAGGTACATCTTTCCTCAAGGATTTTTAGGTTGTTAGCCATTTGTTCATTTTTTGTATGTCTTTTATAAGTTCTTTTTCTATGAGTTTTAACTCGCACATTCAAGTTATGGTTTCAATGATATTTAATGAGCTTGCGTGTGAATCGTAGGAAGTGAAGTCTAAAGTCCTTTATCGTTGTAGAGAAGAGAAAAACATCAATGGTTATACACCTCTTGAACTATTCATCAAGAACCACCAAGATATGGTATCCGAAGGTGAGAGGTGGATGAAAGAAATAGCCAACCAATGCATGGTGGTTGCTACACTAATAACCACAATAGTATTTTCAGCTGCTTTTACTATTCCTGGTGGGTATGACCAAGACAATGGACTTCCTATCTTCCTCAAAGATGGACCCTTCATAGCGTTCGTCATATTGGATGCCACTTCTTTAATCTTGTCTTCAGCTTCCATCCTTATATTCTTATCCATCCTTACTTCTCGTTACGTTCCAGAAGATTTCCGTATATCATTACCAAAAAAATTGATGATAGGTTTGATAACCCTTTTCCTCTCTATAATAACGATGATGGTTGCCTTTACACTTAGCTTCTTCGTGTTATACCGTAACAAGTTGATCTCGATACCAATTACCATAAGTATAGCTGCTCTTGTGCCAGTCTTTCTATACATGAAACTGCAGTTTCCTCTCATGATGGACGTGTATCGTGCAACATATGGTAGCACATGTCTCTTTAAGCCAAAAAAGCGTGTGCTTTACTATCGCCATCCAAGGTTCTAATTGACTAATTGTCATAGTTATGACCACTTTCAAGCTATTTATTAGAACTTTGATGGTATATCCTTTTTTTTTCTTTTGAAATTGAAATGTACTTACTTTAATTAGTATTGTTGCTATATATAATTTGAAAAAGAAAATCGCTATTAAATTGTTTAGTTCATCACTTCAAATAGTTAATTCGATTGTGTGTGGTTTGTTACTTCTAAGGAATAGCAAAACCAATCAAAAGCACACCAAGTCGAGTTGGACCAACTCAAAGAGTAACTTCTTCTTTGTTTGTTGTTCTCATTTGCACACTCTTGATCATATACCCATGCACACCTTAGGTTTATTTACCATAAATATTTTAATAACGGTTAATTTTTTTAGTTATTATGAAGAATATGAATATAATAATTAATAAAACTGGTTATAACCATAATGTTAATATTTGTGTAATATTCATTAAGCATAAATTGTTTTAAATAAGCGAGTCCAAAAACACCCCTGTAAGTGAAAATGAGAATTACAACAAGCATTCTTGTTTCATTTGTATGATTTAGTATGATTTTTTGGAATTTAAAATTTCATAAAAATGTAGTGTATCATTTAAAAGAAAGTCCAGAAATTAAAACTCTTATGGAGTATGAATGGTAAAAAAAAAAAAAAGAGTTTTCCAAAATGAATATTACATAAATATTACATAAATTTCATAAAACCGGATTTTCTTCTGTCAAGATGAAAAGTTTTCCAAAGTTGATTGGTTTTGGGTTTTGATTAAAATTTTTTGCAAATTTGTTGATGTCGTTTTTTCTTCTATAAATATGAGGAGTGGAATATTAAAATCATTAAAGAATTTTTTTTCCTGGGTTTTTTTTCTATAAAATTGTTCAGAGTTTTTCTTCTAAAAGTTTGTTCTAGGTTTTTCTTGACAGTGGAAAGTGGAATATTAAAATCATTGAAGAATTTAGACTCCTAGGATTTTGCAAATTCCCCAACCTCTGCAGAGAGACTCATCAAATATGTTTATGGTATTTTATGAATATGGATTTCATAGCAGAATGTTATTCCCGGATATAATGGTGGAGTTTTAAAGGACGGTTAAAGAATCAATAAAATAAAAAACAAATAGAAGGGTAAAATAGTAATTTTTATGATTCAGATTAGTTCAGCATAATAAACAAACAAGTTGTTCATTTATCCATACAAATAACTTTATACAAATAACTTTATCCAAGACTTAATGAAAAACCAACCAAACAGCCCCTTAATGAAAAACCAACCAACCAAACAGCCCTTAGAGTCTTGGACTTAGACTTAACCATTTATCTGCAATAATCTATATATGTCGGAAATCTAACATGATATGTTTGACACTTTAGGAACTCGATTATGCCTGATTGCCCATCTAACACCCTTTCGGCATTCTGGGGAAGCGTGTTGGAGCACCACATCTACAAAAGTTGGACCATTGCTCCTAAATAGCTTTTTTTCAGATAGTAATGTGATTGGGTTCCATATCATCTCGATTGTAGCAAAACAAAAGCTGAACGTCGATATTTTACTTTCAGCAAAATGGTTACGGTGTCACAAGGTTTTAGTTGGGTGTAATGTAATCTTTCATTCTGATTCGAAGTAGAATTATTTCGGAAGAAAAAGACAGACTTTGTAAAGAACAGAGGATAAAACAGGAAAAAAAAACTGCCTAATTCTCCCCCAATTTTGGACAGACATTAACTCAAATCACGCTCCATATCCGCCATTGTATGTGTGTACGCGTTTCCAATGTGTTAACTATTTGATTCACCATCGCATGCTTAGTTAGAACTTAGAAATGCTCGATAACTACGTTTATCTGTAGATGAGTATAATGTAAAGAATGTTTTAAACAGGATCTAAGCGGAAGGCTTCTTACTGAAAAATAAAGCTGCACCAAGAGGTTCCCAACCAGAAAGACGCGTAGTTGGGACTTCCTTCCAGATCTATGCGGGTAACCTGGCATGGCAGGTGGATAACGATAGGCTGTAGCAGGTGTTCGATGAACACGGAAAAGTGGTGGATGCGAGGGTCATCATCTATGATCGTGAAACCAGACGTTCACATGGGTTTGGTTTTTGTAACAATGGCAACTGAGACAGAAATGAATGATGGACAGGGTATGCAAAACTCAACCCCATATGAATGAATGCTTATTATATATAAAGTTATGATTATTGAATTCTTTTTGGTGATTTCTTTGTGTGATGCAGAGTTTGAATTTGAATGAGAAGGCAAGTAGGGTGAAGGTTGCAGAGGAGCTGCTTCTTTTTTTTTCATTTTTGAATCATTCTATAAATCTTTGATGTTAATTAGAGTTGATGGTGGTCAAGAAGATGTTATATTTTTCCAGATTTCTAGAGATGATATCGCACTTCACAAAAAAGAAAGTTTTACAGCCGTCATAATGAGTTGCCTAACCTAGCTCGAGCAAGGTCGGGATGGTTTGTTTTTAAGTTGGCAGGGGGAAAGTACCGGTCAGGAAGGAAAAGCCGAGAAAAAGGTTCGGTCAGGAAACAGGCCGCACCTTGACCAGACCAGACCTGTCCCCAGTCCCCACTTTTCTAAGGACCCTAAAGTTATTTTGCCTGTCTTCTATGTTTTATGTAGAAATGTAAATAAAAGATGGAGTTATGAATAAGAAATTATACACATACTCATATCTAAATATTATAGTGTAAAACTGAATGTATTAGAAGAACACTTAAAATGTTTAACTGGTTCCTTTTAAATTTGGATTCTACACTTTATAATATTCAAATATCAGCATGCATAAATCTGCATACTTGTGTGAATTTGAATCCAATCCAAGTGATACACGATGTATCTATTTGCTTGTCATACATAGGTTATTAAACATTGTGATTTGTATAATTAATAATATTAATACTTTGATTGTTTTTACCAAATATTACAAATGAATGCAATGAAATATGTGAAACAAAAAATCGTAAACCAAGTACATATGAAACAAACACATTTTAAAACAAATATATGCTAATTGATATATTAAATCTTAACCTTGGATATAAAAGATCATGTAAAACAATACCTCACAATAATCATTCTACATGAAGTTCTTAAATGATTAAGCCCCTAAATAATAAAATGAAATATATCATTATTTTTAATAGAAAATGAGTAAAGGGATATAAAAAGACCAAAATTTCCCATAGTGACAAACTTTTATAACGAGTTATCTCGACTCTCGATGGACCGACTACATAAGGATTTGCAAACCATAGGGACTGCCAATGTAACAAATTGAACCATAAGATTGATATCCATAATGTAATAAACAAACCCAAGGGCCACAAATGTAGTTTAGTCTAAAAATGGATACAGTTTGTACCTGCATTCCATACAAACAGTTGGACATATGAAGATGGCCATATCCAATCCACGTTTGCTTTTAATTACACGGGATAAGCTTATTATAATCAATAATTTAGGGGACTAAAAAGGGGGCTAGAATGCTTAATATACAATTACTTTATACCATCTGCATTCCTAGGACTAGGCTTAATCAACGCATTAAAATACGAACAACTAAGCAAATATTAAGATGTATCTGTGCTTTTGAAGTTCTTTTCGGGTCAAAGCAATAAAATGCTAATTAATGAACAGCAAAAACACAATCTAGGAAAAGAAGCCACTTTTCCTTTTCCCTGTATTTGCCTGCTGGCTTTACCTTTTCTCTAGTTCAGAATAAATCTATTCCAAAATAAAAAGAGTTAGCAAGGAATCTTACATAGAAAATTCATAAGCATGTTTCCTCATGGTCGGTTGCTTGCTTGTTTTCGGATGTACGCGCAATTTCCAATCCTGTCGATTCATAGAAAGATATGTTAGTATTAATAGAATGTTAACAACTACAACCCATATCTGCATTACAATACACAATGAAACTAGGGTAAGGTGACACCTTTATAAAAAAGTATATATGCATATATGCACGATGTACAACTACCAAAGAGCATGCATGAAACATGCCATATCAATTGATTCTTGGACTCCAAATGATAAAAGTGAAAAAGTTGATGGATGCTAAGAAATAGAGTAGAGACTACAAAAGAGACAAATCTTCAAATTAACATCAAGTTTTCTTGACCCAAATGGAAGCAAGGAAGTTGATTCACTAGTTGGAAAACCACTTTATTCTGTTTTTAGTATGTATATAAAGGCAACCAGGTGACCTCTAAGGAAGAGCACAACCAAACTAGTTTATTCATTCTTGCATTAAAAAAAAATGGACCAATCACTGTCCAATTACACCACCAACAAGGCCTTAACCCCATCCAACCCCGAGAAAAGGCTCTTAACAGGCACCAACCCCTTAACGAGCACCAATCCGTTAACAGGGAGCAATTCAGCCATGAATGCAATGAATTCAGCCATGAATCCAATGCAGCAACAGCCACACCACCAGCAGCAACTTATGGGTCCTATGAATAACCCAGTGGCTCAGCAGCTGCTGGGGTTGGCAGGTAACCCGATGCAGCAGCAGCAGCAGCTGGGCATGGGAGGTAACCCGATGCAGCAGCAGCTGATGGTTCCCAAAAATAACTCGATGCTAAACCCTATGATGAATTCATCGCATAATCCGATGCTAAACTCTATGATGAATCCATCGCATAACCCGATGCAGCATCAGATGATTAGTCCTGTACACAATCAAATGGTGCAGCCGCTGAACAGAGGTGGTGACAGAAACTCCATCTTCAGTGCATCGGACGACAATGTGATCATGAAGCAAGTGCTCGATACCCATCTCCCTGATGGCACTGATGTTGATGTCAGACCTATTCTCCTTATCGTGGAGGATATCCTCAAACATGCCACCATGCATGCAGATTCTACTTCAATGGTATGATCATTTTTTATGCATCAAGTACGCTTTACTGTTAACTTGCATAGGGTTCTATTCTTGTGCTAATGATATATATATGGTTCTTGTATTCTGTGTAGGTTGAACAAACAGACGTGACCAAGCTGGAGAACAAACCCCATCAAACCAATGCCGTTCTCATGCTTAATTCATTGTCACATATAATTGACAGGCTTGCTTGCGAGGTTTTGTCTTAAAACTATGCCTATATATTAATATTCTCGTCTTATTTAGAGATCTAAATGTGGTTACGATAATATGTTTTGTTTGATAAATATTTTAGATGTCGTTCAAGTGCTTGAGTGGTGGGGACGGACACACGACCGCCCTTGCACTATTTCACACCGTGGGGAACTTCCACTGGGATGCAAAGTTGGTATTGACCCTCTCAGCTTTTGCTCTGAACTATGGGGAGTTTTGGCTCCTGGCTCAAATTTACTCATCAAACCACCTAGCAAGATCGATGGCAATCCTTAGGCAAGTACCAATGATCATGGAACATTCGGCCCCACTGAAACCTCGGTTCGACGCCCTAAACAAACTCATCCACTCTGTCCTCGAACTAACCCAGTGCATCCTCCAATTCAAAGACCTCCCATCTATGTACATTACTTCTGATGTACCAGCCATGGCCTCAGCAATGAGCACCATTCCTACCGCTGTTTACTGGAACGTCAGAGGGATCATCGCTTGTGCTGCACAGATTACTAGCCTCACCAGCATGGGACACGAGTAAATATAACTTCTATATTATCTAAGTTCAACTGATACAAAAAAAGAATCTATTTTGGCTAAAAAAAGATGATGATTAACAGAGTTTAATGACTTCAGGTACGGGATATCATCCACGGAGATGCAGTCATGGGAACTATCCACCTTAATCCTCAAGATCAACCACCTACATGAGTTTCTCAGGAAACAACTGGAAAACTGTCACCGTGTTGTAGGTATGTTATTGACTCTTTTTATACAAACAATTGCACCATACTTCTGTGATATAATAAATTTAATAGAGATGGCTGTCTGCCTGTTTGATTAATGTAGGAGACAGGAAGGAGATTGATTTCAGGAACAATTTCAATCAGCTATTCGAAACAATCCATATCGACAACATGAAAATCCTCAGGATCTTAATTAGTCCAAGGGATGACATACTGCCACTTTATGATGGCAACACTAAGCAAAGGGTTTGAAACAATCATTCCTATATATTCACATATATTGTCTTCCATTGAATCTTTTTATTAATTAACATCCATCCTGCTGAACTAACTAACTTCAATATATAGGTCAAGCTAGAGGTTCTGAGGAAAAGGAACGTATTGTTGCTGATATCGGGACTAGACATGTCACGCGATGAGCTATCGATTCTAGAGCAGATTTACAGCGAGTCCCGGATTCAAGGGACGAGGATGGATGCTTTGTATGAGGTGGTGTGGATGCCTATTGTGGACCCATCTGTAGAGTACACCCCAGCAATGCACAGCCAGTTTGAGGAGATGAGAAACAGTATGCCATGGTACTCGGTGTACCACCCTTCCATCATCGACAGGGCGGTGAAGAGGTCCATTGGAGACAGGTGGCACTTTAGGAGCAAGCCCATACTCGTGGTGCTGGACCCACAGGGAAGGGAGTTGAGCCCTAACGCCATCCACATGATGTGGATTTGGGGAAGCAATGCCTTCCCTTTCACCAGCGCCAGAGAGGAAGCTTTGTGGAGGGAAGAAACTTGGAGGCTAGAGTTACTAGTCAGTGGAATGGACCCAACCATACTGACCTGGGTGAGTCACCATTTTACCTTCTCTTCATATGACTACTATATGCATGCCCATGATACATACTATATATGTTGTATACCATGATGCTACAGACCTTTGAATTGAGTGCGTACATGTTCTTGATGTTTTAGATAAGAGACGACAAATACATCTGTTTGTATGGAGGGGATGACATTGAGTGGATTCGCAAATTCACCAACACGGCTCAGGCCATGGCAACTGCTGCACGCATCCCACTAGAGATGGCCTATGTTGGGAAAAGCAAAAAGAAGGAAAACGTCCGTAGGGTGATCTCCACCATCAACTTGGAGAAGCTTAGCTACTGCTGGCAAGACACCACCCTCATCTGGTTCTTCTGGACACGTATCGAGAGCATGCTGTTCTCCAAGATCCAACTGAGGAGGGCTGATGATCAAGACCGCATAATGCTGCAGATCAAGAAGCTACTGAGCTACGACAAGGACGGATCATGGGCTTTGTTTTGTAAAGGATCTCAAATCCTGACCAACGGACACGGATCCACCATGTTGCAAACCCCTACGGACTTTGACCTCTGGAAGGAGCACATCCCCACAAGGGGATTCGATAACTCATTTGCAGACTACCATGACAAGCTTCACGTTGCAGCAAACAATTGCTGCCGCTTCGAGTTTCCCATTACGGCAGGTAGAATCCCGGAAGGCATGAGTTGCCCCGAGTGCCACCGCTCGATGGAGAAATATATTGCTTTCCTCTGTTGCCATGACCAAACCGGCCTCCTTGAACCCTACTGAGCTACCAACATTGATGCACCATCTACTAATCCAGCACCCTCTGATGCTGGTTAGTTACTATTAGTAAGTGAATAAACAGTGGCACATGATGTGTGTTGTCACTTTTTCTGTTGTATTCCAATAAGATTAGTGTTTTTAAGTGTGCTATCTTTTATATGTAACCTGGTGGGTTTAATCTGCTGCATACTGCATTAGTTAGGCCTGCCTTTTGATGTGTAATAAAATACTTTATGAGTCTTATAAAGCCAATCTCTATTGAATACTTGAATGCCTCTGAGATAATTCAGATAATACTGGCTATGAATGTGTATAACTTATCAGCTTATGTTGCAAATCAGTTCTTCCAATAATCAATCAAGTTGCTTTCCTCATTATCCATCATCAACCAGAGGCATTTGAACTTTCGTTAACAATCAACAAAATTAAGTTATCATTCCAAAGAAATTCCGAAAGAAAAAACGATTAAGCATCGAAAATGTAGGTTGAAATCAATGTTAAAGATGATAAATTTAACTATAAACAAGCAACAAAGAGAACACATTCTACTGAATCAATACCTAATTTCTAAAACGTTTCTAACTTTTATGAATCTGATCGGATGCTGATCTAATCTGGAAATAAGATGAAAAGAGAGGAGAAGACACATGTGCCACTGTTTAATTCACCTGCTGAGCTGAACGCTATCGCCATATCCCTCTATCGATGGTTTTTCTCGCATTTCTACAGAGATGGTGGTTGACGACTTACCAAAGTCATATCTGATACATAAATTTTGGGAATGATAGAAAAACATACATATCATATATATAATTTTTATTTGAACAATACAATTAGTAACCATGGAATAAATAAATTACATGATTTAAGGTTCCGATACTAGTGGTCACGACTCTTTCCGATGGTACCGGTTGTCGTATCAGCATCAAATCATATTTCCACTATCTTATCAAAATCTTACCAATCCATACCAATTTAATCACACTCATATCAATCTAAATAATTAATTTAAAAAAAAAAAAAAAGGATGGGGGTGGGGTGGGAACAAGTCGGCATGACCTTGCCGATTTCTTCCCTTGCCAAAGGACCTCGGCGGTGCTGACGGCCTTGCCGATCCCCTTGACTCTCCCATTGTGGATGGTCTAAGGGTTGGGTTTTGATGAGAAGGGTGGGAAATGACTATCAATCGTTAGATGAAAATTTAACGAAAGCTAGCATTAGGATGGGATGCATCAAAATAAAATGTATCGAGATACACCTGGTTAATTCTTTTTTAAAACGTAATTCATAGGATATTTTGATTAAAAGTGATCAACGATTTAAAAACATTTCTCAACAAGAATGACACTTCTTACAATTTCTAATGCCAATATGATACTTACAACAAAATTGTTCATGTTTGATTCATAGGATTGGGTACTAAACTTTTTGGAATTTCATAAAAAGCTCGTGTTTGGTTTAAAAGAAAAAATAGAATTAAAACTCTAACCAAAGATGGACAAAAAGACTCGCATCCGACTGAAACCTGATATCCAAACTTATGGCTACACAAATTATTGAAAATGGTTCTAGATTTGGACCACGTGGTCCAAGACGAATTGCCCGTTTTTAATTCATGATGTTAGAATCTTATAAAAGAGTTTCATTGATCACATGTTTAACCATACATGGAGATAGCATTGAAAATCCTTGGATTTGTTAACTGGGAATAAGGATACATATATCCTTAAACTTGACCCTAACTTCAGAAATTTTATGATAACTTTTTTTATGTAGTATATATTTTACATGTTTACGTATAATATAATGAGTATGACCTCAGATTAGTTTTAATTATGTAACTCAAAGGTTAGTTAAGTTTAAGTGTAATTGGTCGTGGAAAAAGTGAAGAAAATGAATAAAACAACAATATTTTTCTCTTTCCAAATCGTTATCCAGTCATTCTCGACTGGACCTAGTTGAGAAGATAGCATACTAAGATGTTGAGAAGAATGACCTAGTTGGGAAAGACTAGACCCTGTTAAGTTTGGTCCCGATTATTTCTCATTTTTTAACTCATATTCCTTTCAATAAGATGTTAAATTTAACGCGACACTATTTATATATACCGAACTTTTTAATGTCAACCGGAAAAGATAAAAACTAATTTACCTTGAATTTTACATCTTGATTTTATCTATTGGATATTTTTTTATAAGACATAACGACATTAAACCAACGAACGACTACCACGAACACACACACACACACACACACACGCCTCTGTGGCGGTATCGAGCATCCACGAGCAGCCCACTAATCCGTCGTTCTTCCTGCCCAACTTACACTGAACCTAGAGCCCAATCACAGTCTTTGACTTGGGGGGGGGGGGGGGGGGGAGCTAGTCTATAAGTGGACTAGCCCAAGGACTAGTACCCTCAAATTAACTCCCATTGGATTCAAACCCCGATAGACTGAGATGTCATCCGCAGCCCCCCTTAGGATATGATTACAATACTTCAGTTGTCATTGGTCATGATGGAAATCAAAAAGGAAGTCGCCTCCCCCGAACACCAAGTAAGCTAGTCATGATTTGTAGTGGAGAAAATTATTTGCATCAAGGTCTCGTTGTGTTTTAATAGAATCTTAAGTCTTATTTCACATCTAAAAAATAAGAGGCGGATGGTGTCATTGGTGTGCCTCTTCAAATTTCAAAGAACCAAAAGAATTAGTTCATGTTGTCCTAAATTAAAGTATAACCTTGATATAGGTGCAACCCAATTTTGGACATGAAAGCCCCTATAGCTCAGTGGTAGAGCGCCAGTCTTGTAAACTGGAGGTCTGTAGTTCGATCCTGCATGGGGGCAATTTTTTATTTTTATTTCCCTTCATTTTTCATTTTTCATTTTTTTTGGTAAATTTATTTTTCAAACTCACCAAAACCCTAACTAACCAAATTACAGTATTTCGATCCACCATCATCATCATCTTTCTAGCTCTCAAATCAACAATGGCGTCCTTTCTCCAAAGGCTCGTCAGAAAGCAAACCCTAGCCACCAATCTCAGCAATCGAATCCTCACCCCATCGACTCATTTACTCGATTCCACCAAACCACCGACCACCGCGATCCCCTTCTTCAATGGCGCACCCAAAACCACCACAGACGAATTAAACCCTAATCATCATCACTCTTCCTACTTCTTCTACCCTACCTTTGCATTTGAGACTTTCCTGAATCCAATTCCTCAAATTGAGTTCATCCAATCCACTACTGTACCAGAAGCATTAGAAGAAGAAGAAGAAGAAGGAGTTGTTTTAGGTGATGATGATGAGAAAGGGATTTGGGCTGATAGCGTGAAGAAAAAGCGAAAGAAGAAGATGAACAAACACAAGTTAAAGAAGCTAAGGAAGCGTCTGAGAAGGAAAACATAAGTTTTTGTTTTTGTTTGTTTTGGATTGATTGATTCCATCTGGTTACAGGTTGGTTATCTCCTTTTTTTTACTAGATTTCTTATTGATTTCTAAGAACAGATCTATCTGCTTTAAGTTTGTGTACCATCTCTTGTTTTTGATTATATCTTTTACGCAAATAACTTCCAGGACCTAATTTTAGTGTTGATTGCTCGAATTGAAAGGGCTCAAATAATTTTAAGATGGTATCAATCAAGTGGATTTTGACCTAATGGTATCTGTAGAGCCCTTAGGGATTTGGGTTGTAGTAAGATATCAATTTCAATTGAAAATGGTGTCTTTTTGGTTTTTGGAGGTTTCAAGGGTAATTTGATATGAATTGATTATGTTATCTTGCTTGATGATCCTTTGTATTGCACATGAAGTTTAAATATTGGAGTTTCCATTCACATATATGACGATCAAAACAATGTAGTTGCTGGATCATGTTGTTTGATATGCTTTAAGATGTCTTGTTTTTTGGGTGACTAGAGATGACAGATTCTGCGTTTAGGCGCAATTTAGCTATCCAATTCTTTTGATAAATGGTCATAGCTTAAAAGAGTGTTCTAACTTCTAAGGATTCTTGTTTTTTGAGCACATATGTTTCTTATGAACTGTGGCATGATAAACCATTAGACTGTCATTAATGAATTTGAACGTAGTGGTTTATAAACGATAGCATAATGCCCAGAAGTTAATGTGGTGGTTTCTTGGAGATCATGCCTAATGGCTTAATAGTCTCTTTGTGCGTTTAATACTTAGACTGGATTGAATTGGACAGGTTAGAACTGTAGGGTCGAGAGTGAGATAGATGGATGAAAGAATCTTGGAAGGTTTTACGTTTACAACTTGACATGGGTGGTTTAGTAATTTACCGATACTATTCTATCTCCCTGATTTTGTTCCACCTATTTTAGTGGGACAGAAAAAAGACTCTTTTTTTGCTCAGGTTTTTGTATTGTGTCGTCCTGCTCCGCATAAAGGGGGTTGGTAATTCTTTCTTGAGTTTGGACATCATTGTTTGTAGACTTCTAAGCTACATGGTGAATTAGGACGTATGAATTAGGACATAAATGAGTCTGGGTTGTTTGCTTTCTACACAACTAAAGACCACTAGGATCCATCAAGCAGCCATGAACCAAGGTTCATGTGCTTAAGTTAGCCTAAAGGCTCTTTTGCTAGGGTTCACTTGTCTATCTTTTCCTAAACTGTTCATATATTCTTCTGAACTATTCATATATTCTCCTAAACTAAACATACCTTCTTCATAACTATCCATATCTTCTTCAACACCATATAAAAAAATTGGCCCCTACACCAATGAAAAATCAGCCTCTATTACGTTGGTCATAAAATTCGGCACCTTCATGGATGAAAGTATGAAACAGTATGAACGTTTGATTGTATCTTAACCCACTTTAAAATTTTGGTCCTAAGTGGTTCTAGTGCCGATTTTCCCATCCCCCCACTGAAACCGAAGTACCCGACTTGTACATACGGTTTTTGGTCCTGCTTTTGAGTCCCAAAAACTTCAGTACCGGTACAATACCGATCTCATCCCTAGTTTCTTACATATTGGACTGCACGTCTACTTTTGAAAATATTTTTATTTTATGGGTCTTTTATGTTACTAATGAGACCAGCAAATGAATTTGTTCAGCCGTGACCTTTTGTTTGCTTGCTTGATTCTAAAGAGTTCTCTTTTCTTCGGCATGAACTATTAGAGTTGTTCTTTTGTTGTTACCGGTGGGTACAAGTAGGAGTTATTGAAGAGAAGCAAATGCAGATATATGGTTACTAGAAACTCGAATGACAAGATTGAGTTGAACACTTTGTCTCTTGTTCGTGACCAACTAATATTGTTCTCGTCCGTCGTTGAAATTCTTGCATTGGTAATCATGCATAGTATATATTTGGTTGAGATAATCTCTATGCAAATGTTATTGTTGCATCTCTTCAAAGGAGGTTGGTGGTTGCATAGATGAGGATAGATTTGTGGCCAGACTATGTTTAAGTAGATAGCGAACAAAGTCTTTTGGGTGGAGTTGGGACCATCGCGGATAAGTTTATATGGGGAATGTTGTGGTTGACAGATTACGACTTTGGCGAGACAAGAAGAAAGAGTGATAGTCGAAGGCCAAGGAGAATGTGGGATGAGAGGCTGAGTTTAACATGGCGGCTTTAGGCATCTCTAACTACATAACTATTGTACGGTCGGTGATAAGAGTTCTTGGAGATGTAGAACCAGGGTAGGTAGGAAATAGGGTTGGGGTAGTAGCAATTTACCAACTTGCGAAATCTTGACTATTTTGGTCAATTGATTAGAATAGAGTCCATAAAATAAATTGGGACCTCCGGAATTGTCTATTTTGGACAAAAAAAATTTCTTTTACCGGTGTTTGAATGTGGTATAAATTCTTTTTCATATTAAATCAAAAGTTTGTTGTGTTTTTTCTTCATAAGTTCTCAAGAATGGTTTGAACTTTGTTTGAATGGGTAAACGCAAAATCCATAATTCTCTCCCTATTTACATCTACACCTCATAGATTTTTGTGATATTATTTCAACTCATTTTCCACCATCTAAGTTCTTATATTTCACTATATAAAACAAATGTCTTATTACATCCCTTCAATAATAATCAATGAACTCTGCACTTCAACTCAGAGAAAAATAAAAACCATTTTCTTACCATCTAAATAAACAATAATAATAATGGCACACCGATCGGTCGTTCTTGCCCTTATATTCATAGCGCTTGTTGGCCTCGTCAGCTCTGCCAACACGCCTTCTAAATCCCCGGGTTCTTCCCCTAAAGGGGCGCCGTCACCAAAGGGTGGTGGTGGTGGTTCCCCGAAAGCATCATCCCCAAAAGCATCGTCCCCGAAAGCATCCGACGGCGGTTCTTCTCCATCCCCGTCTTCCCGATCAAGCCCTGCCTCCTCCCCATCAAGCGGTTCATCGCCTAGCCCGTCTTCTGATGGGTCAAGCGCTAGCCCATCTGCACCGGAGTCCGGCGAAGCTCCCGAATCCGGTGAAGCTCCAGAATCATCCGATGCACCATCACCGGATGCGGATGATGCAGACGATGCAGATGCACCGGCCTCAGAGGAATCGGATCACGCTAGCCCTAAGTTCAAGATCTCTGCCGCCACGGGTGCCGCCGCTTTCGCCGGATTCTTTCTATTCTAGATTACGATTTTCATAGGGAGTTGGTGAACAAGTATGCTATATGATTTTACAAACTCAGGGTCCCGTAAGAATGTCATCTGGTGTGCTCTTTTTAATTGTTCAATCTTTCAAATTATTCATGTATTACAAGATTCGATTTTCATCGGATTGAACCTGATTTTGTAGCGTCATTGATAATATGAATTCATCTACATTCGTTACCACGTATTAGCTACGACCAAAAGCCATGGTTATTTCAACGATTTTAACCGCCCGTTACGGCCGATCATAGAATTGGACATGCTAAATTAATAACAATATAACATATTGCATGCACTTACGTAGATAGAATAAACATTTAACTATAAATTTGGTCATCGTGGTTTCTAAAGACGTTTAAATTTAGTCTATTCTTTTTATGATTGTTATAAAGATTCCAATAAATAAGGGACATTTTTGTCATTTCATTGATTCTTCTCTTTATCCAAGCAAAGTTGATTTTATGATTTTGGTCTCTTTGGTTTTTGATTCGGTAAAAAGCAAAAAGAAATCAATAAGATCACGAAAATGTCTCTCGTTAGTAAGAGAGATGGATCAAATCTAGACGTTTTTATAAAGCACGTTAGTGCGATGGACATTTCAAAATTTCAAATTTATAGGTACAGAAAGTCTCGTTTTTTTTATACAAACCATAAGGACCTAATTTGTAGTTTGTTCTTAGATATTACGTAGTGAAATTGACAGGTTGGTTCATGTGGTATAGTGAAGTCGCAATTTTAGACTCTAAAGTTCATCAATTACGATTTTGGTCATCGTAGTATACATTGTATTGTGGTTTTGGTCACTCCATTAAAAACGAAGTTAGTAACAAACGTTATTTAATGGTTGACTAAATAAACTTATAAACTTGATTAAATGAATGGTAATTAGAGGGACATATCAAATCTATACGATTAGAGCATCTCCAACAGCTTTGCTAAAATAGCAAAAGGTGGGTTTTTTTCTTTTAAACCTCTCCAACAGCATTGCTATGAAAAAACTTTAAAATTTGCTAAATTTAGAGAATTCTCTAAAACTTAATGGTAGTAAAGAGAAATGAATATTTATTAAATTCCACCAACGAGATTAAATCTTTATCATTTTATATTTAATTCTTTTTTTAAAGTACATTGAGATGATAAATTATAGAATATTATATTAATATAATTTGAGTTAAAATCTCTAAAATAAAAAATCTGTTGGAGATGAATGTAAATCATTTTAGAGATTTTTAACACTTGGTTCTCTATTTTAGAAAAAACTATATAAATCCTGTTGGAGATGCTCTTATAGAAGGTAGGACGTTATGAATTATAAGTTGTAAACTAATTTATATATAAGTTATGATTAGGATTCACATGTGTATTTATGTTAAATTAACAAGTTCACACATGAATAAATATAAACCTTATTATCAACATCTGATAATAGTTTGTTGGGATTTTTTTTCACTTAGCTTCATTTCAAACGATGAATGAAGAGTGTTGCCATTCGTGTTCGTAGCTGAGATTTAATATTGTTTTTAGATTTTAAAGTATATGATGATTTCATGTTAGAAGATTGGATCAAAATCGATATTATTAAGCAACCAAAAACGGTTATGGAGAAAATATCATATAAATTTTAATATATTTTAGTTTATATACATTATTAGACTCATTTTAAAGGTATTGTCGAAGCGATTATAATGGTATGATTTGTTGAAAAGAAAAACGGAAATTTTAATATATTTTATTTCATGCATATTATTTATGTTAATATGATAAGGGTGTAAAATTAGAGTTGAAAAAAAGTAAATGATTGAAAGTAAGCTAATCTAATTATGAAGGTATAAAGGGTAATCTTGAATCTTGGATGTTGAAAGAAAACATAATAGTTTTTTTATAAGATAGTATAGATCTTTCAAACTTTTAATATTAAAAATAAATGTTAATAATATATATCAATTCATATTTAATAATTTCGACTTCCAAGTTTCAAGCAACCTTTTTCAAATTCATCATCTAAATATTTAAAAGGTGAAACCCGGACTTCCATTATTAAGTATAGTTAAAATATTGAATGACAATAAAAGGGTTTAAATGTTTTAAGAGAAACATATAACAAAATGTAATATAATCATTATTATACCATAATAGATATATTTAATACATCTTTAGAAATTAGGCCTTCATAATTATGAGGCCTTAGACAATTGACTTGGTTACCTTGAGTTGGTCATGCATTGCCTTGGATGAGATCACATGCCAGATTTAAGGTGTAGATTAACGTGGTAACATTTTGGTAATAAATATGAAGATGATAATTAATAGCAGAACAGGATTAGATAGAGAGTTTAACAAATATTAACATCTCGTGAAACATGTTCACATATCACAAGTTGTTTTAACTTGCCTAAGCCTTTTTCTAAAAGTTGATAATAAAATAAGAAGCAAAGCCTAGCAAGGCGGCATCGCCAGACCCGCAAACAAAATCATCTGGTTTCAACGTCGAAAAATTACAACACCGATCATGTTACAAAAGGCCATTCATGCCACAAAAGAATACAACTTGCATAACATATTAAACCATAATATGCAGTAACAAACCATAACCAGCCAAAACATTCATAAATATAACTTAACTTACAATTTTAACATATATTAACATCTAAATCTTAATGCATCTTAACATGCAATCTTAATGTAACATGCATTAATCATGAAATTTTAACACGCACATTTACACATGTTGATATGAGAGAACTCCCCACCATATTTTCGCTAGTCCCTAGATTTTAGCTTTTCAAATGAAAATGGAGTTCCTAAGATATCTCCAATGTAAAACACCAAATTGTACGCAACAATAAATCATCTTTAATGTTTACATTATTTTTTTTACACCAAAAGAGAATATCCTAAGTAACATAGATTTTTAATACTACCATATATATATATATATATATATATATATTGGGGTTGTTTAAATTGCAACCCATGTAAATCTAACAACCTATGCAACCCACATCTTAACCGTTGAATTCTTGATCGACGGTTACAATGGAGTGGGCTTAAAATTTTCAATTTAAAAAAACAAAAAAATTAAAACAAAATAACCGTTTTTTCATTAATCCAACGGTTCAGATGTGGGTTGCATGGATTGTAAGATTTACATGGGTTGCAAATTAACCTTCACCTATATA
Source organism: Centaurea solstitialis (assembly GCA_030169165.1). Taxonomy (NCBI): domain Eukaryota; kingdom Viridiplantae; phylum Streptophyta; class Magnoliopsida; order Asterales; family Asteraceae; genus Centaurea; species Centaurea solstitialis. The sequence goes on from CM058046.1 coordinate 10,673,184, forward strand.
TATATATATATAATAGTTTTACTAATTATATTCATATATTTCTACAATAACATAAATAATTAACTTATCAGTCAATCTTATTTAATAAACCAATTTACGATTGTGTATGTTTTTATTTCAACAGTTACTGTATATTTCTATCTTCCTTATCTTCATATTAAATATCTGGTAATGAATAATTAAATATGTTATTATTTATTATTTTCTTCGTCCTAAAATTATTGTCCAGATTTGATTTTTTAAAGTCTTTCTTTTTCGACTTTGATCTTAAATATTTTTGTTTGTATTGTATAATACTTGATGCAATATATATGAATGGATTGTGTTTTTAATGTATGTTCATAAATACACTTTTTATCAAGTATTATATAATACAAATAAAAATATTTAAAGTTAAAGTTGAAAAAGAAAGACTTTAAAAAATTAAAATTGAACAATAATTTTAGAATGGAAGAAATAAATTATTAGATACATATTCATTTAAAATTAGTTGAATGCATGATTAAAATCTAACTAATCAAGACTCAAAAGTTAATATAGTTCTGAATAAAATAATATTTTAAAGAACCAAAAGAGTGAAAATTATTGTGAAGGTGATTATTTCTATCCAAGTAGAATAAAAGCATTGGGGAGCATGGTGTGTACTTCCCAATCCATGCACCTTAATTATGAATGTTGAAATCTCGTGGCCTCGTGGGCCCACACCATGATTGACGGCCCAATCACAACTTCTTTTATAATTCAATATACTCTCTTTTTCACAACCAAACAAAGAATGTTTTCCACAAATTAATATCCCAAATACTTTTATAAGGGTAAATATACTTCCCTAAACCGATTTTTAAATCTACACCAATGTTTACAATAAGATTCGAATCCATGATTACAAAAAAAAGACACCACCTAAATTTACATCAAATGCCGTTGGATTATAAGCCGTTTAGCTACATTCCAAATACTTTTATTTGTTTTCATGATAAAAGTTTTGGTTAAAAAAACGTTATTATACTTACAATATGTATTCTTTCAATTCTCCTCTTTATGTATAAGTTGTTTCTTAATCCTACTACTGGATCTACAACAATGTCTTTCATATGACTTATGTGCAAGAGTTAAATTGAATAAGCCGGCCATTTTAGGATGTTCTATTAGAGTATTTAGTGAAGTTATAAGTGTGTATGACAAATAAAAATGTTTATATAATGATATTATAACGAAGTTGGACAACTTAATAAACTCGAATAGTAACTATTATGAAAATTTTGAAAATATATATACCATTAGCCAACTTATAAAATTTGTTGAACAAATTAATACACCTCCGTCCCAAAATTATTGTCCTGTTTTGACTTTCAAAAGTCTTTCTTTTACGAATTTGACCTTAAGTATTTTTATTTGTGTTATATAGTACTTGATGAAAATTATACCAATGAAAATACATTAAAAACACAACCCATTCATATATGTTGCATCAAGTATTACATAATACTAACAAAAATATTTAGGGTTAAAGTTGAAAAATAAAGACTTTAAAAAGTCAAAACTGGACAATAATTTTAGGACGGAGGGAGTATAACAACTTATATTTTGTGTCCTACTTCTATGGAAGTTGACAGCTTTGTCGATAAAGTTTTCTTAATCAAGTTTTTCAGTGTTGTGGCGAAATTGGTTATCGCTCGGGGGTTCATAGCGTCCTAATCGAGTTTGAGTATCCCGTACGCATGTTTGGAACATTTAAGTGGGGTCATGTTTAGCCCCCAAAATTGTCAGGGATTAGTCAAGTTTTGGCTCGAACATCCTTCCATAAAAAAAGAAGTTTTTTTAATCAAATAATGAAATAATTTTGTTTTAAAAACCTATTATAACGCAATTATATACGACATAATTGTTGATCTCGCATAGACTTTAGTTTGAAACGATTGATTTAGCCACACAAATTAAAAGTAAATTCAACCAAAAGAAAAGCATATATATGGTGGGACAATAAAAGAAGTAATTGATAGATTTTGATTTGGTCAACTCTTTTGCGTTTAATTTCTCGAACCATATGAAATTTTGATTCATATATGCCCAATTAAGCACGAAGGTTGACTTCTTTTGTCAAATTAAGTAATTAAGAAAAACATAAAAACATCAAAGAAAACTCGAAACCATGCTTGATATAGAAGTCCTCTTAAAATCCAAGATATGATTGAGATCAACAATGAGAGCCTTTTCTGCAACTGAGTGCACCTGCGGTCCTCGTAATCGATGCCACCAGCGTCGATGGGCGCCCGCTTAAGCTTGACGCTCTGGCATAAGATGAAGCCGAACCTCTACCAGATTCTCTAAAATACGCTCCGTTCAACATCAAATCCCCTTCCGATCTCCAGTTCCAATTCTTCCATTCGCTTTCTGCCGCACTTTCATGCTTCGTCACCTACATGTTCATTAACCCATCATATATCTATCGTAATATATAATCATTCGTTTAATTTATATGATATGCATGTATGCATAGAAGTAACTGGAAATGTTTCCTGACTTTCATGCACATAACATGTGCATACAATATAATTTAGCTTAAAATTACTCGTATGCACATGTGCTGGCAGATGAAAAGTTATTAAAGTGATTCAGTTTTTCAATTTTTTTCACAATTTTCCTTTGAACCTGAACTTAGGATTTGGTTCCAATGAGAAGTTGAATTCACGTGAGAAACGGTTATCAACCACTGGATGCACATTAGAATGAGACGTATGCATGGAGATGCACCAGATCAATTCCCATATCAAGCGAGTCATGGATGGGCTTGAGATAAAAAAATAATAAGTGTTCAGATCCACTTCTCACAATTCTCACGTTAATTCAACTTCTTACATGATCATTCGCTTGTATGTATATATAGAAGCATGTTTAAAGAACTCATTCAATTTGCAAAACCACAATCACACATGATATAGGCCCATGTGAGTCCTACATATTTAAAAAATCATATATGATTCAGGTGGGTCTCACCACTAAATCATATATGATGTTTTAATAAGTGGAACATGGACCCACATCAATATATAACCATAGTTTAGTTCATTTATTCTTGCAAATGGATTGGTAACTGTATATGTGTGTATGTATTGTAGGCATACCTCTTTGTCAAATCTGGTATTTGGTGCCAAAAATCTGTTCCCTTGGCTATAGATGGTAGGGTTTGCACTCCCTCCAATTGCATACATTTCCCAATGGGTATAATCATTGTTCACCACATGGAAATACCCATGTCTACATCTGCAACAAGATCAATTTCACATTCAAAAAGTCAACAACTTGAAACAAAAAACATAAACACATATGCATCAAATGCTTGTACATTTTAACTACATGATCATACCTTGGCATTCTCTGAACTAAACCTTCACCAAAATGGTTGAAAGCAATGGTAACCTGCATGTTCTTATCCTGTGTATAACTATCACTATGCCCCAAAAGCATAACCTTATCATGATGAGTCATGTAGTTGTTAGATATGGTGATGGCTGTGGATCCATGGATGGCATCTATCAACCCATCATGGCAACTCGACAACGAACAATGATCGACCCACACGTGCTTACTAGCGAAGATCGAAATCCCGTCGCCATCGGACTGTGTCCACCATCCCGAATGATGCGGCGAGTTCCGGATGTTCCCGTTCCCGGCCTGCTTGCAATCGTGGATGTGGATGCCATGTATGATGATGTTGGTAGCGTAATGTATGGTGATGCACGGACCGTTACCGATGTGGACGTTCACGCCCCGTCCGTCGATCGTCTTGAACGAGTTCATCACGAGCTCCTGGCGGAGCTGGACGACCATATCGCGTTTAAAGATGATCCATAACGGTTCATCCTGGATGACCGCGTGTCGCAGGGTCCCGGGAACGGGGTTTACCGGGTTGTCGTTCCTGGGATCCGTGACGACGTAGATGCGGCCGTTGCGGCCGCCGATCGCGTTCTTCCCGAACCCGATCGCGCAGTCTGCCAGACGCTGGCGGTTGGCGGCCCAGTTGGGGTCGCACCGCCAGCAGTCGTCGATCGGGTTCCCGGTCCCGCAGGAGAGGTAACCAAGGCTTCTCCGGGACCGGGAGGAGTTGTTGATGATGTCGGTGACTTCATTGACGACGGAATCCGGGGAAGAAGCGGTGGTGGTGGTGGTGGTGGTGGAGAGTGCTATAGAGAGTGAAGAAAGGAAGAGGATGGTGATCAAAGTGGTGGTGGCCATTGGTGGTGGTGGTGGAGATTGAAGAGGGTGGTGGGGGGTGGTTTTATAGTGAAGATGGCGCCGTGATAAATGGCGAGATTAATAAGGGGATTGGGGTTTGGTTTTTCTTTGAGTTCACATTGTTAGTTGGTTTCAGTTGGGGTTTTGATGGTTTTAACGGTTGATGTTGATTCGGAAATGCTTTAGAGTGGACTAATGCAGATTTGGTCCTCATGGTTTGTGGAAGTTTACAATTTTGGTCCCTACAGTTTTAAAGCCAAAAATTAAAACGTCTTATATTGTCCTGGACAAGAGAGATGTTGGGTTTGTAAGTAATACATTGGTCCTTGGTCTTACTAGACATAACATGTCTTGGGAACACAAGCACGATAGATTCTTGGAACTCTGCAGTTAAGTGTACTTGAATAGGAGCAGTACCAAGATGGGTGATCTCTTAGGAAGTCTTCGTCAGGTCGCCAAAAACAAAACCATGGGCCAGTAGGCAAAAGCGGATAATGTGTGGTAGTAGGCGGTGCGTTACATAAGATGATCATCTTCATGGGTTGCAAGAACATCTGGAATTGGTTCTTTTATATAACGAATGTTTTGAATTTTTTACTACAAGAGCTACATTTTCGTTCTTTTATCGAGTTTTTTGTCTCCCCAAATTTTGATTTATGTGGTTTTGATTGGGTAATAGAAAACAAAGTGCTGAAAAAGTCGAAACTGAACATCATTGAACATGTTTCATGAGAATTGTTAGATGGAGGGGTTTAGATCCATATCTTTTTTCAAATATTGTGGTGATCTTGTAATTTTGAAACTATAACAATGAAAGAGTGTTATATTCAAGAAATCGTAGGGATCAAAGTTGTAGTTTCCTCAACATTTTATTATATTATTGTTTGTATTAAATTAAAAATATTGAAATGCTCTTTTTTTTTCTTCCAGACATTTATTATATTTATGTAATGCTAGATCTCATGTTACATGATGTAATATTTTATTTCACCTTTTGTTTTTTACAATATAATTACATTTTGTTTTAGGTCTGTCTTCCACAACGTAAATCTTTAATAAATGATAACTCTCTACAAATGAAATGCTGGAATCATATCTCAATATAATCATCAATGAATTGATAGGTTATAATTTAATTTAATACGTGTATTTTAAAAACTTGGTTATAGAAGTTAAAACAGATGCATTGGATCAAACCAATCAAAAAGTAAATCGATCATCAGTGTATTCAAATGCTTACAGCATTATAAAATTTTATATTAATAAAAATAAATCTTAACTTAATGATATGTAATCATATTTAGTTATTAATACATTACTAATAATAAAATAAAAGAAGAAGAGATAAATTATTTTTGGGTCGACTTGATCCACTAATCCTCAATATTAAAGTAATTGTTCGTTTTAAATACCCAACCCATTTGGGTTATTCGTTAAATTATGCATGAAACAAATTAAAACTCTTATTATTCTTTAAACCGTCTACCACCGACACATTATTGTCCGTTCAATTACTTGCTATGATTTGAATCCTCAACCAACACAATTGAGGCACAAACTGTCAAACTCTTACAATTAAATTTTGATTAGAACATTACAATGCCATACTCATGAACATCAAAGCAAAAGTAAAACACAATATGTTTATAGCTTATCAAGTTACCATCATGGGACCCAATACTTTGACTACTAAAACAATTTTTGTGTGTTTTCTGTCGGTTCTTTAATAAAGTAATTATACATGTAAAATGCTAACATGATGGATTTTGAATAAATTGGAAGTTTTGATTCATTTTGGTCCAATAAGAGGCAGATGCGGTATCTTTAAAGTCAGGAAAGCGAATTATATAGAAGTGATTTCTAAACCGTTTTTACATTTAAGAGGAAGATCGTTGTTATTGTGTAGTTAAAAAAAACTACACTTAGCTAGTAAATTTATAAAATAAAAAACTAAGCTTAAATTTTATTGAAATGTAATGGACTTTTTTTAAATATATTCTTTAATAGACTTACTTTTTGAAGCTTTGACAAGAGTCACAACTTACAAGGCAATTTAAATGAAGAAATTCAATAATTCGTCTTCAAAATGTTTTTTCTAATATTATAAATATTAGTTACCAAATTATGAATTGTGTATAAAAATATAATACATTGATTTAATTCTTTTATTCCAAAGAATAAAAATTTATAAATAGGTTTTCCAAAAAATCAAAACAGAATTCAGTTTACTCTTATAAAAATGGACCTAGCTAGCTAGTATTATCTAATATTTTATAAAATTAATTTTGAATTGATTTCCCCTAATTTGCTACCCAAAATGGTGGTGATTATATTTGACCTTTGAATAAGGGTGTTGGTATAACCTTTGACTTGCATGTGCAAATTTTCTTCTTTTTTACTCATCATAAGAAAATCGTTTATCGATATATGCATTTTATTTTTAGTTTTATAACTTATTTTCTAGTAATCATATCAAATATATTATTATTTTTTATCATATCAAATATATTATTATTTCTTAAACTTATCAAATATATAGTTACCTAGCAAACAATTTCATGTTGATATATGTCATTGCATTATTTATTGTGCTTTAAAAAAAACAAAGAAAAGGGCAAAAAAATATGTTTTTATTTATTCACAATAATAAGTTTGTTTCTATAGATGTATGTTTAGATTGTTAATTTTGTATCAAAACAAACCAATCAATTCATATATCAATTGAATCATTTTATTTGGTGGATATATGATAGCTCGTACCAATTGTCTAAATTTGATTGTTGGTATTAGGAGTTACACACCATAGTATTATCACACTATACCGACTTATTTTATTTTTTTTTGAACTTTTTTAACATTTTGATTCAAAATTATCTTGTTCCAAATTTTGCTAAATTAGAATATGGGTATATATATAATTTGATTGAATTTATTCACCGAAGTCCCAACTCTAACAACATTAGTAACTCATCCAAACTTCCATGGTTCATTGACGCTTCTCAAATACCACTTTAGACAATCAGTGAATGCTTGCATTATATGCAAATTATTTCAATGTTTGTATAGGTGGTACAACAAATATCAACATGTTATATGAATGCTCGATAGTTTTAATTTATCCAGATCTAGTTGGTAAAAATGTTGGTTTGAATAAATTTCTAACATCAATTATGATGTTAGTACAATTACCAACATGTACCAATAAAAAACAGTTGGTACCAAACATATTTGGTTATTATGTATAAAATTTTACATACAAATTACAATTGGTTGGTGCATAGTATATGAAAAAATAGCATGATAGTATGATACATGTAGCATATTCAATGACATGTTAGTCGTGGAGATAGCAAATTGATAGTAATTATTGAGCCAACCTTTAGTAAGTTATTAACAATACAAAAATTGTGTGAACGACAAATATGTTTGAATATATGTAAGGCGATGATGATAGTATATTTTGTAAAAAGTGTATTCTCAAATCTTTGTTGTCCAACTACTTTTTTAAATATTAAGGCAAATAACTGGATCGGTCTTCGGTTAGGCCCAATCATGCAACAACTAGTATGTGTTTTAGTTTGGTACAATCGCGACTTAGCAACCTCCTAGTCTAGTTGCATGGTCGTGCAACTTTACCTCCACATATAGACAAACATGTTGTTGGCCAACAATTTTTTTTTACAACAATGGATAACACTAACATAGACCAACTTGTGTCACCTTCAATAATTTCAGAGGTCCCAGTGAACAACCAAAAAACCGCATTGACCTTGCTTAACTCGAACCGTTGATCTATGAAGAAAACTCTGAAGCTCAAGTCTTATTGAAAGTTGAACTAACCACACAAAAGATTCCAACAAGCTTTCTTTGTGTCTTTTCTTGTCCAACTCCATCATAGTTAACACATTTTAATCAGTTGACTTAACATATGGAACAAGGTAACAAGCATCTAATATGTATTGGCTGTTTTACAAAAATAATGTATAAAAAAAAAAGGAAGTCCAATTCAATTTGTAGTGTGGGCTTAGGAGGTTGTAATCTTACCAGCCCAACCCAATTTAGTTTACCTTTTTTTTGTTTTTTATTTTTTATTTTTTATTTTTTTTACCAGCCCAACCCAATTTGCTCTACCTTTACGAATTTTGAGTCTTTTTCTAAGAAAGGAAAGCAAAAAAAAAAGGATATTTAAAAGGAAAATAAAAAAGTGTATTTTTTTATTTTCATCTCCTCTTCAAGACATAGAAAATTTTTTTTTTTTTTTTTTATTTTCTTGTTCTCCGTTCTTGATGATACATTTTTTTAATTTACCAATTCGCTCTATCTTTATGGCTAATATTGTGATTTTAGCCGCTCAAAACAGTTAAACCTTAAGATGCCTCTATCTCTTGAGAGGCACATACATTTTGCTCGCAAGATTGTTTCATTAAACTTTCATGCATTTATTGTTCTGTGAGGGTAGGAGTGCTTGCTTGCTAGGCTATCAATGTTTTTTTTCCGTATTTTTATTGATTTATCGTTTAAGTTTAATTTTTTTATTTTAATTATAGTTTTTGCAATCACATTTAATATATAATCATATATTGTATAAACTTTTAATATATCCATCTACTTTGTATATATCATAAATATGATAAAATAAGAATCGGTTTTAAATGAGTCTCAACAGCTATTTGATAAGGAGAAAAAAATATCTTCTTACATAAGCATTTAACAAACAAGGTGTTGCTAAGATGTCAAATAATGGATGTCGGTTGATTAACAATAATCAAAATTTTACAATTATTATATATCCACTTGAATAATAATTACAAATTTGGTCCCTATAGTTTGCGGGTTTTTATAGATTTCATCTTTAGGTTTTAGTAATTATGGATCTGATCCTTATGGTAGGCAAATTTTGTTGAATTTGATCCTTGTCCCCATGTCCGTTTATACTCTCCGTTATATTTAAGGGTGAAAAAGTCATTTTCCTACTTCTTTAATTTTAAGATTAAATTAATCATTATATGTTAAGCTGTTTTTTAGTCTTTTTGTACAACCAATAAAATGATGACATGGAATCTCAATTAATAAAAAAATTGTCATTCTCTACACTTTCCACCGTGAACTTAAGTCGACGATGATGACTCTTCGATATTAACAATCTCCATCGTGAACCAGTCGCTCTCACACTCTCATAGTAACCTGATGCTCCTTCCACATAGATTGTTGCAAACACATCGTGGATGACTTTTCAATGTGGTAGCTCGCAGGGGGGAGTGCGTGTGTTTTTAGGGGATGGTTGCAGTGATGTAGGTGTGCGAGAAAAAGGGATGACCAACAGCAACGGTCATCACAGGGACCAAAAGTTGCAGTGAGGGCAACCAACATGTTTTCATCAAAAAACGACCAGAGCAATGGACGGTGGGATCGTCGATTGGAGTTATGAAGGATGAGAGAGTATGGGGGAAATTGGGGCAGTCGGTACGAAAGAGAGGTTGTAAAAGGCTAAGGTGGAGATTCTAAAGGGCTAAAATTAGAGGTTATAGGCAAGGGCCGGTGGAGTGTTCAGATTGTGGGGGGACGACCCCCTGGTAAATTTAAAGAAAAGTATTTTTTTAGGTTAAATATAAATTATTCTTAATGTTTTATCATTGCCCCCCCCCCCCCCCCCCCCCCCACTATTTTTTGGGGATGCCTCCCCTACTCTCACACAATCAACAAAAAAAACTAAAAAAATCTATTGAAATCAATCTAAAAGGCCAATAAAATCGTCTAGAATCAACAACAAAAAAACTAAAGAATTTATCAAAATCAACCAAAAAACTTCTAACTTTTCTCATAACCATGGAATTTGGCTAATAACACATCAGACGATTTGCGGACCTTTAATCTACTTTAAAGGTGACTTCACTATGAAGTAGGAATTATATAGGTACAAATCTTGGATCTGCCACTAGTTGCAGGGGGGGGGGGGGGGGGGGAACAAAAATGGATATGGTGGTTACTGGGTAAGTATGGCGATGAATGGGAAAGGAAAAGGGTGGTCGTGGTGAGACTTTACGGGTGGTGGGTCGTCGGAAATGGTGGTGTTTGAAAACGAGAAACTTCACCGGCGGGGGAAGGGGGCTACGCCGGTGACAGGTTAGAGGTTAAGGATGATGAAAGTTCAATTTTAGCCCTTCAAATTCTAAAGTATACAACCCTTCAAGTTCTAAAGTATATACTTCGGCTCCTGTCCGAAGAAAAGACCAATTTGACTCGAGTTTAACAGACTTAGTGGATGACGGTTTAGTCGAAGTTTCAAATCCAACAAAAAGTACACACCATAGACATTAAATCCATAATAAATGAAATTTAAAGACAAACTTCATAAAAACCAACAAACCGCAAGGACCAAATCTATAATTTACTCTAATAACAACAACAACATTGATAAATAATAATATTTCATGCATTCCAGTTTTTCTTTCGAACTCTTTTAAACAAACAAAATTTTTGTTAGCTCACGTTTCTCCACGATTTTTCACGAGTGAATTCTTCATGAAACTAAAAAACTTATACTTTTTGGGGTAAAGAATTCATATTTTTTTTTAAGTTATACTTTCAAGTAAGATATTTTAAATAAATAATCATAGTCTTTAATTATTATTTTAAACTTGTTCTGTGATCAAGATTTCACTGGTTCACACCTAAGTTTTTGTTCCACTAAACGTACCAATGATCATTATGCTTTTAGTTGTTGGCAATCATAATTATATGACAAAATTGATAATATATGTTATAAAATACTACACGACCTATTGCCTATACAAAATTATTATTACATGTATATCAAATACTCGATTACATAAAGGGAAGTTATGATTATTGATCCATTTGGTTACTTGGCAAATTATATAGTATTACATATTTTTAAAAGATTTTTTTAAAAGTATATTATTTCAAGTTTTAACGATTTTGTGTTTAGTCAGGTTCGTTGTTTATTGGATTGTCTTCTTATTGACATGGCTCTTTATCTTTCCTTTAGTCTCATTTTTGTTTGTGGTTCTTTCTATCTCTTTTTTTAACGTGTTACCCCTTCTTTACCACTGTATCGTTTTGTTGTTTAATATATTGCTTTGTTGCGGTTCAAAAAAAAATATATTGCTTTTTTTCTTTAAAGAAAATTATAAGCTCTTAAATATATTATATTATATACTCTTTTTACCATTCTTCGGTTTTGCATTTCAAAAATCCAGATGACTTCATTTACCCTCATAATCATTCTACATACCCTTTTCAAGGGGAGTTTTACCGGTATACCCAAAGCCCCATCCCCACTTTGCAACCATACCCCTAAAAGGCCGTTATAAGGGCCGTTATACCAATTTCAGTCAAATAACGGGGGTTTGGGCCGTTATAACGGCGTTTTGGTGCGTTATAACGGCGTAACGCACCGTTATATTGCCGTTGTAACGGCGTAACGGTGTGGTTATATTGTGCAAAGTGGAGGTGCGTTATGGGCATATGAATCAATTACCCCTTTTCAAGTTATTACATTAAATAAAATTGAAAAAGATAAAATGAAAGTTATACCATTTTAAGATAGCATGTGTTTTGATGTCCCTACACTCAAAAATGGGAAAACATATGGTCTTTTGCTTCTCAATTGAGATTGTACAAAAGGACCTCATCATCATTCTTCTCTTGAATTTAATTTGCTTTGAATGGAAGCCAAAAAAAATTCTCTCCAGAAATTAATCACCTACTCTTCCTATGTAGAATTATAGACACAATTTAAAGAAAAATCAGAATCAAATAACTAATTATTTAAAATTAAAGGTAATTTCGTTGATGAATAAGGTTGTTGATTCATGAATAAAGATTGGTTGAATCTCCCCTTTCGTTGATTCATCATTGAAGATTCATGAATCATGAATCAAGTACCTATTCATGAATCAGCCTGTTGATTCATGGATCCAATTTTGAATGAGATTAACTTCACTAAAACGTAGGGAAATTCCAACGTATGTTGACTACTTTTTTTTCATGGATTTTTTTATCATGATCGGATAATAACTAAAAAGTATGGATTCTTAAAATGTATTCCCTTAAATATTTCGTATGTGGTTAATTTTTATATTTACCATATTGCCCCTCTAAATATTATTATTAATATTAATAAATAAATTTAAACAAAATAAAACTAGTGGTTAAAAAGTGGTTTCCATAGTTTGTACAAACCGAGTGGTTTGCAATTGAAACGACCCTATTTGTAATTATTTATTTATTGGAGGTTTAGATAATAAGACTTAATATTGTGAGAACGTAGAGGAAAGCATGAGTCTGTATTTGGCAAAAATAAGCTAGCTGGTAGTAGATGTTTGGATGGACCATAAGCTAGCTTAGGCCATGAGTATCGCCTCCTTTTTATATCTTCATACCCTTATTGACACATCAACGCCACATTAGCTGTTCTTTTTCTACCTTCTAAACCCTCAAATAAAGTATTATCTCCTTTCATACCCTCATAACCTAAACCCTTTTTTGAAAGAGAAAGACAAAAGGCGGATTGGGAGAGGGGGGGGGGGGGGGGCTCGGAAACCCGCCCCCATACCCGCGGCTACTACCCGCACTGGGTGTAACACCAACCGTGGTTACCCACTGAGTTAGCAGCCAAACCCGCCCTCTACCCGCTTGGCAATACGGGTGGCCTTATAAGCTAGCTTATTGAAACGTTAGTTGGCGTTTTAGAAGCTTTTTGTAGTTTTTCCAATTATACTTTTATTAATATTAATTATTATATCATAAGATATCATTTTCGATTATTTTAAATACTCATAAGGTAGTTTTTGTCAAACATAACTTATTCATAAGCTACCTTCAGCTACTAGCTAGCTTATCAGAACAGCTAGCTTACAGCTAGTTGCCAAACATACCCTAAGTGAATATTTATATATGAATAATTGAAAAAATTCATTTGAAAATCATCAGTATACCAACTCTAAATTGATAATTTGTAAAACACGTTCACATATATATTTTCTAAATAACTTTTTTTTTAACAATTCACATATAAATGTTTTCATAATTTTTATTTCTTACATTTGTCATGATATCTAATTTTCTTATTTAAACAGACTTCTGAATTCTGATTATCCAACAATAGCTTTATAGTAAATAATTATTCAAAGACCTTATAATAAAATATATAGAAATGTGGGGTTTGTTGGAGCTACATAAATATAGATGAGGCATGCGTAAGAGGGTTTATGTAATTAGTACAAACTCAACTTGGGACTACTCAAAAGTAGATTCATTTTCAAGATTTCTTGGCCTATGGGTGCACGCTTAAATTAATTCTCTATATTTTAATTACTAGTTTATATATATATATATATATATATGGGTGGGTTCAATTGCAAACCACTTTTTCATTGTGAACGTGAGGACGAACGAGAGCGCGCCACGTGTCACTCTGAATTTCGGCGACTTAGTGTTATTCATACTGAATAACGCTATATTCAGACTGAATAAAGCGTTATTCAGTATGAATAACACTAAGTCGCCGAAATTCAGAGTGACACGCGCGACTTGTAACCAAAAAGCCCGCGACCTTAGTGTTATTCATACTAAATAACACTGAATAACACTGTTATTCGGTATGAATAACACTAAGGTTGCGGGAAAGGTCGCGCGTGTCCTCTGAATTTTTTGCCACGTGTCGCGCTCTCGTTTGTCCTCACGTTCACAATGAAAAAGTGGTTTGCAATTGAACTTTCACCTATATATATATATATATAACTAGAAATGTGTTGATGCAACATAAAACATTATTGAACAGTTCAATAAATAATATTGTTTCGTATCAGTTTTATTTCTTACTATTCGATTTCAATTTTATGGCTTTATGAGTTTATATGCAATGCAAACAATGTGAAAATAAAATTAATTAAGTAGTCAATATTATTTTGTTATAAACTCAATAACTAGGGTTAAGTTCTTGTGAGACCAAGCCTTTTCCATGAGACCAACATATTTTACTTGAAACTTCACATCAACACATTTGTGAAGGTAAAAAAATTTGACCATTCATCGTTAAAAAATACTAAAAAACACTATCGATTTTTTTTTCTTTCCAAAAAGAGGTAATAAAACGAAACCTTTACAACATTTTTCTTTGTGAAGGTTTGCATTATATATATGTAATATATTCGAACCCCCTTTACTTGTAGGAGCCCATCTTGGATTTGTCAATTCCAACCTGAACCCGAGTCTTGCAGCTGTTAAATGCACTTTTATTCTTTCTCTTTCCTCCCTTATTCTATTCACAAAATTTGAGCTGTGAATTTTTCATTTTTTACCTTGTTTTGGATATTTTTTTGCATCTAAAGTGATTTTTAGGTCTGCGTATTCGAGTTTTATGTACATTCACGGTGTTTTTTTTGTGAAGTTTTATACAATAAGTATTGGTCTCATACGGTCTCACGAAAACAGCTTGGTTTCACATGATCCTAAGTCTAATTATATTGATTATATTTATATTATATTATGCAAATCTTAATTTGAACAATTCAAATTATAATTTAATTAATAGTAAATTTTATAACTCAATAATTTTTTTGTTTTTTAAAAAATACTAAATTAGTGGGATTATCTTGTTTTTTTAATCAAATGGCATGTGTCAACAGTCAACTAGATAAACCTAAATGAACTGAAAGTGTAAAATGCATCCAGATACGTGTTTAGCAGAAAATCCTGATACCAACTCACCAGACCACGACACGTGATAATTTATCATATATAGATATAAAGGTATATTTCAGAAAAACAAACTATTTAAAATGATATAGTAATGGCTTTCACATATATACTTTAGGTTAAGTTTAGTAATCTCATTTACTTTTTTGTCTCTAAATCAAGTGTTTGAGCAATTAATCCATCATTACATCTTTGGAGCATAGAGATTATTAACTTTGTTACAACAATTCATTAGTTGTAATTGCTTATAATTAAATCTTTGATAGCATGGTATAATGTTTTTTGCATGATGTAGAGACGTTGAATTGTCTGTTTTTTTGTTTAATACCGTCATAATATTTAAATGTAGAAAACATTATAACAAGACAAAGGCAACACTCCTCATTAGTCTAACTTTAGGTTGATCGAACAAATACAAAAACAACATCGATCAACATATCATCAAGATCAATACCCTTAGAGAAAAATTACTACACAATCGTTTGTTGATCAATTATACAGTAATCGGTTGATTAGAAGCTCCAACGACATTGTTTGTTGCAGCTAACGATGATCCATGGAGGAGTTTGTTCTTCTTCTCTTTGATGGCTGGATCTTCCAACACTACAACCTTGTCCTTATCTCTAACTCCAACCATATGAAGATGTTCAACATCCTCTTTCTCTTTCCCTTTAAATAGTACCCTTTGCTCTTTTGGTTCCATTCCAGTCACCATTGATAACATCATTTTCAGTTCTCCTGTTTTCGCAATCGAACGACAATAAAGACGAAGGATCGTGTGAGAATAAGAGTTAAATGTGAGAAATGTAAAAAAAAATTGAACCTTGATCACCTTTAATCTCATGTCCACCCATGAATCGTGCTTTAGGAAAGAATGATCTTGTGTATCTCAGTGGTGTCAGTGTTTCTTTTTAATTTGGAATGATCATGGTGGAGATCCTTCTTACTTTTACTTTTCTACCCATAACCAACCCCAACAATATATATACATATATATAAAAAAAGTTGTTTTTTTATTCTTTTTTTTAATCAGAAATGGGTATCAAGAATGCCAAAAGAAACACATATATCTAAAAGGGTATTTGGTATTTTCCAAAAAAGGATTGTTTCTTTGAATGTTCCATCAGAAAAATAATGGTATCATGACTTGTACAATTCAAGAATGCAAATATGCACATAAAGGGTTTTTAATGTTTCATAAAAAGACTGGTTTCTTGAATGTGTATTAATGCATGCAAGATGTGCTATATGTAAGGATGATGATATATACCAAAAGTTGAAGTTGCTTGGATGGATATATCATGCCATTGTGAACCACTGACAACTCTAACCATAATAACTCCATCTTTTTCACCCTTTTGCCCTTCATTCTCTCTCTTTTGAACAAGCATCCCTCCTGGTCTCAATTCCCATTTGATTTCTCCAACGATGGTCGTACCACATTCCTTATTGTTGTCGCCACTACCACTACCACTACCACCACCACCACCACCACCACCGCCACCGCCACCGCGTAATTTAGAAAGACTCCTATGGAATCTTTTTGACCTCAATTTCATCATCTTTGGTAGCTTTCAATTCTTTGTAACAGATTTAAAGACAAGGGGCAAAGGGAGTTGGAGGTACTTAAATAGTACCGGCCCTTGATAAATGGGGTTTAGGGTGGACCAATGTATAAAGGGAAGAAAATAAGGGTAAATGTTGATCAACGTATAAAATACTCAAATCATTGATTGTTATCTTTTATAAATTTCACTAGCTTATAATTATTATAATTTTTAATTAATTAAATAATAAGTTTACCCTCTATAAGAGAGTGTGAGTAATGAATTTTTATTTCTATCATTTGAAAATTGGGATATAATTAAATATATAAAGTTGCTTATTATAATAAAATATTTTTGTTTGATACAACGTTGTAATATGTTTGTTCTATATTACATTGTTTAGGGTTGTTTACCAAATATTTATTAGGTAAATGTGTATCAGATCAATTTTTTTATCGGATGAACATAGCAATGATTGATAACCTTACACGGTAAGTGAGGATGACTCTTGCTTGATAAACGCTTACCAACAATCTATTTTAGAGGTTACTTCAATACTTCAATTGTCAAGATGTTGGGTTTATTTTTCAAAAGGCACTCGTTAAACTAGAATTGTTAAAGGGTTTTACGAGATTAGTCCCCTAAAATCCTGAAAATAATCAAATTATACACAATGGTTAAAGGATCATGTGAGAAAAAAAAAAGTTAAAGTGAGAACATAAGGAATCTGGACGCTTGATCATTTTTTTATCTCACCCTCATGAATTGAGCTTCTCATTGGAATTAACCAAGTGCATCTTATTTGTTTTGATCTTCAAACATGATTGCTTCAAGGATGAAGATATGTTCGTACTTTTCTCACCATAACTTTCTTTCTCATTGGAAGTGAATCCAATTTTGCACAAGGTGAAAAATGTCATCATCTCTGTAAATGACACGTCGGTAATTTTGCATAGGTGGAAAAAGTAAAAAGGCAAAAAGTAGTTTTTGAACATGTCCACAACCACAAGTATAAGAACCATGAGGGAGGTTCAAATGAGAATGATATTTTTTTAAGAGAATTTGAGAAGCAATCTCAGCCATTCAATTTAAGTATTGATGAAAAAAAAGGACACGCCTGACCTGAAGTCGCGGGGCAAGTTGCGCACGTTGTTAATCATGTATGATTAACAACACGAATCATATATGATTTAATATATGAATCATATATGATTTTGTACATGTTTTTTCTCAGTAGTTAATCATATATGATTGACCTGAGATTGTTTTTCGTATTCTTTTAAATTGATGTCATTCTCGTTTGAACCTTCCTTTAAGAACCATATCTGTAAGTTTTCTACATCCACAAGAATTTGTCCCCTTCAACATTCAAAAATTTACGAATGTGGTCCCTTCACTTATATATTTGTTCCGAAACTTATTATTTTTCTTTTACCTTTTCACCCCTCTAAAATTACTGACTTATGACTTACACAGATACAAAGATGATGACATTTAGAAAATAATTGACCAGAATACCAACCTTTTTTTGACCGACGGCAAACACACGTACCCATTAAACCTACTCCTAAATCTACATCAATGTTTACTATACGACTCAAACCCACAACCACAAAAAATGAGACACTTTACCAAACACCAAATAACGTTGAGCTACAATACCGACTTATCGGAGTAGAAAATGATCCTAAAATCTTACCCAAGAGTAAAAGTCTTGCTTATAACCGTGGCAGATTGATTATCTTAGAATAAATGAATTATTGAAAGGCTGTGAAATGCCCACCAAAGCACCCTGCAACTAATCGCCATTTTTCAAGAATTTCAATACCAAATCACCATTTTTTCATACTCTGCTCAATCTTTCAGGTACAAACCCTTATCTTTACTTTCTCTTTTTGATTCCTATCTTCTTTGTGTTAAAAAAACCATGCTTTCAATCTCAATCCCCATAATTTCATCTTCAAATTTGTAAAAAAAAAAAAGAAGGATGCAAACCCTTAGTATTTGCCCATCAAAGACTGAATGTTTCTTGAATCTTGAATCCCCCCCTTATTTCCTCAGAAGAAAAACTAGAAACCCTAGTCTTTTTAGGGGTTTTAGAAGTGGGTTTCCCTTTAGAAAAACCAATGATGAATTGAGATATGGTGGGTTTCTATGTAAATGCTCTAGAGTTAATCTTTATGTATCTTGGGGGCAAAATAGGAATTCATTTGGTTCATCTGTTGTTCCCTTGGCTCTGGCATTTGAAGAACAAGTAATTGTAGATAAAACAGATTCTATAGAGGAGGGTAATTGTGAGAATCTTGATGATAGAGGAAAAAACTTGACCGATTCGCCCCTCGAATCGACCAAAAACGAGGTCGAAAACAAGGGCAAAAGGGTCGATACACGAGCGTTAGCTCGGAGCTTACGGGATGCGAAAACCACGGATGATGTTGAAATGGTGCTTGGAGACAAGGGTGATCTCCCCCTTCAGGTTTACTCCACCATCATTCGGGGATTCGGCAAGGATAAACGCGTTGATTCCGCCGTTCTTCTTGTTGAGTGGCTGAAGCGAAAGAAACACGGTCCGGAAAGTTTTTCTGGTCCGAATCTGTTTATCTACAACAGCCTTCTCGGGGCCGTGAAACAGGCGGAAGAGTTTGGTCACGTGGAAAAGGTCATGAACGATATGGCCGCGGACGGTATCGCTCCGAACGTTGTAACGTACAACACGATAATGGGGATTTACTTGGCTCAAGAACGTTATTCGAAAGCTCTCGAGCTCTTTGAGGAGATACGGAAAAAGGGTTTGTCTCCGTCTCCGGCTTCGTATTCCACCGCGTTGTTGGCGTACCGAAGAATGGAAGACGGTTTCGGAGCCCTCGATTTCTTCATCGATTTCCGAAACAAGCACCGGAACGGCGAGATTGGGAAGGACGGTGAGAAAGAGTATTGGGATCTTGAGGCTGCGAAATTAGAGGACTTTGTGGTTCGGATCTGCTACCAAATCATGCGGAGATGGTTGGTTCAGACCGAGAATTCCAGCACTAACGTGCTGAAACTTCTGACGTGTATGGATCAGACCGGCCTGCAAACAGGCCGGTCTGAACACGAACGGCTCATATGGGCCTGCACACGTGAAGATCACTACATGGTTGCGAAAGAACTGTATAAAAGGATCCGAGAACGCGATTCCGATATTAGCTTATCGGTATGCAATCACGTGATTTGGTTACTTGGAAAGGCCAAGAAATGGTGGGCGGCTCTCGAAATATACGAAGATTTGTTAGATAAAGGCCCGAAACCGAACAATATGTCGTACGAACTCATCGTTTCGCATTTCAACTTCTTGCTGACCGCCGCTCGAAAGAAAGGGATTTGGAAATGGGGTGTCGGATTGCTGAACAAAATGCAAGAAAAAGGTCTGAAACCGGGGCCGAAAGAGTGGAATTCAGTTCTTATCGCGTGCTCGAAAGCCTCCGAGCCCACGGTTGCGATCAAAATATTTACGAGAATGATCGAAAATGGCGAAAAGCCGACGATCATATCTTACGGGGCGCTTCTTAGCGCTTTAGAGAAGGGAAAGTTGTACGATGAAGCGCTTCGCGTGTGGAAACATATGATCAAAATGGGCGTGCAGCCGAACTCGTATGCGTATACGATCATGGCGTCGGTTTATGCAGCACAAGGGAAGTTCAACATAGTCGAGTCAATAATCCGTGAAATGCCGGTTTCTGGGGTCGAGCTGAATGTGGTGACGTTTAACGCGATTATTAGTGCCTGTGCTCGAAACGATATGGGCGGTCCGGCGTACGAGTGGTTCCAGCGGATGGAGGTCGAAAAAATCAAGCCTAATGAGGTGTCGTACGAGATGTTGATCGAGGCACTTGTGAAAGATGGGAAAGCAAAGGTGGCGTATGATATGTATTTGAAGGCTCGGGTCGAGGGGCTGAGTTTGTCATTGAAGGCTTATGACGCGGTGGTCGAGTCCGGGCTCGACGGTGGTGCGAGTATCGATTTGAGCTTGTTGGGGCCGCGGCCACAGCTGCCGGAAAAGAAGAGGGTGGAGATTGGAAGGAGTTGGGAGATTTGGGTGATGTTACCAGCAGTAGGAACATTTGATACAAATCAAGAAAATATGGATACCTTAGATGATTAAGGATATATGAAGAAGGGTTTTCTGCCCTATTTGTTAAATTTTTCCTCACATTGTTTTGGTGATCCATACTTTTTGTTTCTGATGGTAGTCGGTTTTTGGGTCAACTTATGTTCACTGACTAATCTTTGCATGACCATGAACGGGCTGATGAAGTTATTGCAGGTAAACTTCCATGATCATTGAGGGGTTTGACAATGTATGAATTTGAGCTCGGAAAAGATAAACTCTTTATGACTCTTTTATTGGATAATTAATAGAGAAAAGTTTAGAAATAACTAACGAACTATTGTATTTTTAATGATTAACTTTTTAAACTATTTCTTTTGAAAAAAAAAACTATAAAACTTTCACATCTTGAATGGTTAAGTCTATAAATTATTATTTTAAATGAAAAAAAAATCCACCATTAAATCCATGGATACTTTTTCCAAATAAAACAAACTATTAGAGTTTTCAATTTGGTCCGTTAGTTGAGAGCTTTGCCATTATGCCCATAATGGTGCTCCCTTTGCACATATACCCATACCATAACGGTGCCATAACGGCCCAAAACGCCGTTATAACGGTGCAATATGCATAACGGCCCTTATAACGGCCTTTTAAGGGTATTTGTGCAAAGTGGGGGTAGGGCTTTGGGCATACACATCAATTACCCTACTAGCAACAATTTCATCCAAAATTATCTATAACAGACTAGAAAGTTTCAAATTAAAAAAGAAATTTTAATTAAGATTTTGCCATTTCGAAATCCTTCGCCATTTAAACCCTACATAAACACTGGTATGGTGCTCTCTCACAACTTTTTGTTGCACCATAATTGTCGGTAAGTGGTAACTGCTATCAGTAAAAACCCATTTAGCAGTTGGGCTTCGGTCCAAAATTGCCGAGGATTAGTCTGGGCCCAATGTGGTCTGGGATACCTCTTCCAAAAAAAAAAAAAAAAAACCCATTTAGGTTTCCTTTTTCTTTAAAACCTTCCTAATAGGTGAGGGTTTCAATTAGTTCTTTTTGTTTAATAAATGTGGGTAGTCAATTTTTAAATTTCAATGTTATTTTTATAACAAAAATATGTTTAAAGATTTAATCTTTCAAAATTTAGAACGTTTAAAGTAGTTTTTCATTCTAAAAGAAGATACTTTTAGAGACTTGATCACTCAAAATAAGATAGTATGTTAAAATTTTCTGAACTTTACCTTCATTGATGATTTCATTTCTTATAAAATTATGGTCAATTTTTACGAGATTCACAATATATAAGATTTTCGATCTCGAAAATTCGTACTTGAATCAAAATTATATAAACTAGTGGCCCGCACCGCGCGTTGCGCGGTGTTCAGAAAATAACATAAAATATTGTTTATTAGTTATATTTAATAAGTTTCATTCGTTTATTCTATGTAAATACGTCTTTGTTTATATGATATATATTTTGGATTAAATATACTCTACCATCAATCATCCTATCAATTATGTACTCTGTGTAATTTTTTGCATAACTGAATGATATTGTCTAAATAAATCAATGACAAATGACAATAAACATGTTTGTCGTTTGAGTGATTATATACTTGATATAGATTGGATTAGCTTATAGATTACTACTAAATGGAATACTATTCGATCACGAAAATAAGAATAACATTGAAACTGTAAGTAGTGATTTGAAAGACTTAAAAAACGAAATGAAACTATATGGCATAAAATCCGCTTTCAATAATCCAACTGAATACCACAATTGAAATGTGCAACTTGCATTATAATTTAACTTCAATGTTCTGCATCTGAAAGCCAAAATATTGATTGTATGTTATTTCGGCACCGCGGTTTGCGCGGTGGTATTATTTTTTATTTTAAAAAGTATTGTTAAGCTTAAATAAAATATTGAAGTTAATTTGGCCGATAATCATGTATTAGGTATTAAAAATAATGAGTATCAATATTCAATTTTATATGAATCCACCTTATCATCCTTAATTTGTTTTTCATTATATATAATTAATAAGTTATAACTAAAACTTAGAAAACAAATATATGATTCCGTCGATTATAATCATGACGTTTATTATGCAAATTGTTTTGTGAGAAAGATTTCATACAAATGTGACGTTCTCTTACCTACTTTTGTATAATTGCGAGATATTTTTTTTATTTTGTTTAAAATTATTGTAATGTACTCGTTTTGCAACTTTAGGGAAAAAAAACTTCTTGAAACCCCTTTTTGACCTGTGTTACATGAAAAAAAACATTAGTTGTCAATATTGTGATCACTCGACAGCGATTGTTAATTTTTCATCTGACATGTTTGAGTTTTTTCGATCTTTTTATGATTGTTTCATTATATTTTGGTTAGTCCATAAAATTCATGAAAAGAAGACGGTTTTATTAAATTTATGTAAATAAAATTATTATATTTATTCAAATTTAACTTACATATTTAGTTTGATTTAATCTAAATTAATAACAGAGTATGAAATCCTTTAATCTTTGTAATAAGGTGTTTTTTTATTTAATATATTGATTCTTCTTATTCAAGTTTTATATATTGTTTTCATAGTTTTTTATGCATATTATTATATTGACTCTATTTTTATTATATATTATTATAGTAGTTTTATATTTTATGTAATAATTTTAATTATATAGATATTGATTTACGTTAATTATGTTTTTGAGCTATATCATATATTTAGAAGACTATCTTTTTATTAATTAGCGTAACATTTAAATTGATTGGTCATTTTTATTAGTTTTATATATTGATTTCAGTTTTTTATATTAATTTTAATAATTAAGTGATATATATATATAGACTCTTTCTTTCTCTCTCTCTCCATATATATATATATATATATATATATATATCTTTTAACAATTGTTGCAATCAATTTTCATATTCATTTGCTTATTTATATTAATTATAGCAAATTTATTATTATAATATTACTAAGTAAATATAAATTACATGTAATAATACTTAAGTGTCGTGTAAATAACAAAAATACTTATTCTAATAGTATTTTAAATAATTAGTAAAACAAAAACTTTGAAAGATATAAAAGACTGAGATTAAAAAAAGAACTTAAAATCTCAATCAAAGTCTAAAAGAATGTATATCCGGATTAATATTTTCGAAATAAAAATAACCATCAAAGATTACTTGTTAAAGTTATATTATATATGTTATCATCTTATTTCGTTGCTAAGAACACACCTTCAGTTCTGTTGGTAAAAACTTATGAAACACATAGAAGAAGGAAATAGAAAATATAAATATAAAATACCAACAAAACTAAGAAATGAATGATATTCAAATTATTATCCTCACAACAAACTAAAAACAATTTTGTTGAAAATAATTTTTTGTGGAATGAATAACAAATCAAGTGATGAAGAAGGAGAAAAATAGGTTATTTGAAAAACATTTTTTTTATAAATAAGAATTTGTGAAATATTGTAAGCAGATCAAACAATGGAGAGTGACAACATGAAAAACGATCATGTTGAAGAAAAACATGTTGTGATAAGGAGAGATAAAAGTAAATTTAGTAATAGTCAAATTATGAGAAAGAAAAACGAGTAGATGAAATCTATGAAGGTTTTATTTTCAAGAATAAAGATAAAAATGTTAGAAAGTTAAAAGTCTTAGAATTACCAAAATAGTTATGTCATAATAAACTTTATGTTTTTGATATAGAGATGGAAAACTAATTAACTTATCAAGTAAATAAAAAATAGAAAACGAAAGGTAATGAAGGTTAAGATATATTATTAACAAATTAAATTAAGAAACACAAATAAATCATCTACTAAAAAGCCACAAAAATCATACTTTAGAACACCATTTTAGGGATAAAAACAAAAATAATAAATTGAATAAAAAACAAAAATAACCCATCTCCTAAAAAGCCAATAAAAATCATACTTTAGTATTTGATTGTTACTATTAGGAGTGAAACATTGTCTTAAGATATATTATTAACAAATTGAATTAAGAAACACAAATAAATCATCTACTAAAAAGCCACAAAAATCATACTTTAGAACCATTTTAGGGATAAAAACAAAAATAATAAATTGAATTAAAAAACACAAATACCCATCTCCTAAAAAGCCCATAAAAATCATACTTTAGTATTAGATTGTTACTATTAGAAGTGAAACATTGTCAAGCAAAAAACAAATTTTGAGTAAAACGCATGCATAAACATCAACAACAATATATAATTTGTAGAAAACATGAAACAAAATATAAAACTTATTACCTAAAAAATGTGTAGAAGAAAGACTTGAACAATTTGATGGATATGTTTGATGTAAGTAGTTGGTATAACATGTATTTAATGATTTATGGATATGTTACACTATATTAAATACATGTTACACTATATTTAATGATTTATGAATGGTAAATGAAAAGTTTGAAGGAAAAATGAAAAGATGGATAACTTATGTATGAAATAATGACCCTAATAATGAATGACATTATTATATTAATTAAAAGTATTAAAAATACAAAAAATACAAAATTTGAGAAAAAAGATAAATATGATTCATGGCTTTTGAAGATGCCACCTAGGATCTCCAACATCCTACTTTTATATATATATATATAGATTAGAAGTTTGTTCTTAAAGGCCCAATAAATTTGGGTCAATTTATCGATACGAGACCACACACTCACACTTGTAAGTTGTAAGAAATAAAGAATGCTATGCTCCTTTTTACAATTTTACATGTATATATATAGAGAGAGAGGAAAGTTCAAATGTGAACCACTTTTTGGTTGTGAACGTGAGGACAACCGAGAGCGCGACACGTGACGACTTTGAGTGTGGTCCCCCCCCCCCCGGTTTAATTCAATGCCCTCCCATGAATTGCGCCTAGTCACCCGCCGTGGATCTGACGTGGCGCTTAGTCATCCGCCACATGTCGCGCTCTCGGTTATCCTCACGTTCACAACCAAAAAATGGTTCACATTTGAACCCACCCCTATATATATATATATATATATAGAGAGAGAGAGAGAGAGAGAGGGGGGGGGGGAGGTTCAAACGAGAATGACTTTTGTGTACAAGATCATATATTTTTCTGTTTTCACTCAATGCATGAATAACATTGCTTTAATCCAAGAAATGCTTCATTTAGCAACATCCTTTTCATATGGTTTCTATAAAAAGGAATTTACGACAACATGATAATGAAAAATTAGTTGAATGATGAACACACGATCAACTCAAATACTTGAAACGGAAATGTGGACAATTTAGAAAAATGCATCTTTTTTACGTAGAGTTTTTAAATTGTGTAATAATATATAATGGGGTGATTTAACACGATGTTATGTTTCTATTTATCCAGTATTTTTTAAAGTTGAAATTAAGTGCGTTCATGTAACATCCCAATTCTAATTTCCCATATTATATGCTAAGTGTGCCTCTTTTATATGTTACGAAGGATATTATGTGCTTACATACGAGAAAAATGTTAAGCATGTTGAAATTTTACTAAGTGTATTAGTAGTGGCCATATAAGGTAACCGTTGATTTAGTGGGAGTTTGTGTTTGAAATTTTAAGGTTATGCTTATTTGGAGTATATGAGAGGATTTAGAAATTTTCATGACAATCGAAGTTAGATTGAGAAATTTGGAGAAAACGAGTCAAAACGTCAACGGTTAAGCTATGGATTCGTAAAATCAATTTTTTTAAGAAGATCTTTTCTGGAATATTATTATTAGAAGTTGTAGATTATTTCGTTACGAACGCGTAGGCGAAAACCTCGTCAAAAACGGAGTTCCGAGCGAAAAGTTATGTCATTTTTAGTGTTTAGTGGTCAAATGGGTGCCCAAACCGGGTCAAACCCGACCCAACTCGAATTTGGCTTATTAAACACGAATTTTATACCTATTTTAAGCCATTTTCAGCTCCAACACTCCCACACACAGTAAAGGTGCGAATTACACACACTTAAAGCTCAAACATCTTCAATTCTTGGAGAATCAAAGATCAAGTGATGAATTCTTGATGATTATGTGAAGATTATTGAAGGTATACTCCTAATGCTAAGTTTAATCTTTAGAATTAGTGTCAATCATGGGAATTAAGGTTTGCATGTTTGAAATTAGTGGTTGATTTTGTAAGATTATGGTTTTATATTGGTTATTATCATGTTATCTTGAAGGATTACACAACAATTTGAAGGTAATCTCATCTTTGTTCTTGTTTTGATGTTGTAACAAGTATGATGACAATTGGGTGAAATAAGCTTAATACATGTGTAAGATAAGTATAGAAATCATGATATTATGCTCAGATTATGATTATACATTATTTAGTTCTTTGATTACACGATTGATTTGCAAGAAGATGGAAAGAATAAGTGAGTATTCACTATGAATAAGTTGATTATTTGTTATACAAAGATGGATTTTTATGAAATTGGTAGAAATAGATGAATGAACCATGGTTTCTTGTTGATTTTACCTTGATGATGATAAAATTAAGTTAACATCTGAG
This sequence comes from Centaurea solstitialis, assembly GCA_030169165.1. Lineage (NCBI taxonomy): Eukaryota > Viridiplantae > Streptophyta > Magnoliopsida > Asterales > Asteraceae > Centaurea > Centaurea solstitialis. The sequence goes on from CM058046.1 coordinate 10,700,343, forward strand.
TTTGATTAGGATTGAAATGGAAATGGATAAGTATTTGGACAAAAGTATGACTTTTCGAGTTTTAAAAGCATGTTACAGCACTGTTTTGCAAAAATCGTATCAAATCATAGAAAAATCAGAAAAATATGATATCAGTGGCTTTGGAAAGCTTGGTTTATCTACTTTGTTTTGTATTCAGACCTCGAAATCTAATTCCAAACTTATAAATGCTAAAAATGGTCATCTTTCCGGGGTTGTAAAGCTGATTTCTGACAGCTTAGTGCTGCTGTTTTGTAAAAATTGTAGAAAATTGTAGAAATCTCCAAATGAGGTGAGGCCAAGTGCTATGATTAGATAATTGAGTCTAGTTTGTTTCTTATTTGATGACCAAGACCTAAATATGAGTTTAAAAAGGGCAAAACAGACCTGCAAGTAGCAGCTCTATCGGGAATAATGTAAAGTGCTTAATTAGGAATTATGAATAACTTGAGTTTCCTTCATTGTTTGCTTACGAGACTTTGTACCTACACTCCAGGGGGTATTTAAGACATATTTGAGGCTTTGGAGGAATTTTGTATGTGGTACTTTGGACTTGCTTTGTGAGCTCATCTCGGAGCTCTCTCGGTATTGTACAATTAAGTCGGTGAGTTAAATAGTTAATTGTTACATATTGTTTTGTATATATATATATATATATATATACATATTTGTATGTGAATATTGCTAGTCTTGAATTGACTTACATCGTCTTTCTTTGACTTTGATTTCATTCCTTGAGTTTGTTTCGTATCATAATCTCGAAATATCGTTTTGGTTTCCGGATCCGGATTTGTGGTTTTCTCTCTTGGATTATACGCCATAGTATGGGTACTACTGCGTGTGGTATGCCAGAAGTTGATGGCAAAGTCAAGATCCCGGGGTCGGACGGGTGAGGCTTTCTGCGGTTGTGGATACTCATTGCTCGGATAGGAGGAAGAGCAATGAGTAGGGAACCTTGACACATACCCGGTAGAGGAAGGCGGGTAGTGCAAGGCTTCCTATGATGTGATATTCTTACTCGAACTTTGGCATGAGCCCGGGAGGGGAAGGACGGGGTGATGCACTGTTCTCATTATGTTCATCGATTCGATGATTTCGTTATTTATACGTATCATTGTTGAATACATTTGGTTATTGATTATGTTTTCTCGTTGTATCGCGTGATATTGGTATGATATGTTATAATGATTTGACTATGAAATTCTATGAACTTAGCACCTGGTACGTATTTGTTCACTCGGTTTCTTGTAAGTCTCTGTTTGCATTCGGTATATGTTTTGAACTCTTTTACTAATAAGAGTCTACCGTGTATGTATATATATATATATATATGCATCATTGATATGTAATAATTAACTATCTAACTCACTAAGCATTCGCTTACCTTTTAAGTGTTAACCCCTCTCAGGAAAGAAGGCTGATAAGGGAAAAGAAACCGCAGTTTGATTTAGAAGATTGACAGTGGACTTTGAAGACTACGAACGACTTTTGGTATAGATATGTAGTAGTTTATTTCTGTTATCTATAGATGTAATAGTTTGTAGTTAGTTTGGTTGCGGGTTATATGTATGTCCCGTTTATTTTGCTACTTAACTCGGTTTGTAAGTAAAAGTCCATTATGTGTGGTTTGGAATCGTGTTTTGGTTGGTAAATACCACTAAAATAAAACGGATATTTTGAAGTTTTATCGAAAAATAATATCCCGTGTTTTGAGGTTAATTAAAGTATTTTAATTGGAGACTATAAAATTGGTAACTTGGCGTTTCGTAACCGAGGTGTTACAGTTCATCAATTCACAAACAATGAATTTGATATTACATCTATTAACTTGATGTTAGACTTAGTGGCGGATGTAGCTTGATAAAGGTGGGGGAAGGGCCCCCACTCAAATGCTATAATCACATAATAATTGAGGTAAATTTCATTTTTTTTTTACTTATATGTCGTTAATTCTCTCAGTCATTTTCGACCGTTCCCCCAAATGATTTGATATGTTTTAACAAAACCCCTACTCTATTGTTTGATAGTCATTCTTTCCGTATATTGTTATCGTTAGGTTTTGCAATCTTGAGTATATCTTGTTAAATTATCAAGTTCTTGTTCTTTTAGTTTTATATTCAATCCACTTCATCCAGAAGAAAGTTATATAAATTAAATGATAGTATTCTTTGCTATTCGGTTATCCGATATGGTAAATAAATAGTCGAAATCGAAAGTTACCTTATTTGGTTAATCAAACCGTTTAACCAGCAAATCGAATAACCTGAAATCGTTTTGGTTTGAACGAGTTATTAAGTTTCAAATCTAAGTTCCTGAATAAATTTTAGTATTTTACAATTAATCAAATTCATTTAACTCTTGACAAGCAATATCTTGAATAGAGTGAATTACATGATGGTTGCTATGGTTTGTTGTTTTACGCTTTTAAGTCTTTAAAATTAAACCATTATATACATGAGCCATGTGGTATGCACATTGTAGAGTAGTTATCTTGTTTCTAGTATTGAATTGAAATCAAAATTAAATTCCATTAAAATCTCATGTTTTATTTGAAATTTTGAGATTTTAATAAAATCTTATAAAATACTGGATTTTGAAATTTCATGAGTGTGGTTATTATTTCACAGAATATTATAAGATTTCTTAATTTGTATGTAATAATCTTTTAAAATATATTAAAAAGATTTGTATTGTAATAATTAGTTAATAAAAAGATAACTTAATAAAAATTTATAGCTGTGCATAAAATTATTGGTAAAAATAGAATTCAATTCTATTTCAAATCTTACAAACCAACATAAAAAAAATCCAAATCTCTCCATCAAATCAAATACCCCTTAATCTCCAACAAAAAAGTGATTCCTGAAATTTCCCTAACTCCATTACAAAACATTCAATAATTTTCTCTTGAAATTTCATAAAACTTGAATGCATCATAAAAAAAAAACATGCCACATGTTCTTCCATTTCCACCTTGTCCTTTCTTCCCCCTTCCTACCCAAATATTGTGGATTCCCACATGATTCGACTCCATTCGAAAAACGTCAAAACTCCTACCTAAAACGTGAAAAGAATTATAATAAATTTTTGATAAGCAGTTCCAACTCAACTCCTAAATCATAGCATGAATAGAATAAACAAATAAACTGATACAAACATAACAATAGAAGTCCAATAACACGAGGAATGTCGGGACATAGGTACCATTTAACCAGGTTTTACTTTCGTTGCTATAATTATCTTCATTTTTTTTTTCATTTTGGTCTTTTTGACTCATTTTGGACTTTGTTCATTTGATGTAGCTTAAAAAAAGTGCAAGTAGGACTCATCAAGGAGATTAAAGGTATCATAGCTAGGTTTTATTGAAAGAGGCTGAAAGTGTTGGTTGCAGGTTTCACGATGGCCATAAAAAGCTTCAAGGTTGAAATGTTAGAGTAGACTATGCTGGTAGTAGAGCTCACCAAAGATGGAGGTTGGAATTGTTGTTGTTATACCATCTTTAGTTGCTTGAGTTATAACAATCTATTAAACATAGTTCGAAACAAGGACCAACAACGATGTTAGAATGTGCATAACGAATGGCCCATGAATGATTCATTTTAGGGACTCAAGTTGTTAAAATCAACAAACTACAAGGACCAAGCTTAAAACCCACTCCAATACATATAAGGAACCTTCAAAGAAATTTCATCATAGAGACAAATAAGTAAAGAGAGAGTATACGCTTTCGATTAAGCTATTTATTGCATGACTTTATACGATCGTATAGTATTGTTAATTATTCATCTCATCAAGCTAAACTAATTCAATCAAAACATTAGTAACACGTATAATATCTTTGGAAGGACAATAGATGACATTTCTATCTACTAAGATTCGATTTATGGGGTAAACATTTGGCCATACCTTAACTATGGGTCGGCTTTTGAATTGGTTTATGATCGCAGATAATTAGTTCGGTTCCCGGTGGATCACAAATGTCTGGTCAACTTCGTGTTCGGACGTATCCATGTGTTACCTGTCGTTAAAAAAACTAAACTAATTTCAATATTTCTAATTAATTAATTAAATATCTTAACCATAATTTTAGCATTTTACTTTTTTTGAACGGCAGCTTAGTTAGTTGTTAGTATACACGTTAGTTAGATTAGAAACAACTCTGTTCAGATTTGAATCTGAGACTTCTACGTTAAAAGGACAATCCCTCTGCCAACTAGGTTTAGCATTTTACTTAGAAAAACATTAGTCCAAAAGATTAAGCACAGTCAGTTGATAAATCTAGATATCCGACGGTTACTCAACTGCTTATTGTATACAGCATCGCTTTTTTGCTGTCGATTCTTCGTTAAAGTTCCAAAACTTTACCAAATTTCAAACCCCCCATGAACGCGTTCTTCTCACCAAAATATCTACAAACAATCTCATGGGTTTTCTTGCGATCCAAAGTTTATAAAAGATCAAGAAAAAAAAGACATTTTCAGAAACCCTCTAATGGAAACATCAAAAGGGTTTCTTGTGCACCTTCGCAACTTCATCTGTTTCTTGCCTTATTTCATCGGCCTTCTTCTTGTTGGTCTTCTTAAAGGTGACCACTTTTCATCATCTTTTAATCATCTTTTCTGCTTAAAGATTGCTCTAGTTCAAATGGGTCTGTTTGATTTCAGGTGTAATTGTTGCCCCAATTGTTTGTGTGGTTATGACAATTGGGAATTCTGCTATTGTTTTAGGGCTCTGGCCAGCACATGCTGTGTGGGCTTATTTCTGCATTTTAAGGTGGTCCTTTGTACCCAATTGGATTTAATCTTATTTAGTTATCCATTTATTTATGTATATGTGTGTGTTGAATTTGTATGTATTGTTTCAGTGCTAAGAGATTAGGACCAGTAATGAAGGTGGTGATGTGTGTATTAATTGCTCCACCTTTGGCTTTATGGCCTGTTTGTGCTGTTGTTGGTAGCATTATTGGTGGCATTGCTTATGGCTTTCTTGGACCAGTTTTTGGCACTTTTAAAGCTGTTGGTGAAGGAAAGAACAACAAGTTTCGGCATTGTCTTATTGTAAGTGAAGCTTATTACTGGTTGTTTGTTTACCTCTTAATAGTTCCGTTAAGAGAGATCGTTAAGAGCTGAATCTTGTTTGGTAGAAAAAGGTTTTAAAACCCTCTGAATGATTTTGAATCTTGGGCCACCGTTGACCATTATGCGTCCTAATTTCATTCTGAACAATTACCGAAGAACAATATTTTATTTTGCACTATATCAATAAGATCCTCTTAACCATTCTGACCACTTAATCGTTCTGCACCAAACCATTCTGCAAAAGGGTTTGTTTAAGTTTAAGTAGTAATCAATGAGAATGATGATAAAAGAAACTGTTTGGTTTTCTATAATATAAGGGGCTCATCCCCATAAGCCAAAAATTTCTTGATCTTTCTGTTTTCTTGATTCTTGGGTTGTTTTCTTGAAATGTGGTTATCAGGATGGGATTTGGGATACCATCAAGTGGAGTTTAACTTTTATTCGGGACTTAACTGATGTATGTTTGTATTCGTACTTCTCGATGATGGATGATCTCCGAAAACAAGACCCTCCGGGGGGTAGAATTGAGATTAGGTTTGATTCTTTTGATCTTGAAAGTTAAAAGTTAAAACTTAGTTGTTTAGGTTTGATTCTGTGTTTTGAAGTTCAGGTTTCGGTTTATATTGCAGGTTGATTTATGTTCCTGTGGCTATTTTGGTCGGGTTGTTAGGATTTGCGGTCGATTTTCCGGTGATCACGGTTATAGCGGCATTAAAGAGCCCGTATATGTTGGTTAAAGGGTGGCACCGGTTGTTTCATGATTGTATAGGTCGGGAAGGCCCGTTTTTGGAGGGTATATGTGTGCCATTTGCGGGTCTAGCGATCTTATTGTGGCCTTTTGCGGTGGCTGGAGCTTTGTTAGGATCTATGTTGGCTAGCATCTTTCTTGGTTTTTATGCAGCTGTTATCGCTTATCAGGTCAATATTACAATTTACTTCTCGATTAGTTTGACTTTTAAAAGTCAAGAAAATGGTATTTCGACTTTGAAATTAACATGAATTGTTTAGAGTTTTTGTAAAAGTTAGATGACCTTTTTAATTTGGTTATGTAACTATCCATGTTTAAAGTGTTGATTATGGATTTGTGGCTAAAACTCATGTCAATTTTTGAATATGAAAAGAAATAGGGTTGACCTTAAAATGTCAAAGTGGCTAACTTTGTGTTTTGAGATAACAGGAGTCATCTTTCTATTTGGGGATATGCTATATCGTAGCTTCGTTATCGCTCTATGATGAATACAGCAATGATATTCTCGATATGCCCGAAGGATCTTGCTTTCCAAGGTAATAATCGCTGCTCTCGGGTATTTATAGGTTTTAACGCTTGTTTTTGTGGCTAACATTATTCATATGAACAGGCCTAGGTACCGCAAGAATACTGGTTCGCAAACCGGCTCAAGAACATCATCTTTCTCGAGGCCAGGTTCCTTCAAAAACCCGCCATCTCGGTCCACTTCTTTATCGAGCCCCATGGTCGAATTGAAGCCGTTGGTGGTTAGTTACTCAAACCATCTGTAATTGCTTTAGGGATAAAATATCAATATTTTGAGAACCATGAGAACCAACTATGAATGAATATTTGTGTATATTCATTATGAATAGTTGGCTTGCAAATTTCTAGAAATTTGCTAAATGAACTTTTCTAGTTTTACTAATCTTGACTTGAATAGTTGCTTGATAGCTTATTTCAAGAATGCCGTAGACAAGGGGAATTCATGGTTTTGGAAGGATTAATAACCGTTAAAGAGATCGATGATGCAAAATCCGGCAAGGCTAGCGGAAGAGTGATTAGCGTCGGTCTCCCAGCTTATTGTCTCTTCCGAGCACTTTTACGATCTGCTAAAGCCAATTGTACTGGTATTCTATTAGGTAAACAACACAAAATTTGCAAATTACGAAACTACCCATGTCAGATTAAAATCCTAATACCATTCACCAGTTCTTTCAATCGTCTATTTTGTATGCACGGGTTTGTGTCTTGAACGTCGTGTCTTCTAACTAAAAAACTATGCGATTTTTTCGTTTGTAATCTAGAGGACAACGTTACGGAGATAACATCCGCAAACAGGCCGAAAGATACGTTCTACGACTGGTTTCTGAATCCTCTTTTGGTCATCAAAGACCAGATCAAAGCTCATAACTTGACTGAATTGGAAGAGGATTACTTGGGCAAACTAGTTCTGTTGAGTGGTGATGCTGAGAAGTCGAAAAACACCAACTTTGGCCCGCCACCCGAGTCCGAGCTCAAACGGGCCGAACTCAGTGCATTAGCCCGAAGGTAACAATAACATTTCTCACATCGTTTCCAAATGCGTGTTCCCATTCATCCGTTAATGTTCTCATGAATGTCGTATGTTTCGTGTGGAATTAAGACTTCAAGGAATTACAAAGTCGATATCGAGGTATCCAACGTACAGAAGACGTTTCGAGAATAGTGTGAAGGCGATATCGGAAGAACTCGAACGGAGGAACCCCAATGGACGTGTATCGGAAGGTACGTTTGCTCGGATGTTTAGCAACCAGAGATCGTTTAAAACGAAAACGAGTAACCGGGAAGATGATCAGGAGGTTGAAAGAGACGTTGATGTTGTATAATTAGATCGATCTTGTATTCTTCTATTGTTATCGAATAGATGCAAGGGCAATATTGGTATTTTATGTTATAAGGATATTGTTGTAATTTTACATGTTCACAACGATTTTGTATCATTATGAGTTGGGAATTCATTATTCTTTTCCGACCTATTAAAAAAGAGAGATAAAACAAAATCTGAAATATGTATAAATATATTTATATGTTATGAAATTAATATATAATAGTATTGTATTATTAAAGAAAATTACAATCTGTTTTTATCTTTTGTTATATTTCTAAGAACAAAATGACAAGTAATTGTAAACTGGTGGTTCTTCATTTTTGTCTTCCTCTATGTCAATCAAGCATGTTAACAAAAGAAACAAGAAAAAACACATTTTCTTAATAGACAAATATGAATACACAAATTTTTTTTATTTGATTAAGCTAAACAAATGAACACAAACAAACTTCTATTTTGTATACGTTTCGGTTTGTTTATCGCCACATCACGATGTTAGTAAAGGGTTATGTTTTATGCATCCCTTTGATATCAGAATCAAATCATATCATACATGGCCGTTTACTTGAACTTACCCAGTAAGTACTTACCTGGTCAATTTACCTTACGGGAAGAACATGAACATGACTACAATCTTACCCGGTAAGAGCGATAGCATGGACCGAAAGTCTTACCCGGGTAAGTGAGATCCACAACTCTTACCCGGTAAGAGGTTACCGGGTAAATTGTTGCATGCGATACCGTTTTAAGGGACTAAAATGTTGTACCATATGGTAGTTGATAGTGTTCAATTTTACCGGTAAGCACTTACCGGGTAAGTGTTCAAGTAAACGGCCCCTAAGAATGCAAAGATGGAAATTTAACAATAAGGCCCTTGGTATTGCATGTAGGCTTGCCTTCTGGATCGCCTGCGGGCTCCGACGGGTTGCGTTACGCCCCATGTGGGATTCGTCCACGGGTTCCGACAAGGGCTTGCAATCAGCTACCCACTCTTCTCTCGCTAACTCTCCTCTTTCTCTTTTTTGAAATATAAAGATTAGGGGTGGCATCCGGGCTTGTGGATAGTGAACTTCTTATTAAGGATTTATGGGTAAAGCTGATGTGACGCTAATGTAGCAGCGAGAGTTTGTAAACCTATTTAAGGTTTGCATTTAACTGGCTTGTGGGCTCAGGGCTCTCTTTTTGATCTATTCTTTTTTCCCATTTTTGGCAAACCCAAGCTGTGTGATTCTGTGAATATCTTCATCTTCCACCCTTTGACTTTTGTAAGGAGTCATCCACTTGCACTCAATCCTCATCGTCGTCGATGTGTTTCCAAAATCAATTTAATAATCATTCATGTTCATGTCACATCTATACTATTTTAGTATTAGGGCAGTTAGAAAAATCAAACTCTGAAAACCCCATTTTTCAATTCACATAACTCAAACTGTTGACCTCATCTCTTCTATTATCAAATATCAATCATGCGATCCAGATCTCTAATCCAATTATCACATCCAATTGCATGATGGCAAGCTTTTTGGCCATACTGTTGATATTCTCTATAATCATCCATGGCTGGGCTCAAGAAGCGCCTTACAGGATCCACACATTGTTTTCAGTCGAATGCCAGAATTACTTCGACTGGCAGACGGTAGGGCTTGTTCACAGCTTCCGGAAATCGGGTCAACCCGGCCCGATTACCCGTCTTCTCAGCTGCACTGATGACGAGAAGAAGAGGTATCGAGGGATGGATTTGGCTCCCACTTTTGAAGTTCCTTCCATGAGTAGACACCCTAGAACTGGTGACTGGTGAGTTTAATTGTATCGCTTTTCCTTTTTGTGAATTTGTCGTAATTTTAGCTGATTAGGTTAAATGCATGTTGAAAGTTGTCATCTATTTCTTAAGAACTTGATGAAATTAGCTTCAATTTTGTGGTTTATTTGGTGTTTGCTGTTTGATTGCACTTCAAAATCTGTTATGATTTAGCAATTGCAGATAATCTGGTAACTGTTAACAGGTGCTAGCTTGTTTGTTAACCTTAATTGTATGATTGTGGAAGAATATAGCATATGCACTGAAAATCTGCAGTGAATTCTTACTCTTAAAAGTTGATCTTGTCAAATTAAAAGCATGTTGAAGGAGATTGCTATTAGCACCCTGATGGATGTCAAAATCAGGTCATTCTGTGCATTGGGAATGTAAAAAGTTTTTGATGGTGAAGTGTGTGAGAAGGAATTTAGCCTCCCCATGTTAAATTCGTTTTCAATTGTTCAAAGACTTGTGATTTGATACGAAAGCTTTTAATAGATTTGGGGTAATCTACATGTGGTTTAGGTGGCTCATGATGTAAATTGTGATATCATCATCACTCACATACCAGAATAGCACATGAAATAACTAAAATGCTTTATGAATTTCTGTTGGAATGTAATGACAAAAACCGGTCATTTATATTACGAGTTGTAATTAGAATAGATTATGTAAAGTATATATATTTACTTTATATATAGGTAGTTACCCTTGAAGAGGTGTGATGATTCACGAACCAACACAATGGTTGGATCACCACGGTTCGAACAGTCGCGATGGTTCGAATGCACATTTTCGTAGTTTATAAATAGGAATCATATGTAAATGATTTCAGTGTGACTTTCTCAATTATATCAATAGAAATCTTTGGTTGTTTATCGTTTCGATCCAACAATTTCAGCATTCTTGTAGTAAGATTTTAAGATGAAGTATTTGTTTATTTACACGACAGGTACCCTGCAATTAACAAACCAGCAGGAGTCGTTCACTGGCTCAAACATAGTAAAGATGCAGAAAACGTTGATTGGGTTGTCATACTGGATGCAGATATGATTATTAGAGGCCCGATTATACCGTGGGAGATTGGTGCAGAGAAAGGGAGACCCGTTGCTGCATATTATGGGTATAAATAGTCGTTTTCATAATCTTGATTTTTATTTATTAGTTGTTTTCTATCTAATAGGGAGTACCGGTTTCACTTCGAAATTTGCAAATAGAACAATTATCAGTTAGGAATTTACTAGAACGCCCTTGTCTTTACAATGATTTCTTGTTGATTTCCTCCAATAGGTACTTGGTGGGATGTGATAACATGCTTGCCAAATTGCACACAAAGCACCCTGAACTTTGTGACAAAGTTGGTGGCCTTTTAGCCATGCATATAGATGATCTTCGAGCTCTAGCACCAATGTGGCTTTCTAAAACAGAGGAAGTACGTGAAGACAAGGCTCATTGGGCAACAAATTTAACCGGTGATATTTATGGCCAGGGGTGGATCAGTGAGATGTATGGATACTCATTCGGTGCAGCTGAGGTAATTTTGATTTTTGATATATTCATTTCTCTTTGGGTTATGGCTTCCAGGTTTCCTCTAGTTATTTCAAATTCTTAGCCGCTATTATTGGAATTGTCAGGTGGGACTTCGACACAAAATTAATGATAACCTGATGATCTACCCCGGATATATTCCACGACCGGGCGTTGAACCCATTCTCATGCATTACGGCTTACCATTTTCTGTCGGGAATTGGTCATTCAGTAAACTTGGACACCATGAAGATGATATTGTGTATGACTGTGGGCGACTCTTCCCTGAACCTCCCTATCCCCGAGAGGTAACAAAATTATGAACTTAATCAATTTCAAAAGTGCTTAACAAAAAGCTGTTTCTACCACCTCCAATACCCATATACATTAGCCATCAATTAGTCTTTTTATCTGATGCCCCTTGTGTTTGTGTATATGTCTTTTTTTTTTTTTGTCATAAATGTGTTAATCTTCTTTATCTTGTGTCATCTCATAGTGCATACAGATACTAACTGTTAAGGCTTTATGCAGGTGATAGCAATGGAACCTGATCAATACAAACTTAGGGGACTTTTCTTGAATTTAGAATGTATCAATACGCTAAATCAAGGTCTCCTATTACAGCATGCTGCATTAGGCTGTCCCAAGCCAAAATGGTCAAGATATTTGAGTTTCTTGAAAAGCAAGAATTTTTCTAACATGACTCGACCAAAAGGTCTGACTCCGGAAAGCCTGCAGACGATGGAGACCCATGTAGAAGAACAAATAGCAGACGAACCAAAATATCTACCTACAAAAATCCATACACTTTTCTCCACGGAATGCATCCCATATTTTGATTGGCAAACCGTTGGTCTGATGCACAGCTTCCGCCTCAGTGGCCAGCCGGGGAATATCACAAGGCTTCTCAGTTGTACAGAAGAAGAACTGAAACAATACAAAGGCCATGATTTGGCTCCCACACATTATGTCCCATCTATGAGCCGTCATCCATTGACAGGCGATTGGTAAATTTACGTGCATTGCCCTTGTTTTATCTTGTTATTTTAGTGGATTACAATCTGTTGTTTACGTGTATGGTGTATGCATGATATTATCAGGTATCCAGCTATAAATAAACCTGCTGCAGTGCTTCATTGGCTTAATCATGTCGAAACTGATGCAGAGTTTATAGTAATCCTTGATGCTGACATGATCATGAGAGGACCGATTACACCATGGGAGTTCAAAGCAGCTCGAGGCAGACCAGTTTCAACTCCCTATGAGTAAGAGAAAAACGCTTATTTTCTTCAAATTTGACATGAGTATTTGAGTTCCAAAAAAAATGTGATTACTTTTTAAAACTTGATTCAAAGCATAAGATGGTATGATCCTGATGCAACATAGATAGGATGATATGTCTGTTAAATTTGTGAAAGTACTCTCAAATCAAAATATGCAGTAATTTTAATGTATTTTTTTCTAAATAACCTCAGCTACCTTATCGGGTGTGACAATGAGCTTGCAAAACTCCACACTAGCCATCCTGAAGCCTGTGACAAGGTTGGTGGTGTGATCATAATGCACATAGACGATCTTCGAAAGTTTGCCCTCTTATGGTTGCACAAAACAGAGGAAGTCAGAGCCGACACTGCTCACTATGGAAAAAATATAACCGGGGACATCTACGAATCTGGGTGGATTAGTGAAATGTATGGCTACTCCTTTGGTGCAGCCGAGGTAATTTTCTTATCGTGAATTGTCAAAAGCAAATTTATCTTTGATCCCATATACTGGGTCAGTTGATTAATGAAATTTCCACGTGTACCCATTTATTGTACCATGGTTTTGTTAATTTCTTTTTTCTTTGTGCAGCTGAATTTACATCATGTTATAAGCAACCAGATTATGATATATCCTGGGTATGTTCCTGAACCTGGTGTAAAGTATCGAGTTTTCCATTATGGATTAGATTTCAAAGTTGGGAACTGGAGTTTTGACAAAGCAAACTGGAGAGACGTTGACCTGGTGAACAAATGCTGGGCTAAGTTTCCAGACCCTCCCGAACCTTCAGAAGCTGACCAAACGAATGATGACAATAAACAACGTGACTTGCTAAGCATCGAGTGCGGAAAGACGCTGAATGAAGCTCTTCGTTTGCACCATGAACGGAGGAAATGTGGCGATCCCACTTCCCAGATCCCACCAGATCTGGAGACGGTCGATGATGGAACCGCGGCTAGGAAATTTGGCCGGTTTGAGGAAAGTAATCTTGTAACGGCTAACGACTCTGCATTGGTGGCAGACTCATTGTTGCCTGAAGAATCCAGCCAAACTTTTCTTCATTTTAGATTCTGGATGATCTTTTTATGGGCATCTTCGGTCTTGGGGTTTGGGGTGGTGATGACGGTGATCGTTAGAGGACGTAAAGGGCAGAAGAAAAGAGGGAAAGGTATAAAGAGCAGGAAAAGGTCCTCGCAATCAGGGTTCTGGGACGCGAACGACCAAGATAGGACCGTTCGTGAAGCATCGTGAAATCTTGAAAGAAAACTGAATCAATATTTAACTGGTTTCGAGTAATCCTGAGTCGGGAAATCTTGAAATTCTGTCGAGATTTTAATGGGCCAAAATGTGTAATCTTTTGTAATGTTGGATTACATTCAGGAGAATGTAGATTTTGGGATTGTAAGAGTTGAAACATATAGTTTACGAGAGAGATAGAATCCTTTTGTTGTAATTTCTGTTGGTGATTTTACTATAATTGGCTGTATACAGTTGCCAAGTGCACATAAGTATAAGCTAACTTAAATATATAACCGATAAATGTTTTTCTTCGGTGTCTTGGGAACATGTTATTTGATCAGTGAACTGTTATTGTCGGTAAATCGGTAATCATATACCAGCAAAAGAAGTTTTCAATCTAGATCTTGATATATGATCATAACAAAATCTCTGTGTTTTGCTATCAATTAATTGCGTTAGTAGAATTTGTTTCTGGATTATCCCCAAGTAAACATTATGACGCCCAAGACATTATTTAGGGTCCAAATATTATTTTTTAGAAAGTATACTTCACTTGATCCTAAAATTGATACACCAACTCTAGATATATGTCTAACATTATATAGTTTTTATCAAATGACAATGTTTTTTTCTTGCAATTCCGTTGATTTTAGTATCTTTGTATATGATACCACTTAAAGGGATCTATTTTGGGGAGAAAAATAGAAATTATAGTGGAATGTTGGACCGGACAAGTTGGTATGAAATGACAAATTTACTAGTTTCTATTTTATTTTAGTGACTTTATTAAATATATAAAGGATCCACTAAAAAAGTTTTTGTAAAAACTATCATTGTATGTTTTTAAGTGAGATGTTAATTTAATAAGTTAGAAATAAGGTATCGGTAAAAAGTATAAAAAAAACGTTTTTAAAGATGCTCTAAAAACGAAACTCAAAAACCCATCGCTTGAAAAGGCCTTTTCAAGTCATTTTCAGACCCCAGCTGGGGCCCTGGCCTTATCAAGTTATTTTTCTTTGCTTAATAAAAATAGGTTTGATTATTTTCTCATTTCATAATCCATATCAGTGATTATATTGATTAAAATCCAATGATGGGTACTGTTGATGTCAACTTATCCCCATAAATCATTTTAAAAACAGAGCACTAATCCATTTTAAAATACAAGCAATCAGTTTTATTGAACAATTAATACTCCATTATTGTACAAATTAGAAACCAGTAGAAAGAACAATAATACCTTCAACTAATACAAACAACATACAACATGATTAATTTGATGATCCCCATTCAGATCAAAAATAAATCAAATCACTCATGAACATATCCAACCATATACCATCCATCATCTTCATTCTCATTTTCATCCCCATCCATATCCATATCTCCCAAACTCATCCCTACATCACAATAACTCATGATATCATCATCATCATCATCTACTTCAACTCCAATACTCTCCTCTGTTACAATTGATGCAATTCCAATTCCAATTCCAATTCCAAATTCAACCTTATCATTATCATCATGATATTGATAACTATATTCACAATCATCATCAATTGCATTCTCGTATCCATCGCAATCTTCATCGTAATCGTGATCATCATCGTAACTTCCTTCGCTAGCTAAATAAGCTAAAACACCGCTAGCGGAAGAACCGGATGCGATAAGTGCTGAATCGGATCCAATTGATCTAAACTTCATCGTGCCCTTGGCCTTGTCCTTTGACTTACACGCCGGATGAAGATGACAGCCGAGACATCGCGTCTTACCGCCACATTTTCCGGTGAACTTCGACTGATTCGTAGGCTTCCGTGACACCTTTGCGAACACGCCTGCAACGGCGGCTGAATCCACCGTCTTTACGTATCTCCGGTGGTCCGAAGACAAAGGAGTTGAAACGATTGCGTAGCTCCGAACGACGCCGTGTTGACGGCCCTCTCTCTTCATTTTGAGATGGTGAAATTGGTGGCTTATGAGTAGAGAATTTACGTTGAGTTTGGTTTTATAGAAGAAAAGGGAAAGAGATGGCTATTGAAGATGGTTAGTTGGTTGGTTAACTTGGGGAAGAAGGTGGTTGGGTTGGTCAACTCTGCGTGTTTCACAAGAATTGACTTGACTTGTACTTTGTGTTTCAAATGTTGTACGTTCGATTGTCTTAATTTTGTTAGTTATTGTAGGGAGAGTAAGTTACAAAAATAGTCCCTGAGGTTTATGAAAACTCCGATTTGTTCACAGCCTTTTGAAAATTACAAGGTCAAGGCTTGAATTTCGTTGTTGCAAATGGTTTTTGCCTTTTTGGCTTGTTAATTTGTGTTCGTTAAGTGTTGGACACTTTGACTAGCAGATGTGAGGATAATTTCGTAATCTTTTTTCAATCTTCTGATAAGAAAAACGTGTAAAACTCTTGAGACCGCCTCTATCTTCAACCATCCAGCATCTCTTGCTACGATTTTCGCGAGTGAGCACACGAGATGAACAGTGGGTTAAAAGTATAAGAATGTTGCTAGAGATTGGGATAAGTAGAAGATCACGTTTAGAGCTTATCTTCGATGATTGCCTCCTAGTCCGACCACGTAACACCATCCGTTGTAATTTTTGTTGTGAATACAGAAGAAGAAGGACAATGCTTTAGAGAATAAGGATATTGTTAATTAAAGCGAAAAAGAGTACAATTTGGGGTAGTGGACTAGTGGTCATACAAGAAGGGATCAAATCGAGGAAAGGATCTTGATCACCAGTGATGCAGGGCGATATGCATGGACCAATATGGAGGGAAGACAAGGGTTTAGGTTTAATTTTTATTTTCTTTGAAAAGTTTTAAACATTTGTATGCTCGGTTTTTTTTTATTAAAAATGTACAATTACCAAATTGCCCTTACATGGAATAAAATAATTGTGACAAAATAACTAATTTTGTTTAAAAAAAAATATAATTTGAAGAAAAAAGAAGGTGGTATTATGTGTATGAGGTTATGGTTACTTTGCATGGATTGTCCCTGAAGGAAGGCATGCCCTGTTTGTTGAAGGAAACTCCTCCTCCTATGCCTATGCCTTCTTTCTTCTTCTCCATTTCTTCATCATCTTCTTCTCTTCATCCCAAAACCATCTTATGACTTCTGTAAGTTCATCTCTTTTCTTATATATATATATATATCATCATCATCATATTTACATACATTTATGTTAATGAAGAATCATATCATATTTTGAAATTAGGGTTTTTTTTTATTATTGGTTTTGGTATTGTAGAAACGTCAGCCTCAGGCATTGCCGAAATTCGGCGAATGGGACGTAAAAGATCCCTCCTCTGCCGATGGATTCACGGTCATTTTCGCAAAGGCACGGGATGACAAGAAAACCAACGAAACCGTCACCGTTCCACCTCAAAAAAGCAACAGCACCAACAAACCCCCTCTTCCGCCACAACACCAACAGAATCGGAAATACGAAGAGGAATCAAAGGTATATCACACCCCCCCCCCCCCCCCCCTTTTTTTTTCATTTTTTCGATATGATTTTTTGAAATTGTTGGTTAATTTCATGTGTTGCAGAACTCTAGGTTTTGTTGTTTTTGATGATGATGATGATTTGAGGATCCATTGTCAACAAATTGATGATGATGTGTGGATTCATCACAACTTTAAATGGATGGTGGCTGGTTTGATTTGATTGATGATGATGATGATGATGAGACCAAGGTTAGGGTTATGTCAATTAGCTTTTACCATTCATTGTGAATCCAAACAACTGCAAGGATATCTTGCTTTATAATCATCTTAATTTGATTAGTGAGTTTTATAGGGGTAATTAGATAGAGATGTATGTGTTGTTTACTTATTATTGGAAGATTGATTATAAAAGATTCTTCATAGTTTATCCAACTATACTTTACTTCCATTCAACAAAATCAACATCCAAAACATTGAAGCTTTAGAGACTACAATGAATTAAGCAATAAAACATAGAAGAAAGTTCAATTGGAAACTCATTTTCATTGCAAACATGAGGACAACCAAGAGCACGCCATGTGGCATATTCAGCCTGAATATGAGCCGAATTTGAGTTTCCATTTGAACCTGACCCATAAAACGGTATACAAATAACTCGTAGATCATATGCCTTCTTATTGGAGATTTGTGTTTCTTGAGTGTATACATCTTGTAAGTTTACCTTTTGGAAGAAACTCCATTGATGTAGCCAAGGAAACAAGAATTAGTAGTTGTAATAAGGAAAAGAATCTTGATGATCATTTGTGACATAAATTGATCAATTTTTTAATGTAGTTAATCACTAAATACATTAGATTTTCCCTAGATCAAGATTTGAACCTATTAAGAAGGGCCTAGCTCTATGTTTTATTTGGAAGGGTATCCATCCTACCTAGGCTATACCCCGATAATTTATGACTGTAAAGACATCAGCCCCTGATAACTCGGTGGCCCACTATTGTTGCCTAGCTCTATGTTGAGTACCAAAAATATGTTATTTCTATAGCTGAATAGATAGATCTATTAACATGATGGTAGAAGCAATAGTGGTTAAAACAACCCAAAGCTGTTTAAAGTTGAATAAGATAATTTACTATCATTATAAGAAAACAAGATGGTTAGAAGTCCTTTAATTAACCCAATCAGAAACAATTTCTTTGTTCCTCTATTCCCCCTTCCTACTAATTTCCTCCTCTCATACATTAACACATCAAGACCCTCTTTCTCTATTTCTAAAACAATACGTATGATTTGACCCAATTTTGACTTAATAAGTGGTGCATATGTCAACACACCAAACATGGTTTTGGTGACTATATAGATATTTATAGATATTTGAATAATAGTCAAACATTTCTGTTAACCAAATCAATCAAACAATTGTGTTTCTCTTGGGGCACAATAGTTTTACATATAAGTATCTTTCTAGCATCAATCTCTTCTTATCATGTTTTATCTCAAATAATTTGTACGACTAAGGGGCCATTTACCAAATTCTTACCGGGTAAACACTTACTAGTAAGAGATTCACATTCAACTATCTTATCGTGTAACATCCTAGCTAGCCTTGAAAACAGATTGTTGGTAAGCATTTTAAATTGGGTAAGAGTCATTTCTGACACTTATAATGGTAAGAGTCTCAGTACTTGGCTCCTTGCTTTGTCTCTTAACGGGTAAGTTTCTCGGTCCTCGCCATGCTCAATCAATATGATATAATTGATTTTGGTAAGCGTTTAGTAAACGGCGGCTAAAGTTTTGTTTTGAACTATGTTGTACCTATGGGTCTTGTCGCAATTTGATCTTGGACCACCTAGATGTAATTTTGTTGGCCAGTTTCATAATTTGTATCAATGTTTTCCGGCCCAAGTTTACCACCATTGCCCCATTTCTTCCTCCTACAAGATGAAAGATTTGTATCAGGTCAATAAATGAAATGATTGTAATTAGCTCATCTTGAAGAAGTTAATCAAGCTCAAATCGATCCACTACCGTCTTGGCGTCTTGTGGGGTATCTTTTTGGATGCTCCTTAAAGGTCAGTAGTTCAAGTCTTGCAAGGCCGCATGGATTTTCCTGGCCATTTTCCAAGGCCATGGATTAGATTAGGTGAGCACAAGTGGGATTGGACATGCAATGTCATGAGTGTAAGCGGGCCAAGCAGAGTCGAGTAGCAGGTTGTTAAACTCGACTCAAAAAAGTATTATCAAGCTCGAGCTCAAATAACTTTTTCAAAACCGCTCGAGCTTGAACATGATGATCATTTAACAAATTTTGCACACCATTTTGCATACCTTAATATACCATTTTTTTTAGAGTTAAGTACATGAGAGTGTATCGAACTTGTCACGTTTTGTCATTATATGTTCTCAACTTTAAAACTTACCGATTAATGTATCGAACTTGCTAAAATTACCATTGTATGTATTTCATGACAAGTTGGATACACTTTCGTGACAAGTTGGATATATTAAATGGTAGGCTTTTGATAAAATTGGATACATACAATGGCAATTTTAGCAAGTTCGGTACATTAATCGGTAAGTTTTAAAGTTAAGTACATATAATAATAAAACGTGACAAGTTCGATACACTCTCGTCTACTTAACCCTTTTTTTTATCATTAAATATACCTAAAACTCTAGCATTCTACGTATTTTCTTTATGGGGTTGATCGTTTTAACAAATTTAAGGTATGCAATCGACCTAAAACATATTATTTGTAGCCGTTTAATAAACATTTGAAACAGAATTAATTGAACAGACCAAGTCAACCACGGTATGTTTCGTATTTTCACCTTTTTTCGGTTAAGTAAACTTATAACTTTAATGATGAACTGGTTTAAAGAAAGCTAAATATGTAAGAAAGGGAGGTTTATATTCAGTGATTTACATATATACTCTATTTTCTTACTTAACTAACTTTTTGATCTTAATCCAAATATATCATTGACATGAATTTGAAATTTCTTCCTATTAAACCATCATAGAAACTATCTTGAATGAGGGGTTGGTTTGCCTTTCTAATCAATAAAGTCATAGTTTTATTAGGGACCCATCTTAATTTGACACACATTTGTTTGTCATATGGCATTAAGTATTTGGTTGTTGTATGGCAAACATAAATAGTTTTTATTGTACCCGGATTTTATATTTCAAGATACAGAAATTAAAAGGTATGATCTTTTTTATTCCATATTCTAGGATACAGAAGCTAAAAGATATGATATTTTCAATAATGAAGGATGGTTTTTATAATATCCTCTCACATTA
The DNA here is from genome assembly GCA_030169165.1 of Centaurea solstitialis. Classification (NCBI taxonomy): domain Eukaryota; kingdom Viridiplantae; phylum Streptophyta; class Magnoliopsida; order Asterales; family Asteraceae; genus Centaurea; species Centaurea solstitialis. The sequence continues at coordinate 10,720,622 of CM058046.1, forward strand.
ATATTTTTGAAAACCAATTCTATATGAGATTGGTTATTGTTGTCGGTAATCAATTTTTTATTCAAATACAATAATTATTTTAAGTGAAATATAACTAATTTTAAGTTTTTAAGCAAATTATGTGTACAGAAATGGATGTTTTGATTCAGAGGAAATCATCAATGCAATCAATAATTGCCTTATTTTGTAAAATTTGATGGATTTCATTCTATCTTTAATTCTTTCGTCTACTTTGAATGTTTTTCCGAAAATACAAGGCAAATTTATTCAAAATACTCCATTCTACTTTTGTAAATACAAATTTGAGTAAAGGTTCTAAATGATAATTAAGTTTTTAAAACAATGTTTATTTATTTTTTGATTTTTGCGTTCAAAATATTAAGAGTGGTAAACATTTTGTTACTAAAAGCAATATATATCAATGAATAAAGTTGGAAAGTGATTTGTTGTTAAATCTCTTGTTAAATGTTGTTGATTTGATAAATATCAATTCGGATGTTGATTCAACAAAATGTTTAGTCAATAATCCTTAATTCAGTGAGATACAATAACTTTTGGTAAACAAAATCATCTTTTATCATATAAGTCTCGTTAATAACAAGCATGAAAGTTTAGCAAACAACTTTGGACGTGTTTGAATCTTTGGATATGATTTGAGTATGCAAATTACTTGTGATCATAGGTAATAATAAAGTGAACTCACGGAACGTGTTGGACCTCTTTACCAAGGGTACACATCAGTCTCTTTGATTCTGGATACGTGTCGTACAAACAATAAGTATATGTCGATCATATATAATAATATAAACATGTTCTAGAACTTTCTTGATTAACATGTCTTTGTCAATAATTTATTAGATTATTTTAAAGATTTAGTGAAAAATATCTAGTACTTTAGGATAAGCTTATAGAAATCTATAAGGTTCTTGGTTGAAATGTATTTGTTGAATGTTCAAAGCTTTGTATGGAAGACAAAAGGCCTCCCTCACATATAGGAATACACTTATAAGTGTATTTTCTTGTTCTTTTATGTGTTTTTTCTTTGATGTGTGACATTATGACTCATATTAAACTTGTGGCCTTAAAAATGAATTTGCGGATTAATGATGTGGCCCGCTAATACGATATTGAATTGAATTGATGGAATGATGAATTTATGGAACTTTCTTGCTGCTTTTAAGGCCATCCACTATCAACCTAATGAACCCAACTACTACATCAGCGCCACATTAATTTTCCACTATTTTACACAAACCAACTCAATCCATCCACTACCAACCCAATGAACCCAAAAACATCAAAAATTAAAAATTAAAGAACGAAAACACACCATTGGCTATTAATTGAGGGTAGGTGGGGTGGGGTGTGGTGGTTGTCTTCGGCTTGACAGAACTGATGGCAAGGAACCCGAAGGGTCCACCGCGGTGTTGCCGATGGAACCCGATGGGTTCAACATACCTGATGCTACCCGGGTAGACGGTAACAGATGGCCTAAGAGGGTTAATATAAAAATATTTGTAAAAAGATCAATGTGTTAATTCTAACACTTTTATATAAAAAATGTCAAAAATATTCAAATTAAATAACAAGGACCACAAATTTAGGGTTAAAAGAGCATGTTTATGTCTAGTTAATATTTTTATAAGTTAAATTATTAGGTATATAATAATTAGTTCTCATTTGGTTTATAAGATTTGATATGATTTGGATGGATTTAGAACTAAATTTCATCCTAATTCTACCTTTGGTCTTAAGGAATGTTTGAATTTAAAATTCCTAGATTTTACTAAAATCCTACAAACATAGAGTTTAAAATATATATGCGGTAAGTTGATATTTTGGTGTGTAGAGTGATTTGTAGTTCAATTTCAATCCTCAGAACTCACAAGGGTCAAAAAGTGTATGCAACAAGATTTTAAGATTTTGTATGTAATAATCTTTTAAAACTTATTAAAAACATTTATTTTCTAATAACCAACTAATTAAAAAATAGTTTACTTATTTTTATAAGTTTTTCTTTATAAATTATTCATGAAAAAAAAAATTTAACTACATTTCAAATCCTACAAATAAAACCCACCAAAAATTCAAATAATCTATATTTCAAATTCCTAATCGGCATCCAAACACCTTAAAAACATATTATCGAACTAAACATGAGTAGACCTAGCTCACTGCGTACTATATATGGCACGTGCCATCGTATAGTTCATCCATCGCAGTAGTGTGAAAAAATTAATACTCAATACTGATCTCATTCACCTCAAAAATATTTTGTCTTATTTTATTATCTTCATCAAATTAACCAATATATTAAGCATGATTATAAATTATAACCTTCAATAACAACAACAAATTGATATAAATACTTAAACATACATTAAATTATTGTTATACCATTTGATACGTTATCTGTTTTGCTAAATAATTACTTTTTAATTAGTCGGGTTGGAAAGAAACACCAGATAAACTATTTTTAGAAATATGGATCCAAATTCTGCATTTAATTTTAAAATAAAGGTAAGCTAATAGTTGCTTGAAGATGATATTAAAATTGTGTACACCTCAAACGGTTTTTCTAAATAATGATTTTGAGTTTTATAGTATTGTGGAATTTAATTCATATTAATTCGAATTAAATGCTGAGTTTATTTGCAACATATCAATGACGTCTTCAATTGTATCAAGTTTTAAAATGATTAAAGCACTATTTCACAATTAATACCATATATTTATTATGATTACTTGTTCTACGTAAATAACACTTCTTATAAGTTTTAAATTAATTATGTGCGATTTTTTTTTAACAACCAAAAATATTCCATTAAGAAAGGCCGATAAGCCAAAATGAATACAAACAACCAGAAGGCCAAAAAGCCATCCCAACAAATGGTCTATACTTTTAAGTTGATTTATAAGTATAGAGCTAATATATTATTTTGGGGTTTAACAAGTTAAAATAATATTAGATACCAGTATAGTGAATTATTAAGATGGGGTTTTGGATTTATATATTAACTGGTAAACTAAAAAATATAAAATAACTAATATCACTATCTTTGTTGGGTAAAGCGTTTTAACTATTTTAAAATACTAGTTGGAAAGTGTGGGCAAGACAAATAATATTACTATGTTTGTTGTGTGTCTCAATAACGTTTGCCCAAAATCTCGTTGGTATGATACAAGTTTGTAGTACCCTCAAGCCTAAAGTAATAGATCATTCCAATAATTTGCAAAACAAATCAAAATCATGATGAAGATCATCCGTGATCTATAATTTAAGGCTTATAAAACGTTTACAAATCTTGTTTTCTACCTATTTTGGTAGATTGTGTAAGCACCAACCAACCTTGTGTTATTTTATACTTTGTCGATAGGTTGCAACTTGGCGAATGGTTAAAAACTTGTCTCTTTAGTTGTAGGGTTTACTTACAATATATATTCCCATCGTTACTCATAATGCATATCCAAATATTGAAAATGATAGTCTTTCTCCTATCACCATCTTTATCTCCCAACTCCAACAAATATCTCCCTAGCTAACCTAATTTTTACTGTAATGACCAATTTACATTTCAATGGACTTCTTTCCATGCCGTATTGTGCGGATATAAGATTTTTTCACATGGAGTTTCTTCGAACCTATAGTGGATGGATGTATATGTATTTTATTTTATGCCTTCTAGTTTATGTCCGTAATGACGAGGCTGCAAATTTTCCAAACACTGATTTATGGTTGTTTGCAATGGCTTCAAAACTTTTAGAAGTGATTAACTGAGCATAGAGAAAAGCAATATTATCAGTATTTTTTTGTTATGCTAGTTTTGAAAATATAAAAAGATAAACAAATTATAAGAATATGAAAATTATAAGAGTACAAGAAGTTCACAAATTTAGGCTATGTTTGACACACGTAGCTTATAAGCTAGCTGGTAGCTGATAAGCTAGCTGTTGATTGATAAGTTTATTAGTAGCTGATAAGCTAACTTATAAACAAATTATGTTTGGCAAAAACTAGCTTATGAGTATGTAAAATGACCAAAAGAGGTATATTTGAATTTAATAATTAATATTAATAAGGGTATAATTGAAAAAAGCTACAATAAGCTCTTCATAAGCTACTCAAAGTAGTGTTTCAAAAAGCTAGCTTATATTATAAGCTAGCTTCTGGTACATGTTTGGATGAACTAGCTTATAAGTTAGCTTACTTTTGCCAAACACAGCCTTAAACGCAGTAAACGGCATTAATTACATATTGAAAAAAAATTACAAATTTAAAAAAATTATTCTTTTTTACCAAAAATGTGTGGGACCACATATTGACCAGTGGAGCAACCTTTTGGTGCTAATCCGATGTGGTATCTTATGGTCGTATGTAGACTAAAGTCGACCAAGAGCAATTATCCTATAATCGGTTTAAATTAATTAATCCACCTAATCTTAATCAATCACTACCTTTTCTAATATACTTGGCATGTTCATCGCCTTTCGAGCTAATGTTTTTTGAGGATTGTTTTTCTATTTTCGATGGAAAATAGGGTTCAAAAATTTGAATTGAAATATCTATTATTTGGATAAAAAGTTGATTAATAGTAATACCAATCAGTCTAATAAAAAAACTCAACTGTAAGGACATTAATGTGATGAGATAATTCTTGGTTCACTCAACAATGGAGGCCAACAGAGAGGACCCCATATTAAACGCGAAATCTCGTTCTCTTTTACCAGCTAAGCTATATGTTCGAGACGAAAATGGATATTATTATATTGAATCTATTTAGAAAATATATCACAACAATCCTTCCAATATTTTTCTATTGGAGCTTCCATCATTCCTTTTATTGAGCATAATGATGCGAATCGGGATTTAATGAGTTCTATAAGTTTTAATTTTCTACATTATTAAAACATTTCACATTTTCTTCTTCTATATGTAGAATTGTAGATAGAAATTAGAGAGAGTGAGAGGGTCATGGAAGATTTCTTTTTTAGGTGAAGCTTTTCAAGCTTTTTGATGATTTTTCATTTAGTAAATGTCTTTTCAATGATCGTAGTTTTGTAAGTAACTAAAATTTAAGTGACACAGTTGTAAAAAAATACACTTACACATAAATTCCCATGAGTAACAAAATGAACCTAGGTATATCTCTATGTAAAACTCAATGAATATGTATGTACACTTAGAAACCTTCACAAATATACATTAACAAATTAGATTTTATAACAAAAATACCGAAACGTCACATATCATAAATTAAATCATAATCAGATGTATAAAACCGAATGAGATCAATAAGCTCTATTGCATTACAACGACCCAAAAAGTATTCTTACGTTTTTCAACAAACAAACTTCTCAATTCTCATCACAATTTAGCAACAATTGGTTACAAGACAAAAAAAACTTATTAACGAAAGATGCATATAATAGTATACTTAAACTATATAGAATTAACTAACCAAAACAAGACTTACATTTATTTTATAAAAAACCCTTTATGGTAACTCTACTTAAATTTCAACATAATACACCATTCCATAATTACATTATAAAGTTTTTTGATTAAAAATAAAATATAATCCAACTTTTAATATATATATATATATATATCTATAGAGGGAGGTTCAAATGTAAACTCTATATTTCGTGTAAACTATGTAAACCCATCCACACCATTGATTTTCAAAAACGTTTTCATATTTCACATTTTCATATTTCCATAATCATTGACTTACCATATATTTCACATTTCCATATTTTCTATGAATCCATATCCTCCTTTGATTTTTTTGATCAAGGGTCACGATGGGTTTACATAGTTTACACGAAATATAGAGTTTACATAGTTTACACGATGGGTTTACATACTTTATATATATATATAAAGTATTATTATTTTATTTAAAACATCAAAATCAGAAGCCATTCGAGTGGGCAATGGCGAATTGGCATGGTATCAACTATAAAGTCCTTTCGCTCTCCAAACAAACATCTTCATCATCATCTTCTACAAAATTCTCAAGTGTTTCTGTTGAAATTAACAAATTAAGTGGAAGAGATTTCAATTCGAATCCCTAATCCATCAATCCATCTTCTATCTGTTTTCATGCTCAATTTCTAATGATTTTGAAGCTTTTATTATTAACAACGCCATGAAAGACCGCCGGAAACGTGCTTCTCTGCTTCTCATCTCTCGGTGCGCCCTAGCTCTCCTCTTCTTCTCCGGCTTCACCTTCTCCACTCTCCGCCTTATCTTTTCCGGTAACCACCTGAGCTTTTTTTATCTTTTTCTTTTCGATTTTTCTTCAAGTTTTTAGCATCAATTTTGTTTAACTTTTGAATAAAAAACACAGAGAGTTATCATCCGAGCTTGGTGTCTTCATGGCGGACGTCACCGGCGGAAGCTATTTACAGCGATTCACCGGCGGGAAGAGGCTTATCGGTCGGAGAAACGGTGTCGTTTCCAGACCAGGTCCTGGTTTTACTAAAATACCCTCCGTCAACTCGTCTGTTGACCAAAGATGAAATCGAGTGCGTTTATTTCTCACCTAACACAACTACCACCTCCCGCCGTCGGAGTTCGCCGCCGTTGTCAACCGGCGGTCAATATCTCGACCACCAGATAGTTCGCTGTGAGGTTCCGCCACGTGGCACGATCGCATCCGTCGGATTGAAAGCCCGAGGAGATGACGATTATCTCCCTCCGCCCGGCCCCACTCACCAGTGGAATTCGTTAGCCTATGAGGCTATGATCGACTGTGATAACACCACCGTAGTGTTCGTGAAGGGGCTTAATCTACGGCCAGGAAAGGCCGCCAACGCGTCTCGCTTTCAGTGCGTGTACGGCTCAGATTTCACCAACCGCGAGATGATGTTGAGATCGGAAGTTGTATCAGTCGCTCAAGAGATCGTACGGTGCAGAACCCCTTTGAGTCTCTTCGAAAGTCCACAAAATGGTTCCATAAAAGTCTCGATCAAAGTTATTGGCGGAGGGATTTTAAGCTCCATAGCCCGACCCGACTTTTCGCCCGCACCCGACGCGACACCCATTTTAATCCGACGTCGGGTCTGCGTATGCACCATGCTCCGGAACCAAGCCCGGTTCTTGCGGGAATGGGTCGTGTACCATTCCCGAATCGGGGTTGAGCGTTGGTTCGTTTACGACAACAACAGTGACGATGAGATTGAAGACGTGATAGAGTCGTTGGCGGATCAAGGTTTCGAGATTACCCGACGCGTGTGGCCTTGGATCAAGACCCAAGAAGCGGGATTCGCGCATTGTGCGTTACGAGCCCGGGACTCTTGCGAATGGGTTGCGTTTATTGACGTGGACGAGTTCTTACACTTGCGGAATGGGGTCCACCTGGGGACCGTAATCGGCAACCTAACCGGTAGGCCCGATGTTGCAGAGTTACGAATATTGTGTCATAACTTTGGGCCATCGGGCCTGAAACAGGTCCCACCAGAAGGGGTGATGGTGGGATACACTTGCCGGTTGGGCCTACCCGAGAGGCACAAGAGTATAGTCCGGCCTGATAAGCTAAACCCCACATTGATCAACATGGTGCACCATTTTCAATTGAGAGATGGTTTGAATCATGTGAATGTAGATAGGCATGTAATGGTGATCAATCACTATAAGTTCCAAGTGTGGGAGGTCTTCAAGGAGAAGTTCTATAGACGAGTGGCCACATACGTTTCGGATTGGCAAAATGACGAAAATGTCGGGTCTAAAGACCGAGCCCCGGGTTTGGGGACCCAAGCAGTCGAACCACCCGACTGGTCTAGTCGGTTTTGCGAAGTCAACGATACGCGTTTGAGAGATTGGGTGGTAAAGACGTTTAGCGACCCAAATACAGGTGTATTACCATGGCAACAAGAAAGAGTTTTGTGAACTTTTTCTATTATCACTAAATTACTTTTTCTATTCTTGATATCCATGGTATTTAATCATGTAATATGTATATATATTGATCATATTATAAATGTTATATAATTAAACATACAAAATACATTTCTGTTTCATATGTTAGGAAGAATTTAAGGTAGAGGTTGGTGTGTCCTTATAAGATAATACATATAGAGCATCTTTGGCAACAAGTGGAATGTCTTTTTATTAATTTTGGATGTAACATATAGAATAGTGTATTGGTGGGAATCACATGGTGATGTTGCTTTCTTTTTACCCTTTATGAAAGCAAGATTAAACTTATGAATAGAAGTGGAAGAAAACCAACAAAATGAGTTTTGTGTCAAATAGTACAAACATCAAATCGTTGCACGAATGAAATGCAATTTGATGGCATCTTGTAAATCTACGAACGGTCTATAGATCAACAGTACACTGTCCGGTCGGATCCTGACAGCATCATTTCAAAATAAGATCAACGGTACACTGTCCGGTCGGATTCTGACAACATCATTTCAAAATAAAGTGAAACATGACTGTATGAAATACAAACCAAACATAATCCGTCTACCCAAAGTTGGAGCAGCATGAAAAGTTGTATAAAGCAAATCCCACCCAGACCCTTAACCAAGGGTCTGTTATTACTATTGGGGAAAAAGATTGTGTCGGAAGTTGAGTTTAACGTAAAAAAAGCGTAAGAAGTGGATCTGAACCGTTGATCACTTTTAATCTCATGTCCTCCCATTTGTTGCGCTTTAGAAGAGAAGTGATCTGCATCCGACGGCTGATAACCACTTCTTACGTTAACCTCAACTTCTCACCGAAACCCAACCCCATTACTACTTGTGTAAAAAACCATAAAACTCAGAAGATCCATACAACCTGAGATGTGTGTCAACTCCATCGAATAGATCAAACGAATGAGCCTAATATATCCCACTTAAAAGCAAGGTATGATAGGGTGGGATGTACAAGTCCTCTAACCTAACCTTTATCCCAAAGGATATTAGGGTTATTTTCATGAAAAGTTGTTTTCACCACCGGCTTATGCAGAAATGCAAGTGAAAAGAAGACAACGACACAAAGGATAACCAAGACTAGCACATATTAAGCAGAGCATAAAAACCGAAAAGAAAAAAGAAACACAATGCAAAAACGAAACATATATCAACGCCATGAACATGAATGCCTGCCTCCACTGTCTACTCCCTTGGTATGCACTAACACTAAACATGCAAACAGGAAACACTATAACTCTACATGTGTAAATTGAATTCATTTGATTTAGAAAAAGATATTCATTTAATTAAACCCATCTGCAACGAATCGTAAGTATTGATACAACCAAAAAGAGAATGTCTGCTAGAGTGGATCAATCAACATGGGGATCTCATAACTCACCTAAATCCTAATCTCCTGCAAATTGTCTATCTTACAAAAAAGGGACATAATTGTAATGGCAAAACTGAGCCAATCAACCCAACTACATGAAGATCAAAAGGACGGCCCAGTTATGCTCATGCTCACAGTTCACATTTCTAACCCTCTCTCTTCAATCTCAGTTGCCAAAAATTGGCTGAGTTGTTAATAAGAAAACTCATGACCCCTGAGTGAAATGTATTTCTTTACCCAAATGGAAATATCATCGGCACACGCCTGTGCTTCAGGGGTTTTAAGAAGCATGTCAAGAGTGGCAAATTCATGAACACAATCCTTGTAATCCAAAACTGGTGCATCAACGTTTACCTTCTTTAGCTCCTGCGAGTAAGCAATTGCACGGTCCCTCATCCAATCGTGTTCTGCCACAATCGTCAACGTAGGGGGCATGTTCTTCAAAGGGGGCCCACCTCTGTTTGGAATCAGAGGGTTGGCTGCAGGGTGGTCCAGACTGAACTCCTCCTCAGGGAGGAAGAGTCTCCAAGCAAGTATGCACATAGCCCTATCGAAGAAGTAAGAATTCGACAGTTTTATCTCGGAATGTGTGGGAGTACTTCCGATGAAGAATGGGTACATCAACACCTGAGCCACCACCTTAACTGGGTCCAAAAGCTTGCCGGCTTCTACAGATTTGCGGGCCACATAGTCAGCAATGTTTGCACCACAGCTCACCCCAAGAAGAACGCATCTGTTTCAGTGTCCTCAAGTTGAGTTAAAGATGATCTAACATTAAGAAAATTATATCATTCAGGGCATTCATGGTATGCAAATAGGGGAATGAGTACATATACAAACTTGGTGTTTTTTAGGCTAACAACAATACACTGGTCTTTAGTTGATAAGTTTCCGACCACATGGGTCCTATGGTTTCTGCCTTAAGTTTGCATGTGACTGTTCATTGTTTCACACTTTGAAGCAAAAATTCTGGAACATCCGTGAACAAGTCCAGAAGATCAATCCAGAATCTAAACCCATCAGCCAAGTAATGTTTTTCATTTGATGACTTCATCGATGAAACACATTAATGATTTCCACCCTCAAGTAACGTATTTGAATTCAGATTGCGTCTTTCATTTTGAATTGTAATTTAAGATCACAGCTTATAAACTGATAACTATGACAAATATGTGGGCTTCCTTCATCATTTTATAGGATTTTATAGTATCATTTCCCGAGGAAGAAAAGACCAAAGCGCACCAAAACTTTCTAATCCTATCTTAAGCCAACAAAGTTCAAAAACCTAGTCCACATTGCATCTGCACGGAGCACCTAGTCCACATTGCATCTGGACGGAGCAAACAACTAACAAGTTACTGTCTGTGTCTAGAAGTGCAATGTGCATGATAAGCACCTCCGGGGTTATTGTAGTTTAGGCCCATGGTCCGATAACAGACTGCCCAGGGATTCTTGTCAGATTCCAACTTTGTGCACATACTCTTTCTGATATATAGATCCGTGAACCCATACTTTTTTACTTTGGCCAAGGACCTAGAGATTTAAGCAGCAACCCCAAGGTATTATTTTAGAGTAGTTCAAAACCACTTCCTAATTGTGTCATGAATCTAAAGGCCCTCATGGTTATGCTTAATTGTGTCAATCAAAAAGACTTCCTTATCATACATGTGTAAGCATTCCCAGCAATCAGGGCCTTCTTCCCCACCATTAACCAGGATGTGCAACTTAGGATGTCAATTAGGTAAATCTTTCTTAATAAAAAAACAGATAGTAACATATGCTAAAGAATGCTCTTGATTACTTTCTTTATGCTTTATTTCTCAAGAATGGCAATTCGCTCAGCATAATTTTATACTCAATGGGGTAATCATGTGGAATGCCTAGCACATAAACATATCATTATCTCAGTTTAGTCAACAAAACAAAGTTCAAACAATTCACTTTGACATCCGAATGATCATAGTCCATGATCCCTTCTTTAATACACAAGAATTAAGGAATCACTATCAACTATAACTATAAGGTGAGAGAAAGCTACCTTGATGGATCTCCATGGGCAGCTAGCCAAGGCTCCACCAAAGAAGCCCCAAATGCATCCGTGATCTGCCCTTGAGCATCCGACTTTTTCGACTCCGGCATCCTCCCAGACGATTTGCTACACTCCGCCAAATTCACCTGCTTCGCAAGCCAATGCAGCGCCTTCATCCCATCCTCAAACGCCGCCGGATACTTATTCTCAGGCGCAAGCCGATATCCAACCGCCAAAACAATCACATCACACACTTTCGCAATCTGCCGACAAAAGAAATCATTCGCCACAGAATCACAGCTCCCCGCCACAAATCCCCCGCCATGAAACTGCACCATCACCGGCAGTTTCCGACACCGCCGAGTAAACGGCGAATAGCCTCCGTACACACCGTTCTCCAATCTCAAACTGATATCATCGCTACTAAGACCGTTTCCGTAACTATACCTCCGATTCATCGCTCCTCCTCCTCCTCCTCCTCCTGCCGCCGGTGCCTCACCGGAGCCATAACTGTTACGCCGGGGAATACCACAGCTCGAGTTCGTCGGACTCGAGTCCGATTGAGATCCGGATCTCTTCGCCGTCGTAACCCTAGCGCTAACATGAGGATCCGTGGATCTGAGACAAGTCTCCGGGAGGAAGATACGGAGGGCGAGGGAGGTGGAGGTCTCTATGTGGATGTCCTTGGTGGCAACGCCATCGGTGAACGACGGATTAGCGGCGGCGATCGACTCTTCGGGACGAGACGTAACGCCGAACGAGCTATTATTCTCATCGTTCGAATTAGGGTTAGGGTTCTGGATTCGATTCTGTAACCGTCGCTTTAATATCAATTTGAAAAACACGCTGTATAATTTCACAGCAACGCTTGGCATTTCTTTATCAAACACAACATACACACACACAAAATGCAACCTCTCTTCTTTCTATCTCTCTTCTATCTTCCTATTTCACTGCAAAACAAAAAACCTGTAATCTTAAAGTTGTTCCCCTTTTTTCTATATCTTTTTGTCTATGTTTTGAGATCGATAAATGATGAGGAGAGATCATGAGATCTGGTTAGGGTTCTTTGTTGTTGATCAGTGAGGAGAGATGTCTTCAGTCATGGAAGATTAAAAGCTTCGATCGGATGCTTCAATGGCGGATGACGATAGAGAGAGGGGGGTGGTGGTGATTGTTGATTTGATAGTGTGCCAGGTGCGCACACTTTCATTTGGTGTGGTGTGTGTTTTTCTTTGGGATTCTGCTTTCTATTTTAGTAAAGTATAAAAGTAGTCCCTTAACATATCCTTAATTGAGATTTGTTACTTATAAGTTTTACCTTTTAGCATTTTTGCACTGAAGTGTAGATACATCATGTTTTTTTTTTTTTTTTTTTAGAAGGTTCACCTGGACTTTGGCCAGACTACATCCTTGGCAATTTTTACCGAGAGCTAAAACATGCTCCCCTGAGATTAACACTCAGTGGCCCCTGGTTGCTCATGTTCGTTCCAATTCCAAATTAAATAGTCGATGCAATTCTCGTACACCTAATTAAGTGATTTCTATAGGTAGAATATTTTTGGTACAAAAGATGCAAAAACTAGACTTTTAGTGGTGCTCCTTGTATAAAATTAAAAATTAAATCTATTAATTAAACATTTGTATAGGGGCTTAAGAGGCATTTTTTGTGGAAATAAAATGAAAAAGAGAATCTTAAGGACTAAATCTATTAATTAAACATTTGTATAGGGGCTTTAGAGGCATTTTTTGTGGAAATAAAATGAAAAAGAGAACCTTAAGGACTAAATCTATTAATTAAACATTTGTACAGGGGCTAATCTTGTATGACAAATAGGCTGTCAGCATGTCATGGTTATCATATGAGTGTGATAATTAAATATTTATATATAGGTGCTTTATGTGTTGGAAAAGGAATAAGATGACTTTGGGTTTGGGTAAAATGACCTATAATTCTATTTCCATCTATTTTCAAATCAATGCCAACAGTTTTATTACCTTTCTAATTTGACATTTCAATTTTATCATCATTTATAGAGTAAATTATACCTTTGATCCATGTTGTGTATCAATCAAATACTATGATCCTAATCTGTGAGCCTAGAAAAGTCCCACTCACTTTGAGGACATTTTGGTCTTCTTACTACTTTCTTTTGGCCTTTCTTTTTGTTTGTTCTTTTAAAAATTAATTTTAATGTACACATTTCTAAAACATGAGTACAAGTGTACAACTTCTTAATTTACCCATCCCCCCCCCCCCCTCTCTCTCTCTTTCTCTCTCTCTCTCTCATACACTCCATTTTGTCCGTGAAATGGTATTTTTGTCGTTCTTTAAATTCCAACCATCCAATAAAAAGAACATAATTTTTACAGTGATGGAAAAGAAACGATACACATATAATGATCTCCTATTTAAACCGCATAAATATCACGTGTTTTTTTGGTGTACATGGTCCCATCAATTTGTAGTTTTTTATGCTAGAGTTCGGGAGTTTCTTTCACCAATGGTGAAAGGCTTCCCGCTTTCTTATGATTCCCTCCCCTCTTCCCCTTGATCTTCCATCATATGTTTATAGCACATCTCATTGAGATAAGACACCTGAGTAGACCAAAATCTTGTATGGTTTTGACCATAAAAGCTTGTTTTATCATTGATTTTTCAACTAAAAATACGTTTTCTTTCTTGGTTTCCGGATGTGTTTCAGCCTGAGATCTTTTTTGGTCTCGTGAAGAAATGGCACTAAGCTTTACGCTTGATTTATGAACAGAGACAAACAAAAAAAAAGGCGGTGCCAAATTGATTGACCATTACACTATAAATTCAAGCAAACACATAAGTCTAGTATTACTTCATCTTGTTCCGTTGCTAAACCTAGAAATTTAGATGGCTTTGGGAGAGGTCAAAGATGGACACCACCACCATCATCGCCACCTCTGATGTTGTTCTTTTTCCGTAGGAATTGATGTGGAAGTCGAAGGAACAGACCAAAATTCCCTCATGTGATGAGCACGTGAGGTTCACCTAATGGCAACGAGTTAACAAAAGTTGGTCTTAGAACGAAATCTGTAAGAATTTGCAAATCATAGCGATGGCCAATGTAATAAACAAATCAAAGTCTCACACAGAACGAATCCATAATTATAATGTTAACCACAGGGACCAACAGTATAGTTTACTCTTATTTGTCCTCAAAATTAATATATATTAAAAAAAAGTTACAACTGTGCTTGCAAACACATTGTTCAACCATGAGCTTTTTAATCACACCCACAACTGCAATCCTCAACAGTAACACAGCATTTTATTGCTACAAAATGAAAATAAAAGAGAAGTGATAAAACAAATGAGTGATAAAAAGTAATATGATACACATTAAAAATAAAAAATAAGAAAGGAGTACAATCATAGGATCAAATCAATTCAGGGAAAGAAAGAAAGAAAAAAACCAGAAACAAAAAGAAACAAATTCCTGGGCTGGAACTCCCTTTTCGACACCAACAACAAAATGGCCAAATTCAATAATACCCCATTCCATATCTATATATATGTATATATATTTATGCATATACACATTCTTGGAAGTCATCAAATCATGCCCACACCATCATCTCACCATTTTTTCTGTTTCCTTCATAACAAGTAAGAATGGTTGGATTACCTTTTTACCTTGCATTGGTGGTGGATGATCTCTTGGCAGCAACCTCTTCTAGCCGTTTCCATATGGCTTCACGTTTCGCCATGCTTTCTTGCTTTCGGGATTCATCTTCTTTGAACTTTTGTAAGCATTCCTCAAAGAGTTCAGGGTCGGCATCAGAGAAGATCTTTCGAACGTTTAAAGTCAGGCTCCTCACGGCTTGGTTCCAGTGGCTTTTCGTGTTTCTTTCCAAGGCAGGGAATATGATGGGCAATATTACTTTTCGGTTCTGTTTTATTAGGTTCTCGATATGATCATTGTTCCACAGGAACAATGCTCTTTCAGCCACCTACAAACACCGTCAATCAGAGATTAATCAACATACACTTGAAAGTGAAATTGCAACATTGCCTTTTTGGCAACCCTTTAAACTAAAATTTACTTATTTGGCTATCATCATCGTTGCAACAAATTATAAAAATCCACTAAAATGACTTTTCTCATTGTTGAAAAGTACTTGAAAACGTTTGACTAATACTCAAATACTTCCATCAACCATATATCCAATAACATGTTTGAAAATTCCCTTGAACTGAGGTAGAATTTGCAGATGGTATGTAAACCTAACCACATACCGCAGTTTGAGTAACAACAAAAATGGCCCATTTTGCATCATATTTTTAAGGGATTTTGGTTAGGGTGACTAGTTGAAAAGTGTGTGTTGTCCACACATGTGAGCAGGGTAAGATCCAGCATAGTGAAATATAGGTGTCTTTACAAGTATGGTGTCTTTAAAATTGGCATCTACTACTCTAGACTGGAAGATATCAAAGCATACCAAAATATGTGATTATTTATCAAAGATGAAGATTAAATTCAAGAAGGTTCACTCTCGTGGTAGTGTTTTCAAAGTCTTACAAGTAAGGACTTAGGAAGGTACATGATACGAACGTGTCAATTGGTGGTCTGTTTCTTCTTTTTTTCTTTGCTTTCAGTAAATAAGTTGCCTAGTACAATATGAGTCTGCTGTTAATTAGTAGCAAGGTAACATAAGTTGTACAATTTGCTTCAATGATTTGTACAGCATTTGCACAATAGTTTATAATTCACCAGTGATGCCTCTAAGTGCTAAGGTAATGGATGGCCCCACAATCTCTCTGTCTTGACTGCATACCGCTCATACCATTGGAATTTTCGCTTTCACAGGTTATTCAGTGTCAGTCCCACATCACTAGCAAAATTGGATATGTGTCTCAAAACGCTTGAACATAGAATGCCTTTAGATGCGCAAAGGCCTTGTAGCAAGATTTTTCCCACTCCCATGTATAGTCCTTCTCTGGGAGACTTGTTAGCAATGCAACTCTTTCCAAGTATGACTTGATAAATCACCGAGTTGTTGAGGCCCAACAAGGATCTCAACTTTGATATTTTTCTCGATTCACATTCTTGCATCGCTTTCACTTTTCCTTCATGGCTTCATCCATCATGAATAGCCCAGTTTTGATTTTCTAGCTTAAAAATCACAACTTCTTACTGGGCAAACGAGCACTTATTCGCCTCCATGTATAGCTCGTTATCTCACCAAGTTTTAGACACTCGACTAAAATGTGGCACATGCTATCCCAAGGTGTTCCTACAAATAACTTAATCATCAAGGTAAACTACCACAAAGCAATTAAGGA
Organism: Centaurea solstitialis; assembly: GCA_030169165.1. NCBI lineage: Eukaryota > Viridiplantae > Streptophyta > Magnoliopsida > Asterales > Asteraceae > Centaurea > Centaurea solstitialis. The sequence goes on from CM058046.1 coordinate 10,737,269, forward strand.
ATGGATGAAAACATTGATTCATATGGGTGCAAAAGGTAGTTGTTGGAGCCTAGTAACTCTAAAGGGCAATATGGTGCATACTTAGTAACACATGTGGTGGTGGACTGGTCTCCTTTGGCAAGTCATACTTGATGATATCCCAACTAAAGGTCTAAGTTGGTAAAGTGCCATTGTTTCCCAAGTTGGTCAAAGAAATCTACAAAGGGTGGAATGGGATACTTGTTCTTCATTGATACCTTTTTTAGTGCCACACAACCGGTCCTTTTTATAGGAAGACGTTAATGCCCTGTAATGTGCTTTTAATGGTTGAATAAACCCACATCAAGGCATTTTTAGGGTAGCTTACTTGGTTCTTCCAGATGACTAATGCTCATATCTTACAAGACAACTCCATTCTAACAATAATTTTATAGGCATCCATGGGTACACAATTGAGGAAGTCCAAATGTCCCCTCCAGTCACTGACCAACACTTTTGCTCCCTACGTTATTTTATAAAGCCTTTGCTTATGAATTGATAGCCTTAATGGTGCCCATGTTAACAATCTTAACTTTTAAGTTGTAAACCATTGATTTTTTTGTGAGATTATGAGAGATACCTATATATCCCAAGACATTTAAGGTGTTTTCTTTTACCTTAATGTGCAATTGTGCACATGTACCAACTTCTTGCGATGGTCTTGGCCTCCATGAAATTGAGGACATGTAGCACTCCCAAACATGCTTTTCAAAACCGGATTAGGTATATGCCGCGAGACAAGGTGGTCCAAAAATGAGTATGAGGCGGCGCTTCTCAAGCCTTGAATGGAACGTAAGCCTTGGCCGATTGAGGCGGCAATTTGAGGAGATTGAGGCGTTGGAAACAGTTGAGGCAATTGTGAGGCGGTCAATTTTAATACGCTATTTCAACCATTCACGACACCTCTCTTTTCTCCTCTATCTCTCTCTCTCTCTCTCTCCAACCATCAATCTGCACCCTCTCTCTCTCTCATGGTAGCACTCATTCATCCCTCACTTATAATCTTCTCTCTCCAACCATCGATGTTCCACTTCTCTCACGATTCTCACAGCAGCAACCCTAGGTTTCTAATTTATATCTCCATTTAAATTATTTCCTTCTCACATATTAAATATAATATATTATTATACTTAATAAATTTTGTATTATATTTATGTCGTTTATAATTTTTTTTGTGTTTTTACTACAAGTATATTATTATATCTAATACACGTTTGTATTTGTTTTATTTTCTTTTTTACTGTTATGATTAAGTTTTTATAAATCTCATCTAATTAGTTACTTAATTTAAGAAAGAAGGGTAAAAAATATTGGTGATTAGGAAATATCGTCGATTTATGTATTTTTAAGTCTTCGCCTCAGGGCTTACGAATAAGCATCGCCGAGGGAAAACACTGCAAGGATCGATTCCGTTTTTTAAAACTTTGCTGCCATACAAACTTCATGTTGCATCTCTTCATGGCTTGCTTGATGGACAATGTATAGGTTGTTGGCAATCCTGCATCGAATGTAACCCTCTGCATAAAATTATCATTACTACTCTTCTATCAAATAATCACTCTTATGCTCGGACAACTCCCTAAATGAAGTTGCCAAGCTCTTGAGTTCTACTTGTCCATATAAGCTTTGGGATTGAAAAATCCACCTATTAAGCTTGATTGGAAGTCAGTCCCCTTCGAACAAAAAATGCCTTCTTGCAAACGTACACATTAGCTTAGGCCTCCACTAGTTGTTCATTCAACATGAGAAACTCCTCATGTCGCACATGCAAAAATTGAGGTGTTATACGTGGGAGGAATCTCCTCTAAAAGATTCCTGTTAGTTTGATTGATCGTACCTCCGAAGGCTTCAACAAGCACCGAGTCTTCCTCCCCTCTTCTTGGAGCTTGTCCTCCACAAGCTCCACGGCTCCACCTTGACCTAGGTCAATGGTAAAAGATTGCCTCTCACTTTCCATTTCAAGCTATCTATCATGTAATTGGAGCAACCCCTTGACAACTCTTCAAAGCGAACGAGGACACAAGTTTGCTATGATGGAATTATCTAGAGTTATGTTTACAACTGAAAGTTCCCTATAATTCTCAAGAGAACATGAAGAAACGATGGAAGGGACTAGGGAGGATTGCCATGTAAAGTTCCATGTCTTCACCAAATAAGTGTTAGCTTGCCAAACCTCAAGTTAGTTGTGACATTAGGCTTTTTTTACCATTTTCATTTGTGGGTCCTACTTACGCGGTGCAAGGAGAAATGAAGATATGGTCCTTGGTCAGTTCACATGATAGGGATAAAACAACATAAAGTATAAGAGAAAATTGTAAAAAAAAAATGAAACCTTAGTGTCATGATCCATTGGTCATCCATGCATTTTGATATCACCATTTCCAATTGTCCTAGCATGGGGGGATTACTTATCAATTTTAGGGGGCTTTTCACATGTCATCATAGCTAGGGTCTTACGGAAGTATATCGATACTGCAGGAGGTCCAGATGTGATTTTCCCATAAACAATTTTAGCAATTGTAGCCATGCAATATCACAAGTTGACTCTGGATATATTATCTTTTGAAGCAAGAGATCACAATTCGATAAACTGGAATTCTGATAGATAATGCGATTCACGATTTGACACCTATGCATATACCTTAATATAAAGCATGAAAAATTGAAAAGCAAACCTAAGCAGAAGTTTACATACAAAGCGATAACATGAACCTGCAGTAATAAAGAATGAGGTAGCAAAACTAGTTACCTGAAAGTGTGAACTGCTCAAGCAGTGAGAGATCTGGCGAAACAAAGGCACCATACATCTTTGAAACTCCGGAGCCTGAGTAGCTTCTAAAACTTCCTCGAGCTCACTCAAGAACATCACCTCTTTGGAACTGTTTGTGATCGGCCAATACTTCAATAGACCTCTAATAACAGTATCAGCAAGTTTGCAGTCTTTTTCAACGAATTGGGTGATGCAGTAAGATAACTGCTGATGGTACATCGGTATGCATTTCGGCTTGTGAAGGGGTATTAGTGCCCTCACAAGAAAGAGCTTGTGCTCTTCCTTCAATGGCAAAGCAAAACCATTAATAATGCTCCCTAAGATCTCTAGGAGCTCTGCAATTCCATTATGTTTTTCAGTTTCAAAAATGAACCGAAAGAATATGTTGTTGATGGCTTTCCTGATAAACGGACGGTGCACCATGAACTTTCCATACATACGATGAAGTACAAATTTCAAGTACTCACGCTCTCTTGGATCCTCAGAGTCGAATAAATCTAGCCACCTCAAAATAAAAGCATGGTCAATATACCTTTTAGCCAGCTTTGCATCTGTCTCTGGTGATGCAACAAACCTTAGAAGGAACTCGTACACTAGCTGCAAATGAGGCCATGCCGGATCCATGGAGGGCTCCTCTTCTTCCCCATCAAAAGTTTCTAAAACTTTGTTATCACGAGGTTGTGGAGTGAGCCTCCTAAATATGTTTATTGACACCATCTTCACGATTTCTTGCATGACAGTTTCTGAAAATTTCCCATTTGCAGAAGAGACATAATCGACGAGTTCAACCAAAGTCTGTCTTTTGATCTCCTTTTCTTTCAAATTCTTTGTCGTGTCAGTGAAGTCAAACACAACACAACACATATTCAACTTCCTGATAAACAAGCTTTGCTTCTCGGAGTTTGGAACATCTTTGAAGCTAGGCAAAGCCTCGTACACGCCCGAAACTGTCTGATTGCCATTCAACTTCGAATTCAAACCAAGGTCAAGCTTGTTATTCCCATGATTCAGCCCAGCCAGCCCAGTATTCGAACCAGCATTAACAGTTTGCCCATGACCAGATGCCGGATTCGTGCTACCAGATCGACTTAGTCCTGCATCACTGTTGCCCCTCGAACTGGTCGACGCATTCGAAGATAAATTAGAGTTTCCTCCATCTCGATTATCGGTTGACTTATGTGTCTTCCGGGAAGGGATCCTATTAAGTATCTGTTTGATCATCACTTAAAACGACAAACCGCAATGCCCTCACCTTAACCAACACCAAAATAAATTACTCCCAGAGTTGAATCCTTCTTATAAATAACAACAAATTAACAGGATTTACACCTACGAAACAGCATCAAAGAACCACATGCTCTCGAAACCGATTACAAATCGGCTTCATAACCACATCAGCCCCCAAAACACCAAAACACCAAAGACACAAAACCTAAATATGACCTAACCAAAGCTTGAAAACAGACCTTCTCCTGCCAGCAAACAAATCCATAAATTAGGTACGAGCAAACAAATCCATAAATAGATCCAATAATGCAGAAACGAATGAAATCAAAGCTATCATACAATTCATCAACCTAATTCCAGTAATCAAGAAAAAACAAAAGTTCAATTTTCGAACCCTAACAGAAACGATTATGCGTATCGATTGTTCCTTTTATGACAATTATTCATCAGAGGGCAGTCAATTAGATCAAAATAAAACAACAACAAGATCTGAAGATGATCCAGAATAGGCACATAGCAATCTTGATGAAGAATCGATTAAAATGAAATAAAAAAAAGGGGGATGATGATGATGATGATGATGATGATGATGATACTTACGTGAGGTTTGTTGTTGGAATGGAAGAAGATAACAAAGAAAATGATTTTAGAAAAAGTCAAAAGAAGAAGATGATGATCAGTGAAGGGAATTCTGAAAACGATCTCTCAATTGAGGAAGAGGAGAGAGAGAGAGATATGAGAGAGAAAATGGCTCAATCTCTGGTTGGTTCTGGTGGTTTGGTTTAATGTGTTTGTTTGGTTTGGTCACAAATTACAACCATTTTTGTGTTAATTACTCTCATTATTAATCTTTTGTGTCTAAGATAATACATATTCTACATATTATTATTTTTATTTTGGATAACTATGATTTTCGATTCAAATTATAGACATCGATTAATCTCTTGAACAATCATAAATGATCTGGAGTCGTAGCAAATAAACTTTAATGTCCAGAGAGGTTTTTGTAGTGCTTGGATTCGAACATGTGGTAGATGAGATTTTCCATTACATCCTTCTAACGCATAACTGGTCACTATCTAAGTGGTTCATATTATGTTATGTGAAAAAAAATTGACAAACATTCTAATAACCGTTCATTTGTACGGTATGCACATGTGTATATAAGTAATCTATCCAGAATGCATATGTGCATTACATGTATGTGTGAATAAAAACCATAAACATGTCTTCAAATACTTGTAGGCATCGTCTACATACTGTATAAATGAAACGTTATTTTTTATTAGGGTTTTTCCCTTAACACTCCAAAGGCATAATCAAATATAAACCATAAAATAGTTAAAAACATACCCCACCGATTATGTGATACATGGTTTTTTTTTTTTGTAATGTAATTTTATTATATGATATGTTGGATAATCTAATCTTACGATTGAGATCGTTTATAAGATCAATCCTTTTGTTTTCTCATATGTAAATTCACACAAAACATATTGATTTTAAAAGGCAAGAACTTGAATCGGCAAAGAATTTGACCCATTAAAAAAATTGGTGGAGTATTACTTCATCTATTAATATTTGTATATATGTCTATAAGCCAAAAAAGACCATCTAGTAAAAAAAAGAACTATGAAATCAGTCAACAAAAATTTGTGAAATGTTGTTCAAACTTGGAACAAAGCAACCAACATTTTTTGGAATTGTATAAAATCTACAATCCAAGAAAGGTAGCACACATAATTGAATATTTATTATATAATAATAGTATTCTTGATTTTAGAAACAATTTTAAGAAATAAATCAAACTTAAGACACCAAGTTATGGGCTTTTTAGCCTCACTTGCCACTTCCACTCCACTCCATGTACAAGAGGAGACTTTTGAGTACTTGTTATTTTCTTTTAGAGAAAAGACGTGAAAAGGTTGGCTGAAAATTGCTTTTTTCAGACATCATGTCACATTTCTTTTGCCCATTTTGTCACATAAACAAGTCAAAAAGCCAATTAATTTCAATTGTATACATTTTTTTTCTTTTGAAACGAAGATAAATAAGTAAGATCCAATGGAGTAACATTAAATCTTATACTAAATCTATAAAAATTGGTCTTAATTCAAACAATAAATCTATCTTAATGACCAACACCAAATGTTAAACCAAATTCTAGATACATTATTTTTTATCTTTTCCCATTTTCATCATACATGATTTTATGTTAGATTTGGTATGTCTGTTGGGGCAATTAGGTGTCAAAATTTGGTATTTGTGTAAAATTTGACATCCCCATTAATTATGATCAACATTTACTGACATATTCTTAATAGTTTTTAGGGTTTTGTAAATAGATTAAAAACATTTATATGTCAATTTAAGTAAATATAACATCCCATGTCTAACCATTGATCCATACAACCAGATAAAATACAAAGCCAACATGAACAACTCAAAACCAAGACAGTGGCAGCATAAATTCCCACTAAATTATACAAACAAAAGAATAGAAGCTTATACCATTTTCACAACTTCATCTCTTACTTGTAACATTACCCAACAAAACAAAACAAAAACAAAAGAAAAAACAAAGAATTTTACAAACTCCAATCTTGTCTTCACCATCCCAAATCAAATCACCCACCCCTTGATAGCAGCTTATAAAGCTTAGCTTTTGTTGTATATGCCATCACTAGATACAACCAACATGGTTGGTTAATTGGTTGGTTGGTTGGTTGGTTGGTTGTGTTGTGAGACTTAAAAGGGCATAAAATAAAATAAACTACAAACCCCCCAGATACCTACACCACAATGCAGCAGGACCTTCACATTGCTAGCTTCCGAATTGATGACGGTTGGAAGAGTGCGTGAAACCGTACAAGCACCGGGTATATATTTAAATGATTAGATCACAAACCCATGGAATCAAAACTAGACCAAACTATACCATCTTCTCAAGAATACAACACCAGAAATCTTTCTACTAATGCTCCATCAAGGCCGTTTCAGTTTCCGACAGAGGTGCTGCAAACAAAAATAGCATAAAGTTTGTTCATATAAGGATATTTTCTACTTTAGGAAATGAAATTGTTAACTAAGGGAAAATATCTTTTTGAGCCATGCAGGGTCCTCATTTTTCGGTGTTAGAAATACTATATGAAATAACATCATATCAGCAAAAAGAGCTACATGAGGTAGGGGGCTATCCAGTTTCAAGATATATACTTGAATAGTTGAATGTATAGGAGGACAGAGGATGCAGTTGCCATGATGTTCGTTAGGTATAAAAATAAAGACAGGTGTCGGGACCTAGTGGGTGAAATGAACCAGGGGAGAGAGGGCTACATCAAAGATCGGTACTAAGCCCATTCCACTTTGCCTTGATATTGGATGAGATTTCACGAGGGATCTCATGGTGTGTTCTATGGTGCATGTGCTTTGCTGACGATATTATACTAGTAGCAGAAAAAAAAAGGATGCTAGGATTATGATAAACGGAATCAGAGTTTGTTGTAGCTAAACCCCTTTTAAACTCTTTTCAGTTATCTGTTAAAGATGGTAGTTGATTGTATTTCTACCAGCTATAGATTGAAATTATATTCTAGTAGAAGAGACCTGAAGATTAATAAAAGAATGACTTCTTTCTCTAGGAAACTTTATCTATTCTCTTCTCCTACATCATCTCCCCTGTTCTGCCATTAAAGGAAAGCTTCAAGCTTCCTGTATCAGTGGTATCAGAGCCCAAAAATCCAGCAAAGTCTCTCCAACCCAATTACAATTTTGGCTCCTCCAGTGACAAGTGAAAGGACAGCAGCCATGGACGAACACATTAAGACATTGGAGAAGAAAATCGAGGACCAAGACAAGAAATTCAAAAAAAAAATAATGCAGATGATACATGAATTGAAAGGGGCACAAACAACTGGATCTTAATCCTCAAGAATCGGTAGCAGTGGAGGAACGAATCAGAACCGGTCTTTGGGGTATGTACCTCAACTCGATTATCCCAAATTTGATGGGACTAACCCTAGAATTTGGATAAAAGAATGTTGCAGATACATCACATTGTGTAAAATACCAGAGGCTCAAAGAGTCAGTTCGGTGTCTTCGAATATGGTTGATAAAGCAGAACATTGGATTTTCTAGTTACTTATCTGTGAGAAGAAACGTAGACTGGAATCGTTTCATGGTCGACTTGAGTGCTCATTTAAAGGACGAGTTGGGATAAATGTTGCAGTTTAACAAGTTGCAACAATATGATTTGTTGGAGGCATATGTTGATGATTTGAGAATTTTGAGAGCCATAATGTTAGAAAACGGCCTCGCTGGAGGTTCGAAACTGACTGTCAAGTGTCAACCCTTCTGTAAGGGCTTTCAAGCCTATTTCATTAGCAGGTGCTATGGTATTTGCAAGATTGCAAAAAGAATCCCCAAGATTAATTAATTCAGACACAAAACCTAATAATAAATCCAATTCACCAAAACCCTCCAAGTACCTATAACCAATGTCCAATAACATTCAACCACCTATATTACCAACTCCTCCAACTAACATTCAAAAACCTCTAAAACCAACTCCAACAAAAACATTCCTCTGGCAAAGCTTCAGCTGAAACCCACTAAAAAATTTTAGACTTATTCCAGCAGATGTGAGAGAAGAGAATATTGAAGGGGGGAGTACAATAAAGGGAGTTAAGAGTTTTTTGTAAATAAACCTCTTTTAAACTCCATTTAGTTTTTAAATTAAAGATACAGTTGTAGCTCTACCAGATATAATAGGAGTCCTATTCTTTTGGAAGAGGCATGAAGATAATAAAAGTTTGACTTGTTTCTCTACTATTCTCTCTGATCTTTTTTTTCCTATATCTCTCCTCTCCCTTGTTTTGCCATTAATGGAAAGCTTCAAGCTTCCTGTACCAGATTGAGCAGTGGAGGGTAACACTGCAGACTCAAGGCTTGCACATTAGTCCTCCAAGACCAAATACCTTTGGTGCAATTTCAGTAATGAGTGTAATGAAGAGAAAATAGATGCCAGCATAGGGAAGTAAAGGGTACCCTCAAAGGGGCAGCTTTCGTCGGTCCAACCGTCCAAGTACCTACTAGGCTCTATGCTTCAGAATTTGGGTGAGATCGAGGATGTTACTCATCGCATAAAGGCAGGTTGGTTAAGATCGAGGGCAGCCAGAAGATTGTTGTGTGACAAGGTCTCACTAAAGATGAAACACAAATTCTACATAGTAGCAAGTAGACCGGCTATGTTCGATATACAGAGTATTGGGCAATAAAGATTGCACATGAGAGGAAACCGGAGGTTGCTGAAACGAGGATGATCAAATGAACTCATGAACCATGCTAGACAAGATGCCGAGCAAGGTCATTTGAGCTGAGTTGGAAGTAGCACAACGCCTATCATAGATTAAACTAGAGACAGAAGGGAATGCATGTGTGTGTGTGTGTCTGTGAGAGAAGAGAGAGGGAGAAAGTAAGTATAAAACAAAAACTTAGGCACTTTTTCCGGATGAACATACCAAGTAAGTCCTCAAATGAATCTTCAGCCAGAGATGCCTCCATGAGGAAAGGGGGTGAGAAGACTTGATCTTGGGTCTCATCCAAGTCATAAAATGACAAACGTCCTTCAGACTCTGCATAATTTGAAGCAGCAGCAGACGTAAAACCATTCACCCCATCAAAGTCATTCAGCATATCCAAGTTATCAGATGTGTCTAGTGTGGCATTATACTTGCTCCCATCTGAAACACGGTTCCCTAGCAAGGAAGAAGTATTGACTTCAGGTAAAAACAACTGTTTACTTCTTGATGAGACTGATTTTTTTTCTTGGCCAACACGAGAAAAGCCAGTTCCTGAAAGGGGCACAAAGAAATGTTCAGATCCATCATCAGAATGACTATCTTGTAACTGGCTCGTATTGCTGGATCGGGTTGATAAAGCTGCTTCTCTGACAGATTTCTTTAAGTTAAGAATATAATCATTCTCATCATCTGCAGAACAAGAAAGATGGAGTTACAAACTACAACTAAACTTTCAACACTAACAAATATAGAGGGACAGAACCATATATAACCTGTTTGTGGTGTATTTACTTGGCTGTTTGATACAGTTTGTTCGAGAGGCAAGTTTTCGGACACATTCTCTAAAGGGTTAGCATGAAGTTGAGCCTGTCTCTTGTAGAAGTTCCCACTTTTTGTGGTTGAATTTGGTGTCAGACTAAATAAAGGTGGCAGCTTTAAAGCAGTGGAACTAGATGAAACTTTATCAATATGAGTTGTTGATAATCTCGAAGTAACGTCTGTGACCTCATCACTGCTACTTTCCTGGGAATCAAACGTGTGCATTAGTACTTAAATGAGAATAAAAAATATTTGTAACCAGCAAAAGATTTGTATAATGTACACAGACAACTACCATTGTCCTTCCAGTGCTTTGTGCTTGAACAGGTGAGGTAGATCTACCACAGTGGTTTGTCAATTGAGGAAGGTTGGAGGATATACTGTTCACTTCCTCGCTGAGCTCTGATATTGAGTTCTGTATTGCTGGGGCAACACCTTTTAATTGATTAACAAGCACCTGCACAGGGAAAACTGTGAATAGGAGGACTTTTTTCTTCATTTACTACAGCCAGAAGCTAGTTAGCTATCCATAACGTGTAATGTATCCTTCTCCTTCCTCTTTTAACAATTCAAGGAAGGTAATATCAACAAGAGGGTGTTCTGATAGGTGGGCATAGCCCGAAGTGGTGTGGTAGAGATAATAAACACGAACTCCCAACATCAACTTAATACTTTCCAGTGGGTATAACGTCCAGCCTAGCCCTCACTAGTCACTAGTTTAAAATACGGCCTAGAATGTCATCGCCTCATCGGCAATTTAGTTGTTGACAAAAAAAAGAATCATCAAAGGCTGCTGTTGATGATGAACAGCATGTCACAAAATCTGGACAAGAGCTGTCTATATTTAAAAACGTGACAAGAGAACGTATTTGACCATGTTTGAGCTTTCATAGATATTCCATTAACAGTAAACAATATCATACGCAACCAAAGGAAACACATTCGTCAAGACCAAGGGAATATAATACAACTGGTATAAATAAAGATACAGAGTGAAAGGAGAAGATACTAAAAGTGAAAAATTGTAAATATGGATTTTAAGTTTTTCATAATTAATATTTGGATCAAGCTAAATGTGAACCTATAGTCTTCAGTCTTTTACAACACTAAATATATGCAGTCATCACCATCTCATATGAAGATATGCTCCCTATGTCCAATCAAATGGCCTGATTTTGAGGTCAAACAAACACCTTCCATTTCAAGCTTAATATACATGTATCTAATTTCTAATGCATAACACCATGTAAGAAAATCCACAAATTTGAAAGAGAAGTGCAAAAATGTAAAAAGAAATATTTTCATATAATTTTAAATTTAGAAATACTAGGTTTGAATTGAAAAATAAAAATTACTTATGATGGAAAGCAGAGAGTACTATTAACATGCCTGTATACTAGCTAAATGTTGTCGATGTTCAGCAAGTGTTGTAGCTAATGATTCAGCATGGCCATTTGTACCACCATCATTTGCACTTCGCAGAAGATCTGGACCTTCACCATCATTTGCTTTTGCCTGTAAGGAAGTCAAACATTACTTTTATCATATATCACTGAACAAGATACATTACAGCCTTTTGATGGCATAAATAAATCTTAGATAGATAGATGATCAGGGAACTTCTGTCAGGCGTTGTAGCCATACTAGAGGTGTATAGATTATGAACTCCTATATGACAAATTCCTATAAGGGGGTCAAAGGAGTCTAAGGCTGGACTTTGGAAAAAATAGATGCCAAAGCCTTGTTGAGTCACGGTGAACTTAGAAATGTTGTATGTTGTATACTTGTATGTAATAGCTAGATGCTAAGAACAGAACTCAAAATACATCTCAGATTGGAACCAAACATATAACTGACACCTACCGGTATATAGCAAACACTATTTTTCTCAGATAATAATTCACACAAAGAAGGCCTAGGTCCTTATTTGACTATCAAGGACTCAATATTGCATTGTGAACGGGAAGATCATGCATTATGATCCATAAAACCAAGTGAACAACAGGGTGGACATAGTGGACCAAGCACGTTGGCTTTGAGAAGGTTGTCTTGTACTTAACATCTCCGTTTGCATTTTGCAGAGAGGTTGTTTCCATTACTTGAACATGTAACCTTATGATGATTCAGAAAAGCAGGGAAGTAGCCATTGAGACCAAAATTTACTCGCAAAAAGAAGAAACATATGTGCATCTAATATAGAATACCAGGTGAAGCGACTGTTTATGTATACGCTGTAGGGCATGAGTCCAACGCCTCAAAACTTCTGCTATATCAACTGTGGGCTGACCTCTTCCACTTCGATCATCCACCCGAGTTGTTTTGTCATCACTAGCTTGAGGTTGAGAAGAACTTAAATCATTCATGTTTTCTCTATTTACTTTCGCTTGTGATCTATCAGCTTGTTCCTTCTCTAGATCAGCAGAAGAGACTTGATTGCTTTCATCCATAGCTGCAAGAAGAGATGATCCAGAGATTCGGTATCTGCCAAGCAAATATCACATGTATATGAACAAGTGCCACTAAGAGAATCCAAAAGCAGTGACATATAAGAACTGGTTCAGGGATAAGTACCGATGCTCTCGATGTGCTATCAGATCCTCAATGGGTCCTGAGGCAAGAACTTCATGTTGACCTGCATTTAAACATAACTGAGATTAAACTAACAAACAAAACATGGACACTACAAAATTTGAAGCTAGGGAAAATACATGTTTTATGTTGATAATTTCATGTGATAACTCTGTTTTATTTAATTATTTCTTCAAAGCCTCCTGTTTTCGAGAACTTAATAGAATAGTTTAAATAAAAGATCCGCTAGAAATTCAAAGTCAACTGTCAGACACAGAATTTTATCAACGCCACAATACATATAAGCTATAGACCATCAGCATACTTTAGTTCAGGTGCACGTGATTACATGAATTTCTTCTTCATACTACCACTAGACAGGTTCATGTGCAAGGATTCTGAAGCATAACTAATAGTTATAGGGTGCAAAGTTATTTAGAACGATTCAATTATGTTGCATCTACAGTTCTCACTTCTCATCATGGAAGCAGTGTAGCGCACTAAGCACTATAGAAATGTTCACGCTGAACTTAATTTTAACCATAAGGACACATCTGAAACAACTATACACACACACAAACAAAATCCTTTAGAGAGGTTGATGCACAATAAGAGGGTGACAAACAGATAAAAGCACAAAGACAATTAGGTAACATGCTCCAGGTAATTGTGGAAGGATGTTGATAGGTCATGTACCAGATCATAATTAATCTCCTTTCTTACTCCATAGAAATCATTCTCACTAGCTGTTAGCGCGTTAGCTCTGTATCATTTAACTATCATTACTTTATTGATATATAAGCTACAAATTTCTGACTATAATAATGTGTTGATACCGACACACAAACTGCATTCGACTAATTAATGTACCTCAAGGTTAAATGGTTTCATGTTGATGGTAAAGCACTCAGGAGTCAATTAATGATCAAGAAAATTAGAACACAGAGACAGAGGAAACTATGAGATGATTTTACTTACTCTTGCGCGATAATAGAGAATCCCACAAGCGAGTAGCTCTCTGAACCAGATGAGAATTTTGACTAGAGCTAGATACAAGTTCATCCCATGGTTCACCTTCCATCTTGACCTTGTTCCTCAGGTCATGCAACTTCTCCAACTCTTGCTGCAAATACGCCTGAGCTCCAAAGAAAGAAAGGATGTAGGTATCACACAAACTATACATGATAATGTGATATCATGATCTCTAAAGATTATTTGGATGTCAAGGTGAAGTCTACAAACTGTCACATTTACCTCTTCAGCACAAAGACCGCGATACTCTGCTGTCATTTCATGAGCCAAATTCGACCACATAGCCTGTCTTTGTACTGCTGTCTCGGCATTCTTCAGAAACCTTCTTCTCTCGAGAGCTATTCTAGCCTGTTCAATGAAGGAAGCAAATTTAGGCATTTTCTGATAAACTTGCTCATAGCCATCAAAATGCAAAGGAGGCATCAAATTGATATTTTCAGTCCCAATGACGAAACAAGCCGAGGAAGACACCAGCTTTTAAAAAATCAATAGTTCTATCTTAGCAACCTGCAACCCTGAAGATCTAGTAACTTTTATCAGCTTAAACTCTACATATAAGCAAGATCGACAAAGACCATGACAGACCACTGGCCTCAGAAGATTGGCAGTGACAAACGATAGATATGAGGCATAAGCATCCATGCTTTCATAATATCAATATATCACTTAGTCCACATGTGTTATTCACATCACGACATCACGTGAGCAGTGCAGTTAACACAGGTGTGCATTGAATAAACAAATGACTCAGGCTACTGCCTCTGATAGCGAAGGTATATCCAATGTTAATAAGCTGATAGCTTACTTTAAAGGTAAACACTTCAATCATTTCCTCTACCCGAGGGGTGGAGAGACTATTTTCAAAGAAACCCTGTCTTGCAAAATATTATACGATAGAAACCAAAATGTAATATGATGTACCTTTGTTACAGGAAGAAGTGTAGCTGCATGTGAGAAAGCTACATCAGTCAGTGAAGCAGGTAGTGGATTTGAGGCTACATCTGCTGCATATGTTCGCCTGTGAACTTCTCTTAAAGCGTGCAAAGAGAGTTGCCACAATAGTTCCACAAATCTGCAAGTGTCATAATTTATATCAAGTTATTTGTTGGCTTCAACCTACCTGTGTAACATAATTAGAACAATTCTGTATACATTCAGACAGCCAGGAATAATACATTAGTCAAGACAATACACATGTAGGATGGTTAACAGGTTAAGAAACAAAGTTTAGGAGATGTCATTTGTTAGTGGAACACTTCATTTACAACTTTAACCAAATATATTGTGTAGCTAACCATGCGTCCCTTCATCCTCTACTTTCAAGTTTCGACTTACAGCAAACTATTAGGTACAATAGATACTGCAATTTCATATTCCAACCTTCCTTACATTTCTAGTTTGTTCCAAAGATAAGTATCTTGGACATGAATTTGAAACTTTATTAGCCAAACATATGGAGGATCTCAGAATACATAAGCTTCCAAAGTCCCAAAGATACTTTCCATCCCCTTCATTGCTTCTCCAATGGATCTCATCAGAAAACATGATCCTTTCTGGTCCCTTCATGAAACTTCACAAGCCAGATATATATGTTTTCAGTTTTCTTTTCCACAAACATGAAGTGAAGTTAATTATATTAGATCCAGCACCTTAGCATGATCCTTTATGGTCCCTTCATGAAACTTAACAACCCGGGCGGAGATATAACTTTTCAGTTTTCTTTTCCACAAGCATGAAGTGAAGTTAACAATATTAGATTGGGCACCAACACAATATGACCTTTTAAGTTTTAAGGTTTGAATAAAGACAGATTAGGGTGTCTAACACGCAATGATCATTAAAGAAACTGAAAGACCGATATTTGAAAACCTTATAAATATAGATAGACACTATTTGTAACAATGTATGGAGTTACCTAGATATTCTTTTAACTGCAAGTCTGCAAGCATATTATTTATTTCCACAACAGAACATTTGACTGTATTACACCCACACATTACAGAATGATAGCATTTCCTTTTTCCCTGTATGATAAGCTGCACCCTTTCCTTTGTGCAGTAAAAAATCTTTGGAGAAAATTTTGGTGCATCTCCAATTATTACAAGCAACACTAGATATATATACTATATCACAAAAACTAACCCAGAAATCTATCACTGGATATACTATTCATTCCAACTTTCCCTATTAAGTGACCATGCCAAGAACGTAAATCCAACATCCCCAACTTCCCCAAATATCTCTTCAAACACTTTGTGATGAATAACACATAATGCCAAGGGAAACATCAATTCAAGACAAAACTAATAGCACTGTAATTATAAGTGAATCCATGGAGAGATGTAAGAACCATCATGTAACCAACCAACCTCGGTCCACAACACGTGGCCAGCGACGAAACCCTCGAATTACTTCTCGGGAGCGCCCCTTGCGATTCCAGCTCACTAATTATACCTTGTACAACCTAACAACAAACAAAACCCCCAAAATTTAACACCAAAACCTACTATATATTCAAAGCCCTGAATGAATCCAAATCCAACAATTGAAACACAAAAATACCTTCCGGAAATCGCGAGATTGAGTAGAATCAAATATCGGCCACACTTTATCAAAATCCTGACAGATCGATCTCAATGTCAGATAAAACAAAAAGGAAACAGATCGTGAAAATTGCACATGAAACATAAATCAAAAAAAGGTGAAAAGAAACGTGCCTTTGGACCTCTGAGAGATGATAATATGAAGTATAGAAGCTGTTCTCCCAATTTAGGGTTTGAGTGACGGAATAGCCCCACCCTAGGAGCACCGTTATTCGCTCCGACGCCGATGATCGACGGATCAAGCCCTAACAACAAACAGTTGGTATACATCGCACTCTCTAGTTCTGTTTCTCTCTCCTTTTCTCGGTCCATCGTCATCAACCATAAAGCTTTCTCTCTCTATATCTATATATCTATATATATATATATATATCTACATCCACAGCCTGCTTCTCCTCTCTCTCTCTCTCTATTTTGTATCTATCTCTCTCTCTGTATCTGTATCTGTATCTATATCTCTGTATCTCTATTTGATTTGATTTTTTTGCTTAAGAGGATTTGGTTATGTATTGTTACAAATCAGGTCCCTGGTAAATAAAGTATTGTTACGAAATGGTCCCTGGAATTTGAGTGCTTTTGAATTTTGAAAAATGTTTGTGGTGGGACCCGGGTTGTTACATAAGGTTGTCACGTTTGTTTGTGTGTAGAGAGAATTTTCAAATGAGACTGATGTGGTCTAACGTGCGCCGGGGTGGTTTTAAAACTCGATGTTGCCGGCCAACAACATATGTTTTATACTACGTTATGGGCATTTTTGTTTGATTTTGATAAAGAATAATTTATTTTTATTATTCATTTCATGTTCGTCTAACAAAACTTATTATTAAAAAATAAATTTTGTTTTATCGTAGTTAGACTTTTAGCTACCTTTGGTAGATGATTAATATCTTTTTGAAAATATATAATATGTGCTTATTTCATTTTATTTATTACTTTATCAAATGGTTAGAAGAATCTAACACTAGTATATTGGCTCGTCTAATTATTATAATTTTAAAACAACATAAATATATTCAAATAATTGTCTTCTAACAAATCTTAAACTAATTGATTGTGATATTTTAATTATTCTATAAGATATAATCATTTTTTAATCACACTTTAAACTTTTTCAGTTTATATAAAAAAGAGTTAAAAAGGATTAAAGAATTTTTCTTTAAAAAGGATTAAAGAACTTTTCTGTAGAAATATTAGTGTTTTGTTAAATAAAAAATAACTTATAAACTTCCAAACTATCATAAATAAGCTATATTTTCTTTTAGATTTTTTTATGGACTATCAATGAAAAATAATATGGTAACCAATTTATTCATATTAGTTGTGGTCAAGCTTATATAAGCCATCTGCAGTTTGTTAGATGGTGTGAGGATCATGGTTTTGGTGGATAGACGTCACGATAGTTTAATCTACCTTGAAGTTGTTTGTTACGTGAGTTTGGGTTGAGTTTTATATTTTTATTGGGTAAATGTGGACATGTGGTTTGGGTTTGTGACTCTCACTCTCACTAATGATGGCTCTTTTTGGTTGAGAGGGTGTTCCAAGGGCACTTTTGCATAGGCCCAATTCTAATTGTCATATAGGTGCTTTGATCCGCAGTTGTTGTTTGTGGGATTTGACTTTAACAACACTATGATTTTCTCTTAAAACAGCGTACAGTGTTTACATGGTGTTGTTGGTATGTATTAAGGCAACAACACTTGTTTTTGGTTGGTTGCTTTTGTGCTACTTTTGTGATTTGGGTTGAATAGGTCTTTCGTTGTGGTTTTTGTTGTTTTGGATGGTTTTGTCTCATGTCTTGCAAGTTTTAAGGTTTCGTTCATTGTCGTTGTTTATAATTTTTTGCTTAATAAAGTTATTGCTTGTTGTTCAACAAAATTTGTTTTAAATTTATCGTCAAAGGGACGAAAAAGTATTATGTTTACACTATCAAAATGTGTTGGAATCATTTTATTCTAATATGTTTCAATATTACAAAAAAGGACTAAATTGCATCACAAGTAAATCAAATTTTGGTTGATTCCTATTCTACGAACCAACTTTCCGAATCTTTATTTCGGAATCTTAAACCAAACTTTGCAAATAATTTATAAACTTTTTGACTTGATTACCAACAAACGTCGACGTTGATTTGATAGTTTTGTCATGAAATTACAATTTAATATTATTTGAAGAAATGTCAAAACTATGTGATTTTTTAAATCCAAATATAAATTCCCTTCTAATTTCGTATTCCCCTTCTTGTAGATATTTCTAAGGGAGGGTTGTGGTACATAATGAAATTCGATGGAATTGGAATCTATTGAAAGAGTTTAACTTTGAGGGGGATTAAAATGGTAATTAATGGAATTTGACCATGCGTTTGATTTAAGGAATTCAATTCGTTTCACTTAACCAATGAATAATGAATTCCTACAATTGTGGAATTCTATGAGTTCCATCACTTTATTCCGCTAACCAAACGTCACTAAGGAATTTGATCAGATGAGCGTATCATCCCAACTCCATCAAATACTTTTGAAATTCTCGAACCAAACGGCTCTTAAGAAAAAACAAAACCATGTAAGTGACAATCATCTCCCCACTCCCCTACAAGTTCTTATCTCCTTTCCTATTTTTATATATATCAACCCATATGAATGGTATTATGCTGACACTCGTTTTCCTTACCCAAACTTTGATCTTTAGTAGATTTATCATGGATTTCGGGTTTAGATTTAGAAACTTCAACTTGGAATTTCGACGTGTTATCTTATGGTTGTTCCTAGCCCAAATGAGTTTTAAGGGTCGTCTGAGAGTATGAGATAAAGGTTCCAACTTGGTGATGTTGAAGATGTAGGTGATCAAACAATTAAGAATCTTTTTCAAATCGAGCTGTATAAATTCACCTACAAAATCCAATTACTTGGTTTATCATCTTTTTTTACCACTATAATGGGTCAAAAATTAGGTAATGGTGTAAATATCTATGCCAAATACAAGAACCCAAAAGCTTTAATTAGTACAAGATGTGATGGTCTTGTAGAAAGAGGAAGACACACAATATATGGCCTAATGGACACTAGTGGCATGGTGCCGAAGGAAAAAAGGTCAAGAGAAAGTGTGGTGCGTTGGCTGATTCATATCGGGTCGGATCACAAATCTTGAACACATTTCTTGTATGGTTGGTTTTTCATTAAGCTGTGTATGGATTTAATTGCATGTGTAGACATGTTTGTATAGATTGAGAAGGTCTTGTTTAAGATTATCGTTTCATAAATGGACAGGGGTATTTTTTAGATTGAAAAGGCATATTTGGAAAACTTGAATCCTACATAAGGCTCCCCCCTATAAAAGCTTACCGAATAATCCACTTTTTATATCATTAGACCATTAGCAACAATCATTTATAGTTAATCGGATAAGCCTTTAGTCCAATTAAACAACTAACAAATAGGCCCTAGCATAAATAAAGACCTAATCATGCTAAGCAGAAAAGGATAAAATGACAAATTCAATCTATAATGTCATCTACTCAGAAGGCGTTACACCAAATTTGCATATCAAAAAGTAACATTCATCAACAACATCAATTGCTCTGGTTATTTCTCTCATGGGATAAAACATTTATTAAGTAATTTATCAAATGCTTTCTGGTATAATTTAATACTATCACTTATCTACCATGTAGGATTTTAGTTCATCAAAACGATATTGTATTCAACAATTTTCATAGTAAGCGTTAACGTTTAACAAATATAAACATTTGACCTTAATATAAAACACTACATGCCATATAAATAATAAAGCATCCATTATATGGGCTTCCATAAACAATCAGGGAGAGGCGTGCTAGGTTTCTTATTGGGCCATGCGTAGGTACATATGGGCCCATTTAGGTTGCATAAGCCCATATTAAAACAGCTCAAACTTAATATTTTGGTTAGGTATATATGATTTTTATATAATGGCTTAACATTTAACAATATGAAAATGGTTTGTTAAGTAAATTTATAGGGAGGCTTTATGCAGAAGCACCCTCCTTTCTCATATATACAAGAATTTTTTCCAGATTTTTTTTTTATTTTATATAGACAAATTAGTCTACATATACAACTATATTTATTCCAGTGCCATTAAGAGGTTAACGAGTTCAATAGACTCATAACTTATTTGGTCAACTAAACATGATTGTCTGGTAGTGATTTAATGATACAAATTTTTTTTATTCAGTAAGCTTTTTGAAATGAGCTTTACGTAGACAAACCAAGTTTTATACAAAGTTGTCTCCCCAAACTTAAAAAAAATATTTTTTTTTTCATTTATGAAAAAACCTTTCTAAATAAAAATATTTTCAATATATACACACAAATTAATCATGTATACAACTTTATTCATACCATACTTAATGAAAAACCATCAAAACAACCCCTAAACGAAAAACTAACCAAACAACCTTCGATAATTTATCTAATTAGTGTTATTTGGTTTTCTTTAAATAAAAGTTAAAGACGCTTATTGACTGCAATTTCATGGTCAAGAGTATACCCCATAAGTGGTGACTTTATTCAATAACCGCTTGCATTATTGTAAGCGTTTAGCAAAGGTCTTTTTAGTTTTACGATATCAAAACAATCCATAAAAGTTTAGTCGCCAAATATGTAAAAGTAAACATTTGGGGATTGTTTATAAAAAAACTTAAAACCTCATATATTTGAAAATTAAGAGATTTGTAGACTTAAGACAGTTTGTTTTATTTTTAAGAAAGGGTTTGAAACGTCTTACCGTCATTTTAAATTTTAAGAGATGAAACATCTACTTCTTATTTTTAGATGTGAAATCCGATTTAGGTTGTGTTTGGCAAAAATAAGCTACCTTATAAGTCTGTCCATCCAAACATGTACCATAAGCTAGTTTATAAATTAGCTTATTGAAACGTTAGTTAGAATAGTTTTTAAGAGTTTTTTTGTAGCATTTTTCAGTTATTATATTTCAAGATACTTTTTTTGGTCATTCTACATACTACTAAACTAGTATTTGTCAAACATAATTTATTCATAAACTAGCTTATCAGCTATTAGTCAGTTTATTAATCAACAGTTAGCTTATCAACTACTTTGCCAAACACATTCTTAATACTTCAAATAAAAATAAAAATAAACAGACACCTTAGTTACAAGTAGTCAAGTACAAATATTTATAAACTATTTAATAATATAAAAATACGTAATTTTCGTTTCAATTTCTTGCTATGTTCCTGATATGTTAACAAGCAAAAAGTCAAGCGGTGATGTGTCGCAAATTAATTAGCAGGTACCAATTTTGACAAATAAAATGCTATAAGTTTGATCTCATTAGAATTTAGATATTATTTATCTTTTTTGTGAGTCACATTAATTACTTTTTATATAAATGGGGTGGTTTCGTGTAGCTTAAACGTGCATAACCACGTCTTCAATCGCCTAACTCTAATTGCCCTAAATTTAAAAAGAAAAAAAAAGGAAAGGAAAAATAACTAGTTATATGCCAGTAATTCGATTCATACAAATGTTATTAAGTTAATATTTAAATGGATGTAGATGGACTCGGTTTTTAGTCAAACCCAAATGGATGATTAGATCGAATTGATTTCATCCATTTGATATTACCATGGTTATTCATATGATCGGAATTTGATACAAATTTCAACTAATTAATTGTTTTAAGCATTATATATATATATTTTAATTTACTAGAAACCATTACGCAAAAGAACAATATTATAAAGTGTCAGTAATTATATCTTCACTAACTATATGGTAGTTGGATTGGATAATAATCCGTGGTCATTCGATTGGATTTGTTCGGGTTTTTTGGGTTATGGACTAGCATCGAAGAATAGAAACATTCAACTCGGATGTTGTGATTTTGGATCTGGTCAAATCCAAGTGTGATTAGATATCCGATGTAGTTAGTGGATTCTAATTGGATTAGATAACTTTCTACACATCCCTAGGCGTTGACGCATAGCTAAATGATTCGAGGATGTTTATTTAACACTTATGTAAATAAACGTGGGTTTGAATCTTGTAGTGTGTGGGACTACGATTATTTTGGGGAATAAACTTCTAGGCTTCTAGCAGGAACTAGACTTTTTAAGACATGTAAGAGCATCTCCAAACATCCTCCGAAAATTTTCAAATTTGATTGTTTGCTAAATGTTCAGTGATATAGAAAGTGACTAATTAAATAAAGCTTACAGGAGTGAGCTTTATGCATAAAATCAAGTGTCTTTCTCAAACCTCTCCATCCCAATTAAAGACATGCTCATTTCATTTATGAAAATACTTATAGAGACAACTTTTTTTACAAACAACTTAATCAGAAACCAACCAAACAATTTATAGAAAAGTTTGAATAAGCAACTAATATAATATAACTAAACCTATTATGTGTCTACTCCTAATAAAAACAATCACTTTTCATATTGTTTATGTTTGTTGGTTGCTTGCACACTCAATATATCTGTTTGGTAGTGTTGGAAAAGTCTACAAACGGTTTCAATTTTGTAATACTGTTGCTTGTTTTTAATTATAGCACGAGACCTTCCTAATAAGAGTATTAGTCAATAATGATCATTGAATTTAGTTGTTTTATATAAATATATATTTGAGGAAACTTGAAAAATGAAAATTTTCATTGTATTATACAAATCATTGTTTATCATGTATTTAAACATATTTACCAGTTGGTTTGTAGAATTGAGCTTTAGGGGTTGCTTTACCTCTTAACAATTCCATTATGAGGTAGTCTCCGAATTGCTAAGAGGTAATATCGTTTTGGCAGAGAAAATGATTGTCTTTTGATCCTTTGTTAAGTCATTCAACTTTGATTTAATTTTCACAAACTACCAAACAACCATGTTTTATTATGCATTATATCATAAGAGTCGTTTAATTATTCAGACGGCTTAATCATTTAGCACCAAACCATTCAACAACTACCAAACAAACCTTAATAGTACGTTGTAAACTTTAATATTAATATATTTACATATTAATAAACAATACATAATGCTTAATTTGACGTTTTTAAGAGTTGTAGGAGTTTTTTTTTATCCCAGTCTATATCGGTTCGATCCCAAGGGAATACAATTTAGGGCATGAGGAGTACCCAGTCTTTGGGTTGGTCCAAACGTCCACTGGGTTGCCCCCAGCCCAGTCAAAGACTGTGGTTGGACTCTAGGTCCAACGTATGCTGGTCGGGACAACAACGGATTAGTGAGCTGCATGTGGATGTCCAATACCGCCTGGAAGGTGTGCATGCATGTATGCATATGTTCGTAGTAATCGTTCATTGTTTTGATATTGTTATACCTTTTAATTTTTTTAAGAAAAACAGTAACATTAATAAAGAAAATAGTTTTTTATACAAAGAAAGAAACTGATGGTCAAAAAGTGAGAAAATAGTCCCACGGCCCAACCGTTGGAAGTTGACTCCACCATCAAAAGTCCAACGTTGTGTGGCATTTATCTTTTGCCCACTATTCTAGCCGCCTTGGCTTTTTAATCTCTAACGTTAATCTCATCTTAAAATAATAATAAAGAAGTAAAAACTATAATATATCTAGAATAAACTATGTTTGGCATTTTTATGGTTTGTTAAAAGTTTTGGATCTTCTTCCTGTAATTATATCTTCGATTGATTTGGATCGTGATCAACGAGCATTAGTCAGATGCTATTGAATTCCAAATATTCAAAAAAATATGTGTGTTAGTTTGTCGTTAAATAAAACTACACGGACTAATAAATTAACAAGACAAAGAAGATGTTCTCACTAATTCTACGACAACACACCTGTACCATTTTTAAATGTCAAGCATTATTAAATTGGAGCAACTCAAGTATGTTTAAATTATATGTTGATGCCTTCTAAAATATACCTTTTTTTTATAAAATACATTTTTCAATAACAAATGTGGTAAGAACTACATAATGCCAACCATTTTGACTTAGAAGATCGAATTGGATTTAAAAGAGTTTGGAATTGAATTTTATTCTAATACAACGTTTAATTCAAAATATTCATGAATATCGTACGTTAATGTATATTCTCTTAAAACTAGATACAATTGTATATGTATAATTTTCTAAAACTTCATATTTGATCTACATGAAATTAATATATAGACACGTTTAAATGCATGATAATTATTGGATAATGTTAAACTTATTGATATATAAAGTACTTTATAAATCATGAATTCTATTTTATGTAATTGCATAAATATGAGAAGCTTGATAAATAGATTTAAGGGATTACTTCTTCAAAATGTATCCAACTATCCCCAATATACTATTGTGTGTATCAACCTAAAAAAATTCCTTTTGTATATATCAAACTTTATTTTTGAGTCTATTATGTATATTTTTTAGTCTATTATATGTATCCAACTATCCCCCAATATATTATTGTGTGTATCAAAAATACACACAATAGACTAAAAAAATAAAGTTTGATATATACAAAAGGAATTTTTTTAGGTGGATACATACAATAGTATATTAGGGATAGTTGGATACATTTTGAAGAAGTAATCCCTAGATTTAAATGCTTACTTTTAATCTCAAGTCATTTATGAATCGTGTTTGATACATTGATATGTCTAGTGCATTTCATCCTAATGTATATATGATGAACCAAAAACCAATCATTTTTTTTGTTATTAAGAAATTTCTCCATAAAAAAAATAGTAAATCAAAAACCAAACGTTTTCATATCATTCGATTTTAAGATGAATCAAACCAAAAAGAAAAAGAAAAATTGAAATCGAATGATTTGGATTTTTTTAAAAAAATCGAATGACTGGTTCGATTTCAACCAAAGAATAAACTGATCCGACCCATGATCACCTCCCTATGCTTGAAAATTAAAATAAAAAATAAAAAATAAAATTAAGTTCATAAATTTTGGTGGCATGAAAGAGAGCATGAGGGGTGTTTTCCTTGGTCACGCTTCTCCTTGGTCAAATGTCATACTCATGTTTACCATTGACTTTTAGTTTTCAGAAAAAAAAAAGAAAAGAAATATTTTTGTTTATTTTAATCAGGGTAAAAAAATCACTTCTCTATTTACCGTCCTGGTTTTGATACTTAGAATGTGTTTAAGAGTGTTTATTTAAAGGTGTTTATGGTTTATTTGATTTTTGAAGAAATTTTTAAGGTGTTTGGATGTACTTATTTGATTTAATGGAAAACTCAATAAGGAGTTTTTAAGAAGCTAGTTCTTTTTTTTTTTTTTTTTAAGAAAGTAAATAATGAGATAAGCACTTTGATTATAAACACTCCAAAACATCTCTTAATGTTCCATAGTATAAATTTTGTATAACTATTGGATATTTTGTTAGATGTGGTAGCAAACGACTTTCAATGTATTGTTTATCAAATGTTAACCAAATAAGAAATTTATTGGGTCATTGTATAGTAAGTATATTGAAGGATTAAGAAGTTAAGTGGTAAGTGAGGGTATTATTTTTTACTGGTTAGCTTACGATTCCAACAACCTTGCTATGTCGTATATCCATTTAATTATCGAGAATTTTACCTGGTAAAATAAGTGAGAATGATAAGTCTTATGTGGTTAATGTTTAATAATCAATCTTTAAGATTGGTTGTGTTTTTTGTACTTTCACAATGGTTGGGCTATAGTGAGAAGTAGTTATCCATCGTTGTATGAAAAATGGAAGAACATAAGATAAAATGTACCAAAATAAGATGCACCCGATCATTTTTTAAACCGGCAATTCGTTTGAGGGTATTTGATTAAAAGTGATCAACCGTTTAAAAGCAATTTCCCACAATTCTCACAAAAAAACAACACTTCTCACATAATCTATTATTTGTTTCAAAATTATGATGATTTGTGGAATAAGTTTCTCCTTTAGGGAACATATGCATGTAAGCCCTTACACTGGTTAGGTATGAGAATAGCCTTAATCTTATAAGAAACTTGATCCTTCTTTATCCAATGCATTTTAAAAAACCGTAAATTCATATTTGCAAACAAAACAGATAATATGTGATATTGTTAACTTAAGATGTTAGACAACACCGTCAAACATACGACACAACATCGGTCCCTTTAATAGCCACAATATATGAACAATCTCATATTACCTTTTGTTTCTATCACATCATTCAAAAAAAGATATATGGATAAGTGTTTAACTTTAATATCGATTTTACCAACTTTATAGTTGTTTAATTAAGATGTAAAAATTTCATGTACGACAAATAATCAAATACAATTATCTCATTTGGTGTGATATTTGAACCCTCAACTTATTAAAGGTTAATTTTATCAATAAATTAACTATTTGAGTATCAAACAATTAATAGCCTATGAGTTTTTTTTTATCTTCCTAAAATGTCATTTTCAAGGTCGCCATCGAGTTTGACTCTAGATGGAGCAACACCAAATATCATGAGCAAATGTAACTGGGCCTTACATAATTTCGTCGAAGTTTTAATGTGTATAGCAAGAAATTACAAAAATAAAAGTTAATTAAACTTCGTTTTAATTTACTTTGCATTTAACAATTACCAATTTTGAGAGTCAATGACACATAACTCAGTTGGTTAGTGGGGTAGTGTTTATCCAAAATCGAATGATACTAGTTCAAGCCTGAGATGTCTTCAAAATCACAACTGCCGAGTGAGGTTTTGCTGGTATCAACCTTTTGTCTAAATTTACAGATTTTGAGAAATAAGGTTGTTTCCTTGGCTTCGGGTTTTCTCCTATTTTTATGTTTCTATCTTCCTATTGCATCTTACATTAGGTTTGATATATTTTGTTGTATCTATGCTTTTTCATAAAAGAAAAAAAAAACTATACTCTTTTTTTTTAATACTTATTTTCATACAAGATATAACAATTATTGATTTCTGTTTGTTAACTAAATTTGCATGCATTTAGTGTCTCACACTTTTGGAAAAAGATGATAAAAATGGTAACAAAATAACGTACAATATTACCATAAAACTATTATAATAATAATAATAATAATAGTAATTTTTAGAACTAGAGGAACTTTCAAATAAAGACTCAAATTTAATTAGGAACGTCAGGAAAGTCGAAAGCGTGACACATGTCGTATTTGGCTCTTATTCGATCTAAATAATATAGGACTATTCAAACTGAATATTATGCATTATTCAATGTATTATTCATCTTGAATAATGCATAATATCCGGTCTGAATTAAATAATTTTGTATTATTATACCACGTGATGCTATCCTCACATTCACAATCAAAAATGGATTTCCATTCGAACTTTCCTCTAAAGCCATATTAGTAAAATTCCTATTTTATCCAAATCCCATGTTCATAGTATATATTGATCCTACTAGTCAAACAAATGGGTCGACTTCAATCAGCCCTCTTAATTCTCCTTATCACACCATCTCTGTGACTCCAGTCTCAACGGCATCCCTGTTGCTAACCTCCACTTTTTAATTCTTTATATATACCCATCATAATATATATATCCACACACTTCCTCCTCCAACTTTCACCTTCACTGTGTGTGTCTCTCTACTCTTTGCTTTCTGTTTCTTCACCACTCGGATCGATCTCCGTTTAATCTCGTGTGCGTGCAGCCATGGGAACGCAAGCGCACGCTCAACAATACTACGACGATAACAACGGCAACGGCAAGGTGCACCTCGGTTCTGAATCTCTGTTTCGATTTGTTTATTATGAATTTAGTTCACGAGTTGTCGATTTACACGAGATATTTAGAGTTTTTTTTTAATTATTATTACGAGTGAATGATCTGTGTGATCGAGGTAACATAACAGAGATGATCGGTATCTGAATTGAAACATATGGAAGAAGATTAGGATGTTTTACGTTAGGCCATTGTACGAGATCTGATTTTCGTTCTCGGTTTCACAATTTTGATAAACGACGATATGGCAACATGATCGGTAACGATGAGAGCGTGTATTTGGGAAAGTTGGCCGTGGTGACCAAATCCAACCCCTACTCATTTTTACAAAATATCCGCTAAGTCCATTTAAATAGTTCCGTTTTTAATGGATTCAGATGAAAAGTCAAATGGTCAAGTAAGTTAAAAATACGGTTTCAAATCAACTACTTTTTTCTTTTTTACGAATCTATTTTTTAGCTAGATCCATAAAAAACGAACTTATAAGATCAATAAAGGGGTTGAATTTGGTCATAAGACCAATTTTTACATGTATTTTCCATGTTGTGACAAATATATCTGTTCATGGGCCTTTTATTTTAGCTCAGATGTCAGATCCGTATCTTCTCCAAAAGTCTAGGATGTTTAAAAAAGCCACTTTTTGTTTATTATGAGGGGGTAAAATGTACATCTCCTGTAAGTTTGGGTACCAAAATGGCACAAACTTGTTTTTTATGACCTTTTAGCAAAAAAGTGAAAATTATAGCTGGATCGCTATTCGCTTCCAATATTTTTTATTTTGATTTAAAATTTAAATTTTTACTTTTGAATTTGGCTCCAAATTTTGAGTTAAAGGATCTTTTGAAGTTTAAAGAAAAAAGATCAAAGTATTTATGAACACAATCTTTATAATAGAAGTTGAAATTATCATCAAGATATTGATTTGTTATTTAGGATCCTTATGGATATTCATTGAATGTTGATAGTAAATGGTATAATATCTTTAGAATAGCCTATTACTGTTTACATCGCAATAAATTATTGTAATTATTTATGTGCTATAAAAATCTTACCGTAAAAGAATGATTTTCACATGATTCGGAGATCATGGCTTTTTTATAGAAATCTTTGACAAGATGATATATATTTGACGATATGCAAAAAAAGAAGTGATGGACACACAACAATTGTGGCCTAAAGTTTTACCGTGCCCTCAATATTTTCTATTCCGTGTCTCCTATTTTCAATCCATGTTCACATTTCTCCATCATAGATTTTAGCATTAGAATATATTTTTCTTTCCAATATTGATTTTCTTAATTTTGAATCACAAGTGGGCCTTCAATATACTCTTTAGGGTATAAGTCATGTCTGCATATTTTGTAACCCCAGACATGGTAAGATGTAGTGACTTGTTTGGCTTGTAATACGACGTGTGAAATCCCATGTGTTTGTGTTTGTAACTACGTTTCCTTGATCGTTAACTTATTTTTGTTGGTGAATCGCGTATGTATAACAGGTTGACAATAGAACTGCAAGAGAAAGGGCAATTGACGAATGGCTTCCAATAACATCCTCACGAAATGCAAAATGGTGGTACTCGGCTTTTCACAATGTTACCGCCATGGTTGGAGCCGGAGTTCTTGGTCTCCCTTATGCCATGTCCCAACTTGGTTGGTAAGTTAACTGCACCAAAATGCAATAAAGTTTGCTTGGTTTCTTATTTACTCATGTGGCTAAACTAGTATGTTTTAGTTCTTATTTCACTTGCTTCTAATATGGTCCACATCTTGATTTAGGGGTCCTGGGGTAGCGGTACTAGTATTATCATGGATCGTAACTCTGTACACCTTATGGCAAATGGTTGAAATGCATGAAATGGTACCTGGGAAACGATTCGATAGATACCATGAGCTAGGCCAACACGCTTTCGGCGAAAAGCTTGGCCTTTACATTGTGGTTCCACAACAACTGATAGTTGAAGTTGGTGTCAACATCGTCTACATGGTCACCGGAGGAAAATCCTTGAAGAAATTCCATGATTTGGTCTGCGAAAACTGCAAAGAGATTAAACTCACCTACTTCATCATGATCTTTGCTTCCGTACATTTTGTTCTTTCCCACCTCCCGAATTTCAATTCCATCTCCGGTGTGTCTTTGGCTGCAGCCGTCATGTCCCTCAGGTAAAATATCACGACACCTGGGCTGCTTCAATCTTTTTGGAGTCCCTATTACACATTTATCAAAACTATATATCAGTTGGACGAATAATAATTGGGGATTGCTATTTGCACCTCTAAAAATGTCGAAATCAGGTCATTCAACACATTGAAAATGTAAAAAGCTAGTCGTGATGGTGAGGTGTGTGAGTATGATTTTGTATTGTAGGGGTGCATTTAGCAATCCTAAAGGTGCAATTAGCCTCCCCAAATCAATAAACATAACAAAATGTAAAAGTTTGTACCATATATCATATATATTAAAAGTTTTACAATCTAAAATCAACAAAATTTGAATGAAATCCATTTAGATAAACTCATTCTTGTTCCATGTATCATATTGATACATCCCCAAATATGAGCCTGATTAACAGCATTTTGCGATGCAGTTACTCTACCATCGCGTGGTCTGCTTCGGTGAAAAAGGGTGTGCAGCCAGACGTACAATACGGATACAAAGCTAAGAGCGTCACAGGGACGGTATTTAGCTTCTTTAATGCGTTGGGTGAAATTGCCTTTGCGTACGCTGGCCATAATGTGGTGCTGGAAATTCAAGCCACCATTCCTTCGACCCCCGAAAAGCCTTCAAAGGGTCCGATGTGGAAGGGAGTCGTGGTTGCATATATTGTCGTGGCCTTGTGTTACTTTCCCGTTGCACTTATCGGGTATTGGATGTATGGAAATGCCGTCTCCGATAATATATTGATTAGTTTAGAGAAACCAACTTGGCTCATTGCCATGGCTAATTTGTTCGTTGTGGTTCACGTTATCGGAAGCTATCAGGTCCGGATTCTACATTTTGCTAGTCGTTTTTCGTGTGTTAAGATATGTAAAATCTCTATAAATCTGTTAAAAAGGAGATGTTCCTACAAACAACGAAATTGTCAAATATAGCTAATTTTCCGACCAAATTTACTTTTTAGCCACTTTTCAACGGAATTACTATTTTAGCTGGACTTTACTCAAATCAAATGACTTATAATGTAAATATTTTTTTTCTTTTTTTATAATCCGAAAATAGTCATTTGCGTAAACTTGTGCTAAGATGAGAATTTGGTTCCAGAAATGGCTAAAAATGAACTTAGTTGGGAACATTGGCTATTTCGTTCGATTTCCCTAAAAATATATACAACCGTACAAGAACGGAGACGAAAGAGTGTATTGGATCGAATTCTTTTGTGGTGGTAGACTATGACTCTCGGTATACTATTCGAAGATATGTGGAGCCCATTTGCGGTTTTCAGTGGCCCTTATAGAAATAGTCTATTGTGCAGATGTTATGTGTCTAGCCAATATAAGATTCTAATCGTATCTGACTACATTCGTTTCTTTTTTCTCTCTCTAGATTTATGCCATGCCGGTATTTGATATGATCGAAACCCTGCTCGTCAAGAAATTGCGCTTCACTCCTAGTTTTACGCTACGCTTCATCACCAGGAATACATATGTTGGTAAGTTAAACATTTTAAACGGTAACGACACACGTATACGTCATCGTTGTACTTTCTTAATTAGTTTACTAAATTCTTTCTTTTCTTTACAGCATTAACAATGTTCATCGGCATTTGCTTCCCGTTCTTCGGTGGGCTTCTTGGTTTCTTTGGAGGATTTGCATTTGCCCCGACAACATACTTCGTACGTGACAATTTATTCGTTATATATTTCTCTCGATTCGTTGGCAAATACGGTTCTAACTTTGATCTTAATGGCTCAGCTTCCTTGCATCATTTGGCTTTCCATCTATAAGCCGAAGAAATGGAGCTTATCTTGGATCATCAACTGGGTATGTAACCTAACATCTCTAAACACATTGTTTTCCTAATACTACATTATAACAAAATAGGTTTTTATACGACATCAAATATGTATAAATGTCTTAATGCACTGTCTTATAGGTCTTAGGTTCGTATGACCAAATTAATACGGTCTTGTAGCCTATGACGGATCTAGTGCGTAGACTGTAAAAGGTGGGGATGTCCCCCATTAGTTTCCCCTCTCTTTTACCTATGTTAAAAACAAATTTACAACTTTTTATCATAGTTTCCCTAGTAGGCCAGTAGTAGTCTTTACCAATTAAAAAAGTATCTCGAAATAAACCAAAAAAAAAAAAAAAAAAAAAACTCTCAAAATTAACAAAAAGAAACTTTAAAAGTTCCTCAAAATTGCGGAATTATCTAAAAACACATGGAACGACTTTCCAGCGTTTAATCCACCTAAAAAGGTGTCTCACTAACCAAAATTCTTGAATCCGTTGTTGTTTATAAGCTTAATCCCCCCAAAATGGTTTATTTATACTTTTAAATGTTTATTGACTTATAAAACCAGTTTTGTTGGAGTGTTGTACAATTGTTTTTTATTTGATTGACTCTGCTTTGTGTGTTACAGATTTGCATTGTATTTGGAGTTGCTTTGATGATAGTCTCTCCTATCGGGGGATTGAGGCAGATCATTGTTGACGCTAAAACTTATGAATTTTTCAATTAAGATGTTTTATTTGATCAAACGAGCTCTATAGTGTATTAATCTACAAGACCTTATAGAAGTCGAAGAAGCTTGTGATGACATGATATCTCTATTTATAGGTCTATAGAGTGTTTATTGAATGAGCTTGTGGGATTTCAAACCCTTTTCATTTCGTTCGTTTCTACTTCACATGTTTATTAAATTATCTACATTTTCGCTTGAATTTGCGACCACGGTACACACCTTCACTTCTGTTAATTAATTATGTACGAAGTGCTACATGTATTTTTTTTTCTTTCAGAAAAAAATATATAACTCTAGACCATCCATGGCTACAATTCTATATATAAATCCGGTACTAGAGTGTTGTCTATAGAGATTCCTCTGCAGTTTGTTTTATTTGTCTAACCCATTCATGCATATGATTTCATGCATATGATTTCATACATATATGTTCATGAAAAAATTGAAAGAGAAAAAATAAAAAGCACAAGTCAAAGGTTCAAATCCACTTCTTACATTTCCATAAAGAAATTTAAAATCCACCAACACTATGAAGGAATTGAAAACCCATGGTTTTAGGGATTTGATAAATTATGTTTTTTATCCTGAAATCATTTTTAACAATTCCAAGCCTAATAACATTTACTTCCATCAATCGCCTACCATACCATAATATTCTCATCTTCATCGACCTTCAGGTACGATGACCACCACCGCCAATCGCTGACAGCAAAAATATCGACGAACGACATCCCAACAATTGCTACAGGAGGGTTGTAGTGCTTTTGATTGAGCATTTGGATTATGCTTCTTCATTGACGCCCTACAACCATCATCTTATGGGCGTCTGATTTCCACTCATCACGTCTACCTCCCGTCCTTCACGTCCCTTATCTATCACAATCTACATGCATTTTCTTCTGTTGTTCTTTGTCGATCAAGTATTATCATAAGAGACCGTCATAAGCTTTCCGTTCGTTTGCCCTTTCTTATCAAGCGAAAGGGTTTCAAACGAAAGTAGACATAAGACCATCCGCAACCCACCCTACCCGATGACTTCGGCTTGCCATCGGGTTCATTGGGTACACCGCCGCATGTGTATTGGGTTCCATGGGATCGGCTTCCTCTTGCCGATTGCTTAGACCTGCCCCATCCACCCCACCCTCTCTCTCCTTTTTCTCTATCTCTCTCTTCTTTTCTTTTTCTTTTTGTAATTATATACATTGTGTTGAGAGCTTACCATTGTGGATGGATTGGGTTAGATTGTTTAAGAAAGTGAAAAGCTGATGTGGCGATTGGGTTGAGAGTATATGGGTAAGGATAAACTCCCTGCCGTTGTTCTGCTAATCACATAAGAATGGCAATTCTGTCATTTTACATTTCTGAAAAATTCATCTAACGCATTTACGAATCAAATAGAATATAGAATTAGATTTCAATTATATTTCCTACCAACCAATTGGATTTCAAATTCTTAAATGTTCAAATTTTATAATAACTTTCCTGCAAACCGACCCCCATCTAATGGTTTAAAAACATTTATAACCAAAAGTGAAAGGTATCATCTTTTGGTTCATTATTGATTAATTTTCATTCCCTCCAATATTTGGCGGACTAAGGGGCCGTTTACTTGCTCTAACAGGATAAGTTCTGACCCGGATAAGTGTGCTGACCCTGATAAGTGCTGACCTAGGTAAGTACCAATTCGATTAGAATGTTTACCAAATATTTTCGATAAGTGCTTACCAGCAAGAAAAAAAGACCATTTTAACTTTTTTATAATCTATTGTTAAATAAAATACAATTGTTCCTAGTATTAACCAGAAAAACAAATTTCATTTCAGATAATCATATGATTATTTTTAACATTAATTGTTAAAAAAATTACTTTAAATAAAATGACCTTTTTTAATAATAGAGTAAACTACGATTTTCGTCCATGTGGTTTGACATTTATAACGATTTTCGTCCCTGTGGTTTAAAAATTGCTTTTTTCGTCCCTATGGTTTCCATTTAATTCTATTTTCGTCCCTGAGACTAACACCGTTAAAAAAAGTCTATTATATTAAGGGCAATCTTGTCTTTTTCTGCTTCTGTCTTTTCTACAATTTTATTAAATAATTTACATAATATAAATTAAGTTCAACAAAATGTAAACTTGTTTTGAATCCCTAAACAATCTGAACTTGAAACAAAAAATATACTTGTTTTTGTTTGGGATCCATAAAATCTAAACTTAATAATCAGAAATAGTATGAACTTGGAACAATCTGGAGCAAACAATAAATGAAAACATGTTAAATCTGAAATGAAATCAAACTTCAGTATATCAGAAAAGAAATTGAAAGCAAATAAAAAATCAAATTAAAATTCAGAAATTGGAATATAAACTTCGAATCTTGAGCAAAATAAAAGACGAACTTCAAATCTAAAATAAGCTTCAAATCTTGAACGAAATAGATAACGAACTTCAAAATTTTGGAATGAATATAAAAATGAGATCGATCGATAATGAAACTTCAAAAGCATCAAAGGCAATTTAGAAGGAAATCGAAAAGGAAATAAAAAAACCCTTCAAATTGGAAAGATGATAACCTGCAAGAGTGGTTTGGGGGAGAGAAGGGGGTGATAGCTGTGAACTTGTGAATTGTGATGGGGTGGGTGGGGCCACATGGGGGTGTGGAGAGAGCCACGTGGTGGGGGTAGGGGTGCTTATTAGGCTTTTCTTTAATAAATGTTTTTATATTCAAAATTTTAGTAATTTTTATACAACCATGTTATTTCATAAATAATAAAGAAAATATAAAAAACCTAAAAAGACTAAACTACCCTTACTTTAACAGACTTTTTCTAATGGTGTTAGTCTCAGGGACGAAAAAAGAAGTAAATGGAAACCATGGGGACGAAAAAAGAAATTTTTAAACCACAAGGACGAAAATCGTTATAAATGTTAAACCACAGGGACGAAAATCGTAGTTTACTCTTAATAATAAGGGTTAATTACATGGGTATGTATCGAACTTGTCACGTTTTATCATTGTATGTACTCAACTTATAAACTTACCATTGTATGTATCGAACTTTCTAAAGTTGTCATTGTATGTATCCAACTTTATCAAAACCTCAAGTTCGATACACTTTCGTGACAAGTAGAATATATTCAATTATAGGTTTTGATAAAGTTGGATATATACAATGGCAAGTTTAGCAAGTTCGATACATACAATGATAAGTTTATAAGTTGAGTACATACAATGATAAAACGTGACAAGTTCGATACATACCCATGTAATTAACCCTAATAATAATTGTTTAATAACTATTTGACGGTAAATAAAAGTAAAAAATCAAAATCATTTTTAAATATGTAAATTTAAAATAAAAGAAAAAGAAAATCAGATATATATAAATTCAACATAAACCCTATTCTTTAACTTCTTCCTACTCTTTCAAGACTGCGCAGCCACCCTCGTCGCCACCATCTCCGGCGAGTTCCGCCGCCTCCCTCATCGCCACCATCTCCGGCGAGTTCCGCCGCCTCCCTTATCGCCACCATCTCCGGCGAGTTCCGCTGCCTCCCTCATCGCCACCATTTTCGGCGAGATCCTGCCGCCTCCCTCATCGCCACCATCTCCGGCAAGATTCCACCCCTTCACGTCTTTTTTCGAAACCTGAATACATTTCACGGTGGGTTTCTCATAACGCCACCGGAACACCATTGTCGGCGGTAACAAAGGCTACGGTCGTGTTGTACATCAGGCTATGGTGGTCGCCGGCGGGATACATGAGAAGGTGAAGGGTAGATGTCGGAAACCCAAGAACTGACTCGAGTCAGCAAGATTTTTTTTCGTGCTCGGTCAGCATCTCAGTCAGTGCTCGGTCAGATTTAAGATTTGGTAAACACACTGACTGCTGACCGAGTCAGATTTGCTGACCGAGTCCGGTCCCGCTTCACTTCTTTCACTTAAAACATAGAAATCGAAGCTGAACTCTACTCTATCCACCTCAAAATCAACTATTTTCAGGTACGATTCTCATTTTTCTTTCTTCTTTTTGCCTTCTAAATCTTATTGTTCTCTCTGTTAGGGTTTCGTTTCTCTATGTGATTATATTTTCAAACTGTACAAAAAATGTTACATATTTGTTTATTCAATGGATTTCTTTGATCAATGTTTATGGGATTTTGTGTGTGTAGATTGATGTTCATTTAGAAATAGAGGAAGATGATTTTATATGTTACTTCAACATATGCATAACAGGTGTTTGATGAAATGCCTCAATGATGATGTCTAATGTCCTGTTTTTAAACGGTTGCATTTTTTAGAAACATCCTGGTCAAGTGTTGGCAAGTGTCAGTTTCGCAATGCGAAAAGATTGTCTTGTAGGTCAAGTGTGTAGAATTGTCTTTTGAGTTTTGATTAATCATACATGGAAATTTCTTGTTTTTGGTTAGCCTTTCTTTTTATCATTAACAAAAAGTTATTTATTTGTTAATCATCTCTTTAATAATGAAGTCCTCAAATAAAATCTTTAGTCTATTCTATCTCATGCTTGCTTTTACATTTGCTTGTTGTCTACAAGCTGGTTGCTTGTGGCATATGTTTTTCACCTTGTCACGTTTAGAAGTGGATTTGAACCTTGATCTATTTTTAATCTCACCCCCTTCCATGAATTGTGCTTTAGAAGGGATGCAATGCATCTCATCAATCCATGTGCATCCAGCGACCGATGACCACTTCTCACAATAACCTCAACTTCTCACCGGAATATATATAGGGGAATTATTTTGGCTTTCTGCCCTGGGCATCAGAAAGCTCAGAACCGGCCTTGTTTAATTATTTATTTGATTTTTGTTAGGTCGATTTTTTTGTAGATTAAGGGCATTACAAGGTTCTCCTTCTAATCTTTTTGTGTGTGTGTGTGTGTGTATATATATATATTGCTATCCAGACGGTATCCATGATAATAATAATGATTTTTCAGTATAAACCAAACAACATCAATGCAATGATTATTTTCCTTCCCATTACTTTGCATTTCCATTTCCTTATTTGAATTTTTGCATCTTAATTTGTGCATAGATGATCCTTTCTTTATGGCTTTATATGTAGCTTGCACGCCATTAGTTCATTCAGCTGCCCTGTTAGAGATATTGGAATTAGAAACCCTCCACATCGCTGGCTCCTCCCAACACTCTGCTCCTGTCACTGTCATTGCCTGGTCCGGCTCTGTTGCCTGTGAACACTGCCTGTTGTTGGTCGCTGTTCCCTGCTACTGCTTCTCGACGGTATGACTTTTCTTACTCATTTGCTGTGCTTTGCTTTGTTTTATGTTCGGTTCGTGCGAATTGTGTTGCTTTGTCTTTTCTGTTCAAAAGTTTGCTTCAGATTTCGATATGTGGTATATCTGATTGAAGGCTATTAGTGTGTTTATTGAGATGGAAATTAGGGTTGTTAATCTCTTTATCTTCTATCCTGTTTATCATTTTCTAGTTACTAGATCACATGCATTGCTTAAAATTGGATTCATTTTTAATAAGCTCATGTTTATATATAATATGATTGAGCAACAAATTCAA
Organism: Centaurea solstitialis; assembly: GCA_030169165.1. Taxonomy (NCBI): domain Eukaryota; kingdom Viridiplantae; phylum Streptophyta; class Magnoliopsida; order Asterales; family Asteraceae; genus Centaurea; species Centaurea solstitialis. Next base: position 10,775,533 of record CM058046.1, read on the forward strand.
TTTTCCCCATGCATGAATTACTTAATAAAGAAGTGTCATGACCATTGTAACAGAGATACCTAATCCTAAGAAAAAACGGAGAAAAACTTGAATGACTATTGGTGATTAAAAAGGCACATGCTCTCACATACTAATGAATGAAGCAACTTCTATTAACTGGAGATGCAGACAACAAGGTGAAAAGGGTACACATAAACGATACCTTTAAGCAAAAAAAAAACTATTAAATAAATGAAGAAATGATATAGGCAAATCTTATGTACTATTACATCAAACAGATGCATAATCTTCTCAAGTTTAAGTTCCATATCAGCCAAAAAAGATTACAAAGTAACTTGATGGTGACTTTTATCATCAAAATAGAACTCATTGGGTTAACTTTTTGCATCTGTGCCATTCAAAAATAAACCCAGCAAACCAAGCTCTCCTTCTCTATGTCCAACGATCTGCTCAAAACATATAGATATGCAAATTGCAGTTTGTATGCTGTTGTGTTGAATTACCTATGGTCTCAACCATATGCATGATGAGTTAAATTTCAACTTCATTACTTAATTTCATTCCCCCATCTTTTGAAACAGTTGAACTAGTCAATGCAGTAATTCCTATAGAATATAAATTATAAACAACGAAATTTGCATCGCTAGTAAAATTAATGAATCATTCATTGCTCTATTGGCTTCTTCAGTATTGTGTACTAGTTTCTCAAACTAGAAACAAACCATTTTTCAAATCCAAAAGCATAATTTCGTTAATATCTTTACTACTTTCACGTTCCTCTTTGATCCAAAACATTGCTTAAAATGAGATGAACTGCCAATTATAAGTTATTTTATCTTTTGGATCAAAGAGGAAAAGTGAAAGTAGCAGAGATATTGATGAAATTATGTTTTTGGACTTGAAAAGTGGTGTGTCTCTGGTTCGAGAAACTAGTAAACAATTATGAAGAAGCCAAGGGGTTCCATTTTGATTAGAAAATGCCATCAAGTTATTTTGTGACCTGTTTTTTTGTTTGATTGTTGATATGGGACTTGTACTCAAGAAAAGATTATGAATCTTTTTGATGTAACAGTACATAAAATTTGCCTAACTATCATTTCTTCATTTATTTAATAGTTATTTTTTCTTAAAAGCATCGTTTATGTGTACCCTTTTCACCCTTTTTTTCTTTTAAATTCAGTTGTGGGGTTGGAGAACATGAATGCTTGCAATCTCACTCTATCTAAGTTTTTGTAAGTTAATATTTCTTTTAGAGATTTCTGTTTTGCATCATTGAAGTTAACATTGCACTTTAGCTGAATCACATTAGAACTTTTAATCAACTTTGCTTTTTCAACCATTAACATTGGTTGGGACACCATATCCTTGTACAAAACACCAAAGTGGGTATATTTAAAATGATACAAAAAGTATGATTTCCAAGCAATCATGAGATTAGTGATCCACTTACTTATACTATTCAAATTTGCATGAAAGACATAGAAATTACACAAGATGGTTGGAACTTTTGTTTTTTTTTAATCAATTGTACACAGGCTAATTCACTTGACATTTGACAATAAGCAAGCATGAGATGTGGATTTAGAACTTGTAGGTTAGTTATCCCTAGGAAACCCCAGCCACTAGAGCAACACATGCAATTTACCTTTTTTTTGAGTTTTTTTTTTTCTTGAAACAAAACATATTTTTATATTTTTCCAAATGCATGATCAAGGCTTTTAAAATAAAAAAGGTGCAAGCTACCAATAATGGGTGAATTTCTTATGATTTTCTGAAGTTTATAGTTGAAATACTGATACGGTTTCTGTTGAACAAAACTTTTTTTTTTTTTTTTTTTTCTGTAGAAATTTTGGAACTGTAGCTGGAAAACGGTTTTCATTCAAGTGCTCTTTGAGAAAAGTTCACATGGAAATTAATCACCAGAGTGAGGCAAGAGGCGCTCTCATTGTTTTGGAAGGTTTGGATCGAAGTGGGAAAACCTCACAGTCTGGTAGGCTCCTATCGAACTTGGCTGGTCTTGGTTATCCAGTAGAATCATGGCGTTTTCCAGATAGAGATACAGCTGTTGGGAAAATGATTTCCTCTTATCTTTCCAATAAATCTCAGTTGGATGATCACACAATCCATCTACTCTTCAGTGCAAATCGTTGGGAGAAAAGGTTAGTTTAGACATTTTTGTTCTTCCACTATTTTTGAAACCATTTAATCTTAGCTTGGACATTCCTACACGTGTTCTCATTTTGTACCTTTTATTGGCCTAACTCTTAATTATACCCACAAGTATAGAAATGATTCTTTTTGTTGTTATGAGATCAAGTACTAAGATATGATGAATTGTCATGGGCAAGTCTTGTGATTAGTCTAACTATTTTTTGGTAGATGCATCACTAGAGTTTTTTCTTCTCTTATTTTATGTTCATATGTACAATTTATTTTATGAGAAGTTGAAGCAAGGCTACTATTTGATTCCTGATTTTATGATATATGTATAACCTTTCTTTCTTTGGTTGACAAATTGACAACTATGTGAAACCCCTTACATATTTTCGTAGTAAGCTTCTGAGACAAGTTTCAAATTAATGCTGCCCGTATGATCATTCAAATTATATCCATTGCAAACCACTTCTAGAAACTTGGACTACAAAATATTTTTAGCCTGTTTCATTAAGCATCCATCATTGTGAGAGACTGAGAGTTGGAATCAGACATTATGCCTACACTTGACTTTTTCGTTGACTTCACAACTACACCGAGGCACTCTGAGCTGTCCATGTGATGCATGGCTATTGACATAAGTTATTATTTATCTACACATGCTTTTTTCTTGTAAATTACCTTTTGAGGTTTTTGTTTGAGTTTTGGAGGCAGGTACTCTCCCTCGGAAATTTTAAAAAACAAAACTTCTGTTTCTCATTTAGTTATTATAAACAAGAAAACATAGAAAAAATTAACAGTGGAAAGGTGGTGATGGTTTTTTGTTAGTAGGTAGTAAAGTTTTATTGATTATTTTCAGATCGTTGATGGAAGCTAAGCTTAAAAGTGGCACTTCCCTGATTGTTGACCGGTATTCTTATTCAGGGGTGGCTTTTTCAGCTGCCAAAGGGCTTGATATTGAATGGTGTAAGGTGAAAATCAAGACTTTTAACTTCTTTTTCTTGTTGCCACTGCTTTTGAAACACATGGTTCTGATTGTTGTGCAGGCTCCTGAGGTGGGGCTGCTGGCACCTGACCTGGTGGTCTACCTCGACATACCTCCAGAGGTAATTTTTCCTAGCTACTGTAATCTAACTTTATATGTGTGTGTGTGTGTTAAGCGAGAGAGATAGAGAGAATTAGGATCGCTTAGGAAATCAAGATTTTGTGAGAAGCATAGGAACGTTATATGAAAATGTTTACGGTTTGTAGGAATTACGAGGTTTGTATTTGATTGGAACTCTCTCTCTCTTTCTTTCTCTCTCTCTCTCTCTCTCTCTATATATATATATATATATATATATTATAGGGAGGTTTAGGGAAAATCTTAAAAAAAGAAAAATTGATGTACACCCTGGCAGCTTTTTGTTTGGACGGTATGTAGTTGTATGCACAAGTGCATACCGTCTAGATGAAGGGATATTAGAGTGTTATTGAATTTTTAATTTTTTTGAGGTTTTCTCTTGAACTTGACCCTATGTATATGTATAGGGTTAGGTTCACATGAGATCAAAATTTTACACTTGAAACTTTATAGCAAAACACTGTGAAGATAAAAAAATTCGAATCTTCACAGCAAAAACATTGTGAAGGTTACCTTCATGGTGTTTTGCTATGAAGTTTAAGTGTGAAATCTTGGTCTCACGTGTTCCCAAGTCTTGTGTATATCTGTGTGTGTGTGTGTGTGGATACTCGTACGAGTTACGAGTTGACTCGTATACATAGTTGTTAGACTCGTAGCACACACCTCTCTTACTGGATAGAATATGTTTATGACTTTCCCGAATGATAAATATTGTAGAAAGCTGCGGAAAGAGGTGGTTATGGAGGTGAGCGGTATGAGCAACTGGAGTTTCAGAAGAATGTTGCCCGGCATTACAAGATGTTGAGCGATGCATCATGGAAGGTAACAAAATTGTTTTAAAATCTTTCATTTCGCTACAAACTTAATTTTCTTCGCTACTGGATTTTGAATCTTGTGATTAAGTCCTTTGATCATTTCCAAGGCCTATCGATGCTGCATACGAGTGTGGGTTTTAAATTTTACTTCTTGGGTTCATTGATATTGATTCAAGTATGTATATGTATATAATTTAACAGATGATAGATGCCTGCCTGCCAATGGAAGATGTTGAAAAACAGCTGAAGGAGATGGTATTGGATTGTGTGACCTCTTGCCAAAAAGGGAAACCAATTTCTCAGCTCTGGTTGTCATAATTTGATGGTGTTATGGTTGTTGTCAAAGAGTTATTTAAAGATTGCTTGAATTCTCATGTAAAATATTGTGCAAGTTGTGTTTTAACAACCTTATCCAATATGCACTGAATCTTATTATGAGTGGTAAGTTATATTTATCGAAAAATGTCTTGTTAAAACTTTTTAAATCTCAATGACTAGGAAAATTGAACTTCTTTTTGAAAAATATGATGTATATAAGAACCGTAGTTATAGATTAGGGATGAAAATAGTAGGGTATCATATATATTTTTTTTTCTATTATCATCAATGTGATATGGAAAATCGTTATATGTAGTGAAAATTTGATAGTTTGTGATAGTTGTGAGATGTGAGCCAACCATTTAATTATATTGAATATGAAAATAGTTTCGTTCTTCCATAACTATTCTAGGGGTGGCAATTGTGTCTTGTTTGGGTTGATAGGTCACGGGTTGGCGGGTTAGAAAGGCTTTTTCCGGACGTGTCTTGTTTAATAAGTTGTGTTGAAATCTTCAAATCAAACCCGCGAACCGCCAATCTGGACATGACGCGCATAACCAATTTAATTATACGGTTCATGAGTTGGCGGGTCATAAATGAGTTGGCGAGTCAAATACAATCTACTTCAAGTACAACCAAAATAATTCGATTTACTGATTTTAGATGTTAAATTGAAAAGGTAAAAATCAAAAGTCATAATAAAATTTTGCAATATAAAAGATATTAAAAAGATAAATGGTTTGGTGGGTTGACCCACGAACCCATATACCAATTCAAACACAACCGGTGAAATAAACACGTTGGCGGGTCAGAAAACTGAACCCAAACCTGTTTATCTTCGTGTCGGGTTTATGTTGTGTTTGGTGTCATGTCGAGAATTGTCACCCCTTAAACTCTCCTACTAAAATCCAAATAAGAGCATGTCCGATGAATATCTGAAAGCTTTTATACTTCAAATGTTTAAAGCAGTTTCTCAAATACATAATGTTATCGGCATCCACATATAACACGATTTAGATTGGGTTGGCTACAGATAATGAAAACATAAAGTGCCAAGATGAAAAAAGAAAAAAAAGGGGCTAACTGCTTAATTCGTGTTTGCATGTCAGTCACGTAAATAGAGCACCGACAGTCGTTTTAGCCAGCGTCCAAGGAGCATAATATTTATTTATATGGCTGCTGTTATAAAAACGTTTTCCTTTTGTTTGTGGGAAACGAATTCAGACACCTGTACAGGTGTTAATTGACTAGCCAAGATCGAATATCTCACATCTCCTTTATTTCAATAAAGTTGAGGGATATTAATATTATGTCCCAATGTCCTAATGTCCCATATCTTAATCATTATGATCTTATCTATTTAATAATATATCGTAAGAGTGCAATGAAATTATTTTAAACTTTTGAATGTGTTATGATTGATGTTGAAATTAATACATGTATATATAACTGTAAGTTTTAGAGGTGGATCTTAATCATATACGAGTGTTTATATTTGGTCATTAACTTATACTTAGTTCTAACAGATTCTTCGTTTTAAAGAATTTCAAAACCAATAATATTGTTAAAATTAATCTACAAATTTATCATCGTGATGCATTATACAAATTACATAAAAAACAATAAGCAAAATCTCATTGGTGAGAGATATTGAGATAACATTTTTTATATTTAAAGTTCCATTTATATTTCTTTATTTTAAAGATTAAGATAAAAAAAACCTATTGTAAGAATGAAAACTTTATTTTCTCTATTGTAAATTATTTGTTAAAAATGATCAAGATAACTAATTTAAACGTTCTAAAGAAATCTTTAAGTTCAAAAGCATTTTGTTAAAGCATTCATGGTTTAAAGTTGCAGAATTTTTGCCAAAACACGTGTCAATATACATATATTTTAATCTCTAATAATTTGAAAATAGATGTAACCATACAATCTTCATTTCAAGTTAGCAGAATCTATGTACTTAAATTTAGTAATAAAATACAAACGCACTGATCTAATTTGTAATTTAGACTTTTAACTAGCTTTGTATGTTAGGTTACAAAATTAGTTAGCTAACTATTTAAAATTAGGGATAATGACTTGAGAGAGTAATTAACTATTCATTTTGTATACCTAGTATCATTGAATCATTTTTTGTACTCAATATACCATTGAACTTTATTTTTTTATACATATTATACCATATTAACCGGGAATAGCCTGTAAACCACCATCTTTCACCCATCCACCACCATCAAACCACCACCACCACCACCACCACCACAGCTACCACCACCACCACCACTACCACCACCACCACAGTTGCCATCACCAAACCACCACCACCACAACCCCCACTCCCACCATCTCCATAGACCCTAGAATCGAACCCTAAAAATCGAATCCAACTACCACACCATCTCCATCGCCAATTTAGGGTAACTACACATATAGAGAGTTTGGAGGTGGTTTTGGTGGTAGTGGTTGTGGTGGTGGCGGCTGTGGTGGTGGTGGTGGTTGCAATTGTGGTGGCTATGGTAGTGTGGGTGGGTGAAAGATGGTAATTTACGGGCTATTCTCGGTTACAATGATATAATGTGTACAAAAAAATAGAGTTGAATGGTATATTGAGTACAAAAAATAATTCAATGGCAGTATGTATACAAAATAAATAGTTAGAGCATCTCCAACAGCTTTGCTATAAGTTTTTCTAAAATAGAGAATGAAACATCAAAATCTCTAAAACTTTTTTTTTTTCCATCTCCAACAGCTCTTCTATTTTAGAGATTTTATCATCACTTATATTATTAAAATATACATCATATTTATTATCCCAATAAATTTTTTAAAAACCTTTAAACAACTAATTATGCTATTGGTGGAAATCATTAAAATAATGTTTCTCTCTCCTCATTTGGAGGTTTTAGAGATTTCTCTATATTTAGAGAAAACTTCACCTTTTTCTATTTTAGCAATTGATTTAGCAATGCTGTTGGAGCAATTTAGAAAGAAAAAACTCCATTTTTTCTATTTTAGCAATGTTGTTGAAGATGCTCTTAATTACCCTCTCAAATCATTACCCTCTAAAATTACCAATCATTTTCTTTTTAAAACTACCAAAATACCATTTTATTCCCAGTTGATCTCCTTCAATGGAGGAGGTGAGATTTCCGGCCACCTCCCCGATCCACATACTCTCTGCCTATAGTGAAGGTGTTTAATTTTCACAAATTTGGTCCCCTTTTGATATTGAAGCATTACATAAAATGGTCCATCAACTTTCCACAATCATTTAACATCTTTATATATATGCATTTTTGTACATTACACAAACTATTAAAATAAATTTACAAGATAAATTTGATTCTAAATATTTTATACACATTAAAAAACGTTACCATTTTATACACATTAAAAACTTAAACACGGAAATTTGTTTTTCTAACCATTCTATAAACATGATTTTTATTAAAACCGTTTTATACACATTTAAACATCTAAACATTCTATATATATATATATATATATATATATATATATATATAGGGGTGGGTTCAAATGTGAACCACTTTTTGGTTGTGAACGTGAGGACAACCGAGAGCACGACACGTGGCGGATGACTAGGCGCCATGTCATGTCCACGGCGGATGACTAGGCGCGATTCATGGGGAGGGCATTGAATTAAAGAGGGGGACCACACTCAAAGCCCACGTGGCGCCTAGTCATCCGCCACGTGTCGCACTCTCGGTTGTCCACACGTTCACAATCAAAAAGTAGTTCACATTTGAACTTTCCTCTCTCTCTCTCTATATATATATATATATGACATTTTTTAAAAACCATTTTATACACATTAAGGGCATAGGCGGATCTTTAGGGGGTCACCATAAAACCTCAAACATATTTGTTTTCTGTAATATAAGATTTCATCTTTCTATTAGTAGTATGTGTGCTTTGACCCCCAAAAGATATGGTTTGAGACTTTGACCCTCCGTAATTATTTATTCCAATTCTATTATTAGTTTTTATATAATTTGTTTTTTATAGCAAAGGTTAACCATAAAGTGTTAGGGTATAGTTTTCTAGTTAATATATCATTGCTAATTCTTTTGTTAGTTATTAGTTGTTCTAAGGTTTGTTATTTGATATTAAATGACTATATTTTCTTGTTAATTTATGATTAAGGTTTATTAGTTGATGTATAATTGAATTATCTTTTTTGGATCCATTCTAAAAAAGTTTTTATGGAGTATCATTCTATACATAAGTAGAGACCTTGTCAACCATGTGGACATGTGACCTTACTATAATTTGGATCCCCATCACCAAAACTTCTAGATCCGTCACTGATTAAGGGTAACGTTTGGTCTCACGTGGAAAACGGTTTTCATGTTCTTAGAAAATGTTTTTAGAAAATGGAGTTGAGTTTTCATTTTCCATTTTAGAAAATTAAAAAACACTTTTAGAAAATTTTGAAAAACTACAAAAGTTAGTTTTTCAATTTACATAGAAGTTAGAGACAATAAATTTTTCATTTTGTTGGAAAACTTGTGAAAATTGAATGAAGCAACGGATTTTCTGAATTTTCATTTTCCTTAGAAAACTGAAAAAATTTCACAATTAAACGCACCCTAAACATCTAAACATTCTATACACTATAAAAATTTCTAACCATTTATACACATTAAACATCCAAACATTATATACTCATGGAAAAAAAAATCTAACCATAAAGAAGAGGGTAAACCTGGTAATGTCATTTGGCATCTCCGTCACAAGGCACCTCCACCAATGGTGAAGGGGGTAGAAATTATAATTTTCCAAAATTGAAGGCCCATGATTTATATTGAACAGGGACCAAAATTGTCAATTTATAACACCTGCATTATTGGGAGAGGTGGTGGAAAATCTCACAGAGGAGGTCAAATGAGACTAGATGTTTGTTTGTAGTTTAGAAGAATAGACTAGGACTAGGAGTTGTTTGACAATTGCTGAATGGTTTGGTGCTGGATGATTAAGATGTTAAATGATTAAGAGCCTCTTATGATAGGGTACAAATGAAATTCGTAGTTTGGTAATGTTGAGTATGAATCAGGAACTTTGAATGGTTAAGAGACATCCAGATACTTATTTCAGAGGTTTTGAAACCATTAAGAGTCAATCCATTTTTTGCAAACAAATAATTCAGAGTGTTTTGAAACCATTAAGAGTCAATCCATTTTTTGCCAAACAGGATTCACCTCCTAACGATTTAGAGGTTGCCTTTAATGGAACTGTTAAGAGGTAAACAACACCGCTTTAGAGACGAATTTGATATTTAACATGATAAAGTAATTTTTTTTTATAAAAATCCATTTATAATTTAATAACGTGATTTTGTTTGATTATATATAAGAAATTTAATAAATAAAATTTGCCCTACATGATCCATCATTTGACTGTACTTTTTGTAGATTCTATAAACTACATTTTTATTATACAAAACTAATTGTGATTATAGTTTTAGTTAACCTACATTGTATTTTCTACTTTTATATAAATAATGGAGAATGATTGGTTATACGCCTGTATCTTTGCAAACTTCTAAACTACGTTTATATCCTTGCAAATAGGCCTATAAATGAACCGAACGTTCATGAACCGTTCGTGATTTTGTTCGGCGGGAAGTTCGTTTATGTTCGTTCGTTTAATAAACGAACGAACACGAACAAGACTTTACGTTCGTTTAAATAAACGAACGAACACAAACAACGTCCTCGTTCGTTCAATTATGTTCGTGAACGTTCGGTTATGTTCGTTCGTTTATGTTCATGAACCATCGTTCGTTTACGTTCGTGAACTGTTCGTTTATATTCGTTCATTTATGTTTGTTCATTTATATTAGTATATATAATTATATATATATTATTTATTATTTATTAAGTAATTTAATTATTTAACTATGTTTTAAATGAAGTTTAAAAAAAATACTACACAACCTCTCTCTTCTCGAGCAAAAACTTTTGGATGTTAATCAAGAATATGTAGGATTTTCTGTTTATTCATCTTCGTTTGTTAATGTTCGTTCGCTTATGTTCGTTGATGTTCATTTGTGTTCGTTTACGTTCGTGAACCGTTCGTTTAAGAGTTTAATGAACGAACACAAACGAACATGAACATCCTTATGTGCTAAATGAACGAACACGAACAAGATTTTTCGTTCGGTTAAGCGTTCGTGTTTGTGTTCGTGTTCGTTTAAACTTAAACAAACGAACATGAACATGCCCCGTTCGTGTTCGTTCGGTTCGTTTACAGGCCTACTTGCAAAGCTTAAGTAATTTTATCTAGATCCTTATATCTTTTTTATTAATTTACTATTTTAAAATCATTAATAAATATCTTTAATATAGTTTAAATGTTAAATTCCCAATCTAACCATTCTAAATCAAAAACTCCTATCTTCCTCTTTTTCTCTTCAAATTCCTAACCCTAATCCCCATTTCAAGATATGTCAAACCACTACCGCCATATAATGGAGGTCTGATAATGGCACGAAATAGTCCCTTGCAATTTGATGCTTATAGTTGTAAGGAATAAATCGAGATTGCAATCGTAAAACATTCTTGGTAAAACATTCTTTGTATATTGCAATCGTATATTGCTTATAGTTTTTTGGTAAAACATTCTTCGCATATTGCAATCATAGCTAATGATTCGGTTTTGCCAAAATCACAATTAATTCCTTCTGTTTTGTTTGTTGATAGATCTAGAAAGTAGTAGAAGCAAATGCAAAATAATGAGAATTTTATAATTTGAATTTTTATTCTTGAATTCATTTTATTAACCTTCGAAGTTCTATGTTTGATTCGATTATCAATTATTCATTTCATCGTAATTTTTTATTTTTTTGGCATATAGATTTGTAATTTAAAAATTGTTGAGGCACCTATTTTCAATCTGATGTGAATGTTAGTGATCAGATTATACAAGCATGGTCGTTATGGTGGTGGTGGTTTGGCATGTTTAGAGATGGGGGATTAGGGTTGGGAATTTAAAGAGAAAAAAAAGGAGGATAAAGGATTTTGATTTAAAAGGGTATGGATAGATTAGGGATTTAACATTTAAACTATATTAAAGATATTTATTAACCGCTTTTAAAATAGTTTAAAAATTAATAAAATAGATATAAAAATATAAGTGTAATTACTTAAGTTTTGCAAGAATATAAATATAGTTTAGAAGTTTGCAAGGATATAGGTGTAATTACTTAAGTTTGTAAGGATATAGGTGCAATTCTTCCTAAATTGGTAGCTTATTTTCAAGTTAAGAATAAAATAGTAATTTATAAAACAATTAAAATAGTATAATAGATGAATATGTTAAATTGATTAACAAGATGTAACTTTTTGGAGACAGATGCCCAATGTGTTATTCACTGGAATTTAAATATTTCAAAATCGATTTGAAGGAAAACTTAGGTGGCAGACATTTTCAAAATTCAAAAGAGCTGTGTACTTGTGGTTTATTTTTCTATTCTAAATTATATAAAATAACAGTCTATTTTATTATTTTTTTGGAAGGCATAATGGTATCGAATTAACGAACGACTACTACGAATACAAACATGCATGCACGCTTTTCCGACTCACCAATCCGTTGCTGTCCTGGCCTAGCGTACACTGGACCTAAAGCCGAACCACAATCTTTGACTGGGCCGGGGGCAGCCCAGTCTATAACTAGACCGACCCAAGAACTGGGTACTCCCCATGCCCTCAAATTGACTCCCTTTGGATTCGAATTTGGGTAGACTTACCATCCACAACCCCCCAAGGATGTTACCGCTTTTAAGAAGACCAACTGAACTAGAAATGATTTTTAGTCTATTCTTTTTTATGTTCATAAGTGTTTTTACATTAATATTAATTGATTATGTCATTACGTTTTCTTAAACTTTTAACAAAGTCACCTAATACATATCTTATAAACACAGGTGGCATGATGTACAATTATTTTAATTATACAAAGACTTAAAGCTGAAGATCACTTAGGTTCTTGGCTATCCAATGAAAGATAACTCCTTTACTAGTCAAACATAATTAGGAGGTAAAACTAATTCTTTTAAATTTAAAATTACTAGATTTTCAACCATGGTATGCTACCTCCTTTAAGGTAATCAAATTTGATACGAATTTATATAATATGCATATATTGCATTTTGAAATCTGTAAATTCATGAACCTAACTTTTAGTAACCCAATTTCTTACGACTAAGACAAACTAAACAAGAATAATTAAATGTCTTTTTCTTTTTTGGTGATGAATCATACTCCTCTATATGACTTTTGAAAATGATAGGAATGTTATTGAATTAATGATAGGAGAATACCAGGGATAAGTAAATATAGATTAATAAAATATCCAAAAGGTTTGTTTGAAGACAAACATATATGAAAGGCACGTTGATTCTACATATTTATTGAATCAAACAGACCGAGGATTATCAGAAATGTGTTCCGTTCTACTCGTTAAATGTATCATACTTTACTAATTTTCTACTCAAACCCATCAATATGTGACCTTCTTTTTACATTTCAAATAGACGATTTAAGCTGATTTTGACCTAAATGGGGTGAACTCGAAACCAATGATTATCGAAATTCAAAAGCTTCAGAAATGTGTAAATTGTAGGTGGGTTGTCTATATTCTCTCAATTAATTTACCTAAACTAGATATACCACTATATAAAGGCATTATATTTGGTATCTGTTTACCCCCAAGCTCTATTATTTTGTGCCAAAACTGTAGATATAACAAAAATATATCATATACATAATTATATATACACATAACCTATTGCTCCTACTTTTAATAAGAATTGGTAAATAGAATGTCACATGTTCATAAGGGAAAGTCTATGTCTTCATCCTCCCCTCCATCTTAAGAGAAACAAGAGGAAAAAACTCCAAGTCAGTGACCAACAATCTCCTACAGTCTTCTGGTCTGATTCTCAGGTAATTTTAGCATATTAGCAACCTAATTTTACTTCCTTTATTTAGTGTTTATATTTCATACCTAACATTTTTCACATTTAACACTTGTTTAATTTCTTTAACTTTAACTGAATTTCCATACACTAATGTCATTTCACTATGACACATTAAAACATAACTAATTTTGATGTCAAAAGAAAATCAACAAAACTATCATATATAATTAGTGTCACTAACTTATATGTATAAACTTTGGTTATTGTATCAAATCTTCATCTATTTTTATTAATTATATAAAACCATATGTATATTACACATTAGCAAGATAAGGATCATCAAAGAAAGAAATATTGCAACTTGTTTTTAAGAAACATATGAAATCTTCCATTTTGAGATCACAAAAACTATATTTAATTGAAGCTTGGTCCAAGCAGCCACAGTCAATTTGTTCTTATCCTTGTTACAGATTTTATGCTGCCAATGATCAATGGTCCAATTATTATCATATGTAGATATACATAGAGAAAATATTGAATACAACCATGGTTAAAAATAAAAACTGCATATAACAAAGCAATTTTCAAAAAACCATGGGTTGTTAAGTTGGATCAACATCTGCACCAGATGATATTTGATTTGTATTCAGATATTTTCTCTTGTTATATCTTATATGTATCTAATATTTATATACTGGACTGATGTATGATATGTAGCTTAATTTTTGACTCGATTGGCGATCAATTTACCTGTTTAGGAAATTTGATTTCGATCGAATCAGTTTAACTCATGAATGGCCCCAAGCTCAAAGCCGATTTGACATCAAGCCGCCAAGCGAAGCCACCGGAATCCAAACTGCAAACGTCGCACGGAACCATCATCTGCGTCTTCTTCTTCTCCGATAATCGGTACACAATTCTCACTCTGCATGATAAAGCTGGCAAGTATTTCACCACAGTGGATTTTTCCACTTTTAACCTCAACCACACCGCCACCTCCGTCGTCGCCGGTGGCAGAGCTGGAGCTGGAGCTGGAGCGGGAGCTAGAGCAACTTCGGAATTCAGATCCAGCATCCTCCGGTAAGCCGGATTCACCCAAAGGACCTCATCGAAACTGTTCGATATAAAACCTGGACAGCTGTCGCTCTCGAGATTCTTCCAAATCTCCTCGTCTGTGTATCCTAACAGCCTCCGATCCTCACACGTCCCGGTCACCGATTCTACGGTGATCCACGACTCCGCCACTTGCCGTTTCTCCACCGCCGTCGCCAGATCTACGCCATGCAGATCTGGCGACGAGTGTTCCGGCGGAACATAATTAATTAAATTATTCACGATACTTTTTCTGTTACCTTCAGGTACATCAAAACTGATCCAGTTCGATACTTTCTGCATCGGATCTGTGACAATCAGCTCATTTCCTTTATCGAACCAGCTCTTGCTATCGCTGCTTATCGTCAAGCTACACTCCGTCGCCTTCTTCATCTTCTTCTTCACTCTCACGTACTTCCTCTTCACTCGCTTCCGCTTAAGCATCCAGTCCTTCGACGGTAACTGCTGTCCGGAGCTCTCGACCGTCACCGGCCTCGGAGCGATCGGACGGAATCTGAGCATAATCTGATCGATTATCGGATTATCCTTTCCATCGGCGGCGATACAGCGGGAGTCAACGCGCCTCTTCTTCTTCTCGCCGGCGTCCATAGCTAGCTACCTACCTTCCAATTAGCCTTATCTCTTCATATCTAGATTCTTCTCTCTCTCTTTCTCTAAAAGAAACCGGAAATATGCCCGGGCGGAGGACAATAATCATGATGGATTAAGATGAAAAACGGTCGCCGGTGCGTGGGAGTTACACGTGTCTGAGGGCAATTAAGGAATTGCAATTTTCATCCCTTTCGTGTGCTTTGAAAATGTGAAAAACAGACTGTGATGTTAACATGTGTGACAGGAAAGCAACGGTGTAATTAGAAGGAATAAGCTAATTCCACCTCTACTTTCCTCACATACATCAATATTATAATTTACCATCTATATTTTTTGAGTATACAAAATGACTTGATTCTAACATTAACATGGGTGCAAATAGCAATCTTCAATAGCAATTATCGCGGATTATTATTTGCAGCATACTTTAAGTCAGAATCAGGTCATTCTAGTACTTACAACGTAAAAAGCATTTTGTGATGACGATGATGATGCGTATAAGAGAAAAGTGATACGTTTAGTAACTTTTTGGGTGCAATTAACCTCGACCAGTTATCGGACGTAAATAGCCTCGAGGCAACAATTTACATCCGAAGGCCGTGATTGGTCGAGGGAGATTTTTGACGGGGCCCACAAGATTGAAGCGTGCGAGGCTGCTGATTGGGTGGCGAAAGGCTGAGTGACACGTTTGCGAAAGCACTTCCCGGTTGAAAGAGGACACGTATTTGCTTCGGTTATAACAAAATGGTAAGTGCTCCTCTGTCAGACATGAGACGCGTGTCCCCTTATCGCGATTCTCCATTTCCTTCACGCGCCCTTTTTGGCACGTGAAACGAGTGGCTTTATTTATTTATTCAAATTTATTACAATTTTATTGGACGGAAATAGTTAATTTTGTTTTGCGAGTTTTTGGTTTTTAGCTGGCTATTTAAATCGTATTGCCACTTTAGTATATTATTTTCAGATTATGGCTTTGTTTGGCAAGCATAAGCTAGCTTATAAGCTAGCTAATAAGCTAGCTTATAAGCTAGTCCATCCAAACATGTATCAGGAAGCTAGCTTATCAGCTAGCTTATAAGCTAGCTTTTTGAAACGCTACTTTGAGTAGCTTATGAGAAGCTTATTGTAGCTTTTTTCCAATTATACCCTTATTAATATTAATTATTAAATTCAAAGGTACCCTTTTTGATCATTTTACATACTCATAAGCTAGTTTTTGCCAAACATAATTTGTTCAACAGCTAGATTATCAGCTACTAGCAAGCTTATCAATCAACAGCTAGCTTATCAGCTATCCGCTAGCTTATCAGCTACCAGCTAGCTTATAAGCTACGCTTGCCAAACATAGCCTATAAATACTGTGTTTTTTTAATATATATTATGTACAATATTATAATTGTATTTGTTAATTTAGAGATAACTATATATTGTATAATTTATATATACACGAGAGTGATATTTAATGGATTCATTGTTTAAAATATTTAGGTGGATGGTGACAGAAATTGGACAACGCAACAAAAGGACAAATTCAACTGTCTTATTTTGAGACCGTCTCCAACATTATTTGGTAATATAGTTTCGAGTAATTAATTGTTTTTATACATATAAATAAGTTACAAGAGTATTTTTAGTAGATTTTATGTAAAAAAATTTTAAAACAGAAAATAAAAGGTGAAAATCATAATATAAAATCGCATTTCACATGGATTTTTACATGACCATAATTATATAATTTTATCATCATATATGTATTTAAAAATATAAATCATAATATAAAATCGCATTTCACATGGAATTTTACATGACCATAATTATATAATTTTATCATCATATATGTATTTAAAAATATATATATATGAAATAATAATAGTTTAA
This sequence comes from Centaurea solstitialis, assembly GCA_030169165.1. Taxonomy (NCBI): domain Eukaryota; kingdom Viridiplantae; phylum Streptophyta; class Magnoliopsida; order Asterales; family Asteraceae; genus Centaurea; species Centaurea solstitialis. The sequence goes on from CM058046.1 coordinate 10,792,475, forward strand.
AAAATAATTTATCTTCGTGCGTGGTAAGTCCGAAGGCGCTACCATATGCTTAAGGTTCAAAACTCTCTACCGTAGAAAAGATTTCTTGGTTTTTATAAATTTGAGATAACACCGTAGTATATTTGTTTAGAGCAAAATATAAACCAATTATTGTTTTCTTTATTTTTAATTATTTGTTGAAAATGTTTTAAGTTATCTTATCAATAAGATATTTAAAGTAACTTATTAACATTTTCTATGACATTGTTTTTATTATAACCAAGATTAAATTATTTGTAAATGAGCAAGGGATATTAATTGTAGCTAACTTACTAATAATTTATTAATAAATACTAATTATCTATATTAATAAATAGGTGATTTTAATTTTCACTTTATATATCATCTACAATTATTAATTAGTTCGGAATGCTGTTATTTTTAGGTTCTAATTATTTTTTGATGTATGTGATTATCAAAAGAAAATATAACAATTATAAAAGCATTTATGTAAGTTATGTAAAAATTACGTTTATAATATTTAATTTCACAAACCATAAAAGTAGGTTAAATAATTTTAATTTAATTTTTAGCTCTAATTTTTATAGAAAAAGTGTTGATTAATTTGAATGTGAGGTTGGTTAGTTTTATTTTTATTCATAATCATAATTTTTGTTTATTATATATGAAAATATGTTTTGAAAATCATATATTAATGTAAAAATAATTCATTAAATTGTTCTAACAAATCTAAAGTTTATATGTAGTGCCTAATTCATATACAAACCAATAGAAGATTATAAACTATATAACCATATCTAAACCAAACGATTAAATAATCTATGGTTTATGGTTGAGATGGTGGGTAAAACAGACTAGAAATGGACCAAGACTAGGCTCGGTCCAGGGACGACAACATTGTTGGCAACAATGACACAATGTCACAATTGCAAGGGTTGTGTGACATAGTGCCACTCTCATAGTCGGAAGGCAAACCTCAAATACAATAGACTTGATTTTTTAAACTCATATTCCGGATTTTGGATTTTCTCCCTTGTTATTCGCATGTCCTATTTTTCAAATCGTCTCCGTTCATTGAATGCTAAACCTAATCCTTCTATGAACACTTAAGGTTCACCTATAGGTATCATCTAGCATCAATTCAAAGCTCTCTCATCTCCTAGAATTTTGGTTTTAAGTTTTGAAATAAAAATCAAATAGGTGAGTTCATACATCATTTTAAAACTATATACATTTCAAAATTTGTGTTTAAGCTTCAAGGTGTCTTCTTATTTATGTTTTCCCCATTTAGATGATTTTGACCTAACTCCACATTTTGAGGACTTCTATGGTTTTATAGATCTTTGAAGAATGATGAAATATTTGATAAATACCATGCTAAATGAGATTTGTTTTACCTATTGATGGTTCAAAATGAAAGAAATCCATTAATGGTACCATTTAGCGTTTCTATGTGTTCATGGGTTGATTGAGAATATATATTTTTCCTATGTAATGTCTTTAGCTAGTGTAATGGATCCATAGATATTAAAGTCGTTATATATGAATGTTATTTTTTTTTTTTAACAGCATAAATTTTATACCAAAACAAGATACCAAAGTACAACAAGGAAACCAAGTCAATCCAAACAGCAGCAACCACACTAAAGCAAAACAGGAGGCCCAACAGGAAACTTACAGCAAGGATAGAAACAAAAACAAACATATTAAACAGATAGAGTAAAAAGAAGGATAAGGTTATGCAGATACAGACGAGGGATATCACAAGTTTAAGAGTATAAAACTGTCTAAGATGATCACACGCCGATCAACAAGACCGTCCTCTAGAAACTCTTTAAATAACCGAAACCTGCAGCAAATCGACACCACAGAATTTATGGCCCTCTTCCGCATCCAATATCCCGAACCGAATCGTATTGAACCGCACTGATAAGCTAGACCAATGGTGGTTGAACTTGATGATTGTGAAACCCATGGTAATTTAATTATAGCCTTGAGTAATTTGTGTCATATTAGAGGACTTGAACTATAAACCAAAGGTGGTTGAAGTCAATGACCAACGTCTCCGCCGTCTTAGCAAAATGATTTATTACGTTGATAGTTATTTACTAAAGTATATTTAAAGTTCATAAATTGTGTTTTCGAAGTTTTACTTCCATTAAATTCTTGAATAAATCGTATGTTTTCACTAGGCTTTAAACTAACATTTTTTTTTGTTAATGTGGCATGTATACAAGGTTCTAAGAGTAGCAGGGCGGCGAATCGGTTACTGGAGGGTCATTTGCTCGAGGAGGCAATTTTTGGGCATATTACTTTGGAGTTGCAATCATGCAAACACATTGAAAGCCAATATTTTGAGAACCATGTCAACACCCGTTTCTAATATGGACTTGATGTAATATAGTTTAGATTAATAGAGTGTTATTCATTGCTTGATTTATAGATGTAAACTCCTTACTTATTTCCCCTTTTGTGGGTAATGGTTTTAGTTAATTATGTTATTTTTCTCTTGAAAATAAATTTTAATTTACTCCTATTTTTAGGTGTTACAATATATATGACGTTGTAATTGACTAATTTGCAAGATTTCATTTTTTGTTTATTTTACATAACCTCATGTTTATCACCTACTTTTTGTCGAACGATTTGTTAATCAACAACTAATTTATCAATCAACAATTAATTTATTAATTATCAACTAGTTTATCAAATATAGATAAAATCTTTAAATATGATGGGTCTATTGAAGACTAAAGAAAAGAAAACTACTCACTAAATTATAACAAAAAAACATATGTAATATTATAATAATAAAAAATTATATATTTGTTTATTATTATACCATTGTATCAAAACAAATCAAATACATTATCTAGTTAACTTTTATAATAAATAAATAGTTATAATTTGATCCAAAAATAACTTCTTTAACGAAACATAATTAAAAAAAGAAATTTTGTTAGACTATTAATTAATATATAAGAGCTTAATCATTTGAGAACTCTAAATTTTAGAAGATTCATTATAACTTCTAACTTACGGGTTCATTGCACATGATTTTTCTCATCTATGGATAGAATTTGATGTAATTAACATATATTTGTTTCATAATTAATGTGATTATTTTATATGTATAAATTGTTTTACAATATAAAACTTTTTTATAGGTACCTTTTTGTTTTACAAACAACGAAAAAAAGTGCAAAATTGAATAGGGACCAAAATTGCAATTTACTCTATTATTTAGTAAAAAAACTCATATATTGTTAGGCCATCCTTAGCCGGCCGGTACGCAGGCCGGTACCGGTCCGGTTTGGCCGGTAACACCAACAATGTTGGCCGGTAGAGATGAGGCGGTGAGATCCATCGGTGCCCAGCTGCCGATCCCATTTCTTCTTTCTCTCTCTCTTTTCTTTTTTCTTTTTATTTTTTTAGTTAATTAATTAGAGGAGGGGTATAAGGGGTATGATTAAGGATGGATTGGTATGGTGTTGGTAAGGTGTTGATAAAGCTGATGTGGCGTTGATGTGGCAACAAAAATGAGAGGTATGAGGGGTACGGTTAAGGATGGCCTTACGAAAATGGTGTTAGGTGGTTGAAATGCTTTAATGATATGTTCACAAACACATGATCTGTTAGTAATTATGTGCAGAGTTGACAAACCAAGTGATTACACATCCAATGTTGCAAGACACTTGAGGGTCACACCTGTGAGGACCTATAAATCGAATAAGTTATATGAAACCCAGAAATGGAGAGTTAGGATTTATAATAGTCAATTATAAATCAGTTGGGTAATTTCAGTCAGAAATCCCAAAGTTGGAGGATTATTAATTAATTGAGTAGATTGTATATTTATCTGATAAATAAATATATAATAATTAATTAATAGAATTATATATTAGATAAATATATAGGTAATTTTCTTAAGTAAATTCTTTTCTTGGAAGAAAAGAATGAGATAATTACAATAAGGAAACTGAATCGTATACAAACTGTATTTTTCCTCATATAAATAAACCTTATGGGTTTAAGGAAAAATTCATTCAATCCAACTAAGTCAATAATCAGTTTCCAGTTTTTCTTCTCTCCTTGATCGACGCCGTCCCCCTCTCTCTCGGATACCAACTCGGTTTTTCAGTCTTCGGGTTTTCATTCAGTTCTGCTAGAGGAACAATTCGTAGGTCGTTCATTGGTGGATCAATTCTCAAGCAATCCAGGTAAATCACTATAACTGATAGAATTAATTAAAATAAACGATTAAGATCAATAAGTTAATCTAGGGTTTTTAGCTTAAACGCTTCCGCATAAAAATCAAATCAGTGTGTTTTTGATCATATAGGACTTTTACCAGTTTGGTTATTAGACCTATGGGATTTATCAAACCAGTAAGGTTTCTAGATCCATGATAATCCTCGTGTCAGATTGACCCGAGGGAACCCACAAAAACCCAACATGATCCTAATATACTTGCTATTCTAAGGATTTTAAATAAAACAAAAGTGTTAGAATATGTGGAACCCCAGGATTAATCTCCAAAAGAGCCCTTGAGGAGAGAAGGGGGGTTCCAACATATATAGTGAATATTTGGTCCAAGTCTAGCCGATGTGGGACTCTAACACGCCCCCTCCAACAGAGGCTAGATAGAGAGCCTAGAAGGGTCACGAGAGGACCAGGAGAGGTGGGACTCTAACACGCCCCCTCCAACAAAGGCTAGATAGAGAGCCTAGAAGGGTCACGAGAGGACCAGGAGAGGGTCAAGAGAGTGCCGGCATGTGAGTCCGTAGAGTGGTAGACCTTGGCTCTGATACCATGTTAGAATATGTGGAACCCCAGGATTAATCTCCAAAAGAGCCCTTGAGGAGAGAAGGGGGGTTCCAACATATATAGTGAATATTTGGTCCAAGTCTAGCCGATGTGGGACTCTAACAAAAAGTATTTACAAAAAGGGTAATAATGTCTTGTGTTCTACTAGGAAAAAAACTTAGCATTGGATGTGGGCTTGACATGGGCTCGACATTGTGTATACCATTGCTACCGTAAGGAACACCACCTTCACACCCTTGGTATCGTTGAATGTTGATGATACTTGGCACGGCAATGCCGATAGAGAGTGGAGAGAGAGAGAGAGAGAGAGAGAGAGAGAATGTGTGTGTTTTATAAAATATAAAAACTCTTTGAGATTGAAGTGTGAGTAATACTGGGGTTTAAGCATGCTTGAAGCATGAAGTGGTTATGTTGACGTGACGCTAAAGCATGAGATACTTCAACATAACCACACACCTCTTAGGCCATCCACTATGGGAGGCGGTACCACACCGGTGCCCATCCGGTACCCATTGGAACACCATAGTGGGTACCCGGTATGAATGGGTACGGCAAGGGAATCGGCACCCCACTGCCAATTTCAATGAGGAAAAGTCTTTCTCTCTCTCTCTCTCTCTTCCTTCTCTCTATCTCTCTCTTCCTTCTCTCTCTTCCTTTTTATTTTTTTTATTTTTTTAATTAATTGTTTAGATTGGCATGGTAGTGGATGAATGGGTATGGAATGAGTAAGGTATTGAAAAGCTGACGTGACGCTGAGGTGGCATCTGGTGCCAATGGGTATGAATGGCACCATAGCGGATCGCCTTAGTATTATAATTGGAAAATGTGATGTCCATAAAGATATATATATATATATATAAAGGGTAAATTAGAATTTTGCTGCCATGGTTTGTTAATAATTTTAATATCTTATTGTGAGCTCTAAGAAGTTCATTTTTCATACTTATATTCTAAGACCATCTCCAATGGGGTAACCAAATCTTACACTAAACACTAAATTTGGTGCAAATGTTACTATTTACATCTTCAACGGGTCACTATTTTTTCACACTAAATTTAATGTGATGAATAGTATCACACTATATTTGGTGTAACACTATTTTTTACACTATTTTTAACACTACTTTTATATGTAAAAGGATTTGGTGTAAAAAATAGTGTTACCCATTGGAGAAGATTTACTACTAATACTAAATCTTACACTATTTCTTACACTACTTTTGACATTTGATGTAAAAAATAGTATTACCCATTGAAGATGCTATAATTTATTGTTATATCCTTTTGTAAATTAATTCATATTACCTTAACATACAACGAATCAAAATAATAAATAATTATAAACATGATATAATGTAATTATGTAAATCATATAAATATAAATATAAATTTATTATAAAATGTAGGGATGAAAAACTACAGTTTTTAAACAAAAAGGACAGAAACCATAACTTTTAGCAAACTACAAGGCTGAGAACACTTTAGTCTCTGGTGGGTTCCCTATTTATTCTATTTAACATTATTATTGCGACCAATTAACATGATAACATTGCAGATAAAGAAACGATATAGAATACAAGTACGTGTACTTTTAGTTAATTGTTAAATTAATGGATGATTCAAAATGATTCTTGTTTTATATTTCTTTATAACTTTCTTTCAAAATACTTGATCTCATATATTCTTTTATGTTTTCAAGCTTTAACTGAATATGAAGTAATGTTCAAACAAGCCAAAAATTTAGCATTTTTGGTTGTTCTAATGGGTTATTGTTTTCTTTTTCGAGATCTAGGCTTTATAAGAAATTTATTGTAATAGGACCGACTTTTGTTTTATGTATTTTGTTTGGTTTTGGTTCCTTCTAGAGATAAAGGCTAAAAGACATGTTAGGTAAAGAATATTTTAGACTTTTAAGTGGACCAAGTATTGAACACATGGTGAATAACCATGCTTTGGTACATGGTGGACCAAGAGAGTGGGATAGGGAAGTGAGTTCAGCGAGGAAGTGTGGAGGTTCACGAAAATGGAGGTCGAAGTAGGAAGATGAAATTGGGAGAAGAATAATATTGATGTCATCATGTATGTTGGGTTGTTGTAGTTGTAGATTCGTGCAATAATACATGAATTTTGAGAGAAATCGAACAAGTTCCTTACATGCCAAAGTAACTATAGTCACAATGTTTTCATCGGTTCATATTAAACGCTAGTTGCAAAGGGACGATGAGTACATATGTATTCTTTGGCAACTTTATTTTTATTAGAGTAAACTACAATTTTGGTCCCTGTGGTTTATCGATTTTTTTGAAAATGGTCCTTAAGGTTTCATAAATCAAGAAATGGTACCCGTGGTTTGAATTTTGCTTTGAAAGTGGTCCCTGGCCACTAACGACGTTAAAAACCTTCGTTAGTGCCAGGGGTATTTTGGTCCAACCATGCTTTTGGCCGGAGTTTACATCTCCGGTCACCTTCTCCGACCAAACAAGCCCATCGAGTTTACATCTCCGGTCAACTTCTCCGATTCCGTCGCGTTTACATCTCCGGTCACCTTCTTCAATATCAAAAACCCTTATTTCCGTTGGGGGTGGTGCCTCTCACAAGTCTTTTCTTGAGATCCCATCATATTTAACCGTCGATATACAAAGAAAGAGAAACCCTTCTTTCTCTCCTCTCTTTTCTTCTCATCTGTATATGTATATCTGTATCTATATATGTTTTAGAGAGAGAGAGAGATGCTGAAAATATAAGAAGAAAAGCAAGAGCCGGTGAATATAGTTAAGAAAAAGATCGAGCGGTAGTGGTGATTCGCGACGGAGGTTGCGTTTGAAGTTGCTGCGTTCATTATCGCCGTCGTTATCGCCGTCGCCGGCGGCGGAGATCGGTTCGGTTAGGAGAGTTGGAGGAGATGATGATGAGATCTCGGTGACTCGAGAGAAGCCGGCGATGGATTTCCAGACGGATGTAGGTAGGTTAAGACAAGCGATTCTGAAAAACAACACTTCCGATGACGACGAAGACGACGAGAATCCGCCATTGATGAAGCTTTCTGTTTCTCCACCGTCGGAAATCGCAAAACCGAAGCAGAAATCGACGTTCAACGAACCGTCACCGCCATGATTTCATCGAAAGGAGATCGAGGAGGATTTCATCGCAGAAATTGCGTTATCACGAAAGGAGATCGAGGAGGATTTCATCGCCATGATTGGGAAGAAGCCACCACGACAGATGAACAAATAACGACCTAGAATCATCGAGAACTACTAGATGTAAGCATTTGTTCATCCAAATTGGTTAATTTCTAATTAATTTATCCATCAAATTCAAAATCGGATCAAATTTATGATCAAAATTTGGTTATCTGAAGCTAAAATCAATAAAATCAACACACATATACATATATATATATATATATATATTGATTATATTGAAATCTGAAACTGGTTATATTGAAATATGAACAAGAAAACCCCCAAATTGATGATAATTGGAGCTTAAAGATTCAAGATTGAGGCAATGGAGTAGTTATGAACAACAAGAACTCAAAGATCCCATAACCCACTTCAAAGAACCCAAGGTTGATGCTAATTTTTAGCTTAAAATCCCCAGATGTATATGTGTGTGTGTTGATTTTATTGAAGAAGGTGACCGGAGATGTAAACTCGACGGAATCAAATAAGTTGACCGGAGATGTAAACTCAATGGGGTTGTTTGGTCAGAGAAGGTGACCGGAGATGTAAACTCCGGCCAAAAGCATGGTTGGACCAAAATACCCCTGGCACTAACGAAGGTTTTTAACGTCGTTAGTGACCAGGGACCACTTTCAAAGCAAAATTCAAACCACAGGTACCATTTCTTGAATTATGAAACCTTAAGGACCATTTTCAAAAAAATCGATAAACCACAGGGACCAAAATTGTAGTTTACTCTTTTTATTATATATGTAATAGTTATTTAAATTATAAATTAATATAGATTTTTTCTAACATTTATTTTAACAAACTCTAAATTTACAGTAAATAAATAATAATCAATTATATATTTTTTCAATCAATATATTATATTATTTAATTTATTTACTATCTTGTTTGTATTAATTAACATATTATATTATTACAAAATTTATTTTAGTTATATTACTAAAGATCTCTTAATTATAGCATAAAATATTTGTAACTATTTATTTATTCAAAATGTCTTATTAATCATTTTACATACTTATAAGCTAGTTTTTGTCAAACATAATTTGTTCATTAGTTAATTTATCAGCCAATTTGCAAAATATAGCCTTAATAAATGATATTTTGAAAAGAAAAATAATATAAGCATCTCCAATAGCTACGCTAAAATGGAAAAAAAGAAAAAAATTAACAATTTTTTGCTCCAGCGGCTATGCTATCTTGTATACTAAAATAGAAAAATGAGGAGAAAGATGGTAAAAATCTCTAAAAGTTTTTAGAAGAGAGAGAAATATTAATTTATTCATTTTCCACCAACAGGGACATTAAAATTATATATGTAAGAGAGATAAATAGTATTTTATTTTTTTTCACCAATAAAAAGAATGAAATTTAAACTCTTTGTTCCTAAAATAGCATAACTGTTAGAGATAAACGTATTTTTTTTAGAAAATTGAACTTTTCATACTCTATTTCAAAATAAAATAAAACTTCACTTACTTAATGAATCCATTTCTTTCATTATAATTTTAGTTATAAATCATGATTAAAGATGCTTTAATTAAGTCGTTTGTTGCTGAATTTTCACAATCAATTCAATCCAACTGAGTTCATGATTAATTTGTTTAGTTATATCAACTAAATATTACTATTGACAATTTATTGAATTAGATTTGATTTATATTATCAACCCAATGCATTGTGTAATCCATATACCATGTGTGAGGTCCCAAGTTCAAGCCATAAGTACAACACTTTTGTCAATGGAATGCATGTGCTGATTTAGCTCTCCCATGATGATCGTGGAACCAGTACGATAAAAACGTCTCAGATGATGGCGTCTACCCTGATGTTCAGTTTAAGAGTAAATTAAGTTTTTCTCTCCTTGTGGTTTATTGAAAATTATCCTAGTGATTTTGATATTCCAATTTTCATCTATTTGGTTTACAATTCATTAATATTTTCGTTCTTATGATAAAAAAATTATTGTTTTTTAGGTGTTTATAGATTGTGGCCATTGGGGATTAATTCAGGGTAGCACGCTTTAGCTGTCGATGAACCTTACCGGGATTAGTCGGGGCAAAGTCTCGAATACCCTTTCCATAAAAAGTTATTGTTTTTTTCTTGTTCATATAGTTTACAGTTCGTTGTTTTATTCACTCATACTAACATGTAAGAGTTAGACTCGGGAACAAAAGTTGCAATGATTTACTAACCATAAAAACGAAAACCAAAATTTTAAAACCACATAAACAAAAACCTTAATTTTACTGAAACCTTAATTTTTAACAAACCAAAAGAAATGAAAAACATAATTTTACTGAAACAAGAAACATAGTTTTACTGTAAGTTAAAATATATCATCAAATGAACTTAGGTTTCCCTATCAATATATACCAACCCTAATTGGATGAATAGCACATGTGATATTCAAACTTTAATAAGTTTTGCTAGTTAGATCTTTTTCAGAACAGCTCAGAGGGAATGCAAATGTGAAAAAAGAAAATTTGATAGCAAAATAGACCAATAGACAAGAGAGATTGTACCAAACAGAAAGGACAAAGCACATAATACAAAATTACCTTATTACTTGCTTCAAAATTCCAAAACTGTAAGAACCAAAGGACAGGTTGTGTGTGTGTACCAATTTTAGTACAAAAAATTTGCATGAAATTCTTTTACAGAAATAATTATTTGTCATTTCAAGTCCTCTTCTTGTTGGAGCAGCTCTAGTTGACGACATCGAGGATGAGCTTACGGGACTTCAAAACAGACCACCTCATACGCCTGTAGTAACCAGCTTGAAGCAAGGCCAACGACAGTACAAATATCCACTTGAATCCCATCTGCAGCCCAACACAAAGTTCATTCAATGAAAGTGAAGAAAACAAACAAATCAAATGCATTACGAATGATATGATGGGTCAAAGAAAGGTCAAATTACAACCTCGCTATCTTGCTCTATAAGGGCCCATTTGGTTTGTAGGAATGGAATGGATTTGATAGGATTGGCGATTGGGATTCCAAATCCATTTCAATCTCATGTTTGGTTTGCAAGATTGTCCCAACTTGAAATCCTGGGATTTCTTTCAAATCCCTCTCAAACATAGGATTTTGAAATCCCAAGGAGATGGCTATGATTTCAAGGGATTTCGTAGGATTTGCATATAATAATGTTTAAAAATATGTTAAAAACATTTGTTATCTAATAATCAATTTAATAAGGTAATTTATTTATTTTATAATTTTTATAAAATTTTAAAGATCTATTATGTAAATAATGGAATTCAAATCCATTCCAAATCCTACAAGCTAAACACCGAAAAGGATTCAAATACCTACATGAAATCCAATCCACTGCATTCCATTCCTGCAAACCAAATGGGCCCTAAGAGTATCTTTGGTATGCGGAAGGAACATCATTGGACAGGTGAGAGTGAAGTAAGCAGGTGAAAAACATGTGGAGGGTTATCGGGTTTTAATTTGACATGGGTAATTTAGTACGTTACATATCCTATCTCATCTCCCTAATTCTTGTACCTATCTTGGTGGGGACAAATCAGTCATGTCCTGTCCTAGTCAAATGATGCACCAAACATGAAACAAACTTTTTGGGGATGTTTGTTTTAAAAAAATACCTCTTAATTCTAAAAATTAAAAGGTTTGCAGACTTAAAAACTGTTTGTTTTACTTTTAGAAATAGGTCTGAAAACATTTTACCGTCCCCTAAATAAACCTCTTAAAAGACAAACGACCCTTTGGTTTTGTTTTGTTTTGTCCTGCCCCGAGTCCCAAATGCAGCCTAAAGGTGAGCTTGGTGGTGTCTTTTCTTATTATCGGTACCTTGACCTCAAAATCAGTATTTGCCTCCTTTGTGTGTTTTAGCGAAGAAACTATTATTTCCTTCTTACCCTTCAAATTATCTATGAATATCTTCCGTTTTCTCATAAAATTGGAAGGTTTGAAGGATTCATACCAGTTTCCTTTCTTCCATTTCTGGTTCTGCAGCCCAACTCAAAAAAGACACGATGTCTTTTCCCATCTACAAAACACAAAATAGAAAACTTTCAAATGTGAGAACACCAGAGCACAGAAGAATAAACACGTACAAGCAGCCGATGAAGTGATTAGAAGAGAAATCAACCTGGGCCTCTGTTGCTGGGGTACCATCTTCATATTCAACAGCGCCATCATTAAGCATTTTAGGCATCGCAATAGCGCCCCCAGGAAAGTAAGGATTATAGTGCAGACCTTCCCTGATCTGCAGCATATTAATAGATAATTGGCTCATTAAGTGGAACCCACTGGATGGAAAACTCCAGTACAAACAAGAACAAACAAATTATAGTTACTTATTGTAGAGTTATGTATGTGTGTGCAATTACGGTTAAAACTATGGATTATGGAATATCTCTTAAATGGGTTCTTGATGCGTTTAGTGATATAACAGCTTCCATGGCTACAAAAAAACGTATGGCAAGAAATGTATTTGTAAAGCATAAACAAGGGCAGTACTCAGCAAATATTAAAACAAAAAACCACTATTCATGTCCACTTAAAACAAATAAAAACTTCATGATTACATACACTTTTTTTCATTTCACAACCTTTTGGCTCATCAACATGATGGCCATGGCTATTCAATGGAAATATACTCCATTTGAAAGAAAATTACACAAACAAGAAGTAGGGAAGAGTGAGTAACATGACTGATGACTGTAATAAATAGTATTCTTAAATATTAACTTTTATCTTCCTACGTCGTTTACTCGTCCCAAAAAGCACAAATAGGGGAAAACCTCGACCTCATTAATGAGAGTGTGCATATCAAACATATGCATTTGAATTTTCTTCTCTAATGCGCATTATATGTCAATGCCGTAAAGTTTTTAACAAATCAGATACACGGTAAAATGAAAAAACAAAAAGAATACGTAAAAACAGATTCACAACTCACTGAAACACCAGCAGGAGGATCACGGTAGCCAGTCAGAAGCGCAAACACATAGTTCTGTCCATTGTGACGAGCCTGAAGTAACAAGACGTAAGAATCTAGCGACACACCAATATAACTGTTAAAAACTATAAGTGAACGGAAATTACTTTGGTAAATAAGACTCAGATCTGGAGGATAGGCCCCTCCATTCGCAAACCTAGCAGCTTGCTCGTTCGCATAAGGTTGGGGAAATCGATCACTCAGCTTGCCAGGGCGTGTAAACATCTCACCCTCGTCATTCGGACCATCAACCACCTCAATTTCAGCGGCCATAGCCTTTGTTTCCTCTTCAGTATATGCCACCCCCACCAAGTCACGATACGAAATCAAGCCCATTGAATGGCAGGAAGCACATACTTGTGTGTACACTTGGTGACCACGTCGAATCCTGCTCATGGTAAAACGCCAAAACGTAAAAATGATCAATTGCCAAAGAAAAGAACCAGTACATGAACACACTGGGCTGTGAATATTTGGCACTATGCTCTCGAGTAATAAGTAAATTAGTCTCACGATTGTCATTTCAGAGGAAAGTATGAACCACGGTGAATTGGTATGATGAGAGCATCTCCAACAGATTTTCCAAAATGGAGAACCAAAAGTCAAAATCGCCAAAAAAAATTGCAACCATCTCCAACAGATTCCCCATTTTGGAGACTTCAACATTGATTATAATATTAAAAGTTTAATATTCCACGCATGTATTAAAAATTTATTTATCTCTCTAAAATTTTATTTTCAAAGTTTCTTATTGGTTCTCACATTAGGTAATCATTTTTGGGGTTATCTCCATATTTGGAGAAAAATCCTTTGTCTCTCCTACTTTCTCCATTTTGGAGATAGTTGTAGGGAAGCTGTTGGAGCAAAATATCAGCCCAAAATCCCCATATCCTCCATTTTCAATACAATGAACTAGGTTCTTAATTCTTGACCAAGTTACACTTCAATCAAGCTTCAAGCTGATTAATGCAATGCACAACTTTGAAATAGAAAAATCAAGTTGGCACATGACAAGGTTAAAAAAAACTCACGAAGCATGGTCATATGAACTCAGAATCCCTTGGTGGGGCCAAGGATAGCTTGGACATTCCAAACCATGCTCAGCTTCATCAGCAGCTACAACAGTTGTAAAACTCAAAAGCCCTGATAAACCTGCTCCAAGGAGAGCTACTGCCCTCAGTGACTTCATGCCAGCAGATCCAGCTCCATCCTGATCTTTCTTCAGAATCAGAGATGACAACGCTGGAGGGGCCTGATTTTCCAAGGAGATAATGCCAGCAATCAGTGATAACAATATCAATACGAAGCAAATATACAATTATTTAGAGACTTAATTTCTCTTAGGAAGCAACAATATGCTAACTTATAAAATTTCACTCTTCCATGGTTAATATGTGGTCAGGTACAGAAACTAATACAAGCTCAGATGTCATGAGCATGTACCCGCATACAGCAGGTGCATGTATCATGTACAGAGAAAATTAGCTGTAGTAGAAAATTTGATGTAATGGTTGACCTATTTCTCTACGAAAACCCGAAAACTATCATGTCTGCTTTTTATGCATAAACCAATGAAAAAAATAGATTTCCATATCTATTGATATTACAGATAGTCATTTGATAAATTGAATAATAGATAACAGAAAACCAGGATGGATATCCCTGTCTAAATGAGAAAAAAGGTTATTTCCTAGTAGTGATACGAATGAAAGGCTAGTAAAGGGAGGATTTGACCTGTATCCCAGCAGTAATATAACTATATAGGCATCGTGTTAATGTAGAAGACTAAAGGCACTTATGACTTATGTGTGGGCCAGTGTAAGGTGCTGTTTGTTTTTTAACTGGTGCTGAAGACTGAATCTGTTTCCACTTCTGATTGTTAAGTGGTGGTGCTAAGACTGAATCGAATATGTCAAGACTGTTTGTTTTTGTAAACTGTCAAACATCTGAATTTGAATCTGATTATTCATAAGAACTAAAATCAACTGAATACGTCAACTCAATCAAGTACAATAGTAAACTTTAACAATCCAGCAGCTTAATGAGGTTTATAGAACAATCCAAACAAGCTTAATGAGCTTTATATAACAATCCAAACAAGCTTAATAAGCTTTATATAATAATCCAAACAAGCTTAATGAGCTTAATGAACAATCCAAACAAGCTTAATGAGCTTAATAAACAATCCAAACAAGTCCAAATTTAATGAACAATTAAAACAAGCCTAAGCTTAATGAAAAAGTGAAAAAGTGAACAAAAAGTGGTTTTACCATCACTTTTTCAGAAAGTGGTGAAAAAGTGATAAGTGGCACTTAATAAATAAATAAAACAAACAGTCTGAATGGGAAAACCACTGACTGAATAAGTGATTTCCCCCTAAAAAGTGCTGAAAAAGTGACAAGTGGAAAAAACAAACACCACCTAAGACTTCTACATCTCAACAAGTTATGTTATTTCAAATAATCCATTGCCATTGAGTGTAGACCATGCCCTTTTTGTTGATAAAAAAAGAAAAGTATCCTCTAAATATCTATAGGATTCAAAAGAGGAAACACAGTGGTTTTAAGTTTAACATTCCAGGATATTTCGCACTTCAAATTTTCATGTTTGAACTGTGTGTATCAACCAATAAAATGGGTAACCGGTGTATTTACTCTTGGTCCAGAAAATTTCCAAAACTTGGCTTGGTTTTAATCAATGAATTGCAAAGCAAGCTTAAAAACGAAAATCTTTCTCTCTACCATTAGAAACCTAGCCCGGTTTGACATAGTCACCATGAATGAATGAACTTGTATAGCAGCTGCTTTTGTAATATTAAAGAGCCATCAACATATGACATATCTATGAGGTGGATTGTCTAAATACTTCTTGGTACAAAAATGGATATTCTCAAGAGTAATTACTATCTCAGGTTCTAGTGCCACTGCTACCCCAAAAGACACATTCTTAGAAGCATGCTAAATTGCTAATTCTAAGGTATTGTCTACAAAACCCAAAAATGACACCATTCTTGAAACAAATTATGTTATATAAAAACAAACAAACCAAATGCAGATAGTAATAATGCTTACAGCGGAATGAGAATGGAGCCTCCCCCTCAGCAAGTGGTACAATCCCCTACCACCAGCCATTCAAACTAACTTCCTGCAAATCCATTCATCAGAACTTGATGTTAACTTACAATGAATCCCCACAATAACCATGAAATGTGATTTAAATATCAAGTCCAAGAGTAAACAACAACAGCAATAGTAATCCTCTTCTCATCCCAAAATATTCCCAAAATTATTTTACTTCAGATCTCAAGGCAGCTATTTGCCTATTTCTAAACTTCAAAACAGATTAGAGATTTAAAACCTTTTCAAGGAAAACTTCCATCTAGATTAGCTTTGCAACAAATAAAATTATATGAAACATAACCTATATCAAATTTTAATTACTAGAAATCGTCAACTTTTAGCGAATAATTGTTGCTAAATGGATTACAATCTCGGCTGAATCAATGAAACTAAAATCTCAAAACACCGATTAAATATCAGATTTCAATATGAAACTAAACAGGAAAAAAATCAATCGAGAATTCAACACAGAAGGCAGCCAAATAACGATTTATACGAACATTTTGCACAAACGATCAACCAAACCCTAGGGCATCAAATTCATCGTTCAAATCGAATTACAGAGAAAGACACTTACAGGAGGTCGTCGGCAGATAGTGGTGGTCGATTGGTGGCGTTACGGTGGAGCAGATGGATCCAATAATGGTGAAAGTAGATTGAAATAGAAGCAAAAAAACGAAAGAAATACGAGATCTTTTCAGTCTCGTAGCGTAACCTGTGGCCTGTTCTACGACCACTGTTCCCATGGCGATATTCGGGTGGGCTATTTCAAGAATTGGGTCGAAGCCCAACCCAATATCAAATTTTGGGCTTTTTTGTGTTTTTGTTAATGAATGAAAACAATAATAACATGTTTTTATAAGTTTTCCTATTGTAGGATTGTATTTTTAATAGGAATGCTCAAAAAAATGTCAGCCCAACTTGAAAATGGTGATAATCTGATACATAGTTGATATAAAATTAGGTCAAGTTGTATTTATTGGATTAAAGTTTGATTAGGATCGTTTAAGTGTAACATGTGCTAAAACCATCATCCATTTGATAGCTGATTAGGTCGAATTTCATCCAATCCGAATAATATTTGTTGGATCCAATCTAATTAAATGGATATATAATAAGAAAGATCCAATGGATGGAACCAAATGTTCCAATCGTCTACTTGATTGGATTAAATCGTTTGTCTAATGTTAATTAGATCGGATCGGTTGGCAAAATTCGACATCCAATGGGTGACTGGATTTGTTTGATTCCTCTCACATCTAATGGATGTCAATTGATGGATATGTTTGTTGTGGGTTAGGTTAGGTTAGGTTAGGTTGTAGTTTTGCAATGATAGGGTCGAGTTGAAAATTTTCATCCCGTGACCATTGGCTTACTTGTTCAAATGTTTCAACCTAACCAATCCAATCTTGTCCATGTACAACCATTGCGTCCATTTTCCCTCATTACAACAATACTTTAAAAATATTATCCATTATAACTATGGGTAACCTTTTGATTTAAAATAAGATGACACGACATATGTTATCAATATTTCATGCCATGTCATTGTCCATGTCAAATATCCCACCTGTAACATATCAATTACTTGACATTTTTTTAGTACAGCATTGTACTTTCAAAAGTTTAACTTTATATTACTTAATAAATGTGTAGAGTTAATATAGTTGAAAATGAAATCTTGTTTTACCATTTATCTATTATGTGTTTCATTTCCACTATTTTAATGGAGAGAGTAGAATATGGATAAAAGACTTATGAGATGGATAATTATTCATTTCATTATCCGTTATTTTAATTGAACTGGATAACAAATTAACGTTTATCCTACCCGTTGCTAGCCCTTATGTGTAATTCATGAGCAGAAAACAGAGGTTATAAGGGTTTATGTACAAAGCTGAATTGACCGGGAAAGAATGGTCCATATATCGTTGAACATGGAAATAGCCTGCTTAATATGACCAAAAGCAGCATCTGTTGCAATTGTAAATACCATCATATTTTAATTTTCATAATTGGTTTATAGTTGCAAATGCCATGTGGGTGTGTACTTCGCGCATTGTAGGTTGGACCCAATCCAGTATCCGGGTTAAAAAACATGCAAATCCCATGGTTACCGATATCGTTGTTTATGTTCTTCTGCGTAACTCTTTACTTTTAAGTGTGAGTGAAATAA
Organism: Centaurea solstitialis; assembly: GCA_030169165.1. Taxonomy (NCBI): domain Eukaryota; kingdom Viridiplantae; phylum Streptophyta; class Magnoliopsida; order Asterales; family Asteraceae; genus Centaurea; species Centaurea solstitialis. Next base: position 10,810,766 of record CM058046.1, read on the forward strand.
CAATAAGTTATAAATCAGATGGAAGAAAAAAATCCATAAATTTGTAACCAGTAGGACGAAAACAATAATAGATGTAAACCATGGGGATAAAAATCATGATTTGAAAATCACATGGATGAAAATAGCAATTTTCAATAAAACCACAAAGGATAATAAACTTAATATACTTGTGGTGCTTGTTTGGTAATTGGTTTAGTTACCTCATCGGATGAACGTAACAAAGACTACGAACTTTATTTGGTAAAAACAAAGCAAGTGAGAGAGATGACTCTTATGATGTTAGCATTTACCGGGATATAAACAGCTACCATTGTTTGATGGTTGAGAATGTTACCCTCCAAAGTAAATGAAACATCTTCTCAAACATAATATCACAATGTTCTATCAGTTTATAAGATTAATCAAACTTCATTAAAAAATTATCAATAGTAATATCCCGTTGACATAACTAAACCAATTAAAAGATCAATTGGATGGGAATAGATTTAACTGATTGTTAAAATTCAACATTCGATGACTTTTTTAAATATCTCTATCCGTGATATGTAACAAACCGGGTCCTTGTGATTTTGTTAAGGATCCAACTCGTAAAAAAATGCAACCAACAGGGGCATCATTGACCACCAATTCAATAAATAAAATAAAAAGGGGGAAATACTAAAACCGTCTGAAACGGGAGGTTCGTTGTCATAATAACATGTTGCTAAATAAATAACCTAAATATGGGCGTTCAAAATTTCCTCCACGTTTATCGATAAAATATTAGTAATCAGTTAGTTTTTAACAAAAAAATCTCGATCCAACCTTCTTTTTTATACCTTTCTTGCTATTCCAATCCAAATACATCTATTGAAAACATGATCACACCAGGATCAATGGACATATATCGTTTCCATGTACTACCACAGTTCGTACACCATTTTTCTTGTGGTATTTTCGTTTTATTGCTTTTGTTGTTTCATTAAGAAGCTACAAGTTGGGGTTTATTCATGTTGTTGAGTTTCACTATTAATGTTTCTCTATTTTGTAAATATTGTCTTTTACTCAGCTAGCTTTTATTTACATATCTTTACAAAATTATATTGGTTGGTTACGAATGCTACCGTGGTATTTTATTTTCGGCAGATGGAAGAAGTTAATCGAAGTATGAAGCTATTATCGGTGCAACTCAAAGACGCCGATGATCGCCATCACGCAGAAATCCAACAAGCTAAATGGCGGTTAGAGTTCACTAGCTTGGTTTTCTTTATGAAAATCAAGGAACTTGAAGATGAATTTATGGTGAAAACCCGTAACTTAGAGGAAGCCATGCGGCTAAATGTAGAGAAACTCTGCGATCAACTAGCTCAAGTGAAGAATGACTTCTCTAAATTAAAGGACAACAATGTGGAGTCAGAGGAGTTGTTTGGATTTATGTACGAGAAGCTCGGCGCAAAGGAATGCGAGGCTATTGTTCTATATCAGGAGCGTACTGACATGTTGAACAGCGACTTCGAGAAAACCAAGACGATTAATAAGTTGAAAAAACAGCTTGGCAACACGGAATATTAATTTGGCACTTGTATTGAGTTTTTTCCTTTTATCTATTTAAACTTGAACGAATCCATTGTTAAATAATCATGAGTATTGAGTTTTTTCCTTCAAAGTTTAAGATGTATACCTATGTCTAAATATTTACTGTTTAGTTTTATGCCTAAACGTTAACTCTTAGTGATAATGAAGACTCTATGCATGAACTTTTAACAATACATGAAGAATGGATTGGTTTTTTATATATAATAAAACGTGTTTAATGATACATATGTTATTGATATGTTTCGAAAAATGAAAATCCGTCGAGATCATTGTTGAATCAATCTTTATTGGTGCTCCACTTTTTAGTATAATCATATACATTTAGTTTTTGTTTAACTTAGGATACCTAAGGGTGTGCATCATGTGGGGTTATCGAAAACGGATGACCGAAACCCAAATCTAATCAAATATCGAATACTGAAACAAAGCCCTCAATTTTTATTTTATTTTTACAAAATCTGACAGGTTTTGGGTTATTACAAATCAACCCTTTTCTACGGTAAAATTAGAATCTGTGAAACCCTTTGAAAATATTTAATTTATGCTTAAACCTTTATAGAAAAATTATTGTGAAAATGATCCTCAAGAGTTTTTCTCCCTTCGCAATAGGTGTTGTGTGCAAGTGTAAAAATATTACTACGAAACAGGTTGAAGTCGCGAGAACCCGACCCATTAGATGGTTGATGCATCTACTTTATAATTTCAATACATCAACGTTTTTTATTTTGTAATGTATGATCCGATCTAAACTAATTATTACTTAAAAGTAAGAAGTATATAAGAGCATCTTCAACCCAACAATTAAAACACAAAATTGAAGTGTTTTCAACTCTAAGGTCATCTACATCAAGTTTGCAAACACTTCTTGCGAGTGAGATGACATTGCTATCTAGGAAAGATTCCTTACAAAGATTTGCAAGTCTTATAAAACTTGAAAGCTCTTGCAAGTCATAAAGGTGGGTTATTTTTATTTAACTAAACAAAAAACTATTTTTTTATTAATATAAAAACAAAATTGAAACTTGAAAGCTCTTGCAAGCAACCATAAAGGTGGGTCATTTTTATTTAACTAAACAACAACTATTTTTTATTAATATAAAAACAAAATTGAAAGATGAATGACATTACATAGATGTAGAGATTTATTATAAAGCTAATATGGTGCATTAAAAATATGAGTTGGCATTGCATTGAATCGTTGATGGAGATAATTTAACTCAACAATATAAGAGAACAAATAATGGGGGTCCAAAATGTTGGTCTCTCAATAAAGTTGGTAGTATTATAAATATTGATACAGAGTTGTGTTCAGTTGAGACGAAGTTGTAAATGAGGTAGGAAGCGGCATATCCATTAAAGCTAGAAACTAATCAACAAAATCTTTTGTTAGAGCCAACATCTTTGTACCCGATAAGTAAATGATAGTGTTGAATTTTGTTGAATAAACACTTATTCGGGTAAGCATTCCATAACCGGAGCTACTTTTACAGTTATAAAGAAGAAGAAATACAGACAAGTAACCGTACGAGTCTGACGACGTCGTTTTGAGGAGATCACCGGTGTCATAAAAGCCATCAAAAAACAGCTCTCACCGGAATCACATCTTCCACTTTTCTCTCCGTCTGACAGTCTCTTCTTCTTCTTCCACAAACTCCTCCTTCTTCATGTTCTAACCAAAATCCCCAAACCCTAACCACCACCATTTCACAACAATGGACATCCTCTTCGCTCAGATCCAAGCCGATCTCCGATCCAACGACGCCCTCCGCCAATCCGGCGCCCTCCTCCAGGCACTCCAGCAATCCGCCGCCGGCCGTGACATCTCCGTCATCGCCAAGTCCGCCGTCGAAGAGATCGTCGCTTCTCCGGCCTCCGCCGTCTCCAAAAAGCTCGCCTTTGACCTAATCCGATCCACTCGCCTCACCACCGATCTATGGGAGGTCGTTTGCACCGGCATCCACAACGATCTGGAGTTTCCGGACCCTGACGTCACCGCCGCCGCCGTCTCCATCCTTGCCGCCATCCCGTCGTACCGGCTCGGGAAGCTCATTACTGACAGTAACAAGGAGATATCCAGCTGTTTTGATTCCAATAGTGATAATTTGAGGTTTTCGATTACTGAAACCCTAGGTTGTATTCTGGCTCGTGACGATCTGGTGACGTTGTGTGAGAATAATATCAATTTGTTGGACAAGGTCTCGAATTGGTGGACTAGGATCGGGATGAACATGTTGGACAAGGCGGATAATGTTTCGAAGGTGGCGTTTGAATCGGTTGGGAGGTTGTTTCAGGAGTTTGAATCGAAGAGGATGAGCCGGCTGGCTGGGGATAAGCTTGTGGATAGTGAGAATTCCGTTGCGATCAGGTCGAATTGGGTGTCTTCGATGGTGGAATTCGTTTGGAGGAGGCGGAATGCGTTAATGGCGAGATCGTTGATTCTTCCGGTGGAGAGTTTTCGGTCCAGTGTGTATCCGCTTGTTTATGCAGTGAAATCTGTTGCTTCAGGTTCATTTGAGGCTTTTCAGAAGCTCTCTAGGTCTTCAAAGAAAACAAATGGGAGTACCTTGGATTCGAGTAAAACAGAGAGGTTCGTAGGAGTTTCGGATGTTGTCACACATCTGGCACCTTTTTTGGCATCCTCTTTAGATCCGGCGTTGATTTTCGAGGTGGGGATTAACATGTTGTATTTGGCTGATGTTCCTGGTGGCAAGCCTGAGTGGGCTTCGGCTTCGATTATTGCAATTCTCACACTTTGGGACAGACAGGAGTTTTCTTCTGCTAGAGAGAGTATAGTTAGAGCTGTCGTCACGAATTTACATCTCCTCGATCTCAGTATGCAGGTTTGTGCAAGTCAACCACTTTTGCATATTCCCTTAGTACTACATGTGTAACACTTTATTAGCCTAGGTGAGTAGAAAATGAACTGGTAAACATCTGCAGCCGAATACATATAACATCATAGGTCCTGTTTTAATTGCTTGGAAAAGCTGTTTATTTGCTGATATTGAATCTACTGCAAGACACACATGTTAATAAATTATTTCACTTACATACTTCATTATACTGCTATTATACTCGAATCAGCTAAGCTCTAAATACAAATGATTGACATCAATTGAAATTGAATCTTCTTGCAATACTGCGATACAAAACTGGAACTTATTAAGATTCAATCCTGTTCACCATGGAGATACACAAAATGAAATTATTAAGATTTTATCCACTTTACCATGTCCCGCATTCTCCGACCATGAATTGAATATTCTCTAGCACCCTTAAAATTAAAACATCAGTATTACTTAAGTAAGGTAATATGTCATAACAGAGATTTAAGCAGGGTGTTAATTCAAAAATACAGGTCAAATAATAACTAAACAGCATGCTGAACTCGTCTTCCCCTCGTTACCTACCTTAAAATGTTACTCATGATTCAGATGATCCTGTCCAGGGTCATGAAATCTGGTTCCATCTAGTCTACATAATTGTTACATCTTATCTTTTGGATGTTCCAGAATAGGTACAGTTACCAGATTGGATTTTTTTTTAAAAAAAGAAACGATTAGTTATTTGCCATATCCTTTAAAGATAATCAATTGTTGACAATGCACTGTAACAGATTTTTCACATTCTTACTAGTGAATAAGTATCATAGTAAACCAAACAAAACCAAACAGATCCAATAAATCCCACACAGAGGTAGGGGTTGGGGGTTAGACATATGTAGGCATTACCTTTATCCCATGGGAAGAGAGGTTGTTTCCGTGAGGAGTCCCAACATGCAAAACAAACAAATGAAATACCAAGTGAGCAAGCTACATTTGAAAGTGTGTGCACACAAGCAAACGGAAGAAAACATCAAGCGATAAGCCGGCAAGTAAGGGAATAAGATTACACAAACAAGGGAACAGGAAAAACAAGGCACATTACAGACAGCTACAATTACAAGAAAGAAAATTTAAGACTAATGTATATCAAACGGGTCACACAAGTAGAAACAATAGCATACAAGCAACTAACAAGGTAGGAAAAATTAAGACAACTCCTTAACGGCTGTAAGGCCTTGGTAACCTAACTGCAACCACACTTCTCCCCTCTTTATCTAGTTCTCTTAACTAATTCAAACTCCCCTCCCCCTGTTCATGCTATAGATTCTACCCTTAGTTTCATACTCCAATCATGTTACTCTAACAGCTCCTATCCGTGGTATTACAGTGATGACATAATTCTCCATGCATCAACATCCATTGTGATCGTTAATCTGGTTAATTAGGGATCGACCTGTCCTCTAATATAGTTGTTTCTTAATTGCTGGTCAAGGATCAGGTTATTCTTTGTTTCTGGGTATCTTTGACATAATCTGGCAAGTTAATATATGACTCATATAGCCTTAGATAAATTCTGATATGTCATACCAACCTTCTAGATTCTCATTGGCTAGAGTAAACTATCCTCCAACTCTTGTTATCTCATGCTGTCAACGATACAGCAAGATCACCTCTTCTGGCCCCAAAGCTGTCAAATCTACACATTTTCTGTCTACCAGTCTGAAAATCCCTTCCTGTTATCACCTCAAAGATCAGAATTACTATAATGCGCAACTTAAATTTTGCAAGTTTTGTACGGTGATTCAGGTTATATGCAGCGATTTATATAGATGACAGACCTTCTTTATTGCCTTATATCTTTCATTATTTGTTGAATTCTGATCTGTAATTGGCAAGGATAATTTGATATTTTTGGGTATTAATGATCCACCTTTGACTTGTTGAATGGGAAAGGATTCACAATCCAATTCCAGCAATTTAAGCTGTCTGATGATGTTATTCAGTCTGACTAGACCTTGGTAGAAATTTTGTTAATTACCAATCAACTGAATCCAATTTCATCTCTAGTTGTTTCCACGGGATTTACTGGCATTCGGTGGTCTCACCTGCAAGGTTCCCCTATTAAACCTTCAAGGAGATAAATATAATTTAATGTTATGGAACATAACATAAGTAACTGGTCAATATATGGAAATCTTTCTATGTTCACCTGTTGTTTGATCTTGCCATAGATCATGTTTCAGATAATATGTAGTTGCTGGTTTCTTTTACTTTTTATGGTGGTGCTTCAAGCCCCCAACTATAGTTGTATCTTGTTTTTAGCTTGATCGTTATACCTACGCGCACATGCATTTCTTATAGTACAGCCAATCAGTTTTGTTTGTCGTCATGGTGAATATTGACCACAGTTTGACCATCTATATGAGTTGATCTTTGATAGATCGAAATGTAATTTTATATCCTATGAGTTGGTAGCTTTTGGTGATTCTTTTTTAACATTGTCTGCACGATAAGAGGACAAATCAGTATTGATACATATCTATTTTTCAGGTTTCATTATTTAAAAGGCTGCTTCTCATGGTGAGGAACCTGAGGGCAGAATCAGATCGCATGCATGCTTTAGCATGTATCTGTCGAACAGCTCTTTGTGTTGATCTTTTCGCAAAAGAAAGTGTTCGAAGAGGTCAGAAACCTCTCCCTGGAACAGACATTGCCTCACTTTTTGAGGATGCCAGGATCAGAGATGATCTCAACACCGTTACAAGCAAAAGTTTGTTTAGAGAAGAATTGGTGGCCACTTTGGTAGAAAGCTGCTTTCAGCTATCACTGCCATTGCCTGAACAAAAAAATTCAGGTATGGAGAGTAGAGTGATTGGAGCATTGGCATATGGAACTGGTTATGGTGCGTTAAATTGGACCGAACCAGCTTTGGAGGTGGTGGAAGTGTGTAGACCTTGTGTAAAATGGGATTGTGAGGGCCGGACGTATGCCGTTGACTGTTACTTGAAGTTGCTGGTCAGGCTTTGCCATATTTTTGATACAAGGGGAGGGGTCAAGAGAGTCAAAGACGGGGCATCTCAAGATCAGATTTTAAATGAAACACGCTTACAGCATTTGCAACGGCAACTTGTAAATGATCTGCTTGAGGTTTGTGGCTGTTTAGAATGCTTAACAGTTAAATTGTCAACAGTTTTCTTTGTTTGGAGAGTTTTCTTTTCCAGTCATTGTCTTTTTCGTATAAAGTATTTTACTTGGATTATGGACTCTGGTTTCCTTCTTATGTATGGAAATATCAATATTTATTTGGCAGGTGAATACTCCTAGAATTGCTGCCCGTCTTATTTGGGCAATTTCAGAACACATTGATTTAGAAGGTTTGGATCCTCTTTTAGCTGATGACCCAGATGATGCACTGAATATAATTATATCCAAAATCCACAAAATCTTATTCAATGCCGACGCATCTGCCACTGAAACAAATAAGCTGCAAGATATTCAAGCAGTTCTTTTATGTGCTCAAAGGTTGGGATCACGGAATGCTAGAGCTGGGCAGTTGCTCACCAAAGAGCTAGAAGAATTCAGGGTTGATCCCTTGACTGATTCTGTGAACAAACATCAGGCCCGTATGATATTACAGAGAATCAAATATGTTTCTAGTCATTCTGACGACAAGTGAGCATCTAATTCTATGTTTTCAAAGTTAGCTGACAATAGCACCTAGCCAATGATATTCTCCATTCCATAAGACTTCATTTCTTACTTGCACATATTAGCTTTTAGTTTGACAAAACCTTTAAAAGCAATCAAAAGATAATCAAAGACTGAATGCAATTAGTACGTGTGGTTACAGGTGGGCTGGTGTTAGTGAAGCAAGGGGAGATTACCCATTCAGTCATCACAAATTAACTGTTCAGTTTTATGAAGCCTCAGCAGCCCAGGACCGAAAGTTGGAAGGGTTGGTTCATAAGGCTATTCTAGAACTATGGAGGCCAGATCCTAGCGAATTAACTCTATTATTGACAAAAAGAGCTGACCCTACTTCGCTGAAGGTTCCTCCAAGTGCGCATACGTTAACTGGTAGCAGCGATCCCTGTTATGTTGAAGCATATCACTTGTCAGATCCTAGTGATGGAAGAATCACACTGCACTTGAAGGTTGGACTCAACTCCTAACAACCTTAGATGTATCTAAGGGTTTTAACCAGATGTGGTTTGATTGTAAAAATGGTCTGCCATGACAAAAAAAATTGGCTGATGGAGGGCACAATACATAGCTTTTAGGGTAAATTACATATTTGGTCCCTGTGGTTTACTCTTTATTGCACTGTTGATCCCTCTTTTGAAATAATTATGGATTTGGTCCCTGTGGTTTACATTTTCTTGCACTGTTGGTCCCTATCCCTAACTTTCAGTCTGTTAAGCATAGGGACCAACAGTGCAATATAGTGTAAACCATAGGGACCAACAGAGCAATATAGTGTAAACCACATGGACCAACAGAGCAATATAGTGTAAAACACAGGGACCAACAGTGCAAGAAAGTGTAAACCACAGGGACCAAATCCATAATTATTTCAAAAGAGGGACCAACAGTGCAATAATAGGATGCGCATTGTGATGTAACTTTCATCTTGCCGTTGCAAACATTAAGGGTTGCTAGCTATGACACATTTTAAAGGTTCTTGATACAGTGTAGTAGTATACAAGGAAAGCTGTGTCTCATAGAGCAGGTGTAAATCCTTTTTTTGTTCATTAGTGTTATTGAAGCTTCAGAGACCGATTGAAGATATAGGGATTTTATAATAGCTAGAAATTTGTATTACGTTATAATTTATTCTCGAGCTTTGATAATTTGCTGCAGCTTCTAAATCTGACTGAAATGGAACTTAATCGAGTGGATATTCGTGTTGGGTTGTCTGGCGCGTCATATTTCATGGATGGATCTCCCCAAGCAGTTCGACAATTACGCGACCTAAATTCTCAGGTTCTGTGAAACATTACTTAATTTTGTTCTCTATATTAGAATGCTTATAGTCGTACTATGCAGCTTAATTATGATGCTTATAGTCTCATTAAGACTCTCTCCAATGATGTAATATTTCCATTATCTTGGATTTGTTTTGAAGTCAGTTCCATTTTCATGCATGTAGGAACCAGTATTATGCAGTGTGACTCTGGGAATCTCTCACTTTGAAAGATGTGCTCTTTGGGTTCAAGTCTTGTACTACCCATTCTGTGGCACTGATATTCCCGGACTCGAAGGGGACTACGCTGAGGAAGATCAACAAATCATCAGACAGAAAAGAAGCTTAAAGCCAGAATTAGGAGACCCTGTAATTATGAGATGCCAGCCTTACAAGATTCCACTAACGGAACTTTTGATGCCCCATAAAATCTCACCTGTCGAGTATTTTCGCCTATGGCCTAGTTTGCCTGCCATGGTGGAGTTCACGGGCACTTATACATACGAAGGTAGTGGCTTTAAGGCAACTGCTGCTCAGCAGTATGGCTCTTCGCCTTTCTTGAGTGGTCTTAAATCTCTATCTTCAAAACCTTTTCACAGGGTTTGCTCTCACATCATCCGAACTGTAGCTGGGTTCCAGGCAAGTTTATCTTATTTTTGTTTTTATCTCCCTCCATTCAAAAAGGAGTCCACTTGAAGCTCTGAAACATAATTTTTTGAACAAATTTGCACCTGATAAAGCGCAAAAGTAATAAGATCACTCATAATTTGATGGTTAAAGAAGTATGTGCAAGTATAGAAACTTCAAAATGTCTTGATTGTTAAGGAGAAACTTCAAATGAGAACCATAAATATTTTTGAAAACTGTGACAACCACTATATGCATATATATGAGTTCATGTATATACACTACCAAAATAAGTATTTACAAGTGTTACACTTTTTAATTAACTAATGACAATAATACCCTTCATAACGACGGGAGTAATGATTCCATCATTAAGGGTATAATCAGAAAGTGGACACTTATTTTATTCACAATTTGTAGCAAGTTATGTAGCACACCATGAGCGCATGTTGATCGAAGATTATATTTATCTTGAACAGCTATGCTTTGCTGCAAAAACATGGCATGGAGGCTTCTTGGGAATGATGATATTCGGTGCAAGCGAAGTCAGCAGAAACGTAGACTTGGGGGACGAAACCACCGCTATGATATGCAAGTTCGTGGTAAGAGCATCAGATGCAGCAATAATAAAAGAAGTTGGATCAGACCTGCAGTCTTGGTGTGATGACCTTACTGATGGGGGTGTCGAATACATGCCTGAAGACGAAGTCAAGGTGGCCGCTGCCGAGAGACTACGGATATCCATGGAACGAATAGCATTGCTTAAAGCAGCTCAGCCGCCTCCTAAGGCCCCAAAAATCGATGAAGACCCAAAAGACGAGGACACCGATGATGATGACGATGATAAGAAAAAGACGGAAAACGGTGAGGAGGGAAAGAAGAAACACAAGGGACCGACAACGTTGTTTGAATTGACACCGGAAGAAGTCGAGCATCGGGCTCTTCAAACGGCAGTACTACAGGAATGGCATGCACTCTGTAAAGACAGAAACACCAAAGCTAAATAAATAGGTCTATTTTGCAGGGAAATTTTGCATAGTTTTCTTTTTTTTAACCCCTTTTATGGGTGTGGAGTTGTATTTGTTGTTGAGAGTGTTTTCTTGTTTTCACATGATTGGTGGGTTATGTTGTATTCTTACACAATTAGTCCTTTTTTCCAAGCATATAGCAGCAAGTGTTTTCTGTTTTGTAAGGAGTGGTGAACTGCTTAAGTGAATCTAATTTGAATTCTTTTTATTCTTTCCCTTCCAAACTAGCTGTTATGCACTTAAAAATAAATCAAAAAGAAGGCCACCATTATACTTGTATTTATTTACTAAGGTTTCTAATTAATCATGGATAGTTTAGTAATTTATCATCTTTTATCGTATTTCATTTTCACCTGGTTTAGAGTGGGGAAATGCATTTTGTCCCACACACTACTCATCGGTCCCAGCCAAATGTTGCTTTAAACATGGGACAAACTAGCTTTGTTCTATCCAATTCCAGGTTAGGATTGTGGTCCAATAAGAAATACCAAATTTAGTGAGAAGCATAAGTGATTATTAATCCATAGATAAAAAATGGACAAACATTAGGTTGAAATACACCAAGATAAGATGTACCAGAATACACCATATCAATTCCCTTTTAAGCTGCAACTTATGGGAAGATATTTGATTTAAAAGGATTCAATGGTTTAAAGGTACTTCTCACAAAAAATGACATTCTCACATGATTTGCCTTCCAAGTTAACTAGAAAACATAGTAAAGTAAATGCACACGACAAATATAAGGACCTCCAAAACCAAATTTAATTCATTGACGAAATTCCCACTAAAGGGACCAAGCAACAGAAAATAGACTGGCAAAAAAAGGCTAATTTACTAGTATGATTCGCGTGTATTGTAATTCATGGACTTGAACAAACAAAATGTGAAATAAGCCGAAATCATGGCAATTGAACTGCATTCATAAATTGAACTTCTGAGGAACACTATCAAAATCATCAAAGTCAAATCGTTGTCGCTCTCTCCCAACCTGAACAAATCACAAACATTAAAAAGTTACGCTTTCAATAATATTATTAATTTTGTTCAAAGTCATATGGGGATCATTGAGAAGCTATACCTTGGACAGGTAAAGGGGGTCGCATGACATAGATTCGTCCATTGTTGTCAGCTTCTTTGACAATTTCATGATTCTGGAACAGTCAGAATCACAAAGAACCAAGATTTTAGTTCACCATCACAACACACAAAAGAGATTATAAGAAAATTGAAAAAATAACTTGTTAGTTTTTATTTTTTATGAAAAGCATCACATTCAGCATATATGATTCAACCCAGTGTTTCCAACCAGTTCTTAAGCAGCTAAAAACTATGTTTTAAACATGCTCGGTGGTCCTAGGGGTTTATTAGTCTTTTCACTTCTTGACTTCTTGTTCGAAATGTTGGAATTTGGCAGTGTTTTCTATCATTACCGACAAGAACATTCCAGTTTCCCATCAACGCTTCGTATACTCTAGTTCCTCTAATTAAATCCCACTACATTCGCTCAAGCACTTAAGGATTAGACATGAGTAGAAGCAATGGATAAAGATATCAATACTCTTGAATCCAATAAAGCACGTTTCCAACCACATAACTTCCTAGGAAGACTGCAATTGGTTGAAAATGGGATTATAAAGTAAAAATAGTAAACTCAACAAGAAGATGAGAGGTTCAAACCGCAGAAATTGGCTTATAAAGATATGTTTACACTGATTGCTAAAAGAGTAATCATCATGACTTTGTGGTTGTTGGTGCATGTTTGAATTAAGCAATCTGTCAAAGTGTCAATGTTTGCAAAGCTAAACTATGTTTTATTGGCTACAAGATACCTCAAAGTAATGATGATTACTCTTTCGCTCGCTAGACCTCACAATGGTGATTGACATTATAACTCAAACGAAACGATCTTTTATCATGCTTTCAGCATCAAAGATTTAAAAGCACTCAAGTATTATTTGGGCATAAAATATTTTTTACATTGTTATTTTTTTGTCCGAGGCAGGTCTTCTGAACAAAATACGCACTCCCAACCCAGTTCCCCAGGGAGGTTGGAGGTGCGTGTTTTAATTATGGCAAGTCCTCAAAACAAAAATTTTAATAATGTATTCCTTGAGTTCTCTTACAGTACATGATTATAAACCTTAGCAATTTGAATATCATACCTTTGAATCGATGAATCAATATGCTCAATCATCTCACATGTTTTATATTGCTCAGGATCCTCAAGGAACCTAACCATACCATCCTTCTGGTTGATAGTTGCATAAATCTCACCATCCTCAATCTTTCAATAACATATGAAATTAAAAAGTTAGTTCAAAACCCTCAAATTGAGAATGTTGGCATTGAAATTTACCAAAACAGATGCCCATATTCTAGTTACCATTTCAAGTACATGCATTTCAGCCTCCTTAGGGGTATTTATCTGTGCAGTGTTGGCAATGTCTTGAAGGGATAAAGTCAAATATGTCTGGGTCAACCTCTGAATGTTTCGCTTGTACATAGATGACACAACCTGCTTTACCAATCCAAGATTGTTTCCCTGCAAAGGAAAAAGCATAGTTTGTTTACATATGTTCAATGTTCATAACTTGAAACACAAAAGTAGCAGAACCAAATTACAAGCTAAAGTAGACTTAAGGAACTCACACTCTCAAACTTCTCCTGGTTTGCTTGGACAAATGCCTCAAGTTCTGAAATATTTCCAGTGCTGTAACTATTTGCCAACTCAATGTACGGCTACTTGGAACGGAAAAGAAACAACATATAAAGGTTAGCAGTGCATTATGTAACTGACAAGGCTGTTGGTGATGTCATTAAAGCATGTACGAGCTATAACAAACATGGTGATATATATCAGCTTACTCATAAGGTTTGTTTGAACTAGAAGAGTATGCGGCTATGCGCGTATTGTAGGAACATCAGTATTTTAAGTAAATTAGATAGCTATGAAGACAGTTAACGATAATTACTTGTGGCCCAGATAAGAAGAAGAATACACCAACAATTAGACACTAGAAATTACCTGAGAGAAATTCTTTAGATTCCTTTGAGCGACTGAGGAAGTATACTTGGGAAAACTGGCAGAAAACTGCAATCAGTAACAAAAAATACAATTGATCACGAAGGAGAAGCTGCCTTAGTTTTGATAAAGTTAAGACCTCATTCAGGTGATAGTATCAAAAGAAAAACTGGTCACCAAACTTTTGGACTATACCATACATGAAGACCGCCATGACGCAGATAAGAACCACCATTAAATATCGTCTTCCAGTTGAAATTTTAGGTAAATCAAACATACAAGGTAGATCCCACTCAAAAGTAGGATTTGGAGGGGGTACTGAGGTAGGATTTACATCTTACCTCAACCACTAGGATCAAGTGGATGTTCACATGAAGACCCCCCGGCTTATGCATGATGCAAAATTTCCACGAAATGATGATCATTAGACTTCCTAATAGAATTGGGCTAGATCTCCCAGTCGTTTCTCATATATGATTCTTCTATAAAACCATTTACAAATAAATTTAGACACTTGCAGTCTACATAGTAAACGGCATGATATCTCCACTCAATATCAATATTTGCCCCCATAAGATAATTCATGTTTTGCACACCAACTAACAAATACAGTATTACAGTTGCATATTCTTATACCGTTACAGTTGTGCATATTCTTGCATAATTCATGAGCCAACAATATAATTTAGGAATTCATATCCATGACTCATGAGTATGAGAAACACACCTGGCGAAGGTGAATGAGTGAAACCAGTATGTATTTCTTGTACGCTTCAACAGCTATAGCGTTCATGGAAGACATAGGAGCAGTCACCACCTGGAGAGACGATGGAACAAGGATCATGAACGAATCAAACAAATATAAGCACTTGCATTATGGATGTATAGTAGAACAAAATGTAAAAGAAATGAGTTAATTGGAAAGGCAAGAAATAGTGGATTAACATACATTGTGGAAGAGTTCCAATGCTTTGTCCATACGTTTTTGTCCTATGCAAATCATCCCCCTAGCAGATAACCAAATAGAGCAAGCAGATTAGCAATATTCTTTATTGGCAATCTAGTACCTCAAACCTAAAGGTTTAATTGCATATGTCATTGTGGAGAAGATAGAAAGTCAAATCATCTAAGATCAAATAATTTGATTAGATTAAGATATAAGTATAAGTAGGCAATAGAAAGCCACTTAATTAATGTGAACATCAGTATATATGATCATGAAGGATACAGTTTCAAGTAATAGAACAATTGCTTCAAGTCTAAGAAGAAAGAATTCACAACAATTGCTTCAAGTCTAAAAAGATATAATTCACGATTTCATATGTACATTAAGGATATAGAGAAAATACTCTTAATATTCCCCAAATGATGACAATTCAATCAGACTAACTCACCCATAATAGCAGTATAGGAAAAAGTCTCTTGGTTGATCAACTTCAAGTATATCATCCTCCAAAATGCTATAACCAATTTTATAACATTTTGCCGACAAACAGACCTGGAGAAAGTCTGGATGTAAAGGAGTTAAATGCTCAGAGGACAGTTGAACCTTGCGAATAGCAGTCAGCAGAGGTGCCACAGCTCTCATAGGGGCACCAAGAACCATTACTTGCTCATGCAATCGTTTACAAACGGATATAACTGCACCAACATGATCAATTCATTATTCATTAATACAGCAACAGCATAAAAGCAAATATCCACTATGAGATGTATACACATTGAAAACGTAAAACCATACATTTTTCGGGCACCAAACGTATCTGCTCTACACTGCACATATCAATAAATCTCACAACAGATAGAACTAGTTCATTTGCCTGTGCTTCTGGAATTAGACCTGCTGTACATGCTTCCCTGTCAAAAAGAAAATGGACACCGGATCATTTAATGCATTCTCGTCACAAGCATCCTAACAATCGTACCCAAATAAATTCCATTGATTTACTTTCCTCTTTTTCTACTCTTTTTTCCTTATATGAGAGTCATTAGCCAGCACCGAAACCGGGTGCTGCTATTTTTTCTTAGTAACAACAAGAACCAACATTCAACAAATGTGGTCAGAAGTACTTATTACAGTCAAGCATCATCCAACTATTAGAAGCAAACAAGTAGCACAAAGGCATTAATTATACTCCAATAGATATCAACTTCCCAACTTACCATAAAAACAATAAATAAACGCAAAACACAAATCACGTCTAGCTCAATTGGCCTTCCTAAGGGGGGTAACATCCTAGGGGGTTGTGGATGGGATCCCAGTCTACCTGGGTTTGATTCCAAGGGGAGTCAGTCAATTGAGGGCATGAGAAGTACCCAGTCCTTGGGTTGGACTCCAGTCATAGATTGGGCTGCCCCCAGCCCAGTCAAAGACTATGGTTGGGCTCTAGGTCCAGTGTAAGCCGCGACGGGGAAGCGCCGTACTAGTGGGCTTCCCGTGGATGCCCGATACCGCCGGGGAGGTGTGCGTGTGTTTGTGGTAGTCGTTCATTGGTTTGATGCCGCTATGCCTTCCAAATAAATAAATAAACACAAAACACACCTCAAACCCTAGTAGACACATCCTAATAAGCAAAATAATCAGCATAAAACAATCAACAAAACACTAAATCACAAGGATTACAAAACCTAACATGAATAACATAAATCAAAGGAAGTAAGCAAAATCAAAACAAACAAACAACACAAATCAACACTCATATGTCCAAATAACAATCACTAAAAACCCTAATTCTCACGAAATTGATTCCATTCTTGAAACAAACAAGGCCGGCCAACAGATGATGATGAATTACATAAAAACGACTTACAGAACGTAGAGATAACCAAGGGAATGAATGGAAGGATCAAGTCGAGTGAGACATGATGCAAAAGTTGCAGGCTGAGACCGGATTACGTCCTCTGATTGCTTCAGAAGATTGTTCAAGTGAATTACATCTTGAGAACTTCCAGATAACCCTTGGATTTCAGCCACCAGTGAATCTACTGAGTTCACATTCAAGTTCATGATCTCCTTTTCTCTTCTTCTTCTTCTTCTTCTTCTTCTTCTTCTTCTTCTACTGATACTCTCTGCTAGGCTTTTTGGCTTCAGGTTTTTTGGTTCTTCTTATTATTGGTTTCGGGTCGACCCGTTTTGGTATGGTTTTGGGTCAACCCGGGTTTGGTAACCCAATGGGTCTCACATGAAGCCCAACTCGTAATTTGTACCAAATTAAAACAAGATTTGTAAATTGTATTACCATTTACCAATTTAGTTAGTACCAATTTGATATCCATTATAATTGATTGGTAGTATTATATCAAGTATGTAAATTTGACTGGTACAAATTATTATTGTGATACTAATTTATATAATTATTTATTAATTAGATTTATTGATAATAAAATGTATTTGTGTGTTGCTTGGCATTACCATTTATGGTTCATTTATGTTTTTCAAACTTAGATCTTAATTTAATTCTGAATTGCCATGTACCATCCTTTGCTATATGTCTGTCTCTCGTAGGGATGGAAACGAGACCGGTATCTCCCGTTTCACCCTAACTAATACCCACCGGTAAAGGATTTCATTTAATAATTACTATGATCAGCTCCGATTGCTACCATCATTAAATTAGAATTTTCATTTTTTTTAACAGCAAATTACACACGCACCCAACTAAACCTACTTCTAAAATCTACACCAATGTTTATGATAGGACTCGAACCCACAATCATTAATAAATAAAAAGACAATAGTACCTTTTTATTTAACAAAATTGTCATATAAATTTAGAAGGAATCTTTTTTATCAATAAATTATTTGTTGTTTTTTTAAATAAAAAACATCAAGATTGACCATTAATATCAAAGAGCAAGGATCCAAATACAAAAGCAACACAATTCCTACAACCACGATTTAAAACAAACTGACAAAATAACCCGTAAGCCAAACAACCAATTACCAAACACATCATGACCAAAAAAACAAACAAATCGAGAAATTAAAGACTTGTGCAAGAGCGGCTGAACTACGAGGTGTAATCCAACTGCAAAATAACGAAGCAGACCCATGTAGATCCCCCTAAAAGTTGCTGATAAGAGCAGTTGACACCAATACGGTGTGAAACTATTGTTTCTCAAAAACTCTTCGAACTGTAAGAGTGTGTGTCTGCTTATTGTTCACCTGCAGCAATGATGTGCAGAAACCAACCAGTTGTCGCTGAGTACATGTTCACTTTAGAAAGAGAATATTTTGTGCGTTGACCACTACCTGCAGAAGTCAATCATTCTAGCAATAACGCCCACCCAACCGCCCAGCTAATCAAAGGGACCGAGTCAGCAATCTCAAATACACATTCGTAAGCATTGACCCACCCACTTTGTTGTCGTATCACTGACAAAGCCTGCACCATTGAGGAAAACCCACCGAACAACAAGTCAGCCATGGAACAACAACACACCACGCCACAAATTAGCAGGCTGCAACATAAATAAGATGGGTCCCACATCTCACACTGTGGACTGCAAGCAGATCCACCGACGATTCCGTCGAGACCACCCTTCCCAAAAATCTGCACAACATTCAATTACGCATCCATGATTCCTCATTTTGTCTTTACGCTCCATCAATTGCAACTTCCTACAAACCACGCGAGCCAAAGGGATTATTGGATATTCTGTTGAGCCATTCGTACCCCGTTCTTTGCCACTCAAAGAATTTGTCATTTTGCCTGAAACATGTACCCTTTGAACATCCCATTGTTCAAGTGTTCCAAAGTAAATGCAAAAAGTCCATTTAGTGCCCACCTACCATGAGTTACCTTTCATCGCATTTAGTATATCAACGTCCTCTAGTAGTAATGACAATAACGTTCCTATCACCTCTAGATTGTTGTTCCATCGTCCCCAGCCCGGTTCCACGTTCTTTTCACTTCCATACACCCAGCTAGTATGTGCTCGATGTCCTCGACCCCTTCCCCACACATTGGACACAAAGTTGAGTCAAGATAAACTCCCTTGACTTAAGTGCCACCAAGTGGGAATCCTACCAAGCCTAACCCTCCACATAAAAATATTTAGCTTCTTAGAGACTAACGGCACCACAAGATCTACAACTCTCTACATTTATTGAAGTATGTGTAAGTTGACGGTCTATAAACCATGAACACCACAAATAAAACCAATGGACTTTGGTGTCTGGCATGTTTAAGTCATTGGACAATTTTTTGAAACACACAAATCATTAAACCTTTCAAAATTGTTAACCAATGGACTTTATAAAACCTATTAGATGCATTTTTTAAAAACATGCTAGACACATTCTTATGACCTATAAAACTGATAAATATGGTAAAATAATTGAAAAAAAGTTCAAAACACCCCAACAAACTTTCATACCATGAACAATTAGATATAGGGTGTAAACGAGTCAAGACGAGCTCGAGTTCGAGCTCGGCTCATTTATAAAAATGTATTTAACGGTTTTACAAAATCTATAAGTTTATTTAACAGATTTTGTAAAGTTTAATAACATATCTGTTTCAAAAACTTATCTAAATTTTTAATCATTCTGAACATTAAAATCCATTGGGTTTCTTTAGACTTCTGCATATACAAAAACAATGAATAAAATAGTCAAATTTTTTGATGCCATGTTTCGACACCTAATGTTGCATTTTGTTTTAAAAAATCATTTAAGTACGAATTACTTTTTAAGTTTTTTTAATACTCGTGGTATCCGACTTTTTAATTTACTGAATTATTCATGGTCACTTATATATGGACAAAAATTATTACTTATAAAAGATCAAATTTGACCTGGAGCAATTAACATAAGCTACCTGCATTACGTCGTCTTTTTTTTTTTTTTAATAAAAAAAGCTTAATCTTTGCTTAAAGTTCATACATGGTTTATTAGTGTTTATTATATAAAAATTAATATATTTTTAAATGTTCGCGTGGTAATTAACTAACAAGTTATAGAAAAATCATTTTTATGGACTTAATTGATATAACATATGACTTGAGAAATGTTATAAAATATTTTGACGATGAAAACAATAAAGCATCATCATAAAACTTGAAAAGAGTACTAGCTTCATCTTCATAAATCTTTGATTAACTATCTTTTCTTAATATTTGTCATTCAAGTCCAGAACGATGACATTGATTATGGCGCTCATTAGGGATGGCAAAAAAACTGAAACCGACAGAGAAAATCGAAACCTCAAATAAACGGGTCGGGTTCGGGACAATAAATACCCAATTACATAATTATTTTTAATGTTTTTCTATGTTTGTGTTCAATGATGTTATGTAATTTTAGTATAATCATTTTTCAATACTCGTGGTAAAATTTAAACATTGACGGGAATCCCCACGATGAAAAATTACCCGTCTACGCTAAACGAAATACCCATTTTCCTGTGAGAATATCCGTTTAAATCCCCACAATTTTTTAAATAGAGACTGGTTTTTTAAACTGGAACGGGAAGCCAATCCCCGGCTCAAAACCGGCTTGCTAACATCACATCCCTAGTGTGTATGAGAATTTCGATGCAATCACCCTGGTAGAATGCAAATTGTCTCTAACTTTGATTGAATCCACACAAATGCATTGAAATTTGTCATCCTATCCTCTTAAAACTAATCAAATTTCAATATTTAATTAATTAATTTTAAATTCTCATTAACACTGATTTTTTTAAATTGTTTTTTAAACATATAAGAGTAATTTTATAATTTTTTGGCAAACATTGAAGGGTATCTTTATTTTGAAGCGATGTTGTAGATAGTAAAAACAAAATAATACTTGGTAATCGTCAATTCAAACATAGCTTTATGAAAAAAATCAAAACATGTGAAAAAAATCCGTTTGAAAATTTGAAACCATGTGAAAAGTTAATGGAATTTGACATCTAAATAGGACATCAAACAAAAAACAAGAAAAGAAAACATTACATCCATATAATATCTTAAAAGTAACAACTTGCAAATTGTTTATGATAATATATAAATCATGTTTCCAAATCTAACACTATTAATCTTGAAAGAAAAAAAATCTCTATTGTTTTTTAATCGTTATAAATTGATGGTGGTTTAAATAGTTTAATTTCAATTTAATATTGTTATCCGATCTCAACTATATATTTGTTTTCATCATAAAAGTATGTAATTCAATATTAAAAACTATAACATTGTGAAAATAATTTATTTCATGGATTTAAAATTCTACAAAAAGTTTCAGTGGTGTGTTTCGGTCCTCTTCCCTATTACTCTTAAGCTATTTTTCTTTTGAAAAGCAGAAAACCAAACCATACCATTACCAAACCAAACCATACCATACCATTAACATTCTGTTGTACTCTTAATCTATTGTATTATTTTGAATCTCAAATCGACAAATTAATCAGATAACTTTGAATTCAACTTAAAATTATTATATAAAAATTATTGGTAGTCAACAACTTTAAACTATAGCCTATAAGAACATCTCTAAAAGAAAATTGAATATTTTGGGAACTTTTCCTTTAGCATATTATTCAAAATGAAGAAAATAATAGCAACAGGTGGTTAAAATTAAATTCTCCAAAAATGATTCTTAATATTAAATGTTTAGAAGACTTTTTTTTAGATTTTAATTTAATTTCATTTATTTTAAGGAATTTATTGAAGAATGAAGATGCACAAAGACTCACCAATATGCTATTCTATAGATATGAATTATGAAAGATGCTTCAAGACTCACCAATCTACTATTCTATCTATACGAAAAGATGCTTCAAGACTCACCAATCTACTATTCTATTTATACGAAATCACTGCTACAATTATGCTTGACAAAGAAACATATAATTTCTTTATAAATAAATAAATAAAAAACAAACTTTTGAAAAAGAAAACAAGAACAATTAATTATTGGGTGATTATACCATATAATAAATGGGTTGACTTAACTTCAAAGTTCATAAATCACATTTCCAAGGTACCAAATAAGCAACATGATTACTTAGGTTTCCATTTCTTTTTTGGAACAAAACCCATTCATGCGTTACGTTTTTTAATCAATATATGAAAATAAAAATCCAGGCTCTTAACTTTTTAAACGTTATTATGTAAATAAGCATAATATAATCAAATTAATGTATTGTTATAGGCTTATAGCTATTATTAAACCTGTTTTTATTAGTATAAGATAGCAAATACAGGCTTGAAGGAATCCAAAGGGTGGTCAGTGGTGAATCACCTTCTAACATGGTCTTATTCTTGAATATGTCAGTTAAAATGTTAATAAATACATTTAAGTCAACAAAAACACATTCAGACACTACTTTTGCTTACCACAAACTCACAGTCACAGAGCCCTAGGGCCTAGACTACCTTGGTTTCAGCCTCATGTTAATTATAAACATTAAAAATTAAAAATAAAATTAATATTAATCTAAGTGATTATGAAATTAAATCCTGAAAATTCACTTAAACCCATAGCAATGATTCGCTTAACATGATCATAATAATTTAGGGGATAGTTATCCGAAATGTATTAAACTATCCCCAAAAATCTATTGTGTGTATCCAACTACCAAAAATGCTTTTTAATGTATCAAACTTTTTTTTAATTTATCAAACTTTATTTTTTCTACTATTGTGTGTATCAGTTTACCAAAATTACAAGTCATTTTGTAACACAATAGCAAAAAAAATAAACTTTGATACACACAATAGCATTTTTTGTAGTTGGATACACACAATAGATTTTTGGGGATAGTTTAATACATTTCGGAGAACTATCCCCAATAATTTATTTAGGATGAGTTTGAATATGATTAAACATGATAAAACAAAAGGTTGTTTTTAGAGTTCAATGGACTTTCAAAAGTAAACATGTTTTGAGTATAAAAGGAATGCATGTTATATATATCTTAAGGGTTGTTTCGAGATATTATAAAATAAAAGAGATGTTAATCATGTTATCATAAAAATCGAAAAACTCCCTTCAAATCAATCAAATAACCGAAAACATCCATTAAAATCAACTAAAAAAATCCACCAACATTGACAAAAAGAACTTGAATTTTTTTAAGACAATGGAATAGGCTAGAATCGGGCTTACTCCGTTACTCGTAAGACACATTCATTATTGCATATTGCTCAAAAGGTCGATTACATCTAGAAAAATGCATTTTCTTCCCAAATCGACAAAGTTGATTTTTACTAAAATCAAAAGGTATCAACTTTTCCACATGATCAAACTGCAACTTTAGAGACCTTTGATTCATCTTAAATGTGCACTCCTTTGACCCCAAAATAAAAACCCAAGTTTGACGTTAATTGTTGACTTACGTTTGGTACGACACCATGACATGATATGACCGAGTGGACTATCACAAAAACAAGAGATATATAACAAGAATAGTAAAATTTTAAATCAAATGTAAACCAAAAACCTTATGTAATACTTTTCACTTTCACTTGTTAACTCCTATCCCTTTCTGTTTTCTATTTAGTTTTGTTTGTATACCATAACACAAACACAAACACACAATAAAAAAAACTTATTATTAATAATCAAGCCATCTTTTAAAAAAAAGAGTCCCACTATACTAAAACAGTTTTATTTGTTTGCCAGCTACCTATATCCTTGTCATTTAGCCAATTAGCACCTCAAAACAACCATTTCCTATTTGTCCTTTCTCACCTCTGAAAATATTACCTGCTGCAAGTGCAAATGCAATCAACCCCACAAATCTTTTTATCTTGATTTCACTTCTCCTTTCTTCTTCTTCTCCTTCTTCTTCTTCTTTTTTCACTTCTTCAACAATGGCAGAAACCCACCATTAAATGCTCCACCACTGTCTTCATCGGTGCTTAATTCCAACTACCCTCCATTATTCACACCTCTTATTCTTTTCTTTTATTAACAACACCCACGTTATCAATTTTTTACACACACTACACACATTACACACACTGCATTAATTGCACACACAACCAAACCCACCATTCTGTTTGTGGTTGTCTACTTTGTACTTCTTTTTTCTTTCTTTTTTTCTTCTTTAATTAACTTCCTCTCTAAAAAACCAGCCTCCCCAACATTCTCTTTTTAACTAACTTTATCTTGCTTCTTTCACTTTGTGGACCTTGAAAGAACAAAAGCATTCATTGCTCCAAATCTTTAACACCCATTTGGATTTGGGTTTCATTTCTGTTTTTTTCTTTTATAATAATAATGGGTTATCTCAGATTCATGCTTTTAATGCTCTGACCCTCCCTAAAGTTGAAAACTTTGGTTTCATGCTACTCATGTGCCTTGTCTTTTTATCTCATTTTCTTGGGATAATCTCATCAAATCTTTAATGGGTTTTCTTGGTTTTCTTGGTAGTTTTGAGGAGGTTGAGTTAGGGTTTTATTGAAGTTTTTCTTGAGATGGGGTTGTATTGCTCAAATTTGGTGTTGTTTTTATTGTTTGTTTCATGGGGTTTCTTTATCTCAAACACCAATCAATTACAAGCAACTCAGACTCAACTTCTTATCCAACTCAGGAAGCATTTGGAGTACCCATTGCAATTAAGCAATTGGGAGAACTTCAATGGTGATTTCTGTAATTTGGATTCAAACCCACAAGTTACCATCAAATGTGAGGGTAATTCAGTCATTGAGCTCAAGATCATGGGAGATAAGCTTTCAAAGGTCAGTGGTTTTCATGGGTATGCAATAAAAAACCAAACTTTATCTGAGTCTTTCTCCATTGATTCATTAGTGGTAACATTAGCAAGATTGAACACCTTAAGGGTTCTTAGCTTAGTGTCTTTAGGAATCTGGGGCCCACTTCCTGATAAAATCCATAGACTATCCTCTCTTGAGCTCCTGGATTTGAGCTCAAATTTCATGTTTGGTTCCATCCCAGATGAGGTTTCAAGACTTGTAAAGCTTCATACTTTGACACTAGATGGCAATTTCTTCAATGAATCCATCCCAAGTTGGCTAGATTCGATGTCGAACCTCACCATTTTGAGCTTGAAGAACAATAGATTAAAGGGTCAATTCCCTTTTTCAATTAGCAAGATCACAACACTCACTGATGTTGCTCTATCTCACAACAACCTCACCGGAGAATTACCGGATTTGAGCGCGTTATCCGCCTTACATTTGTTAGATTTAAGAGGGAATAGTTTCGATTCCGAACTCCCATTGTTGCCTAGAGGAGTTACCACAGTTCTTTTGAGCAATAACTTATTGAAGGGCAGAATTCCTAAAGAATTTGGCGAGCTTGATCGGCTCCAACACCTTGATCTTTCGCATAATTCCTTGGTGGGTTCCCCGCCATTCGCGCTCTTCTCATTACCAAACATAAGTTATTTGAATCTTGCATCCAATATGTTAAGTGGGTCCCTTCATGATATCAAGAAATGTGGAGATAATCTTGGCTTTGTTGATATTTCGAGCAATGGGTTAACGGGTAGGCTTCCTTCTTGTTTGGATACGAATTCTAGTAACAAACGGGTTGTGAAGTTTAGTGGGAATTGCTTGTTTGGAGGTAACCAACAGCCAAGTTTAGATTCTATTTGCAAAGAAGTTAGTGTGAAGAAAAAACGGTCTTGGGGTAGTGCGGTGTGGATTGTAATCGGAGTCATTGGTTTAGTGGTGATCTTTTTGGTCATAATCGCGTTTGTTCGCTTATTCTTTCGTAAAAGGCATCATCAAAGAGAGATCATCACGCTACAACACACGGTGCCAAAGGTTATTCAGGATAGTTTGCCTTCCGGGATTTCTTCAGAAGTTCTTGCAAATGCCAGTAAGTTAATCAAACTACAAACTAGAGACAAGTTCGGATTGAAACCGTAAATATTTTGAGAACCTGGGAACCAACTATTTATCAGTTATTCATATGTGAATTATGAATGATTCACATGTGAATGTTGAAAATCATGATATTCATGATGAATAATAGGGTTATTCATCATGAATATTTCATGAACTACTTTGTTCTCATTTGAACTTTCCCATTACAAATTACTCCAATATGTGGTTAAGGATTTGTGTGTTTTCGTTCTCTCAGGGGTCATATCCGCAGCATCAAAGTTAGGGACACAAGGTGCGCCATCAAGTCGTGTGTTTTCCATGGAAGATTTAGCCGAAGCCACTGATAATTTCTCCTCATCGGTGTTTCTGGGCGAAGGCTCAGTTGGAAAGGTATCATTAGCTTTTTTCTGGTATGCTTTTAAGTAGTAAGTTCTTCCATTGCAAACAAAAAGAGTCAGGTTTTGACTTTGGAGGTCAACCAACTAAATTTTCGACTTAAAAATTGGCAAGTTTTTCCAAAATTGCAACAAAAACTTGACAACCCCATTAATGTTATAGTATCATACCTCACTTTATAAGAACTTGGCTGCAAAATCCACAACGGAATCTGTATCATGGCGAATCTTTGAAGTATTAGGTTTGACCTCAAGAGTCAAGATTGTATCTATTTTGAAAATAGAGTATATTTTCACTTTGCATTGCTTCTTTATCACATTAATCATTCTTGCAAAAATTATGATCAATGTCTTAGACCTTTTATCATTGTTTTAGCTGATTTTGAGGTTAAAACAACCTAAAAGAGCCTTTCTTTTTGCAGCTTTACAAGGGAAGATTAGAAAACGGAAACTGCATCGTTGTACGATCTCTCTCGTTGTTCAAGAAATACTCGATCCGAAACCTGAAAGTTCGGTTGGATCTGCTGTCGAAGCTTCAGCATCCACATCTAGTTGGGTTTTTGGGTTATTGTATTAATGAAGAGGGTTTAGAAGATTCCACTTCAAGCAGAGTCTTCCTCGTGCACGAGTATATATCTAACGGAAATTTTCGAACCCATCTCTCGGGTTAGTATGCTAATAGCTAAATCTAGTAACGGATTTAATAGAAGCTTCCATGGTGAAAGCAGATAAAACGTGCGCTAATATTAGAAACTTCTGATGATTGTTTTGGTTAAGCTGACTAAGTCAAGAACATCAAATGCGCCGCTACATGAAAATGGATAAGACACCAAATGCGTCTAAATGTTCTAATAGACTGTAAAGGTGTTACAAAAGTTTATGACGCTTCTGGGCATCTTAACAAGTTTTTTAGAACATTTTTTATATAAAGCGTTATGTTAGTTTTTTATGCGACATTATTTGAAAAAAAATGCCTTATAAAAACAAGTGTTATAAAAAACATGTTCAAAAAGTGTCCTATAAAAAGGCTAATACGACTCTTTAGTATAAAGTAGCCTAAAAACTTCTTAGGATTCCCAAGTACGTCAAAACATCATATTGTTGGTGTTATAAACGTAAGTCCTATTAAGCTTTCTATTTCAACGTTTAGACGTATTGGCATCCTATAAAGGTGATTTTGGTTTTCAGAAGTATATAATATTTATATACGGAAAATACTCGTGTACACTTCTATTTTATGAGGTTTAGGAAGCTGAGCTCTACCAGTAACCCCGCTGGCCAAATGACTCTTTCTAAGACGGTTTCGTTGTAGTGTGGATGAGTAGATGACATCATTTTGACCTTTTTTTAGCAACTTTAAATTTTGTTTGCAATGATATGTGCAGAGTCTTCTCCAAATCATGTTCTTAAATGGTCGGATCGATTGGCGATTCTGATCGGAATTGCCAAGGCAGTACATTTTCTGCATACCGGTGTAATTCCTGCTTCTTCAAGCAACCGATTACGAACAAATAACATATTGCTGGACGAGCATCGTATTGCAAAGCTAAGTGACTACGGAATGTCCATCATCACTGAAGAATTAGAACAATTCGAGGTTTTTTTTTATCTTTATCCTCGATTCTTTCTGTTTCATTTTTGGCTCAAATCTATATCCTGATATCGCTTTTATCATTGTGTAGGCAAAAGGAGACGGTCCAAAATCATGGTAAGCTATCTTGGTTTACATTTTTTAACGGACAACATGTATCAAAATGCAACAAACTTTGTCTTAGTTCCTATTTACCGTACAATTACAAAAAAATTTCTTAATCATGCTTCAAAGTTTCTTATTTTTTACCCATTTCGATTGGTAATATTGTTGATCTTGTAACATCAGACAATGCAAATGTCATTTTTTACCAACATTATAAAATGTTACAAGATCAACTATGTTACCGGCCAGAATGGGTACAAAAATAGGAAAATATATCGATTGACAACAAATATTCTATGTTACAATAAATATGAAGTAAACCAAACTTTGTTGCAATTTGGCATTTATGTGCTCGAATATGTTTATAGTTATGCTTAAGGTAGGGAGTTGAACGTTGCAGGCATATGAAGAAGTTGGCTGATGACGTATATGATTTCGGGTTCATTTTGCTCGAAGCACTTGTGGGGCCCATTGTAACGGGAAAAGGCGAATCGTTTCTGCTGAACGAAATGGTACACGATCTATATCTCATTGCTACTCTTTTCTGGAAAAAGATTCTTAAAAATGTTTTCTCATTTTTGTTATGCGACAGAAATCTTTTGGAAGCCAAGATGGTAGGCAAAGGATCGTGGACCCGATGGTGTTGACAACTTGCTCACAAGAATCGTTAACAATTGTGATATCGATCACGAACAAATGCATATCTCCAGAACCGGGAAATCGGCCATCGTTTGAAGACGTGCTATGGAACTTGCAGTATGCAGCTCAAGTACAGGCCACGGCTGATTCCGAACAGAAATCAGATGGCGCGTTTTAATGCCTCGAACGACGATTTAGTAGCAGATACGGTTCGATATCAAGATATTCATATTTTAGGACATGGTTGATGTTTAAATAGCTTTGGACCATTGATCATTGTGTTTTCTTTGTTGTTGTTTATTTTTTTGTAACCAAGTCTGTAAATTCCAAATTCTTTTTATTGAATTCTTTGGTATGTTTAGCAATGTGAATGAAGAAAGCTGAATCAAATTGAAATATAGAAAAATGCTATTAATGAGTTGTCTATTTACATAAATTGGGTGAGTTGTGGTACTTAAAAACTTCTCCAAAATAGAGATTATGAAAATTTTGAACTAAATGATTATTAAGTGAGAATATCAATAGAGAGTTTTAAACAAAATTTTCAAATTTAATTGAATATTTTAATATATAATCAATGTTGAATTTTCTAAAATGAAGAATTCGTTTGGATAATAATGTATTTCTTTTTTGAGACTTAAATTTTTGGTTCTCTCTTTTATTAGAGAATCTTGAGGAATATGTTGGAGATGCTCTTACAAACAATCTATTTGATGTCCGATAATGTTAATATGATCGTGACTCTTGCCCGTAAATGCTTACTCAATAAGCATTTAATAAAAAGCCGTAAAGGTTCCTCCATCTGCTTACAAGGTAAGCATTTCGGTTAGCATCATGGACACGTAAGAGAAGTTTGGTAAGCAACATATGTCTCTTACATGGTAAGAGGTGGTAGTTGTAAAGAACCATTGAGGACCGATTTGGTTGGGATTTCATCATATTGGAATTGGATTCTATTGCCATCACACGTTTAGTTTAAAGGAAAGTCCCATGATTTCAATACAATTCACAAACAATGGATTTAAAATTAGAAACCCATGAGATAGTTGGTGTTTCACAAGATTTTATAATTTTTATTGTAAAATGTTTTAAAAATGTTATTACTTCTCATGTTCTGATCAACGCAACTCTATATGGACTCGGCGTATTTGACTGCCAAGCTCTTTCCTTCATAGTGGTTGTCGCAATCGTCATATACTCCTCTGTGAAGGTTTCCACCACCAACGGTTTCTCGAAAGAGGATTATTCGGAAAAAAAAAAAAAAATAGGTTTCACTCACAGTTCCAACACTTAATGTTAATGTCCGAAATCCTAAACTTTTAATGGATATAAACCGTGGTTTAATTTAATGTTGATGTATTTTTAGACGAATTCCTTCGTTTCAATTTTTTTTTGAGCACTTGAAATCCAAGTTTTCAATGGCCAATGGCTATTGGTCAATCAAAAGACCCTTTTATTCTTGAAAGTGGGTTACACGTGTCGATTCCGGAAGCTTATTTCAAGTTTAAAAGTTTCAAAAAAAGAGAAACCATTTTTTTTGCAATAGAGAATGTTAGTTCACATGGCTACACATGCTCTATTCATTGATCCCATCAAAACGAACAAAACCCCAAAAAGCAACTACTACTCATTCAGATTTGTGTTCAGCTGTTTTAGCTGTGATACATCATTATAAGTAATTGGTGATATTTCTACTGAATGTACCATTCTATCAAATCTTTAATAAGTATATCAAGAATCGAAAATCTTATTTAGTAAGACCAACTCCAACCCTACACGGCAAAAAGAAACGGTAAATTTGTGGGACATATCCACCAAAACTCAATTCATCTTCAAGCAAACGGCAAATACACCATTTGAAGAAAAAGAACGGCATATTTGCGGTTTCTCCCTCATCCGCCGCAAAATAGAAATCTCTTTGTCGGATGGTTGGAAGTAATACACCCGCAAAACGCCATTTTTGCCGGACGGTTGGAGCTGGCTTAATTGGGCGAATAGATGTTTATTATATTAGCGTTTATTGGGTAAGAGGCCTTTACGCTGTACAAACAAATTATTTTAACAAACTATTTTGATGGTCGAGAAAGTGCGAGTGATGACCCAGTCTTTAAATGTTTATCTATTAAGCGTTTTACAAAAGAACCTCTAGGTTTGGATGTTTTATAAATGTTCTTTCCTAAATCCTAATATATTAATTTTAATATTTTAATAGGTTTTGGAATTTTCATACTCATATCTAAAATACTGAAATTTCTTATTTAAAATAACACGTGCTTGACAGAAATTTTGGATTTCATTTCAATTACTAAAAACAAATTAAAATAATTAAAATGAAGGGAAATTAGAAATCAGGACACCAAATGACAAGAGTCAAAGCAACATGCTCCTTGTTTATTGGACATGGGTATTGTTATTTCTTCTTGTTCAAATGTTATGATTATTTTAATTTTTTGTATTATGCATTTATGTTGTTTTGAATATGAATCAGCCTTGTATTCAGTTTGTTTCAAATAACGGATAAAATTACGATTAAGATTTAAGGACATCTTAAACTTACATATATTAATAAATAAAAAATGGACCAAAAAACCTTGTGTATATGATGTACTACTTATGTGGGTGTACATGGACATTGGTATTTTTTTTCTCGGCATGGAAACATGCCCGCTACGTATGTATTGTTATCCAATATCATATAGATCGTAAAGATGGCTCTATAGAGTATATTGTCAATTATTTCAAAATGCTATATACAACTTCGATGAGAAGGGTGTCTTTTGTGTACGAATATAATTTCCTCGTTTATGAATATATGAAAATCGTATACAATAGTTACGTTTTCCATTGTGTAATGCAAGTTTGATAAATTATCAAGTAATGTTGATCGAAAACTATTGATTATTGAGGCACAGTCGTTTACCAAAAGCTTATTAGACAAAGAATTACTAGCAAGTACTTATCTTATCAGTGATATTATAAGATATCAAAATGGCTTGCTGGTAAGGGTCTTTTACCCGGTAAACGCTTACCCCGTTAGAGTCTTCTCCCTTGCTTGTCGGGTAAGATTCTCTTTCCTTACTATGGTTTCGTTGTGTTTTAAGGGTTTGGAGTTTAAATTCTGATTTCACATCTAAATATAAATATGGATGGTTCACCTCTTAAAATTTTAAATGGCGGTAAGAAATTTTGAGACATTTTCTCAAAAATAAAATGTACAATCTTAAATTTACAAACATTTTAATTTTCAAACTTAAAAGATTTTAAAAGGTATTTTTGAAAAACATATAACTCATATATTTCTTACTGGACAAGTTTTTCTTTAAGTGCTTATCGTTTGATAAAAAGCCCATGAGAAAGCCCATATGAAGAGTCAGAATAAATGGGCCTCAGCAAGCCATATCAACTATCAAGTATCTGACCAAATGGGCTTAAGCAAGCTTATACCCAAGTACCCAACTACCACCAAGTACCTGAACAAATAAGCAAGCCTCAGTAATGCATGATTTGTTGAATTCATGAAATGTCATCGTCTGATTTTATCTTAAATTATTTTTGGACTTGGGTTTGAGTCCGGGGCATCCTCATAGCCATAATCACAAGTGACTCAGGTATGCTCTCGATATTATAAATTTGGCAGCCGATTGTGGACAGGTTGAGATTGGCCGTATCAACCTTTTGTCACCCAAAAAAAAGCTTTTTAATGACTTGTAGTACTGCCAGAGTTAGTATTCGTTATTGCTCAAAAACCTATACCAAATTTTAGGTTTACCAATTTGATTTTTATATTAAGCTCAATTCGGCTAACCAAATCAAGGAAAGTCCTGATTTGGCTTATGTTTAAAATTTTTAAAGCAATCTTTTCTTGTCCTATAAATATGAACATTATAATAAAGATTATAGTATTTTGGAGAAGATTTAAATAATATGTTGTTTCCTGTTTACCTATAAAAGATACATGAAATCACGTATCTCAATCTCACCCACTTTGTCATCTTCTGTCACCTTTGAAAACAACACATACAATGTGTCATTCTGATCAATTTTGGCAAAACCACATTATGGTCATTCAGTTCACTAAGAAACTATATGAGTTAGAACCAACAATTCACAAAGTGTCTTAACAATATATCCATGTTTGGTGCCAAAGAGGAACATCCCGTATATGAACAAACCAATCACGGCTTCCAAAAGAAGGAAACCTGATCGTCTTATGCAAAAGTTGTATGTTACATGATTTTCATGAATGGAAGACATTAAAAGTGTCTACAAAATAAATTGAAATAAAAGTTTTCAAGCAAAAGACGAGGAAATGGATATTTATTGCTAATTCTGTCGTGTCAAATAGACACACCACATGATGACCTACTTTAACCAAAGACATAATTTGTTTTGGAGTTTTATACGCTTTTTTTCAAAATTATGCCGAAAACAATAGTTTATTACAAATTTAACGGTTTAATTATTTCCCTTGTAAAATAGAAGTGTTGTTTCAAGTTTAAATTTGATCACATTCTTTCAAAAATTGTATCAATTGGTTATTGAAATCATGACAATCGGATTACCTGTTAAATCAACTTTCTTTTATTATCAATAGTTTAAACCTAACCAAAAACAACAATCATATTTGAATTTTGTCATATATAAATTATATAAAATTAAGTCCGTCTAATAACTACCAAATTAGGTACTTTTATCATTTTATTTTTATTTATTAAAGTTTCATTTGGTAATCATTTTATGGTTTATTTTCATATTTGAACCGATCCCAGCAAATACCCAGCGGTACCATGTACCCAGTATCAGAACCGGTCCTAGCAAATACTTGACGGTTAACGGTTCTAAAAAAATGAAACCGGAACCAGTCTAGATCGATTCCATATTTTAGGATCCGGAACCGGCAGTTCCAAGCGGTTCCAATTTCAAAAGCGGATACCGGCTTCCGATGCTCACCCCTAATTAACATTATCAAAACAACAAAATTTTGTCTAACACAAATATATTGAATAAGCTCTTTCAAAGTTTTGTAATACAGAACTATGCAAAAATAAAACCCAAAATCAAGCGTAGATCCTTAAAACAAGAACTCTAGATCAAAAAAGGTTAAGCCTTGGATCTCTAAAATTAGAAAACATGAACTCAGATATTCGAAATACAAAAACAGGAGGAGGTTTAGATCCCTAAAATTAGAGAACATGAACCCAAATATTGTGGAGTCCCTGTGTTCCAGACATGATTTTCCAATTGCCTTTGGTGGTCGACATATGTGTTTGGGTGTCGAGACGAAAGATAGGGGCGGGGACAAAAATAAAGGGTTAGTGTTCGTCGAAAGGTGTTCGACAACGGTGGTCTCAGATCCGAAGTGGGTGGTGGTGGAATAGGGTTTGGTAAAGATAAATTTCTCGACGTGGTGGAATTAGGTCGACTTTCGGATCGGTCCATGGTCGCCGAGGATTAGTCGGGTGCCTGATCGGATACCGGATACCTCGTCAACTTCGTGTCGGAACGTGTGCATGAGTTATTTGCCGCTAAAAAAATATAATAGAGTAATTACATTTTTGGTCCCCATGATTTTAATTGAAAAAAAAAATTAAAAAATTAAAAGACCAATACAACGATTATGTAGCTGTGTACATGAAGGCTTTAGTGGAGAAAAATCAAACGAAGTTAGTTTTAAGGACTCATAGCGTTATAAAATGTAAACCATGAGGACCAACTCCATAGTTTTTTTAGTTTTAGACTCACACCATTAAAATCAGTAAATTATGAGGACCAAATATGTAATTTACTCTAAACTATATAAAATATCTAAGATATGATGATTAAATGTGAGAAACTATCAAAAATGAAACAAAAAAACTGAGTCCATGATGCCTGCCACTCACAGTCAACACCTAACCTTATCAACCCTGTACTAGTCATATTTTTGGATCCACATAGATTTGTTGGTTATGTAGGTGGGTGGAGATAAATGAGTTTTGAGTGGATTAATAGGAGAAAAGCGATATTACAATATAAAAGATTTGATGAAATTTAATTTAGGATTTGGATAGCATAAAGGAAAAGTTAAAACAAAAAACAAACAATTATTTTGTTTGGATGCATTAACTTTTAAACTTTTTTAAATAAAAGAACTATATTTTTTTAAATGATTAAGTATACAAACAGTTTTTAAAATAAAGATATTGTTTATTTTTTCAAAATACAATAAATTATCAAACTTTTAGAAAATAACAAGTTGTATTATTTTAGTCTAACAAAGGCTTCTTGTAATCGGTCTATTTAGTTTGTTTATTCGTTTTGACATATGTATAAAATAGATTAAAAAGATAGATCGATGACATAGAACGACTGCTTGATAGGCGACATGGTTTGGAAAAGTAAAATTAATACAAGTTTCTTTTTTACTTAGAACTTTTTTAGATGGTTATATGTAGTAGGTAGCAATTTTAGAAAATTTCGGTTGTTTTTCCGTTTAAAAAATAGTTTAGACAGTTAACCATCTAAATCTCGATAGATTGTTGGGTTTTTTCAAATACTTTCCTAAATAAATGTATTTTAATTTGATTATTAATTTAAGATTTTTTATATCACATATTCTTGATCCTAAAAAAACGTTCACTAAAATGTATAAATTGTAACACGGAATGGGTTCCAGCAAAAAGAACATTTATGGTGAGAAAGTTGATAGGATATTGTCATAATTTGATCAATCCTAATTAAAGGTTAACACGGTGGAGATGCATAAGATCATTCAAATGAGGAACACAGTTTATGGTTGTAACACCACTTTTCCAAAATACTTATTTAATTAAATATTTTAAACAAAACCGTAATAAATGCCAAACTCAAAGTCTAATAAATAAAAGGGATAATTACTCCTATGTCCTTCTAAAACTTTATAATTATCTCTATATCCTTACAAACTTTAAAATTATCTCTATATCCTTATAAACTTTAAAAACTCTTTTCTATATCCAAATACCTATTTTTATATTTATTAAATCATTTAAATACCAATAACAATAATCAAATAACTATATTACCCTTAATAATATTAAAGCAAAATTAATAACATTATCAAATTAAACAAACATCAACTCTTTCTCTGCATCTTCTTCTTCACTCGCCGTTTCATATCCTTACGATCCAGATCAGAGAATGATGACGTGCTGCTATGATCGATTTCACTGGTAGCATCGTTATTGGTATGATCGATTTCACTTGCGAATTTCATTGTTATGATCGATTTTTGTGATGTGAATGTTGTCGAGGTTTTTATTGATGTGGATACAAGTTTCAAGTAGCATGAACTTCTTCTTATAATCGTACTTTTTCAAGCAGTATTTTGGTAATGTTTTTGCTGTGTTTTGGTTCAGTTTTTTTTTGCCTTTTTTTTGGCTGCTACGGTCATGTATCGATATTGGTTTACAATGAATTTGGTTGGTTTACAATGGATATTGGGTTACAATGGTATTATAACAATTTGTTGAAACTTTGATTGGTTTACAATGGTATTATAACAATGTGTTGGAACAAGCAGGTAAGTATATTTTGGAGAGTAAATATGGGGTTGCAAATGTTCTAAAGAAAAAAAATGAAATTGGTCATTGTTCTGTATTAGTATAATACTTTGACTTCAAATGTGAAGTGAACTACTTTCAAATTCAAAATAACATGTTAACTTGGTTAATGTTTCATATATGGATAAAGTTGTTTGGGTGGATTAATCGGTTTAATAGATTGTAAAGATTTTTGTTAGGAGGATTTTTTTCATATATGGAAGGAGTGTCTCTTTTAATTGGAGGTGGACGTTGGAGAAAAACTTGGCATTCTACATAATGCTCTCTCCTAAAAGCTTAATGACTATGTTCGTTGCCATATATCATAAAGATGTGAGTTCCACTAAGCTACTAACATGATAGCTATACTAATTAAAACATATCTCATATTGGCTTACAAGCTTCCAATGGTGTTGATATGTTTTTCAGTTTAGAACCAAAAAACTATTGGATTTAAGTAGAAATATTTTTTGTAAAGTGCTTTTGTAAGGCATACAAATATGCATTTGAACATGAAAGACTAATCTGTCCATGTTTCTCTTATACAAAGTCGGTGGTAAAACAAGTTTCCATCACATAATCTAAGTAATATATGGTATATGGTTATGGTAAATGGCACTTGTTTGTTTTCATGGCAGGCCTTTGATGAAGCTATTGCTGAGTTGGATTTGGATACATTAGGTGAGGATTCATACAAGGCCATTAAACAATTTATGCAACAAAAAAGCAATGGGTTCATACACCTATTATTAACACAATATCATCATAATCCAACAAAATCATCAACAAATTAGCCCTATAGAAACAAATCCAATGAACACATACAACAAAAATCAATTTCAGTGTAATCAAAACGTTTTATAGAAAGCATAATTTCGAGAATACCTTTTTGTCATCAGTGACCTTGATAGCATATATACCTTCAGAATGTCTGTATTTCAGCATATAACGAGTCTGCCATCCAAATTATCAACGATTCAGATCCGAAGCACAAAGAATTAATCTGATTAAGAAATTGAAATTTGAAGCGTACTTTTTCGGGATTGGATCTAAACAACTTAATGGACTCTTTTACAAATTTAGGCCATGATAAATTGTCCACCACTTCCATCAAGTTAGTTAGTAGTGAGAATGTCTTCTTTTTGCCTTGTATCATAATCCAACAAATAAATCGATGAAGAAATTGACCATGAATAGAACATATAGTAGCAGAAATCAAACAGAAACTTCCATGAAATCGAGAGTTACCTGCGAGCGATGTAGTTAGAGAGTGTGAAATGCGATGCAGGCGATAAAATAGCGAGATTTTATTTTTAGGTCAGGAAAAGACAAACTTTGTCTGTCCGGGAGACTCGCTTCCGAATCTTCGTATCCAAACTTTTTTTTATTTTTATAAAGGGATAATTACTCCTATGTCCTTCTAAAACTTTATAATTATCTCTATATCCTTACAAACTTTAAAATTATCTCTATATCCTTATAAACTTTAAAAACTCTTTTCTATATCCAAATACCTATTTTTATATTTATTAAATCATTTAAATACAAATACCAATAATCGAATTACTATATTACCCTTAATAATATTAAAGCAAAAGTAATAACATTATCAAATTAAACAAACATCAACTCTTTCTCTGCATCTTCTTCTTCACTCGCCGTTTCATATCCTTACGATCCAGATCAGAGAATGATGACGTGCTGCTATGATCGATTTCACTGGTAGCATCGTTATTGGTATGCTCGATTTCACTTGCGAATTTCATTGTTATGATCGATTTTTGTGATGTGAATGTTGTCGAGGTTTTTATTGATGTGGATACAAGTTTCAAGTAGCATGAACTTCTTCTTATAATCGTACTTTTTCAAGCAGTATTTTGGTAATGTTTTTGCTGTGTTTTGGTTCAGTTTTTTTTGCCTTTTTTTTGGCTGCTACGGTCATGTATCGATATTGGTTTACAATGAATTTGGTTGGTTTACAATGGATATTGGGTTACAATGGTATTATAACAATTTGTTGAAACTTTGATTGGTTTACAATGGTATTATAACAATGTGTTGGAACAAGCAGGTAAGTATATTTTGGAGAGTAAATATAGGGTTGCAAATGTTCTAAAGAAAAAAAATGAAATTGGTCATTGTTCTGTATTAGTATAATACTTTGACTTCAAATGTGAAGTGAACTACTTTCAAATTCAAAATAACATGTTAACTTGGTTAATGTTTCATATATGGATAAAGTTGTTTGGGTGGATTAATCGGTTTAATAGATTGTAAAGATTTTTGTTAGGAGGATTTTTTTTCA
Source organism: Centaurea solstitialis (assembly GCA_030169165.1). Classification (NCBI taxonomy): domain Eukaryota; kingdom Viridiplantae; phylum Streptophyta; class Magnoliopsida; order Asterales; family Asteraceae; genus Centaurea; species Centaurea solstitialis. Next base: position 10,849,187 of record CM058046.1, read on the forward strand.
TATATGGAAGGAGTGTCTCTTTTAATTGGAGGTGGACGTTGGAGAAAAACTTGGCATTCTACATAATGCTCTCTCCTAAAAGCTTAATGACTATGTTCGTTGCCATATATCATAAAGATGTGAGTTCCACTAAGCTACTAACATGATAGCTATACTAATTAAAACATATCTCATATTGGCTTACAAGCTTCCAATGGTGTTGATATGTTTTTCAGTTTAGAACCAAAAAACTATTGGATTTAAGTAGAAATATTTTTTGTAAAGTGCTTTTGTAAGGCATACAAATATGCATTTGAACATGAAAGACTAATCTGTCCATGTTTCTCTTATACAAAGTCGGTGGTAAAACAAGTTTCCATCACATAATCTAAGTAATATATGGTATATGGTTATGGTAAATGGCACTTGTTTGTTTTCATGGCAGGCCTTTGATGAAGCTATTGCTGAGTTGGATTTGGATACATTAGGTGAGGATTCATACAAGGCCATTAAACAATTTATGCAACAAAAAAGCAATGGGTTCATACACCTATTATTAACACAATATCATCATAATCCAACAAAATCATCAACAAATTAGCCCTATAGAAACAAATCCAATGAACACATACAAAACAAAATCAATTTCAGTGTAATCAAAACGTTTTATAGAAAGCATAATTTCGAGAATACCTTTTTGTCATCAGTGACCTTGATAGCATATATACCTTCAGAATGTCTGTATTTCAGCATATAACGAGTCTGCCATCCAAATTATCAACGATTCAGATCCGAAGCACAAAGAATTAATCTGATTAAGAAATTGAAATTTGAAGCGTACTTTTTCGGGATTGGATCTAAACAACTTAATGGACTCTTTTACAAATTTAGGCCATGATAAATTGTCCACCACTTCCATCAAGTTAGTTAGTAGTGAGAATGTCTTCTTTTTGCCTTGTATCATAATCCAACAAATAAATCGATGAAGAAATTGACCATGAATAGAACATATAGTAGCAGAAATCAAACAGAAACTTCCATGAAATCGAGAGTTACCTGCGAGCGATGTAGTTAGAGAGTGTGAAATGCGATGCAGGCGATAAAATAGCGAGATTTTATTTTTAGGTCAGGAAAAAGACAAACTTTGTCTGTCCGGGAGACTCGCTTCCGAATCTTCGTATCCAAACTTTTTTTTATTTTTATAAAGGGATAATTACTCCTATGTCCTTCTAAAACTTTATAATTATCTCTATATCCTTACAAACTTTAAAATTATCTCTATATCCTTATAAACTTTAAAAACTCTTTTCTATATCCAAATACCTATTTTTATATTTATTAAATCATTTAAATACAAATACCAATAATCGAATTACTATATTACCCTTAATAATATTAAAGCAAAAGTAATAACATTATCAAATTAAACAAACATCAACTCTTTCTCTGCATCTTCTTCTTCACTCGCCGTTTCATATCCTTACGATCCAGATCAGAGAATGATGACGTGCTGCTATGATCGATTTCACTGGTAGCATCGTTATTGGTATGCTCGATTTCACTTGCGAATTTCATTGTTATGATCGATTTTTGTGATGTGAATGTTGTCGAGGTTTTTATTGATGTGGATACAAGTTTCAAGTAGCATGAACTTCTTCTTATAATCGTACTTTTTCAAGCAGTATTTTGGTAATGTTTTTGCTGTGTTTTGGTTCAGTTTTTTTTGCCTTTTTTTTGGCTGCTACGGTCATGTATCGATATTGGTTTACAATGAATTTGGTTGGTTTACAATGGATATTGGGTTACAATGGTATTATAACAATTTGTTGAAACTTTGATTGGTTTACAATGGTATTATAACAATGTGTTGGAACAAGCAGGTAAGTATATTTTGGAGAGTAAATATAGGGTTGCAAATGTTCTAAAGAAAAAAAATGAAATTGGTCATTGTTCTGTATTAGTATAATACTTTGACTTCAAATGTGAAGTGAACTACTTTCAAATTCAAAATAACATGTTAACTTGGTTAATGTTTCATATATGGATAAAGTTGTTTGGGTGGATTAATCGGTTTAATAGATTGTAAAGATTTTTGTTAGGAGGATTTTTTTTCATATATGGAAGGAGTGTCTCTTTTAATTGGAGGTGGACGTTGGAGAAAAACTTGGCATTCTACATAATGCTCTCTCCTAAAAGCTTAATGACTATGTTCGTTGCCATATATCATAAAGATGTGAGTTCCACTAAGCTACTAACATGATAGCTATACTAATTAAAACATATCTCATATTGGCTTACAAGCTTCCAATGGTGTTGATATGTTTTTCAGTTTAGAACCAAAAAACTATTGGATTTAAGTAGAAATATTTTTTGTAAAGTGCTTTTGTAAGGCATACAAATATGCATTTGAACATGAAAGACTAATCTGTCCATGTTTCTCTTATACAAAGTCGGTGGTAAAACAAGTTTCCATCACATAATCTAAGTAATATATGGTATATGGTTATGGTAAATGGCACTTGTTTGTTTTCATGGCAGGCCTTTGATGAAGCTATTGCTGAGTTGGATTTGGATACATTAGGTGAGGATTCATACAAGGCCATTAAACAATTTATGCAACAAAAAAGCAATGGGTTCATACACCTATTATTAACACAATATCATCATAATCCAACAAAATCATCAACAAATTAGCCCTATAGAAACAAATCCAATGAACACATACAACAAAAATCAATTTCAGTGTAATCAAAACGTTTTATAGAAAGCATAATTTCGAGAATACCTTTTTGTCATCAGTGACCTTGATAGCATATATACCTTCAGAATGTCTGTATTTCAGCATATAACGAGTCTGCCATCCAAATTATCAACGATTCAGATCCGAAGCACAAAGAATTAATCTGATTAAGAAATTGAAATTTGAAGCGTACTTTTTCGGGATTGGATCTAAACAACTTAATGGACTCTTTTACAAATTTAGGCCATGATAAATTGTCCACCACTTCCATCAAGTTAGTTAGTAGTGAGAATGTCTTCTTTTTGCCTTGTATCATAATCCAACAAATAAATCGATGAAGAAATTGACCATGAATAGAACATATAGTAGCAGAAATCAAACAGAAACTTCCATGAAATCGAGAGTTACCTGCGAGCGATGTAGTTAGAGAGTGTGAAATGCGATGCAGGCGATAAAATAGCGAGATTTTATTTTTAGGTCAGGAAAAAGACAAACTTTGTCTGTCCGGGAGACTCGCTTCCGAATCTTCGTATCCAAACTTTTTTTTATTTTTATAAAGGGATAATTACTCCTATGTCCTTCTAAAACTTTATAATTATCTCTATATCCTTACAAACTTTAAAATTATCTCTATATCCTTATAAACTTTAAAAACTCTTTTCTATATCCAAATACCTATTTTTATATTTATTAAATCATTTAAATACAAATACCAATAATCGAATTACTATATTACCCTTAATAATATTAAAGCAAAAGTAATAACATTATCAAATTAAACAAACATCAACTCTTTCTCTGCATCTTCTTCTTCACTCGCCGTTTCATATCCTTACGATCCAGATCAGAGAATGATGACGTGCTGCTATGATCGATTTCACTGGTAGCATCGTTATTGGTATGCTCGATTTCACTTGCGAATTTCATTGTTATGATCGATTTTTGTGATGTGAATGTTGTCGAGGTTTTTATTGATGTGGATACAAGTTTCAAGTAGCATGAACTTCTTCTTATAATCGTACTTTTTCAAGCAGTATTTTGGTAATGTTTTTGCTGTGTTTTGGTTCAGTTTTTTTTGCCTTTTTTTTGGCTGCTACGGTCATGTATCGATATTGGTTTACAATGAATTTGGTTGGTTTACAATGGATATTGGGTTACAATGGTATTATAACAATTTGTTGAAACTTTGATTGGTTTACAATGGTATTATAACAATGTGTTGGAACAAGCAGGTAAGTATATTTTGGAGAGTAAATATAGGGTTGCAAATGTTCTAAAGAAAAAAAATGAAATTGGTCATTGTTCTGTATTAGTATAATACTTTGACTTCAAATGTGAAGTGAACTACTTTCAAATTCAAAATAACATGTTAACTTGGTTAATGTTTCATATATGGATAAAGTTGTTTGGGTGGATTAATCGGTTTAATAGATTGTAAAGATTTTTGTTAGGAGGATTTTTTTTCATATATGGAAGGAGTGTCTCTTTTAATTGGAGGTGGACGTTGGAGAAAAACTTGGCATTCTACATAATGCTCTCTCCTAAAAGCTTAATGACTATGTTCGTTGCCATATATCATAAAGATGTGAGTTCCACTAAGCTACTAACATGATAGCTATACTAATTAAAACATATCTCATATTGGCTTACAAGCTTCCAATGGTGTTGATATGTTTTTCAGTTTAGAACCAAAAACTATTGGATTTAAGTAGAAATATTTTTTGTAAAGTGCTTTTGTAAGGCATACAAATATGCATTTGAACATGAAAGACTAATCTGTCCATGTTTCTCTTATACAAAGTCGGTGGTAAAACAAGTTTCCATCACATAATCTAAGTAATATATGGTATATGGTTATGGTAAATGGCACTTGTTTGTTTTCATGGCAGGCCTTTGATGAAGCTATTGCTGAGTTGGATTTGGATACATTAGGTGAGGATTCATACAAGGCCATTAAACAATTTATGCAACAAAAAAGCATTGGGTTCATACACCTATTATTAACACAATATCATCATAATCCAACAAAATCATCAACAAATTAGCCCTATAGAAACAAATCCAATGAACACATACAACAAAAATCAATTTCAGTGTAATCAAAACGTTTTATAGAAAGCATAATTTCGAGAATACCTTTTTGTCATCAGTGACCTTGATAGCATATATACCTTCAGAATGTCTGTATTTCAGCATATAACGAGTCTGCCATCCAAATTATCAACGATTCAGATCCGAAGCACAAAGAATTAATCTGATTAAGAAATTGAAATTTGAAGCGTACTTTTTCGGGATTGGATCTGAACAACTTAATGGACTCTTTTACAAATTTAGGCCATGATAAATTGTCCACCACTTCCATCAAGTTAGTTAGTAGTGAGAATGTCTTCTTTTTGCCTTGTATCATAATCCAACAAATAAATCGATGAAGAAATTGACCAGGAATAGAACATATAGTAGCAGAAATCAAACAGAAACTTCCATGAAATCGAGAGTTACCTGCGAGCGATGTAGTTAGAGAGTGTGAAATGCGATGCAGGCGATAAAATAGCGAGATTTTATTTTTAGGTCAGGAAAAAGACAAACTTTGTCTGTCCGGGAGACTCGCTTCCGAATCTTCGTATCCAAACTTTTTTTTATTTTTATAAAGGGATAATTACTCCTATGTCCTTCTAAAACTTTATAATTATCTCTATATCCTTACAAACTTTAAAATTATCTCTATATCCTTATAAACTTTAAAAACTCTTTTCTATATCCAAATACCTATTTTTATATTTATTAAATCATTTAAATACAAATACCAATAATCGAATTACTATATTACCCTTAATAATATTAAAGCAAAAGTAATAACATTATCAAATTAAACAAACATCAACTCTTTCTCTGCATCTTCTTCTTCACTCGCCGTTTCATATCCTTACGATCCAGATCAGAGAATGATGACGTGCTGCTATGATCGATTTCACTGGTAGCATCGTTATTGGTATGATCGATTTCACTTGCGAATTTCATTGTTATGATCGATTTTTGTGATGTGAATGTTGTCGAGGTTTTTATTGATGTGGATACAAGTTTCAAGTAGCATGAACTTCTTTTTATAATCGTACTTTTTCAAGCAGTATTTTGGTAATGTTTTTGCTGTGTTTTGGTTCAGTTTTTTTTGCCTTTTTTTGGCTGCTACGGTCATGTATCGATATTGGTTTACAATGAATTTGGTTGGTTTACATTGGATATTGGGTTACAATGGTATTATAACAATTTGTTGAAACTTTGATTGGTTTACAATGGTATTATAAAATGTGTTGGAACAAGCAGGTAAGTATATTTTGGAGAGTAAATATGGGGTTGCAAATGTTCTAAAGAAAAAAAAATGAAATTGGTCATTGTTCTGTATTAGTATAATACTTTGACTTCAAATGTGAAGTGAACTACTTTCAAATTCAAAATAACATGTTAACTTGGTTAATGTTTCATATATGGATAAAGTTGTTTGGGTGGATTAATCGGTTTAATAGATTGTAAAGATTTTTGTTAGGAGGATTTTTTTTCATATATGGAAGGAGTGTCTCTTTTAATTGGAGGTGGACGTTGGAGAAAAACTTGGCATTCTACATAATGCTCTCTCCTAAAAGCTTAATGACTATGTTCGTTGCTATATATCATAAAGATGTGAGTTCCACTAAGCTACTAACATGATAGCTATACTAATTAAAACATATCTCATATTGGCTTACAAGCTTCCAATGGTGTTGATATGTTTTTCAGTTTAGAACCAAAAAACTATTGGATTTAAGTAGAAATATTTTTTGTAAAGTGCTTTTGTAAGGCATACAAATATGCATTTGAACATGAAAGACTAATCTGTCCATGTTTCTCTTATACAAAGTCGGTGGTAAAACAAGTTTCCATCACATAATCTAAGTAATATATGGTATATGGTTATGGTAAATGGCACTTGTTTGTTTTCATGGCAGGCCTTTGATGAAGCTATTGCTGAGTTGGATTTGGATACATTAGGTGAGGATTCATACAAGGCCATTAAACAATTTATGCAACAAAAAAGCATTGGGTTCATACACCTATTATTAACACAATATCATCATAATCCAACAAAATCATCAACAAATTAGCCCTATAGAAACAAATCCAATGAACACATACAACAAAAATCAATTTCAGTGTAATCAAAACGTTTTATAGAAAGCATAATTTCGAGAATACCTTTTTGTCATCAGTGACCTTGATAGCATATATACCTTCAGAATGTCTGTATTTCAGCATATAACGAGTCTGCCATCCAAATTATCAACGATTCAGATCCGAAGCACAAAGAATTAATCTGATTAAGAAATTGAAATTTGAAGCGTACTTTTTCGGGATTGGATCTGAACAACTTAATGGACTCTTTTACAAATTTAGGCCATGATAAATTGTCCACCACTTCCATCAAGTTAGTTAGTAGTGAGAATGTCTTCTTTTTGCCTTGTATCATAATCCAACAAATAAATCGATGAAGAAATTGACCAGGAATAGAACATATAGTAGCAGAAATCAAACAGAAACTTCCATGAAATCGAGAGTTACCTGCGAGCGATGTAGTTAGAGAGTGTGAAATGCGATGCAGGCGATAAAATAGCGAGATTTTATTTTTAGGTCAGGAAAAAGACAAACTTTGTCTGTCCGGGAGACTCGCTTCCGAATCTTCGTATCCAAACTTTTTTTTATTTTTATAAAGGGATAATTACTCCTATGTCCTTCTAAAACTTTATAATTATCTCTATATCCTTACAAACTTTAAAATTATCTCTATATCCTTATAAACTTTAAAAACTCTTTTCTATATCCAAATACCTATTTTTATATTTATTAAATCATTTAAATACCAATACCAATAATCGAATTACTATATTACCCTTAATAATATTAAAGCAAAATTAATAACATTATCAAATTAAACAAACATCAACTCTTTCTCTACATCTTCTTCTTCACTCGCCGTTTCATATCCTTACGATCCAGATCAGAGAATGATGACGTGCTGCTATGATCGATTTCAATGGTAGCATCGTTATTGGTATGATCGATTTCACTTGCGAATTTCATTGTTATGATCGATTTTTGTGATGTGAATGTTGTCGAGGTTTTTATTGATGTGGATACAAGTTTCAAGTAGCATGAACTTCTTCTTATAATCGTACTTTTTCAAGCAGTATTTTGGTAATGTTTTTGCTGTGTTTTGGTTCAGTTTTTTTTGCCTTTTTTTTGGCTGCTACGGTCATGTATCGATATTGGTTTACAATGAATTTGGATGGTTTACAATGGATATTGGGTTACAATGGTATTATAACAATTTGTTGAAACTTTGATTGGTTTACAATGGTATTATAACAATGTGTTGGAACAAGCAGGTAAGTATATTTTGGAGAGTAAATATGGGGTTGCAAATGTTCTAAAGAAAAAAAATGAAATTGGTCATTGTTCTGTATTAGTATAATAATTTGACTTCAAATGTGAAGTGAACTACTTTCAAATTCAAAATAACATGTTAACTTGGTTAATGTTTCATATATGGATAAAGTTGTTTGGGTGGATTAATCGGTTTAATAGATTATAAAGATTTTTGTTAGGAGGATTTTTTTTCATATATGGAAGGAGTGTCTCTTTTAATTGGAGGTGGACGTTGGAGAAAAACTTGGCATTCTACATAATGCTCTCTCCTAAAAGCTTAATGACTATGTTCGTTGCTATATATCATAAAGATGTGAGTTCCACTAAGCTACTAACATGATAGCTATACTAATTAAAACATATCTCATATTGGCTTACAAGCTTCCAATGGTGTTGATATGTTTTTCAGTTTAGAACCAAAAAACTATTGGATTTAAGTAGAAATATTTTTTGTAAAGTGCTTTTGTAAGGCATACAAATATGCATTTGAACATGAAAGACTAATCTGTCCATGTTTCTCTTATACAAAGTCGGTGGTAAAACAAGTTTTCATCACATAATCTAAGTAATATATGGTATATGGTTATGGTAAATGGCACTTGTTTGTTTTCATGGCAGGCCTTTGATGAAGCTATTGCTGAGTTGGATTTGGATACATTAGGTGAGGATTCATACAAGGCAATTAAACAATTTATGCAACAAAAAAGCATTGGGTTCATACACCTATTATTAACACAATATCATCATAATCCAACAAAATCATCAACAAATTAGCCCTATAGAAACAAATCCAATGAAAACATACAACAAAAATCAATTTCAGTGTAATCAAAACGTTTTATAGAAAGCATAATTTCGAGAATACCTTTTTGTCATCAGTGACCTTGATAGCATATATACCTTCAGAATGTCTGTATTTCAGCATATAACGAGTCTGCCATCCAAATTATCAACGATTCAGATCCGAAGCACAAAGAATTAATCTGATTAAGAAATTGAAATTTGAAGCGTACTTTTTCGGGATTGGATCTGAACAACTTAATGGACTCTTTTACAAATTTAGGCCATGATAAATTGTCCACCACTTCCATCAAGTTAGTTAGTAGTGAGAATGTCTTCTTTTTGCCTTGTATCATAATCCAACAAATAAATCGATGAAGAAATTGACCAGGAATAGAACATATAGTAGCAGAAATCAAACAGAAACTTCCATGAAATCGAGAGTTACCTGCGAGCGATGTAGTTAGAGAGTGTGAAATGCGATGCAGGCGATAAAATAGCGAGATTTTATTTTTAGGTCAGGAAAAAGACAAACTTTGTCTGTCCGGGAGACTCGCTTCCGAATCTTCGTATCCAAACTTTTTTTTATTTTTATAAAGGGATAATTACTCCTATGTCCTTCTAAAACTTTATAATTATCTCTATATCCTTACAAACTTTAAAATTATCTCTATATCCTTATAAACTTTAAAAACTCTTTTCTATATCCAAATACCTATTTTTATATTTATTAAATCATTTAAATACAAATAACAATAATCAAATTACTATATTACCCTTAATAATATTAAAGCAAAATTAATAACATTATCAAATTAAACAAACATCAACTCTTTCTCTGCATCTTCTTCTTCACTCGCCATTTCATATCCTTACGATCCAGATCAGAGAATGATGACGTGCTGCTATGATCGATTTCACTGGTAGCATCGTTATTGGTATGATCGATTTCACTTGCGAATTTCATTGTTATGATCGATTTTTGTGATGTGAATGTTGTCGAGGTTTTTATTGATGTGGATACAAGTTTCAAGTAGCATGAACTTCTTTTTATAATCGTACTTTTTCAAGCAGTATTTTGGTAATGTTTTTGCTGTGTTTTGGTTCAGTTTTTTTTGCCTTTTTTTTGGCTGCTACGGTCATGTATCGATATTGGTTTACAATGAATTTGGTTGGTTTACATTGGATATTGGGTTACAATGGTATTATAACAATTTGTTGAAACTTTGATTGGTTTACAATGGTATTATAACAATGTGTTGGAACAAGCAGGTAAGTATATTTTGGAGAGTAAATATGGGGTTGCAAATGTTCTAAAGAAAAAAAAATGAAATTGGTCATTGTTCTGTATTAGTATAATACTTTGACTTCAAATGTGAAGTGAACTACTTTCAAATTCAAAATAACATGTTAACTTGGTTAATGTTTCATATATGGATAAAGTTGTTTGGGTGGATTAATCGGTTTAATAGATTGTAAAGATTTTTGTTAGGAGGATTTTTTTTTCATATATGGAAGGAGTGTCTCTTTTAATTGGAGGTGGACGTTGGAGAAAAACTTGGCATTCTACATAATGCTCTCTCCTAAAAGCTTAATGACTATGTTCGTTGCTATATATCATAAAGATGTGAGTTCCACTAAGCTACTAACATGATAGCTATACTAATTAAAACATATCTCATATTGGCTTACAAGCTTCCAATGGTGTTGATATGTTTTTCAGTTTAGAACCAAAAAACTATTGGATTTAAGTAGAAATATTTTTTGTAAAGTGCTTTTGTAAGGCATACAAATATGCATTTGAACATGAAAGACTAATCTGTCCATGTTTCTCTTATACAAAGTCGGTGGTAAAACAAGTTTCCATCACATAATCTAAGTAATATATGGTATATGGTTATGGTAAATGGCACTTGTTTGTTTTCATGGCAGGCCTTTGATGAAGCTATTGCCGAGTTGGATTTGGATACATTAGGTGAGGATTCATACAAGGCCATTAAACAATTTATGCAACAAAAAAGCATTGGGTTCATACACCTATTTTGTACTCTGCATCAAAAAAGCATTGTTACGAGACGGTAGTCTCGAGATAGCCATGAGCCGCGAGACTGCAACTGCTAAGTCGAAACACCAATTATTCGTGCAACGATTTATGTGATCGCAACGCAACAATTATAAATCGAGAGGTGAAATCCAGTTGCAATGGAAGGTGAAATCGAGAGAGGTGAAATTGATTTAACCTAAACAGAAATTGAGAGGTGAAATCAATACCTATGGAAAGAAATTGAGAGTATACGGAATTCAAAGTGCACATGAAGGTGAAATTGAGACCTATTGGGAAGGAACGGGTGAAGAAGAAGAAGATGCAGGTCTATGAAGAGGAGTCAGATGGTCATTTAGGTGATTATCTTTTTAAATTGATAAATAATGTTATTAATTTTAGCTTTAATATTATTAAGGGTAATATAGTAATTTGTTAATGGTTATTAGTATTTAAGTGATTTATATAAATATAAAAATAGGTACTTGGATATATAAAAGAGTTATTAAAGTTTGGAAGGATATAGAGATAATTTTAAAGTTTGTAAGGATATAGAGATAATTATAAAGTTTTGGAAGGACATAGGAGTAATTATCCCTAAATAAAAATCAGTGTATGGTTTATAAATCATAATTTATCATTTAACTCAACGTATCAAAACAAGCGGAATAAACGGTTTCATAGCAACTATCGTTAAGATTCGATTGGAACTGTCTTCTGTCTCGGAGTCAAGTCGGGGCCTTGCCTTTGCCCGTACCCGAACTAGTTCCTGAAAGGAAAAATATAAACAACAACGGGTAAGCGAAACGCTTAGTGAGCAGACACTATATATAACTTATACTAGCACATGCATATGTACCCATAATAGGTACCACACACACACATATACCACGTCGTCATATCATCACATACATGCATATCCAAGATATCTATACATATTCACAACGATGGGTCAACCACCAAATCATATCACCATAATACATCACACGACCTATAACTGACACCCGACTCTCATGAGATCGATATAAATCTCCCGTCAGTTTGGACACGGGTTGGCCCCCACAACTCATCAAGGGCATGTGGATTCCCTCTCTCCCGTCGATTAGGACACGGGTCGGCCCCCACAACTCACCAAGGGCATGTGGTTCCCTTTAATTGCTCGCCAGCTTAGGACACGAGTTTGCCCCCGCAACTCATCAAGGGCATGCGGTTCCCTTTACATGACACTACTATGCATACATAGACACATGGTAGTATAAATCATACATAGTGAAAACTCACCTGATAGCAATGTAAAGTGCTCCTCGGCATCCTCACGGTGGTACGATTGATCACCTAAGCAATTCAAGTATGGTACTCATCAATTACCATTCAAACAACACCGAAAAATTTGATTCCGAAACGAGAGTCTTAGCCGTAGCTAGACTAGTCCAATTGACCCCAAAATTTAATTAAAGTCCATTTAAAAGCTTGAGCCCAACGTGAAATAACTAGACGTAAAATAGATAAATGAATAATAAAGAAAAACGAAAACAGGGCGTTACAACTCTCCCCCACTTACAAGGATTTCGTCCCCGAAATCAATCTGAAAACAATTCTGGATACTTCTCCCGCATTTCAGCCTTTTGACTCCTAAGTCCACTCTGAGCCCTTTCCATGTTGACGCTGAACGTTAATGGTTCCGATTTTCTTGTTCTGTAGCCTCTTCATGTTCCTTTCGAGTACAACAACCGGCCTTTCTACATAGTCCAGGCTCTCGTCTTTTCACAACGGAACAGATTATTTCCTTCCATGGTGAAACCTTCAAAAGGACACGCTTTCTCACATGGAACTCCAGATCCGATCTTCGCCTATCTGCATAGCTTTTTGTCTGCTCTGAGCTGTCTAAAGTCGTTTTACAATCCTCTAAATGTTCTAAGTAATTATCTGAACCACTTATGTACTTCCCAGTTCTCACGGAGTGGCTTCACCTTCGCATATGGGTTCTACGCTTATTTCCGCACAACTTCCTCATAGAGGCTCGCGAATACCAGCATGGTAACTAGTTATTACAAGATAGCTCAACCCATGAACCACACGTGTCCCTGCTGCCCCAAGGTCTCAAACACATGTTCATAGCATGTCATCCAAAATACACGTCGTTGTCTGACACTGTCCATTCATCTGAGGATGGTAGGCTGTACCGAACTGCAAACTAGTGTCAACAAATTTTGAGAAATTTCCCTCAGAGACATAATTAACATGGTGCGGGTATCCTGATCTGAAGTAACTGTCACTCGCACCCCCGTGCCTAGATACCGCTTCCCTGGCAATAACATCTGCTCACTGTTCTGAGGCGAAATTCACTCGAATCACCACGAAATGGACACTCAATGTCAGCCTGACCACTGTATTCCATAACGAACACAATTCCTCGGGCCTTGGACAACCTTGTAATCTACCTATAATAATACGCTCTTCCTAAGCTTTTCTAAACACAACAAAGTGACGCGTTTACTGTCATCTTCAGTAATGCGACTCTGAACGACACACGGCTAGCCTTACGGCTTAAAGCGTTTGCTATGAGGTTCACTTATCAGATTGATAAAGACTCCTGCGACCAGAATCCTTTACTGCACCGAACCTTTACACTATCTTAATAACAAAATTTACTGGTCCAAAACATACCTCAACACTCCTATTATCTTTTATGTGCTACCCTTGTCTTAGAATAAATCCAGACTTCGCTAACTAACATCACCACTATTTTCCTATTGGCGGTATACTTACCATGATCATCATGCTTATGAATGCGACTGGACGGTCATCCGTCCGTACAGGAACACATCGAACCCGCGTTGTCCGTGTCTGGGTCTGAAAGCTGCTCCATGAACATCCTATTCACTGACTCTAACCAGAAATTTCCTCTACAAAATTTAATTGTCGAAACCTAGCTACCTCTTAGACAAAGGTAGTTTATAATTTCCATATGATAGTCTGATCCCGTGGGGTTGTATCCATATACTCAAAAACAGCTAGCACCTCAGAAACTATCAATAGTATTTCTCTTAACTATCTATGAATTAGATACGTTAGGTACTAAATGCATCATCCAAACTACTTCCATCGCCTCAATACTTAATCCTCCCCCAGAAGGGTTAAAACCTGAATTCGCTGCCGATCACCATTTATCTTAGCCTGATGTCGTCCCTGCCAGTCTATCCCAACAATCACATCAAATTCTTACATCTAAGGGAAAAATAGGGATTAACGAAAACTTTACTCCACTAGTCTCTATCAACAATCCTTGTAGACGCTAGCATAACCCGAACTTACCAATCGCTATCCTTACGGTTTGGATACTATCTTATTCTCATACTCATGAGATCAACTTATACTAAGAGGCCACATCACAACTAATAAGAAAAGTGTGACTTCATCTATAAACTTACCTGCACCTTTACATGATGCTGATTTGACCTCCTCCTAAAATAAATCGAAGGTCCTGCTTCAACTCGTCCGAGCCGATTCTTCTTTCTCGATCTGCCACCAGCAATCCACAGTATAGCTAATAGTGATGCTTGGACCGTTGTGCCCACAATCATAGGGCGTTACTACTCGGAATATCTCGACTGACATTCTCCGGAATGATTCCGACCACATTTGTTACTCTTCGGAAGACCTCTCTGCTAGCTTGAAAACTTTTTGCTTCTTTGTCGGCGCCCGCTTCTGTTTCGACTTTCTCTTCTTGCTTTGCTGCTCATCTAGATACCTTTATCTGACTCGAACTACCCACGCAATAAGGTTGAGCTCCTGGAACCTCGTGTATCAACCTCGAGTACATCTATTTCACTTTAAATCCTCATCATCTTCTTAACCACGTATTCAGATCTGATCAGTGAGTTCTTCTGGAATTATAGGTGATCTAGATAACCGACCCGTCTGTCAGCACCAAGATCACAAGTTCATCCATGATCTCCTCCTTTCTTTATATGTAACATGCACTGCTCCCTAAGCATCTACTTAGAGTAACTTCATGTTAAGGATGCTAACTCATCCAAAACACGGCCCTAAGTTCTACTTATCCTTATCCATTCTTTGAGGAAGAATTGACGACTACCTTTCCTTCAATTCCAATACCGGCGTAGGAAGCATCTTCCACTCTAGTTGTCCACTACGTAGACAATCACTAGTTTCTTCTTTCCCTTAAGTAGGGCATTCGACGATACTTCAATGTCAACATAGCTGCGTCCTCGATCCCGCCTCTGCTGCAAGCTCTTGGCTCCCTGGTTCCTAGCTGCTAAGGTGGCCTATTCATACAATCTTATCACTTCTCCTCATACTAGGACACCCTATGGTCCACAACCTATACCAATCCAAGTAACATAACACTATAAAACATACAAATGCACCGTAAAAAGACTAGGAGTTAATTACCATAAGTCACATCCATCTTCGCTTCTTATCTAATAGTGCACATGCAATTTTACATATACAGAATATAGCTTTCAACTTACACAAGTCGCATCATACACAATTCTAGTCACATAAGTCATGCCAACAATCAATGCACCAATAAATCTCTTAACTGTCATCAGCCATTTGGAATTCCCAGGACGTAATCAAATGCAATTTCATACTAACGTTTATAGTAGTACTATTATTTGGGCCCGTACTACTATAACCGATGCAGAAATCGGGTCTAGGATCATTAGACAACAATCAAACAAGAACATGCCCAACAACCCCTTACCAAAATCTAACCATGTACGTATTTGCGTTTGATACCATCCTTAAGCATCCCAATTTGCCGACTAGCTAGGTAATTAATTGGTTAAACAACACCATCAAAACCAAACGTTTACATCATTCTCATGATTCAATTAAGAATAGTATCACCAATACCGCATTCACAAATGAGGGTACACAATCTATCATGCAATTATGTTACTTCTGTAACTCAAGATATCAATAGCATAGTAAAGGAACATATAGTAAGTACTGCTCACCCCCGTCTTGAAGCTCCAGTTGACAGTTCCAAACCTTAACCAATTTATTTTTCCCAAAATCTCATGGTTTACGTCCAACCACACACACACTCGCAACTATATGTGCTGATTCTCTTAAACCTAGGCTCTGATACCAAGTTGTAACACCACTTTTCCAAAATACTTATTTAATTAAATATTTTAAACAAAACCGTAATAAATGCCAAACTCAAAGTCTAATAAATAAAAATCAGTGTATGGTTTATAAATCATAATTTATCATTTAACTCAACGTATCAAAACAAGCGGAATAAACGGTTTCATAGCAACTATCGTTAAGATTCGATTGGAACTGTCTTCTGTCTCGGAGTCAAGTCGGGGCCTTGCCTTTGCCCGTACCCGAACTAGTTCCTGAAAGGAAAAATATAAACAACAACGGGTAAGCGAAACGCTTAGTGAGCAGACACTATATATAACTTATACTAGCACATGCATATGTACCCATAATAGGTACCACACACACACATATACCACGTCGTCATATCATCACATACATGCATATCCAAGATATCTATACATATTCACAACGATGGGTCAACCACCAAATCATATCACCATAATACATCACACGACCTATAACTGACACCCGACTCTCATGAGATCGATATAAATCTCCCGTCAGTTTAGACACGGGTTGGCCCCCACAACTCATCAAGGGCATGTGGATTCCCTCTCTCCCGTCGATTAGGACACGGGTCGGCCCCCACAACTCACCAAGGGCATGTGGTTCCCTTTAATTGCTCGCCAGCTTAGGACACGAGTTTGCCCCCGCAACTCATCAAGGGCATGCGGTTCCCTTTACATGACACTACTATGCATACATAGACACATGGTAGTATAAATCATACATAGTGAAAACTCACCTGATAGCAATGTAAAGTGCTCCTCGGCATCCTCACGGTGGTACGATTGATCACCTAAGCAATTCAAGTATGGTACTCATCAATTACCATTCAAACAACACCGAAAAATTTGATTCCGAAACGAGAGTCTTAGCCGTAGCTAGACTAGTCCAATTGACCCCAAAATTTAATTAAAGTCCATTTAAAAGCTTGAGCCCAACGTGAAATAACTAGACGTAAAATAGATAAATGAATAATAAAGAAAAACGAAAACAGGGCGTTACAATGGTGTGGGTGTAACTGTGTAAGATTAAAAGTTATCAATGGTCAATATATCTTCTTGTGTTTCTCATCCTAAGTTTTCCCCCCCTGCACGATCATTCGTCTTGTACCATATCTTTTAAAAATATATAATTGCAATGAAGTTGAATCAAAGTACATGTTTTGTAGACCTAATTTGTCGTCGAGAAAATTGGTATGTACATTTCTCTTTTCTCTTGGACCCGTTTTGTTGTTAAAAAATGATTTATATGTGTATAGTATAATGTTCAATTGCAAACATTTTTTCATATTGTGAATCGAAGGGACAAACAAAACCAACATGTTCCCTTGGTTGTTCATATTTATCATAAATGATGAATGTGAACATTATTCATGATAGAATTAATTACATTTTTGGTCCCTGTGGTTTGGTGATTTTAACACTCTGAGTCCATTTTTAAAATAATTATGGATTTGGTACCTGTGGTTTACGTTTTATAACACTTTGGGTCCATAATTTCTAACTCCGTTAAGAATCTCTGTTAAGTGAGTTATGTGCAAGGGTATTTTAGTCTTTTGCTTCTCTATTTACTTATTAACTTTTTCTTTTTAATTTTATTCCTCATCTTCTTCAACCCTAACCTAACTACAAGTACAACCAACCACCACCACTACCACCAACTACCACCAACCAACCACCAACACTACCACCTTCAACCAACCTCCTACCTCCATCACCAGCCACCCCAACCCGCCTCTACCGCCTCCCACCTCCATCACCACCACAGCCCACTGCCACCGCCGCTCCTTAACCCCTTACTGTCGTCCCTACCATTGAGAAAAGTCGCCACACCGCCATAACTCCGGGAAGGGGTTCATAGATAGGAAGTTTATCAGGATAAATTCAAAAAATTTATCAGAAGCTTTATCAAGCACAATCGAACTCAGACCCTGAATTGATAAAAAAAAACCTAAATTGATAAAAAACAACCCTAAATCAAGCATAAATCAATATCAAAAATTTCGATCAAAAACCCTAAATCAAGCAGAAAACCCTAAACTCAAATATTTCAAACAAAAAAAAATCCAAAATCAAACAAACCCATGGATTGGAAGCCAAAATTGATTATGGATTAAGATTAAGCATTCAAAAACGATTCTAAAAACATTAACAATTGCAAAAAACCAAACCCAAATCTGCTCCTCACCTTCAATCCCTAGTCTTACAACAATAAATAAAAAAATGGAAGATTATGCCTCCTAGATCGAAACCCTTCTGGTGGAGAAGACGATGGTGGACGTGGCGGTTGGTGGTGAAAACGAAGGTGGAGGCCGGTGGTAACGTGGTCGGGAGATGGTGGAAGTGGGTGGTTATGGTGAAGATGGTGATTGAGATGGGTGGTTGCGGTGAAGACGGTGGTGGAGGTTGGCGATGGTGACATGGGCCACCGGTGGTGGAGGAGGGCGGTAGTGACGTGGGTGGTCGGCGGCCGATGGTGCAGGTGGCCATGGAAGATGCCATGGAAGATGAATACGTGGTTGTTAAATTTCTATTTATTTGTTTTTTACTTTTATTAATATATCAAGAATAAATTACATCTTTAGTCCTTGTAATTTAACAAAAACTTCTAATAAAAAGTTTAAGAAATAAAGAAATTATTAAAAGACCAAACTACCCCTGTAGTTAACCTACTTAACTGCATATTTTAACGGTGTTAGTATTTATGGACCCATAGCGTTATAAAATGTAAACCATAGGTACCAAATCCATAATTATTTTAAAAATGGACCCGGAGTGTTAAAATCACCAAACCATAGGGACCAAAAATGTAATTAACTCTTCATGATAAAATGATACATAATTTATGATGAATAACCGGGGAATCTATTAAACTATTGACACGTTCTCTCTTTTATACTTGGTTCACAACAATATTTAAAAAAATAGTAAAAATACGATCTTCATTTAACTGAACTTAGTGATAAAAGCTAGGTTGTGTTACGCAAAAATAAGCTAGCTTATAAGTTAGTCCATCTAAATATGTAACATAAGCTAACTTATTGAAACACTACTTTTTGAGTAGTGTTTTGGGAACTTTTTGTAGTTTTTTTTTCAATTATACCTTTATCAATAATAATCATTAAATTCAAAAATGTTTTTTTTTGGTTATTTTATATACCCATAAGCTAGTTTCTGTCAAATATGACATATTTTTAAGCTAGCTTATCAATCAACAACTAACTTATGAGTTAGTTTGCCAAAGATAACCTTAACGACTGTTATATAAAAAGGCCAAAACTGTTAATAATTAACGAACATAAAGGACTAAATCCGAGCCTTCAAAATCTAAAGACAACACCCGTTACAAATTACAAACACTAGGGACGAAAACTAAAACAAAAGAGAGAGATACTGTTAGGGGTGTGAAACGCGTGAACAAAAGCAGACAAAATTGGAAAAACTTTTGAAATCGACTTTGCTAAAAAGCTGCCAATTACTACCAAAAGCTTCCCAATCAGTCGATTTTAACAGCTCCCTCCCTCAATAATTATTCTTTCTCCTCATTTTTATTTTTTCTTCCCTTCAATTTCATCTTCTTTTTTCTACCTCTGAAATATATAATCAGTAGGTGATGGTTGGTTAGAACAAGTTGAAAATAATATAAGAAAATGGGCGCTTGCGTTTCAACACATAATCACAAAAAAGCTTCAGCTATGAAGGTACATCAATCATCTGGATTTGTTAATCGGAAATCAGATGATCATCAGATCATCATCCCTCCTTCGCCTATTAAGGAAAAACCTCTGATCGTTAATGGCAATGTTGCTGTTAAGCCTCAGTGGCCTCCGCTTCATTCAGCTGGAAATTCTCGCGATTTTGGTATGGATTTTGTTATTCATATCGTATGGATTAATGATTTTTAGGGTTTTTGTGTGTGTTGAATTTGTAGTCTTAGGTTAATTTTATTTGTTTAATTTGACTTATGGATTGGGGCTTTATTGGTTTAATTTTGACTGTGATCCTTATCATCAACTTATGTGTTTTGTGATTTTGATTGGTGGGTGGATTTTCACCTTTTGTGTTGTTTGTTTATTTTGGTTGTGTTTGGCAAAAATAAGCTATGAAGCTGGGCTTATAAGCTATTCCATCCAAACATATATCAGAAGCTAGCTTTGAGTAGCTTATAAGGATCTATTTATCGCTTTTTTCGATTATACCCTTATTAATATTAATTATTAAATTCAAATATATACCCTTTTTGGTCATTTTACATACTCATAGGCTAGTTTTTGCCAAACATAATTTGTTCGTAAGCTAGCTTATCAGCTAGTTTGCCAAACATACCCTTCGTGGCTCTTGTAGTTTTTTGTGGCTTCTTTACTTGATTCTTACTGCAGATGGCTCTTGTAATTTTTTGTGGCTTCTTTGCTTGATTCTTACTGCAGATTTTTATTGGGGTATCTGACTTTTGATTGAATTGTTATAACTGATTTTTCTTTTTTTGTTATCATAATAGCAATTATTATGGATTTGTAATTGATTTTTATAATGTTTTATTGTTAGAAGTTGTTATATTCTTTGCTTATGGAGCTTATTTAGAGTTCTTCAGAAGATATATGCAGCTTGTTGAGCACCCAGTAACGGCGTGAACCCCACCCAAAAAAAAATAGTAATAAATAAATAAAAAGTGATCTTAATATACAGGGAATCTTTTTTGTGAGAATATATATATTGAACCATAGTAGATTTACTCTCCAAAAGAGGCCTTAAATTAAAGTCTAGCTGAAATATGAATATACTATACCACATCATGTATGGATGATGAGATTTCATTGATATAAAAATATGTATAAACCCCGAATTTAGGTTGTGTTTGTCAAACTAGCTGATAAACTAGATGTTGACTAATAAGCTAGCTAGTACTTGATAAGTTAGCTTATGAATAAATTATTGGGGTATAATTACTAGTATTAATAAGGGTATAATTGGAAAAAACTAAAAAGAACTCCTGAAATGCTACTCCAACTAGCGTTTCAATAAGCTAGCTTATGATCCATCCAAACATATACTAGTTGATAAGCTAGTTTTGCCAATCACGGCCTTACTCTCCAAAAGAAAGAGCTGTTAAAGAGAGAAAGGGGAAGTTTCAAAGTATATATAGGCAAAATGGTCCAAATCTAGCCAAAGTGGGATTGTAACACTTTGAAGAGGTTTTTAGCATTAGGATAATATTTCTTTATTACCGTGGTTTGATTTTGAAAGCCATTAGACAAGTCTTCCGTGTTCAACTTGAATCTTTTCAAGCATTGCATCGTAAATCTATTTTTTCTGAGCAAAGGGTTAATTATTCACGACTGTTTGAAAGCCTGTTCGCTTAGCCTTTTGTTATATGTGTGCTCTGCTTCATGTTGCAGGTAGTAAAGAGGAGACATTTTTCGATTCCCAAGCATGGTTAGAGTCAGATTGCGACGATGATTTCAAGAGTGTTAATGGAGGTAAGATATGTTTTCACTTATATAGCTCCCTTTTTTTTCTCCTATTTGCAAGTATTCTACAGAAACTGTCTTTCTACTCCATTAGATATTGAATTATTGATAATATCTGGCTACATCCCGCCTTCTAGACCCTAATTTATGTGAGATTACTGGGTCTGGGTTCGTTTGGTTTAGTTTGAATTTTGTCACATTTTAATTAAAAAAATGTAGGCTTGTATTGTTCTTTGAAGTTTGATTTGAAGGGTTGGGTTTAAGTGAGAAGTTGAGGTTAACGTGAGAAGCATGAGAAGTGGTTATCAATCTTACATTAATGCACATTAGGAATTTAGGATGAGATGCACTGGATCAGTTCCCTTCTAAAGGGCAATTCATGGGAGGGTATGAGATAATAAGAGATCAATGGTTCAGATCCACTTTTGCACGTGTCACTGTTAACTCAAACTTCTCACACGATCTTTAATTGAACTGACATATGTGCAGAATTTACACCATCAAGAGGCAATACTCCGGTACACCATAGCTTCTCTGCCGGAATCCCACGAATCAAGGGAGGAGCTGCCACCATTGATGACCAAAAACCTTCTTCTATTCCCCCATCTGTAACTAAGAAGAAAATGAGACTTTCTGATCTTTTCAATGAAAGCCTAAGAGAGAATCATGAATTTTATGAGAAAAATGCTGAAGCAGCTGATGAAAATGAGGCAATCGGGAGCCATGGACCAGCAGCGGTAGGCGGTGGTGGGTCTAAGTCAAAGCGGGAGAGGTGGGCGGAGTCCGTGCACCTGCCAGGATGCTTACCGAGGATGCTTTCTAGTTGTAGGCCTGTAACTCCTCAAGAAACCGGACTAAGAAAATGAGCCCCGATCCTGACCGGGAACCGGACCCTGACCCGTTAATGGGTTCGGTTGGTCTTCGGAATCTATTTGTGTCGAATGTATAGCAATGAAATGCGGTGCATCTGGACATCTGATTATTACATAAAAGCAAATTACAAATATACTTGTATGTTTTTGCGGATGTCTGAAGGCCAAATTGCACCAAAACAGAACAGTTTTTATAACTTTATAAGTCTAAAATAGAAGGCTTTGTAAATCGGTTTTCTAGAACAATTATTTCGAAATTTTAGTTTTTCAAATTAAAAATTTATTGATGATATCTTAAACCGGCAAGGTAATCTTTTTCTGATTAACATATTTTTCTGATACCTGTAGCAGATTTCTGGATTCCTCCTCTGTTGCCAAGGTTGATGGACTAAACCATATAAAAATATGAATTTTCATGCTTATTATAAGAAAACGTTCAATGCGATGTAAAACATTTTAAGCTATTAAGTATTTTAATAGATTGTGTGTCAGTTTTATAAGTTTATAAGTTTGTATGAAATGTAAATCTTTAACTTGAACAATTAAAATAATTTTGTTAAAACTCAATAATTATTGTGACGTCCACTTACTAAAAACACCAATTTGACATGAAAGTAACCAACATTCATTTGAAAGCAGAAGCTCGTCCAAAACACACTTTTAAAAACTTGATAAACAGTGATCAAAGCCAGCAATTTAGCAAAATGTAATAAGTAGCGGAAACTCATCCCAACCATAATTATGAAACTATTTAAAACATCGTAAAAGTGTAACTGAAATCCATTCATGTTTAGGAAAAACACCCACAAAACTGTTTACACAATTTCAACAACGTTTATAAACCGTAATCAAGTAGTTCTTTTAAAACCTTAAACACCAACCTTTCCAATCTTGTCCATTGAGACTAGGGGTGAGCAAAGGCGGGTACCCGGCCAAAATTCATGGAACCGGAACCGGAACCGGAACCGGCGGTTCCTAGATTGAAGGAACCGGAACCGGAACCGGTTGCACCGGTTCTTCATATTTGGGAACCGGTCCCGGAACCGCCGGTTCCGGTTCCGAAACCGGGTACCCGGTATCTAATTTTTTAAATGTTTTTTTAAATATTTTATGTTATAAAAAAGTAATTACTAGTTATTACATAGTCACAATGTACCGAAATAAATAGTAAAACGATTAAAACTTATCCGGCTAAAACTATATACATAATTGCGACAATTTTTGAAAATAAAATTAACAAAAAACACAATTTGAAATGTTAAATATGATATAAAAAAATATCGAAAAAAGAGAATAAATAAGTTGAGTGAAAACGTAGACGTAAGTGTATGTGTGAGTGTGTAACGTAAAATGTAAAATAATAATTTCCAAGTTAGTATATTAAACATAACAACCATATATATAATTGTTTTTATTAATGTATATATATACACACACAAATATATAGCCTAACCGGTTCCGGCGGGTACCCGGCGGTTAGCGGTTCCACAAAAATGAGAACCGGAATCGGAACCGGAACCGGTCCCGATCGGTTCCGTATTTTAGGAACCGGCGGTTCCGTAGCGGTTCCGGTTCCAAAAGCGGGTACCCGGTTCCGATGCTCACCCCTAATTGAGACTGAACTGGCGAATCCGGAACCTCACACCTTATTCTTTCCCTTCCGGGAAGTACCTGCCACTAAAAATGGTAAACAACAACGGGTAAGCTTTCGCTTAGTGAGCACATATCTATACTAACTATAATCACACGTACATAACCAAACACATAGCCATCACATGCATAATTTCATCCAATGACACTGGTACCAGGTCTCATCATCCATACAGCTTCCCCAAGGGTATCAAATACCACTTAGGTACTATCATCCGTTTCCCTAGGGGTATCACTACCACCGTATGTACTATCATCCCATAATATAATCATATCACATAATCACGTATGCATAATAGCCACATAAGCATAACCACAATTAGTATAGATAAAGTACTCACCTGACGATGTGTCAGGGCTTGTTTGGGAAGGCTTATTTAAAACAACTTATATCTTTTAGCAAAAGTACTTATTAACTTATGTGGTGTGGAAAAGGAGTTTTTTAAAAAGTGTTTGGATTAGCTTATTAGCTTTTAAGGGTTTTTGATAAGGAGTTTTTGATAAGTTAGTATGAAGTGACTTCTTAAAAATGACTTATTAACTTTTAGGGGATGAAATAAGGAGCTTTTAAAAGTGGCTATGCAAACACTTTATTTTAACTTATTTGCTTCTCCAGGATGAAATAAGTTATAAGCACCTCCAAATAAGCCCTCCCAAACACCCTCTCACTTAAACAATCACGTTCAAAAGTAAAATGTTCACCACGTACCACCTATAACATATATGCATACATAACATGTATCAACAAATATTTAAATATTCTTAATAAACGTACCCGAGCCTTAGGCTCCAAACTCAAGGAAAAGCTACTCCAACTCTATCAACTTTTCTACATTATTAACTTAAACAATCCCTTACGGAAAACCCCTTGAGAGAACCCCAAATGGTCGCCGCAAGAAAAAGTCGTAAAAAAAATATATATAAACTTTCTGCCCAACTCCCCGGCCGGGGAAGAATTCTTTCCGGCCGCGAAAGGAGGCAGATTTTCTTTC
The DNA here is from genome assembly GCA_030169165.1 of Centaurea solstitialis. Taxonomy (NCBI): domain Eukaryota; kingdom Viridiplantae; phylum Streptophyta; class Magnoliopsida; order Asterales; family Asteraceae; genus Centaurea; species Centaurea solstitialis. The sequence goes on from CM058046.1 coordinate 10,874,313, forward strand.
TCCATGAGTTTTCAATCCCAAACTCGTGGGTTTTCACTCCAACCCATGAATTCAACCATTCTTTGAGCAAATAAGTGTATACAATCTCCAAACATTCAATTACATTCTACAACATATAACCATTACAAAACCTCTAATTGATGACTAATTAATCATAAATTCCAAAACAATTTAATTGGAACCCTAACTTTCAAAAATCAATTCAATCCAACAAAATACAACTCTATACTCCATTCTCATACCAATAACCAATAATTATAACATCAATTTGAAGTATAAACAAGTATTTGATGATCAATTGATCATCTCTCCACAAACCCTAGTCCCAACCATAAACTCAATCTTACACAAACATGAATTGGGATCATACCTTATGCAATTCTCGTAGCCACCACTTCAATTGCACCATAACAACCTCTGAACTTACTTCAATTGCTTCCAATTTCTCCAAGGATTCGCTATCTCTCTCCCTTCTCTTCTTTGGAGACCGTCTAAACAAAACTGAAAGGGAAGTTGAGGGCTTTTTTTCTTATACACATGCCACCACTCAACCCTTGCACTTTCACTTAATACACTTTAGCCCCTAGGCTCCTACAAATACGTTAACTGGGTTAATTCACTAATCTGACATCGTTAAAACTTAACACGGGAAACGGGGCATTACAATTATCTTGATTATATATATTCAAAATAAATAGATAGATAGAAATGTCAATAATTATCTTGATATATTTTATATTTTGAATAAGTAAAAGAAATTAATGAAATTAGATAAGATGACACGTCTCAATCAGATAGGTGTAAACAAATTGAAAATGAAAAATCCGTCCAGTTTCAAGTTTAGGCGGAAAAATACAGATTTCGGCTCGTAAGCAAACGACACATGTCACCCAGTTACTCTTTAGAACATCTTCGATAGCTTTTCTTAAAAAAAGTTTTAGAACATTTTCAATAGCTTTTCTTAAAAAAAAGTCTTGTTCTCTATATTACCGTAACAACTTCTTTAAAAATAGAGAAAATAATAAAAATCCTCAAGTTTAGACAATTCTCTAAAACTTGATGTGACGATAAAAAAATATTATTTAATTCATTTTCCTCGAGAGCATTAAACCAATTTTATATAATTTTTTTATAAATAAAATATATTGGAATGATAAACTATATAATATTTTAATAATATAATAACTGTTGAAGTCTCTAAAACAGATGATCTATTTAAAGATGATCTATTTAAATGAAATGTGATTTTAGTTAAGAAATCTGACATTTGATTTTCTATTCTAAAAAAAATAATAGAGAACTTGTTGGAGAAAGTCTTGTGTTTTGTTTATATCTAAAACTTTTGATTACATTGTAAAGTGAGATAACAAATATTTAGCATATACAAATTATAGAGTCGAGTGATAACAAGACATACTACTTTTGTTACATGATAAAAACCTTAAACAACGTAAAATCTAGTTATAAATTTTTTGATCCCCATTTAAAATCTCACATGTAACTAAAACTGCTATCTGATCAATGATCATAGATCAACTAAATTTGCAACGATAAAAAACGAACAACTGTATGATAACATCATATGAGATTGTTATGCATCAACAAGGTAAAATACATAGATTGGATATTTATTTGTGGTTGATTGAGATGACTACGAGCGATTAATTTGTATAACTTTAATAGCTTTATATACGATACAATATCCTTTTAGATATATTTGTATTAAAAGAATAAATTCAATATATTTAAAAAGGAAAAGGCTAATGTACCCCTATAATTGCTAATTGCACCTCTACTTTTCTCACATACGTTAACGTTACAGACCACTTTTTACATTTTCAATGCATCAAATTATCTGATTCCGATATTCATAAAGGTGCAAATAGCAAACTCTATCCATTGATATATGATTAAATATATAAAAAAAACTTCAATGAAAACTCATTTTCATTGTGAATGTGATTACCATTAAAATCGTATCACGTGACAATATTTATCATTTTCATTGTGAATGTGATTACCACTAAAATCGTATCACGTGACAATATTTAAAGTAAATATTGCTACGTGACATGATTTTAATGGTACTTACGTTCACGCTAAAAAATGAGTTCACGGTTAGAACAACCTAATCCTTAATATATAATATTTTAGATTTTATTTTTGGATTCGGGAATATGCCGTAATCGTATGCTGTTGAAAAAAAGGGTGAAAGCCTAGTTAAGCTGCTTAATAGCAACGCTGAACCCCCCCACCCACCACCCAACCTTATTAATTTATTTGCTAACGACTCCTCCACTGGACTACTCCAATTTCGAATTTTCCGTCAACGACGATGCCGGAGAAGACGACGTCCATTGATTACGTGATGGAGGCCGCCTCCGGTCCTCACTTTTCCGGCAGATTCCTTTCTTCTTCTTCTTCTTCTTCCAAATCACCTTCTTCCTCTCTTCTTTCCGACTCTGCTCTCAAACAGCCATTCGTAATCGGTATGTTATTTTTTTTACTTATTTATCTTGCTTCCTGTAAATCGATTTAGGTTTTTTCGATTTTATGTTTGTTTTTGTTGTTATAGGGGTTTCTGGAGGTACTGCTTCTGGTAAGACGACGGTTTGTGACATGATTATTCAACAGCTTCATGATCATCGTGTTGTTCTTGTCAATCAGGTCTGTATGTATGTATTGTATGTATTGTATGTTGAAAATTAGATTTGAAAATGAAATTGTTATATTGTCTGATTGTGAGATATGATATGTTTAATGCCATATAAGTAACGGATGATTATAGAGTTTTTAAGTAATACTGGTCCCATTGTTAAGTATAATTTAGGTTATCTTTAACGCGTAGGTCGGTAGGGAGGATATACTTTAGCAAATTGGCTTAATGCGGACATCAAGAGTTCATTGTTGTTATTTTTATATTCCATTTGAGGTGGTGTTTGGAACCTAGCTTGATGACAATGAGGGGTATTATTGATAGTGGATTACTATTAGGTTTGACAAAGCGATTATAGTTTTTCCAGATTGTTATTTTATTTGGTGGAAAAATTATTAATTTATTTTATACTCAAAACTTTTAAACACCCCTGATAAATACAAAAAATAAAATAAAAATACAAAGATCAAAGGGTACTCTATCTGCTAACCCCATTGTACCTACTTGGTATTCCTAAATCTCAAATGCCTTTCAATTAACCTGTAATTATAGGTGCTAGAAAACATCAATATTAAATGAATGGTTGAGAGTTCATTTGTTGTATTAATCATTTAATTGTATATTTTTTGTGGAAATATCATGTTGTACTGCCTAAAAAATTTGAATGGTAGAGAGTTCATTTGAACTTGCAGCATTTGACTCTGATGTTAAGAAAGAGTGTCCCTGTCAGTACCAGGACCTTGGAAAAGAGTTTTTGTTTGTAAAAAAAGGATCAAACAAGCTGAGTGAGAAGTTTGCCATTTAAACAGTTAGTAGTATGAGTATTGTAGCCTTCCTAAACTTGAACTATGGATCTGGTGTGACAGGCAAGAGCTTCAAATATTCTTTTTGAGCCTAAGTTTCATAAAGTGTGCGAGGAAGGGTCTGAGTTTGATTATTTGATGAATTGGTTTAACATGGTTGATGTTAAATTTAGTTTATCATTAATTAGAGATACATACTAGATACGGGATTTCTGGTGGTCAGATATTTTTATCAAGTTGTATGTATCAAGTATTTTGTCATATAAGTTTAACTTTATTTTCTTTGTTGCAAATGGAAAGCTTTTATTTGTGGAAGTATCTATGAAGTCTCTAATATGCTTTTTCTGTTGGTTATTTAGGATTCATTTTATCGTGGCTTGACTGCTGAGGAATCTGAACGTGCCCATGAGTATAATTTTGATCATCCTGGTAATGTTCTTATTAATATAGGGTTGTGCCGGTTTGTATTTTTGCTTCCTATAATGCTGCCACTCGATACCATCAGTGGCGGCAGTTGAATGCTTGCTCATGCTCTTTAATAAAAGAGTGCCTTTGTTGCAGATGCTTTTGACACAGAGCAAATGCTTGAGTGCGTTGAAAAGCTCAAACAAGGAAACTCGGTACATCTTCCAATATATGACTTTAAAAACCACCGCAGATGTTCCGAATCCTTCCGCCAGGTATTTGCTTCTGAACATGTGGTCTTGAATGATACAAATGTTAATTTTGTTGTATTATTTCGTCTGATCAGAAAAATATCTTATAGTTTAGTGTTGAAGGTTGTTATTTTAAATTTTTAAGTATTTGGTTAAGTTCTGTATTTTTCACCATCGATGCTAACTTATGTATATGAAACATATCTCGTTTATTATAATTGGGGCTGTTTCTTTTTTCTTGGCTTCCAAAGTAGAGCGATATTTCTTATTATGTAGAACTTGCTAAGGTATTGTCTACCGCTTAACTAGGATTGTGTTAAATATTCTCCATTTTTTATTAAGGAAATGCACTATATGGTCTTAAATTCCCTTATGGTTGTTGTCTTGTTGATAGCAGAATCTAAATAGTATCTCCTCCTCCCTCTAAATGGTGTATAAACAATCTGGACCTTTCTGCCATATTCCCCTTATGGGTTTGGTTAATAATTTATACAAGCATACTGCCCCTCTATTTTAGGAAGGAATAGAGGAGAGACTTATCATTAAATTTATCTTCTACATCTGTACAGTTGATACATTTTTTAGACAATTGGGAGGCCATATTTGGTAACTGTGAATTTTGGGCCAACATCCTTAAACCAAAGAGCTACGTGCCTATGTGCTTGAATTTTGTTTATACCTAAAAGTTTAGGTTACTTTATGTTGAGGGTGTATAGGTGTTTGATTTGTGAAGCTTTTCACCACTAGAAGCTGATACTACTCTTGCACTTATATTTTTGACCATATTACCAAATAATGTACTGCTTTTGCCATCATTTTTTAAGAATAGGTATTTTTTTCATTCTCGTTGAAGTCATGCTAGAATATTTTTACAGTTGGCAACAGCGACTAACTGTTGACTAAATCTTGGGAGTTTGGAGGGGTGAGAAAGTGGGGTGAGGTGGGTTGGGTGGACCAAAGGAAACAGGATTCGAGAGTGGTAATCCTGAATGCTTATATATCTATACAAGAATTACCATGATCATACCGTTAAAGGTTACCTTTTTGACTTATTTTTGTGTGCTTTTCAGGTGAACGTGTCCGATGTAATTATCTTGGAGGGAATACTGGTATTTCATGACCAAAGAGTTCGTGACTTGATGAATATGAAGATATTTGTTGACACAGGTCTTTATTCTTTAGCATCCATTCTATGACCGATAATTGTTACCATATTTTTGTGGAGCTTACATGATGATCCTTTCAAAGTACCATCTAATCCTTTTTTCATGTTCATATTTTCTTTGGTATTTATTACCCCATAGCGTTGTGCTTTCTTAAATTGCTCATTAATCGAGTATCCCATACATATTCATTGTACAACTGTCAACTAGAATCTGTTATGTCTAGTATAATCATGTGTTATCACCAGAATCTGGCTATTAACGTTGCATGCTTCTTGGCGAAGACTAATTTCTTTTGTCGTGTTAGTGTTGAATCTTAGCTAGTTGCTGGGATCTTCGGCTTCCTTTCTGCTTAATAATTTGGTCTTTGTGTATGAATGGAGTAATTGTATACTCTCCAATGACTGCAGTCTGCAACAAGTACCTTGTGGTTGAACTCATTTCTTTTGACTTCTGCTGTCTCTGTATCCCCCTTTCCACTCTTTAAGTATCAGTTACTTTTGTAAAAATTCATGTTTATTTTGATCTTCTTGACATGATTTCACTGCCTAGTATAGTTTGTATTGAAGTTGCCATCTTCTGGACCTTATTACTTCACCGAATTATAATGAGCTTATCCATTTCATCCTGATTATAACTCAATTCCTTTCTTGTTAGACATATCCGTTGCCCTAACCAACAGGTATCTCTTCCTTTTCTGTTGACCTAGATGCTGATGTGAGGCTTGCTCGTAGAATAAGGCGAGATACAGTTGAGAGGGGTAGGGATGTTAATTCTGTGCTTGAGCAGGTAAGTTCCTCTACTTTTTAAAATCCTTAAAGAGTATTTGTTTGGAGTTCTCTTGTGCTTCTTGAATCATTCAGTGCTGACCAACACTTGCCCATTTTTTCCTTCTTAAAAGTCAAAATCCGCAGTCGCCTTTTTTTAGCTTCATGAAAGGATATATTGGCTTACTCTGGCATTAGGAACCTTCTTTTGGCTTTCTTGATTCATCTAAAGCTTTGTAGTGTGTCCGTATGGTAGATATTTGCTAAGTTTCATAATGAACAATTTTCTTGTTTATCATTCTTATTTAAAAGATAGAAGCATATTCATTGAATTATGCTGATAAGTAATGAAATGACAATCTAATACTGATAGAAGCATATTCATATAGCACTTCTCACATGATCCCATGCCTATATGACCATCACCATATATTTTGTATGGTTATCATATTAGGGTAAAGTAGCAGTTATATCGTTTACCATAATTAATTATCTTTCTTTGTATAGGAGGTTTGTAGACAATAGAGGACATGCCTGATCTGATTATAGTGCCTGAATATCGAACTAGGTAGTAGCTTTGGAAGAAATGACTCTCACGAAAAGCCTGACTCTGAATATCGGTCTTGTTATTAGTTTTAATCAACAGGCGTCTATTATTGAATTCACCCGACCCGACAGTACCCGTTTGGGGAACGTCGAATGCCAAAGTCACTGAATGGGTAAGTCGCCAGGAAATTCGCGCAGCGGAAAATTCTGAATTTGAGACTTTCTAAACCAAAAATATTCTCTTAAACGAAGGTAGCTAGGTTAAGAGATAATTGAGCATGCCATGATGTTGTTAGGATCTCATATAGGCCTTTATGGGCCTGGCAATACCGTTTAATTCCTGGTACGTTCCTGGATTGATGGCTGCAAGAAAAGTGGAAGAGTTGGAGGAGCAACTGAAGATGAAATTTGGGAGGTTCGATCTAAGATAGTGAGAAGATTTTCGCCTGTGGATGAGAGGTTTGAGGGATGACTTGCCTCTATAGAAGAACTATTGTGTAGTTTGGAGGCACACCTGAGCGAAGCAATGGTGCCAACAATGGCTGCCATAGGGGAATCATTGAAGGAGAGTTGAGGGCATAGAGAGCGAGAGTTGCAAGATGTGGTTGAAGGTGGACGCATCATGTAAGTTGGACTGTGGTGATGATGGCAAACAATTAGGGCTATTGAATGACATCATGACAGCTGTTAGTTTTTCCGTAAAATATTTTGTGGATCCTAACAAAAGATGATTTAGCTCTCTATTCTATGATCACTTATGAAATTATAAGGTACATTTTAGAATTTTCAGCCACTACAGATTTCTATGAAGGGTCATCTTTTTTACTTTTCAGAATGCTGATTGATATGATATTTTGATATGGATTAGAACTCTGTCGTTATCGGCTTATTGCTTTTTGCTGCTGATATTGTTTTAGTGAACATGGTGGCAGAATTGATGTTTGAATATAAGTTTTCACTGGCTATCTAATATTTATTATATTTAAAATATTGAGTTCTATGATGAATAAATGGTGTCTTTTATCTGTGCAGTATGCTAAGTTTGTTAAACCTGCTTTTGATGACTTTGTTCTTCCATCGAAAAAGTATGCCGATGTTATCATACCGCGAGGAGGCGATAACCATGTGGCAATAGACTTGATTGTGCAACATATACGCACAAAGCTTGGTCAGCATGACCTTTGCAAAATATATCCCAACATATACGTAATTCAATCGACATTCCAGGTATTCTCTCCTCCTGTTTCCTATCATTATTAGTGGTATATAGCAATATTTACCTTCAACAACCTTCCACTAAGGAACTACCTTTGCTCTATTACTTAGATTTCGCCAAGTTAAGTACCACTTTTAAAATAAACGCGTCTTTACACAACTAAAAAAAAGTCTAGCAACAAACCATTTAGGGGAAATAGAACCAAAAAAAAGTCTAGCAACCGGCTTAGATACATTACAAAAGTGAAAAACAACTCAAGGAGATGAAAAGTTAAGGGTTAATGCAGTGTCCCACCTTCTTAGAGTGAGGCTTTGGACAGAGGAATCCTGACCCTGATTTGGCTTCTGTTACATCTTATGCAAAGGAATCTTGCTCAAATTGTAACGTCTCACAATAACATATAACTAACTATTGAATGGCAACCCCACTAGTTTTAGCATGCTGCAATGTGGCATATTGATAGACAATCTTCTTCCAGTACATATGTTTGTATATTTGTATTAATAATACAAGTCATGTGCTTTGATTCACAGATTCGAGGCATGCACACATTGATTCGAGATCGAGAGATATCAAAGCATGATTTTGTATTTTATTCAGATCGGCTAATTCGACTGGTATTTGACTCTCCACTCTATGAAATTCTTAGGGGCTGACAGTTGAAGTCTGGTATTTTGCATAGTATTAAATGCGAATGATTAAATGAAATTGGTTCCAGGTTGTGGAACATGGCCTTGGTCATCTACCGTTTACTGAGATGCAGGTGACTACTCCAACAGGTATGATGGTTTTGCAGAGAGTTAGTTCTTGTTTTAGCCTTTTGTTTTTTCATGAATTATTGTATGATTGGAAAATTGATGGATGTATATTCTCATGCATGCCTGTTAAAGTATTTTTTGCTTGAATGGCTGTTATAAAAATCAACAAAAGAAGGTCAAGTTGCATGAAGAAGACAGACCGATATTTTTATTATTAGTTTCTTACTTGAACAACAATATTTTATGCTTGTGTCTCCCCTGGTAAATATGCTATCATTTGTTTGTTCTGTTCCTTAAGAATTTATCAAAGATAGAAGACCTTTGAGTTATATAACAATGAGATTGGGATGTCGAAGGGTGGTTTTAGTCATTACCCATCATAAGTTTTTTTGGTTGGGTGATGGTTGTTAACTACTTATTCCTTTGAGGCAGGTTAGCGGAAAGGGGAGATTATGGTGGCATTTCTTTCCTTGTTTTATTCTGTTTCTTATGACTTTGAAATGCAGCTTTCTCTTACACCACCTTGTGTGCTTTTCCAATTTAATGAAATATTTTTGTGCCTCTATCTGAATAATAATAATAATAATAAAAATCAATGTAACCTACAAACGCTCTTAGAATTGCCATAGTTTCCTGCAACCTCCATTTGCTTATACTCCCCAAAGCTGGTGACATCATTGATCTTCTATGCTAGCATGGAACAGTAGTAGCATTCAAGGTTGAATGATTATATAGGATATGCATCAATCTTGCCTGTAGAAATTTGGAATCATGATTTATATCTCCAGGAAATTTGGTTTTGGTGAGTGACTTTGAATTGAGGCCTCAAAACATAGGGCGATTGTGAAGCTAGTTCCATCTCTATCTCTCTTACAAAATATCTTCATTGTAATTTTAGATGAGTTGCTTGAATATCATTGACATGCTGCTGAGATTTGTTGCAGGATCGGTATATAGTGGAGTTGACTTTTGCAAAAAGTTATGCGGTGTCTCGATTGTTCGAAGGTGAGTAATACTCAAGTATTGCAAGACACATGCTTCTTACGTATAGGTGCTCCTGCTTTTTGTTACTGTGAATGACATGCTTTTTATTTCATCTTAAATGGTATTTTTTGTAATTCAGAGTTCGAGAATAACCAGATCAATGATCGCAATTGATATGTTACATAGCGTAGTTGACAGTTTATGAGCTTCTATCATCTTATGATTTGTATGGTTTTTTTAGGAAGCTGGCTTGATTATCTCACCATAATATCTTCTGTAGTTTCACCTGGAATATTATTGACAACACTTATTATATGAGAATACTCTCTACAGCATCTGCTTATATTATTGTTCATGAAGTAAAATCTTGCTTATAAATTAGAAGTAATATGACTTTGCTATTAGCTTATCAGCAACATGTTAATATATAGAAATATGAAAACATGATAACATATGCATCTTAGAATAACTTAGGATGAATTATGTGAGGATTTTAAAGTTACATGACTGGTGAAGACTGAAGAGTGTAATAAATGACTAATTGTGATGGGGATGATTTCGATTTCTTAAATTTTAGTGCTGATTGTGTTTTGGGTGTTGGCTTGATTGTCAATTCAATGCAATTCAAGAACCCATGAAATATTATTTTTGTCTTTACAGTGGTGAAAGTATGGAGAACGCATTGCGTGCATGTTGCAAAGGCATAAAAATTGGAAAAATCCTGATCCACCGTGATGGTGATAATGGCCAGCAGGTAATCTTCCTCTTAACTTGTTGGTTGATAGCCCCACTTTACTTGTGGTTTTGCTTGTACCTGCACAATCATATACATATTATTAATTCATAAAATTAATATATTTACCATAACACATGCAGCTTATCTATGAAAAACTCCCAAAAGACATTTCAGAAAGACACGTGCTTCTCCTTGATCCAGTTCTTGCTACAGGTTGGTGATGGTATCCTCTTGCATGCCTTTTTCATGCATATAATAAGGTTAAAAATCAAGCGACCATTTTAGTTCACCATTTAATCTGTTGTTACAGTCATTGTAAGTAAACAAATTATTGCAACGTTTTAGTGAAGCACTTGACTAGCTGACTGACAAACAAAACGACAATTTAGGGAATCTCATGGACTCAAATCAATAACCTCAGCTTCTTATAATGATGACAGTGGAAATACAAATCCTTGTAACTTCGAAAACTTTTGAGCATTGGAAATCGTTCAATTTGAAAAGAAACGGGAATTCACAACTATTTGCATTTTTCATAAGACGAGCAAACAATCATTATTTATATCGTGTGTGATATGACTTGCAGGTAATTCAGCCAATCAGGCAATTGAACTACTCATACAAAAAGGAGTACCGGAATCATACATAATATTCCTCAACCTCATCTCGGTGAGTGCTGTCTTTCTTGGTCATGTTACATATTTAGTATTTATATACCGGCCACACACTGAGATCCACATTGGTTGGGGAGGGGAACAAAGGTTGCCTTATAAGGGACTAAATAGTAAATACCTCCTCTATCAAATGTGTTTTAAAACCGTGCTTTGTGGATAAAGTGGACAAATCTGGTGAGGCTTGAATATATGATAATATACCCGTTGCCCAATTGCTCTTTGGTATATTACCTGCTTTTATTGTTAACGATGATGATTATATACATGATATGGTTAGGCCCCGGAGGGAATCCATTGTGTTTCAAAACGATTTCCAGCGGTGAAGATAGTAACATCAGAGATTGATGTTGCTTTGAATGAAGAGTATCGTGTTATACCTGGCCTCGGGGAGTTTGGTGACCGTTACTTTGGCACTGACGACTGATTTGATGGTTGGGATGGGATGAGATGAAGGAGGGAGAGAGTAACAACAAAACATCATGAGGTGGTTTCTTTTTCTCCTAATCAACCATCCCTAGTTTCATCTGTACCTTTCTGTTGATACCCTGGTGTGCTTTAATGGTTATTGGGTGTAAATATTAAAGCCACTAGGTATGGATCTTATATTTACTTATTTGAGGGGATCAAATTGCAGATATGGTTATTGCAACACTTCTATGTTTTGTTCTCGGTTTTCGTAAATATTTACTGCGACAATTGTGTTGCTGAATTTTGTAAATTATTTACTTTCAATTGGGTCTGTTTGTGTGAATACTGTATATGCATTGCATGGTGTTTTTGGTATGCATTACAGGATGGGGGTTACAATGGCGGGCAGTTGGGGGTGAAACTTTTTCCTGTTTACTGGACCACTCCAACTGGTCTAGTGTGTATTATTTGGTTTAAGTATTTGGCCCCCTTTTGCAATTAATTACCACATTAACATTTGGGGCGTTTATCCTCACTTGCCTTAATCGAAGTAACATTCTCGGCCATTAAAATGAATTATTGGTAAAGGGATCTTTCTGGTAAGCGTTAACTGGGCAAGATTGTTCTTGTAACACCCCAAAAATTGGAGTAAACAAAAACTTTCTTTTACGAAAGATGGTAACACAATTTATGCCACAGCGTGAGCTCATCCCAAAAAAGGGGTATAGAGTGTTGTATAATTACATGTTTGTAATATCGACAAGCAATAACAATAACCAACTAATCTATTTCTACTCTAGGAAAAGATTACAAAAGGGTTATCGTTCTATAATCGCCAAAGGTCTAGAGGACCGGTCCCTTCACACATCCCCCAAGCTCACTCTAATCCAAGCTCCTACTTAGGAGCGGCGTCCCTAGTACCTGAGAGACACATCGACACCAATCAAGTGTTAGGCCAAAAGAGCCTAGTGAGTTGTATCAACATAATACCGCACATATAAAAGCATGTTAAGACATGTGAGATATACAAGAGTACACTAACAACAAAATGTAGCATGTTAAACCGGTTTATCTTTTATCTTTGAAAACCGTGGGAGCGACCCACTTTCGCCAAGCAAGTTACACATTAGAGTCGAGACACCCCGTTGTCGTCCTCCTACGAAGACTCAAAATAGACAACCTCAGAGGCCAGGCACATTCGCGGCCACACGAATGGCGAGGGACATAGATGCACACCTTTTGACTAGTGCCACTTTAAATCAATCTCATTTCAAAATCGACACAATGTACACCTTTTGACTAGTGTTACATTGTCCAATTCATGTATACGTAAAATTATGGGTACTCACCTTTTGACTAGTGACATCCCGGTCCACTTTTTGACTAGTGACCAATAGCATCCCGCTTTTTGACTAGCAGTGCTCCTTAACATTTTAGTTATATAATTTAAACATTATTGAAGGTCTCAATACTTTCATTCATTTCATATAAGCCAACATGCTCGGGATTCAATTCCTTCGCATCATTCCGTATCATACATAATAACACGTATTTCTCATGAATGCATTCATCATATAATTACATGGATTTAACTCATACATTAGTAGCATACGATAATCTACTCCATGTATACAATAATCCAAATCAAGCCATTCATACAAGCATCATTAATCATTCATTTCATGGCAATCCTTAAACCTAACATTTTAGGCATTTCATCCTTAATCATGTTCAATCACCACAAACCAAGCAAGACATGTAAATCAACAAGATGATGTGCTCTCAGTTTTAACAAAACGGATTTAGCAACTCACCTTAGGGTTTTGCCACAAAAAACCCCCAAATTCCAAGATCTAGGTCAAATACGTGAACGAACCTAAAATCAAGCAAATCGAACCCTAGGTTAGTTTCATAACTCTTGCACATAGATTAACCAACCTAAAATGGTTTAGATAAGCTTACCTAGCCAAATCTTGAACAAACCCTAGAATGGAGAACACTTGCAACAATGGTGATTTGAGGTTGTGAGAGGTGGAGAAGATGAAGATATAGGAGATCTAGCTACCAATCTTACTATCTTGGAGCATCAATCCTTCAATGTAGTCTTGAAGATCTCGGAGAGAGAAGAATGTAGGAAAAAGAATTAGCCCAAAAGGTTGAGAAATGAAGAAGTTATGAGAAAATGAAGAGATGAGGGTTTATAACCTGTTTTCTCAAGTTTCAGCTACCTAGCGATCGCTAGGTATATAGCTAGCGGTCGCTAGCTACTGTGCGATCCCGGTGCGAATTTGTTTTGGTCATAACTTCTTCATTATAGCTCCGATTTCGATTCCAAAAGAACCGTTGGACTCGTAATTAGATTCTCTAGCATACTAAACATAAAATACAATATTTGATCCAAAATTCTATTTTCCAATTTTATTAGAGAGTCGTTATTACAACCGAAATTTACGGGTGTTACATTTCTTTTTCATTATAAAATAAGATTCTTGGTTCTTGCTATGCGTCTTATAGGGAAAGGTTGTCGGTTTCTTTTATCATGCACATCGTTGGTGCACCCTTGGCCAATCTAGCCTACCGTCTTCAAGATTCAAAGATCAGATAAAGTAGTCCATAATGGAAATGTCGTTTTAACACGTGATTTCTTGAAGCAATTAGGTCTACTTAAGAGTAAACATCTTTTTAACTTCCTAAGTTTTTTTTCCATATCTTAGCTTGAATTTTTGATTGGTGGTTAAGTTAGTTAATTTAATAATTAAAATAACTAAATAATGTTCGTAAGTAGTTTTATTTAAAGAAAATATGTTTAACTTATTGTATAATAATTAATGTATATTAAAATATAATAATTAATTAGTTTAAGTTGAAAATTAATATTTTTATTGTTTCAGAAATAATTATGGATTTTGTCCTTGTGGTTTGTGTGGTTTTACATTATTTTAATGGGAAGCAAAAGTGCAAAGATAAAATTAGTCTTTATGAATCTAGTCCCTTTTTTTTATTTAAACTAGTTATTAAGAGCCCGGGCTTCGCACCGGGTTATAAACTATGATAGATTTTATCATAAGTAGTAACATAGATTTATATGAAACATAAAGTTTATACATACATTGTCATACGAAAGGTATAATAAAATAAATAAAAAGATTTAATAAATCAATAAATAAAAAAAATGCTAATTTTAACAGATTTTAAGCTAAAACTTTGAAGAAAAAAAATTATCATGTACTTATCATTAGTTTAATAAAATTATGATTATTTTTTTGATTGAAGTTATAATAGTTTATAATTAACTAATAAAAATAATATCTTAATATAATAAATAAAGTAAAAAGTAACAAAATGTGAATTATGTATTTTGAGAATAAATATGTAATTTAATCAACAATTTAGTTTAGATGGATTAACCAAATTAATTTAACAAAGTTGGATAGAGGAATTAAAATGAAATAACAATAAATACTAAAGGGCTAAAAAAACAAATTTTAAAAACTAAGCATGAAAATCATTATATTATCAAACCACATGGACCAAAGTTGCACTTTTCTCTAAATGCACTGTTCATATTTCCTGTAAATTGTTATATACTATAATGTTGCATTTAATGAGGTGGTAGTGAGAAGGATTAAAAATAACAAAAATATATACAATAAGAACTATTTATATATTTATTTTAAAATAAGAACCAATATAAATGAAATGTGTAAATCATATAAACCAAATATGTAATTTATTGTAACGAAAACAATCATATCCAACAATTGTTTCTACGGAGAAGCACTCATTGTTATGATTTTATCATGGTTCTAAATAACTCGTTATGGCTTCGTTATGACGCGTTATGGCGTCAAGGCTTGGGGTCATTGTCACGTTAACCCCTATGGCTTCACTCTAAGGCTTGATTTGCATTGTGATGCGTTATGGCACGTTACGGTGCGTTATGACACGTTACAACGAGTTATTTTGTAAGACTTAGGTTTATTTTTTATATATACATTAAGGGATTAATGATATCTATGTATAAGGCTTAAGACTTAAATAACATAAAAAGAAAACATTAAGACTAAAGCCATAGATATGTAAATATTTAGTCTCCATTGCGTACATGGATAATCGAACATGAATTTTTTTGAGAATTAAAGAAGGTAGTGACAACATATTCATGACATTTAATCTCGATTTTGCACTATTGATATCATTTTTTATAAGTTCTATATATTTTGTATCAATGATAACTATGTACGAGTATGTGTGTATCCTGCCTTAAGGCACGCCTTGAAAAACACCGTGGCTTCGCCATAACTCGTAAGGCTTGAGGCTTGACCTCACCGCCACGCCACGCATCACGTGTTTTAGAACCTTGAATTTTATTAAGCAATCCCAAACACCCCCTAAACTTCTAATGAGATGTTGTTTATTCTTATGTACCGAATGCAACCCTAACACCCCCCGTTATATTTGGTTTTCGGCCCGACCCGTTTTGTCTGAACGGGTTGAAAAGATACTTGTTTTGTTTGTTATACATTTATCCATTCCCGCGTCACCAGTACGCACTTTACGGCCACCGCCGACCAAAATGTCCGTCTTCTTCCTCTCTGCACCGCCGTCCATCTGTAGTATCTCACCGTTAACCAACCGCCCTACCACCACCACCACCATCACCTCCTGTTTATCTGTTCAAACACTTCCACCGTTATCGCACTCATTACCGTTACCTTCTTCTTCATCATCATCATCATCATCGAATTCTTTGCGTCCAAACCCTAACGTAACTCCTACCTCTTCTTCCTCAGGATGTTCACTCAACTGTCCTCACTTCGAATCGTACGTTTACTCAACCACTGATTTTGAAATTCAACTACTTATTAAATTTTCAATTTGAATCTATGCTTAGAGTTTTAATTGTGGTTTGATTTTTACAGGTGTTCAGGCTGTACTCACGAGGATAATCTCCACCGTCCGGCGGTTGTAGAAGAGGCTACTACCTTCTTCAAAAAGCTCGGTGTCTCCGATTTCACTTTTGATACTTGTAGGCTGGTAGGTATATCTAAAATCGCAAACTATTAACTACTCCATCCGTCTGTATAGAAATTCAGCATTTGGCATTTTAGTGAGTATCGATTGAGTTACTTTCAGAATTTAGAAGATCTATAAGAAATGTTGAATTGACATGCGTTTGAGTTATATTTGGAAAGTGAAGGTTTGAATTTATATAATCCAATTGGCTCTTTTTTCCAATTATAAAGTCATTTACATGTTTCTTCTTGCGGTTATTATGTAGTTCCTTGAAACAGAACGATTATATTGGAATCAAAGCTCATATATTGCACAATTGGATTGATTTTGTTTTTGACTTAGTACACGTAATCTTGGAAGTTACCTTTTATTTTCTTCCAAGTTGAAGGATATATTTGTGTAGAAAGTAACGTGCTCTCAATTGCAGTGGGGATGGAGGTGCCGTGCTAAACTTGCCATACGGGGTTCATCAACCGATCCTCTGATTGGGCTATATCAAGAAGGCACACACAACGTAGTGGATATACCTGATTGCAAAGGTCTAAACCCATGTATTATGCCTTATTAATTTGCATAATATCACAGATTTTATCATAGACTTGGGTAGAGGGATGCCAAACATAATTGCTGATACAATCCATGGAAGGCCGGCCTATGCATCTATAAGCATGCATGACGTTGCGTCATTGGCCCGTTGGAGTATCATCATAATATTAGTGACAAGGTGAAAGAATGCAGAATTGATTAGTACATCTATATGTTGTATTAGTGCTGTCTCTGTATCTTTATTAGTTCCTTCATACCAATGGTAGTTATCGCTAGTTCACATTTAATTTTTCTTTTAACTAATATTTCTTTTTGAGCTAATTGTGCACTTTCTTCACCTTTTGTCTGCGCAGCCCATCATCCAAGCATAAATGCTGCTGTGGAGCTTCTGAGAAAAGGTCTGTGCTTAAATTCTGGACTTGATTTTTTTTTCTTCTCGAGTTTGTATACATTTTAGTAGACAAAAAAGTAAAAAAGAATATAAGCTATTAAGCTTTTATGCTAACATACGTTCTATCTCTCCTTTTTCTCTTTATCCTCTCTTGAATCTTGGTTCAGGTATAAAGATTTTGAACATTGATCCTTATGATGAAGATGAACGGACTGGTTATTTGAGATATGTTCAGGTGTGACGTGCTTTCAATCTAAGTGAAGTTAGTTTATTAGTTGTGGGTAAGTGGTATGTCTATATACTAATTTAATGGGTATGTATAGATGGCTGTCACTACATACAACACATCTCTCCCTGCCTCTGAAAGATATAGAAGTGGTTAGTTATTAGTGTTGCTTGCTAGTATTATTATGCATGTATAGCATATGATGGACTGTTTGAAACCAATTTGGATCGTAAAACTGCAATATTTGTTTGTATATTTACAGGTAGAGTACAAGTTTCTTTAGTTTGGAACTCACGTAGTGAAAATACAGCAAATTCAGAGAAGTTGAGCGACTTAGCTACTGTAAGGGCTTGAAACTTCTCTCTTATTCTTGTATGTCAACTTAAATTCCCCATGAAGTAAGTTGCAGTTTTATTTTGGCATATTTCTCTTCGCTTTGTAGTGTAGCTGATGCGAGTCTGTTAGTTTGAAGGTCACAGGCTAATCTACTTTTTTTTTTTTTCAATATTTTCATCAAGGCTATCATAAGATATTATATCCTTTTCTTTCTTCTCTCAAGCATATGTACATGTAGAATGGTAGGCTACAATAACACTAAATAAGAGAGGATTGAGAGATAAAAAGGTTGCTCTCACACTTACACAAGACCCCGAGAAAACAAGAAGCGCTACAAATTTACAACTAGTTTGGTAGGTGAAGTATTGCAGTTCATACATAGAAAATATGATGCTTTTCCATTTTTCATAAACTGTTAACAGGAAAAGAAAATGATGAAACCCCAATGCCATGATGAACATAATGCAACTTGACTGTGTTTTTGTACTAACTTCTATTATTGTGCTTCTTTGTGGTTTTCCTTGTAGTTTTTGTGGAGAAATGGGGGGCCGAACAGTAAAGTTCATTTAATTCATTCTGTTTGGGCAAACTTCCAAACGTCAAGTAACAATGTGAGTGATGTACTTTTGTTTGTGTGTTTCTGTTAATGAAGGGGTGGGTTTGTTTTATGTTGCTCAAGTAGTGGTTTTGTAAAAAATTGCTTCACAAAATTCTCGTTCTTGAGATTTTACACTCGCATGAATGTATCAATAGGAAATAAAACCATTATTTCATATGCTAAAAGGATCTGATCAGTCGTAACAGTGGATGATACAAATGTTTGTGAAGTTAAGAGCTAAATAGTGTGCTTGCTAGTTTATGTCTAGGATTTGTTTTTTGTTCCATTTCTAGTAATACTTTTGTTTCTTGGAATAAGTGACATCTTCAGTTTTATATGCTTAAATTGAAAAAAAAAATTCTCACCGTTTAGTATTGAGGGGCAGTTACTCATTACTTCTGATGATGCAGGTAATTTTTGGAAATAGATGGAGGCATCTCTTGGGAGAAAGAGATTTCTGGGAGCATGTTGGAGGAATTGATGTCTATTTGGCTCCATCAAGCTTCGGCCAAGCAAATACAAGGGTAAAAAACTTACCCAGTGGTTTACTATTGTTTTCTGGAAACTGCATGCATCATCCTATCTATCTGTTGGTTCAATGAGACTTAATTATTTGCTTTTCTTTTAATGGTTGTTTATTCTACATTGTTCATTCCACTGTTTGATGTGATTGTTTTTATTCTTCAGGCTTTTGATTCTTTGCTTCAAAAACTACATAGATATGTCCCTCTTGGTGCATCGGTTACTGACTTATATGCTGGAGCTGGAGTCATTGGATTGTCATTGGCTTCCACAAGAAAATGCAGGAAAGAAATGTTAATATAATAATATGTTGGTTATGATTTATTTGAAGTGGTTATGCCATCAACTAAACGTACATGTGTTATATTTTTAATAACTTCAGGTCAGTTAGATGCGTTGAGATCAATAAAGAATCCAAGCTAGCTTTTGAGAAGACAATCGAACGGCTACCAAGCTCCATTGATAGCAGCATTAGCTGGCATCATGCTGACACGTCAATTGTTAGTATTAGAGTCTTGAACTTCAACTTCACATTCTTATTATTTGCTTATGCTTTGTTTAGGGTCCTGCATGCATTAATCTCATAACTATTTGTATAGCACACACTCTGAGAGAAAATGTAGTTAATTGAAATATGCATGCCATTTTTTGTGATGAGATGGAATGGAAGTTTGTTTTAGTGAATCACGTCTAGAATAATGTAGAAAACGCTACCTGCAATCCAAAGTAATTTTGAAATGTTCTACTTACATTGGGTTTCATCTACAACTTCTCTCAGGAACCACTTTCTTGGCTTGTGGGATCGGATGTTCTTGTGGTTGATCCTCCTAGAAAGGGGCTTGACCCATCTTTGGTTAGTGCTTTACAGGCCATTAAATCTGCAGAGCGTAAAGCTATGACACTTGAAAGGTTGAAATAGTCATGAAATTAGTTGTTTTTTTAGTACGCAACTTTTCTGCTAAGTGATAAGAAGTGAAGAATCTGAAGGTATGGTGTGTTTTGATTTTTCTGTCACTGTAGCCCAACCTTCAAGGCGAAAGATGAAAAAAGACCTTGGATTTTACGAGCAAGAGAGGATTCAATTGAGATTCCGAGCAGAACCACACAAGAAGAAAGTCGATCACTACCTCAAACGCTTATATATATAAGTTGTGGATGGGAAAGCTTCAAAGAGGTACTTTTAGGTCTCATTCTTTCAAAATGGTTCCTAAGAGCTGCATTTAGTTAAATTTTATGCCTGCTTTCAAGAACTGAGAAGTGGACATTTTCAACTTCCAAGTGGGCTTTCTAATGTGAATTGACTGTCTTACAGAATTGTACGGCATTACTGTCAAGTAAGGCCTGGCATCTGAGTAAGGCCCATGGTTTCAATTTCTTCCCTGGTACCCAGAGGTATATCATTGTGTTATGCAATTTACTATGCTTTGTATATTATGTTGGTTAAATTGCTCATTTGGTTGGTTTTATTACTTTTCCTTATTCGATCATTATGGCTCTGATAGACTCAAATCGATAATAGAATTACTAATAATCAAAAGCTTGCCTTACAAGATAGTGCCTGCGATTCGAGATGCAGGAATCTCCACAAAGAAGAAAAATCTAAACAAATTATCTGATGCCCTAAACGATACCCCCCTCTCCCCTATTAATACTATTAACGCAAAACTAATTAAGGAAAAATAAAATAAGGAAACCCCTCCCCAATACTTGGAAAACAAGTAAAACTAATTAAGGAAAATAAATCAAACCAATATAGCTAATAATAAGCAACACAAATAATTCATTTTGGTCCTTTGAACTTGTGCCTTGGAAAGAGGGAAACTGTTGCATCATTGCCTCGAAGTTTCATAGTGTGCGGGTTTGTGAACCCGTGAACTGAGTTGGCTGACACTTCAACCATCTCCAGTTGAACCGGTTCGTCAGTTCCCGTTTCCGGTTCCTCCTCCTCCCCTTCGGTCTCACCATCAAATACCACCGGCACTTGTAGGGATTTTTCCGGGCATTTGTGACCCGGTGTGAACTTTCCATCACAACGAAAACATAGTCCCTTAGCCTTCTTGTCCGCAAACTCCGCCTCCGACATACGTTTGAAAGGTTGTTTACCTGCTGCCCCTGATCCGACTTTCGAGTTTGTTCCCCCCGTAGGAACTATGGACAACCGTGGCACACCCCCTCCGATATGACCCACCAGTTGGGAGTTAGATACCTTCTCCGATTTATTTTCGTCAATCAACAAGACGAGTTTGATCGCTTGAGTCAATACCTTTGGCTGTTGGGTCCTGACCGCGGTCCTCAAATCCGGTTTCAGGCCTTTGATGAACGTTCCTTCCAAGATCTCCTCTTGTATCCCTTTTAGTTGCGCCGCCATCTTTTCAAATAATGCCACATAATCCCGGGCAGAGCCTTCCTAACTTACGTTCGGAAACTGCTCATACAAACTACCCTCTTGCGAGGGCTGAAAACGATCCATCATCCTACACTTCAACTCCTCACAACTCCGAAAGGGCGTTCTGCTGTCAGTCCAACGAAACCAGGCCAAAACGGGCCCTTCCAAACACAATACCGCTGCTCTAAGCCTTTCACCCGAGGTCATCACCCTTTGAATGTCAAAGAATCGTTCGATTCGGTAAACCCACCCGAACACATCCTCACCTTCAAACAAGGGCATCTCCAGTTTTCTTAAACGAAAATCTGCTCCCGGTCCCCACCCTCGTTCATATCCGTTATTCTGCGGTATCGGCGGAAGTTGACCCAAAAACCTTCCATTCGGAACACCACTCGAATAATCTGGAAAATTCTGGAAGGTACTTTCGGCACTTACCGATGGTCTACGATTATGGAAGCCGTGATCCTCCCATGTTGAAAAGGGATCGATGAAATCGTTGGAAGGCGTAGTGGGTATCGGATACCCTTGTGAGTCAAATCGTAGTCCTGAAAAACTGGTGTAGGCGGCAGAAGGTTGAGTGATGATAGGTAGCGTTAATGGATGGGTCGGTGCCGGCATTGAGAAGGTATGGCGAGATGGCGGTGGCTGAGGAACAATGATGGGGAATGTCGACGGTATGGCAGCGGTCGGTATGGCAGTGGTCGGCGGCGGTGGTATGATCGACTGACTAGTGGCAGCGGTGGTATTAGTGGGCGGTTGGAGGGCCTTCAGCAACTGCATCCCTTCCGCGTGCTGCTTATCGGTTTCGGCTTTATTTTTTTCGATCATCTCTTGCATCTGGTCCAAACGCTTCGTGTTCGTTGCTATAGTAGCAGCCACCTCAACCTTGTGTTGCTCCAAGGCTGCTTCTAAATCCGAGGTTCTAGTCATGTCTGCTTCGGAAAAGATTTTTTTTAACGGATGAACAGTACCGATGAACAGTACCGATGAACAGTGTTTCCGGAGAAATAGGTAAAACAATGTTTCCGAGGATCGACCGCTCTGATACCAATTTGATAGACTTAAATCGATAATAGAATTACTAATAATCAAAAGCTTGCCTTACAAGATAGTGCCTGCGATTCGAGATGCAGGAATCTCCACAAAGAAGAAAAGTCTAAACAAATTAGCTGATGCCCTAAACGATACCCCCCTCTCCCCTATTAATACTATTAACGCTAAACTAATTAAGGAAAAATAAAATAAGGAAACCCCTCCCCAATACTTGGAAAACAAGTAAAACTAATTAAGGAAAATAAATCAAACCAATATAGCTAATAATAAGCAACACAAATAATTCATTTTGGTCCCTTGAACTTGCGCCTTGTGTAAACTTGACCAAAACGGGTCGTATCAGGCTCCTGTGATGATGATGATATGTTCAATTTTGTGGTTCATATGGCCTAGCCATGTTATCGGGTTGGGCAGTCCTTTCTCCCTTTACAATTTAGGTGGTCCTCTTTAGCATGCGCTTGCTAGGGGCAATTACTTCGTAAGTTACGTAGGATATTTGCAGTATCCTTTTGCATAACATCAGTTCAAAATCTTTAAATAATTCTTATCCTTTTGCAATTGTGAGGTTAAATGGTTTCCTTGTTGATGGACTAAATATGTTATTTCTTCTATTTCACTGTAAATTGAAACCCAAGGATATTATGTGGTTTTACAAATTTTTATGATTGTGTACGTTCACACATGAACCCGCGATGATGTATATAACTAAACAATTAGCAGTTACAACATAATGTGTACAGGAACAATTACAACTATTCATATGGTAGCAGATAACCTACTACTTCGAACTTGTAGAGAGGAGAACAAATTGAAATATATATGGTTTGTTTGTGTTTGTTCTGGTGTCAAATGAACCCTAATTTCCTGCTTTATCATGTCTGGCTTGTGAATGTGATTCATGGATGACTTGGCAAGTAATTTGCAAGTCGCCCGGTCATTAAATTATCAGTCGAAAACCCTTTCAAGACATGACTTCAAAGTTGTGTACAACAGTACAAGTCACATAGACAGAGTATGTGACTACCCAAGTCATAAGCAACTCACAACGTACGTGAGTTTGACACCAATGTACTAAGAGTTTGACACCCATCATACATGAGTTGGGAGCGATTCACAAATCGTGTACAAGTCACCTGAAATGGGCTGAGTATCACAAAATTCAACAAAAACAATATGCACGTGCTTCATAGTCACTTCAGCAGTGTCAAGTTGCATCCATGATTGGATTAGCTTTTCTCCCTTCATCCTTGCTTAGTTTAGTTTGAAATTTCTTTAAGTTGCATATTTTGAGGCTAGATGAATAAACCTTTTTGGTTTTCACCCTTCAGGAACTGATAAGAACATATTTTTCAAATGTAAATTAAATGTGAACTGTTATCTATGTGCATAAAACGGAATTAGTTTTGGATTTCTTATGTTGCATTATATGTTTGATGCTTCTAGTTGTTCCTTTACATCTTTATGCTTTTGTTTGCTGACACATTTACCTTTGCAAAAAATGGTCTATGCAGCATTGAAATTTTGGCCATATTTAAGCGAGGGCCTGGAGCAAGTGTGAAGAAAAAGAAATCCTCAAAGAAGAAGAAGAAGAAGAATAAAACCTTCTTATGAACTACAGTTTTATGCTTGCCTCTTGGAACATGCAAAGGAAGGTTGTTCAAGTAGGAATTTGTGGCAATGAAGACATGGGCGAATAAATTTCTTATCATGGAAAGGACAACTGCCAGAGAATATTCTCTAAACTCACCAATGTTATCATTGGATATAAGCTATTCTTTGTATGACCGACGAAATGATGCAATCTATAAGCGTTGATAATCAAAATCATCTTCTATTCTGTGTGGTCTTGCTTCCTTTCCTTATTAAATTTTATAAAGGAATTAAGTATTGAAAATGAAGAGTACAATGAATACATGGATTTATTCGAAGCTCTGCCAATGCATTTTCATTTGTACATCGAGATTTAGTGTCTTTTTCTACCTGCATGGGATTTTTTCAGATGAGGAAAGGCACTCAAAATGTTGTGGGCCCTCAAGTCTTGCCTGGTCAAGATCCCCAGCACCGGTGGCACCTACGAGGAGTAAAGCTTAAGGTGAGTTACATTGATCCCATAAATCGTCTCCTAAAAACAAAATGATGAACTTTGACCTTTTTTATGAAAAGTAGAAAGGTGATCATAACATGCTATGTTTCAGTAGTTGTGTTACAGGCTTTAGGAACTTACCCCAGGTCCAGAGTACTTTGGTAAGACGAGCATATGGCGGAGCCCCACCTCCCTGAATTGCACCATAGCCTTGGCAACTGACATGGTCTCAACCACCGAATAAGGGGTTGTGTTTGTAAGTGGATGCAAGTCCACATACATTTCCGTTTCTTCCTTTGTCAGAGTCACCTCCTTGATCTTTCCCCACCTTTCTGCGACATCAACACAGCTAATTCTTTCTCTAATCTCCCACTCTTCTGTTCTCCTTCTCTCTTTCAGGAGCCACTTTTTCTTTAGCACCAACAAAAGGTGAGCTCGTAAAACAAGCCCATGCACTTCACTTACCTGACCAACATGAGGCATGACTATATTGTCTACTACAGGGAAACCGTTATGTGTGGTGTTTCGCAAAACGTCCAGTATGCGGCTCACTTTCTCAATTCCAGATAGGGTGACTACCGGTGGCTTAACTGCAACTAGGTCAGCAACAGTAATGTTTCTCATCCATGGTTTAGGGTGCGCTTCCAAGAAAGGCAACCCTTTCAGATCTATTATGATCTCGTAGATGCTTGGGTTGAAGCAGTCTCCAACACTTTTGGCGATTAGAAGGACGAACATGGTTATGGGTAGTAGAAGAAGATTGTCGGTTAATTCAAGAAAAATGACACAAATGGACACAGTCATCCTCATTGAACCTGCCATTAAGGCAGCTGCGCCTAAAACAGCATACAGACCTTGGTCCATTTTTGTGTATGGCTCCATAGCAATACCAATCATGCGGCCGTAGGATGATCCCATAAGGAGGATAGGGAGGAAAAGGCCCGATGGAACCGCAATGCCAAATGTGATGAGTCCCAGTATGCAATAAAGCGTGAAGAAAATGGCTAGGGAGATTGTTTGGTATTCTGTGGAAGTGTTGATGGAGAAGATATTATGTACAGCATCGTCATTGCTTGTGAGGAGGAGAGTAGCTAGATCATTGTAGTGTCCTTTTGGGCAGTTGAATTGCTTGAAGTTCCCCATCCTTTTTGTGTTAGGACACTCAAAATCTACAAGGGATGGATCACATGGCTTGCAGCTTACAAGGAACGGGAGTCCAAATTGGCATGCAGAGGTAAATAATGCGACAGTGAGACTTAGTAATATTTTGGCTAATCTTCCTTTCCTGCATTCAAGATTAACAAAGATAGAGTTTTAGATATTTTCCCTAGGATAGTGGATCCATTTTATAAAGAGATTTGGTATTGTCAAATGTCAACTGAGGTATGAAGTTATGAAGGCTTACTCGTTAATGACACTGTAGACTCTGAGGACCTTGTGAAGGAGGTGGTTGTAAAGGCTTCCTAAAACTCCCCCGATAATTCCGATTACAGTGATGGGGATGAGATCAACGAAATGATACGTCACTGTAACTCCGCTCACATCAAACATGATTAATCCCCCTTGTCCAAAAAGTCCGCAGTCTCCAGCCTTGCAATAGTCCATGGAAGCTCTAAGTACTACAACCACAATGGCTGTGGTGAAAAACGTCCTCCAGAGAAGAGCACTTCTCCACCATGTTGCCACCTCCTCAAGTGAAAACAAGACGCCACCCACTGGTGCACGAAAGGCGGCACATACCCCTGAGGAGGCTCCATAAGTGATGATATCTCGGCGATCCCTGTCGTTGTTAAAGTAACGGATCCAGCGCCATTTAATCTGGTAATTATCTGGCCCACCTTGGCCTATTAATGAAGCAATACATGCACCGATGTGAATCAGTGGCCCTTCTTTCCCCAAGTCCAGGCCTGCCGAGACAGCTCCTATGCTTCCAATGATCTGTAATCGCAAAGGAAAGATTGGCAAAACCATCCAGCTGCTTTCAGGTATGAGATGATTTTTTTTTTTTTTGTTTATTATAATTACTCTCCCCCACCAATTTGTAGTGAACATAGTACTTTTTTGTGCTTACTGTATAAAAGAGTAATTCGTATGCCTGAATTTCCCCACGGGTTACCTAAACTTCTTGACATTACTTAATGGTGCTTGCCTGCTTGGAATGTAACCAACTATAGGTTAAGTTAAAGAAAATAAGCTTTGCCAGTTCTAACTAATATCATAGCACAGCTATTGTCATGACCAAAATTAAAAGAATGTGGCACGCTTACTGGCATGAAAGGAGGGACCATTTTAGTGTTGAATAGCATCACCTAAGAAGGCATGTCAGCTAGATTTACTTCTGTAGTAAACATTAGCACACTATTTAACACCATATTTGGCTGGAAGCTAGGAGAAAACTCCTCTTCCCAAAATAAAGTATTCAGTTTGCTCAAAAAAGTAAATGTCTTGTATATGTAGATCAAACTGTCTTCTCATATTGATATATAGATATCACGGCAGGATGCTATAGATATATTATTTAGAAACAAAATGATTTGTCAACATACATATATAGTATTTGTTGTTGTGGAAAACAAACATACTTTTTTGAACCGTACTTGATTAGCTAAATTTGATGATTTATGAGAAATTTCTTACAAAAGCATAAAGCAAACTTGTGATATAGTATAAAAATATGATGTAAACATTTCATTGCATAGGAGGCAAAACTATGTGGGACAACCAAATAATAAGTCTCGTTTAGTACGGGATATATGTGCTGAGATGGGTAATGTTTAACTTTGTGAATACACTTTCTGTCCCATTAAATGCTGCTTTGCGTTTTCTTTTGAAGTTTTTATCTTTTAGTATTTGTCATGTATCCAGAATACCAAAATCAGGGAATCTTGTAGAGCCTAACCAACATCATCAGTTATTTGCAATAATGACAATTGGCAAACAGTTAATTTTAGCTCTAGGAAACATTTATTATTATGAGACATCCCAAATTGGAGAAAGTACTACTTTTTATAAGTTTGTGTTCCCTATCCAGAAATGAATTTGAATTGTTTTGTGGGAAGCGATATGCACCTTCACGAACAATGTTGTAGCATTATACATTTCTGGGGTGTCTACCCCATTAAGATAAGCTTTGATTTCAGGAACACCAGGCCCTGCTGCAGTAGGTGCAAAGAACACACACAAAACAGTTGCAACCAGTGTCAATAGTAAGTTGCTCCCAGTCATGAAGAAGAACCCCATCATGTATCTGCATCCACCATCATCATACATAAGCTTCTTGAAATATATGTATATATATATATATATTGATTTGAGAAAGTAACAATTTTCTGCATTAGTCATTTGATTAAAAACCCAGTATTAAAAATAGGTGAACAATTGCTCTACTCTTAGGGTAGTCGTCATACATAATACTCCACCCGGACCCCACCTACACAGGTTGGGTACACTGGGCTCGTTTTGGTTTGATTTCGTTTTGGTAGAAGATAAAGTCGATCACGAACCTCTCTTCCTTTATGTAGTGAAAGACAGCCAGGAGTTTGTATCCTGAAATGTTCTCAACTGCAAGATTGATGAGAGTGGCTATGACACCAGTTAAAAGCCCAACCAGGAAAGCCTGTAACCATTTCACAAATGTGTACTGCAATACTTGGACTTTTGATCTGCTTCTCCAATCATGCTTGAAAAGATCATTCTCATTGATCCTGTCGTATTATTATACAAGAAGAGCAACAGGTTTGTTTTCATTCCCATGTTCATAATCGTAATTTTTGATTAAATTTTCAACATTTAGAGATGAAAGTGGTTTCCAAGCTTACTCGTAGTCCAAGCTTTCGATATGAGAAACTTTGGTCCCGATCACGGCGAGTGGAATGGAAGAAAGGCTCCGATTTGTCTCGAGGAGTGGCTCATAAACAGAATTGCTCTTTGGCTCTCCTTCTTGTGGTTCTGTT
Source organism: Centaurea solstitialis (assembly GCA_030169165.1). Taxonomy (NCBI): domain Eukaryota; kingdom Viridiplantae; phylum Streptophyta; class Magnoliopsida; order Asterales; family Asteraceae; genus Centaurea; species Centaurea solstitialis. Next base: position 10,902,790 of record CM058046.1, read on the forward strand.
TGTTCCTCCATATGGTACGTAGTTGTCTCAGCCAATTGGTCCGATTCTCCTTCCATTTGATCGAATGCAGTTCGCATTCTTGGTAGTCACTGGTCCTCCCCTGCTGCTAGCAAAGTAATCTCTCTCTCTCTCTACATGTATATCTATCTATAATTCTATATATGTTATATTTATTCACACTCTAGAGACACCTATATATTTAAGTACCTATATGTATTGATGGAAATGATTGGTTTCAAGAGATACACCGTTCTTTATCCAACCTTGTACAAGAGTAGGAAGGTGTGAAGATAGGTGCTCAAGGAAACTATAAGACAAACTGTGGGTCCAGGTTGACAAGCTGGTTATGGTTTGTGTGAAAAAAATGAAAACACAACACAGCTATTTCTATTTGACCTATACTTGCTAAAGACAAGCATCATGTAAGAAAAAGAGTTAAAGGTGAGAAATGTAAAAAAGATTTTGACCCTTGATCAATTTTAATCTCACCCCACTCATGAATTGCGCTTCCTGGTGCATCTCGGTGCACCTTAACTCTTTTTATCTTCAATTAGGATTGATCCAAGGTGGAGATCCCTTCTTACCCTTCTCACCGGAACCCAGCCCTACTTGATATTAGGTAAAATTAAGTAGTGTATGCTATAATAGGGGCCGTTTACTTAACACATACCACGTAATTGCTTACCATTGAACACTTTGCAAGAGCCGAGAATCCTTTTTTTTTTTTGGAAGAGGTATCCCAGACCACATTGGGTCCAGACTAATCCTCGGCAATTTTGGGCCGAAGCCCGACTGCTAAAGCATGCAGCCCGGGGTCGAAGCCCCCGTACCTCCAGAATGCGTCCCCCAGGGCTCGAACTCGGATTCACCACTATGTAGTGCCCAAGCCTTACCACTAGGCTAACACTCATTTTGGTAAGAGCCAAGAATCTTACCAACGATCTCACGTCTTACCTTTGTTTAAAGACGTTTACTAACAATCAATTGAGATGGTTGAAAATGTTACACGGTAAGTCGATAAGGTAAGTGAAAGTAATGTCTCTTGTCAGTAAACATTTGGTAAACTAACGTATCCATAAAAATTCTTAACAAGTATGATTTATGATTTTATTATGTTAGAATCACCATGGAGAAGATCCTATTCGCATATAGGAATACTTTTTTGTAAACATTATAATATGAAATGATCCACTTTTGGAAGTTTAAAGAGAATTATTATACTATATCAATACATGTATAGGATCTAATTAGTTCCTACAGTCAGGGAGCCGGTGGGATCATGACACACGTATGAGATTTGCAGATCTTGAATGAGTAGAAATTACGTTCTAATTAAATATTGAGTGTGCCAATGGTTTTTATCAACCTGTTTTAAACAGTGTAGGATATTTGGAATAAAGAAATAGGGAAAAAGGTTATATAATAATACAACAAAAATCGCTTTCCTAGCCTATGGTAGTAATGACACTCAACAAAATATATTTATATCCCTTTTGAGTTTTGACCACGTGGGTGTTGCAATAAAGAAATGAAAACAACAAAATTATTGGCTGATGATTTGCTCGATTCTTGCGTAAAAGTATGTGTTTTCATCGAAAGAAAATATATTGTATCACAAGCGTGGTGCATAATGATAGAGAAAAGGTTCAGACAAGAACGCTAACTATTTACGAAAATGCGAGAAACTTCGACCATGTACAAAATCACATGTAATTGGAAAAAACAGGATGCAAACGCAAAGTTGCGTGAATCATATGTGAACTTTGTACATGAGTTATATATGATTTTTGTATGTGAAACATATGTGAATGTGTGCATCATAAAAAATTTCTCGCGTTCTCGTAAATAGTTAGCATTCTTGTATAAACCTAATATATGTGTGTTCGAAGAGGGGAAAAGGATGAAGTATGTGAATCCAATATATTGGATCTTTTAGTACAGGGTCATGGAATTTTTAGGCTCTTAAGATATGGTGCAATAAAATATAAATAAGGATATTTAAAAACCGTAAGTTTAGATCTTTTATAATGAAGAAAGAATTCGGTTTTAATTTGATTTAACAAAGAATACAAAATACAATGGGTAGTGGCATGATGGATATAGATAAGAGTATGATTAAATTAATTAGAATTTAAGTCATGTCATGTATATGGACACGTTTGTGGCCACTGGGAGATGTGCCTAAGGATATGGATGTAGTCTACGATTACGACTTCTCGTTGGATTTGTATCATTGTATGGATGTAGGATTAGTTCCAAAAATAAGATGAAACAATGTTGCTATCGAAGTTATAGGTTATAATCAATGTACAATAACTTAGTTGGATTTGTTATTTCTTTGGTTTATCTGACATGATCAACAAAGTGTGTCGTCAACATGTAATTCTTTTATAGATTTGTATAATGATAATCAATTGTAAATTTAGATTCAAATAGCCAAAACTTATCACAAGAGAATAGTCGTCTTTATTTCTTAATGTCTAACATTGTAAGCCATAGCCAACATAATATCAATCCTTCGTCGATTTGGTATAACAAACTAACAATCTATTTGCACCGTTACTGTTGGCTGTTGCCAAACTTCTTGTGGGACTTTTGTTGTCATTTTCCAAGTATATGCAAGTTTGATTGATACATGCCATAAGATCGTGAACTACGTGATTAACATTAATTAATACGTTCAGACATTCTGATTGAAGATAGTTTTATGGTATCAAGGTTGTTTTCTTTATGACAGAGTTTGTGTTGTTTTGGTTTCTCTCTGCTTTTAGACGATTTTGTATTGATTTTGTTAAAGAAATAAAAAGGTAGCTTTTATGATACATGAAAGCTTTAGCTTTAGCTTGAATTATATTTATATTTTTTTTAAGAACCGTAAGACCATCATCAGTGGTTTTGCTAGTTGTCAATGGCACCAGCTGCCATGTCAGTTTTCCATTATCTTACCAACACCTTACAAGTTCATCATCAATGGTTTTGCTATTTAATACCAATATAAATAATTAATTGAAAAAAGAAAAAAAGGAAAAGAAGAGAGAAAGAGAGAGAGGGTGGGGTGGGGTGGGGTAGTGTATGCAACTGGCAAGGGGGTTACTTTTTTTTTTTTTTTGCCTGCTGGTCACCCTCGACGGTGTTGCCGGGGGTACCAGACCGGTACCGGCTCCATGCCTGCCTTCCTACCGTGTGGCTAATTATACCCTTTATATTTTTACCTATTGATTAACATGTTCCTAATAATACCCTTTTCCTTGCTGTTATGATGGACTACATATATACGTGATGGAGATTGGGTGGACCTTAGCTTGGTTTGATCCATTTGGTTGTCACATAAACGGGTCCTACAATCAATTTTGGTCGCATATACTTACAAAAAATCAAAATGGAAGTTGTCTTGACGACTTTGTTCGGTACCGCTCTTTCTTATAAGTAGTAAACGGAGACGAAATCAAAACCATGTTCGATAAAATGGTATTTTGACAAATAAGACTTCTAAACGAAAAATATCTTTTATGAAGTCTGAAAATCTTTAGATGAGTAACAACCTCAATAAACAGACCCTATATTTTCCTCTATCCATAATAAAAATATCAACATAACAAGAAACAGAATGAATGCAATGCTATCTTTTGGACTTCTAAATCTGATGGTTGTAGGATTTCATTGGAATCCCAGGATTTTGAATTCAGGCTTTCCTTCTAATTAGACACATAGATTGGAACACAACGCAACTCCAAAACCAACATAATGGAATTTAATGGAATTGGAGTCTATCAAACTAATTTGACTTTAAAGAAATTGGAATGAAATTTGACCATGCATTTGGTGGTAGGAACTCGATTCATTCACTTAAACCAAGGAACGATGAATTCTTTAAATTGTGAAATTCAATAGAATTCAAAGGATTCCATCAAGTTCATTGCGCAAACCAAACATCACTAAGGAATTTGTCATTCCAATTCCATTAAATTCCTTTGAATTTCACGAACCAAACATCCCCTTAAGTTTTCCATCCCTGTTTTGGAGCTTTGAGCATGTAACGAAGTCGTTACATGCTGATTATCAACCGACATCCAATTTTGTACAATGTTATCTTTTTTTAATCTTAAAGCCATCAAATTTGTCCTCCACAAGATATACATACCACAAGTTACGTACAACAAATTTGATTGGTTTCTTGCAACGTACAAAAATAACAGCTCGTGTTATGTATTTTCTTGTAATTACGAGTGATACACCTAAATCAAATAATAACGTTGATTTCTAAATGACAAGTACACACAGTAACAAAATAGGGTCATAACAGGATCTTACATAGCGAACTCTCGAGCAAAAGGAAGGATGGGCTGACTCAGTTTAGAGGGCTGTCACTAGGCATCTCCCAGTTATCGTCGTCATCTTCCCTCTTCTTGCTCGCACCTTCCAGCTTCTCGTCATTTGGGTTTCTGAAAGGGGTGCGTCTGTTTATCCCCCAAAACAAAACCAACTTCCGTTAAACATCATATTATCCGATGACACGTATAAATACGACATAATAAAAAAAATATTCATTACAACAGTTGTATGACTGATGTAACTGAGAATATTGACCAACCAAATACAGTGAAAACAGTAAAGATTACATGGTGAAAAAGACTAAGGTAGCAAGCAGACGATATTTAAAGTGTCAAGATTTAGAGGAGACAAGTATATTGTGTTTGCTAATCAGAAACATGAAACTTTGGTTAGGGTATTATGGGGTGAGAAATGGAATGAATAATGGTGTGTTTTTGGCTCACCTTCCCTCAAGCCCTAATCCCCTTTTAACTAATCATCATTGTTGTTTGGTAATAACTATTTTGTCTCAAATGTTGAAATCACATGATCTGGAAAACGTACTTGATTAATCGATTCATGAAATATTCATGTTTTTATCTGTGTTACTGGAGAAGTTGTGTTCGATTATGTTTTTCACTTGTTAAGAATTCGAATCAAATAAGGTCTTGGCTCTAACAAGACTAATCCTCCATCATCCAAGCCAATACAATGGATGAATGGAATACCAATTCTCATTCCCGTTCCCTCTTTACCATTCTAGTTCCCTTGAAATGACAACCAAACACCTCCTAAACTTTAAGTGCACAAATTTTATACAGGATATAAGGGACAGTTATTGAAAGTTCATGTATTTGCAGTTTTGCACTAATCAAGTGATAATTATACTCCCCCAAAGACATCACTAACTAACAAGTAATAATCATAGAAACTTCAGGTCCATGCATATTGACGTCAATCTCATCTCATTCTGCGAATCTCGCTTTCTTTATGGGATGATAAATAAAGATAAAACCCAAGAAATAAAGTTGAAAAGTTTGTACATTTGATTTTTTATTGGTAAATCCTTTGCAAAGGAGATATATATATATATATATATAGGGGTGGGTTCAAATGTGAACCACTTTTTGGTTGTGAACGTAAGGACAACCGAGAGCGCGACACGTGGCGGCTTTGAGTGTGGTCCCCCTCTTTAATTCAATGCCCTCCCATGAATCGCGCCTAGTCATCCGTCGTGGACTTGACGTGGCGCCTAGTCATCCGTCGTGGACTTGACGTGGCGCCTAGTCATCCGTCGTGGACTTGACGTGGCGCCTAGTCGTCCGCCACGTGTCACACTCTCGGTTGTCCTCACGTTCACAACCAAAAAGTGGTTCACATTTGAACCCACCCCTATATATATATATATATATAGGTGAAAGTTCAATTGCAAACCACCTTTTCTTTGTGAACGTGAGGACAAACGAGAGCGCGACACGTGGCATCTGAAAAATTTTCGACTTAGTGTTATTCATACTGAATAACACTATCATTCAGACCGAATAAAGCGTTATTCAGTATGAATAAGGCTTAGTTGCACTCTGACGCACTTGGACGCAGGCGGGTCAGCCGCGGGTTAGCCGCGGGTCAAGGCTTATTCAATCTGAATAACGTTTTATTCAGTATGAATAACACTAACTCGCGGATTTATTCAGACTGAATAAGCCTTGACCCGCCGATTTCAGATTGCCACGTGTCGCGCTCTCGTTTGTCCTCACGTTCACAATGAAAAAGTGGTTTGCAATTGAACCCACCCCTATATATATATATATATATATATATATATATATATATGCCAGGTTATGCTATCCAAAAGCATGAATGTGTACTATGCTAAATTGTATAAGAACTATTGATCACAAGATCATAAAATTTCAGTATGAGATCAAAACCATTTCAGTTATTAATTGCAACTATAAACCCTTGTTGACCCATCTTTCATATTTTGAAATCAATGTGGTAATACACCTATGAGTTTGTAAACTATCTGCTGACTGATCAGCCGTATGTGGACTAATTGTGGAGTCCATACATGCAATTCCAAAGGTCTCCTCACACTCTTCTTGTATGCTTGTTGCACAAATTTCAGATAATTGCGCCCAAATTGCTTATTTCTCTTGTTATAGTCCAATGTTTATCGATATTTCTTCTCTATCGATCCTAAACATTTGATGTTCACAATTGATAAAATCAAGTATATCAACCTAATCTAACCAATAAAATATGTTTAGAACTGAACAAATAGCTTCCTCATGGCATCCACTTCAAGTAATTACTACTGCAGGATTCCAATTGATTTCACTATGATGTTAAACAGCACCAAATTGTTATGCTCTTAGCCTCTTAGTAGTTTATAATAACTCTAACAATAGCTACTGTTAGGTATGAATTCATAAAATTAGCATAAAATTTTTGAACAAATAGTTTCCTCACAGCATCCACTTCAAGTAATTACTACTACAGGATTCCAATTGATTTCACTGTGATTCTAAAAAGCACCAAATATTATCCTCTTAGCCTCTTAGTAGTTATAACTCTAATGATAGCATAAAAAGTTTGAACAAATAGTTTCCTCATGGCATCATCCACTTCAAGTAATCACTACTACAGGATTCCAATTGATTTCACTGTGACGCTAAACAGCACCAAATTGTTATCCTCTTAGGCATTGTTTGGTAAAATTAAGGCAACTTATAAGTTAGCTTATAAGTCACCTTATAGCTTATAAGTCAGGTACCATGTTTGGATGACCATAAGTTAGCTTATAAGTAGGCTGGCTTTTTGAAAAGCTACTCTCACTAACCTTTTGATGACTTACGAGACTTTTTATTTTTTCATTCCAAATATACCCTTGCTAAGTTTTACACCATTAATTTTCAAACATGTCCTTTTTTTGTCCTTTTACATTCATAAGTACCTTATCAGCTAGTTTTTGCCAATCAGTCACCAGCCTTATCAGTAACCTGCTACCTTACCAGTGATAAGTTAACTTATCAGCTACTTTGCCAAACATAGCCTTAGCCTCTTAGTAGTTATAACTCTAACCATAGCTACTCTTAGGTATGAATTCATAAACCTAGCATAAAAATTTGAACAAATATCCACTTCAAGCAATCAACACTACATGATTCCAACTGATTTCACTGTGATGCTAAACATCGCACAAAATCGTCATAAAACTAGCATAAAAACCGGCGTTAACCAAACGCAATTGCCATAAAAACTCGAATTACCTTCGGCGATTACGCTTTGCAGCCTCGCGAGTCTTCCGTTTCTTCTCCTCCTGCTTGTTCTCAAAGTACCTACGACGCTTGCACTCCTGGATGACGCCGGCCTTCATAACTTCTCTGCGAAACCGTCCCAATAGCTTCTCCTCCGGCTCGTTATCTTCCACAATCACCTGAACGTTATACGCCGATCTGAAGTACAGAGTGTTGGCGTACGCCAGAGACGGACAAACGACAGACATCAGGTCACCGGAGCACGAAGAAGACGAAGAAGAAGAAGAAGAAGCAACCATTGGAGCAAAGGCATCTTTGTGCTTGGAAGAGGATTCGGTGGAGAGTGAGATGTGTGACGGTGGTGGAGCTTTGGGAGGTTGCGGTGGTGCTTTTAATGGCGTGAAGATGGATAAGAAATTGGCTAGAACTGAGGACGCCATTGATGAAACTATCGAGCTCGAATGAATGATGAATGTCTTATCTCTCTCAGTGATAACTGATAAAAAGAAAGCCAAGCCCTGACTCGGAATGGATAAACTGAGTTGACTCGGAATGGATAAAGTGAGTTGACTCGGTTTTTCTTTCTGTTTAATGGGCTGGATCAAGTTATTGGGCCTTATTCTATTAACGTATTTGGATCTCTATGTACGGTGTTTTAGTCCATTTAATCTGCAACTGCAATTCATTAAGCCAAATTTAAATATGATTTTTGGCAAAGCAAAAACATTGGTCTATGCTTCAAAAGTTCAAATGAAAATTTAAATTTAATTGTGAATGTGAGCAGAGTCGAGAGTGTGTCGCATGACATATTCAGTATGAATAATGTTGTATTACTCAGACTGAATACTATGCATTATTCAAGGTGAATGATGTAAGATTTAGAGTGAGTAATATGGCATTGAATAATGCATAATATTCGGTCTGAATAATCATGTGTTATTCAGACTGAATAGGAGCCGAATATGACATGTGTCGAGTTCTCGGTTGTCCTTACGTTCATAATTAGATTTGAGTTTTCATTTGGATCAGCTCCCTATACTCTATATTTAATTTGGGCAAATTTTGATTGTTGACAATCTCTATTGGTCTTGCATGGCATCCCCCCTCCAATGACCAACAATATGAGAGGATATTTTTTGGCTTACTCAAATGGTTGTGGTTAAAAGAGGGTTTGGGATCAAAATAGGTATTTTGTATGAGCTATATGTCGTAGGTGGTCTATGTTTAATTATCCATGCAATTTTTAAGTTAAAAAAGGTTTATTAATCATGGAGCCTGCTTTTATAGACTAAACAATTCATATAAAATAGCAAACTAGTTTTCATGTGTCGATTATAACACACATAAAAACGCATTTTTACGCATGTTTGTATGAACACTAGATAGTATTCACCTATACAGTTTGTTGGATTTGTAAAGAATGTATGTGTCAATATCATATGTCATAATTTCATTTTTAATTTTATATTATTAAATATTCTGATATAAATTTGATAATAATTGTTCAAATGATTAGCATTTTATCTTGTAATATTTTTCTTTTAACCATCGCTTGCTTCGTCACCAAACCAATTCTATTAAATTACTAAAGGTTAGATGGTTGTAACTCTGTAAGTATACTAAATACAACTTTTAATGCATAAGGTATAAGTCATTTAATATGAATTCGGTTTTGATAACAAAAGTGCGTGGGTCACATAGTTCATGACGACTGTTGTTTAAATGGCATGTTATTGTTGCGACTAATGTTAGCTCTTTTATTTCCTTTGGTGATGTTCGAAACAACACTGACAATCTGACACGCGTACTTGAAAGAGACATGAAAAGTTACAAGTTGCGAAAAGAATCATGTCTCGAAAGGATAATAAAATTCTAGAATATTAGGTGTTGAAGTGCTATAGGTCAACTAAAGATGATGTTGCCCCTGGTCACGAAAACCATTGTAAGTCACAACTTAAGAAAAGAATCATGTCTTAAAGAAATGATAAAATCATAGAATACTGGTTGTAGAAATACTTTATAGAAGCATGTGTTCAACACGTAAATCGAAGCATAAGTCACATGCCTCGATATGTATGTTGTTTATCCTCATTCATCGTTTAACTAAACCGTAATCAACTGTATTTGATCATAAACTAAAAAAAGAAAAGAAAAAAGTCACCAATAGACAAATGGTAAGTATTTTTCTCATGTATATTAATAAACATACATTGATAATTAACAAGGACACTTTTAAAGTTTAATTAATGAAAGATTCTAACCTTTTCAATATAATAATGTTGAAGTAGAAAACAAAAATATCGTATAACCGTATAAGCAATAAAAAAGCTCAAAAACTGTTAAACAACACCGTATGGAAGGTTGTGCATGTATACACAACTTTTTGCTCCCAACTTATTTATGAAGAAAATTATATTACATGTTTTATGTCTAGATAATTTATTCTTGTAAAAAAATTATATTTTTTGTTTTCTTTTACTATAAAAACATGTAAAATTATATAAAAGGAACTATTCATATGTTTTGAAATCCAAAATCAAATACATGACCAAAATGATTTTTTTTTTTAAAATTTGATATCCACAAAAATAATAGAAGATATGTTCCTGATATGAATTTGATAGAAAATATGTATTTTACATAAACAAATAATTAATTTATCAACAAAAAACTAAAGACAAGGATTTAAAATAACAATGGTGTATATAATAATATAACAACCACCTTGTACCATTGATGGATCATGAATGCACAGCTTTTATTTATTTATATCTATATATTTATTTAATCTTTTTGGGGTTTCCTATGATAGATATTAGCATAGAGAAAAGCATAAAGTTTGTAGGTATTTGAGTCTTTTGATGATTAGTTTAAGAAATCCTCATAATCTCCAGTAAGGATGTGGTGCCTCAAAAGCCCTCCTTAAATTACTTAAAAGTGTGATTATGGTCTAAACCTAATTCATTGGCCAAGTCATGTACCACTTGTTTGTCACCCATTTGTTAATATGATCTCTGACCAACTATTGGTAAAAGAAATATTGAAGTAGGGTTGAATTCTAATAAGAAGTGTTAAATTTGGTAAGAAATGTGATAAATGATTACCAATCGTTAGACGATAAATGAATGCATATTAGAATGAGATGTAGCGAGATAAAATGCATCAGGATGCACCAAATTAATTCCCTTTCAAACTGTAATTCATGAGAGAATATTTGATTAAAAGTTATTAAGGGTTTAAAAATACTTATCACGCTTCTCACCAAAAATAGCACTTTTTACATGATCTCATGCCGATTGACGTATCTCTAACGGTTATGCTATTTAAAATTTTAAAGATTTAGGAAACATTTTTACTTCATGAACAATGCTAAACTCTATTCTAAAATAGAAAAAATAGAGGAAGAAAATAATATAATCTCTAAATTTGAAAGACAATAGAGAAAATATAGCATATAACTATTAAAGATACTCTTATAATAACACTTGGATTGATATTCACTATCGGTTTTATGAAAATACAATAACAAGTATAGATGAAATAAGCACACTAATGCAATCAAGTGAGAATAATTAAATGCTTTTTAGGTAAAATCCTCCATGTCCCGAAACTGCTTTTTAGTGGAAACAAAACATTGTGAGAAAAGATGTTTTTTGGGTTCGTTGAACCCAACTGTGCTTGTGAGATTTGGGACCCTTTCGAGCATGTGTATCCTTCTTAGATATTGTATCTTAACAAGAATAATATGTATTATATGGTAAATAAAAGTCTGAATATAATAAACAACCAACAATAATTATAATAGTTGTTATCCTTTGCTTTATATTTCATCGTGTAGTCGTTTTTTATGTAAAATACATACGAATCTTTGTAAACGATGAGAATTTAAATAAAATTTATATGATAACTTGGTCTATTTTAAATGAAGAGTTATACTATCACCATTGAAAATAACATTTAAACATCATTGATATTGTTGCCAACTATATTTTACACAACATTTGATATTTCAAGAAAAAAAAATATATTCAAAATACGTGTACTTTCGTTCAACCGTTAATTTAAAAATATACTTACAAAGTATACAAATCTTAACCACCAATGTGGCGTCATGGTAAGTTCTTAAAGAGTGGTAGCTTCTACCCGGGTTCAGATCCATGCGTGCGCAATTGGTGCCCACTGAATATTATTAATCCCATGGGAGCAGTTAGCTCTCGATAAAAATTGTCAAAGATGTACGTAGTCTAGGCAAAACCTAGATAAACTTTCTCAGAAAAGAAGTATACAAACCTTCAAATTTCAGTTTTTATAATATTTTTATCTTACAAATTCGTAAAATTGAGAGTGAAAACTTTGGATTTCTAAGTTTTAAAAGCCCACAGATTTATCTCAACCTTTTCTCAAAAGTTTTAATTATTTAAAATATAATCTAAGTTTTTTCTAAACAAGTTATATCACAAAAGCTAATACTTTATTCTTTTATATTTCATATTGATATTGATATATATAAAAGACACCCATCTCAATGAAAGATTAATGCTAAGCCTACGCGATTATGACAATGAAAGACGGATTATAATATATTTAAGAATAAAGTATTGTAAACAAAACAACCAACCATGCCCATAGTCACTAATGAGTGGACTCACAACCTCATTATTAATTACCCTACTTTTTTGCCCAAAATTAGACTTTTATTAAACAATGCTTTCGGGAATTTAACCACTCAATTCATTATTATTATTATTATATAAATAGTTTTTTTATATTTCATTGAAAGGTTAAGAATGCTAAGAAGGTGTGAAATAATTAAATTATAACCTATAATTTAATAGCAACCGGAGCAGAATCCCACAAGTGACAACATGATCCTAGAGTCCCACGAAGGGGTGTGAACGATTCTAGTTGAGCTCGAGCTCGAGCTCGACAGGGTTTGAGTTCGTCTCGAGACTTTATGTTAAGCTCGAGCTCGACTCGATTTCATACTTTAAGCTTGAGCTCAATTCGTAAAAGATATATTATAGCTCTAGCTCTAGCTCGGCTTGAAAAGATAGAAATTACATATAAAGAAAGGTAATTTAGGTCATAGCTTAAGTTCAGCTTGAAAAGCTTGGCTTAGGAAGCTCGAAAGATACATATTTAGATTATTTTGATATTTGCCCCTTATATATATATATATATATATATAAAACTCTTAAAAGCTCGAGATATTCGAACTCTTAAAAGCTCGTGATATTCGAGCTCGTTTTTGTGATATTCGAGATATTCGAGCTTGATATTTGCCCCTTAAAAGATCGACTCGTTAAATATTCGCGCTCGTTTTTTGGGCTCGAGCTTGAACTCGAACTCAACAAAGTTCGACTTGAATGAGCCGAGCTCGAGCTCGAGTTATTAGATAAAAGCTCGACTCATTTACATCCCTAGTCGGCTAGTCCCACATTCCAATATCAAAATAGGAAATCGGAGTAATAACTTTGAATTTAACTTAAAACCATTATAAAAGTTATTGATAAGTTATAACTTAATGCAAATTTAATATTCTATCAATATATGGAACAAGGAATCACGAACTACCGATTCAAGGGGTGTTTGGGATTGCATGTTAGACCACTTTATGGACTTATCACTTGTTGGAATAGCAGATAAACAATTTTGAGTGTTTAGATTGAGGAAAAAAGGCTTATAACTGATTGGAACAACAGATAAAGAGTTTTTAAGAAGTAGCTTCATTTTGACTTTTTAAATATAAGCACTTAAAAAAAAAGTATAAGTTGTTTCAGAAACGTAATCCAAACATCCCCTTTAATTCTACCACACCGTCGTCAAAGTAAGCCAAGTATCACATCAACGCCACACAAAGCCAAACAAGAAACTGAAACCAGCTGGCAAATTGTTTTGATGAAAATATTGTATGATGTGATAGAGCACATCACTGGCAACCCAGTCATGTTCAATAAAAATTTAATGTTTATAGTTTGGGAAGAAAAAAAATGCTCATTATATGTGTAACATCCCGAATTAACAATACAAATATTTAGACTCATGATTTTAAACATAGATGATAAAAAATGTATAGAACATCTTATAAAGCAACATTTTTTCTCACCCCAAACCAATATGGGATCTTACATTCCATCCCTTTGGATAGCTGTGCATATATGCAACTCATCAAATTACAATCAACTGGTGATGGTTGGATATTCAATCATATCATATCGAATTGGATCGAAATCTTTATTGAACGATATAACCGAACAAATTATTATTCAATCATCATCCAAATATCCCTTCAATTAATAATTTTCTAAAATATATTAATTCAAGTCTTAATAAAATGATATGCACATTTTCTTCCAATGCAGGTTTGCTCATGAGGTGTGGTCTCGGGTCTTGAATGCGGTTGACTGGCTGAATTTTCCTGATGATTGGGATAGCATCTTAGTCGCCTTGGATGATGACGGTTCAAAGCCTAAAAGGATGATCCATAGGCTGGCTCTATCAGCTTGTGTTTATGAAATCTGGAAGGAAAGGAACAAAAGGCTTTTCACGGATGAGAAGAGAACTACGCAGCAAATTATCAGGCATGTTTTGGAGACTATTCGCCTTCGTGAAGCGTGGAAGATGAGAAATAAGCCAAATGTGGTGATTCATGGTGATGGTTAATTTTTTAGAGTGCTGGTTGGTGATGGTGTTCTTGCGGTCGTGGACTACTATTTTATTTTCGTCTTTATATTTGTCGCTTTGTCTTAGCTCCTTTTGGGTGATTGTTGTGTGGTGGTTGTTTTCGACCACTTTTGTTTTTCTTCTGGACGATTAGGCTTTTGGCCTTGGTTGTTGTTTCTTTGGTTTTTTAGTGCTTTATAAAATTGCCGATTAATTTCCTCAAAAAAAGTCTTAATAAAATGATTTTTTCGTTCTTTGTTTTTGGATTCTCCCCGATTATTTTCCGCAAATCAATGTTATGTAGAAAAAATGAAAAATATATATCTTTTAGATAGTAAACAATTAAATACAACTTTAAATGATTTATTTATCAAATTATGAATCAAAGAATTACATTTTTATACAAAAATTATCAAGATTTATGGATGATTACGATGGTTGTATTCGGTCTATAGAAGTGGAGAATAATGTGGCCTGGAGCTCCCACTTTTGCTAAATGACAAAATTATTCACACTTTCTATAGTATTTTAACTGCTAAAAAGCCTAATTAGCCGTTGTGGTGGTTTCTATTATATATATATTTTTTACAAAATACAATATTTAAATTCACATATGATATTAAACAATATATATTATTTAATAAAATGAAATTATGGATAATAAACAATGGGATCATAATCCCTAATCAACAACTAAGTAAACTGATATGTGAATTAAGAAAAGTCTTTATAGAATAAGATAGAGAAAATATTCCAACTTTATAGACCGAAAGATCCTTGCTAATTATATATTAAATTACTATATTAATTGGGTTTCTTTTGTTTTTTAGTATGAAATAAATATTTTTAATTACACAAGTAGCACAAAATAATCAAAATGTTTTTTTTTTTTTTTTTTTTTAATAGGAACCATGCATATTGGTGTTTATGACTAAATGATGGGATACACGTAGTAGATTGTCACGGATTATTAGTTGATAAAAGTAATATTAAGTTTATGAAAATAACAATGTTTTGATTGTTCTAGTTTCACATGGAATACAATTATTATATTTTATTAACTATTACTTGTTGTGACGATTATAATAACTAGTGTATATTTGCATTCTCCAAGGTGGGTTGTTTAACACCACAATGCGATTTTACACATTGATTCGCTCTAAGTGATTGGAGGTTGGAAACAAAGACGAAAAACACCTCGTGAAAAGAGAAAAAAGGTTGATACATGGGTTGAGACAAAATGAGAGCGTATGAAAAAAAGAGAGGAGAGGGATACAATGTAAAGGTGTGTCCAATCATGAATAGCCATGGTGGAACTGACATCGAAGCAATGGAGGAATGAAAGGGTGACGAGGGAGTTGTGGAAGTTAGACGTGGTAAAAACTGAAGCGACACCCTAACCTGACATAAACTCAACGCAAATTAAACAAAGTTGGGCAATGTATTCCAATCCCCGTTTAAGTGAACGAGTTGATACGACACGACACAAAAACTAAATAGGTAACGTCATTAATATCTCTATTTTTTTAGAGTTATTCACGTTTTCTATTGTTTTCTTTGTCAAATTATGTTATTTTGCCTTTTTAATCTCATTTTCAGTCTAAAATATAATTTTGAGTAAGAAGAGTGTAGTATAGTATTTTATTTTATAACCATTTTATGTTATACTTTAATGCATTCAATGCATTTTATGTTCAACGAAAATTTGGCCGTTAATTTCATAGAATTTTGGAAACTATAGGGACTAAATATATAATTTACCTTACAACATAAAGTTTGTGTTTGACAAATTAGCTGAAAAGTTATTTGTTGATTAATAAGTTAACTGGTAACTCAAAAACTAGCTTATGAATAAATCGTGTTTGGTAAAAACTAGCTTGTTAGGCTATGCGCACCGGTTTATTGGGTTCTCAGCGGGTATACCCGCCGGCTTCAAATAAGCCCGGCGGGTTGGGTGTGTGAGGGGAGGGAGCCGGCGGGTGTGGAGAGCCGTTGGCAAACGGCTCTTCCAACGGACAAAAACTTTCTTTTTTTTCAAATCATTTATATATATATACCAACTACTCTCTTCTACATACACTTTCATCTCAATATACACCACACTTTCATCTCAATATACCAACTATTCTTCTTCATCACACTTTCATCTCAATATACACCACTACTCTCTTCTACATACATCCACAATGGCACAACCCGAATATTGGAACGATTCATCATCCACGGATACTGACGAAGAATGGGAAGAAGATGCGCAAATGTTTGCTTTGCTCGTTCAACAAGCAAACGCATCATCATCATCGATTCCTCGTTCGAAGGCCCCTAACATAGACATAGGTCGCGTAGAAGGTAACACAAGGCTAATCCCGGACTACTTTTCCGATAACCCGACGTACCCGGAGGAGATGTTCAAGCGACGTTTTAGGATGTCGAGAAATTTATTCATACGAATAGTGTATGATTTTAACACACGGTACCCATATTTTCAACAACAGTACGACGCTGTGGGGTTGCCGAGTTTTTCTCCAATACAAAAGTGTACGGCGGCACTTCGGCAACTGGCGTACGGAATAACCAGTGACACATTTGATGAGTACGTTCGCATGGGAGACTCAACGTCACTCCAGTGTCTAAACAACTTCGTTTTGGGAATTATACAAATGTATGGAAAAATATATTTACGCAAGCCGACTTACGAAGATATTCAGCAGTTGTACGCCGTGCACGAAGAGCGTCACGGATTTCCCGGCATGCTCGGTAGCCTTGACTACATGCATTGGGAATGGGCAAATTGTCCGGTTGCATGGCAAGGTCAATACCATCGAGGCGATAAACCGCATCCGTCAGTCATTTTAGAAGCGGCGGCCTCCCAAGACGCATGGATTTGGCATGCATTATTTGGTTGTCCCGGTGCCATGAACGACCTAAACGTGCTCAATCATTCGCCCCTCTTCGAAGATGTGTATGACGGAAAAGCACCCGACCGAACTTTTCAAGTAAATGGGGCCAACTACAAGAACGGATATTATCTCGGGGATGAGATATATCCGGAATGGGCTACTTTTGTCAAAGCGTTTTCCTATCAGGAATACGCTAAACGAATTAAGTTTAAGGGAGATCAAGAAGCGGCACGTAAAGATATCGAACGAGCTTTCGGCATCCTCCAAAAACGTTGGAATATAGTCAAACAACCGGCTCGCGTAATGGAGGTACGTACGATGAGCAACATTATGTACGCATGTGTCATATTACACAATATGATAATCGAAAACAAAAACAAGGCCATTTGTGTTGTCCCGGACGATCTTCCGGATCCACCGAACCCACAACTCACTGAGGAGCAACGTATGACGAATCTTTTCCAAGTGAGAAACTCAACTATTCACCATAATCTTCGGGCGGATTTAGTGGAACATATTTGGAATCTCGATATTGATTTTTAATTTTTTTATTAATGTTATGTAATTTTTTTATTAATGTTATGTAATTTTTATTAATATTAGAAATTTTAAATTATTTTTAACAATATTATTTAATTATATAAAATAAATAAAATAAATTAAAAAGTGAGAGGGTTTGGAGGGTTGGGTGTGTGTTGTAGAGGGTTATGGGAGGGTAAAAAGATGGTTGGGAAAAAGCTGATGTGTCAGCTGATATGACATTAAAAAAGTGAGTTGGTTGTTTGGGTTGGGTGCATGTAGCCTTACTGCCTTAGTATATAAAATGACCAAAAGAAGGTATCTTAGAGTATAATAATTAATATTAATATGCGTTTCGATAAATTGCTTGACTAATAAGCTAGCTGGTAGCTGATAAACTTACCTTATGGCTAAATTATGTTTGGTAAAAACTAGCTTATTAGTATGTAAAATGATCAAAAAATATATCTTAGTGTATAACAATTACTATTAATAAGGATATAATTAGAAAAAGTACACCAACTAGCGTTTCAATAGCGTTGTCTTTTTGAAATTCATTTTACAAACCGAAGGCGCCCTACCTGAAGGTAATGCCACGGTGTGTCGGTGTTGCCGATCAACCCGATGGTTTACCTGATGCCATAAGGTAATGGATAGCGGATGGTATTATAAAAAGATATATTTTCAAAAGATAAATTTACAAAAACCACACTATTTCTTTCTCTCCTATTAAGAACACTCTAATCAAAATCTTTCCTTTTATTTCTTTCATTTTCCATCCATTATGAAAATACAAATGAAAAAATCATCCTTGTTTCCATTATAAAAAAATACAAATGAAACAGGGACCAAAATTGTGATTTACTAAAAAACTTATACTATATGAGTAAAGAAAGAAAAAGGCAGTGGACGATTCCGCCTGGAGGATGGCAGCAGCAGTAGTAGTTATTCTATGTAGTTTAATTGGCTGAGTGAGCTTAATTTATTAAGCACCTCCCGACAAACCCCAATATATCATCAATCACCCACAAAGAAAATCCATTAATGGCTTCTCTTCCCTTCTCTCTAATTCTAATCTAACGTACAAAATATTTCCATATTCCTTCCAAAGAGCCGTGCCGTATAACTCCTCATCTCTCCCTTTTCTTTTCATTCAGACAAGGGGAGCTGAATGGGAGCGTCTTCTTCAAATTAAGCTGCTTTTTTGACTTCTATCTCTGGTATACCATCTCTATCTTGAGAATATTTCTGTTGTTTATATTGAGTTGCGTATGTGGAATTCTTTTTTTTTTTAGGCATTTTATCGAACCGTTTACGTGCATCTTCTTCAAAGCATTTAGTTTAGTTTTTGATGATAATGGAGAATAAAGTTTTTTTTTTTAATTTAATTTAATTTTTTCTTTCTTTCTATTCGATGCTTTTTTTTTTTTTTTGTAGCTTTTTGTTAACTCTACAAGTTACAACGATGGCTATATGGTTTTCCTACAACGTGCGTTTACTTATGTTCCATTTTTGTCTTTATTTATGCAAACTTTAGACACATATATTCTTCACTGTTTTTTGTTAGATTTATATTTTTCCCCTTTTCATCTTTCTCTGAATTACTCCTTTGATTTATGTTTCAATTAATTTGCATCTGATAAAATGTTTTCTTTTCCCCCCTAATTTTTTTTATATATGCCAAAAATTTGATGTTAATATGCATTTGATTATTTTGTTACAAAATTTGGTCAAATGATCTTATGACAAATTTTATTTTGGGTTTTCATTTTAAATTTATATACACCCTGTTTGAAGAATCATTGGTGACTATGAGTTTAATACCAAGCTATAATTTGATCGTGATTTGACAGAAAGAAAACAATCAAATCATGTCGAAAGGAAAAGAGAGGGTGACGGAAGAATCCGACGAACACGATAACGAAGAAGAAGACGATGAAGATGTAACAAATCATCACAAAAGATTCACAGCTAACAATTGTTCCAAAAATGGATATTGGGTCGATTTTAGAAGCCCAAAAATACAATCAACAAAAGTCAACCGCCGGAAGGCCAAAAGCGGTGTCGTTTTATGCACCGACTTCGGATTTTCCGGCAGTTCCTCCGGCGAACCGGAGAAACCCCAGGATGCAGATTACTCTATTAATTACACCCCTTCTCTCAGTTACGAGCTGGAGGGTTTGATTTTAGCTAGATTCCCCAGATCGGAATACTGGAAAATTTCATTTGTCAGCCGGAGGTTCGCCGGAGTTGTGAAGTCCGGCGAGCTTTTCAAAATCCGGCGGGAAATCGGGTTCAAGGAGCCGTCGGTTTTCATGCTGGCGAGCGGGGAGAATTGCTGGTGGGCTTTCGATCAAGGGTTTAGCGCTCGTAGACGGCTTCCGGTTCTTCCTTCCGATATCTGTTTCACTTCGGGCGATAAGGAATCGCTGTGTGCCGGATCGCATTTACTCGTTTCCGGAAGAGAAATCGAGGGTATAATGATCTGGCGATACGAGTTATCGATGAACAGATGGTACAAGGGACCTCCGATGATCAACCCGAGGTGTTTGTTTGCCTCCGCGACGTGCGGGACGTCCGCTTACGTGGCGGGAGGCATCGCGGTGGCCGCCGGTGGTGGTGGCGGGGGGACGAGCGGGACCCAGGTCGTACACAACACGGTTGAGAAGTACGACCCGGAGACCCGCTCGTGGGCCCCGCTCCCGAGGATGAAAAAGCCCCGGAAGCTCTGCTCAGGGTGTTATATGGATAACCGGTTTTACGTGATCGGTGGACGGAACGACGACGGGGAGTTGACATGTGGCGAGTTTTTCGACCCAGAGAGGAACCAGTGGACGGTGATTACGGGGATGTTAAAAGACAATCCCGTCCTCAGTTGCCACTCCCCGCCGTTGATCGCGGTGGTTAACAACGAGCTTTACTCGATCGAGGCTTCTTCGAACCAGTTGAAAGTTTACTTAAAGGACAGCAACAGTTGGAAGCAGTTGGGTTCGGTCCCGGTGCGGGCCGACTACAACAGGGGTTGGGGTGTGGCTTTCAAGTCGTTTGGTGACGAGTTGCTTGTGATCGGTGCATCAACGGTCTCAAGCTCGATGGCTATATATACGTGTAGGCCCGAACCGCAATCGGACCGCTTGCCGGAATGGAAGTTGCTTGACAACGGCAAGATTCGATTAAGCCATTTTATCATGAATTGTTCTGTGATGGTAGCTTGAGAAAGAGTTGTGTGATTAGTATATCTAAAATAAGAAGTACCAGTTGACTTTTGAAGTCATACATGATTGTATTTTGGTACTTTTTTATCTCCCTATGTAACGTTTTTAGTGTACATAATTGTTCCTTTTGAGCATCCATAGCCTGCTAGTTTCACAAGGGTAATACGTATTTTATTAGTTTAGGACTCGTTTAAATAAGAAAACGACCGATGAGCCTTTATCTAAACACGTATAGAATAAGTGTTTATGGGTATGAGTCAACGCCACAATTTATTTTATCGTGTAAGATTGTAGGTCATCAAAGTTGTATCTTATTTTATGTAACAATTTACCTGATACCGTGTAATAATTTATCTTATTTCATCCTTATCACCACTTACAACTGTTTAGTTATTCATAAAATATGCAAAGTTTTAATTAAAAGGTGTTTAATATAATCAACTTTTACAACACTTTGTAAATTTTAATTACAAACCAAAACGTTATTTTACGAAAATAATGACACAAAAACATCAAGCTAAATACAAAATGTAACATAATTAGGTCATGAGTACCACATAAAACTCTGGTTTCTTTGTTTCACAGTCGTATCAGTGCCATATCAACTTTCCACCATCCCATCCTTAAACCATCATCAACTTTTCAAATCTCAAACAAAATACATATGGCTTCATGGTTTTACTTTAAATAAATAGGAGAACGAAAGATAGAGAAATAGAGAAAAAAAGAGTGAAGGATGGCGGGTTGGAGAAACCGCCCATGAGCCCGCCGCTTGAAACCGAGCGACTTAAGCCCGTCGACCCCACCTTAAGCCGGTCAAGTCAATATCTTTTAAGCCTAAAATCATTATTTTCTTTTTAAAGTATAGTTTTATTTTATATTTTTCAGAAGCATGTCACACGCTTAAAAAAATATGGTTGGAGAAATAGACGATCGGAAAGAATGGCCGTGGCCCGTGGCCTCTCCAACCAGTAGTCTCTAGAAACCGGACCGGATCGGACCGAACCGAACCGGCCCGGCCCGGCCGTTTACCACCCTCGGAACTCGGATTATTATATGCATCACATAGAACAAACTGAAAGAAAGAGAAGCAAAACTCTGCATTTTGACGTCCTCCATTGAAGCCAAAATCTGCTGTTATATATCCTTCATCTCGTAAGGCGATTTGTAGATCCTTTTTATGCCTATTTCACATGATTTGAATTTTTGATGATCTACCTTCTGTTTTTATAATTCATAATCATAAAAAGTTGTATCTTGTTTTGGTGTAATTTTGAATCTCTTTTTTGATGTTTTAATTGATTTATGGTGAAAATTAATCTAGTTTTGGAAATTTAGGGCGTTGATGATTTGAGGACTTTGTTTGCATTCTGAAAGTTGGTGTTTTGACTTGCAATTTAGGTTTTTACATGCAAATTGATCCAGCATTGTAAGGATTAGGGTTACAGTTTGTATGAAGTGATGCAAATTATTAGGTTTGAGGATTAGGTATGATTTTGAATCTCTTGTTTGGAGTGTGTTTATTTTAAGCAAATTTTAGCCAATTTATGGTGAAAAACTGAAAATTAACCTGGTTTTGGAAATTTAGGGAATCAATGATTTGAGGATTTTGTTTGCACATTCTGAAAGTTGTGTGTTTTGGCTTGCAATTTAGGTTTTTATATGCAAATTGATCCAGCATTGTAAGGATTAGGGTTACAGTTTTGTATGAAGTGATGTCTGTGAACAACAGTAATCTCTCAAAGAACTCTGGTGTATCTTCTCCATTTGGGAGTTCTATACCATCAAACCCTAATGCCCGACTTCAGTCACAATCCCAATCTCAACAGCCGTCTGGGAGTCCCTTTACGAGTCACATGCTTCCGCTCTCCCATTTTTCTGCAAACCATGCCCATGCGCAGGCAATTGCTCAAGCGCAGTCGAAAGTTCAGGCCAAAGCTGCGGCTGAAGCTGAAGCCAACCATGCCCAGTTCCGAGCCCAGCTGCAAGCTCAAGGACTGTCTATTAGACCTCTGGCGGGTAGTTCACCCTCTCCAGGATCAGGCATTGCGAGCGCTAAACATAATCCACATAAATTGCTTGGGCGGCCACCTGGAGTGTCGAATCATAATACGTATTCTCCCATGAGGATGATGGAGCTTACACCAGCTGCCCGTGGTAGGAAGAAGCAGAAGCTTCCGGATAAGCACTTACAAGAGCGAGTGGCTGCAATTCTGCCACAATCTGCTTTATATACGCAGCTCCTTGAGTTTGAGTCGCGAGTTGATGCTGCTTTGGTGAGAAAGAAGGTAGACATCCAAGAAGCTATTAAGAACCCACCTTGCATTCAGAAAACCCTTCGTATATATATTTTCAACACATTTGCTAATCAGGTTCGTACGATTCCCAAGAAGCCGAATCCCGAGCCACCTACTTGGACTATGAAGATAATAGGGAGAATATTGGAAGAGGGAATGGATCCTGATCAGGCTGGGATGTTCTCAAGACCAAACCACATGTACCCGAAGTTTTCGTCTTTCTTTAAAAGAGTTACAATTTCATTGGACCAAAAACTCTATCCTGATAACCATATGATTGTGTGGGATAGTTCTAGAACACCAACACCTCAGGAAGGGTTTGAAGTCAAAAGGAAAGGGGATAAGGAATTCTCTGCGAATATACGGTTGGAAATGAATTATACGCCTGAGAAATATAAGCTTTCTTCTGCTCTAATCGAAGTTCTTGGAATTGAAGTTGAGTCACGAGCAAGAATTATTTCTTCGATCTGGCAATATATCAAGGCTAGGAAATTGCAGGATACAAACGATCCTTCCTATTTTAATTGTGATCCACCGCTTCTGAAAGTATTTGGGGAAGAAAGAATGAAATTTTCAATGATCTCGCAGAGGATTTCAAGCCATTTATCTCCACCACAACCCATACATTTGGAGCATAGGATCAAGCTCGTAGGAAACAGTCCAACTGGAAATGCATGTTATGATGTATTGGTGGATGTGCCGGCTCCAGTACAAAAGGAATTGAATGCTTTATTGGCAAACACTGAGAAAACTAAGGAGATTGAAGCTTGTGATGAAGCAATATGTACAACAATAAGAAAGATAAACGAGCATCGGAAAAGGCGGGCATTCTTTCTTGGATTCAGCGAGTCACCTGTTGAGTTTATTGATGCTCTGATTGAATCTCAAGGCAGAGATCTGAAGCTTCTAGCAGGGGAAGCAAGTCGTAGTGCGGAAAAAGAGCATCGGGCTGATTTCTATAACCAACCCTGGTAATCTTTCACCATTCTTGTTTCCTTCTTATACTCTGTGTCACAATGAAAAACTGGTGCGCCTTTTAAAAAAAGTATTCTGTGAGATAGATGTTTTTATACTTCCCATGCTTTCTTTAGTGCCTCCCTTTAAATTATTAGCTACAGGTTCATCTTGAGTTTCTGTTTACTTGCATCCCAGCTATATTCTTAGTTTATATATTATAATTCAATAATTACGGAACTAAAAATCAGTCAGCTTATCCATGCCAACTTGATCTATCTATTTTAGATTGGGCAAATTGCATCAAAATGCAACAAAGTTTTGTTTAGTTACTATTTAGTGTAATGAAATGTAACGAAGTTGCAAAATTTCCAATTTTGTACCCATTTTGACCGATAATCTGCTGATCTTATAACATTGGATGATGTGGATACTCCTTTTATGGAAGGGTTACAACAGACTGAACGATAAAATGGTCATCAAATGTTACAAGATCAGCAAGTTACCCATCAAAATGGGTTTAAAAAAAAAATAGAAACTTTTGCCACATTTGTGTAGAAAAAAAGTTCCACACTAAATAGGACCTAAGGCAAGTTGAGGTGCATTTTGATACAATTTTGCCTTTTAGATTTCAACCATGGTCCTTGTGTAGTAGTCCTGAACTGTTTATGCTTTATCTTTCTACTAAAATGTGCTGTATTTGATGGTAATATCTAGTGTTGTTATTCTCTCTTGCCTGTAACTTGCTCCCTTGTTTCTTTAAATATTTTTATTTTACAAGCCGGGTCTTCATGGGCATCCTACCTTTTAAGATAGAGAACATGTTTGCATAGATACGACCCCAAACCACTATGAGTCTATGATGGGTCCACATGCCAAAGGGTCATTGGCCCATCAGAACCCTGGTTATCGGTAAATCACTAAATCCCGATCTCATGGTAGGTCAAGGATTCAAACCTCACCAAATTTGAGAAGTATGTGCAAGTATTTGCCATATGTTAGTATTATACACTTCAAAAAAAAATGATGGGTGTAGATGTAAACCTTGGCTAGCTCCAAATCTTATGCAATTATGGCTTGGTAACTGTGTAGGCTTGAAGATGCAGTCATCCGTTATCTAAATCGCAACCCAGCTCCAAAAGCCCCTGGAAGGACATATTAGTTTGGAGATCTGACGATGGAACACAAATAATTGGCTATCGATGCGCTTTTTTTTTGTATCAGCGGCGATTAAAAGCGAGGGGTGCAGTTGCATATTTCCTAAGTTGAACCTCTATAAATCATGTTACATACTTGCATCAGGTTTTCTAGCTTAGAATGTGCTGTAGTTTTCCTGTCACCAGATGCAATTTTTTGAAGCTAAATGTACTTTTTGATCCCTAGATTTTAATAATTGTCTTGTTCAAATTTTCATATGATTAGTAAGAGAGATTTATTTTAGGCATATAACTTTAAATGAGAATTTACTTAAATTTATGACCTTGTTCAAGTAATATTCATGAATAAAGATGCATAAAAAAGCCCAAGCCTGAAGTCTTGGTCTACTTTGCTCGATGCCTAATCAGAGCCAGGCCTCAAAGCCTGATCATACCGAAATGGGCTGGGCCAAATCCTGACTTGAAAAAGCCTAAAAGGCCTGGTTAAGCCCAGAAATGCCTTAGAATTTTCAACCACAAAGTAGGAGTCACAATTGTGTCATGTTTTGGGTTGGCAGGTCGGAAAAGCTTGACCTATACACGATTCATTTAACTAATTCTATCGTGTTGGTCAACCCTAACCTGCATACATTTAAACTGTATACGATCTGCATAACCCGTTTAACTATACGGGTTGGCTGGTCATAAACGGGTTGACAGGTTAAATACTAATGCTAACAAGTTCAAACTTCCAAATTCAAATATTAATACAACCAAGTTCAACCAAATAAAAAGTTCAAACACAATAAGTTTAAATAGTAATACAACCAAGTTCAAAGTTTAAATGTCAACTTAAAGTTTATTAGAATTTAGTGGCATCGATTTCAAACTTTCAGTCATGGTTGCAAAACTCGCTACTTGTTCCCATATCGGCCGACCCCCTTGGAGCGAGTACTCGGAGTACTCGGATTGGAATTTTTATATATAAATTTCATAATTATGTATATATAATTAGAGTATATCCTTAGGTTTTGGATATTTTCTTTAATTCTTCAATATACAAGGATCAAAAGTGTAAATACATAAAAGTAAGAGGAGGTTTATAGACTTTAATGCTAGAATGACAAGTAATTGTGCCCTAATCCAAGACGGTTTCTCTTTCACGCGGCTCTCAACTCTCTCTCTCTCTCTTTCTCTTTATGTCGCCCCCAACAATTCTTCTCCTTCTCTTCCTTATTTACTCCGTTTCTCGCAAAAAATAGTCAAACGGCCACCACCCTCTTCCGCCACAATAGCCACTGTTGCCGGTTTTCTTGACCTCCAGGTACACCTCCATCTCCATCGTCGAGCAAAAATCGAGCAAGAAACGACCGATTTGGTCTGATTTTTGCCGATTACTCGGCGATTTGGGCCGATTTATCCCTGGACCGTGGAAGATGGCCGATTATCCAAGAATCGGAACGGTCGACCACCGATTCCCGGTTCCTCGGCGAGTACTCGGCCGAGGAATCCGATTTTTACAACCATGCTTTCAGTCGGTCAGAAAGCAAAACGATTTGGGTTTAAAACTTTAAGGATTTAAATTTATGCATTGAAAAGTGAATTTATTTTAACTTAACATATTTTAGTTATAAAAAATATAATTAAAAAGGATAAATGGAATGGCGGGTCAACCCCCAAACCCATATATGGATCAGAAAATTCTCTAGAACCGTTTATTTTCGTGTTATATCGAGAATTGTCACCGTTACCCCAAAGCCCAACCTTGCATGATCCATGCCTAAGTAAGCCCGAGCCTTTCTTTTTCTCGGTAAAAAGGGCATGGGGAGTTAAAAGATGAAATTTAATTTTTATTAGTGGGAGGAACCAAAACAATATATTTTTGCACATCATGGGGTATTCACGCAATAAAAAATTTGTAAGGGCCAAAACTCAAAAAACAAGGAACCTTAGGATGTCATGAAAGAAATCCTCTCATAAACCCTCGTCAATTCCAAAAAACCATCGACGCCAACAAAAATACCGATGACAACCAACAATTTCTCCGTCATGTAAAAGAATTTAGATCTGGAAACGATGTTGTTTGATTCACCAACTAAGGCCTCATCGGAGAATACCAAGATGGAAAACTCCATTATGACAACTCCAGCCCCAACCTTACCCCAATTTGCCCTCCTTTATGAGATCGTAACCCCCTCACCTCCTTCTATTTCTTATCCTTCCACCTATGTGGTCGTACTTTTTAAGATTTCAGTTTTTGTTTGCTTGAAATCAATTTAGGTTTTATGGTTTCATCATATGACGTTTTTTCTTGATTTGATTTCGGTTTAAAGTTGACTTCACCAGTTCAGAATTTGAAGTTTGACATAGATGTTTGAATTTGCATCTCGATTGGGGTTTTATTATTTTAAAGTTGATGTTTGGATTTGGTTTAGCTGGAGAAGATAGTCGGTAGTTTCATTATAGAAGAAGACAAATTTGGCGTTAAGTTTAATTTTTCAATGAAAAAGAAGAGAAAATGGGGGAAAAAAGACAAAAATACCCCATCTTAACGGGTTCCTTTAACCGCCGTTAGACACAAGGACCAAATACGAACGAATGTGTCTACCACCATAGTTTTCAAAGTGTAGTTTTTAAATTATAGGAACCAAATATGTAGACCTGGCAAACGTGTCGTGTCGTGTCGGGTTCAAAGTTAAACGGGTTGAAAATGCTTGACCCTAACCCGACCCGTTTAATAAACGGGTCAGAAATCCCAACCCTAACCCGACCCGTTTAATAAACGGGTTGACCCGCTTAACCCGTTTAACCCGTTTAAACCCGTTTAACATATATAATATTAAAAAATTAAAAATAAATATTCACAAAAATTTAGGAATCCGAATTTTATAGTTCAAAATTATAAGTTTGAACTAAATTCATTAACATTATTACATTAAATATCCAAATAAATCGTAAATTAGTAATAAAAAGGTAAAATGAAAACTTTATATATACACATAAACACACACATATATGTATAAACGGGTTAGTCAGGTCATTTTCGAGTTGATATGCTTGACCCTAACCTTACCCGTTTAACTTTCGTGTCGTGTCGTGTCAACCCGTTTATTTAAACGAGTTGAAATATGTTACCCAAACCCGTTTATTTCGTGTCGAGTTCGTGTCGGGTTAGCGTGTCGTGTCAGTTTTTGCCAGGTCTACAAGTATGCTATAAACACCAAACCACAAGGGACCAAATTTGTCATTTTCTCTTAATGGGATTTATAGCCACCTGGTATTAGAAAATGGCGGGAAAATAGACGGAAAGGAGAAGAAAGAAAGAAGAATGGAGGCAGAACCAAAACCATCGCCGTCGCCGTCGCCGGCGTCGGAAGCGACGGTCTGCTGGAGGAAAGAGTTGGATGCTAACCTAAAGAGGCTCCAATCGCTTCTATTCGGCGCCGATATCGCTATCGAGAAGCGAGATTACAGTTATGCTCAGCTGCTCTCCCTTCGTCTCATCGGTTTCCTCGATTCTCGGTCCATTAACGACGTCGATGAAGCCTTCGTCCGTCCTATTCGCCGTGAAGCCCTCTCGAAGCTCGATTCCGCTACTCAATCGCTCATTCCTGAATCCGATCGGTACTTAATAATATCTTCATTCATCTCTACACGAAACGTTATGCAAATTTATAGTTACTGAAGTAGTTTTATGTTACAATTTATCAATTGACTTTGTTGATACTGATGAAATGCGATTTTTTAGGTATTTGATTGATTATTTGTAGTGTTCTTCTTAATTATGTATGTAATTGTTGATATTATAATCCTGTTTATTACGCAATGTCGCATTCCATGAGAAGTATATTTCGAAGTTTTGATTCCGGTTGAAAAGCGAACCGCGGAGACCTAGGGATTGTTTAGTCTTCTTTGGCATTTTCATTTGTAATTGTGTTTGTTTGTTTTTGTGTCTTTGATTTTTAGTTTCTTATTGGCAGGGAGAACTAGGTTTAAGCTATGGAATCGAAGCAGGAGTAGTTTGAAATTTTAAATTAAGCTAAAATCCTTCAATTATGCGAAGCAGGAGTAGTTTGAAATTTTGAGTTAAGCTAAAATCCTAGTTTAAATCCCTCAATTGTGTTTCATCTTATTATTTTATTGATTGGGATCTGGAAGGAGGAAATATCAGTTGTGATTTATGGAAGGATTGTTAATGTTAAGTTAGGTTGGTTACGCAACCAAGATACTGTTATGATCCATCGAATATTACTTAGTCGTTGAGAATTATTCATAGTTTCTGCACCATCTTACTGCAGTCAGGCCTTTGAGCAAGCTGGTAGAGATCCAGGGTTTGTTTTCCACAAGCAAGGGGATATCAGTGTCGAGAAAATTAAGCAATCAAAATATTTCAAAGCACTTCTCCAACAGGCTAAAGGAAGTACTCTAAATGAGGTACCAAATAACGGTGAATGCTTGATTTTATGGTATTAGTGGTTGTTTTTCGCATGTACTTTAGAGCTTTTGTAAACATTTTAATGGTGCAAACTCATTTCCGTATTGATGTGAGGGTTGTAATCAAAAGTTTTATTATATGGTACGGATGAGTATACTTGTTAGATTGCAATGTCATAAGATGTTTTTTTAGCTCCATTACTGAAGATGACAATTCATGTTAGGATGGTGAAGCTGAAAAGCAGGAAGATATCAGTGGCAAGGGTTCCAAAGTTCTTTTACATGGAAAATCAACAACCTTGTATGGAAGCATCTCAAGGGCAAATAACAATGTGCAGAATACTTCTGTCAACTCAAGAGGAAATGATTCAGAGGAGTGTATTCTTGTCCAGGGTCGTGGTTCGTCTACATGTATTAATGTTGATGAAGAAAGAACACATGGAAGTAGCTTGAGATCTAAGCGAGCTCACGTGGAAATCAGTAGCCCAAGAAACGAAACAGTATTGTCTCCATCAAGCAAGAGTGAGGCTAATGCTGGTGTTGCTGGCAACAGTTTTGTTACCGCTAGAACAAAATTGGTAACAATCTTGAATAGTGAAATACCTTCTTAAAAGCTTCTAGTTGTCATCTTAAATTATTTACTTCAATATTGAGAATTGGTTTGGTAACTTATTAAGCTCTTGAGTATTTACTTGCCTTGTTTCTTTTATCTGAAATTGCAAATGTCTTTCTGAAAGCAGGTGATAATTTTCCATTTAGATGATATCTCTATATTTGTCTTTGACCAATGTTTATGATGCATCTTCTCTATACCACAGGAAATGGATGTGCGGCAAAAGAGAGGGTTGGATAGATCACCAAATCCCTCGGTCTCCCCACAAAGCGATGGAACTAACAGAGGCTATGGCAGCAGATCTTATGCATCACGCCGAGGAATACGTGGTTTTGTTCCTCCTATTAGATCCAACTCAGGTAATACTGGTAATGTAACATCACGTGCAGCAAAGGGTGAAGATGCATTAGAAGATTCGACAAAACGATGGTAAGTTCAGTACTTGTTTGTAACACCAGAAAGTACATTTTTTGTTCATTTTTACTTTTGGTTAATGATAAATGAGGTTTGGCAATCTTCTCTAAGCATAGTCCACTTTATGATTACAGCATGGATATGCTATGTGGTCCTGATGGTGAACTTCCAGAGAAATTGCGGAATTTGGAACCCCGTCTTATTGAGCACATTAGTAATGAGATAATGGACCGTGATCCCAATGTTCGCTGGGATGATATTGGTATAAATGATGCTTGCAGGATTTTCATACTCCTTAAACTTTTCGTTAGCTTTAATAAGATTCTAATATGTTTGTCTGCTTACAGCGGGGTTGCATCATGCGAAA
This sequence comes from Centaurea solstitialis, assembly GCA_030169165.1. NCBI lineage: Eukaryota > Viridiplantae > Streptophyta > Magnoliopsida > Asterales > Asteraceae > Centaurea > Centaurea solstitialis. The sequence goes on from CM058046.1 coordinate 10,933,873, forward strand.
AAATGTGTAACTGAGATGGTCATATGGCCTTTGTTACGTCCTGATATTTTTAAAGGTTGCCGTTCTCCAGGACGAGGTCTTCTTTTGTTTGGTCCGCCGGTACGTACAGTACATGTTAGTAGATCACGACAAATGACACTTTTTTAATTTGCTTGCATCTCTTTGTTGGTTTAGGGAACAGGTAAAACGATGATAGGTAAAGCTATTGCTGGAGAAGCCAAAGCAACATTTTTCTACATATCTGCCAGTTCACTAACCAGCAAATGGGTACATACTAATTCTTTAGGCAAATGATTCTAGTGCTTCACATTAATGGTGTTCATATTTGCACTAAAAGTAGATTTATCTCAAGCTAAGTTTTAATTCCCTTAAGTTTTGATATCCGGGAAGATGTAACTCCAATGCTATTGTGGTACTAGTTTATGATGATTTATTGGCCAAGTCCAATCTTGTTGGTAGAGTCACCTTGCTGCACAAAAGCTGCTTTACGCTCCAAGGGTTTGGAAGGAAAGCTACTGCATGCACCATCATGCACCACGTCCCATATGAAATACTCTCCACCAACTGTTCTATTATATATTCTGTTGTTTGTATCAAGTAAAAAGGTTAAATCTTGACTGTAGATTGGAGAGGGTGAAAAGCTAGTGAGGGCCCTTTTTGGAGTTGCCAGTTGTCGTCAGCCAGCAGTGATATTTGTGGATGAAATAGATTCACTGCTGTCCCAGGTATGCCAAATTTTGATCCATGAACAAAGAAACTGAATGTGATGAGGCATCAGCTTATCAAATAACTTCGTTGGCCATTTTGTTTATTCATGAGTGTTTGAAATCCAATTACTAAGGATAAATATCATTGCAGCGCAAGTCAGATGGTGAGCATGAGTCCAGCAGGCGACTGAAGACACAGTTTCTCATTGAAATGGAAGGATTTGACAGTGGAAGTGAACAAATTTCTACTCATAGGTGAAGCCAGTAATCTGAAGTCGAAAGAGAATGGAGAACAATCTTGTTCTGTTTTACCAAATACACTTCATTTTTGCTGAAGAATCCAACCCATTTTTCTTGTTTCTTTTATGATATTATGTATCTATCAGGAGCAACAAATAGACCACAAGAACTTGATGAGGCAGCTAGGAGGCGGCTTACCAAGCGACTTTATATTCCACTCCCTTCTGCAGGTGCAACTTTGAGTTATTTGGTGTTCTCTAATTCTTTAGAATAAAAATCTGTTATTTCTAACTCCCATTCCCCACCCTGTCCCACAATTCACTTGAGCGCACGTCACTATTTCATTTAATGCATCTTATTCTCTCTCCTCAACAAAATGATGACGTGGCTTCACGTAATTGGTGGAAATAGGAGGGGACATAAGATGTTATATTCAATTTCTTGTATGGTACTAATATAAGGCTAATCATCTCCTGGGTTTAAAGAAGCAAGAGCCTGGATAGTACGAAATCTCTTGGAGAAGGACGGGCTTTTCAAACTTTCTACTGAGGATATTGATAGCATATGCAAATTAACAGAAGGTATTTAAAATTCTCTCTCTTTTCTTAATTTCCTTTCTAGATCATAAGAAATGTGTTCCTTCTTTTTTTTTTTCTCAGTTTAATGTATTGGTTATGCTACTTGTGGTTTGACTTGTATTAGGCTATTCGGGATCCGACATGAAGAATTTAGTGAAAGATGCTTCCATGGGTCCATTGAGAGAGGTTTTGACACAAGGCACGGAAATCAGTAAACTTAAAAAGGAGGACATGAGAGCTGTTACTCTACAGGTACTTGCATCATATATACTATGTGGGTTGGATTCTAAACTCAATCAACCCTAATAACCAGCATTATAATTTGAAAAATATTGGTGCTAGACTGATACTTCATTAACAAAATCCATGTCACTTGAGTGAAAGATCTATTTGCTCAAATGGTACATTGAGTTCTTTTGTAGTTATCCCTTTATTTAACCAAAAGGTCCAGTTATAATAAAGGGAAAAGGATAGAAAAATACATTAATTTGTAGAAAGAATTGTTAAGAAAAGTAATGTGTGATGTTTCATATTTGTAGGACTTTGAGAATGCACTGCAAGAGGTAAGACCTTCTGTTTCTCTGAATGAACTCGGCTCATATGAAGATTGGAACAATCAATTTGGGAGCTTATCGCCATCAAGTATGCAGCCCTGAATCGCGTTCCATGACTGACTCAATCAGCTTGTGTTATCAAAACCCCTCCCTTCTATTGTATCTTATCCATTGAATTCAACCTTTCTGTTTCAAAACTTTAAATCTATAGTGTCTTTTGCTGTATTAGTTTCAAGATGATAATTGATGACCACTTTTACTCCATAATCCACACAATTTTTTATTAGTTCTTGAATTCATGCATGAAAATTAAGGGTAGTTTCTAGTTTGCGTTAATCGGATAAGCAATTATCTTACCTGGTGGTAAGAGGCATGACAAGAACTGATAATCTTACTTGGTAAGTAAGCGCTACTGAGTATAACTCGTTTACCACCAATCTTACTCGTACCCAATGTACAATCACCATGCACCCTTGAAATCTAAGTAACATGAATTGATCAGTGGCACTTTATGTATAATAGATTAATAATTGGGTTTTGTCTAATTATTCATCAATACATGCACATATTGCGATTAGAAAATCATTATGGATATTGAATTATTTAATAAAAAATTTATTTAAAATGACATGTTTATTTTATATATGATTTTGTTTATCAGTTAGCTATATCAAAATAAAACTTTAAATTCTTTTACCAATGCTATGTTAACTCGAAATCTTAAGTTTTATAACATGTATTGATAAACGATACTTTATGCATAATTATTTTTTTATGGTCTCTAAAAATATCCACCAAATGATTATAATACATTAGAGATATTACATCACCAATTTATAATGAATAATACTCTACACAAAAGAGTATGATCATCAGTTTACAATATATTATGTAAATTATCTACACCATACCTCTTAACCTAAGAAACTTGGTAAACAACATGTAATTTACTCCTCTTTTTACTAAATTTCTTTTTTAGTCATTTGAAGAAAGCTTTTACTAAAAAAAGCTGTTTAATTAATCATCAAAAATAAAATGTAGAGTAAATTACATATTTGGTTCATGTGGTTTACACTTAATTACATTATTGGTCCCTATTTTAAATAATTATGGGTTTGATCCTTATGGTTTACATTAGATTCACTCTTCTAAAAGGCGCGCCTTGGCGCCGCCATTGCGCCGAGGCGCCACCTTGCCGCCACGTTAACCCCCATGGCGTCGAGATCGTTGAGGCGCGTTAAGGCCCGCCATGGCACGCCTTGTCCCGCCATGGCGTGCTATGACGTTGAAAATGTGTAATTTTGATTTTTTGAATTTGTGTATCTCGAATTTCGATTAGAGTTTTTCTATACGTATCGGTTAGAATTTGCCCGTTAATATATACTAGAATTTAGAAAATCTTCTATTTTACCATTTTATACATATACATAAACACAGACACATATATATACATATATTGTATACAAATTTGCCGCCTTAATCCACGCCTTAAAAAACGCCATGGCCTCGCCTTTACTCGTAAGGCTTGAGGCATGGCCTCGCCGCAACGCCACGCCTCGTGCCATTTAGAACCTTGATTAGATTACACTATTGGTCTCCTAATCCTAACTTCATATGAAATCAATTTCTTAAACATAGGGACTAATAGTACAATATAATGTAAAACACAAGAACTAACAGTGTAATATAGTGTAAACTATAAGAACTAATAATGCAATATAATGTAAATTACAGGAACCAAATTTATAATTATTTTAAAATAAGGATCAATAGTACAATTAAGTGTAAACCATAGGGACCAAATATGTGATTTACTCTAAAATGTATTGATCTTCATAGATTAGCATTGCCGGAGCCCGGAGATGCTTTCAACCGGCCGCCATCAGAAATCCGAAAAATGGCGGGAAAATGGCCGGAATGGGGGCAAAAACGATGGTATCGGTCGTCGGAAGCGATGGTCCTCGCCGGAGAAACGAATTGGATGCTAACCTCCGATCTCTTGTATTCATTCGGCGTGGATACCGCTAGAAGCGAGATTACAGTTATGCTCAGCTATTCTCCCTCCGTATCATAGGCTTCCTCCATTTTCGGTCCTCCTTGATGAAGCCTTCAGGCGTCCTATTCGCCCTCTTGAAACTCGATTCCACCAGCTACTCTACCACCACAATATTCGTTAATCCCATCGGTACTTAATATCGACATCTCTACACCAAAACAAAACAAACATATGCAAACTTATTTAATTAGTTACTAAAATAGTTTTAATTTAAATGCATCAATTGATTTTCAGCTGTTACTGATGAAATTCAGTTTGTGGTTATAGGTAGATGATGATGATGATTTATTAAAATATGCTATTATTCAAATCCTATAATTTCTAGGGTTTTTTTGAGTTTGATTGTGATGGTAGATGATGATTTTTTGCCCTAGTCTAAGAGTGTAGTGTGATTGCTGTTAATCTCTGATAACTGTTGTTGTTGTGCTGCTGCTTTGCCCCCAAAACATATAAGTAATTAAACTTCCCTCTGTGTGTGTGTGTGTGTGTGTTGCTTGCTATCTTCTTCTCTCCATGACTAAAAAAGCAAATACTTCATCCTGCTCCAATGTTCTTCATCCTGCTCAAACCGTAAACAATATTAAAAATCATGTACCCCTCACACTTGACCTAAAAAAGGTTCGATACGAAATATGGGCGGAGTTATTTCAAGTTGTGGCCCGTGCATATTTGGTTATGGACCATCTTGACGAGCCGCTACCTGATCTTGATTCCCCCACCAACAAGTGGATCCAAATAGACGCTATCGTCCTTTCGTGGATCTACAGTACGATATCTGAAGATCTGCTTCTCACCGTCGTCAAGCCCGGATCCACCGCACGCGATGCGTGGCTTCGTGTCAAGGATGCTGATGTTAAGCACCAGGCCATGGCCGCTAGATTAGCCAAGCTCGAAAAAGAGGTAAGTGATCAGAGACTGGTTCTTCATTGATTCTTTCTTGTTGCCCTCAAATTCCTGCTACATTATCAAACCCTCCACATGGTTTGATATCAAAAGCAAGTCACAATCTTCCATTTAGATGATCGCTCTATATTTGTCTTTGACCAATGTTTATGATGTATATCAGTTAGAGGAGGAAAGGAAAGCAAGAAGATTGGAAAAGCTCAGATCCTATTCATCACTCTCTGGAACATGTGGTTCTTCAACAAAAAAATGGTAAGTTCAGTACTTGTTGCAAATCAGAAAACATGTCTTGTTCAGTTTAACTTTTGGTAAATGATGTTTTAGATGAGCTACGGCGATCTTCTCTAAACATAGTCCACTATATGGTAACAGCATGGATCTGCTACGTGGACCTGATGGTGAACTTCCAGAGAAGTTGCGGGGTTTTGAGACTTGCCTTATTGAGCGCATTAGTAATGAGATAATGGACCACGACCCCAATGTTCGTTGGGATGATATTGGTATTATTGATCTTGCAAGATTTTCATGCTTCATGAACTCTTAGTTAGCTTTAATAAGATTCTAATATGTACATATGAAATTGAGCACAATTTTGCAAAGATAGCCCACTTCTATCTTGAGAAAAGATGGGAAACATGCTCAATATCAGCTGACCCTAAATTAAAATACTTAATAGCACGGCGATATATTTATATGAAACTTCTTGTTTGTCTGCTTTCAGCCGGGTTGCATCATGCGAAAAAATGTGTAACTGAGATGGTTGTATGGCCTTTATTACGTCCTGATATTTTTAAAGGGTGCCGTTCTCCAGGACGAGGACTTCTTTTGTTTGGTCCCCCGGTAAGTTTTACAATATGTGTTAGTATATCGGTCAGTATATCACAACAACCGTCACCTGTTTGATTTGTCTGCATCTCTTTCTTGGTTTAGGGGACAGGAAAAACAATGATAGGTAAAGCTATTGCCGGAGAGGCTAAAGCAACGTTTTTCTACGTCTCTGCCAGTTCACTAACCAGCAAATGGGTACACGCTAATTCTTCTAGGAAAATATGATTTGCGGCACTACACATTTATGACGTCCATATATGCTTTGTTCATGATGGTTTAATGGCGAAGTCCTTTATTCTTATTGCCTGAAAACTGCTCAGCTTTGCAAGGGTTTGGGAGGAAAGCCTTTGCACATACCAGTTCCATTGCATTTTGCAAAGGGACGATTCTGTTACTTGAATCCATGGCTTTCTAAGTAGCCTTGATGCTCACTATTATGCACCACAGGGTCCATATGAAAAACTCTCCACTGAGTGCTCTATTATATATATATATATATATATTCTGTTGATTATATATTCAAGTAAAAAGGTTAAATGTTGATTGTAGCTGGGAGAGAGTGAACAACTAGTCAGGGCTCTTTTTGCAGTTGCCAGTTGTCGTCAGCCAGCAGTAATATTTGTGGATGAAATAGATTCAATGATGTCCCAGGTATGCCAGATTCTGATCCATGAACAAAGAAACTGAACGTGATGAGCATGAACTTATTCAATAACTTCTATAATTCTAAACCATATCACACCCTATTGCATCTTAATGACCATTTTGTTTATTTCATTATCCTTGATTGTGTGAAAGACACTACTAAGGACATCTATCATTGCAGCGCAAAGATGGTGAGGCTGAATCATATAGGCGAATGAAGACACAGTTTCTCATTGAAATGGAAAGATTTGAGGGTGGACGTGATCAAATTCTACTCATAGGTGATCTGCAGAGCCTTCTGTTTGAAGTCTATTAATCTTATTACTGTTGTCTATGTTAATGTTTATATTTGGCAAAACTCACATACACTACTCACCTTTGGTGAGGCTTGACCCTTGACCTCCATAACCCGGATAATGTTGGGCCAATGATTCTTTGGTTTATTTTACAACTTTTAAGACACTTTTGGTCCTTCTCTATTGCAAATTGCAAAGGCAGTAATCTAAATTTGAGCATTAAAGAGAATGGAGAACAATCTTGTTTTTTTACTTGTTTGACGATGTACACTGATAAGTTGGGAGTTGGAACTCAAGTATATAAATGTTACAAACCAAAGGCAATAACCTTGCCTTACAAAAAGTCAACCGAGTGCCAATAACGTGTCTACCAATAAACTTGATGGAAAATTCAGTGCTTTATATTCACTTCATTTTTCTTGAAGAATCCAACTTTGTATCTTCTTCCACTTGATATACCATCGTTTCTTTTCTGATATATTCTTCAGGAGCAACAAATAGACCACAAGAACTTGATGAGGCAGCTAGGAGGCGACTTACTAAGCGACTTTATGTTCCACTCCCTTCTTCAGGTGCAACTTTGGTTCTCCAATTCTTTAGAATAAAAACCCTGTTTCAGAAATCACTTGAACACACGTCGCTGTTTCATTTAATAGAAATTTATTCAATGCATCTTACAAAGTGATGATGTGGCTTCACCTGATTGGTGGTGGAAAGGAAGGGGACATTAGAATTTTATTCAGTTCCCTATATGGTACTAATATGAGGGTAATCATTTCTTTGGACGTAAAGAAGCAAGAGCCTGGATAATACGTAACCTCTTGGAGAAGGATGGGCTTTTCAAACTCTCTACGGAAGATATTGATAGCATATGCAAATTAACCGAAGGTATTTTTAAATTCTCTCATAGTTTTGATTATGAGAAATGTGTTTGATGTATTATTAGGCTATTTTGCTTACTTTACTTGTGGTTTGAGTTGTGGCATTATTAGGGTATTCAGGATCTGACATGAAGAATTTAGTGAAAGATGCTTCCATGGGTCCATTGAGAGAGGCTTTCACACAAGGCACCGAAATCACTAATCTTAAAAAGGAGGATATGAGAGCTGTTACGCTACAGGTACTTGCATCATATATTATACACTTACTGAAATCAAATGGGTTACTTCTTCACTTTGAAACTATTGTGGGCTCTAAACTCAATCAACCCTTATCTCTAGCATTGTAATATGAAATATATTGGTGGTAGTTTATTAACTAAATCTATGTCATTTGAGTTCTTTCTGGACTTTTCATTTTGTTTAACTATAAGGATCAGGTTGTTTGACATTAAAATGGATCAAAAAGTAGGTTTTAGGAAAGCAATGGGTGATTGTAATAAAGGGAAAATGATGAAAAATACATATTTGTAGGACTTTGAGAACTCATTGCAAGAGGTGAGACCTTCGGTTTCTCTGAATGAACTCGGCTCATATGAAGTTTGGAACAATCAATTTGGCAGCATATCGACATCAGCTGATTGAATCACATTCCATGTAGAATCTAGTTACTGCAGTTCAGTCAGCTTGTGGTATGAAGACCCCTCCCTTGAATTGTATCTTATTCTTTGAATTCAAGCTTTCTGTTTCAAAACTTCAAATATATAATGTCATTTTCTCTACCAGTTTCAAAACTATTGATGATTTGATTACTTATATTCCACGATCAGACAGTTCTTATTAGTTATTGAATGAACGGATGAAATCTAAAGGTTGTTTACTAAACGTTAATCGGGTCACTTATTTTACTGGTTGAGCATGACAATAACGTAGAAGCTTACCTGGTAAAGAATCATGCAAGAACCTATAATCTTACATTCTTACCTGGTAAATGAGATGGTAAATGGGAGTGATACTCTTAAGGGGCTGTTTGGTTTGCAGAATTCAAAGGAATTTGATGGAATTGAAGTGAATTTGATGGAATCCTTTGAATTCCACAATTGAAGGAGCTTATCATTCTGTGGCTTAAGTAAAAGAATTGACCTCTCACCAACCAAATGTGTGGTTCCTTCAAAGTCAAATTCATGGATTCCAATCCTACAAAATTCAAATTTTGCAAACCAAACTTCCCCTTAAAATGTCATGTTGAAATCTTAAACAAAATCATCATGTCATGTTGAAATATCACATGTTTGCTTTGAATGGAATTGAATTCCATTCATTATAAATAATTATAAAAGCAAATTATACTTTAGCCATCTTTTATCATTGACTATTACAAAGTGATTTTAACTCATTTAAAACATTATTACAAACTGATTTTATAAAAACATGTGAAATACCGACGACTCTTATGGGTATCTGTATCCAGTGTCTTGGATTTCATTGAAATTTCGGGTTTTCAATTTTAGACATTCCTTTAATCTAAATATAGGATCGGAAAGGAATGGAATCCAATTTCAAATTGGTTAACCCCATCAAAATCATGAAAGCCAAATAAACCCTTAGGGTGCGTTTGGTTGTAGAAAATTTTCTAGTTCTTCAAGGAAATTTGTTAAAGGAAAATGAAAATTTAGAAAAAGTGTTTTGTTCATTCAGTTTTCAAAAGTTTTTCAAGAAAATGAAAATTTTCTGTTTTCAATGTAAATTAAAAACTGATTTTAGTAGTTTTTCAAATTTTCTTAAATACGTTCTCTAATTTTCTAAAATAAAAAATGAAAAATCCATTATTTCATATTTTCAACCAAATGTTTTTTCTAAAATTTTCATATAAAACTGGAAACGAAAACAATCTTTCATAACCAAACACACCCTGAATTTTTGTGTCCTTATCTATACTATTTATAAAAAGAAATAACTCAATTTGACGGATATTTTTGTTTAACAATTCATTTTACACATTTACATTTTGTATCCTCATAGCTAGTTATTAAATCTTATTTTAGTCCTTTACTTTTTCATTTTCTATTTTAAACCTTTATCATATAATCTAAATAATCATATATTATGAACTAAAATATATATATTAAAATTACGTTTTTTTTTACAAATTATACCATTATAATCGTCTCGTCAATACCTTCGAAATGAGCCCAATATTGAATATTTTTTATGCAATTATATTATATATTCTATTATATAAAGATAATAATTTTATTTCAATTTTCGAGATTGACTATTCAATAAAGTATAAACCATTAGAAGGTTAACTGATTGAACACATATGATTAAATTGATGTTTACAATGATGTATATAAAAACGGGTAATTGATACATACTTCGCGCTGCAACGCGCACGGATACGTTTCTAGTGTATTCATTATATGAATTCAAACGTAAATCTCTAAGAACTTAAACCATACGCACAATTACTATATAATGTGTACCCTTTGAATTATTCATCGAATGCATACAAATCTTATGATTAAAAAATAATACTAGCAAAAAACTGGGAACAACTTATAGTATGTATATCAAATTATTTAATATATTTTTTGATTTAAAACAAAAAATTCATTTTGTATTTTATGATGTTTATCAATTAATCATATTAACTCAACATATATATTTAGAAGAATAAAATATGTATATCACCCATTATGATCTTGAATTCCATGTAAAAAAGGTGTCACTAAATAACTTGATGTATAAAAAGGGTTTTTAAAAATTCACACGAAAGTCGTCCAATATAGAGTATGGATATTTCATAAGCAATGTACAATCAAATTAATACTTTAGACAAAAGGTATAATCGTAATTATTATTCAATTAATGCTTAAAACAATACATTACCTGGACAATAATTTTAAAATCGGTACTTATCTACATTATACCTCTTTAACTTAGTCATACCTCTTCCCCAATCAATACTTTACCAAATGCATACCGAGTATATGTTTATTGGTTATAATCACCGCTCTCATTTACTCTATAATGTTATATTTTTGGCCGTCAAATTAGATTTGATGGTAAGCGTTTATAATCTAATAAGAGTTACCAAGTAACATCCACCCATCTGGTAAGACTTTCGATCGTTCTCCTCACTCTTATTTGAGAAGGATTTATTATGTATTTTGAACCAATAAACACTTACCAAGATTGGTGTCTAAATGGTTAGTTGCGAAAAAAATAATAAAAAATAAAATGGGTACACAAGGAGGTTTAGTTGAAAACCACGAAAAAGATGACAAACTAAGAAATACTCCTTTAATCGCTCATATGTATGGTATGCACATGCACATGTAAACTAGACGGTTCATCCACACACTCTTTATTAATATAACATAAAACATATCATCTAATTAAAATGATAGTGCATTTTTATGGCATTTTGGACGTCGGATAATCGATCGGTCAAGCTAGCTTATCGGTCAACAACTAACAACGACATCCGCACTAGGAACACCCGCAAGCCAGAAACAGTAACAATCTTGAAATATATATCTTTTGGGAACGTTCAAACGAAAACGTGAGGAGCAATCTCAGCCACTCATCTCGTGGTTACGGTGGACGTGATCACGGAAGATTGACGCGATTCATGGAAGGGTAGAAATATTATAAAGGGGGACCGGTCAAAGCCGCCTTTGTTGACCGAGATGAGTGGCTGAGACTGTTGCTCACGTTTTCTTAAATTGATATGTTTTTCGTTTGAACCTCCAAGCTTCTACTTATATATCATCTTTAATCTGTTTTCTTAACATGTTCATTTACTTAGTTCAACATTGAGAATTGGTTACCAAAGGAGTGTTAGCCTAGTGGTAAGGCTTGGGCACTGCATAGTGGTGAACCCGAGTTCGAGCCCTGGGGGACGCATTCTGGAGGTACGGGGGCTTCGACCCCGGGCTGCATGCTTTAGCAGTCGGGCTTCTGCCCAAAAATTGCCGATGATTGGTCTGGGATACCTCCTCCAAAAAAACATTGAGAATTGGTTTGGGTATTTATATATTTGCCAATGTATTTCTCTTCTATTTAGATGATCGCTTTGTCTTTTGACCAAAGTTTAATTATGATGATGTATCTTGGTTTACAGAAAAAGAGAAAGTTGGATGCTAAACCAAACCCACTCTATAATCTCAGACCCCATGGAAAACCCGGTTCTAATTCAACAAAAAAATGGTAAGTTTAGGAAGCAGTCTTTTCACTTTTGGTAAATGATATCTTAAGCTAACTTCTCTAAACATGGTCTGCTAATTAAATGATTAAAGTGGCGATAGGCTACGTGGTCCTGATGGTAACCTTCAAGCCAAGTTGCGGAGTTTAGAACCTCACCTTATTGAGCGCATTACTAACGAGATAATGCACAAGAAGCCCGATGTTCGTTGGGAAGATATTGGTATTACTGAATCTTTTAATAAGATTCTAATATGTACATATGAAACTGAGCACAATTTTGCAAAGATACTTAGGGTGCGTTTAGTTGTGGAATTTTTTTTTCAGTTTTCCAAGAAAAATGAAAATTTATAAAACGCGTTTGGTTCATCTAGTTTTCATAAGTTTTTCAAGAAAATGAAAATTTTATTTTTTCTAACTTCAATGTAAATTAGAAAACTAATTTTCGTAGTTTTCAAAATGTGCTTTCTAATTTTCTAAAATGAAAAAAAAATCATTTCAACCAAATGCGTTTTCTAAAAATTTCATAGAAAGCTGAAAATGAAAACACAATTCTATTTTCTAAAAATGTTTTCTAGGAAAATGAAAACAGTTTTCCACAACCAAACGCACCCTTAATAACATGACAAATTGACAATACATTTATACAAAACTTTTGTTTGTTTGCTTTCAGCTGGATTGCAATATGCAAAAAAATGTGTAACTGAGATGGCCATATGGCCTTTGTTACGTCCTGATATATTTAAAGGTTGTCGTTCTCCAGGACGAGGACTTCTCTTGTTTGGTCCCCCGGTATGTTTTGCAATATATGTTGGTATATATCGCGATAAATGTCACTTTTTTTTATTTGTTTTTCATCTCTTTGTTGGTTTAGGGAACAGGTAAAACGATGATAGGTAAAGCTATTGCTGGAGAAGCCAAAGCAACGTACGTTTTTCTACATATCTGCGAGTTCACTAACCAGCAAATGGGTACGTACTAATTCTTTAGGCAAATGATTCTAGCGCTTCACATTAATGGCAATTCATATATGCACTAAAAGTAAGATTTATCTGAAGCTAAGTTTTAGTCCCCCTTAAGTTTTGATATCTGGGAAGATGCAACTCCAATGCTATAGTAATGATGATTTAATGGTCAAGTCCTTTGATCTTACTGGTACAAAAGCTGCTCTGCTTTGCAAAGGTCTGGGAGGAAAGCTACTGCATGCACCATTTTAGTTACTTGCCTTTTGCAACGAAGGCGATTTCCCTTACTTGAATCCGTTACCTTCTGCTCACAAAGAAATAGCCTTAATTAATGATCACCATATATCATGCACCACGGGCCACGGCTCATATGAAAAACTCTCCACCGACTGTTCTATTATTATATTTTTTGACTGTAGGTTGGAGAGGGTGAAAAGCTAGTGAGGGCACTCTTTGGAGTTGCCAGTAGCCGTCAGCCAGCAGTGATATTTGTGGATGAAATAGATTCACTGCTGTCCCAGGTATGCCAGATTCTGATCCATGAACAAAACTGAATGTGGGATTATGACCATCTTTTAATATTCCATTATTCGTAAGTGAGTGAAAGACAACTACTAAGAATAAATGTCATTGCAGCGCAAGTCAAATGGTGAGCATGAAGCAAGCAGGCGATTGAAGACACAGTTTCTCATTGAAATGGAAGGATGTGACACTGGAAGTGAACAAATTCTACTCATAGGTAAAGCCAGTAATCTCAACTCGAAAGAGACTCTTGTTTTTTTTTACCAAATCCACTTCAACTCATTTTTCGTGTTGTTTCTTTTATGATATATTATCTATCTATCAGGAGCAACGAATAGACCACAAGACCTTGATGAGGCAGCTAGGAGGCGACTTACCAAGAGACTTTATATTCCACTCCCTTCCTCAGGTGCAACTTTGGCTCTCCAATTCTTTAGAATCATAATCTGTTGTCTTTAAATCCTGATTTGTGGTGGAAAGGGATAAGCATTTTATTCAATTTTATATTATGGTACTAATACAAGGCTAATCATCATCTCGTTGGGTGTAAAGAAGCGAGAGCCTGGATAGTACGAAATCTCTTGGAAAAGGATGGGCTTTTCAAACTCTCTACCGAAGATATTGATACCATATGCAAATTAACCGAAGGTATTTTAAACGCTCTCTTAGTTTTGATTATGAGAAATGTGTTTGATGAATTATTAGGCTATTTTGCTTACTTTACTTGTGGTTTGAGTTGTGATATTATTAGGGTATTCAGGATCTGACATGAAGAATTTAGTGAAGGATGCTTCCATGGGTCCAGTGAGAGAAGCTTTCAAACAAGGCGCCAAAATCAATGAACTTAAAAAGGATGATATGAGAGCAGTTACTCTACAGGTACTTGCACCATATATACACCTTTTCACTCTTTGAAATCAAATGAGAAATTCAATAAGTTGAAGGATTTTATTTGTTAAGAAATAAAAAGCTTAGGTTTACCACTCAAAATGTGATGGTAAGTTGAGGTTTTTAAACTTTTTCGCTTATTATAAACTAAAAGGATCACAAAGTAGGTTTTGAGGAAGCAAGGGGTGATTTTAATAGAGGGAAAAGGATGAATGTTAACGTCTCGTTTCTATCCAATCTTTGTAGGACTTTGAGAATGCACTTCAAGAAGTGAGACCTTCTGTTTCTCCGAATGAACTCGGCTCATATGAAGCTTGGAACAGTAAATTTGGGAGCTTTTCGCCATCAACCATGCAGCCTCAAATCGATTAATACACATTCCCATAGTCAGCTTGTGGTATCAAAAGTGCACGTTATTTTTTAAATTCAAGCTTTTTTGTTTCATACTTGAAATAGTATTAGTTTCAAAACGTTAGAGACCATTTTTGTTGGTTTTTTAGCACATGGTTGAAATCCTCAAGTATATAACCTTAGTATTTCAAGTCATATCATATTGCATCACACATGTGTAGAAAATTACCACAAAAGGGTTATAACCGCCTTCCGTTTTTGGTTGTAATCTATTTTATTGTGCGTCTATTATCTATGGGTGGCAAGGCAGTGCCTTAAGCAATGGTGAGTTCATGACACTTTTCAAATTTCAAGGCATGACTTGTAGTGTCAGAGTTCTAGCTACAAAGTAATAATGATTTCAGAAAATAACACAGGAAGTAATGAGACATTGTACTAAACCCGATCAAATTATTGCATTGTCTTTTATGTCTTATTTATTGACGATTTGATTATTTATATCCCACGATCAAAAAGTTCTTTTTTTGGAAGGGTGTCCGAGCCAAAGCCCGATTAATCCCCCACAATTTTGGGGGCTAAACATGGCCCCACTTAAATATCCCCAGGCATGCGCACAGAAAGGCTCGAACTCGATTAGGGCGCTATGAACCCCCCGAGCGATAACCAATCCGCTACAGCACTTAAATATCCCCAAGCGTGCACACAGAAAGGCTCGAACTCGATTAGGGCGCTATGAACCCCTGAGCGATAACCAATCCGCTATAGCACTGTTGACCAAACCAAGGTTACACATAGCCTAAGAGCTTTTCTAAAATAAAGAAAATAAGAATTTCTAACCTAGATTCTACAATAATAGATTTTCTAAATCTTTCCTAAAATGAAGAAAACAAAAAAGAGAATGAGCTTTTTTTTATTTATTAAAATATGGAGGTAATCCTAAAAATTACCATTTAGAATAACCCATATGAACTTCAAAAATAAGAAACTAAAGAAGGAAATAATTTTTAACATATGAATAGAATATTTTAATATTATAACTTCTTAGTTTCCATCCTATAATTTATAAAAACCTCTATATATATATATATATGTGATAATAAAGTATCAGAACCTCTTTCCAGATTTTTCTTTGTCGATCAAAAAATACTGTATAATAGATTTTGGCTGAATCTTGGAGACTTTGAAACAGTAGGTTTTGCCTTCAATTCTTCCTTCGATTTGTATAGGTAATTTTGCTTTGCCTTTGCTTATGCCTTCGATAGTTCCATTTTGAATACCAATTTCTTCCTCTGATTTCTGAAAGATATAAAGTTATTATTGACCTGGTGGGAAAAGACTTTATGAAAAAAATGTTTAGATTAGTTTTTATCATGGTACAAGTGTATGAATTAGTTTTTGCGATAGTATAAGTCAATAGGTTGTTTTTTAAAAAATGTTTGACTTACGATATACATGTAAAATAATCAAAAAGCCAAAATCTGATAGGGTAGGTTAAAATAAAGAGAGAATTGATTGTAAATGATATCTTAAGCTAACTTCTCTAAACATCGTCTACTAAATGATTACAGCGTCGATATGCTACGTGGTCCTGATGGTGAACTTCCAGCAAAGTTGCGGAGTGTGGAGCCTTACCTTATTGAACGCATTACTAACGAGATAATGAACAAGATGCCCGATGTTCGTTGGGAGGATATTGGTATTAGTTATGCTTTAATAAGATTCTAATATGAAACTGAGCACAATTTTTGCAAAGATATCCCACTTGTATGTTGACAAAAGATTGAATAGCTGAATCTAAGTCAACATACATAATAGCATGGAGATACATTTATGGAAAAACTTTTGTTTGTCTGCTTTCAGCTGGATTGCAGTATGCAAAAAAATGTGTAACTGAGATGGTCGTATGGCCTTTGTTACGTCCTGACATTTTTAAAGGTTGCCGTTCTCCAGAACGAGGTCTTCTGTTGTTTGGTCCCCCGGTAAGTTTTGCAATATATGTTAGTATATGTCGCGATAAATGTCACTCGTTTGATTTGTTTGTATCTCTTTCTTGGTTTAGGGGACCGGGAAAACCATGATAGGTAAAGCTATTGCTGGAGAGGCTAAAGCAACATTTTTCTACATATCAGCCAGTTCAGTACTCGGCAAATGGGTATGTATTGATTCTTCTAGGCACTTATGATTGTGGCATTACACATTAACGGGGTCCAGGGGGCCAGAAGGATTTTCAAACGGTGGCACCATTTGATTATAAGAAACAAATATAGAGGTATTTTTCACACAATCATATATTGGTTTGGTCGATAGTTCCTTGTTTTTCAAATGTGAGGTCTTGTGTTCGAGTCCCATTATTGCAAATTATTTAGAAACATTACAATATGAAATTAAAAGCTAAAATCTAGGAAAATGATTGTAACAAGGTTCATAGAAACATTACAAATACAGAGATATTTTTCACACATTACTGTTATGCACCCCCCAGGGTTCATATGAGAAACTCACCACCGAGTGTTCTTTTATATATTCCGTTGGTTACATAAGTAAAAAGGTTACGTCTTTGACTGTAGATGGGAGAAAGTGAAAAGCTAGTGAGGGCACTTTTCGGAGTTGCAAGTTGTCATCAGCCAGCAGTGATATTCGTGGATGAGATAGATTCACTGCTGTCCCGGGTATGCCAGATTCTGATCTGTTAGTGTCCCACATCGGCTAGACTTGGACCAAATCTTCACTATATATGTTGGAACCCCCCTTCTCTCCTCAAGGGCTCTTTTGGAGATAAATCATGGGGTTCCACATATTCTAACATGGTATCAGAGCCAAGGTCTACCACTCTAGGGACTGACACGTCGGCACTCTCCTAAGCCGGCACTCTCCTCGCCGCTCCGCCCTTCTCAGCCCTCCATCTAGCCTCGTTGGAGGGGGCGTGTTAGTGTCCCACATCGGCTAGACTTGGACCAAATCTTCACTATATATGTTGGAACCCCCTTCTCTCCTCAAGGGCTCTTTTGGAGATAAATCATGGGGTTCCACATATTCTAACATGATCCATGAACAAAACTGAATGTGGGATTATGGCCATTTTGTTATATTCCATTATTCGTGATCTAATGTGTGAAAGACAACTACTAAGGACGTATATCTTTGCAGCGCTCAGATGGTGAGCATGACATAACCAGGCGAATAAAGACACAGTTTCTCATTGAAATGGAAGGATGTGACACTGGAAGTGAACAAATTCTAGTCATAGGTGAAGCCAGTAATCTTAACTCGAAAGAGACTCTTGTTTTGTTTACCAAATCCACTTCAACTCATTTTTCATGTTGTTTCTTTTATGATATTATCTATAAGGAGCAACAAATAGACCACAAGACCTTGATGAGGCAGCTAGGAGGCGACTTACCAAGCGACTTTATATTCCACTCCCTTCCTCAGGTGCAACTTTGCTTCTCCAATTCTTTAGAATCAAATATTTGTAGTCTTTAAATCCTGTTCCACACCCTATCCCCTATATATTTTTATTTATTTCAATCTTATTCTCTCTGCTCAACAAAGCGATTTGTGGTGGAAAGGGATAAGCATTTTATTCAATTTTATCATGGTAGTAATATGTGGCTAATCATCTCGTTGGGTGTACATAAAGAAGCGAGAGCCTGGATAGTACGTAATCTCTTGGAGAAGGATGGGCTTTTCAAACTCTCTACAGAGGATATCGATAGCATATGCAAATCAACCGAAGGTATTTTTAAATTCTCTCTTAGTTTTGATTATGAGAAATGTGCTTGTTTTTTCAAAGTTTGGTGTATTGCTTACTATACTTGTGGTTTGAGTTGTGATATTATTAGGGTATTCAGGATCTGACATGAAGAATTTGGTGAAAGATGCTTCCATGGGTCCATTGAGAGAGGCTTTCAAACAAGGCATCAAAATCAGTAAACTTAAGAAGGAGGATATGAGAGCAGTTACTCTACAGGTAATTGCACCATATATATACCTTTTCACTCTTTGAAATCAAATGAGAAATTCAGTAAGTTGAGTTTTTTGGACTTTTTCGCTTATTAAACTACAAGGATCACAAAGTAGGTTTTGAGGAAGCAAGGGGTAATTTTAATAGAGGGAAAAGGATGAATTAATGTTAATGTCTGGTTTCTTTCCAATATTTGTAGGACTTTGAGAATGCACTACAAGAGGTGAGACCTTCTGTTTCTCTGAATGAACTCGGCTCTTATGAAGATTGGAACAATCAATTTGGGAGCTTTTCGCCATCAACCATGCAGCCTGAAAGCGATATACGCATTTCCACAGTTAGCTTGTGGTATAAAAAGTGCAAGTTATTCTTTAATTCATACTTGAAATAGTATTAGTTTCAAAACATTAGAGACCATTTTTGTTGGTTTTTCAGCACATGGTTAAAATCCTCAAGTATATAACTTTAGTATTTCAAGTCATATCATATTACATCACAAAATAAAGAAAAAGAAAGGAGTTCCCGTTTTCAAATTCTAGAAAACTCCAAAAAGATCTACTCCTTACTCAAGTTTCCAGTAAAGACCAAGCAAACTTCATTGATTCCGTCTTCCTTATTATTTTTATTTAGATTTTCTGAATTCTTTATTCAATTATGACATAAATGAAAACATGTGTAGAAAATTACCACAAAAGGATTATAACTGCCTTCCCTTTTTGGTTGTAATCTATTTTATTGTAGGTCTATATTATCTATGGGCGGCAAGGCAATGGCTTAAGCCATAGCGAGTTCATGACACTTTTCAAGGCATGACTTGTAGTGGTAGACCTCTAACTACAAATTAATAAGGATTTACATAGAACATGTTTTTTAATGATTAATTTTATTTTACAAAACCAATCAAGAAAAAGAAAAGTTTTGAACTAAGGATTGCAGAAAATAGCACAGGGAGCAATGAGACATTGTACTAATTACCCCGATAAAATTATTGCATTATCTTGTATGTCTAACTTATAAGCTTGAATGCCGAAATTGCACATGAACCCGATGCCATGACGTGTTTAGAATTCCTCTAGGATTCCATACGTCTTCCACGTTTTCAGGTTGCACGTTTGCAGCTGTGTCCACCTGTCCATCGATATTATAAAGGAAAAAAAGTTACGGATGAAAGGCATACATCGAAAAACAATTTTTCAAAACATGTAAGAAAATAGTAGTTATATCATTCTTCACCATGGATGGCATGCTTCACATGAACAAAATCAAGTTGGCAGCTTATCTACATCAGTTGATTGAATCACATCCCATGTAGAATCCTGTTGCTGCAACTCAGTCAGCTTGTGGTATGAAGACCCCTCTTTTGAATTGTATCTTATTCTTTGAATTCCGGCTTTCTGTTTCAAAACATCAAATATGTAATGTCCTTTGCTCTATTGGCTTCAAAATTATTGACGATTTGATTATTTATATCCCACGATCAAACAGTTCTTATTGGTTATTGAATTAATGGATGAAATCTAAAGGTTGTTTGCCAAACTTCAACACTGGTTGAGCATGACAATAACAAGAATCTTACCCGGTAAAGAATCATGCAAGAGGCTATACTCGTACCTCGTTAATGAGAGTGATATCCTTAAGGGTGTTTGGTTCGTAGAATTCAAAGGAATTTAACGGAATTGGAATGCTTTTATTTGACCAAATTTGTTAGTGACTTTTAGTTTGCGTAATGAATTTTGTGGAATCCTTTGAATTCCACAATTTAAGGAATTCATCATTTTTGGCTTGGGTGAAAGAATTGAAGTTTCACCAACCAAATGGGTGGTTAAATTCCATCAAAGTCAAATTCATGGATTCCAATTCCAACAAATTCCATTTTGCAAACCAAATTACCCCTGAAATTGTCATGTTGAAATCTTAAACAAAATCATTATGTCATGTTGAAAGCTTTTATCTATACTACTATTATAAAAAGACTATAACGGCTATTCTTGAATTTTAAGAGAATAGCGACCGTACAACACCTAAAGCATCCCACATATTATTCTTCTCCACGATCGTCCTCATTTGACGTCTTCTTCTTCACCAGGATCTTTCCCCTCCGGTCTCACTCTCCATCTCCCTCTCCACGTCTCCCAATTCATCGGCTAAACCTAATGTCGACTGCGTGAGCGAGCCATAACCCTCGTTGACTATCTACCGCCGTAAAATTGGCCCGTATGCCCCGAACCTGTAAGACCCTGTGGAACCCTTGTTGTTACGAGTTTCGGGCGGTGCGTTTTTCCGACAAGAAGTACATGAGTTTGTCTTCGTCGTTAAAGAACTCCGATGGCAGTCAAAACTCTCCATCGCCCAACTCTTGCGTTATGAAAGATTTTATTAAAATTAGAAAAAAAAGCAAGCGGCTGAAGCACAGGTTTCGCTGCTGCTTCTTGAAAGGGTATTAATAGGGTTTACGTTTTCGTCAAGAAGTCGAAGAAGATGTAAAGATATTTAAATGTGGGGGATGTATATACATATGGAGAAGAGTGGTGGCAATGTGTGTGAATTTCACGCTGATAATTTTTATCGTTTTCGAAGGATCAACTAAGGTCGCCGGAGAAGGTGACAGAAGATCACCCGAGAAGAAAGATTGGGAATGGTTCTCATAGCTCATTGAGATGGTTTACGGGTTGGAGAAGACCACCGAAATGGTTATCGAAGCTCACATTGGATGGGTTTACGGATTCACGAGTGAGATGGTTTACAACTTACAATGTTGAGATCGCAAGCTGTGTTGGTCGTCATCGTCTTAGGGGCTATTTACTTAGTGCTGACTGAGATCTGACCAAAATCTAACCAAGGATCTGACTAGGTCAGAACCAAAATGATGTTTACCCGGGTCAGATTTGATTATTTCATGTTTGCCTCTTCTTTTTCCTCTCCCTTTCTTTTAACATCCAACTATAAAAAAATGTTAAAATAGTTTTTTTCTTTTGTTGGTAAGCACTGTTAGGACCAAATTGTCCTAATTTGAGAAAGTTTTATAAAGTAAGCTTTGAGAAGGTTTATTTTATATATAGCTAGTTAATTTAGCTATTGGGCTTGGGCTTGGGCCTTGTATTTAGGCCCCCCATATATAAAGGGGTTTAGGCTGGTTGAGAAGAATGTGGGAATCATTTCAATGAGAGTCTAGAAAGGTGTAAGTGTGTGTTTGTGTGTGTTTTCTTGTATTTTGAGAGCTCTCCTAATAAAATGCAAGACTTTTGATCTTCGTCCTTTCATTTTGTTTGAATCTTCTCTTTGTTTGGTTGTTTGGGACCAACAAATGGTATCAGAGCCAAGCAAATCATTAGATTTGTTTGTTCCTATGGAATCATTCAAAGAGGAATTTTTTTTGGGTCTTGAAGCTTTGTTCTTAAAAAAAAAAAAATTATGAGTTTTGGGGTTTGGATCTTGATGGAGATGATGAAGATTGGTGTTTGGGTTGTGATTATATCCCGACTCGGGAAACATGAATAACCCGATTCGGGTATTCGAGTTTCCCGACTCGTTCTTAAGTGGAACTTTTGATCTTTCATATATCCCGACTCGGGAAACATGAATAATCCAACTTGGGTATTCGAGTTTCCCGACTCGTTCTTAAGTGGAACCTTTGATTTTTCAAGTTTCCCGACTCCAAATTGTTGCCATCAAAATTAAGTTTGATCCAGAAAAGAGAGTGTGAGTTTGTGGCTGAAATGTTGGAAAGAAAAAAAAAATTAATTGGTTTCCCGATTCGGGAAATTCATTTGGTTTCCCGACTCTCATTTGGTTTCCCGACTCCCTGCTCCTGTTGAAAAGAAGAATCAAGAAAAAGAAAAAAGTTGGTTGTGTGACTTCGGTGGATTTCAATGTCACGTGATGCTTGCATTAATTGATTAAATTTTGAAGACATTTACACCTTTGGTCCTTGAAGTTTAAAGTGGATGGTACTTTAAATTTTTAAGTTTGGCACTTAGACGCTGCCAGTCCCCAACCTTTGAAGTCCTATTTAATTGTCAACTTTGGAGAAATGTTCAAATCCAGTCCCTGTACTTCCAGTTTCAGATTCTGTCAGATTTGGTCCCTGCACTTCAAGTTTCAAATATATTCAGATTTGGTCCCTCAAGTTCAAGTTCTGAATATTTACAAGATTAACCCCTAGAGTTCAAAGTTCTGGATTTTTACAAATTCAGCCCTTGGAGTTTGAAATTTTCACATCTTTCAAGAAAATTTATTTTTTCTGATTTGGGACTTCCAGGATTCGGGGTTTGGGACTATTTGACGAAATTTTTTCCCGAGTATGCTAAATTGCTCAATTTTAGTTCGGGAATTATCTCCAGATACGCTTTCAAGATTATACGGTCAATCGGGCTTATGATTGATCACTTTCCGCTGCACTCTAGATCCACCCAGATTCAAATACATGTGACGCTTCAAAATCCCCGCGCTTTATTAGCCACCTTTCTTTCCCAATTGGTTCGTAAAGATCTCATCAACCCAGATTTTAGCCCAAATTCAGTTTTCAATCATGAAAATTGAATTTCTCTCGTTTCCCAACTGCTCCAGATTATTTGAAGTCATGTCAGATTTGTATCGATTTCAAAACGACGGTGATCGGATTCTGCATTTGGTTAGATTACTTAGAAGGCTGACACTCTGCAACCATTATTCTAGAGTTTTATTAGATGGAATTATTTCTCTTAGGCGTGAGAGTTGAGTTTTTCCTTTGGATGCCACCTTCGGTGAATTATTCCTCTTAGGCGTGAGAGTTGAGTTTTACCGTTGTGGAGGCTCGGTTGCGATCTAGAATTTTGAGTGACGGTCGTCATCCATCTGACTAAGAAGACTAGATCTGGATCTGATTGCTTGACATTTTGGAAGATTTCAGGAAATCGACTACTCTCTGAGCAGCAAAGAGATCAAAGCATAGTATCTCGTTCAGCATCTACTCCCAGTTATTCATTCCATACGGTGTTCCCGTGATCCAAGCTTCCAAGTTCCAGTGTTTCCCTGTTGAGCTTATCAGATTTGGAGCTCCTATGCCGAATTCCTATGCTACACGCGGTTAAAGACAGATCCTTTATTTTTCTCACTGATCTGCGCTGTAACTCACACATGCATCTATCCCTTTGTTGGATGAATCAACATGCTCTGGTGCAAGCTGTTGTATTCTGCGATTATCAGACGTGTCGAGTTATTTACAGGTTGAACTGTAGTTTGTGCAATCAGTCGCGTTTATTGCATATCGGATCTGGTATTTCAGTTGAAGCTGAAGATAAAGAGCTACAATCGAGGGGGAGCTTGTAGATCAAGATGTAGCCGAACGCCACTAGTGCTTTCTGAAGAAAGCAAGGGGGAGAAGATCAGAGATGCTTTCTTTATAAAACTTAGGGGGAGATTGTTAGGACCAAATTGTCCTAATTTGAGAAAGTTTTATAAAGTAAGCTTTGAGAAGGTTTATTTTATATATAGCTAGTTAATTTAGCTATTGGGCTTGGGCTTGGGCCTTGTATTTAGGCCCCCCATATATAAAGGGGTTTAGGCTGGTTGAGAGAATGTGGGAATCATTTCAATGAGAGTCTAGAAAGGTGTAAGTGTGTGTTTGTGTGTGTTTTCTTGTATTTTGAGAGCTCTCCTAATAAAATGCAAGACTTTTGATCTTCGTCTTCTTTATTTCTTGTTGAATCTTCTCTTTGTTTGGTTGTTTGGGACCAACAAGCACCTACCAAAAACACTTGCTAAACATTCTTATCCAGACAACACTTACTCGAGACAGCATTTACCCAGAGTCAGCACTCTTACCCGGGTTAGTACTTACCCAGTTAGTTAGTTTACCCTTCACATCTTGTATGTTAGCATTGCCGGATATCATCAGAACTTCGGGATCAGAAAATGGCGGGAAAATCAGCAAATCTAAGGAGAGAAGAATGGAATCGAAAAGCATTGGATCCTAATTAACCTCCGATCTCTTCTTCTATTCATAATTACTGAAGATTGAAGCCCTCATCGGTCATGAATCCTATCGGTACTTGTTATTTCTCTACTTCAATCATGCGAACTGAAATAGTTTCATTCAATTGATTTCTGATGATGAATTGCGATTGATTTTGTTAGTTAAATTATTATATCTATTTGTAGCCTTTTCATTCATGAATATCTGATGATGATGATGATGATGATGGTGGTGGTAGATAATTTCCTAAAATAATAGTATGTTATTTATCTTAACTTTAGTTTCCTAAATCCTATAATAATTTCTAGGGTTTTAGACTTGAAAAACCCCTTTTATATATATATATATATACATAGATATATATCCTATATATATATCCTCAATTGCAATCAATGGGCAAATACTTTCTTTTCTTCTCGATCAAGTATATCCATGGGCAATACTGCCCTTCATCCTGCTCAAACCGTAAACAATATCAAAACCCATATACCCCTCACACTTGATCTCAAAAAGGTCCAATACGAAACATGGGCGGAATTGTTTCAAGTTGTGGCCCGTGCACATTCCGTTATCGACCATCTTGACGACAGACCCCCTGATGTCCCTACCCCTACCCCTCAGTGGACCAAAATCGACGCAGTGGTCCTTACGTGGATCTATGGAACCGTCTCCGAAGATCTCCTTCTCACCATCATCAAGCCCGGATCTACTGCACGCGATGCATGGCTGCGTGTCAAGAATGCTAGTCTCGAGAACCATCATGTAAGTTTGTGGGGTTCCAACTCAAAACTAATTGGCTATGACTGGAGTAGCCTAGGACCCTTATAAGCACATTACAAGTTCACTTTGTGTCCGATGTGGGACATTGCTCAACACGCCCCCTCACGTGTGGCGTTCTTTTAGCCTAACACGTGGATGTTTTGGGTTACGTGGAGTCCGTGCGGCTTTTTTTTACCAACCACGAACCTTGCTCTGATTTGTGGGGTTCCAACTCAAAACCAATTGGCTATGACTGGAGTAGCCCAGGACCCTTATAAGCACATTACAAGTTCGCGGCTTTTTTTTTTGACCAACCACGGGGGAACCTTGCTCTGATACCATGTAAGTTTGTGGGGTTCCAACTCAAAACCAATTGGCTATGACTGGAGTAACCCATGACCCTTATAAGCACATTACAAGTTCACTTTGTGTCCGATGTGGGACATTGCTCAACACATCGTAAACTAGCCAAGTTTCCTGATGTCAACTCCTATTGTCAACATCTCAAGTCCCTCGCTGATGAATTATCGGACCTCGAGTCCCTGATCGACCGATTATCGGACCTAGGCAATGCGGTTAGTGATCAAAGATTGGTTCTTCGGTAGATTAAAGGCTTGACACCGGCTTATGGGAATATATTAAAATATCTTCTTATAAGCGTGTAGTTATCATCTTTAAATGATGACTAATCTATTGCTTAACATGTTCGTTTACTTGGTTCAACATTGAGAATCGATTTGGTATCTTATTAACTAACCTCTTGAATATTTACTTTTAGTTTTACTATCTGAAATTGCAAATTCTTTCAGCAAAAGAGAAAGTCGGATGCATCGCCAAATTCCACAGTCTCCAAGCAAAGCGATGGAACTAACCGAGACACTACTTCAACAAACAAATGGTAAGTTCAGTACTCCTTTGTAACAACAGGAAGCAGTTTTAAGAATGTCTTGTTCATTTTTCGCTTTTGGTAAATAATATCTTAAGCTATCTTCTCTAAACATGGTCTACTAAATGATTACAGCATCGATATGCTACGTGGTCCTGATGGTGAACTTCCAGCGAAGTTGCGGAGTGTGGAATCTTACCTTATTGAGCGCATAAGTAACGAGATAATGAGTCACGACCCCAATGTTCGTTGGGAAGATATTGGTATTAATTACTGATGCTTTAAAAAGATTCTAGTTTGTATGTATTAAACTGAGCACAATTTTGCAAAGATAACCCACTTGGATGTTGACAAAATACATAATAGCAAGGCGATGCATTTATAGAAAACTTTTGTTCGTCTGCTTTCAGCTGGGTTGCATCATGCGAAAAAATGTGTAACTGAGATGGTCATATGGCCTTTATTACGTCCTGATATATTTAAAGGTTGCCGTTCTCCAGGACGAGGTCTTCTCTTGTTTGGTCCCCCGGTAAGTTTTGCAATATATGTTAGTATATGTCGCGATAAATGTCACTCGTTTGATTTGTTTGTATCTCTTTCTTGGTTTAGGGGACCGGGAAAACCATGATAGGTAAAGCTATTGCTGGAGAGGCTAAAGCAACATTTTTCTACATATCAGCCAGTTCAGTACTCGGCAAATGGGTATGTATTACCACCGACCGTTCTTTTATATATTCCGTTGGTTATATTCATGTAAAAAGGTTACTATACATCTTTGACTGTAGATGGGAGAGGGTGAAAAGCTAGTGAGGGCGCTTTTTGGACTTGCAAGTTGTCGTCAGCCAGCAGTGATATTTGTGGATGAAATAGATTCACTGCTGTCCCGGGTATGCCAGATTCTGATCCTAATGAACAAAACTGAATGTGGGATTATGGCCATTTGGTTTATTCCATTATTCATCGACTACTAAGGACATATGTATATCTTTGCAGCGCTCGGATCGTGAGCATGACGTAACCAGGCGAATTAAGACACAGTTTCTCATTGAAATGGAAGGATGTGACACTGGAAGTGAACAAATTCTACTCATAGGTAAAGCCAGTAATCTCAACTCGAAAGAGACTCTTGTTTTTTTTACCAAATCCACTTCAACTCATTTTTCGTGTTGTTTCTTTGATGATATATTATCTATCTATCTATCAGGAGCAACAAATAGACCACAAGACCTTGATGAGGCAGCTAGGAGGCGACTTACTAAGCGACTTTATATTCCACTCCCTTCCTCAGGTGTAACATCGGTTCTCCAATTCTTTAGAATAAAAAATCTGTTGTCTTTAAATCTCCCGTCCCATAAATCACTTGAGCACAAGTCATATAAATTTATTTAGCGCATCTTATTCTCTCTCCTCAACAAAGTGATGATGTGGCTTTGCGTAATTGGTGGTGGAAAGTGGAGGGGGGCATTATTAGAATGCTATTCAATATCTTTTCTAGTATTAATATGAGGTAATCATCTCTTTGGGTGTAAAGAAGCGAGAGCCTGGATAGTACGAAATCTCTTGGAGAAGGATGGGCTTTTCAAACTCTCTACGGAGGATATTGATAGCATATGCAAATCAACTGAAGGTATTTTTAAATTATCTCTCTATTCTTAATTTTTGATTATGAGAAAGGTGTTTCTTTTTCCTCGGCTTGATGTATTATTAGGCTATTTTGGTTACTTTACTTGTGGTTTGAGTTGTGGCATTATTAGGGTATTCAGGATCTGACATGAAGAATTTAGTGAAAGATGCTTCCATGGGTCCATTGAGAGAGGCTTTCACACAAGGCACCGAAATCACTAATCTTAAAAAGGAGGACATGAGAGATGTTAATCTACAGGTACTTGCACCATCTATACCTTTTCACTCTTTGAAATTATCTGTTCAATTTCAGTAAGTTGAAGGATTTTATTTGTTAAGAAATAAAAAGCTTAGGCTTACCACTCAAAATGTGATCGTAAGTTGAGTTTTTTGGACTTTTTCGCTTATTAAACTAAAAGGATCACAAAGTAGGTTTTGAGGAAGCAAGGGGTGATTTTAAAAGAGGGAAAAGGATAAATGTTAACGGCTGGTTTCTGTCCGATACTTGTAGGACTTTGAGAATGCACTACAAGAGGTGAGACCTTCTGTTTTTCTAAATGAACTCGGCTCATATGAAGATTGGAATAGTAAATTTGGGAGTTTTCCTTCATCCACCATGCAGCCTCGAAGGGATTAATCATTCCCACAGTCAGCTTGTGATAACGAATAGTGCACGTTATTCTTTAATTCATACTTGAAATAGTATTAGTTTCAAAACGTTAGAGACTATTTTTGTTGGTTTTTTAGCACATGGTTGAAATCCTCAGGTATATAACTTTAGTATTTCCGTCAATAGTGTTGTGGCGGATTGGTTATCGTTCGGGGGGTTCATAGCGCACTAACCGAGTTCGAGCCTTCCCGTGCGCATGCCTGGGGACATTTAAGTGGGGCCATGTTTAGTCCCCAAAATTGCAGGGGATTAGTCGGGCTTTGGCCCGGACACCCTTCCAAAAAAAAACTTTAGTATTTCCCGCAATATCATATTGCATCACGCATGTTCGAGGACAGACTGTTTGTTCCGGATTCCTTTTTGTGCTGCAACGAAGGCGTGGCTTGTGACAGTCGGTGGTAACAGTTTGTTGGTCGCGTCGATCATGCAAAATTCAGCAATCAGACGGTTCATGTTTTGGAGGAGCTGTTTCAGTAGTTTCTAAGCGCTGGATTTCGTCATAAGCAGGTCGATTTCTTCGATCTTTCGTATATCTCTTCTTGGACCGTTGTACATGGTTTTATGGTAATTAATTGTTGTCTTCCCGCCCAAAAAAAAAAGAATAAATAGATTTTCTACTTTGGCTTCATGCTTTCTATAAAACGAAACCATATCAATGTATTTCCGCATGAAGCCATTAATCAAGATATTTGGGTCTTTTTAAGTAACTTTTTATATTCATTTTTGCATTAATAAACAGATTTGGGCTTTTTTTCAAACATATTTCTTTGGGTTTATATATTTAAAAGGGACTTTAGTGAGGGTTAAACTTATAATTCAATATCTTATTAGGCAACTATTCTATTATTTGATTTGGGTTTTACGGAAATGATGATTTTCCCATCGAAGCAAATGGAATTAATGTTGGGATTCTTATTGGATCATAATTACTTTTATGATAATTTTTTGGATCGAGTTTTATAAAGAGTTGATAACAATGCTTGTCAACTCGGTTTTAATTTCATACTTTGCATCGATAGATCGCATTGTGTGCGGGGAGATAAGTAGTATATTTAGGCTATGTTTGGCAAACGTAGCTTAAAAGCTAGCTTATGAACAAATTATGTTTGGCAAAAACTAGCTTAATTATGAGTATGTAAAATGACCAAAAAGGGTATCTTTGAATTTAATAATTAATATTAATAAAGGTATAATTGGAAAAAGCTACAATAAGCTCCTTATAAGCTACTCAAAGTAGCGTTTCAAAAAGCTAGCTTTTAATGCATGTTTGGATGGACTAGCTTATAAGCTAGCTTATTTTTGCCAAACACAGCCTTAAAAGAATAAAACATGTATTAATGTCCATTGAATCCCATGTAAAAGGTGTCATTAAATAATTTGATGCATAAAAAGTGAATTTTAAAGTTTCACACAATATAGCATGAATATTTCATAGGCAATTTACGATCAAATAAATACTCTAGACAAAAGGTATAATTGTAATTATCATATAATTAATGCTTATAATAATACATTACGTGGATAGTATCAGTACTTGTTTACATTATATCTCCTTAACTTAGAGGTCGTTTGTTTTTGTTTTTTTAAGAGGTCCGAATTTGAAGTCTAAATTTACGCCTAAAAAGGGTGGATGATACACCTCTTAAAATTTCAGAAGACGGTAGAAGGATTTCAAATCATTCCATAAAATAAAACAAACAGTCTTAGGTTTGCAAATCTCTTAATTTTCAGACTTAAAAGGTTTTAAGAGGTAACTTCTAAAAAACAAACGGCCTTTAGTCATACCTCTTACCCATATCAATACTTTAGCAAATGCTTCCTGCGTATCGGATATGGTCACCCTGGCCTCTCATTTACTTTATGATGTTACATTTTTGGCCATCAAATTGGATTAATGATAAGTGCTTATAATTTGATAAGTGTTTACCGAGTAACATTCTTTGATCTAGTAAGAATCCCAATCTTTTTCCACTCTTATATGAGAAGGATTATATATTGGTCCCTTTTGTATTCATTGGGTAAATTGAACCAGTATCACTTACCGACATTAGGTGTTTTGTTAGACCTGAATTTTGTTGTATCCAAGGTCACAAGACGAGGAGACAATCTCGAATGTTTAGAATTAATTGTTAGGCTTTATTTTTTAGTTAACTAGTTTTAGTTTTGGGCTTAATGTAGTTGGGCTTTGTTTAGTCATGGGCTTTTTATTTGTAAGGGGTATAAATAGAATAGGTTAAGGGTTTTAGGGTTCAAGCCTCATTTGTAATGTTCATCTTGTAAGAGAGGCTAGAGAGAGAAAGGGCAAAAATCATATCTATACCATTTTTTCTTGAATCAATGATGCTTTGATTGTTGAAATCATTATTGTTACCTGAATATTTGTTCTCACATGTTTAAATGGCTGTTACGGAAATATAATA
This sequence comes from Centaurea solstitialis, assembly GCA_030169165.1. NCBI lineage: Eukaryota > Viridiplantae > Streptophyta > Magnoliopsida > Asterales > Asteraceae > Centaurea > Centaurea solstitialis. The sequence goes on from CM058046.1 coordinate 10,964,768, forward strand.
AACAATAAAACTGATAAACCCTAGGTTCAATTGAAAACCACGAATTCTTTTAACAAACTAAGAAATACTCTTGTAATCGTCCATTTATATGGTATGCACATGGTCGTATCCACTGCTTGGCAAGGGGGGTCACTTGACCCCATAACATTCATTGAATAACTAGTTTTATTGAGATAAGTACAACTTATAAACATATGTTCTATTTTGACCTCTCACTTTTTATTGGTTTGACCCCCCCCTTGTTAGCATAATTTCAATAAAAACCTTTGGTATATAGAAAATTTGAACCAATAAATAAATCCTTGATAATGATGGATGTGTGCCAATTTATACAAACTTAAATAGGTGTCGTTGACGAAAATATATTTTATTGTTTGATTAGAGTTTATTGTTATTTTGCATATAATTATTTGTACATGGTTAAATGTTAATTGTTCTATTATTTTACTAGGAAAGTGAAAAGAAGTTAAAAAACTATTATGTTAATTTACTAAAAGAAAACGAAAATATCTTTTAAAAAAATGTCAACTTTCAAAACCGATAATGATGATAATGATTCTCATAATATTATGTTATTTAAATTCCGACCCCCTTACCAAAGTTTCTAGATCCGCCACTAGGTATGCACCTATACATTTAAGTAATTAAAATTATTTTTTGGGTTTTTATAGACATGTACATGTTATACAAATATCCATATTAAAAATTACTTATATATACGTATGTCTTCCATTTGATAAAATATTTCTCGGTTTTTTTAAACGGTTTTCTTTTAAATAGACCTTAATTAGAGCTTCTCTAACAACTTTTCTGCTGTGTTTGGCAAAAATAAGCTAGTTTTTTTTTCCAACTATACCCTTATTAATATTAATTATTAAATTCAAAGATACTATTTTTAGTCATTTTACATACTCCTAAGCTAGTTTTTGCTAAGTATAATTTATTCATAAGCTAGTTTATCAGCTACCAACTATCGAGCTTATAAGCTAGTTTGTGAAACATAGCCTAAACTAAACGGATAAAAAATTTTCAACCTAGATTGTGCTACAATATCTTTAATTCCAAAAGCTTTCTCTAATATGAAAAAAATATAAGAGAGAATGAGTTATTTTATTCAAAGCAACTCCAAAATTTACCATTTGAAATAACCAATGAAAACTTTAAAAACAAAAACTTAAAGAAAGAAATAATTTTTTAATTTATAAATAAAATACTTTAATGCTATAATTTGTAGGGTTAAGTTCGATTTCGATTTCTAGTGAAACCTCTAAATATGCGACTTTTAATAATGTTGCATGGTGGTATATCACAAAAGCAATATTATAACCTTCTTTGCAGATAGTTTCTTATCGATCAAGTTACTGCATCCCCTATTAATTAGTCGTCCATAGTTTATCGATCGATCGATCATATTTTCTTCATAATTTCTTCTCTTCCCTCCATCTCCATGGCCAAAGACACAAATAGTACTCCATCAGGCAACAGTGATGGTGTTGCTGGCAGCAGTTCTGTTACTGCTACAACCGAATCGGTAAAAAAAAATCTTTCTTATAAGCTTCTAGTTATCAACCGTTGTGGTGTACTAGTTAAGATCTGTAGGAGAAGTGACTTGTTAACCCTTCTACCCCATGTTTGAATCCAGACGTTTCCAAAATTGTGGCCACTGGGTATTCGAGATTGTGGCCACTGGGATACCTCGAATACCGTGAAAAAATAAAAAAATAAAAACCCTTCTAGTTATCATCTTTAAATAAGGGTTAATCTATCATGTTCATTTAATTCAACATTTAGAATTGGTTTCGTAATCTAATTAATTAACCTGTTGGGTATTTATATTTACATGTCTTGTTTTGTTTCACCATGTGAAATAGCCAATGATTAATGTATTTCTGAAACTGAAAGCAAGTCATAATCTTCTATTTAGATGATAGCTTTGTGTTTGTCTTTGACCAAGCTTTATATATGATGTATCTTGGTTACAGAAAACGGATGTTCGGCAGAAGAGAAAGTTGGATGCACAAACAAATTCCGGAGTTTCTCAGGAAAGCGATGGAGCTAACCGAGGCTATGGTGTTGGATCCTATGCATCACCCATTGAAATACCTGATTCTGATTCAACAAAAGGACGGTAAGTTCTACTACTAAAAAAGGGTATTACAGAAAGCGAAACAGTCAAATATTGGCTTTCTGAAGAAACGAGCGTCGCTAAAAACCTGGTCGGTAATAGTATCAAAGAGTTTTATCGACATTCCGACTGTTTTATTTACCGACGGATTTCCATCGACTTTTACCAACTACAACTGTTTCATTTACCGACGGCTTTCCAGCAAGTTATCGTCAACTTTCTGACTGTTTTCTTCGACGGTTTTCCGACGAATTATTAGAAAATAAATAAAAAATAACAGTCGGAAAACAGTATTCCGACTGTTTTTAGCAGTCGGTAACGGCGGTCAGTTTTTTAGTAGTGAATTCAGTACTTGTTTGTAAAAGCTGGAACCGGTTTTAAGAATGTTTTTTGTTCATTGTTCACTTTTGGTAAATGATATCTTAAGCTATCTTCTCTAAACATAGCAATGGAGCTAACCGGGGCTATGGTGTCGGATCCTATGCATCACCCATTGAAATACCTGATTCTGATTCAATAAAAAGATGGTAAGTTCGTTACTTGTTTGTAACAACAGGAAGTAGTTTTAAGAATGTCTTGTTCATTTTTCGCTTATTGTAAATGATTATCTTAAGCTATCTTCTCTAAACATAGCAATGGAGCTAAACCAGGTTATGGTGTCGGATCCTATGCATCACCCCTCGGAATACCCAGTTATGATTCAACAAAAAAAAGGTAAGTTCGGTACTAATTTGTAACAAGAGGAAGCAGTTTTAAGAGTGTCTTGTTCATTTTTCACTTACTGTAAATGATATCTTAAGCTATCTTCTCTAAACATAGCAACGGAGCTAACCCAGGCCATGGTGTCAGATCCTATGCATCAGCCCATGGAAGACCCAGATCTGATTCAACAAAAAAAAGGTAAGTTCGGCACTTGTCTGTAACAACCGGAAGCAGTTTTAAGAATGTCTTGTTCATTTTTCACTTAATGTAAATGATTATCTTTAGCTATCTTCTCTAAAAATAGCAATGGAGCTAACCCAGGTTATGGTGTCGGATCCTATGCATCACCCCTTGGAATACCCGGTTCTGATTCAACAAAAAAAAGGTAACTCCGATACTTGTTTGTAACAACCGGAAGCAGTTCTAAAAATGTCTTGTTCATTTTTCACTTATTGTAAATGATTATTATCTTAAGCTATCTTCTCTAAAAATAGCAATGGAGCTAACCCAGGTTATGGTGTCGGATCCTATGCATCATCCCTTGGAATACCCAGTTATGATTCAACAAAAAAAAGGTAAGTGCGGTACTTGTTTGTAACAAGAGGAAGCAGTTTTAAGAATGTCTTTGTTCATTTTTCACTTATGGTAAATGATATCTTAAACTATCTTCTCTAAACATAGCAATGGAGCTAACCTAGGCTATGGTTCCGGATCCGATTCATCACTCTTTGGAATACCCGATTCATCACTCTTTGGAATACCCAGTTCTAATTCAACCAAAAATGGGTAAGTTCGGTACTTGTTTGTGACAACAGGAAATAGTTTTAAGAATGCGTTGTTCATTTTTTACTTATTGTAAATGATATCTTAAGCTAACTTCTCTAAACATGGGCTACTAAATGATTACAGCGTGGATATGCTACGTGGTCCTGGTGGTGAACTTCCAGCGAAGTTGCGGAGTGTGGAGCCTTACCTTATTGAGCGCATCACTAACGAGATAATGCACAAGAAGCCCGATGTTCGTTGGGAGGATATTGGTATTAGTGATGCTTTTAATAAGATTCTAATATGTAATATGAAAATGAGCACAATTTTGCAAAGATAACCCACTTGTATGTTGACAAAAGATTAGTTGAATAGCTGAACCTAAGTCAAAAAATACTTAATAGCATGGCGTTACATTTATAGAAAAACTTTTGTTTGTCTGCTTTTTCAGCTGGATTGCAATATGCAAAGAAATGTGTAACTGAGATGGTCGTATGGCCTTTGTTACGTCCTGATATATTTAAAGGTTGCCGTTCTCCAGGACGAGGTCTTCTCTTGTTTGGTCCCCCGGTAAGTTTTGCAATATATGTTATTACTATGTCGCGATAAATGTCACTCGTTTGATTTGTTTGTATCTCTTTCTTGGTTTAGGGGACCGGGAAAACCATGATAGGTAAAGCTATTGCTGGAGAGGCTAGAGCAACATTTTTCTACATATCAGCCAGTTCAGTACTTGGCAAATGGGTATTGATTCTTCTAGGCACATATGATTGTGGCATTACACATTAATGGGGTCCAGGGGCCAGAAGAATTTTCAAACGGTGGCACCATTTGATTATATATATGAAACAAATATAGAGATATTTTTCACACAATCATATATCGGTTTGGTGGTTAGTCCCTTGTATTTCAAATATTGTGAGATCTTGTGTTCGAGTCCTATTATTGCCAATTATTTAGAAACATTACAATTTGAAATCAAAAGCTAAAATCTAGAAAAATGATTGTAACAGGGTTCATAGAAACATTACAAATACATATATTTTTCACACATCACTGTTAAAACTCACCACCGAGCATTCTTTTATATATTCCGTTGGTTATATTCACATAAAAAGGTTACATCTTTGCATGTAGATGGGAGAGGGTGAAAAGCTAGTGAGGGCACTTTTTGGAGTTGCAAGTTGTCGTCAGCCAGCAGTGATATTCGTGGATGAGATAGATTCACTGCTGTCCCAGGTATGCCAGATTCTGATCCATGAACAAAACTGAATTTGGGATTATGGCCATTTTGTTTATTCTATTATTCGTAAGTGAGTGAAAGACAACTACTAAGAATAAATGCCATTGCAGCGCAAGTCAGATGGTGAGCATGAAGCAACCAGGCGAATGAAGACACAATTTCTCATTGAAATGGAAGGATGTGACACTGGAAGTGAACAAATTCTACTCATAGGTAAAGCCAATAATCTCAACTCGAAAGTGACTCTTGTTTTTTTTTACCAAATCCACTACAACTCATTTTTCCTATTGTTTCTTAATTTTATGATATATTATCTATGTATCTATCAGGAGCAACAAATAGACCACAAGACCTTGATGAGGCAGCTCGGAGGCGACTTACCAAGCGACTTTATATTCCACTCCCTTCCTCAGGTGCCACTTTGGCTCTCCAATTCTTTAGAATCATAATCTGTAGTCTTTAAATCCTGATTTGTGGTGGAAAGGGATAAGCATTTTATTCAATTTTATATTATGGTACTAATACAAGGCTAATCATCATCTCGTTGGGTGTAAAGAAGCGAGAGCCTGGATAGTACGTAATCTCTTGGAGAAGGATGGGCTTTTCAAACTCTCTACTGAAGATATTGATACCATATGCAAATCAACCGAAGGTATTTTTAAATTCTCTCTTAGTTTTGATTATGAGAAATGTGTTTGATGTTTTATTAGGCTATTGCTTACTTTACTTGTGGTTTGAGCTTGATATTATTAGGGTATTCAGGATCTGACATGAAGAACTTAGTGAAAGATGCTTCCATGGGTCCATTGAGAGAGGCTTTCACACAAGGCATTGAAATCACTAATCTTAGAAAGGAGGATTTGAGAGCTGTTACTCTACAGGTACTTGCACCATATATACCTTTTAACTCTTGGAAATCAAATGGGTTCATGTCAAAAGATTTATATGTTCAAATTCAGTAAGTTGAAGAATTTATTTGTTAAGAAATAAAAAGTTTAGAGTTCATTAATTATGATAAAAATTTTATAATTGGCTCATCTTCCATAAATATTAAAATCATATAATGAATAAACATTTATCATTTCTATAAATATTGGTTTGCATGGTTTATAATCTTTATAAGGATTACAAAAGAATGCATCTCTACCACTCAAAATGTGATGGTGAGCAATGGCGAATCTAGAACCGAAAACCACGTGGTTCCCTAATTAAGTTTAACCGAAAAAATAAAATAAAAGTGTCAACTATAATTTGGTCGGGTCGGGTCATTAAAATTAAAATTCAAACATATACCGAATAATAATAAATCTACGACTATCAAAAATCAAAATATCAAATACATCTCAATTCTCAAATAAAAAAAAGATTTAATGTTTTGATTTTGAGTTTTAAACAAACCTGTTGGTATTTGGATCAGACTTAAAGTTGTTGGGTCTTAAACAAAAATTTAAAGTTGTTGGGTCTTAAACAAAAATATAAAGTTGTTGGGTCTTAAACAGAAATTTTAAAAAATAATTATGATGCACCGAAGGAGGTTTGAACCTACAACCTCTAGTACACAAGATAAAGTGATATCCACTACACCACCAGAGTTTTAGTTTTCTTTAAGCTGAGAAATAACTTTTTAAGGTAGTTCCTCTAAAAATTTTAAGGTAGGTCCCAAAAAAATTTAAATATAACTTGTAACATAAATTAAAAAATTAGGTAGGTCCCGGGACCTACCTATACATAGGGTAAATTCGCCCCTGATGGTGAGTTGGCTTTTTTGACTTTTTCATTTGTTAAGCTGAAAGGATAAAAAAGTGGGTTTTGAGAAAGCATTTTGATAGAGGGAAAAGGATGAATGTTAATGTATGGTTTCTGTCCAATATTTGTAGGACTTTGAGAATTCATTGCAAGAGGTGAGACCTTCTGTTTCTCTAAATGAACTCGGCTCATATGAAGATTGGGATAGTAAATTTGGGAGCTTTTCGTCATCAACCAAGCAGCCTCCAAGTGATTAATACACATTCCCAAGTTTGGAAGTGTATATATATATATATATATATATGTAGAATCAAGTCAGTTTGTGTGGTACCGAAAGTGCAATTTATTCTTTAAGTTCAAGCTTTTTTCTGTTTTCATATGTGAAATGGTGTTAGTTTAAAAAAGATGAGACCATTTTTGCTGGTTTTCAAGAACATGGTTGAAAACTAGAAATCCTCAAGTATATATACATTTGGTCTTTCCAGTCAAATCATATTGCATCGCACATGTGTAGAAAATTACCACAAAAAGGCTATAATCGCCATAACAACAAATTGTTCTGTACCACTGATAATAAATGATTCAAGTTAAGTTATATATTAAAAACTAACAAATGAAACATCGAAAAGATAAGTTACATCAAATTTCGTGTTACAAAAACCACACATAATGAGACACAAGCCTTGAGTCACGATGCACTGTGGCGGCTGTTGCAGCGAGCCTTTTGAACAGTGGGTTCCGATCTCAACAAATCTTACCGTATACACAATACATTGCTAATCATTTTTCTAAGACAGCCTCCTTCCTAATAAGGAAACTGTATGCAGACCAAATTCTCTTTCATTTGGTTAATTCACAAGAGAATTAGATTGATAAAGGTAGCTCAACCATTGAATGGTATAAAACAATTCTCATAACATTGAGAATCGATTTGGTATCTTATTAACTAACCTCTTGAATATTTACTTTTAGTTTTACTATCTGAAATTGCAAATTCTTTCAGCAAAAGAGAAAGTTGGATGCATCGCCAAATTCCACAGTCTCCAAGCAAAGCGATGGAGCTAACCGAGACACTACTTCAACAAACAAATGGTAAGTTCAGTACTCCTTTGTAACAACGGGAAGCAGTTTTAAGAATGTCTTGTTCATTTTTCGCTTTTGGTAAATAATATCTTAAGCTATCTTCTCTAAACATGGTCTACTAAATGATTACAGCATCGATATGCTACGTGGTCCTGATGGTGAACTTCCAGCGAAGTTGCGGAGTTTGGAAACTTACCTTATTGAGCGCATAAGTAACGAGATAATGAGTCACGACCCCAATGTTCGTTGGGAAGATATTGGTATTAATTACTGATGCTTTAAAAAGATTCTAGTTTGTATGTATTAAACTGAGCACAATTTTGCAAAGATAACCCACTTGGATGTTGACAAAATACATAATAGCATGGCGATACATTTATAGAAAACTTTTGTTCGTCTGCTTTCAGCTGGGTTGCATCATGCGAAAAATGTGTAACTGAGATGGTCATATGGCCTTTATTACGTCCTGATATATTTAAAGGTTGCCGTTCTCCAGGACGAGGTCTTCTCTTGTTTGGTCCCCCGGTAAGTTTTGCAATATATGTTAGTAAATGTCGCAATAAATGTCACTCGTTTGATTTGTTTGTATCTCTTTCTTGGTTTAGGGGACCGGGAAAACCATGATAGGTAAAGCTATTGCTGGAGAGGCTAAAGCAACATTTTTCTACATATCAGCCAGTTCAGTACTCGGCAAATGGGTACGTATTACCACCGACCGTTCTTTTATATATTCCGTTGGTTATATTCATGTAAAAAGGTTACATCTATGACTGTAGATGGGAGAGGGTGAAAAGCTAGTGAGGGCGCTCTTTGGAGTTGCAAATTGTCGTCGGCCAGCAGTGATATTTGTGGATGAAATAGATTCACTGCTGTCCCAGGTATGCCAGATTCTGATCCTAATGAACAAACCTGAATGTGGGATTATGGCCATTATTCATGAGTGTGTGAAATGTGAATCCCAAATGATAGAGAATAAAAGATGGAGAGAAACTAGAGCTAATGATTGAACATTGAATACACTAGTTGGTGATAAATGATAGTAATGATAAAGAGAAGATAGAGAATGTTTTGTTCTTCTTGGGAATGCTTCTCTTAACACAAAAGTAGGCTACCATAAATCCACACAAAACCCTAGGCTATAGCATTCTATTTATAGCACTAGGTATAAGATAGTTACACAAAAGGCCCTTAGAGTCTATGACTCTTTACAAAGGAGGGCATAAACTAACTAAAGCTATTACAAGAATAGGAAATGATAAGATAGACCCTTGACTTCTTCACAACCCACAAAGTAGGGTCTAACAATCTCCCCCTTTGGGAAGAAGTCAGAAGGGTGGTGGAAGCTCAAGCGCTGGTTCCCACTTCGACATCTGAAGGAACTCCTCCCATTCTCCAATGATCCTCGCTCGCATCTGCATCGCCGCTTCCACTCGTCTGTACATAAGCCTCTCCTTGAGCTTTCTCTCGATCAGGTTCATGGCCTCCAAAATCTTTCCCTTTCCGTCTATGAACTTCCGACTCGGTACCTGATCAGCCAAGAGTCTACTCTGCATCCCGTTGTAGACGTAGAGAAGGGTTCCGTCGCAAAACTTAGCAAGTTCGCTAAATCGCATGAATTTGTGTTCCCTCTTCTTCTGTGTCACATAGAGAACACCGTGCTCCGGTATCCTGGTTGGCATGTATGGAAGATAAGCATCAATACCAGGTACGAGCAGGTTCGGTCGGAGCAGGTTGACCTTCGGCTGGCGGCTCTCGATTGCAAGTTGGTAGTCCGTCACACGCGCAAGGGTGATTGCATGACGAACATACTTCTTCAAGATCTCGGTGCCGTCTCTGTAGTGCTCAGGTCGGAGAATCGGGCCCTAGAGGTACTTGATGAGCGTCAGTAGGTCTTCTAGGTGAACTCGGTCCAGATCTGCTTCTGTGAAGGTCCAGTGTTGCAACTCTCCTCGAGGAGTGCCAGTCCCATACATGAGGACGTCGTACTCAAGGAAAACCTGATGACCATGTCTGTAAGGGCGCATCTTGGTTACCTTGATGAAACGACGTCGGATTCTTTGACGTCCGTGGGTGGCCCAGTTGCACATCCTCTGGTGCACATACGCAGTCCTTCTTCTCTTGTTCTTGATATGAGAGATCCCGAAGTAAACCTTTCTAGACCAGACGTGCAGGTTCTCCTGCTGGAAGATGCGGCTGAAAGATTCCTCAAGGAATGGCCTGAAAATGACGGAGTGGTTCCAGTTGAGCTGGATGACAACTGGAGCGGAGGTATCTGGAGCGGTCGAATGAATGGTCCGAGGAGCTTCCGGAGTGGGAAACTCGAACGCTGACAGAAAGCTGGTGTAGTCGGTGTCTTGGACAATGTCGTCCCCCCTCTTATATATCCTGAGGCTCTGAGCGAGCGACCGAAGAATCTTCCGGGCTTCCTCCGGAATCTGAACATCTGTAGGGTCTGTCGGTGCTGCTTCCGGGGGAACGACATCGATCCCTGCTGTCTCGGTCAGATGAGGAAACTCAACTACCTCATCCGCCGGGATTGGCTCATAGTGCCAGCTCCCCATGTCAGGAATCTCCTCCGTGTCTGAATCTATGAATGAAGTATCGGCGGCGGCTGATTCTGACGGGGCACTCGAGCGAGCAGATCGTGATGCTGAAGCTGTTGTAGCAGGCGCGGAACCCGAGGCTTGAGCGAGGCCGATGCGAAGTCTCTTGGCTCCCTGCATCTCCCCCTCATGAGGACCTGCGCCCGGGTCAGTGTCATCATGTCCCCGTTTTGAGAACTGAGCCTGAGGCCGGCACGCTGCCTCGAGTTCGCGGATACGGCGGTTGGCGGCCTCCAAGTGCGCTTCCTTCTCTTGCAACTGGGCATCCCTGGCGGCTAGTAGTTCTTCCGCGCGCTTGAGCTTGGCCGAAAGCTTGTCGTTCTGAGTCGTTAGCGCGGAGACGGTCATGTTGAACTCGTCTTCATGAACATAGCCCGGGATGGCTTCCTGATGTGATGGACGCGGAGGTTGTAGGCGGAGGACTGACTCAGTACGAGGAGGAGCCACTGACTGTTGCATCTGAAGCTCGGTCGACTTGCCCTTGGCTTGGCGTCGAAGCTCTTGCAGTTCTTCCTCTCGTTCGGCGTCGCGAGACTTCAGAGTCTCGATCTCTCCCCTTTGCTCGTTGAGAGCACTCTCGAACGCCTCAAGTTTGGCATTGCGAGAGGCCTCGGCGCGGTCAAGCTCCGCAAATCTGGCTTGGACGACTTTAAGGATGTCGCCCGAATCCGTCAGGCCTAAGAGCCTCGGTGGTGCGTGAGCGTCTTTAAAGACTTCGCTCGAGTCTGTCGGACCCGGTCCCGGTAGTACAACACCCGGTGCCACTTGGGCTCCAGTTGTCGAGAAGAGTCCTACTGAGGTGCTCTCTCGGCCTGACGTCACCGCTGGTATGATGTTGACGGTGTCAGGACTTCCGGCGGATCCTCGAAGGGCGTCATCAGACGCACCGACTCTCCCCGTTCCGGCCTGGCCACTCGGGCGGGCGGATGATGCTCCTAGAAGTGTCCTATCCAAGTGAACGACGTGAAACGTCTCGGTAAGTGGATCTAAGACAATCGGTGCACGGAAAGAAGTCGAGAGGTGGGGCAGTTCCTCTCTGATATCAACACCGGCAGACTCCAAGTGAGTGGCCGGTGGAAGTTGTGCTATATCCCCGTGAGAAGATGAAACGACCATCTGTTGAGAGATGGCCGAATGGGTGGCTTGGGCGTGCAAATGCGCTGGTTGGCTGCCAGCGTCTTGACCTGACGTCACAAGGTGACCGGTCTGTATGTGGGTTGCCTCTGTGGGGGAGTGACTCGGGGTAGACGGGAGACCTAAGGTGTCTAACCTAGTGGGTTCTTCTTCTCCTCCCTGTTCTTCTATCCTAAGCCACTCTTCGTCTAAGTGGACCTCTTCATCGACGGTCTCTTTTCTTAGACCCTCACTAACACCCTCAAGGTCTTCATCACCTTGTCTCTCCACTGCCGATCCCACATCATCTTCATCAACGCCAAGGCCGTCAGTTCGGCCGTCGGAATCAACTTCATCCGGTTTGAGGATGTCTACGGAGTCGTCTCCGTTGAAAGACGATGTGACTTCATCTTCGTCTCGTTGTGCCTTGCCGCTCTTGAGGTTGTCCACCTCCTCGGAAGAGCCATCACCGAAGTCCACTTGTTCGGACTCGGTGGCCTCAACATCAACAACCTCTCGGTCGGACGGAGTGTGCTCGGAGGAGGACGCGTCATGGCCTTCATCACGGCTGGAGTCATCACTGGAATCATCTCCGGAGGGTTCGCCTGCAGGATCTCCTTGTGGCCCGGGAGCAGCGTCGGTTTGAGGAGGCGAAGGAACGTGGGCTTGTTCTTGTGGGGAAGCTTCCACGTCCCCACCCTGCCTTGCTGGTGATAGAGCTGGTGACGGCTCCTGTTCGTCAGAATGGTGTGGAGAAGGCGGCGAGTACCTTTGAGCGCCGGTGTATCTCTTCGTTCTGGCGCGAACGTAGTACTCATCCGAGTGCTCATCGATCAACTCCCGTCGAGTGCGGCGACCTCTCGCTTGACGCATCTATTGGTAAAGTGCGCTCGGACCAACCTGAGGCACGTGTGGAACCGCGGAAGTACCAACTACTCTACCCGGCGACCCCCTCACGTCTACTCGTACCACTCCCGATCCGGAGGCACCCCTAGTGGCACCCCGGGGTCCGGCACCTAAGGCCCGAGCCGACTGGTGGACGGCTTGCACATCCTGGGCAGGGCTCCTCGGTTCTGAGGATTCCGTGGATGTGTCATCTAGACCTATGGACGCCCTATACAAACCTACACACGTTGCTTCCCTATCGGCGGTATCCAACACGTGGCGAGGTATCGGCATCTCCTCTTGACCGGGCTTGAGTTCCCGAATCTTGGACCTGGAGAGCTGCTTGCTCTTGAAGAGCGGGTGACGAGATCGTGGGTTGACTTCTGGATGTCGGGCCATGTGGTCGCGGATCATCAAGGCAAAGAAACGCATCCACGGGATGGATGAGTGTTTGCTGCGCTGGTCGTTCGGGTCTACATCCCGTGTGACGTCAATCCAAAGCTGGGCCGCAACGTCAATCCGGCGCCCGTAGATTACGGAGTGGATGACGTGCCATAGTTGCGTCGAGGCCTTGTCGATGCCTTTGACCTTGGCAGATAGACATCTGTTCAAAATACTGAACATAGTCGCCCATAGTGGTGGCAGCATGTTGTTGGTAACATGCGAGATACCGTTGAGACGTTGACCCGGGTTTGCCATGACACCGATGGCGAGGATCTCGCTGAAAAGGATCGGTGTGTCGATGATAGGCTCAAAGGGAGCTTCCACGGAGTCCGCAGGAAGATGCAGGATGTGGCGGAAGTCAGCAATGGTGACGGACATCTCCGTCTGATCTACGCGTCCCACAAGTGTTCGGCCTCCGGCATGATGGACAATCCTGGATGTGTTCCAGAATTGTTGGAGGTAGATCATCGGCACTTCAGCAGTGGCCTCGAGAGCATAGGCCAGAGGGTGCACCTTCAGGATCTCCAAGATGACTGGTTCCTGAGCCGGAAAGCTGGTCAGATCCACATACTCGTTGTTCTGAGTAATGGGCTTGAGATCTTCCTCGGAGATCAACGCGCGGTCAGCATCAACATTGAGAGCCATTCTGTTCAATGATAGTACAGATAAGAAGTTAGAACAGTCAAAGAACATCCAAGTGTTGAGAAAAACTGGAAAACACAAGTGTACCAAACCCGATTCGGGTTTTGGCAAAACCCGAATCGGGAATGTGTCAAACCCGAATCGGGTAAGACAACACTCGTGATCAACCAAGTTTCTAACACTTGTGAAAATCTTTTGGCATGACCTCGACTCAACGCGAGTCGAGAAACACGAGTACCCGAATCGGGTTACTCAGTTTCCCGAGTCGGGAATTGAGATCACTTAAACATGTGTATTTCCTCAAGAAACCCGATTCGGGAATGGTGTATACCCGAATCGGTAAAGAAGGTGTAACACTTTGAAAATATTTTTGGATTTCCTATAGAAACCCGATTCGGGTTTTGGGTATACCCGAATCGGTAAAGATGATAAAAACACTTAGAGAATTTGAAAATGAGTTCAAAAAAGTCCACCCTTAAGATGGATGCGGGAAACTCGGATACCCGAATCGGGTTAACCATGTTTCCCGGATCGGGATTTTGTAAAACAAGATAACAAGGGTTCCACAATGGATCGATGCGGGAAACCCGAATACCCGAATCGGGTTATTAGGTTTCCCGAATCGGGACTTTAGAAACATGAAGAACATTCAAGTTCCCCGATTCGGGTATTATGAATACCCGATTCGGGGTTCTTGAATGACGACCGACGGTTCGTTTTCTTCAAGCCCAAATCGGCTCAAAAACACGATCTACAAACAAGTAAACTAGTACATTATGATTTAAAACAGTTCTAGACTAGTTTCTAAACAACAAACGATCGATTGGACGTCCCGAAAACCCATTTCAAAGAGTTTGGGTTTCGGGTTTATCCAAGAAGCTTTAGGCTTCGATTCGGACAAGAAAACGTAATGGATACGTGTTAATACTAGTATCAAAGTGTCCGAAATCTTACCGTGATCGTCTGGATGTAGTCGGATCGTAGAACGGAGGTCGGAAATTGCCGGAAAGTGGCCGGAGACGGGATGGTGGTGTTGGCGGTTCGTAAGAGAAGGAGAGAGAGTTTGAAATTCTTTGAAATTCTGAATTTTTGAAAGCATAAAGAAAAGGAAAAGGACAAATTTCCTTTTTAAACAACAGTTGGTCAACTTATCTGTTTAAGGATAAGTGAACCCACTTTTCACTCTCAACTTTCGAAAAAGGCACAAACACCCCCTGGACTACAAGTTTCACCCAAATGGCAGAACGAGTCCCTGAACTTGAGTTTTGAAAGATTTACAAAACAGCCCCTGAACTTAAGTATCAGAAGATGACAGATTTAGTCCCCGAACATGAAAGTTCAGAAACATGTCACATCCACCCCCTGAACTTGCAAGTTCATGAAAATACACAAGTTCAGTCCCTAGACCTCTACATAACGACTAACCTGGATAAGTTTTCATCGGGTATTAACTGGGTAACCCCGGTACCGGATTTTACGCGAGTCCTGATCTGATTTAATCAGAAGTCGTAGCAATTGTCCACACCTACAAAATAAAGTCTAGGATGGTATCCATTGTAGTGTGGATCCGAGAACGTTAGCACAAACAAACATATGATTATACAGACACTCCCCCTCGAAAGATGCTATATATCCAAGTCTCCCCCTACACACATGCATCCTAACAGATCCCCAGCTCCCCCTAGACTTTAGGCGGGAGGTCTAACATTCCTAGCTTGCTTAGAAGGAAGAAATGGCGTTTCTCATCAAAGGCCTTAGTGAACAAATCAGCAAGCTGAAGATCACTTTCCACAAAATACAGTTCAATATTACCTTTTTCGACATGATCCTTGATGAAGTGGTATCGGATGTCGATATGCTTTGTTTTGGAGTGCTGAACTGGATTCGCGGTAATCTGAATGGCACTTTGAGAGTCGCAGTAGATTGGTATCTGGTTCATGGTGTATCCGAAATCCGCCAGTTGGGTTTTCATCCATAGAACTTGTGAGCAACAACACGCGACAGCAATGTATTCAGCTTCGGCCGTGGATAATGACACACAGTTCTGTTTACGTGACGACCAACTCACCAACTTGTTCCCGAGGAACTGGCAGGCTCCGGATGTGCTCTTCCTGTCCAACTTGCAACCTGCATGATCAGAATCTGTGTAGCCAATTAGCTCAAAACTAGAACCCTTTGGGTACCAAAGGCCAAAGTCTGGCGTGCCCTTCAGGTACCTAAGGATTCTCTTCACAGCCTTAAGGTGTGAATCACGCGGGTCGCACTGATAACGAGCACAGACACCCGTGGAGAATACAATGTCAGGTCAACTGGCCGTGAGGTATAGCAAAGAACCAATCATTGCCCGATATTTCTTTAGGTCTATCGGCTTGCCAGACAAGTCGGCGTCCATTTGAAATGATCTGGACATTGGTGTAGCAGCGGAGTTTGAGCCAACCACATCAAAACGTTTTAATAAATCGTGAACATATTTTGATTGGTTTATGAAAATGCCTTCAGGGCATTGACGGACTTGAAGTCCCAAAAAGAATGTCAATTCACCCATCATACTCATTTGAAATTGTGATCTCATAGTGTGCTCAAACTCTTTGCACAACTCAGGCTTTGTAGATGCAAAGATGATGTCATCCACGTATATCTGTACAATAATTAAATCATCACCTGATTTACGAAGGAATAAGGTGGGGTCGATTGTACCTTTCTTGTAGCCAGCTCCTAGCAAGTAGATAGTAAGAGTTTCATACCATGCTCGTGGAGCTTGCTTGAGACCGTAAAGTGCCTTGTCTAACGCATAGACGTGGTCGGGAAACCTCGAATCTACAAACCCTTCGGGTTGTTCAACATACACCTCTTCATGAAGGACACCATTCAGGAACGCACACTTGACGTCCATTTGGTAAACCATCATATTCTTGTGAGCGGCGTATGCGAGAAAGATCCGTATGGCTTCTATCCTTGCAACTGGCGCAAACGTCTCGTCGTAATCGATACCCTCTTGTTGGCGAAACCCCTTAGCGACCAAACGAGCCTTGTTGCGAATAACAAGGTTGTTTTCATCCTTTTTGTTCCGGAAGATCCATTTTAAGCCGATGATGGACTTCCCCCATGGTCGTTTTACCAGGCGCCAAACCTTGTTCCTTTCAAACTCTGCCAATTCGTCTTGCATGGCTCTTACCCAATCCGGGTCAGACAGAGCTTGATTGATTTCCGATGGCTCAAATTCGCTGAGGAAGCATGCGAAGAGACCTAAGTTGTCGGATTTCTTTGATGATCGAGTCTGTACATTCCGAGATGGACTCCCGATGATCTGGGATGGAGGATGACTTCTTGACCACTTTCTTGAGTGAGGAAGAGTGACGTAGGACTCTTGGTTGTTTGTCGTGTCGTTCTCGTTTTGCACGACGAAGTTCCTTGACTGGATTCCCCCGGAAGGACCACCTGTAGCCCTTCCCAGTGGCTCAATATTCAGAACAACTTCCAGTCTGGGCTCCCGAACCACTTGAGCATATGATCATTGAGAGGTGCTCGGAGATGGTAGTGGGGCGGCTTCAGTGACCGGAGCACGAACAGGGGTTGAATTCTGTGCTACAACGGGTTCTGGTGAAGCTCCTGACGGTTGTTCGTTGGATGAATTCTGAGGTGGTGAGACCACTGGTTCTGTAGTCGTATTCTGAGTGGAAGTAGTAGCCTCAGAGGTGCTTTCCGTCACAAAAGCATCAGATGATACAGACGTCGTGGAGTTTCCAGGTGCAGCAGGTACGATGATCGGACCAGTTAAGATCGGCAAATCATAGTCTGAAGGATCTATAAAATCTGAATCAAAGGTGTTAGGTCTAAAATCTGTGCTCGGTGGTGCATTAGGCAAGTCAGGCAAAATAGCATCAGGATTACTAGAGCTAGCATCAGAGAGAGTTTCGGTTTCAGAGAAATCTACATTAGTACTTTCCAGGATGGTTTGGGATCGTTTGTTGTAAACCCGATAGGCCTTTGAGTGTGGTGAGTATCCTATGAAGATAGACTCATCAGCCTTGGGATCAAACTTTCCCAAATCGTCCCGGTCATTCAGTATATAACACTTACAACCAAATACCCGTAGATGCTTGATGTCAGGCTTACGCTTCTCAATCATCTCATAAGCGGTCTTTCCGGTTCGCTTTACGATGAGAGTGCGATTCTGTGTGTAGCACGCCGTTGCAACTGCTTCAGCCCAGAATGATTTAGGTACGCCTGAGTGAGCCATCATGGATCTCGTTGCCTCGACCAACGTCCGATTCTTCCTTTCTACTACCCCGTTTTGTTGGGGAGTGCGAACTGCAGAGAAGTTGTGAGAAATTCCCACGTCTTCCAGAAAGGAATGTAACTTCGTGTTACGAAATTCGGTTCCGTTGTCACTTCTCAACTTCTTCACCTAGAGATTCAATGAAACTTGAATCCGTTTGATGAAGGCAATGATTCTGTCAGCAGCATCAGATTTGGCCCGAAGAAATTCAAGCCAGGTGAACCGAGAGAATTCGTCTATAAGGACTAGCATGTACTTCTTTCTGGCCAGACTTTCAATCCTCATCGGTCCACATAGATCCATGTGAATCATGTCGAGTGGACTTCGACAGTTAGTTTCCAAGTTTGGAGGATCTTCTCTTCATTTTTCCTAACTCACATGCAGAACAAAGTGTGTCCTTGGAAAGGCGTGTCTCGGGAAGTCCACTGACCAAGCCTCTGGAAACCAGCTTGTTCATGTCTTTGAAGTTTTGATGACATAGCCTTTGATGCCATAACCAACTGTCTGCCTTGGTAGCTTTTGCGAGTAAACAGATCTTGTTATCTGGATGTGATAGATCTTCAAACTGAGGATGCGTTTGGGGAATGCACTTGAAGACGGTCGTGTACAGATTCCCAGTTCTTCATGCAGTCAGAACGGGCGTTTCGTCTTCAGTGTTCACAGTAACTCCGTACATGAATTGTTTGCACCAGAAGCCATTGTCACAAAATTGGCTGGAGCTGAACATGTTGTAAGCCAAACCCCTCACAAACCTCACCTGCTTGATAACATACTTCCCGTCTGTGATGCTTCCATACCCCTCTATCCTTTTAGGTCTTGAATCAGCCATCTTGACGTATCCCTCAAACTTTTCAACGAAGTCAAAAAGGAAGGACCGATGATCAGTCATGTGTCGATGGGCTCCAGAATCTATGTACCACACATGACTGACCTGCAAAAGGATTAAGCTTGTTTAGGGACCCATTGCCCAATAGGTTCCTTAGGGTTAGATGAAGCAGGTAAAACACTCGGTGCAGTCTCCTTTTCGGATTTCTCCTTAGGCATAGGGGACTGTACTGAGGAGGAGGTTTTAGAGTTTCCTCTTCGCCTCCTTCGTCTCTTATGAGACTTGGCATTCAAATTATGAGCATTTAAAGAACTAGCCACACCAAAGCGCAAGAGATTGTCAAACATAGTACACATGTCATTCCTAAAAGTAGCAAAAACAGTGTTCAAATTCCCATTACGGGTTACAGACAAGTTTGAATCAAATCCTACACTAGGTGGGGCATGGCCTAGGTCCGCACAAACAGGACCACGCCTCTTAGGGAAAGCAGAAAAGGGGTTGTTCCTTCCTTGATTCTTTCTTGGTGGCTTCACATTCTGTCCACCATCTTCTTTCCTCGCAACTGCATTAGAAGCAATGTGTGAGTTAGAGGACGGTTTGTGTGAAATGGATTTACCACCTTTTCCAGATGACGGTTTTTGAAAATTAGGTTTTTGAAAATTAGCTCTAGTTTCTCTCCATCCCAAATGATAGAGAATAAAAGATGGAGAGAAACTAGAGCTAATGATTGAACATTGAATACACTAGTTGGTGATAAATGATAGTAATGATAAAGAGAAGATAGAGAATGTTTTGTTCTTCTTGGGAATGCTTCTCTTAACACAAAAGTAGGCTACCATAAATCCACACAAAACCCTAGGCTATAGCATTCTATTTATAGCACTAGGTATAAGATAGTTACACAAAAGGCCCTTAGAGTCTATGACTCTTTACAAAGGAGGGCATAAACTAACTAAAGCTATTACAAGAATAGGAAATGATAAGATAGACCCTTGACTTCTTCACAACCCACAAAGTAGGGTCTAACATGAAATCCAACTACTAACGATGAATATCGTTGCAGCGCAAGTCAGATGGTGAGCATGAAGCAAGCAGGCGACTGAAGACACAGTTTCTCATTGAAATGGAAGGATGTGACACTGGAAGTGAACAAATTCTACTCATAGGTAAAGCCAGCAATCTCAACTCGAAAGAGACGTACTCTTGTTTTTTTTTTTTACCAAATCCACTTCAACTCATTTTTCGTGTTGTTTCTATTATGATATATCATCTATCTATCAGGAGCAACAAATAGACCACATGTCACACCCCGTTTATTTTTTTTATTTTTTTTTATTTTATTTTCATCTTATTTATGGTGGTTTATCATTATAATTATTATAATTATTAAGGGATTAGGGTTAGGGTTTCTTGCGGGTTAAGCAAGGGAGGGAGGCCCGTTTAACTTAGATAAAAACCCTAGGGTTTGCTCCTTGTCGTCATTGTACTCCTTGGTGAGCAAGCTAGAGAGAGAGAGAGAGGGAGGCCGAGAAAGAGGGTGCGGGATCGGAAGAGAGAGACCGACGGGAAGGGGGTGCCGGAATCCGTGTGCGTTATAGGTAACCTCTCGTAGCTTTCTTTGTTATCGAGCGTATTGGTAGTCACGCGGTGGCCGTCGGCCTTGGCCGGCGAAGGCAACCGCTGCCGCCTTGTTTGTGGTCCGGCCGGTGGTGGTGGAAGCACGCCACGGCCGCCGTTGTTTTGTCCTCGGCCCGGTGGTGGCGGTGGGTTTCCACGGCTGCTGCTGCGGCGTCTTTCCGGCAGCGCCCCGAGGCGGCCGTTGTATGGCTGCTGCTACTCGATGGTCCGGCGGTGGTGGTGGTAACACCGCTGCCGCCTTGGTTGTTTTCTTGGCATCAACGGCGGAGAGCGACGGTCGCCGGCTTTGGCCGGAGATGACCTGTTGCTGCTGTTATCGGTGGGTCGCCAGGCGGCGGCGGCGGACCTTCCCGTGGGTGGTGATCCGGTGGGCGGTGGCGGCTGGATGCACCGCCGCTGCTGCTGTCGAATGTGAGACCGGCGGTGGCGGTTGGCTGCACCACCGCTGCTGCCGCCGTTAGAGTAATGACCGGCGGTGGTGGCTCCCTTGGGGGCTGCCGCGGCTGTGGGGTGATCGGAAGGCCGGCGGTGGTAGTGGACACTCACGGCCGCCGCCGTGATCGCCGTAAGGATGGTGGGAACGGCCGGGCGGTGATGGCGGTCACGTCGCCGTCGCTGCTGCCGGGAGGCTTGGCTACCACCGTGTGTCGTGGGCGGCGTGCGGTTGCGACGGGTCATTGTCGTTATCGCCGCCGTTCCGCTTAACCGGCGATGACGGTGATATTTGTGGGTTTGTTTGAGTCGTATTAACCGAATTATTTAAGCATAATGGTACTTTGATCATTAGTCCTTAGTAGCTAAAAGTTAAAAAGTAACACGTAGGATCCGTTGTGCTTAATTTTCAGAGTGGTTGCGTGGATTGCGTTTGTGAGCGATACGTTTGCTCGTGTGTACGTGACGTGTTAAGGTGAGTGGGTTTTACATGCGGTAGGTTATAATTGTATGTATGTATATGCGTGCTGTTGATTGTTACATGGTGATGGTTCGGGTTGCGTGATGACCCGAAGGGCGGGAAACCGCGGATATCGGATTGCGGGATGGTCCGGTAACGGGAAACCGTTAAGCTGTTATTGTGGATGATGTGTATGTGCATTTAATTGTAATTTATCGTATGTAACTTTACTCACTAAGCGGTTGAGCTTACCCCTCGTGTTTTTAATATTTTTAGGTACGAGTTCGGGTATCGATAAGGGCAAAGCTCCGGCTTGAGGGTTCCCGGTTGATGGCGTTCCGATCCGAGCATTTTATTCTATTTGTTGACTCTCATTATTGGGATATTAATATGGTTTGACTTGAGATTTGTGGATGGTTACTTAGTTTTTAATAAATGCAAGGGTTTTTATTTAAAATTTTTATTTTGGAAATTTAAATTGGGATTGGGTGTTACACCACAAGACCTTGATGAGGCAGCTAGGAGGCGACTTACTAAGCGACTTTATATTCCACTCCCTTCCTCAGGTGCAACATCGGTTCTCCGGTTCTTTAGAATAAAAATCTGTTGTTTCTAACTCCCGTTCCCCACCCTGTCCCACAAATCACTTGAACACACGTCGTTGTTTCATTAAATATTAAATTTATTTGATGCATCTTGTTTTCTCTCCTCATCAAAGTAATGATGTGGCTTTGCGTAATTGGTGGTGGAAAGTGGAGGGGGGAATTATTAGAATGCTATTCAATTTCTTTTCTGGTATTAATATGAGGTAATCATCTCTTTGGGTGTAAAGAAGCGAGAACCTGGATAGTACGAAATCTCTTGGAGAAGGATGGGCTCTTCAAACTCTCTACGGAGGATATTGATAGCATATGCAAATCAACCGAAGGTATTCTTAAATTATCTCTCTATTCTTAATTTTTGATTATGAGAAAGGTGTTTCTTTTTCCTCGGCTTGATGTATTATTAGGCTATTTAGCTTACTTCACTTGTGGTTTGAGTTGTGATATTATCGGGGTATTCAGGATCTGACATGAAGAATTTAGTGAAAGATGCTTCCATGGGTCCATTGAGAGAGGCTTTCACACAAGGCACCGAAATCACTAATCTTAAAAAGGAGGACATGAGAGCTGTTAATCTACAGGTACTTGCACCATCTATACCTTTTCACTCTTTGAAATTATCTGTTCAGTTTCAGTGAGTTGAAGGATTTTATTTGTTAAGAAATAAAAAGCTTAGGCTTACCACTCAAAATGTGATCGTAAGTTGAGTTTTTTTTGGACTTTTTCGCTTATTAAACTAAAAGGATCACAAAGTAGGTTTTGAGGAAGCAAGGGGTGATTTTAAAAGAGGGAAAAGGATAAATGTTAACGTCTGGTTTCTGTCCAATATTTGTAGGACTTTGAGAATGCACTACAAGAGGTGAGACCTTCTGTTTCTCTGAATGAACTCGGCTCATATGAAGATTGGAATAGTAAATTTGGGAGTTTTCCGCCATCAACCATGCAGCCTCGAAGCGGTTAATACACATTCCCACAGTCAGCTTGTGGTATATATCAAAGTGCACGTTATTCTTTAATTCATACTGGAAATAGTATTTAGTTTCAAAACGTTAGAGACTATTTTTGTTGGTTTTTTAGCACATGGTTGAAATCCTCAAGTATATAACTTTAGTATTTCCGTCAATAGTGTTGTGGCGGATTGGTTATCGTTCGGGGGGTTCATAGCACCTTAACCGAATTCGAGCCTTCCAGTGCGCATGCCTGGGGACATTTAAGTGGGGCCATGTTTAGGCCTCAAAATTGCCGGGGATTAGTACACCTTTCCAAAAAAAAAAAAACTTTAGTATTTCCAGCAATATCATATTGCATCACGCATGTTCGAGGACAGGCTGTTTGTTCCGGATTCCTTTTAGTGTTGCAACGAAGGCGTGGCTTGTGACAGAATCGGTGGTAACAGTTTGATGGTGGCGTTGATCATGCAAAATTCAGCAATCAGACGGTTCATGTTTCGGAGGAGCTGTTTCGGTAGTTTCTAAGCGCTGGATTTCGTCATAAGCAGGTCGATTTCTTCGATCTTTCGTATATCTTTTCTTGGACCGTTGTACATGGTTTTGTGGTAATTAATTGTTGTCTTGCCGCCAAAAAAAAAAGAATAAATAGATTTTCTACTTTCTATAAAACGAAACCATATCAACGTATTTCCGCATGAAGCCATTAATCATATTTGGGTCTTTTTAAGTAACTTTTTATATTCATTTTTGCATTAATAAACAGATTTGGGCTTTTTTTCAGACATATTTCTTTGGGTTTATATATTTAAAAGGGACTTTAGTGAGGGTTAAACTTATAATTCAATATCTTATTAGGCAACTATTCTATTATTTGATTTGGGTTTTACGGAAATGATGATTTTCCCATCGAAGCAAATGGAATTAATGTTGGGATTCTTATTGGATCATAATTACTTTTATGATAATTTTTTGGATCGAGTTTTACAAAAAGAGTTGATAACAATGCTTGTCAACTCGGTTTTAATTTTATACTTTGCATCGATCGCATTGTGTGCGGGATAAGTAGTATATTTAAAAGAAGAGTAAATTACGGATTTGGTGGTTTTTATGGATTTGGTCTCTAAACTTCAATAATTATGGATTTGGTCCTCGCGGTTTGGTGGTTTTTATGGATTTGGTCTCTAAACTTCAATAATTACGGATTTGGTCCTCGTGGTTTGCAAATTCTGTTGGATTGGGTCCCTAGTGGTGCAAGTAGGCAGAGACCAAATCCAATAGAATTTGTAAACCACAAGGACCAAATCCAATAGAATTTGCAAACCACAAGGACCAAATTCATAATTATTAAAATTTAGGGATCAAATCCATGAAAACCACCAAACCACGAGTACCAAATCCATAATTTACTCTTAAAAGAATAAAACATGTATTAATGTCCCTTGAATCCCATGTAAAAGGTATCATTAAATAACTTGATGCATAAAAAATGGTTTTTAAAGTTTCACACAATATAGCATGAATATTTCATAGGCAATTTACGATCAAATAAATACTCTAGACAAAAGGTATAATTGTAATTATTATTTAATCAATGCTTATAATAATACATTACGTGGATAGTATTAGTAAGTGTTTACATTATATATCTCCTTAACTTAGAGGTCGTTTGTTTTGTTTTTTTAAGAGGTCCGAGTTTTAAGTCTAAATTTATGCCTAAAAAAGGTGGATGATACACCTCTTAAAATTTCAGAAGACAATAGAAGGATTTCAAATCATTCCATAAAATAAAACAAATGGTCTTAGGTCTGCAAACCTCTTAATTTTCAGACTTAAGAGGTTTTAAGAGGTAAACTTCTAAAAAACAAACGGCCCTTTAGTCATACCTCTTACCCATATCAATACTTTAGCAAATGCTTCCCGTGTATCGGATATGGCCACCCTCTCATTTACTTATGATGTTACATTTTTGGCCATCAAATTGGGTTAATGATAAGTGCTTATAATTTGAAAAATGTTTACCGAGTAACATTCTTTGATCTAGTAAGAATCCCGATCTTTCTCTTTACTCTTATATGAGAAGGATTATTGGTCCCTTTTGTATTCATTGGGTAAATTGAACCAGTAACACTTACCAACATTAGGTGTTTAAATGGCTGTTACGGAAATATAATAAACAATAAAACTGGTAAACCCTAGGTTCAATTGAAAACCATGAAATTTTTTAACAAGCTAAGAAATACTCTTGTAATCGCCCATTTGTATGGTATGCACATATACATTTAAGTAATTAAAATTATTTTTTGGGTTTTTATAGACATGTACATGTTATACAAATATCCATGTTAAAAATTACTTATATATACGTATATGTCTTCCATATGATAAAATATTTCTCGGTTTTTTAAACGGTTTTCTTTTAAATAGACCTTAGAGCTTCTCTAACAACTTTTCTACTGTGTTTGGCAAAAATAAGCTAGTTTTTTATAGTTTTTTCCAATTATACCCTTATTAATATTAATTATTAAATTCAAAGATACTATTTTTAGTCATTTTATATATTCATAAGCTAGTTTTTGCCATGTATAATTTATTCATAAGCTAGTTTATCGCTACCAACTAGCTTATCAGCTAGTTTGCGAAACATAGCCTAAAATAATCGGATAAAATTTTTTCAACTTATATTGTGTTTCCAAAAACTTTCTCTAATATGAAAAAATATAAGAGCGAATGAGTTATTTTATTCAAAGCAACTCCAAAATTTACCATTTGAATTTTGAAATAACCAATGAAAACTATAAAAACAAAAACTTACAAAAGGAAATAATTTTTTAATGTATTATTAAATTACTTTAATACTATAATCTCTAGGGTTAAGTTTGAATATTGCGATTTGTAGTGAAACCAACCTCTCTATATATGCGATTTTAATAATGTTACATGGTATCAAACAAGCAATAACCTGTTTTTCATCAAACTGTATTAGCTCAACTGTATAGGTAACATCCTTGGGGGTATGGGGTGAACGTCATACTATAAGGGTTCGAATCCACGAGTGACATTTTTGAGATATTCGGACTTTGGATCTTGTCCTTTGGGTCGGGTTCGGGGCCGGTATGGGAGGATCCAGTCTATGGGATCCACTTCCCTGCCGGTCGGGTTCAAGTTCAACCATAGGTTGGGCCGGGTCGCAGCGGATTAATGGGATTGCTCAATTGGAGGCCCGATACCGCTAGAGCGTGTGTTTTAAGTTGCCGTTCAAAAAAAAACCTCTTTTCCAGATAGCTTCTTCTCAATCAAGTTACTGCATTCCCTCTTAGTCGTCCATACTCCATAGTTTATCGATCAAGTTTCTCTTCCCTCCATGGCCAAAGACGCAAATCGTACTCCATCAGGCAACGGTGATGATGGTGTTGCTGGCAGCAGTTCTGTTACTGCTACAACAGAATCGGTAAAAAAAAAATCTTTCTTATAAGCTTCTAATTATCAACCGTTGTGGTGTACTGGTTAAGGTCTGTTGTGGTGTACTGGTTAAGGTCTAAGTGACAATACCCTAAAAAAAGAATAAAAAAAACCTTCTAGTTATCATCTTTAAACAAGGGATAATTAATTAAACTGTTGGGTATTTCATTGTTACATGTCTTGTTTTGTTTGTTTTACCATGTGAAATATATAGCCAATAATAATTAATGTATTTCTGAAACTGAAAGCAAGTCATAATCTTTACTTTAGATGATCGCTTTGTGTTAATTTGTCTTTGACCAATTAAGCTTTATATATGATATGATGGATCTTGGTTACAGAAAACGGATGTTCGGCAAAAGATAAAGTTCGAGGCACAAACAAATCCCGGAGTTTCTCAGGATAGCGATGGAGCTAACCGAGGCTATGGTGTTGGATCCTATGCATCACCCATTGAAATACCTGATTCTGATTCAACAAAAGGACGGTAAGTTCTACTACTAAAAAAGAGGGTATTACCGAAAGCCGAAACAGTCGAATATTGGCTTTACCCAAGGTTTTCTGACGAAACGGGTGTCGCTAAAAACTTCGTCGGTAAAAAAACTTGGTCGGTAAAGGTATCAAGGACTTTTATTGACTGCATTCCGACTGTTTCATTTACCGACGGATTTCCAACGACTTTTACCAACTGCTTTCCGACTGTTTCCTTTACCGACGGCTTTCCGGCAGGTTATTACCGTCAACTTTCTGACTGTTTTTTTGGACGGTTTTCCGACGACTTATTAAAAAATAAATAAAAAATAATAGTTGGATAACAGTCGGAATTCCGACTGTTTTTAGCAGTTGGCAACGGTGGTCAGTTTTTTAGTAGTGAATTCAGTACTTGTTTGTAAAAATAGGAACCAATTTTAAGAATGTTTTGTTCATTGTTCACTTTTGATAAATGATATCTTAAACTGTTTTCTCTAAACATAGCAATGGAGATAACCAGGGCTATGGTGTCGGATCCTATGCATCACCCATTGAAATACCTGATTCTGATTCAACAAAAAGACGGTAAGTTTGCTACTTGTTTGTAACAACAGGAAGTAGTTTTAAGAATGTCTTAATTGTTCATTTTTCACTTGTTATAAATGATATATTAAGCTGTCTTCTCTAAACATAGCGATGGAGCTAAACGAGGCTATGGCATCGGATCCTGTGCATCACCCATTGGACTATCCGGTTCTGATTTAACAAAAAGACGGTAAGTTCTATACTTGTTTGTAACAACAGTATGCACTTTTAAGAATGTCTTGTTCATTTTTCACTTATTGTAAATGATAATTTTAAGCTATTTTCTCTACACATAGCAATGGAGCTAACCCAGGGCATGGTGTCGGATCCTATGCATCACCCCTTGGAATACCCAGTTCTAATTCAACAAAAAAAAGGTAAGTTCGGTACTTGTTTGTAACAACCAGAAGCAGTTTTAAGAATGTCTTGTTCATTTTTCACTTATTGTAAATGATTATCTTGAGCTAACCCGGGCTATGGTGTCAGATCCTATGCATCACCCGTGGAAGACCCAGATCTGATTCAACAAAAAAAAGGTAAGTTCGCTACTTGTTTGTAACAAGAGGAAGCAGTTTTAAGAATATCTTGTTCATTTTTCACTTATTGTAAATGATTATCTTAAGCTATCTTCTCTAAAAATAGCAATGAAGCTAACCCAAGTTATGGTGTCGGATCCTATGCATCAACCCTTGGAATACCCAGTTTTGATTCAACAAAAAAAAGGTAACTTTGATACTTGTTTGTAACTATCGGAAGCAGTTTTAAGAATGTCTTGTTCATTTTTCACTTATTGTAAATGATTATCTTAAGCTATCTTCTCTAAAAATAGCAATGAAGCTAACCCAAGTTATGGTGTCGGATCCTATGCATCAACCCTTGGAATACCCAGTTTTGATTCAACAAAAAAAAGGTAAGTTGGGTACTTGTTTGTAACTATCAGAAGCAGTTTTAAGAATGTCTTATTCATTTTTCACTTATTGTAAATGATTATCTTAAGCATCTTCTCTAAAATTAGCAATGGAGCTAACCCAGGCTATGGTGTCGGATCCTACGGATCACCCCTTGGAATACCCAATTTCGGTTCAACAAAAAAAGGTAAGTTGGATACTTGTTTGTAACAAGAGGAAGCAGTTTTAAGAGTGTCTTGTTCATTTTTCACTTACTGTAAATGATATCTTAAGCTATCATCTCTAAACATCGCAACGGAGCTAACCCAGGCTATGGTGTCAGATCCTATGCATCATCCCGTGGAAGACCCAGATCTGATTCAACAAAAAAAAGGTTAGTTCGGTACTTGTTTGTAACAAGAGGAAGCAGTTTTAAGAATGTCTTGTTCATTTTTCACTTATGGTAAATGATATCTTAAACTATCTTCTCTAAACATAGCAATGGAGCTAACCTAGGCTATGGTTCCGGATCCGATGCATCGTTCCTTGGAATACCTAGTTACGATTCAACAAAAAGAGGGTAAGTTCGGTACTTGTTTGTGACAACAGGAAACAGTTTTAAGAATGTCTTGTTCATTTTTCACTTATGGTAAATGATATCTTAAACTATCTTCTCTAAACATAGCAATGGAGCTAACCTAGGCTATGGTTCCGGATCCGATGCATCGTTCCTTGGAATACCTAGTTACGATTCAACAAAAAGAGGGTAAGTTCGGTACTTGTTTGTGACAACAGGAAACAGTTTTAAGAATGTCTTGTTCATTTTTCACTTATGGTAAATGATATCTTAAACTATCTTCTCTAAACATAGCAATGGAGCTAACCTAGGCTATGGTTCCGGATCCGATGCATCGTTCCTTGGAATACCTAGTTACGATTCAACAAAAAGAGGGTAAGTTCGGTACTTGTTTGTGACAACAGGAAACAGTTTTAAGAATGTCTTGTTCATTTTTCACTTGTGGTAAATGATATCTTAAGCAATCTTCTCTAAACATAGCAACGAAGCTAACCCAGGCTATGGTGTCAGATCCTATGCATCACGCCGTGGAAGACCCAGATCTGATTCAACAAAAAGTGGGTAAGTGCGGTACTTGTTTGTGACAACAGGAAACAGTTTTAAGAAAGTCTTGTTCATTTTTCACTTATTGTAAATGATATATTAAGCTAACTTCTCTAAACATGGTCTACTAAATGATTACATCGTGGATATGCTATGTGGTCCTGGTAGTGAACTTCCAGCGAAGTTGCGGAGTACTGTGGAGCCTTACCTTATTGAGCGCATCACTAGCGAGATAATGCACAAGAAGCTCGATGTTCGTTGGGAGGATATTGGTATTAGTGATGCATTTAATAAGATTCTAATATGTAGTCAATAGTGCCGTGGCGGATTGGTTATCGTTCGGGGGGTTCATAGCTCCCTAACCGAGTTCGAGCCTTCCTGTGCGCATGCCTGTCCCCAGGCCTGGGGACATTTAAGTGGGGCCATGTTTAGCCTCCAAAATTGTTGGGGATTAGTCGGGCTTTGGCCCGGACACCCTTCCAAAAAAAGATTCTAATATGTACATATGAAACTGAGCACAGTTTTGCAAAGATAACCCACTTGTATGTTGACAAAAGATTAATTGAATAGCTGCTGAACCTAAGTCAAAAAATACTTAATAGCATGGCGATACATTTATAGAAAAACTTTCGTTTGTCTGCTTTCAGCTGGATTGCAATATGCGAAAAAATGTGTAACTGAGATGGTCGTATGGCCTTTGTTACGTCCTGATATATTTAAAGGTTGCCGTTCTCCAGGACGAGGTCTTCTCTTGTTTGGTCCCCCGGTAAGTTTTGCAATATATGTTAGTAAATGTCGTGATAAATGTCACTCGGTTGATTTGTTTGTATCTCTTTCTTGGTTTAGGGGACCGGGAAAACCATGATAGGTAAAGCTATTGCTGGAGAGGCTAAAGCAACATTTTTCTACATATCAGCCAGTTCAGTACTCGGCAAATGGGTACGTATTGATTCTTCAAGGACATATGATTGTGGCATTACAAATTAATGGGGTCCATAAGGGTTTTCAAACGATGACACCATTTGATTATATGAAACAAATAAAGAGATATTTTTCAGACAATCAATGTTGGTTTGGTTGTCAGTTCCTTGTTTTTCAAATGTGAGGTCTTGTGTTCGAGTCCTGTTGTTGCAAAATTATTTAGAAACATTATAATATGAAATTAAAAGCTAAAATCTAGAAAAATGATTGTAACAGGGTTCATAGAAACATTACAAATACAAAGATATTTTTCACACATCACTGTAAAAACTCACCACCGAGTGTTCATTTATATATTCCATTGGTTATATTCACATAAAAAGGTTACATCTTTGCCTGTAGATGGGAGAGAGCGAAAAGCTAGTGAGGGCACTTTTCGGAGTTGCAAGTTGTCGTCAGCCAGCAGTGATATTCGTGGATGAAATAGATTCACTACTGTCCCAGGTATATGCCAGATTCTGATCCATGAACAAAACTGAATGTGGGATTATGGCCATTTGGTTTATTCCATTATTCATCGACTACTAAGGACATATGTATATCTTTGCAGCGCTCGGATCGTGAGCATGACACAACCAGGCGAATTAAGACACAGTTTCTCATTGAAATGGAAGGATGTGACACTGGAAGTGAACAAATTCTACTCATAGGTGAAGCCAGTAATCTCAACTCGAAAGAGACTCTTGTTTTTTTTACCAAATCCACTTCAACTCATTTTTCGTATTGTTTCTTTTATGATATATTATCTATCTATCAGGAGCAACGAATAGACCACAAGACCTTGATGAGGCAGCTAGGAGGCGACTTACCAAGCGACTTTATATTCCACTCCCTTCCTCAGGTGCAACTTTGCTTCTCCAATTCTTTAGAACTAAAATCTCTTGTCTTTAAATCCTGATTTGTGGTGGAAAGAGATTAGCATTTTATTCAATTTTATATTATGATACTAATACAAGGCTAATCATCGTCTCGTTGGGTGTAAAGAAGCGAGAGCCTGGATAGTACGTAATCTCTTGGAGAAGGATGGGCTTTTCAAACTCTCTAACGAAGATATTGATACCATATGCAAATCAACCGAGGGTATTTTTAAATTCTCTCTTAGTTTTGATTATGAGAAATGTGTTTGATGTTTTATTAGGCTATTGCTTACTTTAGTTATGGTTTGAGTTGTGATATTATTATTAGGGTATTCAGGATCTGACATGAAGAACTTAGTGAAAGATGCTTCCATGGGTCCATTGAGAGAGGCTTTCACACAAGGCATTGAAATCACTAATCTTAAAAAGAAGGATTTGAGAGCTGTTACTCTACAGGTACTTGCACCATATATACCTTTTTACTCTTGGAAATCAAATGGGTTCATGTCAAAAGATTTATATGTTCAAATTCAGTAAGTTGAAGGATTTATTATATTTGGATCGTCTTCCATAAATATTAAAATCATAATGAATAAACGTTTATCATGTCTATAAATTAATATTGGTTTGCATGGTTTATAATCTCTATAAGGATTACAAAAGAATGCATCTCTACCACTCAAAATGTGATAGTGAGTTGGCCTTTTTGACTTCTTCATGCACTTATTAAGCTGAAAGGATAAAAAAGTGGGTTTTGAGAAAGCATTTTGATAGAGGGAAAAGGGATGAATGTTAATGTATGGTTTCTGTCCAATATTTGTAGGACTTTGAGAATTCACTACAAGAGGTGAGACCTTCTGTATCTCCGAATGAACTTGGCTCTTATGAAGATTGGAACACCAAATTTGGGAGCTTTCCGCCATCAACCATGCAGCCTCGAAGTGATTAATACACATTCTTAAGTTTGAAAGCGTATGTGTGTGTGTGTGTGTGGAATCCAATCTGCTTGTGGTATCAAAAGTGCACGTTATTCTTTAAATTCAAGCTTATTCTATTTTCATACTTGAAATAGTATTAGTTTCAATTGAAATCCTCAAGTATTTAAATTTGTGTGTTTCTAGCCAAGTCATATTGCACATACATGTGTACAAAATTACCACAAAAGGGTTATAACGGCCTTTCCTTTTTGGTAAAGTAATGTTATATATTAAATGATTGGGGATTTTGAGTAGCTCAATATTAATAAAAATGAAGAGAAACAGAATTGGGCTTTTTGCTGCTGGTTGCTGTCTCGAACTTGGGTTACGGACTGCAGATTGTTACGTCGAGTTGGGCAGGTAGTAGGTGGGTGGCTGGTGTTACAAAGCCGCGACAACTAAGCTGTTCGCCAACTTCGGCAGGCCGGACAGCAGGCGATTAGAGGTTTCGTGTGATTCTGCTAAGTGTTCATCTCGGGGTTGTTTACGACTTGTAAACCCCCTGTGGTCTGTTCGATGTGTTTGGTTTGGGTGTTCGACTTGTAAACACATGCTTTTTTTCCCCTGGTTTTGGTCGAGTTCTACCTGTGCTTGCGTTGTAACCTACAATCATAGGTTACAATATATTAAATGGTAGGTTTTAGAACTCCGGTACACTAAATAGCAAAATATCACAACTTACATACAATTTTTAGGAACTATACCCTAACATTAAAATCAACACTTATAGTCTTTATCTACTTCATACCTCTTTAACATATATAGTCATTTTTTACCCAACCAATACTTTAGCAAACACTTATTGGGTACACCCTTATTGCCATGGAGTGGGATTGATAGTAAGCGTTTATAGTCCGATAAACACTTATAAAGTAATAGTCATCAAATGCTTACTAAAATAGGTAAACTCTTAACAGGTAAACTTGTTATGTTCATTGGTAAGATAATTGAACTAACAAATGCTTACTAAAATAGGTGTTTACACGGTCCCTTATGAAAAAATAAACTAAAATAAAATGGGTAAACAACATAAAGCTACTTTTGTTGAAGGGGTTTATTGGAAAATCCAAAAAAAAATAAAAACTAATTGCAAATATTCTACGAATTTGAACGTATGCATGTATGCATATAGATAATTGAAGTTAGTTTTTTTTGTTTTCATGGATATGGATATGTGCATGTTATACACATGTGTATATGTAAGTAGGGGAAGGTTCAAATGAGAAGTATGTCAATTTAAGAAAACGTGAGAAGCAATCTCAGCCAGTCATCTTGTGGTTACGGTGGACGTGATCACGGAGGATTTGACGCGATTCATGGGAGGGTAGAGATTATTAAAGGGGGGACCGGTCAAAGCCACATTTGTTGACCGGATGAATGACTGAGAGATTACTTCTCACGTTTTCTTAAAAAGTTATGTTTCTCATTTGAACCTCCCTCTATGTAAGTATTCATATTAGAAATTATTTATATACATATGCAGGGGGAAGGTTCAAACGAGAAGCATATCAATTTAAGAGAACGTGAAGAGCAATATCAGCCACTCGTCTCGTGGTTACGGTAGACGTGATCACGGAGGATTGACGCGATTCATGAGATGGTAGAGATTATTGAAGGGGGGGACTGGTCAAAGCCGTCTTTGTTGACCGGATGAGTGACTAAGATTGTTTCTCACGTTCTTTTAAATTGATATATTTTGTTTTCTCACGTTCTCTTAAATTGATATATTTCTCGTTTGAACCTCCCTCTACATATGTATATCCATCTAGATAAAGAGTTACCTGATTATTCCTCGATTTTTTTGTTTGTATGATTTGGCCTACTCATCCTTTTATAGATTCTCTATTTATTTTAGGTGATCACTATTTGCACCATACTTTATATTAAAATCCGATCATTTTGGCATTGGAAATGTAAAAAAACAATTTTGATGGTGATATATGGGAGATAGAAATGTCGGTGCCGTTTGGAGGGTGTTTGGGATTGCTTTTTGAGGTTCAAAAGTGATTTTGGCCCAAAGTGTTCATTGACTTATGGTGGTGGAAAAATGAGTTTTTAAAAAAAGTGTTTGGGTTAGCTATCAACTTTTTGAGAAAGGGTTGTGTTAATAAGTCAATAAGTTGTGGTGTTTGGGTTAGTTTATCAACTTTTTGACAAAGATTTGTGTTAATAAGTCAAGTAAGAGTTGCTTTTCAAAAACACCATTTCATGCCTTCTCAAAATGGAGTTTTAAAAGTGCTTTTACATTACCCAAACATGCTTATTAACTTATTGACTTCTTCGAAAATGCCAATAAGTCAATAAAGAGTTTCAAAACTCAATCCCAAACACCCTATAAATTCATGTCTAAAAAGTAAAAGGTGGATGATGCACCTTTTAAAAATAAAATAAACTGTCTCAAAGTATGCAAATCTCTTAATTTTCGGGGTTAAGAGGTTTTGCCTCACACTTATTTTAAGCATTTTTCCGGAGACAAACCGTATTTAGTTAGGGATCAAAGAAATGGCAGGAAAATCAATCAGCAAATCGAAGGATCGAGAAGAAGAATGGAAGGCAGCAGAATCAAAACCATCGTCGTCGAAAGAATCGGCTACTGAGATAAGTTTCATTTTAATGATCAATTTTATTTAACTGATGAAATGCAATTTGTTAGTTATTCTTCATTATCTGATGATGATGGTAGATAATTTGGTAATATAATATGTTTAAAAACCTCTTAGGCTACCCATACCCAACCCTCTCACTTTTTAATGTCACATCAGCTGATACATCAGCTTTTTCCCAGCCCTCTTCTCTTAACCCTCCCATAACCCTACAACTCTTACCCAACCCTCCCAACCCTCTCACTTTTTAATTTATTTCATTTATTTAATATAAATAAATAATAAAATTAAATAAAACATGTAAATTAATTAAAAATAAGATTCATAATTAATTAAATTTAAGAGTAAATTACGGATTTGGTCCTTAAGGTATGACGAAAATTACGGATTTGGTCCTTAAACTTCATTTATTACATAAAAGGTCCTCCAAGTATGCATTTTATTATGGTTTTGGTCCCTTGGCTTAATGGCCGTCCATAATTCCGTTAAATGAAAGGGCATTTTTGTCCTTTTACTTTTCCTATCAATTTTAATCAATTTTTTTTTACTTTCTCTTTAACTCTTCATCTTCTACAATATGAACTATGAAGTGATGAAGAACTCTAAGAACATAAACAAATTAACACACAAATCAAATCTTCAATTAAATTAATATGAAAACCCTAAATCAAATCTTCAATCAAATTAAAATGGAAACCTTAAATCAAGACTAAATCAAATCTTCAATCAAATTTAAATGGAAACTTAATCCCAATTCCAATCCAAAATCCAAATTTATTTCAAACCCCAAATCTAAATCCACATGAAAAATAAAAGGTAAAAAACCCAAACCCATCTCATCAAACCCAATCAAGACCTGTGTTTCAATGCAAAAACGTGGACTACAAGAAGAACACCATCTCTACAATTGATTTCAAGAACCCAGAAAACGTTGAGGGGAACACGAAGCCAAGAACCCATAAATCTTGAGCAAACTGAGAGAGAGAGAGAGAGAGGGAGAGAGAGAGCAATCTGAAAGAAAATCTTCAAGCCTCAAAAATCTTCAATCTGATTTCAAACCCAGAACCCCAACCGACGAGATGCAATCGTTTTGGCAACTATTTGTAGTAATTTATGAAAGACATTTTATGACGTTTTTTTAATTATAGCTCTCAATAATGTTCACGTTAGATGGTGGCGGTGAAGGAGGTTTAGGACCGGCGACGGCGGTTGCGTGGAGGATACGGTGGTTGCTGTGCCGGAGACGGTGGTGGTTGTTGTGCCGAAGACAGCGGTTGCCGTGGAGGTGGTGGTGGTGGCTGTGCCGGAGACGGCGGTTGCCGTGGAGGTGGTGGTGCTGCTGTGACGGAGACGGCGGTTGCCGTGGAGGTGTGGTGGTGATGGTGGCTCAGATGAGTTTCACAAAGTAACCCTAAATAAAAATGAGATTTGGGTTTTGTTTTGTTGACTTCTGGGTTTGATTTGTAGAAGATGAGTTTCAATTTTCAATTTTGGTCCTTGTGTTTAAGAAAAATGACAAAATAAATAAAATAATTGAAAAGACTAATTTACCCTCACACTTAACGGAGGAATTGAACGGACATTTGACGGAAGGACCAAATCCATAATAAAATGCATACCTTAAGGACCATCGATGTAATTTTTAAAGTTAAAGGACCAAATCCGTAATTTTCGTCATACCTTAAGAACCAAATCCGTAATTTACTCTAAATTTAAACATTACATAATTAATTAATAAAAATAAAACATTACATAATAAAACACAACAAAAAAAATTACGAAATTAAATAAACTAAAAATCGAATCCATATTTGGCTTTGAGCGCGGTTTTTCGCTTCAAAACATCCCGCAACCGGCGACCCCGAAGATGGCCATGCGGGGCGGTGTAAAACTGTAGGTCGCGCTCCACCTCGGTCGTTGGTGAAAGTTGCCCCTCATCGGAAGGAAAATCTCTTCCTCATGTTCCAGGTCATCATCTTGTACGGCTCCAAAATTGGGTGTAGGAAATGGTTGATAAGGAGCACCCCAATCGGGTGGAGGAAATTGTGAATAGGCCCCGGGATTAGGAAATGGTTGATAAGGAGCTTTTGAAGAGCTCCCGGGTTGAGGAGCTTGTGAAGAGCTCCGGGGTTGAGGAGCTTGTGAAGAGCTCCCGGGATAAGTAATTGTGCGACTAAAATCTTTGGGCGAAATTTGGACCGCATAATCGGGTAGATATTGTGGATCGAACCCAGTATGCGAAACATCGATATTGAAAAGGGGGTTGGAAGGGGTCTCGGGTAACGCTCGACGTTTAGCTTTCGCGGGCCGAGATGAAGATCCGGGGTTTTGATCGTTTGGATCCATGAAGTTTGAGTGAGAGTTGGAGGTTTGAGGTAGAAGAGTTTTGAGAGAGAGAGTTTGAGGTTTGAGAGAGAGATAGATGGTGTGAAAAAATAAGTTGGGTAAAGGGGTATTTATATAGTAAAAAATGAAAAAAAAAAGTAAAAAAGGAAAAAAAAAAATTTTTGACCGTTCGAGCTAGCCGTTTGGCAACGGCATGTTGCACCCGTTTCATGCCTAGCCCGCTGCGCTCCTTAGTGACGCAGCGGTGCCCGCCGAACCCGCCGGGCCCGGCGGGCTCAACCCGCGCATTCCCGCAAGACCGGTGCGTGTAGCCTTAATATAAACCTGATTTCTTGTCGATCCAAATACATTCTGATTTCTGCCGTCATAATTAATCAATCATAAGCGATTTACTATTTTACTTCCCTGTACGTGTGTTGCTTTCTTATCTCTCCATTATGACTAAAAAAGCAAATAATACTTCATCCAACTCCAATGCTCTTCATCCTGCTCAAACAGTAAACAATATCAAAAGCCATGTACCCCTCACACTTGACCTCAAAAAGGTCCAATACGAAACATGGGCGGAATTGTTTCAAGTTGTGGCCCGTGCACATTCCGTTATCGACCATCTTGATGGCTCTCCCGATGTCCCTACTGATGGCGCGTGGATCCAAATCGATGCTGTGGTCCTTTCGTGGATCTACGGGACCGTCTCCCAAGATCTCCTTCTCACCATCATCAAGCCCGGATCCACCGCACGCGATGCGTGGCTTCGTGTCAAGAGTGCTAGTCTCGAGAACCAGTTCAACCAATGTAAACTAGCCAAGTTTCCTGATGTCAACTCCTATTGTCAACGTCTCAAGTCATTGGCCGATCAGTTATCGGACGCCGGAAATGCGGTTAGTGATCAAAGATTGGTTCTTCAGTTGGTTAAAGGGTTGACACCGGCTTATCAATCTCGTGGGAAAACTATTAGCAGCCGACAACCGCTCCCATCCTTTCTTGATGCCCAAGGAATCCTGCTAGGTACGGTATCCGACGACAACAACAAAGTTTCCACTGACAAAAACAACGGCCATAGGCCTCAACGCACTAGGAGCACCCGCAAGCGAGATCGCTTAGAAAACTGTAGCCCGGGGAAAGAAACAGTGTCGTCTACTCCATCAGGCAACAGTGGGGCGGCTC
The DNA here is from genome assembly GCA_030169165.1 of Centaurea solstitialis. Taxonomy (NCBI): domain Eukaryota; kingdom Viridiplantae; phylum Streptophyta; class Magnoliopsida; order Asterales; family Asteraceae; genus Centaurea; species Centaurea solstitialis. Next base: position 11,002,759 of record CM058046.1, read on the forward strand.
AGGATGGTGTTGCTGGCAGCAGTTCTGTTACTACTAGATCAGATTCGGTAACAATCTTGAATCTTGAAATGTCTTTTTATAAGCTTCTAGTTATCTATCTTTAAACGAGGACTAATCTATATTCTTAACATGTTCGTTTACTTCAAATTCTTTCTAATGATCGCTTTGTATTTGTCTTTGACCAAAGTTTATGTTGCATCTTGGTTACAGGAAACGGATGCTCAGCAGAAGAGAAAGTTGGATGCATCGCCAAATTCCACGATCACCCAGCAGAGTGATGGAGCTAACCGAGGAAATGGTATCAGTTCCTCCTATGCATCACTCCTTGGAATACCCAGTTCTAATTCAACAAAGAAATTGTAAGTTCAATAGTACTTGTTTGTAACAACAGGAAGCAGTTTTAAGAATGTATTGTTCATTTTTCACTTATTGTTAATGATATCTTAAGCTAACTTCTCTAAACATGGTCTGCTAAATGATTACAGCATCGATATGCTACGTGGTCCCGATGGTGAACTTCCAGCAAAGCTGCGGAGTGTGGAACCTTACCTTATTGAGCGCATTAGTAACGAGATAATGAACAACGACCCCAATGTTCGTTGGGAAGATATTGGTATTAGTGATGCTTTAATAAGATTTTAATATGTACATATGAAACTGAGCACAATTTTGTAACGATAACCCACTTGAATGTTGACAAAAGATTGAATAGCTGAACCTAAGTCAAAAAATACTTAATAGCATGGCGATACATTTATAGAAAACTTTTGTTTTATCTGCTTTCAGCTGGATTGCAATTTGCGAAAAAATGTGTAACTGAGATGGTCATATGGCCTTTGTTACGTCCTGATCTTTTTAAAGGTTGCCTTTCTCCAGGACGAGGTCTTCTCTTGTTTGGTCCCCCCGTAAGTTTTGCAAAATATGTTAGTATATGTCACGATAAATGTCACTCGTTTGATTTGTTTGCATCTCTTTCTTGGTTTAGGGGACCGGGAAAACCATGATAGGTAAAGCTATTGCTGGAGAGGCTAAAGCAACATTTTTCTACATATCAGCCAGTTCAGTACTCGGCAAATGGGTACGTATTGATTCTTCTAGGCACATATGATTGTGGCATTACACATTAATGGGGTCCATAAGGGTTTTCAAACGATGACACCATTTGATTATATGAAACAAATAAAGAGATATTTTTCAGACAATCAATATTGGTTTGGTTGTCAGTTCCTTGTTTTTCAAATGTGAGGTCTTGTGTTCGAGTCCTGTTGTTGGAAATTATTTAGAAACATTATAATCTGAAATTAAAAGCTAAAATCTAGAAAAATGATTGTAACAGGGTTCATAGAAACATTACAAATACAAAGATATTTTTCACACATCACTGTAAAAACTCACCACCCAGCGTTCATTTATATATTCCATTGGTTATATTCACATAAAAAGGTTACCTCTTTGCCTGTAGATGGGAGAGAGCGAAAAGCTAGTGAGGGCACTTTTCGGAGTTGCAAGTTGTCGTCAGCCAGCAGTGATATTCGTGGATGAAATAGATTCACTACTGTCCCAGGTAAGCCAGATTCTGATCCATGAACAAAACTGAATGTGGGATTATGGCCATTTGGTTTATTCCATTATTCATCGACTACTAAGGACATATGTATATCTTTGCAGCGCTCGGATCGTGAGCATGACATAACCAGGCGAATTAAGACACAGTTTCTCATTGAAATGGAAGGATGTGACACCGGAAGTGAACAAATTCTACTGATAGGAGAAGCTAGTAATCTCAACTCGAAAGAGACTTTTTTTTTACCAAATCCACTTCAACTCATTTTTCGTGTTGTTTCTTTTATGATATATTATCCATCTATCAGGAGCAACGAATAGACCACAAGACCTTGATGAGGCAGCTAGGAGGCGACTTACCAAGCGACTTTATATTCCACTCCCTTCCTCAGGTGCAACTTTGCTTCTCCAATTCTTTAGAATCAAAATCTGTTCTCTTTAAATCCTCCATCCCACAAATCACTTGAGCACAAGTCACTATTTCAATATAAATTTATTTAGTGCGTCTTATTCTCTCTCCTCAACAAAGTGATGATGTGGCTTTGCGTGATTGGTGGTGGAAAGGGGAGGGGGAATTATTAGAGTGCTATTCAATTTCTTTTCCGGTATTAATATGTGGGTAATCATCTCTTTGGGTGTAAAGAAGCGAGAGCCTGGATAGTACGTAATCTCTTGGAAAAGAATGGGCTTTTCAAACTCTCTACGGAGGATATTGATACCATATGCAAATCAACCGAAGGTATTTTCAATTCTCTCCTTTTTATCATGAGAAATGTGTTTCTTTTTCCTCAGTTTGATGTATTGCTTCCTTTACTTGTGGTTTGAGTTGTGATATTATTAGGGTATTCAGGATCTGACATGAAGAATTTAGTGAAGGATGCCTCCATGGGTCCATTGAGAGAGGCTTTCAAACAAGGCACCGAAATCAGTAAACTTAAAAAGGAGGACATGAGAGCTGTTACTCTCCAGGTACTTGCATCATATCATATATACTTTTCGACTCTAGGATTATAATTTGAAAAATATTGGTGAGAGTTTATTAACTAAATCCATGTCATTTGAGTTGTTCAATTTTATCAAGATCAAGGAAAATGATGAAAAATACATCAACTTGTAGAAAGAATGCCTAATGTATGTTGTTCCATGTTTTGTAGGACTTTGAGAATGCACTACAAGAGGTGAGACCTTCTGTTTCTCCGAATGAACTCGGCTCTTATGAAGATTGGAACAGTAAATTTGGAAGCATTCCGCCATCAACCATGCAGCCTCAAAGTGATTAATACACACACATTCCCAAGTTTGAAAGCGTATATATACGTAGAATCCAATCAGCTTGTGGTATCAAAATTACACGATATTCTTTAAATTCGAGCTTTTTCTATTTTCATACTTGAAATAGTATTAGTTCCAAAATGATACGAGACCATTTTTGTTGTTTTTTGAGCACATGGTTGAAACAAGTATATAAATTACCACAGAAAGGTTATGAATGTCTTCCCTTTTCGGTTTTAACCTATTTTATTGTATGTAGGTCTATTATCTTTTTGTTTTCTTACAAAAAAAATCATGGTAGCTCTCTATATCATACATAATATTATGTAAATAAATATATGTTTTCTTACTATACACAATCAGTGACAGATCCATAAATTCTGGTAATGGGGGTCGGAATTTGAGTGATCATGACCACGTGCCAATGTCGTTGACAATGTCCTGTACTTAAATATATTCATTTTATATATCTCTTTGATTAGAGTCCATAAAAGAATTTGTTTTGCATAGATCTAAGGAAAATCATCCAAATTGACAATTAGACATCAACTAATAAACCATAACCCTAAACTGTAACGCCCCGTTTCCCGTGTTAAGTTTTAACGAGGTCAGATTAGTTAATTAACCCAGTTAACGTATTTGTAGGAGCCTAGGGACTAAAGTGTATTAAGTGAAAGTGCAAGGGTTGAGTGGTGGCTTGTGTATAAGAAGAAAAGCCCTCAACTTTCCTTCAGTTTTGTTTAGACGGTTTCCAGAGAAGAGAAGGAAGAGAGATAGCGAATCCTTGGAGAAATTGGAAGCAACTGAAGTAAGTTCAGAGGTTGCTATGGTGCAATTGAAGTGGTGGCTACGAGAATTGCATAAGGTATGATCCCAATTCATGTTTGCGTAAGATTGAGTTTATCGTTGGGACTAGGGTTTGTGGAGAGATGATCAATTGATCATCAAATACTTGTTTATACTTCAAATTGATGTTATAATTATTGGTTATTGTTATGAGAATGAAGTATAGACTTTGTATTTGGTTGGATTGAATTGATTTTTGGAGGTTAGGGTTCCAATTAAATTGGTTTGGGAATTTATGATTAATTGATCATCAATTGGAGGTTTTGTAATGGTTATATGTTATAGAATGTAATTGAATGTTTGGAGATGGTTGTATACACTTATTTGCTCAAAGAATGGTTGAATTTACGGGTTGGAATGAAAACCCACGAGTTTGGGGTTGAAAACTCATGGAGAAAGGAAATCTGCCTCCTTTCGCGGCCGGGAAGAATTCTTCCCCGGCCGGGGAGTTGGGCAGAAAGTTTATATATATATTTTTTTGCGACTTTTTCTTGCGGCGACCATTTGGGGTTCTCTCAAGGGTTTTCCGTAAGGGATTGTTTAAGTTAATAATGTAGAAAAGTTGATAGAGTTGGAGTAGCTTTTCCTTGAGTTTGGAGCCTAAGGCTCGGGTACGTTTATTAAGATTAATTTAAATAATAGTTGATACGCGTTATGTGTACGTATATGTTATAGGTGGTACGTGGCGAACCTTTCACTTGTGAACGTGCTTGTTTGAGTAACACATTGTCAGGTGAGTACTCTATCTATATTGATGATGATCATGCCTATGTGATTGATATGCATATGTGATTATGTGACATGATTATGTGATGGATATGATAGTACCTATGGTGGTAGTGATACCCCTAGGGAAGCGGTTATGATAGTACCTATGGTGGTAGAAATACCCCTAGGGAAGATGTGTTCCTTCGGGGACAATGGATCAAGTTACGGATTAAGCGGTCTGGTACCAGTGTCAAGGGAGCAAGTTTTATGCATGTGATGACTATGTGTTTTGATTATGTATGTATGGTTACGTTGGTATAGATGTGTGCTCACTAAGCGAAAGCTTACCCGTTGTTGTTTACCATTTTAGTGACAGGTACTTCCCGTAAGGGAAATGATAAGAAGTGAGGTTCCGGGTTCGCCAGTTCAGTCTCAATGGACAAGATTAGAAAGGATGGTGTTAAAGGTTTTAAAAGAACTACTTGATTACGGTTAAACGTTGTTAAATTGTGTAAACATTTTTGTTGGTGTTTTTCCTAAACGTGAATGGATTTCAGTTACACTTTTACGATGTTTTAAATGGTTTCAAATAATTATGGTTGGGATGAGTTTCCGCTACTTATTACATTTTGCTAAATTGTTGGCTTGATCACTGTTTATCAAGTTTTTAAAAGTGTGTTTTGGACGAGCTTCCGCTTTCAAATGAATGTTGGTTACTTCATGTCAAATTGGTGTTTTTAGAAAGTGGACGTCACATAAACAGCAACAAAAAAACTAACAATATATATAACACCAACTAACAAACCCTGCTAACCCTAAAGAGCAACAAAAAAATTAACAATATGGCATCCACTAACAAATTAACCCTAACCCTTACAATTAATAATTAACAAAAAGTTAACAATGATACATTAATTAACACACTCTAATCCTAACAATTAATATAAAAAACAAATTATAAATTAACCATTAAAATTGAGGTAAAAAAATTCATGGAGTCAAACTTATTTTTATTAGGGGTCAAAACACATCTCTTTTTACCAAAAAACTAAATCTGGTACTATAAAAAACATTTTTTATTGAAACATTAATTATGGGGGCGGGTCAATTTGATCCCCCAAGTTAACTAGTAGATCCGTCAAGGGGCCCATGTTTAAATTCTATCTGATAAAAGTATTTCTTACTTTTCTTTAAACAGTTTTCTTTTAAACAAATTTACACTTTCTCTAGAATAAATAAAATAAAGATTTTTAATCTAGATTATATTTCAATAGCTTTTTTAAAATCTTTTCCAAAATAGATAATATATACTATACATGCGATAATATTATTGCATAAGGCATCAGGCCATATTTTTCTCATCGATCGAAAAGTGCATCCCCCCCCCCCCCTCCTCCCTCTATATATATGTGATAATATTATTTCATAATGGCATCAGACCAATAAAATCTTCCCATATTTTTCTTATTGATCAAATAGTGCATCCCTCCCTCTCTCTTTGTCCATCCATAGCTAGTGTGTTGATTAAGCCCTAATCTACAAGTGTAGTGATTGCTGTTAGTTAATCTCTGATAACTGATTAATCATAAGCGATTTTACTTCCCTGTGTGTGTTGCTTGCTATCTTCTCTCCATGGCTACTAAGAAAGCAAATACTTCATCATCATCCTCCACTGCCCCTCATCCGGCTCAAACCGTAACCAACATCAAAACCCACGTACCCCTCACGCTTGACCTCGAAAAGGTCCAATACGAAACATGGGCGGAGTTGTTTCAAGTTGTGGCCCGTGCACATTCCGTTACCGACCATCTTGATCACCACCGCATCCCCCCTAACGACGATAAGTGGGCCCAAATCGATGCCATCGTTCTTTCGTGGATCTATGGAACCGTCTCCCAGGATCTCCTTCTCACCATCATCAAGCCCGGATCCACCGCACATGATGCATGGCTTCGTGTCAAGACTGCCAGTCTCGAGAACCAGTTCGACCGTTGTAAGCTAGCCGAGTTTCCTGATGTCAACTCCTATTGTCAACGTCTCCGGTCCCTGGCTGGTCAACTAAAGGCCGCAGGCAATGCGGTTAGTGATCAAAGATTGGTTCTTCAGTTGGTTAAAGGCTTGACCCCGGAATATGAATCCCAGGGGAAAACTATTAGCAGCCGACAACCGCTTCCATCTTTTCTTGCTGCCCAAGGAATCCTGCTAGCTCATGAAATTCTCTGCAAGACCACCAGCCCTAAGACCCCTCCTTCCATTGTTTCCCCTATCTTAACCACTGATAAGGTATCTGACAACAATCTGTAAAAAAATCTTGATTCTTGAAATATCTTTTTATAATTAGTAAGCCTCTAGTTATCATATTTAAACAAGGACTAATCTATTTCTTTAACATGTTTATTTACTTCAACATTGAGAATTGGTTTAGATGATAATCTTCTATTTAGATGATCGCTTTGTGTTCGTCTTTGACCGAGCTTTATATATGATGTATCTTGGTTACAGAAAACGGATGTTGGGCAAAAGAGAAAGTTCGATGCAACACCAAATTCCTCAGTCTCCCAGCAAATCCTGCAAATCCTTGGAGCTAACCGAGGCTATGTTGCTGGATCATGTGCATCACCTTCTGGAATACCCGTTTCTGATTCAACAAAAAAATGGTAAAGTTCGATACTTGTTTGTAACAACAGGAAGCAGTTTTAAGAGGGTCTTGTTCATTTTTCACTTTTGATAAATAATATCTTAAGCTATCTTCTCTAAACATGGTACAATGATTACAGCATCGATATGCTACGACGTCCTAATGGTGAACTTTCAGCGAAGTTGCGGAGTGTGGAACCTTACCTTATTGAGCGCATTAGTAACGAGATAATGAGCCACGACCCCTATGTTCGTTGGGAAGATATTGGTATTAGTGATGTTTTAATAAGATTTTAATATGTACATATAAAATTGAACACAATTTTGCAAAGATAACGCACTTGTACGTTGAGAAAAGATTGAATAGTTGAACCTAAGTCAAAATACATAATAGCATGGCGATACATTTATAGAAAAACTTTTGTTTGTCTGCTTTTTCAGCTGGATTGGAATATGCGAAAAATTGTCTAACTGAGATGGTCGTATGGCCTTTGTTACGTCCTGATATTTTTAAAGGTTGCCGTTCTCCAGGAAGAGGTCTTCTCTTGTTTGGTCCCCCGGTAAGCTTTGCAATATATGTTAGTATATGTCGCGATAAGTGTCACTCGTTTGATTTGTTTGTATCTCTTTCTTGGTTTAGGGGACCGGGAAAACTATGATAGGTAAAGCTATTGCTGGAGAGATTAAAGCAACATTTTTCTACATATCAGCCAGTTCGGTACTCGGCAAATGGGTACGTCTTGATTCTTCTTGGCACAATGATTGTGGCATTACGCATTAATGGGTTCCAAAGACCCAAAAGGACTTTCAAACGGTGGCACCATTTGATTATATGAAACAAATATAGAGATATTTTTCACATATTCAATATCGGTTTGGTGGTTAGTTCCTTATTTTTCAAATGTGAGGTCTTAAGTTCAAGTCCTGTTATTGCAAATTATTTAGAAACATTACAATCTAAAATTAAAAACTAAAATCTAGAAAAATGGTTGTAACAGAGCTATAGAAACATTGCAAATATAGAGATATTTTCACATAACTGTCATGCACCACACAGTTCATATGAAAAACTCACTACCGACCGTTCTTTTATATATTCCATTGGTTATGTTCACGTAAAAAGGCTACATCTTGACTGTAGATGGGAGAGAGCGAAAAGCTAGTGAGGGCACTTTTCGGAGTTGCAAGTTGTCGTCAGCCAGCAGTGATATTCGTGGATGAAATAGATTCACTACTGTCCCGGGTATGCCAGATTCTGATCCATGAACAAAACTGAATGTGGGATTATGGCCATTTGGTTTATTCCATTATTCATCGACTACTAAGGACATATGTATATCTTTGCAGCGCTCGGATCGTGAGCATGACATAACCAGGCGAATTAAGACACAGTTTCTCATCGAAATGGAAGGATGTGACACTGGAAGTGAACAAATTCTACTCATAGGTGAAGCCAGTAATCTTTTACCAAATCCACTTCATTTTTGCTGAAGAATCCAACTCATTTTTCCTATTGTTTCTTAATTTTATGATATATTATCTATGTATCATCAGGAGCAACAAATAGACCACAAGACCTTGATGAGGCAGCTAGGAGGCGACTTACCAAGCGACTTTATATTCCACTCCCTTCCTCAGGTGCAACTTCGGTTCTCCAATTCTTTAGAATCAAAATCTGTTGTCTTTAAATCCGATTCCCTACCCTGTCCCACAAAATCACTTGAACACACGTCGTTGTTTCATTAAATATTATTTAATGCAACTTATTTTATCTCCTCAATAAAGTGATGATGTGGCCTTACATGATCAGTGATGGAAAGGGGAAGGGTAGAATTCTACTCAATTCCTTATATGGTACTAATATGAGGGTAATCATTTCTTTGGACATAAAGAAGCGAGAGCATGGATAATACGTAATGTCTTGGAGAAGGACGAGCTTTTCAAACTTTCTACGGAGGATATTGATAGCATATGCAACTTAACCGAAGGTATTTTAAGTTTTCTCTTTTCTTAATTTTGATGATGAGAAAGGTGTTTCTTTTTCCTTGGTTTGATCTATTAGGCTATTTTGCTTACTTCACTTGTGGTTTGAGTTGTGGCATTATTAGGCTATTTTGCTTACTTTACTTGTGGTTTGAGTTGTGATATTATTAGGGTATTCAGGATCTGACATGAAGAATTTGGTGAAAGATGCTTCCATGGGTCCAATGAGAGAGGCTCTCAAACAAGGCATCAAAATCAATGAACTTAAAAAGGAAGATGTGAGAGCAGTTACTCTACAGGTACTTGCACCATATATACCTTTTCCCTCCTTGAAATCAAATGGATACATGCCAAAAGGTTTATCTGTTCAATTTCTATAAGTTGGACTTATTTGTTAAGAAATAAAAGTTGAGACTTACCACTCAAAATGTGATGGTAAGTTGACTTTTTTGGACTTTTTCGCTTATTAAACTAAAAGGATCACAAAGTAGGTTTTGAGGAAGCTTGTGATTTTAATAGAGGGAAAAGGATGAATGCTAACCGCTCGTTTCTATCCAATCTTTGTAGGACTTTGAGAATGCACTACAAGAGGTGAGACCTTCCGTTTCTCTGAGTGAACTCATCTCGTATGAAGCTTGGAACAGTAAATTTGGCAGCTTTCCGCCATCAACCATGTAGCCTCGAAGCGATTAATACACATTCCCACAGTCAGCTTGTGGTATCAAAAGTGCACGTTATTCTTTATATTTAAGCTTTCTGTTTTCATACTTGAAATAGTATTAGTTTCGAAACGTTAGAGACCATTTTTGTTGGTTTTATAGCACATGGTTGAAATCTTCAAGTATATAAATTTAGTATTTGCAGTCAAATCATATTTCATCACACGTGTAGAAAATTACCACAAAAGGGTTATAACCGCCTTCCCTTTTTTGTTATAACCTATTTTATTGTTGGTCTATTATCTATCTGCGGACAAAAAAAAACATGGCAGATGATGGTTTATAGAGAGATTTCATGACGGTTTTCAAGGTGTGACTTGTGGTGGCAGATCTCTATATCATATATAATATTATATAAATAAACATGCTTTCTTACTATACACAATACAAATGCCTTGCTAATCATTCAATTGTATGCAAAGCAATCTCTTTCATTTGGTTTATTCACTAGAGAATTAGATTGACTAAGGCTATAATGAATGGTATAAAACAATTCTCATAATATTTGTTGACATGAGCACTTAATTGGTGATTAATAAGAATTTACAGAAAACATGCTTTTTCATAATTAAATTTATGTTACAAAACCCAGCAAGAAAAAGAAAAGTTTTGAACTAAAGGATTGCAGAAAATAGCACAAGGAGTAATGATGAGACATTGTACTTACCTTGATCAATTATTGTGTTGTCCTGTATGTCTTAACTTACAAGCTTGAATGCCGAACTTGCACATGAACCCGATGCCATGACGTGTTTAAAATTCCTCTCAGATTCCATATGTCTTCCACGTTTTCGGGTTGCACGTTTGCAGCTGTGTCCACCTGTCCATCAATATTTTAGAAAAAAAGTTAGCGGATGCAAGGCACATATTGAGAAACAATTTTTCAAAACATGCAATTCTTATAAGAAAAAAGTTAGAGTATATCATTTGTTCACCATGGATGCTATGCTTCACATGAACAAAATGTTTAGATGCTTCCTTAAGAGTTAATTTGTAAGAGGGAAGGTTCAATGAAAAACCTCAAAAAAAATGGAAAATTGAGGAACGCATGGTATCCCTTCGTCTGGACAGTATGCATTTTTGCATACAAGTTATTAAGTTGTTTTTTGGTTTCATGCACATGTGCATGTTACAATTACTTGTGTGATGAAGGCTAGCAAGGTGTTCCTTTAGTTTTCCAAAAAATATTTTGAGGTTATCCCCTAAACCTGGCCCAAATTTGTAAAAGCAAAGTCATTTTACTAATCTGACACAAAATATGTTGGTTATAACAATAGAGACAGAGAGAACATACTGCTTTGGCAACTATCACTGCATTTGAGTGTACATCAGCCTCGGCTTCAAAAAGTACCCATGCCCATTTATCGCTTCTTTCTTCATCAGCAATGTATTCGATGCCGGGCTTTTGGTATCTAGATGCTTCCATCCAGGTTTTACCCCCATCAACGGATATATCAACTCGCTCAATTCCACGTCCACCTCCTGAAACTGCATATCCTTTTATAGCTATCTGCACAACATGTTTAAGAAATAACTTCATATACAATCGTCTACAGTGCATGACAACCTATTTGCCATCAAGGGTCAAAAAGCAAGACCCACTGAGCAAGCAAAGTAACAATTATTTGGAAAAATGACAGATAAATCTGTCAAAACAAAACCATCTTATCACTTAAATCATATAATTATAAAAGTCCTAGTAGATTATAAGCTTATGCAACAGATGAGAGTGCTGTTAGTGAAGAAATGTACCAACCTTTCCTTTCATCCCGATGTTCACGTCCTCCAAGGAGCATATTGCACTCTGCCAATAAACAACTCATGGATATGTCAAAAATATTAAAACTGACTTTGAACTCCTTGCTACCACTCATAAGCAGATGTTAGTTGTGGCAAGTATAGATTAGATTTTTGATATCCTCATAACTAAAAGATCACAAATTCTAGACACTGAAACCAACACAAATACTGCTCCAGCTTCAGCTGCCTCACAGAATTTGAATTCCAAAAAGTAAGGTGTGCTTATTTGGACCCAATGGCTATCTATTGAAAGTTTTCTAAGTTTTCAGGTCTGCAAACCACGTGAGGATTGTTTTCTAGGTTTTCAGTATCAAAGGTGTTTGTTTCAAAAAACTATTTTGGCTCAAGGGAAAAAATGGTAAGTACATTAATCTATTCGAAGAATATTAGAATAATATCATTTTGGTGTAAAAGAGAACTAATGTTTAGGTTAATTTGGACAGATCCTGCTCTTCAACCCCCCCCCCCCCCCCCCCCCCAAAAAAAAAAAAAAAAAAAAAGCCCACACACACACACAGAGAAAGAAAAAGGAAGGCTACCAAAAATCCTGTTAACCTAGAAAGCTAGTAATGGGTACCTGGACAGGGAAATCCATTTGTGGCCTCCTGGTAGACCAATTAATGTTGTCCCAATTAACCGAAGGTGGAAACATTTTGTAGTCTTTTTGCATAAAGAATCCCTGCAAATTAGCAATAAACCGCACCCTTTAAAATACTAACCAGGGCATGTAAATTTTACCGTTAAGAATAGTTTATCAATCTAACCTGGCATTCTTGGGAGTCTATGTTGATGCTGTCCAGCCACTTGACAGAACGGGCCCCAATAACCCCTGGGACAACCACTCTGAGTGGATACCCATGATCCCGATTGAGAGTCTTTCACAGTTTCACAAACGAAAAAGTAAAAAGTATAATCAACAGCCCAGTAAGTAGAAAGATTCTAAACATGTGATTACATACCAAGTCTTGCATCCTTTTTTACAACACCACAAAGAACTTGGATGAAAGAAAGAAAGAAAAGAAAAGAAAACCATGTGCATGGTAACACCAATAATTAAAGCTCTGACTAAAGTGAGAACACAATGGTTGAGCTTAAGTTATTGGGTTGAGAATCCAACCATGTCAATATAATTCCCTTTTTTATACCAAGTTCTGTTTGATAGCATTATATATTTGGTTATACCTCTCCATTCATCTCATAAGCAAGCAAAACATCGGCTTCAGGATTCGTTGCCTGACTTAGTGGAATCGACGCCTTGTAAGGACCCCCTTTTTCCTCCTGTGGTCAAGTGAGGAAAAAGTGAGCAAACCAAATTAGCAGCACTAGGAAAAAAAATCCAGAGGCAGAGAACCGAAAATCTCCTTAGACAACAAACAAGTACAAACCTTGCACCTGTCGATGCTGACAAACTCGACATGCTTTCCACCTGCTGGTGTGGTACTTGTTAATTTGGGTATACCAACTAGTTCAAGTACATCAGCAAGTTTTGCTCCACCCCAAATTGCTGACAAGATAACAAAAGGGAAAAACAATTTAGAAATAGCAGCAAAATACCACAACTAGAATTACAAGTAACAGCTTGTCAACTTCAAGATAAAATTTTATATTATTCACCGGCTCTATTAAGAACTTAGTACTACTTGCATGTGTATGAACCTTTTAAAATTGGCAACCTGAATTCTAGCAAGAGGATTGCAGAATATTTCAACTCGTGATAATTTGTGGCATTTGTTGGTTGTCAAGCCTATATTTAAGGTTTTTCATTTTGATTAGATACCATAAAAGAGTCCAATAACAAAACTTGATCCCTTAATCATTGAAAAGGGGTAAGCTAGCTTTCAATTTCCTTCCAAGAAGGTAGGGAAACAAGCTTCTTCTTCAAAAGTATCTGAAATTGTGGGATTGGAGACAAACCATTTCCTAAGGCAGAAATATCCCACCCAACTCCTCTTACAGTTCTGGTTTTGCTCATTGCAGTTCTTCTATTACCAGCACACTGCATGAGGCAATGTAAAACTGTTAAGGAACTTAGATAGAGTGTAACAAAAAGTAAAAACCCAGTTACTTCCAGATTGCCATATAGGAATGAGAAGTAGACCTGTAAAGTGGCAGTTACATTATATTTTGGAAGATCCCTGTAATCCAAAGAACAAAATGAGTTCTCAAAAGTTATAATTGGAAACATATATTAAAGAATATCATAAACCTTAATCAAATAGAACAGAACTTATTACTCACAAAATATCTTTCATGAACAGCTCTTTGGGTTTCTCAATCAACCCCTTAACAGAGACACAATATCTGTTTACGAAAAAAAAGTCATAACAATCAGTTAGTATCTCATGATAAACAATTGTACATGTCAAATGTCAAAAAGAACATGTTTCAGGACCTTTCTATATCATCAACAACAGGTATCGGTCCATGGTTTCTCTTGTAGAAGAACTCAGTAGGCGTCACATACGAAGAAACCAAAGCTTGACGTGGTGGCTCTGCATTGAAGGGCTCCTGAAACCAAAGTAGTCAATATGACAACCGCTTATTGTATTAAAATACACTTGTATGAGAAGAAAAGAAAAAAAACAGTGCATAATGTCAGCATACAAAAAAGATGGCAGCAACGGCACTAATCGATTTATAAAAATAACTCGATCAACGTAACTACACAAAAACCACACGCCATCATCCCAATTCGATAACCACATTTGTGAAGTCCAAAAAAAGATATAACCTTGTTCCACTTTGAGGTGAAATCCAGTTACTTTAAGATTCAAATCACACAAATCATCTCAAACTTCAATGCCAACACAAATTTACTTCTAGTATGAATTATAACTTTTTAATGAGGTTATCAAAGTTCTCTCAAAAGTCAAAACTTTTAACAACTTATGTCAATTTGGATGTCTATAATTTTACCTAAAAACTGTACTTGCAGCTATCTTAACAAACAAATAGTGTAATCAAAATTTACAGACATATAAACAAGTTCCAAAATCAAATTCCAATCTATCATTTCTTCTTCGATATTTCTAACATTCAATATCTTAATCATCAAAAACCAATACGTTACAGTACACTGAATTTCTACCGAATAATTAATTATACAACTAACAATAAACATATCGAAATCAAAACAGAATACGGTACAAATAACGATACTCCAATTCGTCCGAAATCGGTAGGGTTTTGGATTTCAGTTTTGTGGTTATGATCGTTGTTAAGAATTTAGGTAAGAAAATCGAGAAGATAGCTTACCTTAGCGTTGATTTTGAGAGAAGGATGACGAGAAGGTTCTTCTGAATAGTTTGATGGTGCTCTGATTCCTGGCATTTTCTGAGCTTGGAGTTGTGAGTGGATTGAGAGAGATGATGATGTGAAAGATGGAGATGAAGAAATAAAAGGCAGAACGGAAGAGTGTGGGTGTGGAAGGAATCCCCACAAGATTCCAAAGAGGTTTTTGGACGGCTGGAAGAAAATGGAGGGTGAGATGAGTGTCTGTGACGTGGTTCGTGGTACGAGTAGCGTTACTTTAACGTTCTTCGATTTTCACTTTGGTTGTCACGGAGGATAATGAAAAGAGTAAACTACAATTTTGGTCCCTGTGGTTTATTGATTTTTTTGAAAGTGGTCCCTAAGGTTTTATAATTCAAGAAATGGTACCTGTGGTTTGAATTTTGCTTTGAAAGTGGTCCCTGTCCACTAACCCCGTCTATTTTCATCGTTAGTGTCAAGGATATTTTCGTCCAACCATATTTTATCCTTCTTTTTGTAGTTTTCTTTTGTTTTTCTTATATTCATAAAAACAATAAAAATTTAGGGACCAAAATGTAATTATCTTCTTCCCCTTTCTTCCTTGTTCTCAACCTTCTTCCCCTTTTTCTTGCTAGATTCTCTCAATCAAAAACCAACCAGACCACCACCATTTCTATATCACAAAAGAAAGCCATCGCTGCCGCCTGCTCTCTCCGGCAACGTACGAGACATCGCCGCCGCCTGCTCTCTCCGGCGACGTAATGTTCCCCCACCCCACAAATAAAGAGTGCAACAGTAGGTGGTGGTAACATACGGTTGGGGTGCAAACCCACCAGATTGCCGGAACGAGAAACCCATTGAAAATGGTGATCGAAATGGAAAAAGGTGACGGATTAAAGGGGTGCCGGTGGAGTTGGGTTAAAGGGTCACGGTGGTGATTGGGGATTTGGGGGGGGGGGGGTGAGGGACCATGGTTTTTTATCGATATCAACCAAAGGATGGGGAGGGACCAAATCACATGAATACATATATATATATAACATACACACATATACATATATAAATAAAACATACACCACAGGACCATTATTATTATTTTATCACTTTTCAGTAATCAAGAAAATTGAATTGAAAAATACCCAGCTGAAATTTTGGGTGAAATTGAGACATAATTGAAATTCAAATTGAAAAAAATGAAGTTTTTTTGATGGATGATGAGGAGGGTTTTTGTTTGTTTATGTTTAATTTACAGAGAAAGGGGCAGGGGATACTTGCAGAATTCAAAGGGCATCTGGTAATGTTGTTATTGTTGTAGCCCTTTTTGCTTTTCAAGATTATCAAATTTCCAATTGATTTTAATCTTTCTTTGTTGGTAATATATGTATTTGTGGTGTTGATTTTATTGGTAAAAGTGGTTTATTTTTAGTGTGTTTATATGAAATTGGAGAAGGTGACCGGAGGATCGCCGGAGAAGGTGACCGGAGGAACGCGGAGAAGGTGACCGGAGAAGAGCAATCCTTTTTATTGTTAATTACACAATGGTCCCTGTACTTTGATGGTTTTTATACAAAAATAAGAAAAATAAAAAAACAATTGCAAAATAAGAGATAAACCATGGTTGGACGGAAATACCCCTGGCACTAACAAAGGTTTTTAACGTCGTTAGTGGCCAGGGACCATTTTCAAAGCAAAATTCAAACCACAGATACCATTTCTTGAATTATGAAACCTTAAGGACCACTTTCAAAAAAATCGATAAACCACAGGGACCAAAATTGTAGTTTACTCTAATGAAAACCATCGTTAAGTTGTATATTGTTTATTGAGTAAGTTACGGATTTGGTCCATGTGGTTTGGGGGTTTTTATGGATTTGGTCTCTAAACTTCAGTAATTACGGATTTGGTCCCTGTGGTTTGCAAATTCTTTTGGATTTGGTCCTTGGTAGTGCAAATAGGCAGGGACCAAAACCAATAGAATTTTCAAATCATAAGGACCAAATCCAATAAAATTTGCAAACCACAAGGACCAAATCCAATAGAATTTGCAAACCACAGGGACCAAATCTGTAATTATTAAAGTTTAGGGACCAAATACATAAAAACTCCCAAACCACAGGGACCAAATCCGTAATTTACTCTTGTATTTTTTTTTTTGGAAAAGTGTGTGAAAAATCCGATAAAATCTTTCTTTATTTTAAAATGTAAACTACAATTTTGGTCCATGTGGTTTACATGCTCATATGCTTTAATAACCCCGTTAAAATTGTCTATAGAGTTAAGGGCATTGATTGTCTTTTTGATTTTACAAAGAGAAGTTATGCAATTTTTTAAACCAAATGGACCACTTCCGATTTATAATTATATTTGTTAATACATATAAAGGCAAAATTAAATGCAAATCTTGTAATTGTTACAAGCCTTACAAACCAATCGATTACTATATATTTTATAGAAATAATGAATATTCACTTATTATGAATCGACTGTTTATGGAATATGACTAGAGTTCATTAATTACGACAAACACTTATAATAAGAAACAATCAATATATTAATAAAACTAGATATGCATTATAGTAGATGGATGATTTGAGATTGGTTTGTAAAGTATGCAAAAGCTATATGGTTTATATTTGAATGTGCCTCAATACATACATATATACATATATACAAAAAAGTTCAGCTGCGAACATGAGGACAACCGATAGCACATGTTCACAATGAAATTTAAGTTTCCGTTTGAACTTGACCATGTACACACACATGTGTGTGTGTTATGCTCAACCAATACCATGTAAGTGTAATCGACCAAGACCATGGCACGCCGATTGTCAACGACCAAGTACCACAGCACCCACCTCCCTCCTTGCAACCGTTGACGACCCATGTTGTCAACTCCCATCATGATCCCCAACTACTAGAAACAAACCAAGTGGCATTTTTTTGCCTCTCATCTAGGGGGCGTTTGGTTCCAAGATAGAATGAGAATGGAATTTGATGGAATCCGTCAAATGAATTTGGTTGTGAAGGAATTGAATGGAATTTGATGCGATTTGGTTGGTAGGATTCTTTCACTTAAGCCAATGAATGAATGACTTCCTTAGATTATGGAATCCAATAGAATTCAAAAAGTTCCATCAAGTTCATTTTGAAACCAAACATCTAAAGAAATTGTCATTCTAGTTCCATTGAATCTCTTTGTATTCCATGAACCAAAACAACCCTCTGCTTCATGCATACTGCTAAGGATGGCAGTTCTTGACCCAAACACAAAGATAAAAGGGTTATCGGCTCAACCCGTCAACTTTTTTATATTAAAAAAAAAATATTGCAAAATCTTATTATAAATTTTGAGTTTTATTTTTTCAATTTCAATCTAGCATATAAAATACGTAAAATCGAATGTTATTTTGGTTCTATTTGAAGTCTTGAAGTAGATTGTATTCGATCCGCCAACCCATTATAACCCGCCACCCTGTGTTATGACCCGTCAACCCGTCCTACCGCTCATGACCCGCCAGCCCCTGTGATCCCGTATAGTTAAATAGGACATGCGGATCTTGCTTAGGTTGACATGCCACATGTTATGTTTGAGCTGAAGATTCGACACGACTAGTTAAACAGATCGTGTTCGTATTGAACCTTTATGACCCGCCAACTCATGACCCATCATCCCAAATACGGCACGATTGCCTCTAGTACATACCGCTTCATTTGACGATTTCATGCCATTGTTCAAGGTCGCAGTAGAAGAAGCTATATAGGTTGATGTTACAAGAATATAATATCTTACTCTTATAAAAAAAATTAAATATTCACATTTTTAAAATTTTGTTAATACACATTACTAATTTGCTACTACAAATTTTTAGCTGAAAACAAGTTTTATGTTGTTCTCCTTATGAAAGTTGGCCGGCCTTATGTTACGGCGATCACTCATCGGAAAACACCGCCCTCCGCCGTCACACCTCCTCACACACCACCACACCCACCGCACCTATCTCTTCTCGCAGACAAATGCACTTCCATGCGCCAACTCCAACAAATCCACGCCCAAATGCTCGTATCCGCCACCATCAACGACAAATTCGCCGCCAGCCGTCTACTATCATCCACCGCCCTTTCCATCCATGGCGACCTAAATTACGCTTCCATCTTATTAAACAGCATACACCAACCAAACATGTTCATGTGGAACACCCTTATCAGAGGCCTAGCCACCGGCCCTGATCCCCAAAATGCAATCTTTCTGTACAAAAAGATGCTTCGAATTGGCGTCACACCTGGTAAACACACGTTCCCTTTTCTTCTCAAGGCGTGTTCCAATTTACAGTCGATTGAATCCTGTAAACAGGTTCATACCCAGGTGGTTAAAGTCGGATTAGACGTGGATTCCCATGTTGTGAATAATTTGATACGAGGGTATTCGGTTTCTTGCAGTATGGAACATGCCCGCCAAGTGTTCGATGAAATGCCCGAAAGAAATGTCACCATTTGGACCACGATGGTTTGCGGGTACGCGCAAAACGACCGCCCGCAAGATGCGTTGGCGTTGTTCGATCAGATGGTGGCTGAAAAGTTCGAACCGAACGGGCCGAGCCTTTCGTCAGTATTGTCGGCGTGTGCGCGATCGGGGTGTTTGGAAACAGGCGAAAAGATCCATAGATACATACAAGAAAAAGGGTTCGAAACCGGAGTTATTCTTGGTACTGCTTTAGTGAACATGTATGCCAAGAATGGGTCGCTTCGAATGGCTACGAATTGCTTCGAAAACATGCCTCGAAAAAACATCGTGACTTGGAATGCGATGATTTCAGGGTTGGCAGTCAACGGACACGCGAAAGAAGCGCTCGAGTTCTTTCATGATCTAGAGAAACATCGGGTGGTTCCAAACGATAGGACGTTTGTTGGAGTTTTATCCGCTTGTTGCCATGCCGGAATGCTTGATTTTGGTTGGAAAGTATTCAACTCGATGAGGAGTGTTTATAGGATCGAGCCCAAGATACAACATTACGGATGTATGGCTGATCTTTTAGGTCGATGCGGGAAGGTATCGGAGGCCGAGGAGTTTATAAAGGGGATGCCATGGAAACCCGATTTGAAGATTTTGGGAGCCCTTTTGAGTGCTTGTGGCAGCCATGGAAATGTTGAGGTTGCTGAAAGAGTTGTGAAGCAGATGCTTGCATTGGATCAGGATAACCATGGTGTTTATGTTGTTTTGTCGAATATGTATGCGGATATCGGACGATGGGAGGATGTTTCGAGGTTGAGGGAGGTTATGAAAGATGGGAGTTTGAAGAAAATACCGGGATCGAGCCTTTTTTGATGATGTTTGTTTTTTTACTAAAATTGCACAAAGAATTTCAAAGTTGGATCGTGAAGCTATCAACTAAAGATTGAACCTCTGCGATAATAAACAAAAGTAATGACACAGATAATTGGTGCACGAAAAACCCACTTCAAGGGTAAAAACCGCAAACAAACGTGAGTAATAACAAGTGAAGTTGTAAATAATCGTATGTGACGGAAAGTAAATTCGTATAGCGGATGTGTTTTTCAGAAGAACAATTGAGAGTAGAAAATGTTCATTGTACTTTGGAATGAGTTGATGTTGATCTTCACTAATCCAAATTCGTTATGGATTTTTCACACAAGCTATGATGATATTTTGTTGGTATAAAAGATGCAATTTGGGTTTGATGCACCATTTAACAAGAATCATGGTAACTAGTAACCAATACTAATTACTAATTTGATAAAGGGACAATTACAAAAAAGTGTATCCAACTTGGCACGAAAAGCTATTGTATGTATTGTACTTCGATTTTTACCTTTTGACGTATCAAACTTTTAAAAACAATCTATTGTGTGTATCCAACCTGTTATAGCAGGTTAGATGATGACGTGGCACCGGTGACCCTTTTCCGGCGCCTCCCATCCTTCCGGCGATCCTTTTCTGACGCCTCCCGTACTCCGACGACCATTTTCAGACGTATCTCTCTCTACACCCTATCCTCTCGATATGGAAGTGGGTCTTGGTGAAAATGGTGGTGTGGCCGGAGATGGTTGTGGTGCAGGTGTGGCTGGAGATGGTGGTGATGGAGGCTGGGTGGTGTGGTGAAGATGGTGGTGGTGGCCGAAGATGGTGGTGTGGCCGGAGGTGGTTGTGGTGCAGGTGTGGCTGGAGATGATGGTGATGGAGGCTGGGTGGTGTGGCGAAGATGGTGGTGGTGGCCGAAGATGGTGGAGATGGTGGTGTAGCCAGAGATGGTGGATTTGCAGGTTTGGCCGGAGATGGTGGTGTCGCCGGAGATGGTGGTGTCGCGCGGAGATGGTGGTGTGGCCGAAGATGGTGGAGATGGTGGTCTGGCCGGAGAAGATGGTGTGGCCGGAGATGGTGGTGGTGGCCGGAAATTGTGGCCGGAAATGGTGACAGGAGATGGTCGCCGGAGTTTCTTACCGATACATACGATAGAGTTTTTTTTACAAGTTTGATACGTCAAAAGGTAAAAATCGAAGTACAATACATACAATAGCTTTTCGTGCCAAGTTGGATACACTTTTTTGTAATTGTCCCTTTGATAAAGGGTTAAGTACATGAAAGTGTATCAAACTTGTTACGTTTTATCATTGTATGTACTTAACTTTAAAATTTACCGATTAATGTACCGAACTTGCTAAAATTGCCATTGAATGTATTCCATGACAAGTTGGATACATTAAATGTTAGGTTTTTTATAAAGTTGGATACATACAATAACAACTTTAGCAAGTTCGGTACATTAATCAGTAAGTTTTAAAGTTGAGTACATACAATGATAGAACGTGACAAGTTCGATACACTCTCATGTACTTAACCCTTTGATAAATAAATAAAGTTCGATTAAAATCTTCGAAAAATAATTGAACAAACGAGCATGTCGTTTGGATGGACAAAATGCCATTCTAACTTGTTGATGAACTTACATGCGTTGGTATTAAAAATTATCAATATTGTAAACGTATTGAATAATAGTTAATATTATGTGACCAAAATTGTTTACATTTGAGTTACTAGGCAAACGTTTACCATGCCTAAAAGTTTGATGAGGAAATGCTCGTGAAATTGTTGCTAATTTTTCATGATACCTTTATAATAAGCTTACAAACATTATGGTAAACATAGAAATGACACTCTCATAGTCATCCCAAATGTATGACATATATTTATTACAACACCATCCTATTCACTCATGTCTTACCGGTTTATTTATTCAATCAGCTATAGAATTTTATAGTAGTTCAATGATATAGAACATGGTTTATTTAGTAAAATTTTTAAATCAAATTTTAGTAAGTGTTTCCAAACATAGCCACTCATATATACAAAACAAGCTTCATCCATATAAAAAAAAACTACTTCAAACGCAAACATTTCCAAAAATACATTGACAAATTAGTAACAAAAATTTAACAAAAAAATAATCATGGTGAAAAAAAACACCGCGCTAGTTGGAATCGTTGATATGGTACTGGGGATATGCCTTAAAAAAGGAACTATGGGTTTCCTTTGTCGTTTTCAGGAAGAATTCTAATTCCATTTTCTGCCAATATTTGCTACAAAATCGTCTTCACTTTGTCATCAACACGTTCCATTCCGACCATGGGGTTCGCTACGGCGTTGCAGATGAAGCCATACGGTGGCTCCTCGCTTTCATTCCGGCGGTCTGTAACTGTAACTCCTCCTTCTTTCATCTTCCAATTCCAACCATCACCGAAACCTTCCAGACTCAATCTAGTGAAGGCTGTTGTTAAGAAAAGCCCTAAACGCCTCAAGTACGCTTCCCCTCGTTTCCCCAAGGTAACCGCCCTCCCTTTTATTCATTCATCATCACTCTGCTATTTCGAGTTATAATCAATGGTACAAAGTTTTAACTAAGATCATCGGCATAACTTATTATTGCAATTTTGGATGAATGTTCACCTAATAATGGTGTATCACATGAATTTGACTGATGTAGTTGACAGTTAAAGCAGATAAAATCACTTTTGTATGAAAAGCTGGAGGACGCTGATGATGAATCGCGTTGATTTAAGCCCTAAAACTTTATGATTTGGCCTAATTTGTTGATAGTTACTTTAGGTATTGGATATCTGTAAGATTTGGCCATATGAATCGCCTTCATTTAAGCCCTAATAAAACTCAAAAACAGTTTTCAGAGTTCATCTCACAGCTTTCCACATAGGTAGTATAATCAATATGGTCAGCATTTATTATGTTATGGAGTATTTTTCAATTTCATTAGATGATTACTACTGGTTATTAACATGATGAGGTTTGGGGAATCCAAATTTTCTGAAAGTTTATATATAAATAAAGGGACACATGACACTGAAAACATTCTCCCTGATAGCAAAATGAAATTTGTAGGAAAGGAATCAAAAGCTGATGCTATATATGAAACAGGAAACTCTTATTGATGATGATATTCTAGAACATTTCAGGAGGATGGTCTGCTCTATGTTGAAGTTGATCCCAATGGAGACGACACGTGGAAACTGGATTCAGTTGTGGAACTTCTTAAAGAGGGAGCTGTTGGGGTCATTCCTACTGATACTGTGTAAATTACAGTTACCCTTCCTCTAATTGCTATATTGTGAATGGTGGTCTTTGTAATATTTAGTTGTTTCATCTTATGATACACACACACACACGTATATGTAAAGGGGAAATCTATTTGTGAGGCATGCCATCATAACACATGGATCCATTAACTAAAGCAAAATCATAACATTGATGATAACTTAGATTTCGTAGATTTATGCAAGCATTTATTACCAACGATAATTTCTTAATAGATATAGCATTCAAAGTGCACTTGCATTCTTTGTATACAAACCAAAGTTGGATGGTTGGGGAGAGACTTGGGTGTTGTTTGAACCTGTTACCCTGATTCTATTTATCATTTCTATTATTGAGAAAGTGAGTGATTGCCATTTGGGAGAGGAAGCTGATGGGTTTTTAGGAAGAGATTTTAAAGCTTCTTGACAGAAACAAATAAATTTAGCAAAAAATGATGTATTGATTACAAGTGATCGTAGGCAAGCTTGCTGATGTACAGCGGGAACATCACAGGGTTGAATTCAATCAAATGAAACCAAATGCTTCTCACTAATTGAATGCATACAAAGGGTTTTCCGGCTTTTGAGAGGCCAGAATCTCTCCACAGGACTCATGCCCCAAGAAGTGTTTACAAACCTGAACGCCCATTCTAAACCTTCTATTTATACTATCCAACTGCATTACTTATTTGTACTACTGCAGTATACACTTGTACTAAACCAACTAATTTTGACCACACTAAGCAGGTATAAGTATAACACTTGCCTAACAATAGATATCCCACACACACATATGACTCAACAGAATTTCAAAATGAGGGTAAGTTCTAAATGAAATATATAGTGTTAAGGGTCAAGTTACTGATATTTTTACATTCGCAATGATTTGTTGTGAAGTTTCAAGTGTAAAAGTTTGGTTTCACGGGTCTCATGAAAGCATGTGGGTCTCACGTGAACCCAACCCTTTGTATGTATGTATATGGTAGTACTATCTAAATATGATACTCCGTCTTTCTTTTGTCTATCTAGATCGTTAATATTTGTTAACAAGCCCTGCATAGTGCATACATTTTATTGCAATGCATGCATCTTTCTTTTGTCTATCTAAATAGTTAATATTTGTTAACAAGCTCCGCATGCATTTTATTGCAATGTATGTGTTTGTCTCTGCCTTATAAATTATCATATCTTATACAAATAGGGTGTAGGAGTTAAGATTACATCTTCAAGATTGGCTGGTCAACGACACCTTTCTTGGAGAGCATTGTGGAACAAGAATCAATGAATTAGCTTCACTGTCAACATGATTTGACATGAGGTCACTTGACGTCTATGTTTTCTTTGTGCTCTTATAGGTATGCTATGGTTTGTGATATGAATAACCATGATGCCCTTCAACGTCTTCGAAGGTAAATATGTTTATTCTCCTACCCTGCATATTAATGGGTATATGTCAACGTCTAACGATTCTTCCTGTGACGACTGTTGTTTTTTGTTTCTGGTACAGACTAAAAGATGTAGAAGCTTCAAAGGCAAGCATTTATTCTTTCTGCTCTACAGTTCTTGTGTTATGTCTTTTGGGAAAGCACCAACAATGAGCCATTGTGGTACCTTTTTTCAAAACTTGCTCTCTTTTGCAACCCAAGGTTACAAATATGGTAGATGCAGAAGTATTTTAGGGAGAGTATTTCATTTCTTCTGTGGTATAATGTTTTTTTAATGCTTATTGTCCTTCTAATGCCATCTTACTGCTCTTGCAGCCATTTAGTCTATTGTGTCGTTCCCTCCACGACATAGATACATATACTACCGGGTTCCCTCGTGGAAACAGTGATGGCTTTTCAGACATTTTTCGAGCTGTGAAGCATTGCTTGCCTGGACCTGTAAGTTATTTTTGCTATCTTGTCTTATTGGTTAAGATCTGCACTTAAGTTGACTCTGTATAATCGGTTATACTTGAACACGGTTAAAAGACAGCCAATATTTTAAGACCATTTGAATTCTGAAGTTTAAATGTCGCCAATCATGTTATCTTAGTTGACACCATTGATTGGAGGCCAGGAGCCTAGAACTGCATTCACCTTCACCTTGAGGGTACAATTGTCATTGTGAATTAAAAAGTGTAATAATCACATACTTCTAGACACGGAGTGCCTTCTTCATCGTAGACATTATTTTGGGACGGAGTTTATGCCATCCTGCTTTATCATCCATTCTCAGTCTTATTTTGATAACCATCATGCCAATATTCCAAGAAAGTTGTTAAATATCAAACCCAATTCATTAAAATAATAGTTTCCTCAATCTTTTTGCAACCTATTTGTTTCCTAAACTATAGGACTTGTGTTGCTAGTTTGACACTCGTGCTGATGGTTTCCTGTTGCTTTTCTTTTTGTTGTTTGTTTGTGTAATAGTACACTTTCATCTTAACTGCAAGCAAAGCATTACCAAAACAGTGTATTAAATATGGAACTACAAGTTCTAGATACGCAGCTAGGAAAAGTTTGGGTGTCCGCATACCTGATGATGTTGTATGTCAAGCCGTTTTGGAGAAGATGGGCGCACCTCTATTTTCCACAAGGTAAAATTCATAGATTAAAACATACCTCTTTCTCAATTCCCCAAATTACTAGAACTTTAGCAGCATCTAAGGTAGAGATGCACAAAAAGAAGACTTTTCGGCCTGGACTGGCCCCGGCATGATGTCATCTTGCCAGACCAGATTTTTAGGGCCGGTCTTTAATCTAAGGTCTTGTTTTAATAATCTAAAACTAGTTTATGATGATGGTGGTGGTTAAATTCTTGCATCCTTTTGGTACAGTGTCAGGTCACCCCAGGAAAATCAATGGATAATCGACCCAGTTCTAATAGCTGATGCATACGGACAAGAGGTACCTTGAAATTTTCCTATTTAAAATATTACCCGCAATTTAGAAAAATGAAATTGGACCAAACCTGTGAGTCGACTTTTGCTATGGTATGGAATTCGTTATTCCAATGGATATCGTTGTTACTGGAGCTCGTTTTCCTTACGAATACTTATTATTCCAGGGTCTTAATTTTGTCATCGATGCCGGTGTTAGGGTGGCTAACCCATCTACTGTAGTGGACATGCTTCAGCTTCCCCCAACAATTGTTCGTCAAGGAAAGGTACCCCTTTAGACCATCTCCACGACACCAAAAAGCCACCAACTTGGTGAGCAAATAACATCAAATATGCCGTTTCTATCCATCCTCCAACCACACACCACATATATGCCGTTTCTCTCCCACCTTCGGCTAAATGCTGTTCTTTATCCCTGCTGGTTGGAGTTTTCAAACTGTTGTTTTTTTTCCCGATAGGGTTGAAGATTCCCCATATGCTACTTATATGACCAGTAATGACCGCACATAGCCACTTGCAAGAATTATGGTGTAATCTAATTCGGTATATGTTATTGGTGT
This sequence comes from Centaurea solstitialis, assembly GCA_030169165.1. NCBI lineage: Eukaryota > Viridiplantae > Streptophyta > Magnoliopsida > Asterales > Asteraceae > Centaurea > Centaurea solstitialis. Next base: position 11,029,584 of record CM058046.1, read on the forward strand.
TAGGGTCCGAAACAACCATGGATGGTTGAAGAAGATGCTGCTGAAGATGGAGAGTCGGTCTAGTCGGTTGCATAGTTAACGCCCTATTGTCTATAGTTGTTAAGTGTCGAAGCTTAGGCTCACTTCCATGCATCCACAACTTGGTTTTGATAGGCCAGAACTCTTGTATATTCTGTCGATCCAATCACAAAGATGTAACCTTTTACCGAAAAACCCGTCATATGCCCATTTTGCGAATGTAATTTGTAAATATACAAACGAGGTTCGGTCAATTGAAAATTAAAGGTTAGATTTTGAGGTTCTGTCTCCGTATGTTGGTTGAAGTCTCTTCACATATAAATATTTCTTTCTAACCATTTCACAACATTTTAGCCTTTCTTATTTGAATCGTCTTGTGAAAAAATGAGATGCACTCTGCTAATTATTCATTTGGACAATTTGCACATTTGGATACACTATACAGCTAACTAATGTTTTTTTTTTTGCATGTGTATTTACGAGACAAATTGCTTGTAAATTACATATATGCATATGTATACACCTTGAAGATAAACAGCTACTGGAGTGTGTTTTTCATTTTTTCTGTAATTTGCTCTTAAGTTGACCATATATATATATATATATATTACACACATGTTAACCAACAACCATCGTTTTAATCAATGGCTAGTGGTGGTCCACCCTCCACATAGACTAGAGAAAAGAGGGAAAATGAGAAATTCTTTTGATCCATTTTTTTTCTAAGATGGTTAACACAAATTGCATTGTTAACAAATGAACAAGACTCTATACTCTCTCTCACACACACACACACAATATATATATATATATGTGGGTTTATATGAGAAAGATGACAATTTAAGAAAACGCAAAGATGATTCTCAGCCACACATTTTCTGTTACGGTGGACGCGATCATGGAAAATTGATGCGATCATTGATAGGGATGGCAACGGGGCTGGTTTGGGGCGGGGATTGGTCCCCCCGCCCCCGTCCCCGTTTAAAAAAACCATCCCCGTCCCCGCTTAAAAACCCGCGGGGATTTAAACGGGGATCCCCATCGGGTAATCGGGGAAACCCGCGGGTAAACGGGTATCCCCGTTTAGTATAAACGGTTAATTAACGGGTTTCACCGCAGGATCCCCGTCATCGTTTAAATTTTACCACAAATTCACAGGTCTCAGAAAAAGATATACTAAACTACATAACATTCTCGAATCCATTCTCTAAACATATTCGAAAGAAAATTAAAGTCCTAAAGTTGAAATGCATCCAAATTAGTAACAATTTAGCTATATATATATAGTTTAAATGCATCCAAAATATTAACAGTTGAGATGTTAAAATATATATATATATATATATACGACCAAACATAAAAACCATTTGGCTATATATAATATATTGTCTACTAAACAATCATAAAATAAAAATAATTTTAGGGATATAATCGAGGATATATTCGGGGATATAAGCGGGGAAATATTCGGGGATATAATCGGGTAATCGGGTCAGGGATTGGTCCCCCCGTCCCCGTTTAAAATAAGCGGGTTTTCCCCATCCCCATCCCCGTCCCCGTTTATCATCCCCAAACCCGCCCCATTTATTTCGGGTTTCGGGTTTCCCCGTCGGATTCGGATTTTTTTGCCATCCCTAATCATTGAGAGTGGAGATGGTTAAAGGAGGGTAATCCGGTCAAAGCCATCTTTATTGACCGGATGAGTGGTTGAGAATCGTCCTCGCATTTTCTTAAAGAATTATCATTCTCATTTGAATCTTTTTCTCCCTCTATGTATATATTCACACATGAAAACAATTGAACAAGACTCGATACACATATGTATTCACACATGAAAACTCATTAAATGATGGCCATTTATTTGAAAGATTTTGAATTTAAAACTTGGCACTCCAAAAAACGGTGGGCTAAATTTCGAACTCCCGCCAACATTTTCATCTCTTTCAAACCAAATTTCATATTCCCCTTTCTTTTTTTATCACCAAGTGTCCACTTTTCCATCAATCTTTTCCCGCAAGATTCTCCACCAAAATTCAAAATCACCCGCTTTCCATTCAAAAACTCCACTTATAAAACCACCTTCCCACCCTACTCATTCTCTTCAAACCAAATCAAATCAAAAACCATCTCCAAAACCCCCCAATTCTTCTTCCCCAATCTCTAAATTCACAACCAAAAACATGCCTTCAATCCCCGAAGAACCCCTCCTCGCCCCGAACCCCGATCGATTCTGTATGTTCCCGATCAAATACCCCCAAATCTGGGAGATGTACAAAAAAGCCGAGGCCTCGTTTTGGACCGCTGAAGAAGTTGACCTGTCGCAGGACCAGCGCCAATGGGACTTGTTGACCGACGGCGAGCGACACTTCATCACCCACGTCCTCGCCTTCTTTGCCTCCTCGGACGGCATCGTTTTGGAGAATCTTGCCGGACGGTTCATGAAGGAGGTCCAGGTTGCGGAGGCGCGCGCGTTCTACGGGTTCCAGATTGCGATTGAGAACATCCACTCGGAGATGTACAGCCTCCTCCTGGAGTCCTACATCAAGGACTCCAGCGAGAAGAACCGGTTGTTCCACGCAGTGGAAACTATCCCCTGCATCCAGCGCAAGGCCCAGTGGGCCATGCGCTGGATCGACGGATCCGAGTCCTTCGCGGAGCGGATTGTTGCCTTCGCTTGTGTCGAAGGTATCTTCTTCTCCGGAAGCTTCTGCGCCATCTTCTGGCTCAAGAAGCGCGGCCTGATGCCCGGACTAACTTTCTCCAACGAACTGATCTCGCGAGACGAAGGCCTACACTGCGACTTCGCGTGTCTGATTTACAGTTTGCTAAACATGAAGTTGAGCGAGGAGCGCGTTAAGAAGATCGTGGCGGATGCGGTGGAGATTGAGAGGGAGTTTGTGTGCGACGCGCTGCCGTGCGGTCTCGTCGGGATGAACGGTGATCTGATGAGCACGTATATTGAGTTCGTGGCGGACCGGCTTTTGGTCGCGTTGGGATACGGAAAGTTGTACAAGGTGCAGAATCCGTTTGATTGGATGGAATTGATTTCGTTGCAGGGGAAGACTAACTTCTTTGAGAAGAGGGTTGGGGAGTATCAGAAGGCTTCTGTGATGTCTAATCTTAATGGGAATGGGGATTCTCATGTGTTCAAGATGGATGATGATTTCTGAAATGTTTTATTGTTAACCATAGATCATAACAGTTGTTTTTTTAGAGTACTATTTTTTTTGTTTTTTGTATTTTTGGTGTTGTGTTTTATATATATAGTTGAGATGATTTCAAGAAATTTATGTATTTTTATTGAGATATGTTAATTTTCTGTTATCGAAGTAACTGAGTTGATATTACGATTTTAATGTGAGATATCCGTTTTCATATATTTTTGGAGCAGATTTTCTCTTTTTGGGTAAATGAGTTGGTTTTACATTTTTATTTAAGATTAATCTAATTACATATCAAAATCATGATAAAATTTGTGGATGATGGAGTTGGAGTCTAATAAGAAAAATTGCCGGCCAAGAAGAAAATATAGGAAGAAGATGTCATTTTTGGTGTTGGACTATTGACAAGCCCACCCACTTTCAATTTTAGGGTTTTTCTAATATCAATATGTTTTGAAATAAATTTTAATATCTTTTAGAGAATGCTTCTTGAAAGTCCAATGTATTCAAGTATACTTAAAATGTTGTTTGTATCCAACTAAAAGATGTTATTGAGTTTATCAAACATTATTTTTGTACTTATTGTGTGCATCGTGTATTGCTCAACCGGTTATTGATAGTTGGGGATGACAGTTGTGGGTCGAAATTGATGGTTGCAGCGGCGATGGTTCTGGGTCGATAGTTGTGGTCTGCGATAGTGGTTTGCAGTTGACGGTGGTGGTTTGCAGTGGTGGTGATGGTTGGGTTGGCGAAGACGGCGGCGGTGGTTCTTCAAGGCGGTAGCGGTGGTACTGTTTACCAGCTAATCCGATTACAAGTCATTCTAAAAGTTGAAAATTATTTTTTAAAATACTGAATAACAGTTTTTTTAATTGGACACGAACTATAACATTTTGGATAAAATATGATGATATTTTAAGGTATGGTCAGAGCTATTAAAAAAAAATGATGACATTAGTGGGGTCAATAACACCATTTTAACAATATTTATTAGGGTTTATGACCTATAAGGGTAACCAACTATTCCAATTGTACAAATGTTACCATCGAACTCTTTTTTGTACTCAATTGACCAATAAACTCTTTTTGACCGTACATATACCACCATTATGACCGGGTATAACCCGTAAACCACCATCAACCACCGGTAACCACCACCACCACCACCACCAAAACACCACCACCACCTTCACCACCACCAAAACACCACCACCACCTTCACCACCACCAAAACACCACCACCACCTTCAAACCATCACCACCACACCCACTACCACCACCACCTTCAAACCATCACCACCACACCCACTACCACCACCACCTTCAAACCATCACCACCACACCCACCAAAGCTGCCACCACCACCACCACCACCAAACTACCGTCGTCGCCGCCACACATCTGCAACCACCGATCTGCAACCACAGCCACCAAACACCACCAATCTGCAACCCAAAATTGAATCAGATCCACCACGAATCAGATCCACCACCCAAAATCGATTTAGGGTTTTGATTCCGGCGACGCTCATCTGATTCCGCCGTGCTCTGTCGGGTCGGACGAGGGCGACGAGATTAAAGCCGGATAGTCTGATTCCGGTGGTGGCTTCGTTTTCCGGTGGTGGCTTCGTTTTCCTATCTTATTCCGGTGGTGGCTTCGTTTTCCAGGGGTGAAGTGTTTGAAGGCGAAGAGGTGGAAGGTTGTGGTTGCAGATCTGAAGTCAGGTGAAGCTTATGGCGGTGGTGGTTGCTGGTTGCAGATCTGAAGTCAGGTGAAGCTTATGGCGGTGGTGGTTGCAGATCGGTGGTTGCAGGTTGCAGATCTGAAGTAAGGTGAAGCTTATGGCTGTGGTGGTGTTTTGGTGGTGGTGGTGGTGGGTTTGAAGGTGGTGGTGGCTGTGGTGGTGTTTTGGTGGTGGTGGTGGTGGTGGGTTTGAAGGTAGTGGTGGCTGTGGTGGTGTTTTGGTGGTGGTGGTGGTGGTGGGTTTGAAGGTTGTGGTGGTTGTGGTGGTGCTTTGGTGGTGGTGGACCTGGTGGTGGTGGTTACCGGTTGTTTACGGTGGTTTACGGGTTATACCCGGTCATAATGGTAGTATATGTACAGTCAAAAAGAGTTTATTGGTCAATTGAATACAAAAAAGAGTTCGATGGTAACATTTGTACAATTGGAACAGTTGGTTACCCTTATAGGTCATAAACCCTATTTATTATTTGAATTTGACTTTTATTATCATTATTTTAACAATATTCATCCGAATATCAACAAGATTACTGCATTTTCATAAAAACCATTCCATAAATAGCATTGCTACTACTTTTTCACAAACCAGTGAATTAGTGATTTCATTTCAAACAAATACCAAAATCTAAACCTTCACATTTACAGGATTCAAGCCTAGTACTTCGGTTATTTCGCTTGTAATAACTAACTAACCACCAAGTCCCCTGTTTTGACTTTATCAAAAAACACACACTTCACCTCCCACACACACTCTCCACCACCATGAGAAATCGCATCATAGTCTCCGAGAAGCCATTGTTCATAACCATCGCCATCGCCGTCATCATCACCGGCGGCCTCACCATCTCCAGCCTCCGCTCCACCGGCGGCGGACCGACAAACCCGACCTCCATCCTCTGCACCTTCGTCAACTCCCAATCCACCAAAGACCACCCCACCTCCACCCACTTCTACGCCATCATGTACTACGCCACCGCACGCGGCGTCGCGGCCCACCAGACCCTCCCGGAGATCCGGGCCACGTTCGACGTCCTCCAGGCCCTCGCCCCATGCAACCTCCTGGTCTTCGGGATCGGCCACGAGTCCCTCATGTGGTCCGCCTTCAACACGCGTGGCACGACGCTGTTCCTCGAGGACGACATCAAAGTCGTCCAGAGAACGCTCGCCAACGCGCCCACCCTGCGCATGCATCACGTGTCGTACGAGACGCGGTTGTCGGAGGCCGACTCGCTCCTGGCGTCGTACAAGACCACTGCCAAATGTCTGCTGCCGCAGGTGTGTTAAGCTAGCTTAGTATTTGTCAATAAGATAAAAAATTCAAATGGAAACTCAAATCTGACTGTGAAAGTAATAAGGACTGTTGAGATCGTGTCACGTGATATATTTACTTTTAATAACCATTGATTATTCGGAGTGAATCACACAACGTTCAGTGTTATTCAAAGTGAATAATACTGAATAGTACATAATGTTGTATTATTCAAACATTATTGATTATTCAGAGTGAATCACACCGCGTTCAGTGTTATTCAGAATGAATAATACTGAATAGTATAGAATGTTGTATTATTCACTCTAAAAAACATTATTGATTATTCAGAGAATCAGAGTGAATCACACCGCGTTCAGTGTTATTCAGAATGAATAATGCTGAATAGTACAGAATGTTGTATTATTTACTCTGAAAAACATTGATGTTATACACTCTGAATAACATTGATGTAATTCACTCTAAATAACACCAAATGTTGTGTTATTTACTCTGAATAATAGATGATTATTTAGAGTGAATATGGCGCACGTTGTCCCGACATTCACAATAAATAAAAAACGAGTTTTCCTTTATGTATTGACAAACATGTTCATAGAGAGTGTTACAAGCGTCACATAATACTCTAAACCAAGGGAATCCTTGGAGGATTCTAGTCCGGAAACAACCAACACTAATACCAGAGGATATAAATCCTTAAGGACAGTGATTATCACGTCTACGATTTGTTATTTCATTTCGTTATAATTACCCCGTTCAGGTGTACCTGAAAGGAAACGTGGGGTGCAAGCTAGCGTTGAGCAAGCTGCCTGAGGAGGTCTATCGGCGCGAATGGGATGTGATAATAATCGATGGGCCGAGGGGATACTTCGACGAGGCGCCGGGGAGGATGGCTGTGATATTCTCGGCGGCAGTGATGGCTCGGCGGAGAGAAGGGGCCGGAGATACGCATGTGTTGGTGCATGATGTGAATAGGAAGGTGGAACAGGAGTATGCTCAAGAGTTTTTGTGTAGGAGTAATTTGGTGAAGGCTGAGAATAGGCTTTGGCATTTTAAGATACCGCCTGCGGGTAAAGATAGCCCTACGTTTTGCTAGTTTTTTGTTTGGGAAATAATTGTTTTTATGTTTAAATTTAGAAAATTAGTAGGTAGTTTTGTATATTTATTTCGATTTTTTGTAGTATTTTAATAAAAAAGAGGAGTAGTTATTACAGAATCACATATGAATATGTTTTATGGTTTGCTTCATTTGTGAATGTGTGATGGTTATTATGGATTTAGTCTCTTGACTATATGTTTGGCAACCAAGAAACAAATTTGATTAGGGGTTTTTGAAGGTTGATTTAATGTAGGTGTTAAATGGTTGTTTATATATACATATGTTGTTAATGCTCATGGTGGATTTTTGGATTTTAAATTAGTTTTTGAACAACGAGCATAAGGTTGTTATTAGTTGTTCTTGATAGTGAATGTGTACTCAAAAAAAGGATAAAAAAATCAAAAAAGAAATAATATTAAAATTCAATAAAATGGCAAAAAGACATGTTTGTCATTGCAACTAACAAAGATTGTGGACGAATTATAGGGCATAAGAAGTGACATTTTTTAAAGGATGAATATGGTACCATACCATGTATCTTTTTTTCATATATAATACGTAATTGGTATGTAAAATTCTATATCATATATCAACAACTATACTTATATCAATTAAATTGGTACACACTATTTTTGATTAGTACATGCCCAACATTCAAATAACATGTGGATGTTTTGGACCAATTATTGCTAATTCCCTACCTATACAAGCATTGAAATAGTTTTCATATAATATAAGCGAGCATTGAGGAAGGACGATGGACCTCCATGTGGAGGTATGAACGAGTTATTGAGATTGTTAAAGATTAGGCGAATTAAATGAATTTAATCAAGTTCTACATATCCATCTTTATTATAGTTTAGCAAATTTTTAAATGAGATAACTTAAAATAAAATGCATGAATCAAAGTATATTGTATTATTTTAGATAATAATTTAAAAGTTATATGTCAAAATATGTTGTGTTATTGATCATTTAATTAATTAACTGAAAATAATAAGTTTGTACGATATTACCATGAGAGGGAGGTTCGTACAAGAACAACCCAATTTGCAAGAACAAAGGAACAGAGGAAATCACATGTGATTTTGTGCTGCGATGGAAAAAGTGTGTGTAGGTCACGCTTCGACAAGGCGAGTTGATGAGCCGCGAGTGGGCGTCTATGCACAAAATCACGTGGGATTTTGTTGATTCTTACAATTTGGTTTTGTTCTTGTTTGAATCTAATTCATTACCATGATACATCATTTCTAATACCGTATGGGCGTATACGAATCAAATGGTACAATGCAACCAGTTAATTAAATTGACATAAAAGTTTTTTGGTTTGTTTTCATACAAAATTGATAACACTAAAAAAAATTGTTTTCATACAAAATTGATAACACAAAAAAAAAATTCACCAACTATAAGATGTTTTGTGTAACAAATGAAATTCAGAGGTTAATTCCGTCACTTTAACAAACCACAAGAACCAAATTCATAAATTGATAACAGTTTGCAAAAAGTTTGTCGAGAGTGGGATTTGAACCCACGCCCTTTCGGACCAGAACCTTAATCTGGCGCCTTAGACCAACTCGGCCATCTCGACTTTGTGTTTACTGTTATTCTAACAACTATAAAAATAATAAGTTTATATTTAATTCTGTAAACGTGGCAAGATCAGAAAATTTATCCACAAAAAATACCTCCATGAATGAAAGCACATAACAAAAAGGATAAGGTACATATAACCCTCACTACTACTTCCCTCCATCATATCCTCCATTGAAGACAAACAATTCTTGAGTAAGAACACCAAACCCTAACTCTCTATGCATCTGTGTGTTTTATCTGTAATTTCAATACTGAAATGCTGTTGCTTTTGTTTTGTGCAGAGCCATGGCGGCCGCAACCGCTCTAAGTTTCAACCTAGTTGGAGCTTTCAAAGGACTTTCGTTTGGTTCCAGTTCATCTTCTTCTTCCTTCTTGAAAGGAGATTTCGGATCTATTCCCACGGCTCGTAGGATTTCGACTTCGTTGCCGATGAGAATGCCATTGACGATTCAGAATGCGCACAAGAAAGGAGCTGGAAGCACGAAGAACGGTCGTGATTCGAAAGGTCAGAGGCTCGGTGTTAAGATTTATGGAGATCAGGTTGCGAAGCCTGGTGCAATCATCATTCGGCAACGCGGAACGAAGGTGTGTATATATGAGCTTCGATTGCTTTCAATTGGTTTGTGATTATGTGATATCGAATTCGGTTTTTTGCTTGTGGAATTAAGCCCTAAATCCTAATACATATGCACATACAGAACCCAGCCTCTAGATAAAACTTCTATTTTACTAGACTGTGTTTGGCAAACTAGCTGATAGCGGATAAGCTAGCTAGTAGCTGATAAATTAGCTTATGGATAAATTATGTTTGGCATAAACTAGCTTATTTAAGTGTGTAAAATGACCAAAAAGGGTATATTGGGATATAATAATTAATATTAACAAGAGTATAATTGGAAAATACTACAAAAAGCTCCCAAATCGCTACTCTAAGTAGCGTTTCAATAAGCTAGCTTATGGTCCATCCAAACATGTACTAGCTTATAAGCTATCTTATTTTTGCCAAACACAGCCTAAACAATTTCACTTATCACAAGCAGAAGAGACTCATTTGGTGTTTAAATCATCCGTATCAAGCTCAGAGGCCATGATTAGCAGTTCAATTGTTTAGCAGATAATCAAAATGCTCGTTGTTAGTTACTATATAGACGTGAATCATCTTAAAGAGTCATGCCATGATTACTCTGTGATATGTGTAATAAAGTTGGCACTTCAAAATTTCATTAGAATTATTGGGATAGACGTGAAATTTGATGCATAAAACCAAATTTTATGATATGTTCCCCCATCCGGTTTCTCCGAGTTTGCTTTCAACCACTAGGTGGCCACTGTGCCTTTTAATTGAATGAGGCTCCCAAATGTGCCTTTTAACTGAACCAGTTTTTCATATGAGACCATAATATTATGTAGTAGATTAAGTCGAGCTATAAGTTGATTGGTAAGACATTGGAAAAGAAACAAATTATGTGGCTATAAGCCTATAATAGTTGGTTGAGTTGAGTGTCTGGATCTAGTTGAATATTGCATGTTTTGCAGCATTTAATATATGTCTGTTTTGAGCACTTTTCATGAATTCTGACAGTATGTGCCCTTGGGATAACAACTGCGTCTGGAGTTCTGGCCGTCCGTCAAGTAGAATCTTGCGCCATTAGATGCTTAGATATGGTGAATTTGGCAGACTCTGTGTCACTCCAGTTGGTAGCCATTATTGGAAGGTCATTAATTGCATGTTCTAAAGGGAGACAATGGAATTTCCTTTGAGCTTTAAATTATCAAGCAGGCTGAATAGAGCTGTATTACTGTCCTGCTAACTCAGATCATCATTGTGCTTATCTCTTTATTATAGCATTTTATAGTTTATGTGATAATCTTCTGGGAGAAAGTATGCGTAGAAGATCTCCAGATTGTGAGTGCTTGAATTTAGAGAAATGTCAGCTGTTATTACTAATGGTCAGGCATTAGTATTTTCTGTTTGTTTTTCGTGTAATCTGGATTCCATGGTTCTTTAGGCTTCACAGTTCACTAATGAGGCATTTGCTAGGCCTCATCATTGGTTCATAGGGGTTCCAAATTGGCAGAAATCTAAGGGGTGCTTTTTCATTAGGTTGACTAATTTCCCCATGCTCCAGAGTACAGATGAGAGGCACTAATTTACTTTTCTGTGTATCAAGTTGATCTGAACTAGCATAGGATTAACAACCAACCTCATGAGGTTTTTTGACGTGATTATGGAGTAGACCTTGTAGCTGCTAATAACGCCATGTACACAGTTATCACACAACACTTGGTTGATTGCATCTGTAACTAAGAAGGCACGCAGGCTTGACTGCCAACTAAAAGGTCGTTCATGTCAACGTTCACAGCAATCCCAATGATCTCTGATGTTCTCTTTTTCGAATTTGCAAACAATTGTCTTGATTTTAAAGTTTTAATTAGATGCTTTAAAGGGCAAAACCTGCAGTAGTTTATCCTCTAAAACATTAATCAGAGATACAAATACCACTTTCCTACTCTCATAAACAGTTGTTTTGCTTTTTTCTCCTGTATATTTTTAGGTCCATCCAGGAAAGAATGTTGGGATTGGCAAAGATCACACCATCTTCTCTCTGATTGATGGATTGGTCAAGTTTGAGAAGTTTGGACCTGATAGGAAAAAGGTGAACTCTAATTTCTGAAACTCCCTTATTTTAATCGCTTCAGCCTTTTTTGTTTAATATATAAAAATTGTATATGCTTACAAAAACGACAGGTGAGCGTTTACCCACGTGAAGTGCAGCCTGAAAACCCAAACAGTTACAGAAACAGGAAGAGAGAATCATTCAGGTTACAGCGTGAACGTCGAAAAGCAAGAAAGGAGCTTAGGGAAGGAACAGTGGCGGCACCTCTGTTGGTGATGGCTTCAGCCACCGCTACTGCCGCTGCTGGTGAGAATGCTGATTGCTGATTCTGAACAGACACGGGATGGATTCTTTACAACTCACAAGCAGTACGTTTTTTGTATGTGTATTTTAGTTTTTTTTGTGAAGATGTTGTCTCCTGTAAGTACTGAAGCTTTACTTTTAATATTCAAATCCTGCATATGAAGGAGAAAGTTTGAGGCTGCATATTGTGTTGTACAGTCTTTAATCCTATGCTTTGTTTTAGTAGTCAGTCAGATCGATCACACTCGTTGAGGAGGCAGGACCATTAAAACCTAATTTTCCGTTTTTATTTTTACCCGTAAATAGTTACCCGCAAGAGTGTTAACCCATCAGTAACATTTTCGGTTACCATGATGATTTTGTTGGTAAACGTCTTTTACCCCATAAGTAGTTACCGGGTAAGAGTTTTCTCCTTTGTTTAATGGATATGACTCTTGGTTGTACTTGGTAAGATTCCAGTCATCTCTATGTTCATCCGAAAAGGTAATTGATCTAGTGAACGCCTCATTAGTCAGAAGCACCAAATAGACTATCTGTAACATATCGCCCATAATCTTTTTGAACCTTTTTGAACCGAGAATCAAAAACTAAAACCTCTAAGAAGGAAGTTACATTTTACCCCTAAGAGTCTCAGCTTTGGACATTTGAACATTAATATATTGTTGATATATTCTATAATTTTATCAATTACGATATACTTTTAAGAACATATAAAATGATAATAATTGTATTCATGGGTAAAAGAAAAAAAAAATCAATTATTTCTACTCACATAAAGTTTTTAAGTAACTTTTTAAATTAAAAGTGTCCTCGTGTCCACTGTTGTAGCCCAATGGTCGGTAATATTCTGAGGGGGCAGTGGATGGTATCCTTGTCTACTTGGGTTTGATGCAAAGGGGGAACAGGAGGCGACACTCTAGTTCATGGGTCGACCTTTGGGCCGGGCATGGGCAAGGCTATGGGCCGGTAACGGTTTCCATAGTCGAGAGGATTAGTTGGGGTTCCTGGATGGATCCCGGAGACCTCTTCGACTTCGGTCGGGGCTTATGCGTGTGTTTAACTGCCGTCCCAAAAAAATGAAAAAACTTCAACGACCATGCTTCCAGTTCCAGATTGTTTGTTTGAAAATTAATTGATCAAGAGATATGTTGAAACTATTATGTTAACCAGATGCTTGGACAATTAACATTAACACACCACAACTAATCATCTGTAATGGAAAACAACCACCCTTCTAAACTTCAGAAACCATCTGACCTCTTTACGATGATGACCAACAACTTAACACATACCGGACTCGAACACACGGTGCACTAAAACCAGAATGAAAATAATGTAGACCCACCTCAAAGACAACTGCAGGTTTTAACTCATAAGAGTCTTCCTGGTAAAAATGCAAAAAAAGAAAAAAAAGGCCTTAACAATTAAAGCCTCTTGATGAAGTGACCTCTGATTTTACCATCAAGACTTAAGACACCGCATCTATAGTCGATCTATATGTAACTTAAATATGAAACATAAACAACTATCGGAGGCGGCACATTCGACCACAGGTGGAGAACACAAGAAAAGAATGTAGAAACAAGCATAAGTTCAACAACAAAGTAGATGATATTAAAAACTAGTATAAGTACCAAATAACAAATCTCATTCTACTTGAACAAAACACCAAAAAGGTTTCCTACAACACATCGTAGTTCTCTTTTTAAACCATTTTGAACACAACTAACATCCTCCATGCATCCTTGATGATTGTATGACCTGATACGCCAAAAAAACGCACTTGTTAGCTAAAAATGTAATGTGAGATCATCAAGTGAACTTAGCTGCAAACACATATACTCTTAGGCGTCGTTTGTTTAAGAGGTCATTTAATCTGAAGTCTAAATTCACCTCTAAAAAATAAGAGGTGGATGGTGCACCTCTTAAAATTTTAGAAGACGGTAGAAAATTTCCAGGCCTTTTAAAGTAAAACAAACTGCATTAAGTCTGCAAACCTCTTAATTTTCAGACTTTAAGAGGTCTTAAGAGGTAACTTTTAAAAAACAAACGACCCCTTAGTGTTGTCAACAAACCATATATGGTGCAGAATTAGTCTGAACATAAAAGACACGAAATATTTGATATATTATGCTCTAACAATGATCGGAGGCAGTTTAAATGTCACTTTGGAACACAACTTCCTTCCATAAAATACAATTAAACCAGAATAGTTGAACCCAAACAATTCCTTCAAATTACATGCATTCATGATACAACTTTTTACTAAGGCAAACACACACACAAACACAATCTCTTGTAAGACTCAAAATCCGCCCTCAACTTTTTGGTTGATGAATCTTAACTGCCACACTAGCTACCACTAGACCAACCGAATGCCAATAAAAGTTGAAATGAGCTTAAATGGCTGTATGATTAGACAATATGAACCAAATTCCCACAAATCCTTTTAGAGCCATAAATATTAACAGATCGCTTCTTCTAAAGCGCGCCCCATTCGTTCCGCTCGCAACAATCCAATTAGTTATGTCATGGTTGTATTGAACATATTCATGGCTCTAAAAGAGAGTCATTTGGGTATATAACCTTAAAAGAAATTCAATTAAATCCATGACCTCTTGATCAATTAAAAAATGACTCCACACTCCTAAAAACGCCATGGATTTAATTAAAACCTCGTTTAAGGTTATACACCTAAATACAACTCCAAAATTCCCACATCTCCTAGCTTGAGTGATTAACCTACTTTTCTCCTATACCGTACACTTCCCTCTCTTACATGTATGAGAATAATCAGAATATAGATTGTTGATTGAGTCATTTAGCATTTGAAGTATAAATGAAATTTTAATTAAATCCAAGACCTCCTGACCTATTAGAAGAAAAATTGCTTCATACTAATCAGAAGATCATGATTAAATTAAAATCTCATTTTAAGGTTATAGAGGGAGGTTCATACGAAAAATATAACTTTTTAAGAAAACGCGAGGAGCAATCTCAACCACTCATCTCGGTCAACAAAGGCGGCTTTGACCGGTCCCCTCTTTAATAACCTCTACCCTCCCATGAATAGCGTCAATCCTCCGTGATCACGACCACCGTAACCGCGAGATGAGTGACTGAGATTGCTCCTCACTTTTTCTTAAATTGACATGTTTGAACCTTCCCCCTAAGGCTATATACCTAAGTATCTATTGATCCTATGGTAACATAACTTTAGGGCATCAAATCAAGTCTGAAATGTTCTTTAAATAACAATAGATCTAAAAATAAGCGATCAAATACAAAGAGACAAATCAACGATTTACAATTCTCCAATCAATCAATCAATCATTTGCAAAATGTAAAAATCAAATAGAAGAAAAACAAAATTCTTCACCTCTAAACAGATCCAACGATGATGTTGTTGATAGGGATGAAGATGAGCTTAACGAAGAACCCTACGAATCCCATCACCACGAAACCAATCGCCGTACGGACCGCAACCTTCGAGAATTCTGTAAAACAATCAAATCAATACTTAGATCTACATCATGAGAGCAAGATCTAGAACTCTGAAATTAAGTCAACGAAAAAGTGAAAAATTGCGTAATACCTTTGCGATCAGGCTTGTGGCATCTCTTGACTAGACGGTAGCTATCCTTTGAGAACTCTCTCAATGGCTCGAATACTGAATCCAAAGCATCCATGGCGATCTAGAAGAAAGAGAATTAGGGATCTGGAAAGAGAGAATTAGGGATTTTTTGGATGCAGATGCGGAGGAAACAAAGAAGAAGATGAGAGCAAAAGGTTTATACGCGTTGAAGTGTTGAACACAAAACTAACTTCATTACCCTTTTTTATTGTGCTAATTACAAAAATGACCCTTGGTTTTAAATAATGTTCGGTTTTGATCCTTAAAGTTTAATTTTGTACTTTTTGGTAATTTATTTTAAGATGTAAACTAGGAGAGGTTTCTTATAAGCATGATTCTAAATAGTTCGTTATGGATTTGTTATGGCATGTTATGGTGTCAAGGCTTGGGGTCGCCGCCAGGTTAACCCCTATGGCTCCACTCTAAGGCTTGGCTTGCTTGTAACGCGTTATGGCACGTTACAACGCGTTATTTTGTAAGTTTTGCGGTTACTTTTATATATAATGTTGATCCAAGACTTACAGGATAAATGGTAACTATGTACGAGACTTAAAAGTTAAATAAACATTAAATCTAAAACATTAAATACGTAAATACTTAATCTCATTCCCGTACATGGAGAGTTGAACATGAATTCTTTGAAAATTGAAGAAAGTTATGAGTAGGGATTCAAGAAATTTAATCCCGATTTTGCACCCATGATATCATTTTTATTAGCTTAATATACTTTGTATCAATGGTTATTCTTTATGTTTTTTAGTTTTATTACTTGTTATGAATTTAATTTGTTCTATGATATTATTCAAAACACTTACATATACAAGTACGAGTGTATGTGTATGCCACCTTAGGGTACGTCATGAAAAATGTCATAGTCTCGCCATAACTCATAAGGCTTGAGGCTTGACCTCTCCGTTACGCCACGTCTCACGTCATTTAGAACCTTGCTTATAAGTCTTTCCATCATTCGGATTACTAATGCATCATGTACATGACCGGTTCAAATTAATAGAAATGCAACACCTTCGTGCATTATTTTGCAAGGTCGAGTTTTAATAAGAAGTTTAGGTTAGCGTGAAAAAAGTGAAAAGTAGTTGTGAATGCACATTAGAATTGAAATGCACCGGATTAACTCTCTTCTAAAGCATGGGAGGGCATGAGATTAAAAGCGATCAATGGTTCAGATCTACTTTTTACGTTTCTTACAGCAACCTCAACTTCTCATATAATCTTTTGACGTATTTTATACTAAGTTAATTTTAATGTAAGAAAAAACTCGATAACTTAAATAAAATCGGATTAATTTCATGTCTCATAAAATATAAATATATTTTGTCATACAATACTAATGAACTCTTATATAGTGTATCTTTTTGCATTTCTCCAATAAAAGTAGAAAACCTCATTTTTATATGTTTTTTATGGTGTGCAGAATTCATACCTTTACAATGTATCCCTTTTTAATTTTTCCAATTAAACTAATAAAATCCAAGGTTCCAAATAGCGCGAGGCGTGGCGGGCCGGCAAAGCCAAGCCTCAAGCCTTGGAAGCCACGACGAGGTCGCGGCGTTTTTCAAGGCGTGACTTATGGCGGCAAATCTCTATATCATATATAATGTTATACGCATTAACATGTGTTTTCCTACTATTATTCAATTAATAAATTATAATAAACAATTTAAAGCAAGTTATATATCATAAACTAACAAATAAGACATTAGAAAGATAAGTTACATCAAAATATTGTGTTACAAAAACCGCGCATTACCCCATGGCGTGCCTCAGGCATAACGTGGCGTGAGACACAAGCCTTAAGCCACAGCGCGCCATGGCGGCCGTTGCGGCGAGCTTTTTCGAACATTGATAAAATCCCGTTTGTGCATGTCATATAAAGTTCATGTATTATATGGGATTTTTTTTCACAAATTTGCTGAATTTCTAAGGATAACTTTATGGTTTATTTGCTTTGCGTTATCAAACCATATAACTAAATAGCTAAGGATGAAAACTGACAATTTGTAATTGTGGGGGGGCTTTTGTGTTGTTATTTTGCTTATGTGTCAATTAATGGTAGGTTAAAGGTGGATGAGTTTCGTCATCCTTTCCTTCCTGGCAGTGCCACGATGGATTTATATTTGTACAGTCATCAGAAGACCATCCCTCAAACCATTGTTCTAAAAAACTTGTCACGTAGCCGTCATGGCACCATGGCTTCAAGGCTTGTGTGATTGTATCTCACGTCACGTTAAGCTCGTGGCACGCGTGTTGGCTTACTGCGTAGTTCTCCTAATGCGATATTTGATTTTTCTTTACGTTTTTAAGGTTTTATTAGGTAGTTTGGTAATACATAACCTACTTTTAACTTGCTTACTACTATTAACTCATTGAATGAGAGTAGAAAACATATGCTATTATATATAATATTTTACATGAACTAGAAATTTGACGCCATAAGCCACGCCTTGAAAACGACATGGCTTCGCCATGGCTCCTAAGGCTTGAGGCTTGGTCTCGCCGCCACGCCGCGTCTCACGCCATTTAGAACCTTGTCAAACTAACTTTAAAATTTAAAAATAAATAAATGTGTTTGATCTTCAACTTCAACCTAAAATACAAAAAAAAAATAGAGATCAAACGTTCATCTATGTTTAGAGACAAAATAAAATAAGCCTCTATTTATATTTTATCTGGCTCTCACGTAAAACGTAAATTTTCATATCTTTATTGTTAATTTAATTAGCCTATCCTCAAATTGAATATTTGAATGTTATCAAAATATTCTATATTTTTTATCGTTAAATATATGTTTTAAAATCTTCATAAGAAATGACAATGATCGAGTTTCATTGGTAAAGTTAAACTTAATATATATCCAAAGGGGCCAACATCATTCAAGTTGAACAACACTTGATGTCTAATTATATGCATGCAAGGCTACAAAAACATATAGCAATTAATTCTGCAATCACTTAATTACTTATAATTTGTCTAATTTCTTGTGTTTGTGTTTAGTTACACGAGCAGCTTTGGGGTGGAATTGATATGGCAAAGACCCTGGTTTCCTTGACTTCATGTTAAAACTCCTTATGCAAACATATCCTGCACAAAATTTACCTATTTGTCATAGCTTTAATTAAAAAAATTGTAAGAACTGTGAATCCCGTTAGATTACTCTAAAAAAAATCCTTCGAGAGATAAGAAGATTCCAACATATATATAAGTTAAATGGTCCAAGTCTAGCCGACATGGGCCTCTAACACAATCCCTCCAATGAAAGGCTAGACGGGCACATTTTTTTTAACGGCAAATAACACAAGCACACGTCCCAACATGAAGTCGACAAGGTAGCCAGGATCCATACGGGCACCCGACTAATCCTCAGCGACCATGAACCAACCTAAAAGCCGACCTCATATTCAAGGTAACGCCACATGCTCACTCCATGAATCAAACCCAGGTAGATAGGGATGCCATCCACTGTCCCTCACAAGGATGTTACCGACCACTAGTCTACGAATGTTTTGATTATGATTAGACGGGCACAATTAGTCACATGGGTTAGGGTTCCGGTGAGAAGTTAAGGTTAATGTGAGAAGTGTGAGAAGTGGTCATCGACTATTAGTTGCACATTAGGATGAGATACACTGAGATAAGATGTACCGGATGAATTCCCTTTTAAATCGCAATTCATGGTAGGGAATGACATTAGAAGAGATCAAAGGTTCAGATTCACTTCTCACAGTTAACTTAACTTCTCACACGATCATTTGCCTTAGTTTGACATTAATTGTCAAGAGGGGGCTAGACAAGTAGAAATTGCACAGTGATTCGACCCCCTAAAGTGGTAGACGCTGGCTCTGATACCATATGTGAAATACTCCGTTAGATTACTCTCCATAAAAACCATTTAGGAAAGAAAGCAACTTCCAACATATATAGCCTACTTGAGACTCTAAGAGAATCTAAAAGTTCTTTACTAAATACCATACCTTTCCAAAAGCAGTCTCTTATTTCCTCACTTGACATACCTACATCCATTAAGTTAATTAGTTATGACTATCCCCTTATAATCATTTTGGGGTGCATGCAATAAGTAACTAAGAGTAGTAATTAACTAATTTATTAACTATGTACCTTGAAATATGGCAGTTATTGAGGTTCCACAGAATAAAGTCTTTACGGTGAGATTCGATAACAAGTCCTTGGGTACGACCACTGGTTTTTCACACGATTCATCTTCAGCGAATACCTCGTTGATCTGAAAGTATGTTCCATCAAGTGGAAATGTCCCTCGTGTTGCTGTCCGACACGGTACCAAAAATCTTCCGAATACCATTTCTTCTTCTTCTTCTTCTTCCCCTTTACGGGTTTCCCTTGGCCAAATTGCAAGTAGGTACGGGTTTTTATCGTCATTGTCTCTTTTCTCCAACTGCAATACAACCAACCTCGACACTATAATTAATCAACCAAATATAAACATATATAGGCGGGTTATTCATCATGAATTATATTTGGAATACATATACATATATATATATATATAGACTTGGGAACACATGAGACCAAACTGTTTTCGTGAGGCGGTAAGACCAAGATTTTACACTTGAAAATCTTGGTCTTACCGGTCTCACGAAGCCACTGACCTGCTGCACAAGCGGATGTGAATCGGGAAGCTCATAGCTGCAGTAAAGTAATAATTATATCATAAAGTAATTAATAATTATACCAAAGTCTTAATTAAGATGCATATATAGGATACTTACACTTGGTGCTCTGTCCTCAATCGAGCCTTAATCACCGGTTGTACCTTGCAAAGATCTTCGATATCTTGCAGCCTATCTTTAACATGAGATGATTGATCACCACGAGTAGGAGTAAACGGACCAAGTGCGTTTTCCAGCTGCAGGGGAAACTTGCTAGTACTAGGGTCAACAAATGTGTATGTCCCTTGAAACCTGCTACTACTGTGTCATAATCATTGAGTTAATTAGTAGACCAAATTAAGAGATATCAATTAATGATAAACTAATAAGTGTTGAAAATATTAATCAACCTTCCGAATTCACTAGCAAAATGCTTGCATTCTTTCTGTAATGGACATGAATTGCAATTCGGTTTCTTCTTCGTGCAAAACACCTATATATATATGAATTATAAACTTTTCTCAAACCAATTACAATATATATACAAGCTAGTGAAATTTATGCATAAAGTGATAAAGGATAATTGGAAGGAAGACATGTAAATATGTAATGTATGTTATACCTTTCCAAAAGTGATCATCTGGTAATGAAGTTCGTACCTGTATCGCATAATTAACATCTCATTTATCCAGGTGTTAACGTAATAAACCGAAATTATCAAATATACATATATATAATTTTACAATGTATCCACATCAAGATTAGAAAGCCTCTCTGAGAGATACTCTTGAACAACTTCCATCTTGGGATACCTGCAACACAATTAAGTGGTTGTCATGTTTATTAACAACAATATATAATCAGTGGTGGTTAATTAATCGAAATGAAGTTCTCACTCTTTTAGCTCATGTATGAGAACTCCATCCGGAAGCTTTGTAATAGGAACCCAACCCAAACGCACTACGATTCTCGCAACATGTCTGTCAACCTTGTAGAAACCAGCCAAATCTTTATATATATTAAGAAAATTTAAGAAGATTTTCGATAAGTTTGAATATAGAGTAATTAATCTTTTTTACTTACAGGGAACGCATGTTGTCTTAGTGCCAATAACCGTAGACAATCCTTGCTCTTGATACCCAGGCCATATATCTTAGAAAGGAATTCCCTGCAGCCAAAAAGTTTAAATATCAACTCAAACTGATCTTACATATGTATAAATAGATATGGAGTATATCTAGACTTGGTATCACGTGAGATCAGTGAAACCAAGATTTTACACTTGAAACTTCATAGCAAAATACTGTGAAGGTAACCTTCACAATGTTTTTGTTATGAAGGTTCGCATATTTTTTTACCTTCACAGTATTTTGCTGTGAAGTTTCAAGTGTAAAATATTGGTCTCACTGGTCTCACGAAAACAACTTGGTATCATGTGAACCTGACCCTATCCATCTATCTATCTATTTATCTACTTACATTGTTTTATCAGGTTGTGCTTTTCTTAGCCATTCAAGATCATCAAGAATCCCAAATTTACAATTGTATATGCTATCAAGGAACCTCTGCACAAGTTAAAAGTTCATTTCTAATTATCCATTTTAGAAACTTATAATTAAATAGTGTCGTTAACTAATTACTTGGATGCGTTCAGCCATTCTCATGTTCATGCCTCCATCTCGAATGACAAGAGACAGCTCGGAATGATCCGCACAACGAACACCATCCCAATCCAGAGCATGTTTATTGATGCCCGTTGTAGGATATTTGGCAGCCAGACACATAAATGCAGTACTAATCAAGGCAACCAAGATTAACTGTTGTGAAATGTGAAGGAATATTTATAATACTGATCAAAGTTAATTAATTAGTGTATAGTTAGTTAATTACCTTGACATTTGGTCTGATGTGTTTTGTGATAAAAAAGCACCAACAATAGAGTCTACCACAGAACCTTTCCAACCCATGAAACACCTATTTCCTGTTAAATTTTCAATTCCATGGTATATATATACACAAATGAAAATCTGATAAATAGATAGATGGAAGCTTTAAACTATATACAAAAGGTTTATATACCTTGAACATAGCGCATGGAGGCTATGAAAGACAAAGCCCTTTGTCGGAATAACTCCTCCTCTTTCTTGGCTTCCTCTTTGTAATTCCATTCTACGTCTAGCTTTTATTCATATCAATTAATAAACCACACACACATATATATTTCAAATGAAAACTCAAATTTGATTTCGAACCTAAGGACAAACGAGAGCTTGCCACGTGTACTGTTCGGCTCATATTCAGTCCGAATAATATGGTACTATTCAAACCGAATATTATGCATTATTCAAGGTGAATAATACAGTACTATTAACACTATCAGGCTGAATGTTGTATTATTTATTTAGAATACTATATTATCAACTGAATACTAAGTTACTAACTGTCGGTCTAAATTATCAATACTGAATACTGACTGTCGGTATTCATACTGTATGACAGTCATATTGACAGTGACAGTCATATGAACTGTCGGTATGACTGTCAGTCCAAATACTAACCGTCAGCATGTCAGGTCAGATTCAGTATGTCAGATTGACTGAATACTTTACTATTTCAAAGTTCAAATTGATTGACTGAATTACTTTAAAATTTCAAACTGATTGTCTGTTTGAATAGTGTATTATTCATTGTGTGTCTCAATATTGTATTATTCACCTTGAATAATACAACTAAATAATATTGTATTATTTAGAGTCAATATGCCACATGGCACGTTCTTGGTTGTCCTTACGTTCGCAATCAAGTTTGAGTCCGATCTAAACTTTCATCTATATATATATACACTAATATATATATATATATATAGAGAGAGAGAGAGAGAGAGAGATTAGTAGCACCTCCTATGTATAATTTGTGGACGTTGCGAGGAAAACAATAGCCTCCGTTTGTGTAAACGAGCATCGGTGTTGTTCGAGTTTCAAAATATTCCAAAGCTCTTCTAAAAGATAACTTCTTCTTCATACGGGAAGAAGAAGGAGGAGGAGTGATAGGCTTAGGAGTCATAACTTTGGGTATATACTTCTTCACCTGTTGCATTTTGGTCATTGCATCATTATGTGACAATTTCATTGGTGAAACTTCTTCTCTAATCAGACCTAAACAAACAAATCACATAACAGAAATTAAAGAGAAAGTTCAATGGTTATTCATAATAAATCAAAAAACAGATTAATCAATCCAACAAGTACATTTTTTGGCAGAAGATATCATCTTATTAGACTTGGAGCGCAAGCAATAAGAGTTTTCTGTACATAATTAAACCACCATTAACCATTTCAA
This sequence comes from Centaurea solstitialis, assembly GCA_030169165.1. Lineage (NCBI taxonomy): Eukaryota > Viridiplantae > Streptophyta > Magnoliopsida > Asterales > Asteraceae > Centaurea > Centaurea solstitialis. Next base: position 11,053,005 of record CM058046.1, read on the forward strand.
ATTTTCAATTCAAAAGCTTAAAGTTAACACAGCTACATAATAATGATAATAATAAAGCTTATATGCATATAAAACCATCAGGTGTTGAAGGAGCAATGGAAGTGGTAGGAGGAGGAGCATCTGGTTGTTTTCTTTTAGTTTGCTTCTTCATCCTTCTTCTCAACTGTTGATCAAACTCTTGGTGAAAAAAAGTGGTTATCAAATTGCAACTCTCTGTACTCATTCTCATTGGAAAAAGAAGACATAGAAAACCTGCCACTTGTCATTTTCTGTATCAACTAATTAATTAATCACAAATCATGTCTAGTTTAGCTGGTCTTTCTAACTACAGTAATTGTAGATGGGATCCACCCTCTACTTGGGTTTGATTTCAAAAAGAGACAATTGATGGCATCAAGAGTAGCTGGGAGTACCCAATCCTTGGACTGGTCCGGTCAAAGACTGGGTCACCCCTGCCCAGTCAAAGACTGTGGTTGGGATCTAGGTTTAGCGTGATATGGGTTGGGACAACGACGGATTAGTGGGTTGCCTATGGATGTCCGATACCATTGGAGAGGCGTGCGTACGTGTATTCGTGGTAGTCGTTCGTTAATTCGATATCGCTACGCCTTTGTGATAGATATGGGATCCAAAGGTGATAAACAAAAAACTAAAGGGACCAAATTTGTAGGTTACTATAATACTATTAGATTTTATTTTTCATTCATCATTACAGCTCTGTCAATGTCATCTCAATTCATCAGGATGCCGTCTTTTCTTTACATAAATGGTAAAAATAAATTACTATACTTGGCCCTCGCAGTACGGTGATTTCTAATAGCATCTTCAAGAGAGTTCTTTATAAATTAAAAAACACCAGGTGTTAAATTTTTTGAAGAAAAAAAACTATATTTAGTTAATAGATTTTCATTTTATAAATTTTAACTCAGTATATATTATTATTAAAATTTTATAATTACCAATGTATTTTTAGAAAAATAAATATAAAAATGATAGATATTCGATCTCAGGGTTAAATAAAATAATCAATCATCTTTCCTATTAGGCCATCCTTAGGCCATCATTAGCCGGGTCGGTACCACATCGGTACCACCCCCATACCGGTGGTAACACCGTTGTGGATGAGGGGTACGGTGCCGGTAGTGGTACCGATCGGTACCCCAATGCCGGTTGAAAAAATGCTGCATACCCCACCCCCCTACCCCCATCTCTCTCTCTATCTCTCTCTATCTCTCTCTTCATTCACTCTCTCTCTCTTCTTTTTTTATTTTCTTTTTTCAATTAATTTAGAGGGGTATGGTATTGGTATGGTTAAGGATGGATTGGTATGGTGTTGGTAAGGTGTTGGTAAAGCTGATGTGGCGCTGATGTGGCAACAAAAATGAGGGTATGAGGGGTACGGTTAAGGATGGCCTTAGTCATACCACCCATACCACCCATTTCTGCTGCCACATCAGCTTTACCACTACCCTACCAATTCCATACCTTTCATCCTTAACCATACCACTCATACCCCTCATTTTATTTTTTTTATTTCTAAAATATTTTAAAATAATTTACTTAAAATTAAAATAACTAAAATTCAAATTATCATTCAAATTAAAATTAAAATTAAAATTACATTTTATTAAAACTAAAAAATACAATAAAACTAATTATTGTGCAAAGAGTCCCACAAGTGTTGAGAAAATCTTGGCGAAGGTTGGCGTGCCTCTCTCGGTTTTTCACTAGGTTGACGTTTCTTGCCCGGTCTGCTTCGGAGATATTTGTTTCGATATCTTCCGGTAAAACCTCCGTAGGATCAAAAGGATAATCTGAAATGCCTTCGTCTTCACAAATCATGTTGTGTAAAATTATACACGTGTACATGATTTCTTGTAGCTTCGTTCGTGTCCATACTCGCGCCGGTCTTTTTACCATGTGCCATTTACTTTGAAGCGTGGCGGACGTACACTTTTGAAGCGCGGAAAACCCTTTCACGCCTCTTGCATCCCAATGTTGCTTGAAATATTCGATCTCTCTTTCTAGTTCGTTAACTATCCTTAAGAATAGTCGTCGAGTCATACGAAACCGCCGCTTAAAGTCTTCGTCGTTGTACACCGGGTTATTAGAAAAGTAGTCGGCGATAAGTTTATCGTGTCCCTCTTCCCGACCTCTTTCTTTATTCGGCCCTCTCGGTCTTTTATTTGACGGACCTTCTCCATTGTTTTGCAATACCCCGGTAGTCACAAGTTTACCGACCAACTCGGCAGCTTGAAGGTTGGCAAGAAGAACTTGATCTATCATGAGATCAAAATCGTCATCGGAATCCGACATTTTTTTTTAAATAGGAGAAAGAGAAGAAACTGAAAGAAGATAATAGAATGAGATGTGGAGTTGTTTGTTGTTTGGATGTATATATATAGAGATTAAAGGGAATTTTTTTTTTTGAAAAATAGCCGTTAAAGAGACGTTGGCCGGGGTGGGGGGGGGGTGGGGGGTTCATGCACGCCATTTGAAGCCGGTATGTGGGTACCGATGTACACCACTGCCGGTCCGGTACCGGCCATCCACGACGGTGTTCACCGTCGGTAGGAGCGATACCGGCCACCCATACCGGACGCGCTAATGATGGCCTTATCAAGTTTTAGATAATTTTTTAAAAGGAAGGCTAATTGCACCATTTAATTTACTAATTAGATGAAAAAGAACCTATAAAGTGAGTTGCTCCTTCCCACACGCATCAACATCAAACTCTTTTTTTAAATTCCCAATGCATGGTTTTTACATTCTCGATGCATCACACCTTTATTAAAACGGTGCAAATGGCAACCCCTTTTTTAAACTTGAAATTTTTGAAGTTTTTTTATATATAAAATAAGATAGCAACGCTCGTGGAGAAGTTTGGAGAACAAGAACTCAATCATTTTTATATTTTAATATAGTTGTTGAAGATGCTATAATGTTATGATGTTTAGAGCATCCACAATGTTGTGGTTTTTCACTAAGTTTTTTCACAGCTTTTTTCTTACATATTTTTGTCACCTCAATAATCTAAAAACCTCTATATACCTCCACTATGTGAAAAACCTCATCCAAGCTTTTTCAAACTTTTTAAGGTCTCACCATTTTAACTTTATATCATTTATATTTTTATTTATAAAAAATAAATACATTAAAATTAACATAAATACGTATTTATTTGTATCGATAAATACTATTGCATTAATATAAAAAATATATAATTAATTTAATAGTTTATTAGTATATAATAAGCAAATTAATACGAAAATTGTACATATATTAAAAATAAAACTGATTAATAAAAAAAATCGACTAATACATGACTTTTATAAAGTTAACAGTGATTAAATACGAAAAACCTATAAAAAAGCAGGTCGTGCAGTTACGACCTATGACGTAAAAACTCTCCAAAAATTATTGTGAAAACCTTCACACCATGTGAAAAACCTCATAAAGAGGTTTTTACTTTTTGAAAAACCTCTCAAAAACTACATTGTAGATGCTCTATAACTAAATAAATTTCTAATAATATAATTAAATAAATTTATAATAATACATGTGTTAAGTAATACAAAGAATAAATTTGAATCAGTTTAAAAATAGAATTAAATAATTCTTTAAAACTATTTAGCCATTGTTAATTATCTATAAACTAAAATAGGTATAAATATAATTAATTTGACTTACAAGAACATTTTTAAAATTGTTAAAAATAACCGATGTAGTTAATAACATTTAGAAATAATTAATAACTATTAGAGACAATAATTTATATAGTAATTCAATAAATAGCTATTCACCTCCTAACCATTCTCCGACACCGATTTGCAAAATAGCCATTTCCGTCGCCCCATCATCCGTCGCCCAGGGTGACCACCACATTTCCGTCGAGAGTTACACACCCGTCGCCCTACACACCATTGCCCCGGGCGACGGTTTTTGATAATAAAAAATCATTCTCTAAAGAAGCCACATGATGAAGAAAGATATATAAAAAATCATTCTTTTTTCCCTTCAAGACAAACTTGTCAGCCCCACTCCCTTTAAAGAAGCCACATGGATGATTTGTACTCCTACCCATAACACGTGGCCCCATTTTTACCTATTCACCACCTAGCTTCCTTAATATGGCCACTCACATGCAGGTTTTTTTTATGGTTTGAACCCGTCGCCCGGGGCAATGGTGTGTAGGGCGACGGGTGTAACTCTCGACGGAAACATGCAAATTTGACCGGAAAGTGGTAGTCGCCCTTGGCGACGGATGATGGGGCGACGGAAATGGCTATTTTGCAAATCGGTGTTGGAGAATGGTTAGGAGGTGAATAGCTATTTATTGAATGGCTATATAAATTATTGTCTCTAACTGTTACTAATCTATTATTATGTATAAATAAAATTAATAAATAAACTTTGATTAGGCGTGTGTATTTTGCCTTTCCCAAAAAAAGTATATTTGATTAGTATATTAATATTTATTTATGAACAATTAATATGTTATAATTTTTTTATAATTAATAATAAATAATGAGAATAATTGTAAAAAAAAAAAACTCAAAAACCTCTTGTAGGCTACACCAAATTATATTATTGGTCCTTTAATTTATTTATTTGTTAAAGAAAAACAAGAAAAGGGAAAAGGAACTAAAATACCTTTGACTTAACGGATTCCACTAACGGCTGTTAGAGGCAAGATGAAATCCACCCGTTTTTTCACACTAAGATGGTAAAACTAGGCATATGAATGAGGCAAAGAGCCGAAGACCTGATCCTCATCCCTGACCCCAACCCCCATCTTCATGCCCAACCCCATCTCCACTGAGGAATAACATGGCCACCGAAAGGAAAACACGTCAAAAACACCAACAACACAACACCAAACAAAACCTTACGTACTGACAAAGCATAAGGGATGTGGTGAAATATCCAATGATCCTATCTACCCTAGGTTCGAGTCCAGGTGTTTGCATCCTATGGTTAGGTTTAGTAAAATCTGTCTCAGATGACCATATCTTAATTTTCAAATTGCCAAAAGTCTAAACAAACCCTTAGGATGAACCTTTTTCCAAGAAACAAAAAAAGACACCAAACAAACAAGCCGTTCACAACATCATAACGATTCCAATGGCTCAAATTGCAAGGAAATATTTGATCCGAAATTTTACTTCAGAAAACCAAACAACTAGCCCACCCTTTTCTACATACATCCTTGGCTACTAGATTCATTCTGCAAAACTTCATTTCTTTCTTTTTTTCTTATCTGTAACTGGCTACTAGATTCACATTCTGCAAAACTTTATTATTATTATTTTTTTTCATTTCTTTGTTTCCCGATGAATTGCTCGAGGGACAAACGCCAACCCACGAGTACGTCCACGACCAAAACTGACAGCCGAAGGAGACGATGAATCCGAAGGAGTCAGCTTGGAAAGAGCGGAAACGAGGCCATCGAGAGTCTCTTCTTCTACTTGCATTGCGCTTGATCCTTCTGCATCTTCTTCCTCTGGGGAATGTCGTTGTTGTTGTTTTTTACGTTGGGTTTTCTTCACGCGCTCTTTTCTTGATGGTCTGGACTTTTTAAAGAACTCGAATGAAGATGGAAAGCTGTGTTTGTCGATTAGATGTTGATGCCGACTCTTGTAGCTTTTCAGCTTTACCCCACACCCCTCAACAAGGCATTCATACTGTTTCACAAACAAGCCACTCTACATCACTAAACTGCATCATTTTCTTTACATTTTGTTACATGTTTAAAAAACCAACATTTTCTGTTCGTACTAGCGACCCTGTCGAGCGTTACTGAGTTCTTGTCAATTGCTACGTTATCGAGAGAGAAAAAAAAAATCAACGGAGTTGACGAAATATATATAAAATAAAACAAATTTTGATTATAAGGAGTACCATTCAATCAAAATGGCACCCAAGTGGTTCTTTTTCCCTTTTTCCGTTGCTGTTACCCAAAAAGCTAAAAGAAGCACTGAAGGTTTTAGAACTTGCAACATGCTTGTTAATAACTTAGGGAAGCACACATCAAACTAAAGTGGGACACTTTTAAGACCCCCTAATTTTTTTTCTTCCATCATGTCAGGATGATAGAGTAGGGGGCACGGCACCCCCTGAACTATTTACTGAATCCCCCCCCCTGGGGCCTATGCTTTGAACTCATGGGTGGCGGGGGCTAATTGACAGACAGTTTAGCATAATTCCAGAAAATGAAATGGGTTCTCCATCAAGTCGAAAGAAATATGGATCTTTAAATGAAATGAGATGAAAAGTTACCATAGCATAACCTCGTGCGACTTTTGCTTGGAAGAAGGAATCGTGTGCCTCGGATACGTGTATGCCAAGCAGGCGAGATGTAGGGTATACTCTAGAACAGACAGAGCAACAGGCCGTGTGGCGTGCATTGTAGTGATCTTCAAACTCCGCCAAGGATCTTAAGCGTGCTCCACAACCAACAATTGGACAGAACACCTCGCTGGCCAAACAAAATAGTTATCTTAGAGAAAAAAATATCCCTGCCTTTTTTAATCATAACAAAAGCACAAAACCAAACTCCAAATGTTTAAAGCAGGCTTTTCATAGTCAAGAGTATACGTCTGTATAATTTTCAAGTACAAGAACATCTAACGGATGAGGACAACGAAAATAGGGATCTACATCATGGCACAAAATTTTGGATTGATTAACATACCAAACCATCAAGATAAAAAGAAAAAAAAGGATAAATCTTGTTTTTCTGATTAGTAAATGAAATATCTTAGTTAGATGTGTTAAAGTTTTATCAAGGAGAGAAGGGTCGAATAGCAATTATGGGGTGGATTAATGAGGGACAGGATGGATATGGAGACACATACAAGTTGCAGGGAGAATGTGTGAAAATAACCAGCTGCTCATATTTGCCCTTATTGCCATCCTTATCATTGTACTACTTGTTCATTACGTGCCTTCAAAAATTAAGTCTCAAACTGAAGCTAAATTGGCATGGGAGCCAGATTATGCTGACTGCATTCTCCACTCTTGGTCTATGCTCGACCACCCTTTTTATTTCGAATATTGTAATTTTGCTCTTTATGCATAAGTACTCACACCACATCAAACTAACAACTTATTACACTAAAACGTATGTTGATACAATCATCCAACATATGTTGATACAACTTGTAGTACAGACCAATCTAGCTTAATAAGCCTCGTAGCAACACAATAAAACTTCCTCATAACATGCAAAAAAAGTCCATTTCACCTAATGGAAGTGAGGATGCTTACAAATATATGGAGTGCTTTACAACATCAACGACCTATAAGCAGCCCTCAAAAGCTAAGCATGTGAACAAACGATGTTGGCATACAAAGAAGTCACATGGAATTGAATTGGCTTCAAAATCTGGAATGTTCCTCAATGGACTATAATGTATTTACTAGTTACATATGACATTCTGAAGTAAACCAAAACATAAGTTATTGTTTTTTTCCTCACATCATTGCCTTCGCCAACAGACCAATGCATAAGTTCTGCTGGTCATACTCTACTTTGTACCCTGTCATCCCTAATTGATGACAGCGAAAACTTTTGTTTAACAATTATGCCAATAGGAAATATTACAGCACACAATTAAGAAACAGGGAGGTAGGAGCTATAAAATTTAAAATTGTAGCAGTACCTATACTCATCTTCCAAATTTCTAAGCTGCTGCTCTTCCTCTTTCGTTAACTCCAATGCAATCTGTGCATCAAAATGAGAGAGTAGTGGTTTAGTCAAAGCTTATTTTATCAGGCAAGCAGCTATCAAAGATGGCAGGCTAATTTAAGATGTTGGGCTGCTGAGAAATGTTTTCCACCTTTCTACAAGATTCCTAGTGAATGACTACATGCATAAATGCATGATGCAGTGAAAACTTCTTATTGTAGAATTGGCATAGAACATGCAAAGAAAATGCATAGTGAAACTTGAGATCACAAATCCTTAATCACTGGAGGCAAGCTGTCGGATCACGTTTGGAAATGAAAATGACACACATGAAACTAAGGCATTATTTAGCCGATTGCATTCTAAACTTTCCATTTCAGAACCAGTTATTCTTCTCCGAGTCAGTTAGGAGGATTGTAAGCCACTTTCAACTCCTATCTGTTTCACATTACCCAAACCATGTACTTGAAACCTAATGGATCATAACAAACATGCTATATTACAGAATTATAGATTATCTATTAATATCCAGCTCACAAGAGTAAATGAAATTGTTTTTAAGCTTAGATTTCAAACCATGTAAATACAGTGAAAACAAACTATGTTTATCTGTGCACCAATTCACCACAAAAGAAACGACCTCTGAGTGGGGAGAGTTCAGCACAAGAATCAACCAAAAGCAACTATGGCATAGAAACTCCTACTAGGAGTAAGGTCTATTATTGACATGAACTAAATATGTAAACTTAAAGCTTACAAGCTAAAGTTGGTAGCCTCATTCTTTGTGACGTCTTTCATGTAACATCAAGAAAGATATATTTCATACTTAAACAAATGCACAAACAAAAATCTCGTCTCTTTCGATACATTTCAAGTGTATCAAATAACTTCACCCAAACCACTACATCTATTTTTTTGATCAAACGTTGATATCAATTTAATATCTCTATAACTCCAATGGGGAAGCCTACCGGTTAAGGCTTGGTGTTGGGGAAAAACCCACCCAAGTTCGAATCAGGGGGTGAGCAACCAGGGGCCACTGAGTGTTAATCCCAGGGGAGCATGCTTTAGCTCTCGGTTAAAATTGCCAAGGATGTAGTCTGGCCAAAGTCCAGGTGAACCTTCCCAAAAAAAAAAAATATAATATCTCTATACATTTGTTCTTTTACGAGAACAATCCTAGGTAACGTTCATGGCCCCACCCTTACATTTGCCTGTCCAGATAGCAAATCCAATTCCTAAAAGATTCGCTCCAGTGACGTTGAGGGTGGAGTGGATCATGGATGCATGTGGATCTTTAGTCCAAGAGGTCAATAATACACCTTGCTCTCAACAGATGTTTTTCCTCACAGTCGCTTTTGGTTGATTCTTGTGCTAAACTCTCCCACTCATAAGGCTGTTGAGAAAACGTAACTTTTTCAAACAAAACCTGTAACTACAATTCTTGGCCAAACTTGAGCTAGCCAAAGGGCGGAATTCTATCTGCACTGTGGGTGTTGCCACTGCCCCTGGCCTGTATAAAGAGTCACGTGCTTACGTTGAGAGTGGGCCTGGGATCACCCTGGGAAAGGGCCCATATGGGTCCCATATTCCATTCCCCCCCCCCCCCCCCCCTCTCCTCCTCTAATAGTCTACAATTGTATGTGAACAGTTAAGTGGTAACAATATCAATGACAATAGCAACAGCAATACTCCTTTCATTCAAAAATATAAGAAAGGGGCTGTTTTGGTGTAGGTTGGGGATTGAAAATAAGAATGAATCCTCATTCCCCCAATTTGAACCAAATGAAAATTTGGGCATTGAGAGTCTCTGGCCCATTATATTATATAAAACCAAACACTATCTTTTTGAAATTTAGATGTCAAATGAGCCATAACTTTAAACATCAAATTGTAAAACATGTTTTGATGGTATATTAGAGAAAATATCACAATAATTAAGCAAAGAGTTAATTGTTGGAGTGCACACTGGACTGTTAGTAATTAGGGTTTATATCTTTACACCAATTCTCATCAGCAGTCTATAACCATTTTCAACACCAAATTGATGATCAACTTATCACCATTCTGTAGTTTTTAAACACCAATTTATAGTTTTTCCATCACCAACCTAATCCATAATCTAAAACCAATTTATCCCCAATTTTATCAAATATATGCCATCCCTTGAACTATCTAAAAACCATATTTGAATTCCATAAAATATTATAAATAGAGCAATCAAACAGCCTGGATCTCTTCATCTTGGTACATATGTAACCACTAATTAAAGATTGGCATCTCAAATCACAAAAACACACAAAGGGAAAACAAAATTCATTCAAATCGAATCACATCGGATATAAAATCAGTATATATCTATAGAAAAATAAGAGAAAAAAAAAAAACAGAAACCTGTTTGGCGAGAAGTTGGCGTTCGATGTTTCCAGAAGCGAAGAAAGGATCATCAGGGGCGAATCGACGACGAACTGGAAGCCAATAATGAAATTCTGACTGCTTGTTATCCACCATCATCATCGCTCTACTCTGAAATTTTGGGAATCAATAGCCAGATATTGCCCAAATTTTTCTTCAAACCAGGCGATTGGTCATCCGGGTCGGGTCAACTAGCCCCGTATTCCCAACGGCTCTTTTTACAACCAGCTGGCTGGTCATTTAGGTCCGAATCCGATAAACCGGGTCAATTGGAGCACCGACAAACTCCCTAGGTAGTTTTCCTATTTTATTATCTAAAATAAGATAATCATAAAGAAAATCTCTTGACATAGAGAACTTGTGGATATACTTTTATTCGATATGAACTTATGTAAACGTATGGTATACAAATATGATTTGAGTGAATTGGATGGCAAGATTAAAAAAGAGGTCCATTTGATGATGAATCCATTCGGGTTGGGGAGGGTAAGGTGGGTACGGTGGTACGAGACGGACATGTAGCAAGAAGTGGGTAGGGGGGACGGGTTTCTAGACTCCCAACCTGACTCTCTCTTCCCTCTTTCTCTCTCTTACATATATTTTAAAATAATAAAATAAAGAGTAAATTACGGATTTGGTCCCTGTGGTTTGGTACTTTTTATGGAATTGGTCCCCATTCTTCATTAATTATGGAAATGGTCCCCGTGGTTTGGAGATTGCTTTGGATTTGGTCCCCAAAAGAGACGTCCGTCAGTAAGGGACGTTAACCCATCCCCATGTGCGATGCACATGGGGGCAATTAGGTAATTTCAACTCTGAGATTAAATACGTATAGAAAAAGAGACTTTGACCTAAATTGATTTTCATTCTCTCTATTTGACCCAAATTTCACACACATTTATTTCTTTGTCTTCTTCAGGTGATCTGCTCTCAATTTTTTCATTCTCTTCTGCTTAGCTTGTCTGCTCTCTCTCTTCTACAACAATGGAGTGGTGCAAGTGTGGTGCACCTACAATGGTGCGTACATCTTGGACGAACACAAACCCAGGAAGAAGATTTTACTGTTGTTCAAGAAATGTAAGCCGAGGTCTGATTCTTCTTAATGAACCCTAATTCCATTAATCCCTAACATAATTTGTTGATAATTGCAGGGATCGAATTGCCCATTTCTTGGCTGGGTTGATCCAGCACCTTGTAACAGATGTATGGTCATAATACCTGGACTATTAAGGTCAAAAAATTCCGTTGAAGGTGAATTGAAGGCGAAGGCAACCGAAGCAAAAAAATGGAAAGCATTGTTTTATTGGAGTTGGATTTTGGTTTTACTTTTTTACTTTTTTAACTGATGTAGTTGGATTTGGTACCTTTGTAATATCTGTTTTTGGAATGAATGAAATGGGTTGACTTTCCCTTAAGCATTATGAGAATTTTTTATGTATATGTGGTCCCTTTGAATTGGGTTGAATCTATGTATATGTGGTCCCTTTGTATATGTTTGACACCAAAAGAAGGAAATTTCATTGATTGAAACATAAACATACACATAAAGATGAAACACATAAACTTGAAACGCATAAAGTTGAAGTTTATTTCATTCCTTTTCCACATTGAAGACCAAGGCGTAGCCAGCATAAGGGTACCCGGGAATCGCTTGAGGTTGACCAATAGTGAATTTCAACCAGCAGTTCTTGGGTAAGTTGTGCTCATTTGCGATGTGTTGAAACGGTCCTCTCATAGTGACGTGATCTTCCCACGGTCCATTGTGTCTTCTGTTATCCGCATGGCGTCACACGTCCATGTGATATTGCTTTCCGTCGACCACAAACAAGCATCTGAGGAAACCGTATATGTTGTTCGTCCGCACAAATGCGGCCGGAATGGTCTGAAAGAAAGTTGAAACAATATTTAGAACATATTGAGTATGCTAAGAAAGGTTAAGACACTTACCAATCGACCATTTTTCAGTATGTGCTTCTCGAGTTGGAGTGTGAATGAATGCTCCGCCATTGGAAGTGAACTGAAGTTGTGTAGACCAAGCATAAGAAAATCTGTGTTTGGGTTGAAGTTAGATGTGTGTGAACTGAAGTTTGATTCCCACCTTCATATTTATAGGCAAATGGCATGGCATGGCATTTATTAAAAGTCCCACCCACTCTCCTTGAAAGTATTGAAGGCACATTGAAGGCTGTAGACCACATTGAAGGCTGATCCATAAGACATAAGGCTGAATTGATTCCCTCCTGCATTGATTCCCTCCTAAGTAGGTTGTCTTGTAGCAACCATTGAGTGTAACTATGAGTAGGTTGTCTTGTAGCAACCATTGAGTGGTCATTTCATAAAACATTAAGCTAGGCATTAAGCTAGGCCACGGTTAAGCTAGGCATTAAGCTAGACATTAAGGTAGGCATTAAGGTAGGCATTATGCATTAAGCTGCTGCATTAAGCTGATGCATTATGCATTAAGCTGCTGCAGTAAGCTAGGCCACGGTTAAGCTAGGCATTAAGCTAGACATTATGCATTAAGCTAGGCATTATGCATTAAGCTGCTGCATTAAGCTGATGCATTAAGCTGCTGCATTAAGCTGCTGCCTTATGCATTAAGCTGCTGCCTTATGCATTAAGCTAGGCATTAAGCTGATGCCTTATGCATTAAAAGAGAGTGCACAATACCAGAAGTGACAGATTAACCGATGAATAAGTTGCTGATGCATAAATTAAGTTGCTGCATAGTCATTAAGCTAGGCATTACAAAAGCATGATTAAAGTAACATATTAACCATGAAATTAAGTTGCTGCATAGTCATTACAAAAGCATGATTAACCAAAAACATAGTCAGTAAGCTGCTGCATTACAACCATTCATTACAAAAGTGACAGATTAGTCTAAGAAATTCCATTAAGCTGCTGCATTACAACCAAATTCCATTAAGTTGCCCTTTCTTCTTGTCCCTTGCAACTCCTGGAATTGTGCCCTTTCTTCTTGCATTTTGCACAAGTGACAGTCTTCCCTGATCTTGAAAGTTTATGTCCTTTGACCAATGGTTGGCTTGATTCATCAGCTGCCTTTCTTCTTTTTTTCTTAGGCCTCCCAACTTGTGTGTGATGCACAGGTGGTGTGAGTTTGTATGGACACCCATGTTGTGGCCATAAGTCTTGGCCATTGACAGGGCCAACTTTAAACTCATACGCATCCTTCCAACATGCCAGAGTGTAACTATGATGTACCCAATGTTCTGGTAACCCAACATTTTCACCATTCAGTGTCATGTTCCATATTGCAGCCACAACATGTCTACATGGTATACCACATACTTCCCATTTCCTGCATGTACATGTTTTGTCCCTTGCATTAACAACATATTGATCTCCCCATGCCCCGGTTACCTGATACTCGTGTTTTCCATTCCATTCAACAACAAACTGTGAAACTTCTTCTTTGACTTTAGACAACAACATGGTGGCTGTAGGAGTTAGAGGACCATGACACTTGCTGATAGCTTTTTGCACATTCACTATCCTCCTCATGAGATACCCTCTTATGTATTCAAGTGCCAAGATGATTGGTTTATCCCTTCCATTTACAAGTTGCCTATTGAATACCTCACACATGTTGTTAAGCAACACATCACAATGAGCTCTACCTGTAAAACCATACATAAAACATAAAACATAAAAACCATAAAACATAAAAACATAAAACATAAAACATATAACCATAAACATAAAACCATAAAACCATACCTGTGAAGTGAGCTCTAGACCAATAGTGATATGGTATTTCATTTAACCATTTGTGTGCATCTTTGTTAATAGCCTTGAGAACATCCATGCATTTCTTGAATTGTGGAACTGTTGTTGCACTTGCACATTTCCACAATTGGTCCTTGTACACCTGCCCCTTCCATTGTTTCTTCATATTCTCATAGATATGCCTTATGCAGAATCTATGCTCTGCACTTGGAAAGACTCTCGCCATAGCCGGGACAATCCCCTACCACATTTTACAACCATTAAGCTAGTCATTAAGCTATAAGCTAGTCATTACATTAAGTTGCTGCATTACATTAAGCTAGTCATTAAGCTAGTCATAAGTCACAACTTATAATTATTACATTACCCCTGCCCTGAACAGCCCCCAACCCCAGCCCCCACCAAATTTATGCATTTTTTAAAAACACAATATATACATACTCAAAAAACAAAGATATATGACATACCTTTTGTCGATCAGTAATGAATGTGAAATTAGAATCCCTATTCAAATCCAAGTCATCTTGCAAGATCTCCAAAAACCAAGACCATGAGTCAGTAGTTTCAGCCTCTACAACTGCATAAGCTAGTGGGTAAATGCCTTGATTTGGGTCAACTCCTACTGCAGTAAGAATCTGACCTGGATAAGGCCTTTTCATGAAGGATCCATCTAGACCAAGCAACTCTTTTCCAATTGCTTTGAACCCTTGCTTCAAACCACCAAGACATATATAGATCCTTTTGAATTGTCTTGTTGTGCTACTCAGATTACACTCAACTTCAACTTGTAGCTTCACTGTTGTGTTCGGGTTAGATTTCTGCAATTCTAACACATAATCCCTCAACTTTGCATATTGCTCAGCATAATCCCCAACCACCTTCTTCATTGCAATCTGTTTTGCCCTATAGGCTTTCATGTTTGACACACCAAGCCGGTACTTCTTCTCTAGACCTTCGGCCAAAGTCTTGAGTGGAATTTCTGGATTAGGAACTATGGTTTCTTCCACCTGCTTAGAGAGGAAAATGGTTGTACACTGCCTAACATTTCTTGATTGCAAACAGTTGTGTGTATCAATGTAGGTCTTGACTACCCAACTTTTATCATCTTTGACTGTGGATATGTACAACACCCAAGGACAGGTGGGCCCATCAGATGAAGGCCCAACAGATGATGGCCCAACAGATGATGGCCCAACAGATGATGGCCCTCCAATTACAACCATCTTTCCTTTGCATTTCACTCTTAACCGTCTGCCATCATTTTTTTCTAACCACAAATCCCTCCTTGTTTCAATTGAATGGTTGGTAATGGCATTTCTGGCATCTTCCTTGCTTCCAAATAGTTGACCAACATAAAAGCTTGTTCTCACACTTTCTTTCTTTCTTTCTTTTCTCAACTTGTGAAGGCTTCTCCTCCTCTCTATATCAAAGTCAGAGTCTTCACCGCTTTCAAAGTCAGAGTCATCCATATCTATAGTCTCTAAGTCTATATGATCAAAGTAAAAGTCATCAAAGGTTTCATCTTTAGGTGCCACCTCTATCTGCATTTCAGTGTTATGTGGTGGCATGTCTGTATGCAAATTACCATCTCTTTCACCAAATAAACCATAGAAAGGGTCAAAATCTTCAACGTCATCATCAAGCACAGGTTGTTCATCACCTAACACATGTTGCTTCTCAATAAATGGTTCATCAACCCTATTCCCAACCGTTGACACAATCCTATCATCAGATTCCTGATCATGCAATTCCTCAATCACAACATTACTTCCATTAGGGGACTTTAAGTAGTTTGTCAAAGTGGTCATCCCATGTTCAATGTACACATCTATCACTTTGTACTTAGATGTATACTTTAAGAGCTTTCTTATATCGTCATCATTTCCTAGAGGTTCAAGACCAAAGTCTAGATCAGTTTCTGGAACCATAAAGTGATAATACATATGTTCACCACCTTTGTACCCTAACATGCCCATCATATGGTTGATTTCATGCCTACTGAACTCATCACAGTCTATTAGGTCAACGAAATCCACCTTACCATTATTGTACCTCCTACCCGGCCATTTGCTAAAATACCCACCATGGTTGATCTTGAAAGACACTAAATTTGAATAATGTGCTGCAAAAAAAAATATCATCAACACCTCCATAATGTGCTGCTAAAACACCCACGAAGCCATACGTAAACTCATAAAAAGTATCAGAAGCTTACCATAAACGAACTCCGCATCAAAATACTCGTTCTTTTTTCGAAGACTCCATACTTGTCTGGTTGATCTTGATTCCATCGTTGATTGCATCGTTGATTTCATGAAGCACACATTGAGATAAGGGTTTAAGTATTCTGTCTGAATTTGGGAAGCCTTTCACAAACGTATATAAATAAGAGAGAGAATGAAATAAGTGAGTTGAAATTACCTAATTGCCCCCATGTGCATCGCACATGGGGATGGGTTAACGTCCCTTACTGACGGACGTCTCTTTTGGGGACCAAATCCAAAGCAATCTCCAAACCACGGGGACCATTTCCATAATTAATGAAGAATGGGGACCAATTCCATAAAAAGTACCAAACCACAGGGACCAAATCCGTAATTTACTCTAAAATAAAAATCAGACAGAAAATTTGATATGATGTTGACGTGTCATGTGGGGATGAAATGTGTGGTGGCACGACTTTATATTCAAAACTAGGTAAGCGTGTAAGACTCCTTACATATTTGTGAGTTATTAGAACAAACATTTGGGTTTAAGCATGGTTGTCAAATTATACATATGTGTTGCCGAACCATAGTAGTTTGTAAATAATCTTCTTTTAATAAAATAACAATATTCTAAGGGGAACCAATAAGTGATGCATTTAAGATCGATCATCCTATTTAAGGGCTATTCGACAGTTACTAAATTGTTTAATGCATAATCGTTGAGAGATCATAATACTTAAAAGACTTAGTATGATGTTGTTTAAAATGAATTATGTTTGGATGTTGGGATGATAATTGTTTTGAATTGACTATTTGGATGATAACAAATTATTGTTTAACCTTTGTATGATTTTGTTATGGATGAAATATAGTTGTTTAGCAAATGTCTAAATAAAACAACATCACATTAAAAAAAATAGAAAACCAACATGAGAATAAAAACCTAAAAAAACATCACATCACCATGAATAAAAGTTTGATGGACTCAAGTTTGGTAACCATAGTCAAATTTGGTATAGCAAAAAGAGGAATATAGCTTGGTATACCAAAAATCAAACAAAACTGGGTGGCATGAATCAACGTCGATATAAAAATCAAATCTTGTGAAGCATGAATCAGTAGTACCATGAATGAACATAACACGAATTAAGTTTGGTATAAAAATTAAATATTGTGGAGCATGTATCAAAATTGAATATTGACAGTAGCACGAACCACCGATTTCGATAGCCCATTTAAGTGTTTTGGGTCTAAAATTAAACATTGGGAATAAATCATAAACCATGTAATGAATTAAGTGACACGTGCAAAATGAAGATGGTCGACGATACTTGCTGAGATAGTCGACTATGATAGAAATAGAAGGCTATCAATGGGATGACTTGCAAAATGGAGATAGGGTTGTTGACGGGATGGCACCAACATGGGAGAAAGGATCATGGGAGAAGAGAGTGTGGATGTGGTGGGGTAAGAGTGAACGGAAGGGAAAGGTAAAGATGGAAACAACTAAGATCTCAATATATTTGTAATACCTTGGACACAAGATCATGGTTAAGAGTTTCTTTTTTCTTTTTTCGCAAACACTCCAAGCCTCTTATCGATTTAGATGCGAACCCTTAATGACACCATTAAGAATTAAAGATTATCACAGTTAAGAGTTTTTTAACAACTTTTATCTCTTTTTTTCAATATTTAATTGGACGTGTTCTTATGATTGCATTTTTAAATCACTCGGTTCAATGTAACTATTGTTTTGTTATGAGTCAGGCTCCTAAATAAATCAACAACCCGAACCCATACCGTTGTATCAAGAATGCAACTTGTTGAAGAATGCCACTTGTTGTAAAGACGTAACTCATTATAAAAAGCTTATAAATCAACTTATTTTTTATATACAGTTTACGCTAACCTATCGGTTATCAGCCAACGTCGTTAATAAAAATGACATAAACTACAAAAAAACATATAAATTCAGGGACTAAACACGTAATTTACATTGATTCTCTCCTAATCATGGTTCTTAAAAAACCCCATCAATAGCCCGCTTTAAAACCCTACATCCAACCAATCCCTCTAGCGTTTCGAATAAGCTACCACCAGTAGAGAGAGAGAGAGAGAGAGAAGAGAGAGAGAGGCGGAAGAAGAGAAATCTCCGGCGAAAGAGACGATCGGAATCGGAGATCGGAGATGGATCCAGACGCCTTATCGAAAGCATTCGTCGAGCACTACTACACAACCTTCGACACCAATCGTACCGGCCTAGCCAACCTCTACCAGGAGTCCTCCATGTTGACTTTCGAAGGCCAGAAGATTCAAGGCTCTCAGAACATCGTCAACAAGCTCACCTCTCTTCCTTTCCAGCAGTGCAAGCATAGCATCACCACCGTCGATTGCCAGCCGTCAGGTCCTGCCGGCGGTATGCTCGTTTTCGTCTCCGGCAACCTTCAACTCGCCGGAGAACAACACGCTCTTAAGTTCAGTCAGGTATATGTTCGAACACCTTCCGTGCTTTTTATTACGTTATATTGATGTCTATATGTATTTGGATCTTATTTGATGATTTTTGATTAGGTTAATGCGTAGATTTTTCATGAGATTTGAGTTTTGAACATTAGTTAAGCAACTAGGAAACCTAAAATTTTGCGTATCGCTCGTTATGAGGAAATGAGTATGCAGTTTCCTTATTGATTTGGCATAGAGTTAGACGAATACTCATATTGTCATTTTAAATCATACAATTGTCGATATTGCTCTGGATTTATCATTTATGGCATAACAGTGGATATGAAGTTTCATTTGTGTAGTGTTTGCACTGATCTGTGGGCAGTTGAGTTAATGTTGTGAAATAGAATTGTTTTTAGGAAATAGCAAGTATGGATCTCGTACGCACTAGTAGAAACGAGATAGAACTGGTGTGCATTATGTTTGGATCTGTATTCTGATGAGCCTCTTGACTTAATAGGTTTAGTTTCTGATTTAACTTTTCTTCGAGATCATCGTTTTCTCTTGAAGTGCTTACTGGTTTGTTGTGGATGAAGTGATTTTGGTTTTGATGTTCTAACTATTGTAGTTGGCTTTAGGTTTCAATGAAAACCATTGTAGTTGCAGAAATTTGAAATAACTTTTCACCTGGAAACTTGAATGCTTTCGCGCAATTTTTTGCAACAACAATAGCATTCTTCTAAATTCTAAGCGAAGTACAATATTTAACCCTGTTAAACTTTTTCATGTACTTTTTCCTTTTAAGAATTGAGATATCTACCTCTGATGGTTTTCTTGAAAGATAAGGCCAGGTACAATTGTTGCAATGGTTGACACTTGTTAAGAATGAGTTTTTCTTGCTTATTCTACACATGATTGGCTTAAATTTTCTTGTCTAAATTGTTGACTTGCGTGGAAGAGCCCATAAATTACATTGTATTGTATACTAGAGTCAGTTATAAAACATCATGATGTCCTTCTTTATGCTAATAAATTATATAATTTCTGAAATACAGCTACTAGAGTCATTTTCAAAAATGTGAATTATGGTTTGAGGTAAGCTGATCTTGTAGCATGTATGCTTATATGCATCTTTATCTTTTTCTTGCTAAATTTGGAATTGGCGATTAGGCACTAACATGAGCATGATTTGTGGGTAGGAAGCTCATAGCTGATGATGGTATATGGGAGTTGGAGAGTGTTAAAGTTATATGGAGATAATAGGAACCTTGTTCTGCCAATTTTGGAGAACCATAAGGAGAAGTTAGAGGTGTGTGATGGATTCAGTGGTCGGAAAGGCATGATATAAAAATTAGGGGAACCACACCGATATAAAAATTAGGGGAACCACACCGTTTGACTGGTTTGAGTACCTGAAACACTTGTTGAGATAAAAATTAAAGGGAAACACACCCTCAAGTACCTGAAAGGCTGAAACACTTGTTATTGTTAGTTGTATTTAGGATAACTAAAGTGATGTTTCTAATGAAAAGGATCTTACAATGTGTTCAGACATGAGAACTTGTTTCTAGAATGCTTCTCTCACCACTATCTGCATTTCTCAGGTTTACTTTAGAAGTTCTTTATGGTATTAGCTATTAGGTAATTAATGCATTGATTCTGATTTGCCAACGAATAGGTAATTTGCTACAGTTCATGCTGCTTTAAGTTTCTATTCGATATGTAACCAAAATTCTCTTAAATTATATGTTACTATGCAATCTTTTTTTTATTGGTTAGTACCAATCATCCCCCTTCATCTTTCTGTGTATCTTTATCTCTACACATTTATAATGTATATGCATGGACTTGTTTATGAATACATAGAAGCAATGTTGTTCTATATTTGTGGCACTTAGAATGCCATAGCAGTTTTGCATTTAGAAAAATCCGTGGAAGTTTATGAAACTGAGGTACTTCTTTTCTTTGATTTGCACAATGGTAAGTCTGTCGTTGCTTTTCAACTGAAACAATGGAGAAGAATAAGGAGATGATGAGTATTTGTAAATTGAGTTGGGAGCAGAAGAAAAAAGAGCGAATTATCATTAATATTTTTATGGGCATTTGACTGACTAATTAGCTCATATTGTTGCCTTCTTGGTATTGCATGATTAATGATTCAATGAATGCTAGTTGATTCAAAATTTCATCCAGATTGCCATGTGTCCAGATATGATAAAATCTGAAGAGGCCAGAATTGGTACTTGCTTGTTGTCTCTCTTTGGTCCTTATATCTCTTTAGGAAAAATGGAAGTTTAATCATTCAGACATCATATGATATGTTTTGCTGTACACTTGTACCTGCTTTCATTTGTATGTTTAAATTTTCTTGCTAACTTCTAGCTCCCTTTTTCAAATTTTAGCACTGGCTCCTTTTGTTTTCAGGGTCTTTTTCAACTGTTCTTCTTATTTTAATTTTTCTGCAAATTCTTTTGAGCAAGCTTTATTCTTTGTCCCTACACTTTACACAAGTGGTGGTTTTCATGGAACCAACTGCTTTACTCTTTGTGACATACCCTAGGCCCCCAACTCAAGGTAGGATATACTGGGCTTGTTTGTATTGGTTTTAAATGACATATTTTGGTTCCTTCTTATTCTATTCCACAGCCTATGTGCATGAACATACAGTGACCAATACTGCTCCGTGGAAAAAACGTCTACGTACTTCATTTGGTTATTTAACACATGTTATTTTTAAAATATTGTTTCTTGTGTTCTTTAGCTTGGTTACGAATGCTTTCTTTCCATGAGAATTCATCATCATACTCAAAAGTTTCATAAACATACATTGAAATCGCATTTGTTTAGTTTTGAGAAGCTTCAATCTTACACGCTGTCAACTGTCACAATGTGCAGATGTTCCATCTGATGCCAACACCACAAGGAAGCTTTTACGTGTACAACGACATATTCCGCTTGAACTATGCTTGATTCCAGAAGTCATGTGAGTTGCGCCGGTAGATTAACATTCACATATGAATAGTTTGCCTGTCAATTCTCTGTGTTTTTTGTTACTGTTCAGTCATTTACATTTTATTGTCCCCCCTTTTTCTCTTCTCCTTGAGAGATAGAATTGCTGTTCAACTGGTCTCTTCTATTTTAGTCTTTTATCTGTTGTGGAACATCTTCTAGTATTTTGCTAAAAGATCATTATCTGTTTGATGTGTTAATAATGGCATAGGCCACTTTTTTGATTGAGGGTTTTCATGGCCACTTTTTAGTCTGTGGCTGATCTGCTGATGAGTGATGAGATTGAGGGTTTTCATGGGCCAATATTTTGGCCCAAGGGTATTTGAGCCTTTGACCTTGCAGGAGGCTAGTAGTTTAAATCTGACAAAAGTTATATGTCTATTTGTCTTGGAAAAGTTTGATGTTGAATGGAGGGAGGTTACTTTTGGTGCACAACTTGTAATATTTGGCAGTTTGTAAAAACTGTCCAACAAAAATGAAAACACAAAGATGATTTTTGTATGGTCCCATTAATTGTAATTTACGTTACTGGACTCTACCCACAACTTAGGCATTGTTTGGTAAAAATAAGCTATCTTACAAGTATGTTTGGATGAACCGTAAGATAGCTTATAAGTCAGGTACATGTTTGGATTGGAGCAAACCAAATATTTTCAAAATAAGCGATGTTCAAAAATAAGTTTATTTATTTCTTTTCCTTAAATGAGTAAGTTAATTTCAAGTACTAGAAATTAAAAAGTAGAACATGTCTTGTTGGAATGGATTAGATTTCATATAGGGATTTGAATTTTATAGAATTTGAAATTCTTGTGTGTTTAGATTTGGAATTAATTTGAATTCTATTATTTTAGAAAAAATCATAAAAATAATTAAATTATTTATTTAACTGATTTTTAAAAAATAAATGTTTTAAATGTATTTTAAAACATTATTACATACAATTTTTATGAAATCTCTTGAAGTCCTAGTCATCTCTTGGAATTTCAAAATTTTATGTTTGAAGGATTTCAAATGAATTTTATGATTTTAAATCCGAAAAATCCTACAAACTAAAAATGGTATTATAATAGATTTGAAATCCAAGTTTTTCCAAATCTATCATATTCTTGCAAACCAAAGGAATCTGGAATTCTGGATAAAAGAGAACATCCTATAAATCAAAAATGGTATTGGAATAGATTTGAAATCCAAGTCCTTTCAAATCCATCGTATTCTTGTAAGCTAAAGGAATCCTCATAAAAGAGAACAAAATGTAAAGTTAGATGGATTGTTAATAGAAGGACCGGATAAAGGTCTAGTCTTTTCCCACCTCTAACAATTATGTAGTTGCTTATCACAAACAATTACATGAAGGAAAAAACAAATCTAAACATAGTAACTTACAAAATTTCAAGTGGAAAGTTACCATCCTTGTCTCTCAACTACCATGTAGGGTTGTAGGGGGGCATCCCAGCCCCACCATCGTGAAAAGTCGTTAATACCCTTGTTAGGGGAGACTTTGGAGCCATCTTGAAAACCATCAAAATTCAAAATCAAAATATGAAGTTGAATCAATGCATTCAAGTTGTTAACTTGAAACTAATAATCAAACCAGATTTGCAACGGAATCCATGGTTTGAAGACGACAGAAAAAATAAGATCGAAATATTAGTTTGATTGAGAACCATGCTCATGATATTGATTAATCACAAGGAGTGCATGAAGAACAATGATGCCTATGAAGACCCTCTAACAACTTAAGTAGAACCTAAAATTGGCTACGAAAACCCAAAGCCTTGTCAATATAAATTAAAAACTAAGAACTATATAAAGCCATCAAAACTAAACCCCCTCGAAAACCACTACACTATAACCAAAACCAAAACCAATTACTTATCAAACTAAAGCCGATAACATATCGATGCTGAAACCAACACATAAAAAAGATTTGTTTGAAATACCAGTAAAAAGTTAATGACCGCTACCCATCCAAAACCAAGGAAGACAATGCAGTTTGGGGAGAGTCATAGGGAAAAAACCGTAAACTCTTCAAAAAATTCTTGGACCTTCACGAAAATTGTTTTTAAAAAACTTGACTAATGTAGCCAAACCTATAAAGTTGAGGGACCAAAGTGCAATTTCTCCTAAAATAATAAGTGGGATTCATTTTGAATCAGAGGATAACTTGATTAAGCAATCAGAGGAGCCACTTTTCCTCTTTCACAGTCATACCTATCTTGTCTCTTCCTCCACCATTGATCCTTAAATTCCAACTGTATATACACAACACTGATCACACATCATATCATACACAATTAAACTAGAGAAGAAGAAGAAGTAATAGAAGGAAGTAGATTGATCAGAATTCAGAAAGCTCAGAAGAGTTTAGAAAAAGAAAAATGTCTGATTGGGGACCGGTGTTCGTGGCGGTGGTGCTCTTCATACTGCTAACACCGGGATTATTGATTCAGATTCCCGGTCGCAATAAGATGGTGGAATTCGGTAACTTTCAGACGAGCGGTGTATCGATTCTGGTTCATTCCGTTATCTATTTTGCTCTCATTTGCATCTTCTTGTTAGCTATTGGGATCCATATGTACCTTGGTTGACATATATGATTTCCCGAATTTTCATGTAATACTTTCTCTTCTTTTGACTTTCGTCACTGGTAAGTCGATTACTTCTTTTGGATTTAAATTGGATTGGATTGGATTGAATATCATGTTTCGATGAACATTTCTGTTTTTTATAATCTCGGTTTAATTAGGTGTTTCGGTGATCGAATCACATACGATTTGGTTTGAATCTGTAATCGGTGATCGATACCCTTTGTAATTGTTGAAAATTGTTTTTAGATTTGGGAAATTAGTTAATACAGTTGTTAAAATGGAAACTATTGTATTTTTAGTGACTTTTTGTATGCATAAAGTGTTAAAAAGACCCCAATAATGTTTGCAAAAAGTTTTAAAAGAGACTAACGTTTGGAACCATCGTCATTTATTATGCTAATCTCACCAAAAAGTTATAAAATGGTCTCTATAATTTTATCATGTTCGATTAGTAACTGTATATTTATCATGTTCTCTATAATTTCCTTAAAATAGAGAATCACAAGTTAAAATCTTTAATAAAGTTATATTTCGATTATCTATTTTAAAGATTTAAACATTAACTATGTTATTGAAATACTATATAATTTTATCGATTTTAATGCATTTTATTTAAAAAATATATATAAAATAATAATAGTTTAATGTTATTATGGAAATAAATAAAGTAATAGTTTATCTCACATTCCACCAAGTTTTAGAGAATTCTCTACACTTGTTTTTCTTGTTTTCTTTATTCAAGAAAATATTATATAAAAACTATTGGAGATGCTTTAAGCGCTTACCGATTTCACCAATTTTACCCTAGCAAGCACTGGCTAGATAAATTGTTATACATGACATCGTTTTGATGAACTACAATCTTACTCAATGTAGTAAATTGTAATGTCCAATTCATATCGGCAAACGCTTATTTAATAAGCGTTTGAGAAAACGACCCTGAGTTGGCTCAAATTTGAAAGTATTTTATGGTAAATGATGGTTGTCTCTTTCTCTAGCATTTGAAAGATTGGCCTTAGCGGTTAAAAAAGAAAGAATGCATCTAATCAAGTTAGTTAATTTATGTTAAAAAGTGCATGGGGGCGGATATAGTTTGATTTGGCTTTGAAGATACTCATAAAGCTAAATATATATGATCCAAAAGAGTATTTATTTGTACACCAACGTTTGAAGTTTCTGTATGTTCAAAGATAAGACTCTAGTAGAAGAAAAAAAACCAAGCAAAAGGGATGAACAATTGTACACACATGACAACGAATTTGATTGATTCATTTCACAATATATTTGTAAGTGTTTTTAGTAATAAAAGAAAACATAAAAAGAAATCTTCTTTAAGAAAAAAAAACTTATTAGATCAAATCAAGTATTGTATATGTACAATCAAAAAGTGATTAAAGTGAAAGAAGCTAAAAATAAGGGTTAAGAGCAAAATTTATTAAAAGTCGTAAGAGATAAGGGACCAAATGTAACTATTTCAAAGTTAGCGGACCTTAATGTCAATCCCCAATAGATGAGAGGCATGTTTTGCGTGATCCACCTAGGAGTTTTGGTATAATGGCCACAACATGTGGTTTAGAAATGAGAATTTGATTTTTATGTGCAAAAATTAAGAACATCCTTTCGTTACTCCAAGGGAGATGAACGTGAGCCTAGATGCAAATTGAGGAACTTCAATGTGCATGGAGAAAAGTGAAGTGGGCGATCTCATGGTCACAAGGTAAGGTCCCATGATCCTAGCCTCCTAGGTAATACAAGTCGAGGTTGAATGACTAGATCATATTGAACAAGTCATGCCTAACTCCGTTACGTAGGTTGTGAGTTTGCCATAAGTTGCACTGGTCATGCCTAACTCCGTCACGTAGGTCTAAAAGAGACCTCTGCGTCACATAGTAGGTTGAATTGATAGGACAAGACAGAAGAAGACAT
Organism: Centaurea solstitialis; assembly: GCA_030169165.1. Classification (NCBI taxonomy): domain Eukaryota; kingdom Viridiplantae; phylum Streptophyta; class Magnoliopsida; order Asterales; family Asteraceae; genus Centaurea; species Centaurea solstitialis. The sequence continues at coordinate 11,079,032 of CM058046.1, forward strand.
TACTAGACAGAACATGACAATTGTTCGACATTTGATAAAACATGATAGAGCAGAACTAGACAGAATAGAACAAGACTGGTTAAATGATTAATGTACCCCTAGTGAGTTTTCAATGTTTTTCCTTTTACCAAATAGTCAATCTAAATAAAATCATAGTTTGTAAGATAAACAATATATATATATATATATACATTCTTAGTTGAATTTCCGATCAGGTTTCGGGTATGAAATGTAGCCCCTGAAAATCAAAATCGAGTGTGAAGGATTTCAGATTCGGGTTCAAATTTAATTAGGTTGTTCTAATTATACATGGTTTTCTTTTCCCATTAAATTAGTAGAAAATAGAAATCGCATGCAACAAAAATTTAAAGATGAACATATATATTCTAGCAACAGGATTTGAATAAAATTTCTCAAATGAGAAATGCACTCTTATATTAGATATAAATATTATAAATTTAACTTTAATTTTAATTATAATTTTTCATTTTTCGTGCTTAATCATTAAAGATTAAGATTAATTGAAACTCTAAAAATCCAAAATTTAAACGTTAAAGATTAAACTAAATATTTAAACCAATAAAAATAAAACTTAGAGATCGGGTTAGTTCGGGTTATGTGGGTATGGTAGATTTGGGGTTTTGGATCGGATTTTCAAGTTCTTCGGCATGAGACGGTTATTATGAAAGAGAAGAGTGATATGTATCTTGAGAGATGGTACATTAAACCTTGTTCTACTTAGTTCTATGGGGATTGGAGGGAACATGCATGTTCCACTCTTGTTCTAGCGTGTTCCACATAAGTGCATGCCAAACATGGGACAAATTTGTTATGTTTTATCCTATCTCATCCTATGTTTTACATAGTGAACGCACCCTAAAAGACTAAGGTGGCGTTTGGTTCGCTGGAATGTTTTTGAAGGAATTGGAATCCTGGAGGAATTGGAATCCTGAAGGAATTGGAATCCAATTCCATATTCTGTTTGGTTGGCAGGAAATGGAATTGGAATCCAATTCCATAATCTGTTTGGTTGGTAGAAATGTCTAATGGAATTGGAATTCAGATATGTAAAATGACAGAATTACCCTCTTTATATCTTTTTGTTTGTTTTACTTTAGTTTGTTTTATAGGTTATATGTAAAAGTATATTATATATATATATATATATATATTCCATTTAATATACATATTTATGAATATTAATATAAATTATATTAATATATATTATATAATTTATAATAATATTTAATATAATATATATGTATGTATATATAATATTAAATATTGTATATAGGTTATATATAAATTATAATATATATACTAAATAAATATATAATATATAAACTAAATATTTATATAAATAAATAAATATATAATTTATAAATTAAATATTTATATATATATATATGTGTGTATTATATATATTATTATATTATGTAAATAATAATATTTAATATATATTGTATATTATATATGTATATATAATATTATATACTAAAAATCGTATATAAGTTATATATAAAAATTATAATATATATACATATGCGTGTATTATATACATTATTGTATTATGTAAATAATAATATTTAATATATATTAAATATATATATATATGTATATTATATATATAATTTATATATATTAAATATATATATATATGTATATTATATATATAATTTATAATAATATCTAATATATACGTATATATATAATATTATATATTAAATATTATATATAGGTTATATATATATATAAATTATAATATATATATATAATATGATATATAAATATATAATATATAAATTAAATACTGATATATATATATATATATTATATGTGCTTATAAGGTATTAATGATTTGAGGGGTAAAAAGGTAATCTGTCAAATTCCCAAGTTTATGGAATTTGAAATCCTTCCATATGCTGAAGGATTCTAAAATCCCTTATCTGAGGGATTTCATTCCCTCCTGCAGATTCCAATTCCATCCTCAAAAGTCAACCAAACATGAGAATCCCTGGGAATTGGATTCCAATTCCCTCAGATTCCCAAGGATTCCAGCGAACCAAACGCACCCTAAAACCAATGGGTTGATGAGAAACATTGCCTTATACAAGTTAAGCCGTAGTAAGTGTTTAATATCAAACTAAAAACTAACAAAGTACGCTCCCCCAATTTATGTGTTATTCCAATAGAACAAAGCCAATCTATTTAGACCATGTTATTTTCATGTACATTCTATTAAGATGGATAATATGGTCATTATATACATTTATAAATCTGTGAGTTATTGTTTGTTATGTTTTATTATGTTAGAAGATAAAAGAGAGTTTTAGCACCTCAAAATTGAAGAGTTGATGAACCTCAATACCTCATATAATTTAAGGGTCCGAATGTGAGATAGATCAAATTTTTGACAACTGGAATGGTTGAACTTGAGATATTAAAGTCTTGAACTTTTGTTTTTATTTCAACATATAAAATGTATTTTAATCAAGTTTTGTTGATTGCATATCTGTATCTAGTCTGGACTCTATAGCATTAAATGTAAAAATTTTGAATCATATAAACTTAAAGGTTTAAAATGTCACATCTTAAACCCAAAATTATGATTTTAAAACCCCAAGCACCTCATTTTAATATGATGTGCCATTTAAATAATAAATTTAAGAGTAAATTATGGATTTGGTCCCCGTGGTTTAGTAGTTTTTATGGATTTGGTCCCTAAACTTCATTAATTATGGATTTGGCTCCTGTGGTATGCTATTTCTTTTGGATTTGGTCCCTAGTCCTAACTTCCATCCAGCTGGTCCGTTAATCTCGAGGGCAAAACTGTCTTTTTGCTATTTTCCTTACTTTAACATTTTTTAAATTAATTTTTTTAATCAAGGACCAAAGTTGTATATATTGGAACATGGAAGGTTAAACTAAAACATTTTATATAAATATTATTATAATAATAATTGTATTATATATATATATTGTGTATATATATTATATGTGTGTACTATTCATGCTTCTTCCCCAACAGAAAAGTCCCAACCGGCCACCGTAAACGTAGACCTTGCTACCACCTTTCTGCGACAAACACACACACACACCACCAGCCACTACAGACCCACACCTCACTCCCACCTTTCTCCGGCAAAAACACACACACACCCCACCCCCACCTTTCTCCGTCAAAAACACACCCCCACCCCCACCTGTCTCCTGCAAAAATACACCCACACACCCACCATCATCCATTTCCGGCATGAGAGAAAAGCAGAGACCAAAAGAGACAAGTAGGAAGTGGATACGAACGTGGTGTAGGAAGGGGAAGATTTCTTTCGCCGGAAAAAGCCTCGTCGGAAGTTGCAGGTTCGCCGGAAGTGACGCCGGAATGTTCACCGGAGATGGGAGGTTAATGGCGGTTTCTAAAAGTGTCGCCAAAAATCGATGGTGATGGTAATGGTATTGGGAGGTAAATGGCGGTGGTGATGGAGGGTTAATGGCGATGGTGGTGATGGAGCTGGGTGAATGGTGGTGGTGATGGAGGTGGGTTAATGGTGGTGTTGAGGGAGGGTTAAAATTCATTTCAGTCTTTCAAGTTCTAATATATGCAACATAGCCCCTTAATTTGAAAAGATTAATTTAAATCAACAAAATGGCTAAAAGACTTTTATGCCCTTGAGGTTAACGGACCAGCTGGATGGAAGTTAGGACTAGGGACCAAATCCAAAAGAAAGAGCATACCACAGGGACCAAATCCATAAAAACTACCAAACCATAGGGACCAAATCCATAATTAATGAAGTTTAGGGACCAAATCCATAAAAACTACCAAACCATAGGGACCAAATCCATAATTAATGAAGTTTAGGGACCAAATCCATAAAAACTACCAAACCATAGGGACCAAATCCATAATTTACTCTAAATTTAACTAAGAGGAAGAATCACGTTAGACACGACCATTACACAAGTCTTTCTACAAACTTTTTCAAAGAAAAGTACAAACCTATGTTGCATTGTCAGTTTGTCACCCATATTTGAAATTGGGGTTGCTATTTGCACTCTTTTAATAAGAGTGTGATATATCGAGAATTAAAAAAGCATACATTGAAAATATGAAGGTTTGATGTTGACGTGTGAGAAAACAATTCACTTTATAAGGTGTGGTTAGTAAGTCAAAGAATGCAATTAGCCTACCTCATTTGAAATATCACTTGTAAATTTTAATGACTGATAACCCTCGTTTTCTCGTGTTATTTTCATTCTTTTAGCACCCTTTTTCTCATCTAACCCCTTTCGAAGCATCCATTTAACACCTAAATAATCCTTTTTGTCTTATTTACCCATTAAGACAGGAAATAGCTAAAAGTCATGTTTTCAGGAATATTTTAAGTGGAACGTCATCACAGTGTCAGGTCTGTATGTGTAGTATCTTGAAGGAATTTTCAGAATATTTTAATTTGAAGAGTCAAATCCAGCATGGGAGGCATGGGAGACAAGAAAAAGTCAGCCACCAACAAGGATAAAAAGTAGGAAATGGTGAAATGAATAAAAAAAAGGAAAAAGCATAAAGGTCATTTGACCTTTGGGCAAAGACTCACCACTTCTCTACTATAAAAGGAGGCATGGAGCAAAGCATTTGAGAGCATCACAATTCACACAATACAACACTCTACATTCTGATTTCCAGCATTCTCTCTTCAAGTTCTATCTTAGGATTTTAGTTTTTAACTTAGTGTAATTTAATTTACTGCAATTTACATTCTGTAATTTTTAGTACGTGTTCCGTAGCCACAGAGGCGACTGCTTAACATAGCCTTCTGTTTTTAAATCAAATGCAGTTTATCTTCAACATCTTTTACCTTCTGTTTTCTGGTATGGGCAGTAGCTAAACCCCATCCTTGGGTGTGGGTGCGAGCAAAGCCCGAGAGGCCTAAAAGTGACATTTTGGGTTTTTTATCCTTTAATATTTTCTCGTTTGGTCATTCTAAGTCGGGACGTTATCTCAACGCGGACAAGCTGATCACTTGTAAATGTTCATGTTAGACCTAAGACCTCGAGAGGGGCGGGTTCGAAACACGGCTTGAGTGATGCAAAAAGAGTTTGAGAGAACCTTTAATGATCACGAAGAGATTCGGGTCGTTGCATAATTGAACCAAGGCAAAAAGTGTCCTCAAGCGGGTGTCACGAAGAGATTCGGGCATCTTCTTTTGTTGGACCGAGCTAGGATCTATAAGGTCCACTTGGTAAAGTTAACAAATTGGGAAATATTAATTGTAAAAACTTTGTAATAAAACTAGTTTGTGAACCTTTATAATGGAGCTTCAAGAGGAGAAAGTTATTTAGGAGTTATTTACGGACCGGTCACGTTAACCAAATTTTGTCAAATGGTCTCTTGGGCAAAAGCTTGCACCCGTACCCATCTTTTTCTCACTATTAATTACATTCTTTATTTACCTGTCATTTATATACCTGTCATCTCATATTGTAACACCCTAAAAATCAGGGCGAACAAAAACTTTCATTAAACAGAAAGATGGTAATATAATGTTCGCCAAGGCGTGAGCTCTTCCCAAAATGGGGTATAATAGTAGTGTATAATTACATGTTTGTAATACCGACACGCAATAACAATAACCAACTAATCTATTCCTACTCTAGGAAAAGATTACAAAAAGGGTTATCGTTCTATGATCGCCAAAAGTCTAGAGGACCGGCCTCTTCACACTTCCCCCGAAGCTCTCTCCCAATCCCGGCACCTACTTAGGAACAGCGTCCCTTGTACCTGAGAGACACATCGACACCAAGCAAGTGTTAGGCTAAAGTAGCCTAGTGAGTTGTATCAAATAAACATCATACATATAAAAGCATGTTAAGCCATGTAAGATATACGAGAGTGTATTAGCACAAAATGCATCCTATTAAACCGGATTATCTTTTATCTTTGAAAAACTGTGGGAGCGTCCCACTTTCACTAAGAGCCTCATACTGTCCCTACTCGTAAAGAGCTGCATACTATCCCTGCTCGTAAAGAGCTGCATACTATCCCTGCTCGTAAAGAGCTGCATACTATCCCTGCTCGTAAAGAGCTGCTACTATCCCTGCTCGTAAAGAGCTGCATACTATCCCTGCTCGTAAAGAGCTGCATATGTTGATCCAGCTCTCCTAAGACCTGATGAAATGATAATGATCCTGAATCTTTACTTAGTGAATAGGTTTTTGCTTCTGTTATAGCTTGAGGAATTATCACTGAGTCTGTTCTGTGTTATTCCATGTTACTTATGCTGTAACTTAACTTTATAGATCAGGATCAGGATCAGGAGACTAACGAGTCTGTTCTGCAGTCTACTGATCCTGTCCACTGAAGTGAAGACCTCCTCCTGAAGACATTAAGATCATACACAAAGAACCATCAGCGACGTCGAAGAAATAGCTGATGACAGGAACAGCATGCTCGTGATCTGAAGACGGAACTCAGTGATAGCAATCTGTTCACTATCGTATGACATCCTGAAGATTCATCAGGATACACGTGACCCTGAACGTCTCAAGTTTCAGGAATCTAGTCACTGATCAGTATCCTGATCCTGAAGGATTAGAACAATGTCTTAGTCTAATGCACAAAAGGATTACACGCCTTTTCTGACACAATAGTACATAAGGGCAGTTACTTTACTGTTCCCTCCGTACTTATCAGACCATAAGGCAACTGTTTACAAACATCCTCTTTTGCACACCATGCAAAGAGTATTTGTTTATAGTAAATAGTACAACAGACCATTCACATTGTGACACGTCACAATAGTAGGTCTGCATGCATTAAATGCATGGAGTATAAATAGGACGTGAAGAGATGTTCTCCATACTTCTTCTTCATCCTAATTCTACTCAAGTCCTTTCTCTCTTATCCCCTCTATCTTCTTTCTTTATTCTCTTCTCACTTAGTGCATAGTGAAAGAACTTAGATTGTTTAGTTTAGACTAATTGTCTTCTCTATTTCCGCAACAATCTGTAAATTCATATTGTTTATAAAACAAGAATTTAAAAGTGAGAAATTTGTGTGATTATATTCAACCCCCCCCTTCTATAATCCCAAACACTATCCTTACTTGAAGGTCACCTACTTGGGACCAACAAGTGGTATCAGAGCGGTTACAAGCTCTCATTTTCTTCTCTAGAAAAATCTTGTGATCCTCTCTCTTCTTATTCTATGGCTCTTCAAGCTAAGGATAACTACTTTGATACCGGCTCTGCTGGAAAGCCTCCTCGGTTTAACAAAGACAACTTCTCTCTTTGGAAAACCAGGATGGAACTTTTCCTCTCTGGTTCTGATCCCCAGATTCCTTATTTTCTGGAAAACGGACCTCATGTGCCTACACAAACCGTCCACCCCATTGCTGCTGCTGCTGGTCAACCTGCTGTTCCTGAAAGACAGCTGGTAAAGCCCGTAACTGACTGGAATGATGAAGATAGACGCCTGGTCAACATTGACACCAAGGCTAGGTCTCTCATTGCCATGTCTCTCCCTGATGACGTCTTTCATTCTGTCTGTCACCTTCGCTCTGCTAAGGAGATATGGGACACTCTCTGTGTTCAATATGAAGGTACCGCCGTACTAATGGAATCAAGAAAGATTTTCTTGGTTCGTCAGTACGAAAGCTTTATTCATCAGAAGGATGAAACTCTCTCCCAGCTACATCAGAGATTCAACTGTCTTCTGATTGATCTGAAGACCATCGGTACTACCTACTCTAACTCTGAGGTGGTTACCAAGTTCATGGAAGCTCTTCCTGAACATTGGGAAATCTACACCTCCTGTTTAACTATGTCAAAGGACATAAAGACACTCACTCTAAGTGAGTTGTACGGTATTCTTCTGAACCGTGAACAACAGAAGAAACTGAAAAAGAATCTCATAAGAGATTCTAAAGAATCCAAAAGCACATCTGTTGCGTTGGTTTCTGATTCAGTTCCTCCTGTTGCTGCTTCTTCTTCTTCAGTAACTATTACTGAATTAGAATCTTCTGACTCTGACATGTCAGAAGATCCTGAATTCAATGAATCTCTTGCTCTTTTAACTAGATCCTTCAAAAAGTTTGCCAAAAAGGGAAACTTCCATAAAAAGAAACATCTTTCTATTACTGACAAGCCTAAGTCAGATCCTGTTGACAAGGCTACTGCTATCTGCTACAACTGTCAGGGCAAAGGACACTTTGCTAATGATTGCAGGTACAGAAAAAGTCAGTTTGCTCCCTCCTCTGCAAAATCTTCTTCCAAGAACCCCAAATACCAACGCCTGAAGGAAAAGTACAAAAAGATGAAAACTCAGCGTAAAGGCAAAGGTTTAATCGCAGAAGACTGCGATTGGGATGATGTCTCCTCTGATGACTCGTCTGATGAGGAAGATACTCAAGTGGCACTCATGGCCATTATTGAGGAACCTACTTTAGCTCTCATGGCTAAGATAGAAGAGGTTCCTGAAGAGATTTCTCCTCAGGATCCTGAAGCTTCTTCTTCCACAACTCCTGAAGCTTCCACCTCTGCGACTGATTCTTCCAGTCAGGTACCGATTCCTCTCATCCCTCTTGAAAGCTTAACACAGTTAGACCTGGTCACTCTCGACCTTTACAAAGCCCTTAATGGTAAAACATCTGCTGAAAAAATGAATATTGACCTTAGAGGACAACTCAAAGAATGTCAAGAAAAATTAAAACAGCTTACCATTGTAGAAGAAAATTATAAGGATCAGGTCACTGTAAACAAAACTCTTTGTATTGAAAGAGAAATGGCTCTTGCTGCCAAAGAGAAGGCCCTTGCCCAATTAAATGCTGAAAAAGTCACCATCAAAGGATGGAGTGACGCCTCTGAAAAAGTTGATGAAATATTAGCTTCAGGGAGGTCTGATAAAAGCAAGAGAGGTCTTGGATTCTTTCGTGGATACAAGAAAGAAGAAACTAAGTCTGATAGTTCCATGCTCAAATTTGGAAAATTTGTTTCTTCCATTCCTCTTCCTAATGCCTCTGAAATCACCCCTTCTTCTTCTTCTTCTAACACTCACCCTGAAGGTGCTCCTAAGAGCAAAAAGAATACAGTTAAGGATAAATCCAAAACTGAAACACCTTCAAAGACCAAGGGTCCTAAACCCAAGAACAAAGTTCTGGGTGGTGGTCCTTCAGTCTCTGGAACTAAGTCTCTTTCTCAGAATCCTGTTCCTAGACTGAAGATTGACCTGAAGCAAAAGACTCAGGAGAAGAAACCAATTCCTCCAATGTCCAATGCTAAAGGCTTACTTGGTGCTGGTCCTGCTCACCTAAAGTTCAAAAACTTTCTGGACCACACTAAACGCTTTCAATATCGCAAATGCTATCACTGTGGATTAAATGACCATATTGCGAGTAAGTGTCCTGATGCTACCAAAGCTGAAAAATCAGCTAAGGTAAAGAAGATTCCCAAGACTGAGAAATCAGTCAAAGGAAAGAAGGTTGTCAAGACTGTTCCTTCAGTCAAGACTCCAGCCTCCTGTACTGATACTTCAGTAAAGGCTGACACTGATTCAACCAGTCCTACTGATACTTCTGGATCCATAGTTCTATGGGTACCAAAGAAAACTTAAACTCTGTATTTTACAGGATAAGGGCATCTGGTACTTGGACAGTGGATGCTCTCGACACATGACTGGTTCTAAATCTGTCCTCACTAACTACCGTGAAGAAAGAGGTCCTGCTGTGACCTTTGGCGGAAACGGTAGAGGCCAAACCCGAGGGTATGGCACTCTGACCAACGGAGTAACTACTTTCAAAAGAGTTGCTTATGTTGAAGGCCTGATGCATAATCTTCTGAGCATCAGTCAACTGTGTGATAAGAATCACAAAGTTTCTTTCTCTAAGAAAAAGTGCAAAGTCAAGAACAGGAAAAAGGAAGTCATTCTCAATGGTGTTAGACATGCAGATATCTACATCATCAATATGAATACTTCCACTGATAACTTCTGTTTCGTATCACGTGCTTCTACTGATATGAATTGGCTCTGGCACAAGCGTCTCTCTCATCTCAACTTCAAGACGCTGAATCAACTCTGCATCAACAACCTGGTCATTGGTCTTCCTGACTTTCGCTATACAAAGGAATCTCTTTGTTCAGCATGTGAGAAAGGAAAACAGACCAGGGCTAGCTTCAAGTCCAAGCAGATTTCCTCCATCAGCTCTCCTCTACAACTTCTCCACATGGATCTCTTTGGACCTGTTAATGTCCAATCCATTGGTGGAAAGAAATATACTCTGGTAATCGTAGATGAATATTCCAGATATACTTGGGTTTTCTTCTTACGTGCCAAGAGTGATGCTCCTGAAGAAATCATCCTGTTCGTCAGGAAGATGGAAAAACTTAACAACCTTACTGTCCGTTCAATAAGAAGTGACCATGGGACTGAGTTCAAAAACAGTACCCTGGAATCTTTCTTTGAACAGAAAGGTATCTCTCAAAACTTCTCCTCTGTGAGAACTCCTCAGCAAAATGGTGTTGCTGAAAGACGAAACAGGACGCTGATCGAAGCTGCTAGATCTATGCTGAGTGAAGCCAACCTTGCCACTCAGTTCTGGGCTGAAGCTGTAAATACTGCTTGTTACACTCAGAACAGATCTCTGATTGTCAAGCGTTTCAGAAGAACAGCTTACGAACTCTTTCGTAACAGGAAACCATCAATCAAACATCTCCATATCTTTGGTTGTGTCTGCTACATTCTGAACAACAAAGATAATCTTGGAAAGTTTGATTCCAAATCTGATGATGGAATTTTCCTCGGATACTCTTCCATTTCTAAAACTTACCGTGTGTTCAACAAACGAAGACAAGCCATTGAGGAAACGATTCATGTCAAGTTTGATGAATCGGGTCCTACCTTTCCTCACCCAAATGATAATACTGAAATCAATCAGTGGGCTGACTCTTTCTTTCAAGTCCCTGAACCTCCTATTGCTGATCCCTCTCCTCAAGACCTTCCTGATGGTTTTGAAGAAAATCCAATACCACCTTCTGATATAACCACTCCACCTCTCATAGATGCCACCCCGCTCTCTCAAATCACACCACCTGAACCTGATCAACCTACTAACAGTGAAGACTTCTCTCAAACCACTGTTAGTGAACCCTCTCCTACAAGTCTTCTTCCTGATCCATCATCCAATGAAGCATCTACTTCAGGACAGGTGTATCAACCACCTGCTCTCCGATGGACCAAAGATCATCCCATTGATCAAGTTCTTGGAAACCCTTCTTCTGGTGTGAAAACTAGACGTCAAGCTGGTAACGTCTGTCTTTATGTTAATTTTATCTCTGAAAATGAACCTAAAGAAATAGATGATGCTTTGCGTGATCCTGCCTGGGTCTCAGCCATGCAGGAAGAGCTAGCAGAGTTCATCAGAAACAATGTCTGGCTTCTCGTCCCTAGGCCTCGAAAACGTACAATCATTGGTTCCAAGTGGATTTTTCGAAATAAACTTGATGAGATTGGTACAATCATTCGAAACAAGGCTCGCCTTGTGGCTCAGGGATACAGGCAGGAAGAGGGCATTGATTACGATGAAACTTTTGCTCCTGTTGCTAGGCTCGAAGCAATTCGACTCTTCCTAGCTTTTGCAGCACATATGAACTTCAAAGTTTATCAGATGGACATCAAAAATGCCTTTCTGAATGGAAAACTTAATGAAGAGGTCTATGTGGCTCAGCCTCCTGGCTTTGTAGATCCTAAGTTCCCTGATCACGTCTACAAGTTAAACAAGGCTCTCTATGGGTTAAAACAGGCTCCTCGTGCCTGGTATGATACCCTCTCAACCTTTCTTCTCTCTAAAGGTTTTGTTCGTGGAAAGATTGATAGCACCTTATTTCTGAAGAAATATCCTAAGCATATCCTTCTTGTCCAGATTTATGTCGATGACATTATCTTTGGATCCACCAATCCCAAACTCTGCGAAAAGTTTGAGTTGCTCATGAAATCTGAATATAAAATGTCTATGATGGGCGAACTAACATTCTTTTTAGGACTTCAGATCAAGCAATCTGAAAAGGGAATTTTCATCAATCAAGGTAAATATGTACATGAGATGCTGAAGAAATTTGATCTCACATCCTGTACACCGATGAAGACTCCAATGGCTCCTCCTCTGTCTCTTGACAAGGATTCCAAAGGGAAACCTGTTGATGTGACTCTCTATAGAGGAATGATTGGCTCACTGCTGTATCTTACAGCGAGTCGTCCTGATATCATGTATTCTACATGTCTCTGTGCTCGTTATCAGGCTGAACCCAAAGAATCCCATCTGACCGCTGTAAAGCGGATCTTCAGATACCTGAAGGGAACTCCTAACATGGGTCTTTGGTACTCCAAGGACTCAGGGTTCGATCTAACAGCTTATTCTGATAGTGACTTTGCAGGATGTAAGATCGACAGGAAAAGCACTACTGGTGGCTGTCACCTATTAGGTGGCAAGTTGGTGAGTTGGACTAGCAAGAAGCAGAACTCTGTGTCCACATCAACTGCTGAAGCTGAATATGTTGCAGCAGGAATATGTTGTGCTCAGGTCCTGTGGCTGAGAAATCAACTTCAGGACTATGACATACAACTTTCCAAAATTCCTATCTACTGTGACAACACTTCAGCAATAGCCATTGCTAACAATCCTGTCTTACACTCTAAGACAAAGCACATTGAAGTGAGATATCACTTCATCAGGGATCATGTGATGAATGGTGATATTGAACTCCATTTTGTCCCTACTGAATATCAGCTTGCTGACCTCTTTACCAAACCACTGGATGTGACGCGTTTTAATATGCTCCTCAGTGAACTTGGGATGTTAAATCCTGAAGAATAGAAGTTCTCAGGACAAACAGTTGTTAAAGTCCTTATACTCTCTCAGGACCTCTTTTATTAACAACTCCTGAATAACTCTTCTTCAGAGGATGACTCTATTCAGTACTTACAAAATCTTTGTTCAATATCCGAATACTGATGATTCTCAGGTAAGTATTTCTTCCCTCTGCTACTGAAACCTTATCGCATTAAATGTGATAAGAGGATTTTCCCAAAACAGTACTTATCTGATAAGTACTCTGATTCCCATAAAACATATCTTTCACCAAATTGGAATCATCCCCTGAAAAGGTGGTTTTTAGTTTTTCTAATAAAACAAACCTTTCATCTGCACTGACACGTAATGGGACGTTTCCTGTTCCCCACTACGTGTGTCAGGCGCGTGAACGCGCGTCGAGCTTCTTTTTCATCATAACGTTTGAATTTAGCCGCTCTTTTCTCTCTCATCCTTTTTCTCTCTCCTACCGCGAGGTATAAAAACCTCATTCGTAATCCTTTTCACTCTTTACGCTCACATAATACTCTCTAAGCATTCAAGCAAGAAAAAGCAAGAATCTTCATCCTCAAGAACATCAAGAACACACACTTACCACTTCTTTTAACAAGATCAACGTAAGTCTCCTTTTGTTCTTTGTTCTTTCTACAAACTAAGTTGACATTCTTTCTGTAAAAACAACTTATTTTGATAAACGTTTTTCCAAAAACCCTAAGATCACTTCGTTTGATCTTAGTTTTCCCAAAATCTTCAAAGATTTTTGTTAAAACTGTTTAACATGATTTTTCTTATTTCTTTTAAGAAACAGTCATAAACTCCTATTTTGATATCTTTTCATCAAAATAGAAGTTCTCTTTAATACCAAAACACATTCCTTTTGTGTATTTTGGTATCTAATCTATTCTACGTATAAAGAATTTCACCATTTTTATGAACATATTTTGTGTTCATTGAAAAATGAAGAAAAATGCATATTTTGGACTCTTAATCATCCATATATGTTATTTTTATGTTTCTCACAGGATGGCTGCTACTACTTCTTCTCTGGACGCTCAACTTTCCTCTGAGGCTACTCCACTACAATCCTCTGAAAGCCTACCTATCGTCATCCCTGCGCATGACGTTCAATTCAAACAGAACAACGTTCTTGCTCTGTTTGACATTCCTGACGACAAGGAATATCTAATTCCTGCCAAGGACTTCATGCTACGAAGCCCTCTGAAGACGGCTTTCACCCTGGACCCCAAGCCAAACAAGCCCATGCTACAACAACTGTGGTCTACAGCCACGGTTACCAAGGAGAAGAACACCAAGGGCGTCCTGCGCGAGGTGATCAAGTTCCAAATCAGGGACAACCTCATCTCCTTCGGTTTCGGAACACTCAGGAACGTGCTCAACTTCCCCAAAAAGAAGCGCTTCCCTCCTGTCCCTACCTCCGACGAGATCGTCGAGTTCTTGGACGCCATCGGCTACAGATGGCCTGTCAACAAGGAAGGCGTCCTGCTGCCCAAGACCGGTGCCACTGTCCATAAGTCAGGACTCAACGCCGTGTTCTATTACATATGGAACACGTTTGGCCTGTGCTTATCGGGCAAAACAGGGAGCACGGAGCAGTTCCCGATGGTCATCCAGCAGATGGTCTACTCTGCGATCAAGAATCGCGAGTTCGACTATGCTCGCTCCATCTGGGACGACATGGTCAGGAAGGTCCGAAGCAAGAATCGGGTCGCCAACGTTGCCTTCACAAGGTTCTTCTCGGCCGTCCTGGAGCTGCATATGGGGGCAAACTACCCCAAGGTAGGGAACTCCAACAACTATTCTCTGGGACCCAGGTTCCTGGATCAAGTTGTTCATCATCCTGAGGACGTCCCTCTCTCCGACGTCCTGGTCATTCCTGAACCTGCTCAGGCTCAGGATCAGGAGGATGCTGAACCATCCACCGCTCCCACTGCAGGTATGTTTTCTATCATCTCTTCCAAACCACACTCTTCTACTTCTATGCATGCTATGTCAGTAGCTAACCCCATACTGACTTCCCCAGCTGCAACCACATCTTCTGCGCTCCAGAAGCGCCCCCAACCATCATCTGTCACTCCTCCTCCTCCAACAAAACGCGCCAAATCTAGGGCGCAAAAGAAAAAGACGCAGGCGGCTGGTAAGAAATATTACATTACCTTGCCCCAGCTCTTTAATAAACCTTCCCCTTTATCTAAACGTTCTTCCACTGCAGATACTTCTACATCTGCCCCTGTTACACAAGAACCTGAGGTGGTTCAACTCGAACCCTCAGAGAATCTGGTGGGTAATCATCCTGATACCCTCCAAGCCTCAGGTAATATTTCTATGCAACATATTACTGTTCCTTCTTCTATGAAAACTAATGAGTCTTCTAGTGCTCACTTAGTTACTATGTCTACAGGTTCTTTAGGAGCAGGTTCTGAAGGGCATCTTCATCAGGATGACCCCTTCAACGACTTCATCCTCACGGATGCCGAGCATCAGCTGAACGCAGCTGAATTACGCAGGCAGTCCGCTGAGAGGACCCTGCAGGAGGCTCGCACAGCCTTCCAGCAGAAGGAGGCCGAGCACTCGGCACAGCTCCAGTCCCTACAACAGGAACTTGTTGCTGCCCAAGCTGCTGCAGCCGCTGCTGAAGCCGCCGCCGCCAGTGCCACTGCTGCCGCCGTCGCCGCGACTCCGCTGCCCACGGCCGTCACCCTCTCCATCCCTTGTCTGGATAATATCCATGACAAGGTGTCTCAAGTTGCCTCCTCCTCCACCAATCTTCAGGCATCAATTGATGACCTGAAGGCCACGGCACTCCCTGCGCTCTCCACCGACATCATCAACAGCACCAACTCTCTCACCACCTTTCAAACAACGGTGGTTCAGAGGTTGGATGCTCAGGAAGCTGCTCTCCGATCCCTCCAGGAGCAGGTGCAAGGGCTCTCCACTGCTGTCAACGCCCTCAACACTGCTCCTGCGCCACCTCCGTCATTCACCACGGCGGACAGGGACGTGTTGCAGTCCTTGATCACATCGTCCTTCATCCAGCGCAAGCTTCTGGGTGACATGGCCTCTCTCCTCCAAAGGAGTGTTACAACAGCTGCCTTAGTGCAGGCACCTGCTAAGGGGGAGAGACAGCCCCGAGACCATTCAGCCTATTCCCCCTCCACAAACTGGAGAACCACTGAAGACGGGGGGAATAATGAAGACGACGATGATGATGATGAAGATGATGATGATGCTGACGACATCTTCATCGAGAAGATCTCTACTGATTCTGCGCCCATCCCAGGGCAAGCACAACCTCAGGGGGAGAACCCTGATGCTTCTGGTACGTCTCTACCACCATCCTCTCCCTCTTCCTCTGATAACCAACCCATATCTTCTCTTCTTAAAACCAAACCTACCCCTGAAACCATCACCCTAGACTCCTCACCTGAAAACTCCCCTCCTAATAACCTTCAAATGGTTATCTACCAACCTCCCAAACTACCCTCTCCTGAACCAACTCCTGAACGCACCTCTCACCCTGAACCTGAACCCTTTAACCATTCCGATCCTGAAACCCAAGATGTCAACTTTGGCTCTGTCACTGGTGACATTATTCGCCTAATGGAGAATAGTCCCAATGAACAGACCAGAGCTAAACTAGCTAAAATGACCTTCAGGATCACACCCCTTAACCAAGAAACCATTTCTACCCGTCCTACAACCCGTTTCAACCAAGAAGCCTCTTCATCCCGAACCCCTGAAATCCGAGCCACCCCTGAAACCATATGCCTCTCATCAGATGATGAATTCATCTCTGATGACTTCTCTACCCCTGCTTCTTCACCCAGATCACCTCCCTCAAACTCTCCTAGATCTGAAGGTGAAAACTACCCTGACAGTTCCTTTGCCATTGACAGGGATGGGCGCTTAGACGCCGTGATAGAGCGACTCGAGAGTACAAGAGTAAAAATTCCTCTTCGTACCTCTTGTGACTCTGAGTTCGCCTATCTCTCGCAGGAGGAGTACAACGAGGCTGTACAGGCTCAACTAGAGCATAATAAGAAGCAGAAGGAAGCTTTCCTCTCTGCTCAAGCCGCTCGAAGGCTTGCATCGGATTTTGTAGATGAAGATGCTGAAATAAGTGCGGATCCTATCCTTGCACAGAAGGCTGTTCTGAAGGTCTTCAACAAAAATGCAGAGATAGAGACTGGAGAAGTGAATGCTGAGCTTGACTGGTGCAGAGATCGGTTACACCTCCGAAAGCATGGTGCTGCCATCTCAGGTATCCATCTTCGCCGATCAAGAGGCAAGAAAGGTAATCCTGGTAAAACCTGGATCACAGTCAAACGCTCTGGAGTAAAGGACGTTGAGCACACTCTGGACAAGTTAGATCGCTACAACTTGTCAGAGTGGAATGAAATCAGATCCCTGCTTCCCAAAGCCAACAAGAACTATCGGGCTGAAGTAGAAGAAGTCATTGAAGGACTTATTGCTCGCATCAGAAGGACAACTGAAATACCTGATGACCTGCTCCAACACTCTCCACTCCTATCTCAGCAGCCTGTTCGAAGATCCGCAGGCACCTCTACAAGAAGACCAACTCCCTGTCTTCCCAGAATGGTTGTTAAACCTCTGGACCTCTCGATGCTTGATCTTTCATTCCCTCCTGGAATCTCTCTATCTGAAGGACAAGTAATCAGAGAACCTGTTTTTGGCATATGTGTTAGCAATAACTCAATTCTACGCTTTCAACGCTTCAGTGAGCTACACATAGCGCCCTATGAACATCTTTTGACAGTTCTCTTCACTGCACAACAAGATAAGAAAAATTCAGACAACAAAGAGATCATCCGCACTGTCAGAGCTATACTTGATCACAGACTTGCCTTCAGCGAAACTCCTGTTCCTGTTTGTGTCAAGACTGAATACATTAGCGAAGAATCTGATAGTTAGTTGTCTTGTAATTTTTTCTTTCAGTACTTCTATCATGTACTATTGTATTTTCCTTACTCTTGTAATATTTAAATGAGATTAATGAGAATGCAATTCAGTGCATTGTACTTCATTCCATCATAGTACTGAAAAAGATCCCTCAAAACAGTAAATGGGACATGTACCTTTATGAGTTCTATTTCCTACTGTTTATTTCTAGACTTAGATTTATTTCTAACCTTTCTAGATTAAGACAATTACTCTGTTGTCTTATCATTATCATTTAGGGGGAGATTGTTGATCCAGCTCTCCTAAGACCTGATGAAATGATAATGATCCTGAATCTTTACTTAGTGAATAGGTTTTTGCTTCTGTTATAGCTTGAGGAATTATCACTGAGTCTGTTCTGTGTTATTCCATGTTACTTATGCTGTAACTTAACTTTATAGATCAGGATCAGGATCAGGAGACTAACGAGTCTGTTCTGCAGTCTACTGATCCTGTCCACTGAAGTGAAGACCTCCTCCTGAAGACATTAAGATCATACACAAAGAACCATCAGCGACGTCGAAGAAATAGCTGATGACAGGAACAGCATGCTCGTGATCTGAAGACGGAACTCAGTGATAGCAATCTGTTCACTATCGTATGACATCCTGAAGATTCATCAGGATACACGTGACCCTGAACGTCTCAAGTTTCAGGAATCTAGTCACTGATCAGTATCCTGATCCTGAAGGATTAGAACAATGTCTTAGTCTAATGCACAAAAGGATTACACGCCTTTTCTGACACAATAGTACATAAGGGCAGTTACTTTACTGTTCCCTCCGTACTTATCAGACCATAAGGCAACTGTTTACAAACATCCTCTTTTGCACACCATGCAAAGAGTATTTGTTTATAGTAAATAGTACAACAGACCATTCACATTGTGACACGTCACAATAGTAGGTCTGCATGCATTAAATGCATGGAGTATAAATAGGACGTGAAGAGATGTTCTCCATACTTCTTCTTCATCCTAATTCTACTCAAGTCCTTTCTCTCTTATCCCCTCTATCTTCTTTCTTTATTCTCTTCTCACTTAGTGCATAGTGAAAGAACTTAGATTGTTTAGTTTAGACTAATTGTCTTCTCTATTTCCGCAACAATCTGTAAATTCATATTGTTTATAAAACAAGAATTTAAAAGTGAGAAATTTGTGTGATTATATTCAACCCCCCCCCTTCTATAATCCCAAACACTATCCTTACTTGAAGGTCACCTACTTGGGACCAACAGCATACTATCCCTGCTCGTAAAGAGCTGCATACTATCCCTCGATGCTGGATTTAGCATAACATCATTAACAGAGGTACATATAACGAGGGTCTCAAGCCCTTTACCTCGTTTCCCATAATCCAACATATTCGGATATCACATCCTTTCGTATAATTTCATCTACTTCATACAAGCCAACATGCCCGGAATTCAATTCCTTCGCATCGTTCCGTGGCATAACATAATAACACGTATTTTTCACCAATACATTCATCATATATTCACATGGGCATACCTCACGCATTCGTAGCATAAAATGGTTTATTCCATGTATACAATGATCTAAGTTAAGCCATACATACGAGATTCATCACTTATTCATTTCATGGCAGATCCTAAACCTAGAAATTTAGGCATTTCATCCAACACACATATGCACCCATAAATATCAAGCAAGACGCGTAATATCAAACAAAATGATGTGCTCTCAGTTTTAACAAAACAATTTTAGCAACTCACCTTGCGGCTCGTGAAGCCAAAAGCCCCAAAATTCACCAAGAACCCTAGTTTAAAGCTTGGGTAAACACCTAAACTGATAAGGAGTTAATACCTTGAATTAGTTCCATAACTACATCATACAACACTAGATCTATACTTTAAAATCATATAGAGCACTCACCTTGAGGGTTTGTAACCAAAAACCCCCAAATCCAAGATTTAGGTCGAAATGTGGGAAAAAAGCTAAAATCAAGTAAATCGTACCCTAGGTTAGTTCACATCTCTTATCACATACTTAGATCCAACCTACTAGAGTTTAAACCAAGCTTACCTAGTAGGATTCGAACTGAAACCCTAGAAATCGAGCTTCTCCTTTTTCAAGCAACAATGGTGGTGGAGGTAGAAATGGAGAAGATGAAGTGGGTGAGATGTAGTTTCCACCCTAGCTAGCTCCAATCGTAGATCCAACCTCAAGATCTTGAAGAGTTTTGAAAATGGGGAGTGTAGAGAGAAAAATCAGCAATTTTGGTTGAGGGATGCAAGAGTTATGACCAAATGAAGGTAAGAAGGGTTTTTAACCCGTTTTCTCAGGTTAATATGCTTTCAACGTCTGAAGCATATTAACTTAACATGCTTTTAACCAAGGTTAATATGCTTTCAACGTCTGAAGCATATTAACTTAACATGCTTTTAACCAAGGTTAATATGCTTTCAACGTCTGAAGCATATTAACTTAACATGCTTTTAACCAAGGTTAATATGCTTTCAACATCTGAAGCATATTAACTTAACATGCTTTTACCCAAGGTTTTCGGTGATATTTTGTCTCGGCCATAACTTCTTCGTTACAACTCCGATTTCGATTCCGAAAGGACCGTTGGACTCGTATTTCAATTTCCCCATCCAACAAGGCCATAAAATCTAGGTTTTAAATCAAAATCCTATTTTCCACATTCGTCTTAAAGGTTCTAAAGCCCGAAAATTACGGGTGTTACAATCCTCCCCACCTAAATAAAATTTCGTCCTCGAAATTGCAAATGTCTTCCGAACCATAATGGGCAACCTTGCTCAAACGTTTTGCGGAGCCAAGACATTACGATTTCTCCATACTGTCGGTTAAATCACCATTGGACTTGGTTACGTTCACAATACGTGTTGGAACTCAATCTGAGAAGTTACCACTGCTGGCTTTAGAGGTGTTACCACTGCTAGTTCAGTTAAAGGTGTTACCACTGCTAGTATGTATGAAGATCAAAGTTACCACTGCTCTTGGACAGTTACCACTGCTAGAGAAGATTACCACTGCTGTACAAACTTACCACTGCTCGTTGGAAGTTAACATTGCTTCTGTTATTACCACTGCTGACAAGATAATAATAAGGAAAGGATTGAGATGACTGAAGATATGGACAAGATACGATTCTTTTGGAGATTTTATAGAGATTATCTTGTAAATCTTATTTCCTTGTTGTTATCATGTATCTCGTATATATAGCTGATAGGTTTTCACTGATAGATACGAGTTTTTCATTAGCGTTTGTTTTAGAATTCTAAGCCTCAAGATTGTTCTTGTAATCCCTGCAATTGAGAAGATTTGCACGTCTGTTTGAGCCTGTTCAAATAGATTGGGGCTTGCGTTTGTAATCACTAAGCTATTGAATCAATACACATTCAGTTTGTTACAAATTCATTGTTTTCTTTACATAATCAAAGTGTTATTCCGCAAACTTCTTTGATTAAGTTTTCTGATCTTGATATATTGATATATTCGATCATGTCAATACGATCACTGATATAGTGGTCTCGTTTAAAAGTGGTTCATCAAAACACCACAAGCTACTTCTTTACGTCTATCCTTCGAAACTTAACGCGTTTATAAGGATGATATCACTAGAATACGCAACCTTAGCTCTTTGTACAATTTAACCAAACCAAATCGACTAAATTCCATGGTTCAAGGTACCATACCTCATTTGCCTCCTATTAAGTCGATCACTCGACTAAGAGTCATTTTACTACTAAGAGCCACTTTACCACCAAGGAATGTCCCCGTACTCTCACTAACAGTGTCTAGCCGTCGCCATTAATTCTCAAAGGACCTCGAAAATTCCGTCTACTCGCCTGTGAATACCATAAGAAAGATAAGTTTCTTCACTTAGCAAATCGCTAATTTCCAATAACTCCATAAACTTCCACATTCGCACCATCATAGTCCTTCTAATTATCCAATCACCTACGCAATTCTAACTTTGCCTTAGGTGACTTAATCTTGAATTTCTAAGTACGAACTCCCCCGCAAATTCATCTTGATTAAATAATACAAGCCCACTACTTATTCCCATCATTACTTGTCATCAAAATCATAAGTTTGGCGCCTAGTTTGGGCATATCATACCATTATCTCAAACCTAACACTTCTACTTCTCACGATTCGAGTATAAGTAACGTCCTCCAGATCATTTTATGCCCTTAAAAGGTTTCTCTCTCTATGGAAATCCTAACGCGCTGGTATTTGCACTTCACCCACGGCACACGATGCCTATAGCATAGTCACAATATCACTAACTCTCGTACTAATGGTAATGTTTTCTCGATTCTTAGCCACACATAACAGCTATTATTTCTTCCATGCAACCACCATTCGACTACATTCTCTAAAATCAAGAATTTGGGAAGTCACTTAGTACACACAATCATTATTGTTTCTTCTAAGTCACTCATAACAAGGCAAGTATCGCCTTACGAATCCGTCTTTCGAACCTAATGGAGCCTCCAAATCATAGTCGCTTACGTAGTCTAGCTTCGATTCACATCAAGCACTAACACAACTCTATCCACACTTTCTAAGTGTTACTCCACTATATATATATACACGCTCGCAAGAGCTAAAAATCAATTAATCTCTCTACACATTAATAGAATAACATACAATCGGTCCGCAAATGGGTACTAACAACGAAGTGAGTTATCGATAACATATAGTCGACCCAAAATCAACAACCGATATCGTGAATCAATTTAATAGGCTCTAATGCGGAGATAGTGGAAAATACCTGGCACTACACCGGCCGCCCCCTCGGCTCTTGCACGATCATCTGAAAAGCTCGACTCGGATCCCGTAATGCGTTATCCCCCTTTGCTATCGATCCAGCTGAGGCTCCGGCTCGGGTCCCCATCAACTTTGGACATTCTCTCTTGAAGTGTCCCGGCTCTTTGCACGCGTAACACACTGTCTCCTTCATGGAACAATCTCGGGCCGAGTGGTCCTTCTCTCCGCACTCATGGCAACCGACTAGACTAATATGAGGTCGGGGGCGACACAGTCCATGGTGCTTGCTCCTACACATGTGGCACCACCTAGGTTCGTGACGCGGTTCTTCACGCCTTCTAACTTCGGTTGTCCTTGTTTGACAAGTCGACACCGGTGGTTCTTCCCTCTTCCTCTTTTGCTCGGTTTGGTGGTGTTCCATTCGAGCCTCGGCGATATCGTCCTCCACTCTCAACGACTCCTCAATGGCTTCTTGCAAGGTATTTACCCTTGCAATCCTAACCGCCGATTTCATTTCGGCCGGTAATCCGCGCACGTAGGCCTTTATCTTCGCCTTGTCATCGGGAGCTAAATGCCCCACCAAGCCCAACTTCTCCAAGAACTCTTTAGCATAATAGGAAATGGGGTTGTTGCCCTTCCTCATCCCTCGGAACTCATCCTCGATCTTGTCAAGGGCCCGTTCACTACAATACTTCTCAAGCATCTTCTTCTTGAAATCGGCCCAAGAAAGCCTAGCGTAAACCTCCGGCGAAATAGACGAGCGGGTCAAGTTCCACCACGTTAAGGCTTCACCCTTGAGGAGGTGTGAAGCGAACTTGACTCGTTGGGAGTCGTCGCATTCGCTCGCCTCGAAGGCCATCTCCATCTCTCGGAGCCAATACAAGCACGTTATCGGCTCGTTACACCCACGAAACTCCGACGGTTTGCATCCCAGAAAGTTCTTGTAAGAACAACCCTTCGTCCTTGCCTTCTCCTTTTCCTTATCTCCGGTGACTCGGGTCTCCTCGGTGACCACCACTACCCCCGCGTCTCCCGACGCCGTACTGGCGTTCTCTCCCACCGCCTCGTGGCGACGGTGGCTCGCATCACGATCCTCCAACATTTTCATGAAGGATTCTTGTTGTTTGCTCATGGCCTCGTTCACGGCCTTCATCACGTTATCAAGCATCCGCATCTCCGGGGTCACTTCGGTTAGAACCGGATTTGGATCCTCAAGATTGAAACTTGGGATGTGTTCCGGTCCCCCACCTAGGACTTGGAGTCTCCGTGGGCTCTCAACCGTCTCGACCCGTACCCGTTGGTCGGCGGTTGAAGCGGTTTGGTCGGGTGGTCCTCTCACGGCGCCCGTTTGACTACGGGTGTTCGCCATACCGATCTGTCATAACAAATGCACGAGAATAGGATATGAATAGACTACTTACGAATTTCAACATTTATCATCATCATAATAACAGTTACTCAAACACTCGCGTACAACGCATTCATAGATCAGTAGCTAGGTGATTTATGAATTAATCATACATAAGCATCCTCGTTACCATCACCACAACTTTGAATAAACGTGAGTTCGTAATCCTATTGCTCTCCCCACCTAAGGTTCTACCCAAGGTATGTATCGTATTTACCAGTTTGCTAAGTTTAAGTCTAGGCATACTACAGTGACTACCTAGTTCGCTTAAACTAAAGCTCTGATACCAACTTGTAACACCCTAAAAATCAGGGCGAACAAAAACTTTCATTAAACAGAAAGATGGTAATATAATGTTCGCCAAGGCGTGAGCTCTTCCCAAAATGGGGTATAATAGTAGTGTATAATTACATGTTTGTAATACCGACACGCAATAACAATAACCAACTAATCTATTCCTACTCTAGGAAAAGATTACAAAAAGGGTTATCGTTCTATGATCGCCAAAAGTCTAGAGGACCGGCCTCTTCACACTTCCCCCGAAGCTCACTCCCAAACCCGGCACCTACTTAGGAACAGCGTCCCTTGTACCTGAGAGACACATCGACACCAAGCAAGTGTTAGGCTAAAGTAGCCTAGTGAGTTGTATCAAATAAACATCATACATATAAAAGCATGTTAAGCCATGTAAGATATACGAGAGTGTATTAGCACAAAATGCATCCTATTAAACCGGATTATCTTTTATCTTTGAAAAACTGTGGGAGCGTCCCACTTTCACTAAGAGCCTCATACTGTCCCTACTCGTAAAGAGCTGCATACTATCCCTGCTCGTAAAGAGCTGCATACTATCCCTGCTCGTAAAGAGCTGCATACTATCCCTGCTCGTAAAGAGCTGCATACTATCCCTGCTCGTAAAGAGCTGCATACTATCCCTGCTCGTAAAGAGCTGCATACTATCCCTGCTCGTAAAGAGCTGCATACTATCCCTCGATGCTGGATTTAGCATAACATCATTAACAGAGGTACATATAACGAGGGTCTCAAGCCCTTTACCTCGTTTCCCATAATCCAACATATTCGGATATCACATCCTTTCGTATAATTTCATCTACTTCATACAAGCCAACATGCCCGGAATTCAATTCCTTCGCATCGTTCCGTGGCATAACATAATAACACGTATTTTTCACCAATACATTCATCATATATTCACATGGGCATACCTCACGCATTCGTAGCATAAAATGGTTTATTCCATGTATACAATGATCTAAGTTAAGCCATACATACGAGATTCATCACTTATTCATTTCATGGCAGATCCTAAACCTAGAAATTTAGGCATTTCATCCAACACACATATGCACCCATAAATATCAAGCAAGACGCGTAATATCAAACAAGATGATGTGCTCTCAGTTTTAACAAAACAATTTTAGCAACTCACCTTGCGGCTCGTGAAGCCAAAAGCCCCAAAATTCACCAAGAACCCTAGTTTAAAGCTTGGGTAAACACCTAAACTGATAAGGAGTTAATACCTTGAATTAGTTCCATAACTACATCATACAACACTAGATCTATACTTTAAAATCATATAGAGCACTCACCTTGAGGGTTTGTAACCAAAAACCCCCAAATCCAAGATTTAGGTCGAAATGTGGGAAAAAAGCTAAAATCAAGTAAATCGTACCCTAGGTTAGTTCACATCTCTTATCACATACTTAGATCCAACCTACTAGAGTTTAAACCAAGCTTACCTAGTAGGATTCGAACTGAAACCCTAGAAATCGAGCTTCTCCTTTTTCAAGCAACAATGGTGGTGGAGGTAGAAATGGAGAAGATGAAGTGGGTGAGATGTAGTTTCCACCCTAGCTAGCTCCAATCGTAGATCCAACCTCAAGATCTTGAAGAGTTTTGAAAATGGGGAGTGTAGAGAGAAAAATCAGCAATTTTGGTTGAGGGATGCAAGAGTTATGACCAAATGAAGGTAAGAAGGGTTTTTAACCCGTTTTCTCAGGTTAATATGCTTTCAACGTCTGAAGCATATTAACTTAACATGCTTTTAACCAAGGTTAATATGCTTTCAACGTCTGAAGCATATTAACTTAACATGCTTTTAACCAAGGTTAATATGCTTTCAACGTCTGAAGCATATTAACTTAACATGCTTTTAACCAAGGTTAATATGCTTTCAACATCTGAAGCATATTAACTTAACATGCTTTTACCCAAGGTTTTCGGTGATATTTTGTCTTGGCCATAACTTCTTCGTTACAACTCCGATTTCGATTCCGAAAGGACCGTTGGACTCGTATTTCAATTTCCCCATCCAACAAGGCCATAAAATCTAGGTTTTAAATCAAAATCCTATTTTCCACATTCGTCTTAAAGGTTCTAAAGCCCGAAAATTACGGGTGTTACACATATCTAAAGCCCGCAATTTTCTGAGATATTGATTTTTACTTGAATCCGAGTCGCGAGTTTTCATTTTAAAAAGTGGTTCGACGTGGTCGACGAGGTAGGAGAATGGCTGGAAATCCACCACCCGATCCCCCTCCTCGTGAGAACACGATCAAAATTGCCTACGATAAAGATCGTGGCATAAGAGACTATGCAACACCCGAGTTTTCTTTGTTAAATTCGAGTGTTTTGGCTGCTAATTTCACCGCACAATCTTTCGAGCCTAAACAATTGATGTTCACCATGCTTGGTACAATCGGCCAGTTTAGTGGACACAATTCGGATGACCCACACTTACATTTAAGATCTTATTTGGAAGTTGTGGATTCTTTCCGAGCTCGAGGGGTTGACCAAGAAACCATGCGACTTTTGTTTTTCACGTACTCGCTAAAAGATAAAGCAAAAGATTGGTTAAGTTCACAACCACCGCATTCCATCACCTCGTGGGATGATCTTGTCACAAAATTTTTGAAAAAATATTTTCCACCCACGAGGAATGCAAAGCTAAGGAATGCCATTTCAATGTTTTCTCAAGAACCGGATGAATCAGTGTCAGATGCATGGGAACGCTATAAGGATCTTCTTCGGAAGTGTCCCCATCATGGTATTCCCCATTGCATCCAGTTGGAAACTTTTTACAACGCACTTTCCAACACCGATAAGGGTATGATTGATGCAACGGCCGGAGGTTCTTTCACAGATCTGACCTACAACAATGCACATGCTTTGTTGGATAAAATTGCAAATAATAGTTCTGAATGGTCAGATCCGCGAAAGCTACCTCGGAAAAGTGTGTCAAGTACCCAAGATCTTGATGCGATCGCTTCACTAAACGCACAGATTGTTGCTTTAACAAATTTGGTTAAAAACAATTTAAAACCAAACCAAACAATTCCCTCGGGGAATGAAATGTGTGCGAATTGTGAAGAAGATCATCCTTTTGAAGATTGTCCCGAAAACCCCGCATCGGTGAATTATGTAGGAAACAATCCCAAGTACAATCCGTACTCCCAAACCTACAACCCTGGGTGGCGTGATCACCCGCATTTGTCCTACAAGAGTAACAATGTTCTACAACCCTTTGGGGGGAGTTCTGGACAGGACAGACCACGAAATCCTCCAGGATTTGGTCAAAACAGACAGCAGCAGCAGCAGTATCATCAGAATGCACAGACTGGACAAAATCACCACACTGGTCAGTCACCACTTCAACATGTCCCAAAACAGCAGCAGGAACCAACAGACACTGGTTCTTTGGAATCAATGTTTAAGGGTTTCATGGCTCAGACCACCAGTTTTGTGACACACTCCCAAGGCTTCATGAATCAGACCAATGCAACCTTAAGAGGACTAGAAACCCAAATGAGTCAACTAGCCAACGAGGTTAGTGAACTTAAGGGACGACCACCCGGAACCTTACCTAGCAACACGGAAAGCCCTAGGAATGGCTCAAAGGAGTTTGTCAAAGCCGTGACTTTAAGAAGTAGTGATGGTTTAGTTGATGTCCCCGTCACACAACTTGAGGAGGAAACAACTCATGCTTTTGATAAAAATAATTTTCCAACGATTTTTCCTCCTCAAAAAGTCACACCTTCCGGACCCGATGTACCATCCACTTCAGCTGCACCACCGAAAGCTTCTAGTGCCCCTGTTGCACCAGAACCGACGG
The DNA here is from genome assembly GCA_030169165.1 of Centaurea solstitialis. NCBI lineage: Eukaryota > Viridiplantae > Streptophyta > Magnoliopsida > Asterales > Asteraceae > Centaurea > Centaurea solstitialis. Next base: position 11,107,168 of record CM058046.1, read on the forward strand.
TAATCCAACCACCACCTGTCACTACCATCACCGCAAGTAAAGGTAAAAAGTCCCAGCCACCGGAACCAGATTTGAGAGACCTTCCTTTTCCAGGCAGACTAAAGAACAAAAATATGGATAAGCAGTTTAAGAAGTTCTTGGACATCTTTAAACAACTCCATATTAACATACCTTTGGTAGAGGCTCTTGAGCAAATGCCGAACTATGTTAAGTTCTTGAAAGACATTTTAAGCAAAAAGAGGAAGTTGAATGAGTTTGAGACCGTAGCCTTGACCCAAGAGTGTAGTGCGATCCTTACTTGTAAGATTCCACCAAAACTCAAAGACCCGGGAAGTTTTACCATCCCGTGTTCCATTGGTGGTCAAGAAGTTGGACTTGCCTTGTGTGATTTAGGTGCTAGCATCAACCTCATGCCTTTGTCCGTCTTCAACAAGTTAGGAATTGGAGAAGTCCGTCCCACAACCGTGACTCTACAATTAGCGGACCGTTCGATAGCACACCCAAAAGGCAAAATAGAGGACATTTTGGTTAAGGTAGATAAGTTCATCTTCCCCGCTGACTTTATAATCCTAGATTGTGAAGTCGACAAGAAAGTTCCAATAATTTTGGGACGTCCTTTTCTTGCTACGGGAAGAGCCTTAATCGATGTCCATAAAGGAGAACTCACTATGCGGGTAAATGATCAGCAAGTGACCTTCAATGTTTTCAACTCCCTTAAGTGTTCTGGAGGTATAGAGGACTGTTCAGCAGTAAGTGTTGTTGATCTGGACCTGGACTTAGCTGAGTGCAGTGAGGAAATGCCCACAGTGGAGAGTGATGACCTGATTTTTGATGACAGTTTGCAGGAAGATGTAGCTGCTGTGTTTGAGCAGTTAGACTTTAAGGACAGACCCAATCAACCCCCTTCCATTGTCCAGCCACCTGAGTTAGAATTAAAGCCTTTGCCTAGTCATCTTAAGTATGCCTATCTTTTGGAAGACGAGAAGTTACCCGTGATCATTTCATCTAAGTTAGATCGTGACTAAGAGAGAAAGCTACTTGATCTTTTGAGAGACCACAAGAGAGCACTAGGTTGGACCATAGCCGACATTAGGGGAATTAGTCCGTCCGTGTGCCAACATAAGATAATTTTGGAAGAAAATAGCGTTGGCAAAGCACAACCCCAACGGAGACTTAACCCCATGATGAAAGAAGTGGTTAAAAAGGAAATTTTGAAGTGGCTTGATGCGGGTATTATATACCCCATTTCTAGTAGTAGTTGGGTGAGCCCAGTCCAATGTGTCCCACAAAAAGGTGGCACTACGGTGATCACCAATGAAAAAAATGAGCTCATTCCAACCCGAACCGTAACGGGTTGGCGTATTTGCATGGACTATAGGCAATTAAATCTGGCAACAAAGAAAGACCATTTCCCGTTACCTTTTATAGACCAAATGCTTGACAGACTTGCGGGAAAGGAATTCTTTTGTTTTCTAGATGGATATTCGGGGTATAATCAAATTCAAATAGCACCCGAGGACCAAGAGAAAACCACTTTCACTTGTCCTTATGGTACTTTTGCGTTTCGACGAATGCCCTTTGGTCTGTGTAATGCCCCCGCTACCTTCCAGCGGTGTATGATGTCTATCTTTTCAGATATGATTGAAGACACCATGGAAGTGTTCATGGATGATTTTTCAGTAATTGGAACCTCTTTTGAAAACTGCCTTGTGAATTTGAAAAAGTGTTTAGAAAAGTGTGAATCTCATGACTTGATTTTAAACTGGGAAAAGTGTCATTTTATGGTCCAAGAGGGGATAGTTTTAGGACACTTAGTTTCACCGAGGGGTTTGGAAGTTGACAAAGCCAAATTAGAAGTTATCATGCAATTGCCCGAACCTTCTTCGGCCAAAGGCATACGAAGCTTCCTAGGTCACGCCGGTTTCTATAGACGGTTCATTAAAGATTTTTCAAAAATCACCAAACCGCTATGTAACCTGTTGCATGTTGACCAAGCTTTCGACTTCACCTCGGAGTGCAAAGTGGCCTTTGAAAAGATAAAAAAAGCACTTGTCACGGCCCCAATTGTTGTTGCACCAGATTGGAGGTTACCTTTCGAGGTTATGTGTGATGCAAGCGATTGGGCCGTAGGTGCAGTTTTGGGTCAGAAACGCGAAAAAATATTTCACCCAATTTACTACGCAAGCAAAACTTTAATCGATGCACAAATTAATTATACCACCACGGAAAAAGAGTTGCTTGCGGTAGTATTCGCGTTTGACCGTTTTAGATCCTATCTCATTGGTGCCAAAGTGATTGTGCATACCGACCATTCCGCTATCAAATATCTCATGAGCAAGGCTGATGCAAAGCCTAGACTCATCCGTTGGGTCCTTCTGTTACAAGAATTTGACCTTGAGATAGTTGATCGGAAGGGGACGGAAAATCAGGTCGCGGATCATCTTTCTCGCATTGAGGGTAAAGTTTCAAGTGGAGGAAATCATGAGATAAAAGAAATGTTCCCGGATGAACAAATTTTAGCAATTCGGCACTTTCAAGAAGAAACAACACCTTGGTATGCGGATTTGGCCAACTACCTCGCTAGTGGGCTAAAGCCGTATGATTTCAAAACCCATCAGTTTAAAAGGTTTATTCATGAAAGTAAGCAGTACATCTGGGATGACCCCCATCTTTTCAAAATGGGGGCGGATCAAATCTTGAGACGTTGTGTGCCAGACTGGGAACAACACCAGATTTTACAAGATTGTCATGCGTCGCCGTACGGTGGTCATTTCGGTGGCCAACGAACGGCCGCTAAAATTTTACAAAGTGGGTTCTTCTGGCCAACGATCTTTAAAGATTCTTTTGAGTTTGTGAAAAAGTGCGACCGTTGTCAAAGGACCGGGAATGTGTCTCAAAGAAATGAGATGCCATTAAATAATATCCTAGAAGTTGAACTTTTCGACGTTTGGGGTATTGATTTCATGGGACCATTCCCGATGTCTTTTCACAATCAGTACATTTTGGTCGCTGTTGACTATGTCTCGAAATGGGTAGAAGCCATTGCTTGCCCCCGTAATGATGCGAAAACGGTGATAAACTTTTTACACAAAAACATCTTTGTCCGTTTTGGGACCCCTCGCGCTTTAATTAGTGATGAGGGGACGCATTTTGTTAATAAAATGTTAAGTGCGGTTTTGAACAAGTACAACATCCAACACCGCATTGCGACCGCTTACCATCCACAAACAAATGGGCTTGCCGAACTTTCAAACCGAGAAATAAAATCCATTTTAGAAAAAGTCGTCAAGCCTAACCGTAAGGATTGGTCGTTGAAATTGGATGATGCACTTTGGGCATACCGCACCGCGTACAAAACACCCTTGGACATGTCACCGTATCGCCTCGTGTTTGGGAAAGCTTGTCATCTCCCGTTAGAGCTTGAGTATAAAGCATTTTGGGCCATAAAAGAATTGAATATGGCGGAGGATGCCGCGGGAATAAAAAGAAAATTACAACTTGTCGAGTTGGACGAAGTACGCTTTCATGCCTACGAAAATGCCAAGATTTACAAAGAAAAGACAAAAGTTTGGCATGATCGTAGGATAAACCAACGCACTTTTTCGGAAGGGCAAAAGGTGTTACTTTTCAACTCTCGCCTTAAGATATTCCCGGGCAAACTCAAGTCCCGTTGGTCCGGACCGTTTACCATTGACAAAGTTGGTCTCTATGGGACCATTGATTTGATAAACCCACAAGATGGTAGCACGTTTCGGGTTAACGGGCATCGGGTGAAGCATTACCTTCCCGAAGGTGTGCCGGACCCCGAAGGAACAGCTCAGTAAAATCCGCATCTGGGTTAGAAATAACCCTTGTAAATAGTAGGTTTTATTTCAGTAATTGTTTTCTGTAGTTTCTGTTTCAGTTCTGGAAGTTGCCAAAGTCACCACTGTGGAGAGAATCAGCAAGTACCCAGTGGATAAAGTGATTATCTGTTGGGTCGGGGTTGTTGTGTAAGATATTGATCCAAAAGTCTTTGTAAGTACTGCAGCATGAGGAAGTTGGTAGAAAAGTAGCTGAGTTGTTGGTGTCTTCCATTTTTGAAACACAACACATAAAATAAGAAGTGGGACCCACATTTTTCAAAAGTCAAAACCACTCTTAGTTTTTAAATTCAGCATTTTGTACTTCCAAAAAGCTTCCAAAGGAGAAAAGTGTTTGTCAAGTAGTATGCATCTCCATCACCATTTAATGCCCTTACACCCTTAGGCCACTTGTCACCCTTAGAGCCATCCACATAACCTACCCACTACCTTTACCCATCCAATCACCATACCCTCTTGCCTTTCCCTCCATAAAAGTGACGGTTACCCTCTATCCCCCCCAAAACTCATTTTTTTTTTTGAATTTTTAACTCCTAAATTTTTACCCTTAATTTATTTTTAGAATTTTTTTTAAGAACATCTTTTTACCCCTTATCCCTATGTAACCACCCACTTAACCCCTTAGTTAGCTTGTAATTAATTCCCTTACTCTTAAACCACCCCCTTTCCTTTCTTTTAATCTTTTTATTATAAAAACTAAATTTCTTTTAATTTCTTTAATCTCATTTTTTTTCTAAACCTTATCCCATTCCTTTTCTTACTTTATTTTTTCAAAACCACCATTTTCACCTTTTTACTTCAAAACCTTTTCATTTTTCCTTTCATCTCTCCCAAAAACCACCCCTTCATCTTACCACCACCGTCAACCGTTGATGGTTCGCCGGAAGGCGGTTGTGACCGCCGGACGTGTCGCCGACGAAGGTACCACCGAACCGCCACCCGCATCCACCGAAGAACCACCACCCACTTCCTTATCATCTTTCTTTTTCAAAATCCTTTTTTAATACCTCTTTTAGTTTTTACTCCCAAGAAAAACCCTTTTGTTTTCTCCCTACCTTCCACCACCATATTGCCGCCCCCTTTCTTCCATCCCCACCATCCATAACCGAGCTTACAACCGTTATGGGGATACATACTTTTGACTAGGGGTGTTCATTTTCGGATATCCGAATTTCGGATATCCGAAAATTTCGGATACTGAAATTTACTATCCGAATCCGAATCCTAAATTCCGGATATCCGAAATTCCGGATTCGGATACCGGATAATCCGAAAATTCCGAAATTCTGAATAAAAATGTCATTTTTAGCTTAAAAAACCCAAAAAAATACATCATTCTTGTACATTATAATCGTCCACATGTTTCCAATCATCCACAAGCTAATACGACATCAAATACTTAGTTTACGTGCTTTAAATAATAATACGAAAGTTTAAAGTAACATAAGAACATAAAATAATACATAAAATAATATATATCTATTATTAATAAAATGCATATGAGACTTTGAGTAGGGTTTTAATTTTTTAATATATATCTATTATTAATAAAATAATATATAAAATAATATATTATTATAAAAATCGGATATTTCGGATATCCGAATATCCGAAATTTTCCGAAAACGCTATCCGAATCCGAATCCGAAAATCCGGATATCCGATTTTCGGATATCCGAAAATCCGGATATCTGAATTTTCGGATATTTTCGGATCGGAAGTTTTCGGGTATTCGGATGTCGAATCGGATTCGGATTTTTTTGAACACCCCTACTTTTGACATAAACCGAAGTCCCAAGGAAGATTTTGATGTTGCTGCGTAATTCATAAGAGATCCCGCCCGACAAAGACGTTGCTCCAGCCCACCGAAGCCCCGTCGTGTCTACATTCATCCCAAGGCGATCGATATTTTCCCTTGGCAACAGGTTCTTGATGATCATATGGCGGAGCAGAACCATCACTTGAAGTGCATCCATGCGGTACTTACTCGCATGCGCGGCGATAACGATGACTTCAAGCGAAGGTTGATACGTATTGAAGAATGCCTTGGGGTGAGCTCACCGCCAAGGACCACGACGACCGCCACTCAGACTGAAGACCCTCCGGAAGACCCAGCCGATGCCCCTGCTGTCGATGAAGACGATGTACCCCTTCCCGATCCGTGATCGTAGTACTTGCACTGGACCAGAATGTGGTGGTATCCCACAGTGGTCACTGTCCGAAACTGACTTTTTGGCTATTTCTCACTCTTTTGGGTTAATACTGTTTGATTATTGCCTGTTCATGCCTAACATTTGGATGCTTTCTTTTGTAGCCTGTTCTTTGTACATTTGCACCCTTTATTTTGGTAAATCGTAAATGATGGCATGCTTTATGTTTATTGCATATGTTGTGTTATTCTTTTCAGGTGCTCGTTTCAAGCTTTCCAACAGATTAATGGTTTTGGATAGGATGTGGGCCATCTTTTGAAAAATTGGCCCAAACACTTTCCCAATTTTGTAGCCTAAACCGTAAGCCCATATAAACCTCCAATTTTATCGCAATGAGGACATCGCTATGTTCCAAGTTTGAGGAGGAGGAAGTTACCTTGGCAATTTTATCCCTTGGTAACTATCTTATTTCAAATAAAAATATCTATATGATATTTCAAAAAAAAAAAGAGAAAGAAAAACCACAAAAACCAAATACAAAAATACAAAAAGTAGAAAAACCCAAAAAGATTTATACACAAATATATAAATATAAGAGCCGGTTTAGCATTTCCAACATAGTTGGAAAAAGGGAAATGATTCAAAGAATCATACATACACAAAGCCATATACACTCACCCGATCAAAGTCCCGCGGATCAAAACCATTCTTTTACGGGAAGCTTGACGCACGCACCGGGAAGTTGCAACAAAGTAAGTCATCCGTTTACTTTTGCCAAAATTTTTGTTTTCTTTTCGTTTCTTCTCCACCTTCTCATTACTTGAGGACAAGCAATGGTTCTAAGTTTGAGGAGGTGATAACCCTCGTTTTCTCGTGTTATTTTCATTCTTTTAGCACCCTTTTTCTCATCTAACCCCTTTCGAAGCATCCATTTAACACCTAAATAATCCTTTTTGTCTTATTTACCCATTAAGACAGGAAATAGCTAAAAAGTCATATTTTCAGGAATATTTTAAGTGGAACGTCATCACAGTGTCAGGTCTGTATGTGCAGTATCTTGAAGGAATTTTCAGAATATTTTAATTTGAAGAGTCAAATCCAGCATGGGAGGCATGGGAGACAAGAAAAAGTCAGCCACCAACAAGGATAAAAAGTAGGAAATGGTGAAATGAATAAAAAAAGGAAAAAGCATAAAGGTCATTTGACCTTTGGGCAAAGACTCACCACTTCTCTACTATAAAAGGAGGCATGGAGCAAAGCATTTGAGAGCATCACAATTCACACAATACAACACTCTACATTCTGATTTCCAGCATTCTCTCTTCAAGTTCTATCTTAGGATTTTAGTTTTTAACTTAGTGTAATTTAATTTACTGCAATTTACATTCTGTAATTTTTAGTACGTGTTCCGTAGCCACAGAGGCGACTGCTTGACATAGCCTTCTGTTTTTAAATCAAATGCAGTTTATCTTCAACATCTTTTACCTTCTGTTTTCTGGTATGGGCAGTAGCTAAACCCCATCCTTGGGTGTGGGTGCGAGCAAAGCCCGAGAGGCCTAAAAGTGACATTTTGGGTGTTTTTTATCCTTTAATATTTTCTCGTTTGGTCATTCTAAGTCGGGACGTTATCTCAACGCGGACAAGCTGATCACTTGTAAGTGTTCATGTTAGACCTAAGACCTCGAGAGGGACGGGTTCGAAACACGGCTTGAGTGATGCAAAAAGAGTTTGAGAGAACCTTTAATGATCACGAAGAGATTCGGGTCGTTGCATAATTGAACCAAGGCAAAAAGTGTCCTCAAGCGGGTGTCACGAAGAGATTCGGGCATCTTCTTTTGTTGGACCGAGCTAGGATCTATAAGGTCCACTTGGTAAAGTTAACAAATTGGGAAATATTAATTGTAAAAACTTTGTAATAAAACTAGTTTGTGAACCTTTATAATGGAGCTTCGAGAGGAGAAAGTTATTTAGGAGTTATTTACGGACCGGTCACGTTAACCAAATTTTGTCAAACGGTCTCTTGGGCAAAAGCTTGCACCCGTACCATCTTTTTCTCACTATTAATTACATTCTTTATTTACCTGTCATTTATATACCTGTCATCTCATATCTGTCATTTTATTTACTTGTCTTTATTTATCTGTCATTTAATTTTCTGTTATTTAAATATCCTGTTAATTCACCAAACAAATCAAATCAACCTTTATAAAACTTTGCACCGGACTAAAGGACAATTTCTCTAAATCTCGATACCGCCGATCCCTGTGGAACGATACGTGGGCTTACCACATTATTACTTGAGTTGGCGAACGCACGTCTGGTTTATACTTGGACCAGGCCTGTGGTGCTTAGGCATTTATTACGCGGAACAACAATGACACATAAATTGATAAACATGAAAACATAGTTAACTTTACGTTGAATCAAACAAATAGATTCCAATTTTTATAACGAATTATACTTTAATGTTTGTGAACCAAACATGTGATCAAGTAACATGTCATTTAAATTTCTTCAAAGTCAATTACTTTTATCAAATTTCATTTTATCTAAACATATCTAGCGCCCTAACCAAGTTCGAACATTTCTATACATATGCCTGAAAACATTTAAATGGGACCATGTTTAGCTTCTAAAATTGTCAAGGATTAATCGGAGTTTGGCCCGGACACCCTTCCAAAAAAATAAATAAAATGAAATCTACTTACTATTTGTTAAAGGTTTGTCGATTGCAAATGCTTTTAGGTTTGTTGCATAACTAAAAGCAAAACCTTGTGTTGGAAGCTTTAAATGCTAGAAATATATAACAACTTCCTTTTATTATTTTAAAACAAGCATTAAAAGTAAATCATAAAAGGAAAACAAAAGTAAGGGGGAAGAAGAAGAAAACAAAACTACAGATGAAGAACTGGTGGCGCTGGGGCATACTAATGGCGCTCTACATACCACTGATCACAATTCCGGCCATCAGACCGTCGGACGGCAAAGAACTCCGGCCATCGGACCACGGACTACCTAACCAAGGAGACGAAGACCAAGCAAAGGCCCCACAGATGTCATCCTTCTTCGGCAACGGATCGGCTTCTTCCACCACCACCACACAACCGCTACCGGAAGCGCAAAATTTCACCGATTCGTCGTCGAGCACCACCGCCGGCGGCGGCGGCGGCGGCGGCGGTGGAGATCGCGTGAAGAAGGTGCTGATTGTGTCCAGCTTAGTTTGCGGAATCTCAGGCTTCGTTTTGCTGGTTGCAGCTGGAATTCTTTTCCTTCATCGGTTCAGAAATCGAAGATCTACAACTCGATAGTGCTTTCCAGCTCATAATTCCATTTTTTTTATATTATATATATTTATTTATTTTTGCACCTTTGATTTCGATCGATTTATTTAATAGCTGTTGAGTACTTTTTGTTCAAAATGTTGTTCCAATTTGCATTTGCTCAAATTCAAACACATATATACAAACACATATAGAGGTCTGTATCCGTTATAAACCGGATAGATTATACAAACTATACAAAACAATCTCGATCATATACATTGATGATCAATGGTGTAGATTAATTCGGTTTATAGATTTTCTCTCAAACGATATTTCTGATTTATTTAATAGATATTCAGTACTTTCTGTTCAAAATGTTTGTTCCAATTTGCGAGATCGAATTGGAGTTTGCTTTTTGCATATTTTGGAAACGACGTCGTCACGTGAACACGCTTTTCCATACGCTACGTTATGTGTTTATATTAACGGTGTTGATGATGCTTTAATTCAATAATCAAACTTCTTGTTGTTGTTGTGAAATCTGATTATTTCTCTCTAGTTTTTACAATCTATATATAAATCAACATTTAATTATCAGAAACAGGTAGGTAGGTAGGTTGTGATCGGAATCAATGGCGGATTGGGGGCCGATACTCATCGGTGTGGTGCTGTTTGTGCTGTTGCAACCGGGGCTCCTTTTTCAGCTACCGGGGAACGGCAAGCAGTTGGAGTTCGGGAGCATGAAGACGAACGGAAAGGCAATCGCGGTTCATACGCTCATCTTCTTTGTTATCTATGCCATTCTGGTTTTGGCTGTCCACATTCATATCTATACCGGCTGATTGATCTCAGATCGGTATCTATCTATCTATCTATAATGGTAGACATTTCTCCCCCGAGTAGTATCAGGTTTTGGATCAATCGTTAATGGGGACGGTGTTTTGTTTTAATCTTTTTATCTTGTTATCAATCAATCAATGTCTTCGTGTTTGGTAATTTCAGTTTAGGGGGTGTGAACTTTTTTTTTGTCTATACTCCAACCCAAGTGGATGTGTTCATTGTCCTCTTTGGGTCGACTTTGAGCTTTTGGATGATGTGTTTGCAAAAATAAGCTGACTAAGGTTAAAAAGATTAAAAAAAAAGGGTGTATGCCATCCTCGAGGCGCTCCCACTGTACCGGTTCCACGATCATGGGATTTTGGCGGCTATGCCCATAAGGGAACCCCACCTTTAATCTGATACCCATTTTCTCTCCTTTTTAGCACCTCATACCCCCAAAATGCCGTTATGAGGTCCGTTATAATGTACTTTTCAGTAGAAGACAAAAATAACATATTTGACTAGTAGAAGTAAACAAAAATGCCGTTATAGGACCGTTATAACGGTATTAACGCCGTTATGGTGCCGTTATAATGGTCCGTTATAATGGTGCGTAATGCAAATCCGTCATGTAGACCGGTCAAAATTGACTTTTTTTGTCACCTAGCCAAAAGGACCGTTATAACGGCGCCATAACGGCATTAATACCGTTATAACGGCTTTTTTGTTAACTTCTACTGGTCAAATGTGTTATTTTTTGTCTTCTACTGAAAAGTCCGTTATAACGGACCTCATAACGGCCTTTTGGGGGTATGAGGTGCTAAGAAGGAGAGAAAATGGGTATACGATTAAAGGTGGGGTGCCCAGGCCTGGCCCTGGGGCCGTGCAGCCCGTGCAACCGCACAGGGCATCAAAGCCCAAGGGGCATCAAATCTCTATATAATGTTATTTGTATAAGTAATTAGTTTTATTAATTTATGAGTTGGGCTGTATATAATTCCCACGTATAGTATTATATTACACTATTAATTTAGTTGATTTTGATTTAGTGGAATTCTTCATTATTCCATCTAGGTTACATGTTTTTGCATTAATTAAAGGATTTGAGAAATTGGCAAATTCCATATTTGCATCACAACATCAACTAAATTATCCAGTCTATCCATAGGAATTTAAGATATAGTCATTTGTTGTTGTTGTTGTTTTTTTTTTTTTTTTTGCACCATTGCACTCACTTTTTTTTATCAATTTCAACGACCTTACTTTTTCTATTAGTCTTGATATTTATAGACTTGTTGAGTTACAGTTTTTTTTATATATCTTTAATCTAATTATTTACCATTTTAGTTAAAACTAATTATAGTTTTTCTTGTCTTTCATCTTTCTATGCATGGTGACATCGTTTTAGGTAACGTATATTTATACTTTGTAATTTGGGGTTTTGGTTTTTATGTCCCCCTTTGTACTCTTTGTTTGGTTAATAAAAATCGGTGTAGGGATATCTTAGCTAGGTTCCAAACCTTTTAAAAATCTTATCGTTTATCGTTTTATTTGCTTAAAAGATAGATATAGGGGCATAATTTTGCATTTTCGCACAGGGCATCCGAAACTCTAGGAACGGCCCTGGGTGCCCTTATGGGCATAGCCGCCAAAATCCCCATGATCATAATGGAGGAGGTAAATCATCGCAATAAGGTAACTTATAACCATAAAGAGTCGGGTTCATTTAAAAATCAAAACATTAGTAAAAACCGTAAAAACTCATGGTTTCATAGCTTAAATCAACGAAAACTCTTCGTGGCGCTGTTTAATATTATGCAAATGTTTCATATAATTCATTTTTTGGGGTTCTTTTTTGTAAAAATGACAAGGTGTCATAGGTTAAAAAAAAATACTTGAAACAGTTTCATAAGAATAAAAAAAGTATATGAAACATTTTCATTTTACGTAAAAAAAACATCGAAATATGACACAATTTCATCAAAAAATGAATTATATTAAACATTTGCATCATATTAAACAACTCTACGAAAAGTTTTCATTAATTTAAGCTACGAAACCATGAGTTTTTTTACGGTTTTTACTAATGTTTTGGTTTTTAAATAGTATATGTTTATGTTTAGATGGATCATAAGCTACCTTATTGAAGCTTATTTGAAGTAGTTTATTGTAGTTTTTTTTTCCAAATTCCAATTAGATCCTTATTAATATTAGTTATCATATCCAAAGATATCATTTTGGTCGTTTTAGATACTCATAAGCTAGTTTTTGCCGAACATGATTTATTATAATCATCTATTTTCTGAAAGCAAACTAAAAACAGTTAAAAATTACATAATCATTTGAAGTTATTTTATTTTACTTCTTTCTTTGCGTAAATACAAATTTCTAATTTTTATTTGTTATTTTATAATTTAATTTTTGTTTCAAATTTGGGAAGACAATGTTAACTTCATTTTATAAGCTAACTAAAAAGTATGCATTTTTTAGGCTGAAATGCAATTCACAAATACACTAAAAAGGTGCATTTTTTAGGCTGAAGACAATGTTAACTTCATTGTTATTGTTGGATGTTTGCACACTTTTGTGTATTTTCTCTCTTATGCCTAATGTGTCATAAAGCTAACGAAAACAATATCTTTTAGTTTTCAGACTTTATATAAAAACATTCGCTACACTTGGTTTTTTATTTAGGGAAATGATTAGCTTTTATTTGCTTGTCTTTTCAAAAAAAGAAAACTTTTATATAAATATAATAAAAATCATCCAAAGTTTCCTTAAACTTTAATACTCTGAAACCTGAATTAGTCTATTACACAAACTTTTTTTTAAAGTAGATCAATTGAATATCAAACTTAATTCTTGAGATGAGTTTAAAACTAAAAATGACTAATGATCCAGATCTTTTTTACCCTTCTCATATGAACGTCACCTTGTTAAAGGTGCTCCCAAAAGTTTTCTCCGATTGAGCAAGCAACTCTACTACCGATTCAAGGGACTTTTATCCCGGCCAATTAGCTATAAAATGTTCACTTTTTTTTACTTTTGAAAAAAGCTATAATAAAAACTAAAGAGATATCGGCATGCACATAGGATATGATCTACTTTTACTTTAGGCATCTCAATCAGTAGGGTCTTCGTATTCAACCCAATCGGGTTAAACATCTGACTCATAAACACTTCATTCGATGGTTCTAAAAACATGCTTCTTTCTTCGATAGCGGGTACAAAGAGGGACCACAAATATCACCCAGTCTGCTAGACTCAATACATCAAGCATTACGAGCAACATTACCAAAGATGTTGCTTGTTCTACACTCTTCCACGAGATCTTTAATTTGATATATAATGCGTCAAAAAAAAAATGAAAGCAATAATTGATTTTTCGGTTGTCAAACAAAAATATATGTACAAAGGGTTACTAACACACGCAGATGTCTGGACACGAAGTTGATGAGGTATTCGGGATCCATACGGACACCCGACTAATCCTTGACAACCATGGACCGCTCCGAAGGTCGACCCATGGTCAGGGTATCACCACCTGCTCACCCCCATGAATCGAACCCAGGTAGACAGGATGCCATCCACTATCTGTCCCAAAGATATCACCGATCACTAGGCTACTAATGCTTTGTTATGTAAAAAGGGTTACTAGAGCCATGAATATCCTCCATGAGGAGCTCTAAGTCGGAGGGGAAACTACATATTTTGTTTTACCAAATTAGTTTTAAAATATATAAAGCACCTTCAAAATCAAGTAGATGGACCTTCAAACCGCCTACTTTGTAGTTGGTTTTAGTTCCGATTTTGTTATCTTCATGTGCACTGAGAATAAAATTCTTGCGCCAAAATTGCTTTCTGCCTTCAAAGCCAAGCAATCTCTAGCAGATATAACTTAATCATTCAGAAAAGCAAAACAGTACCAAGGGCTGTCTACCAAATAAGCAGTCACCAGGTTGGTCACTTGTCTCTTTGGACAAGCATAAAAAAACCAAGGTTCCAAATAGCATGAGGCGTGGCGTAGCGGCAACGCCAAACCTCAAGCCTTGGAAGCCATGACGAGGTTATGGCGTTCTTCAAGGCGTGACTTATGGCGGCAGATCTCTATATCATACATAATATTATATGCATAAACATATGTTTTCTTACTATTTCTCATTGAAAAAATGATAATAAACAGTTTAAAGTAAGTTATACATCAAAAACTAACAATTACGACATTAAAAATATAAGTTAAATGAAATTATTGTGTTACAAAAACCGTGCAGTACGCCATGGCGTGCCTCAGGCATAACGTGGCGTGAGACACAAGCCTTAAGCCACGGCGCGCCATGACGGCTGTTGTGGCGAGCTTTTTCGAACATTGAAAAAAACCAAGAATATTATCCGTTAAAGAAGGGGGGTGCCTCTTATTGAGTCGGTCCTTGTCGGATAAGAGACACTTACCAACAATTTTAATATGAATAATTTTACCTGGTAAGGTAAGTATGGGTCTTAACCGATAAGTGTTTCGCAAACGTCACCTTAAACTTTCAAAGATTATTTTCCATCGACCACAAAACCAATTCCGGAAAAACCCATTTGCAATCGAAAACAAACTTATTGGTAGCGCACAACTTGTGATATGGTCGCCGCTTGCTTCACAACAGATTCGGAACAACATGAAACCGCACACAAAATTGGATCGTTGAAGGATTATAAGTGCTCCATCAAAATCAACAGCAAATAAGTTCGGAAAGCACAGAATATAAACCAACATATCAACACTTGAAAACAACTAAAAAACTAGTAGCTATGGACCTGTGCCCAACTACTTGATGAAACTTAACATCTAAACTGGACCAATAAAAACAACGAACAAACATACAAAATCCAAAAGGTTTACCGTATGAAAGAAGCACAGAAACGTAAATCACCATCCGATAGAAAAGTACATGTATAGAAGGAACATTAAGCCAAAACATAAAGGAGATAAATCGTCAAGTACGAATATGAATACCGATAGCTACAACCAAGATGGTGTAAATACAAAAGTACAAGATGGCATGAACTAGGATCGATATACCACTCGTGTACATATTCCCAAATTCTATCACTCGTGTCCTAGCCGGTAGTTGGAATAGCAGCCCCGGGGACAACAAGATAAACATAACCACCGCTACAGCCGCTGGACCCCAATCTGTATGCATCTTCCCTTCTCTTCTAAACAAACAAAAAATGGCAGCTAGTCTCCTTTCAGGTCTAAGTGAGAGCAGGAGTTGCAAATAAGTAGAGGCCACTAAATTACTTGGTGAGGAAGGGAGGGGATGCTAAACTTCAAAAGAGAAAAAAGGGTGGAAATTAAGGGAGGGAAGGTATGTTTTTTTTATCTATAGGGGTAGTGGGGGCAAGGGGCTTTTGCTTTATCTTACAAACTAACTTTTTTTCTTCATTAAGTATTACAATTATTGATCCCAAGAGTGTTTCTTTTCATCGGCTTTTAAAGCAGCGAATGCAGTAAAGAGATTTATCATTATCACATATGCAAATAAAAGATTAAGAAAAGCAAGCACTTGATGTAGGTGTAAAGCTAGATTGCTTACCAAGTGCCATATCCTGTTTGCTTTGCTGGTGGTGGATCTTGAAAAGCAAATAACCTGCATGTAAAATAACACATCATACCAAAGTCATAAAGAGATTAGTTTTCTTCGGGGGTATTATTGTCTCTTTTAATGCAGAAAAAGAGACCAAGCATGTGAAGGTGTTACGAGCATGATGCTTAAGCATTAAACAGAAAAAAAAAAGACAGATCATGTTTCAAGATATAAGATTAATCTTTGAAGTACTAGATGATTACTTTTCCCATTCCAGCACTCTTAAATGCAACTTAAATAGTTTGGAATTTGGGGTAGTAATATTAGTCTATGGGACTTGATAAATATAGTTAATTTGTAGGTTATCCAACTATATCCTATTCCTAATTGACAAGTCTTCCCATCTCATATATAATCTTATAGTAGTGCTTAATAAAATATACCTTAGTATTATGGGAAGCTGACAAATTACACCAAGTAGTGAAAGCAGCATGTTGAGTATTAAATATGCATATTTGTCTACACTCTGAAGAAGAACAATAGTTATAATCTAAATATTCCTTGCCATTTGCCGTCTTGAAGCATCGTCACACAAACGTTAGTTTGGAAAACGATGTATACAATGCTTCGCAGGTGAAGTTTGTATATGCCCTTTGTCACCTAGTGTTGTCATTTGTCACATAGCTAAGGCTTCTTGCTATATCTTTCAAGTATCATATACATGATTTTGCTTAAATCTAGACACGAAATTGAGGAGACTAACCTTGGTAACGAGAGAAATGGCAGATTGGGCACCAGTTCTAATAGGGGTGTTGCTTTTTGTGCTGCTCACACCCGGTTTGTTGTTTCAGCTTCCGGGTAAGGGCCGTGCAGTTGAGTTTAACAACATGCAGACCAGCGGGGTTTCCATCTGTGTCCATACAATCATCTTCTTTGGACTCATCACCATCTTACTCATTGCAGTTGGTATCAGCATCAATATAGGCTAGCTCTTATATACTTTCACATCAGTTGAGCTTCTCTCGTGGTACCATCAACCAGTTGGGGAAAACGGATATTGTATTTCTTCATCTTATTCAACCTTCTGGTCTTGTCAAACTGTTAAGTGTTTTTTTCCGATTATCTTATGGTTCCTTGGATTATACATATATAGATTTGTGATACTAGATCTACACAAGTATTCTAGCCTTTTTATTCTTTTGTCATCAATAAGTTTGGATGTTGCATAAGATGGTTCACCACAAACATGGATTTGTGTAGTTATCAAATACTGCTAAAAAATATCAGCCTAACAAACATATTTGTATAACTATTTTCTCTTGGTTTAATTTTTGAACAAACCGCATGTGATTTTTCCTTTCGTACATGGCGAAGAAACAAGGGTTAGAAATGAACATAGTAAATTACACGTCCTCATTGTTCGAATGGAAAAACGGTTGATGTTTGACAATTTTAAATTGCAATAAGTTATCATGTCAAAATGCTACATATCCTTCACCTATGCTCCTTTCTTATTTGGATCAAACACAACTCTAAGTTCTAAATACCACTTAATTAATGTGCTATCTCCAGTCTTGTTACTCAACATCCTCTGGCTTCATGATGGTCTCCATGCTGCATAATGAACCACAAAACATATGTTAATATACTGTGATAAGGTTGGCCAAAAGGAAAAAAAATAGGTCCCATCATATGAAGCCAACCAAGACCAATTACAACAATCACTCCACATAAGTTACATTTAAAAATTAGGAAGGTATGATGATTGGAAACTTCACATGGAGATTGAGAGATGATGATACATAAGAGTGTGATCTGCTTCATCATGATTAGATGCTATTAGCCTATTATGCACCAAACTCCATACTCATGCTAAAAATTGGCAAGCATCAATATAACCAGTTTGAAATTCACTGCCTAAATTTTTAAGGCTGTGTTTGGCAAAAATAAGCTAGCTTATAAGCTAGTACATGTTTGGATGGACCATAAACTACCTTATTAAAACACTAGTTGAAGTAGCATTTTAAAAGTTTTTTGTAACTTTTTCCAATTATACCCTTCTTAATATCAACTATTAATCTATTATACCCTAAGATACCCTTTTAAATACTCGTAAACTAGTTTTTGTCAAACATAATTTATTCTAAACTAGCTTTTCAAAGTCAAACAGCTAGCTTATCAACTATTGGCTAGTTTGTGTTTAGTTTGTCAAACACAGCCTAAACCTACAATGTCTTACTTATACTCAAAATTGGTAAGCATCAATACAACCAGTTTGAACTTCACTGCCTAAATTTTTTAAAGCTACAATGTCTTGCTTATGCTCAAAATTGGCAAGCATCAGTACAACCAGTTTGAAATTCCTTATCTTAATTCTTAAGATCTACAATGTCTGGGATTCATAGAGCAAATTGGTGAGACAATATTTCAAGTGATATGCACCTACACGAACCTAATCTTAAGAAGCTAGGTCAAATTAGCACTTATAAAGTCAATCGAATATAGAATTCACAAATTCATTAGTATGTCATCTTAGTAGAACAGAAGATCAAATTCGAAACCTAAACGAAGGATTACAACTTCCAAATTAAACCTGAAACAATCCTGGTGGACGGAGAGAGAACGACTCCGGCGAGGTAGCACAAGTTAGAAACGATTCCGGCGAAGTAGAACAACATAACCAAAGCAATGACGCAAGGCATCAACATGCATCCGATCACGAAGATCGCAGATCCGAACAGCATGAGGACGAAGGAGATTCCGATGAATAGCGCAGCGAAAGCAGTTGCAGAGAGCTGCGATGACGGCTGTGGCGAAGCGGAGGTGGAGGAGGAGGAAGAAGAAGGTAAGGTGGTTCGAATGAAGGCGGTGGTTGGAAAGGGGATCGGAAGAGGAGGTAAGGCGAGAATGTTGATGATCATGGAACAGAGCTGGTACAGAACACGAGTCTGATCATCGTCTACGTCTCTCATCTTCTTCTTGTTGTTCTTCTAGTGTGGATGATGATGATGAATTGATGAATTCATGATGATGAAGAAGAAGAGGATGAAGTTATGGAGATGGATAAGGTAGAGAGAAGCATTGTTGTAGAGAGAGAGAGAGAAAGAGAGGATAAGGTCTGACGTCTGCAAGTCCCAAGTTCGGTGCATCGAATTCTGTAGGAGACGATGATCACAACCGACAACCCTGCCCCCCTCTCCTCAGTCCTCTCCTCTCACCAAAAATTAGAAAACAAAAAATCAAATACTCATATTTTTAGGTATTTATACCAAGCTTGTAAACACTTGCTATAAAAAGTTGGGAATAGTCGTTATTTGGGTTTATGACTTGATAGGGTAACTAATTATTCTATTTGTATGTATAAATGTTACCATGAAACTATTTTTTTTAAAAGTTGTCCATTGAACTCTTTTTTTTTACATATAGTACCATTATGACCGGATATACCCGTAAACCACCGTGAACCATCGGTAACCACCACCACCTTCAAACCATTACCACCACACTCACCACCAAACCACCACCATCACCAAACCTACTGCCGCTACCAAACCGCCACCACCAACCTGCAAGTCGAAAACCCTAACCTAACATGCAAATCAAAACCCCTAACCCTAAGAAATCATGAGCCCTAACCTGCAAATCAAAAATCGCATCTGGTGGTGGTGGTTTGGTTCTGAAAATCGAAAATCGCATCTGAACCTTCCTGAAAATCGCATCTGGTGGTGGTGGTTGTTTGGTTCTGAAAATCGAAAATCGCATCTAAACCTTCCTGAAAATCGCATCTGGTGGTGGTGGTTTGGTTCTGAAAATCGCATATGGTGGTGGTGGTGGTTTGGTTCTGAAAATCGCATCTGGTGGTGGTGGTGGTTTGGATCTGAAAATCGATGATGGTTGTGGTTTGGATCTGAAAATCGATGATGGTTGTGGTTTGGATCTGAAAATCGATGATGGTAGTGGTGGATGAGTCTTGCAGGCGGCGATGGTGGAGGTTGCAGGTGGTGGCGGGAGTTGAGATCTGGCGGTGATGGTTGGGGGTGGCCGGCGGCTCGAAAAGGTGGTGGTGGTGGATGTGGTGGTGGTTACAAGGTGGTGGTTTTGGTGGTGGTGGTGGTTACTGGTGGTTCACGGTGGTTTACGGGTTATACCCGGTCATAATGGTAGTATATGTACAGTTAAAAAAGAATTTAATGGTCAATTGAGTACAAAAAATAATTTAATAGTAACATTTGTACAAATCGAATAGTTAGTTACACTCAGAAGTAATAAACCCTCACTATTTCATCCAGTAACATTTTTTTGAGAAACAAAAATCATCAAATTTGATGTATTACTATTTCATTCTACCAAATTCACCATTTTAATATATTTTAAATTTTTTTGATGATAATATTACTATAGTTATATTTTCAATTTTAATAAACATTACTTGAAATGTTTTCTTTTATGTGTTTAAAAATAATGAAATATAATTGGAGATGGGTTTTTTTGGTGTATTTGGTGTTTTTTTGAAATATGGTTGGAGTTGAATTGTTTTTTAATGTTAAAGATCCCACCATTTTTTGTGTTTTTGTGTTATTTTTGGTGTTATGGGTTGGAGTTGGTATAACCACGTCAATTTTTTCACTCCTTTCTTTTCCATCATTTTACCCCTAAGAAACTTTGATAATACTCATCATTTTATCTCTGCATCTCTCTAACCATTTAATAAAAAGGATAAAAGTAAAACAAAAAAATAAGATAGGAGAGAGATAGACACATGAAAGAGAAAAAAAGGCTTTCCCCACCATGACAGCCAACCCGATGGGGACGCGGGTGGTGTTCATCCCGTCACCCCGCTAAGGGGGCCTGTGTACCGTCCACCCTAAATAGGGTGACATTACAAATTAAAAAAGATTTCTTGCAAAAAGTTGGAAGACTTACAAATTATAAAAATGAACTATTTTCATAGTTTTCTTTATTTTTATTTAACTAAACAGAAAACTATTTTTTTATTAATATAAAAACTAAATCGAAAAATAAGTGGCATCATATTGATGTAAAGATTTATTGCAAAAATGAGTCAACATTGCATTAATGCGGATGAACTTAGAGGCTTGGAGCATCCACAATGGAGTTTCTTTACGAGGTCTTTACAAGAATCTTTACTGTGACGTAGGTTCTTGTCTAGTCACATGTTCTTATTGAAACCTAGGTGCTTGAACAAAAACACGGATTCTTTTAATACTTTTTATTTTTGTTATTATTTTATTTATTTTTTTGTTATTTCTTTACCATATTTAATAATTTTATAAAACATATATATTATGCAATAAAAATATATATTAAATAAAGTAAAGTAATTATTATAAAACTGTTTTTGTATTTTTTGTTAATTTATAAATTCTTATATAAGTTTTTAAGTTGTTTTTTTTAACAAGTTTGATTTTTAATTATGGATTAAGTTATTATATTTAGATTAATTTTAAATATCTTTATACATGTAATTAAAATTAAATGATGAATAGTATATTAATAATTATATAATATGATTGTAGAGAATAGAGGTGATATAATAATTAATTGGGTCGATGAAGAGATAGAGTTTTACAAAAACCTCACTTCTCTCTTCTTATTTATAATATAATTTTTATTTATGTAAACGATTATATAACAGAAAAGGAAAATATTACAAGAACATGGATTCTTGTTCAAGAACCCGAGTTCCAATAAAAATTTGTGACTGGATAAGAACCCTTATCTCATAGTGAAGGTTTTTGTAAAGCCGTTATGAAGAACCTCAGAAAAAACCTCCATTATGGATGCTCTTAGTTTCATATCATTTCTAACTCTTTGGTAGTTAATGTAAATTTTGAAATCATTTCTAATTACAAATTTCAAAATCTTCTACCAATGTAAGGTTTTTACAGCCAAAAAATATAAGAGAAATTAATTATTATAGCCATCCATGAAAATGTAATTCATCTCCTACCCAATCTCTCCAAAAAATACACCAAATACCCACCGGGCCGCTATCCGGCAGCCGCTACCGGCGTCCGGCAGCCGCTATCCGGCAAGAAACGAATTTTCCAGCCAACTCTGGTGGGTGCCGCTATTTGGCCCCACCGCCAATAGCGGCAGCACCCATAATTTTTCCGGCCAACTCTCGCATGTGTGTATATATATATATTTGATAATGTGAGAAGCAATTTAAGTATGAAAGGATAAAGGATGAAAGTACATTTGCAGCTTTTTCAGTGGGTTGTGCAGCCTTTTCATATATATATATATATATGTGTGTGTGTGTGTGTGTGTTGTGTGTGTATATAGGAGCATATGTGTTGGCCGGATAAAAATGATAGCGGCTCATAATAAAAGATGATAGCGGCTCATGCCTCATAGTAGCCATATATATATATATATATCTCTGTGTATATAGAAGCATATGTATTGGCCGGAAAATTCGCCGGAGCCGCTAATAGCGGCTGCCGGATAGCGGCCCGGTGGGTATTTGATGTATTTATTATTGAGATTGGGTAGGAGATGAATTGTATTTTTGTGGGTGGCTATAATAATTAATTTCTCAAAATATAATAATCTATAGAAATTATTATTGTATAAACTAATGTCATTTATATAATTTACATCCTCTATTTTTAGGTTTTGGCAACTAATTATTCTAATTAAATATTTAATTAACTTATAAGATGTCATTTTTATCTTTAAACATTTAATTGCAAACATTTTATATAAATAATTATTTATGTCTAATAATAGACATTTTTTTAACAAATCTCCAAAGACTTAAGATCATGTGAGACCAAGCTGTTATCGTGAGATTGCGTGAGACTAATACTTAACGTATGAAACTTCACAAAAAACACCGTGAATGTACATAAAACTCGAATACGCAGACCTAAAAATCATTTTCGATGCAAAAAAATATCCAAAACAAGGTATAAACGAAACCTTCACAGCTCAAATTCTGTGAATGTTACATATATATATATATAATGCAAACCTTCACAAAGAAAATGCTGTGAATGTTTCGTTTTTTTACCTCTTTTTGGAAAAAAAAAAATTCGATAGTGTTTTTTAGTATGTTTTAACGATGAATGTTCAATTTTTTTTACCTTCACAAATGTTTTGATGTGAAGTTTCAAGTAAAATATGTTGGTCTAACCGGCCTCACGAAAAAGACTTGGTCTCACCAAAACTTAACCCAATCTCCAAATGAAGAGATTTTATGCCCTTTATGTTTTCTTAATTTTAAAAA
This sequence comes from Centaurea solstitialis, assembly GCA_030169165.1. Classification (NCBI taxonomy): domain Eukaryota; kingdom Viridiplantae; phylum Streptophyta; class Magnoliopsida; order Asterales; family Asteraceae; genus Centaurea; species Centaurea solstitialis. The sequence goes on from CM058046.1 coordinate 11,130,094, forward strand.
AGTTTTGAGAAGTCTAATTGAACAGAGTTTCTCAAAAGTTTCATTCATATTGAAAGTGCCTGTAGCAATGATACTCCTGATTCGTGAATTTATTTCATGGATCCTATATGTTTTTTTTTATTAATAATCAAATAAGATATAAATTGATTGAAATAAATTCATGAATAATCAAATGTTGAATTTATTCTATTAATAAAAATAATTAATTATTTTTAATATAAATTGATTGATTATAAAATATAAAACATAAACTAAAATTTTATTTTTTATTTTTTACTATATTTTATGTAGATATAATTTGATTAAAAATGAGTAAAACACATAAATATATTAAAATAAAAACACTTTCCTATACGGGAAGGTTTTCTCTCAAGGATGTATTCTTGATTTTTTTAATGATTTTATCTATTAATATATGTATTAGTATTTTATAATTTTCTATGTTAATAAATTAAAAATGAGTAAAACACATAAATATATTAAAATAAAAACACTTTCCTATACGGGAAGGTTTTCTCTCAAGGATGTATTCTTGATTTTTTTAATGATTTTATCCATTAATATATGTATTAGTATTTTATAATTTTCTATGTTAATATATTTTTAATTTAGTAACCAAATTGGTGATTTAAATGAAAATATTCCGTAAACAAGTAATAAATAGATTAAATTTTACTAAACGTATTAATAATTAATTTAATAAAACTAGTTCAAGAGAATCACATGGATGCGTGTATGCCCAATACAATTAAAAAACAAAAAAAAAATAATATAAAAGCGGGAGAGAAACGACTAGCTCGATGTCACCATGCTGCTGGAGCCCTCATACCGCCAGCCCGCTGGAAGATATACCGAAGCCCGCCCAGCCTTCGAGCCCAATAGCCCCAACCTGCCTAAGCCCCATCAACCGATACTCATGGCCTTATACATGTAGGCATTCTTCTCGTCATTTTTATTTTTTCTCAACCCTCTCCTCTCTCCATATATTCCTTGAAAAAAAATGTTTAGTTATTTAAGTGTCTTACACTTATTTATTAGCCACAAGTGTATTAACCACAACCCAAATCAATGAAGGCTAAAAATTTTAACAAAATTAACAAATTAAAAGACCGTTTATTCACGTAAATGCTTACTAAGCCATATTACCTTATATGATCAATTACGTGGCAAGAACTAAAAATCTTATTTAATAAAAATTAAAAGTCTTATTCAACAACAAAAATACTTACCCCGATCAAGCTTACGAGAAAAATTATTATATACATACTATTTCGATGAATTAAGCTATAATGTTGATTTTATCAACAAACAATTATTCGTAAAAGGTTTGTAAATGACCCCAAAATTATTGTTTTTGATTTCTCAATCTATATATAATCTTAATCTATAAACCTCTATCACTACTTAATTTATAATTATTTTTATAAACAATTAATGAAATATTTTGAATAAAAAACGTAGGTTTATGAAGTGGTGTGACTTCATGTGTGGGAAACATAAAATGAATACATAAACAAAGAGGGGAATTGGGGTGAATCAGGGGACGCGTGGCATGAAATGGAAATATGGAGCTTTACACCAGGATCAACACACACAGCAACTATATAGTTTTATATATATTATTATATACACACATTATATATTAATATATAGATATATGTTATATATAGCACCATTTGGGGTTTGGATTCATTGGAATCAGGTGCATGTTTTATTTTCTTCTCTCTTTTATTTATTTATTTAATTCCATATACAAAACTACAATGGAAGAAAGCTTTTCATTTCTTCTGTTGCTCAAAACCTCTTGGCAAAGGTCAATTCAAATGCACTTTTTAATTAATTTGCATCAACAATTTACAAGATTAATTTCTTCTGATTGATTGATTTATTTATTTATAAATATGTCCCCATGCAATTCCATTTTCAGGTGGTTATTCTTGATTTCAAGTGGTGTGGATATATGCAAAGGAAGAGGCTGGTTCTAATCAAGCCATATATTGCCATTAGTTCTACTACATAGGTTTGGTTACAACTTAGGACCCATTCTTCCATTTAATTGCTCTGCTTTTTTTTATATTATTAAAGGTTTGTTATAATATGATTGATTTATATAAGTTTATCAACTAAATTTAGGAAACACTTGTATAAGGATATAGAGATCTAGTCATGGTTATTGGAGAGTGGTTTGATAGTTTGTTGTTTGTTTTAGAGGCAGTTATTAACCACTAAACATGCAAGTTTCTCAACTTAATTTTAGCATAAAACACCCTAGCTCTAAAGCTAGAGCAAAAGGAGTGGAGGGTGGTGGTGGAATGTGGTGAGCTCACCACTTAAGGGGTGGCCGGTGGGGTGTGGTACCACTCCCTTATGGTGTGGTGGGAGGGAGAGGGTGGTGAAGACCACGTCCATGGTGTGGTGGGAGGGTGGTGGTGGTTTTTGTTTTTTTTTTGGTCAAGATAAAGGAGGTGGGCCCGTAATTTAGGTGTGACGAGGATGTGATCATTACGGGTTTAAGTGGTAAGTGAAAAGCTGACGTGGCGGTGTGGTGGGGAGTAACCACTCCTTCCACTCTAATTGCGGTGTGGTGGGGAGTAACCACTCCTTCCACTCTAGCTGGGCTAGCCACTGTTACTTTCTTTGTCCCTAAAAGGAAAACCTCTAAAAAAAAGGGAAACTAAGAACACCCTTATAGCCCATCATGTGGACCCTATGCACTTATTCATAAAGAGTAAATGAAGTTCTTTTTGGTTTTTATGCACGTGTGCATGCTACAAATTACTTAGGTTCATATAGTTTAGATGAGAGGCTACGAGGTGTTCGTTGGTTTTCTCTTCTTTTGAAGTTTTTCCTTGAACCTGACTTTTAGTCATAAGGCCCTTTTTAACTAGAATAATCTTGTTACATAATATAATAGTAACTACAAAAAAGAAGGGAAAAAACCCTTGCAGATGGCATAGACACATTGATCCTCCTTTTGTTTTTATCCACCTTCTTGCCTACTTAGAGAGAGAAAAGGTATTTATGGTGGGACCATAATTTACTTTTGTATATTTTTAACATTTTCAAGTCTTTAAACTATTTGACCATTGGAGATGCTCTTAGTTCCATGACAAAAGATTGTGTAAGAATAGGAATTAAAAGGTGCAAGAAGGATAGATTTTTAAATGCCCCCTATGAACTTCTCTTTCAAAGGGATTTAATCTACTGTATCTCATTATAATGTCATCCTTGGTGTTCAGAGTTCAGTTCAATTAGATTTTAATTCAAGGGTGGAATCTCTTGTTACCCTTATCACCATAAATTTCATTGTCAACCAAAAAGGGAGATCTGCATGCTATCAATTTTTTGAGAAAAAGATAGACTAGAGATGCGCTTCACATATACACAAGTTGTAGGCATCTGCTTCTTTTGTGTTTGGTAACTTGTTTTTGGCAAAAACAGATGGGCTTTTATTAAGTTTGCATAAACTTACTACTTAACAAGATGAAAATAATTCAAGCCGTTAATTAATAAAATGGTAATATATCTCTGTATTATATGCACATTTTGTTGCTATGAAGCTGGAAATATAATTATATGATATGGTTGACACAAGCACATACTCACATACATGGAAAATTAATAATGCACCATACAAATATTTTACAATGGGGCTAGTTATTCATCGATTTAGGGAGATCGATGGAGATCGAAAGGACGTAGGGTTCACTGATAGAAACGTATAAACAGCGATTGGTTTAACTTATTAGACAGGGCAAGATATGAGGGTGAAACATAGGAGGACTATCGTCACTTTGACATTGCCTGAAAAGGATTTCTCCTTCGGAATACGAACGAAACTGCTGCTATATATATATAGGTATATTGATGGTAACACTAGCTCGCAGAGTGCTAAGATACGGGTATTGGTTTTCAAAAACGCTTGTCACCATCACCAGATGATCATCTGGGGATCCGTTGCTGGAAGTTGTGGCTGTGATGGGTCACCAGAGTCATCGTTGATCCTTCTGACCTCGCTGCCATAATCTGTAGCCACCCAAAAAAAAAATGCATAGGAAACTATTGTCTATAAAGTTCATTACAAAAGTCAACATGTTATCCTTGCGTTCGGCTTTACCTCCTTCATCATAAAGTTTCTTTCTTTCTTCAGTTGCATTTCCTGTTCAACCACACACACACAAACCATTAGTCGCAGTTTACACGACAGAAAAAGGAATTAGAATAGACTAGTATTAAGATTGACAAAATGCCTAAATACTACATTGAAGTGGAAGTAATCGAATTGGGTTGTGAGCTCATGAAGTTCCAAGTAAGAGCAGAGTAACACAGATGTTTTAGATACCAACTTGTCAACAGGAAAAGAGTGCGAACCATTTCATATTGTATGCATATATAATTGATTGACCTCTAGAAATTTCTTGTGCATATAATTATTGAGGTTAGATTTCAACTTGTATAAGCTGTTTTTCTAAGCTGATTTCCATGGCATGCAGGGAGAAATTAGTTGATCAAGTGTTTGCTCTTCATGCATCAAGAATTCGTTATAACAAGCATAGGGAAGGATTTAAAAGACACCGACAGGCTACAACGGAAAAGAGGTAACGAATATTAATCAAGAAAGTTCACTTCTAAACAGGTCTGGAAATACTTTAAACCAAAAATCTCTACATGAGTGGAAGGCACTAATTTACTTAACATTATTTCATGTGTATGAGTACTGGCATATGAGTTATGAATACCGAAGGCATGGAAGTAGTGAATGACAACAAAACTGAAGATTTAGCATATCACTGCATACAAGGTCTAGCAGGATCTTATTCTAAAGGTGCTAGTATGTGGTCTCTCAGTTCAACATCTGATCATTAGATTCTGATGACCAAACATGAGTCTGCCTCAACAAAAAGATGGAACAAAAATCATGAATGTGATGACATATGAGTTATGAATACCGAAGGCATGGAAGTAGTGAATGACAACAAAACTGAAGATTTAGCATATCACTGCATACAAGGTCTAGCAGGATCTTATTCTAAAGGTGCTAGTATGTGGTCTCTCAGTTCAACATCTGATCATTAGATTCTGATGACCAAACATGAGTCTGCCTCAACAAAAAGATGGAACAAAAATCATGAATGTGATGATTATCTGAAGATACGAGTTTAACAACCACATTTTCTGTGTAATAGGCTATTAAAGTTACATTCCGAGGCTATTTTTGGAGAAGTACTTGATAAGCTTGTTAGACGATAACCTGGCTAAGATTCTAGTCATGTTCAGTAAAAACTAGTTGATAGGCTAAATGAAAATTGTAAAATGACTAGCAAAATATAGGCGGGATGATTGAATAATTCCCCTGGAGCTTATTGAAACGCTACATTAAATAGGTTTTTAAAAAGCTAGCTTAATGGCTTACCAAATGAGTTTTTACAATAAGTTCAAAGAATAAGCTAGTTTGTCATTTTTATTTCCAAACATACCAAGTCCTCACTTATACGCAAAGGTTAAAATTTACCCGAGTAGCAATATCCATGCAGACTACCCCAGTGAGGCAATCAAGTCGATATCCTGTAATGAGGGCACATGGCTAGTGCAATACAAGGTGTTGGAAGTTTAGACCATAAAGAGACTAGCTTTCATAGGAGAGCATCAAATTTTAATACTAATGTTGTTGGAACACAAGTGGATTTATGGTTACAATTATACGCGGAATAGGAGTGATGCTTGGCAATCCATGCCAAAAAGAATATGCAAGTATGTAACCAAGCCTTGTTAAAAGCACTAATTATATGATGTTGATGTGAAATTCCCTGAAAGACAAAGGGGTAAATAATAGAAACATGATGGGGACATAATGGTTTCCTTGGCAATGAGAATATGTAGAATTCCATCAGGTTACCCACCAAAAGCGCTTTTTAGGAGTGAAGAAAGATATATCGAGGAGAAATGGTCCAAAACTAGGCAAGGAGAGAAGAACGGTATTTGGATACATTACCACCAAGAGCGCACTCTCCAACCAAGGCACAAGGCGTCGAGTGCCTAACACGGTAGACTTTGGCTATGGTACCATGGGAGAGTATGTGGGGATCCATTAATTTACTCTCAAAGTAGCACTTGTAGAATGAAGAGAAGTTCCTTCATTATAATGAGAAGAAATTGTCCAAAACTAATAGATGTGGACCCCAAGCAACTTAGACCTTCCACAAGAGGGATTTCAACCCTCTTCCTACAAGTCCTCCAAGTGAGGTGGCACTCCACCTAAGGAACCTTTTTACTCTTATTTCTAAAATACTACAATGCCAACTAAAGCACTTTGGACCCCCCAAGTTAATTAGAAACATATTTTATAATTATAGTTTTATTCATCAATGTTTTTAATATTTTATATCAACTTTTTCTACCTTTTTTATTTTTAGTTTAATTGTTCTCTAATTTAATAAGCACTTTGGACCCCCAAAATTAATTAGAAACATATTTTATAGTTATAGTTTTATTCATCAATGTTTTTAATATTTTATATATCAACTTATTCTATCTGTTTTATTTTTAGTTTAATGTTCTCTAATATAATAAACGTTTTCTGTTTTTATATTTGTATATATTTTATTAACTAATAATTAAAAGAAAATATGCACACAAGTCGGATTAAATATGTATTATAAAATATTAAGTAGTTGTTGATGTGGTAGTAGTAGAGACTGCTTTTGAAGAAAAAAAACTAGTATCACATTGGTACAAAGAGCAATTGCAAAAGCTTGGTGTGGTGCTTTTAAAAGATGACTAGTATTGCATTGATGTGGATGCTTGTGTAACTATTAATATTTTCAGTATGTAATAACCATGTTTCTGCTAAACTGATTACAATGTACATGCCCATAAAAAGGGCCCTTGTGGCCTTCAGAAATGTACATAGACTACAGAAATGATGAACTCACCTCCTCTTGTAGGGCCTTCACAACTCCCATCATTTGCTGTCTCTGCACATAACCATATACCAGTCATCAAAAACACATAACAACATTGTTAGCTGTAAAAGTTACAACATTGCAGCCTTGGCTGTTATCATCAACCTTGGAGATGCCAAGTTATATGTCACCTTCTGAGACTCAAAACATACACACATAGATTTCCCGAGTCAGATTCAAGGAAAAACCGCAAAAAAAATGAAAAACTGAAGAACACCCTGATAGCTGTTCATTCGGACGGTATGCATATGTGCATAACATGCACACGCATAAAACCAAAAAACAACTTAGTTTTTCATGTGCATACTAGAACGGTTACGAGGGTTACGAGGGTGTCCCTTAGTTTTTCATTTAGTCATTTATTTATATTTTGGGTGTGGGGGTGGGGGGTTCCACTTAACCTGCCTCTAGATTTCCTTACCATAGTAATTACAGTTGTTCTTTTCAGTTGTTTTCATCATCTGATATCCAACATTATACGTTAACCTTTGATACAGACACAAAAAATTCCTAGCTTTAAAGATTACAAGATTGCCGTCTCAGCTGTATTCATCAATTTTTGTGATGCAACATGCACACATACCTAAACATTTCCTAGCTATAAAAATTACTATATTGCAGTCTGGGCTGTTCCGATCAGTGTCTTATATGTCAACCTCTTGGATGCTATTTATTTGTCAACCTCTGAGATGGGACCTTATATGACTCGACATTAGCTGGTGTATTTTAACCTAAAAAGAAATATCACTGTTTCAAATCTTCTCCCTCTTCAAGGATATCCTCTGTGTTCTCTTTATCAATACCATCATGTTACTACATGAGTCAAGTTTTTTGACCAGTGAGCTAACCTTCCTGGTTCTGACTTGGTGGAGAAGGCTATCCAATTGCTGCTCCAGCTGATTGAGACCGGTTGTATCTAGCAGTTTAATATTGTTCTCTTCGAGCTGCCTGCACAGCAATAAAAGCCATTAAAAAGGTGCCACTTCCATGTCAGGGATCTGTGGTATGCATAGAGTGATTTACCATTTGATCATCTGCGTCAGCTCATCAGCGGTACACACATTTTCGGAATCAAGCTTCTGCTGCAAGTTCACAGACATGTTCTATGTTGTCATTATCGTATATAATTGGGTAAAGTAGAATATTTAACCAGAAAATACACACACACACACGTACACACATATATATATGCATGATGGAAATGAATGAAATGTGTTCTACATTAAACAAGAAAACAAGATTATGCATAACCGCTGTCTTGCTGAATGTGGTGATTTGTTACATCTCACTGCGCACATGAGTGCCTTTAGTATATGTTTGATGTTTCTGTGACCGCATGACGCTTACTAGCTTTGTTCCGCATAAAAGATTTCATTTAGTTACCCCTGTTTGAAGATTCCACAATTTCCTAGTTACCGGTAATGCTGATGAGTTTGTCAAGTCCGAAGAATAAACAAGGTATTGCCTCAATAGTTGCACCAGTTCTGAGTCATTGTGCTGCAGGCTAGAGTTGAAGGTCCAGGATTTTTCTTACAGTTAATTTGACACATATATTGATTTCTACAGCTTCAAATTTATCGTGGCATTCACTTGATCCAGGGACACAGATGCAGTGCAGATATTGGTAACTGATGCAGGACTTTATACCTTGTGTAGACTTACGCGCGTAAGTTCCTCTGTCTTCTTATAGCTTTGGTAGCGGGTGAGAAGCTTAATCATGCTGTTTCAAAATTTAACAAAATCAAATGTCAGTAGCTTGACCTTAATCTGACTGGTAGGTAGAATACACGATAGTATCATGGCATCAACAGGAAGAAGGAACAAAGCAAGTACAAGCACAGGCTACGTGTCTGAGAAAACAAATGACATAGTTCACATTTCGCGAGAATGTGAGAGGATAATTTATGCTGATGGAGCTGTTTTATCTGTGTTAAAATTTCTCTTTGCCGAGAAGACACGGGTTTGATTCCCGCTATGATGCCAACAAGAAAAATGTGGTGCTCATAACCCAGAGCCATCTGTTGCAAAAACATGAGATTGCCTCGACAGCTTGACCATAGGCATCTTCTTCCATACCACCATACTTGGTTTTTCATAAACTTCAGGTTCCATGTAAGAGTCCAGGAAAGATGGTCTTAGTTGTTTCTCCTTACCCAGATGCAATTTTTATCATGTAACCCCTACTAATGTGTAACCACTCCCTTATGGGTTCCCTTCATAGTATGACATTCAACGGGCATGGAAAAGGTGCTCTGGAAACAAGTTCATCTGTGGGACTATGGTCATAACCATAATCAGGATCTTCTCCCCATAGGAATGCTAATCTAGTGACTCTTTGGCTGTAATTGCAGCTGGTACACTATGGTTATTACAAGGATATGATATGACTGATAGAAACCATTGTCAGATTCACATCTCACACCTACAACCTCACACCTTGATACATTGGCAAATGAATTGTCAAAGCAAAGAAATCCAACATTGAAATGTAGAACAATAGTGTGCCATGTTCTATGAATAAGTTTAGGAGTATGAATGGATGTTCTATCCTACTTGCCACCCACGTTCTAATTACACCGAATGAATGACGTTTTACTCTATATCAGGCTTTTGAACAATTGTTTGTAATAGTTGCTAAGCATATCTAGTCTCGTTGAAGATACCACAAACACATGTGTGACGGGACTCGATAGTGAGTGGCATATCTTACCGGCAGAAGTTGTTCATCATATGTAATTCTTTCTTAAGATATACATGTATTGTTAGCAGCAGACAAACCGTATATTATTGTAGCTTGACCAAACAAAACCAACCTGGTATATCCGGCCTAAAGGTGGGGTTTGAGAAGGTGAGATGTATACAGACCCCAACTCCACATCGTGAAAAGAGAGCCATTAATTCCGTAAATACCTTTAGTTCGTGCATAACGAAAGAAGATCAAGATTGTTCAAAGTATTTGCATAAAAAGAACATAAGGACATTCAAAAAAGACGAACTTGGAAGCAACTCAACAAGAAAGGTTAAAATTTGAAAAAAGGCTTGGAAGTAAGCAAGCAAAAACACACGGGAGAACCAAAATCCAAACCGTTGGAGAAAGGCTACACACTCCTAGTGTAGCCTATGACTTAGGGTCCAACTTTTAGCTCACTAACCCTATTGTCTACCTATCCAGATTCTTTTTTCCCATCTAGGTTGAACTAATATAAACCGACCCCTAGTATGTTAGTTGCAATTTCATATTCTTGAGGATAATGCTTTTCTTATGGTGGGCTTATGCACTAAACCTCATGATGAGAGCATGGCATGGGACCATATATCGCCCATGTGTGCCAAAATCCTTAACATACTTCAATGTGAACTATAGGCTATTAGAGCTCAAAAGAATAGGTTGTGACACCGTCACAAAAGATGTTAGGTCATTGTGTCAAACTGACATGCATATGGTACCTAATAGGCGTATATGTGCATACCTGCAACGACGTCACGTTGGATATAGATCACCCTACGGAACGGTAGATTGAACGCCAACCCAATTGAGACGAAGGAAAGAAAGAATAAGTATATCAACAACCTTGATGGTGTGTCATCATACCAAGAAGCTATTCAACCAAACATCTAACTGTTGATCTCCAAGAAACATGGAGAGCAAAAGACACTTAAGACGGTCATTGACATGAAGCAAAAGGTACCTTATAGGTTGTTATATGGACCCATCTACTAAAGTATGTCTCAAATGCATCCCATCTCACTAAAAAGAATCAAACTAAATAAACCCAGTATATCTTGCTCAAAAGCAGAGGTGCATTGTGGAAGCACATGTCATCTAGAACGAGTGATAGAGCACTTGTTTTAGTAAGCGAAATACATTGAACACCAACCCAATGGAGACGAAGAGAGGAGAGAATAGCAACTACATTAACAACCTTGATGGTATGTCTTCATACCAAGAAGCTATTCAACCGAGCATCTGATTGTGGATCTCTAAGAAACATGGAGAGCAAAAAACACTTAAGACAACCACAAGGGTGGTAGCATACCGGCAAAAGACCTAGAGGAGATGTCGTGGAATATCCCATCTACCCTAGGATTGAGTCTAGGCGCTAGCATCTTGCGGCTAGGCTTAGTCTCAGACGGTCGTATTTTCAAATTGCCAAGGATGTAGTGTAGGCAAAACCTACACCTTATCCCAAAAAACACTTGAGACGGTCATGGCATAGAGAAGGTACCTTATAGGTTGTTATATGCACCCATACTACTATGTCTCAAATGCATACCACCACACTAACAGAATCAAACCATATAAACCCAACATATGTTGCTCAAAAGCAGAGGTGCGGTGTAGAAATACATGTCATCTAGAACGATTGATTAGAGTTGTTGTTTTCCTAAGAACTTAGGCTTATGCAAAAGTGTGAGTTAACTACATTGAACACATAGTGGCTGCCGATATCAACCTTTTGCACAACAAAGTAGTACATTGAACACCAACAACCTTGATGGTATGTTATCATGCCAAGAAGCAATTCAACCAAACATCTAGTTCTGAATCTCCAAGAAACATGGAGCAAAAGACATTTAAGATTGTGATAACATGTAGGAGGTACCTCACAGGTTGTTATATGCACTTATACGACTACAGTATGTCCCAAATGCATGCCACCACACATAAGATTCAAACCAAATAAACCTAGTATATCTTGTTCAAAAGCAAAGGTGTGGTGTAGGGACACATGTCTAGGTTGAATAATAAAATAGTTGTTTTTGTAAGGACTCAAGTTTATGCGCAAGTGTGAGCAAAACATGGAGAAGAAAAAAGGAAAGAGAAGGGCGGGGTTTCTCTCACTTTTGACATAATGGCCCCCCGAGGGGGGACGGGCTTTTTGCTCAGTGGGTAGAGTGTACCCCTGACAATTCTGTGAAACGGAAGAAGGGAGAGAAAGAAGAACCTTGAAGTCCAATTCCTTCATCCTATCCACAAAAAGTATAGGTTCTTACACTTAGCTCTACTATTTAGTCTTCGCTCTCCAGAAACCTTGATCACACTAAGATGTATTAGCTAAAAGGAATGACGCCATCGTCAGTGCAAACACGTAAACCTATGAAACCCCAAGATCCATAGAGACCATAGATATATTTGTCAAGGCAATCACTTGATCACAAAATTTTATGATTAGGACACGATGAAAGTACAATTATTAGAGCAAATGAATATATGTCAACCTTGTTACACTACCACAAATGATGTGATGACATTGGTGAATGACATTAATATCCTAGTGGTATAAGCGGTGATATATGCATAAATATTAAATTGTGTCCAAGCATGCTAACATCATAAGGTGTAATATAAAACAAAATCAAAGGGCATCCATCAATACTTTTCCAAAAATGCTTGGTTATGAAACCCAAAAACGTAAAGATCAAAGGAACATGGGACATTTGTCGAGACAATCATGTTACCCTTAATTATGAAACTCTATGATAAGAATATACCAGAAGTACATTTATCAGATTAAACATGCTATTCTTACCACAAAATCCTATGAAATTACACATTCATTTCTAGGAACATAACAAATATGGGTTTGACCTCTAGAAGACCATAACTATGTAATAACATTCTTACAATCATATATACTAGACATCTAAAAGATTTAGAAGGGGTAGTAGTTAACATTAAGAAACGATACCTAAAAGGACACATTCGAGTATCTCCACAAGAGCGAGAAGAAAGGAAGGCGCAATGCATTGCAAATAACATGGGTGTTTGTGATAAAGTCTAACAGCAATAGAGGGGAATCCTATTGACAAGTCATCCTTCCTATGCTTTTGGTTTGAAAGAAGTCGAAAGTTGAAGAAATGATGATGCTTTGGTAAACATGAGGCGAAAAGATTCAAACTTGAAAGGATCTTCCTAATTCTCAAGAAATGAGGCGTATGGGGATTGGACCATGTTAACGGTTCCTTAATAGTTAAGGGGTGCCCAAATAATTAGGCGTTGAGAAATGGGAGATTGTGTTGGTTTTGACATGTTGTAAGACACTCATAATGCCACCGACAAGAAGAATATGATGAGTGACGATCGAAAGGGTTACGAGGACGGGAAGGCTCGAGGGACATGGAATAAGGTTGCACATTGCCTCCGTAGATATTTCAGAAGATAACGAGTAATAATACAAGTACATAGAGATGGAGGACCAGAGTAGGAGACCAAGTATGAGAACTTAAGGCATTATAGTTACGAAAAACAGTTGGCTAAGTTATAGAGGGGGGCGGGGTGAGAGTTGGTAGTCTAGCAACCACTATAGAAGGGGCGTGGTGAAAGTCTACAATGGATATGTGAATTTGGTCATACATGTTCTCGGTATATATACTCGTATCCTTCTTATTCGCATTGTGTTGCTTTCATCATAACAAAGTATTTATGTCCTTAACTTATAACATTGATGCCCTCAAATTGTATTCTCCCATTCTTGCATATGTGGGAGGTTTTTACGAAAGAGACGTTTTCTTTATTGTGGTCAAGGTCAAGTCTATGTATATTCACATTCTGCATACCATACTCTCGAGTGGGACTTACTAGTAGGTAGGTTTGGTTTGGTTTTGGTTTGGTTTGGGTTTGGTTTGGTTTGGTTTGGTTTGGTTTGGTTTGGTTTGGTTTGGTTTTGGTTATCCATAAGATTTTAGAACGCTGGTATGTTTATCTTAAGAAATGTTAAAGTTATTATTCATTAATAACGATGACTTGCTTTAATTAAAAATATACCTATTTCGATTGTACTTAGCATTCTCCTCCATTAACATTGAAGAGTATCTAAAAAACTGTCTTGTTTATTCTTGATACGATTCCATCTAATTGACGTATTATTGTCATTTTAATGATTAGATTTAAAATCAATTGTCTAATACTTTTCATATCAAAATCTAGTTTTTAACCTAGCAACAACTCAAATATGGTCATCTGATAAGTATTCACAACATAACATATTTAGTAGGCCATGTGCCGTGATTGAAGACGTCACAACATATTGAATGAAAGACGAATTTGTTATGATTTTGCAATCATGGTAAAAACTTAAAATTGAAGATAACCAATTGTAGTTGGGATATATCTTATCATGAAAGTATATTATCTTCGATTTAGAGATTTTACCATGATTGTGCATCATATCAAAGAAATCTATAATAGCACGAAAATCAAATGACCGATTGGTCGATAAAATATAAACCAAAAAAAGCTCTAGATAAAGAAAATGCGCTTTTGCATCTATATAAAACGTAAAAAGTATGATTGCCTACATAACTGCTTGCTTGCTTACCAAGCCATCCTGTACATCTAGCCAAAATAGGAAACTTTTACCTTGACTTTCATAACCTAAAAAACTTAAGTTTGCATCGAGCAAAGTGGAAGATCAAAGTATATGATTTTAGGGTTTTACACGACATATGATCTAAATGGTGTTAAAATGTTCAAGGTAGCTTTTTTTATGTAATACCTAATAGAAATTCAAATTCTGATTACTGAATAAATGCAAGTTTAACAAGAATAGTATGGCTATTGATCTAAAAATACTAAGCTAAATTCTTGTTTGATATGCTTATCTCTAAAGGAGGAGTTTTTATGATACGAGTCATTTAACGATATCTAATATGCTTAATATAGAGAAAGAGTTTGTTTCAAATGAGAATGGTACCTACTTATAAGAGATAGAAACATTCAAATCATATACGATTTAATCACGTGTGATTTTGCACATGATTTGGCCGTTTTTGTATTCTCTTTAATAGTTGGCATTCTCATTTAATCCTTCCTCTATATATGTGTGTGTATGTGTTGAATCTTCCAAGTAGGCGCACATTACGTACATCCAAATATGCAACCACTTAATATACACCATGACATTTGACACGAAAATCCGAATTGTTAGCATGACAATGAAAGCAAAGGGGTTAGATCTCAAGAACTAATTATATCAACCTGGACGAAAAACAATCCAGTCGTCATCATCTAAAACACCTTCTATCATGAGGATCTAAAAGAAACTGCATATATGCATCAGCCTTCAAAGTTTGTTAACTTCAAAGAGATACCATGTTTGTCAACAAAAATCTCTTTGTGGTCATGAAGAGTCTCCAAGATCAACGTTTTGCCACATACTTTACTTTGACAGGTTTCGCTAAATAGCAAAATCTAGCAATAATTTATCTACAAGAACGCTGATGCTACATGTACTCCTACGTTGGATGAATTTGTTCTTATAGATCTTTTCCTACACTCTTGAGCATATAATCTCCACCTTAGGCTCTAAATTGGTCAGGATTAGATTTGACTCCTTAAGTTATTTCTTGGGCATTTCCATTTGCCGACTAGAAGGTATTATGTTTCATTCTCGACATACTATTTCACGACCCATGACAACATGCAAACTTGCACCACCCTTGACACTCCTATTGATCTAATCACAAACTTTGTTGTCATCTTTCACGTGATCTTCAATATTTCATATTCACTCGACACGACATCAAAACTGTTGTTCCTTAGAGGTTTTTGTTGTCTATGCATTCCTTTAGAAAGTCATACCTTGCGGCTACCAAAGGCTTGTACTTCAAGATATTTTAGAAGGCAATCATGGGTATGCATCTCACTACATTTTCTCTAGATTGGGTGAGTGCCCTAGTAATCGTCATTCCACTACATATTATTGTGTTCATGTACGACAAATATCATGTCACTCTTCTAAACGAAAACACGTGTCCTCTTAATCTGGTGTTAAAGTGGAGTATTGTGGTGTGGTTATCAACCACTAGTTAATGTTGTACGAGAGACCTCATGAATTAGGAACTTGCTACTTGCGTATCATCTTTAATCACTAAGCCACTTTAGTCTATTGTGATAAATTAGAGGAGTATTTGTCATGCAATCCTGTGCAACACCAACAACTGCAAAAAGTTAAGTTGGGCATCCTTTGTGTATGAGAAAAAATTGCCAATATGAACTCCATTCGTTTTCACCTGAGGCCTCTCACTATCTATTTAATGAATTTTAAATCTCTCCTTAATTTCAACTGAGGTCACAAAATCACCTCACGAGGCACTAAAATCATACTTATTGCCGTGAGTTGCAAGACTAATGTTTCATATTTTAGCGAACTCTAGTCTGCTGCTTTGTAATCCTTTCAACTAGCCAGGAGCCATGAAGATATTGTTTTTTGTAAATTGTGGACATGACAACCTCTTTAGTAAAAGAAATTCGTATGTCTGAATCACACATTGGACACGACGCATATATATCATGTGTAGTAGCTTCCAAAATATATGTTGGAACTAGACGACAATGGTTAATTGGATATCAAGTAGCTAGAATTTGGATGGTGTGTTACAAATTTGATTGGGTTGGACCATAACTAGAACAAACCTAATATCCTAAAAGCACATTCTAGAAGGCCAAAAGGGCAGGAAAACGGAGTTCTTACCTCTAAATTCAAAGAGGGGGGGGGGGGGGGGGGGGGTATGGCATATTTTAAGTGGAGATTGTTTTCCTAAGTTTCCATCGGCTCTCGGGATAAGCGAGGGAGAATTCCATGGTTCATTTAGTTCTTGTTTTGCTAATTCAATCACGGATATCCAACTTTCTCCATTGTTCTTCTTAGTTCAATATTTTATTTTATTAGTTATCATAGGTCTGCATCGCCGCAATCCACCTGCCTTTGCTTCCACCATGGTCCAACCAACCATGGACGTTCTCAAGCATCTGATTGTCCAATAAACAGATTCCAAAGATTCAAACAGATGTTTTATGGAAAGAAAACAAACAATGTTGGATTTTGGGCTTGAGGAATGTTGAATTTCGCAATGTGGTGTTACGATGAGCGAAGCCACAAGGTCCTCTTAAAGCACTTAAAGTTGTATGTGACGCGTTCGGTAAAGAAACAAGATAGACAAGACGGCAATGATTGAACAAGTGCTTCGAGAAGTTGCTTGACTCTGTGTACGAGGTGAATAAGGGGATACTTAATGAAAAGAGAAACCTGCCAGAGTGAACGTAGTTTATCCAAGTCGGCTTGTAAAAGAGAGATCAACGCCTTAGTTTTGGAGGTCCATCATCAATAAGCTTACTTATTGCGATTTAGGAACACGTTTTATAGTGTATATTGATGTAGAAAAGCTTAAGGTTTCGATTACAACAAAGAATCACTAACCCAGGTAACAAAATTGGATGGCTAAATTAGTTGGTTATGAGTTTGATATTTGCTATAAGCATGGTCGTGAAAATACGGTTGTTAATTATCACATAGGGACAAAAAGGGTAAAGTTGACTTCAAAAATATCTTGTCCAGTTTGGGTCCAAGGGGTCCTAGCTTATTGAAGAAACTTGTGGGGATGCGGATATATTCAAAACCGATTCAAGAATTGCTACAGGATCCTGATTGCCCTGGGTTACACCGTTTCATGATTCCTTGAACAACGAAATTATTGCCACCTTAATCAAAGAATTCTACAAATCAACTTCTCGAGGGCGTCTCGATTAATATCAAACTTACCATCGTCTTGCACTTGATACAATTGGCCAAGAATGACTGCTGAGGTGCAACAATTGTGAAGTCTTGTAACGTATGTCACCATTACAAGTGGGATTCTACCACATTAGGGGTTTTGCAACCCAAGGGAATTCAGGATATTGCCTGGGGACATTTTTCAATGGATTTTACTTTGGGATTACCTAAATCTATAGGTTTTGATGATTTTAGTGGTGGTAGATCCTCTTTCAAAATGCAACCACCTCATTCTTTTAGAACATCCCTATACAGCCAATAACCGAGATCTTTATTCGGGAAGTGGTTCGTCTTCATGGTGTTCCGAAGTCGACCGTTAGTGACCATGATCCATTGTTCCTTGTTAGTTTTGGCAAGAAATTTTACATCTACAAGGAACTCAATTATATGAGTTATGCGTCTCGCCTAAAATCAGACAGCCAAACTGACGTCATCAATCATTGTTTGGAAATATATTTGAGATGTTTTGCAATTGACCAACCCCATTCGTGGTCGATATGGATTCCTTGGGGAAAATCTTGGTATAATTCTACTTTTCATAGATCAAGTGAAAAGTAGCCATTTGAAACACTTTATAGGCGATAACCACCCATAGTAATTCAAGCAATTCAGTTAATTCTAGGGAAGGGAAGATTTGGGTAGAAGTTGTGAGCCAAGAAATATGGGATCGTGATGAAGCACTAAAACAACTTAAGTTACATTTATCACATACCCAAGCGATAATGAAAGAATAAGTAAATAAAAAGGGGAAAAGTGAGTTTTAAGGTTGACGGATGGGTTTATATGAAGTTTCTTATGGACAATTGATTGTGGCTCATCGAATTCATCAAAAGTTAGCAGTTACTTTGGGCCGTTCAAGATCGTGAATCGAATTGGTCCGGTAGTGTATAAATCAAAGTTGCATGTGTCTTCTAGAGTACATACGAGCTTTCACGTTTGGTTACTCAAAAAAGTGATGTCTGATTCAGTTGAGCAAAACCTTCCACTTGAATTGGAAATAAACTCTTGGACAATCCGATCTATTCAAGCAATACATATGGTTAATGCACACAACGAATCAATTGTCCAATGGTTGATCAAGTGGAAAAGCAACATAGGACGACGCATTGACTATTAAAAGTCAATTTCCAAAAGCAAGTCTTGAGGACAAGAATTCCTTGGAAGGAAGGGGTAATGTTACAGATTTAGTTGGGTTGGACCATAATAAGAACAAACCCTTTGGACCATAATAAGAACAAACCCAGCATACTAAGTATACTCTGAAAGGCCCAAGATGGCAGAAAAGGAGGCATTGATAGAAGAGAGAGCTTTTACCTCTAAATCGAAATGAGGTATGGCATACTTTGGGTCGAGATTGTTTTTCTAAGTTCCCATTGGTTCTCAAATTAGTGCACTGAGAGAGGGAGAGTTCCCCAGTTCAACTTTGGTTCTCGTTTAGCTTTCAATTTTCATTATTGATATCCTACTTTCTTCATTGTGCTTCTTAATTTAGTATTTAATTTTGTTGGTTTTCATCGGTCTACATATTTCATTCCATCAAAAAGAACATGTAGTCAACCTACTCACCGGCTATATATATATATATATATTATATATATCAAAACCAAGTATTCTAGATCATATCTTCATCAACTAATCACTAGGTTGTAGATTCAATTAAAGACAAAGCATAAGTTTTTTATAAGGCAATGAGGTAGCCAACCATCTACAAATAGATGCCTCACCATAAACTTAGTGGAAATAGATTTTGCTTGTCTACAACATTGGAATCCTTTGTATTCAAAAGTTGACGTCTGCCAAGAAAATTGGGTAGACTTTTGCTTTTCACCCTTATTTGTTCCCCTTGAACAAAAAGGGAAGTTGACAAGACTTATGCTATGGATAATGCTCCCTGTGATAGTGTAAGCTATAACAAATGACACCTAGACTAAAAACAATATTATCCACAAGAGATGTTTTTTATTCTTCATTCACTCATATACCACCAAAAGTTGACAATGAGCCAGTAGTCATATTATTAAATTTGAAACCAAAAGTTGACCATGCATTTCCTAAGCCTCAAGGTAAAAAATAAAAATATTTATGCAAACGCATATACATCTAATAGTAATATTTAAAATTGCAATATCTCATAATATTACTTAAAATGATAATAATGTTAAAAATCTGAAAATAGTTTATTTGGAACTAATATTTGATGACTTTATTTTCATTTAATTTTCTTAACAGGCAATTTAACATTGCATGTATAAGAGAAGAAAGAAGTATCAAAAGTTCCAATGTTTCATTTTAATTATAAATGGTTTAATGGGGTAAGAGAATAAACGAGTTAATCATGTCACTGTGATAAACGGGTTAATTATGTATTAAATCAGACCGCATTCAAATTGGGATTTTCTAACATGTTTATTAAAAGTGTCGTGTTCGGGTTATGCACCTAGATCCATTTAACTTTTAACCCGACACGACACGTTGGTCAGGTGACTCACTTTGATGGGTGCCTATCCCGTAAGTTAACTAGAGTCCGTGTTTTATTGTGAACTCTTGTGTTTACTATGTAGGCTTTTGCTTCACATACTCTCAACCCCGCCTCAGTGGTGCTAGGTGTAAGAGCCAAACAATATAACAGAGATGTCGCCTTTAAGAAACGTCCTCCCCCTTGTCCGAGGTTTTTAGAACCGTCGTCTTAACTCTTAATTAAGGTTTACTCTTGAAAGGACCTTATAGTGACTACCGAGTGTTCACTGCTTTAGTCCGATATACCACAAGTCTACAACTACAACCTTAGTATCATAAATAAACTACAACACCGTAATTAGCTCATATCATTAGTGATGTGACCAAACGAATGTCTGAGACGACGATGTTTACATCTAATGTTTCCAATGTCACTAAGATATCCCTCTGGAGTCGAATAGCCAGTCTTAATAATTTGAGTTCCCATCTAGTCAATGTTCATGATCTCATTTTCGTAACTAAAATCCACGTATTGATTGGTTTTAATCAAGTCGGCCTTTTGATTAATGGTCAAATGTGGAGCAAAGTTCTGCAAAAATGCAAAACAGATGAAAAACGACTATCTTGTTGGAAAATATTGTTGAAAGATCACTTAGAAGACTCCTATTCCTAGCCTTGTCGGTTGAAGAAGTTTTGGCATTGAGATGCATTACCATGCGCTTAAGTAGACCGTGTAGATTCTTAACGTCCGTATGCTCAAAGCACTTTCCCGCATTTACCGGTAAGAAGCAATATTCTTACCTTATTTTATCGGGTAATATTATAATCCATCAAAATGGTATCGTATACACCAACTTATCTTATGTGGTAATTACCGTGTAAGAGCCATCATTTTCATATATTGGATATGATCTTCGATCCTTTTCATAGCTCGTACAAAGTAAGATTCTTCATCACCCTTACCATGTTCACCTATTAAGATTATTGGGTTACTAAACCAACCCTTATTTTACCAAGTAAGATCCATCCTACTCAAAGGTGGCCAATTGATTGGCCCAATATTCCAACTACATTTCCCCATGCATGTGGAGCTACACAGGTTACCCTACTCAAAGGTGGCCAATTGATTGGTCAAATATTCCAATTAAATTTCCCCATGCATATGGAGCAACACAAGTTATACGGAATTCAAGAGTCCTGGCACTAATATAAATATATGACGTGGAGGCTTATACATCTTAAGAGAAAGAGACCTCAGAAAAGAGCAAATATTAAAGCCCCTTGCATAGCAGTATGATATGATTAAAAAACCTCTATTGGAATTTGTCATGTAGCAAAAAGTACAATTTAGACAGATATTGTTATTTGACCATTGTGAGTTGAAGCTTTAATTACACCTATGTTATTATGGAACATTACATCACCAAAAAAAGTTCAACGAGCTCTAAAACAAATCATGAACTCTTCCATCACAACCTCTATTATCATAACCAAATCTCCAAAATGGAAGCATTCTCCTTATCCACACACGAAAACTAGGTTTAAACACGAATTGTTGGGTATTCTGCAAAGTTAAGACCAAAACACCGACCGACCACGCTACAAGGATCTTCATTATATGCTTTGACATAGAATGATGTTTGTTGGACTACAACTAGAGAAAAACTACCATTTCCTATTTCATTTTTAGAGCTACCAATGTTCAAATAGCAAAGTTACTTGCACCTAAGTTATATTTCAGATTAAGCAGTGTGGTTGCTTACTGAAAGTAGCTAATTAAAGCACTACCTAGCAGGATAAATAAACACAAGAGCATAAAATCACAAGAAATACATAAAAACTAGCAGCAACTAATCATAAAGATATGTTTGGTCAGTATTATGAAGGCAATCATGAAAGATATCTGGTTAGCGAAGCATCTGGCTTACCGGTAACCTCCCATTCCCACCGCAAGTCTATTGTATGCGCGAGAACATTAAAAAACGTAACCAACCTCATATCTTGCAAGTCACATCCGCGTGTACAAGCTCCTTTCATGGCCATCAAATGATGGCATATGCACACCGGATGCACTTTCAAAGACATAAAAAATGGGGGCAGGACAAATAGGGACATAATTGCATGTTAGATAACATATCATTGTGACATTAATAAAGCATACATGCACAAGACTGGATAACTAGAAAGGATATAAGATGAAAGGAACTATTATAAACACCTTGCTAGTTCTAAAAAGAAAAAAATTAATAGTAGTTAATTCATTAGTACTTCATCTATGCAATTATGCAAACAATTGTGAAAAAAAGGTCATACAATTATATATAGTGCTGGATATAGAGAAAATACAAGCAATATAAATGTAAAACTTAGACCAAGCCCCTAAGTAGCAGAAAACCTAGGCATCACAGATGATGGATGGGATGTATGTTTGATTTAATAGACTTGTGGTATAAAGAAGTTGATCTCTCCAATATTGATGATTGGTAATAGCAACATAATGACACCAAATGGCTAAAGAGTATCTCGATGCTTGACTGTTCCACTGAGATTTAGTCGTCTAGTGCGTTAAAACACACAAAAATCCACTGGATCCACCACGCATAATATATTGGCAAATCATAAAGGCGCTACTGCGAAGATATAGCTACAACCTTCGGTTTTCCTTTCTCAAAAACATAGAGTAAGTTGATTAACATCAAAATAATTAATAAAATACGAACAACACGCATTCACGTATGACCGACGCCACTACCAAAAACGCAAAATCGCTTCAAAAAATGTGTAGAGAATAGCGCCATCCGACTTCATCACCGGAGATCGAAGTCGCCGGATTATAAGAAACCGATAACCGATAAATTTTATGAAAAATTTTGATTTCTAGATTTCGAAAACAGCGATAAGAGTTGAAGAAACCTAACACGGTAAGAACAATAACTAAACACGACTCAGGAAGGAAGAACAGCGTTATCCTCCGATTTCATCGCCGGAGATCGAAGTCGCCGGATTATCAGAAACCGATAACCGATAATTTTTATAAAAACTTTGATTTCGAGTTGATGAAACCTAATTCGACGACGGTAAGAACGATAGCTATAGAATACGACTCAGAAAGGAGAAAATCAAAATCGGAAGTACCTTTCACCGGTGGAGTACTCGTAGAGCCTTCCTCGGCCGGAGAAGATGAAAAGAGCAACATCGACGTCGCACAGCACGGCGAGCTCGTGAGTCTTCTTCATCAATCCATTCCGGCGCTTCGAGAAGGAGACTTGCCGGCTACTCTTGTCTTCGATCCGCTTCAGTTCGACCTTCCCTCTCCCCATCCTTAGGGCTAACTTTCACCTGCTGCTTTTTTCACTGAAGAAGAAGAAGAAGAAGGAGGGTTTCGGTAAGGGCAGAAAAGTGTAAGGTCCGTATGTACGTGGTCATCCGGACCGGGTTATTAGAAGAGTGAGGAAGCATGTTTTGAGGAATGATGCCACGTGTCCTTGGGCTCACACACACTTCATTTGCTTGTTTGGGTTTGGCGGTGGGAGGGTTTTTCTAATTTTGAACATTGAAAAACTGAAAAAGATATTTATTGAGAGCATTTGGGGGTTTGGAAATATCTTTTTCCTGATCGAGGTGTGATTTACGCATTTGACCCTACCCCACACCACACAGGCACACATGGGGATATTGTATTTGCTTTTTTGGGATTTGGGTGAAATTACGTTTTCACCCTTTACCTTTGTTTGTTCACGCGGTATAGAATGGATATTTTGGCTATTTGCTGTTATCCATATCGGTTAAGGATTTTGTTTTATATCAAAATCTTTTACAATGTGTCATACGAAAATATCTACAGTTCTCTAACTTTTTATATTCTTTTATATGTCAATATATATTCTTTTTATATGTCAAATATCTATACTAATACTTTTGTTATATCTTAAGAAAGTGATGTCATTTCTCTAAATTCTAATTTGCAATTTCATTATCCACGCTTGTTACCTTATAAGTTTTAAGTACTGAATTTTGTAAAAATAATTGATAAACACTATAAAGACACTTTCAAACAAAAGAACATAGACATAAAGTATTAGCAGCCTAGTGGTCGGTTATTTTTTTTGTGAGGGACAGTGGATGGCATTTTTGTCTATCCGAGTTCGATTCATGAGGTGAGCATGTGGTGATACCCTGACCAATGGTCGGCTTTCGGGTCAACCCGTAGTCACCGAGGATTATTCGAATGCCCGTATGAATCCCGGATACCTCGTCGACTTCATGTCGAGACGTATACGTAAGTTATCTGTTGTTCAAAAAATACTAAAAAGGTACCAGCAATACAACAACATAATTTGAAAACCGAGTCGGTCAATGTTATCTTGCTTTTACAAAACTACAAAAAGATCTCAAGAAAATGAAACATGGATTAAAATCTAATATCCAGCTCGATATTAAGATGTATTATGTTATGCTATGCTACATGAATAAACTTCTGGTTAAAGTTTAAGATAAGATAAATCTGATAATTTTTTAAGCTCTATATATTTTCATATTTTAAGTTCTGTTTTGCAAGTGTATGATGTTACTTTTCCAATAAGTTATTGTTTGTAAATATGTAGTGTTGGTTCAAGGAAGAAGGTTAAATTAGTCTAAACAAAATTTCTGTGAACTTTTCCTAAAAAGGAGGTTAAATTAGTCTAAATAAAGTCTATGTGAACTTTTTTCTAAAAAGAACAAGGTTAAATTAAATGTTTTGACAAGGTAAAATTAGAGGCTCGTATCTAATTTACATGGAAATAAAACCGACGTAAAAAAATCTATTAAAAGATGTACATATGGATCGTTATAAATTAATAAAATTATTTGTATTAGTTTATATGTGCATTTTAAAATGATTTTTTTATTGATTCATATGTAATTTTTTTCCTTTTAACTTTTAAGTAGTTTAATGTTGATAAATACATATTAACTAGATATATAAGTGTACGATGCAACGTAAAAAATTTAAGTTATTAATACTTTAATAAATAGTTTTGTGTCATGTCAATTTTCTTCTTTATTACTCGATTTCAATGTAAATTAAAATTCACTCACCAGACCTGACATGCTAATGACTTATTTATTATATATAGATGTTATCTATTTGCATTCTCTAACAAACTTATCCCCCCCCCCCCTCTTTCTCTCTCTCTCTCACTCTCAAGCATACTATGCATGCATTGATAAAATATTGATTTATAGAGTTTTCCACAATTAGTGAGTTTATAGTTAAAACTTTATACACACACATATACATATAGAGAGAGGGGGAAAGGGAGGGGCGGAAAGAGATTTAAACGATAACAGTAACAAAATAAGAAAAAGTCAATCACATACAAAATCACATATGTGTGTTATACTAATGGTCGACGTAATAGTGTACGGGCAATGTGGCCCGTGACCTAGTCGCGTGAATCACATGTGATTTTACACATGATTCGACTATTTATTATTTATATTTAGCTATTGTTCTTCTATGGACCTAACTATATAGTTTGTAACTTGGATGTCGGACCACTACGATAAATCAAGAATCATTCCAATTTTAGCAAACATTCGTATCCAAGGACTGTGAACCAAAAATGGAATTATTCTCCCTAATAATGTTGCAAATGATGGGGAGGTGATTCTTTCGTGTTAAGAAGCTAACTATATAGGAATGTGTTAAAAGCAAAATAATTGAACATTTCAAATTTCAAAGCATGAATTCCGTAGTTATTCTATACCATAGATAAAACTTCATAAACAGGTAAAAAAGGAACATAAATACTAAGTGGGAAAAGAAAATCAAAAGTCATGAAATATGGTTACAATACTAACTCTAATAGTGTGTTTCTTGGTTTTTAGTTTTTTATGTTCTCTTCAGATTTTCCATAAAACCTGACCTTATATATATATATAGGCGGAATCAAATATATTTAAAAAAATACGCGAACTAAGAAAATCATATATGATTTTTGCGGTCAAAGTTGTCCTCATGGTTTTCTTCATAAAATTATAAATGTTTTTGTTGGTTGACGTATTCTTTTAAATAGATATCGTTCTCGTTTGAAATACAACCCTTTCTCTCTCTCTCTATATATATATATATTAAAATATTACAAATACAAATAACAATGACATGTATTTAAAACTTGTCTATTTTGTGGACCACTAACATTATATTCTACATTAACAATAACTTTTTTGTATGTATTACCTATTTTTTACAGTAATATTCTAATGTAATATTATTATTTGTCATGTATGTTTTATCATTGCTCCGATATTTAAATTTACAAATTATATTCATGTATTTTTTATTTTACTATGTTATTAAATAAATTATATTATTACATTATTTTAACATCAATTGCAAACTAAATATCGTGTTTGACAAAAAACAAGTCACCTTACAAGTTATTTTATGTTTTACATACACCTCTAATAAGTTAACTTATAAACTAGTTAATTGATAAGAACTTCGTTACTTTTTTCCAGTTATAAGCTTTCTTAATATTCACTATTAACCGTTAACTATCAACTATTATGTATTAATAAATTTTAATTACTAATTATTAAAAATATCAGTTAATTTCATTCAATGGCAATCATGGTCACTTATTTCGTATTTAATCGATTAGAAATCAATTAGTGAGTTTTTGTAAGATCCAAAACGGATGCCAAATGTAATGCACTTTAATTTAGAACGAAAGATCAGTAAATAATAAAATCAAAATCGATGAACAACTCGTTATTCTCTGCAGTGAGTTTTGGTTCCCCATGGGGATAAATTTAATCCATCTAAACTATTGTGTTATCATGGTTGGTTTTGGTTATACGAACAAATTCACATAATAGCAGAGATAAATTACATGGTTGTTTGAATCTTCATCAATGGATTGGCTGCTGTTGTGTCCAGGTACAGAAAAAATCCCAAAATCCAACAATTTGGGCCGATACAATGATAGCTTATAGTTATGGATTGTGGAATTCTCCGACACGTCATGACCAAATGAGCCCGACTCAGCTCGACCCGCTATCAGGATTGACTTGGGACGGCTCATTTTAGGACAGATTTTTAACTGTCGGTTACGGCTCAGTTACGATATTCCATCTTATAAATCCACTTTCGGACTGGTTATGTGATCGATTAGAGCATCCACAGTGGTGGAACCTCAAAGAACATCACTTACCAAATTTTTTTCCTACCACGTCATCGACATCTCAACAAACCACGAACCTCCTAAAAACTCTATAATGGAGGTTCTTACATAAACCTCACTTCCCTCTACTTATTTATAATATAATTTTTATTTATGTAAACTATTATATAACAGAAAATGATGTTCTTGTTCAAGCACCATGGCTCCAATAAGAACCTGTGATTGGGCAAGAACGTCCGTCTCATTGCGTAGGTTCTTGTAAAAACCCCATAAAAAACCTCAAAAAGAACCTCTATTGTGGATTCTCTTATGGGACTAAGGCGACATTTACTAAAATAAGTTATCAACAGATCTATACTCTTTTACTCATTATTTTGTTTTAAGAGAATTTTTTATCATTAGATAAGCTTAAAGTACAAAAAGAAAAAAAAAGTTAAGACTTAATCTATTTTTTAATTCTTGACAGGGTAGTCGATAAGTTATTTAATAATTGATAAACATGTTATGTTTGTCATAAACTAACTTATAGATATGTAAAAAGAACTGCAAATAACATGTTGAATAATAATCAACTATAAATATTTGATTATATATGAAAATAAATTTATAATAATATATGTTAGCTAATATAAATAAGATACTAAAAAATTCAATATCATGATATGTTGATTGGGTAATTTAAAATTTGATATATATATAGAAATTATTAATTTATTAAAATAAATTTCAAGAAAAAAATCTACATTATATTTATGATTTAAAATAATCATTACATAACATGATAATCTTTTTTTGGACAAACTCACATATTCAAATTACTTAATATTAAACTAAATATTTTGTCAAAATTATTTAGTGTCATTTACATTCGAAACAAAATAAGTATAACTCTATTTCATGTAACTTATATAACTTTTTTAAAGTTGTTATATTTGTTTTCAACAATTAAATATAACAAGTATTACTTTAAAAAATAGTTGATATACTTAATAACATGTATAAATAATTTAATAATTATCATTTATAATGTATAGTTACAATTAATAATTTTCAAATTACTACAAAATTAATATTAAATAAACAGAATTTTTATATATGGTTAATTTTTATTTTTTGATTATTAATTAAAATTTATTAACAATAATAATTAATATAATAAAAAAGAATTGTCATACTTCAAGAGACTTATCAGTAATCTAATTTAAGCGATGAGTACGACACAAGGCTCTAGTTTCATAGTTTTACATCCACATTAGCATTCCATTATCCATTCTTAATCCATCACCAACATTTCAAATTTCGTAACACACCTTTCAACCTTTTATACTTTTTACCATTTTATTATTATTATTATTATTATTATTATTATTATTATTATTATTATTATTATTATTATATATATAACATAGAGAGAGAGAGAGAGAGAGATGAAAGTTCAAAAGTGAACTCAATTTTGGTTGTGAACATGAGAACGAATCTCAGCCACTTATCCGGTCAATAAATGCGGCTTTGACAGGTCCCCCCCCCTTTAATAACTTTTATCCTCCCATGAATCGCATCAATCCTTCGTGATCGCATCTACCGTAACCGAAGATGTATGACTGAGATTCGTCATCACGTTCAGAACCAAAGTTGAGTTCACATTCGAACCTGACCCTATATATATTTATATACATACATATGTATCTAAGAGAGAGAGAGAGAGAGAGAGAGAGAGAGAGAGCAAATCTAGTGGCTCCATGAAGTTGTTGGCTAAATCGTGAGCCGAAATGACATGGAAACCACTTGACGCGTAGGACATGAGGGCTAAACCTACTGAACCCACATGGAAACCGCCGCGAGCCCAAGTGTGTGCTACGCATGGCCTTATAATTTTCCTCTGTTACCTAACTTACGTGCATCCAACTGATTATTCAACAAACAAGCTAGCTTACGTTTGTCAACATCAATATTAAAAGTTTAAAATAGATTATTTGTTATGATTAAAAACAATTTTCTTATGATTCCATATATTTTTTTGAACGACAAGTAAGCACAGATGTTCCCAGAGTATCGGAATCCAATGGCACCCGAACTCATTCTCGTCAACCACGACTCAACCAAATTAAGGATTTCACTATATGACAAACCCATTATTTAGATATCGCCATATGCTCTCCAACGGGTTCAAACCCGAATAGTCAGGAGTATCATATATTGACCCTTCAAGATGTTACATTACTCTTCAAGATGTTATCTTACCACTCGAGGAAACATACTTTAATTTATGATTTTACTTTTTAATTGTTAAATTTTAGAAAAAATCTATTACATATGCTTTCAAATGCGTGTCATTTTCAAAATATTATTCTTTTGTATATTCTTAATGTTACTCTTTTCCCCACCACTATTCCTTCGATCTTTTGCACACAAAAATAAAAGATTCGCTTAAAAATTCCAACTCATATTTTATGAGTACGATAACTCGAACTCGTGAAATAACAATCTTTATTTAAGTCAAAGACCTTCCAGCCTAGTGGTAAGGCTTGGGAATGGCATAGTCATGAACCCGAGTTCGAACCCTGGGAGAGGAGTGTTGATGACATTTAAGTAAGGCAATGTTTAGCATTCAAAATTGCCCGGGACTAGTCGGGCTTTGGCTTGGACACCCTTCTAAAAAAATATCTATTTAATGCAATAGTATTAACCTTTCAAAGAGATATCAGTACCCGCACAATGTAATAACATAAATTTCAGTTTCAATGGTTGATTTTATTATTTGTTTTTATTAAATTTTATGATACTCTTTGACAATCCTTACACTTAATAGGTATATTAATTGAGTGAAATTCGTTTTAGTTATAAACTTATAATATTAGATGTAATATAACCTAATAAAAAAGTATTTTATTATAATATTTTTAGTTAAATAAATAAAATATTTAATTACTATTTTCTTAAAGTATTTTGTGTTAGAAAATAGAATTGTCAAAAAGGGTATTTTGATTATTTATGAAAGTTTCATTCAATTCTAAAACTACATTCTATTAACCAAACAAACAAATTGCATTTTCTTTAATAAATTTCATTCCAATGTTGTCAACCAAATAAATGGTCGAACCTGACAACATTTAATTCCAATTATTTCAATGCCACATTCTTTTGACATAATTCAATTCATTAAAAACCATTATGGGAACCAAACACCACCTTAGAGTTGTTGGAGCAAAATAACCTCAAAAAACTCAGTATAAGAGTGGGAGTTAAAGATGATCTCATGGCATCATGATTTGTTACCAAATGCATATTTAATAGTGTTGGGTTTTTCTGTGATCCTCGATGCTAACTGATACGAAGAACACTAAACTTGTGGAAGCGATTTTGGATAAAAACCCGAAAACCACGATCGTTCGTTTTAATTTACTTAAACGTTTATCTAAAAAGGATTTTACATGGAATGCTTGAGATTTAATCCACCGGTCATCGACCACACGAACGTTCCTCTAGCAGAACTCAAAAACCCGAGCTGACCGGAAAACCGAACTGGTTTGGGGTTTGGGGGCGGTGCCGACTTGAGAGAGAGAGGAGGGAGGTTTTTCTGGAAATTAATTAGTGAATATCAAAATTGAATGAATAAATTCTAAAGCCTATAAGGCTTATTTAAATGGTAGTGTTTGTATCTAATCCGATTTCCATAATTATCTGATTTCTTTCTTTTTCCTAAAGAAAGAATCTTCTAGATAATTATCCTTAATTAACTAGTTATTCTATTATATATTTATTTTCCTAATAAATATATAATTCATCTAATTAATTAATAACCCTCAAACTTTGGGATTTCTGACTGAAATTACCCACCTGATTTATAATTGACTATTATAAATCCAATCTCTTCATTTATGGTTTTATTTAACTTATTCGATTTATAGGTCCTCACAGGTGTGACCCTCAAGTGTCTTGTAATATTGACTGGTTTGTCAACTTCTGCACATAGTTACTAACAAATAGGACTCACTAATTGCTTGATGGTTGATCGACATGAGTTGGCCTCCAATGAAAAGAAAAGTTATGGTGAGAAAGGGTAGAAAAAATATTGATTTTTAGATAGTTAGAAGAAAAAAACATAATTTTATTATATAGGAACACACTAAAGAGTTGTTTGTCGATGACTTAATGAGCTGAACAAGGCTCGCAACTTTTTCAGCCAATTACACATGATTATTTGATGATGAGTTATTTTTTTTTGAACGACAACAATTTTATTAAAAGAACCAAAACTCATACACAAACAAGCTTTCCAAGGTCGCAAGACGCAACCTCGAAAGCACAAAACAACTCTTATTAAATTTCTATCAAAATGTACTTTTGTTTCTTTTTTTCTTTTGAAAACGATATTGTTGACAAAGTTACCCATTTTACCCCTCAACAAAGTAAACAATATTTAACAAAGTGCATTTAACATCGTCATCATAGATTGGTATTATGAAACAATTAACATCAAAATGCACTTTACAACTACCATCATCAAATATCTAACAAATTAACCAACGACAACACCAAATTTGTCTTTTGAGGTTTGATTGAACTGGATCCATGCCAGTTATATTACAAACATTAGCTTGGTTCCTAAAAAAAATAAAGAACCTAAGAAAGCGGATATATAAAATTGAAGAACCCAAACTTTGTACTCTATATGTGAAGAGTTCCATAGTCCACTTCATCAATTCTCATATGACTTGTTTAACTATGTGTTTGTTTTTGTTAAACGTGTACCATAAAGATACTTGCATTTCATGAAACATAAAAAAACCGCAAAAGATCAAAAATAGAGAAAGTAATTTCTACCAACGAAAGAAATCAATTTAGAAATAAAGTATTGGAGGCATGCATCGAGGGATGCATGTTTATTTATTAAAAAAACCATGGGTATGAGTGTTTTTTCCCCGTCTTTTTTTTTGGTTAAATGGGGACCACAAAGTTTACCATATGCGAATAACTCACGCGTTGCACAATATGTCACAAGTAAACATCCTTTTTATAGCTATGTGAATAAACATTTTAACGATGTAACAAGCAACTTATTCAATAAGCTTTCGAAACGTTTTCCAAACCTGCCCCTCCAAATTAAAACATACGCTTCTTTCATATATTAAGGATGCGTTTGGTACGTGGGACAGGACAAGACAGGACTGGACAAAAATGTCTGTCCCACGTTTGGCGCATCATGGGACAGAACAGGAATTCACTGTCCCACGTTTGGTGCGACATGAGACAATACAGAAACTGGGACAAGGTGGGACAACATGGGACAAAAATGACTGTTTTTTTGTTCCACCAAAATAGGTGGAACAACATGGGACAGAAATGAGACATAAACTAATATATTACTAACTAACATTTGTTTGATATATAACTTTAATATGGTATTTGTTTTTGTGTTTACCACCACTAGTC
Source organism: Centaurea solstitialis (assembly GCA_030169165.1). Classification (NCBI taxonomy): domain Eukaryota; kingdom Viridiplantae; phylum Streptophyta; class Magnoliopsida; order Asterales; family Asteraceae; genus Centaurea; species Centaurea solstitialis. Next base: position 11,162,668 of record CM058046.1, read on the forward strand.
GTGGCCGCCGCCGCCACCGGTAGCCACTATCGGCCACCTTCACCTTGTCTTCCACTACAACAACCTCCTCCACCCCGTCTTCCACTACAACAACCTCCTCCACTACCTCTACAACTATCAACGATTACCTACCACCACCGTCTACCACCTTTACAACTGTCCATCTCTACCGCAACCACCACCACCACTACCCACCATCTTCACGTTCTCCACAACCACCCACCACCACCACCCACCACCACCATCACTAGTATTACCGTCGGCCACCACCGACACCTCTCTACCATAACCATCAAAATTAGTTACATAAAAATCATATATGTATGTATATATATGTGTGTGTGTGTTTATGTTTATTAAAATTGTGTAATTTTTTTTATAGATTACTAGTTTAGTTTATTTGTGTTAATTATAACTATTAAGTGATAAATAAAATCATCCAATAATTTTTTGAGGAAACTTGTTTAGTTCTGTTCAGTCCAGTCCTAGGCGTACCAAACACAAAACAAACATTTGTTCTGTCCAGTCATGTCCCGTCCCGTCCAGTCCTATCCAGTACTGTCCAGTCCAGTCCTGTCCTGTCCAGTACTGTCTAGTCCAGTCCTGTCCTGTCCTGTCCAGTACTGTCTGCGTACCAAACGCTACCTAAAAGACCTTTAGGCCATCAATACCCGAGCCCGCTGAGCCCCACTACCACATCTGCGCCATATTAGATTTTTCATAAACCCTCTGGAGCCCTCTCTGTTGGTACTCGAACGGCCGAACCCTCCAAACCAAATACCCAATATAGTTAAAAAAAGAGTGTGAGAGAGGAGAGGAGCGAATACACCTGGTTGGGCACATCGCCCAAGCCCCAACTCGCCGACCCCTACCTCTTCGTATTGGAGGCCGTTGGAGCCCGCCATCCCGCCATGCCAAGCCCACCAGAGCCTAACCCGCATGGCCTTACAAACGAAAATGCTTGTAATCCATACAAACAGGTTAATCCATACAACCTTTATGATTGAAAATCCAACCCCTTACATAAAATTATAAATCAACCTATGAATTTTAATCCGGGCCTAGGTGCAGAGTTGGATCATATTGGGCCTAGAAGCAGACTCGTATCATATATCTCTTAAGCCCATCCCGTCTCTGATTAATCTGTACCCCCAATTCCCCCATCTATTTCCACTGTATAAAAACCTTCTATCTAGGGTTTTTCGATTTCTCAATCGATTCTGAGCAGCCGCCCTTCTTCAACCTCTTGCGTCTCTGTGTATCGATCTCTAGATTTGCTGTAAGTAATCTAATTCTTATTCTGGCTCTGTAATCGATCATCGTTGATTTTTACGTGTTAATGCTTCTTTCATATCTTCTTCGTCGTTTCTGTAATCGATCGTTGTTGATTCTGGAAATAGACTATCGATTTTGCATTCATGAATTTGATTTTTGCTTCTGTTACCTATGTTATAATCTTCGGTATAAATTTGATTCATGCTTCTGTTACCTATGTGATATCTTCAACATGTATTTGATCTTTGCTTCTGTGACCTATGTGAAACTTCCATATGAATTTGATTTTTGCTTGTGTTACCTATATGCTATAATCTTTCGTATAAATTTGATTTTTGCTTCTGGTACCTATGTGAATTTTCCATATGAATTTGATTTTTGTTTCAGTTATCTATGTGAAACTTCCATATGAATTTGATTTTTGCTTCTTTTACCTCTGTGAATCGTCCATATGCATTTAATTTATGATTTATGATTTATGACTTCGTTCGTGTTTTTCTTTAATTGAATTGCAGCGATTGAAAGATGGAGTCTCAGATCAAGCACGCAGTTGTGGTGAAGGTGATGGGAAGAACCGGATCCAGGGGACAGGTTACTCAAGTTAGGGTGAAGTTTCTGGATGATCAGAACCGTTTCATTATGAGGAACGTTAAAGGACCGGTTAGAGAAGGTGATGTTCTTACCTTGCTCGAATCTGAGAGGGAGGCCAGAAGGTTGCGTTGATTTCGCCTTCTTCACGAAACCTCTGGTTCTATTTTTAACATTATTCGTCGTTACTTTCAGAGCCATGTTTGAGTTTGGAACTTCGTGATTGCTACATGTTTGTTTTGATTTTGATAAGAGATATGATTTAGAGTAATTTTGTGTTTGAGGTCCAAAATTTCATCTCCATTTGGTGTTTTTGTTATATCATTTACTTTTTGAATGGATAGTTGATTCAATGGTAGAGGAATTGCATATTGTTCTTATTATATGTTTGTGGTTTTCTTTCTTGTTATTATTTGTTTAAAGCTGTGTGGTTTGTGAGATGTATTCATTGGCTTAGAGTATTGCAATGCTGCATAAAATAAACTACTACAAGAACCCTAGATGGAGAATGAAGTAGTGTTATGCTCCTTGTTTGTTTTGAGAGGTTTATATATGTTAGTTTGTGCTCCTAGCTTTTGGATTTTCAGCCATCCTGTAGAAGCTTTCTTGTCTTAGGGAAATAAGGTTACATGGCTTTTATTGATTATTAGTCTCTTTATATTTTATTTGTTATGGTCATGTATTCTATTGATAATTGTCATAAAAAGGCATATTTTACTATATGCATATTGAGTAAGCGCTGACTTAGAATACTAATCGGTAAGAGACAAGACAAGGAGTGAGTAAGCGCTTGCTTTTGTTAGTTATTGATTTAAGCATAGAAAAGACTTAGAATCCTAATCGATAAGAGACAAGACAAGGAGTGAGTAAGCGCTTGCTTTTATTGGTTATTGATTTAAGTATAGGAAGGGCTTAGAATCCTAATCGGTAAGAGACAAGACAAGGAGTGAGTAAGCGCTTGTCTTTATTAGTTATTGATTTAAGCATGGATAGGACTAAGAATCCTAATCGATAAAAGACAAGACACTCCTTGTCTGTTTGTTTACCACTTCAATAGTTTCAATAAGGGTCGACATTTGTATTTACAAGAGGTGAATCTTGTTTGGCAAAAAAGTATTCATTTTAATTGTTCTAAAGATATTTAGGGGGTTTTGGGAGTGATTATTTGGCTACTTGGAAAAGCAATAATCTATTTTGAAATGTTTGGGTAAAGTGCATAGAGCTTTATGTGATTCTAAGTAGTTTTTTGAATCTTTTTAATTTTCTGGAAAATCATATAAGTAAATAAGCACTTTTGATCATAAGCATTCTCAAACACTCCCTTAGTATCCTGGGTCTCCCTTAACTGTTTAGCATCCCAATTTATTTATGAACAATTACCAAACGACTATATTGTGTTTTTCATTATATATTTATATCATAAAAGCCCATAAATTGTTATGACCACTTTATCTTCATGTAACAAATCATCTGGCAACTGTTGTTTAACAGTTGGGAGCCTTGTCGGTAATTGTGGAAAACGATTTTTATAAGATAAGTGCTTATTGGGTTTAAAATGCTTGTTAACAATCTATTTTCATGGCAAAGAATCTTAAATGTGTGCTTGTAAGAATTTCATAAGTGGCCATTTAGTTCCTTGTCCTTTTGTTAAGTTTCTAATTTTACCACAAGAAATACATTTGCAAAGGATATTAATCCTTTTTAGCTATTGTTGTAATTTCTTTGTTCTTAAAATAAAGTATATCTTTCTGTTATTTTAGTTTATTTCAATATAAGTGTTTGATTTCAAACCTAAGGTCTACCTTGTGGTTCTACCATTAATTATAGGGAAAATTGCCGAAAAAGGTAACGTAAATACCCAAAAAATCCAATCAAGGTAACGTACATTTTTTTTTGCCAAGAAAGGATTATGAATTCAATTTTGTTAAAAATAGGTACAGGTTACCCCTTCCCTTTTCTGTCACCCTCACCCTCTCACTCTCTCTTTCTCTTTTAGACTTCCACCACCATCTCTCTCTATCTATCTCCACCACCACCCCCACCACCACCATGACCACTCCTACCACCACCATCACCACCCCCACCATCACCATCACCGCCCCCACCACCACCAGCCCCCAACCACCAGCACCACTACCACCGTAACACCACCACCAATCATCTTCATCATCGTCATCCTCAGATCTGCAACCACCACCACATCCCCCACCTCCAAACCACCATTACAGCCACCACCACAACCACCATCTCAGATCTGCAACCACCGGCGGCCAATCATCTTCCCCCTTTCCCCAAACCCTAAATCGAACTCCTTCCCATTTCCCCCAAACCCTAAATCGATCTACGTGTGTGTGCAGATCTATGTGCGTCGGTGGGTGTGCGTCGGTGGATATGCGACGGTGTGTGTGTGTATGTGCAACGTTGTGTGTGTATGTGCAGATCTATGTGCGACAATGGGTGTGCGACGGTGGGTGTGTGCGGCGGTGTGTGTGTGTGTGCAACGTTGTGTGTGTATGTGCAGGTGTTTGGTTGTGGTTGTGGTTGTGCAGGTGTGTGTGTGTGTGTGCAGGTCTGTGTGTGTGTGTGGTGGTAGTTTGGTGGTTATGGTGGTGGTGGGTAGTGGTTGTGGTGGTGGTGGATGGTGGTTTGGAGTTGATTGTGGTGTTGGTGGTGGTGGGTGGTGGTTTGGAGGTGGTTGTGGTGGTGATAGTAAATGGTGGTGATATCGGTGGCAGTGGGTGGTGGCCTAGCCGGTCAACGCCGGTCAACGGTGAGACAGTGTTGACTAGACTGCCATCTAGACAGACACGTCAGCAGGTAACACTGACTGAACTGCCACTTCGACATACACGGCAGCAAGTTACCTGCTGACTAAGCGGGTTATTAGGTTAATCAGGTCACCTTCCCTTATTTTTAACAAAATTGAATTCATAATCCTTTCTTGGCAAAAAAAAATGTACGTTACCTTGATTGGATTTTTTGGGTATTTACGTTACCTTTTTCGGCAATTTTCCCTTAATTATAAGAGTAAAATTGGAATTTTAGGTGATGTAAGTGTGATAATTAAACATTTTTAAAACATCATCCCCTTTTCATTTTAATTGTTGGACTTTAATCACAAATTGCTCTTCTTCAACTTCTGTTTTGAGGTGAACCTTTTCCTTTGGAGCGTTTCCTATGCAACTTGTTCAAATATTATGTATTTTCATATACTTGATATGTGATGAAAAGGTTATTACAAATTGTGTTAAGACAAAGTGTTTGGTAGGCATGGATGGACCTGGAGTGGAGTACATGGTGTGCCATTGTATTATTTGTTCAAGGGTAAAAAAATTATAATTTTGTGAAGGTGTAAGTGTATTAGGAGAGTGGTACCGCATTATTTATTGAAATATCAAATGCTGCACTTAAAAAACAAAAAGAGTTCTCTCATAATCAACCCAAAAGCTGAAATATTTTGAAATCAACCAAAAAACCGAAAAATTCTCCTGAAAACAATCAAAACTCCCCAAAAATCTCTTGCTTCAACACAAAAGTTCATTGAAATCAATCAAAAAACTTACAAAATCTCTTGAAATCAACCAAAAAGTTGAAATAGTTCTTTTAAAATCAACCAAAAACTTAATTGCATAGTGCCACCTTTTGGATCTGTCCTTGTTGGTAGGTCTGTATGCTTGAAAAAGAAACCATGTTGGGTTAGTTAGGTAACTCAATTGGAGTTGTTTCTCAGTTGGTTGAACCATTTTTTGGCAAACTTGACAACCCCCATGTGGGTTGGTTCATAATCATACATTCATACCGCCCTCTTCAACAGGCAATCTGCGGCTACTTAGGATAGGGTGGGTGGTTTAAGAGTCTATTGTTGTTATTCAAGAACAGGCTATGCCATTTGTTCCACTTTAATGTTAATTCTTTATTGAAACACTACTTGAAGCAGCGCCTTGGGAGCTATTTGTAGCTTTTTCCAATTATACCCTTATTAATATTAATGATTAAATTCAAAAATACATTTTTTTTGTCATTTTACGTGCTCATAAGCTAGTTTTTGCCAAACATAATTGTTCATAAATTAGCTTATCAGCTTGTTTGCCAAACTCAGCCTTAATCTAAAATGTGAGCACTTTGTATGTAACTTGACACATGGAACGGCCACTGCAATATAGAACCAAACACAGAAATCACGACAGTAGGATCATGAGCCACTATGTAACATAAATTAAACAAAAAATTACTATTTCGGATTTGGGCAAACTCGCAAGTTACATCTTATGATCCGTTAAGCATATCGGGTAGTTTTTTCCACCTCAATTTACCCGTCAACAAGTGTCATGCATACAAAACCCACGAAATTATACCAAGACACCAACTTGACCGGTTTCTAAGCAATTGGTCTACACTTTCTTATAAAAAAATGAGCTTTAAGTACGACCTAGTTTATAGAATACACCTTCAAATATCATCTTTTATTTCATAAATAGCTTACATTACATAAAACACTTGCCTAAAATTCTTTTTGGCCAAATTATAATGTAACATCACATGTTGCAGCCATAATCTCACTCCAAAACAACGTTAATAAATGATACAACGAGTCTTTTGATGAACCCCGAGTCCCAAACCTATGATTTTTCCAAATTCACATGTAAGCACGCATGCGGGGTCTTACAACAGACTGTGCACCATCAACGAATATAGTGGTTCCGGTCATGTAGCGTGAGTCATCGCTTACCAAGTAGATCACAGTGGAAGCAAGGTCGTTCTTGGGGTCTAACCATCTGTTTAGTGGGTTTGCATCCTTCACCAAACTTATTGCCCTGTCCTTCCCAACTGATACTGGAAATTCATCATCTAAATGTAACCCACGAGCAATCGCATTCACCCTGATCTGGTGCTTACCGATATCCATAGCTGCTGTCTGATGATCACACAAGTCAAACACCCTATTAGGATAATAACAAAGATAACAAAGAACCCACAAGTAGATAATCATAACAACAACAACTATGAAGTACCCATATTTGACCATACCAATCACGATCAACGGATACTTATATGACCCTACCGCAATCAAAGAGCAAGTGCTACCTCGAATACGATCATAACAAAAACCATGTTGTGCTTGTGCTTGTATAGTTGCAAATCGAAGTCTTTAATAAACACCGGACGTGGAGTCAGCAGCATCATAAAGGAACCAAACCAACCAAACAAACTCAGGGTCTGTTTGGTTGGGTTTCTATGAAGCCATGTATGGACAAAGCTGCCTGTGTGGATTAATTTGTCTATATAGATTGAGATGATGTTTGTTCAGGAGGGGGTTTTTTCGTAGATAAATGAGGTGTTACATAATTAGGAGGGGCAAGTTTGGGAAAAAGCCACATTCTATATCATTAACCCGATACCAAACAATATGGTCAGAAGTATGGTCTGAGAGGGGTGTCCCCTACCCAAAAAAGTATGATTATTGTTTCTGTGAAGATCCCCAACCCGTGAAATTTATTTGCAAGAAGATTTTGTTGGAGCACCGAGTGTTCCAAAAAATATTCTTAATTTAACATTAATCCCATTTTCCTCTATTCTCCATTTTTCAGGTTCCATCCTCATAAAATGTAAATGGAATCAGGAAGCAAGATGTTATATGGTGAAAACAAGTAGAATCTTAGTTCTTTAGTTAGCTAATATATCATTTATAAACAAATCAAGTCTGGTAATATGTTTGCAAATGGATTGAAGGGAAAGAAAGATCCAAGTTACATACCCTGACCAATTGATGAATTCCACCTAGACATGCACCATATGCAGCTGCTCCTGGATATATCCCTCTCTCAGCACCAATTATTGAGGTCATAAATATAATGGATCCTCCTGTTTTGTTATCCCTCATTCTCTTTGCAACAGCTTTCATCAAATACCAAGCAGCCATAAAGTTTATCCTAACTGTCTTTTTGAACTCAGCTTCAGACACTTGCAGTGGGTCTTGATTCTTTCCTGTTGTCATAAGAACAAGTCATCTAACACTGCACATCCATCCAGTATCTACATGTATTAACCACTTTCCTATTAATTAAAGACTACATTTTCTGGTTTAAAAAGACAACCAAGTTTTGGATGTAGCAGGTTTCTTCCAACACAGCAGAATAGCTCTTTTCTCATATTGTTCCATTTGTGCAAGTTTTGGATTAATCACACCTATCACTTCCCCTTTTTTCTTTTGAATTGGAAGGCTTGTTTCGTTCGAAAGGCATAAGAAGAAGTGATTATCTGATTATGATTCTTTAAATCACAAAATAACATTTCAAATTGTGTATTCAAACACCCCTGGAAAAGGTCAAACTATGGGGGGTTTAGGCTGTGTTTGGCAAACTAGTGATAAGCTAGTTAGTAGTTGATAGCTGATAAGCTAGCTAGTAGCTGATAAGTTAACGTATGAATAAATTATGTTTGGCAAAAACTAACCTATGAGCATATAAAATGACCAAAAAAGGTATCTTGGGGTATAATAATTAATATAATACGGGTATAATTAGAAAAAGCTACAAAAAGCTCATGAAACACTGCTCTTACTAGCATTTCAATAAGCTAACTTATGGTCTATCCAAACATGTACTAGCTTATTTTTGCCAAACACAGCCTTAAGAGTCAACACCACGAACCAAACCACATATGCCGTTCGATTTGTTTCCATACCTCCTCATACCACAATAAACTAACATCTAAAGTTTATAACATATTTTAATGAAACTTTAGAACAAACTAAAACAAAAAATTGGATCTCCAGGTGTAATTCATTATATGAATCAATTTGCTGTATATAGGGATCTTATCCACAAAAAGTAATTAGATAAGATCACCGAAACGATGAGAAATAATGAAATCTAATTTACCTTCATAAGTGTAGCAGTTAACATATGCATCCACTTTCCCCAATAAACTCCAGGTTTTCTCCACGGCCGCATCGAAAACCTCCTCTCTCTCCTCTTCCATGTCTAATCCAACGATTTCAACCGCCACTCCCTTCAGATCTCCGGTAATCCAATCCGAAATCCCCTTCAGAACCTTCTCGTCTCCCACCAACGCCAACCTAAAACAGATCCAAAGCTTATTTACGAAATTCAACCACAAGCTGAAATCTAGAAGAAAAAACGAAATCGAGATTAGGAGATTTAGATACCTGCATCCGCGTTTAGCTAGATGATAAGCGATGTTTCGAGAAACCTCGTCGCCATTGACGGTGAGCAAAACCTTCTTTGCCGCCATTGAAGGATGAACAATTCAGCTTGACTTAGAAGGAACAACTGTATCTGAATACCTAATTAAGCTAAGCTGATCGAATTGTGGAAACCAATAGAAATTGTTTGAATTTCTCTCTTTTTTTTAACGAAGAAAAGCAGGTTCTTCGTGGTACTAATAACCAGATGGCCGTCGTCTTTGACTCCTCCATGGAAGAAGATATAACGACCAACAGAGTTACAGAAAAGGTCCCTGTACAATTACTTAATATGCAATTGTGGGAGTTTTGGTTAACATGTGACTCTTTCGGTCCTTGTATAAAACTTTTTACAAGTTTGGTACTTTTAGCCACCATGTTATGGGAACATCTTCTTTTTCATCTTGCTTCATCAATTATCAACCTTATCATGAGGTTAAGGTTGCATGCTATGAATGAGTTGATGGATGATAAGTTAGTTGATAAATAAATTATGTTTTAATAAAAGATAGTTTATAAATATTTTAATTGACTAACAAATATGTCTTGAAAATTTAATAAAAGGTTTAACTATTTGTTATATATAATATGAACAAAAATAAAATTTATCGATCCCAAGTATTTTAATTTTAATTAATATTTTTCAAATGCACTTAATAAAAAAATATTTTTTTAAATACACTTGAATACAAATATAATCACGAGAATTCTTTTAATATAAAAAAGTTATTTTTTCTATTAAAAGAAACACTTTAAAGAATCCTTCAGGAATCGAAGAAAATATAAATGTATTAATTTTTTTTCAAAAGTTATCCAAATTCGTTGAATCATAGGCTTCCAAACTTCGAAGTTTCCAAACAAAATTTAAATCAAATGATTCTCGTATGGGGCTTTATTTCTCATCCCCTAAATTTGCTTATTACGAAAAAACAATTGTGATATGAAACCCGCTATGTAACAACTCATTTTAGATGGATTGAAATAATATATGTAAGTTATTTATAAGCATTAACTTGTAGATTACTAATAACTTCTATCATGATCTTAAATTTGACTCAAAGTTATTGGATCACTATGTCTTATAGACTCTGGGGTGTTACGAATGGTATCATAACCAACTCTTAAGCAAACCTCATTGGGTATGATAAGTTCTCAAGAGAATAGTTACCTTAGGTGAATCCTACATCGTTGATTATAAGGAAAAATATTCTGGACAAACGTAATCGGGACATCAACAGTTTGAGTGTGGATGAGTTTGTAAGGTTTAATAACTTGTTCCATATAGATAGAAAAATAGGATTATTAAACTTTTTTTATTTATAATTTCAAGGTTTAGGCTACTAAATAACTTTTATTATGATTTTAAATTAGACTTAATGTTTTATGCCGGTCTTTTGCTTTGTGACAATACATGCTTTTTCAAAATCACATAGAGGAAGTGTACAATTTTTACCATAACCATATATAAATAATAATCCAATTTCATAAATGATATTAAAATTTATAAAATGATAGGATGACTAGGCTGGGAGTGGTTATTCTCCTTAAAGATGTTTCAAACTCGGATCATCGTGACTTGGTGCCATGGTGGCACGATGATACTTCGTTGCACCAACATGTCGTTCAATTTTTTTTTATTTTTTATTTATTTATTTATTTTTTTTGTGTAAAATGATAGATAAAAGAGAAACATGATACAAGATTCTTTTTATAAAGTATGGGGACTGTCTAGTAATTTTACGAACTTAGTGTCACACATATCTAGAAAAGCGTCTCAATTTACTCTATATACGCACACATATGTTGATGCTACCATAACCGTCAATTCTTTTCAAAGAATTTAGAGGCCATCTAAATATTGTAAGCTTAGGTTTTCATACAATTTTAGAAATTTTACAAATTAAAATAACAATAAAATATTTTAAAGACAAAGTCAAAAGAAAATCAAAATGTCCTTTTATGTTTTCGGTTGGCAATATCTAAAATATAAATAGCCATTTTTAAGTTTGACAAAAAGCATATATCATATATGTTTTCATTAAGGTGAATTGAAACATTGGGTTGTATAATTTCAGACCCCAAATTATGTAACTATTGGGCCCAAAATTTAATATGATAATGAATTAAAATAATAAGCAAGTAAACTTATCGAATTGACCTTTCACCAAATGTTTGTTTAAATAAACATTTAACAAGTCAGATTATTTTATCGGATTAATACGAGTAGGATTAAAAACCTTATTTGGTAAGAGCGAAAATAAGAACCAAAAGTTTTACCTGGTAAGTGAGGATGATGATTTCGGTAAACTAAAATTATACCCAATGAGTAAGTGATGTTGCGTTTTATTTGTAAGTGCTTACTGGATAAGTGTTTGGGTAAACGACACCTAAGTCTTTTTATGATACTTTATAAATTCATTAAAAAGAATGTTTGAACTTTGAATTATGAATTAATATCAAAGCCATGAATATAATACAATATATTAATAAAAAGATAATTTATGGATCCTTTACTATACTTACACGGGTAAGTGTTTACTAGTTTCATTCGTAGTACGATCCTTATCCATTGAGCATGAAAATTACCTAAAATTTTACTTGGTAAGAGGCATGACGAGGATTGAGCATCTTACACGGTAACTAAGGGAAAATATTGTAACACCATGCCTATCTTGACACAATATTGTCCGCTTTTCCCCATTGGCTCACGACTTTGTTTCTAGTGACCTGGTGAGGATTTCCTAGAGGGTCATCCATACTGGTACTACTTTCACCAAGCATGCTTAACTACAGAGTTACAAGAACTTGCCATGCGTGTGGCTCCAAAACGCATTGTGTCTAGTAAGGTCTTACTTATGAACCCAATATCTCTCCTGTCTACGGCGATATGAGATTTGTCTAAGATGTTACAATTATTTTAACCCAATAAACATTTATCGGGTTTAATATGCTTACCAAGACAATTTTAATGACCAAATGTTGTATAGTAAGATAACTTAAGATAAATAATATCTTGTTAATGATAAATGCTTATCCAATAAGAATTTGCTAAATTCTCCCTTAGACAAAAAATATGGCATAATTACTTTTTTAAATGAAAATGCACATTGAATTTTTAGGAAGCATGATTAGGCTTTGTTTGGCAAGCATAAGCTAGCTGATAAGCTAGCTTATAAGCTAGTCCATCCAAACATGTACCAGGAAGCTAGCTTATCAGCTAGCTTTTTGAAACGCTACTTTGAGTAGCTTATGAGGAGCTTATTGTAGCTTTTTCCAATTATACCCTTATTAATATTAATTATTAAATTTAAATATACCATTTTTGGTCATTTTACATACTCATAAGCTAGTTTTTGTCAAACATAATTTGTTTAACAGCTAGCTTATCAGCTACTAGCAAGCTTATCAATCAACAGCTAGCTTATCAGTTATCCGCTAGCTTATCAGCTACCAGCTAGCTTATAAGCTACGCTTGCCAAACATAACCTTAGAGTATCATAAATATGAAACCGACTGAAATAGATGATCTATTTAATAATAAAAGGTTGATTGAATTTCTTTCACGCAACCTAAATTTTTAAATGAAACATAGTATTTAATAAATTATAGATGTTTTATCACGTCCGTAGCCTAAAGCTTTTTATACAAAACCATTAATTAATTAGGCGATTTATAGCTTTAAGTTCTTTAGAATAAAAAGTCAAAATTTGAAACCAATTGCATGAAGAAAATAACAGCCATCAAAATAATAGCCATATAGACCGCTCTTAGAATTTTGGATACCCATGAAGAAACGTTAAAAAAGTGCCCCTTGGTATGCTAAGGAAAAACCAAACAATAATTGAAAGGAGTTTGAAACTTAGTCAAGCTAGATGACTCATCCTCACGCTAGGTCTTTATTAATAAAAAGCAAAATAATACAACAGGAAAGAACCCCACAAAAATTGAACAATTTTTTGGTGTTTTTTTTTTCTTTTTCTATTTTGAGCACCTGAAGGTTGTGATCTAGGAAAGATATCTTAAGCAAACAATAAGATATAGAGAATAGAAGGATAGCACGTGGTTTTAGTTTAGTCGTACGTTGTGAATCGTGAAATTGCAAAAAAAAAAAAAAAAAAAAAACTTACTGAAATTTAATCGAAAGAGGGGAGGGTGAAGAAAATTGATTACTTCGGTTTATGATTTTGAAAACGGGAAGATTGACTAGAAAGCATGTCGATTGTCGAGCGATTGGCAGAAATTAACGATTGATTTCGTTCCAATCAATTAGTTTTGTACTTCTATAATCGCGTTCGGTGTAAAATGTAGCAAGCCAAGATTGATTTGGTATTCATATATGAAGCACTCACAAGTCACAAGCGTAATAAAATTAAAACCCAAAAGCCCAAAATTATACATACTAATGAATACTTGGGCTTGTAAGAGTGATCCCCTTGAACTAGATAATACCTTAGGGCTTAGGCTGCCGCTCTTTTGGCCTATGCCCGGGGCCACCCTTGATAGCCATGAGTCTTATATGATAATAAAAAATATACATGAAACCATAAAAGTACAATAATCTTTAATACCTTTTTATTGATTATGTTTATATTTGGCCAACTAACTGATAAATTAGTTATTGATTGATAAACTAACTGATAAATATATTATGTTTGACAAAAATTAGTTTATAAGTATGTAAACCAAAACTAACATATTGAATAAATAGTAAGTTACAAATATTTTACAATAATAAGATAAATCTCTAATAATATAATTAAAATAAAAATTTAATAATATAATATGTTAATTAATATAAACAAGATAATAAAAAAATTAAATAGTATTATAACTTTAGAATTTGTTAAAAAAATAGAAAAAATCTACATTAGTTTATAATTTAAATAAGTATTACATGTAATGAAAATAAAATAAAATAAAGATTAATAATATTTTTATTAAAGTTTTTAGCGTGTTTTTAATTATTAGTGAAAAACATATATCTTTATGTTAACGTACTTGAGATAAACATTTTAAAGATTACTATATTTATTTTTATAACTAAACTTATTAACATTAATTGATATAATTTAATAACATTTCAAAATAACTAATACTTATAATTAATACATAATGTACAACTAAATTATTTAGTAATTTATAATTAATTTTAATTACTATAAATTAATATTTTGTTAATAGTTAACATTTATTTTAATTAATAATAGTTAATATTACTAAGAGGTATAACCGAAAAAGGTCACAAAAAATAAGTATTAGTTATGTTCAATAAATTAACGTTTCAATAAATTAGTTTATGTTCATCTAAACATGTATTTTAAAAATAAGCTAACTTATTTTTGCCAAACATAACCTACATATGTAGTTTTCACATAACATGTAAATTTTCGTAGGTAAATCAAGAAATATTTAGATTTTTATCAATTTTTTTTGACATAATGTTTGTAATTGTATAAAAAAGTTATTAATGCTGTATAACTCATTCAACAAATAAACTCAAACATTATTTGGATTATTGCTTTGAAAGTGATTATGTAGTATTATTGATTAAAATTAGATAATTATTTGTAATAAAACATACTGTAATGTTTTTTTTATTTGCTTATGTTGTTTGAAACTACTATAACTAGTTATTACTTAAGTAATTGTTTAAATAAACATTCAAAACAATGTGCTAGAGAAAAACGAGTCAAATTGTGAATTCGGAATAAATTTTAAAAATACGGTTAAAAAGCTAGTACATAAATAATTTTGATTTAGCTTTGGATTTAATGGTTTTGGCGGATTTTAATGAAAGATCTAGAATTGGATTGATTTGAAATTTTTGTCTCTTTGGTTTATAGAATTTGGAATAAAATAGAATTCTTATTTTTTTTTATAAATAATCTATAAAAACAAATAATTTTAAATTATAAAGTAATATATTTTTTTTACTACTAATTATCAAAAAAAATGTGTTTAACATAATTTAAACATTAATACATGCAAATCAAATGAAAATCCATGAAATATCGACCATTTATGTGGGATTTCAAGGTCTTATCTTTGTGGAATTTCAAAAGAATTATGGGACTTCAAATTAAGAAAATCCTTGAAACCAAACATGAGATATTCAAGTACACATATATCTAATCTAATCATACAAGTAAAACGGGAGATAAATAGTTTATTTATATGTATCTAATATCAAACTAGCATTGGATTCTGATGAGAAGTGGTTATCAACCATTGGCTCATAAATGGAGGAACATTAAGATGAGATGCATCATCAATCATTTTTAATTTGCAATTCATGGGAAAGTGTTTGATTAAAAATTATCAACGGTTTAAAAACACTTAACACACTTTTCACCAAAAGTCGCATTTCTCACATGATCATAAGCATATCAAACTAATTATTTATTTTCAAAGTATATTATGGATTTTGTCTCTTTGGTTTGCCATTTTTTTTACGAAATCAGTCTTTATGCTTCATGGATAATGGATTTGGTTCTTCAGCCTAATTGCCGCCCATCATGTTTATTAAAGTCGAGGACATAAGTTGTTTTTTGTGCATTTTCCAATGTTTTAAAACATTTTTTGATTAACCTATTTAAAGTAAGTGTGAAAATGTATATGATATTCACTTGAAGGATAAACACGGATAAAAATTAACTTTATCTTCAACCCCTCGTCCCTCCCATTGAAATGTTGACCTTATGGCAAAACCTTATTTTCCAACCAAATCCCATTTTCGATGAAAAGCACTCCCTCCATCTTCCTCAAGGTGAGCTCCATTGCATCTTCTAATCGACGAACCTTGACTTGTCAAACCACCATCCTCCCTGTCCTCCCCTCACCTGAACCTTTTCTCCTTCCCTTTATGCTCTATTACTTGCAACACCATCATTTTCATATGAAACCTTCACCATCGTCCATAATACCACATTACCCCAACCCCCCAAGACATTCATGTTCGTATGTGAGTTTACAGCCTTATACACAATCTTCCTCTCCAGTCACCATGGTGGTGGGTGGGTTCACAATGGGTGGAAAAGAGAAGAGGTCTGTAATGTGGGTTTTATGCATGTTTTGTGTCTGTCATTAAAGCAACGATGGAGGTTCACCAAGAAGGAATGGTGTCGTAGCGGTGGCCTATTTTGGGTGAGAACATTTAGGGATGACGATTTAATATGTGTATGTGTATATATATATATATTCCAATATTAAATATTTTAATTTAATATAATTTTAACATGGACTAAATAACAGATTTTTGTTTTGCCTTTCAAGTGTTAATTTAATATATTCATTTTGTTATCTGATTTAAGAAAACTAGTAAAAAATGTTCAATAGAGTGAAAAATACAGAAAGAACTTTACGCCCTTGAATTCAACAAGCTTGTTAGACAGTCATTTGCTGAAGAGACCAAATTTGATAAAATGTAAGTACCATAAGAGCTAAATTTATAATAAGTAAAGTTTAGGGACCAATTTCATAAAAATTCACTATATTTGTAAAATATTTAGAAACCGAATTAGTTTATTTAAATGTCAAACAACGATTATTATGATATCAAATTAATTGAATAAAATAATAGGCCATTAGCATGTGGTTTTTGGACGCCCATCATACCTGACCAGTTACCACTAAATAAAAGTATAAAATATTTTGCCATTTTTTTATAATTGCTGAATTCCAACGACCAATATTTTGTCATTTTCATTAAGCACCCTAGAAGAGAACCCCCAATTTATATTTGCGTTTGAGATTTTTTTTGGTTTGTCGGAATTAATGGTTTTTCTTTTATCTTCAACGATCGTTTACAAAATGTTGTTGGTGAATGGGTGTCTTGAATAGTAACCATAGTGAGGAATTTAATAATTTATTGTTGCATCCTACTTTTAAGATAAATTAAGACTTAAAAGTGGTTTGAAAAGTCATTTGATATATTTCTAGCACAGTTATATTGTTTTGAGAGATTATTTAAAAGTATTTTTGGTTGATTTTTAAAGGATTTGTAAGTATTTTTTTGACACTTTCTAGAAAGGGTGTACAAAAAACCGTCAATCCACAAAACCCGACCGACCCAACCTGC
Organism: Centaurea solstitialis; assembly: GCA_030169165.1. Lineage (NCBI taxonomy): Eukaryota > Viridiplantae > Streptophyta > Magnoliopsida > Asterales > Asteraceae > Centaurea > Centaurea solstitialis. Next base: position 11,179,812 of record CM058046.1, read on the forward strand.
TAACAACTCAATTAAACCCAACCCACAAATCGTCAAATCGTCAATCCACTAATTAGAATTTTGAAGGGTTGAAATTGGGTTAAGAAAACTCAAATCAACCCAAACCGTCAATCCACCGGTGATATATATTATTTTCATAAAATTATATATATATATGATATTTTTTTTGAAGGTAATATATATATATATATATATATATGATTATTTACAACCCAATAATGTTAGAGAATAGGCTCGGTTAGACATACTAACTAGTCAAATCGAGCTAACCAATACTCGACTTTAAGAGCTTGTGAGATACTTAATTATATATATATATATATAGTTTTATAATATAACTTGTAAAATATAGCGTAGAATTTTATAAATAAACATACCAATAAAAATAAATATGTAATTTATTTAAGCTTGATTCAAGTTTGAGTTTGAGCTTCATTTTAGTTAGAGTTGAGTTTGAGATTGTTTTGAGCTTCATTTTAGTTCATATGCAATTATGTGAAAATTACATTTTAATTTTATTCTATTTGGTGAATGGAATTTATTTAATTCATGATTTTTAAAGATTTATAAAAGGAACCATCGCTTAGTTTGTTTTAGATGTGAACGAATAATTTTGTCATAATTTTGTGGGCCGAATTTAGCCCAAAACCGAGATGGGCCCGGGCCTAAACCGGTTTCAGGTTTGAGATTTTTCTTTTGTACCTTTTAGTTTTTTAAATATATATTAAAATATACTTTTAAATTTCTAATTTCGAAAATATTTAAGCTTGCTTTTATTTTTAAAAAGTTATTTGAACTTGAATCTGATATTATTTTCTCAAATCAAATTTAAAAGCAATTTTACTCAACTTGACATATACGCTTCATCAAAACATAAACATAAAAATAGAAAATAGAACGAAGATGTAACTAGTTACTTTACCCCTAAATATTATCACGATTAAATGTTGGAAAATATAAAAAGTGAGTGGCATTGACTTGTGAAATAAGAAGGATAAGGTGGAGAAGTGATATTAGGAAACCTATGTACCAAAACAACTTGGAATATGCTTATCTCATCACAATGTATTATTATTCTTGTACAATCCCTCTCCCCAAATTTATATTAGATTCTGTTTTTGTCAAAATAATTTTAGAAAATGAAACGATAACATGTCATATACTTGTCGTTGTCAAATCTGTATCAACGGAAAATAGCAACCGTCTGTGTTACGATCCACTTGATTTAGACATGATCGATATCTAATAAAGATAGGAATGAAAAAAAAATGTTTTATTATTTTTAGATTTAAAAAGTTATTGATTTGTGAATTATGGTGGTCATATAAGTGGAGGACTTATATGAACCATTAACTTATTAGTATGAAAGGAGATAGAAATAGTCGTGTTTACTAAAAATATTAAAAGACGCAAGTATTATTTTATTTCACTAGATAAATTTAAATATTTGGCATTGTCTCTAATATGGGTAGCACCTTGTCACCTTGATCATCCATGTATGTATGGGTGTGTAGGGTGGATCTATTAGAAGTTAGAGTAGTTTTTCGTACATTTGCTCACTTGATTATTGCAAGAAAAAAAATTAGGCATATAAAAGGTGTATATGTATCCATTTGATTTTGAGAGGTGTCCTTAAATATTTTAGAAACGAATCTATAATAGAAATTCAAAACAATAAGATGGATGGATTACCACTATTTATACAAGAGGTAGCTTAATGTTGCATTCTCGAAACTTATTTACGAAGGAAATGGAAAGAAAAAAAAACTTGCGTTCGCAAAACCTTTTTAGCAGAGAAAGGAAAGGAAACGAAAAGAAAATAATTGCGAGTTTTCTTCTAAAACGTACTTCCCAAATGTGGGAGGAAAAGGACGGAAAGGGAAAAAATTAAAAAGAATCATTAAAATTACTGAAATTATTAAAGAACACAATGTAAATTTGATTTCAAATGATTTCTTTCTTTTCTTTTCTCTCAATTTTCAAGAACACAAGGTAAATTTGATTTCAAATGATTTCTTTTTCCAACTAAGGCTGGTCCAAAGCATTAACTAAGGCCCATTATTAATAGCAAAAATACAATTAAAATAATCGAACTACATTTTCATCTAAGACTTTTCTATTTACCTTCCAAAAAACCATTCATTGTTAAGGTCCCAAAATAAGCCCCTTTGAAATCCTAAAGCACACCTCAAAGTCTCAAACACGTGTGAAACATGGTTCCATGCGACCTGACATGGGTGGTCCTAGGTCATGACGTTGGTTGCACGACCCAATGTTTGCTTCCATGTTAGGTGCCATGGGGCCACATGTCTCAGCTCACGTTGCCTTTGCCCCTGTTCAACCTGCACGTCCGCTAAACCAACTATAATTCCAGAAATTCTTCAATTAAGCTTTCTAATACTGAATGAAAGTCCAAAAACACGAGAATCACTTCTCACAACCTTTTAAGACACCAATCTTTATCTAAAATTGATTAATATAATCATTCCACTACCATTATTCAAATCTCGACTTCAACCACCACCTCCAAAATGTAAAACCCGCTAACTTTGATGATTGAAAGACTCCATGGTTTTAACATTATATGTTGAAGTCAAACCCCAGGCCTCATCTAAGAAAGATTGCAACAAAATTTCTACATAGAATCTCTTTTCCCCAAACTAATGGTAAATTAAATTAGGAAAACCTTGACATAAAGAAAGAACTTCATTATATCGTGTCCTCTCTAATTTGAAGAGAAAAGAAAATAAATCGATGAAAAAGAAACTAAGATAAGTTTTTCATATGCATTCTTAAAAGTCAAAAGGGTAGGAAAAAAAAAGAACAATAATGTTAATAACTTTTTTGAAACGATTTTAATTTCTTTGTTTTCCTTTCATTCATTTCCACCTAAATTTGAGAGAATAAAAAATATATTTTTGTACGGTAGAATATACACACCCAAATAACATACTTCTATAATCTACCCCTAAATCTACACCCTGTTTACAACAGGACTCGAACCCACAATCATAAGGGAAGGGAACACCCACCTTAACACCACTCCAAATGCCGCTGGGCTACAAGCCATGAAGAAATTTATTAATATTTTCATTCCATTTTATTTCCTTTCTTTTCTTAAAAGTTTCAAAAACACAATTTTTTAACTCTTCTGTCTCAATTCCCTTCCTTTACATTTTTTTATAGAAAAGTTTGGAGAACACAGTGCTAAAGTGGAAAACCAACATAATAAGATCATGAACTTCTAACAATGTATATGAGAAAGGAGAAATACTCAATAACTACTTTATTTACAACATTTACCCGTGAACATTGAATATATTACATTCTACCCCTTGAACTCTCATCAAAGATAAAGTATTAGAATATGGGTTTATTACAAATATCTTTTAATCATTTGTGAATAAACTAACCAGGACAAAGTCGAATCGTAAGCCAATGATTTTAGGAACGAATAATTGTTTAAGCTTAGGTGTATCATTCTTGAGCATAAATAGAAAACCATGTGTGCATTGTAAGTTATCAGTATTTTAAAATTTAATAAAAAAATGCATCAAATTAAATTTAACGTATTTGTTCATATTCATATATTGTTCATATTCATATATCTTGACATATATGACAAGATATTTTAAACAATAAAGTTTAAGAAAAAAGATCATTTTTTAGTTAACATTTCATTTTACCAATTTGACATTAAAGACGTAGTACGTTTTCCAATTTATAGTTTTTAAAAATAGGTTCCTTAAAAGTTAAAATATAAAACATAGCAAAATATGTTAAGTTTTGAAGCATTTTTATCATAATAAACACATTAAATTGCCTATAACATTAATATAAGATATTATTTTATATATCAAATTGGTGTAAAGAGAAAATGATGATCCAAGTCCTATGTATCTACACCCCCAAAAGTTATCAATTAATAGTCATACATATAAGTAATTTAATCAAGCATTAAACCGTAAAAAGATTAAGCAAAACCGACATCTATATTCGTCTTGTTTCAAAAATTGCCATGCTTTAGGCTCCATCTTGTGCCTTAAATAACCAAGCTCCACTAGGTTTTGATTCCAATATGAAACTTTAGGTGGAATACGCATTGGCGGGTCTAATAGTTCTACGCCAACCTCAACTGACCCTTAGCCTTTTGTTCCAGTCATCGGTCCTTTTGTAATTGATAATTCCACCGGATCAATTGAAAAAATGCATCTAATTTTTCACGTTATTGTAGTGGTGAATCAGATATTGACAATTAATATAACAAACTAACTACAATCGTCAATAAATGTAATGAATGTTACAACAACAAAAAAATCTTTATCAAATTGCCCAAATTTGTCAATTAATTTTGAAGGTTCACCTCTAAATCTATAAGGCCATCCGCTAAGGACCGGTAGAGAGGGCCGGTACCCCTCATACCGATCGGTACACACCGTTGTGGATGAGGGGTAGGGTGACCGGTACCCTCTCCACCGGCACTCCCACACCGTTGCATTTTAATCCATTTTCTCTCTCTCTCTCTCTCTCTCTCCATCTCTCTCTATCTCTCTCTTCTTTCTCTCTCTATCTTTTATTTATTATTATTTTTTAAATCAATTAATTAATGAGGGGTATGAGGGGTATGATAGTAGATGAAAGGTATGAGGTTGGTAGGTAGTGGTAAAGATAGTGGAAAACTGATGTGGCAGCTGATGTGGCAACAGGTATGAGGGGTACCGTAGGTACCATAAAGGATGGCCTAACGACACCACACCATTTGTGATGGTCAATTTTTAGGGAACTAGTAACCCATGATTATCCATATAAGTTGGCTTGGTAACCCATGATTATCCATATAAGTTGGCCTGGTAACCCATGATTACCCTTTATATTTGCGGAACTTACATAGTCAATGTAACCAAATTGCGGAACTTACAACATTATCGTTTCATATAATGAACTTTAATGCATGTTTTTTCGGAACATAGAATTTTAAAAAAGTCTGTTACATTAATCACTAAATTTGATTATCCACATAACCATCGCACATAAAAAAAAACGTAAACAAAGTTAGATTTATTTCGATAAATTTTAAGCAACTATAACGATCAAATACTGTAACAACGCGTTCAACATGGATAAAGAGTATAACTTGTGAGTATCTTATGAACCTCAAGTAAGCTACCAATAACTTTCACCATGATTTTAAGTTGGACTTAAAATTATTAAGAAAGTTTGTAAGCTATAGCTTTAGGCTTTGAAAAAATATCACAGTTAACTACTATCATTGTTATTCTTGAATTAAGTTTTTAATTCTAACAATCATATGACAACAACTCAGAAGCTATCAAAATTAATATCATTTTCTCGTCGTATAAAGAAAGACACCCTTAATAAAACTTAGGAAGACATTACCAAGTTACCAACTTTGTCGTTTGTTAAGAAACAATTACACGTGTCCCCCTTTTTTATTCTTTTTCTTTCAGGTGTTATTCAGGACAATCATGCAATAATGCAACCACGAAATGTTAAATTCCATTAATAATTTTGATACCCAATAAATTATATACTTTTGTTTCTTTTCTTTGAAGAAATGAAAGATGGATAACTGAAGGTAATGATTTGTAGGTTTGGGTGCATCATGATTTTATCTGATTTATAAAATAGGTTAGGATTGTTATCGGATAAAAAGCCTTTAAGACTTACGACTTACAAATTAAACAACTTTGGTGAAAAAAGAAGTTGTCTAAATTATCTAATGTACATAAAGAAAAATACCAACTAACAAAACATGAAATATACAAGTTTATACGGTATAAGAAAAAAGTATTTTCATAAGATATGGAATATGTATTTTTTTTTTTCCTCTTCAAGGATCATCGGTCTTTGAAATGGATTTTTCAACAACAAAATATTTAACCACTCAAATATCTTATTTAATATAGTATTTATTTAGATATGGTTGCTACTCAATAGAAGGAATCCTATTCAATACCATTTTTAATAAAGTAATAACTATATAAAAAAGCAATTGATAGTAATTATATAACGCGCCGAAGGTTGCAGTTATATTATAATAGTTTTCAGTAAAATAACACATTTTTATCGGTTTAACGGAAAGATACTATCCATCAATAATTCTAATAGAAACTAAGTGATATCGGAAGAGAAAGATTAAAGGCTCCTAGATAATGATCATCAATTAATTAAAAAAAATAAACAAAATTCAATCTATATATATATATATATATATAAAAGCAAAATTCAATTTCAATTAAAAGCAACTCTTTTAACCTTTTATTTTGGAAAATTAAAATTGAACAAATTTTGCTCTTCTATAGTTCGGGAACATAATTTTCATGGAATTCTTTAAGGAGAAATTTTAAAAGTTAGTTATTCAAAATAATAATGAAACCAAAATTGGTATTTTTGTTTCGATACATTTTGTTCACAGTAGAATCATAGCTAGAAATAAGAACAATACAAATATAAAATGTTATGGAGTTGCAAAACAAAATTTGTAGAAGAAGGGGAAGGAAGGAAATTAAAGGGAGGCTTGGACTAAACTAGAGATACATAAGGTCTGCGCCTTCCAAACTTGGCTTCAGTTTATAAAAAGATTCAAATAGAAACTATCGTAGGCTAAGCTTTTGGTAAGGGTGAACACAAGTTGTTTTGATCAAATTAGGAACATTTGAAAAACTAATGTATGTGTTCTGAAAAATATCAACTCAACCCAACCAAAATAAAAGCACAACCCAGCCCAGTCGGGCTGGTTGGTTTGAAACGTTGGTACATCAACATTTATCATATGTTTGTTACATTGAATATGTTATTTTCTCTACTTAAAATTAATTTATCCATTATCAATCGATTGGTACAATTTATCCATACTTCTTAAGTACAACACGTTCAACTATTTTTAAATTGTTTTTTTTTTTTTTGCATATAAATGATCACATACGCTAAACACATATACAAAACAAATGCATGAGCTATACAAAGATGAAGAAAATATTTAATATATATGAAAAATATGATGGTCTACTGATTTAATGTACATATCAGTAAGGATTTAGCAATCATGTTAACTCCCAAGAAAACAATCTGTATTATGTTCATCCGGTTGAGTTGAAATCAAATAACCCTAATCTAACTCCATTAGGCATCCGATTGATTATTTTGAGTTTGGCTGACGAGGTTAGGGGCCATTTAATAAATCCTTATTCAGGTAAGTGTTTACCAAATTATATTACCTTAACCAATAAATATGATAAAATAGAGAATCTTACTCAATAAAAGCGAAACAATAATCAATAGTTTTATCCGATAAGTGAGGATAAAGGCTCTTATCCAGTTAGCGCTTATCGGCAAAATTATTACATATCACACTGTTTTAATGGACTAAAATCTCACTTGAGATGGTAAGTGATAATCTTGAATTTTCCGATAAACGCTTAAGTGTTTAAGTAAATGAAGCCTTAGTCCGGTTTTATGTAACCTTAACTTTTGGTATAGAATTTGAACTTGATATTCACAAAATAATACAGACCAACACGGATGAAATTAGCTGAAAAAGAATGGTTCGACTCTTTAGCCCCAAATGATTCATATTTGATTAATATACTAAATCATCGATTATAATTTCATAATATTTTGTTGAAGAAAAAGTAAAAAAAAAAAAAAGGAGTTTATTGATGATGGAACATTAGAGCATCCACAATGGAGGTTTCTCAAGGGGTTCTTCTTGAGGTTTTTACAGGAACCTCTACTGTGGGATAGAGGTTCTTGTCCAGTCACAGGTTCTTACTGAAACCCAGGTGCTTGAACAAGAACCCGGGTTCTTGTATATACTTTCCTTTTATGTTATTATTTCATTTATTATTTTTGTTATTCCTTAACCATTTTATAAATTCAAAATATGGAAAATAAGGTTTTTGTAAGAACCTCCGTAGTGGAGTTTCTTGAGGTTCTTCTTTTGTTGAGGTGTCAATGATGTGGCAAGAGTAAATATGGCAATTGAGGTTCTTGAAGGTTCCACCATTATGGATGCTCTTATCTAGATAAACATAATCCGAATATATTTAAAAGATTCTTAAATATAATTTGATTTGGTTTTAAAATTTGAAAATAGTTTGAAGTCCTGTAGCTACCATTTTCTGTTGAGTTTTATTTATATTTTTAACTAATTATAGTGGCAACTCTATGATTGTAATTTTATTTTACTTTTGGTTTCTATCTCATCTATAGTAAAAATTCAATTAACTTATGGACAAGGATCATTGCACCTCCTCTACTCTTTAGTAACAACAACCTTAACTTAAAGATGTTTTGTCTTTTTACTCTTTTTTTTCTTTTTCTTTCTACAGTAAAAAAAATCATTGGGCACGTAAAAACCCCAATCATTGGACCGTATCGACTACAGTCCTAAACACTATTATTTTTTTCCTAACATTTTTAGTGTTAATTGTTTTAGTTTGTCACAAAATAACTTCATTTTCTAGTATATATTTTGTGTACATCAAAACACTTGACAAAATGCAGATACCCGTGACCCGAACCGTGGATACCCGCTTATTTTTGGTTTAGTTCGATGCGGGTACCCGCCTTGCGCGATTCGGTTTCAGATAATAAAATTAAGTACCCGTCCCATACATGTGGTTTCCAAAAATTCCACGACCGCTCCGCCTCGTAAACACCCCTACTTACACTAGGGCTGTGTTTGGCAAACATAAGCTAGCTTATAAGCTAGTCCATCCAAACATGTACCAGGAAGCTAGCTTTTTGAAACGCTACTTTGCGTAGCTTATGAGGAGCTTATTGTAGTTTTTTTTTCAATTATACCCTTATTAATATTAATTATTAAATTCAAATATACCCTTTTTGGTCATTTTACATACTTATAAGCTAGTTTTTGCCAAACATAATTTGTTCATACGCTAGCCTATCAGCTACCTGCTAGCTAGTTTTTGCCAAACATAATTTGTTCATACGCTACCTGCTAGCTTATCAGCTACGCTTGCCAAACATAACCTAGGTAAAATCCATAATATAAATGAGTTAATGATTACCGTATAAACATTTAACAAACTATCCCAATTAAAAAAAAACATTTTTGTTTGGAAAAATCCATATCCCATGTTGATAAAAAGACAAACACCAAAATTCAAAGGTAAGTAAAATTACCATATCACCCTCCCCCCTTTAGTAGATTTACACTTTTGTCTTCTAGATTACTTGGCCAAGAACAGTGAAAAATCCACCCACATTCTTCCATCAATCAAACCCTTGTTTCTTTGCCATCATATCCATCATATTTAACACCATCAATTATCCATCCATCCACCCAACACCCAACACCAGTTCCCATGGATCCCAAACCTTCAGACCACCACCACCACCATCATCATCCTCATCAAATTTCAAGTTTCTTAACCCTACCACAACCCACCACCACCACCACAACCACCATGACCACCACCACCCCTAACAATAAATCATCATCATCGTCATCGGAGATCAAGGATCTCCAGATCATACCCGCCGATAGACCAAACTCGGCCATCGAAGCCGATGGTGCAAAAAAACAACAACAGTTGGCGGTCAAACGTAGTTCCAACAAAGACCGCCATACTAAAGTCGAAGGCCGCGGCCGTCGGATAAGGATGCCGGCGCTCTGCGCCGCCAGAATCTTCCAGCTCACGAGAGAATTAGGGCACAAATCCGACGGCGAGACCATCCAGTGGCTGCTCCAGCAGGCGGAGCCCTCCATCATCGCAGCCACCGGCACCGGGACCATCCCGGCCTCCGCCATGTCGTCCGCCGCCGCCGCAGGCGCCGGCGGCGGCGGCGCCGCCTCGATCTCGGCGGGGCTGCAGCAGAAATTGGACGAAAGTAGGTCAAATTGGCCGTTAATTGGGGGGAATTTGGGGGTAGGTAGGCCCACAAACCACATGGGGCCTGCTACTACACCTGGAGCGGGCCTATGGCCCGCGATCCCGACCACCGGCTTCGGCTTTCAATCGCCGACGCCGGGGTCGGGTCCGTCCGCAAACAATCTCTCGGCGGAGAGCGCGAATTACTTGCAGAAGATTGCGTTTTCGGGGTTTGATTTACCGGGTTCTAATTTAGGTCAGATGTATTTCTCTTCGATTTTAGGTAATCAAAATCCTAATCATAATCATAGTAATCATCATAATCAACAACCACAACAGCAGCTTCTTCCAGGGTTAGAATTGGGGCTTTCACAGGATAATCATATTGGGGGTTTGAATCAACAGGCTTTGAATCAGATTTACCAGATGGGTCAAGCTAGAATTCAACAACAACAACAAAATCAGAATCAATCTTCTAAGGATGATGATGATTCTCAAGGTTCAGATGGTGGTCATCAGTAGAACTTTTAGATGAATCTTTTTTTTTTTTCCTTATATATTAAAGAAAAAAAATAAAGGAACCCTAATTCTTGGATTATGGGGTTTCTTTTTGTGTTGTATAATTTGGGTTAAAAGGAATGGTGGAGAGTAAAAAAAGGAGATGTTTCACAGTATGAAACAGGTGTATATGTTACAGGTGTTTTTGGGGTTTGTGATCTCTGACACCATCTTTTTGTTTTGTGTCTTTCTGTAAATGAATATATAGTAGCTTTGCTTTCCATTTTAGAGACATAATTCTTGATTACCATATTTGGTTTCTTGCAATTCTGATTTGTTGAAGTAGCATGCATACATACATACACCCTCTTTGTAAAGTTGTGTGTGTTTTGAGGTAACTTCTGAATGCAGCAAATGCTAACAATTGCACTCATCTTTTGGTAACTTGCTTGGTAAGTATATTTATATATATGTGCTTTTTTATTTAAAGTGAAGCTAATGATGATCGAATCTGTTTGCGGAAACGATTACTTGGAGTTATCGATGGCAATTCATTCGGTTCTCAGTTTAGTAGCAGATGGTGTCGAAATCGGCATAGATTCAGCATTTGCAGTCATTCAACACCTTGGTTTTTGGTTACCAATTTTGGTACATTGAGTAGGGATTTGATTCTTGGACATCTAGCAATTGGATTCCTCCATGTTTCCCTCATACAAGTAGGCTCATTGTGGGTTTTATTTCTTTTTTTTTAAAGATACATAGAACCTTTTTAGAATTTTTTTTTCTTCTAAAAGAATTATTGTATAGTTAGAGTCCAGTTGATGTCAAACTCTAACATACCCCCTTAGAACAGATGCTAAGACAACATAAAAGGGGGTAGATGAGTATATATTGCTCGAGAGTGTCAAGTTGCCGGAGTGGTAGACTTTGGGTTTGTTATTATATGAGAATATGGGAACTTCCTTGTTACTTCCCAAAAATGTCCTCGAGGCTACACGGGTGGTCCCAATATATGTAATGATGTCAAAATAGTTCAAAAGATGTTAGATTCTAACATTTTAATTGAACAAAATCAAACCAAATGGACCCAATAAATTTCCTAAGAAGTAGGGTATGTTACGGATAAAGTGTATGTAGACTTTACTTGTAGCAAACAATCTATCAGACTAAATAGGAGGAAAGTTGTGTGTATTAAATATGATTACACAAGACATATCATAACTCGAGATGAATACATCCATTTGTATACTCATGGTAATGATTTATGCATGGGGGAAGTAATACCAATTAATCGTGTACTATAGAAAAAAAAATAGTAAAACACACTTTTGAAGAAACGTATTAATTTCGGAATTTGAACCCCTAAGGAAAAGAATGTTGTGTTTTTGGCCTAGGTAGAAAATATTCAAAATCTGAAATCATTCCTGAAATAATAAGATAATATGTGCAATGGAAGACACTTCCTATTTCACATGATTTGATTGAAGACAAAAATATCGTACGTCTAGGCTAGCTAATTTGAAAATTGAAGCCATACGCGTTAGAATTAAGCTAATATAGCAAATTCTTTTGTTGGAAGCGTTCTATAACTCCACTAATTCAAAATTATATTTAAACTTCACAAATTTATCCACACGTTAAAACACTTATATCAGTCTATAAAGATTTCTTAAGCTTCTATGGATTGATAAATGAGTCCTACGTACAATTACTCAATATGCTAAACATTTATGATGGTTGGAGAATCGAATAATGCGAGTCACGGGTGGTCCCTTGTTCAATATGAATTATTCTTTACTTATTCAACATGCCATCAATTCTATCTTTGAAATTTTTGTAACTCAGTAATATCGTAAATAACCGATTTTACCTTTTCGTAAAAAATATTTTATTCATAAAATCATAATAATCGTAAGCATTTTTGAGAACCAAAAGGATATTCGTAATGAATATTTTTTATACTTATTTTTGATGAATAATTGTTAAATATTGTATAGTTCAGGGACCCTCTTGTAACATTTGTATCTATATATTGTTATCAATACACGCAATCCTAACACGGGTTTTCCACATATTCTCACATGGTATAGAGCCACCTATAAGAAAACCCTATTTTTTTTCTTTTCTCTTTCACAGCCGCCGGCGGCGGCGGCGTACCACCGGCAGCCGCCGCCGTCGGCCGTTCACCTTCACCGGCCTCTCTTCTGTTCCCCGGTGACCCAGATCCGGCGTCCATCGCATCTCGTCACCACTGTCGCAACCGTCTCTGCTTCAGACACCGTTGCAACCGCCGCGTAACCCTAACGCTGCCGTCGCGTCACCACCGTGTAACCACCGTCACGTCACCACCCTAACGCCCCCCCTCCATCTCCGTCGTGTCTCGTCGCCGCGTTACTGTTGTGCCGTCGTCATCTCCTCCACGATCTGTGGCGTTACTGTTCATCTTCTCGCCGGATTCTGCATCTGCCACCTACCGGCGTCTGTTCTCGCCGGATTCTGCGTCTGCTGTGTCCTACCGGCGTCAGTTCTCGTCGGATTCTGCGTCTGCTGTCACGAATACTACAATAAATAGGTTGTTACTTGGTTTCTAAAATAATATTTATTGTTCTTACTTAAAATTTGTAATATTTATCATTAATAATATAAGAAATAGATGATTTACCCTTTCAGAATATTTAAGGTTCCTAAATTAATCTTCCTTTAAAATTTTCTTTTTAGTAGTGTGATATCTTGAGTGGCTTCCATCATACTTCTTGTGTGGATAGATATGAGGAATCTTAGTAATCTTACATAATAATGGATATTAAGGGGTGTTCAAATGTTTTTTTCTTAAACATGCTTATACAACTTTAATACTCGTAATCAGATAATATGATTTAATTAAATACTATGGGATTATGTTCCCAAATTCCCAGTATTATTTCATTAACTAAATAACTTCATGTTCTACTTAAATGATGACGAATCTTATTGATAGTCCACAAAATTAAGCTTAGAAGGAAATTTCAAATCTACTTTCCTATTCATGTGAGAGGGATTGTCGCAAATACCTATGTATTTACCTTAAAAATAAGCTTTCTTACAATATTTTCTTAATCCATCAATATAATCAGTTCGATGATAAAAAAAATAATAAATAAACAAATGAAGTGAACATACCATTTCAGACCAAGTCTATAGATGAAACTTTGACATAGGGAGACATATGCCCTACCTAACGGGGCACAAATTTCCCACCTCGATGGGTAATGTAACATGGCTCATTTATACACACAAAATGGATAACATTGCTATCCGTCTCCATTCAGTCTCAACTTACATTAATTTTTATGTTTCATTTATTACGGAATAAGTGCCCACTTTTTGTTTATGTTTATGCGAAAAATAAATGTTCATTTTCAAAAATAGATAACTAAGAGTCTGTTTACTAAAGACTTCCTAAGTAAATGCATGTTTACCGATATTACTTACCTTATCGACCGAGCATGACACAGACCAAGAATCTTACATGGTTAGGAATATATCAAAGACCAAGAGTGTGAGATTGTGGAAAACCCTTGATTAGGGTTGCGTGTATTGATCACAATATATAGATACAAAGATTACAAAGGGGTCCCTGAACTATACAATATTTAACACACACCCCCGTAGTTTGATCGGGAGGTAAACAAATGTTCAAACTATTTCTAAAATCTAGAAACAAACTAGTAGGTAAACAGTCTCAGTGAGATCACCATGAAGAAAGGCATTCTTAACATCAAGCTGATGAATGGGCCAGTTGCGGGAGACAGAGATGCTAAGAACCGTGCGAATAGTGGCAGGTTTGACAACGGGACTGAAAGTGTCATCAAAGTCTAGTCCGGGTTACTGTAAAAAACCCTGAGCAACAAGACGGGCTTTGTAACGCTCAAGCCGTCCATTGCTGTCAAACTTATGGCGAAACAGCCAACGATTGCCAACAATGTTAGCATCAGAGGGTTTAGGAACAAGATCCCACGTGTAGTTAGAAAGAATAGCCGTCATTTCAGCATCCATGGCGGCCCGCCAATGAGGGTCACACATGGCCTGAGCAGTAGACCGAGGAATGGGAGAGATGTCACTAGTAACCGAAAGGTTGAAGATCTGTTTAGGCTTAAGAGAGCCTGTGCGCGAACGAGTGGTCATCGGATGACCGGAGGTAGCAGCCGGAGCAGGAGGCTGAGAAGGCTCTTCAGAAGTAGCGGGAGGAGAAGAGGAGGTGCCAGAAGGCTCAGCGGGTGGGGTCTGAGAAGAGGAAACAGAAGCAGCCGGCAACGGGGAGGAAGTATCGACCATAGGTGAGAGGAAAGGGAGGGAATCATCAACATCAAATGCGTCGTAGTCCTCTGAGGATGGACGAGGCTGGAAGTCAGGAAACGGAAAGTGAGTTTCATCAAAGTTGACATGACGGGAGATGATGACCTTTTGCGTGATGAGATCTAAGCAACGATACCCACGATGATCCGTGCTGGGACCGAGGTAGACACAGGCAGTGGATCGAGGAGCAAGCTTGTGGGCACTAGTGGGCGAAGTGTTGGGGTAGCACAGACACCCAAAAACTCGCAAATGAGAATAGATGGGAAAGAAACCAAACAGTACCTCAAAAGGAGTCTTGTACTGAATGGTGGTGGACGGAAGCAGGTTGAAGGTGTGAACAGAAGAAAGGAGGGCCTCAACCCAGAATTTGGGCGGGAGAGAGGCTTGGATGAGAGACGTGCGTAAGGTGTTATTAATAGTGCGGATGGTGCGCTCAACTTTTCCATTTTGTGGAGACGTATAGGGACAAGAAAAACGTATTTTGATGCCATGAGTTTTGAAAAAATCCAGGAATGGTTGATTGTTAAACTCACGACCGTTGTCACATTGGAAAAGCTGAATGTCTGTTTTAAATTGGTTTAGAACATAGGCGCGAAATGTTTTAAAAACAGAAAACACCTCTGATTTTGCACGTAAAGGAAAGACCCATAAGAAGTGACAATAATCATCCAAAAACAGAACATAATATTTAAACCCACTCAAACTAATAACAGGAGAAGTCCATAGATCAGAGTGAATAAGTTCAAACACACGAGAAGTTTTAGTAGATGATAAAGAAAAAGGTAAACGACAATGTTTTCCTAACTGACAAGCATGACATAAAGAAGAGTTTTGACTAGAGCAAGCAATAAACTTGCGAGACAAAAGAAACTGAAAAACAGCAGCACCCGGATGACCTAGCCGTCGATGCCAGACGTCAAAAGAGACAACAACGTTAGCCGATGCAACCGCAGACTGAGGAGATGGAGGAAGAACAGGATAAAGATCATGGTGATCACTGTTGCAACGCTGAAGAAACGAACCTGTTTTAGGATCCTTCACAGTAAAACCAAAAGGATCAAATTCAATAGATACAGAATTATCAATGGTAAAACGACGGACAGAGATAAAGTTTTTGATGAGTTTATCAGATACTAAGACATTTTTCAGCATAAGAGGCCAAGGAGAAAAAGGTAATTTACATTGGCCAATATATCTAGCAGGAACCACAGCACCATTACCAACCTGAATGAAACTAGAATTACAAGGAGTTAGAGAGTGCATTGTACCTTGATTGAAAGTCATATGCCTGGATGCACCGGTGTCCATGTAAAAGTTGTTGTCCTGAGGTGGCTGCACAGACATAGCCTGAAACACATAAGATAAATCAGTATACTGAGGCTGACTGTACTGAGCGGCATGGCCTCCAAAGGAAGGCGGAGGAGGCGGTGGCACAGGTGTGGACTGCTGCATAGGCTGGCCGTACTGAGATGGAACGGGCACTGGGTGCGGAGACTGGTGTTGCCCGTAAAGGTACGGAGATGGCGGAACTGGCGGCGGATGAAAGGTATGCGGTGAGAGATTCTGAGGAGCACTAAACATCGTCGGGGATGGTTGAGGAGCCCCTGCCCCAAAGGAGTGCACATGAGGTGCACCAAGAAGGCCTGGCTGAGCTGGTGGAGCATGAGAAGAAGCCCCAAAGTACGCCTGAGAGTGTCCCTGGTTACCTGCAAAAGAGTGAGAGCTTGCAGAAACATTAGTATTACCCCCCCTTGGAAGCAGAACACCCGTTATTTCGACCCCTGTTAAATTTATTTTTCGATTTCCCATTTAGGGCATTTTGAGCAGAAGAGTACAAGGCAGCGGAAGATGTGAGAGGGGTATCAGCGTGGGGTTCAACAGACTCTTCACGAGACTCGTGTAGAAGAAGCATGTTTTTGGCTTCAAGGAAGGAAGGGAAAGGTTTGGTGTTGGTGATGACATCGACTATGCTATGATAGGAAGGCGGTAGCTGGCGAAGGATTTGCATGACCAACTCAACATCAGTTATTTTGGAATCACAATCAGCAAGGGCGTCAGCCAAATTCTTTAGATTATGGCAAAAATCAGTGATGGATAAGGGACCTTTTTTGGTGTTACGAAATTGATCTTGAAGTTGGAGCATTCGGGACATTTTGTTATTCAGAAAAAATTCCTCTAGTTTGTCCCAGAGGTCTTTAGCAGTGCAACTATCACTAGAGATTATTTGCAATAAATTTGCATCACAGGTGGAGTAAAACCAGGATTTGATGCGGGAGTCTATAGCCTCCCAGTCCTCATCATCATCACCGGTAGGTTTAGATTTACCGGTGATGTGACCATAGACTTTGACACCCTTACACATATCCAAGAAAATACGACGCCAAAGCTTGTATTTGGATCCATCAGTGGAAAGTTTAAAACTGAACTGAGAGTATACGTTGGTTAGGGCAAACACAAGTTGGCTAGCAGTAGGGGCAGCGAGGGTGGTGGAGGGGGCTGGGGTAGTCATGGTAAATAAATGAAAAACACAAAAAAATAAATAAACAAACGTGCGAAAGTAACAAGCAAAACGCTTAACCGCGGGTAGAGGGATAGTAATGTACCACAAACCCTACACGCGAAAGGCGGTAGCAACAGCGATGGACGGTAGGCGTCAGAAGGTAAGTTCGAAACTTTAGGGACCAGCAGCGTAAAATTCCAAACTTATTGCAGAGAACAATGACAGCTTCAAAGTGCAGGGACCAAATCTGTAAAAACAGCAGCTCTCTTTAGGGGTGTTCAAAAAAATCCGAATCCGATCCGACATCCGAATACCCGAAAACTTCCGATCCGAAAATATCCGAAAATTCGGATATCCGGATTTTCGGATATCCGAAAATCGGATATCCGGATTTTCGGATTCGGATTCGGATAGTGTTTTCGGAAAATTTCGGATTTTCGGATATCCGAAATATCCGATTTTTATATTATTATATTATTTTATATATTATTTTATTAATAATAGATATATATTAAAAAATTAAAACCCTACTCAAAGTCTCATATGCATTTTATTAATAATAGATATATATTATTTTATATATTATTTTATTTTCTTATGTTACTTTAAACTTTCGTATTATTATTTAAAACTCGTAAAATAAGTATTTGATGTCGTATTAGCTTGTGGATGATTGGAAACATGTGGACGATTATTATGTACAAGAATGATTTTTTTTTTTGGGTTTTTTTAAGCTAACAATGACATTTTTATCAAATATTTCGGAATTTCGGAATTTTCGGATTATCCGGTATCCGAATCCGGAATTTCGGATATCCGGATTTTCGGATATCCGGAATTTCGGATTCGGATTCGGATAGTAAATTTAAGTATCCGAAATTTTCGGATATCCGAAATTCCGGATATCCGAAAATGAACACCCCTAGCTCTCTTTGTCTTTTTCTTTTTTTTGTTTTTTTTTTTATATAAAAGAGATGTGGGTTTGGTTTTCTTTTACTGCACCCCACACAAAGAACAAAAAAAGGAAAGTTGCGCCGCTAGGGTTTCGCGGTGACTCGTGAGGACAGCACGGCGGCGGCACAGCAACACGGCGGCGGCAGAGCAACACGGCGGCGGCACAGCAACACGGCGGCGGCACAGCAACTTCACGGCGAGGAGATGGAGGGAGGGCGGCGCGGCGATAGTCGACAGAGATGGAAGTCGTCGCGGCGGCGCAGCGACGAGAGAAGGGCGGTGCTGCAAGTGACGGCGGTTACGGACGTCAACAGACGTGGCAGTTAGACGGCGGTACACAGCGGTTACCGTCTGCGGCGGCGTGGTGCAGGCAGGAGACGGTACGCGACGGTGTTTCCAGACACAAAGTAGCAAGCGGCGTCGGCAGAGCGTACGGCGGAGTAACTGAGGGGACGACTCCGGCAGGGCAAACGTGAGAACAGAGAGAGGAGTCCGACGATGCAAACGTTCGTGAGGACGTCGAAGTGTGAAGAACGACGCCGGAGAGAAGAATTCCGGCAGTGCAGGCGGCTGCCGAAGGTCGGCGGCGGCGGCAGAAAAAAAATTAGGGTTTATCGTAGTAGGCTCAATACCATGTGAGATTGTGGAAAACCCTTGATTAGGGTTGCGTGTATTGATCACAATATATAGATACAAAGATTACAAAGGGGTCCCTGAACTATACAATATTTAACAAAGAGTCTTACCAAGTGAGTGAGGAAAAAACTCTTATTTGATAAGTGTTCATCGGATTGAAAATGCTTACCAACAATCCATTTTGATGACCGAGAATGTAAAACAATAAGGTAAACGAATGTGATGTCTCTTGCTAGTAAGCACTTGTTTGGTAGGGGGTTGTTTGTTTTTTGGGCTTATCACTTAATTAGAACTTATTGGGATATAACCACTTATTTGGGCAGTGGTTTTCACAATAAAACTATTTGTTTATTTAAGTGATAAGTGTCACTTAATAACCACTTACCAAAAAAGTGATAGCCTAACCACTTTTTGTTCACTTTTTCACTATTTCATTAAGCTTGAACTTGTTTGGATTGTTCATTAAGCTCGGACTTGTTTGGATTGTTCATTAAGCTCAAGCTTGTTTGGATTGTTCTATAAAGCTTATTAAGCTTATTTGGACTGTTCTATAAAGCTCATTAAGCTTGTTTAGATTGTTCTATAAAGTTTATTAAGCTTGTTTGGACTGTTCTATAAAGCTTATTAAGCTTGTTTGGATTGTTCTATAAAGCTTATTAAGCTTGTTTGGATTGTTCTATAAAGCTCATTAGGCTTGTTTGGATTGTTCTATAAATCTTATTAAGCTTGTTTGTATTGTTCTATAAAGCTCATTAAACTACTGAATTGTTCTATAAATTCATTAATTAATTTGGATTGTTCATTTCAGTTGATTTTAGTTGTTATGAATAATTTTTTTAATAAAATAGTACCTTAAAAATCAGATTCAGATGTTTAACATTTTTCAGAAAAAAAAAAACAAAACAAAAACAAACATTCTTATACGATTTAGTTTCAGTCTTCAGTACCACCACTTAGAATTCAAAAATAAAAACAAATTCAATCTTCGACACCATCTAAAAAACGAACAACACCTAAGTCGTTCTTGAAACTCTAAATCTATCATTCATTAATGCATAAATATATAAGATTTGATAAAAGAAATACATTAACCAAGAATAAAATTACACCATTAACTAAAAATATAATAACTATAAAAAAAACATTATATATCATTTCAATTGTGAACATTTATCTTATAGAAGAAGAACCCGTTATTTTTATTGGGTTCGGTTTCGATAAGAAGTTGAGTTAACGTGAGAAACAAAAATAAAATAATTTTAAACCCGTTAAAAACAGATGCACATAAAGATAAGATGCAACAGATCAATCTCCCACATGAACATGAATACCTCATATCTACTTCTAACGTTAACTCAACTTTCCGCATACGGAGATTTCTTGCCCTTCTTTGGTACAAAAAGTGGTTTGAGTAAAATGGGTCGACCCGGTTTAGGATTTGGGCGGGTCTTCCTTCCGTCATCAACCCCTCTTCTCTTACATCACAGACTCAGTTTATACGCAAACCAAACCCAAATTAAGCAACAAACAAACACCATTGATGATTTATTATTAACTCGATCTCTATTGAAGGTTTTCAATTTTATGCTCACATCCTCATCGTCTTAATTCCTAATCCAGATTCAACAGTTAGATCCATCCATCGTTGTAAAAATGGACAGCAAGAAGGTCATCGTTTGCGACAATGGCACTGGTGTAAGATGATTCCTCCTTAATCTCTTTTAAAATTAAGCATTTCACCTTTTGTTGATCTCGATCGATTAGTTGTTAATCCAATGTTATTCACAAACTCAATTGTTGAAAAAATTGCTTTATTGAGATATGTTTTTGTTGTTATATTTTGAGCTTTGAAATGTTACAGGTTTTTTCATGATTGAATTAGTTAATAAGCATTGACATGTATAGGAAGTAGGTCACTAGGTTTTTAAGAGGTGGTTGTATTGATTTGAAGGAAGTAAAGATGGATCATGGATTGGATGTATCAATTTTTGTGATTTCATGATTGCTGGATTTCAATGCAGTATGTCAAGTGTGGTTTTGCCGGAGAGAATTTTCCGACGTCGGTGTTTCCTTGTGTGGTCGGTAGGCCGATGTTGCGATACGAAGAAACTCTCCTGGAACAAGAATTGAAGGTGAATATATCTCTTTTCTCAACCAGAACTTCTGTGATTTTGTTCATGTTATCATGCTACTTATTGATTATTGGATAAATTGAGAATCACTTACGGAATGTTGATATAAATGTCTGATGAGAATATACAAGTGCTTTGATTCATTCAATTTGTGATTAGATTACCCCTTGTTTTACTGTTATAGCTGTTTATCAGTTGATCTTTGATTAAGGAAATGTTTCTTTTGTCCCTGGCTCATACAGGACATTGTTGTTGGTGAGACCTGTTTGAACTTGAGGCATCAGTTAGATATATCTTATCCCGTTAACAACGGCATTGTGCAAAGGTGGGATGACATGGGTCATGTCTGGGATCATGCCTTCTATAATGAACTCAAGGTGAGTGCCTGCTGCCTTTTGCTATTTTGTCCGAGAACTCGAAGTTTTATTTAGCACCTGGTACCTTTTGGCATAGGAAGGTCATACGTATTTTCTTTTGGCAGGTGGATCCATCAGAATGCAACATTTTACTCACAGATCCGCCTCTCAATCCTTCAAAAAACAGGGAAAAAATGGTTTGTACTAACAATCTGCTTATAAGATGGCTTTCGATTTACAGCTCTCGATGAGTATTATTGTTCTTAAATGCAGTATGCGAACTTAATTTGGGATTAACTTTGATTTTTAGGTTGAGACTATGTTTGAGAAATACAATTTTGCTGGCGTCTTCATCCAGATACAAGCTGTTTTAACATTGTATGCTCAAGGTGCTTATAGGGTAAAGGTTATAAGACTTGAATTTTGCTTCCTCTAATTGATATGACAATGGATTTGACTTGAACTACAACCTTCAGTGACAGCTTGTGAATCCATGTCTTGTCTTTCATTGAGACTCATGTTTAAAGTAACCCCTATTTCTAAAGTTCATATTTGATGTCTCCTGAAATACCTTCTTGAAGAGAGTTTGAATATATAGTATTCATCTAATCTTAATGTGATGGTGAAACAGGTTTACTTACTGGACTAGTCATTGACGCTGGCGATGGTGTCACTCATGTGGTAAGTAGTACAATAATCATTACTGTTCGGTGCTTCCAACATAACAATCACTCAACATATGTTACATGAAAGCCTTACTATAGAAACCTAACGCATCTGTGAATCCTGTTTAACAGATAGAAAAGACACAGATAACAATCTTCTCTCAATTTTTAAGTGATTTGATCTTCTGCTATCTTAAATTTTCTGCTTTTGTCAAATATTTGATGTTGCATTGCTTAATACGATAAAGTTGTCATGGGAACTACAGAAAAGAAATATGTGCGTGTATACAATGTGAGCAGGGACCAGAACATTATAGCATCTCCAACAGCTATTCTAAGATGGAGATTTTGGAGATTTATGAATTGCTCTAATAGATTTGATGTTAAAATTGCTAGAATAGAGTATTTGTTGGAGTTGGATGTAATTTTTATAGAGATTTTGATTTTTGATACTCTATTTTTTGAAAAATTATAGAGATAACTGTTGGAAATGCTCTTAGGATGTGATAACTTTCATTGCAGTGATGGTTTTGTATATCGCAAATGTGGTACTTTCATAACATTGGTTTTTCCCTATGCTGCAGCTGCACCTAACATGCCTTCACTGGAATATGTTTGTTGCCCTCATACACGTTTACACATTCATTTTCCAAACTTTGCTCTAGATATCTAATTGTTGTGAAACCTAAAGTAGCAACTTACGTTGTTTGTCATCTTTAGTCTGACCTAAAGATTTCAATTGAACTCTTCAAAATGCTTTTCTGGTCTATATATAACGATATTCATGCAGCTCAATAGTTTGACCAACTTCAGTAGTAGAGACTAGTAATATCATATAAGAGACGCTCACTGTGGATATTCTTTTACTACTTGATATGTTTCTCCAGGTTCCCGTTGTAGATGGCTACTCATTCCCTCATCTTACAAAGCGTATGAATGTTGCTGGACGCCACATAACATCATATCTTGTTGATTTACTGCTTAGGAGAGGGTGAGTCCCGATATGACCCTTTAGTAGGTGTTATATTCATAATAATTATGCTTGTACATGTATTGAGACTCAAGTACCATTTCATCACATATGAAGTTATGCAATGAATAAGAGTGCTGATTTTGAGACCGTTAGAGATATCAAAGAGAAGCTGTGCTACATTAGGTACATATGTGAATTCACATGTTTTTATTAACTCTTATTTGTGCTTGCAATGTGAAAGATTGATTATTCTGTGTTTGCAGTTATGATTACAAAAGGGAATATCAACTAGGACTTGAGACCACCATCCTTGTTAAGAATTATACTGTAAGTTATCTCTAAATTGTATATTTTTTAACAGTCTTGATGTAGGGCCATTGTTAATTCACATGCAAGTTCTGATGGAAACATTTATATGCAAGTGTTTAATCCTAAAGACTCTTTCCCATCACACATTGTTCTCTAGTTAGATTCTTTAATTACACGTTTATTGAGAATGTTAAAATGCATCAGCTGCCAGATGGAAGGGTTATCAAAGTTGGTACTGAACGCTTTCAGGCCCCAGAAGCTCTTTTTACTCCGGTAAGTTGTATATTTTGACTTTAACTTCTGAATTTACTGGATTTGGTTTTTGACATCTTTTTCTTGGTATACTAGATAGTAGATACATTCACATACCCCTGTACATGTTTTCTTACATGCAATGCTTGTAGGTTTTGCAAGATGAAAATGTGTATTTTCGGATTGTTTGAAAAAATATTTTGATGCTTTATGCTTTTTTATACTGCATATGGAACATTCATACTTAAATTTTCAGAGTATTTTTATATTATTAGCAATGTTATTGTCATTATCTCCATTAACCACCAGCACCACCAAAACAGTAACCATCATCATGATTCATGAGTATCACATCCACCAATTAGGTATAATGATGTGGAAAGCAAGAAAGTTAATGTATGCTTATTGCTTCCTCTTGCAGGAACTGATAGATGTTGAAGGTGATGGAATTGCTGACATGGTATTCCACTGTATTCAGGAAATGGATATTGACAACCGTATGATGGTAACATTTTTAAATCATATTCAAATCACCTATGATTATTATATAGAAGGTTTCTTTATAGTTTGACGCATGGCCAAAATGTATAATCATCCTTCCTAAAAAGCATTAGTAGATTGGACAAAGATGATGCTGCCATGATAAAGGTTTCTTTCTTGAGCAAGGTCACATGTTTGACTTTGGGAGTCTTATTTTCCTTGTTATCACACCAACCCACAAAAAACGAGGAAAGAAGAGAAGAAAAATACATCTAATGATTTTTAGATTTGCAACTTCAGTCCCCAGATTAAATAAGATCTTGATGCTTGCCAGATAGGATATCAGAGACCTTCCTTTTTATAAATACAACTACCCCATACACACACACACACACAACGCCCACACACACAGATACATGTAGGTATCTCTGTGTGATAGCTGTTCATAGGGCTGTTTGATGAAGACACGTTGCACGTCGAAAATAGTAGGTAACATTGATCTGCCCATCAATATATGTATATATAAGATCTGAAACAAATGGTACATGTGACAAAGTGAAATTGCTTGATTTTTTACCATAATTATTTTTATGTTTTGCAGTTATACCAGCATATAGTTTTGAGTGGAGGGAGCACAATGTATCCAGGATTACCTAGTCGGTAGTACATCAGCATCCTTTTCGCATTGGAGCTCAACTATTTTGATGATTCCTTTCTTCTTATGCCTTTACCAGTCCTATGTTATTATCTCTGGTCAACTTCTTAGAATCTTCATGCAAAATCAGGATACACTTTAAAAACCACCACATGGGACTGTAAACATCACAATATAGAACCTTTCCTCCTTAGAATTATACCATTACAACATCTTTTGCTTAATATTTAGAATTCATGGCTAGTTGTTTCATTCAAGGCCTTACTGGAGTGGTATTTTTGTACAGGCTAGAGAGAGAAATCTTAGATCGTTATCTTGATGTTGTTTTGAAAGGCAACAAAGTCGGATTGAAGGTATTACCTGAAGTTCACTTCAGTACATATTTCATCTGCTGATCCTTGTATGGGATCAACATCCAACCTTCTTTATTTTTCCTTCTGTTCTGAAAGTCATTATAAGGGAATGTTCATCTATACCAATAGCAGAATGCAAATTGAGGTGTTTACTTTTTTAATTAAATCCAATTTGAAGAATTTTATTTCCCAATTGGTAAATGTGAGAAGCATCTCAATTGTTTCGCTTTTATCTTTGGATATCCATTGGGCATACATCTTATTCACTCTTGTCTCACTTGAATCAAATCTCGTCTCTCATCTACTTTTGTACTTAATTCACAATACAGAAATTGAGGTTGCGCATTGAAGACCCACCACGAAGGAAGCATATGGTGTACCTTGGGGGTGCGGTACTTGCAGGAATCATGAAGGTCTTTCTAAGATTTCAACATTTAGATCCTCTCAAACCCTTGCTTTTATCTCCATACTTTGTGTGGTTGATATTGATAGATGCTAGTGTTGCAAATTTGATTAGTTGTCATTTTACATGTTTTTCGGTGGGAGTTGTTGTATCTTGGATGGATTTAGGTGGTTAGATACTGAAGGTGTGAAATGAATGGTTGCAGGATGCACCTGAATTTTGGATTAGCAGACAAGATTATCTGGAGGAAGGAGTCGGTTGCCTAAGCAAGTGTGGTTAGGCGGCAAAACACTGCCAAGTTACTACTCCTTGGCAACATCTGAAGCAGAGATTGCAAAGTATTGATTTCCACTAGTTAACAAAAGGAACATTCCAAGTCAAGTGGCCTCAAATGCTTGTAGGAATTATGAGCCAAAATGCATGCAACTTGGCTCTTCCACCATTCCTTTTCTCTTTGGTCCTACTTATGTTGATTATTGGGTCATTATAACCTTAGATTTGCTTTGCTGTTCAAACATGTAGCTAGATTAAAGGTAACAACATTTATGTATGTTTAAGAAGCTTCAGCGAACCAGTTAAATGTTCCAAGTCTTGAGTGAAACAGACATCCATGTGTTCAAGTCTAGTAGCTGCAACATTAAGTTGAAACTCTTTTGGAGATCTAGGCTTTTGGGGGGCAATACGCTCTTAAGCCAGCCACCGAGCATGCCGTTATGTAGATTTGCCATTCCACATGAGCTTGAAATCAAAGTTGGACATGCTAATACAAGATCTCAGGTAGTAATTAGAGGACAAGAACATAACTTTGATACATAAATGATAAAAACATAGAATAGAAAGAAGCATCTTGAAGGAGTTGAGTTGTATTCACTGAAGCCGAAGCTACAAATTTACACCTTAAAAGCAAGCAATCAAGCAACAAATTATACATAAAAACACACTACTACACTACACATAATAACAAGAATGTGATGACGTCCCCTGGCCAAGCCTAGCCTCCACCACAAAAACAATGCAATCACGTCCGTAAGGCACTGTTTATACATTATTTTCTCCCCAACTGGAAGGATTCCAACGACGCCCTCCCGCCCGCTGGATGAATCTGAACCAACAAACTTGATAACTTCTTACAATATGGTACATGCACACATGTTTTTCTTTGGAGCCTCGTCCATCTTCTTTTCTGTTCACAGGCCAAAAACAAACTTACTTTCAGAAACCATACCATCAAAACTCCCATTGCTTAAATGCATTCGCTTATTTTGACTAGCTACATTTTTTTGAGCAACAAATAAGAGTTGTAAACAGTTCAATGTGAGTTACGTAATCTTGAGGCATTTATGGAACAATTTTTCATAAAATATTAAGGTTGGATGAGATAGTTTCAACCAGAAAGTGAGTAGAATAAAACTCATTTCATCAAAATGATTTATAGATAAAAACAAGTCCAGGAAATAAACTCATCTGACTCTCACATATCAAAATGGCACTCCATTTCCTTTAAGCTTGGTGGAACATAAGGATTCAATGGGTCATCATATTGCTTTGCAGAAAATGCAAACAGAATAGAGTGAATGGTAAATGAGACAATCATAAGTACCTGTTTTTGCTTTGGTTAATGACATCTGTACAACAGCATGCATAGTAATTACCCCTTTCGGAAGCTCCCCAAAAGGTGTTCTGCACTGGCCAACAGTTTTGTTATTTTCCAAAATTTTCCCAGCATTTATTAACTTGATGTCATTTGCTGATTTGGGTCCACCTTTTTTATCTGAGGAATGAAAATTGAAACATGTGCATTCAGAGATGATTTATATAAAAAAACAGTATGCTAAAAAATGGAAAGCTAGATAAGAAAAAATAACAATAAAACTAGAAAGTATGTTAAATTTTGAGAAATTAGATAGGAATAAGCAACTACCATATAAAGCAAAGCAACTACAGGTAGAAACATACCCAAGGTGTGGAACCAGATATCCTTCAAGTCTACTACTCTACTACAAAGAATAACTACATCATACTCATATGACCACTAGTCTCATTCACTAGAACAGAACACGAGATAAAACAGATATCCGGTCATGTAAAGAGTAGAAAATACGCCATTTCCTGTTTCATAGCATCTTTTTCCCCAGTCATTGTAGTTTCATAATAATCCAACAATCAGTGCTCACCAACCAACACCCAGATATAATTTTACACGTATGGCATAGCCTAGTATTACCCTTAAGAACAGACACAGTTAATCCTCAAGCATTCAAGTCCATACAAGTTTGACAACCCTAACTTTGCCTCTTCATAACACAATAAGATGTAACATCAAACTCCATGGTCATTAAGAGCAAGCAACATGAGGCCATTAGGTCACACATCAAGATCACCCTTGGCTTAGCAAGGGTCGTTGAGGGAAGTCTTTGTAAGCAACCTTTAATTGCAGTATGTAAATATGGTAGTTGCTCCAACTCATTACCTGATCCATCATAAGGAACAACCGTAATATTTGCTTCTGGACTCGCCCCATAGGCCAAGATCAACAATCAACATGAGGACAAAAGGTTGAAGGAGATTTAAATTGCAGCAGTAAACCAAATTAGGAGAACTCCTTTGACAGGAAAGCATGAGGAAATGCTATTTAAAACATGAATTTATAATTTCTTATGAGTTCATGCTTATCCTACTTCAGCTAATATCGGATAAATGGTTTGTGAACCATTATCATGGGATTCAGGCTTAGCCAAAAAATATCTGAAATAAGGTCAGAATGTCACTGTAAGACTACAGGACCTCAAACAAGCACCAAGATAGTGGTTGAAGGTTCATTAACCTTAGACAATATGTTGAAGATGTACCAATGGTAAAGAAAAAATGGTAACAAGATTCTGAAGCTAAAGAGTGTTGAAAGGCCAGCATACACACACACACACAAAAAAAATTACAAGCAAGCAAAGAAGAGCCTGTTTGCAAGAACAGTACATATCACATATGCTCAAAATTTTCACATGAAATATACTAGCCTAGTTGGGCAACCACTTTAAACACTTCTCAAGCTCAACATCCCTGTTTAATGACATCAAAGGAGATGGATAATCCCTTCGCTGAGGTTCCTGGCATGCACAACGTCACTCATGCATTCAGCCTCACGTAAGCAGATTTCTTGGTTACTATATGTTATAAATCATTGATAACCATAATAGTTATAAAACAGTCGTATGAGCGTTAGACATCTGTGTTCTTAGTTACAATCAATCACTCGGATAAAATCTTGTATCATGTAGCAAGAGCACTTTCCAAATACAATATTACGACTTTTATAGCCTTAGGTTGCACGAAATCTTATTTGGATAATCCAAGATCTCGCTCTGGTTTTTTAAGGCAGAAAACTACATGAGATCGTTCTATGTCAAGTCTGTGTGTGTGTGTGTGTATATATATATCAAAGATAGATATTACCTTTATATGAGCGGTTACAGGAACAACTAAAATGGTTAATCTCATAAGCAGTGAAGATACAGATACCCCCATTTATGCCTTTGCTTTCCACCGTCACTGATGCGCAAGGTGTTGCCCCTTGACCCCGCCCGCTGATTACCAAGGGGCTCTGCCCTTGGAACCCCGTATGGGGGTGCGGCCACCTTGACCCCCCATTATATGGCAATCTAAGGTTCAAGACTTGTCTTAATGTTCAACCTTAAATCTTCATCTATCTCAAGTCAATAT
The DNA here is from genome assembly GCA_030169165.1 of Centaurea solstitialis. NCBI lineage: Eukaryota > Viridiplantae > Streptophyta > Magnoliopsida > Asterales > Asteraceae > Centaurea > Centaurea solstitialis. Next base: position 11,208,887 of record CM058046.1, read on the forward strand.
CAATTACGCCAAAACTTGACACTAAAATCACCAACGATTAGCTAGTAGGAAAAGAGACGGCAGGCTTAATGGCTGAGCATGTGCTGCCCTCAGCTAAGCATTACTTACTACTACTACTGAATCTGGGCTTTCCGTGCTTGAAAATACCCCTGGCGCTTATTGCCGGAACCATTGGCGCAGTACTAAATGTAGCTTTTCCACCAGGCAAAATGCATGAAATTTATAATGCTCTGGTAATTAAGGGTTGAGAAACCGTGGTCATATGACTTGTAAGGCACAACAATTATTAGGGAAAAAATCGAGTTAGGGTTGTAGCTATGAGTGCTATACACGGTCTAACGAGAGGAATGAACATAATTGATACAAAATCTCTACTAAGTGTTCTGGTCGGTGGAGCAACTCTCAAACAAATATTTAACATGCTTCATCAGCCCGTTGATGATTTAGGTCTTAGTAGATGCTAGCATAACATTGTGTTATACCCCAGGCTATTGGGAGTACAAGTGGTTATAACATTGCCTATTCACAGGTCTGCGTCTGCCTATATACACTTAGATACAAAACCATCAAATAACAAAATTTGAATTAAATTATAGATCTTTTATACCCTTCATGCCAAATAGGAAAAACTTGGACTATGTAAAAACATACTCATTATGGAACTGAATAACAAGATTGCCAAAGATGACAGAGGCGTATTCTTAATTGGCACGAGCTCGTGAAGTAAACGATCTTAACATGGAAATGAAAGAATCTAGAGTTATTAGAGAACAAAATATTTGCAGAAAAAGCGGCTTTAGTTTACCATAAAACATAAGGACCAAAGGAAAGCTTTCTACATGAATAATCAAAAGCACAATTAACAGTCATGGCGACTGCGTTACTAACTAATCCTAAATCGCATGAAATTTTGAAAACTTAAAAAGGCAACATCTTCTATACTATACAGTATGAATATATATATATATATATAGAGAGAGAGAGGGAGGTTCAAATGTAAACTCTATATTTCGTGTAAACTATGTAAACCCATCGTGGCCCTTGATCAAAAAAATCAAAGGAGGATATGGATCCTAGAAAATATGGAAATGTGAAATATATGGTAAGTCAATGATTATGGAAATATGGAAACGTTTTTGAAAATCAATGGTGTGGATTGGTTTACATAGTTTACACGAAATATAGAGTTTACATTTGAACCTCCCTCTATATATATATATATCAGATAGAGAAGCATGTAAAATCTGGCAAACCTTTAGGCCATTCAGCAACAATTCTCTCCTTGAGCATGGCGACGGTGGAAGCAGGAGAGTATCTAAACGGACCAATATCGGATCCATCAAGCAACCGAAACTTGAGCTCTAAAAGATCTTCCTCCGGCATTTGCAACAATAACAACCTAAAATCAGCTAGCTTATATGAAAATGAAACCCTAGGAAAAAGGATCACACACACAGTTACTAATAACACCACCTGCAGAATCACAAACCACAAAAATCAATGAATATTATAAACTAACAACTGAAATCAACAAACAAAAGAAGAGGAAAGTAGTAATAATATAGATAGATAGATAGATAGAAGGCTGATCATCTGTTTGTTTACCTTTGAATTGAATTGGAATTGAATTGAAGTGATGGTAGCAGGTGTATTTGGACTTTTGAATTATGGAAGGTGAGTAGTAGTAATGGAGGTGGTGGAAGTTTGAAGAAGAAGAAGAAGATGAGGAACCCTAGACCCGATCTCGAGACACACTGTCAATGAATGTGCATTTATTTAAAACCCCCATTTTCAATTTCCTTTTCTTTTGCTTTCAACTTTTCTTCTATTATTTTCAATCAATTCAAATTCAACTTCAATTTCGTTTTCTTAATTTTTTTTTTCTTTTCCTAAAATAAAAAATAAATCGCAATTTTGGTCCGGCAATTTTGAAGGCTAAACATAGCCCTTATGATCCCCCATATAAGCTTTCTGAGCGATGACCAATCAACTACAGCATTAGGAGACTGGTCCATATGGTTTGTTGTATATGAATTTTTTGGTTTTGATTTATATAAAATTGCAAGGAAATCTATTTTATGTACAAGTATTTTGTTTTGGTCTCGAAATTAAATTTCACCACTATATGTCTTGCATGAATATAAAGTAGTCATTTTTGTGCAAGTCATGTAAAGATTTAATGGATTAAATTTAATTATCGTTTGTAGAATAGACTAAAAACAAGCATTTCTTGCATGTTATAGGATTTTTCTACAATAGAAATTGGGGATTGCTATTTGCACCCTACTTTATGTTAGAATCAGGTCATTCAGTGCATTGGAATGCAAAAAAAACAGTGTATGATGTTGATGTATGTGAGAAGGGTAAGGATATAACTAGCAATCTTGAGGATACAATTAGCCTTCCCCTTAGAAATTTTATAAGGACTAAAACCAAGAGGAGAAAAACATACGGACCAAAATCGTAATTTACTCTGAAATAAGATACATATTTTTGTAATTTTCTGTCGGTTACATGTTTAGAATAAGAAAATACGTATATTTATATAGTTATACTATTGTAGTGAATTTGATTAAAATATATTGTCAATTTAATAATAATCCTAATTATAAGAAAAATGAAAATTTTGGAATTGGCGGTGGGTTTGTATTAGAGGCACTGTCAGGTGATGGTAAAAAAAGTCGACCGTTGAATACCTTTTGACTCCTTTCCTGTTGTTGTATTTTCTAGGTTGTTTTTAAAATTATTTGTTCCAAAATTATTTCCAACTTATGTTGTATTTAAATTTGGTAAGTACTTTATTTGATGTAGTTATCAAAAATATTTAATTAAAATCAAATCAGCAGAAAATGACTTTGAAACAACATAAGTTCGAAATTAGATGTAGAATTAAAGCCTAAAGTTTTGGATTATTTATTAAACATTTATTGAGTCATTTTCCTTACTAGGTAAGAGGCATGGTAAGTTCTTACCTGGTAAGTGAGAAAAAAAAAAAACACTTTCTTTGTTAGTGTTTACTAGGGAAAAGACACTTGCAAACAATATATTGACCGGAGTAACTGTTATGCAACAAGATAAGAGAGGATGATAGACCGGGTTGCTATTTGCACCTTTTAATAGGGGTGTAATGAATCGGGAATGTAAAAAACATACATTAGGAATGTAAAAAGTGGGTTTGATGTTGATATATATGAGGAAACAATTCACTTTAGAGCATCTCCAACCTTGACACCATTTTTAACACCAAAAACACCAATTTTGGTGGGCCCTTCAACACCAAAAAAAAAACTCAACTCCAACCATCCTCTAAAAAAAACACCAAATTTGTTAACCCTATATTAAAATAGTATATTTAATTTATTAATAACTACTTTTTAATAACAATTACTATAATTTTATAAATACATTAAATAATTATTATTTAATTTAATTTTAATAAATAGTTGTTACCAGAAAAAATCCGAAAAAGATAAAATTTTTAATTAATATTAAATGATAACTAATAATAAATACGTATAATTTATATTATATAATAAATTAATATATTTATAATTATTAAAATTAAAAATCTACATTAAAAACAATTAAAATATTGAGAGTGGTGGGGCCAAAAGAAAATGGCGTGGGAACGAAATACACCATATTTGGCGGCTGAATTTGGTGGCCTCCATTTTTTTCTGAAAAATAGCGTTTGGTTGGAGGGCTTAAAACGCCAAATTTGTGAAAATGGAGGTCCATTGGAGATGCTCATAGGGATGTGGTTAGTAACTCAAAGAGTGCAATTAGCTTCTCCCTGATAGACATATCTCATTACTGTCCATTAATCATATGAATAGACATTATCAAAAAAAAAAATGTTAGCTAATGACAAGGATGGTGGTATGCAGGCAAAAGGCCTAGGAGGATGTGGTGGAATATCCTATCTCCCTTGGATTCAAGTCCAGATGCTAACATCTTGTGATTAGACTTAGTCTCAAACAAACGTAATTTAATTTCTAAGTTACCAAGGATGCAGACATATAGTCTAGACCAAGCCTAAATGAACCTTTTAAAAAAAAGTGTCAGCTTAAACTGTTATGTTAAATAAAAAATATCATATAAAAAACAAAGCAGATACACAACATGTTAGATGACTGATTTAATAACCATAAAAAATAGACCAACATCCCTGCCAAATTCTACCCTCATGGATCTAACAAAAGTGCAGTTGGTAGCATGAATGAATATGCTTGGTATATCTTCCCAACAAGAGCATGATTGCAAACAAAAACTCCATCCACACAAACAACACTCAAAATATCCCTCATAATTAACTACCCATTAAAAATAATTTAAGCTCTCATCTACTTGTATAACATTTTACCATATCTAAATAATGTGCAACAATCTGCAATTACTTCTACAAACTTGGGGGTTGGTTGACTTCTACTGCCTAGACATAGGTGCCATTGGCATGGCTGATTGTTGGCCATAGAAACCACCTTCTATTTGATAATTCTGGTACCCTTCCGGTGGAAGCCCCGGTGTGTACGGCGGGCCCACCGTGGGGAAGCCAGGCAGCGGCATAGGCGGTGGTGGGGGTTGCTGGTTCGTACTATGGCCATATGATACGGTCCCAGAGGACTGCATGAACGGGGGTACTGGATATGGCTGCATGGGCGGCATTGGCGGCAGAGGTGGCGGAGATGATGGCGGAGGTGGTGGTTGGTCGTTAGATGGCTCTTTCGGCATGCCACCACCACGGCCGCTATTACCGTGCTGTAAAGAATCTGGGCGAGGGAAAGGCGGCACCGGTGGTTGAGCATTCTGAGATGATGGTATATAAGGTGGAGGTTGGTCGCTATTGATCTTGGCTCGCTTCTGCAAAGAATAATCATTCGAGGGTGACTCTTTCCGTGAATTACCGATTACGCCCTCTGACGCCAGGGACGAGAGGACGTAAGTCAGCATCTCCGCGGAGGATGTTGATGCCGTGAGCTTTGCCGCCACTGCAGCTGCGGCAGATTTAGTATCCTCCTCGGATTGCTCTCCAAAAGGGATCTGCCGTGTGTACATCACGGGGGCAGACTGTTCTCCAGACCCTGGAACGTAACTTTGGACTTTGGATGGGTGAGTTTCCTTCCTACTCTGTTCAGATGGCGATGGGATGCCGTTAGGATTATTAAGCAACTGCCTGCAAAAATTATCGGCTTTTTCTGATTGAGTATGTGCCGCCTGAAAACACCGTCAAACAGTCCGTTATTTTTCATAACAAAGGGGAAATCTGGTAGCTGAACTTGCTAAAACTAGTAAGATATTTTTCAAGCAAGTAACGAACCTGGAGTTGAGTACGGAGTTGGCCCAGTTTCATTTCCTGACAACAAAACCATGGAAGATGAAATGTGAATATAAGACGTAAAAGTAGCATGCTGCCCCTTTAGCAGAAGACGAAATGTGAATATAAGACGTAAAAGTAGACTAGTTTAAGGATGCCAACGAACCTGCTCTTGAAGAGCCTCCCTCAGATAAGACACGAGATTTGTTCTTGATGATTCAACAGCTGTAAGTTGCTCAATGCATTCTCTTAATGTAGCATGCTGCCCCTTGAGCTCATCCGCAACACCTGACCCATTTGCTTTTGCTGATTATGGGGAAAAGAAAAAGGGTACCCATTATTTCTTCTGATTTCGAAGAGAATGAAGGAAAGAGCTCATGGGGAAGGGAAGAAGCTAATCTATCAAGTCGAAGAGAAAGTTACCAATTGTTTCATTCAATCGCAACAAATATACATACATACATACATACATACATACATACATACATACATACATACATACATACATACACACACACACATGCAATGCAGGAGCTGAGAGAAGAAAATACAAAAGCTAAACCACAGAAATGGTTTGTGTGCAATGGAATTGGCCTTGCTTCTGATTTTGTCGATAAAAAGTATGCAACAATTAAGGTTTTAAAGTAATGTGTGTTCATCTAACTGATCCAAGAAGGATGCATTGAACAGATGAAACTCTCGTATCAGATTTAATTTTGAGATTTAAAGACAGCCAAAAATTGTTATTTGAACTACAACATGATGAGTTAACAACCTTGATTCGAATCATGACAAAATGAAGTAAAAGAATCAAAATTCGAAGCTGAGCCTGTTAAATCACTACCCACACCCCCAATAGACTCCTAGTTATGTCTTCATGTTCCTTCAATTTCTTGCCCTAACTTTGTCCAATATCATTTACACATATACGAATTTGCATGACGTGCAAGCAATCATGTGTATTAAGCCTGGTACATTTATGAGAAGCATCTTTGGAGGAACTTATATCAAACATCCTTACCACTATTACTCATACTCAGTTTATGCCTCTCTCTCTCTCATGTAAATCTTACAAAACATAAAAACCTTACATTATGAAAGAATCGAGATATTTATGAAAAATGATCAATGTTCATTCATTATCATTGAGATATTTATGGAACATGATAGAGTTCGTTTAATTTGATCTTTGCTTTATATCAGGAAATAATCGAGATATTTATAAAACCAAAGATTCATTAGGCTACCGCTAGATGGACGGTCAAGATTGGTTTGTAATATTTACATGGTTCATATTTGGACCTTCTCTATATATACTTAACCTGCAAACCGCTCTTTGGTGCACGCTTCTTAGGAGGTGCATCCAAGGGACAAAACCCGACATATGGTCCCAAATTTTCACAGCTGTAACATTCTCGAATCGGTTTCAAGATTCTAAATTGGGACTTGAAAGGAATCTATGAAAGACAAAGACATTTACCAAACAAACAGTGACAACTAACCAACCAAAAGGGCCCCATTTGATGATGCTGATGATCATATGACATAACTAAACGAAATTGATGATCACAGATGAGAAATACGTTTGCCTTGTCAAAAATTTCAACATAGCTAATGATGCTGCTGATTATCTTAGATATAATTAGAATTTATTGATAATCACATAAGAGAAATATACCTGATCTAATATCCCCACCAATTTCCTTGTCCACTTTTTCAACACAGCTAATAGCATTCCTGCATCTGCTCATAACAGCATCTTCATTAACTTGACCACCATATATAACTTGATACCCTGAAACTATCTTGTCCAATGCATCTCCAGCAGGTTGTTTCTGATTTAGATAGAAAGAGAAAAAAAAGAAAGAAAAAACTTTAACCGACACACATATAGGAGCAAAATTCCATACAGGAATATGCAAGGAGAGAACAAAATGAACTACCAATTTTAGCCCTGAATGCTTCCCGTTTCTGTTACTCGTTTCCAGGTGCCTCCCGACAAGCTCTTCCTTAAGAACCTGCCCTCGGGAACCAAAAACCTTTCTTTCATCCAAAATGTTGACCTGCATGTGAAAAAAGAGAAGATAAAATGAAAAGCATAAGCAACGGATTACTCCAATTCCACTGTCTACAAAGTTAAAGGCTTAAAGCACGACAATTCAGATTTTAATATAGCTCAACACAAATCAATGAGAAAACAGCTCAAAAATAGAAAGTGCCGAAGGCTGCTGATTATGAATTAATCATAGAGAACACAGATTAGCAGACACGAACAGCAAAAGGCTTCTTCAAGATAGTAGGCTAGATATGTTTATTGTCAAGTGCATGTTCAAGATACGCATAGAAGTAAGGGTAGCAATTCCAATCCATTTTATATGTAGTCAATTCAGGTGGTATTTGAACTTTCAGTTTTGCCTACTTGCATAGATGTTGTCAACATATAAATGCAGACAATTACAGTATGCTTCCTGCAAGACAGCCAATGCTTGCAGACTTGCAATTAATGATAGTCTTTCTGCCCAAATGAATACCATTTAATATTCACCCTTCATAATACATTCTCATTTGTGCTCTACAATCATCTTATAGCCACTAGCATTGCTCCTGATGCAACTAATTATATATTTCAAAACTTCAGGACATCTTGATTAATTGTGGACTTGATTGACAAAAGAATATCAAGAATAGTTTTACAAGTAGCAAGTTGTTTTCCTCTCAAAATTTGTCACAAAACTTAAAAGTGTATCATCAGGCAGAAAAACGCATATCAGTACTTTTACCAAATACATTGTCCTAATTTTTAATGCAAAGCTATTTTTCCATCATATCAACCCTAAATTACATCAATCCAGCTCTCTCCAGACCCCAGTAATTGACGAATTGCTTGTTGAATAACATACACGAGATTAGTAGCTTGATTTGGGAAGTGGTTACCAATTTACCATCAAATTCGGTTGTTCAAAGATGATATACACAATATTTCAATCTCTCTCTCTCTCTCTCAAAAACCACAAGCTGAAACAGCTCAATCCAAATGGAACAGGTTTTCGTTGTAGTCTCATATTGTAGGTCAAATGCTGCAAGGGAGTCCTTTTATTCCAAACATTGAGCAATGGCACTTCTTATTACATGTGGCAACTATTTTCATTACCTTTCACATGATAAAATAGAAGACTATTGTATAAATCTTTGACAGTTAAATATATCTCAGCAGAGTCTTTAACTGGCTACTCTGTCAATTTTAGTTTGAGGTCTCATTTACAGGTTCTGATGCATTAAGACGGACTGTGAATCACATCCACTAGACTGTAAGGCGAAATTGAGGTGGGGCCCAGAAAGTGAAATTTTTGTGAAGTGAAGCAATATAAACAAACAAATTCTAAGGTATTTCCTTTTGAAATTGGTAAAAGTATTATATCCAATCTAGAGTGTAGCCTAACAACAGAAACCTCAAACTGCATATATATAATCAGGCTGCTATAGACCTCAAACTACATTACCATAAACCATTTCTTCCGGTGATCAATAATCAGGGTTACTGTTTACCTTTTCACATTGAGAAAACTCATAGAACCCTACAATTTTATTTGCAGAGGAACTTTAATAATACTTGCACATAAGAAACAGAAGTTCTTTAGTTTCAAAGTTATAAGATATTTGCTTGCTTTGGAAAAACAAAAAATATCATTAATGGTACAACACATAAAAATTTATCTATATATAATTCTCTCAATAATAAACATGGAGATTAAACCAACATACCAGGCGCAATGCTGAATTTCTTCCAAATTCATCCCCATTGTCAATCACATCACGGAGTGCATCTGGAAGAACCTTCCAGAATTCACCAACAAACTCTGAACCCTTTCGCCTACTATTCTGCAGAATATCATTTGCAAGGTAGAGAAAAGCCAGGCGTTGATCACGCGGGGAAGAATGGAATTGTCTAGCCCATGTTTCTACAACTTGCTTTGCCTTATTCATATGAAAAATACACCAGTGTGACAGAGCTTGTATCTCGTTAGGGATAACATCAAATGAAGATTCATTGCAGTACATGGAATTGAACAATAACCCGAAACCTTCCAAGCATACCAAGTCAGATACATAACACATACATTGATGTAGAAAACAAAAAAAAGCAGTAGGAAAGAAAGATAATGTTTAGCTACAGACTACCAATTTGCTAAGGGCAAGCTTATGTTTATGCCCATGAACGGGTTAACCATATCCATTTTTTTACATTTCACTAGGGCCGTGTTAAAAAACCCAAACACCTTAAATAAGAGATGGTGAGAATATATTCACAATCCATATGTGGTACCTTCCTATTTATACTAATGAGTTCCCATACATTTCATGTTTCCAATATGACACACCACAGATGCACATGCAACAAACAGGCATGTGTACATAAGTACATTCTTTCACCTTCTTATATCCCAAAACCGAAAAACTCTCATTTTTGCTTCTTATCATCTTGCAGGAAAAAAAAAAAGAATATAGACAGCTGTAGGGTTGTATTTGGTGGTTCTATCATTTCTAAACTTGTTTAATCAAATAATAATGTTCCATTATATATTCCATTCCAACCAATTCCTGTTAATCCTCATTTCTAAACTTGTCCTTCATGAATGGCATGTTATCTATCTCACCAGGTTTGGAAATTTTTTGTTAAAAGCAAAGGCATCCTCTAATTATGGCAAGTGCTACTTGAGTTCTAACTCTTACAACAACTGGCCAAAAGGTAAACTGGTTCGAGTCATGGGGAGACGTTTTCTTTACAAAATCAAGGAACGCATGCAAATACCTCCCTCCCCAACTCTCATAAAGCAAAAAGATCAGTGCACCAAAGTCGCCTACTAATGTCATCTACATCATCCAATGCCTCAAAATTGATATTGGTATTACCATTATTACTGACAAGCACACTTACTAGTCATTTTCCTCATTTTGTCCATCTATAGCATAAAAGAATTAACATCAATTCATATAATTTGGTATATATGTTACCATCAGTTCTAAAAGATAACCTCAATTGCCATAGGATTTGAAAAAGAATTAACGACAGGAATATCGTAAAATAACTACTGACTGTTATAAAAGTCAGAAGCTATATCATCATAATACATTTCAGTAGGATACTCTCGATGCTTTGCTGTGAATTATTGAGCTTGGCCAGCTTCTCCACCAATATTTGTGGATTAAATGTGCTGCCCATTGTTGCTAATAGAGGTCCCTCCAGCTAAGCAATGACAAATTTCTGAAAGATAGTCAACCTTCACAACAAAATTTCAACACAATTACAGATTGTAGGATGAACAGAGATGCAATATGGGAATTGTAATCATCCTGAACTACAATTCATAAAATTTGATTCTTTCGTATAGTTGTTGGATTCAATTGAGATTCATATTGATGTAGCGTGTATGGGATAAACACAGATCAAATACGTTGATTCAAAGAATACCGTATTCAATCTCTTCTAAGGATTGTTGATTCGTAGAATACCAAACCCTAGGCTTCAAAACCTGAACCCTAATAGAGAATTCAAGAATTGGGAGGAAAACGAAATTTCTGTTTATTAATCAACTCATAATTCTAATAACCTAAACAATGCAAACTATTTATAAGCCTAACTAGAACTAAACTAGGAAACTATTATAATTATCTTAACTAGGAAACTATTATAATAATCTAAACTAGGAAAATATAACTATCACAAAAATAAATAACACCTATTTAATTATGAAAAATAAATCTAGATAACTATTAATTTAAACAAATAATCATTATCAGATTTTCCCTGCATCATCCTCCCCCGCTTGGAAAAGACTCGTCCTCGAGTCTGCTTTATCTTCAGAAATATCTTGAGAAGACGTCGTTTCCACTTGGAAAAGTGTATATTTTTGCCCAAAATAAGCTTCTTAAATTTTCCTCGGATCATGCGGATTCGGCTTGCCTTAACTTTGCTTTCTTGTCGTGAGGCATTGTCGTATAAGTCAGTGAACGCTTCATCACTCCCTTTGCCGGGTTTCGGGGAAATTGCGGCCAAAGCCGAAAACCGATATGTCATATTTGTAACGGTTGTGTAATCATGCAACAAGGGCTCGATCACTTCTTGATCATTCAGAGATCCAAGATAACCGATGTTTGTGTTCTTGAGAGCTTGTCTTACCATATTGACGTGGTTAAACATGTACTTCTTAGAACTCCAGTTTTCTATGACCAATTCTTGTTTCAATTCACTATCATGTTTCTTTTGGCTATAAGAGTCAACAATAAAGTGACAAAATTTACCTTGAACGGTGGCCATAGAGTCGCTACCTTGCGTTAAAGGCAAACAAATTCGTTGCCAAATCAATACGGGACTTACATCGTCTTCTATATATTCGGCTTCATCATATTGTGGTAGTCCTATGTCGCTGACGTGATCGACTTCGACATTAATCTTTACACCCAAATTGGTTTGAATCGGATCGTGAGGCGGCATAACGCAAGATCGGTTTGGCTCTGATACCAACTGATGTAGCGTGTATGGGATAAACACAGATCAAATACGTTGATTCAAAGAATACCGTATTCAATCTCTTCTAAGGATTGTTGATTCGTAGAATACCAAACCCTAGGCTTCAAAACCTGAACCCTAATAGAGAATTCAAGAATTGGGAGGAAAACGAAATTTCTGTTTATTAATCAACTCATAATTCTAATAACCTAAACAATGCAAACTATTTATAAGCCTAACTAGAACTAAACTAGGAAACTATTATAATTATCTTAACTAGGAAACTATTATAATAATCTAAACTAGGAAAATATAACTATCACAAAAATAAATAACACCTATTTAATTATGAAAAATAAATCTAGATAACTATTAATTTAAACAAATAATCATTATCAGATTTTCCCTGCATCACATATGGAGTTCAATGCCCTTATTTACCCACCTTATTTCTTTAAACTTAGTACCCAAATCTGTTAATATCACTAAACGGTATCATACATGGTGATAGGTCTATGTTTTAACCCATTAGTTTTTACAAGTTACCAGAAAAAGACCATCGCAAAAAACCAGTAAACACCCACCTTCTACTGTTTCCAAATTCATAATAACATTGAAAATTAACAAATCAATACTTCAAAAAGAATTAACAAGCACTGAATTAGACTAATTACCAAGGTTGGAATAGAAAAGGTAAAAGAGAGCAAATTCCCTAGCTAGATAACGTTTAATATAGACAATGTTATGTGTACACTGAAAGGGTCAGGAGTTGTTCTATTCACGGCTCACTCCGCTTGAGCTCTCAAGTGATCAACTACTATCTAGGCTTCATTTTCCTCCCCAAAATTCTGTCTAGAATCCATCCCAATTTCAAACTTATTACCATTAGGGACATCAACTGGAACTTGGGAAGGATGACGACCACATGAAAAATATCAAATTCTGACAGGTTTGTGACAGTTGCTGATGATTCTGGTACAAATGCCCTATTTTCATCACTGGTAAGTGACCTTCACTTTGCAAAGAGATGGTGGGAGCTTTGGCCAGAGGTCACCAACACCTGTAAGGGGCTGTTTGGTTGGTTTTCCATTAAGTCCTGTACGGATAGAGTTGTCTATATGGATTAATCCGTCTGTGTAGCAGTGTAGATTGAGAAGATTTTTGTTTAAGAGGGTTTTTTTCCTAGATGAAAGGAACATGTTTTAATTCAGAGGAATGGGTTAGGAAAAAGCGTGGCTTTCTACATAAATCCCCCCCTAGAAGCTTCCTGAATAAGCCATTTTCGATATCATTAAGCCACTGCCAAACAGTCATGTATAGCTAACTGAATAAGCTATAAGTCCATTAAACTTGTTAAGCCGCTAACAAACAGGCCCTAAGTGTTACTTAATTCTACCAGAAAGTTGTAGGTCTGGCTAGAAATCCTCCCTGCGTAGAAGACATTCAGGTGGTGGAACAAGAATTTGGTGGTGGCATGTGTTTTCTGTCAAGGAGCCTTAGCACACTGGGATTTTCTTACAAGGGAATAAGGGATTCCTTAATCATACTAATTGATCAACGGGAATTGCAATACAATTTGACTGGACACACAGTTTAATAGATCCGCGTGACTTTTAGTCAAACGTCCAACATCGTCTTGACTCTTGACCTTGAGTAAGGATACACAGATGGATCCGGTGCACCAAAACTAACAATTTGTAATGATTACAATAAGCAAATGGGTGTAACTAACTACATGCTCAAGAATTGCAATGTGACCGAAAAGGGGTACCCAATTTAGATTCATCGGTATATATCATGTAAATTAGGTCATTCTTTCTCAATTTGTGGAAGCCAAATCAACTTCTTTGAAGGCCAATTCTTAGAGTAATGCTTCTAAACTACATAACAACCTACTCTAGCATTGCAACAACACCAAATTCGAATAAACCGTTAACTCAACCAACAAAAAAAGCTTATCCTTCATACAGACCTGCATTAAACAATCCGTACTACTAAATCGTTCACTAAAATCTCCTCAAAACAAAAAAGGAACCAATAGCATACAAGTCAACAGCAACATTTATTGCAATTTTCGGCCAATTTTGCCATGATAACTCGATAAAAAACGCAAATTTCAAGGGTAAACAGAATAACGATTGACGACAATTGCTTACAAAATAGAATAAAAAACGACACAGAAAAACAGTTTTCAAATGGCGAATAACACAAAGAACAAAGAGTACTAACCTGATTACAGAACAGGATTAACCAGTATTGGTAGAAAAGCGTCGAATTTCTCCATAAACGAAGAAATTGGAAGGGGGAAGAAATTAGGGATTTTAGGGCTACGGATTGAGTTTGACTGAAATTGGGAAAATTTGAAGATATTTTTGGTAAGGATTTTTGTTAGAAAAAAAGATTGAAGGGGTTTTGGTCAAGCTTTCGAAACCACCCTTCTTCTCTCTATGGAGGATTTGGGGGAAAACGTATGATAAAAAGAAACAAAAACAAAATACCTCAAAATAAGGGGGTTGTTTTAGTTGAGCAAGATTTTTTTTCCCCAAAATGCCCCTCTCAAAACCTACTTATTCGTGGTTTCGTGGGCTCTTGGTTGTAGACTTGTAGTTGTGGTCGTAGTTCAAGTGGGTTGTGGATTTATGGGTTCGTAGTTGTGGTCTTTGCTCAAGTGGTTTGTGGGTCGTGGTTGTGGTTTTAGTTTTAGTTTCAAGTGGTTCATGGTTCGTGGTTGTGGTTTTAGTTTCAAGTGGTTCTTGGCTCGTGTTTAGTTTAAGTGGTTAATGGTTCATTGTTTCATGGTTTCATGCTTGTAGTTTTTGTTCTAGTGGTTTGTGGTTGTAGTTCTAGTTTCGTTGTAATGGTTTTGTTTCCTGTTTTCTAGGTTGCGTTTTGCAACCTGGAAAAGCTTGTTTGTGTTTTAGGTTGGTGTTAACAAAATTGTTGCCGTTCAAATAAATTTTTTTAGCCGAGCTTTAAAAAAATATATAATTATATCATACAAATGTATAAATTAAAAAGAGTTATACTTATAGAGGAAAGTTCAAATGTGAACTCAATTTTGGTTGTGAACATGAGGAGGAATCTCAGCCACTCATCCGGTCAATAAAGATGGCTTTAACCGGGTCCCTTCCTTTAATAATCTTCATCCTCCCATGAATCGCGTCAATCCTCCGTGATCGCGTCCACCATAACCGAAGATGTGTGGCTAAGATTCGTCCTCACGTTCACAACCAAAATTGAGTTCGCGTTTGAACTTAGCCCTATATGTATATGTATGTGTGTATATATATAGAGAGAGAGATGTTCAAATGAGAACGATATCAATTTAAAAAATCTAGTTGAGTTAATGACCAGATTATTATCGTCAAAAATCAACTTATAAGACCTAAAATGATAACGTACAAAAAATAATCAATTACAAATATTTCATAATATAACTAAAATATATTCTTAAAATTAAAACAACATTTTTATAATGTAATATGTTAATAAGATGGTAAAGTAAAAATTAAATGATGTAATATGATAATTGAAATAATTTAAAATTGATTATTATATATACTATAAATTCTGGATCTTAAAACAAATTCTAGAAACTTTACATGAAACTATGATTTTAAAATCATAAGGGTGGTGGCATACCGATAAAAGACCTAATAGATGTGGTAAAATATCTCATTTACATTGGGTTTGAGTTCATGTGCTAGGATTTTATGGCCAGCCTTAGTCTCAGACGATTATAACTTAATCTTCAAATTGTCAAGGATGTCGTTTATGCAAAGCTTAGATGAACCTTATAAAAAACTATGATTTCAAATAACCATATGACCTTGAACTAACGACACCTTTGATTAACACCTCTATTGTTTTGGACTCAGAAGATCAAACCTTAACATCTCTCCCTATTTCTGTAACAGTCGAGGCGACCGTGGTTCGATATTGTCCGCTTTGGAGACACAGGGCCCTAACCGGTCACCCCTACTCCCTCACGGTTTTGCTTTGGAGTTGCCTAGTCCAGGTCACAACCCAAAACGCGTCTCACCAGGTGAGGTATCAACACACCTTATAAGGAGTGCTTCGTTCCCCTTACCAGCCGATGTGGGACGAGCTGTTACACTATCCCCGCCTTACGAACACAACGTCCCTGTTGTGCACATCGACTCGGTCCTAGCTCTGATACCATCTGTAACAGCCCAGACGACCGTGATTCGATATTGTCCGCTTTGGAGACACAGGGCCCTAACCGGTCACCCCTATTCCCTCACGGTTTTGCTTTGGGGAGTTGCTCAGTCCAGTCCACAACCCAAAACGCGTCTCACCAGGTGAGGTATCAACACACCTTATAAGGAGTGCTTCGTTCCCCTCACCAGCCGATGTGGGACTAGCTGTTACACTTATGTAACAGCCCAGGCGACCGTGGTTCGATATTGTCCGCTTTGGAGACACATGGCCCTAACCGGTCACCCCTACTCCCTCACGGTTTTGCTTTGGAGTTGCCCAGTCCAGGTCACAACCCAAAACGCGTCTCACCAGGTGAGGTATCAACACACCTTATAAGGAGTGCTTCGTTCCCCTCACCAGCCGATGTAGGACGAGCTGTTACACTCTCCCCGCCTTACGGACACAACGTCCCCGTTGTGCACATCGGCTCGGTCCTATCTCTGATACCATCTGTAATAGCCCAGGCGACCGTGGTTCGATATTGTCCGATTTGGAGACACAGGGCCCTAACCGGTCACCCCTACTCCCTCACGGTTTTGCTTTGGAGTTGCCCAGTCCAGGTCACGACCCAAAACGCGTCTCACCAGGTGAGGTATCAACACACCTTATAAGGAGTGATTCGTTCCCTCACCAGCCGATGTGGGACGAGCTGTTACAATTTCAACCCCTTTTTTTCTCACAAATCTAAAAATTAAATGATTTGGATCATCACCGGTCAACAAATAATAAAACAAATAACATGTTAGGGTTTGACTGTTATTTTCATTTATTCCTCGTACTGGTCTGTGTATATATATACACACACAATGGGTATGAATGGATGTACTCCAACGAAGAAAGGACAATGGCGAGGGGAAGATAATAATGGAAAGTGAGTGATACACATAAGATTTTTAACTTCATTTATGATCCGTTTACTAAACACTTGTTCAGGTAAAAAAAGTCATATCATCTTACTAGAAGCATATGGCAAGGATTATGAATCTTAACCCAGTAATAGGACAAGAATGAGAGTCTTACCCTGTAAGCGACAATTGTCACCTCTTAGCACAGTTAGCACTTCATACAATATATTTTTGTGGACTAAAAAATCTTACCCGGTAAGTTAGTAAGAGTGTTAAATTTCGTTGGTAAACATTTACTCCGATAAAACGTTTGGTAAACCAGGACTTAGTTTCAATGGAAGAAAAAGAAATAAATTACAAAAATCCCAATATTTCATAAACCATAGGGACTAAAATCATGGTTTACTCCATTTTCATGTTAAGGCAAAATTCTGGTGTCCTGAGTATTTTGCGGGAAACACATGATCAACAATATACAGAAACCCTAATTTTGATTGGAGCTCTTTTTTTTCACTTCTTGTTCGAGATTTTTCCAATATCTTCTTCTTCTTCCCCAATTAACAAACACCTTAATAAGAACCCTAATCTATCATCATCAAATTGCCGCTGTTATGTTGATTCTTCGATTTCAGGTTGTAAAATGCTTTTCAGAACAGGGGGTTTGAAGGCAATAATCGACGATGAAGATGGGAGGATTATCGTGTTCGTGTTTTCCACGCCGTCGGAAGGTCAATCCCGAGGACGACAATGGCGTCTCCGAGGAACAAAGTAAATTGAAACCACCAGATGCCGCCAGTGCTCCTACAGGTCTCCTCAATATATATCTCTATATATATGTATGTATTTCTTCTTCGTCTGAATTTTTCCATTTTATTATGTTTTCTGAAATTTGAATTGCACGATTGAATGATTGATAATGATATCCTAGGTTAGGTTTAGAATTGAAGCGATCGAAAAATTGATTTATTTATGTGTTTGATTGAATTATAGAGAAGATTTAACAAGGATCATCATGGTTTATTGGTTTACCATTAGCTAGGGTTTGAAGTTTGAAGTGATATGGAAACATGCATTGATGAGATTGTAGGTTAAGTGTTGATTACTAGGATGGTTTTGTTGGTTTAAGGAGTAGAAATCTTGTTGAGGAGTTTTAAATTCTTGTTTGAGGTTGAATGCAAGTATGTTTTAACTTTTAATTTCAGAATCAATATTATTGAAGAGTAAATCGACACGAGAAATAGTAGATATGTTGCTAGAAAGATGTCTATAGGGAAATTGTATAAACAATTGACCTCGAGGGTGCGTTTGGTATGCGGAACAGGACGGAAATACAAAACTCGTCCCATGTTTGGGGTCTCATTAGACCGACACATGACAAGACTTGAGGGGAACAAAAAACTTGTTATCCCATGTTTTGCATGCCGATTGACTCAAGTGGAACAAAAATGCATTTTTTTTGCCCACCAAAATAGGTGGAACACAATACTCGTACCAAATTAAAACTCTAAACCCTTCCGGAGCTCTTTCATCTGCCTACGTCACTCTTGCCAGCCTAAAATTGTCGAATCCGTCTGCATACCAATTGCACCTTGAGAGTTAATATGCTTCTTCCAAGGATGCCCACCTTCTTACCTGCTACTTAACCGTTAGGCTTAAACTGAGTCCATCCTTTTGATTTTGGATTCTATATATGGTGTTGATGCAGTTCAAAAAGTGCATGATGAAATACCCGAGCAATCAACGGAAAAGTCCCAAACAAAAAAAACTGAACAAGAATCAAGAAAGGCTGATAGTACTTCAGATACCGTTGTAAGAAAACAAAGAGAATTCAGTTACAAAGAACTCGTAAAGGCTACTCGTAATTTTAGGGAAGATGCATTTCTTGGAGAAGGCGGCTTTGGGCAAGTATATAAAGGAAAGCTAGAGAATCCGGACCAAGTAATTAACTTTCTCCACCTCTCAATCTTCCGTTTATATGTATTAACTTTTGATGTAGTGATGAAATGGTCAGGTTGTTGCCGTCAAAAGACTAAGTCATGGTGGTTTGCAAGGGAATAAGGAGTTTCAAGTAGAAATCACGATGCTTTCGATGGTGTGTCACCCGAACATTGTTACTTTGATTGGATATTGCTCCGAGAGTGACAAACAACTTCTTGTTTATGAATTCATGCCTTTAGGATCCTTGGAAGACCATCTACATGGTAATGTGTCATAAAACTGGGTGTTTGGTTTCTGGAATTCAAAGGATTTTGATGGAATTGGAATGACAAATAGCTTTTTTGACCAAATTCCATGATAATGTTTGATTCAAGGATTGAAATGATAATCCATGGATGAGGGATTTGACCATTCCTTAGCATAAGGGAAGGATTTGAATTCCATTTCGTGGCAAATGTAACAAGTTCTATTGATTGGTATTAAAGAAGACAAAAATAACCTTTGCATCCAATTTAACCAAACGCCACCACCCTCAACCTCACCAGCCTGTCACCACCCACCCCGACCAACGTTCACTAACGCCACCGTCATTGCTGTAACCGACACCCACCCACCATCCCCCTCCATCGTCACCACGACGACACGACTGTTCGCAGTCACAACCACCACCCCCACCTAGCCCTCCCCCTACAACCACCACGATACCATTATCACACCGCTACCCACCACTACCCTTACCCACATCCCATACCTCACCACTTCTCCCCTACCACTACCAACTTCATCACAACCGCCACCACCTACCCCCAACTCCGACACTATTGTCGTCGTCAAAGCCGCCATCTCACCACCCTCAACTCATACAAATTTCACTTCATTTGCGAGATTTCATTCCTATTCCTGCCAACCAAACATGTGGTCAAATTCCATCACATTCGATTCCAGTTCCTTCATAGTCAATTTCATTTGATGGAATCTAATTCCACCAAGTTTCATTCCATCAATCAAATGCCTCCTTGATTTATTTTATAAATAGATGATTGTTACGTCCCACATCGGTTAGACATGGACCATAAAACCTATATATATACTTAGGTTCATGTGAGACCAAGCTGTTTCCGTGAGACCACGGACCAAGACTTTACACATGAAACTTCACAAGAAAACACCGTGAAGGTAAGTAAAATTTGAATATTCATACTAAAAAACACCATCGCGATAAAAAAAATCCAAAAATAAGGCAAAAAAACGAAACCTTCACAGCGAAAATGCTGTGAAGGTAAAAAAATAAATAATTCGAACCTTCCCATCAAAAAATGTTGTGAATGTAAAAAAATCGAACCTTCACATCAAAAAACACTGCAAACATAATATTTATAATGTTTTTACTATGAATGTTTGATTTTTTTACCTTCACAGTGTTTTGCTGTGAAGTTTCATGTAAAAAATGTTGGTCTCACCGGTTTCACGGAAACAACTTGGTTTCCGTGAGAACATCTTTTTCATTAGAATGTGAGAACTTGAAAACATCTACATTTTGTTACGATGGTTTGTCATACCTCATAAGAACTGTAGATATACCTTCATTATGTGAAGCTTACAAAATTCTTGTGAAGGTTACAACATTCGCACAATATAATGTTGCCTCTCAATACCCATTTGAAAAGTGATGTAAAAGTTATTATGTTCACACATTTTATAACATTCATACAATATAAAGGTATCTTCTGTTTTTCTCCTTTCTCATGTAAGTGAATTTTTATTTTCACATGAACCAGAGACATGCACACACACACACACATAAAGAGAGATATGTGTGCGTGTAAAAACCTCCCCTCTCTCTATAAGGGATCTTTAAAGAGAATTCAAAAAGGTTGCATATATCATTACATGGTATCAGAACCGGTGCTGTCCAGTGCTGTCACATAGACGCACTATGTTGGACCCTCTCTTCTCTATATAAGGGTTTTTTTAGAGAGATTCAAAAAGATTCCACATATCCTAACAATTTTCATTTGATTTGTTTGTGGCCAGATCCTAAGCCAAACATGAAGCCACTAGATTGGAATACAAGAATGAAGATAGCTGTAGGAACCGCTAGGGGGCTTGATTACTTGCACAATCATTGTGAACCTCGTATCATCTATCGAGACATGAAATCAGCCAACATATTATTGGGTGAAGGGTACCACCCAAAGATTTCTGACCTGGGTCTTGCTAAATTTGGGCCATTGGGTGACAAATCATACGTCTCAACTCGGGTGATGGGGACGATGGGTTACTGTGCACCCGAGTATGGCTATACAGGACACCTGACCATAAAGTCCGATACATACAGTTTCGGGGTGGTTCTATTGGAACTAGTGACAGGAAGAGAGGCGTTAGACAGAACAAAGGAAGGAGGTCAATATCTTATTGAATGGGTACACCATTTTCTTAAGAGTAATCACTGGGCATTGTTTGCCTCTTTTTAGTATAGTTTGGTTATTATGGCTGCATTTGGTAGGCGGGACAGAAAGTGACGGGACACGGGACTGGACTGGACTAACGAGAATGACTTAGGTGGGTGAAAGAACCTTGGAGGGTTGTAGGGTTTTAATCTGACAGGGGCAGTTTAGGAATTTACCAATCTTGTCCCATCTCGTTGATATTTGTCCTGCCTTGCGTACCAAACGCACCATAGGGTTGGGTTATGGTGATAAGTTGAGGTTAACGTGAGAAGTGGTTATTAACCGTCGGATGAAAAATGGATGCATATTAGGATAGATGCACGTCCTGATCAATTCCCTTCCAAAGCGCAATTCATGGGAAGGCATGAGGTTGAAAGTGATCAATTGTTCAGATCCACTTCTCATGATTGGTTAAACTCAACTTCTCACACGATCCTTCGCCACACACCCTATATGGCATTGTTTTTAGGTAGCGAATAGCTTATATTTGTGTTTGTTTGTTTAGGCAAAGCCGATGTTGATGGACAAAAGGAGATACGTGAAACTAGCAGATCCGCGGATGAAAGGGGAGTTCATGCAGAGACCTGTAAGAAAGGTCGTTGAGGTGGCATTGATGTGTATGGACGATGATCATGAAAAACGACCGGACATGAATGAAGTTGTCGATGCATTGGATTTCGTGGCATCTTTGTCGGACCCGAATACGGATCAGAGAGGGCAGAGCAAATTAATTGCAAACGACGATTCAGGCGATGAAGATGATCCGTTTAAAGAGGACGACAAGGATGAAAGAGCCAAGGCAATAGCAGAGGCCAAAATGTGGGGAGAGAGATATAGACATTAGCACTGGCTGATCGTATGAACAACCGTTTTAGTTTTTAGATAGTTATTATTAACGTTCACTTCCCACTTTTGAATGAGATATACTGGATTAGTTTGTGTTAGCCGATGGTAGATAAGTTGAGATTTAGGAGTTAGGATTGGTTTATGGAAAGATGGATTGGCAGGTTTTGGGTTCATTTTTGTACAAATTAGTTTGGTTTTATGTTCAATTCTGTACAAATTAGTTTGGTTTTATGTTCATTTTGTACAAATTAGTGTGGTTTTATGTTCATTTTGGTACAAATTAGTTTGGCTTATTATATGTATGGGAAACAAGAAAATTTGAAGTTCAATACCTGACAAAAATAAAAATAAAAAGACAGATGAAAAATATCCATTTGTTTATTTGTTTGAAAACCCTCTTTTGACTTCTTTTTTCTTATTCTGAGTTTCTGATTGTAACCGATGTGTATCCACCTCAGCAATATTATTATATCATACCATTGTGGACCAAAATATGTACCTTTATGTGGAAAAAAGGCTGGAACGAAGTTGAAGTCTACTTTCATATATTTTCTTATAACATTATACCATTTTTCTTTATTATAACTATATATTCTTGTTTTTTCATATTACAATGATAGAGGAAATTTCAATGCAAACTCAATTTTGATTATGAACGACGAAGACGAATATCAGTCGGCTTTGCCTGGTTCCCCCTTTAATAATCTCCACCCTTCCATGAATCACGTCAATCCTCCATGATTGCGTCCACCGTAACCAAAGATGTGTGGCTGAGATTCTTCCTCATGTTCACAATCAAAATTGAGTTCACATTTGAACCTAACGTTACAATGATATACTTTCAAATTCAAAAAATGAAAGCACAACACCAGTTTAAAGAAATTGATACAAATACGTTGCTTTTCATGTAATCAACCCATAGAAGCATAAATTTATGCATCAATCTCTACTTTAAGTGAAACAGAAAGGTTGTTTCAACCTCTCTGGAAAACTATGGGCATGCCAAACATTCAAAAGAAGATGTATATTATTAATACAAGAGTAAATTACGTTTTTAGTCCTTATGGTTGTTCGAGAAATTCTACTTTTGCCACTATGGTTTTGAAACTTCAAATTTTATTCCTCATAAAGTTTAATTCATTATTATCTACGTACTTATGATTTAAACTTGATAAACTAGCTTATAAATAAACTATGTTTGACAAAAACTAATTTATAAGTATTCAAAATAATGGTATTCCAGTCTATCCGGGTTCGAATCCTGGGGGAGTCAATTTGAGGGCATGAGGAGTACTCAGTCCTTGGGCTGATCCAGTCATAGACTCCCCCCCACTCCCGCCCAGTCAAAGACTGTGGTTGGGCTCTAGGTCCAGTGTAAGCTGGGTCGGGACAACGACGGATTAGTGGGCTGCCCTTTGATGCCCGATACCACCAGGGAGGCGTGCGTGTGTGTGTTTGTGGTAGTCGTTTGTTGGTTCGATGCCACTATGCCTTCCAAAAAAATGATCAAAAAATGTATCTTGAAATATAACAGTTAATATTAGTAAGAGTATAATTGAAAAAGTAACAAACATTTATTAGCTTGTAAGCTAACTTACCAACTAGCTTATTTTTACCAAACATAATCTAAGGCTTTGTTTGGCAAGCATAAGCTAGCTTATAAGCTAGTCCATCCAAACATGTACCAGGAAGCTAGCTTATCAGCTAGCTTATAAGCTAGCTTTTTGAAACGCTACTTTGAGTAGCTTATGAGGAGCTTATTGTAGCTTTTTCCAATTATACCCTTATTAATATTAATTATTAAATTCAAATATACCCTTTTTGGTCATTTTACATACTCGCTAGTTTTTGCCAAACATAATTTGTTCAACAGCTAGCTTATCAGCTACTAGCAAGCTTATCAATCAACAGCTAGCTTATCAGCTATCCGCTAGCTTATCAGCTACCAGCTAGCTTATAAGCTACGCTTGCCAAATATAGCCTAAAGCTGAAACTTTAGAAAACCACAAGAACCTTTTCACAAACCAAGGGTCGAAAAATATAACTCACTCTTAATATTAAGGTTGCTAATAATGTTTTTTATAATTTGAGAAAAAAAGGAATATATTCTTCAAAATGAAAGGAAGCCAAATGACAACTATTGCTCTAGCAAATAGGAACGTTTGTCGCTTCTAGAATTAGGCGACATTTAGGGCCCAAAAAGTTCAAAAGCATTTATAAGTTTCTGGAAGATCTGATCCATTCGCATGATGGATGGACCCCCACTATCTAATTTGATGCATATGATTAATAATAGAGTAACTTACGGATTTGGTCCTTATGGTTTGGTGGTTTTTACGAATTTGGTTTCTATACTTTATTGATTACGGATTTAGTCTTTATGGTTTGCATTTTTTTCGGATTTTGTTCTTATCATATGCGATTTGTTTTGTATTTGGTCCCTAAGGTATGCATTTTTTGTTGGATTTGGTCCCTGAGAAATACACTAATGGCGGACCAAATTCGAAAAGAATGCATACCACATGGACCAAATTCATAATTAATAAAATCTAGGGAAGAAATCCATAAAAACTATCAAACCACATGAATCAAATCTGTAATTTAGTCTTAATAATAATAATAATAGTCATGTTTAGATAAAAATTATAAAATAAGTAATTATTGTATTCTAAAATATAAATATAAAGATTTGGCATAGTGGTGGAATGCACCTTGCTTAAAATATTCCGGTCTTAATGTTCGTCCCACGTGACCGTTTTTAGTCGTCCACATATGTTGAACCTTGGAAGTTGGAAATTCAATTCCCAACTTATTTTATTTTGTTTTTTTTCTAACATCTTATTTTATTTTTAATTACTTTTTTTTACGACGAAAATGGAAATATTGTAAGGGAGCTTCGACGCTGTCATCATCCTCAACTAAAAACACTATAACTTTATTAAAAGAAATCTAGTAAGACGTTAGAGCAAAATACAAATAACAAGATTAAGAGAAAACAAATGTGGGACATAAATGAAATAAGGAGTGTTTGAATTAGGCAAGGAAATAAAAATAAGTTTTATCTAATTAGGAATTTTAAATCGTAACGTTTGGTTTATATAATCGAAAGGATGAAATCTTTTGAATTCCACAATTTAATAAAAAATCATCTTGCTTAAGTGAATAAATTGAATTCATACCAACCAAATGTGTGGTCATTTTCCATTTCAATTCCTTCAAAGTCATATTTCTTCAACATATTATAATTCCTTCAAAATTTATTGTGACTCCAAGCAAAGACAACCTTTTAAGAGGTTAAGAATGTGAGCTTTTTGAAAAGTAATAACTAAAAACAATTCCAAAAGGGTGTGGCGTAGTGGTAAGTTTCTAAAGGATGATAGCTCCCACCCAGGTTCAAATCCATGCGTGCGCAATTGGTGGCCACTGAGTATTAATCTCAGGAGAGCATGTCTTAGCTCTCGCTAAAATTTGCCAATGATACAGTCTGGACAAAGCCCAAATGAACCTTCTCAAGAAAATAAAAAACAATTCCAACATTCTTCAAATATAAATTGTTGGGGTTTCGTTCTAATAAGTTCTTTTAAACTTTTCTCTAAAATGAAAAATTGTAGAGGCATGAAATTCTCTAGATTTGGAGAATTTTCAAAAGTGTTAAAACTTATGAAAAAGAAATGATTTTTATGGATCAACATCCCTTAAATTAAATTATTAAGAGATAAAATAATATTTTATGTAGCATATTTAATATTTTTAAAAATACAATTTACATTGTAATCTCCAATCTTGGAGATGAACATTTTTCTCTTGGAAATTATGACTTTTTTTTTTCTTCTGAAAGAGCAACAATTATATAAAAAGGGAACACTAAAACAATCCATAAGTCTCCACTTAGAGAGAAAAGTTGTGAGATGGAGGGCGAAAAAGGAAAGAAAAGATAACTAATACAAACAATCTAAAAAGAGGTAAGGTTTGGGCACTACATAGTGGTGAACCCGAGTTCGAGTCCTGAGGCTACACACACCCATACTCTCCAACCCTCTCAACCCACTCACTTTTTGACTGCCACATCAGCTTCCACATCAGCTTTTGGTCAACCCTCTCTTTACCCTCCCATAACCCTCTACAACACACACCCAACCCTCCCAACCCTCTCACTTTTCAATTTATTTTATTTATTTCATTTAATTAAATAACATTAATTAAATAAAAATATGTAATTAATTAATTAATAGTAAGATTAATAATTAATTAACTAAAAATTAAAATTACATAATTAATTAACTAAAAATTAAAATTAAACATTACATAATTAAATAAAATAAACTAAAACATTAAATAAACTAAAAATTACAAGCCATATTTTTTTTTTGATCTCATCTTTTCGGTTGATAGTATCGAAGAGCTTTTTACCCCGGAGATGGCCGTGCGAGGTGGTCAAAAACATAATGTCTCTCTCTTGTTGGGTCGTTGGTGAAAGTTCTTCCTCATCGGAAGTGTCTTCCTCTTTTACGGGTTGGTAATTGGGTTGGTAACCGGGTACAAATTGTGGTTGATAAGGAGAACCAAAATCCATATTTGGAAATTGTGGAGGAAACGGTTGATAATAAGGTAACGTTTGATAAGGAAACGGTTGAGGAGCTTGTGAAGAGCTCCCGGGTTGATTGGGTTGTGAAGAGCTCCCGGGTTGTGAAGAGCTCCCGGGTTGAGGAACTTGAGGATGAGTAATTGTGATAGAAAAACCTTTCGGCGAAATGTCGAGATTGTAATCGGGTGGATATTCTGGAGGGAACCCGGTATGCGTAACGTCGACTTTGAAAGAGGGCTTCGAAGGGGTCTCGGGTTCCGCCCGACGTTTACATTTCGCGCGCCGTGATGCGATGTTTCGATCGTTTGGATTCATCGTTTGAAGAGTGGGAGGTTTGAAGAATTGAAGGTTGTTTGTGTGAGAAAAGAGTTGAAGAATTGAAGGTTGTTTGTGTGAAAAAATAAGTTGGGTTAAATGAGTATTTATAGGAGTAAAAATTGAAAAAAAAAAGTAAAAAAAAAAAAATTAAGATTTTACCGTTGAGAGAGCCGTTTGACAACGGCTCTCCCAACCCGTTTGGCCTCCAACCCGCCGGGTTCATCTACCCACGCACCCAACCCAACTAAGCCGGCGGCTTCACTTCCCTCTTACCCGCACCGAAGCCACATCCCGGTGCGAGTAGCCTGAGGGACGCATTCTGGAGGTACGGGGGCTTCGACCCCGGGCTGCATGCTTTAGCAGTCGGGCTTCGACCAAAAATTGCCGAAAATTAGTCTGGGCCCAATGTGGTCTGGGATACCTCTTCCAAAAAAAGATTGTTGTTAAATGGACTTTCTTTGACTTTTTCTACACTCACATAATTGTAGACTCTTCTATACTGGACCCACCTGTACATTCACATAAAATAGGTGAGCTGAGGCGATATTAAATAGCAAGTGGTCTAAGTGGTTGATTGTCAAATGCTCATCAACCAAAGCTAGAAGGAACTAAGAAAGAATAAGCTTGAGAATTTAGGATCTCCTCCATCGAGTTTTCAATGTTGGTATTGAATCACCAACATCTACAAACCATATCCCAAATCCTTCTAGCTTTATTACACTCGGCCATTCAATGATCTAAAGTCTCGAACGCCTTTTCACAACAAGGTATAATTTTCTAATGTGTTCATGATTTCATTGAAAAGCACTAAATATATAGTACAATGTCTTCCACTTATTTTGGGAAGATATAAAATAATTAAATGCTAATTGAAGGCTAAATAAAGGCTAAATAAATACTAACAATAATACAAATATACAACGTATGTAGACATCCGTATGTAGACATCCGTATGTAGACATCTAATAGGCCCCCGCAGTCAGAGCAGTAGCCGGACGAATGGTCAGACTGGTTCGGAAACGCTGAAATAACTGTCGAGATAGTCCCTTCGTAAAGATATCTGCATATTGAAAATCGGAAGGGACATGGAGAACACGGACAGAACCGAGACGGACTTTATCACGCACAAAATGGATATCAATCTCTATATGTTTCGTGCGCTGATGATGTACGGGATTCTGAGTAAGATAAATAGCCGAAACGTTATCACAGTAGACAACGGTGGCTCGGGTGACTGGTATGTGTAACTCAAGTAGCAGATTTCGTAGCCAAGTGGTTTCGGCAACCGTGTTGGCTACGCCCCTGTATTCGGCTTCGGCACTTGATCGGGAAATCGTGGGCTGCCGTTTTGACGACCATGATATCAAATTATCCCCAAGAAAGACACAATAACCGGAAGTCGAACGTCGAGAGTCGGGGCATCCACCCCAATCGGCATCGGAGTAGGCAGTTAGGTTAGCCGATTTGGATGGTAAAATAGTGAGCCCCAGGTCTGACGTACCTTTAAGGTAGCGCAAGATCCGCTTCATGAAAGAGAAATGTATGTCTCGTGGGGCATGCATGAACAAGCAGACTTGCTGAACAGCATAAGCGATGTCCGGCCTAGTAAATGTGAGGTACTGAAGTGCCCTTGCAAGGCTACGGTAAAGGGTGCCATCGGCTAACGGTTCACCATCTGTTGCACTTAACTTGGAACCGGTGTCGGCTGGTGTCGCACATGGCTTACAATCTGTCATGTTAGCCCTGGAGAGAATATTGGCCACATAAGTCGCTTGAGATAGAAAGAGACCTCCATTTCGTTTCGTAACCTCAATGCCCAAAAAATGATGTAATGGCCCGAGATCCGACATTGCGAATTCTTTGGATAGTGTAGTAATGAACCCCTGCAAAAGTTTAGTGTTTGACGCGGTGAGGATTATATCGTCTACGTAAAGTAGAAGATATGCCATGTCGTTGCCCCGTTTGTAGACGAAAAGGGAAGTGTCGCTTGTGGTGGCTTTAAAACCACACGTCACAAGGTAGGTGGCAAACCTGTGATACCATGCGCGGGGTGCCTGTTTTAAACCATACAAAGATTTCTTGAGCCGACAAACGTAATTGGGGTTAGTTCGATCCGTGAAACCCGGGGGTTGAAACATGTAAACCGTTTCACGCAAGTCCCCATGTAAAAAGGCGTTCTTGACATCCAATTGGTGAATGGGCCAAGAACGAGAGGTGGCGAGAGTGAGGACGGTGCGGATCGTGGTGGGTTTAACCACCGGGCTAAAAGTCTCGTCACAGTCAATACCAACTTGCTGTGATTTGCCGTTTACTACTAAACGAGCCTTATATCGCTGCAAAGAACCGTCCGCATGAAATTTGTGGCGGAAAAGCCACATGCACCGGATGATGTGTGCATCAATAGGTCTAGGCACAAGTTCCCATGTGTTATTTTCTATTAAAGCTCTATATTCGTCGGTCATGGCGGCGTGCCAATTTGGGTCGTTGAGGGCATAATTATGGGATTTGGGCAGTGGGGAGATGGGTTGGGATGATGTGGTGTTGAGGTTGAAGGGTATAGATGGGTTGAGAGTGCCGGTTTGTGATCGGGTTACCATAGGGTGTTTTTGTGGAGGTGTTGGGTTATCAGAGGGGGTGGGAATGGTCTGATTAGCAGAAACAGTAGGTGTAGTTCGTGATGTTGTAGGTGGTGGGTGGTTATGTGTATTTGGATGTGGTGTGCGTCGTTGGTGTGTAATAATGGTAGGGGAGGGTTGGTTGAAGTGGGGATTGGGAGATTGAGGGGTGGTGGGTGGAGTAACGGTGAGCGGAGGGTGTGAAGGTGAGGTAGGGTGTGGTCCAAGTAAGGAGGGTGTGTATAGAAGGGGTGACGGGGAATCGGGATCAAGAAAACGATGAGTAATGGATGGGCTAGATTTGTTGGACGAGTAGGGGAAGGAAGTCTCGTCAAATGTGACATGACGGGAGATGAAAATCTTTCCTGTAGAGAGTTCAAGGCACCGATAACCACGGAAGTTTGCCGGGTATCCGAGAAACACGCACAAGGAGGAGCGTGGGGCTAGTTTGTGAGTGCGAGTGGCATAATGATTGGGAAAACATGCGCAGCCAAAGGTGCGAAGGTGGGAGTAGGTTGGATGTTTGTGATAAAGGAGGGACGTTGGGGTTTGAAAATTGTGTAGTTTGGTGGGTAGAATGTTGTGAAGGTAGACGGATGTATGGAGTGCATCCTCCCAAAATGTGGGTGGGAGAGAGGCACGGGTAAGAAGGGTTAGCATAATTTCGTTTAAGCGACGAATCATGCGTTCGGATTTCCCATTTTGTTGGGAAGTTTGAGGGCAAGAAAAACGGAATTGAAGGCCGTGTGAATGGGCAAAAGTTTTAAAAGAGGTGTTGTCAAACTCACCGCCCATATCGCATTGAAGAGTCTTGATGGATTTGTTAAACTGGGTTTGGATATAAGTGTGAAATCTGGTGAACATTGTGAATGTCTCAGATTTGTATTTTAAAGGGTATGCCCAAGTGAATTGTGAGTGATTATCAATAAGAACCATATAATATTTTGAGCCATTTTTGCTAACAATAGGTGAGGTCCATAAGTCGCAATGGATTAAATCAAACGGATGTAAAGTAGTAGAGAAAGATGTATCAAAAGGTAAACGTTTGTGTTTAGCTAGTTGACATGCATTACAAACAAAATTGTTTTTGAGCTTATTACAAGAAATGGAATTACGTGAAACTAAATAATCAAAAACATGAGTGCCCGGGTGACCGAGGCGATCATGCCAAACATCGGAGATAGAAGTTGCAATTAAAGTGGTAGCGGGAGCGTTGGTTGGACTGTTGAAGGAGTAAAGGGGGCCGGTGCTATTGTGGCGGCTCAGATGTTTCCCAGTCTTGAGATCCTTTAAATCAAAACCAAAAGGGTCAAATGAGACGGTAAGAGAATTGTCGGTAGTAAATTTTCTTACCGAAATGAGATTTTTGATAATATTTGGGACATAAAGCACGTTATTTAGGCGAATGGTTTAGGGTGGGTAGGGATGGTAGTGTGACCCGAACCAGAAACCGACGCCTGATCACCATTCCCGACGCAAATAGATTTAATAGAATTAACACATGGAACCTGAATATTACCTGGATTGGATGTGAGGTGGTCAGTGGCACCGGTGTCCATATACCATTGAGAGTCTCCCGGGTCCAAGGTCATTGCGTGAAAAGCTGTGCCAAGATCAGTTGGTTCCAGCGGGTTAACCTCGGATAAGTGAGCCTGGGGCGTAGTGGGCTTTGGGGCGGCATCCTGAGAGCGTGATGGGGCTCGAGCAGAGGAGGGCCAATTGGGGCCAGCCCAACCAGGCTGAGTGGGAAAGGGGCAGGGTGGTGTCGATGCCCACCAAGGAGTCCAGTAGCCCGCTGGAGGTTGCGTTTGCCAGACGTTGGGCCTGACCATAGGGTAGTTTTGAGCCCGTGTTGGTTGCGATGGTGGTGGCCTATTGGATGGACGCTGGTCACGGCGCTGAGAAGGAACACGAGACTGACGGTGATCACGACGCTGATCACGGCGCGGAGGGGGGTCTCGAGTGACTGTAGCAGCGACTGGTGTAGCAGCAGAGTTGGAATCTCGAGCCGATTGACGTTGTTGTTCAAGTTGTAACATATTACAAGCTGTCTCCCAAGGAGGAAGTTGCTGATTTAGAAAACTACCAACAACATCAAACTCAGCGGGAAGGCCACGAACAAGCTGAAGAACGAGTCGATTTTCATCAACGGGGCAACCGACATCATTGAGCTGATCAGCGAGTTCTTTGATACGTTGACAGTAGGCTTCGAGGGTCGGAAAGGCTCGTAGGGAGATGTTGGAGAACTCATGGTCAAGAGCAGCGGCACGAGCACCTTTGTTGTTGTGGAACAGATTTTTAATCCTTGTCCAGGCTTCAAAAGCTGTGGATTTGGATTCAAGAACACGGACCAAGAGTTCATCCGAGAGCGAGCCGTAGATCCATTGTAGGACGATAGCATCGACTTTTCTCCAAGCGGCATATTCATCAGAATCTTCAGCCGGGGCTTTTGTGCCATCAATGTGATGAAGCACATCGTAGCCAAGTGCATGAAGTTGAAATAACTTCACCCAAGAGGAGTAGGAGACCTTGGTTCCATCCAAAACACGCACCTTATTTTGGATGTTTGTAACCGTATTCACCGGATGTAATGTCTCCGGTTTGCTAGAGGTGGCAACTTTTTCACCCATGAAAGAAAGAAAGAAAAATAGATGTAGGGGGAGAAGAGAACCACCAGAGGCTGGTATGAGCTAGGCTCTGATACCATATAATTTTCTAATGTGTTCATGATTTCATTGAAAAACACTAAATATATAGTACAATGTCTTCCACTTATTTTGGGAAGATATAAAATAATTAAATGCTAATTGAAGGCTAAATAAAGGCTAAATAAATACTAACAATAATACAAATATACAACGTATGTAGACATCCGTATGTAGACATCTAATACAAGGGAGGTAGGACATAGTCTAAATCGATATCTTTATTATTCAAAGCAACTTGAATAGGAAGCTAGGGGTGTAATTGAGTCGAGACAACTCGCGAGCTACTCGAGACCTACTCGAAAAATACCCGGAATCGACTCAACGTGAACCGAGTCGAGCTCGAGTTCGAGCTACTCGAGTAGGGTTTGGACTTTCGAGCCGAGTTCGAGCTCAAAAATACACGACTCGTCGGACTCGCGAGCCTTATCGAGCTTATAGTATATTACCTATTTTACCCTGAGTATTCAACCAAAATACATTTATACTCCCTAATATTGGAATTTTGTTTTCAAATATTAGTTCCACTTATATCCGTTGTAATCAACTATCGTTTTAACGAAGACTTGTATGGTAGACATGATGCTTTTGTTATTCAACGTCATATTAGTTTTTAATAGCAGATTAATAATTGTAGCTTGAAAACTTGAAATTTGAATTTTAGTCAAGTCAAGTCAAGTCGAGCCGAGCTCGAGAGTGCCAAGTACTCGGCCGAGCTCGAGTCGAGTTCTGAGCCTCGAGTTTTGGTACCGGGTCGAGCTCGAGCTTGGCTTGTGTCGGCTTGGCTCGGCTCGATTACACCCCTAAGCCTAACATCGATCAAACGTCTCTTCATAATAAGGGAGATAGGACCTAGCCTAAATCAATGTCTCGATTATTCAAAGCAACTCGAACAAGAAGCCTACCATCGATCAAACGCCAAACAAAATGTTGATCTTTCTTGGGATAAGAGTGTTGCAACAAGTTTATAGCTAGAGACCATCATCATCAACACATTTTCTTTTAAGACGTCTTTCCATTTCTTGATAGAAAAAACGTCACTTTCATCCAAATGCCACTACTATTTGTCCCTCCGTTCATGAAAAGATCGAATATTCTGGTTCATCAATTGGGGGATGCTTTAATTGGAGAATGTATCCAGGATGCTCTCAAGGAGTTGTAATTATTTGTTGTATATACATCATATATTTAATTTCTCTTTAAACAATTATAAGAAAGAAAAACAAAATAATAAAGTAAAATAAATTGCATTTTTCGTTCCTACTATTTACGGGATTTTCTATTTTCATTCTCTTATTTTCAAAACTACAACTTTCATCCTTATGATTTATAACTTAGTGATGTTTTAGTCTTTATAATTTACAATTATTGTTCTCATCTATATGGTCTGGTTTATAATTCTTTGTTGTTTGCATCTCTTATACTTATACCTTCCCTTATACATAACCCGAGCCACTCGAGTAGGCTCGGGTACCATCGGGATCAAGGGCGAATTTACTTTGAGTGTAGGTAGGTAATTTTTTCATTTTTATTACAAGTTGCATAGACGTTTTTTTTTTGGACTTATCTTAATAAGTTTAGAGGAACTATCTTAAAATTTCATTCACATCTTAAAGTAGACAAAGACTCTGGTGGTGTGTTGGAAGATGCCCTATGTTGTGTATAGGAGGTTGCAAGTTCAATTCTGCTTGTGCATGTTATTATTTTTTTGAGTTAATTACATATTTGGTCCCTGTGGTTTACACGAAATTATGATGGAGGTCCCTGAACCCTAATTTTCATGCCTACGGTCCCTGTGGTTTGTATTTCGTTATGATGGTGGTCCCTTACCCTAACTTCTGTTAAAATCAGCTGTTAGTAAATAGGTAAAAGACCAAATTACCCCTATATAAATATAACCCCTTCTCTTTCCCTTCCCTTCTTCTCCAACCCAAACCCTTTCCCTTCTTCCCCAACCTTCTACCCTTCTTCTCTACCCTTCTTCTCCACCACCGGCCACCTCCACCGCCAGTCGCCGTCCGCCTTCCACCTGCAACTGCCGCCACCACCACCCATCGCTACTGTCGGCCACCTCCCACCTCCTACTGCTAATGTACCGGCTTAGATCTGTGACCACGCACGCCTCCAGCCTCCGGGTTCCCATCGTTCCTGCGTCCAGCCTCTCGCCGCACGCCTCCCGTCGTTCTAGATTGGTGGTTGGAGTGGCCGGATTTCAAGCCGTGGCCGGAATTCAGATCTGTCGCTTCAGATCTAGGTATTGGCCGGATTTCAAGTCGTGGCCGGAATCCAGATCTGTCGCTTCAGATCTGTAGATTGGTGGGTGGTATTGGCCGGATTTCAGAACATCCCGCCTCCGGCCTCCCGCCGCACACCTCCTGTCATTCCAGATTGGTGGTTGTCGTGGTCGGAGTTGAGGTCGTGGCCGGATTCCAGGTTTATCGTTTCAGATTTGTAGCAGGTGGGTGGTAGTGGCTGAATTTCAGATCTGTAGCAGGTTGTGGTTGTGATTGTTGGTGTTTGGAGGTGGTAGCAGGTTGTGGCCGGATTTTTGGTTGTGATTGTTGGTGGTAGCAGGTTGTGGCCGGATTTTTGGTTGTGGCCGGATAATACAACTATTGTATTATCTGTAGCAGGTTGTGGTTGTGATTGTTGGTGTTTGGAGGTGGTAGGTTGGGGTGGCCGGATTTTTGATTGGTGGTTGTGGGTATTGGTGGTTGTTGGTGGTGGTGGGAGTTGGTGGTTTTGGTGGTGGGTGTTGGTGGTGTTAGGTGGTGGTGGTTGGTGGTGGTGGTGGGAGTTGTTGTTGTTGGTGGTGGTGGTGGTGGGAGTTGTTGTTGTGGGAGTTGGTGGTGGTGGTGGTGGTGGTGGTGGTGGTGGTAGGAGTTGGTGGTGGTATAAGGTGTATTAGGGAAGAACTAGAAAAAATTTAATAGAAAATAAAAGAAAATTATGAAAAGACGAAAATACCCCTGCCCTAACGGAGTTTTTTAACGGACGTTAGGGCAAGGGACCACCATCATAACGAAATACAAACCACAAGGACCGTAGGCATGAAAATTAGGGTTCAGGGACCTCCATCATAATTTCGTGTAAACCACAGGGACCAAATATGTAATTAACTCTATTTTTTTTATAAATTTTTTGTTTAAGGCCCAACAATTTTAAGTCTGACCTAGATACCAAACAAAAAAACCATGTCTTTAATGTTTGATTTTTTATTTAATGACTCAACCCGACAAAAGTATGGTTGACACTTTTGTTTTTTTTTTTTTCCGCCTGAACTTAATTAGGGAACCACGTAGTTTTGTGTTTTAAATTCGTTGCTGGGTACGGCCGGGTACACCACCACGGCACTTGTCGGGTTTGAAGGCTCGGGTCCAAGAAATTGATCGGCAAGGCGCCCCCCACCCCCCACCCCTCACGACCTCACCCCTTTCTCTCTATCTCTTTCTTCTTTTATTTCTCTCTCTTAATTAAATAGTATTAAAAGTGAGTAATATTAGGTAAAGCATAACACATGTATTGGGTAGATAGAGAGTGGGAATGAGAAAATGATGTGGCTTTAATGTCGCAGTGGATAAGGGGACGTTTACTTTGCTCTAACTGGGTAAATGCTGATTCGGGTAAGAGCACTAGCTCGAGTAAATGTTGTCTTGGGTAAGAGTGTTTACCACATGTTTTTGGTAAGTGTTTGCCAACAAACAAAAAGACTATTTTAACCTTTTTTATAGTTGAATGTTAAAAGAAAAGAAAGCGGGAAAATAAGGGGCAAACATGGAATAAACATATTTGACCTGGGTAAGCAACACTTTAGTTTTGGTGCAGTCAAATCTCGGTCAGACCCCCTGGTCAGATTTCGTTCAGATGCCAAATCCGATCAAATCTTGGTCAACAATGCTAACTAGATCAGGCTACAGCACCAAGTAAACAACCCTAAATTTGAATAATTTAAGTTGTGATGGCCTTAAAAGATAAGAGCTAGCCTTGTTATATAAATATAACAATGATTTGCAAAAATATAAAGACAACCAAGAAACCTTGTATCTTTTAACAAACCAGAAGACAAAAAAAGTAATTTAGTCTATAAATTAAAAAAAAAAAAAGACTA
The DNA here is from genome assembly GCA_030169165.1 of Centaurea solstitialis. Taxonomy (NCBI): domain Eukaryota; kingdom Viridiplantae; phylum Streptophyta; class Magnoliopsida; order Asterales; family Asteraceae; genus Centaurea; species Centaurea solstitialis. Next base: position 11,245,340 of record CM058046.1, read on the forward strand.
TTAATGCCATAATTATCCTCATCTAACCGAGATATACGGATCCTATATATTTTTATTGGCGCGTAAACACCGTTAGAAAGAAGTGGATGTCGTTTCTTAACAGAGACTCAATATTGAAAGAAAAAAAGCGAGAAGAAAGATTAGATATCCGTTAAAAAGTAACGGAATATACGGAATGGTGTAAGGATGACGTTATTTAAAGCAGTAGGTTTGTTAGAAAATGCGAATATCCAAAGCATAAACTCATCCATCATCAAAAATAAACGAAGGAAAAGAGGGAAGTTTCGGAAGAAGAGAAGGAATATTCTCATGGAAGATCCAATGTGTTATTATTCCTCTCTGCAATGGTGATAATTTCACATTTAAATATCTCTTCCAAACCGCCCTCTTTTCGCACACAATTCATTCATCCTCCATTCTTCTTCCAAATCCCCCCTTGGATTTCCAATTATTCACTACACCTTGTTCAATAACAATGGCTACCAAGGCCGTTCATGTCTCCGACGTACCGAATCTCGATCAGGTCCCCGAAAACGCCGCGTCGTTGGCGATCTACGCCACTCGCATACCTACCGGTACGATTTTTACGTTGATTTGGAAAAAGTTTAATCAGTTGTTTTTTTTAATGTGATTTTGTGGTTGAGAGATTTGGCGCCTCGGTGGCACGCAAGATACTCCGTTGCACCAATTGCTGTTAAAAAAATAGTTGTTATTATGTGATTTGTGAAAGTTGATATGGAGTTTTTTTTTTTTTTTTTGGTTTGTGTTTTAACTTGTTGTTCACGAAATTAGGTGTGGATGTGAGTAAAAATGGCAAGAGCTTTCCGAAGTTTACGGTGATCGGTCATAGAGGTCACGGAATGAATATGTTGCAATCTACGGATCGGAGAATGAAGGCGTTTAAGGAGAACTCGATTCTTTCGTTCAACAACGCTGCAAAGCATCCGATCGATTTTATCGAGTTTGACGTTCAGGTATTGATTGTTTGAATGCGGTGTTCATGTTCATATTATCCGATTATCGATCCGCCCGTACATCATAGGTTATCCATCGTTCAATCGAACAGTAGAAACTATTTATTTGCTTTCTAAGAAATTTTGATATGATTACCAAAATCGGACTCGCGATGGCGGTCCCCACCTCCATAACGGTATCTTGAACAGCATTGTAAAAAGTGCTCCACCACCATTGGCTAAAATAGAAAAAATTGAAGTTTTCTCTAAAACCTCTAAATCAAGAGTGAAAATATTATTTTTATATATTCCACCAATAACATAATTAATTTTTAAAAGTTTATTGGGATAATAAATATAATGTATATTTTAATATAATATAATTAATGATAGATTCTCTAACATAGAAAAGATGTTGGAGATAAAATAAAGGTTTTAAAGAATTTGATATTTCATTCTTAATTTTAGAGAAATTATAGGAAAGTTGTTGAAGATGCCCTAAAGCTATTGATGATAATTGTTTTATGTTTCGTTAATGGCGGAAATATTGATGTCAAATGTGAATTTGTTGTAGGTGACTAAAGATGACGTAGCGGTCATTTTTCACGATAACTTCATCCTCTATGAAGAACATGTAAGTTGCTTGTTGAATCGATCTGTTCACCTGATCATCATGCCGTGTTGTTGTACAAGTTGTTGATCGAGATTTGTTGTTTCAGGGAACCGTGTTTGAGAAGAGAACCACCGATTTGACGATTAATGAATTTTTCGGGTATGGCCTCCAAAGAGAAGCTGGCAAAGAGGGGAAATCTCTAGTTAGAAAAGTAAATGGCAAAGTAGTTGGGTGGAATGTTGAATCTGATGATCATTTGTGTACTCTACAAGAAGCATTCCAGAAAGTGAACCCTTGCGTCGGATTTAACGTAGAGTTGAAGTTTGATGATAATGTTGTCTACGAACAAGATCAACTCATCCATGTTCTTCAAGTCATCATGAAGGTATATATAAATAGAGTTTTCTATGCACGTGCACATATTATGCACATGTGCATACTACAAATTACCTGTATGCACATGTGCATACCGTGTAGATCAGTCAATGATGCTTGTTGGGTTTTGGGTTTGAGTTATTGACCAAAACTTGTTATATCCAGGTGGTTTCTGAGAATGCTAAAGATAGGCCTATAATATTTTCAAGCTTCCAGCCTGATGCAGCCTTACTTATCAAGAAACTTCAACATAAATACCCTGTGAGTATACGTTTTGATTCTTGATTCGAACTGGGTTTGTTTGTGTTGTTTTGTCCATGGTTTACTGAATCAAAACCGATCAAAAAACAGGTTTACTTCTTGACAAATGGAGGGAATGAGGTGTACGCTGATGTTCGAAGGAATTCGTTAGAGGAGGCAAAGAAGTTGGCATTAGAAGGTGGATTGGATGGAATAGTTTCAGAAGTTAAGGCAATTTTTAGAAACCCCTCAGCAGTTAGAGAGATCAAAGAATCAAATCTTTCCCTTCTCACATATGGCAAATTGAAGTAAGTACTTATAATAGTTAAATTCAATTATACTGGTTCGTTTGATTTGATCTGATTTGATTTTTTAAGATTCTAAATTTGGATTCTTTTTGTGGAACAGTAATTTCCCAGAAACGGTTCATGTTCAACAACTTATGGGCGTAGACGGGGTGATTGTGGATCTCGTGGAAGAGATATCAAGGGCGGTTGGTGAAATGAAGACGAGAAAGGGTAGTGATGAGGGTAAAAGGGAAACGACGGATAAGGAAGTTGGTGGTGGGATGGAGTTGTCGTTTATATTGAACTTGATCTCACAAGTGATACAACATTGATTGATGGAAATAGTTTTATGTCGTTTGGAGTGAGCCCTTTCCAAATATACTTTCAGTTTTGTAAATAGGGTTATGAATCGGGGCCACCTCCATTTGAGATTCTATGTGGAAAGTTGTTGCTTATCAACTTAATGACATAGTTTTTCTTTCGATTTTTAGTGGGATTTTGTCCCAATTCATTTTATTCTTTAAAAAAAGAGAAATTATTGCATTGTCTATTAAAGCGTCTTAATCGTACCCATACCATCTATATTTGAAGTATATAATATTTATTTGCACGCCATATAAACTTAGGTACCCTTTTGATCTTAGGTAAAAATATGAGCCCTTGACTTTTTGGGATGGCACCAGGCTCTAGCTCTACCGATAACCTGGATACGTTCGGTTGATAATTTAATACTTTATATATTCTTATATTACTATGGGATAGGCTAACTTATAAGTTACCTTATTTTTACCAAACGATGCCTAAAGCCACATAGAACTTTAATTCAGTTCTTATTTCAAAGTGTTTTAAATTTAATTTTAAGAGATATTGTATAAAGAAATATAATAATAGATCTAAATATAGCAAGATAAATGCGGAGTTATAACAATGCATAGAATTCATTTATTGTCCACATGCTTAGAATTCAAACAAAGACAACGCGTTTTTGTAAGATGAAATTGACTCTAGGAATAAAAATAAAGAAAAAGATAGTGGGTATAAAGAAATAGAATCAAAATCTTTATTCATCCAAGAAAGAATTTGATTTTTTTGGATTAAACATGCAAATCACATGATTACCATTGTATGTGAAAACTTGGGGATGAATATTAAAAATGCAAATCACATGATTACAATTGTATGTGAAACTTGGGGTTGAATATGTTTATAATTCTTTATGGATTGTATTACAATTTAAAACGTTTCAAATCTTTTGTTGTTGTTTATTTCCTCCCTCCATCTTATAAGGACTCATCACTCTTGCATGTTTCTATAGAAACAGTTTTTTTTTATGTTTTCCATTAGATAGAACTTGTTAGAGAACGGGAAAGATAAAAAATAAAACTAAAAGAGAACTACTTTACAAATGATGCATGCTAACAACGCTAAAGACAAGTTGACAACTATTTTGATAAATTGATTTGAGCGGAATTTTTTTTTTATTAACGTGATCGTTAAGTAGATATAACAAGTAATCTCACTCAAGCAATCAAATTTGACTCAGATTAAAATCAAAATGAGTGTCAACATATTTGATTTAATCAAAAGAATCTTTTAAATATACTAAAATTTTCATCATATTTTTTTAAAGTTTTAGCTTTTGAGAACCATAATTAACCATCAAACATCTTTTATTTACAACTCCTGTAAGATAATATAAAATTCATTAAAAAGAAAATGCTTATTTGTTTTAGATTCCTAACCATTTAAATCATTATAGTAATCAGAATAAATTAATGTTGAAATTCGCATACATTTAACATACCCATAAAACATATTCATGTGATTTTGATAAATGCCATGTTTAGCACACGTAGCTGATAAGCTAGCTGATAGCTGATAAGCTAACTGTTAATTGATAAGCTTGCTAGAAGCTGATAAGCTAGCTTATGAACAAATTATGTTTGGCAAAAACTACCTTATGAGTATGTAAAATGACTAAAATGGGTATCTTTGAACTTAATAATTAATATTAATAAGGGTATAATTGGAAAAAGCTACAATAAGCTCCTCATAAGCTACTCAAAGTAGCGTTTCAAAAAGCTAGCTTCTAGTAGATGTTTGGATGAACTAGCTTATAAGCTAGCTTATTTTTGCCAAACACAACCTAAATCAACTTTTTGGAATTTTTTGGTTGTGACAGACCAAACATATTTAAAGTTCATTTTTTTAATATTCATGTGATTTTGATTTTCTAGAATATATGAGTTTTTGAGAGATATATTCATCAAATAAAAATAAAAATATTGATATTAATTTATTCTAAAACTTGTGATTAGAATAATATTTATATCATTTGGAAAATCAGTAGTATATATAACTTTCTTAAATTAAGTTTGTTTGATAATCAATGATTCACATAAAGTCTATACACTTTATGTTTGTCAAACTAGCTTATTAGTTGAATGCTCATAAACTAACTGGTAGCTGATAAGCTACTTATGGTTGACAAACAAGCTAATGAACAAATTAAACTTAGTTGTGAACATACAAGTAAATTTATGACTTTATATTTAAAGAGCAAGCTCCTAGTACAAAATGATTGGTTGGTTGACCATTAAAACCGACGGTTTGTTTCTAAAACTCTTCTATTAGAGGAGTTATTGAGTCCATTATAAAACAATCTTAGCTCTCCTTCCTGAATCGATGTGGAATTATATATGATACCTCAATTGCACTAAAGAAACGCAAATACAAAAGGGGGTTCTACTACCACTTCTTATTAATTGTGTTTGGTTCATCAATGGCTTTGCATATGGTTGACTATCGATTTGATTCACTCAAAGACATGTAACAGAAGAAAAGAAACAAACATTTAACACAAATACCTAATATTTTTAGTTTTCAAGGAATCAAACTACAATGTAATTTACCATCATAATTCATACCATCAGTAATTCATCTATTTATGACTTTATATTGTCAATCTAAATACAATGCTTATTTTTCTACAAAAACAATATGAACTATTTATAACATTCTTATTCTAGATTAATTAGTATGTGTCTCTTCTTTAGCAACTTAATGTAATTCAAAGCTTATTCGATTAATTATACTAATATTTGGTTGTAGACTTGTAGTTTGATAATATAAAAATTATATTATACAATAAGCTTATGCAAAAACCTAGGTTTTTTTTTTTTAACTTACCTTTATTGAAAAACACGCTCTAAAGATCTATGAAAAAACTTTTTCAATCTAAAAAAAAGTAATTTACAATTTTATCCATTCGTAAATAAGTAGAAAATCAACCAAAAATTCTCATGCAAGCTTACATCAACACCTGTGATTTGTGTATTGTCTAATAAAGTGGGCCGGACCCAATATTAGTATGCTAGCCTAAAGCCCAAAACTAACAGCTGTGTGAAAAATACTCTAAACTAAAATATAAAAAGCAACCGGGTCGGGTTTAGAAAATAGATTCGGATGGCCCAGATTTATGGCCATTTTATAAGGAAGAGTTTGAATGTTTGGGTTTACCTTATCTTAATCGGATATTCGGATTCTAACCTTAATTAGGAATGGGAATTCTCCCTAACCCATCGGGGAACCCGGATCCACCTGTCCCTATGGATTCTTCGGCAAATTGGGTATTGGGGACAGGCACGGGGATCCCGTTTTGCTCAAACCGAGGATGGGGATGAAGAAGGGTATCACACTCCGGGCCTCTCCCCATATATTTATATTAATATATATATATATATATATATATAAATATTATTTATTTGAATTATATATTGTTTTTCAAATTTTTTGGTATATGGTTGTTCTTATTTTGATATGTATGTTATTATATTATTCGATTTGGTTTTGACTATTAAATGATACGTTTTAAGTTTGTTGCTAAAAATATTGTTTGATTAAAATTAGTTTTTTTTAGGGTATTACGTTTATAAATCATTATAGAACTACGTCTATAATTATTATACAATGCATTATTAGTTTTTCTTGGAATATAAGAGATTTAAACATGTACGGTATCTCAAAACATTTGATTTAAAATAAATAACATAAAGAGGAAAAAAATCATCGTTTCCCCATTAGGTATCCCCGTCCGTTGGAGACAGGGGGATGGGGATATGCTCAAATTCCCCAACCGGGATGGGGACGAGGATTGTGATGAAGGATCGTGTAACACCCCGTTTCTCCTTTTGTTAATTAACGGTATATGATTTAATGACTAACGGTGTGACTTGTTAATTGTAGAAGTGAAAGGGGTTAGAGTGTAAATACTAGAAGTGGGAGTTTAATTGAGCAGTTAGGGTTTTCAAAGCCTAATTTCAGTTTTCTGTACGATTTTGGAGAAGGAGAGAGGGCTAGGGTTTGATCACTTTGGTCAAATTGGAGGAGATTGAAGAGCAATTGGAGGTTGTGTCAATAGAATCATCAAAGGTATGAACTTCATTGTTGTTTTATGTTTGGTTAATGATGGAATTGTTGTTGAAGTGGGTAGAATTGGTAAGGTAAGGTTATAGTGGGAAAATCATGGCTTAAAATCATGATTTGTGTTTAATTGGGATGTTTTGGGTCGTATCTTTTGTATGTAATCACGAATTATCAACCCTAATTGCCTTAGAAACATGTTTTGGTATGATTTGGACCGAAATTGAGGTTTTGGGGTGAAACCCGATTTCAGTCGCATGACGCGACTTGGTTTTGGCACCTGCGGGTAACCGCGGGTCAAACCGCGGGTCAGACGACTCGCGGGTGACCTGCCGTTTCCACTGAGTCCAAAACTCAGTTTTTGCAAACAAGTTCGGTTGGGGTTCTTTTGTCCATGGCCCCCTAGTAGATGGTAAATTATGATGAACCGTGAAGTTTGGAGGAATTTGGGCAAGGGTAGATGTGTCATTTCACCCTAGAGAGTCGGGATTATGTTAAAGACCCACCTTTGGGTTGTGTTTGATAAGTGTATGTATGTATTTATGCTTAGGTGATACGAAGTGAGCATTACGTGATTTGTGAGCTTGTGCGAACATCGTCAGGTGAGTACTTTATCTATATTAGCATGATGATACTTATGTGACAACATGCATGTATGATGATATGCTATTTGGATAATGCTATTACCTAGTTGGTACTAGTTACCACTAGGTAAGTTAGTTCCTTCGGGAACAAGGGAATATGTCGTGGATTATGTGGCCTGGTACCAGTGTCAAGGGATTATGTTATGTGTTGTATGATCATTATGCAATTGGTATATTTGTATGATTATTATAGTATAGATCTGTGCTCACTAAGCGAAAGCTTACCCGTGGTTATTTTTCCCCTTTTAGTGACAGGTACCTCTTCTGGTAATAAGGGTAAAGCTCCCGCCTGATGATCCGGTTAGCCACAGCTCAGTCAAACTTCGAGTCTTGGAGAAATGGAGAAATTTGGAAAAGATTTCGTTCTTTTAATATTACGGGTGACTTGAACCTTGGTTTTGATTACGATGCATAATTTTAAAAAAAATTGTTGGGTGTGGATACGTTTGGTCATTTTCTTTGGAAACAATGTCTAAGACTTTTGTTGGAATTAAGGTTTTCAAATCTAGCTTCCGCTTGTTTTAAATGGGTTTATTTCATTATATTTTGTTAAAAATGTGAGGCTTTACAATTGGTATCAGAGCCCTGGTTTAAGGGATTTGAGTATTCACGGAAAGTGAGTGCTTGAACTTAAACCTAGGAGTTCCTGTTTTCAAAAGTGATAATTTCCGAAAAGTTAAGTTTTATTGAAAATGGGATAAGGGACTGAGCTGCAGACCGGGACATCAACGTGAGGTGAGCACGCTATACTTTGTTAAGAAAGCATGTATTTTTTTTTATTTTGTGATTGGCATGTAATGATATGATGTAGAAAGAGCATGCATGATATTACGTGATTTCGGAGCATATTACTGGGTTATGTATTTATATGAAAATAGGATGAGCATGTATGCTAAATGACTAGAATGACGTGACTTAAGTGATGTGTTTGTATGTTGTGGCAACCGAGTTAGGAATTGAGGGCTTAGTGATCATGTTGAGCCTAGGCATGTAGGGTGCATTTATAATGATATAAGGGCCCATATCATTACAAATGCATTGTGCATGTTGGGACTTGGCAGGGTTGCGGAAGAACTCATGAACTAAACAAGGTTGTAGGGAGTATGAGTAGGAGCATGAAAGGACAATTTATTGTCTAGGGAATGTTTAGTAACATGTGGATAGGATACTGTCAAGGGTTGGGTGGATGGCTTAACTCTTGGGTGAGAGAGAGAGAAAGAGGGGTTATGTAACCAAGTATATGTTTATTGTATCAGTATGGTGAGCAAGAAGCAAAAAGGGAAAAAGACTGTGAATACTGATGAGATGGACGTGGAGAGTTTAAGGATGAGTTAGCCAAAACGGTTAACAGTCAGGTGGAGGCGGCAATGGCTAGCAGGCCTAGCGGTTCAGGTAGCTCTCAGACTAGCAAAGTGACGAGCTACAAAGACTTCACAGCATGTCAGCCGCCATTTTTCCAGGGACAGAAGGATCCCGTGGCGAGCACTCGTTGGATTACGGAGATCGAGGGTGCCTTCCTCACTAGTTCTTGTGCTGCAGAGGTTAAGGTGAGGTATGCCTCGAATCTTCCGAGGGGTCCTGCTAAGGACTGGTGGAATATCTTGTCTTAGACTAAGGGCCCAGAGCAGGTCGAGGCGATGACTTGGGAGCAGTTTAAAGAACTGTTCAAGGAACAGTATGTACCTCAGGTCGAAGTGGAGCGGCTTACGGGAGAGTTTCTGGGCATGGAGCAGACCACCGAATCAGTGAATGAAATCACTGATAAGTTTTTGGAGAAGTCGCTTTTCTGCCGCGACTATGTGGCCAACGAACCTATAAAGATGTATCGGTATGCGCAGATCCTGAAACCGGAGATTAGGGAATTTGTGGTCATGTCGGACTGCAAGACCTTCCACGAGATGCACGCTAAGGCACGAGCTAGGGAGCTCGAGTTGGAGAGGCAAGGAAAGCGGAAGAAAATGGAGGCGACACAGGTTCAGACTCGGGCGCAAACTCAGGCTCAGACCCAGTCAGTGAAGAGGTTCAAGCCGACTGTGCCTAGAGTTGAGGTCAAGAAAGAGTTTCCCAGCTGCCCTAAGTGCGGGAAACACCATCTGGGAGAGTGCAGATATGGGACCGGGACCTACTATAAATGCGGGAAACCAGGTCATTCGAGCAGGGAGTGCAAGTCGACTGCAAAGCTATGCTTCCGATGTTACCAGCCGGGTCACTTCATTAGCGAGTGCCCGATGACTTCAGGTTCCACGCAGACTACGGGAACAGCACCAGCTAAGGCGGCAGAGACGGGGGCTAGTAAAAAGCCAGAGTTACCCAAGAGCCGCGCTAGAGTTTTTCACTTGACGGCCGAGGAGGCCAAGGAGGAGCCAGACGTGGTGACAGGTACCTTTCTTGTCAACTCTTTACCTGCTTTGGTATTGTTTGACTCAGGTGCCAGCAAATCCTTTGTGTCTTTATCTTTTTGTAAGGGTTTTGCAAATGTAATGGGTAGACTAGCTAAACCTTTAAAGGTAGAGATAGCGGCCGAAGAGTACCGGCTATGTAGTGATGTGTATAGGGATGTTGTAATAGAGATAGAAGGGGTAGAGTTTAAAATTGATCTCATCCCGATACCTATGAGGGAGATCAATGTAGTGGTCGGGGTAGATTGGTTGAGTCGAAATGGGGGACACATCGACTGCGAGTTTGAAAGGGTGGTAATTTGAAACCCAAGTGGGGGAGAATTGACCATCTTGAGCGAGAGACGGAAGAGACTACCGAAGTTATGCACGCTAGCTAAGGCTAGGAAACACGTTCTTCACGGAGGATGCAGTTTCTTGGCGTTCGTGGTCGACAACCAGGTTGAAGCAAGGAAGAAGACAGTCTCGGACGTGCCAGTGGTCAGCGAGTATCCGGATGTATTCCCGGATGACTTGCCTGGCATTCCACCCGAGAGACAAGTGGAGTTCCGGATCGACTTGGTCCCGGGGGCGGCACCGGTAGCAAAAGCTCCGTACCGGCTAGCACCTCCGGAGATGCAAGAGCTCTCAAAGCAGTTGGAAGAGTTGTTGGATAAGGGGTTCATACGCCCGAGCACCTCACCTTGGGGAGCCCCTATCCTGTTTGTGAAGAAGAAGGATGGGTCGATGCGGATGTGTATCGACTATCGGGAGTTGAATAAGCTCACAGTAAAGAACAGATACCCACTGCCGAGGATCGACGATCTCTTCGATCAGCTTCAGGGAGCCGCGTGGTTCTCGAAGATAGATCTTCGCTCCGGGTACCATCAGTTGAAGGTCAGAGAGGAGGACATACACAAGACGGCTTTTCGGACGAGGTACGGGCATTTCGAATTCATCGTGATGCCCTTCGGATTGACGAACGCACCGGCGGCGTTCATGGATTTGATGAACAGGGTATGCAGGCCGATGTTGGATAGATCGGTAATCGTTTTTATAGATGATATACTGATCTACTCCAAGTCGAAGGAGGAGCACGTAGAGCATTTGCGGGAAGTGTTAGAGGTTTTGCGTAAGGAGAGATTATACGCAAAATTCTCTAAGTGTGACTTTTGGTTGCAAGAGGTCCAATTTCTCGGGCATCTTGTAAACCGAGAAGGCATAAAGGTAGATCCAACAAAGATAGAGACGGTGATGAACTGGGAGACACCGAAGACTCCCACAGAGATTAGGAGCTTTCTTGGGTTGGCCGGATATTACCGCCGGTTTATCCAAGATTTCTCCAAGATAGCAGTTCCGTTGACGAGATTAACGCGAAAGAGTGAGCCGTTCGTGTGGGGTGAAGAGCAAGAGGCAGCATTTGATACGTTGAGGAGGAAGCTATGCAAGGCTCCGGTACTGACGTTACCGGAGGGAGTGGAGGACTTGACAGTCTACTGTGATGCCTCATATCACGGGTTAGGCTGCGTCCTTATGCAGAGGGGGCGGGTGATTGCCTATGCGTCTCGACAGTTAAAGACGCATGAGGTAAACTACCCAACCCATGATCTGGAGCTAGCTGCAGTGGTGTTCGCGCTCAAGCTTTGGCGGCACTACTTGTATGGGGTTCGCTGTACCATTTATACGGATCACAAAAGTCTCCGTTATTTTATGGACCAGCAGAACCTCAATATGAGGCAGCAGAGGTGGTTAGAGGTGATAAGGTCGGGTGTGGGTTCCAGTCTCGTGTGAGGCGAGACAGACTCTTCTGGAGGAGGCCCATAAGTCTAAGTTCTCAATTCATCCCGGTGCTACTAAAATGTACCGAGACTTGAGGACAGACTATTGGTGGCCGGGCATGAAGAGAGATGTGGCGAGATACGTAGAGAAGTGTTTAACCTGTTTAAGAGTCAAGGCCGAACATCAGAGACCACACGGGAAACTCCAACCTTTGGAGATACCCGAGTGGAAATGGGAGCATGTGACGATGGATCTGGTTACCGGTTTGCCGAGGACAGTTAGAAGACATGATGCCGTCTGGGTGATTGTGGATAGATTGACGAAGAGTGCCCATTTCATAGCGATCAAGGAGGCTTCCTATTCGGAGGAATTAGCGGACATTTATGTCCGAGAGATAGTAGCACGGCACGGAGTGCCTGTGACGGTGATTTCGGACCGAGATGTACGATTCACATCCCGGTTCTGGAGTAGATTTCATGATGACTTGGGTACGAGACTTCAGTTCAGCACGGCATTCCATCCGCAGACGGATAGTCAGAGTGAAAGGACCATTCGGACTCTTGAGGATATGCTGCGAGCTTGTGTACTCGATTTCGGAGGGAGTTGGGACTCTCACCTTCCTTTGGTAGAGTTCTTGTACAATAATAGCTTCCATGCTAGTATTGGTATGCCTCCTTACGAGATGCTCTATGGGAGGCGGTGTAGGACTCCCGTATGTTGGGGAGAAGTCGGGCAGAGAGAGCTCGGGAGTACCGAGATTGTGCAAAAGACGACCGAGGGTATTCAGTTGATTCGAGATAGGCTGAGGGCAGCTCAGAGTCGCCAAAAGAGTTATGCGGATAAGAGGCGATCAGACATAGAGTTTAATGTGGGCGATAAAGTACTTTTGAAAGTATCGCCTTGGAAAGGGGTGATACGCTTTCGAAAGCGAGGCAAGCTAGGTCCGAGATTCATTGGACCGTTTGAGATAGTGGCACGAGTTGGGAAGGTTGCGTACCGGCTGGAGTTACCACCAGAACTCAGTCAGATACACAACACTTTCCATGTCTCTCAGTTACGGAAATGCCTAGCGGACGAGTCAGCTTATGTACCGATAGATGATATTCAGCTGGATGAGCGTTTGAATTATGTGGAACAACCAGTTGCAGTCTTGGAGAGAAAGACCAAGACTTTGAGGAACAAGGAGGTCGGAATTGTGAAGGTCCAATGGGAGCACCGGAAGGGCTCGAAATGGACTTGGGAACCGGAGGATGAAATGAGGAGGAATCATCCGGAGTTATTTCGGGAATGAGCGATTTCGGGGACGAAATCCGGGTAAGTGGGGGAGAGTTGTAACACCCCGTTTCTCCTTTTGTTAATTAACGGTATATGATTTAATGACTAACGGTGTGACTTGTTAATTGTAGAAGTGAAAGGGGTTAGAGTGTAAATACTAGAAGTGGGAGTTTAATTGAGCAGTTAGGGTTTTCAAAGCCTAATTTCAGTTTTCTGTACGATTTTGGAGAAGGAGAGAGGGCTAGGGTTTGATCACTTTGGTCAAATTGGAGAAGATTGAAGAGCAATTGGAGGTTGTGTCAATAGAATCATCAAAGGTATGAACTTCATTGTTGTTTTATGTTTGGTTAATGATGGAATTGTTGTTGAAGTGGGTAGAATTGGTAAGGTAAGGTTATAGTGGGAAAATCATGGCTTAAAATCATGATTTGTGTTTAATTGGGATGTTTTGGGTCGTATCTTTTGTATGTAATCACGAATTATCAACCCTAATTGCCTTAGAAACATGTTTTGGTATGATTTGGACCGAAATTGAGGTTTTGGGGGTGAAACCCGATTTCAGTCGCATGACGCGACTTGGTTTTGGCACCTGCGGGTAACCGCGGGTCAGACAACTCGCGGGTGACCCGCCGTTTCCACTGAGTCCAAAACTCAGTTTTTGCAAACAAGTTCGGTTGGGGTTCTTTTGTCCATGGCCCCCTAGTAGATGGTAAATTATGATGAACCGTGAAGTTTGGAGGAATTTGGGCAAGGGTAGATGTGTCATTTCACCCTAGAGAGTCGGGATTATGTTAAAGACCCACCTTTGGGTTGTGTTTGATAAGTGTATGTATGTATTTATGCTTAGGTGATACGAAGTGAGCATTACGTGATTTGTGAGCTTGTGCGAACATCGTCAGATGAGTACTTTATCTATATTAGCATGATGATACTTATGTGACAACATGCATGTATGATGATATGCTATTTGGATAATGCTATTACCTAGTTGGTACTAGTTACCACTAGGTAAGTTAGTTCCTTCGGGAACAAGGGAATATGTCGTGGATTATGTGGCCTGGTACCAGTGTCAAGGGATTATGTTATGTGTTGTATGATCATTATGCAATTGGTATATTTGTATGATTATTATAGTATAGATCTGTGCTCACTAAGCGAAAGCTTACCCGTGGTTATTTTTCCCCTTTTAGTGACAGGTACCTCTTCTGGTAATAAGGGTAAAGCTCCCGCCTGATGATCCGGTTAGCCGCAGCTCAGTCAAACTTCGAGTCTTGGAGAAATGGTGAAATTTGGAAAAGATTTCGTTCTTTTAATATTACGGGTGACTTGAACCTTGGTTTTGATTACGATGCATAATTTTAAAAAAAATTGTTGGGTGTGGATACGTTTGGTCATTTTCTTTGGAAACAATGTCTAAGACTTTTGTTGGAATTAAGGTTTTCAAATCTAGCTTCCGCTTGTTTTAAATGGGTTTATTTCATTATATTTTGTTAAAAATGTGAGGCTTTACAGATCGGGGACGGGGATGGGGATTAAGGTCTTCGCCCCAAACCCGTCCCATTCTCATGCCTAACCTTAATAATATTAGTGGATATCTAATAGCCCACTTAGATGCTATTACAAACTTATCAAGTTATAAGGCATTTGATTAAAATGTAATCTAAGTAATTTATAATCAAGATAACAAGATAAGTATAACTAAATTACGTTTTTTATTCTAGTAGTTTGTTAAACGTTGCAAATTTTGTTTATGTGGTTTTAAAATTTGAGTCTTTGGACCTATGGCTAGTTTTTTATTTATATTTTTGTCCACGAGTATAATTAATACTTTTAAATATGATAGACTAAAATATAAATGAATTAAGTTTAAATCACAAAAACAAATATAGTGATAAATTATAAACTATGAAGATGTAAACTGAAATTTTAAGATTACAAGCATAAAAATAATTTTTTTCTACAAACCATTGTGGACCGGAAAATGTAACTTACTCTATAATCCATACTATATATATAAGAGAATAACTCAATTTGACAGTTTTTTTTTCAACAATTACTTTACACATTTACACTTTATACCCTCATAGTTAGTTATTAAATCTTATTTTAGTCCTTTACTTTTTCATTTTCTATTTTAAACCCTTATCATATAATCTAACTAATCATATATTATGAACTAAAATTTATATTAAAATTACGTTTTTTTTAACAAATTATACCATCATAATCGTCTCGTCAATACCTTCGAAATAAGCCCAATATTGAATATTTTTTTATTCAATTATATTATATATTCTATTATATAAAGATAATACTTTTATTTCATTTTTCGAAATTGACTATTCAATAAACCATTAGGAGGTTAATTGATTGAACACATATGATTAAATTGATGTATATAAAAATCGGGCAATTGATACATACTTCGCGCTGCAACGCGCGCGGGTATATTTCTAGTCTATATATAAATCAACAAATCCTTCTCTCTAATTTGAAAAAGGAGAGACTAAACTATGATTTAGTCTATATGGTTTGTTTTAACCCTATGATTTGGAATTCTATTTTCGTCCCTAATTGTTTATAGTTTATTGTTATTTTTGTTCATACATTAATTCATACCTTTAAATAGTATATAATTTTAAACCACATTGCCACAATGATCGAAAACGATAAATTAAAAATCATAAGAATAAATTATAAATTTGCATGGACGAAAACCACAACTTCTAAACCATAGAAACATAAAAAAAATCCAAGTTCTAACAAACCAACAGCAACGCAAACGGCAAATCCTAATTTACTCAAAAACAGAATACTTAAATCGAATTGAATCCAACCAAACCGAACAAATCTAATCTATCCAACTAGTATAAAATGTAGGTAAACTCGGCATCTATTTCCAAATATAGAGCTACATAAAACCACCACCTTTTGTGTATTAAAAAAAACGATAACAAATTATAGTAGTAGGCAAAATCGAAAAACATAGGAGGAGGTCCGTAATACCCGTAACATCCTTCCATTGAAATGAATCACCAAAATCCCCCAAAAATTTCTTCTATTTCCTTCTTCTCTCATTATTCATCGATGAATATTGTTTGTAAACCTGGCTAGCTAGATATCCTCCTCCACCATCTCCTCCTGATCCTCCTCCGTTATAACATATATAATTAATTAATTAATTATATATATACAGCTAGCATGGGTTGTGGGATGTCGAAAACTAACCTTACGGGTGAGGCTTTCGGCAAACGAAAAGCTGCTCCGAAATTGTTAATCAATGATAGATCTCAATCAATCGTCGACAAACCACCGGAGTTGCAGAAAATCAACACCACCACCAATGCAGCTGCTAATAATAATAATGGAGGAGGCAGGAATTCCAATGTTGATTCCACCTGTTTCGGATCTCCGAGCTTTAGAGAATACATTAAATGCAGCCCCCTTTCGCCTACTACAGGTATCTATTCATATATATAATATATGTATATATATAGAGAGAGGGGTGGGTTCATACGAGAATGATTTCAATTTAAGAAAACGTGAGGACGAATCTCAGTCACACATATTCGGTTACGGTGGACGTGATCACGGAAGATTGACGCGATCCATGAGAGAGTATAGATTATTAAAGGAGGGACCCGGTCAAAGTCGCCTTTATTGACCGGATGAGTGACTGGGATTCATCCTCACGTTTTCTTAAATTGACATGGTTCTCGTATGAATCTGTCTCTCTCTCTCTCTCTCTCTCTCTATATATATATATATATATATATATATAGGGGTGGGTTCAAATGTGAACCACTTTTTGGATGTGAATGTGAGGACAACCGAGAGCGTGACACGTGGCGGATGACTAAGCGCCACGTCAGGTCCACGGCGGATGACTAGGGGCGATTCTTGGGAGGGCATTGAATTAAAGGGGGGACCACACTCAAAGCCGCCTTTATTGACTAGTCTCCGCCACGTGTCGCGCTCTCGGTTGTCCTCACGTTCACAACCAAAAAGTGGTTCACATTTGAACTTTCCTCGCTCTCTCTCTATATATATATATACATATATATATGGTCATGTTCAACAGAAAACCAAGAAACACCCTCGCAGCCATTCATCTGGACCGACAGTAGTGCATACTGGTAATTTTGTGATATCCACACATGCATATGCACTTGTGAATAAAAAAACTCAAAAAGAATTCAAATTACCCATATGCACAAGTGCATATGATCCAAATGGGGGCTGCGAGGTGTTCCATGGTTTTTCCTTGAACCTCTCTCTCTCTCTCTAAATGTTGGTTTATTCATTTTGAATAATACATTATTATTCTGAGTGAATATGTGAATAACAACGAATGTTGTTTTATTTATTCTGAATAATACATAATTATTCTGAGTGAATATATCACGTGGCGCACTTACGACTACTATCACATTCGCAATAAGAAATGAGTTTTCGTTTAAAGTTGACCCTATATATACAGATTCTTCAATTTTATAAAATTATTACCTTTAAAAAGATTATATATAACTTCCGGATTTAAATGGATGCAGATAATCAACACGGAGAGAAAGAAACCGCAATTTGTAAACATGGAGACCTAAAACTTACATGCACCAAAGAGGTATGATATATACATATATTTTGTATATATATAGACTATAGAGTGAGAGGGTGGGGGATTCAATTGAGAATAGTAACAAAATAAGGAAGCGACCAATCACACGCATGGGTGTGCGGGCTATGTGGCTTGCCACATCAAGTCGTAGTCAAAGTTACGTGAATTAGATTTACTCATGATTTTAGTGTAAAATCATCATACATGATTTAATCGTTTTTTAAATTTGTTAATATTCTTACATAAATATGATTTGGTATATAGGTTTGCAGATGGGAGTATTCAGGGAAGGATACGGAACAAGCACATAAAAAAGAGACAAAAGTAGGAAGATTTAGAAAGGTGTTTCAGGTGCACAAAGTAACTTTTTGGCACGGAAGTTCATGGCAAATTGGCCACCCAAAAGCAACCAAGAAAACGGCATGACTTATCCTTTATAGATAGCTCGACGTATGATCTTGGATCTGCTTTTAGGTGCATATAACTGGTTCGAGTTCCTTTAGTTCATTGAAGTCTTACCGTTAAATCCTATGAGGCAGTCAAAATACATGCAAGCTAACGCAAACAAAGACGAGTGTAAAAAATGTTGGCATGATCTTACCATCATACGTCCATAATCATGTCTTTATGTTTTGCCAGACTAGATTCATTCATTTCTTTTGTAAAAATTGCTCGGCTGTCAAATTTGGTGAGAATCGTGAGAAATGGTTATCAACTATTGAATGAGAAATGAACAAACATTAGGATGAGATTAACCGAATCAATTTCCTTTTAAGTTGTAATTCATGTGAGGGCATTCGATTAGAGTTGATCAACGATTTAAAAGAGCTTCTCACGTTTCTCACCAAAGAAAAAACTTCTCACATGATCTCATACCTATGTATATGTGTGTGTGTGTATAGAGAGGGAGGTTCAAACGAGAAACATATCAATTTAAGAAAACGTGAGAAGCAATCTCAGTCATTCATCCGGTCAATAAATGTGGCTTTGATTGGTCCCCCCCCCCTTTAATAATCTCTACCCTCCCATGAATCGCGTCAATCCTTCGTGATCACGTCCAGCGTAACCTCGAGATGAGTGGCTGAGATTGCTCTTCACGTTTTCTTAAATTGACATGCTTCTCGTTTGAATCTTCCCCTATATATATATATATGCAGCCACAACCAATTATCAGGGTTTGATTGAACGAACTAAGTTTACCTTTTTTTGATGAATATGGAATGAATTGAAATGAAATTCAGTATGATTTGGTATATAGGTTTGCAGATGGAAGTATTCAGGGGAGGATGCAAAACAAGCACATAAAAAAGAAACAAAAGCAGGAAGATTTAGAAAGGTATTTCAGGTGCACAAAGTAACTTTTTGGCACGGACGTCCATGGCATATTGGCCACCCAAAAGCAACCAAAAAAACGGCATGACTTATCCTTTATAGATAGCTCGACGTATGATCTTGGATTTGCTTTTAGGTGCATATAACCGGTTCGAGTTCCCTCGGTTCATTGAAAGTCTTACTATTAAATTCTGTGAGACCAGTCAAAATACACGTAAGTTGATGTGGACAAAGACAATTGTAAAAAGATGTTGGCATGATCTTACCATCAGCCGTCCATAATCACGTGTTTCTGTATTTACCAAACTAAATTCATTCATTTCTTTTGTAAAAATTGCTAGATTGTTACAAGGATTTTGGGATGTTCTATAACATAAATTTTCTATTAAAATATCCAAAATAAAAACTAAAAATCTGAAACATGAAATGTGTGAACATAAACGCCAAAAAACACTAAATTGGGATACATTAAATAAAAGTTGAATTGGGTGCAATATTTGACCACTTGGTGTATGAATGGAAGCAGTATATAATTGTATAAATAAAATTCAAGAGATTGAATCTCTAGGTAGAATAATGCACTTCTGACTTTGACTTCATCATTGTATTTTTGTATTTCAACCTTAAAACATCCTTTAAATATTAATATATGAGAAATGGACTTTTTACGCTGTATTATTAAAACTCATTTTACGAATGAAAGGGAAAAAAAGGCATGAAAAGATTAAGAGATTAAAAGTAAAATAAAAAACTAATTATACGAGTATTAAGTAAAAAGTTAGAGATTATATATAAAATAAACAACTAAAGAGTATGGACGTAAATAAGAGGACACATGTTAAACAAATAAGTTTAATTGAATTGTTAATGTAAAATGCATTCATGTATATGTTTAGGTGGAAAAATACCGAAAATCGGCTTATTAGAAGATGATGTGTCATGCTAGTTACCTATTTATTACATATGGATTATATCAATTATTATTAATTATTTAATATGTTTAGTTATAAAAAATCAAATATAACAATGTTTTTATATATAATAAAAAAGTAACTTGGTTGCCACGTGTCATCTTCTTCTGATGAGTCGGTTTTAGGATTTTTCCACTTAAACACAAATATAGTCTAGTGTTTGTATAAATTATATAATAAAAACCATATTTTTTACAGATAATTAAAACACATTAATTATTTTAATAAAAAATATTTAATCTATTTCTGAATTATATTATTTTAAAAGTGCTAATTACTTAAAATATGTGAAGCTGACCAGTTTTCTTTTTATTTTTATCATAAATAATAGTAATATAAATCATCAGTTAATGTAGATTTTTTTAAAATTTATTTTAAACAAATTCTAAATATATTATATATAATAAAAATAATAACAATCAAATTTATGTTTTTCAATAAATATATTATAATATTTAATTTTCTAACTATCTTTTGCACTAATTAACATATTATGCTATTGAAATTTATTTTAATTATATAATTAGAGATTTGGTCCATGTGGTTTAGTGGTTTAAGAATCTAGGTCTCTAAAATGAAATATATATGGATTGTGTACTCGTGGTATAACGTGTTGGGTTTCTATCCATTAGACATTTGTCTGTTAAAGTGATCATGGCACATGATGGGTAATTTGGTCATTTAACTTATTTTGTATCTTCAATTAAAATCACAGGGACCAAAAATATAACTTACTTTATTTATTGTTAAATTATGATATCTATATATCATGTATGTTACCCCACTGCTCCAATCCTCACGAGGTTATCCCTTATTCAGTAATCCCTAATTTCTTCCTATCGTCTACACGACCATCTCTATCGTCGGCTGACCCACCGTATATATCGTTGTTAGTTGTCACCATAAATCCATTTGTATCAAAAATCAAAAATCTATTTGTAAATTACATTTTTGGTCCCTGTAATTTAAATAGAAAATAAAAATAAGTTAAATTACCAAAGTACCTATCATGTGCCATGCATATGATCACTTTAACGAACAAAATTTCGAGTTTGATTTATGGACCTAATATGTTATAAAATGCAAACCACGAGAACATAATCCATAGATATTTTATTAAGCTTAATGAGATTCAAAGATTATTCAATTAGTTGTACTTATAAATGACTGTTTGGTAAGAGATTCAACAAGTTTTTAGGGGAAAACCTTATGCAGAAAGCCAAGTTTTTCCCAAACCTACCATTTTCATTGAAAAAGACGCTTCATTCATCTAAGAAAAAAACATTTTAAAACAAAATCTTTCTCAATAAAATAGATAGATTAATAATCTAAAAGTACATTAAGAATAGGCCAATCCACCCCTTGTGGGATCCCAACATAATGCACACTAATCCAGTTATCAGCTCTGATAATATCTGTAACATTTTAGGTCAACCGTACCAGATGTCAGCTTTGTCCACACACTTGGAAGTGTTAGCCTAGTGGTAAGGCTTGGGCACTACATAGTGGTGAACCCGAGTTCGAGCCCTGGAGGACGCATTCTGGAGGTACGGGGGCTTCGACCCCAGACTGCATGCTTTAGCAGTCGGGCTTCGGCCCAAAGTTGCCGAGGATTAGTCTGGGCCCAATGTGGTCTGGGATACCTCTTCAAAAAAAAGGTATCAAGTCCACCTTATAAGGCAACATTTGTCCTCATTCTTAACCAATATGGGATATTTTATCCAATAGCCCACTCAATACTTACCGTAATCAAATAAAATGGTCTTTCAACTTGTTGTTGTGATTCTTCTACGTTCTACTATGGTAGACTTCATTATTACATGGCATAGAAAATCAAAAAAAAAAAAAAAAAAAAAACCCTTTATATTTTTGAACGATCAAATCATTATTGTTAATATCCTTCTACATACTTAAATCCAACAAAATAGTGTATTTGAATATTTCTTTTTTTGTGATAATCTTTTTATTATAACCATTATCTTAATTACTATATATATACATTTAGCAGGATCTCATCTACAGTACACGGTTCCCCCAACACTACCCCGCCCGACCCGCAACCCGCCCCAAACCCACCTTTCTCTCTCACATTTCATAGCCCAAACCCGCCTGTGACCCGGATGTTGACCCGCGCGTCCTCATCCGGGTTATTCATATGTTTAATTTCAATCCCTGAACTTTTCAATATTTCATTTTACGTTTTAGTCGTATATGGTATATCGGCTAAAATATGTTAAAAAATTACGTTTTAGCTTTAACAAATTACGCCATTATATTCGTATCGTCGATACGATCGAAATGAGCCTAATATTGAATATTTTTTGATGTAGTTAACCTTACATATTAGGCCTCTAAACTTATAACTTATAACGTTTTTTTTACTTTATACCTTTTACTTCTTAATATTTCATTTTACGTTTAATTTTAATATTACATTTTGACCCCTGAACTTTTCAATATTTCATTTTATGTTTTAGTCATATATGATGTATCGACTAAAATATGTTAAAAAATTACGTTTTAGTTTTAACAAATTACGTCATTATATTCGTATCGTCGATACGATCGAAATGAGCCTAATATTGAATATATTTTGATGTAGTTAACTTTACATATTAGGCCTCTAAATTTATAACTTATAACGTTTATTCACTTTATACCTTTTATTTTTCAATATTTTGTTTTACGTTTTAGTCGTATATCGTGTATTGGCTAAAAGACGTTTAAAAAATACGTTTTAATTTTAAAAAATTACGCTATTATATTCGTATTGTCGATACGATCAAAATGAGACTAATATTGAATATTTTTTGACGTAGTTATTTTATTATATACTATATATACGCTTTTACCGACCTTAATCCTGTACCTATTTTTAAGTTTACATATTAGCCTCCTAAACTTATAAAATTTATTCACTTTATACCTTTTACTTTTCTATATTTTATTTTACGTTTTACTCATATATCGTATATTAGTTGGAACATGTTAAAAAAATACGTTTTAATTTGAACAAATTACGACATTAAGATCGTATCGTCGATACGGTCTAATATATTAAAAAAATACGTTTAAATGTTAACAAACTACGCCATTATAATGGTATCGTCGATAAGATCGAAATGAGCTTAATATTGAAAAAAAAATCATGTATTTATTTTATTATATACTATATATATACGATCCAACCGACCCAAATCCTATACCCACCTTTAAACTTACATATCAGCCCCTAACTTATAATATTTGTTCACTTTACATTTTTTAGTTTTCTATATTTCATTTTACGTTTTAGTCATATATAATATATTGACTGAAATATGTTAAAGTGTCGGTAGCTACTGTTCATAAACCCGGTGCGAAGCCCGGGCGTATCTAACTAGTTTATATGATCAATCATCTCTTGTTTTCTTTTTCATGATGATCTTTTTGTTTTAACCATCGACTTGATTTCATATGACCAATTACATCTTTTTATTCTAACCATCAACTTAATTTCATATGATCAATTATATATTGCTTTTCTCGTGATAAGATGTTTAATTGTCATTAATTTGAATATATTTACAACAATAACTAATAAATGAATGTATGCATTCACCCATCTTTGGGACCACTAAAAGACACAACAACTTTGATGTGGGATGAATGATGATATTAGAGCATCTTTAACAAACGAACAAAAAGTTAATTTTTTTAAGGAATTTTGTTTTAACAAGTTTTTCAAAATCTTTTCTTAAATAGAGAAAGTAGAAGAAGAGTGTGATACTGTCTAAAATTGAAAAAGTATATTTTATTTATAAAAAAAACTCAGTGGCATGTTTAGTTAATATGATCGGAAATGTAGTTAGTCGAATAAATTATTCCAACTAAAACAAATGTTGAAATGAGACTTGGTTAAAGTCTTAAAGATTTTCGTCATTGCAATAAAAATATTTTACGTGTATGAGATATTGGTTAGACTTAATTCAATATCTCATACACCGTAACCCCAATCTAAGCTCAACGTTTAAATACTTTTGCGTTTGGTACGTGGGACAGGACAGGACAGAACGGGACAAAACTGTCTGTCCCACGTTTGGCGCAGCATGGGACAGAACAGGAATTCACTGTCCCACGTTTGGTGTGACATGGGACAGAACAGAAACTAGGACAAGGTGGGACAACATGGGACAAAAATGACTGTTTTTTTGTTCCACCAAAATAGGTGGAACAACATGGGACAGAAATGACACAGAAACTAATATATTACTAACTAACATTTGTTTGATATGTAACTTCAATATGGTATTTGTTTTTGTGTTTACCACCACTAGTCGTGGCCGCCGCCACCATTGATAGCCACTATCGGCCACCTTCACCTTGTCTTCCACTACAACAACCTCCTCCACCTCGTCTTCCACTACAACAACCTCCTCCACCTCCTCTTCCCCTACAACAACCTCCTCCACCTCCCTTCCCCTACAACAACCTCCTCCACCACCTCTACAACTATCAACGATTACCTACCACCACCGTCTACCATCTTTACAACTGTCCATCTCCACCGCAACTACCACCACCACTACCCACCATCTTCACGTTCTCCACAACCACCGACCACCACCACCATCCCTAGTATTACCGTCGGCCACCATCGACACCTCTACCATAACTGTAACACCCGTAATTTCGGTGTAAAAACGACTCTTTAATGAAATATGGAATTTAGAATTTTAGATCAAATTATGTATTTTATGGTCTAATATGTTAGGAATTGCAATTACGAGTCCAACGGTTCTTTCGGAATCGAAAACGGAGCTATAACGAAGAAGTTATGGCCGGAACAAAATTCCACCAAAAACAATCAGATGCTAGCGATCGCTAGCCCTCAAACCTAGCGATCGCTAGGCAAGATTTCCTTGGTTGCTGACTTTGCTCGCGATCAGGCTAGCGACCCTGAGAATAAGGCAGCTAGCGATCGCTAGCCTTCAGGCCTAGCGATCGCTAGGTAGCTGTCAAAAAGGGAAAACGGGTTTTAAACCCTTCCAAACTTCATTTCCTCACAACACTTTCATTTCTCATCCATTTCTCCTGAATTTTCTCTCTATCTTCTCCAAATCCAAAACCCTACAAGATCTTGAGGTCAAATCCACACTTGGAGCTAGCTCGGGTGGAAACCACATTTCACTACTTCATCTTCTCCACTCATCCCTTCTACACCATTGTTGCTTGAAAAGAGGGAAGCTCAAGACTTAGGGTTCTAGCTTGGATCTCACTTGGTAAGCTTCAAATAAACCCTTGTAGGTTGGATCTATGTGTATAATAAAGGTTATGAACTAATCTAGGGTTCGATTTACTTGATTTAGGTTTGTGCTCGTATTTGACCTAAATCTTGGGATTTGGGGGTTTTTATCACAAAACCCTAAGGTGAGTTGCTAAAACTATTTTGTTAAAACTGAGAGCACATCATCTTGATGATCTTACATACCTTACTTAATTTTTGTGGTAAATGTGATTTTGGATGAAATGCCTAATTTGTCAAGTGTGAGGGTTTCCATGGAACGTATGAGAACTATGCTTGTATGAATGACTTGCACTATTGTATTGTATATGTGAAGTAAATTATCGCGTGTTACTATGGTATGTGTTAAATCCGTAGGATTACATGAGGAATGCAATTATGAGAAATGCGTGTATTGAAATATGCTATGAAATGATGCAAAGGGCCTGAGACCCTCGTTTAATGCCTATGATAGGTTGAAATGGATGTATGAGTCTTTTTAGACAGTACAAATATGCCTTCGAAGGTGTCATGATAGAAATGGCATCAAGGTTGATTGAATGTAAATAACATGGACGATCCAACGCAATGTGTCCACACCCAATAGTCTTGGGAGGTCCTGAAATAGGGGCGCACCTATGTCGCCGGCTCTCGGGTGGCTCCGAGATGCGCGGGCCTCGGAAGGTGTCATAGTTGAAATGGCATCGAGGTATTGGGAAGCAACGAATGTAGGGGCATTGGTTGGTGGAAATGGGTCGCTCCCATTGTTTCCGAAGATAATAATAAACCGGTTTAACATGCTACTTCCGTTGTCGTATGATATTGTATACTCGCATGCTTTAACGTATTTTATTTGCATAGTGTCATTTATCCAACTCACTAGGCTCCTTTAGCCTAACACTTGCTTGGTGTCGATGTGTCTCTCAGGTACTAGGGACGCCGCTCCCAAGTAGGCTTCGGGAGTAGAGTGAGCATTTGGGGGACGTGGAGAGACCGGCTTCCTTGACCGTGATAATGACCATAGATCAATAACCCTTTTGTAGTCTTTTCCTAATAGGATTTAGACTAACCGGTTATTGTACTTCTTTATTCGATTACATACATTGTAATTAATTGTACATTACTTATACCCCTGTTTTTGGGATGAGCTCACGCTTTGGCGTATTTTGTATACCACCTTTTGTTTAATTGAAGGTTTTTGTTCGCCCTGATTTTTAGGGTGTTACAAGTTGGTATCAGAGCTTTAGTTTAAGCGAACTAGGTAATCACTGTAGTATGCCTAGACTTAAACTTAGCTAACTAGTAAATACGATACGTACCTTGGGTAGAACCTTAGGTGGGGAGAGCAATAGGGTTGCGAATTCACGTTTATTCAAAATTGTGGTGATGGTAACGAGGATGCTTATGTATGATTAGTTCATAAATCACTTAGCTACTGATCTATGAATGCGTTGTACGCGAGTGTTTGAGTAACTGTTATTATGATGATGATAAATGTTGAGGTTCGTAAGTAGTCTATTCTTACCTTATTCTCGTGCAATTGTTATGACAGATCAACATGGCGAACACCCGTAGTCAGACGGGCGCCGCAAGAGGACCACCCGACCAAACCGCTTCGACCGCCGACCAACATGTTCGGGTCGAGACGGTTGAGAGTCCACCGAGGCTTCCCGTTCTCGGTGGGGGTCCGGAGCACGTACCAAGGGTCAATCTCGAGGATCCAAATCCCGTCCTAACCGAGGTGACCCCGGAGATGAGGATGTTTGACAACGTGATGAAGGCCGTGAACGAGGCCATGAGCAAACAACAAGAGTCCTTCATGAAGATGTTGGAGGATCGGGACACTAGCAACCGTCGTCATGAGACGGTGGGCGAGAACGCCGCTACGGCGTCGGGAGATGCGGAGGTAGTGGTGGTCACCGAGGAGACCCGAGTCACGGGGGACAAGGAGAAAGAGAAAGGGAAAGCTAAGGGGTGCTCCTACAAGAACTTCTTGGGGTGTAAACCGCCGGAGTTCCGGGGGTGTACCGACCCGGTCGTGTGCTTATATTGGCTCCGCGAGATGGAGATGGCCTTTGAGGCTAGCGAGTGCGACTCTTCATAACGAGTCAAGTTCGCATCCCACCTTCTCAAGGGCGAGGCCCTCACTTGGTGGAACTTGACCCGTTCTTCCCTCACGCCGGAGGTGTACGCTAGGCTCTCGTGGGCCGAGTTCAAGAAGAAGATGCTCGAGAAATACTGTAGCGAGCGAGCCCTTGACAAGATCGAGGACGAATTCCGAGGACTGAAGAAAGGCAACAACCCCATTTCCTTTTACGCAAAGGACTTCATGGAGAAGCTTGGGATGGTGGAGCACTTGGCTCCCGACGAGAAGGCAAAGATCAAGGCCTATTCTCGTGGGTTACCGGCCGAGATAAGATCGGCGGTGAGGATCGCAAGGGTCACCACCCTCCACGAGGCGATCGAAGAATCGTTGAGGATTGAGGACGACATCACCCAAGCCCGGGTAGAGGGATATCAAGCCGGGCAAAAGAGGAAGTTTGAAGAGGCCGCCATGTCGGCCCGACCGAGCAAAACTTTCCAAGACGGGAAGCGAGGCGGGAACCGAGTCGAGGCAAAGTGGTGCAACAAATGTAGAAGCAAGCACTACGGACCGTGTCGTAGCGACTCCCCGATGAGTACCCCCACTTGTGGGAAGTGCGGGAAGCGCGGCCATATGACTCGGGATTGTATGCCCCGGGTGGCGGTTTGTTATGAGTGTAAGGAGCCGGGTCACTATCGGGACGCATGCCCGAAATTCAAGAAGGCGTCTACCGGGGGTTCGAGCGGGTCCGTAGCAAGAGGTGAAGCCCCGCCGAAGGTGACTAGCCGAGCCTTCCAGATGACGGCTACGGAGGCGAGAGAGGCATCCGATCTTGTATCGGGTACGTTTCTCGTTAACTCCATACCTGCTCTTATTCTTTTCGATACGGGCGCCGAACGCTCCTTTGTGCACGACACACTAGTTAGAAAATTCACTATGCCTACCACTCCCTTATCTGATGCATTAGTAGTAGAAGTAGCGGGCGGATTCCTTGTGACCGTTCGAGATTGTTTTGAGGGGTGCACTATAGAGTTAGATGGAGAACCTTTCTCCGCTACCCTCATACCCATGAACGTCGGTAGTTTCGACGTAGTGTTAGGGATCGATTGGTTGCGCGCACACGACGCCAACATAAGTTGCGGCAAAAAGATGGTAACGTTACCGGCGCCTAACGGAAAACCGATTACCGTGTATGGGGATAAGAAGAAGGGCGCCTACACGACCATCTCGATGGTTAAGGCAAGGAAGTGCCTAGCCAAGGGATGCACCTCCTTCTTAGCTTACGTCATCGATACTAAGTTGGAGAAGAAAGAGCTCGCCGATGTGAATGTGGTGCGGGACTTTCCGGACGTCTTTCCGGAAGATTTGCCCGGATTACCACCGGAACGCCAAGTGGAGTTCCACATTGACCTTACACCCGGAGCAGCTCCGATCGCGCGCGCTCCATACCGATTGGCTCCGACCGAGATGAAGGAGATGATGACACAATTGCAAGAACTCTCCGAGAAGGGATTCATCCGACCGAGTTCGTCACCGTGGGGAGCGCCGGTCCTTTTCGTCAAAAAGAAGGACGGCTCCATGAGAATGTGCATCGACTACCGGGAACTAAACAAGAGGACAGTAAAGAACAAATACCCCTTACCTCGGATCGACGACCTCTTCGATCAACTACAAGGTGCCGGGTGCTTCTCGAAAATTGATCTACGATCCGGATATCACCAAGTTAGGGTGAAGGAGGACGACGTGCCTAAGACGGCCTTCCGAACGAGATATGGGCACTATGAGTTCTTGGTAATGCCGTTTGGTTTGACCAACGCACCGGCGGTATTCATGGACTTGATGAACCGAGTGTGTAGACCATTCTTAGATAAGTCGGTTATAGTCTTTATCGACGATATCTTGGTCTACTCCAAAGATGAAGCCGAACATGAACGACACTTACGAGAGGTGTTGAGCGTGCTTAGAGGCGAGAAGTTGTACGCCAAATTCTCCAAGTGCGAATTTTGGCTCCACGAGGTACAATTTCTAGGCCATGTGGTGTCGCGAGACGGGATCAAAGTGGATCCGGCAAAGATCGAGGCCATGATGAGTTGGAAGTCGCCAACGAACCCGTCAGAAATACGAAGCTTTCTAGGCTTAGCGGGTTACTACCGAAGATTCATCCAAGATTTCTCGAAGATCGCTTCGTCGCTTACGGTGCTAACGAAGAAGAACGCCAAGTTTCTATGGACCGATAAACAAGAAGAGGCCTTTCAGACACTCAAGAAGAAGTTATGTCAAGCGCCGATTCTATCATTACCGGACGGGACGGAAGACTTCGTGGTCTATAGCGACGCGTCCAAGATGGGACTCGGGTGCGTGCTCATGCAACGAGGCAAGGTGATCTCCTACGCCTCTCGACAGTTGAAGGATCACGAAAGGAATTATCCGGTGCACGATTTGGAGTTAGCGGCGGTGGTGTTTGCTTTGAAATTGTGGCGACACTACCTTTACGGGACCAAGTGTACACTATACACCGATCACAAGAGTCTCCAACACATTTTCGACCAGAAGGAGCTCAACATGCGGCAAAGGAGATGGCTCGAGCTACTAAAGGACTATGACTGCGACTTATTGTACCACCCCGGTAAGGCGAACGTAGTCGCCGACGCCTTGAGCCGTAAGAACTATGGTGATGACGTTGGTGTGACCCTTAACCGGATTAGCGTGGTGTCGAGTTTGATGGACCGGATCAAGGCGAGTCAAGCGGAAGCCCTTCGAGAAGAAAACCTCAAGGATGAGGTGATGGTGAAGCAAAAGGAGTTGTTGACCGAGGATAGCCGCGGGCTTAAACTGTTTCAAGGCCGAGTTTGGGTGCCGAAACTTGGTGGCAACCGGGAATTGCTCTTGGAGGATGCCCACAAATCCAAGTATTCCATACATCCCGGGAGCACCAAGATGTATCGGGACTTGAAAATGAACTATTGGTGGCCGGTCATGAAACTTGATGTGGCTAGTTATGTCGAGAAGTGTGTCACATGCCTTCAAGTCAAGGCGGAACACCAAAAGCCCTATGGAAGTTTGCAACCCCTAGACATCCCGGAATGGAAGTGGGAGCATATTACCATGGACTTCGTGACCAAGCTACCGAGGACCTTGAGGGGTCACGACACTATTTGGGTGATCGTGGACCGACTCACGAAGAGTGCTCACTTTCTCGAGATGCGTGAAACTCTACCCATGGATAAATTGGCCAAGCTCTACATAAAGGAGATCGTGAGAAGACACGGTGTACCCTTATCGATTGTTTCGGATAGAGATAGCCGATTTACTTCCCAGTTTTGGCATGGATTACAAGAGGGCTTGGGTACAAAACTCAAGTTGAGCACCGCTTACCACCCTCAAACCGACGGACAAAGCGAACGGACGATTCAGACGCTAGAGGATATGTTGCGGTCGTGCGTGATCGACTTCGGGGGAAATTGGGATACACACCTACCATTGGTGGAATTTGCCTACAACAACAGTTACCATTCTAGCATCGGGATGGCACCGTTCGAGGCACTATACGGACGGAAATGTAGAACACCGACGTGTTGGTTGGAGGCGGGTGAAAAGCAATTTGCGGGACCCGAAATCATACAAGAGACGGCGGACAAAGTAAAGGGTATCCGCGAACGCTTGAAAGCCGCCCAAGACCGACAAAAGAGCTATGCCGACAAGAAACGTCGCCCCGTAGACTTCCAAGTAGGAGAACGCGTGATGTTGAAAGTGTCTCCTTGGAAGGGTATCATACGGTTCGGGAAACGGGGGAAACTTAGCCCACGTTTCCTAGGACCGTTTACCATTTTAGAAAAGGTTGGACTACAAGCCTATCGGTTAGAACTACCGCCCGAAATGGATGGGATACATCCCACCTTTCACGTATGTTATTTGCGGAAGTGTCTAGCCGAGGGGAGAGCGTCATTCCTCTATCGGAGATTCGAGTTGACAACGGTAACCGATGTGTCGAAGAACCGGAGGCGATCCTAGAAAGTAAAACGAAGAAATTACGCCATAAAGAGGTAACAATGGTCAAAGTCCAATGGAAGCACCACCGAGGTGCTAATGTCACGTGGGAGGCCGAGGAGGACATGAAGCGGAGATACCCACACTTGTTTACGTAGGTGTAACAAATTTCGAGGACGAAATTTTAATTAGGAGGGGAGGATTGTAACACCCGTAATTTCGGTGTAAAAACGACTCTTTAATGAAATATGGAATTTAGAATTTTAGATCAAATTATGTATTTTATGGTCTAATATGTTAGGAATTGCAATTACGAGTCCAACGGTTCTTTCGGAATCGAAAACGGAGCTATAACGAAGAAGTTATGGCCGGAACAAAATTCCACCAAAAACAATCAGATGCTAGCGATCGCTAGCCCTCAAACCTAGCGATCGCTAGGCAAGATTTCCTTGGTTGCTGACTTTGCTCGCGATCAGGCTAGCGACCCTGAGAATAAGGCAGCTAGCGATCGCTAGCCTTCAGGCCTAGCGATCGCTAGGTAGCTGTCAAAAAGGGAAAACGGGTTTTAAACCCTTCCAAACTTCATTTCCTCACAACACTTTCATTTCTCATCCATTTCTCCTGAATTTTCTCTCTATCTTCTCCAAATCCAAAACCCTACAAGATCTTGAGGTCAAATCCACACTTGGAGCTAGCTCGGGTGGAAACCACATTTCACTACTTCATCTTCTCCACTCATCCCTTCTACACCATTGTTGCTTGAAAAGAGGGAAGCTCAAGACTTAGGGTTCTAGCTTGGATCTCACTTGGTAAGCTTCAAATAAACCCTTGTAGGTTGGATCTATGTGTATAATAAAGGTTATGAACTAATCTAGGGTTCGATTTACTTGATTTAGGTTTGTGCTCGTATTTGACCTAAATCTTGGGATTTGGGGGTTTTTATCACAAAACCCTAAGGTGAGTTGCTAAAACTATTTTGTTAAAACTGAGAGCACATCATCTTGATGATCTTACATACCTTACTTAATTTTTGTGGTAAATGTGATTTTGGATGAAATGCCTAATTTGTCAAGTGTGAGGGTTTCCATGGAACGTATGAGAACTATGCTTGTATGAATGACTTGCACTATTGTATTGTATATGTGAAGTAAATTATCGCGTGTTACTATGGTATGTGTTAAATCCGTAGGATTACATGAGGAATGCAATTATGAGAAATGCGTGTATTGAAATATGCTATGAAATGATGCAAAGGGCCTGAGACCCTCGTTTAATGCCTATGATAGGTTGAAATGGATGTATGAGTCTTTTTAGACAGTACAAATATGCCTTCGAAGGTGTCATGATAGAAATGGCATCAAGGTTGATTGAATGTAAATAACATGGACGATCCAACGCAATGTGTCCACACCCAATAGTCTTGGGAGGTCCTGAAATAGGGGCGCACCTATGTCGCCGGCTCTCGGGTGGCTCCGAGATGCGCGGGCCTCGGAAGGTGTCATAGTTGAAATGGCATCGAGGTATTGGGAAGCAACGAATGTAGGGGCATTGGTTGGTGGAAATGGGTCGCTCCCATTGTTTCCGAAGATAATAATAAACCGGTTTAACATGCTACTTCCGTTGTCGTATGATATTGTATACTCGCATGCTTTAACGTATTTTATTTGCATAGTGTCATTTATCCAACTCACTAGGCTCCTTTAGCCTAACACTTGCTTGGTGTCGATGTGTCTCTCAGGTACTAGGGACGCCGCTCCCAAGTAGGCTTCGGGAGTAGAGTGAGCATTTGGGGGGACGTGGAGAGACCGGCTTCCTTGACCGTGATAATGACCATAGATCAATAACCCTTTTGTAGTCTTTTCCTAATAGGATTTAGACTAACCGGTTATTGTACTTCTTTATTCGATTACATACATTGTAATTAATTGTACATTACTTATACCCCTGTTTTTGGGATGAGCTCACGCTTTGGCGTATTTTGTATACCACCTTTTGTTTAATTGAAGGTTTTTGTTCGCCCTGATTTTTAGGGTGTTACAATAACCATCAAAATTGGTTACATAAAAATCATATATGTATGTATATATATGTGTGTGTGTGTGTGTGTTTATTGAAATTGTGTAATTTTTTTATAGATTACTAGTTTAGTTTATTTGTGTTAATTATAACTATTAAGTGATAAATAAAATCATCAAATAATTTTTTGAGGGAACTTGTTTAGTTCTGTTCAGTCCAGTCCTAGACG
The DNA here is from genome assembly GCA_030169165.1 of Centaurea solstitialis. Lineage (NCBI taxonomy): Eukaryota > Viridiplantae > Streptophyta > Magnoliopsida > Asterales > Asteraceae > Centaurea > Centaurea solstitialis. The sequence goes on from CM058046.1 coordinate 11,278,799, forward strand.
TACCAAACACAAAACAAACATTTGTTCTGTCCAGTCCTCTCCCGTCCCGTCCAGTCCTGTCCTACTCTCTTGTCCTGTCCAGTACTGTCCAGTTCTGTCCTGTCCTGTCCTGTCCAATCCTGTCTGCGTACCAAACGCTAATCATAATTATTAAAAGGGGATGTTTTTCCAAAATGTATCAAACTATACCAAAAAAGTTATTGTATGTATCTAACTACTAAAAATGATTTTTAACGTATCAAACATTTTTTTTTCTGTTGTCTTACAAAATGACTTGCTACCGGTTGAACCGATCGTTTGTAATACAATAGAAAAAAAATAAAATAAATGTTTGATACATTTCATTTGATGTTTTATTCAATCAAAAAACATGATATCATCTAAAAGAGGTCATGTGTCGCCGAATTTTTTGAACCAATGTCTCGCAAGATGAAAAAGTAAGTTTTGATGCGTTCAACTTGTAATCAAATCGTGATTGATGTTTTAACTAAATGAAACGAAACACATACTCGGTCAAAAAAGTTATCGTTACTTTCTGTAACCTTAAGTTCAATGCATTCATTTTCTCTCACTTTAATTGCCACCACTTGCCACTTTCTATCACCTTACTCTTTTCTACTTTCATGATAAAATTTAAATGATACTGTTAGATGGTCAATATATTCTCTTTATAACATAATTAACTTTAGTTTGCGTCTAATATAAGTTATCAAATTGTAGTATATAGAAGTTGCATACTCTTACATGACTATTAGTGGCCACACTGATTGTTAAAGTTACCTAACTACCTTATTTGTTACAAAACTTGCTTTCATACACTCCACTTCAAGCCTTATCACCATTTTACACGTCAGGCCAATAAGGTAACAATCTCGTTTCTATTTGTTGACTACGTGTTTTCATTCATATTCATTTGAATTGTTTCATTATACATGATTTATTGCAATCCAACATACTCTTAATTATTGTTGATATCGTAGTGGTTTTGAGCATGCATGATAAAAATAAGCAAACTACTGTAACATGGACATAGCTATGCAGTGTTGATGGAAAACCGTTAATTGACCCATAAATATGACATTTTTATTAAATATAAGACATCGGTTTTTGATACATACAAAAATGAGTCCCTACTTTGTAAGGTAAGGAGCTTTTATATACGTGTGATAAGTTGCAAAAAACAAATTCGTTGTCACACGTTATTAATATCAAGGATGAGTGTATGAAGGACTTAACGGGGTCCCTTCTACCTGCTCACCTGATTTTCTCAAGCAGAACTCTTCTGGTATGAAAGATGCACGTGCTAAACAATTAAGAGGGGTGCTTAAAGATATTAGAAAAATACAAGAGATACCAACAAAAAAGATCATTGAAAATAAACTGAAAAACCAAAATTTTTACTCGACATCAGCAATAAAAAAAACTTAAAAAATATTTTAAAATCAACTAATTTTTTTTCTCTCTTGAAGTGGTGGAATTCAACTAAAAACACACCGGGCTTACACCTTGGATATGGCTTTGCCCATTGTGTTAAAACTTTGCTTGAATTCGAGAAAAAATGTATTTTGTTCTATAAATCAACACAACCAACTTTTTACTGGGCCAACACCGTGTTGACTTTCCTACATTCATTAATCCGTAACTTCATGGATCGTTGATCTACCTTAAAAATAAAAATTCTAGTACCGTCTAAAATACCATTAACTATATATAATCTTAATTTAACATAAAGAATATGTTATGTAATCAAGAATAATGAGTTTTATACTTTATTTAATAACAAAATAAACAAATTGTTATGTAAGTATAAATTCAATTTAGGTTATAAATTATTATTATTAAATATTCTCTTAATATACTCATATCACCAAAAGTCCAAAACGGGTGCAAACTTTATAAATATAAACAAATAAGTATGTGTAAGTTTAAATCTATACCTAATCACTCTGTATAAAATATTCTTCCAAGATATTCTATCACTAAATCTGGTGCTGATTGTATAAAACAAATCTTGATGTATCCAAAACAAGTATTTCATTAGTGTCCCGGTTAACCCCAAAGTAAATGTGTATTTTCCAATTTAATCTTTGACTATATATTAAAAAAAAATTCTTTCTATAAATTATCTTTTATTTAATTTGAAAACAGAGTGAATTATGAATTTGTTCCTTGTGTTTTAAACTTTTCTTTGACTAAGGTTTCTATTATATGTTTATTTCGAATTTGGTCATTATGGTATTAATTTGGTTTTAGCGAAAGTTCATCCGATTAACTCCTTCCTAAACCTCGTCAAATTAGAGACTATTTTGGCATTTTTCTATTATTTGTAAAAAGTAAAAACAATATTTTTAAAATACGAATTTATTATATATATGTATGTATTTAAAATTGAGTCCTGTGCTTGCTTCAATTTTATATTTTTGTTGAAGTTGCCGAAATTTCCATCCTTCCCCTTATTCGTAACACTAGAATTTATTGAGTGCGACTCCAATCAATCCAATTTTCTACTATAATAATATTAAAATAAATAGAACAAGATATTATTTTATAAATTGATTTTTTTAAGGTATCACATACAATTTAAACACGTCAAATATATATATTTTTTAAATTTTATTCACTCAAAAAAACATAAGAAATAATTTTATGATTTGATTTTAAATAAAAGTTTTAGTTACATGAAAACAATAAAACCATATCATTTTCCACCAAAAAAAATAATATAATTAAATGTATTTAATATAATTAATGTTTTAAAAATTTTAAATAATCCTATCTAAAACTAGATAGGGAAATTCATTATTTTAGCCATTTAAAATTAGTGGGTTGGTCCTAGCTAAAATCTTGTGAGAATGTTCGAAAAATAGCATCCGGTCCGCCAAACGTATGTCATCCATTGACGAACCTGGGTATAAATTATAAATATCAAAACTTCACGAGCCAGATCTGTCAATGACGGAAGTGATTTTTGGCGGAATGGGGGGTATATTGAATGTTGTCTCAAACGGGATTGGAAAAAGACAATATAGTTAACGGTTCTTAGAAGCAGAGACCAAATCCGATCAAGATTGCTTAACACGATGGTTAAGGTGTAAATTTTAAACGATAGGAACCAACTTTGTTATAATCACCTAGCCACAGGGACCAAAAGTGTAGTTTACTCTATTAAGAATTTGTTACTAAAGACATTTATTTTAGAGTGAAAGGATAATATTTGCAGCATTCATAAAGATATGATAAAATTATTTGTATTACATTAAAGTAAGAGCATCCTCATGATAGTTGGGTTCCATTAAGAAGTTGAGATTAATATGAGAAATACTTAGCAACTATAAGTGAATGCACATTTGGATTAACAGTAAGCAACAATTCAGATCCATTTTCAACATTAAACTCAAATTTTCATACGTATTTACCATCAACAACAACTATGTTAAGATAAACATTCTTTAAACATTTAAATTCTTTTTATCCTATCAACCATGTTAACTGGTACAGTAAAAGTGTAAAACAAATAAAATAAGACATATAAGACGAAAATATTAAAGCTTCGAAAAAACATCTAAAAACTATATACAAGAACAAGAAAGAGAAATAAAAGTCAGAGTAAATTACAGATTTGGTGGTTTTAACAGATTTTGTCCCTAGACTTTATTAATTACGGATTTGGTCTCTGTGGTATGCATTTTCTTTCGGATCTGGTCCTCCAGCCTAACGACCATTCAATAAACTTGTGCATACTATAAGAACCAAATCCAACAAAAGAATGCATACCTCAAGGACCAAATCCAAAACAAATCGCATACAACAGGGACCAAATCTAAAAGAAAATGCATACCACAAGAACCAAATCCGTAATTAATGAAGTTTAGGGACAAAATCTGTAACTTACCCTAAAAGTTATTGAAATTCAATATTGTAAGAAAGAAATACTATTTTATTAACCATATCAAATACTTTACTAGTACAATAAATACTTGAAATGCTATAACCTATAACCAAATAATTTGTTGAAAACTTGAAATCAAATACAAAATCTTTTTTGATAATTTTGACTTTTACATAAATACGCTTGAAAATAGAAAGAAAAAAAAAGTTTATAAAAAACCTACAAAAAATAGTCAAGGTTCAACGCAAGGAAGGAAGCATCGAGTCCTGTGCTTCTTCTTTGCTTCAATATTTTTCCATTTTGTTGAAGTTGCCGAAAACAAATTTCCATCACCTTCTTCTTCTTCCCCTTGATTCCTAACCAATTTCTTCCTTCGATCCATCCATTTTTCCACCATAATTCGCCTTCCTTTCGATGATTTTTCTGCTTTACCAACTACACACTCAACCGATCAATCCGTTGGAATCGAAGATTTCAAACATCGTCTGGTTTAAATCTCGATTTTGTTGCATTTTTCTGCGATTTTTTCGGTGTGGATTTGGTGGAGTAATCGGAAATTGCAGGTGATTTTGAGTTTGTGAAGTGTTTTTGTGTGTGTGTGTGTGTGTGTGTGATGATGAAGTCGTCGTTTGAGAAGTTTGGGCGGAAATTAACTATGCATAAGAGCGATGGGAAGGAGAAGAAGGATCATCATCAGGCTTCTGGACTGTTGGATGAGGTTGTTCAGGCTTCTAAGGTAGTGATTTTGTTTGTTTTTTTAGTGATTGATTTCTGTATGTTGTTTTGTGTTTATTCGTACTTGAATTCGAAGTGTGAATCGAGTGACAGTTGATTAGGGTTTCGGATAGGTGAAGTATGACTGTATGAGTTCACATTGTTCGTTGTCCAATGCGATTGAATTACCGTTTTGATTGTTTGTGCAGGATATGCAAGATATTAGAAACTGCTATGATGGATTAATATCCGCTGCTGCTGCAATGACTAATAGTATATATGGTGAGTGTTGTATAAATGGAAAGTTTTGTTGCTTTTTTTCACAAGTGGAACCAATTAGGAGATTTTGTTAGTGTGATCAGCTTTTTGGTGTTAAGGTGTAATTGTTTTTCTATAATGGATGCATTTGATAACCTATTATGTGCTATTTTACTATAGATCTGAATGGTTTTTGCTTTGTTTCAGCTAGCATCATTTAAATAGTATTTTTGCTTATTTGCTAAGAGCTAGTGGACATTTAAGTTTGATTCTAACTTGATTAATGGATTAGCTTCATGGTTGGTTTATTCGAAACTTTCGTTAGTTTCTGGGTATTCCATGATAGGTATTACAATCCATGCTTCCCAACATTTTAGGACTTAGGAGATACACTTTTGCTAGCTCTAGCCGCCAGCTTATCACTTTTCGGGTTCTCAAGTGGCAAGTGTTTTCACTTAGCCTTTCACAGATAGTCATATACTTTTAAGGAAGGGATCATTCCATGTCTAAGACAACTTCTTGGGGCATGCATCTGCCTCTTTGCAGCAAACTTTACAAGGGCAGGATCCCCTTATTATAGAAACCCATGTGGAAAGACATGGTTGTGGCTGCTTCAACCTTTTCATAACAGTGCTGATTTACTCTAACTGATGCCACTTAGAATTTGGATCCCAATAAAAGGACTTGTATAATGGTTAAATCTCCAATCTGGTCACCTAAGAGTAAACACAAGACCTTGATGAAAATAAGGCAATTTAGACAAGGATGTGTGATGTGTCATGCCATTTCAAATTTGTGTGGCCGTAACCAACCAAGAAGCAGGATAGTATATAATTGCAATGAATTAAATTCAATACGGTATAAGACATTTCACTCTTTTATATTGTCTTTTTTGTATTAGCTATTCTTTGTCAGTTAGTTTCTCATTTTCATTGACGTGGAATAGCTATGCGAGGACCCCATCAGGGGATAGTTGCTATGTTTGCCAGAAAGTTGTTATCTACTAAATGATTAACACCTAATAGACTGAAATTAGGGAAAATCCACCCCTTCACTTAAGCTAAGCCGTCTACCAAAGTCTTAATCCTTCACCAAAGAGGTTCTTTTTCAGTTAGGCATGGTTATGCTTTCATCAGAGCTCTAAACCACAAGTCCCTTAGGTGGAAACAGGCTAAAGCCTAAATATAAATAGGGCATGGAGAATATCAGGAATATCGTGCTGAAGGGTGCCTTTGTGAAATAGTGAACATGCAGTCTGATCTGCCAAAGACATAGCATTAGTAAATACATGAGAGAAGTTTGTTGTAAAACCGAACCTTAACTTTTACTCTAGATCTTGGTAATAGAACCAATTGCATCTGCTGAAGTATTTTATATCAACACATTCAATTTTATGGGACTTTTGGAAAATCAGAGCAGGTGAAATATTCTATTTATATTGTTGGCATTAGCTTATAAGAATAACCAAAAGAGATTGTCTTATCAAGTATCAACCTTTCCCAAAAAGAGAACTTTCCTATTATGGTTTATGTATGCTTGCTGAGCTGATGCCTCTTTCAGTATCTCATGTTAAATCCTTGTGAGTTGACTATTTATTTGATTCTTACAACTGCATATGCGGTATGCCATATTGTCTACCCATCTTGTCATGAAGTTAAAGTCCATCTGAATACTTTCTATCAATAACTTGCATGTTTTTGTTGTTCTGTACGTAAATAAAGAAGTCTCATATGTTTCTGTGTTTCAGAATTTTCGGAGTCACTACATGAAATGGGGAACTGTTTGCTGGATAAAACTATAACTGATGCTGATGGTGAAAGTGGTAATTATTATTTGGGTGTTTCTTATGTGATATTTGAGCTTGGTTACTTATGAAGATGACATACATGTGATATGTGAAGGCAAGAGCAAACTATGAATATGAGCTATATTGTCATTATCATTCAGAAAGTTGTGCATATTTAGTGATTATACATAGTTCATGCCTATGCATAGTCTGTCCTAGGACAGGGCAAGGGAGGAGACTTTTTCTAAGTAGACAGTCGATAACTCTGTCTGATCTTAGATAGTTGATGTGCATAAAGTCTGTGGGTTGTACACGTGGATACTGTGCTATTTCCGAAAGGTCATGACTAACACCTAACACCTAACACCACCCTGAGGGGTGTTTCAGAAAGCTGAGCACCCTTGTTCGGCTGCTTTGAAGAATATGCTAGATTGTTAGAAGCAGCACATTGCACTCTTTGTGTGATAAAGATGAATCTTGTTAGGATAGCTCAAATCAAAGAAGGGATGGACGATGATATCATTTGTGTTTAAGAAATATAATGGATTGGACCTTAGAGCAGAAAACTACTAAACTAGAATAATATCGGAGAATAAATGGAAAACTACTGAATAATAAAGTGTTGAATTGCTACTATAACAGAAATGATTGATGCTTGGAGAACGCATGCTTTAGCTATTAACTTGAAATGGTATGTTTTGAACTCGAGTTTAAGGAGAAAGACTTGTGACTTACCTATGCGGTTTTTGCCTCCTCAACAATCCTTGTTGGTTGTTAAACCATTCTTAACACGGATATTGAGCTAGAAGATCTTAACCGAGCACGTAAACCAGGGAACCTATTAAAATTGCCATCATAATTCAGTTTGGGAAAACATCTAGTATGGAATCGGCATAACTTGATTTTGTCACCCAACATTTCCCCTACCCAGGGGGACCACCGCTCTTGCTGGTTCCACCCAGATGGTTTGAAGCCTTGAACTAAAGTGCACATCTTTCTCCATCAATTTCAATATTCAGCATTTAAATTGCTGGCACTGCAAAGATTTTTTAAGTGCACACTTTATCGTCAAATGTTTTCTCTCCGTGCAGGAAGGGTGTTATCAACTTTAGGGAATATACAATCAGAACTCCGAAAAATTTCTGATATTTATGTAAGTGTGTTGTCAGTGTTGTGGCTGTGTTACTTTCCTCTTGCAATAGCACTGATTCATCTCTCTTTTATATGTTAGCGTTCATATGTGATCGTGACAATTACAAATCCATCAGAGTCTCTGCTCTCTGAGCTGCGGAAAGTGGAGGTTTGTTTTTCTGGATTTCCTTATGGTTAACTGTTGTTAACCATTTACTTTCTAAATTTTGGTTATCAACTTGAATAGTTACTATATTAGAAGATGCTCTTCGTGTTATGAGCAAAGAGCTTTAGGTCTTGCACCAAATGGATTTTGAATATAAACACAAAATCTCAAAAATGTCAATGCGAGATTTGGGTAAACAAAGCCATGGCACTTTGGAGTAACCATCAATAAATGTTGTAATATATTTAAAGCTACAATTATTGTGACCAGACAAGAAGAAAATTGGCTGATTCGGGTTTGTATTGTGGGCTTTAGGATCCAATTCCTCAAAGATTTTAATACTCCGAAAGCATGGTTTCTTATTAAGACACAAGCGAGAATATGTACAATACATCTAGGCTGTGCACAAAAATCTAGAAACGTTAATTTGGAATATACCATCACAAAGATTTAATTAACATTATACCTAATAGTTCTTACATGTGAACTAGTAAAACATTTTACGGTGATGCACAGATTTCTTTGCAATGTATGCCCATATACGAAAGCATGGTGCCAACACAAAAAGTCCCTTGTTGCGCCCTTATGCGCTGTTTTTCAAACCATAGAAATTTAATAAAAATACATGATAATAAATCTATTTTCATTGAGATAATTAGATTAGAGAATCTTAATTTAATAAAGCACACTTTAAAGTTGACCAACCATAAACAAATGAACAACAACCGATAAGTTCAAGTGACAGTCACAGTGAACTCTTTAGCTTTTACTAATGATCACAATACTATAGCAAATAGTAGGTTTGTTATCATCTATTTTCATCCAGTTCTTCTTAGGATCATCATGTGAACAGTTTTCTGATGATTATGAGGATAACTACTGATTTTTATAGTTACGGTTATGGTAATTTTTAGGATTGTTTTCTCTTATTATTTATGATAATTGTTCGTATTTATCTTTGTCATTATTCTGATGATCTTTGTGAAGAGTGGCAGTTTTATTTTAACATGCATATTTATTGTTAGCACTATATATGTTGGCTATAATCCCCAAACTTGATTATTTGATGATTGAATTTTGGCTATCTTTAAGAGATCCTAGCGTCGTCTGTGACTTTTAGTTGTGCTTTCTTTTTGTTTCACTTACCTTTTTGGCAAACCAAGGGTCTTCTTGGAAACAACCTCTCTGTCTCTTGAGACAGAGTTAAGGTTTGCAAACCCCCTTGCAGAAACCCTATTTTTGGGATGCATTGGATTTGTTTGGTTTAGTTATTTAACATAGTTTACAATTCAATACAGTATACCCGTTGTTATCTTTGTAGTTTAGAGCAGAAATGGACCCCACCTTTACCTAGTCATGGTAATATGAACATTTAACGACAATTGTCGGATGGTGCTAGAAGGTTAAACTCAACACAACCCAACTCAAGATAATATTTAGGTGCATAGGTTTTGTAGACATGTCTGTAGCTGAATCAAGCATTTCAGGTTAATTAGAATCCATCATTTACTTGGAAAAATTATGTTGAATGGAGTTTTTACTTTTTAGGTCATACTCTTTAACACTTAGTATATACCAATAAGATCTTCCTACCATGCTATTCACATTCTCTGTCATATTGAATCTTTTTTGTTTTCTTAAAAAGCCTATCATTTCGTATTATATGTTTCAAAATTGGCATGAAACTCTTTCTCTACTCCTCTTTCTTTCCCTACTTTTCCTGAACCACGTTGCCTGAGAAGGAAGTAATGTAACTACTGCACGTCTTTTGTTAACTGTCATTATTCTTGCATCAGCAGCAAGATGAGGCACTTATCTTGTTTCTTTATTACTGATGCAGGAGATGAAACTTCAGTGTGATGAAAAAAGGTATATCTTATTTTTCATTCCGTGTGAATTATCGTCATTGAAATGAAGTTCTGTTCACTGCATACATTAATTTTAGAGAGGCGTACGAATATATGATTTCACAACACAAAGAGAAGGGGAAGTTAAGAAGTGGAAAGGCTGACAGTTCGATTGCACACAAACTAGAAGAAGCTCAAGATGAATATAACACACTGGCTAGACTATGTGCATTCCGGGTAAAATCACTCAAGGAAGGACAATGTCGTAGCCTTTTGACACAGGCTACTCGCCATCATGCTGCACAGGTGCTGCTTTTTTTATTTGTTAATATGACCGGTTTGTATGTAATTTGTCTTTTATTCCTTCTTGTGAAGTGGGCATGAATTTTATTTTGGTTTCCTCTCTAACTCCCTGGAGCAGATGGATTTCTTTCGCAAGGGATTTAAAGTTCTTGAAGCAGTTGACCCTGTCATAAGGATTGTTGCAGAGAAGCATCGAATCGATTACCAACTCGCTAAACTCGACAATGGGAATGCTGGGCAGGGTGAAAGCATGAACAGCCATGAGAGCTTCGATGATGAGGGATTGAGTTTTGACTATGGCCAAAGGAAGCAAGGGCTTGATAGTTTTGGCACATCATCAAATCCAATGGAGGTAATCTTTCTCTTTTGAAGTGTATATATACACACACACACACACATCACTTTTGGTGAGGTTTGAACCGTTGACCTCTTGGTAGACTGGGCTCTACCAGTAACTTGGGTACCACTAGGCCAATGACCATTTGGTCAATGGACGTAAACTTCTTGTACCATAATCAGAAGTGTAGTAATGGCCTTAAATTTATTTATGCATTATCTATATTTATGTTGAATTTCAAATAACTTACCTTCGGACCGGAAACTACCACAAATTCTAATTTGACATTGAAACTTGTCTTATAAAGTTGACACATTTGAAACCAGTGTAGCCACTTTGGTATGATGATCGTCACATGTAAATAGTTATATCATCTCTTTATAGCACATATCGATGTAGTTTAATGAGGCTATTTATTGCAGGTAGACCCACTAGATATACCACATCTTCAAGTCCCTACGTTGGACGATCGAGAGGTATGACAAAAATGAACATTAATCTTGCGCAATACATCTAACTACAAAATTTGCATTAATCATTGCATTCTGCAGATAAATCATTATAAACACCAAGGTGAGCAGCTTTTTGGTAGGCAAACTCAAACTCATACCAGTTATTCGGCACCATTATACCCGGACTTTGGTGATTCATCCGAAAGGCCTAAGGAAACACGCCGGAATGTCTCTTACGTGCTACCTCCTCCGGCTGAGGCCAAAAGTCCAGCCTCGAGAACACCTACGTCTGTCCCTCAGACCAACCCATTTCACAATTTACAACCACCGTTACCGGTTGACCATGAGAAACAAGAAAAGGATTCCGGTAACGATAACACCTCGACACCTACTTCCACCTCGAAGCCCCGATCTTCGATCAAAAACGGTAACGGCGTCAATCCTTCGATCCAGTTACCTTCTCCTCCTTCAGGCGGTGAAAGATTTCGTAGGGATGCCCAGACCACATTCGATGGTAAACTAGATAACAGAAGACATGCTTATTCCGGTCCATTGCCGCCAACCAAGGCGTTTTCCGGTAAAATCGCGACCTCGAACGGCCCGATTTCTTCCACGGAGCTTCCTCCGATGCGTCGTAGCGTCTCACCTCAGCCTTTATCGTCACCCAAGATAAATGAGCTTCATGAACTCCCTAGGCCTCCCGGTGGTTTAGCCTTCTCGAAGGCAGGTGTTTCTCCTGGTGGGGCCTCGGCTGCCTCTTCTTTTTTCAAGAATCAAGATACGAATAAAATCCATGCTGCTGGTGCTGCTGCTCCTCTTCCACCTCCGCCTTTGGTTGTTCCTAGAAGTTTTTCCGTACATTCTAGCAACCCGAGCGCGATGGTTTCGAGACGTATACAGTCCCCGCAAATTACAGGTGGCAAACAAGACGAAGTATCTTCACCTCCCCTCACACCCATTTTGCTTTCCAACAGGAGGTCTACAGGCCACATCTAAGGTACTTTCGATACCTCTTTTTTTTGGGAAAAAACAAGCTTTCAATACCCTTTTTGCTACTTATATAACAAGCTTTACCTGTTACTAGGTGTTTGGATGTGTGTTTTTAAATTAATTATTTCGATTTCAAGAATCGGACGAAAACAATCTACTAATAGTCAAGTCAATTTACATATATTTTCAAAAATCATAATCTGTAACATCCTTTTACAGGTTTCGCTGTATCTAATTATTTTGAAACTAAGGGGGTGTTTGGAAGTTGGATTGCATATTCAAAACAGCTTGTGCTTTAAGTGCTAATCAACTCATGTGGTGTCAAACTAGAGTTTTATAAGAAGTGTTAGCAAATAAGTTAGAAGAGAGTAGCTTATGGCGGTACCACACCGAAATAAGTTAGAAGAGTAATTTATCAAAAACTCTTTATTACCGATACCACACCATTAGTTTTTTTTCCCATCCAAACACTAAAAACTTCTTATCACCAGTACCGCACTGGAATAAGTTAATAAGCACTTTAAATAAGCAATCCCAATTCCCAAGGACCTCCTTAGAGGCCATTTACCAAACGATTACCGGGTAAACACTTACGATTAGAGTATTCTCCCTCAGGTTAAATTCTGGGTCCCACGTAGTAAGGTAAGTGACACCCGGTAAACATGTGGTAAAAATCTGGAGTTGATTTTGCTAAATTCTGTAAAGGCATCCCGAATTGAAAAATACAGTTTTTATGTATGCATGTTTTGATTGAATGGGTGTCTATGGATGCAGGTGGAAGGCTGGAAGCTGAACATATTTTTAGGCTGAATGATCAATTTATACAGTTTTTTTCGCAGTGTTGGTTTTGGGGGGTCAAGTTTGTAAATATGATGACATCTATTGTGGTTGTCTTGGTTAATACAACATCATAGATATTTTTGAGTTTTCTTTCTTATCCCCACCTCCGGTTGAAGAATGATATGTCGATGATTTTAGTGTCATCTGGCGTTATTGGAGCTATAATATAAGTTAGTAGATACAACATGCATATTCCACACTTGCTAAAGAGAAAAAAAGGGAGGGGGGGGGGGGGGGGGGGGGGGGGGGGGGAAGGAGCAAACATCGAAGTTGTGTACTTGTGTTTAACTTTAGTGTTCATGTTTTAGTGTTAGTGTCGACATTAAGGCTTGGTTTGGCAAGCATAAGCTAGCTGATAAGCTAGCTTATAAGCTAGTCCATCCAAACATGTACCAGGAAGCTAGCTTATCAGCTAGCTTATAAGCTAGCTTTTTGAAACGCTACTTTGAGTAGCTTATGAGAAGCTTATTGTAGCTTTTTCCAATTATACCCTTATTAATATTAATTATTAAATTCAAAGGTACCCTTTTTGGTCATTTTACATAATCATAAGCTAGTTTTTGCCAAACATAATTTGTTCAACAGCTAGCTTATCAGCTACTAGCAAGCTTATCAATCAACAGCTAGCTTATCAGCTATCCGCTAGCTTATCAGCTACCAGCTAGCTTATAAGCTACGCTTGCCAAACATAGCCTAAGTGTTCATCTTTTTAGGGTTTTGTTCTCAAATGGCATATAAACTTAATCATATTGACATATGCTATGACTTACTTAGGGGTACCATATCAAATATCGTTTTAAACGACTTTATTAATTGCTAAGATACTTTACTCAAATTTGGACAAAATTTGAAAAAATTAACCAAATTTTGTCTACTAGAAAACTGAAATCATCGATCTCCTTTGGGTTCTTAGTCTAGGCGTTTCAAAGCCCCTTGTAATATTTCGTTTGTGATGACTCGAGATCTTCATGGATTATCTCATTATCTGGGGACTAGTCGTTGTGCATAAGTTAGACTAAATACGATTGTCACATAAAATAAACTGAAAGTAACTTCTTACAACTCAAAGAATCAATCCGATCCAATCTAGATGTCAAAATTTGAGCAATTTAGATGTCAAGATTTGAGCAATTGGATGTTCAATAGTGCCCCATCAAAAATTTGAGCAATTGGATGTTCAATAATGCCCCATCATTTTAGTTGGATTTTGTTTATTCTTGCTTACATATAATAGAAACATAATATACATGTACATACATATATACATTAGAGGTCGTTTATTATAAACCTATTCCTTTTAATCTATTGAATATATGGTTTCATAAATATATCTTGCTTTTCATCTTTTAAAAAACACCAATCATAGGTCGCAAACTTTAATCATATTTATTGGATGTTTTCAACGGTTTGTTTGTTGTTGTTAGATGTGTTTTTCTTTTGGTGGGCAATGTTAATTTGCAGGTTGAATAATAAGGGGGTGTTTGAGAGTATTCATTTGAAGGTGCTTATGACTTACTAGCTTTTTAGGGAAGGAATAAGTGTAATAAACTGTTTTGAAGTGTTTGGATAAAGTGTTTATATCTTCTTAAAAAGGTAATAAAAAGTTGGGTTAAGTACATGGGAGTGTTTCGAACTTGTCACGTTTTATCATTGTATGTACTCAACTTTAAAACTTACTGATTAATGTACCGAACTTGCTAAAATTGCCATTGTATGTATCCAACTTTATGAAAAACCTACCATTTAATGTATCCAACTTGTCACGAAAGTGTATCCAACTTGTCATGAAATACATACAATGGCAATTTTAGCAAATTCGGTAAATTAATCGATAAATTTTAAAGTTAAGTACATACAATGATAAAACGTGACAAATTCGATACACTCCCATGTACTTAATCCTAAAAAGTTTTATATCTTCCGAAGAAGCTATTAGGGAGGTTTTAACCTTCAAGTATCTCTATGGTATGTATCCTTTCCATTTTGTGAACTTTGCCATCTGCATCTCAATTTGGTGTTTCAAGTCTTGAATAGGAGCATCTCTATCAGATTTTCCAGAATATTTTAAAATAAAAGGACAGAAAAAATCAAAATCTTTAAAAAGTTTACATTCATCAACAATATATTCTTCAATTTAAGGAATCCACCATTGATCATAATACTAAAATGAAAATATTATTTTCTCCTTGTATATTTTTTCTCAATGTTTTTTAATCCGTGCTCTAATTTGGTAAGCATTTTTGGTACTATCTCCATATTTGGACACTCATACTTACTCATTTTGGAGATAATGCCAATGTTAGTTGTTTAAAACGTGTTATTTCTCTAATGAATAAAGATTTATGATAAAAAATAGAATTAGTATTAGAGAAGATGTTGAATCAAAATATTAGTTTAAAATCTTCAGTTTTCTTTATCTTTGAAAAGCTATTGGAGATGCTCTTTGACAATTAATTTTTATGTCTTTCTTGATAGAGATGTCGCAATGTTATCGTTTATAACATTTGGGTAATATTTTATAAGATGAATGTAATATTTTAGTTATAATCGATGTTGGATTCTCTAAAATAAAGACCTAATTAAACAAAAGTCAATAACCATAAATATTTATATTCAATCTCCAATGTGTTTTCATTTTAGAAAATCCCTCATTGTTTATAACTAAAATATTAGTATGCATAAAGGTAGAAATTACTAGGTAAAAATGCATTTAATTAATAAAGTAAAGGGTGCAGTTAACCACTTAAGCAAAGATATTAAAAGACGCAATATAATAACACATTTTTCTGCAAGAAGGATTTGCAAGTACAAAGTAGGAAAAATAAAGACACAAAGTATTAGGGTGGCATAGGGATTGCATCACATCAATGTCAAACTCTTATTAAGTAATATTGATATGGATCATCAATGTTAATTTTTTAAGACAATATTAGCTCAAGCAAAATCCCTTCACTCTGTCTCTAAAAAAGCCTTCATTTTCTCTCTTAAAAAACCTCAAAAGTCTTTTTTCTCAATGGTGAAGCCGAAGATCTCTGAAACAAACGATAAGATCACTATTGCCGTCAAGGATCAGGTTAGTTTTCGTAAATAAATGATGATAGTATCACTTGATATTTGATTTGGAAGGGTTTTTCATAGATGAAATAACTTGCTTTCTGCGTAAAGCTCGTATAAAAGCATTTGAATGACTTTTGATGTATTTCTCCTCAACTAAAATAACTTTATGTTGGTGTTCTCTTAGCATAACTATACGATGTACTTCATGATGAACAAAAACTATCCCCTAAGGAGGATGTTGCTTGTATTTTGCGAGAAAAGAGAAATCGATTTCACAACTGTCACCTTCTTAATCGATGGACGTCGTGTTCGCCTCAATAGTACCCCGTTGGAGGTATGTGGTTAAAAGTTACCTTTCTTTTGCATATACACATATAGTAGATGTTAAGTGAACGAATATCTCATCTCTCCTAGATCCCACTTTTGAGTGGGATATACTGGGCGTCTATGGGTTCTAATGATCAAAACATGATGATTAGGTATATAAAAGTACATGTGGATTTTGTGTTGGATACGAGTGGTTTGTATCTTTTTTATAAATCATTTCTAACGATTATTACTTTGTGATTTGTGGTCTCAACGTGTTAATGGATTGATTTGTAGCTTAACATGGAAAACAATGCTGAAATCCAAGTAATGTCAACAATGTCAGGTGGAGGCTACGCATAATACTGATGGACATGTAACAACATTACGTAATCAGTTTAATGTTTTGTAAACAGGTATTAAATGTGCTTCTTAATGTGTTTTTATGTGTTACTTTGTTTAAGTTTGAGTATCCTTATGTTATGGATATGGATAACGATCGTTGAAAGTCTAATATAATATAATTTAACGAATGCTTAATTTATTTCATGGCCATTGGTCATACTATTAGATGCACTACCGAATTGAGGACCATATGGGACCTTCCCTCCAATCTTGGATTGGTCAACGTCTGGTCTAAGTGACGTTACCCAAACACTTATCGAATAAACGCTGGCCGAAAAGATTTACACCGTCCCATACCTTTACTGGGTAATGATATCATATACATCCATATATATTTTTCTCACCAACCTTATTTATTAACATTTAATACATTTTTTGTGAAACAAATCGTAAAATCCATATGATGGGACTCATTAATTAGTTCGATTGTACATTTATATTAAAGTGTGAACTAAATTAAAGGCTGTAGAAAAATCAATGCATGAATCAATTTTACTATTATCTTGATCTCGAATTGAAAAATAAGATTATTAAATTAATTATTTTGGAGAAAGAAATGAACCAAAAAAAATCCAAGCTGATTTCTTTTATGGTTTAATAATCTAGCACTTCCAATCTTTTCGTAAAACATCAACTATCGATAATGGTATATATGTGTGCATGATAAAAAATTAAGTAATTTTTATTCTTCAAATTCTGATAGCTTTTCTCTTTTTTAATAACCGTAATATTTAATTACATGCATTTATTTGCAACTAAAGGAATTAAAAGTTGGAATCAAATTTGGTTTTATTTGAATTAAAAATAAATACATTAACATCTTTTAATATTATCTTGAGTTAAATGCAAATTTGGTTCTTATGGTTTACAAAAAATAATGACTAAGGTCCCTTTAAGAAACTTTTAACTAACAAGGACCTTGTACTTTTGTTTTTTATAACACATATGGTCCTTCTTATAAAATATTTTTAAAAAAGCTAGAGTTAATAAAGGGTAATTTTGTCCATTCACTTTTCCTCTTCCTTTAATCTTAGTGTATAACATGTTTGGTCCTTCTTTGATTAATATAATAATTTAAATTTGTTTGGTTTTTTTTAAATATATTATACTATTTTTATGTTAAAACATGTATATATTGTTTTATATTGAATAAATAAATTTTAATACCACCCCTAATTATATCTATTTACTTTACAAGTTATACAAATATAGTTTATATTTTATTGTTAGTGTTATCATTTATTTGAAAGAGATTGCAATTTATGATTAATTTCGAGCTATATTATTGAAAAGATATTCATCAAATAAAAAATAAATATAAATCAAATATGTAATTAAATAGAATTAATATGTTTTCCTCATAAATGTTAGCACATTTATAATCTCATATGATCATTTGGTATCGAATTTACCATGTTTTTTTTTATCGCTAATGTTATTTAAGACATGATGTTGTGATTGTGTATGTTTTTTCTTGCAGTGTTTATTATGTATGTTTTACTCATTTTTGCTATTTTCATACTAAAATTTAGATTAGTGATGTGTTTTTTTTACTAAAAATGTTATATTTATTTTCTTGTAAAGTATAGGGACTAAGTATAATTTTAACTCATTATTTTTAATAAATAATGTAACATGTAACATCCCTATGGTTTACAAAGAATATCGTAAATTCGATACCAAATGATCGTGCGAGGTAGAAATGTGTTAATAGATGATTTATGAGGGAAATATATTAATTCTATTTAATTGCATATATGATTTATATATATTATAATCGGTTGGATCTCTTTTCAATAATATAACTAAAAAATAATCATAAATTGCAATTTGCTTCAAATGGATGATAAAACAAACAAGAAAATATAAACTATATTTGTATAACTTGTAAAGTAAATAGATATAATTAGGGGTGGTATTAAAATTTATTTATTCAATATAAAATTATATATACATGTTTTGACATAAAAATAATATAATATAATTAAAAAAAAAGACCAAATAAATTTACATTATTAAATTAATCAAAGAAGGACCAAACATGTTATACACTAAGATTAAAGGAAGAGGAAAAGTGAATAGACAAAATTACCCTTTCTTAATTCTATTTTTTTTAAAATTATTTTATAAGAAGGACCATATGTGTTATAAAAAACAAAAGTATAAGGACCTTATTAGTTAAAAGTTTCTTAGAAGGACCTTAGTCATTATTTTTTGTAAACCATAAGGACCAAATTTGCATTTAACTCTATTATCTTATATTTGAAAAAGAAGTGTTCTTATAAATATTAGATTATGTGTTTTTTACTTCAACTTGTTTGTTTACTTAGTCATTATATCAGGAGTTAAATCTCCAAATTAGGTTAAAAGCATAGTTGCTTGAAAAATCTGTTTAAGCATCCAAATCATTCCATATATCTCTTTAATCATTCATGCTTCGAAGCCTAAATATATAATTTATATGGTAACATTTTCCACTATTAACATTCATAGATATTAACTAATTATTACCTACTACATTGTTATTATTTATGATATAGGACTTGAGAAGTCAAGGATGGATATCATGTAGACTCTGACCATAAGTACCAACTCAAATTCAAGAGATTAGAAATTTTCTTTTACATATGTTTTTTTTAAACATATATTTTAATGCATTTTAATTGAATTATAAGTGTTAATGTTATTAAAATATAAAATAAAAAATAACAAAATAAAAGATATAGAGTAAATAATTAAGAAAATATCAGGATGTAAAATGTAATATATATAGTAAATTAATTTTGAAAATTCAATGTGAGCATAGGGTATACAAATAATGAAAGGGCGTAGTATATAGTCATCCTGTAACTTAAAGTTGGTCCTTAGACGACCACTCACATCTAGAGATAGCCAAATAAGCTCGTTTCTACAAGCCTGATTAACGTCCGTCAGGCCCGACTCAATTATAGATGACCACTCACATCTAGAGATGGCTATATTAGAGCTCGAGTCAACCTCAAATATAAACTAATTTACTCGATAGAATTTAAGGAAATGGTAATCTCTTAGAAACGCAAACATGTGAGTTTTTCTTAAAACCTAAACTTTTGTAAAGCTGGTTTCATCATTCCCGTATTGGCATCATGCGAGCACTAAAAGTTTATTTAATTACTTTAGAGCATGACATAGTGCACTATGTTTTGCGAGTTTATCTACAGAACGTGTGATTTCCTTGTGTGGGCGTGTGGTAGCATGGGCGATAGTGTGGCCCATAGCTTAAGTCGTTGAATGTGTGCACGACCAAAAGTCTACCACATGCCATATATTTTCGATTGGTTTTGTCATCGAAACAGATGCATCGGGTTATGGTCTAGGAGAAGTGTTGATGCAAAATGAGCGGCCCATTGCTTATTTCGGTCAAGTATTAGGGATGAGAGCTAAATAGAAATTGGTTTATGAAAAGGAGTTGATGGCAGTAGTCTTTGTTGTTCGAAATGGTTCATCGTGCCAACTGACCAGAGGAGTTTATGTTTCTATTAGAACAAATAGTAGTCGAGCCGGAATACCAAAAATGGCTTATCAAATTGTTGGGGACCCACATAAAGTTGAGTCCAGTTGAGTCAGCACTTGATGACTCATCAGGGACATAGATTATCATTGCATTTGAGGTAGAGGCAACGACATCTGTCATTTCTGATTTCTCAGAATTGACAGGATCAGGGATGCTAGATGCATCAGGGATTAAAGGATTCTTTCCTTTGACTGATTTTTCAGCCTTGGGACCTTTCTTTACCTTAGCTGCCTTTTCAGCTTTGGTAGCATTTGGACAATTACTAGCAATATGATCATTTTGGCCACAGTGATAGCAACTTCTGAAGGTCTTAGCCTTAGAGAGACTACCCTTAGGATGTTTAAACCTAAGATGGGTTGGTCCTTGTCCAAGAAAGCCTTTTTCAGCGGTCTGAGGAGGAATTTGAGTCTTTACCTCAGGCTTAGATATAATATCTACTTTAAGTCTGGGAACAGGGTTTTGTATTGTTTTCAGCTTCCCTGACCTAGGAGGTCCACCACCTAAGACTTTAGGAATCTTAAAGTAAGTTTTAGAAGGTTTTGGTGGTTGGAGAGAGAAATTCTTATCCATGGAGGGCTGGTCAGAGGTAGAGTCATTTTCATCAGCAGGACAAGAGTTAGAAGCGACAAACATGCCAAACTTTAAACTAGATTTATCAGGGGTATCATCAGCATGCAAATTGTCTTTATTAAAACCTAGACAGGTTCTAATCTTAGGATGTCGCTGAGAGGAGATTATTTTGTCAACAGTTACAGAAGCATCAACCCAACTTTTGACAGTAACCTTCTCAGAGTAGAGTTCAGCAAGAACTTTCTCTTTCTCAGCGATAGCCTGTTCTCTTTCAAGACAAAGGATTTGGTTCACTTGAACCCGATCCTTGTAACTTGCTTCATAAATGGCAAGCTCTTTGAGTTTCTCATAACACTCTTTGAGCTCAGTCCTAAGATCAAGATTGATCTTTTCAGCAGAGGACTTGTCGTTTAAGGCATTATGCAAATCGATGGTAAGAGCGTCCATCGCTGACATAGTATCAGAGGGAGAGGGAGTAGATCCTGAAAAGGTGGGAGTGAGGATGAAGTAGATGTAGCAGGAACCTCTTCAGGGATGTCCTCAAGCTGCGCCATGAGAACTGGTTCAGCTTCTTCAATGATAGCCATCAGACATGTGGCTTTAGTGGTGTCTTCCTCATCTGAGGAATCGTCAGAGGAATCGTCCCATCCTTTGCCTTCAGCGATTAGACCTTTGCCTTTTCGCTGGTATTTCAGCTTGCGATATTTCGCCTTCAGCTTCCAGTATTTGTCCTCATTGGAAGCTGGAGAGGAAGATTCAGCGAACTGATTCTTCTTGTACCTGCATTCAGTAGCATAGTGTCCCTTTCCCTGACACTTGAAGCAAGTAGCAGAGGCCTTATCACCAGAAGGTGTTTCAGCCTTGTTAGTAAGAGAGAGGGGTTTGGACTTTCGGAAGTTTCCTTTTCGTCCAAACTTCTTGAAATGTTTACAGAGAAGAGCAAGGGACTCATTGAGCTCAGTCTCAGTATTAGAGACGTGGTCAGAGTCAGAATCTTCTATCTCAGTGATGGTCACTGTTGAGACAGGATTAGAGGGTTGAGGAGATTCAGAAATTAAAGCAAGAGAGGTGCTTTTGACATTCTTAGTATCTCTTATGAGATTAGACTTAAGGGTCTTGTGTTGTTCATGGTTGAGCATCATACCATATAACTCACTGAGAGTTATAGTCTTTATGTCCTTTGACATTTTAAGACACATGGTGTAATTTTCCCAGTGATCCGGGAGAGCTTCCATGAACTTAGTGATTACCTGCGAGTTGGAGTAGGAGACGTCGTAGGTCTTCAGATCTATCAAGAGGCAGTTAAACCTCTGATGGGTCTGGGAGAGAGTTTCACCTTTAACAACGACGAACTTCTTATACTGACGTATGAGGTGAATCTTTCTAGATTCCATGAGAGCATCAGTGCCCTCGTATTGGAGACACAGAGTGTCCCATATCTCCTTAGCAGATTTCAGCTTGCTGATGGAGTGAAATACTTCATCAGGAAGAGACATAACTATCAGAGATCTTGCCTTGGTGTCAATATTCACCAGACGTCTATCTTCATCAGACCAGTTAGCAACTAGTTTGACAAAGCTTCTTTCCGGTACTACAGGGGTGTTATCAGTAGCAGCAACGGAAGGGATTATAGAAGTGGGAACGTGTGGTCCATGCTTTATAAAGTAGGGGATTTGAGGATCAGAACCAGCTAAGAATAGCTCCATCCGAGATTTCCAGAGAGGGAAATTTTCGGGCATGAATCTGGGTGGCTTTGCCAGAGATCCAGAATCGAAGTAAGAATCTTTAGAAGGAAAGGTGGCCATAGTGTGGATCTAGAAACTATGTTTCTTTTGTGAACGGTTAGATAGAAGAAAGAGTTTCTAACCGCTCTGATACCACTTGTTGGTCCTCTTTCGATGGCCAACTATGTAAATTGTATTGTAGAAGGGGGGGGGGGTGAATACAATCTGTAACACCCCAAAATTTGGAGTAAACAAAAACTTTCATTAACGAAAGGTGGTAATACAAAATACGCCAAAGCGTGAGCTCTTCCCACAAATGGGGTATAAAGTAATGCACAATTACAAAGTCTGTACTTTAATGGAGTGGTATAATAACCAACAAGTCTAATTCCTAACAAGGAAAAGACTACAAAAGGGTCAACAGTTTCTACTATCATCTTGCGGTCTAGATGGACCGGTCTCTTCACACATCCCCCAAAGCTCACTCTCAATCCCGGCACCCATTTGGGAACAGCGTCCCTAGTACCTGAGAGACACATCGACACCAAGCAAGTGTTAGGATAAAGGAGCCTAGTGAGTTGTATCACAAAATATCACACATATAAAAGCATGTTAAGACATGTGAGATATGCAAGAGTGTATTAACAACAAAATGCATCATGTTAAACCGGTTAATCTTTTATCTTTGAAAACCGTGGGAGCGACCCACTTTCGCCAAGCAAGTTACACCTCAGAGTCGAGACACCCCGTTGTCGTCCTCCTACGAAGACTTCCATTGACAACCCCAGAGGCCAGACACATTTGCGGCCACACGAATGGCGAGGGACATAGGTGCACACCTTTTGACTAGTGCCACCCAAGACTGAGTCGAACTCGTGTAAACTTGAAAGTGCACACCTTTTGATTAGTGCCACTTTACATCAATCTCATTTAAAAAACGACACAATGTACACCTTTTGACTAGTGTCACATTGTCCAGTTTATGTTTGCGTAAAAACATGGGTACTCACTTTTTGACTAGTGACATCCCGGTCCACTTTTTGACTAGTGACCGACAGCATCCCACCTTTTGACTGGCGGTGCTCCATAACATTTAAACATCATTTCAAGTCTCAATACTTTCATTTACTTCATACAAGCCAACATACTCGGGATTCAATCCCTTCGCATCATTCCGTGGCATACATAATAACACGTATTTTCATGCATACATTCATCATATAATCTTATGAATATAGCTCATACAAGGTAGCATACGGTTAATTATTCCATGTATATCATTCCCAAGCAAGACATATATAAATCAATCAAGATGATGCGCTCTCAGTTTTAACAAAACGGTTTTAGCAACTCACCTTGATACTCTTCACAACAAGCATGGATTGATAGCTAACACGTCACAAGAAAGTACCTATACAATCATAGTATGGTATACATAAGCAAACCATCAAAAATGACACTTACGGTTCACAACCGAAGCACTAGTTTAGAGCTAGGCTAGACTATCTCAATTGCCCCCAAAATCTCCCAAACATTAACTAATATAACCCTTAAGGAGAGCCCAAAGCCAAAACTCGAAAAGGATCGAAAACGAAAAACTTCAAAATCCGAACAGGGGGTTGCGCGACCTTGCCCCGCGACCTCAGGTCGCGGGCTTAGGTCGCGGGGTTTTACTGACCTGCACATCCCGCTATCCATTTTTGCAAACACCCACCAAACTCAACCAAAACTCGATTTTGACTCCCAAAACACCCCACAAATGATTATAATCGATCCTATGATGATATAACACGATAAACTAACAACAAAACTCAAGAAACACCCCATGGATCGTCGAGATCCATGGTTTTCCCCAAATACGAACCCTAGCTTCCAAGGTTCTCAAATCCCAACTAAAACACGAAATTAACACGAAGTAAACCGTACCTTTCGTTAGGAACTCGATTCTAACGACACTTCACGGTTTGATTTCACCTCCTAAGCTCGATTCTTTCTCCGGTTCTCCAACTCTCTCAAAACCCTTTCCTTTCTCTCTTTTCTCCCTTTTCTTTCTTCAAGAACACAAACATACAAAATGAAAAGGGTGAGGGGGTTTTCAACTAGCTAGTGAGCTAGTTACACTACACCCCTCCATCTCTCGGGTATTTACCTTTTTGCCTCAAAACTGATAAGTTGAATTCTCGACTCAACTTATTACTTAAAATACGAGTTAATAATTAACTTTGGGAAATGGGGCGTTACATTTAGTCCAATTTATATTATTCACTTTTATCATAAAAGTTCGAGTTCTGAAATTCCGGGTGTTACAATCCTCCCCACCTAGATAAAATTTCGTCCCCGAAATTGCTAATCTTTTTCCGAACTACAAAAGACAACTTCGTTCAATCATTTCCCACAATTAGACAATCATGCTCTCTCCATACCAGTCGGTTAGACTAACACTAGTCTCAATTATGTATCCCAAAGAAAGCACCGATATAACCTTCTAACTTAAGGGTAGCTCATCAAAACATCACAAGTCACTACTTTACGCCTATCCTTCGAAACATAACGTTTTTATAAAGATAATATCATTTGAATACGCAAACCTTTGCTCTTTGTACAATTTAACCGGACCAAGTCGACTAAAGTCTATGGTTCAAGGTGCCATACATCATTCGTCTCCTATTAAAGTCGATCACTCGGCTAATAGTCACTTTACTACCAAAGGATGCCTCAACACTCTCACTAACGGTGTCTAACCGTCGTCATTAATTCTCAGGGAAGTTCGAAAATTCCGTCTACTAGCCTATGGATACCATAAGGAAGGTAAGTTCCTTCACTTAGCAAATCACTAATTTCCACTAAATCCATAAATTTCCACATTCGCACTATCATAGCCCTTCTAATTATCCAATCATCTACACAATTCTAACTTTGCCTTAGATGACTTAATATTAAGTTTTAAGTACGAACTCCCCCTCATATCCAATTTGATTAATTAATATAAGTCTACCACTTATCCCCATCAATACCTGTCATCGTATCCTAAGTTTCATGCTTAGTTTGGCATATCATGCCATTATGTCGACCACAAATTCCTACTTCTTGCAAATCAATCATAAATAACATCTTCAAGGTCACTTTATACCCTTAACGGTTTCTCTCTCTATGGCGATTTTAACACATTGGTATCTTGCACTTCACCCACGGCATGCAATGCCTATAGCATAGTCATAACGTCACTAACTCTCGTGCTAATGATGACGTTTCCTCGATTCTTAGCCACACATAACAGCTATCATTTCTTCCTTGCAACCACCATTCGACTACATTCTCTATAATCAAGAATTTGGAAAGTCGCTTAGTAAACACAACCATTATTGTTTCTTCTAAACCACCCATACTAAGGTAAGTGTCGCTCCACGAATTCGTCTATCGAACCTAATGGAACCTCCAAAACATGATCACTTATTCCACCCGAACAAGCCTTGTTCTAGGCGGTTCGCTACAATCTCCAAGAACACGCTCCAACAACCTATAGGACTCTCTCCCGTAAGGGTCAGTATGCTCATTAAGCACTCACTTAGGTGGTGCTAACCAATCCTTCCTACGCGGATCGGTCCACGTCTTAATGCACTTTTACTAGTCATTAACAAGCTTCTTCCTAGATAAGGTCTCTCATCGGACCACTCTTTTCCATAGCCGTTGGCCATAAGGTGTTCCTCAACAACACCCTCGTAAGGGAGGTATGAAACTTAATCCCTACGTAGTCTAGTTTCGATTCACATCAAGCACAAACACACTTCCGCTCACACTTTTTAAGTGTTGCTCCACTATATATTAGCATGCTCCTAAAAGCTATCAATCAGTTAGTTTATTCTAACACATTAACAGGATAATATGCAATTGGTCCGCAAATGGGTATTAACCCTCAACTAGTTGGTAAATCAAGGGAATTCAAAAGTTTCAAAATTAAACATAGCAACTCAAATATCGAAAACACACAATCACGCACAAGGTCTACATGCATCTCACACAAAAGACTTGGTGACAATGAAAGTGATCCGTATTAATCGGGAGCACATAAGCACATAAGTGTCCCTGCTCATATAGAGCTGCGTACAATTTCCTTACGCTATAGGTGTTCACTTTTTAACTAGTGACACCTCAGGTTCACTTTCTGACTAGTGAGGTTTCGCGTTCACTTTTTGACTAGTGACCCACGCATTCATCTTAGAACTCAAAACTCTTAACCGAGCCATTCAAAATCAAAGCTCACAACCCGACTATTTTAGTGGTCGGGACTTGTTCCCAAAGTTCTTATAGTCAAAACCAAGCATAAGCTCTAGACTCAATTTACCCAAAGTTTGATCGTCTGAAAATAATTTTATCTTGTTTACCCCGTTAGTGAGGACGTAACTCACGAAGTCATTTTGACCCAAAAGCTCAACACAGTTTAACAAAACAGTTATCTAAGTGGGTCTACACTTTTATAAATCTCATATACGAGCATTTTACAAAATCCAGTAGATAAACGCACTCGGTAATAAAACACAACAAATCGTTTAATTTGAAGAAAACTTTATGAAAACGCACTTGTCTTGGAAGGATAACATTTTGGCACACATGAAGGATCTTGTCCTATCCACACGACCATTTCATCCCGACATCCTGTATGGTCGAAGTTTGCAAGGTCATTTAGCACACACAACTGCTATTAGTTCATCTGAACCATCTTGCATTGAAATAGAAGTCATCTAACGAACTCATCTACCCCGAACCCAAGACATCTTGTGATTCTCGATAATACTCTCATGAAGGCCTCACAGAACTTAATCCTCCATAATCTAATACTGGTTCTGATCGAGTTTAGACTCGACTCCATCCATACTTTTCTAAGTGCTACCCTCACTATCCAATAGCATATAGGGATTACTTCCGCAACATCAATACACCGTATTCTACTCGATAGAGCCTTAACCTCCTTTAGTATCATATTTTCGTGACCTTCCTCTAAGTTTACAACTTAGTCATTTTAATCACAATAATTCCTATTGCATAAATCAAGTATTTATCCCAAGGGTCTCGTGACCTCTATCATTATGTACCCACGTTCATCCGATAACAATCATTCACATGCCAATCTCTAGCTTACATAAACACTCATGTAATTTAAGGTGATAAGTCAATAAGTGAATAATTTATAGATAGATCCTCACAACATGCATACTAAAATCGTCGTAACTAGACCGCATAAATCTTAAGTATGCATAATTCTAGTTTACCCTCAACTTAGAGTTTCAACACTTTTTATCCAACATATAATTCACTTAGAACAATTTGATTCGTAAATCTTAATCCATCCATACTCGTTCTAACAACCTTATTAAGCCATGCATCCATGGTGTTTCCCAAACCTTGCCATTTGTGTAAATCTTATCAACGGTATAACTAACAGTGTTAGAAACACGTAGATAGGTTACTATTCCTCGTATTCAGACCCTTCCAAAGTCATGACAGATTTAGACCATCGATTCCTTTAATCAACACTTAGGTTACGCTAGTAGTTACTCAATTATACCGTTTCGATAAATAGACCGTATAGGTCAACTGTCCTTAAGCTCTTCCGATGCGATCCACCTTCACTTAGTCGTCTGGAGAATTCATTAGCTAACCATAAATTTTCGCTCTTAAGCAAAAAGGATTTATCACTAAGATTTAATCTTAAATCAAAGTATTTAATACTTTCTTATGTTGATACCATAACACGACCCCTAAATAAGGACTTACCGTAACTAAGGGTCCTTCAATTTCTGATCAAATATCCTGTCATAAGAAATCAAGAAAGAGAGTAAGAATAGACTACTATACGTACCAACACTTATCAATCATTACATCGATAGTAACCAAGAATACTCAAATGACGATACATTCATAACTCAGTAGCTAAGTGATTTATGAATAGACCGTACACGAGATTCCCTGCCTCTATTGACGCAATTTCTCGATCTATGTATTCCGTATCCCTAGCGCTCTCCCCACCTAATACATTACCCATGGTAGGTGACATGTCTATTAGTGCACTAAGTTTAAGTCTAGGTATTCTACCGTCAACACCTAGTTCGCTTAAACTAAAGCTCTGATACCAACTTGTAATACCCCAAAATTTGGAGTAAACAAAAACTTTCATTAACGAAAGGTGGTAATACAAAATACGCCAAAGCGTGAGCTCTTCCCACAAATGGGGTATAAAGTAATGCACAATTACAAAGTCTGTACTTTAATGGAGTGGTATAATAACCAACAAGTCTAATTCCTAACAAGGAAAAGACTACAAAAGGGTCAACAGTTTCTACTATCATCTTGCGGTCTAGATGGACCGGTCTCTTCACACATCCCCCAAAGCTCACTCTCAATCCCGGCACCCATTTGGGAACAGCGTCCCTAGTACCTGAGAGACACATCGACACCAAGCAAGTGTTAGGATAAAGGGGCCTAGTGAGTTGTATCACAAAATATCACACATATAAAAGCATGTTAAGACATGTGAGATATGCAAGAGTGTATTAACAACAAAATGCATCATGTTAAACCGGTTTATCTTTTATCTTTGAAAACCGTGGGAGCGACCCACTTTCGCCAAGCAAGTTACACCTCAGAGTCGAGACACCCCGTTGTCGTCCTCCTACGAAGACTTCCATTGACAACCCCAGAGGCCAGGCACATTCGCGGCCACACGAATGGCGAGGGACATAGGTGCACACCTTTTGACTAGTGCCACCCAAGACTGAGTCGAACTCGTGTAAACTTGAAAGTGCACACCTTTTGATTAGTGCCACTTTACATCAATCTCATTTAAAAAACGACACAATGTACACCTTTTGACTAGTGTCACATTGTCCAGTTTATGTTTGCGTAAAAACATGGGTACTCACTTTTTGACTAGTGACATCCCGGTCCACTTTTTGACTAGTGACCGACAACATCCCACCTTTTGACTGGCGGTGCTCCATAACATTTAAACATCATTTCAAGTCTCAATACTTTCATTTACTTCATACAAGCCAACATACTCGGGATTCAATCCCTTCGCATCATTCCGTGGCATACATAATAACGCGTATTTTCATGCATACATTCATCATATAATCTTATGAATAAAGCTCATACAAGGTAGCATACGGTTAATTATTCCATGTATATCATTCCCAAGCAAGACATATATAAATCAATCAAGATGATGCGCTCTCAGTGTTAACAAAACGGTTTTAGCAACTCACCTTGATACTCTTCACAACAAGCATGGATTGATAGCTAACACGTCACAAGAAAGTACCTATACAATCATAGTATGGTATACATAAGCAAACCATAAAAAATGACACTTACGGTTCACAACCGAAGCACTAGTTTAGAGCTAGGCTAGACTATCTCAATTGCCCACAAAATCTCCCAAACATTAACTAATATAACCCTTAAGGAGAGCCCAAAGCCAAAACTCGAAAAGGATCGAAAACGAAAAACTTCAAAATCCGAACAGGGGGTTGCGCGACCTTGCCCCGCGACCTCAGGTCGCGGGCTTAGGTCGCGGGGTTTTACTGACCTGCACATCCCGCTATCCATTTTTGCAAACACCCACCAAACTCAACCAAAACTCGATTTTGACTCCCAAAACACCCCACAAATGATTATAATCGATCCTATGATGATATAACACGATAAACTAACAACAAAACTCAAGAAACACCCCATGGATCGTCGAGATCCATGGTTTTCCCCAAATACGAACCCTAGCTTCCAAGGTTCTCAAATCCCAACTAAAACACGAAATTAACACGAAGTAAACCGTACCTTTCGTTAGGAACTCGATTCTAACGATACTTCACGGTTTGATTTCACCTCTTAAGCTCGATTCTTTCTTCGGTTCTCCAACTCTCTCAAAACCCTTTCCTTTCTCTCTTTTCTCCCTTTTCTTTCTTCAAGAACACAAACATACAAAATGAAAAGGGTGAGGGGGTTTTCAACTAGCTAGTGAGCTAGTTACACTACACTCCTCCATCTCTCGGGTATTTACCTTTTTGCCCCGAAACTGATAAGTTGAATTCTCGACTCAACTTATTACTTAAAATACGAGTTAATAATTAAATTTGGGAAATGGGGCGTTACATTTAGTCCAATTCATATTATTCACTTTTATCATAAAAGTTCGAGTTCTGAAATTCCGGGTGTTACACAATCAACACAGTTTCTTCTACTTAATTTAATTCACAACCCCTATGGAGTTTTTGTGTGAACTAAAGTAGATTGTTTGTTGAAGCGGATCTAGACTATGTCATGATCCAAACAATCCATAAGTATTTCACAAAGCATTTGCTTATGCACAAAGCAAGAATAGAGATAGATAGAAATGAACCTTGATAGAGAGAGAGAAAGGATTGGGGTATAGATGCATGAACCAAGGTTGGTTTGAAGAACAAACCTAATACTCATGTTTATACCCCATGCATTAAATGCATGGCAGAACCACTTTTGCACGTGGCAAACTAGGAGTTGTTCTATTGTACTATATACTATAAATGACGGCCCATACTTGGTAGGGTTATGGTATATAGTGTATAATTGCCTTATGGTTGACAAGCAAAGAGGGAGCAGTGAAGAGACATCCCCTTTTTGTACTCTTGTCAGAAAGGCAAATCAAATCCTTTGCGTGCATACAGGAGGGAAAGACAAATCTTGAATTCGTAAAGAGCAAGTCACTGATCGGGCCTTAGAGTCGCTGATCTCTGGGAAAGATCAGGGAGGCACTGTGACTTGTCTTCAGCAGAACGTCATGCAGAGTAGTCAGCTTGCTATCACTGAGTTCAACTTCAGATCACAAGCTCGCTGACTCTTTCATTCAGCTTACATCAATAGATGGTGCTGATAGTTTTCTTTTGGCATGACTATTTGTCTTTCAGGGGATACTTAGCTGATGTCAGCTCTTGCTAATACTGAACGGAGTCAGTGATCAGCAATCGCTGATTGCCCAAACTGTCAACGATAAAGAATCGCTGAAGTAGTGAACTTCATCTTTCAGTAGTGCTAAGTATTTTACAGAAGATAGATAAAGGATCATTGGTATTTCACAAAGTCTTAGGAAGACTGGATCAACAAGTATTGCCTTGGATTGCCGATTACCATGAGTGCCTCACACAATTCCTTTCAGAGTTTGAGCCTTATTGTTTATTTATTTCGTGAGGATTTACCAACTGAGACCCAAGGTAGAACTTGTCATTTGAATGCTTGTCGAGATCACATAAGAGAAGTATTTATCACCATTGCACTGATAGAGGCCTTCATTTCAACCCTTTTTAAGCCTTCGTTAGATAACCTCATCTTAAGGTTATTTAATTTGCCTAGCCGTTTTGTTAAAAATGTTCAATTTTAACACTTTATCACTTGAAACCTATTTTGAACCTTAGCCTTTTCGTTTCTTTACCCAAATTTCACTATATTATCCTTTAGCTTATCTTTTTATCTATCTTTTGGCCGTGACTTAAATTTGAAGAGCTTGAGAATTTTTGATCCATTTTGTTTAGAATCTGACAAAATTAGAGGGATTGTAAAAGACCATAGAAAAAAGAAGAAAATATATATATGAAAAAGAAGTAAAAAGTCGACTTGAAAAGAGAAAAGAGAAATATCAAAAGAGTCGAGAAAAAGAAAAAGAGTTGAAAAGAAAAGAAAGAAAAAAGAATTTGAGCCCCAAATAAGCAATATGCTTAGGCTGATTCTAAAAGAAATGCTCATCCCGGGAAAAAAGGAAAAGCTAAGTTTGAAAGTCAGATAGTTTTCTCAATTGTATTGGATCATTACTGATTAAGTTTTTCAAGTTTTTGTTGCATTAATCCTTAGTCACTTATAAATATCCTTTATCCTACCCTAACCCTTAGCCTAACGTTACAACTCTAAAGTCCTCTTGACGGTTGACAACTTCTCAGTGGTGGAGATCGATTTGGTGACAAGCTTATGCATGCGGGAATCGATTGAGTAATTGGTGTGATCACTATATATACATACACTTTTACCCTTTGAGAGATACACTTGATATATACATATTCTGTGAGGGTAAAAGGTGGGTCCTTGGCAATCGTTTGTTCTTTGTATCTTGTGGTGTGTCCGAATATGTTTGTTGCTTTTGTGTTCTTAGATGATTTCGGATGGAGAAAATTTTGGTGTTATCTATCTTATCTTTCAGTTATTTGATTGAGGACAACCAAAGCTTAAGTGTGGGGATTTTGATAACTCCAAAATTATACATGTTTTGGTAGTTTCGGTTTGCAATGTTTAACCCCATTTTAACCCATTTCTTGGATGTTTTACTCAGAAAAGCTATTGATTCTTGGTTTTACAAGTTTTGGAGGCCATTGTGCGGAAAAGTACTAAAAGTTGTGAAAAATGGGAAAAAGTGCAAAAAGTGGAACAGAGAGCCTTCGCGTCCGCGAAGCCTAAATTTTCGCGCCACGAAGTGTGGAGATTCTAGAAGATTCCTACTTTTGGTGGATTTCGCGTTGGAGTTCAGGAGTTTAACGTTCGCGAAGTGTTTAAAGACCCTCTATGGAATATTCTAGAAGGAGCTGATTTGAGAAATTAGAGTTCGTTAAGTGTTTCGCGCCGCGAAGATGCTGCTTCGCGATCACGAAGTTGGCCGACAACTTTTATAAATACTAGCTTTCAACCTGGTTTTGAGATATAGAGTCATAAATTAGATAGCTTTATTCCTGAGTCAGTAAGCAGTAAAAGTGAGGATAGAGAGAGATTTTATGAGCGTAGAACGTGAGCGGATTGTTACCCGGAGTCTGTTATCCGGTATTCGATCATCTCCAGTTTCACGGTCGGTATAAAGTCTATCTTTTTATTCTTTGTTTTCTGTTTTCATAATGTTTAGTGAGTAGTTTATTTAGTAGTGCTTATTATGGTTTTGAAGAACCTTGTTGGATGATGTTTTTGGTATTTAATTGAATTATTAGTTTTGTTTGATTAATTGAATGTTTGTCATTGATTCCAAGTTAGTGTTTTGACTGTGGCTATCTGAACTTGTTGGTTGGGTGTATCTATTGTTAGATAGGTAGACTCCTTCGGGTTAATCAACCTCCTTTATCTCTTATTCCGGTGAAACGGAGTAAAGTGGTAATTAGTGTGCTTGAACCATAAGTAGACTATTTAGTAAGATCCCACAACCTAGCATTAATTAGGACGACTTTTGCTAGACTGCCTTACAACCAGTCCTTGCATTTGGGCCGGGAAACCAACCTGGTTTATAATCAGAGATAATACATGTTAGGGTGCTTTTAACTTAAATTCCTACAATAGTCAAATAAACTATACTTTTTTGAATTACATAACTCATCCACAAAGGGATTCAACCTAAATCATAATAAGTACTATCTTTGTTAATTATTGTTTTAAAGTAAAGTTTTAATCTTTTTCTTGTTTTAAAATAGCTTTCAAAAGAAAACCCCCCTTTAGGTTAATTAAACTTTATAAGGTTTGTTTTGAATAACTTGACTGTTCCCAGTAGTAAGAACGATACCCGGACTTTTCTAAACTATATTGCTTTCGATCAGGTACGCTTGCCTGTGAATGGTGATTGGTTAGGTTATTTTGTGGTTAAACTTGGTTTTGTTTTATTATATACACTAGTTTTGATCCCGTGTAATACACGGGATAATTTCAATAAATTAAGTCATGCCAAAAACCTTATATTACAAATATGAATTGTTGTGCTATTGATCTTTTAACATCAATATTATTTTCTATCAAATACATTAATTACATTAAAAAAAAAGTACAAACTTTATTTATTTTTAATTTAATTCAACTAATATCAAATTATCAACAACGAAAAATATAACAAAGACATTTTATAGATCAAACTATAAACTATCTTTGAATTTAAAATGACGTTAATATACTTTCCCATATAAAGAGAAAGGTATATACATACAAAAGTGTACTTGGATTGAAATATAATAATGGATACGTTTAACAATAATTTGTTATAAAAATATTAATTAACTATTATATTAAAACTCAATGATTATCTTCATTATATTTTAAATGAAATATTTATTTTCTATTTGATGACAAATTATTATGTAATGTGGAGAAGAAAACTTAGTTATGCTTCTACTGATGTAGATCAAAAAACTAAAAAAAAGTAAATCAAGAACAAATAATAAAAAAAAATTATGCATGAATGTTCTTCGAAAAAATGGTTGACGAACTTACCTAAGACGTTTGCAAAAAGAGTAATGGAGGAACTTGAAAAATTAAAATGGAAAAGGTAAGGTTTATACGGTTTTTGTTGAATCTGCTTAGTATTTAAATATTAATTTAAGGAGAGAGATAGAGATATAGATGACTTCATACCAATAGATAGAGATAAAGTTTGTTATATTTAATAGATAATTTTGAATTAATTTTTAATAATTTTAAATTTTGAATCAGTGTCATGTGTCAACATATGACACATGACACATATGCATATGATGTGGCAATGGCTCACCAGAGCGCTGTTTGCAAAAAGAGTAACGGAGGAACTTGAAAAATTAAAATGGAAAAGGTAAGGTTTATACGGTTTTTGTTGAATCTGCTTAATATTTAAATATTAATTTAGGGAGAGAGATAGAGATATAGATGACTTCATACCAATAGATAGAGATAAAGTTTGTTATATTTAATAGATAATTTTGGATTAATTTTTAATAGTTTTAAATTTTGAATCAGTGTCATGTGTCAGCATATGACACATGACACATATGCATATGATGTGGCATTGGCTCACCAGAGCACGACACGTGTCAATGAGTTACTCAGAGCGCGACACGTGTCAATGAGTTACTCTTTTATTACATATAGATTTTACACCACCAAGGGCCCACGTAAATTTTCTAGAGATTTCGTAACGGGATTTTCCGGATGCTTCCGGACCAGGCTACCAAAGGGTACCCCCTTTGGTGTCTGGGCAAAAATTTAAGACGTCCATAACTTTTGCTACGGGAGTCCGTTTCAGGCCCACGAACTATCAAAACAAACCTATCGACGATGAGTACATTTCCAGCATTTTGGATTTTTCACCAACCAATATGAAACATTATCCAGCCACAACCCCGTAAATTGCACGACGCGCGCGCGCTTGAATGAATGGATGTAGTCGTTTGGGGCATGGAAGGGGTTTTCTTCAGGTTATTTCGGGTGCAAACCTACTCATTATCATTATATAGGACCCACGTAAATTTTCTGGAGATTTTGCAACGGAATTTTCCGGATGCTTCCGGACCAGGCTACCAAAGGGTACCCCCTTTGGTGCCTGGGCAAAAATTTAAGACGTCCATAAC
This sequence comes from Centaurea solstitialis, assembly GCA_030169165.1. Classification (NCBI taxonomy): domain Eukaryota; kingdom Viridiplantae; phylum Streptophyta; class Magnoliopsida; order Asterales; family Asteraceae; genus Centaurea; species Centaurea solstitialis. The sequence goes on from CM058046.1 coordinate 11,314,488, forward strand.
TTTTGCTACGGGAGTCCGTTTCAAGCCCACGAACTATCAAAACGAAGCTATCGACGATGAGTACATTTCCAGCATTTCGGATTTTGCACCCAACAATATGAAACATTATCCGGCCACAACCCCGTAAATTGCACGACGCACGCTCGTTTGAATGGATGGATGCAGTCGTTTGGGGCATCGGAGGGGTTTTCTTCAGGTTATTTCGGGTGCAAACCTACTCATTAGGCCATCCGCAGCCACACCTGCAAGCCGTCTGCACGGGTGCCTTGCAGCCGGTAACACTGCCGAGGCCAAGCGATGTGGCACCGGTATCAAGCGCAACCGGTGAGCGCTTGGAGGTTTCAAACCCAATTTTTTTTCCTTCGAACGATCTAAAACGGCTAGTTTTTTTAATTATTTTAATTATTTACTTTTTACATATATATATATATATCTATTCTTTACCTTTTCACTCCTCACATCCTCTTCTCTACCTTTTACTCCTCACATCTTAACACTTTTATCTCTTCTCTTCCTCACCTCTTAACACTTAATTTCTTTTTCTTCTCTTTCACAACACACATGGATTCACACGATACCCCTTCCGGTTCGTGACGTCCTAACTCGACATCCCAAATGCCTCCACTGTCGGGTGTCTATCGCCCACAAATGTCGAACCCTACGGGGTTTGCAAGTTGGTTGCCTCCGTCGGGTTGGCCGCAAACCCCAATGGTCGACAACAATTGGGCTTATTTGAATTTGAAGACGAATACCCCTATGATGACGTACACCATGCACCCCTAACAACCGACGATGCAACCCCAAGAAACCACCATGCAACCCCCGCCGTCACAAGTGTGGGAACCACGAGATGGAACCAACTCGTCACCGCAGTCGTGGGGAGATGATGACGCGGTACCCGAGACCCAACCGGAGTGGCCGCCACCGCCACCACAACCCAAACGTAAAACATGTAGGAATGGTAAGAACATGGAAACAAGCTCGAGTGCGAACCCGACCAAAACTAAAGCGCCTCCTAAACCATGGTCGAGTGAGGAGGAGGTCGCGTTGGCGAAAGCGTGGGCCGAAACCTCGGAGGATTCAACCATAGGTAACTATCGAACGGGAGGTAAATAAAAAAACCTTTTTTACGTACTTAATAACGATTCGCTAATGTGTTTTTAATTTTTGGATTTTTGAAGTAGAAAATTTTTGGGGGGCCGTCAAAAGGTCGTTAGACATACGCATGCGGTACGACCCCACCGTCTGCTCTAATGACACCGTGCAAACCAAAGTGAGATTGCTTCTATCGGAGGTCTCGAAATTCGCTTGTATATACAACAACACGTTGAATTCGCGACAAAGCGGCGAATCCTACGTTGATCTCTCGGCACGAGCTAACGAGCGATACCGATGCGAGTATCATCGAACATTATCGAATGCCCGCAGTTCATCGCGGTGGAAATGATGAACCCATCGGACATCCGCGCACCAACAAACAAACGGTCGAAAACAACCGAAACCCAAACGGACTCCCCCGGCGATTCCGATGCCCGTACTTACATGAACCTCGGGGATGATGATCAACGCTCACAAACCGAACGGTCACGACCAATGGGTCGGAACACGGCGAGACGTGCGGGGTCTTCGTCTTCGACAACCGAGACCGACACGGCCATGTCAACCCAAGTAGGCGCTCTCGCAATCGCGAACACCGGGCTTATCGATATACTTAAAGAAAAACAAAGGATGGCACACTTCCAATTCTACACATCACTGCACAACCATCTATCGGGTACCCTTTTGGAGACCACGTTGCGAGAGAAGGCGTGGTTGCGCGATATATACGATTGGCCTTCTTTCGAGCAATAGTTTTTTAATTTCAATTGTTATTTTTAATTTTAATTGTTAATTGTTAATTTTAATTTTAATTTTAATTGTTAATTTTATTTTTAATTTTAAATATTTAAAAAATAATACAGGTGGTATGACCTGTACGGTTGTGGATGAAAATGGTAAGGTAGTGGTAAAGCTGATGTGGCGCTGAGGTGGTAGCCTGTACAGGTGGTATGACCTGTACGGTTGTGGATGAAAATGGTAAGGTAGTGGTAAAGCTGATGTGGCGCTGAGGTGGTAGCCTGTACATGTGGTATGACCTGTACGTTGTGGATGGTCTTATCATTATAGAGGGCCCACATAAATTTTCTGGAGATTTCGCAACATGATTTTCCGGATGCTTCCGGACCAGGCTACCAAAGGGTACCCCCTTTGGTGCCTGGGCAAAAATTTAAGACGTCCATAACCTTTGCTACGGGAGTCCGTTTCAGGCCCACGAACTATCAAAACGAAGCTATCGACGATGAGTATATTTCCAGCATTTCGGATTTTGCACCCAACAATATGAAACATTATCCGGCCACAACCCCGTAACTAGCACAACGCGCACGCGTTTGAATGGATGGATGTAGTCGTTTGGGGCATGGGAGGGGTTTTCTTCATGTTATTTCGGGTGCAAACCTACTCATTATCATTATAAAGGGCCCACGTAAATTTTCTAGAGATTTCGCAACGGGATTTTCCGGATGCTTCCGGACCAGGCTACCAAAGGGTACCCCCTTTAAGACATTACTTTTGCTACGGGAGTCCGTTTCAGGCCCACGAACTATCAAAACGAAGCTATCGACGATGAGTACATTTCCAGCATTTCGGAATTTGCACCCAATAATACGAAACATTATCCGGCCACAACCCCATAAATTGCACGACGCGCGCGCGTGTGAATTGATGGATGTAGTCGTTTGGGGCATGGGAGGGGTTTTCTTCAGGTTATTTCGGGTCAAACCTACTCATTATCATTATAGAGGGCCCACGAAAATTTTCTGGCGATTTTGCAACGGGATTTTCCGGATGCTTCCGGACCAGGCTACCAAAGGGTACCCCCTTTGGTGCCTGGGCAAAAATTTAAGACGTCCATTACTTTTGCTACGGGAGTCCGTTTCAGGCCCACGAACTATCAAAACGAAGCTATCGACGATGAGTACATTTCCAGCATTTCGGAATTTGCACCCAACAATATGAAACATTATCCGGCCACAACCCCGTAAATTGCATGACGCGCGCGCGTGTGAATGGATGGATGTAGTCGTTTGGGGAATGGGAGGGGTTTTCTTCAGGTTATTTCGGGTGCAAACCTACTCATTATCATTATAGAGGGCCCACGTAAATTTTTTGGAGATTTCACAACAGGATTTTCCGGATGCTTTCGGACCAGGCTACCAAAGGGTACCCCCTTTGGTGCATGGGCAAAAATTTAAGACGTCCATAACTTTTGCTACGGGAGTTCATTTCAGGCCCACGAACTATCAAAACGAAGCTATCGACGATAAGTACATTTCCAGCATTTTGGATTTTGCACCCAACAATATGAAACATTATCCGGCCACAACCCTAAAAATTGCACGACGCGCGCACATTTGAATGGATGGATGTAGTCGTTTGGGGCATGGGAGGGGTTTTCTTCATGTTATTTCGGGTGCAAACCTACTCATTATCATTACAGAGGGCCCACGTAAATTCCTGGAGATTTTGCAACGGGATTTTCCTGATGCTTTCGGACCAGGCTACCAAATGGTACCCCCTTTGGTGCATGGGCAAAAACTTAAGACGTCCATAACTTTTGCTACGGGAGTCCGTTTCAGGCCCACGAACTATCAAAACGAAGCTATCAACGATGAGTACATTTCCAGCATTTTGGATTTTGCACCCAACAATATGAAACATTATCCGGCCACAACCCTAAAAATTGCACGACGCGCGCGCATTTGAATGGATGGATGTAGTCGTTTGGGGGATGGGAGGGGTTTTCTTCATGTTATTTCGGGTGCAAACCTACTCATTATCATTACAGAGGGCTCACGTAAATTTTCTGTAGATTTTGCAACGGGATTTTCCGGATGCTTTCGGAACAGGCTACCAAAGGGTACCCCCTTTGGTGCCTGGGCAAAAATATAAGAGCTATAAGAAACCAGAATGGTGATCTCGATATTTGAACCATGCTGTTTGGTATCAAAAGCCCAAAACCAACACCTGGATGATTTAACAACAGTGTATGACACCAAACCAACCTACAAACAAAAGACAATCATGTCATGAAAGTTCACACATAATGCAAATTCAAAAAGAAAAGAATGAAAAGAATAGCTTTGGGATTAGCAATACAAGTGTCAATCATTCACCAGCTGTCATCTTCACCTCGGTCAGAACCTACGGAAAAAAGAAATATCCTTGCAGGCTCCATATGCAAAAAAAATGTTGCAAGAGTAACAAAGTAGAATCCTGAAAAAGAGACGACCAATCATAAGAAATTATAGCAAAACCAAATAACAGATGTTCTTGGTTGTTGGACCATGTGGTTGGGTAACAACAGAAGCTACATACAAAATGCAAATTGATAACATATAAGAAAATTAGAGAAATTAGTGGATGGAGACAATACTGCTAAAAAAGAAAACACATGCGCTGATGATCCGCAGACGAACAACAATCCAACAATCCAAAAAAAAAGACGCAAACAATGACACCAAATTAACCATGGGAGCAGGACATACCTCCAAATTTCATATTCCAACTGAAGGCTTGCATACTTCAAAAAAGAAGAAGCGCACGTCTACGCTATCCAAAATTGCATACTTGAAAAAGAAGAAGCACATGTCTAACTATCCGAAAGTCATCCAAAAAAGCTTCAATTTTAGCCAGGACAAAAATAAATAAAAGAACATAATAAACCATCATTTATCTTTTACCCTTCAGAATAACGCAGAACTGAGATGAAGATTCTACTCTCACTTCCATCAGACCATTTTGTTGGACACCAAACAAACCTACAGACAAATTACAATCACATCATGAAAATTCAGACACAATGGCATTCAGAAACAAGAAAATGAACAGAAAGTAAATGAAGAACAACAAAATACGAGGATGAAAGTAGGGAAGTAGAATTCAGAGAAATAGATTCTGAAGTGTGTCTCAAATAGCTAAAGCAAGATACCCAAACATAATAGTGGGTGTCCACCAAAGAAGACCTACAGAATGTGCGTCATATAGCAAAAGAAACATAGATTAGCCCAAGGCAACTACAAGGGAAAACAGATGATGCTAAAACGGAAGACACGAGAAATTTAGTAAAACTAGAATGGTGATCTCAACAGTTGGACCACGGTGCTCCATTTCAACAATACCTACATGCATAATGCACACTACATCACACAAGCTTACAAGGAAATCAAGAGGGTTAACCAAACAACAAAGAGCAACAAACCACAAAACAAAATGGTTCAACTGATGCAAACGCTCGCAGACCTACTAGCAAAAAATCAAGATCTATGAATAACAGACAACAAATTTTAAACAACCAAATATCATAAGATTTGAGAGTATCACCGAGGCAACTACAAGAGATAACCAATAAAGCTATAACAAAAACACAATCATAAGAATTATAGAAAAAGCCGCAGATGGATGATCATGACAGTTAGACCATAGTGTTGGGTATCAACAAACCTACATACAAAATGCAAACTGATCACACAACAAAAAAGAGGAAATCAAAGAATGAACAAAATAACACCGAAGGAAAAAAATATCGGCAAGAACATTGATCCAATCATTTTCAGTTCTGTTTGAACATCCAATGATGGAGGTGAATCCGACATCCCTGACACACAAAGAAGGACCAATAAAATAAAAGTAGATGTAACGAAGACAAGAACACCCACCAAAACGATAGAAATGAAATAAAAATGGAAGAAAGGTAGAGGTCATAGAAAGAGATGGACCAAGACATCCGCTGGTAGGCCACAAATGCTCCATCTATATTGTCAGGTACCCATGTGCCATTTGGCTAGACGACCTACAGTATGCACCACAGGTAACATACCCGGACAAAAAAAAAGGGAAATGTTGCATAAGACCATGAGAGAAAGAAAATGACTCCAAATTAATGAGTAATGAACCTAAAATAAAATGGCAATTAATAATGTCACCTATGACTTCAACTTCTCAAATAAAAACATGCATATTTCAGAAGTTAGGGATACTTGACTAATTAACCCAAACAATTTTGCAAACCAGTTATCTAAAAAAGGTGTTCTGAAGATGATGGAAAGACGATAAACATATAATGCTAACCAAAAAATGATCATAAGAACCATACGAAAGACCCCGCACATGATGATCTCAATGATTAAACAACATTGCCCGACACCACAAAAACCTACAAACAAAAGACAATCACATCAAGCAAGTTAACATAATGGCAATGATTCACCAGAATAGCATCTGCGTTAACAATACAAGTGGCAATGATTCACCAGCTATCATCTTCACTTCACTCAGAACCTGCGGATAAAAGAATTATAACCCAGGGGTGTCAAACGAAACTAAAATGAAGCTTCTACTTCTATTCTTTAGTAAATGTCTGTCAGGATCATGGTCCAATTGACGCAATCGCTTCAATAGACCTATTAAAAAAAGGCAAAAGAAGCTCTCAAGATGGTGTAAAGATGTAAAACTAAGAACACGAAATGAAAAGACAATAAAAAAACTATTAACGACAACCCAAATGGTGACCTCAATGATTGGACCCCGCTGTTTGGCACCAAACAAACCTACAGACACAGTACAATCACATCATGCAAGCTCACAAAATGGAAATTAAAAGAGAAGAGAGGAGAAAAGAAACAGTGTCAAGGAAGAAAAGAACACATGTCGATGATCGAATAGCGATCCTCTTCAGTTCGGTCAAAAGCTGCAGAGAAACGATTATCCTTTCACATCTCATTTACCCAAGAAAAAAGAAACCACGTAGAAGTATAAAAAGGACAAAATGAGTCAAATGGGAAGATAGTAGAAACCACAGAAACAAAAGACCAACATAATATATATCATACAAGGATGAGCCCGAGGCAACTAAAAAATAGAACCAATAATGATACTAACAAAAAACAATCATAAGAACTACAAAAAGCCGAGATAATGAATGATCATGACAGTTACACCAGTGTTGGGTATCAACAAAACCTACATACAAAAGGCAAACTGATTGCACAAAACCTACATATAAAAGTATCAGTTAAGAGCATCCTCCATTTTAACCCCAGGGCGTCGATATTTGAACCACGTTGTTTGGTACCAAAGTAACCTACATACGAAATGCAAACTAATCAAGCAAGCTTACACACAAGGAAAATTCAGTAATCAAAAAATGATATGAAGTGATTGAAACAGAGAAAGATAGAAGTTCCATAAATAGATGGACCAAAAACCCCAGCGAGTGATGAATATAGAGCTAAACTGTAAGGCTATCCACACCCAACCCCAATCAACCCTCTCAACCCACTCACTTTTTTAATGCCACATCAGCTGACACATCAGCTTTTTCCCAACCCTCTCTTTACCCTCCCATAACCCTCTACAACACACACCCAACCCTCACAACCCTCTCACTTTTTAATTTAATTAATTTATTTATTTATTTTATATAAATAAATAATATAATTAAATAAATAATATTGTTAAAAATAATTTTAAAATTCTAATATTAATAAAAATTACATAACATTAATAAAAAAAATTAAAAATCAATATCGAGATTCCAAATATGTTCCACTAAATCCGCCCGAAGATTATGGTGAATAGTTGAGTTTCTCACTTGGAAAAGATTCGTCATACGTTGGTCCTCAGTGAGTTGTGGGTTCGGTGGATCCAAAAGATCGTGCGGGACAACACAAATGGCCTTGTTTTTGTTTTCTATTATCATATTGTGTAATATGATACACGCGTACATAATGTTGCTCATCGTACGTATCTCCATTACGCGAGCCGGTTGTTTGACTATATTCCAACGTTTTTGGAGGATGCCGAAAGCTCGTTCGATATCTTTACGTGCCGCTTCTTGCGCTCCCTTAAACTTAATTCGTTTAGCGTCTTCCGGATAGGAAAACGCTTTGACAAAAGTAGCCCATTCCGGATATATCCCATTCCGGATATATCCCATCCCCGAGATAATATCCGTGCTTGTAGGTGGCCCCATTTACTTGAAAAGTTCGGTCGGGTGCTTTTCCGTCATACACATCTTCGAAGAGGGGCGAATGATTGAGCACGTTTAGGTCGTTCATGGCACCGGCACAACCAAAGAATGCGTGCCAAATCCATGCGTCTTGGGAGGCCGCCGCTTCTAAAATGACTGACGGATGCGGTTTATTGCCTTGATGGTATTGACCTTGCCATGCAACCGGACAATTCGCCCATTCCCAATGCATGCAGTCAAGGCTACCGAGCATGCCGGGAAATCCGTGACGCTTTTCGTGCAACTGCTGAATATCTTCGTAAGTCGACTTGCGTAAATATACTTTTCCATACATTTGTATAACTCCCAAAACGAAGTTGTTTAGACACTGGCGTGACGTTGAGTCTCCCATGCGGACGTACTCATCAAATGCGTCACCAGTTATTCCGTACGCCAGTTGCCGAAGTGCCGCCGTACACTTTTGTAATGGAGAAAAACTCGGCAACCCCGCAGCGTCGTGTTGTTGTTGAAAATATGGGTACCGTGTGTTTAAATCATACACTATTCGTATGAATAGATTTTTCGACATCCTAAAACGTCGCTTGAACATCTCCTCCGGGTACGTCGGGTTATCGGAAAAGTAGTCCGCGATTAGCCTTGCGTTACCTTCTACCCGACCCCTGTCTATGTTAGGGGCCTTCGAACGAGGAATCGATGATGATGATGCGTTTGCTTGTTCAACGAACATAGCAAACATTTGCGCATCTTGTTCCCATTCTTCGTCGGTATCCGTGGATAATGAATCGTTCCAATATTCGGGTTGTGCCATTGTGGATGTATGTAGAAGAGAGTAGTGGTATATATTGAGATGAAAGTGTGATGAAGAAGAATAGTTGGTATATTGAGATGAAAGTGCGGTGTATATTGAGATGAAAGTGTATGTAGAAGAGAGTAGTTGGTATATATATAAAAATGATTTTAAAAAAAAGAAAAGAAAAACCTTTTTGACCGTTGGAGAGCCGTTTGGCAACGGCTCTCCCGAACCGCACAACACATAACCCGCCGGCTTGAAAACATCGCACACCCAACCCGCCGGGCTTTTTTGAAGCCGGCGGGTTTACCCGCTCTTAACCCACACCACCGGTGCGTGCAGCCTAAAGCAACCTATGACCTCTCAACCTTTCAAAATGAATACTTGCAAACTTCAAAATGAAGGCATAACAATGACATAAGGCACATATGTCCATGCAATCTGCGAGTAGCCCCTGAAATGAAAGAAATCAGCTAGCTAGCAGCTAATGCTTATTTTTGTGTATGCTATAAAAATAATTAAAAAATATCTATGCTATAAATTACGTTTCATCACAACCGAAATGCCTCTTCCACTTCTATTTTTCATGAACATAGAAAGGATTCAACCAACAACAACATATAGCAACAAACCACGAACCACAATGGTCCAGATGACCCAAATGTTTTGGCAGACCTATTAGCAAAAGAGGAAGATCTCAATATGATGGGAAAAAGAACAAAACAAACTATACTAAAACAAAGAAACGTCGTAAGAATAATTCCAAAACCGCGCAAATGGTTATCTTAAAAACTGGACTACGGTGTTCGGCACCAACCGTACAAACAGAAAACGGTCTCATCAAGCAAAGCTTACACGCAATGGCAGAAATAAGAGAATCAGGGGAAGAACATCCATTTATGCTAAGAGAAGGAATGAATAACATTGACAATCATGGATAAAAAGATAAAAAAGTGAGATAAAGCACAAGGGAAGTAGAATCACACAAACAGATCGAGCAGCACATCTCACAGCTAACAAGTACTCCACCAATAGCAGACCCACAGAAGATCTACATAATATACATCATACAAGGATGAGCGTGAACTAAAGAGAAACCAATACTGCTATGCCAAAAAACAATTATAAAAACTATTGAAAAACCAGCAGATGGGTAATCAACATTCTTGGGTATCAACACAACCTACATACAAAATGCAGACTAGTCAGCCAACAGAGAAATCAAATAATGGACAAAAGAGTGCTAAAGAGAAAAAAGTTAGATGCTGACTATCCTTTGGCAAGAACAAATATCCAATCAGTTCTGTCTGAACCTCATGTGACGAAAGCGGTTCCTTACATCCTAAGAAAAAGCCCAGCAAAAAAAGCATATATAATGACGACCAGAATGATATATACAAAACGAGATGAACCAAGACATCCGTTGCAAGGCCACAAGTGCTCCATAGCCAACTATATTATCAAGTACCCATGGGACATTGCAGAAGGCGACCTACAGTATGCATGCGACACAGGAAGCATAGTCAGAATCTTGCCATAAGACCATGAGAGTGTAGAAGAAATACCTCCAAATTAATGAATAACCTAAAACTAGATGATATATTGTAATGTCATCTACGAGTTGAGCTAAATGGTAAATCACCATACAAAACCCCCGCACATGGTGACCTGGATGATTTGACCACAGTGTATGACACCAAACCAACCTACAAACAGAAGACAATCATGTCATGCAAGTTCACACATAATGCAAATTAAAAAAGAAAAGAATGAAAAGAATAGCATTGGGATTAGCAATACAAGTGTCAATCATTCACCAGCTGTCATCTTCACCTCAGTCAGAACCTACGGAAAAAAGAAATATCCTTGCAGGCTCCATATGCATGAAACAAAAATGTTGCAAGAGTAACAAAGTAGAATCCTGAAAAACATGACCAAGATATCTTTAAACAGGTACAACTACTCCATAGCCGACCATACTAGCAGGTACTCATATCCAACCGAAGCAGACCTACAGACGGTGATCATTTAGCAAGTGTAACATAAATGAATCCAAGGCAACTACAACAAAAACCAATAATGCAAAAACAGAATACAACAATAAGAGTTACAGACAAACCAGGAAATGGTGATCTTAACAGTAAGAATAGTAATCCATTCATTCTCGGTTGTCTAAACCTTGGGTATCTCTGACATAGGAAAAAGGAAGGAAAAAAAGAAAGCATTTATGAACGAGAGAAAGGTAGATTTCACATAAAGACATGAACCAAAACAGAAACGATGCTTCTACATTTATGAGAAGCGTCACTAGGTATAGCTGCAAACCAGAAACAAAATGGTCCAATTGACACAAACGCGTTGATAGACTAGCAAAAGAGGGAGGATTTCTCAAGACGTCGAAATGCTATTAAAAAAGATGATAAAAATTATACAAAACAAACTTACAGACAGAATACAATCTCATCATGCAAGCATAAAAATGAAAGAATAAAGAGAATAGTGCCAACAAGATAGAAATACGAGAGTGCCAATTGTTCACAAGCGGTCGTTTTCAGTTCGATCAAAACCTGCAGGAATACAATCCTTGAGACGAAGCATCTCAGTTACACAAATGAGACAATAAATAAATAGAAGTGATTCAAGAGAAACAAATTGACCGAGAAAAGGCATTGATGAAGACTTCATCAATGGCTACTACAAGATCCACCAAATAAGACCTAAAGAAAACATGATGTTCATCATACAACAAAGGGCGCATAGATGAGTTCAAAAACAATAATTCTACAAAAGGTAACAATCGTAAGAATCTTAGTAAAGCCAAAAACCTGTGGTCCGACCATGGTCATGGTATCAACAAAACCTACATACAGACAGAAACTAACCATGCAAGTTTGCACAAATATTTTTTTTACAGAAATCAAAAGATAGAAAAACTAATGCCAAGGATGAAAATATAGATGCTGATGATCCAAAAACAAGAACAACGATCCAATCTTCGCGAGGATTCCCTGAATAATTGTATAGCAATAAACCAGGAAACACAATGATCTAATTGAATCAGACACCTCCGCAGACCTATTAGCAAAAGAGCAAGAGAAGTTGTTCTCAATGAGACAGAAATGCTAAAACAAAAAAGATGACAAGAATAACACAAAAGCTATGGAAGCGGTGATCTCGATGACTGGACCAGGGTGTTTAGCACCAGACAGACCTACAAACAGAGCACAGCCTCATGCATCATGCAATGACAATTAAAAAAACAAGAAAACAAACAGGATAGTGCCAGGGAAGAAACACAACAAGTGTTGATTATTCACAAGAAAGTTCATCCAGAACCTGTGAAGAAAAACAATCCTTGCACATATCATTTACAAAATTGAGTTCACATTTGAACCAGACCCTATATATCAGCCTCCTATCACCATATATATATATATATATATATATAATACATGAAGGCTATTAATTGTATAATTTTCAATAGAAAGCAACTGAGAATTATCCTTACAGGTGTTGTTCTTTCTCAACGCCACTGAAGAGAAGTTGCTGGATTTTTGGGTGAAAAAATATTGAACTTGAGGTCAAAGACATCTAACCCATGGACGACCCTGTAATTGTAAATGTTTTATGACTCTCATACCGTGTCTTTGCTTGAGAAACAACATCAAGAAAGGTTTTTTGTAGGTAAAAATATACTCAACACAAATAAATTATATATGAACCAATGATTATATGTATGTATACTTTTGCTTCCAGCAATCTCTTGGAAAGCATTTGTGATGACGAAATCGATGGCAATAAGATAAGCTGTAAACTGAGAAGAGAAATGGTACTTGGTTTTATCCAAGGCATGAGCAATGGTTTTACTTTATTCACCTAACAACTATTAAACCCAATTGTGGATATATAGCTTGTGAGCCAGCAAAGAGGTTGCCTTCACTCTAGTTTTGGTTGCAACTCTGCTGTTTAGCCACATCCTAATACAATACAAGAAGATAGATAAGTAAGCAAACAAGAAGCATCCATATAACATTGACAACAAAAACAAGTTTGGAGCTTGAGTGTATCAATTACTTCAGAACGAGAGATCCACTTACCAAGAATACCCTTTTAGGTTCGAAAATGAGAGAAGAAAACTCAAATACAATTTGTGGTTGTTACAGTTAACATCAAGCAAAGATCAAAAATGATATGCACAAGTGTGTTCCCTTAGAAGCAACTTGCCCATGGTCATATATTGTCACATAATTATCCAAACTCATTGATTTGTAAGCTGTCAAGCAATGAAAATGTATCATACAAAGAAATATCACGAAAGTTGCAACAACAACAACCACATGGTTGTGCTGCTGCAGTTGTTTTCGCTACGATTAAAAAAATCAAGTTTAGGACCCTCTCATGCTTTTGCTTAATTGACTTTTGCCGTTGCCTCATACATAGCTTGAGCACCAAGGTGTCCTTTCATGTTAGAATCACTTTCAAGTCACAGCTTAAGATGGTATATCTAGTCAAATGAGCTTACTACCATCTAAAAGTGTTTCAGCTGCCAACATTGACCTGCAGTGAATTGAAGGAAAGTTGTCAGAAGACATTCAAGGAGGGAACTTTACATCATTGAGTTTTCTAATTATTTTAGGTAAGGGGTTTCTTAAGTATTAATTTATTATTAAATCACCTTTCCAGATTCACCAAATTCAATAGATACCTTTTTTAAGGAAAGCTCACCAAGAGTCTTTGCGCTGGGAACTGTTATCAAGCTCATTTTTGGTTAAACATTCAACACGTAACAAAAATGTTCAATGAAATATGTAAAAAAGGGGTGGATTGAATATTGTGAGGCTCGGATCGGTGGACCATCGAACAAAGAGGACAAATCCGCCATGGCTGCAAACTTATTCATTTGATTGTCCTGGCAATATGTGAATCATCTCAAACTTTTATGGAATCCACTTAGATTCATCTCACAGCCTCTTGGAAGTCATCAAATAAGAAAATATAAATTTCCAACAACACAGGGACAAAAAACGTAGTTTACTCAAATACACAAAGGCTCATTAGAGAACAGGAGTTAAGGTGAGAATGGTAAGAGAGGATTTGGACCCTTGATCACTTTTAATCTCATGTCCACCCATGAATTTGCACTTTTAGAGGGAAATTGACCATGTGTATCTCATTAGTGTTGATTTAGTGTCTCTCTTCAATTAGGATTGCCCAAGTTGGCTTTTAACAAAGAATAAAAGAGGACCAACAATAACAATAAAAGAGTGTCACAAGCATGGAGACATATATACTAAGAAAAATAAGAAAGAAGACAATAAAGAAACTATTATGACGAGAAAAGTTTAAGTTCACAAGACAACATATCTATGGGAAGCATGGAGACATATACAAAATGAAAAGATGCAACTAAAAGAAATGTAATCATATTAATTCTTCTTTTTAAACTTCCATCGATACATTATCCCAAAATCTTAAAATAATCTACCTTCTAAGAATTACAGCTCACTACAAATTCATCATTTCCGCATAAACAATAAATGACACAAATAAATAATTATTAGTTTCACTTGTAAAACAACAAGGTTGATGAATTGGACATGCCTTCCATTTTTCTTCATTTGTTGCTCCAAACAGTGATGGTGTGAGAATAGTTAATTATATACCCAGTCGCTTAATTATCAAAAAAACACTGAGAAACAATGAGACAACGCTATGGCTTTCACTAGTTCTAATACTTAAACAAATGTGTCACAGCTCCTGCCATCTTTCAATTTCAACATCTTTTAACACCCTATCTGCTATTAGTGAACCTGGATTTGTACAAGGGACCAATCCATCAATGCTAGTGACAAACCCTGTATCTCGTATGGATAAAAAAGCATGTGATCCACATGGGTGATATGATTTATTTTTAGTGCCATCTTATCCTTTGTTGATTGCTTATCTCTAGATCTTGCTATTAAGGAATATTTACCAAAAGCTTACCATGCAAGTGCTTACCGGCAAAGCATATTACCTTATCGTATAACATTCTCGGCCATCAAAACTGATTGTTAGTAAGCGTCTGCAACCCGGTAAGTGCTTACCCGGTAAGAGTCATCATTTCCATCACTTACCGGATAAGACTCTTGGTTGTGTTACGGCTCTTACCGGGTAAGATTTCCAATGATTTCCATGCTCAATTGGCAAGGATTGTAAGATTAAGTGATCTCAGTAAACGCTTACCCGGGTAAGTGTTCAGTAAACAAACCCTTAGTATCTTGACATTTGTGTATTACAGATGATAGGGTATCCAGAGGCCAACCAACAGCCATAAACTTTAACAGAACAGAAAGCTGGTCTAGAATGTAGGAGCCTCAACCACGACCAAGTTTGGATGCACAGCCAAATCAGAGCATCTGACTTGCCATGCCATGATACGGGCCAAGTTTCACCCAGCCGAAAACCTATGCTCGAAAATGCTAAATGCAGAAGGATTCCATCACAGCCTCGATATTTCCCTGGTAACGACCTCCGATTATCACCAAACAAGAAAATAAAAACAAAGAGATTAATCGAAAGCAATACCAAAAGCAACAGGTTCATCATCACTCACAAGTAAATAGACCGTCGTTCTGCAGCATTTTATGTAAGGAAAGAACTTCCAAACTGAAGGTTGTTGATTTCTAGATAAAATCATAGGCAACAAAAAAGAAATTACCAGATAAAGTAAAAAATCAGAGTTTGGTATCAACATAGAGGGGCAACCATCGTTAGAAACCACCATTTGCATCCCCTCTGAAATCTCTGAGTGGAGTTGTTTACTTTGCAAAAACAAATGTTACACGGTAAATTAAGCTAGAGTGAGGGTGACAACTCTTACGACGTCATTTTGATGGACTACAATCTTACACGGTAAATTAAGTTAAGAGTGTAGAATCTTACAAATAAATGCTTACCGGGTAAACAGTCCCTTAGGCTCAGATCTACATAGCAATTTTCATCATCATTGAAATAAAGGGTTTGTATCCGGATTCATCATCACAGCCTCTTGGGATTCATCAAATCTGAAAATAGCAATTTTGAACAGCATAGGGATGAAAAATGTAGTTTACTTGAATATAATAACATAAAGATCATCAGCAACACTAACGAAACTGTTGAGTGTTAAGGTTTTGGAAAGAGCTTCCAAGCTGAATGGTGGTTGATTTCAGAAAACAATAATCGACCAAAAGAATAAGGTTTGACAAAATAAAGTCAAAAATCAGATACTGATATGAAAAGAGTGGGCAAATCACGCTTAGGACCTGTTGTTAGAAGCTACATTGCAAATCCAAACATTCCCCTTCGCAAAATTTTTGTTTGCACAAGCCATAGTTTCACGAAAAACGGCTACTCTACCCTGCATGGGAAGGTGTGTATTTATATATTATCCTCCACAAACACTATCCTACTTGAGGTTAATTGTGTTTTTTTGGTTTGGGCTTTGGGTTTTAGGGGCTGTTCTCTAAACGCTTACAGGGTCATTTACCTTGCTGGATGAACGTGATATTGGCCAAGAATCTTATCCGGTAAAACTGTTGCATAGGATACCATTTTTATGGTCTACAATCTTACCCGGGGAAGTAAGTTTAGAGTGTTGAATCTTATATATAAGACCTTACCAAATAAGCGGTTGGGTATCAGGACAAAGCGGTGATCAGCCCCCGCCATTGGCTGCAACACGTTGCCCCACAATATTTGTGCTTTTCAATAGCCTAATGTCAAGTTGGAAGATGTCTTCAAAATTAATGAATAACTCATAAACAAATATAAAACCTTACCTCAGTTATGAACATCGTCCTCATGGAGATCACCTTGGGAGGAGAGAAGAGAAGACCATGAAGTTGGGGAATCAAATGATGAGAGTAACAAATATCAATATATGCCACAAAAATCAGAAAATGAACAGGTTCATCTATGCCATAAAAACCAGAAACATATATATACACAGAAACATCTATATATAGACATATATTCATTGATGCCATAAAAACTGGAAACATTTACAGATTAAAAGCCATCGATTTTCTACTCTGTGTGTGTGTGTATCTAGACTTGGGATCATGCAAGACCAAGCTGTTTCCGTGAGCCTTGTGATACCAAGTTTTACACTTGAAACTTCACAGCAGAACACCGCGAAGGTAAACCTTCACATGTTTTTGCTTTGAAGGTTCGAATTTTTTATACCTTCACAATGTTTTTGCTTTGAAGGTTCGAATTTTTTATACCTTCACAATATTCAGCTGCGAAGTTTCAAGTGTAAAAAATGTGGTCTCACGGGTCTCACGAAAACATGTTAGTCTCACGTGAACCTAACCCGATATCACAAAACAGAAAATTGATTCCACTATGACTTGCCAGAAAATCGAAAATATCAGAAACATATGGAGTAGAAATAGTAGAAAATCAATATACACAGTGAAATAAATGGTTTTGAAATCGATATCTTTAAAGTTGATATCTTTGAAAATTGAAATCAATATACACAGAGAAATCAGTAGCCAAAGCAAACAGCCCCTTCGTCTTTATACCATATTTTAACATTGACATGGTTACACAAATATCATAAACCACAATTAGTTGGGTAAACTAATTATGTGTAGATTTGCTTGATTATCAAGAAACCACAATCAGAAAATCTAGAAGAAGGATGAGGGGGCAGTATAAATAAGGTTCAATCAACACACTTTCATAATTAAGAAAGCAAACACATATGTAAGATCACCTATATTACCAATCAAGCAAGGAATTGTAGCGAGCCTTCGGAAGGGCATGCATTAAAATGAAGTTCCACCAAGGAGACAAATGCCATCTAGAAAGAGAAATAGTGGAGGCATGGTTAAGAGTACAATGAATAATCGTCTAAACATGAAGCATTTTTTTCCCTACAATGAACCTGTCGTTAGAGTTCCTTGCCAAATTTGTCTAGTAAACATAATGATCAAGTAGGATTCCTTGACAGCTGTTGTAGCCAGAGTTGTCTTTCTACAAGAACTAAGTAATTCAAGCAAATATTGAGAAAGATAAAAGTTAAAAACAAGATAAACCAGTACAAGATTGGCTATGAGAAAGCAAGATATAAATGAAAAAACATGTGATTTTACATTATTGGTAAAAAAATGGTTTGCGGACAACTTTGGCCACGTGATTTTGTACGTGATGGTGTATAATCAGATGTGATTCGGTCGTTTTCTCATTCTCTTAAATAGGTTCGTTCTCGTTCAAACCCAACTCTTTATATACATGTATATATAAATCAAAAGAAATTTACCCATTTACCTTTGAATGTCCTTGAATGTCCTAACTGAATGTTGGACAAGAAGATCGAGGCACTTCCTAGGGAGTGACTGAATGCCACAACTGTGCAGATGCTTTCAGGGAAGATAAGTTGTACGTAAAATTTTCGCTTCCATTTTCCCAACAACGTGAGCCATAATCCACATACACATCAGCACAAAGATGGAATTGTTCATTATCAAAATGGAATACACTATATAAATATGCAGCTATATTTTTTTAACAAGACGAAACTGGGCAACAGGAAACCGGACAAATGAAAGCATCCTCATCTCATACACCAAAAGCGAAACCAACATCAGTTTCGATAGAAACTGAAAGAGAACAAAAATGTGCCGCAAACGCAAAGAGGAACTTCTACATTCGGAACCAAAGTCTGCCAGAAAAACCAAGCCAACAGAGAATATAGAGGCTTGCTGGAGATAGAAACAGAATCAAAGCACGGAAAAGAAAATCAACAAGAAGGCAATACGTCAAGAAAACAAATAACCAATTACTTAAAAAGTCAAAATTAAATAAGTGGAAGGGGAAATGAAAAAGAAAGTTGAAAACTTGTGCATAAACACTTACAAAGAAAAATAGGTAAATTAAAAGAAAGACAAAAATAAAACAATTACAATTCCAAGTTTAAACTCAAAAGTCAACCTCTAACTGCTGCAAACACAAAGAAAACCTTCTACATTGGAACCAAAATGCATCCGAAAAACCTCAAGGTCAAGGCAGGTTTTCCAGAATCATTTTGGACCTTTGTAGAGGATATCCAGGTCAATAGAAGTAGAGGCTTGCAATAGTAAATTAAAGGAAAGACAAAAATACAACAATTACAATTCCAAGCTTAAACTCAAAACCTCTAACTGCTGAAAACACAAAGAAAACCTTCTACATTGGAACCAAAATGCGTCGGAAAAACCTCAAGGTCAAGGCAGGTTTTCCAGAATCATTTTGGACCTTTGTAGAGGATATCCAGGTCAATAGAAGCAGAGGCTTGCAATAGTAAATTAAAATAAAGACAAAAATACAACAATTACAATTCCAAGTTTAAACTCAAAACCTCTAACTGCTGCAAGCACAAAGAAAACCTTCTACCATTGGAACCAAAATGCGTCAGAAAAACCTCAAGGTTAAGGCAGGTTTTCCAGAATCATTGTGGACCTTTGTAGAGGATATCCAGGTCAATAGAAGCAGAGGCTTGCAATAGTAAACTAAAAGAAAGACAAAAATACAACAATTACAATTCCAAGTTTAAACTCAAAACCTCTAACTGCTGCAAACACAAAGAAAACCTTCTACCATTGGAACCAAAATGCCTCGGAAAAACCTCAAGGTCAAGGCAGGTTTTCTAGAATCATTTTGGACCTTTGTAGAGGATATTCAGGTCAATAGAAGCAGAGGCTTGCAATAGTAAAAACCAAATCAAAGTTGATTGCATTTATCCCAAAAACAATCTAATTAGTTGAAAAAGAAAATCACTAAAACTTGAAGAAGAGAATCAACATAATGCAAAAGGTTAAGAAATCAAAAAAACATAAAGTCCAAATTTGGAAGGAAAAAAAAGCTAACTTACAAAAAAGTTGAGGCTTGCTAGCGTAAAGGATAATGAAAGTTCGGTGCAAAAAGAAAACTAAAACTGAAACCAAGAATGACTTCTTGTTAAAAAGCTAAAACCAAACACGCTACCATTTAAACGAAACAACGTGATATAAGCATCAAAAACAATCAACAAGAATGACTTGACAAGCAGCTCAGTCAAGTCACCTGGTCTGGTCTCCAAGATCCCAGCAAGGCCTCCATGAATTGAAAGGTGGGAAACAAGCCAAGCCAACCCACAAATCAGCCTCCTATCACCATATATATATATATATATATATATATAAGAGAGAGAGAGAGAGAGAGGAAAGTTCAAATACAAACCACTTTTTGGTTGTGAACGTGAGGACAACCGAGAGCGCGACACGTGGCGGCTTTGAGTGTGGTCCCCCTCTTTAATTCAATGCCCTCCCATGAATCGCGTCTAGTTATCCGCCGTGGATCTGACATGGCGCCTAGTCATCCGCCACATGTCGCGCTCTCGGTTGTCCTCACGTTCACAACCAAAAAGTGGTTCACATTTGAACCCACCCCTATATATATATATATATAATACATGAAGGATATTAATTGTATAATTTTCATTTTTCAATAGAAAGCAACTGAGAATTATCCTTACAGGTGTTGTTCTTTCTCAACGCAACTGAAGAGAAGTTGCTGGATTTCTGGGTGAAAAAAATATTGAACTTGAGGTCAAAGACATCTAACCCATGGACGACCCTATAATTGTAAAGGTTTTATGACTCTCATACCGTGTCTTTGCTCGAGTAACAACATCAAGAAAGGTTTTTTGTAGGTAAATAAAAATATACTCAACACAACTAAATTATATATGAAGCAATGATTATATGTATGTGTACCTTTGCTTCCAGCCATCTCTTGGAAAGCACTTGTGATGACGAAATCGGTGGCAATAAGATAAGCTGTATACCATTATATGTATGTATGTATACCTTTACTTCTTCTTTCATCGGTTCACTCTGACTTCACTCATCATCATCATCTTCTTCTGGATTCTTGCATCAAGAAACCACAATCACAGAAGAAAAATCAGAAAAAAGAAAAAGTTGTAAGAAAAACAAGGATTACGAGTGAGAAAATCACCTGAAAAATCATGAAAATGTAAGAACTAGGGTTACGATAAAAGTATAATCTACGGATTATGAACAGAAATCTCGAGTATTTCATTATGTGAATAACTTAACAGACCTATTCAAGAACAAGTTCATTTTCATTTTCATTTATAGAGGTTAGCTAAAATGTGCAAAGCCAATGTCATTTTCTATGGTCTAAAGAACAAGTTCAAGAATAAAAACATGTGTTAGTTGCAATATGTGAGATACCTATAATGGCTCTGTTTCTCTCATCTTATTCTTCTTCTTCTTCTTCTCTAATCATTGGATTTTTGCATCTCCTTGATTATGAAGAAACCACAACCACAGATGATGACTAAATAAAAAACTGAAATTATGATTGGGTAACATTAACAAAAAAAGATATAAAAGAAACTAATCACGAAACAAGAGAAGCAAAAGGATCGTGTAATAAACCTAGTAGTCTGATTTCACCCACAATCATATTTCACTTGATGCACAGATATACTTGAGCATGCAGAATCATATTTCTCAATGTATGCAAAGTCACTGTCATGCAACCTAGAACACAATTGCTGATAAGTAACCATAAAAAAGATTATTAAAAGAAAACTCGGTAAATTCCTGGTCTGCTTTGAAAAGCTGTATGCACTTTAAATTGACCATTTGGTAAGTTGGGTGCATCATCAAAAAGACATACTTTTAACATTCATATGCTAATAAAACAAAATCGCTATGCAGAAAAAGGGATGTTAAGTATACTGTCCTGAACTCCTAATCAATAAGATCATGGGGTTCTCTATACCTGTCAATAGATAATACCTGACCTTAGATTATGGTTTTGATTGTGACCGGAAGAAAATTGAAGCTTTTATATATAGGCTCAAAGAGGGTCATCCAGGTACATTAAGTGCAAGTTCTTTACCTCAGCAGTTTGTTTATTTTCTCTTACAATCTAAGCAGTTAATGCGGTCCATATTGGAAATATCGGTCCGGCCCTTGATATGAAATATCGGTTATAACGGTGAGATAGCAGTGAGATATCGTAAAATAATATGGTCAAAAATAATATATATATATATACCAATAATAGGCTAATACATGTCAAGTCGAATAGTTCAAACAACACAAGCAACCTAGTAAAATCGAACAACTTAAATCAAACGGCAAAATCGAATATCTTAGAATCGATTTATAGTTGATCTAACAGCAAAATCTGCTGAGATTGATATGTAGTTGATCAGTTTTAGCCCACACAATAAAAAACCATTTGAATAGCCCAAATTTCTTAAAATTTTAGCCCCAAAAGAGGTCCAACGATATATCGGTTTATCGGACCGATATTTCGAAGCAAAAAATCGGTAAATATCGGTAATATCGGCCGATATTCTCGGCACCGATATTTCACCACCGATACTTTCCAAATGACCAATATCCGAGATATCACCGAGATATCACCGATATATCGCGATATTGACTGCATAGCTTACAATAAGTGAAACTCTTTTAATCATATTCAGGGATACATCATATTTATATGAAAACAAATGAACAAGTTATGTAACAAATGGAAAACTACCTTTGCAGATTAGTAGCCATGCACAGAAGTACTTTCTGAAGGTCCAAAAAAGTGGTATATATGAACGTATGACTCCTCATCCTAAAAGGAAAGATGCTCATCCATATCCGCAAAAGGCTGCAAGAAATGGTCAGTTGGAAACAATGAGATAATGCTATGGCTTTCAGCCTTTCACTAGTTCTAATACTTAACTAGTCAGAGTTGCAATGTGTGACAGCTCCTGCCATCTGTCAAGTTCCAGCAAAATTTGCTGTTAGTAAACCTGGATCTGTAAGAGGGACTAATCCATCAACGCTAGTATCTCGTATGGATAAAAGCATGTGATCTGATATCATTTAACTTTAGTGCCATCTTATTCTTTGTTGATTGCTTATCTCTTGATCTTGCTATTTAAGGGCCATTTACCAAAAGTTTACCATGTAAGTGCTTACCGCAAGAATATTACCCTCAATTACCTTACCGTATAACATTCTCGGCCATCAAAATTGGTTGTTGGTAAGCGTCTCCAACCCGGTAAGTGCTTACCGGGTAAGAGTCATTTCTATCACTTACCAGGTAAGACAATTGGTCCGTGTTATAGCTCTAGTCCAGAATGTAGGAGCCTCAACTACAGAGCATGTAAAATCAGATCATTAGCGGCCTGGTGGAAAAGCATAACAGAACATGGTGGTTAGCATTAAGAATAAGATCCAAAAAGATTTAGTCTACAACGACCTAAAAGACAAAATTCTTTTAAGATGATATGTCAAAATGATCAAGATATACCAACACTTGTTTTATTAGAAATCAGGGACACCAAGTTTTTCAACATAGACCATAACAATACTTGCTTTGCATAATTTGAAAGCTCAAGAAGTCCTTTTTGACCATACCAATGGTCAGTCTAAAGCAACCAAGCAAAGTGGATCAGAAGATCTTAAATTGACCATTTTGTAAGCTGTGTGCATCATCAAAAAGATATACTTTTAACATTCATATGCTAACAAAACAAAACCGCTATGCAGAAAAAAGAATGTAACGTATACTGTCCTGACTCCTGATCAATAAGATCATAGGGGTCCTCTATACTCTGTCAATAGATAATACCTGACCTTAGACTTCGAGTCACTTTCAGAACCTCCATTAAGTGCCAAGTGATCAATACCTGATGATTTTCTATATGTGCCTTATAAGGCTGTCTTCTGCATGCCACATAGGTAAGAGTTACGAGAATTTTCCCTATATCATGTCATATAGAGATAAATTCAGAGAACACCTTTGCAACGTAGGGGTAAGCTTTTGGGTATCTGGACAAAGCGTTGCCCCACCAAGATACGGTCCGAGTTTCACCCACTGCCCACAAAAGTCTTTTTGGTGAAGATGAAATAATGTCAAGAATAGCAATAAGGAATCTATATACATGTATATATAAATCAAAAGAAATTTACCCATTTACCTCTGAATGTCCTAACTGAATGTTGGACAAGAAGATTGAGGCACTTCCTAGGGAGTGACTGAATGCCACAACTGTGCAGATGCTTGCAGGGAAGATAACTTATACATAAATTTCTCACTTCCATTTTCCCCACAACGTGAGCCATAATCCACATACACATCAGCACAAAGATGGGATTGTTCATAATCAAAATGGAATACACTATATAAATATGCAGCTATATATCTTAAACAAGACGAAATTGGGCAACAGGAAACCGGACAAATGAAAGCATCCTCATCTCATACACCAAAAGAGAAACCAACATCAGTTTCTATGAAAGAGAACAAAAATGTGCCGCAAACGCAAAGAGTAACTTCTACATTTGGAACCAAAGTCTGCCAGAAAAACCAAGCCAACAGAGAATATAGAGGCTTGCTGGAGATAAAAACAAAATCAAAGCACGGAAAAGAAAATCAACAAGAAGGCAATACGTCAAGAAAACAAATAACCAATTACTTAAAAAGTCAAAATTAAATAAGTGGAAGGGGAAATGAAAAAGAAAGTTGAAAACTTGTGCATAAACACTTACAAAGAAAAATCAGTAAATTAAAAGAAAGACAAATATAAAACAATTACAATTCCAAGTTTAAACTCAAAACCTCTAACTGCTGCAAACACAAAGAAAACCTTCTACCATTCGAACCAAAATGCGTCGGAAAAACCGCAAGGTCAAGGCAGGTTTTCCAGAATCATCTTGGACCTTTGTAGAGGATATCCAGGTCAATAGAAGCAGAGGCTTGCAATAGTAAATTAAAAGAAATACAAAAATACAACAACTACAATTCCAAGTTTAAACTCAAAACCCCTAACTGCTGCAAACACAAAGAAAACCTTCTACCATTGGAACCAAAATGCGTCGGAAAAACCTCAAGGTCAAGGCAGGTTTTCCAGAATCATTTTGGACCTTTGTAGAGGATATCCAGGTCAATAGAAGCAGAGGCTTGCAATAGTAAATTAAAAGATAGACAAAAATACAACAACTACAATTCCAAGTTTAAACTCAAAACCTCTAACTGCTGCAAACACAAAGAAAACCTTCTACCATTGGAACCAAAATGAGTCGGAAAAACCTCAAGGTCAAGGCAGGTTTTCCAGAATCATTTTGGACCTTTGTAGAGGATATCCAAGTCAATAGAAGCAGAGGCTTGCAATAGTAAAAACCAAATCAAAGTTGATTGCATTTATCCCAAAAACAATCTAATTAGTTGAAAAAGAAAATCACTAGAACTTGAAGAAGAGAATCAACATAATGCAAAAGGTTAAGAAATCAAAAAAACATAAAGTTCAAATTTGGAAGGAAAAAGAAGCTTACTTAAAAAAAAAGTTGAGGCTTGCTAGCGTAAAGGATAATGAAAGTTCGGTGCAAAAAGAAAACTAAAACTAAAACCAAGAATGACTTCTTGTCAAAAAAACTAAAACCAAACACGCTACCATTTAAATGAAATAACATGATATAAGCATCAAAAAAATCAACAAGAATGACTTGACAAGCAGCTCAGTCACCTGGTCCAGTCTCCAAGATCCCAGCAAGGCCTCCATGAATTGAAAGGTGGGAAACAAGCCAAGCCAACCCACAAGTCAGCCTCCTATCACCATATATATATAATACATGAAGGATATTAATTGTGTAATTTTCAATAGAAAGCAACTGAGAATTATCCTTACAGGTGTTGTTCTTTCTCAACGCAACTGAAGAGAAGTTGCTGGATTTCTGGGTGAAAAAATATTGAACTTGAGGTCAAAGACATCTAACCCATGGACGACCCTGTAATTGTAAAGGTTTTATGACTCTCATACCGTGTCTTTGCTCGAGTAACAACATCAAGAAAGGTTTTTTGTAGGTAAAAATATACTCAACACAAATAAATTATAGATGAAGCAATGATAATATGTATGTATACCTTTGCTTCCAGCAATCTCTTGGAAAGCACTTGTGATGACGAAATCAATGGCATAAAGATAAGCTGTAAACTAAGAAGAGAAATGGTACTTGGTTTTATCCAAGGCATGAGCAATGGTTTTACTTTATTCACCTAACACAAGTAAACCCAATTGTGGATATATAGCTTGTGAGCCAGCAAAGAGGTTGCCTTCACTCTAGTTTTGGTTGCAACTCTGCTGTAACTTGTTTAGCCACATCCTAATACAATACAAGAAGATAGATAAGTAAGCAAACAAGAAGCATCCATATAACATTGACAACAAAAACAAGTTTGGAGCTTGAGTGTATCAATTACTTCAGAACAAGAGATCCACTTACCAAGAATACCCTTTTAGGTTCGAAAATGAGAGAAGAAAACTCAAATACGATTTGTGGTTGTTACAGTTAACATCAAGCAAAGATCAAAAATGATATGCACAAGTGTGTTCCCTTAGAAGCAACTTGCCCATGGTCATATATTGTCACATAATTATCCAAACTCATTGATTTGTAAGCTGTCAAGCAATGAAAATGTATCATACAAGAAATATCACGAAAGTTGCAACAACAACCACATGGCTGTGCTGCTGCAGTTGTTTTCACTGCGATTAAAAAAATCAAGTTTAGGACCCTCTCATGCTTGTTGCCTCATATATAGCTTGAGCACCAAGGTGGCCTTTCATGTTAGAATCACTTTCAAGTCACACCTTCAGAGGGGAATGCATTAAGAAGAAGTTCCACCAAGGAGACAAATGCCATCTAGAAAAAGAAATAGTGGCAGCATGGTTAAGAGTACAATGAATAATCGTCTAAACATAGAGCATTTTTTTCCCTACAATGAACCTGTCATTAAATATAACGTTCCTTGCCAAATTCGTCTAGTAAACATAATGATCAAGTAGTAGGATTCCTTGAAAGTTTTTACATATTAGCCATGACTCGTTTCAATGTGTATTATTGATGGAAACAATACGTTGCAAAATGTCCAGTATGTGGTATTACTAATGGCAACAATAATTTCCAATCTGTGATATTACTGATGGCAACAATAAGTTGCAAAATTCAAGATGCCCTACTAGCAAAATTTTGTCCAATTAATTATATACCCAGTCACTCAATTATAAAAAAAAAAAAACCAAAAGTGTTTAAAACCATGCTCACACGTTTTTAAAACCAAAAGTGTTTCAGACTTTACCCATGCTTTTGATTTTTGTGAAAGACAATTTGAGAGCAAAGTTGAAGAATAAAAAAACGTGTGTTGAATAAGTTAAAATATACCTATAATGGCTCTGTTTCTCTCATCTTCATCTTCTTCTTTATTCATCGAAACTGAAACTGAAACTATGAAGAAACAGATGATGATGATTAAATTAAATAAAAAAACTGAAACTATGAACATAAAAACATATAAAAGAAGCAAAAGCAACGAAAAAGTCGTCTGATTTCACTCATCATCTTCTTTCAATCGATTATTTGCATCAAGAAACCACAAGCACAGTCGTATCTTCCTCTTCTTCTTTCATCGGTTCACTCTGATTTCACTCATCATCATCATCATCTTCTTCATCTTCTGGAGTCTTGCATCAAGAAACCACAATGACAGAAGAAAAATCAGAAAAAAGTTGTAAGAAAAACAAGGGTTTACGAGTGAGAAAATCACCTGAAAAATCATCAAAGTGTAACAACTAGGGTTACGTATAATCTAGGGATTACGAATAGAAATCGAATACGTTTAATTTGGGAGGAATGAATGAGAATGAGAATGAGATGGTACTTGCCACTCTTATCTTGGTTGCAACTCTGCTGTAACTTGTTTAGCCACATCCTAGTAGAATACAAGAAGATAGATAAGTAAGCAAACAAGAAGCATCCATATAACATTGACAACAAAAACAAGTTTGGAGCTTGAGTGTATCAATTACTTCACAACGAGAGATCCACTTACCAAGAATACCCTTTTAAATCACCTTTCCAGATTCACCAAATTCAATAGATATCTTTTTTAAGGAAAGCTCACCAAGAGTCTTTGCGCTGGGAACTGTTGTCAAGCTCACTTTTGGTTAAACATTCAACATGTAACAGAAATGTTCAATAAAATATGTAAAACAGGGGTGGATTGAATATTGTGAGGCTCGGATCGGTGGACCATCGAACAAAGAGGACAAATCCGCCAATATGCAAATCATCTCTAACTTTTATGGAAGTCATCAAAGAAGACAATATAAATTTCCAACAACACAGGAAGAAAAAACGTAGTTTACTCAAATACACAAAGGATCATCAGAGAACAAGAGTTAAGGTGAGAATGGTAAGAAAGGATTTGGACCATGAATTTGCACTTTTAGAGGGAAATTGACCACGTGCATGTGTGTTGATCTAGTGTTTCTCTTCAATTAGGATTGATCCTACAATGGCTCTGTTTCTCTCATCTTCATCTTCTTCTTTATTCACCGAAACTGAAACTGAAACTATGAAGAAACAGATGATGATTATTAGATTAAATAAAAAAACTGAAACTATGAACATAAAAACATATAAAAGGAACGACCTAGTCGTCTGATTTCACTCATCATCTTCTTTCAATCGATTATTTGCATCAAGAAACCACAATCACTCTGATTCTTTGTATCTCCCTCTTCTTCTTTCATCGGTTCACTCTGATTTCACTCATCATCATCATCATCTTCTTCTTCTGGAATTTTGCATCAAACAATGACAGAAGAAAAATCAGAAAAAGTTGTAAGAAAAACAAGAGTTACGAGTGAGAAAATCACCTGAAAATTCATGAAAGTGTAAGAACTAGGGTTACGTAGAATCAATCTAGGGATTAAGAACTAGGGTTTATGAACAGAAATCTCGAATGGAATACGTACGTTTAATTTGGGAGGAATGAATGAGAATGAGAATGAGAATGAGATCGTAATTGTCCGTATTTATATAGCGGGTTTTAGAACCGACCGTTGGTTGGGTTTTACTTTAGGAAACCAAATCAATTTCAGATTTTTTCCATAAATTTAACTCTCTTCGTTTCTTTTTACATTTTAATTACCTTTTTTTTTCCATTAAAATAGGAATTTAAATTTTGATGCTTTTATATATAAAACCTTAAGTCTTAATATATAAAAGTCTTTAAGTTTATAGCATGATAGCATGGTTACGCCGCTTTAAGTTTTGGAAGTCACGATGAGATCATGGCGTGACTTACTCCAATTGATGTGTATACCCAAAGCCCCACCCCCACTTTGCACAAATACCCTTAAAAAACCGTTATAAGGACCGTTATGCACATTGCGCCGTTATGGCGGCATTTTGGGCCGTTATGGCGCCGTTATGGTATGGGTATATGTGCAAAGGGGAGCACCGTTATGGGCATAGCCGCCAAAATCCCCGTGACTTATGGTTGTAAACTTCTATATCATGTATGATATTACATACATTATCAATTTATCATAAATATATGTTTTTTACTATTACTCAATTAACTAGTGTATGGCACCGCGCGTTGCGCGGTGATGAAATTTGTTTTGTTAGAAAATAGGTAACCAAGTTATGAAGTCATGTTATTCATGTATTGACAACTGATGAAATGAATCTAACATGTTTTATTGTATATTGGAACCATTTTAAAAGTCATAATTGGTACATAATTCTTTCATCTATAGGAATAGTTTTCCCTAAACATTGGGATTCAATACACACTTTTATTTTATGTAAAAGTAATAATGTTTTAATATCAAAGTTAAATATTTACAAAAAAGTTAATATTAAGTCTATATACAAAATATTAATTATTATGCGCAAAATTGACATTTCCACAAACCTTGTTTTGCAATGTAATTAATTATATAGTTCATATAAATATATCCTACACCCTCCCAAACAAATCGTAAAATAAAATTTCATTTTTCGCATTACGAATCTATGTCTTCTATTTGGTATAACCATATAATCAAATAAGAGACATGAAATAATTACGATATAACAATGTTCTAAATGGAATAAAAAGATTATATGATTTAAGACCTTGTAAGGTAAAACGACGTATTTGAAAACTAAGGAGTAATCTGTTTCTTTAGTCGTAAATATAAATAATATGTAGTTTCCTTGTATGTAACATTAACAATGCTATGAGTTTATATTAAACAACAATGGACTACAAATTTAGAACAAAAATCTTAATTGAATTTCAATGCTAGAATAATATTCGTACATGAAAGTCTAAATTTTATAATGCAAATTTTCCTTGTTTCATTTTAGAAGAGAAGGTTTTTCATTGCGCTACGTCCATATACCTGTAATGTTGAAATTTCATGACGGTTAAATGGATGGTTACCCATTTCAATATTTGGTAATGATGCTCAAATATTTGAGTACTAAATGTGCATACATCAACAAAACAAAAAGAACGTATTACCCATTTACCTTAATAAGCATGGAACTCTTGAGTAGCCACAAGATAAACCTACCAAAAATCACAACAAAAGTAAAAAAAGTAGATATCTCCACAATTAGAGGTAAAACCGAATAGAGAAGAATAAATTGAGAGATGAAGAGTGAAAGAATTTGAGAAGATTACATTTTTCATATGTAGTTGTTAGTTTAAAAAAATGCAAACTTGAATTGACAGATAGTAACACTTAGAAATAGTACCATAAGACGAATTGAAAAGTAACTACATCAATATAACAATATTTTTTTCAACGAGTAAGAGTCGTTAAAGGATGAATAGCATGTGAACATCGAGCCAAGATAGAAAGATTCATACCAAATTCCTTGAATAGGACCAAATGATGAAGTAGAGATTCTTTTTAAGGATCTAGAACATCATATAAAATAATATAAAGATAGGGTTTTATAGGCAAATTGGCAAACGTCGAATGTACAATGTAATATTGACGATGGTTTTTACTTGGTGGTAGAAATGATTTTGAGGGCATGCCTTTCAAGGAATATATAGAGAAGGAAATCAAGAGGATGGGTAACATCATTTACTTTACAACTTCCTTGAATTAATAGATGGAAAAATGAAGAGTCTAAAATGAATGTAGTTGGAGTTACATACTTTGAAAGTTAAAGCTAATGAATTTAGAAGTGAAATTACCAAAGAAACCCTCTTATAATAAAATACACAATTGCCATTTAGGGGTAGAATGGTCTTTAACATATTCATCATTAAAAAAATTCAAAAAAATGAGAAAAAAGATAGAGGTGATTCTAAGCATGAGAATATGCCATATCATTCTTAGTGGTTGTTCCTTTAATATATATAAATAAATAATATAATAGATTAGTTTTAATCTCTTTTTTTTCTAATTTTAGATCATTATCATATCAACACAATGACATCAAAATATGGCAAATAAATAAATATGAAAATAAAGGAAGCTTTATTTTATTGGACTAAAAATGTGAAGAAAAAGTAGTTAAAAACAAGCTAATTATGTCACAAAATATGAAGAAAAGAGTCATGTTCGTTTAGACTAGGGGGTGTTTGAAAGTGTTTATTTGCATTTGTCAAAAAACATTTATTTACATTTTGAAGAAACAAGATTCACTTTAACTTGTTTAAATTTGCTTCTTTACGTTTCAACCCATGATAAGCATCTCTAACCAAAATTCTTAAAATAGATTATTTGTATTTTCAACCCATGATAAGCATGTGAGAATAAAAAGCAATCCTAAACACCCCATAATGAAAGAAAACCCTAAAACATCAATGAAAACTGTAATATTGACCAAAGTAGCAAAGCTAAAGGGTTGAATGTTGTTAACCAACGGCTTATGGGTATAAGTTCCTCATGGTTGAGGTACCTATTTTGCAAAAGGTAAACATTTGATTGATTTTTGGATTTTGAAAAGATGGAATCGTTGGTAGGCTTGGAGGTCGATTATTGATTCGTTTAGTCAACAAAAAAGACAAAACACGTCACATATTTATGTAGCTAGCATCTTGCTCTTTGCTTTGGTTAAAGGATTTCAGAAAATACAAGAGAGAAATTAAATGTCAAAAGTTGGCGTCAAAAAATTCATTTATTGACAGTTTAAGTTGAAATATTCAACGGAATCTTGTTTGGTCAAGTCAAAATATTCGGATTTGATTTTAAAGTGGCATTTGGTTCACATAATGTTTTTGGATGCATTGGAATCTGTTAAAGAAATCTGACTTTTGAAGAAATTGGAATGGAATGTTATGTTATTATATTTGATCACGTGTTTGGTTGATAGAATTTGAATGACATCTGTTAATTTCTCTCTATTTTGTTCACATAATGCAAATTTAATCAAAATGCCTTCCATTAGAAACAACCTAAATCTAGGATGAGAAATATTCAAATGGAAGCAAAGTCTTCGGAAACAACCGAAAGCATCGTAATTAGAAACAACCTACTTCATATATATATATATATATATATATGCTATGAGGGAGGTTCATACAAAAACAACCTCATTTGTAGGAACAAAAGAATGCATTTTGAGCCACATGTTATGTGGGACTCATCATTAAATAAATCATATATGATTTAGTGGTGGGACCCATCTGAATCATATATGATTTATTTAATGGTGGGTCCCACATCACATGTGATTTAGAATTGTTCCTATAAAATGGTTTTGTTCTTGTTTGAACCTACTTCTATATGTTATTGCCCAAATAATTAGGCCATGTGATGATATGAATATTCCTTGAAAATGAAAGTTAAAGACCTAGTAGAAAAATGAGCATGATGTTTTAAGCAGTCTCAAAGACCAACTTAACCAAGAAACAATAAATAATGATAAGAGTATCTATATCATGATTGACTATATTTGTATCATTAGGAGTAAGTGTATCAACTATCAATTCCTACAAACTTGTCGTATCACAGAGAGTACATGTTATTGCATACATAAATGCAAATGAATGCACTTGGGAAATCCAGTCTTAGAACCGCTGAGTGCAAATCTTTTTTCATGAAACAGCAAAAGGAAGTGAGATATAGTAGCGAACATACTAGAAGAACATGTTAAAGAAACTTTATGGGGAAATGAAGGAGAAAAATTATCAGGCAATTAAGAACGTATCTAACCAGTCAAGAGTTGCTGCAAAATTGACTCCCTTTAGTAGATTCACTAAGAACTTGGTAATATGTGACACTAAATCCCTTGTGGTGGCTCTCTTCATGCCATTGAGAAATTAAAGTGAATACAAA
Source organism: Centaurea solstitialis (assembly GCA_030169165.1). Lineage (NCBI taxonomy): Eukaryota > Viridiplantae > Streptophyta > Magnoliopsida > Asterales > Asteraceae > Centaurea > Centaurea solstitialis. The sequence goes on from CM058046.1 coordinate 11,347,512, forward strand.
TAAAAACAGTAACTTGTTGTTTGTGCAAACATATATGAACATGCATGATTGAAAGGAAGTAATGAGGAACCACATTTGAATAAAATCAACTAAATTCCAGAAGTTGTGAATTCCATGTTCAGAAAACAATTTAAAAGTAAAACAGTGACTCTGTGCACTTAAGCAATTGGATGGTTACCAACATGTTTTATCAAAAACACACAAAAGAGAGCGGTTTTCTTTTTAATTCACATAGCTAGGATATTGTGATATATATCTCCTAAAAGGTACTCCGATTCTCCTGTCTTTGCATTGTGGTACTAAAACTTTCTAACATTGTTGCTTTCATTAAAGAAGCATAAGACAGAACACAAGTTTTCTGAGGTAGAGTAGAAATAACACATTCATTTACAAATAAACCAACTTACAACAAATTCACAGTCCTCCTGGAATGAGTTTGTTAGACCTGAACTTAATGTTGTCAAGAAGTTTGAGGGCCTTTTGTGTAATTTACCGCTTTTTAGTATAGTTAGTTTAGTTTATGTTCCATTTATGTAACTCTTTTGTATGCCTAAGGGGCTTTCTTGTAAATTCCCTAGTAGACCTTATAAATAGAATGCATAGGGTTTCTACTAAGGTTGGTGAACCTATTATAATATCCGTAGTATTTTGAAGTGCGTCATTTTCTCTCAAGTTATTCTCTTTGTTGTTCTTCATCTTCTACACATTTTCTTCACCCACAAACTTGAATATCACTCGTATATGTTTGTTATAGTTTGTTGTAGACATCTTTTTGCTTGATATTGGAATCACATTTGGTATCACATTTTCAGACTCTTTTTGCATCTACAAACCCTGAGTATTGCAAAGAGTTTGAGCTAACCATGAAATCTAAATTTCAAATGAGCATGATGGGCGAGTTAACTTTCTTTTTAGGACTACAAGTCCGACAACACCCCCTGACGACATTTTTATAAATCAATCAAAGTACGTTCAATATTTGATCAAACGTTTTGATTTGGAAGGCTCAAACTCAGCTAATACACCAATGTCCACGTCGTTCCATCTGGATGTTGATTTATCTAGCAAACCAGTTGACCAAAAGAACTATCGTGCGATTATTGGTATTTTGCTTTATCTCACGACAAGTAGACCTGATATTGTTTTATCCCTAAACCACTTTCTTTTGTCTAAAATAATGTTCTGAGCATAAAAAGTTAATTTTAGTATTTAGGAAGTATTTTAAGTGTTTTGGAGTATTTTTGTGAATAATTTTATGCAGTGACTTTCGGGGTGCCTGATGAGCTATTTTGTTTCACACTCACAGATGTAAAATGGTTGTATCTCAAAGCAAGTATACAATGAGAAACAACATCGCCTTTTCAAGTAATACGGTGATAAAATACCGAGTATCGTCCTCAGAGATCAGTAGTAAAAGTAATGTTTTTGGAATGACCGAAAGAAATGACTTCAGATGGCGATTTTGAAGAGTTATGATTAAATGATTTGGTTGATTGGTGACTTAACAGTTAATAATGGAAGCAAGGGTGTAAGACTTTTGAGTGGGTTTTAAAATCAAATTCCAGTGGCAAATGTTACAGCAATGCTATAGCATTAGTTTATCAACAACTTGTTTCACCATCTACTTTAAAAGGATCCTATCAGATTCTCACCATTGTACCATTATTTAGCTTTTACCCCACATGTCTGTGTGGTATCAGAACTAGTGATTGGTGACAAATGATGCTTTCAAAATATATGGACAAACAAATGTCTTTGTTAAAAATCACCCTATCGGGCCGATTCCCATATCATTCAAGTTGGACTGTTTTAAGTGGCTTATATCTAAGCCACTACACTTTAACACCTTGACTAGTGTCCAACTCATCGAGATTTTCATTTTGAAATAACAAAGTTAGCATATATGTCTAGACTACTTCCCATATCATTCGCCATGACGTGCATCAAATGGTTCATGTCTAAATCCATCGGCACTTTAACACTTTTCAAGTAATCATGTCGTTGATGTGATAGAATGTATATAATAAAACAAAACCAAGTTTAACCACAAATTAACCTAACCAATCACCATACTCACAGGCAAGCGTACCTGATCGAAAACAATATAGTTTAGGAAAGTCCGGGTATCGTTCTTACCACTGGGAACAGTTAAGCTAGATGTCTACCAAAGTATTAATCAATTAATCTAGGAAAAAGGGGGTTTTTGCTTTTGGAAAAGTATTTTAATTTATAAAAGACAATAAATAACAAAATAACTAAACCTAACCAAGAAGTAGGGAAGCAGATGAACAAACATACATCAGAGGTAACTGAATTCATTATGGTTTACTTTTCATAAGACATAGATTAATGATTGTTGTCAGAAATTAAGCATATAGCACCCCAAGCATGTTTTATCTGAGATTATAAACCAGGTTGTTCTCCCGGCTCAATTACAGGGACTGGTTATCAAGCAGTCTAGTAAAAGTCGCCCTAATTAATGCTAGGTCGTGGGATCCTACTATTCAGTCTACTTTTGGTCCAAGCAAACCACTTACCACGTCTCTCCGCGTCACTAGAGTGAAAGGTAAGGGAGGTTGATTAACCTGACGGAGTCTACCTATCTTATTGTCAGAAAAATAGATACACCCAACCAACAGGTTCAGATAGCCACAGTTTAAACATTAACTTCAGAATCAAAGACAAACATTCAAAAAACCATACATCTATTAATTAAAATAAATAACCAAGTAATCAATCCATAATGAAAAACACAAAGGGTACTAGTACATAGACATACTAATAAGAAATACCAAAAACAAACCAACTATAGACCGACAGATTTGCTGAAGTATCCCCTCGAATCATCTCCTCCGTAGTTGTTACATCGAGCCCCCGGCTTCTTGGGTTGGAAACCCTAAGTGGGTCCCATCTAACTACTGACCTAATTATCTAAGAGAGAATTACTGAAAAATTGGATTTTTGGATTTTTTAAGATGCATAAACTGAATAACCCACGGCTTTAATTTATAAGAATCCCGGCAGGTTCTCTTCGCGTTCGCGAAACGGCAAGGTCGCGGCGCGAAACACGCCCTAATCCTGAATCTTCCAGAAGCTTTCAAGAGAAAAAGTCACTTTCTTCGCGGCGCGAGCGAATCCTTCGCGGAGCGAGCACATCCTTCGCGGAGCGAGCAGTTCCTTCGCGGAGCGAAGGTGACAAAACCAGCTTCCAGATTTTTCCACTAGATTTTTCAGAATAATCTCTTTCCTTATCTGCTGAAAGTCTGGCTTTAGGAGGAAGTCATCCGTCTTAAGGAGCAAGAAAGCAGTCTTAGGAGCCAAGAAAAATCCATATTTTCCAAATCTTCACAAAAGTCTCATTTTTGACGCTTTTTACCCTCTTTTTATACTTTTACGCACAAGCACCTCCAAAACCTACAAAATTAAGGATTTAAACCTTTTTAAGCCAAACTGTATCACAATTACTCTCAAATTAAATACAAAAGTGGGGAACCAGCACGAGTAAAATATGTATAATTTTGGAGTTATCAGTCGTCAAGAAGTGTTTCGATCTTTTTATAAAACTTGAAATGAAATGGTGGAACGTTGTTATTGAGAAAAAACGTCCACCTTCCTGTGATTAAAAACCCACTTTATGGTCTCACACCCAAGCTAAAGAAATTAGCTACTCATTACGTTGAAGTAAATTGCGGTAATTATAAATGACATAAAATAAATTGCGTGAAGTAAAAACAATAAGTAAATGATGTAAAGTAAATTGCGGAAATTAAAGAGCGATAAGTAAATTCGGAAATTAAATTGCGATAAGTAAATTTCTGAAAGTAAATTGGGGAAAGTAAATGACTTAATGTAAAGACTTAAACTAATGCGAGTAAGTAAACTAATTAAAATGCAAGACTTATAAGTAAATGAGAGAGTATTTTCCAAAATATTTCCTTGAAATAAAATTTACTACTAGTTATAAGTGGGAGAAAGTAAGTGATAGATGATACTAAAAAGCTAACCCACTACCTCCTTATATACCCAATGAGGTAGCAAGAAAACAAAAGCTACTACTATGCATCACTAGTAAAAGGAAGCAACAAAGTCAAGGGTACTACCACTACACCATTCTTTCATACACAAAAGTCATGGTGGTTCAAAAGCAAATGTGGCTACAATAAATGTTATGTTTGTACAAAAATTAAGACTGGTTTTTCAACACTAATATCCCAAAATTCGGATTTTGATATGATCCTTGCATTCTTTGGTGATCCGAAAGAGCTTCAACACTTTAGTTGTCCAGTCCTTGATGTTGTATCATTAATGTAGCATTGGCGTCTGTACACAAAAGGAATACATATAAGTTTACTAATTAAGCTAATAAACAGGTAAAACGCTCCTTAACCTCATGCATTGAATAAAATGAAAATAAGATACTAAAATGACTCAACTTGCGGGATAAATATAAAAATCTAAGCTAAAAAGATGTAAAATAAAGGTACTTTTACACAAATGCGCAACGCGTATCAATGCCCACTCTACACGCTGACAAGGGTAATCTCGAGATTTTGGTTCAAAGTGGATTATGGAGTATCTTTTTGTTTTGGAATCGAGTCGGTGTGTCTTTTTTAAATTTATTTATTTATTATTTTTGGAATAAATCACGAATTTTATCGTAACAATTTTAACGGCTTCATTTATTGTTAAAATATAGTATAATTTATTACTTACAGAATAAGTTACGGATTTCATCCTATCAATTTTAATTTTTAAGGATTCTCATCATGGCTTCATTTATTGTTAACTGTATCATTTATTATTATCAAGATTTAAAAAAAAATGAAAACGAGTCTCGAGGCGTTTTTTTAACTAGTACGTGAGGCGTAATCCCTGAGGAGGTCGAGGTGTAAGCCTCAAAAACTAAAACAAAAAAAATCATAAATTCACATCACTTAACATAATTTTATTTTTTCATACCAAAATAACCAAACATAAAAGTATCGAATCAATAATTCAATAATACTACTAAGTTCCAACTATAAGTCTTAAAACACCAACCTATAAGTTCTAATCATAAGTTCATCAAATATTATCCATCCTAAAACTTCGCCAGAGATGTTCCCTGGAGTTGTCAGCCGGAGTTATAGTGTGTTTATATCTGAAGGTATCTTGGAGTGGAGATAAAATGGGTAACTTTGAATACTAAGAAAAAATATAAACGATAGGGAGGGAAGTGAAATTTGTAGAAATTGTAGAATATAGAAGATAAAGGGAAATGAGAAGTCAAAATAGGTTTTACTTTGAATTCATAGTAGGATAGAGGAGGGAGATAAAAAGTCAATGAGATAAAAATATGACATGTCAAAAGTGTACTTTTTGGTTAATAGGCATGGATAGGGTCATTTAGGTGAAAAACATAAAGTAAATTACACTTTTGGTCCATGTGGTTGTCACCCTTTATCAACTTTGGTCCCTTGATTGAATTAATTACACGGATAGCCCCCGAGGTTGCCACTTCGTTTCAATTTTGGTCCCTTGAACTAACTTCTGTTAAATAGGCCAGTTAACTCAAGGGGTATTTTCGTCATTTCAATATTTTTATTTACTTTACCCTAATATATTATATATGTAATGGGACTCACCATCACTATCACCAAGTTTTATTAATAAATAAATAAATAAATAAATAAATGGGACCCATCATCACTCTCTCTTAATCATTATGTATATCTTTTATCTTCATCATCTTCATCTTTAATTCTACTACCACCACCACCAACATACCAACCAACACTCACCACCACCAACACCCATCCCTACCCCCGGCCCTCGGGCCCTTTTTAAGGGGGAATCCTTGGGCCAGTTGGGTGAGCTGGGTTCCCGTCCGGTTCATGGCAAATCACCACCCTTCCTGATCAAAAATTTTAACATACTAAAAAATTAAATTTTGTTATTACAATGTCTACTAGTTTTTCAAAATTCAAGAATTGAGAAAGAATAAAAAAGAAATGGAAAGAATCCGAAGAAAAAGTTTTTATAAATTGATACGTACGCTCCTTAAATCTTTTTGAAACCGATGTAATGATCGTGTTCTTCCTAGTTGATATTCTTGAAAGAATTTGAAAAAAATTGGATGAACTGTAAAGATTCATTGCACCACACTTATTGAGTCGTTTCTAAGACAATATCCATGAAATCATGTTTTTCCTCGTTTCTATCAGTTGGATCATCCATTGTCTCTGCCTCAAAATCATCCCGACGACCTTCGACACCGTATCATTCACGACCATCTTTGTCTTGCATCCCCACTAGCGCCTCAGCCCCAGCATCTTGCACGACTGCCTCCGCCTCAACAACAGCCATGAGCGGCTCCACAATCCCATCAAAAGGCCTCCTGCACAAGGGACATGTGAGGTTAATATCTAACAAGTCAATATGCAATAACTATGGAATGCATGCCCACATTGTAATTCAACTTTGACTTGGTTAGATATTAACTAACCCTAATTAGTCAAGCCACGATGGGAATGGAGAGGGGTCCAACCTGGTTCACAGGGAGCCATAGCCGATGGTGAAGTACGTGTCGCTTTTCAACTTGCCATCTTTGTAGAATAATGATTTACTCTAACGGCAACAATTTTAAATATACTTAAAATAGAAGTAAAAACTTCAAAATAAATAAAACTTAATAAACAATGTTAGTATTTTATTAAGTTATGTGCCATGAGTTTTTAATAAACTATATTATGTTGAATGATTAAGTTATTAAATTACCTTTTTGAACAAAGAATCTATTAAACTTTTTTATCTTAAATAATTAGATTCTTTATATATTTTTTGAACGAGAAATTCATTAAATTTTACATTTCAAATTATTAAGTCCTTGAACATACCAGTTTTTTTTTTTTGAACAACCTTGAACATACCAATTGTCCTACAATAGGTATATACCCTTATAAAAGCCTCAATTGAACAAAAACATTTCCTACTAGATATAATTTTTATGGTCATTTAGAGGGAATTCGTGCTCCAACTAGCATATAAAATAGAAACAACAGAATGAGTGTATAAAAATATCTGAATTTAGAAAAGACTATCTCACTAACCCCAAGGATGTGTGGTTGGCATTGTCATCACACCATCTCCGACAGCAACCTGATCATCAGAAAACAAGGATTAAAATACGATCAAAATTGAATGTGTAATGAAAAGGGAAAGGGAAAATAGTTATCATTTGTGCTCTCGTCCTGTTCTTCGTCAATTCTTGTGCACCACCTTGATCATCAAGAAAACACAATCGCAACATCTGCAGGTCCTCCCAAGAAAATTCAGAAGAAAAAAGTACGTATAAAAACAAGGGTTTTAAGTGAAGTGAAGACGAACTGAAAATATTGAAACACCATTTCACTAACCCCAATATTGGCAGGATAGGCGGTGGGTACTGTCATCACACCATCACTGAGAGTAACCTGATCATCAAAGAACAAAGTATTAAAATACGATTAAAACATAATGAGTAATGAAAAGGAAAGGAGAAAATAGTTATGATTGATGGTTGCATTCTTGAGGGAGATTGATGAAACTATACTAAGATCACCAGGTCCACAAAAACCCTCTGTTTTTCTTATCATCATCTTCTTCTTCTTCGATTCTTGCATCTCCTTGATCATCAAAAATACAAAATGGAAGCCGCATCTCCAGGTCTTCCTAACTTGTAAAAACAATGGTTTTAGGTGGAATGGATATGAAGGAGCTGAAAATCGTGAGACACGATAAAATCTAGGGTTTCCTAATCAAGATTGTTGATTCCCATTGACACTTTGCGCTCTCTTATCCCTAGGATTTCCTCTGTTTCTCGTTCATAATCTATTACCTCTAATATGAAGAAAACTACTATGAAGATAAAACTAGGGTTACCTGACAATGAGTGAGTGAGTGTGCGTGTGTGTGTGTGTTATTTGAGAGGGATTGATAGTACGTTCATATATGGGCCGTATATGGACCGGGGGTTCACAATGTATGCAAAGTCACTGTCATGCACCCTAGGGCACAATTGCTGATAAGTAACCATGAAATATTATTAAAAGAAAACTCGGTAAATTGCATGATAAAACATATAGATACGAAGTTACCTTGTTAAATTCCTGGCATCTTCGATTTTATACAGGAGAAGTCGATACGAATCGATTAGAAAATACAACAATTTGAAAATTTTGATATATATGAATTCAAGATGATCGTTTGTTGGTGTCAGAAGTAGACCTAAAGTTGTAATCAAGATTCAACCACGTGTTAGTTTGTAGAACAAACCTGATATATACAAGAAACCGAAAATCCATTGCCAAGCTTCCATGATTACAATTTAAAAAAAAAAGAGGAATATTATGTGGAACACCATTCTCAACGGAACATATATTAAAAAACAACATTAAGAATTTCAAGATCTTCATTTTTAACACTAAAATGAACCCTTACAGATTTGGTCCAGTCTGGAGAAACTCATAAGTATTTCCTAGGAAACCTACCATGGACGAAAGACGTGATTCAAACAAAATGATCAAGAATTTCTTCCAAGTATGAGAAACTTTTTACAAAAAAGAAGATTGCAAGTACCAAGAGGAGGATATTGGCGATTTCATCGACTTCTGGATGACATCTTAAACTATGAGTACAATTGGATTATACTTTAATAATAATAATAATCGTTTTAATTAGATTATACTTCATTCTTCATAGTAATCTTGATCTTCTTTCTCTCTATTTCAAACTTTTTGGTTCTCTCTAAAATGACTATTCAATTGTTAGAGAAGCTATTAATACAATAAAATATTTGGAATCCAGATTACAGAGGGGAAAAAATGTAAGAAATTTGAAATTCGGAAATTTATAAGCCATTTAAAATGGTCCATCTTGAAATGGGTGTCAACAGAATGCAACCAAACAAGAACAATTTACATTTAGAAAACGATTATGGCATTAGCCTTTCTCAAACATGCAACGTCATACAAATATTTCATACACGACACGCACACACATCATAACCCGCAGCAACGTACGGGCATTCTAAATTTTGTTGATTACAATTTTACAGAGTTACTATTCATTGAGAGTTAAAGAAATATTAAAAAATTATAAAGTTACTATTCATAAGGGTTAAAAAAATATTAAAATAATTGTTACTCTTCATTCTGTGTGTGTGGCAAAGCAAAACTACGATAAATGTATGTTTTTATAATAAAATTTAATGTTTTTTCTTCAAAAAGAAAAAAAGAAGAAACATGTTTTGTAAGGAAAAGAGGGTTGGATTTGGATCAACGGCAAAAAGTCGAATAACTGTGTGGATTGGAGGTTGGAAATAATGAACATCATCCAAACATCTTCTTCTTCCACTTTCTTAAAACCCTTCCATTTTTGTACCACCACTCGCAATAATGGAGTTTCATCACTCTATCCGACCTCCATTAACACCACTCCTCGGAAACGCCTCGCCGCCTCCTGCTCGCTTCTCGACGATGGCGTCTCAGGTGACTAATTATAACACTCTTTCGATACTTGTCAATTGGGTGTCTTTCAATTGCACGCCAACTGTTTGATTAAATTCCTTTCGTTTGAGTTATATATACTTGCTACTTTTCAATTGCACCATTAGAACTTAGCAGATATAAATAAAGAATTACTGCCATTCAGTGCTTTAAAAACTAGGGTTCTTGTTGAAAGTTTAATAATTTTTTGTATTTGCAAAAGGGGGAAGTGTTTCTTTGATGTTTTATTGGCTTCTAGAAGTGTTGTTACACAGAACGTTATTAAGAGATTTGTATAACATTGAATTTCATCTGTGTTTAATTTTCCCATTATATCTTCTTTTAATGAAGGTTCTGCGGTTAAGGCTTCCGTGATTGATCCGATGTTGGCTGTCAAGGTGATTTCCCTATCCCAAATGAATGATTGCAACTAAGCATTGAGGATAAGTTCAATTCTTTCTATGATTTTGAGATGGAAAATGGATAAATGGTGACAAGAAGACATAAATTGTTCAATATGTTGTTCTTTATAGGGCACATTGCTGAAATTCTTGTTGTGTACTTTAGAACCTTCATTTTGAATATTTAGATTTTAGACCTATGTTACATAAAATGTGAAGGTTTTAGACCATGTACCTGAATAATAGAGATGTCACTTTTGAGGTGCTAAAATGAAGGTTCTAGAAGTATGTTATTTTTATGCAATTTTGCCTTGTTCATAAGATCATTATTGTAACTGTTTGGTACCTTATTCAGAAGAAGGCAATAGAGATATCCCCTGGATTGAAAGGAACTTCCATATATCTTGTTGGTAAGTTCTAGTTTTCCAGATCATGTTTGATGGAATCTGTGTATACCAATAAAACATCTTCTTTTTCTTAATAAATAAAAATAGGCATGAACAGCACTATGAAAACAAGATTGGGGGAACTTCTGGCAGATGCACTCCGATATTGCTTTTTTGATAGGTACCCTTTTTACTCAATTTTGATTTATACCCGAAGAAGGGTGATTATTCTAAAGACATGGTAGCTCAAATGCAGCGATCATTTGGTTGTGCAAGCCGCTGGTGGTGAAGCTGCAGCAAGAGAGCTTCTAGACATGGATAAAGCTGGATTCCGTGAATCAGAGGTGATTTCTCGCTTTCTCTTTCTCTCTAAAGTGTCTAGCTTTTTAGTTTTCCGAATGCCCGATTTTGAACACATTATATGGAAATATATATCACCATTTGTTTACTATATAAAGTCTTGGTTTATGTATTGAATAACTTACAGACTGAAGTTTTGAGGCAATTATCGTCAATGGGCCGCCTGGTTGTTTCTGCCGGAGATGGTGCTGTTCGGAACGCAACCAACTTGTATGTGTTTTTTCTTAAAGTATATTAAATTTATACAAAGTAAAGTTCACGCATAGTCTAGGGAGGTAACTTGTATGTGGTTTTTGCGGTGCTAAAAGCTAAGGTTGTCCGAATGTAAGATTTCTTTAACTGAAAGCAAGCATCTTACAGGTCACTCTTGAGACATGGTGTCTCAATCTGGGTAGATGTTCCTTTGGACATGGTAGCCAAGGAAATAGTCGAAGACGGGGCTCGATTTATTGGATCGGAGATTTCATCATCTGCATCTCATTCTGAGGTAGGCCTCAAATTTCAGCGGATGCCTAAAGCTATGTTTTGCAAATTAGCTGATAAAATAGTCATGTTTAGTAAAAACTAGTTGAAAAGTTAGATGACATTGTAAAATGACCTAAAAACATGTTATTAAATTAATTGGGAAAAGTTAGGGAAATAATTGGATAAAATTCCCTTGAGCTAATTGAAACACTACTTGAAGTAGCATTTCTAAAAGCTAGCTTATCAGTTGGTTTATGACCAACCAAGCTGACATTTTCTATTAGTTTAAAAAATAAGTCCACTTATGGTTGCGAATCATGGTGTAAAACTTTGTCACTAGAGCCTGTGATGGGGATATTAGCGACTAATTTACCATTATTAAAAAGGGTAGACGTCACCCTCTCAAGCGCCCCACCTCACCGGTCCCACGGTCATCACGGGGGAGGAATCAGCACATGCATCCCATTGACAGGGGGAGCAGAGCTCATACTTGAACCCGGGACCTCACACATATAGATTACACCCAATTTACCATTTTATGAATGATAAGCAGGTGTTAGATCAGCTAGCCATGCTATATGAAGAATTGCAAGGAGGATATGCAGTAGCAGATGCAACCATTTCCCTCCAGAGTATGTCCCACCAAACTAGTTCTTGTTTATCCAATTAATCGATCTATGGAGTTGTAAAAGTTTTGTTTTGTGTTAGCAGAAGTTGCTGGTCAGTTGGGTTACGATGATATAGAAACCGTTAGCCCAGAAGACATGGGCTTGGAGGTGATAAACTAAACCATACACACCCCTAAACCAAATCAAACCCAATATATCCCGCTTGAAAGTGGGATCTGGAAAGGATGGTATGTATACAGTTCTGACCTCTACAATTTATGGTTTGTTTTTGCAGATTTTAACGGAATTGGAAAAACTTATGAGAGTAAAGAAGATGATGGAAGAGGCTGCCAGGCCATTTTAAGACATCAAGCATTCTTGTGTATGTATATGTGGTGGGATACTGGTGATGAATACTATGTAATTTAGCATGTGCCCATCTCTGATTAATGTCACTTTCAATTGTTTAAAGTATATAAATTAGGCCCTCTTACCCATCCTTTTTTACTCTATGGTATACAGGTCAGCTCTACGTATATCTTACTCTCAAACCCATCTCGTGTGAGAGAAACTGGAATCGTTTGCAAATTTGGATTTTTTTTAATGTATTTTTCAATCTTATGATATACAGAAAGTGGGCTACTTCTATTTAAGATCTTAAAATGAGGAATAGAATAGTAAAAGATATACTATTGTTTTGATTGGTAAAGATGTGGCGTCGTGCTTCACGAGGTTCTTAAACAAATCACAAATGGCTTGATCCATAGCTATGGGATAAAATATTGAAATGTTTCTTTAATAAGCTAAATATAAATATTAATTATAGCATGATTAATTTTATCATTATTTTGTAAGGGTTGTAAAATGATAAATATAACATGTTTAAAATGGGCAAAAAAGAGAAAACAGATAGACATGTGCTTTGTTGCTTATGCTTTTTGCCAAACAAAAGAAAAGCAAACATGGAAATTTAGAATTATGAATGCTTTGACTTTGATTAGCTGAACGACGACATTGGAATGGATGTAAAAACTAATGGTTGATTTTTGGTTAATTCAATCGAAGGAGTACATAAAGCTACTTGAATATTAAAACACATCTATTTGATAATAATATGTTATATGTAATAAGGGGCGGAGTCAAGATTTTTGATGAGGGTGGTCCTCTTGTTTTAACCATTTTTTATACAAAATAACTAATTACTTTCAATGTGAGTTTAAGCCCCTACACACTATATTTTGCTTTAATATAACTTGAGAACATATGAAACACTCCACTATAACAAAACTGAGTTTATAGGACGACTAAGAAAACGTTTATTTTTGACATGTCCAAATAAACTTGTTAGGACGCTAAAAAACGTCCTATAAACTTATTGTAACAATTTTAGATATGTCGCTTTTTGTTTGACCATATAAACTAGTGTCCTATAAAACACTATTAGGACATTCTTTTTTATTTTAGACGTTCTATAGACTTAACTTTATTGTACTAGCTATATTTAAACTCCTTTATAAATTAAAGATTCTTATGTGCATATGTTTGTACGTTTTCTATTAGGTTAACACTAACAATTTAAATAAAAATGAACAAGATGAATCAATTTACTTTAACTAAAAAATAAAAGAAAATAGTTAATTAATTTATATAAGTATGAGTGTTAATCTATTATCTTAATAAAATACTATTCCAAATTCATGTGAGTGTGAATGTGTATACTCTAAGAGCATCTCCAACAGCATTGCTAAAATAGAAAAAAGTGAGTTTTTCTTCCTAAATTGCTCCAACAGTATTGCTAAACCTATTGCTAAAATAGAAAATTTTAGAGTTTTCTCTAAATATAGAGATTTCTTCAAAATTTCTAAATGATGAGAGAGAAACAATTTTTTAATGTAATCCACCAATTAGATAATTTATTGTTTAAAACTTTTTAAAAAGTTTATTTGTAACGCCCCGTTTTCAGTTTTGGAGCTTAGCGGTGTTTGGTTAATTAATTAACTCAGTTGCATGTTGTAAGAGTTGAGGGGCCGAAGTGTCATTTGTGAAAGTGTAGGGAAGGGGAAGGAACACCAAACTTAAAGTGGTTAGAACTCTCAACTCCTTCATTTGGCAGTTCCAGAGAGAGCGGAAGAGAGAGGGAAGCGATTGAGAGAAAGGAGCAAGGAGGCAATTGAAGGTTATGATCAAGAAATTGGAGGAGTAATCGTGTTAGATACGTTGAAGGTATGAATTCTATGCAAGTTTTGATGTCAATTGATGTGTAATTTGTAGTTTGTCAATGGTTAGGGTTGGATGTTGGATTGGTGATCATTGAATCATCAATTGATGTAATTGGTATGTTTTGGGGTTGAATTACTCGCGTGTAATCGCTAGTTATCGACCCTAGTTGTTGTAGAAACGTAATTTGGATTGTGATAGTCAAAAACTGGGTTTGAGGTGTGTTTTTTCGAGCAAAGTCGCGAGAATGGTCCGACCAGGTGAGTTACGCGACCTGGCCCCGCGACCTGAGGTCGCGCAAGTAGGTCGCGCAACCCAATGTGGTGATTTTGACATTTTTCGTTTGCGGCCCTTTTCAGGATTTGACTTTGGGATTATGTTAGGGATGTTATGAGATGTTGATGGGTAGATTTTGAGGGCAAATGGACTAGTCTAGCTATGGCTAAGACTAGTGTTTCGGTATGGGATGTCGAGTGGTCCTTTTGGGCTATGTTTGATGTGTTATGCATTTGTGATTGGTTAGGTGTATGGAAGTGATTGTGTTAGCTTGTGGAGTGTATGATTTGCTAGCATCTTGACAGGCGAGTACCTCATTTAACCCTTGTTGTTATGTATGTATGGTTACGATTGCATGTGTGATTATGTGTATGCGTTCCTTCGGGGACATGACAGAGTACCTATGGTGGTAGTAATACCCCTAGGGAATTATTATGAGATGTGTTCCTTCGGGAACTTGGGAGAGTACCTATGGTGGTAGTAATACCCCTAGGGAATTTGCAGAGGCCTGGTACCAGTGTCGTTTATCCTTCCTTGATGGTATTGAGCCGTAAGGAAGATTGGAGACTTGCATGTATGTAGTTGTTATGTACTTGTGATTGTGTGTGCATGATGGTAAGTGGTTAAGTGTGTGCTCGCTAAGCTTTATGCTTACCTTGTTGTTGTTTATCCTTTTTAGTGTCAGGTACGTCCCGGAAGGGAAAAGAGAAAGATACCGAATGAGGCTCCGTGGTGGCAGTTCATTCAGTTTTTGGAGAAAGTGTTATGTGAAAACTTTAAGCTCTTTTATGTTTTGATATGTAAACATTGATTGTTTTCCGTAAACTCTTATACTTATGTTTTGTTGGTATGACCTATGAGTTAAAGTTTCAAACTTTTGTTAGATTTAAATGCTGGTTTGGGCAAGCTTCCGCTATTTTGTAAGAACTTGGTTACTTTCAGTCAATGATGAATGTTTTGAGTTTTGGGGTGTTACATTATTGGGATAATAAATGTAATGTATATTTTAATAATATAAATGATGATAAAGTCTCTAAAATAGCAAAACTGTTGGAGATCAAAAAATAAATTTTTAGAGATCTTAATCTTCTTTCTCTATTTTAGAAAAAAATATAGCAAATCTGTTGGAGATGCTCTAAGTAGCTATTGATTTTATGATTCCCAAGAAAAGTCATCATTACCTTCACTATATATATGCATGAGAGGAAAATTTTGAGGGTGGTCCGGTGAATACCCCGGGCCATAGTTGGCTCCGCCGGTATATGTAATATACAAATATTTAAATATATACATAGATGAGATGGGTTTCGGTGAGACCAAGATTTTTCCTTGAGATCGGTGAGAGTGAGATAGGGATGGCAACGGGCCGGGTTTGGGCCGGGGATTGGTCCCCCTGTCCCCGTTTAAAATAACCATCCCCGTCCCCGCTTAAAATCCCGCGGGGATTTAATCGGGGATCCCCATTGGGTAATCGGGGAAACCCACGGGGAAACGGGTATCTCCATTTAATGTAAACAATTTATATTACTTTAACGATGATTTTTCACCGTAGGAATCCCCGCCACTATTTAAATTTTACCATTAATCCAGATTCTCGAAAAATGATTCTACTAAATACTAAATTTAATAAACTACCTATCATGCTTCACTCCATCAACAAAACATATCCAAAATAATATCAAAATGTATTCAAAGACCAAACTATTTAAACTCAAGTGAAATAAAATGTTCATAAACAATAGGATTAGGTATATTAAAAATTAAAATAGTAAAAAAGATATCGGGTATTTAAATGAATAATATGATTAGGTATATTAAAAATTAAAATAGTAAAGAAAATATCGGGTATTTAAACGGGTAGTCGGACCTGGTAAATGGGGATTTATCAGAACCCGTCCCCGTCCCATCCCCGTTAAAAGTTAGCGGGGATCCCCGTCCCCGTCCCCGTCCCCGATTATTGTCCCCAAACCCAGCCCGATTATTTCGGGTTTCGGGTTTCCCCGTCGGGTTCGGGCTTTTTTGCCATCCGTAGGTGAGACCAACAAATTTTACATGAAACTTCATAGAAAACACTGTAAAGGTTAAAAAAATTCTAACATTCATCGTAAAAACATACTAAAAAACACTATCGAGAAAAAAATAAAAAAAAATGTAAAAGAAAAAAACAAAACCTTTACAACTAAAAAACTGTGAATTTAACAAATAAATAACTCGAACCTTTACAGCAAAAATGTTGTGAAGGTCAAAAAAATCGAACATTCACCTCAAAAAACACCGTGAACGTAACATTTACAATGTTTTTAAGATGAATGTTCGATTTTTTTAACATTTACAGTGTTTTGCAGTGAAGTTTCATGTAAAAAGTGTTGGTCTCACCGGTCTCACGAAAACAGCTTGATTTCACCTGAATCTAAATCATATATATAATATGAATAAAAGCATAAACCAAAATGTGCATATCAACAACATATGAATAATAATATAACCAATCTTGAATGATTAGAAGACTTTCAAAAGATGTTATAACATTGGTTTAATTACTTATAAAAGAACTTTAAACATGAAACAACATGAAGGTATAACATCTCAATCACCACACCCATACAAATATAACAATCAAAATTTGGCTAATTAAAATTTTAGAATTACATTGCTGGAATGTGAAATTGACATTTACAAAAAAAATGACAGAAAATCTTAAATTGGGGAAATCCGAAATCTTGTACAGATGGAGACTGGGAATTACTATTCTTGATATCACCAATCCACTTGCCAATATGTTGTCATAATGTCATCTCTATAATATTAATACGACAAAATACGTAATAAATAATAAACATTAAATCCGTTATTTTTGTAAATCCATATTAAATGAATTTTTAATTTTACACTTTCGAGTTCAATACTTTTTAACTTTCATTCATTCACAATTAACCCTCCAACTTCAACCAAATAACAATCACACCCCTTTCTTCCTCACATAAATACCGCCACACCCACCACATTCTGCAACTTCTGTTTTTCCCCTTTTCTCTTGTTGGTGTTTCGTTTCCGTGGTGGTGCTGCTCCTCCAAAACCCCAAATTCAGGAGCAGCCGGTGCCGGAGGTGGTGGTGGTGGTGGCGGAGGAAGAAGAAGATATTATATATATACATACACATATACATATACATACATACAAATGAAAATTCAAAGACACAGAGCCCTAGCGATTCCGATGATGAACAACAAACAAGTAGCATACAATCAATCACAACAAAATTCAAAAAAAGTGTTGTTGTTAACCTCATTTCTTCTTACTTTGCATTTCACATTCTCATCCTTTTGATCTTTTACTTTTTTCCTTCATCATTGCATTAAGAAGAACCTGTTAATCACCGATAATGATGAAGCTACCACCTGATTTCATTCTATGTTCTTCATCGGTTTCGATAATTTACATCACCAGCTCATCTAGATCGTAAATTGTTTGTATAATTAGGTTTTTATCGATCATCGATTTCACTACTCCATGCTTCAAACTGGACTCCGATCTAATTAATTATTGCCTTTTCGTGTAATCTATTCATTCTGATTGTGATCATATGTGTTTTGGTAGGATTGCTTTAGATTGATGCTAATGTGTTCACATACATTTGCTTTTTTCAGCTTTAAAATGTCTTTTTCTTGTGTTGAACGTTTCTGTTTCCTTCTGCATTATCACTTTAATTCGATCTTCACATGATCTGCAGATTTTGATTTCATTGTATTGTGTACTTGATTTGGATTTTGTAAGCTGTGAAAACTTATAGAATGATTTTGCTTCATTTCAGGCATGGACATTGATTCAGCTGCACACCTTAAGTTTTGGTGCATATCGATATTGTTTGGTGCTTGGGTATGCTAGCTCGCTGCCATCATGAGTTCAGCAGAAAAAGAGAAAGGGATTAGTTGATAAGTTACCTAGGTTTTGCTTTTAGTTTGATGTTTTGATTGAACCATTGATGCTTATAGGATAGTTACTTAAGAACTATGTGTTCAGTAGTTTGATAGAAGAGCAAGGTATAGCGTGGTGAGATTGCTTTGGGCGTTTGGAGAACAGTTTTCTTAATTATGGGACTGCCGCAAGATCCCTACATTGGAACTTCTGAGGTTGCAGGGACATCAGGCACCTTGGGGGATGGTTTGCCTCTAAATGACGAGGGCACTTGTGATTTGAATGTGTGGGAAGGACATTGCTTTGATTCTTCGTTTGGTGATTGTGGGGATAAAACCCCCTTGGACAAGTTTAAATTTCCAGATGCAGTAGTAATTAAAGAGTCCACTGATGTGAAGGTGGATATTCATGGGTTACGAACTGGTTCAAAGAATAAGTTTGATGTTTCAACACCTAAATCTTTACAAAGTTTTAAGACACCATTTTCCAGAATTGTGGGATTTGAATCTGGAAAGAAAGATTTATCCTTGGATGCATTTGACGGAGGTTCAACCACGCAGGTTCATGCATCTGTGGCTAACACAAACATGAATGAAAAAGAAATTACTGTGTCTACGGCTAGGAAGAGAATGTTGTCACCATTGAACACTATGCTCTCTTCCCAACCATTTGATGGTGATCATATAGATATTGGCTGCAACAATTTCCAAGTATATGGCCATGCCAAAACTGATGACCACAAGGTCAAGAACTATAAGAAAGCAAACATAGGAATCAGTAATCATTCCTCTAACTATGTGTGGCCTGAATCAGATCATTCTGAGCAGAATGTCTTGCATAGTTACAGTTGTACACCCACTGTTCTTTCCACAGATGGGCCAGTTCTGAAGGAAAACGAAGTTATAGCACCATTCTTTTCACCTGGATTTAAGGATGTTAAAGACTCAAGTAAGACAAGATTGCAGACCAGACCTATACCAATATCTGCAGAAAAAGTAACCTTGTTGAGTCGTTCATCGTCTCCTCTAGGTCCAAGATTTTCTGAGAGAGTGGCAACCGAAGGAGCTTTCAGAAAATTGACCAAGGAGGAGATAGAAGGAAAGCATTCATCATTCAAGGATTTGGAGAATTCAGATAGAGATACGATCTCGGGTACCATATTTGCATCCAGTGAAGTGGATTACAGGATGCCAAGCAAGTCACTTGAAGAAATTGGTTATTTATGTGATGAGATAGGGTCCTGTTCTCCTAAAAGTTATACAGGAAAGAGCTGGCCCTTCCACAAAGAATTGGGATCTGCCCCCCATATTCAGAGGTTAAGGGGAAAAGCAAGGGGATTCCCTGTTAGGAGGTCACTGGTTGGTTCTTTTGAAGAATCACTGTTATCTGGTCGGCTTTCATCAGGAGACACTAGTAAGGTTAGGATTCTGTGTTTTTTGGCTTAGGAAATTGTGTTTATGCAGTTTGTTGAATATAGATGGTGTTTACCTTACATAATTTCTACATTTATTTGCAGAAAATTGATGGGTTTTTGGCTGTATTAAGTGTAAATGGGGGGAACTTCTCACCAAAAATACAGAAACTTCCCTTTGCGGTTACCAGTGTTGATGGAGATAGTTACTTACTGTACCATGCGTCAATAGATCTTGCAGGGAACTCCTCATCAAGCAAGGCCAGAAGACAAAATCGGAAAAGTAGCCTTCACATTGATGATTCTCAAAGTGCTAAGAGCCGTTTGCGTATTCCAATGAAAGGGCGGATACAACTGGTATATGAGATGTTCTTTAAATTTGAAGTAATTAGGGTTATTTATCATAAGAGAATATGATTATATGAGTTGTTTGTTCCAGCGGTTTATACAAGTTGTTTGCATTCTTTTTGCATATATCTTCTATGGCCTATCTATGCTAAGGTTACGTACCGGGTCGCATTGTGCTTGTTTGTTTCTGCAATCCCTTGAGAAGCACCAATGGGTGATACTGATTTATTTGACCCCATTTGACAAATGTTTCACTTTATTCTCCTTTCCGCAATAAACTGAGAAAAAGTTGGGTGGAGTGAATCACCTGTTGGAATCGACATACATAAGTGATTATATCAATAAGTATACTATTACGTTTGATCAAACTGAGGGAATCGTTTCCCTATTGACATATGCAAGTGGTTATATCATATAGCAACCAGTAAATTGAGTTAGAATATCGAGTAAATTGACATAGATGTTATTTTTTGTACTTGTAGTTTGATTTCAACACCTTAAGTTTTTATGAAATTTTTTGGATCATATTTCATTCTCACAGGTTCTAAGCAATCCAGAGAAGACACCTCTTCATACTTTCTTCTGTAATTATGATTTGAGCGACATGCCAGCTGGCACAAAGGCAAGTTAATATCAAGACTGCCTGGTTTTTAAGATTGTAAACATGTCAAAACTGCAATGCTTCTTTTTTATGGTATTCCTTAAACAACCAGTTGTAATGCTATTAGAAATATTAAAGCGACAAAGTGCATGGTCCTTTTAAGAAGCTAAAGATAGTGTAGTTTACCCATTATTAGTGCAAGTCCTTTTCTGTTTGCATGCTCTGTCCATGGCTTCAGTTCAAGATGCATTGTGAATTTGTAACTCATGAGTAACTTGAAAATGAAAATCATCTTTCCAACCCTTTATATCTATCTGTCTTGCAATCAAATTAGTCATGAACAAGGTAGTTATCAGAATCATTTCTTTCTTCCACCAATCAGAACAGAAATGAATATGTCAAATTTCATTTTGTCATTTGTAGACTTTTCTACGACATAAGGTTACCCTTGCATCATCCGTTCCAACTTCAAGACAGGGGAGAGAAGAGCTGCAAAGCTCAGAAAGTTGTTGCTCTGGTCAAAACATAACTGGAAACGGACGTGGTGGGTGCGATAGTTATGCTTGCCAGGTGGATGGAGACCTGGTTTCCAACTGGGAGGATGCTTCCCATAAAGATAATAGTGTATGCTCAAGGGTCAATAGAAACACCGCCACTGTTGGTGCTCTACGCTACGCTCTTCATCTTCGTTTTCTCTGCCCTCATAAGAAATCCTCAAAACTGGTCCAGAAGTTCAAATCTGATCCTTTGTCTACACCTCAACAAAATGTTTTAGATATTGATGGGGATCGGAAGTTTTTCTTATGCAGTGATTTGAGAGTGGTGTTCCCACAGCGCCATTCAGATGATGATGAAGGGAAGGTATGTTCATGATGTTTATATCATTGCATCTGTGATATAAAGGCTTGATATTACTGTTAACTATTGACATGTATCATGTTAATCTTATATAAACGGATGTTCTTCCTTATTCTATTCAGTATCTAGAGTCATATTTACTTTGCTGGCATCTCTATGACCACAATGATCGATTGCATCTCCTGGGAATGGTTTGGCAACATCTGTGCCTTTCTGATCTTCTAAATAAATTTAGTTTAATGACCTTCATCAGACTTATACAAAATGTGAAAACTTAGAAATACAAATGAGGGTCATTTTAGCTACTAATAAACATAATGTTAGGCCTGAATAACAGGTTTCGATTGATCTGCTTCTTGATTGGTATTTGTATTCTGGAAATCTTATGAGATGGGTAGAGGTGTTTATGGCTTATTCTTTCTTTGCCATTAACGGAATTGGGTAGAGATTGAAGTTTGTAGTTGGTTAGAACTAACAGAGATTTGTTGGTGGCGGATGACAGTTAAACGTGGAATACCATTTCCCTGAAGATCCAAAGTACTTTGATATCGGCTGCTGACAATAACATGTGTATGTATTTGAGGTTGAAGAAGAGACTGAGTATATATACACAAATATATATCATAAAAAAATGATTTTTTTTGTAGAGGATATGAAGGAAGCTTTCTTTTTCATGTGGATGTTGATTTGTATGTTGTGGTTATTTTGTTTATAGATAGGATTATGAAATAAATGTGATGGTCAAATGTAATACCAATTGCATTTCTAAGTTTGAAATATGATTTGTGTCACAAGTATTTGGTTTCCTTTTGTTTTGTCATTAAGGCATGGACATACAATGTTCATGTTAAAGCTTCTTTTACATGGTTTCAATGTATACTTTTTAATTCATTGCTACTGGATTAAAATACTTCTAAATAGCTTTCAAATTGTATTATATTTTATGGGTCAAAAATAAGTATTTTAACCATCGTGCATGGATCTATATAGTTTTTGTATTAGGTTCAAATTTTATCAAGGATAAAAAGCGAAATAGGGGATTACTATTTGCACCATACTTTATGTCAAAATCAAGTCATTCTAGCATTAGAAATGTGAAAAACGGTTTGTGATGGTGATGTTTGTGAGAGGAAAATGGTGTATTTAATAACTTTTTGGCTGTAATTAGTCTCGCCTGCAAAATAATGTCACTCTGAAGTGACCCCTCATCAAAATGGAGACAATCACATCACTCCAGTTCCCATCCTCTTTGATTACTCTAATGAGCCTCCTCTAGATCCAAGATTATGTCCAAAAACGTGAGAGATTAGCTCAACCGAAAATGACGCTTGGGGGCCTTTAGGGCTCCTCCCCATAGCTTATTGGTTCGAGTTTTCCAAAGATCATTGGAGATTTTCCTGACTGTTTTCTAGAGTTTCATGGAATTATCCGAGTTGCACACAAGCAGACTTAGACACATGTTACCATAAATTGTTATTGCCAATGTTTGCTTGTCTTGTGCATTTCGGTTGTGAAGGCTAAAGGGGATTTAGGGGAAATCTTATCTTTTCAAAATATGAATTCTGACGCTGCAAAAGTCCTTGTGGCCATGAAGGTTCATATACAAACCTGTGGTGACTTCAGGACATTCGTGGTTAGTTTCCATCATCAATCTCACTAATATTTTATCCTAGTAATTACTATAAAAATTAGAGAACATGAGTTGAACGGTCTATCTTTTAGCAGCTATGCATTACTCTTTGATAATGGCTTAATAATATAAGAATGACTTATTCAGTAAGCTTTTAGAGGCAGTTTTATACACAAAGCAAGTTTTCTTCCAAACCTACTCATCCCAATTAAAAATCACAATCCGTTTATTTGTGACAAAAATCATCCCAAACAAAACATTTTCAATTTGTAAGACAGATTAACCCACATACAGCCTTTATCTAAGAAAATAATTGAAAATCGATGGGGTTGTTTCCAAAGAGGAGGTTCATACGAAAAATATAACTTTTTAAGAAAACGCGAGGAGCAATTTCAACTACTCATCTCGGTCAACAAATGCGGCTTTGACCGGTCCCCCCTTTAATAATCTCTACCCTCCCATGAATCGCGTCAATCCTTCGTGATCACGTCCATCGTAACCGCGAGATGACTGGTTGAGATTATTTTCATTTTTTTTTAAATTGACATGCTTCTCGTTTGAACTTTTTCCAGTTTCCAGATTCTAATTCAACTCTTGAGCTTAAAAAATAAAGGTAGTATTAAAACGACCCAAGCCATGGTTATGCTCCAACAATCTCCTGTCTGGTTAGTTAGGCCCAAAAAAGCCCCAGTTGCCATTAGCCCAGATGACATGTAATGTTATGTTTTACCCGTTAAGGACAACAAAAACCCACATTCATTGTTAACACCCCATTCATGTGTTCACTTATATCTTTACTTATTGAAAAAGTCCCTCTAAAGAGTAGATAATAAGCCAAGCCTTTGAAAAGTTACCTCAGACAGTTTTCCAACAAGTTACAATGGGTTTCCTTTTAGCTTGTCACCAGTTATGGCTCTTGTATACAATTGAGTAGTTTTCCGATAAGTTTTTTTTACATCGCTTTTTATGAGTTTATCGACTAACAGAACTTATTAATCAACAACTACTTTCAGTTAACAATTGACTTATAAATCAACAATTAGCTTATCAACAATTGTGGCGTATTGGTTGAGGCCTTGGGGATATGGTAGAATATCCCATCTGCCAAGGGTTCGAATCCAGACGTATACAACAATTGTGGCCACTGAGTTATCAGGGGTTGATGTCTTACAGTCACAGATTGTTGGGCTTAGTCTAGGCTTTAGTCGATACCCTTCCAAAGAATAATTAGCTTATCAACCAACCAGTTAGTCAACCATAGATGTCACTCCAAACATGATCCATATGGCAACAACCCATACCATTTGATACTTTAATAAACTAAAAACTGAAAACATACCAATGGATTCAATTCAACCATACATTTCTCAATTTTGTAACAAATTTCATGTTCCTCCATGGAGCATCCCTTACAACTCCAATGCAACTAACAAAAATTCCACCAGCAATCACAGTTTTCTTCCACCTGAAATTCCAGCAATCATTCACATTGTGACTCATTCAAGAATTGTGCACAGAAAGATTTATTTCATATCACAATCCCAATTCAAAAACTAGCAATGATTTGAATATCAAGCCTAAACATATATAATTTCAGACCCAGTAACGAATATAAATATATGCCCATGATTGATTCCATGCAAGGATCTTTTATGCACAAGTGACTAATAGTGAAGATGATGATAGTTCAAAATCCAAAGCCCTTTAAGCATATGAGTAAGGCAAAGCAAAATCAAGACTTTACCATGAAAATGAACATTCCTAATCAATAATCATGATGATGAAGTCATTCTCATCAACAAGTTGATTTCTTTATTTCGGTAACCATGGGTTCCGAGACTAACTTATGTGCACCAAGAGCTTTGGCATGCTCGGATTCTGACCTGGGGAAGATGAAACTTCCACTATATCCCATGAGCCTTACCCGTGCTACAACAACCCAAGTAGTTAACAAGTCGATACTTGATAGACACACA
Organism: Centaurea solstitialis; assembly: GCA_030169165.1. NCBI lineage: Eukaryota > Viridiplantae > Streptophyta > Magnoliopsida > Asterales > Asteraceae > Centaurea > Centaurea solstitialis. Next base: position 11,372,467 of record CM058046.1, read on the forward strand.
CGCTAAACCGTTTTCTCGATTTCATGAAAGAAGATAGTTGAAGATGATCTATAAGAGGATCACAACATTACTTATGCAGCCAATTTGTTGCAGCTTTCTTTTCATTTGAACTTTTGGGGCTTTCTCCATAGCTAGTAATGTAAACTGTAAGAGTGACTTAAACTACTCCAAAAACCTTTACCATGGGGTAATTTTTCAAATTAGGGTTCCAAAAATAATATATGTAACCAAAAACTAATCAAAATTAGAAACCACAGCATAATCAAATCCATAAAACGCTCTTAGAATTCCTTACACCACAGAAATGTATTCACTAATCAACACTACCAACATTGCTTCTAAAGCCTTAATGTAGACAAAATTAGGGTTCTAAAAGTTCAACAACAAAAAATGAAACTAAAACTAATTAAAAAGCTAACCTCATTGAAACTCTAAGCATCGTTGTTGTCCTTATTTTCATCACCGGAAATGCGCAATCCGGGAGGAGCCGTACGACGTCGTGTCCTGGAAGGAAGAATGTTATCCAAATCCACCTCCGTCAATGGATCATCTGAGAGATCATCATCACCGTCCGATTCACCGGAGCCGCCGTCGTCATCATCGTCGGAATCGGAATCCTCTTCTTCAGACTCTTCAATCAGCTTTCCTTTGCCCTTATCGTCCTTCATTATCCCTTTCCCCTTTCGATCAATTTCACCTCCGCCATTGGAATGCTCAACTTCATCTTCTTCTTCATCATCATCATCGTCATCATCTTCCTCATAATCTTCCTCTTCCTCTTCCTCTTCTTCTTCTTCTTCTTCCTCTTCATCTTTATCGCCATTTTTGTTGACGATTTTCTCTTCGAAGGTGTCGTTATCGGTGTGCTTTTCTAGGCAGTGTTTCTTTATGGAGTCGTCTGCGTCTGCTTCTTCGGAAGGTGGTTGCTGCTTTCGCTTGGAAGGCAATACATGCGGTTCTTCTTCGTTGCAGTTGTTGAGGTCTGCCATGGCTTCCTTCCTTCCTTCCAATTTCCAAACCCCAAACCCTCCCTCTTTCTTCTGGATTTATTTTTAGGGCTTTTCAGTAATGACTCCTCGTGGATACGGGTTTGGGCATTTTCTGCATTCAACCCGGTACTGCTGGACTGGATCTTTACCATTTCTTGGGCTCGGCCCATCAATTCTTTTCCAATTTACGATACGACTTAAGTACAAAATTTTGAATCTTTTCCAATTTTATGTGATTATATATTTGGAATAAATTATATATTTGTGTCCACGTGGGTTTACACTTTATTATACTATTGGTCCTTATTTTAAAATAATTATGTAAAAAATCCATATAGTTTACACTATATTGCACTGTTGCGCCCTATGGTTTACACTTACCACTATACTGCAGTGTTGCCTATTGGTCTCTATTTTGCCAATAGGGTTAGGGACCAATAGTACAATATAGTGTAAACCATAAGGACCAACAATGCAATATAATGTATACTATATGGACCTTTTCCATAAAGGACCAATAATATAACAAAATGTAAACAAAAGGACCAAATATATAATTTTTCTCATATATTTTTATTAACAATCAAATACGTAAATACATTGTACGAAAAGAGTTGCCAAATATACAATTTTATACCCCTCCTATACTACCCTAATAAACTAATAAACTAATCGAACTTAGTTAAACCTAGTCATTTTTAAATTTTAAAATTATAACAAGACTCTGTAATTTTTTACACTATGATGGAGGAATGAAACGATGGCACCACCGTAGTCAATAAGCTAGGTGGGTCATGCCTCACGATAGCTTATATAAGAGTAAATTGCAGATTTAGTCTCCATGGTTATATGAGAATTACATATAAGATCTCAAAAAAAAACATTTACAAGGATACTCATTTTGGTTTTATTTTTGTTATCTAATGGGTCTAGCCTTAACTCCCTTAACATTAACTATGTTAAATCAAGGGTTTTTAGGTTATTTTATATTCTCCTTCTAAAAATTAAAATTTTATATAATACACCATTTATATATTTATATATAATATTAGTATATAATACACCAATAGGCTTGTAGTCCAACGACATTTAAAGTGTTTATAAGATGTCCCTCTCTTTTGTGACTGTGGGTTTGAGTCCTATCATGGACACCGGTGTAGATTTAGGAATAGATTAGTTAGATGTGTGTGTATAATCGACCGTCCAAAAAAAAAATATTATATAAAAAAGAACCTGCCTTTCTCTCCTCTAATTCTTCATCAGCCTTCTTCCCATGTAACTTTGACACCCCCTTCCCTCCCATCCCCTGAAAATATGGCCATTGCTTTTGGAACCCCTCTACTCCCTTTTCTTTTTCTTCACCCACTTCCCAAATCAACCCGAAATCTATTACTCTTTGACTCTGTGTTATAATTTACTCTTTTTTTGTTCTTCAATTCATCCACTTTTTATGCTTCTTCCCTCTTACCAATGTTTTTTTCATTCGTGAAACTATGAATCAATAAAATCATGAATTTTTATATAAGCAAAATAACTACGTCACTACAAACATTAAAAGATTTCTAGACCAGCTCGCATATACCTAAAACCAAACAAAAAGAACCATCACTAACATTCAACCCCAGCCAATGAGCAAGCACCCTCACATCGTTTTCTACTTTTTCAGGAAAACCAGTCTTTGGGTATCTAGGCATTGTTTATGCCATGATCCTACAACCAACTATTTAACCTCATAACAATGGTCACCACCATGCAAGAAAGTGGTGATTGTTTGCTCATAAAGCAAGATCTACCCACTTCAACCATTTTATTTCATATTTAAAGCCAACAAAGAACCTCCATTGAAAAAGGGGAAGGGCCAAAAGAATAAGTATATCATCATCATCTATGTCCCCATTATTTTCCAAAGGGCAAATAGCATCCTGTGTCTTTTGCATGATACCAAAAAAATAGTCGATTGATTCACGAGGATGACACCATCCTCTCCAATACCAAAAATATTCGTCAGCAAAACAATACAAGTAGTTAAAACTCACACCTCTTTCTAATGTCTCAAAAGAAAATTGAAAAAGAGATGCTCTCCAAAACTTGGTTGGAAATAGAAATATCCTATATTTATTGATTCCTTTAAAGAAAAAAGCATCTGATACTCCCCAAACAAACGTCATTCTGGTTTCTATTTTGCAGGTTCGATGGCAGCAGGTGCGGCACCTCCTGTTGTCGGCCTGTAAATAAAATCAAGTTAAAACTTTTCACAACCAACAAAATTTGGGCCTTATCAGATATGAGAAATGAACTTACAATCCAACGAACACTTTGAAGGCATCATAAATTCCCCATTGAGCTCCAGTCAGAGTTCCAATCATGACAATACGTAGGGGAAGCCCTCGGGTGAATAGACCCCAAACTCCAAGCTTCTTCACAGCCTGAGAAGAATAAGAAAGAAATTGATGCAAGTAAGTTCAAGCGGTCTTGAGATGATAAACAATCCCATTAGAAAAAGATAATGGTCGAGCAGAAGCACTCACATCTCCAACACTTGCTCCCTTGGCATTGTTAAGGAAAGAGACAAGATTGTCGGCAGGATGAGATACAATAGCGCATAGAACACCAGCCACATATCCTCCAGCAAAACTAACTCCAAGTTGCAGTGATTTGCTGCACTCATTCTTTGGTTGAGGGATGGCATACTTGTACATCATCTCCACGATAGTCTCAAATGATGCAAACTTCATCATAGTATCTGTACATATCAAACAGTGAGCAATCAAGATATACATGTATAGGCCAACTGCTGTAACAAACAGTTTGATCTGTGAAGATCCAAAATACACTAGTTTTATAGATGTAGATTTGCCATTTTAGTTCCATCTGCAAAACATAGAATTTTGTACAAATCTAGTCTTGACTTGGTTTGTGATATCCCAGTATTGATAATGGTTGTGGAATTGTCTGGATGGAGCGATGATGATAAAAATAAACCCATTTTGCAATCAGCGAATATAATAGCACAAACACATACCATATTGTTATTGCAAATCACTTATCAGCCTTACTAAACTCTTTCTAGCAACATGCAGACACTTCAATAAGTCATACTAGAAAGAAGGTTTTTATAAATCTTACATGATACAGGCCCTACTTACCTAATTCTAAAAAAAACCTAGCCTCAAAGAGAGACACCTGATGTTAGCATTCATAGACTTCCAGTTTTGCACAAGCAGCTGCTATTACAGCTGGCTGCATTTTTTTTATCGTGCCTTGCATAGCTTCCAAATAAGATCTTAAAAAAATTGCACCTATTATCAAACCTTTATAATTTCCTAAAGTTTTCCTCAAATCATGCTTTGACCAACTTATCATCCTCCACAAACAGTTTACTTTCAAGTCCACAAAATATGAAAACCTCTTCCCTCAATGAACGTTCTCACCTCAGTAACTCCACTCAACTTTATTTAGCAGCTCACTTCAACTATTGCATGGATAAGAGCACTAACATAAACTTAAATTAACTCAACTTCACTCAATTTTAATTGGCAGTTAACTTCGACTTTTGCATGGGGAAGGGCACTTATTTAAATTACCCCACCATTTCCACAATGAGTCAGTGAAGGAGAGAAATTATTTGATAAATGGCATTTTCAAATTTTGAATACGAGCCCTTCCATCTACAATATAACAAGAAATTATACAAATTGGCAATAAAACCCAATGAAAGATAAAACCTGACTATGACAAATGGCATAAATTGGAATCAGAAGCAGCCTAATTCTGGTGGTGTAACACCAAAACTGAAGCACACAAAGGCAAAGAAGTTTACCTGCTTCTGAGCTATAATAAGATAGGTATTTATTATTCATTTTAGAAATAAAAGGCTTTTGCTTCTTTCTTTGGCATTCTTTAGGGCAAATAAAGGGTACATAGAAAGTTGCAAGAAAGCGTAAGTAGAAAATTTTAGCATCTCAAAACACCTCAACTTACATGGTATCTGGCGACCCCAAAGCGGTACAATTCCCTTGTACAACCTACACAAATACAGCAAAACCCAATGAGGTAACTCCAGAATACACAAATTCTGACATGGCTTCAAAAATAACAAAAATAACTCCAGAATGCACAAATTATGCGTACCCAAGTACACCATCGGATTTAATAAACTTCGGAAGTCCATCTCCCAAACCCCTGGCAAAACCAGGTTGTGTTTGGACACGGACCTTGACTGCCTCCATGGGACAAAGAGCAACATCAGCAATAACCTCCGCAGATGCTGAACCAGCAAGATAGATCAAAGTCTTGTACTTTGCTGCATACTCTGGGCCAGCAATGTCAGAGTAATATTTCTTGAAGAATTCATAGAACCCAAACTTGCAGGCACCCTGAGCACTGTACCCAAGAAGGGTAGGGACCCATCCCCTAAAGAACCCCCTTACACCTTGCTCCTTGAACAACACCCCGAAACCAGACGAGATGCTCTTGTATTTAACAGGGTCAATCTAAATAACCAAAAAAAGCATGAGCTTATTAACATGGTGACCAAAGAAATGCAAGGTGTTATGCTATGATAACATAGATAAGATCATGTATGTGACAGTATGAACCCAAACATGCATGTAACTGAATTCGACAATGTTCCAAACTCCATAGGCTAAAACTTTAAACTGAATCAATTACACCAATAAATGCAAGAAATGTACGTTCCACAAACATGTAGATCTTATTTACTTATTATACTATTAAATTGGATTGCTTAAAAAAAGTAAACATTAGCAAAATATCCACAACTTGAGAATGTGTAACCAACTGAAACTATAAATCAGTAATTACCAATAAACTTTTTCATAAACATATGTTTCTTTGAAGCAACAGGTAAAAGAACAGTTTCCGATGAAGTTAACAAAACTCCTCATACTCCCTCCATCCAAAAAATAAGTGTCCACAATGGAGAAAGCATACAGTTCTAAAAAGGTGTAACAATTACACTTTTATTGGACAAAATGACAGCTTTACCCTTAATAATATAGGTTGTAATTAATTTGCCATCTCATAATTAAGAGTAGAAAGAGAAAGTATGCATTTGTTTTTCAAAATTGGACACTTACTTTCTGACCAACCAAAATATAAATGTGAACAGGTATTTTGAAATTTTGGGAGTACTTGTTTTCAGCTTTTGTTTACTGAAAGGTGCTTTTGTCAAGATTGGCATGGCAATTCACAAAAAATATTTAGCAGATACAATTTGCAAATGTGCAAGTTGTTAGTGGATTTACTAGTAGCAGTGCAAGCTCTGAGCCTTATTCATTGTGATGCTTTATGGGTGTAACATATCCACGTATGTAAAGAGATTGCTAATGTTCAAATGAGCTGATAACAATTCTGGCTCGATGAGTCGGTTGGCATGCTCATGAACCTTAAGTTGGACTATGTTAAGCGAATAAAAGAATACCCATGTCAAGAGGTTCACATCACCTCAACTCAATGTTCATTTAATTTCATGAAGTGTCAAATCATATTAAATTAATGTACTTCGTCTAGTATTTAACAACATACCAAGTAAAATTATTAGTGAAAGAAGAAGGTAACTCGCCACTGCACAATTTTTCAGCATTAAGTACCAGTATGCAATGTTATGAATCACACATGTGCAACTATTTCAGGCAGAATTGCCAACCAAATTTGATAAGCAGTTGCCGAACATCAATTGCCCCAGACTACAAATATTAATGCAAAATACATATCTGATGCAAACTGTACACCTTTGTAGATGTATGATATTAAAACATTTAGCATCTCAAAGCTACTCAAATCTCAACAAGTGCTAAGCTCTACCTAATTAAACTTCAGTCCAGTAAGTTTCTGGTAGTTTGAATTGACAAATCACACATAACAAAACCATGATTGAAAAAAAATGGTGAAAGTAAAAATAATATTTATGTGATTCAAACAACTATAGTCGGATTTTGATTATATCAATCCAATCCAAATCGTTAGAATCTCTCCTTATAAAGCAAGGTTAAAACTACCACGGAATAACAAACAAAAAACTTGGAAGAACAATTTTATCACCAAAAACAACTTTAACTGCACAGATCGACATCTTAGAAATGCGAATCAAAAGGTCAAAATCGAAAACCGGCTAATAAACTAAACATATCACGAATCAAGGTAAGTCATGGTGCCAATTGGATGCAAACTACAGATCTAGCCATGGAAGCGTCTGCCATAATATCACCGACCATGGCGTAACAGATCCACATCACCAAACACTAAATCGTTCAATATCCATACACAAAACACAATAAAAACACTCTACCATTAAAAATGAAACTAATCTAGCAAAATTAACAACAAAATCACACAGATCGGAGAAACAACTACCTGCATATTACACTTGACGAGATCAAGAGGAGTAACGGTCATGTGAGTAAGACCACAACTGAGGATACCACCGGCAGTACAAGCAGCGTAGAATCGAGGCGAGTACATCTCGATCTTGCCAAACGGCTCGCTAGGAGCAGGAATCATGAAGTTACTCTGCTGCGGCTTGGCAGCAGGTGAGTTCGAAGAAAACATGGTGCTAGGGTTTGAAGCGTTGTTGCCTCTGAGCAGGAGGCTGCTGGGGGAACCGGATGAGGTGTAGAGGTAGTTAGGGATGAGAGATTGACGAGAGTTGTCGGAAAACGCCATTAGAGAGAGTAGTAAGTATCTCAGAGAATAGATCGGAGAAGAGGATTGAGAACGAGTTGAGTTGAGTCGACTCAGTTCGGCCTCTCCGATTTCTTCTCTGTCGTTGTTCTTCAGAGAGAGAATGTGTATTGAAAGGGGCGGCTTTTTATTTACCAATTGGTGCCAGCCCTAGACCGCATCAACCAATAACATGCGGATTCTATTCTACGACGTCGTATTGAAGTCACCGCCCCATGCCCATGTTCTTTTGCAACTTGCTAGAAAGTTGGGGATGACGAAATGAAATGATAAAAGAACATTTTTTTCCAAATTAGTATATTGAAGGAAAATAAAAGTATTATTCTTCATATTTAACATGTTTTGGTATGTGTGTTTTGGAAATAAGATAGGGACAGGGTAAGCTCACTTTTTTATATTGATAACGATGTATCTATATTATTTGTTTCCTCCTTATACATAATAATGTTAAGATCTAGGAAGTATTTGGTTTACATGGTTCTAAAGAAGTTAAATGATCAGTTTCATTTAGGGGTGTGCAAAAGTCGGTACGGGTGAAATTTTCGGTGTACCCAAAAATTTCAAGGGGGTGAAATGAGCACCTGAAAACCGTATGTAATATTCGGGTTAGATTGGTTCCATTCAAGCATTCAGCATACCTACGGACTAGAATTCATTTCTATGCATTCCACCATCATTGGATTTGATCATTTTATCACAAATGAAAAGTAATTCAATTGCATTCCACCTTTCCTATTGGATCTAAACCATTGCCAAACACTGCCTATTGGAACCATGTCGACCACCACCGGTCTAAACTATGGTCAACCGCCACCTATTTGACCTATCGCTAACCATGACCATTTTTAGTAATTGGATGTTAATGAATATGATCCAACAACTGAATATCAGAGCTAATTACCCCACACACACTTCACACCCTCTCTCAAAATTATTAGTTAAAACTATCAATTATATAGAATTTTGTATATAAAAAAAGAGCAAACAACATAATCTCTATTAAAAAAAAAGAGCAAATCCCACTATAATGTTGAATGTTCTTTCTAGACTTCAAATGTCTGGCCAACTATGTCATTTTGTTTAGTGTCTTTTTTACACTGATAGGAAGAGTCACCTTTCTTGTGTTTCTACCTCTTGCAGTAAAAGGTTATGGGAAATTTGATTCATGTGAAAAATGGTGGAGCTATGATTTTTGATGAGGTCAGTCTTTTCAAATTGTTGATGTCATCTAACATAAAATTAATGACATAGACAATATACATATACCCCATATGATCCAATCCCAAACCCAAAACTTTGAAACAAGTATTTCATGAAATACATGAGATGGTTAGATCCAATTAAATAATCAAAATGAAGATCACAATGATAGATTTTGCTATACATGGTTGGATGAAGCAGACAAATACATATTCTGGTTAGAGTGAGTTCAAAAACCTCTTTAAGACTTGCAGAGGTATAAACATCAAAATATGTAGGAGTATGCAACCCTTAAGGGTCATTACTAAATGCTTGTCCGACAAATGCTTATGGGTCATTTACCATACTAAGTGAATGAAATAATCTTACTCGGTAAAAATGATGGTGAAGTTGGAGAATCTACCACTAGTCCAATAAGTAAGGGGTGGCAGCTCTTATGTGGTAAATTATAGCATATGATATTGTTTTGATAGACCCATCTTACCTGGTGAAATAAGTTAGTATAAACTTTTGCCGGTAAACGCTTATCGTACAAGTGTCTGGGCAAGTGACTCCTTAATTAGAGATCCAAAAGTGATATGTGAGGTGGTGTTTGTTTACCTCTTAACAGTCCCATTAAGAGGCAACCTCTGAATCGCTAAGAGCTGAATATTATTTGGTAAATGTAACAACCCAAAACCCATAATGATAATAACATGCATATAATATAAATCCCAGTGATCTAAAACGCAATCTCATCATATTTAGTTCAAAAGTAAATAGCTAAAGAGTGCATGCGGAACATCCCTCCACAACTGAGATTCTATTTAGGTAGATACTAAGTTCTGACCAGCTACGCTACTCTAAGCATTCACCTTCTCCTTTCCCTTAGTAGCACGCTCCTTTCCTGAAAAGGTTTTAGAGTTTAAAGAAAACGAGGGTTAGACCGCAAGGTCTAGTGAATTCCCTCAAAACAGTTTAAAATACAGTTCCGGCCCGCTGGTCGTAAAATCGGATATCACAAGGTGCCAGGAAAAGCATCATGAGTAATAAAGTCACAACACAACACACCGGATGGCCGGATCTCTCAGATTCACAATTAAGGAGTGACGGACGTAGTCCGTGCCTCGCACCATCCCACAATCAACCTTACGTGGCTGGATCTCCCAGATTCTCATTTAAGGAGTGACGGACGTAGTCCGTGCCTCACACCACTAAACTTCCCAGGGATGTACGGTCCCGTGGTACACATTACTCACAATGCAATTCCACAATATTAAAACAGCATGCATATGATGATCATCAGAATAGCATTTAAAGTCATTTGAAGATAGCACAAAATACACTTTTGCAAAGCATAGTAATTCAGTTATGTTCACAAATTTCAGGGTAAGGGAACTCACCTGAGCTTATCTCGCTGATTACTCTATCTCCTGGTATCTCGAACGACGAAATCCCGCCCCCGAAGATGAAGAATGGCTCTAAACTTGATTTCCACAACACACACTAATCACCCAACTAAGTTTTTCCCCAAAAATGGTAAAAACCCTAGGTTTATGCCTTAAATAGTATGGGCTAAAGGCTAAGCTCATACCATTTTTGGTATAAGCCCAAATTCCAAACATTAGGCAGAAATGTCACTTTTCACCCCTAACTCTGAAATTCTTTTCAAACTTGGTCATTTTTAACGAGTGACTAACATTAGAACTAACTTTTAAACTCTGGTCATTACAGTAAAAAAATGGACTGCCTTATAAACGTTTCAAAATCATTTGAATAATTAAGTATCATTAATGTCTCTTAACTATTAAGAGTTTTGATTTCATACTCAACAACCACCAAATCAACATATTTCATTTTAATGGTTCTGACCACTTAATCATCAAACATCAAACCATTCAGCAACTGCCAAATAGCCCATAAGTACTATAGACATGTTAACAATTGAGGTCCTACAAATTCCTTGGCCAAAAGGATTTCAATGAAATGGGAATTTGATATTTATATAATTCCAAAAGTTATTTTCAAAATTCTATGAAGTTCTATATTATTGAAGTATTTTAAAAACAATTAAAATCATTAAAAAGGATATATTGGTTATTTACTAAAATTTTATTTCAATCCCAAAAATACATTGCATGAACCAAACACATGAAATTTAATTCATTTAACAAATTCTATTATAATTCTATCAAGAAAGGTTAAACCTAACAATTGTAATTTTTCAAAAATCCAATTACAAATTTCATTCAACTAAAAAATATCACTACAAAGCAAACACCACCTTAAACAATAACTTGTTCACCTCTTGCGTGGATCATCCAAACAGTAGCTACTAAAACGCATTTCCTTTAACTACCAAACACATCATGTACACGTGTTGGATTTCAATTCGCCATAGTTACACAACACGGATTGTCATCCAACTACATTTTTATCATCTCATCTCCACCGTTCATTCCCACCATCATCATAGCCAACATACCAAAATAATCTCAAAAATTTCAAAAATCCCGCGCACCTACATATATTTATACTCCTCCTCCAATCTCCCAAAATCATTCATCAATCTCATCATTCTCTCCATCATACACACACACACACATATATATATATATATACATATATATACATTCTCTAGATTTCAATCGGCAATGGCTCGAACAAAGCAGACTGCTCGTAAATCCACCGGAGGAAAGGCTCCAAGGAAGCAGCTCGCCACCAAGGCCGCCAGGAAATCGGCCCCGGCGACCGGCGGAGTGAAGAAGCCCCACAGGTTCCGTCCTGGAACTGTGGCGCTCCGTGAGATCCGAAAGTACCAGAAGAGCACCGAGCTTCTGATCCGAAAGCTTCCGTTCCAGCGGCTCGTTAGAGAAATTGCACAGGATTTTAAAACAGATCTGAGGTTCCAGAGCAGCGCTGTGGCCGCGCTCCAGGAGGCCTCTGAGGCTTATTTGGTCGGGCTTTTTGAAGACACGAATCTGTGTGCGATTCATGCGAAGAGAGTTACGATTATGCCTAAGGATATGCAGCTTGCTCGAAGGATCCGTGGCGAGAGGGCTTAATGGAGTTGTACGCAATTTGTTTGTTGGATTGTTAAGATTTTTGGTTTTTTTTTAGGGGTTAGGGTTTATGGGTTTGGTGAATGTGGAAGTATGCTGCTTTGGTATTGGATTTGTATGTTTCCAGTTACAGATTTTATATTTGAAGCATTTCTTGAACAATTATCTTCTTTCTATGAATTAATGTAAGAAATCTAGTTAGTATATAAGACCTTCTAAAACATCCAGAGATATGGAGTTTCTCAAAATCATCAACCATCACAAAAATGCAAAATTATGGGTGTGTTTGGGATTTATTATTTGAAGGTTGTTTTTGGCTTTATTTTATTTGGGGAAACAAATAAGTTATTTCTAATGTTTGGAAAAGGTTTTAGGGAAGTATTTTTGATTTTCTTAAGAAGATAAGTTTTTTTAAAAAGCTAGTCCATTTTGACTTTTCAAAACAACTTTTTGGTTTTGTATGCAAAAGATAGTTTTCCTTATGTTTTTTTTCCCAACCATATGAAAGAATGATGTTTTTAGCCATTTTATTAGGCATGGGAATGGGGCGGGTTTGGGGCGGGGACCCCAATCTCCATCCCCGTCCCCGAGCCCTCATCGTCATCCCCGTCCCCTTCCCCATCCCCACTGGGGAATTTGATCGTATCCCTATCCCCATCCCCAACGGGGAACGGGATCCCCAATGAGGAAACGGGGATTTTATGTCCGTTTGTATAATCTATTTTAAACTAAATGTTTTGCGATACAATACGTGTTTAATTTCACATATTCCAATAAAAACTAAGAATGTATCATGTAATAATTTATAGACATAATCGTATAATAATTTTTAAACGTAATACCAAAATAAGCTAAACTTAATGCTAAAATAATTTTTAATGACACACGTACCAAAACGTATCAATTAATAGTCAAAACCACATCAACTAATATTCATAATTTATCGAAATTGGAACAACCATATACCGATATAATAGGAAAATAATATAATTTTTAAATAATTAATTAATATATATACGGGTACGGGTATGAGGCGGGGCGGGGAGTGCTAAACCTGTCCCCGTCCCCATCCCTGGTTTGAGAAAACGGGGATCCCCGTCCTCGTCCCCAATACCCGGTTTACCGGGGAATCCCCGTCCCCGACCGGGGCGGGTGGACCGGGTTCCCCGATGGGTCGGGACAATTCCCATGCCTACATTTTATGCAAATAAATAAAATTTACCAAACATAAAGAGAGTGTTTGGGACTTGGGAGTGTGTTTTAAAGGTTTTTATTGACTTATTGGTTTTAAAAAAAAATCAACAAGTACATGATTGATTAAGATGTACATGATCTAGACCAACCGCATACAACTACAAAAACAAGATTATCACGGACTCAACATTTAATTAACCAGTTTTGTTTGAAAAGCCATAGACAATTATTAGGAAACATTTGGTTTGTAGAAATTTGAATTTGATGGAATTGGAAACCATTAAAAGAATTTGACCTTGAATGGATTGAAGTAAAATTTGATCAAACGTTTAGTTGGTAAGAATTCAATTAATTCACTTAAGCCAAAGAATGATGAATTCTTTCAATTGTGGAATTTAAAAAGATTTCATTAAGTTCATCCTAAAAGCTAAACATTAGTAAGAAATTTGGTTAAAGAAATTTGTCATTCCAATTCTATGAATTAAACAGCCCCTTCGGGTTTACTCTTTCTAATTCTCTCTTTAAACACCAACTGTGGATATGAATTTACCTATCTTAAGACGTTTTTAAAGAAGTACCCAACCCACATACTTCATACCATCCTTGCAATATGACCATTAGAAAGATGAACACATAGAGGGAGGTTCATACGAAAAATATAACTTTTTAAGAAAACGCGAGGAGCAATCTTAGCCACTCATCTCAGTCAACAAAGGCGGCTTTGACCAGTCCCACCTTTAATAATCTCTACCCTCCCATGAATCACGTCAATCATCCGTGATCACGTCCATCGTAACCGCAAGATAAGTGGCTGAGATTGCTTCTCACTTTTTCTTAAAATGACATGTTCTTGTTTGAACCTTCCCCTGAACACATATAGCACACGACTTAAGGGGAATTTGGTGCGTCAAGAATGGAAATGAAAATGGATACAATAAGAAACGACAATATTGGGGAACCAAATGTTAATCCTCCAAATTACCCACTTTCAGGTAATCAATTATTGCATGTACACAAACACATGACCATTCAATCTACAGATCCACCTAAATGATTCATCAAAGAGCTCGCAGAATTTAGTTCAAATCTTAATCTTTCAAATACATCCCTAGTAATCACATCATGGCCATCCTAGCCTAAACTTTAAGCCAAAAAAGAAGAAAAAAAAACCCACTACCAACAAAAGTTAAAAAGGTAATATTGTTGGCAGGAATAATGTCAAAAAGATAACTGCAACTTTTGTCCAAAAAATTAATAACTACTCATTTTCAAACTTTTTCTGTCCAATCATATACCAGCAACAACAAACCTCCAATCATTCAATGAACTTGTTTATATCAGAAATTGCCAGATGCAGCCCTCTTCAACTTCAACTCTTGCTCTTTGGAACCTGCTACTACACCACAATATAAATCACTGCTGGATATTTTGTATAGAGTAAATTACGTTTTTCTTCGCTACGGTGTGTTACAAATTGCGACATTCGTTCATGTTGTTTTATAATTGTGGTTTTCATCCATGAGGTTTGCAATTTATTGCTATTTTATCCCATATGCTAACTCTTACCTTTATAAGTATAATGGACTAAAATAATAAATGAATTGTAAACCACAAGAACGAATAGCAATTTTTAACAAACCAGAAAGACTAAAAATGTAATTTACTCTTTTGAATATAAAGAAAACTATAGAGCAGTGGTATTTGATAACTAACCTTCTCTTCTAACATCTCGGCAGTATGAGCTTTCACACTGACATCGAAATGCTTTGATGGGGTGGCCATCATCCTCAAAGTCAATGCCGTAATCCTGGAATACACACCAGTTATGCAAGTCTTTAAAATGTGAATCATTTTCACATTATGAAACAGAATATGCACTCGGTCTTACATTGTGAAGCAAATACATGTGAAACAAACTGATCGTGGGAATATGTAAACAAATCACATGTGATTCTGGAGTACAATCACGTGTGATACAAAGGCTATGTTTGGCAAACTAGCTGATAAGCTAGCTTATGAACAAATTATGTTTGACAAAAACTAGCTTATGTTTATGTAAAATGACCAAAAAGATATATTGGGATATAATAATTAATATTAATAAGGATATACTTGGAAAAAGCTACAAAAGCTCCAAAAAGCTACCATATGGTATAAGAATAGATATGTGTTTTGCACATAACATGTGTTTAAAGATCAGCATGTGCTTAAACAGTACAAGTATCACAGAAACTGTATGAGGTTAGTCACGTACTTGTTGCAACTCAAACATGATACAGAATAAACCTAGAAAGATCACTGGAAGAATTGGATACGACAGATGTCATATAGCAATTCGTGAAAGGATGTCTTGAAGGTTTTCAGTTTAACAATTAAAAGACCATGAATTCTGAAGATTGCTGATAATATTAATAACGACATGTATGTGGAAACAGAAGGTACATTGCTCCAGACAAGAAGGTTCATACTTGGGACCATGAGACTGTGGTATACCTTCTCGTATAAGTTGTATCAATCAATTTTGTTAGGCTACCCACACCCAACCCTCTCAACCCTCTCAACCCACTCACTTTTTTAATGCCACATCAGCTGACACATAAGCTTTTTTCCAACCCTCTCTTTACCCTCCCATAACCCTCTACAACTCTTACCCAACCCTCTCAACCCTCTCACACAACACACACACAAACACAGCGGCTTCATGCCACCGCCAAGCCCGCCAGCCCGCCGGGTACCATGGGGTCGCACCCAACCCGCCGGGCTTTTTTGAAGCTGGCGGGCATACCCGCTGCTACCCGATGGCATGGGTGCGTGTAGCCTTAGTGGAAAACATGTGATACTAAGAATTCTGCTAATTAGTGAAAAAGGCAATCTGCACATACCCATGTCAACTCTTCGTATGCCTCAACATTCCTGTTAGTGAAAAAGGCAATCTGCATAAAACCCAAAAAGATGTCTGAATATGCTTCTCTTCGTAATTGAGGGCTTCACAGTTTCACATATATAAATTTAAATAAGTATAGAAAGCCCATACATACATGGTAGTAGTGATGATCAGGTGTTTCCACTTCAACAGGGATCTCGATCAAATTTGAATCAAAGCACCTACATTTATACAAACAAAATCTAACAAATTACTTTGAAGAAGCTGAAAAAAAAAAGAAAAAAAAAACTGACCATCTCAAACAGCATAATGAACTCTTCACTTTTTAAAATAAAAAAGATGCATTTAAACAAGAAATTTGACCATTTTAAGGAAAAGATTCGATCCATATCTTTGTAGCTAGAGAGATAAATATACATTTACTTGCCTGTGATTTATAAACCTTCCAACATTGCCAAAATTGGTTGCATCCAGGCACAAAGCATCTTCATCCTTAAGTACTTGTTCAGATCCCCAATCTGCATCCAGGTATACTGGATATGTATGTCTCTCATTTTTCCGACCTTTTTTGTTTCGTTCATATAGTTCCATGTTTGTCAATATTTCTCCAACATATTCACATACAAAGGAACCTTTTGGCAAGTATTCAAGTGTGCGAAGACCCCAACCTTTACCCTCCGTTGAGAATACCTGAAATTTAGCTTATACTCAATTCGCAAAACCAACTTCCAATACATAAAGTCGACATTGATCATACAACACAAAGTTAAAATAATAACTACGACATATAATTTATTTAACAGGCTACTAATAACGGTGTGTTCTCACAAGAATAAATATATAAAAGCATCTTGACATAGGCATAGCTTTATCACTCAAGAGACAAATGTGATAGCAAACAAACTGTTTTCCAATGATGTTGGAAACTTTGGACTATAAAATTAAGGGTTAAATATATGCCCTTGTAAAAATTGAAAATATCATATTTACCCAACCTAATCTACAAATTTCATATATGCCCTTTTTAACCTATCAAAATATTATATTTACCCAAATGACATCTTTTATCCATTTTTTAACCATTTTAAATTAGATTCAATAACAAAAAATAGTTAAATGACTATTATACCCCCTTTTAAGCCTAGTCCACATATATCATATATGCCCTTCCTAACATATATAAATATCATATTTACCCAAATAATCATATTTATCAATTTTTAATGTAAAATCAGATTTAATATCCTTTATAGATGTATACCTTTTATAAACTTTTAAAATATCATATTTACCCAAATGATTATTTTATTGTTCCTCCTTTTATTTATTCTTGCATTCCAAAACGTACGAAAAACATCATATGTTATTTCATAATTAACCAAATAGTTTATTTTATTAACAACAAATCCAAAAGTTTTTGTACTCGTTGATGAAAAAAAAACATACAAAACCATAAAAAAAACATAAGCACCAAACATCATTATTAAAAGGGTTAAGTACATGGAAGTGTATCGAACTTGTCATGTTTTATCATTGTATGTACTCAACTTTAAAACTTACCGATTAATGTACTAAACCTACTAAAATTGTCATTGTATGTATCCAACTTTATCAAAACATACCATTTAATGTACTCAACTTGTCACGAAAGTGTATCCAACTTGTCATGAAATACATTAAATGGTAATTTTAGAAAGTTCGATACATTAATTGGTAAGCTTTAAAGTTGAGTACATACAATGATAAAACATGACAAGTTCGAAACACTCCCATGTACTTAACCCTTATTAAAAAGAAGAATAGTTTAATTAACAAAAAAATAAAATATATAATGTTTGACCACATAACGGACTAACGAAACAGCAAATCAGCCAATTAAACTGGTGATTGATTTTTAGCCATTTACAAAAGAACAAATTAGCCATTTAAATCTTTGAACTTCCAAGTTCCAAATGTTGCATAATCTAAAAAAGTTGCATTTTGTATATTAAAAATCAATCACTTGATGTGTGTAATTTAATGCATGCGTAATCCCTGCTAAGGATCAAGTGCTAGAAGGTTATGCAACTGTGTAGCTCATCACTCTATGTTCTTCAGATAAGTGAAAAATAGTACATAACAATTTTTGTAAGCAAGGCTAAATAAATTCTCGGTCGACTGAAAATAAGCACAGAAGTCCACTTTGATATGACCAGAAAATCCTTTTTATGCTTGGTACTTCTTATGCATACAAAACAAACTAAATAGTTGAAAACATTGGTACCAAGCACAAATATTCAAGATAGTATCGACTATAAAGCATAGATCAACTAATAAATACCCGAGCAAAATAAGCGGGTTGCAAGTGAGTGTATATAATCATAGTTGAAAGACGTCGTTTTTAAAAATGAATAGTTTAAACGTTATATATTTTTGCTGGTTAAACTACTATTATTTATAAAACGATGTCTATTGACCATGTTTCCTTAACGTTCTGTATGGTTTTTCTCATCGAGTATAAAAATTTGGGTTTTGTTGTTGATTAAATAAGCTATTTGGTTATGAAATAAGCAAGCAAAAATAAAACAAAAGAGGAAAATAAGATAATCATTTGGGTGATATGATATTTTAAAAGTTTATAAAAGATACAAGGTTATAAAGGACATTAAATTTGATTTAAAATAATTAAAAAGTGACAAAAATGGTTATTTGGGTAAATATGATATTTTTATAGGTTAAGAAGGGCATATATGATATTTGTAGATCAGACTTAAAAGGGGGTATAATAGTCATTTAACTATTTTTTGTTATCAAATCTAAATTTAAAATGGTTAAAAATGAACAAAAAATGTCACTTGGGTAAATATGATATTTTGATAGGTTAAGAAGGGCATATATGATATTTGTAGAATAGGTTGGGTAAATATGACATTTTTAATTTTAATAAGGGTATATATGAAATTAACACTAAAATTAACTGATTGGTGTACCTGCAACTTGCAGGTAGGACCTCTTTGTACCACACGATTCCCACATTCCATGGTGCATCCGCATTTCCTCCAGCATTCTTTTATAAACTTCCTCAGCAGGTGACCCTTGCATGGTTCAGGATTCTGCACGTTCTTGGCCCTCTCCAAGGGGCAATCTTGGCATTGAAAAAGGTGATGGTTCTGTGGTTCGAGATTCATGGAGATACAAGCTTCTAAAAACTCATCTTTCAACAGGCCTTGTGGGGTATAGGCAAACTCTCCCCCTGTCTCACGAGAACAAGCACAAGGCACTCGAGAAGAAAGACAGTCCCCGATGCATCTAGAACAGCAACCATCATCCGCGATTCTTGCCAATGAGAAGTGTACATACGCATCCTGATAAGGTGTATTTTGAGGTATGTAGACGAATTTTGGCAGCTGTATGCCAACTTCATCGATCAACGAAATTTTCATCTTCTCTGTACCTCTTGTTATGTCCTTGATATTGTGGAGTGACTTTTTAGGCATAGCATTATGCTGCTGCTGAACAGTAGTTGGAACAGGTGGATTAGGATGACCATGTTGTACGGCTGGGCGTATTAATTTGGCTATAGGGTCCGTGTCTTCATCAGATTCTCTAATTTGCCGTTTCTTCCTTTGTGTAAGAGTAACATGTGTTCCACCAGTCGCAGCAGGTTCACATTCTGATGAAGATGATGCTCTTTGGGAGGCTAATCTTGCATCCACAGACTTCTTGTTTGAGGACATGGAGCCTTCACCTTTGCACTTATGTTCTGTCTGGATAGTATCAGCTTCCATTTTCTGGTTGCTTTGGCCAAACACGGATGATTCAATCAATCTTTTCGGAGCTGATTCTGAGCCTGTCATGTTGCCATTCTCCTTTGTAGATGGAGCATGATTCTCGGACTTCCGTGAATGAGAACCTTCAGCATTGCACTTATGTTTTGTCTGAATAGTATCAGCTTCCATTTTCTGGTTTCTTTGGCCAGACACGGATGATTTAATCAGTCTTTTTGGAGCTGAGGTTCTTTGTGGCTCACTTGCTTCTGGGACCGTCACGTTGCCATTCTCCTTTGTATCTGGAACCTGATCTTTAGACTTCCCTGAATGAGAACCTTTAGGTGGAGGGTCTTGCTCATCATGCACCCTAGCAGCTTCACTCTTCTGTTTACTCCGTGATTCCTGGCATTGAGAGATAAAACATGGATTCAGAAATCAAAACCAAAAGTGAGTCTGAAGAAAAAATAAGTGGATAGCTTACCACTTCCAGATGAATATATGTGATATGTGGTTTAAAAAAAACAGTCTTAAAAAAGTCTGACCGGATAAGTGATAAGCGGCCATGAAGAGCTGAAATTGAAAAAAATGCCTAATAGTGCGTGGTTCACTATAATGCAATGAGTGATTACTTAAAAATGCCTAATAGGCATTCTCAATCCTTATCATGCTCATTCCCCTTCCCTGTCCCTTAAAGCAAATCAAGCAGACCTGACCTCTACCCTCACCTTCATATACGTAAATCAAACCAAACCAAGTGACCATGTGAATCCCACTTGAAAATAGGGCCGCCTAGGTGGGGATGCAGGAAGACTGATGTACCACCATTTATCCTCACCTTCAAATGTAGAATAATATAGAATAAGATAAACATATCCTATCATGATGACAGATACCCTTGTAATTTTCTCTTTGCTCTTTCCTCTTTTATCTCTGGTACTTAAGTTTACATACAAATGTCTCTTAGTAAAAATGGATAATCTATGTAGTAAAGAAGCTTCATATTAGTATCAATTGTAGTTCCGTGGTGGTGCATTCTTTTTACTTCTAAAAATGCTTATGTTTCAACTTCAAGAATTTCTACATTCTAAGCAACCGGAATCAGTTATACTCATATGGTGAAGAAACAAAAAAAAAAGTACATCAAAGTAGGTAGCGCGAATGATATTTTGGAGCATAACAAAGGGTATACCTTGTCTTCTGCGTATTGAAATATGTTATCTGCAAGGGCGCGATAGTTATCTTCCTCGATAAAGTCCCAGCTCCCATACAATTTCAAAAGACGATTGAGGACTGGTTTGACAACTTCGGGAGAGACACCTAAGCACTTCATGGCACTGATGGCCTCTGAAACTTTCTGATCATTTGCATTTAGAGTTCTGAGATCAGATGTCTTTGAAGCTCTTTGACGAGTTGCCATGTACAACTTCAGTTTTTACAAGTAATGTTCAACCAAACCAAACCAAACCAAACCAAACCAAACCAAACCAAACCAAACCAAACAAATCCAGTAAATCCCACACGGAGTAAGGATTGAGGAAGCCAATGTTGTCTCAATCTTAAAGATCCCAATCAGCTCCTGTATATGATGACATTCGGACAAATAAGTGAGAAGATAACATGGAACATAGAAGTCCATTTTCTGAAAATGGTACAACGATGAAATAAAGGAATAAGCACATAAGTTATCTATAAAAAAAATTATAGCAACCAGAAAATCAAATTTAGCTTGTAAGAAGATCATTCTATCTAGGCCCTCCACATCCCAGTCTCTATACTCCATGATCCTACAAAATTTACAACATTTTGCCTTTTCGGATGTCCAACAAGAATTACATCGATTTCATATTTTCCCCTATGTCAAATGATCAACATATCACCACCACAGAAGACATTGCAATAAGCATCTTTTAGTCCACAAAACTTGAATATGTAGTCAATCAAAGCAATTTCAGCTTAATGCATAAAGTCAAATGTTGAAATTCTTCTAGCAGAGAGAAGCTTTTATAACTTATAAAGATGTTTCAGAGTCAAATACAGAAAGAATAAAACAAATATACAAATCATATATACTCATTATACATATGCATACATACTCACTGATTCAACCCTAGATTCATATACATCATAGAATCGATAGATAAACAGAAAAATCATAAGCATATGGCAAGTGTAATCTGAAAACAACGGCTGAATAAGCCATTGGTACCATAAGAATCATGAAGTCTGAAATAAGTAAGGCTTAATAAAGTAGGGTTTGTAGATGGAAATAAAACCTAAATACACAGACTTTTACCTTTTGAAATTCCTTTTTGCGATTAAGAATCAAATAAGCACAATGCGTAACCGACTGCAACTCAAAAGCAAGGGTTTGTGGAAAAAATAAGGGTTTATGGCAGAAGAAGACGTGGAAAGAAGGAAAAATTCAGAATCATGAGATCCAGAGAGAATATAGAGAATGTGAATGTGATCTTCTATGGAGCATTTGTGAGAGAAGAAGAAAATCGAATCTCGGTACGGATGGCAGCAGATTGCGGTTGCGTTTGGCTCGCAATCACCGTTCACCACTGCATGCTATTGCTGCTGGCAAAGGCTATGATGCAATGCAATTATGCAAACAGAGTTGGAAAACGGCGAATCTAGATTTTGTTTGATTTGGTCCCCAGGCTTTGTGGTATTTCATTTTGGGACCCCCCGTTTTTTCCTTTTTGTCGTTTTTATTTCACACGAACTTGTGGGATTGGGTTGTTAAGAAACTCGGACTAGGGATGGCAAGAAAACTTGAATCTGATGGGGAAATTCGAGACCCAACCTTAACGGGGAGGTATAGGGCAGACACTATCGGGTTACGGGACGGGGAAAGGATAGTGCATACATTATCAGGTTACGGGACGGAGAAGTGGACGTTGATGGGGATTTTTTCAAGGTTCGAGGAAGTGACTGGGGTGATCGTGTCCCTCCCCTCCTCGATAATATATATATATATATATATATATATATATATAGAGAGAGAGAGAGAGAGAGAGAGGAAAGTTCAAATGTGAACTACTTTTTGGTTGTGAACGTGGGGATAGCCGAGAGCGCGACACGTGACGAATGACTAGACGCCACGTCAGATCCACAGAGGATGACTAGGCACGATTCATGGGAGGACATTGAAAATATATAAGATATATGGAAAGTCAATGTTATGGAAATATGAAATATATGGAAAGTCAATGGTTATGGAAACATTTCATAAAATTTTGATATGATTTCATAGGATTGTACGGGTTTTAGATTAGCAATAGGTTATATATACAACATCGTTTTCTTTATTTTTATGTACACATTGTGTTTAGATTTTCATAATTGTTACCTAATAATTTTTGCTCTCGAAGCAAAAACATGGAATGTGGCAGGGTTCCAGGTAAGCTATAGCCCCAATGGGGCACCCGAATAAGATTCCAGACGAGGAATGGAACGTGGACGGGACACAAGTTAGATTTTTGGTATAAGAACGGGATAACTTGCCCCACCGTAGACTCACTCCATTGCATTCCTAATTCAGACTCATATGTACTATATTAATGTTTTTTTTATTGAGTTTTTATTCTTATAATTCAATAAGTTTTGAATATATAATTATTAAAGCATCAAATAATACCTATAAAGTCTTTTAGTTTTAAAATATTCATATTTTTCTTCTTTAGCAATTGTATTTTACAACTTACCATCCTCAAATAGTCAAATGCAAGGATTGGTTTTCTAAAAGTTCTTAAATTTGTCTTTGATTTTTTAAAATTTAAATCTTAAATACGAAATATATAAACCTTATAACTATCACATAACTTATAAATATATTAATTCATTTATAAATAGCCGATTTAATATGTATTGATTGTTTTAAAGTCATATTAAATGAACCTCATCATTTCTATGAAAAATATATTAATTGATTGATTTAATATCTATATATATATATATTAAAAGAAGGTTTTTGCTGATGTCATCAAAATGAAATTGAGTGATTTCATTGGTCAATTAAACAAATCTTATCAAATGATGATGTCACAATCTATTTCCATTTTTTTTCCAAAATTTACATACCTAAAATTTCTCATTAATTTATTAGTTTCCCTTTTATAATTTACATTTTGTATCCTTATAATTATTTGATTAAATTACTTATTACCCCTTAGTTTTTCAATTTTCACTTTACATTCTTATCATATTAAGGTAAATAATGTATATGAATTAAAACCATTTAAATTTTTTGTTTTTCTTTTTTATAAATACACCCTTATAATCGTCTCGACAATACCTTCAAAATAAGTATAATATTGAATATTTTTTTAACTTATTTATATTAGTAAATATTAAGAATAGATATAAGTTAAGTTGTTTATATTTTTTTACAATTCTATTGTTGATATTCTTGAAATTTAAAGATTCCTATTTTTAATCTAAATTTTTGTATGGATTATTTATAAATAATAAAAGTTTATTTTATTTAAAACGCTATTGTTGATGTTCTTGAAATTTAAAGATTCCATCATTTTAATCTTACTAATTCTATAGATCATTTATAAATAATAATTTTTTTTAAAACCCTAAAAATCAAAAACACTATATAATTTATTTCAGAATCCCTCGCATTTTAGAATCATTCACGAAATCCAAATCTTTCAACAAAAGAATTTCAGATATTTTAACAACTATTAGATGACTAAAATATTTAATAATAAAGTAAGAGTAATTTTTTTTCATTTAAATCGTTGATTAATTAGAATTATTTTAATAAATAATGATTCCCTACTTACTCAGTTTCAAAGAAAGCTTTGAATAAAAAAATGAAAGAAAATTAATTTAAATGTTATATTATATATATATATATAATTTCCTAAATGGTTATGATTAAACTAAATCATTAATGTTTTTTTTATCAATTAACTAAATCATATTTATATTGTTAATTGGATATTACGTTTGGTTTGTGGTTAATTATTTGTGAACTTTATAATGCAAATGTTAATTCTTATTAAAAACTAAAATAATATGTTTAAATCGTCCGTGTATTACACGGGCTATTAACTAGTATGCATTAATTGTAAGATTTGTATTTAGTTTACTTACTAATTAAATTTCTAATCTATATATAATAAAAGAGTAACTGATTTGCCACGTGTCGTGCTCTGGTGAGCCGAATTGCCACGTATCGCGTTCTGGTGAGCCGGTTTCGATTATCAAAACAATAAATAAAATAATGTAAAAGATAAATACCACTTTCAAAAATCCTCTACATAATTAAATCAAACGGTTTAAAAAATTCTTTACATAATTAAATCAAACATTTTAATCCAAACTATAGATAAATATGAAAACAATAAATAAAATAATTAAAAGATAAATATCACTTCCAAAAATACATAACTAAATCAAACGGTTTAAAAAATCCTCTACATATATTTGTGTAATATTTAATATAATCAACAATAAATAAAATAATGTAAAAGATAAATACCACTTTCAAAAATCCTCTACATAATTAAATCAAACGGTTTAAAAAATCCTTTACATAATTAAATCAAACCTTTTAATCCAAACTATAGATAAATATGAAAACAATAAATAAAATAATGTAAAAGATAAATTTCACTTTCAAAAATACATAATTAAATCAAACGGTTTAAAAAATCCTCTACATATATTTGTGTAATATTTAATATAATCAATACACGTATTATTATTTTTCATTGGTGATATAAAGAATTAAAAATATTCTCTCTATTTTCAAAGTACAATTTTCTAAAAGTTTTCCAAAGTTGAAAAATCTTACTTTTCCTATTTTCTTAATTCTTAAGAAAATTCCATATAACTTCTTGGAACAAAAAAAATATACTCAAGCTCTTTAAAAATTTTCATTTTTTAATCCAAACTATAGATAAATATGAAAACAATAAATTAAATAATGTAAAAGATAAATACCACTTTCAAAAATCCTCTACATAATTAAATCAAACAGTTTTAATCCAAAAATACACACCTCAATCTCAATCTCTCAATCTCAATCTATAAATACCCCTTTCAATCTCTCAATCTCAATCAATTGCTGCAACTATCTTAATTAAGCCACTACCAATTACACATACACACACAAAGGTAATTAATCAAACGCTCTTTAATTTTTATTTTTTCCTACACATGATGATATGATTATAATGATTCTATTCATGTTTATAGTCCAAGTTGGAGTTGTTGATTTCTCGTATGTGACTTTGTATTTATGGTCATTTTCATATTTGTAATATAAGGTTTTTGACATGATTTAATTTTTTGAAATTATCCCGTGTATTACACGGGATCAAAACTAGTTATAAGATTATATATAAAAATATATAAAAATAAATGTTTTAACTTTAATTTGATATTCATGTTTGTATATTTTTTCAATTTTTTTTTTTGCAATATTTTAATGACAAAGTACATTTTTATGTAATAGGCATCATTCAATAAACAACCAACTATTTTGTAACATCAAATCAACCAAAAACTATCAAAGACTAAATTAATAATTATTTAACTTTGGCATTCATGATTTATGATATAGGAACATTATGGTTATATCTTTCTCTCTTTTGTTCCTTCAACACATGGCTCTTCACATTGCCACGGTATGAATTAATGTCAAATATTAAGAACAAAAACATCAAGAACAAAAGAGAAAAAAAAACCCACTATAGGTCCCCTGATTATAACGACTTTGATAAATATTATAAAAAAAAACTATTAATCAAATTTAACACCCATAATGAACTCAGAAGAAACTATATGTCATAATGTGGACCACTTTTAAACAATAGCTTAGCCACATTTGCCAAAGAGGGCACATGCAACCTGTTGTTCTCAATCTATATATAGAATTGTATCAATTGTTTTTTTTATGTTTTATGGTGGTTTGTAGGTGGTCCATTCTTTGGGATTTTGGCGGCTATACCCATGGGGGTACCCCCACTTTAATTTTATAGCCATTCTCTCTCTCGTTTTGCACCTCATACCCCCAAAAAGCCGTTATGACGCCGTTATAACGCACCTTTCATGTCTGACCATAGAAAGTCAACAAAAAATACGTAAAACGGACCGTTTTAAGGTTTAACGGACCGTTATAACGTTGCCAAGGCCGTTATAACGGCGTTAACGCCGTTATGCATCAATATAACGGACTTCTAGTTTTAGGGGTTATATTAAAATAAAAGAGACTAGTGTTTGGATGAGGCCTTCCAGCTGAGTGGTAAGTTGTCTCCCTCCTACAACATTGGCCTGAGTTCGAGCCTCGGCAGGTGCAAAAAAACTTTTTTTTTTTAAAGCCGATATAGGGTTAGAATGCGAAAAAAATTAGAAAAAAATATTGCATTTGCAAGGCTCGAACGCGTGCCAATGCTATGTGGGGGGAGACAACTTACCACTCGGCTGGAAGGCCTCATCCAAACATTAATCTCTTTTATTCCAATATAACCCCTAAAACTAGAAGTCTGTTATATTGATGCATAACGGCGTTAACGCCGTTATAACGGCCTTGGCAACGTTATAACGGTCCGTTAAACCTTAAAACGGTCCGTTTTACGTATTTTTTGTTGACTTTCTATGGTCAGACATGAAAGGTGCGTTATAACGGCGTCATAACGGCTTTTTGGGGGTATGAGGTGCAAAACGAGAGAGAGAATGGCTATAAAATTAAAGTGGGGGTACCCCCATGGGTATAGCCGCCAAAATCCCCCATTCTTTTACCATCTATAATACAACTGTAAAACTTATTTCTATATACGGTATTGGTCTGGTTCCTATAAAAATTCATTGATGTATGGTTGGAGTTGGCCTAATGTATATTGGTTTTTGCTCTAAAAGACAAAAGAAGGTTAATTTATGTGGGTTTTTTCTTATCCAGATTGAATTTTAAGTGAAAGGACTGACTAAGGAGGGTTGGTCGATTATGTTTTTCTTTCAAATTCCAATAATATATTGTTCAAAATAACCACTATACATCTTTATTATTTTCATACCCTCTTCTATTGTTTGTCTTTATTATTTTCATACCCTCTTCTATTGTTTGTCTCTCTTCACCTACGTCACCCCCTCCTATCAACTCTTCTCTACACCGAATTATTATATAGAGTCCATTTCATTTGAACCATAGATATGAACTTGTGAATCGAAGCTAAAAAATGATTTCTATGGTTAAATTAATGAAATTGATTAATGAAATTGTTTAATATGATGAAATTATATTATATGATTTATTTTTGGATGGAAATTTTCATATTTCAATGTTTTTTAAGTAAAAATTAAAGGTTTCATAAAAATATATGAAACAGTTGTTGGGTTTTTCCACGTATCAAACTGACACGAGTCAACTGTGAATCTCAAACCTAACTGAAATGAGAAACACGAAACTTAACCCCAAAGATCAAAACTTGACCAATGGTTATCAAAACCATATCTAGATCGAAATCCATGGTTTAAACAATAAACCTAACTGGTTTATTAAGCGGAAGCGATTAAGTGATAAAACCCGGAAAACACATATATTTGTTTATCTTAATTACATACATAAATAATTATAGGCTTAGAACAATTACCTCGGTAGCTCCAGATTAATCCACCCGTGATGAAGCCTAACGAAAACATTCTAGCCGGCGTAACCCCAAGTGTTCACGAACAAACTGTAGGCGAGAAATAGATCAAATAAACACGAAACCGAATCTGGTTTCGGGTTTGGGTTGATCGACAATCAAGGGAAGGAGAGAGAGATTGAGAGAGAAAATTTTCTAGGTTTCTTTTGAATTGATTGAATGGAATGAATCCAATTGCTTAGCCCTGATCATCTATATATATGGTAAACTTACCATATATCATATAATACCAAAAATCAGTTGATATTTATTTTTTTGGAATTATAATGTTTCTTAACCATCAAGAAAATAATATTCCTTGTAAATATATATATATATATATATATATAATTCGAATTCCATATATATATATATACATATCAATTTCTAATTAAATAATTCCAAGATAAATGTTTAACTGATTAATTAATTCTGTTATATATTTATTTAACTAATAAATATATAAACTCTATTAATTAATTCATTTAATAAGAAACCTTTAACTTTCGAGTTTCTACAGGAAACACCCAATTGATTTTATAATTAACTATTATAAACCCAAACTCTCCGAACTGGGGTTAATTTACTATTCGAATTACAGACCCTCATAAGTGTGACCCTTGAGTGTCTTATAACGTTGGATGTGCGATCACTGTTTTGTCAACTTCTGCACATAATTTCCAACAACAGTTTCATAAGAATAAAAAAGTTTTGATTTTTACGTAAAAAACATCGAAATATGAAACAATTTCATCAAAAAAATGAATCACATAATATAATTTCATCAGATTAAACAATTCCATGAACCAATTTCAATGATCTAACTAATGAAAGTGTCTTTTTGACTTTGGTTCACAAGTTTACACCAAAATTATGGTTCACAATTTCTCTCTCTCTCTCTCTCTCTCTCTCTCTCTCTCTCTCTTATATATATATATATATATATATAATATTAGGTTCAAATGAGAATTGCTAAAAAGATACGAAGTAGAGAACTGATCTCAACCGTTGATCCGATCAATAAAGACGTCTTTGACCTTTGCCCCTCCGTGAATCATGTCCAGCCAAACTTTGACTAGTCAAAGGTTACGACTTTTGACTGGTCAAAGCCGCAATCTTTGACTAGCCAACTATGATCTCAACCGTAACAACGGTTGAGATCACTTCTCTACTTCATACTTTTAGCACTTCTCATTTGAACATTTCTCTCTCTCTCTCTCTCTCTCTCTATATATATATATATATATATATCACACTCCTAAACTTATTTATTTATTACTTTATACTTTTTGTTTTTTATATTTTTTTATCATATTAACACATATAATCATATAATCGTATATGAATAAAATACGTTAAAAGCACTTTTTAATTTTAGAGTAAATAACACTTTTGGTCCTTATGGTTTACCCAAAATAACACATTTGGTCCCTACAGTTTAAAGATTACAAATTAGCCATTGCAGTATGCATAATTGTCCGATTTTGGTCCCTCTAACTAACCGTCGTTAAATGAAGCTGTTAGATCAAGGGTAGTTTCATCTTTTTCCTTTTTTTGTCTTTTTCCTTTTTGGTTCCTCTGTAAAAACAGGTCGTGTAGTTATGATCTATGACGAAAAAGTCCACGAAAAACCTCACCTAAAAAACCTCATTATTATGTGAAAAACCACCGTTCGCCTCATCCACACAATGATTCACCTCATCCACCTCCACATCTACCATTATTACGTCCTTCACCATTTCCATAGTTCTATCCACCATTGATCGCCGCCATTCATTGCTAGTACCACTACTATCACTATGGACCACTTTACCTTTACCATAACCATCATTATCATCAACTACCGCTGCGCATTACCATTATCGGCTACCACTACGCATTACAAAACACTACTTCCACTAGATTAATCACAACTACTTCTTCCGTCATTGTCGTCTACCACCACCACTACCACTATCCACCATCTTTACTGCCTATAACGCCATCACCGTTCCACCATAACCACTTCCGTTGCACCACATTGGTCACAAGTACCGCCTCCGCCATTGTCAAGTGTCAACCGTCATCACTGTTACCATTTATCTTCACGTTTTCCACAACCACTGACCACCGCCACCATCGTCACTACTAGTGGCATCGTCGGCCACCACCTCCATCTCTACTATAACTACCACCATCAATTACATCAAATTTTCATTTAAATTTGGTGCTATTATATAACACGTTTATGAAATTTGATAAATTATATTATTTACTTTATTTATTTATGTCAATTACAATTATTATGTAATATATAAAATTATCAAATAATTTTTAGGGGAACTTGTCTAGTTCTGTCATGTCTAGTCCTAGGCGTACCAAACACTTAACAGAGACTTGTTCTGTATAATCCTATCTCGTTCATTCCAGTCCTGTCCTACTATATTGTCCTATCTAGTTTTGTCCTACCCAGTCATGTCCAATCATGTATGTGTGCCAAACGCTACCTAAGTGCACCCTTAGAACATCTCAAACAACTTTGCTAAAATAGAAAAAAAATGAGTTTTTATATTTCCAATGTACAATTTAACTCAGTTTTGATCTTATATAAAGGTACAAATAACATTATCCCTAACAATATTTAGTAGTGCAGTTATCTCCCTATAAATTAAGATAGGAGATGATATCATAATATTTAGGCCATCTGTTGTAGTTGACCCTCCGGTTTCATCGGCAAACCCATTCCCCCCCCCCTTCGCCTTCAATTATCCCCTCCTCCTTTCGGCTTCTACATGTCGATAGGCAACACCCACCCCCACCTCTCTCTCTCTCTCTCTCTCTCTCATTATTAATTATTTAATGAAAAACAAGAGGAACCAAAGCAAGAGCTTTGAAGCTCTTGCCTTGGTTCCTCTTGCTTTTCGAAAAAAAAATTATTTAATGAAATAAAAGTGTGGGTAAAATTGAGTTGGGTATAACTTATGTTTTGATAGCTTTGGATAAGGTAATGGAAAGTTGATGTGACGCTAGTCAATATTGGATTGGTTTGGATTACATAGCAAGTATAACGGATGCCCTTAATATATTCTACACCGGCTCACAATTTTTAAACATTCATTGAATTTTTTTGTTGGGAAACGAACAAAAAAAAAAAAATAGTTGCTTAAAAGAACGCAAGTATTATCATATTGCTCTTATAATTAGGGACTAATTTGAAAATTGAGTAGATGAATCTTATGTGACCTTAAAGAATCAAGAATGACATCAATTGGATTTTAACACCAGCTTTATGTAAACTTTTAAAGTTTTGATGTCTAATTCCATTTAGAAACACAAGTTTTGAAAATGAGGTAAAATCTATGGAACTCAAAAAGTTTAGAATCAAGGAATCCTCTAAACAATAACATTCCTACTTGAAACAAATGGTTAATGACTTATTGGTATTTGGACTATTAGCATATATCAACCTTCTTATAGATCAAGAGTTAAAACCTCATCGAAACCGAAAAATGTGTGTAGGTTTTGTTATCACATAGTACAAAAAAGATACCAACTCGAGGAGCGTGCATATTTAGAACTCTAAAAGGTTGTTAAACTTTAAAAGATTATATATATATACCATATAAAAAGAAAGTTCAAATGTGAACCACTTTTTCATTGTGAACATGAGGACGAATCTCAACCACTCATCTAGTCAACAAAGACGGCTTTGTCCGGTCCCCCCTTTAATAATCTCTACCCTCCCATGAATCGCGTCAATCCTCCGTGATTACGTCCACCGTAACCCTGAGATGAGTGGTTGAGACTCGTCCTCATGGTTTACAATGAAAAAGTGGTTTACATTTTAACCCACCCCTACCATATAAAACTCAACAAATGGTGTACGAAATCATTCGAAAACTCATACAAAATCTAGATCGAGATAGAAGAAAGAAAGATTTGTACCTTTGATATCTCTAAATAAATCTTTGATCTCCAAAATCTTCCTAGATTGAAACCTCCTTGGAGAACTTTTCTTCAAAACCCTAGATCCCCAAATCAAATATATCATTTTAGAGCTTAGAAAGTAGAAACTTACCAATAGTATTTATATTGGTAAATTTTACAGTTTTGCCCTTTATATAATATTTAATGACAATTAAAACTTCTAATATAAAAGTTACACAATTAAAGCCACTTATTATTAAATAGCGCAATTACAACCCAAAAGGAACAAATCTATATTAGCAGATGAAATATCCATACGCTAATTGGAAGCAAAAGTATTATTTGCATACAACCCTAGAAGTTTATATATTCGTTGAAAATGTTTCTATTTGTGATAAGGATAACTAAGCTCTACCAACTCATTTGTATTTATCCAATGTTTGTTGTCATCCCATATATTATTTATAGTTTGTTAGATTAACTTATCTCTATCCACCGTAATATCATTGTATAAATACTTCTATTAATAATGTAACTTCTCACAATGTATATTTTAATTATATGGTATTAGAGCCATGTTATAGCAACACTTGAAGAGATTGTTGAATGAAACCACGTAGGGTCTGAGACTCGTTTGTCTCAACCCGTTGAAGAGGTGGAAAGCGGGTTTGGGTTGTTTATGGCGTGCGCAAGCGGAGATGAGGGAATTGACTGCGATGATGTCAAGGTTTTGTATACGGCGGAGGAGGTAGGCGAAGCGTGGGAGTTGAGTTGCACGTGAGAAGTGGGTGATTAAGTAGGCGGATTAGATGGGGTTGAGGAGGGTGTTTGATTTGATGAATAGAGCGTAGATTGTGGCGGTGAGATTGGGGTTTTGGAAGGAAGTGGAGAGGTTGAGAGCTTAACCGTAAAGAGTTTATTATGATACCTCACTTGTAACACCCTACCTACCTCGACACATTAAGTAATTTACGTACATAAAAAATAAAAATAATGGAGTCATTTTATGTAATTTACTCCATAAAAACGATAGAGTAAATTATGGATTTGGTCCCTGTGGTTTTCAATTTATTATGATTAAGGTCCCTAAACTCAAAAAATTATGGATTGGATCCCTGTGGTATTCAATTTTGCACTACTAGGGTCCCTACCATCAATTAGCCTCAATTAACTCAAGGGCAAAATTGTCTTTTCCATTTTTGAACATTAAATTGTTTTTATCTTTTTCCTTATTTTGTCTTTTCTTCACAAGGACCAAATACGTCATCGACTCTCAATATATATATATATATATATATTAAATATAGGTAAATTACGGACCCTGTGGTTTTCAATTTATTATGACTAAGGTCCCTAAACTCAAAAAATTATGGATTGGGTCCCTGTGGTATTCAGTTTTGCACTACTAAGGTGCCTACCTTCAATTAGCCTCAAATAACTCAAGGGCAAAATTGTCTTTTCCATATTTGAACATTAACTTGTTTTTATCTTTTTCCTTATTTTGTCTTTTTGCCTTTTCTTCATACGGACCAAATACGTCATCTACTCTCAGTATATACATATATATATATATATTGAAATAAAAATATATATAACATCATCATCATCATCCCCAAGACTACAACCCTATATTAACACACACACACACACACACACACACACACACATATATATATATATATATATAATATACCATCACCTCCTACAACCTATATATATATAAGAGATAAAACCTCATATTAATGCACAAACAAACACACACACACAAACCATTATACGAGAGAGACAACCCCATAATATATATATATATTGTGTGTGTGTGTGTGTGTGTATGTCAATGTGTGTGTATACATATATATCCCTCTATATATATATATATATATATTTGGAGATAATCCACCACTCCCACCCATGTGACCACTAAACCCACCGAACCGTTGGTGAACGGGGCATGTGTGCGGAAAAAAGATAAAGGCAAATATATATATATATATATTTTAGAGTAGATGACGTATTTGGTTCTTGTGAAGAAAAGGCAAAAAGACAAAATAAGGAAAAAGACAAAAACAATTTAATGTTCAAATATGGAAAAGACAATTTTGCCCTTGAATTATTTGAGGCTAATTGAAGGTAGGGACCCTAGTAGTGCAAAATTGAATACCACAGGGACCCAATCCATAATTTTTTGAGTTTAGGGACCTTAGTCATAATAAATTGAAAACCACAGGGACCAAATCCATAATTTACTCTTAAATATATATACCATCACCATCATCATCCCCAACACTACAACCCTATATTAACACACACACATATATATACACCATTACCTCCTACAACCTATATATATATATATAAGAGATAAAACCTGATATTAATACACAAACAAACACACACACACACATATACACCATTGTCATTGCCATTACCATCAACGCTTGCAACCATTATATGAGAGACAATCCCATAATATATATATATACCATTGCCACCTAAACATAACAGATGAAGGGTTTTTTCCTTGGCTCTGCAAAACACCGTTTTGTTACCAGAAAACACCAAACCAGCATACAGAAGCTGAAGAAACCAGTCACAGAGAATCTAGAGGCTGCACACATACCCCGTTTACCAACGGTTTGGTGGGTTTAATGGTCACATGGGTGGGAGTGGTGGATTATCTCCAAATATATATAGAGGGATATATATATATATATATATGTGTGTGTGTGTACACACACATTGACACACACACACACACACAGATATATATATATATATATATAGAGGAAAGTTATTTTGTAAACCAGTTTTTGGTTGTAAACCGTGTAAACTCATGGTTGCACAAGTTAAATCAACGAAATTGGTTCATGGAGTTGTTTAATACGATGAAAATGTTTCATATACTAAAAAATTTGTCGAAATTGTTTCACATTTCGGTGTTATTTATGTAGAAATGAAAAAGTTTCACGTAAATAAGAAAAAACGTTCGTATGAATAAAAAACACCGAAATGTGAAACAATTTCGTCAAAATATTTAGTATATGGAACATTTTCATCGTATTAAACAACTCCATGAAACAATTTCGTTGATTTAAGCTGTGCAACGATGAGTTTACACGGTTTACAACCAAAAACTGGTTTACAAAATAACTTGACCCTATATATATATATATATATATATATATACTAGTTTTGATCCCGTGTAATACACGGGATAATTTCAAGAAATTAAGTCATGCCAAAAATCTTATATTACAAATATGAATTGTTGTGCTATTAATCTTTTAAAATCAATATTATTTTCTATCAAATAATTAATTATATTAAAAAAAAGTACAAACTTTATTTATTTTTAATAATTCAATTGATATCAAATTATCAACAACGAAAATATAACAAAGAGATTTTATAGATCAAACTATAAACTATCTTTGACTTTAAAATGACGTTAATATACTTTTACATATAAAGAGAAAGGTATACATACAAAACTGTACTTGGATTGAAATATAATAATGGATAAGTTTAACAATAATTTGTTATAAAAATATTAATTAACTATTATATTAAAAGTCAATGATTATCTTCATTATATTTAAAATAAAATATTTATTTTCTATTTGATGACGTTTATCAATTAGTTACATGAATACAAATATAAATTATTATATAATATGGATAAGAAAACTTAGTTATGCTTCTACTGATGTAGATCAAAAAACTAAAAAAAAAAGTAAATCAGGAGGAAATCAAACCATATGATTTAGTTCATCATAAGAAAACAATGACACAAATTTTCTTACCATTCTTCAAATAATTGCAAAAACAAATAATAAAAAAAAAATTATGCATGAATGTTCTTCGAAAAAATGGTTGATGAACTTACCTAAGACGTTTGCAAAAAGAGTAATGGAGGAACTTGAAAAATTAAAATGGAAAAGGTAAGGTTTATACGGTTTTTGTTGAATCTGCTTAGTATTTAAATATCAATTTAGGGAGAGAGATAGAGATATAGATGACTTCATACCAATAGATAGAGATAAAGTTTGTAATATTTAATAGATAATTTTGGATTAATTTTTAATAATTTTAAATTTTGAATCAGTGTTATGTGTCAACATATGACACATGACACATATGCATATGATGTGGCAATGACTCACCAGAGCGCGACACGTGTCAATGAGTTACTCAGAGCGCGACACGTGTCAATGAGTTACTCTTTTATTATATATAGATAGATATATAATGGGGTTGTCAGGCCCGTTCCTGCCATTTTTTGGGCCCTGGGCGAGATGCAAAATTGGTCCCCCAATAACTACGAATAATTTTCAATATATTGTTTATATCATAAAAATAACATTAAATTTAAGAAATGGTAATAATTGATAAACAACAAACAATACTATAATGGAAAGACTAGTTTAACTTTCTAGAAATTTTATTGTCCAACATAATTTATTAATACATGTTTTTACTCTTAATATGATGCTAAATCTTTTTGGGCCCTATTATATACTAAAATCTTTTTGGGCCCTATTATATATGTATATTTTTTTTTCTTTTTACAATTGTTGTATATTGCTACTATATATAGTATATACTTATAAAATTTGGGCCCCCTTTTGCCGTTGGGCCCTGGGCGACCGCCCGCCCCGCCCTCCCCCAGGGACGGCCCTGGGGGTTGTCTCTCTCATATAATGGTTTGTGTGTGTGTGTTTGTTTGTGCATTAATATGAGGTTTTATCTTATATATATATATATAGGTTGTAGGAGGTGATGGTGTATGTATATGTGTGTGTGTGTGTGTGTGTTAATATAGGGTTGTAGTGTTGGGGATGATGATGGTGATGGTATATATATTTATATTTAAATATATATATATATTTAGAGTAGATGACGTATTTGGTCCTTGTGAAGAAAAGACAAAAAGACAAAATAAGAAAAAAGATAAAAACAATTTAATGTTCAAATATGAAAAAGACAATTTTGCCCTTGAGTTAATTGAGGCTAATTGATGGCAGAGACCTTAGTAGGGCAAAATTGAATACCACAAGGACCCAATCCATAATTTTTTGAGTTTAGAGACCTTAGTCATAATAAATTGAAAACCACATGGACCAAATCCGTAATTTACTCAAAACAATATATTCATATTAGTATCAATGGTGCTGGAACCTATAAAAATGCGCTTCAAATATTAGATTGAATTTAGGGTTTCAATTATTGTAATCATCGTAAAAAGGTCAATTTTGAATTACACACTTAAAGGGGTTCAAAATGTAACTGATTAGTTTTCACAAATAACACTCAAACTTAAAGAGTAAAATACATTTTTGATCCTTGTGGTCTGTCGATTTCTTGGGTTCGGTCCCTATAGTTTGTTCATTCTAATTTTATAATCATGGATTAGCAATTTAGCTTTAATTCAATATCATAGCCAAAATCTACAACCTAAGGACTCGAAACACTCTTTCGCCTCCATTCTTGAGGTCCCCATCTAGCATCTGATTCAAATGGGCGTGTTTGAAGCACACATTAACTTGACACAGTCCATCAAACCTGTATATATATGTAAGAACTTTCCTTTTGTATATATAAGAAATTAAGAATACCCTTTAAAAGAGTTCCACTAATCCTCACAAAAAACAATTGAAATACATGATCTTGCATCTATCATGGGGGAAGAAAAAATCTGAACATAAATTCCTCTTGATATAAAACTTCAGAATTCTCAATAACTTTTTAGACAAAAAGAAACTTTAACAGGATAAATCCAACCAGTTACCTGCTAAGCCACAAGTAGGCTAAATAAGCCATCATCATCATAAGTTCCAAACTCCTTCCTTCTTCACCAATAATCCCCACAAGAACACAAACCTTCACTAAAATGATGAAACCGCTTCGAATCTCTAACCACAATTTCCCGACCCACGATCTTCGCGATCAATTTAATGGTTTCATGGCAATCACCACAAATCCTCAGATTCTTGATCACCTGAATGGTTGAACCAGGAACAGATTTCATAATCCCATATGCAACAGCCAGTTTCTCACTATGGATTCTTAATGTCATCTCCTTCTCTTCTTTATCAATATCATGAAGAACAGATGCCATATTTGGTACATATCCAGCTTCTTGCATCTTTAAACATAATTCTTCCAAATACAAATAGATTTCCTGATGATCAGGATGCTCTTTATCCCCAACCAAAAACAAATGCACCCTACCTTTCAATTCAACCAAACTAAACCCTGGCGTTTTAATTAATCCATGGTTTTTCATATATATTCGCATCTTTTCAACGTCTTCCCACCTTCCAGCATCAGCATAAATGTTGGAAAGTAAGACGTAATATCCGCAGTTTTTTGGGTCGAGCTCAAAAGCTTTCTTGCAGAGATCTCTCCGAGCTCCACGTTTTTGTGCATCCTACATGCAGCGAGTAGAGAACCCCAGATGACAAAATCAGGTCTAACTTTCATCTTCTTGATCAGATCGTAAGCCCAGTTAAGGAAACCTGCTCGCCCGAAAAGATCGACCATGCAACTATAGTGCTCCACCCCTGGTTCTATGGAGTATTTGCGTTCCATGGTTTGGAACCAGTGCCAGCCTTCATCGACCATACCGGCGTGGCTGCAGGCCGACAAAACCGAGACGAAAGTTATGTAATTTGGGACCACTCCAACCCGGATCATCTCGTAGAAGACACCAAGAGCTTCTTTAGCGTAACCATGCATGCCGTAGCCGGAAACCATGGCGGTCCATGACCTTACGTTCTTCCTTTTTATGCGATCGAAGGTTCTTCTTGCGGTCCCTACTCTACCACATTTGCAGTACATGTCGACAACGGATGTACCTACAACTACATCCTCCTCCAGACCCATCTTTATAACCTGAATGGGAAAAAGATGACTGTTTAACAATAAATCTACACAAAGTTGCGTTATTAATTATAAAAGTTGAAAGGGAACAACTCGCGCATTGTATTATGACAAAATAAGTCAAGGATCAATTTTCTCCTTTTCTAGTTCATCTGTGAAACTTTACACAAGTTGATTAGGTAAGTAGCTCTTACGCAACTTGCATAACCCACTTTTTTCAATATAATATTCATAAAAAGTAGACAACCCGTCACGGAAGATAGTGTGCCAAATAACAGTGTTACTTGCATAATGTCTACGTGGACAATTCACCCATTGAGGAGTAGGTGCCACATAACAGTTAATTTACAGCTAACAGCTAGCTTATCAGCTAGTTTGCCAAAGATAGCTGTTTTCACAGCTAAGATTTAGTCAAAGATTTGCAGCTAGCTACGATAGGAACAAAACATAATATTTATCGATTATATATGCGTATAAGTACCTGATCATGTATGCATTTCCCAAATCGCAGAGCGCCAGAATGAGCACAAGCCAGCAGAACCGCAGACAAACTCACAGCATTATACTTAACACCTGCATCTCTTACCATGGCGTAAAACAGTTCAATTGCTTCTGTAGACATTCCATTTTGAGCACAAACTGCAATCATCGAATTCCAAGTTGTTACATCTTTGTCATTTATCTCATCAAAGGCCTTCCTAGAAACACCAACCTGACCACATTTAGCATAAGCATCCACTAGAGTATTCCCAATTGAAGTATTCTCTCCAAACCCCTTCTTAACTACCACCCCATGAACCCCTTCCGTAATACTCTTACTCGAAACACTCGAACAAGCAGCAAGAACAGACACCATAGCAACCGAATCAACACACACTTCGTTTTCGTTTTCTTTTTCCTTTTCATTTTCATTTTCAATCAAGCTCTCTTCAGATAACAAGTCTTTAAAAAGGGATAAAGCTTCATGGGGACGTCCGTTTTGGACATACCCAGATATGATCGAAGTCCAAGAAAAGGCATTTCGTTGAGGCATTTCGTCGAACAGGTTGTGGGCATCATCCAAGCGACCACATTTGGAGTACATATCAATGAGGGCTGATGATACGAAAAGATCATGGTGGAATCCAAAGATAAAAGCTTGCAAATGGGTCTGCTTACCCGATTGGAGATCGAAGAGGGCGGAGCAGGATTTAATGGTGCAAGGGAAAGTAGAGCGATTTGGGGTAAGAGAGAGCTTTCGCATGGCGGAGAAGGCGAGAAGGGACTCGACGGAATCACCGGACCGAGCAAGATCGGCGATGACGGAATTCCATGACCAGACATTGGTGGTGTTTACGTATTTGTTGAAGAAAGTTGTGAGGTTGGTGGTAGTACTACGAGAGAAGTGGTTGATGGTGAGCTCAGAAGAAAAAACAGCTGCTTTGGAAATCTTCATTTATTTCCCGAGTTTTCCTTTTGAAGTTATCGGCACGTACGAATAATTTGAACTTTGTGGGTTTATAAGGTTAGGTTGTAGTCCTATAACATGCCGTCTACCTCGACAACAATTGTCCGTTTTGCTTCTGGATTTACTTTGTCCCTGGATTTAACCAATGTGTAGCTCATGGATTTGTTCCATCCTAGTACTACTCCCATCCTAACACGCTTAACTGCAGTGTTCCAAGGACCTGTTGTGCATGTGACCCCAAAAAGCATTGTTGTTAAGAAGACCAAGATATTACTTATAACACCCATCATCACTCATATTATGTATGACCGATATGGGATATGCCTAAGGTGTTACAATTCCTCTATCTAGATTGTATACATTTGTGCATACGAATAATTTTGTAATATGTATAGATACAATTGTGCATAAAAATCCAAAAAGAATTCATACGAGAGTATTCTTGGTTTTCCATTTATTTGAGATTTTCCCTTGAATCTCCCTCTATAAGGTTAAATCTACGCTCGGTTATCAAAGTGGAGAAAAAGAAAAAAAAATATTGGGTCTTATTTTTACTCGCATCAAAACAGAAGATTAAGCGAGTTTTCGTGTGTTAACAGTATCAATTGGTCATAACTCATAACATGTTATTCAATCACTATAGCAAATCAGTTGACTTCTCTTGCCATTC
This sequence comes from Centaurea solstitialis, assembly GCA_030169165.1. Taxonomy (NCBI): domain Eukaryota; kingdom Viridiplantae; phylum Streptophyta; class Magnoliopsida; order Asterales; family Asteraceae; genus Centaurea; species Centaurea solstitialis. Next base: position 11,413,776 of record CM058046.1, read on the forward strand.
AAAGATCCTTATCCTCGAAAGATGGCATCTGATTTCGAAGCAAAAAGATTGAATCTTGAATCTAAAAAAAAAAAGATTCCGGAAATGCTTACATACAGATTCCAAAACCAAACTGAAATTAATGTTATTGAAAGTATTCTCCAAATCAAAAAGTGGAAGTGAGTATACAAACACAACAATCATGGACCATAAATAAACACTTGAATTTCATGCTACACAATTGAAAGAATCATCTACTACCATCCCTCCCAACTCCAAACTCACTTTGTCTTATGGAGCTGGTTGTATGCATAATATCCCACTACTTACTTTACATAAGCCTAAGGTGGGAGGTATCATTTAATCTTTTAATCTGCCAACCCGTTTTCCACGAATGTTGGAGCACCGTCACCGATGAATCTTCTACGCACATCTTGTTCAACATCACCGGGCTGCAGCCCAGGAGCCCGGTCAAAAGACACTTGATGGGTGTCGAGTGACTGAAGACACCTACACAAGAAGACACATTGAAACAATGGCTGCTGCTGCTGCTGCCGCCGCTGCCATTGATGCTGTTTCTTCCAACATGATTCAGGTTTGGGGGGTCTCTCGGTGACACCTCGTCATCGGCTTCGTGATCTCCAGTGGTCGTCACCATTTGCAGTCGGCTTTTGCCGGATTTCCTTCTTGCGAGTACTTGTTTGGGCTTCGGGAGTAGATCCCATCGTGGCGATGGAGGTCCATCACGGTAATGGATGGAGTTTGTAAGGCCGTCTTCGCCGGTAGGTGAGAACCCGGATCTCAGTTTTTCTGGTAAAGACACGACGGTTCCGTTTAGGAACTGAAGCATTCGGAATTCCACTTGTCTGAGTGATTCTCCGGAAGGTGCACAGAAATCCGGCTGGTATCGCTCCATTAAGGTTAATACTTCAGGGGTGTATACGTCTGAACGCAGGCAGCCTTCCCAAAGTCCGTGACTCATCTCTTGTAATGCATCCGATGCTTGTATCAGGTGTTCCGAGAAGTTCATCTCCTGCAAACAAACCACTAAAAAGTTATGGAAAGAACTAGCATAAACATATCAAGCTCTCATTCACACAACACCAAGGGCATAGTTACAGGAAGCTCGTTTCTTTAATTCGTAGAGAAGTAGGTACCCATTCCTAACATGGATGGTTGAATCTAAAAACAAATTAGGGAATTTGAGAAGGAGTAAGGGTTTGTTTTTGTTAGCAACATAATGAGTTTAATGGTATAGACGTGGCCTATTCGGTAAGCTTCTAGGGGGAACTTTATGCATAAAGCTAACCTTTTTCCAATCCAGACCTTCCCCTCCGAATTATAAAACACGCCCGTTCCATCATGAAAAAAAACCCTCACAAACAAAACCCTTCCCAATCAATACAAACAAATTAACCTTCATCCAGGATTTGATGGAAAACCAACCAAGCATCCCGTACGACAACCAACCAAACTTTGGAAATGGAAAATTGCGATGTTAGGCTTTGCCCACAATCTTGAGATGAATCTCTTGGGGCGCGGTGGCCACAAACGTGTATATATTTAGATGGCAGGATAACGAACCAAGGTTCGTTCTATCATCCCCTTATCCTTGTCCACCACGCTACCGCCCTAGTGGTTAACTAATCAAACTCGATCCTTGATCAAAATCTCACCCACAACAACCGATCCAAACAAAAATTCTAAAGAATCTAATCACCTTTCATAAGATAGCAACCAGATTTCAAGCTACACAATTCCTAACAAACAAAGCCTTATTCCTACGAAATCTCGAAACCTCAAATGCACAATTCTACCTACGAAATCGCGAAACCTCAAATACACAATTCTACCTACGAAATCTCGAAAGCTCAAATGCACAATTCTACCTACGAAATCTCGAAAGCTCAAATGCACAATTCTACCTACGAAATCTCGAAAGCTCAAATGCACAATTCCTAGATATGAATTCCTTCAATTCAAATACATCCATACATACACACACATATATACATACATATATCATATGTACCTGACAGATGGGAATCGCAGTGAACCGAGCTCGATCTAACGGCGAACTATAAACCGCATTAAACCGAATCCCTTGCGACTTCAAGAACACCGCTAGGGCTCGAACCTGCCTCTTGCCATTAGGCGTGAGCGCAGCCTCGGGGCAGCGGCCGCCGATCAAATCCGGCCGTAGACTCACATGGCACTCGCCTTGACATATCAAATACACTTCCGTCGCACCCCTGTCCTCCTCCGCCGCAGCCGCAGCATCGGAGAAGCTACGCGCGAACTGCGGCGGCGGAGACAGGACGTTGCAAGGGTCCCACACCTTGATCGACGGCGCCAGCCGCGGCGTCCCGAACGCCGACGGCTGAGGAGACAACGGCGAAGCCGATGCGTGGCAAGGCAGCAGCTCCGGCTCCTGTTCAACTACCTTTTTCATTAAGCTTTCGTTTGAATTATTCCGGCCGCCATGGTTATGTCTTTCTTCTTCTTCTTCTTCTTCTTCTTCGATTTCTTCATCGTCGTCGTCTGCTACTGGTACGGATTCCGATGCCCCCATTGAAAAAAACCTGCAATTTCTTCAATTTCTTTCAATTTCTTTCGGATCTAGTGATGGAATTGAAATTGGTGAAGAAAAGATGCATAATTGAAGATCAGATTGTCGGAATTATATAAAAAATTGGAGAAATTGAAGTAGATCTGAAGTTGTTTGCTTATGGGGGATTAGGGCTGAAAAGAGACAAGTGGGTTTTGTTTCACATGGGGAGCAAGTTTGCTTGCTAAAGTAGTTCAATTTTTTTCACTTGGAGTAAAGGGTTTTGTTCTTAATTGTCAAATAAGAGATCTTTTTGGGAATTGCCATTAAAGAAATAGATCAAGAAAACCAAATTTAGGGTTTGGGGATTTGGGATTTTTAAAGAATGAATTGGTATCAAGAAACAAGAAAAACCATTCCTTTATGGTTTTATGGGTTTTTGGATGTTTTCAAAACAAAAACATCTTACGAGTAAATCGAAAAGGTTTTTACTTTTTAGTGCATTTTATCCATTTTTGATAAAAGAATTGAACCAATTTAGATGATTTTGTTGGAAAATTTGTGACTTTTTGGTCAAGATGGTTGCTTTAGGTCTTTAGATAAGCTTTGAATTGTTTGGTACCAAGTAGGTTTTCTAAATTATGGTAATTGACCAAGATTATCTAAATAATTCAAGATTATAGGGATGTCGTTTTGTGAAATGTTTGGCTTTTTATTATTATCTTGGTAAAACGTTTGGCTTTTTATTATTATCTTGGTATATAATATTGTACGAGTAAAGTTTATCGGTTTATAAACACTACTTTTTCATGAATTGACATATAAACGTCATCTTAGTCATTTATATTGTCAAATCATGTTCTTTAAAATACTTTGATTGTTGTTTTCTCCTTGTTTTCTTTTGTAACTTAAACCTTATTTTAAATTCCCATTTGACAATAAAGTTAAGATGTGCATTGTAAATATGGGTTATTTCTATACATGTCATGTAAAAGTAAATAAATAAATGTACAAGTAGGGTTTATGTATATATGGAAATGACTATTTCTATGTTCGTCGTAGTCGTAGTCGCGATAAGTAAAAATATGTAAAGTTTAAATCGGAAGTTTATTGGTAAGTGATCGATTTAACTCTGATTTTTATTTGATATTTTTGTTATTTTTATTAGTATATCGTATTTACCGGCTATATAATTGTTGTTAATCGAGTCACTTACCTTTGCATACTGTTTATGAAAGCATTATGAACGTCTTGCATCTAGTTTCAAGTAACCTTTACGAAATACTGTGTTTGTGTTTATGATATTGGCTTATATACAATTCCTTAATTATTTTTCATTGGATAAGTTCTAGTTCGTGGATGCTCCATCCGTACAATTTATGTAACGATTTTGTTTCACTTAAGTAACTCAATATCATCGTCTTTCTTGGTCTTCTTCCTCTAGCTTTAAGATGACAAAGTTCTTACAAAATAGCTGATATTTCCTCTTGTTTTCTTTCACTTTCTTTGCCAAATTGCTATATCTATCTTTCAATTGCCTTTCCCGTCCCTTGGTATTTTCATTTGAAGATAGACTCGTTGATATCTACTCTATGTGCCTTGCAAACCCTTTAAAGCCCATGTTTGGGGGACATAGACATGATAGAAAGATAGATCAAAATGAATACAAAATGCTATTTTTAGTTTGATTATATACGTCTTATAAGAACATAAACAACGGAATTATAACAAATCAGAATCCATTTAATTAAGATACATTGTATATGTCATGGAATGATAAAATCCCTTATTCATAAAATTCAAACATTTCGTCCAACAAAACTAGGGGTGAGCATCGGACGGGTTTTTCGGGTTTCGGGGGGGGGGGGGGGGGGAGGGGATGGAGGCCCCGATATCCGATTTTTCGGGGGGTCAGGGTTTTCGGGTTTCGGGGATTTCGGGGTGGGTTTTCGGGTACCCGATTTTATTTTGACTTTTTTTTCCTATCACTTTCAAAAGTAAAAAAAAAGTATGCAAACCAAAAAATGACAAATAGCAACATTTAAAAGTACCAAATACCAACATTTAAATCAACATTTGGTAAATACTTTAAAATATTAATAAAAAAATTGGGTTTTTTCGGGGATTGGGGCAAGAATTTTCGCACCCTTCCCGACCCCGATCAACCCACGGGGATTTCGGTTTTCGGGAATTTTGGGGTCGGGTTTTTCGAGGATTTTTCGGGTCGGTTGGATTTTCGAGGATCGATTTTTTTGCTCACCCGTAAGCAGAACCCTTGAACTAAACAATGGGAAAAAAAAATTCAAAATTTCAATTCCACTAGATTTTTTTTACAGTTCGTGAACCAAACACCCCCTAAAACATCTACATCGTTAATCATGCGATTTTAGCTATTTTAATTTAAAGAAGAAGGAAAAAAAAAGCATCAAACAAATACTTCATAGCCGCGTGTTACAAGAGTGGCTTGATATGAATATGATTGACCCCAATTCCATCCGAAAATGGTGGCGTTTAATTGCGAATGTGAAAAGGGCAAAATTTATGGCGTAAAGTGGGAAGATTTGGGTCATGCCCCACACGTGGTTCTATCGTTCATATGATAATAAATAAATTTTCTTTTGAAGCATCACCCACCTTTAATTAAAGTTTGCAAAAACAAAGCATTTATTAAAGTCAAGATTATCATTTATGTTGGAGGACGAATACGTTTAGTTTATACAAGAATTGGGCTCCAGAACCTTTGGACATGAGCAAGACAATATAGAGGGATTGGGCTCGAAAAGCCTTTCGGTCTGAGCAAGTCAGGCCACGATGTTACGAAAATTTATATATGAAAATTTGTATTGATCCTGAATAAGCCGGTTTTAATGTTTTTTCCTTCTAAACATGTATGTAGACGCAATTTACATTATCAATTTATTTAGCACACCCATAACCAGTTATCTTTAAATCTCTCATTATTTTAATGATTATTTTTAATCTATATGTTACATTTACTACCCTTATAGGAGTAATAATGTATGTGGTTTACTTTCATTTACTTATTTATTTTTCATTTTAATTTTTTTTTACAATACTATAATATAGTTCTTGTAGCACAAAACTCTTGAAAATGACCAAAATTTGTATTAAAGTGTAGATATGGAAGATACTTCTAATATAATTGCAAACAAAAATATCTTAATCTTCAAAATCTTCTATTTTAGTATAACTAATAAAGATGTTGACCCCCTTTTCCCGACCCATTAGCAAATCCAAGGTATGAGAACTGAAAGATGTCCTCTAAAATGACCGTCGAGATAATCGTGAGAGAGGGGGGGGGGGGGGGGGTGATCGAGCCAATATCAAAGTCCAACACCAAGACAAACAATTACCCTTGGCATATCTAAAAGTTCTAAACATATGTTACACAAGATAGCAATTTCATTTAAGTAAAGGGTAGTTAACCCAACTTTTAAGGGATTTTTTTTGAATGACATATAATTAACACACATTTCGACACGAAGTCGATGAAATATTCAGGATCAATACAGGCACCCTACTAATCTTCGGTAGGATTGACCCGAAAGCCGACCCATGGTCATGGTATTCGTCATATACTCATCCCATGAGCTGAACTCAGATAGACAAGGATGACATCCGCTGTCTTTCTCAAGGATGCTACCGACCACTAGACTATTAATGCTTTGATTTGTAAGAGTTGTTTTGGTTTACGAAATTCAAAGAAATTTGAATGACAAAATTCTTTGACTAAATCAATTAGTGATGTTTGGTTTGCATGATGAACTTGATCAAATCATTTAAATTTCATTAAATTCCACAATTTTGCAAAATTCTTAATTTTTTAATTTAAGTGAACGAATTATATTATTAATTTAGTGTTTCGCTCGAAATGTACGTTTTTTTAATCGAAAATCAAGCTTTATTTTATAAAACCGCAATCGTACGGTATCGTAACGTAGCATACAGGTCAAACACGGGGAGAAAATGGACAAATCAAAGTGTTTCATTTCCAATTTGCAAGTTATGTGAAGTTCAAGTTTCGGAAATTGGTTTCTAACTAAAAGGGGAAAAGCTTACTTAGCTAATCTAAAACATATACATCTCACCACATGAAAAGGAACAACGAATAAACTCGAACAAGTAAACAAACATACGAAAACAAGAAAACAAACATACATGAACAAACACGAGTAAGGAAATATGGATATCGTATCCCGATCACTTAAGTGGATTCCGTAGAAAATGTCTATTCCTCTTCCGAGATAACTAGACCGTTTCCTTAGAAATATGATTACTTCCGTATCATTTCCTATGAAAACGTCATCCGGAAACATTCCAATCTACGTCCGTATCTATCTCCATGATACAATCGTAGACTCTCAATCAATTGATCGAACGTTAATGAACTTCCGTCCAATTAACCGTTGTTTAATAATTATCGTAAATCCTCGATGTCAATAGATCGCTAACTTCCGTTAAACGAATTCTTTTCCATCGATGATTCATTTTTGATTATGAAAATGCATCAATTGATTGAGACTCGACGATCGTGATTCGATATCGATATCCTAACCATGCACAACCACTTGACCTAGATCTATACTAACACATACTACTTCTAACCTAATGAGATCTAGCTCAACAAGCATCAAAACACTAATGAATTAATCAATTAACCTAAGCATAAAACTAACAATGAGTTCAAGGTAATTGAATTGCAACTAATCAACATCATCACCATCAACAACATATCAAATCTACATGCAATCAATTAACAATTCACAACCTACCTAATTGAAGAGATCTACACAACTTGAAGACAAGAATTGAAGCAATTAAACTACAAATGCAGAAATTAAGCAATTGAACATCAAATTCATAGATCCAAAACATCCAATTCATCAATTACACACTAAACAAAGCTTAAAAGAGAAAGAGAAGGAGATACTAGCTTTAAGGATGTACAAGATTCACCAAGGGAGATCAAGCCACCATTGATGAATAGATTGAAGCTCTCATCCCAAGCTTAGTAGAGCTCCAACTCAAAATGTGAAACCCTAACTCTCTTGATCCAAAATCCCACCAAAAACTCTCCAAAAAGTTGTTATGAAAGTGGAAACTCAAAACTGTCAACCAAACAGTCAAAAACCAGTATTTATACTCAAGAAAAGTCAACAACTGCCAAAACAGGAAAAATCCGTGGGTGTGGTTTGCGGTCCTAGCGATCGCTAGCCAGAATAGCTAGCGATCGCTAGCTAGCTGCACTTTCACTTCTTTTGTTCCTTGATGCTTTCCAACTCCGGTTCACCACTTCTTTCCTCCGTCTCCACTCGCCTTTCCCCGAGCTCCTCTTCATCGCCTCTAATCTCCGTATCCTCGTCCATCAACCTATCTCGAACCGTCTCCTCTCGATCCTCCTCGGCTCCATCGCGCACATCGCCACCGTCTATACCAAATTCCTATACAAATAAGCTCAAAACACCCGGTTAATGCACCAATAATAAACACTCGCACTTTAAACGGAAAAATGCAAAATAGAAGGAAAATATGCATGAACTAAATAACTAAAAAGAAAAAGAACCTACCTAATGCATGAAAAATGATGAAAAATATATGCAAAACATTTAGTATGATCAAATTCCGTCAAATTTTCTTTAAATTGTTCTAAAACAAAATATTTAATGTATTTCAGTATCATCAAATTCCATTTTTACGAACCAAACATTCTCAAATAAATCTTACTTAACTTTTATCATCTAAGACTTTAATCTATTAAAACATTAACGACAATAATTTATTTAGTTTAATCGAAGTTAATACCAATTTTAATAACAACCAGAAGCGAAACAAAGATTAATCGGATGGGTTGTAATTGGCTTGGGCTCTCATGTTACTAATTTGGAATTTGAATGAAGGAGAAGGTGCTCTGCTATATGTCTGAATAAGCAAAGGAGAAGGTATTTCAACTTTATTCTATGTATAATTCTAACTTTTATGCCGTTAAACATGTTTGGATTTCGAACCAAATCCTAGGTCAAAACTTGTACTCTATATGTAAAAATTTCAAATTTCAGCCATTTCCCATGAAAAAGAGGGAACTTGTTCTTGATCTTTTTAGATTATGTAGCAATTTCACCACAGTGATACAGTTGCATTCTCTCACCATCAAGACTGGGTATCTGCAAGATAGTTTTATTGCCACTAAATTGAGCAACTGCTATGCCAAATATGCAACACTTGAACTCACACACCAGCTGTTCGACGAAACGCTTCAACGAACTGTGTATTTATGGAACTCCATCCTCAAATGCTACTGTAAAGAGAAGCTGTATGTTGAAACTCTTCGACTCTTTCGTGATATGATACCCGTCGAAAAACCTGACCCGGCTACGATTTCGATTGCTTTAAGGGCCTGTTCTGGATTGTGGGAGGTCAGGTATGGAAGGATGCTTCATGGGTATGTTAAAAAGAGTTATGAGATGGACTCGGATTTGTTTGTGGGGTCTGCTCTGATTGAAATGTATTCGAAAGGCGGACAAATGGATGAAGCTTTAGGAGTTTTTGAGGAATATCGAGAGCCGGATATAGTTATGTGGACTCATATTGTTACCGGGTACCAGCAAAATGATGGTTCGGATTTAGCGTTGGAGTTCTTCTCGCGAATGTTAATGGAGGGGGATGTTAGTCCGGATTCAGTAACACTGGTCAGCGTTCTTTCTGCCTCTGCGCAGTTAATGAATGTGATGGCTGGAAGTTGTGTTCATGGATTTGTAATCAAGAAAGGGTTTGACAAGGGTCTATCGGTGTGTAATGCCTTACTAAACTTTTACGTGAAATCTGGTTGTGTTAACGATGCAGCTATGTTATTTAAGGGAATGGAAACCAGAGATGCCATTTCATGGGCCTCAATGATTTCTTGTTATGCTCATAATGGCGTTGCTGATGAAGCGCTTAATCTTTTCAATGAGATGATAAGTAAAAGGGTTGAAGCCAATTCAGTGTCTGTTATAAGCGCTCTTCAGGCATGTGAAGCCACTGGTAACTTGGAAGAAGGCAAGAAAATTCATGAACTTGCTGCAAAGAAAGGGTTTGAGCTAGATGCCTTTGTTTCTACAGCTCTGATTGATATGTACATGAACTGCTCTTCCCCTGATGAAGCCATTGAACTCTTTGAACGAATGGATAAGAAAGATGCTGTTTCTTGGATGGCTTTGATAAACGGATGTGTTCGAAATGGAATGGCATTCAAGTCGATTGAGCTTTTTGTCAACATGCTGTCCGATGAAATTCAGCCAGATGCTATTCTTATGGTGAAAATCCTCACAGCTTGTTCGGATTTAGGAGTTCTTCAACAAGCAATGTGCCTTCACAGTTATGTCATCAAGTGTGGCTTTGAATACAATCCTTTTGTAGGTGCTTCACTCATTGAATCTTACTCGAAATGTGGTAGTTTGTGTAATGCCATCAAGGTATTCAAAGGTATAGATGATAAAGATGTTGTCATCTGGAGTTCCATGATTGCAGGTTATGGAATTCATGGGCAGGGTAGGGAAGCTCTGGAGTTGTTCGATTACATGGTCAAGATTTCAACAATCAAACCGAACAACGTGACGTTCCTCTCGATTTTATCTGCTTGCAGTCATGCAGGCTTGGTTAAAGAAGGCATGGAACTGTTCAACACCATGCTAAATGAGTATAAACTAATTCCTGAACCAAATCATTATGCAATAATGGTTGATCTTTTTGGCAGAGCGGGGGAATTGGATAAGGCGATTGGCGTTATTAACAATATGGGTGTAGCGGCCGGGCCTCAGATTTGGGGGGCGTTGCTTGGTGCTTGTAGGATTTATCATAACACGGAATTGGGAGATGTGGCAGCAACTAACCTGTTGCTGTCTGATTCCAGAGAAGCTGGATACTTGATTCTTTTATCAAATGTGCATGCTGCTAATAAGGATTGGGATATTGTAGCGGAACTTAGAACAATGATCGAAACAAATAAGCTGCTTAAGGTACATGGTCAAAGTGCAATTGAGGTTAAGAGTGAGGTTCACAGTTTCAAAGCAAATGACCGAATTCACCCTCAGGCTGAGATGCTTCATGGGTTGCTTAAGTCATTGGAAATGGTTATGAGGGAAGAGTGTTATGTTGGTGATATGGGTTGATGATTCTTTCCAAGTTGTATATAGTTTCCGAAGAGCGCTTAATGCAAACAGTTGATGATTCTGCCTTCTGTATACGATCGAGCTAAGGCCACCGATATTTGGCAGCTTTGTCTTCATGCAAGTCATGGTATGTGGTGCACAATTATCCTTTCTTTTTATATGGTTGTATATCATATTTAGGCTATTGAAATTTGAACCAACAATTCATATATATAGGGTTAGGGGTCAAGGGGAAAAGAGTAAAAAGAATTGAAAAACTAAGGAACACCCTAATAACCATTTCATCTGTATGGTATCTATGCATACGAGTTACAGCTAATTTGTCCGGTATGAACATGATGTCGATTCAGGAAACATTTTTAATTACTTGTGTTCACATATGCATATTATACAAATGAAATGGTGAATAGGGTTTTCCTCAAAAGATCAAGAACAAGTTCCCTCTTTTTCATGCATATTATACAAATGAAATGGTGAATAGGGTTATTAAACATCTTTAATAACCCTTTCTTCTTCGATTTCTTCATCGTCGTCGTCTGCTACTGGTACGGATTCCGATGCCCCCATTGAAAAAAACCTGCAATTTCTTCAATTTCTTTCAATTTCTTTCGGATCTAGTGGTGGAATTGAAATTGGTGAAGAAAAGATGCATAATTGAAGATCAGATTGTCGGAATTATATAAAAAAATTGGAGAAATTTGAAGTAGATCTGAAGTTGTTTGCTTATGGGAGATTAGGGCTGAAAAGAGACAAGTGGGTTTTGTTTCACATGGGGAGCAAGTTTGCTTGCTAAAGTAGTTCAATTTTTTTCACTTGGAGTAAAGGGTTTTGTTCTTAATTGTCAAATAAGAGATCTTTTTGGGAATTGCCATTAAAGAAAGAGATCAAGAAAACCAATTTAGGGTTTTGGGATTTGGGATTTTTAAAGAATGAATTGGTATCAAGAAACAAGAAAAACCATTCCTTTATGGTTTTATGGGTTTTTGGATGTTTTCAAAACAAAAACATCTTACGAGTAAATCGAAAAGGTTTTTACTTTTTAGTGCATTTTATCCATTTTTGATGAAAGAATTGCAACCAATTTAGATGATTTTGTTGGAAAAATTGTGACTTTTTGGGTGAAGATGGTTGGTTTAGGTCTTTAGATAAGCTTTGAATTGTTTGGTACCAAGTAGGTTTTCTAAATTATGGTGATTGACCAAGATTATCTAAATAATTCAAGATTATAGCATGTCGTTTTGTGTAACGTTTGGTTCTTTTTATTATCTTGGTATATAATATTGTACGAGTAAAGTTAATCGGTTTGTAAGCACTACTTTTTCATGAATTGGCATATAAACGTCATCTTAATTATTTAAATTGTCAAATCATGTTCTATAGTTTTCTCCTTGTTTTCTTTTGTAACTTAAACCTTATTTTAAATTCCCATTTGACAATAAAGTTAAGATGTGCATTGTAAATATGGGTTATTTCTATGGGATTTTGGCCCTTATACCCATAACTCTACCCCTACTTTAACCTTATACCCATTTACTCTCTCATTTTGCAACACATACCCATAAAAGACCGTTATAGGTCTGTTATAACTCTCTTAAAGGAGTTATGAGGGAGTTATGGAGTTATAACTCCCTTTAAGGGAGTTATGGAGTTATAACGGACCGTTATAACAGCATAACGGGGACTGATCAAAGAGGGTTGAAAGTCCGTTATAACTCCCTTAAGAGAGTTATAACTCCATAACTCTCTTAAGGGAGTTATAACGGACCTAAAACGGTCTTTTATGGGTATGTGTTGCAAAATGAGAGAGTAAATGGGTATAAGGTTAAAGTGGGGGTGGGGTTATGGGTATAAGAGCCAAAATCCCTATTTCTATACATGTCATGTAAAAGTAAATAAATAAATTCACAAGTAGGGTTTATGTATATAAGGAAATCGCTATTTCTATGTTCCTCGCCGTAGTCTCAATAAGTAAAAGTATGTAAAGTTTAAATCGGAAGTTTATTGGTAAGTGATCGATTTAACTCTATTTTTTATTTGATATTTTTGTTTATTTTTATTGGTATATCGTATTTACCGGCTATATAATTATTGTTAATTGAGTCACTTACCTTTGCATAATGTTTATTAAATCATTATGAACTTCTTGCAACTAGTTTCAAGTAACGTTTACGAAATATTGTGTTTGTTTTATGATATCGGCTTATAAACAATTCTTTAATTCTTTTTTATTTGATAAGTTCTAGTTCGTGGATGCTCCGTCCTCACAATTTATGTTAAACAATTGTGTTTCACTTAAGTTACTCAATATCATTGTCTTTCTTTGTCTTCTTCCTCTAGCTTTAAGATAACAAAGTTCTTGCAAAATAGTTGATATTTCCTCTTGTTGTTTTTCACTCTCTTTGCCAAATTGCTATATCTATCTTTCAGTTGCTTTTTCTGTCCCTTGGTATTTTCATTTGAAGATATACTTGTTGATATCTACTCCATATGTCTTGGAAACCCATTAAAGTCCATGTTTGGGGGATATAGACATGATAGAAAGATAGATCAAAATGAATACAAAATGCAATTTTATTTTGATTATATATGTTTTATAAAAACATAAACAATAGATTATAACAAATCAGATTCCATTCCATTAACATACATTGTATGTCGTGGAATGATAAAGTCCCTTATCCATATAATTTAATAGAATTCATACATTCCATCTAGCAAAATCCTCCAACTAAACAATAAAAAGATATATGGTCAAAGGAATTCAAAATTTCAATTCCATCGTATTTCATGATTCATAAGAATCAAAACCAAGCACCCCTAAAATATCTACATTATTAATCATGAGATTTTAGCTATTATAATAAATAAATAAAAGGTATCAAACAAGTATTTTATAGCCGCGTGTTACAACTTACAAGAGTACCCCAATTCCATCCGAAAATGGTGGCGTTTAATTGCAAATGTGAAAAGGGCAAAATTTATGGCGTAAAGTGGGAAGATTTGGGTCATGCCCCACACGTGGTTCTACTTCTATCGTTCATATAATACTAAATAAATTTGCTATTGAAAGCATCACCTTTAATTAAAGTTTGCAAAAACAAAGCATTTATTAAAGTCAAGGTTATCATTTATGTTGGAGGACGAATACGTTTAGTTTATACAATAATTGGGCTCCATAAACCTTTGGACAATTGGACATGAGCAAGACAATAAACAGGAATTGGGCTCGAAAAGCCTTTCCATCTAAGCAAGAGGAGCCGATGTGGCCCGACGTTACCAAAATCTATATATAATAAATAAGTCATCTGGTGAGACAGTTTTAATGTTTTTCCATCTAATCTGAATGCAGTTTAGATTATTAGTTCATTTACACATTCATAACCACTTATCCTTAATCTCTCGGTAATTTACTTTTTAGTCTATATGTTACATTACTACCCTTATAACAAGGTATATAGTTTACTTTTAATTACTTACTTTTTTTTATTTTTCATATTAATTACTTCTGTTTTCATTTTACAATGATATAGTTCTTATAGCACAAATCTCTTCAAAATGACCAAAATTTAATCTATTACAACATCATTGACAATAATTTATTTAGGCTATGTTTGGCAAGCGTAGCTTATAAGCTAGCTGGTAGCTGATAAGCTAGCGGATAGCTGATAAGCTAGCTGTTGATTGATAAGCTTGCTAGTAGCTGATAAGCTAACTGTTGAACAAATTATGTTTGGCAAAAACTAGCTTATGAGTATGTAAAATGACCAAAAAGGGTACCTTTGAATTTAATAATTAATATTAATAAGGGTATAATTGGAAAAAGCTACAATAAGCTTCTCATAAGCTACTCAAAGTAGCGTTTCAAAAAGCTAGCTTATAAGCTAGCTTCCTGGTACATGTTTGGATGGACTAGCTTGTAAGCTAGCTGTTATAAGCTAGCTTATGCTTGCCAAACCAAGCCTTAGTTTAATCGAAGTTAATACCAATTTTAATAACAAACAGAAGCGAAACAAAGATTAATCGGATGGCCTGTAATTAATTGGTGAAACGAAAGAAGCAAATAACAAACATCGATCCATCTGGCTTCAGATTAAGGTATTTCAACTTCATTCTATGTTATAATTCAACTTTGATGCCGTTAAACATTTTTGGATTTCGAACCAAATTCTAGGTCAAAACTTGTACTCTTATGTAAAAATTTCAAATTTCAGCCATTTCGCATGAAAAAGAGGGAACTCGTTCTTGATCTTTTTAGATTATGTAGCAATTTCAGCACAGTGATACAGTTGCATTCTCTCACCATCAAGACTGGGTATCTGAAAGATAGTTTTATTGCCACTAAATTGAGCAACTGCTATGCCAAATATGCAACACTCGAACTCACACACCAGCTGTTCGACGAAACGCTTCAACGAACCGTGTATTTATGGAACTCCATCCTCAAATGCTACTGTAAAGAGAAGCTGTATGTTGAAACTCTTCGACTCTTTCGTGATATGATACCTGTCGAAAAACCTGACCCGGCTACGATTTCGATTGCTTTAAGGGCTTGTTCTGGATTGTGGGAGGTCAGGTATGGAAGGATGCTTCATGGGTTTGTTAAAAAGAGTTATGAGATGGATTCGGATTTGTTTGTGGGGTCTGC
Source organism: Centaurea solstitialis (assembly GCA_030169165.1). NCBI lineage: Eukaryota > Viridiplantae > Streptophyta > Magnoliopsida > Asterales > Asteraceae > Centaurea > Centaurea solstitialis. Next base: position 11,429,116 of record CM058046.1, read on the forward strand.
TCTGATTGAAATGTATTCGAAAGGTGGACGAATGGATGAAGCTTTAGGAGTTTTTGAGGAATATCGAGAGCCGGATATAGTTATGTGGACTCATATTGTTACCGGGTACCAGCAAAATGATGGTTCGGATTTAGCGTTGGAGTTCTTCTCGCGAATGTTAATGGAGGGGGATGTTAGTCCGGATTCAGTAACACTGGTCAGCGTTCTTTCTGCCTCTGCGCAGTTAATGAATGTGATGGCTGGAAGTTGTGTTCATGGATTTGTAATCAAGAAAGGGTTTGACAAGGGTCTATCGGTGTGTAATGCCTTACTAAACTTTTACGTGAAATCTGGTTGTGTTAACGATGCAGCTATGTTATTTAAGGAAATGGAAACCAGAGATGCCATTTCATGGGCCTCGATGATTTCTTGTTATGCTCATAATGGCGCTGCTGATGAAGCGCTAAATCTTTTCAATGAGATAATGTGTAAAAGGGTTGAAGCCAATTCAGTGTCTGTTATAAGCGCTCTTCAGGCATGTGAAGCCACCGGTAACTTGGAAGAAGGCAAGAAAATTCATGAACTTGCTGCAAAGAAAGGGTTTGAGGTAGATGCCTTTGTTTCTACAGCTCTGATTGACATGTATATGAGCTGCTCTTCCCCTGATGAAGCCATCGAACTCTTTGAACGAATGGATAAGAAAGATGCTGTTTCTTGGATGGCTTTGATAAATGGATGTGTTCGAAATGGAATGGCATTCAAGTCAATTGAGCTTTTTGTCAACATGCTGTCCGATGAAGTTCAGCCAGATGCTATTCTCATGGTGAAAATCCTCACAGCTTGTTCGGATTTAGGAGTTCTTCAACAAGCAATGTGCCTTCACAGTTATGTCATCAAGTGTGGCTTTGAATACAATCCTTTTGTAGGTGCTTCACTCATTGAATCTTACTCGAAATGTGGTAGTTTGTGTAATGCCATCAAGGTATTCAAAGGTATAGATGATAAAGATGTTGTTATCTGGAGTTCCATGATTGCAGGTTATGGAATTCATGGGAAGGGTAGGGAAGCTCTGGAGTTGTTCGATTACATGGTAAAGATTTCAACAATCAAACCGAACAACGTGACGTTCCTCTCAGTTTTATCTGCTTGCAGTCATGCAGGGTTGGTTAAAGAAGGCATGGAACTGTTCAACACCATGCTAAATGAGTATAAACTAATTCCTGAACCAAATCATTATGCAATAATGGTTGATCTTTTTGGCAGAGCTGGGGAATTGGATAAGGCGATTGGCGTTATTAATGATATGGGTGTAGCGGCCGGGCCTCAGATTTGGGGGGCGTTGCTTGGTGCTTGTAGGATTCATCATAACACGAAATTGGGAGATGTGGCAGCAACTAACCTGTTGGTGGCTGATTCCAGAGAAGCTGGAGGATACTTGATTCTTTTATCAAATGTGCATGCTGCTAATAAGGATTGGGATATTGTAGCGGAACTTAGAACAATGATTGAAAGAAATAAGCTGCTTAAGGTACATGGTCAAAGTGCAATTGAGGTTAAGAGTGAGGTTCACAGTTTCAAAGCAAATGACCGAATTCACCCTCAGGCTGAGACACTTCACGGGTTGCTTAAGTCATTGGAAATGGTTATGAGGGAAGAGTGTTATGTTTGTGATATGGGTTGATGATTCTTTCCAAGTTGTATATAGTTTCCGAAGAGCGCTTAATGCAAACAGTTGATGATTATGCCTTCTGTATACGATCAAGCTAAGGCCACCGATATTTGACAGCTTTGTCTTCATATAAGTCATGGTATGTGGTGCACAATTATCCTTTCTTTTTATATGGTTGTATATCATATTTAGGCTTTTGAAATTTGAACCAACAATTCATATATATAGGGTTAGGGGTCAAGGGGAAAAGAGTAAAAAGAATTGAAAAACTAAGGAACACCCTAATAACCATTTCATCTGTATGGTATCTATGCATACGAGTTACAGCTAATTTGTCCGGTATGAACATGATGTCGATTCAGGAAACATTTTTAATTACTTGTGTTCACATATGCATACTATACAAATGAAATGGTGAATAGGGTTTTCCTCAAATTTTCATTTTTTTGGGGGTTTCCCGTGGTCGATGGTGAGAAGCATGAGAAATGGATCTGAACACTTGATCTCTTTTAACCTCATGCCCTCCTATGAATTGTAAAACATCCGAACCTTTTTACACTTGAAACTTCATAGCATAAACACAGTGATGGTAAAAAAAATCAGAACCTTCATAGTAAATACACATTGTGGTCTCATGAAAACTTGGTTTTACATGATCCCAAATCTTTTATATATATATAAGGAAAGGTTCAAACGAGAAGTAGAAAAGTAATCGTAGCCCTTCGTTCAGTCAACATTTATAGCTTTGACCGTGAAACACCGAATAGTTCCTCACATGGGTATGTAGAAGATAAGATGGGTAGTTTCATAACTTTTACAAAGAGCTGACAAACAAGTTCATATATGAACTTGTGATTGATGATTTGATATATGAACTATATGTTCATATGTGAATCAATTAGTTAGTACATATATTAATCAATTAATTAGTTCATATATGAATCATCATATATGAATCAGTTGAATTACATGGGTTCACACACTTTCTATATGTATCTATATAGATATTTATATTTATATAGAAACACATATTTCTGGAGCAAGAATGAAAGTTATCCCTATACGTTGAGCAAAAAATTGGCAAAAGGAAATTACAAGCAAAATATCCATCTTGTCAAAAGCAACAACCAAAGCTTTATAGATTAACGTAGAAAACTAGAATATCGTCATAAGGTTTATAGATTAACGTATGATGGTAAATTTTTCCTTAGGAGAGCTGTGGAGCAAGTAGGCTTTCACTTCAGATGGTATTGCGGACCAACATTTGATGAGCATAACATCAAATCTCAAACACTTCAAGTTGCAAAAGGGTGAATTAAGATTCTTCAACTTCTTTGAAAACAAAGAGAGAACGAAAACAACATCCGCGGAGAGTGTGAGTGATTTAGCTTTATGAACATCCTGAAACAAGGAGATGAGACCCTTGAATGCAAGAACCGGAGAACGATTAGAAAAGGAAAAATCGATAAACACGGTCTCAAGAACCGGAAAACCATCATGGGTTCGAAAAAGTGGAAAACGGAGCTGTTTACACTTTAAGAACCTGAGGTTTGGAGTTGCGAGCTCGCAGCGGTCAAGGTCAAACCACCCACCAGAGATTGTTAAATCTGAAAGTTTCGAAGCGTGCACAAGGAGAGGCTGACCACCACATGTTCCAAGATCACAGTCGTGCAATGTCAACTTCTCCAACATCGGGAACCCTGAGAAGGGTTCGAAAATCAGTATATTCACCCGTTTGAGATACAAAACAGTTAGATTCTTGAACGATCCCCATAGATCCGGCGGATATCTAAAAACCCACCCAGATTCTAGTTTCAGGCTTGTCAATGAGTCAGAGGAACCAATCGGGAAGGTCGGGTTTAGAGCATTGTAGGTAGATAATACTTCCAAGTGTTCAACACCGTGAGAAAATGCGTAATCTACAACTGTGTTCCAAATCTTGGTACGGTCGCCACGATGCCTGAGGGTTAACCTGTTTAACTTGGCGGATTGATCACGAGAACTCAAAACCTTGTTCACAAACTTATCGAACTTGCTTGGTTCACGGTAAGCATAGTAATCCAAGTGTAGAACCGGCATCGATGTCCACAACGAGCGCCATGATCTTGACAGCACCGATGTTTGAACTGCTTGCTTGGTGTCGAGAAAGGAGAGAATGTGAAGCTGCAACGACTCCGGCAAGTTACCGAGTCTGTCAAATTCCATTTCTGCCCTCCCCTTCTCCATCTTCTGTTCTTCTTGTTCACATATTATTTTCTGTTTGGTCGCCATGCCTGTAGTTGGTTGAAGAATGAATAAGAATAAGAGGGTATCTATCGTTTAAATGGGAGGTGGATAATTACATCTAAATACACAATGTTATCTGTAATTGAGATTATGATTAGGATATTCCTACAAAATCTTGTCTATAATTCCTATATGCATATCTCAGCCATTATACATATATATATATATATATATATATATATGCGTACGAACCATATTTCAAATATATACACGATAATTACAAATAAATAAAAAATCTTATTTATAATTTAGATTTATCATTAATTAGATATTTGCATATCTTTGCCATTATATTCGCAGACTTAAGAGACAAGTTATTTTAGTAGGACCGTGTGACACTAATATCTAACGTATAAAATTTCACAAAAGAACATCGTGAAGGTAAATAAAACTCGAATACGCAGACCTAAAAAACACTTTCGATACAAAAAATATCCAAAACAAAATAAAAAACGAAATTTTCACAGCTCAAATGCTGTGAAGGTTACAAATAAATAATGTGAACCTTCACAACAGAAATGTTGTGAATGTTTTGTTTCTTTACCTTTTTAAAACAAAATATCGATGGTGTTTTTAGTATGTTTTTACGATGAATGTTCAATTTTTTTACCTTAACAAATGTTTTGATATGAAGTTTGATATAAAATAGGTTGGCCCCACTCGTCTCATGAAAATATTTGATCTCACGTAAAACTTAAACCATGTTCACATATGTAAACGTTTCAAATATATACAAGAAGATAGAAGCTATTCAAGTAAAGGTTGGTCAAAATTTATCGGAATCCCTCGTCTAGAAATTTTAGTTAAAGTTTTTGACTTTTTGTATGAAATAGTAATTATGACAAGTAAAAGGAATCAAAGAAAATATATTTATCTTATCACAATTTTTTGACAAACCAAACAAACAAATTTTTTGTTTGAAATTTTTGATCACATTACATTATATTTCTATCAATTAAATATTTGGTCAAAGCCAAATAACATTTAATTCTAAGTTTTATTCTTTTACAAATTGTTAAGCTAACCAAACTACCCCTTCCTTAAGAAACCGGTTATGGGTTGTAATTGGGTTGGGCTCTAATTTTTGTTTAAATTTTTAAAAGAATAAGTTTGGGTCCAAAAGTATTTTGAACTAAAAGCGTGTATTAAATAAAGTTTGTAAAAAAAATGTTTAGATTAGCTTTTGCTGTGATAAAAGTCAATAAGTTAATAAGTTATTTTTTTAAAAAGTGTTAGCTTAGTTTATTAGGTTTTGAAAAGCTTGTGTCATTTATCAATAAAAAGTACTTTTGTTCATAAAAAAGTCACTCATGCATGACTTTTTTAAAAATCATGTTTGTAAGCTCACCAAAAAACACTTTTCAAAAGTGTTTTTCAGTACCCAAACACTAATTTTAGCTTATTAGCTTTTTAAAAAACTAAGGCCATCCGCAGCCGGGGTTGCACCGGGCCGGTATCACGGTATGGAACCTGTACCAGTGGTAACTTGTAACGCCCCAAAAATTGGAGTAAACAAAAACCTTCATTTACGAAAGGTGTTAGTACAAAAATACGCCAAAGCGTGAGCTCTTCCCAAAAACAGGGGTATAATAGTAGAGTATAATTACAATGTTTGTAATCTAAATAATTAATGTGACAACCATCTAGTCTGAATCCTATCTAGGAATGAGACTACAAAAGGGTTGTCAATCTATCAATGCCTGCGCGGTCTAAAGGGACCGGTCTCTTCACAGTTTCCCCAAAGCTCACTCTCAATCCCGGCACCTACTTGGGAACGGCGTCCCTTGTACCTGAGAGACACATCGACACCAAGCAAGTGTTAGGCTAAAGGAGCCTAGTGAGTTGTATCAAACAAACATCATACATATAAAAGCATGTTAAGCCATGAAAGATATACCAGAGTGTATTAACAACAAAATGCATCATGTTAAACCGGTTTATTCTTTTATTTTGAAGACCGTGGGAGCGACCCACCTTCACCAAGCAAGTTACACCTCAGAGTCGAGACACCCCGTTGCCGTCCTCCTACGAAGACTCGAATAGGCAACCTCAGAGGCCAGGCACATTCGCGGCCACACGAATGGCGAGGGACATAGGTGCACACCTTTTGACTAGTGCCACCCAAGACTGAGTCGTACTCGTGTAAACTTGAAAGTGCACACCTTTTGACTAGTGCCACTTTAAAACAATCTCATTTCAAAACGGCCCAATGTACACCTTTTGACTAGTGTCACATTGTCCAATTATATTTTGTAAAACATGGGTACTCACCTTTTGGCTAGTGACATCCCGGTCCACTTTTTGACTAGTGACCAATCGCATCCCGCTTTTTGACTAGCGGTGCTCCATAACGTTTTAGTCATGCAATTCAAGAGGATTCAATTCCTTTGCACCAATTCATGGCATGCATAATATCAAGCATTTCTCATAAACACGTTTATCATGCAATCACATGTGTTTAATTCATACACTAGTGGCATACGATAAACTATTCCACGCATACAATAATCCAACCAAGTCATTCATATAAGATTTGTCATTTATTCATTTCATGGCAAATCCTAAACCTAGAAATTTAGGCATTTCATTCAAAATCACATTTATCCACAATATCGAGCAAGACGCGTAATATCAAACAAGATGATGTGCTCTCAGTTTTAACGAAATGATTTTAGCAACTCACATCGGGCTCGTAAAGCCGAAAGCCCCAATTTTCACCAAAACCCTAGCTTAAAGCTCGGGTGAACACCTAAACTGATAAGGAGTTAAAACCTTGGATTAGTTCTAGATCTACGACGTATAAGACTAGATCTATACTTTAAAGTCATATAGAGACTCACCTTGAGGGTTTGTAACCAAAACCCCCAAATCCAAGATTTAGGTCAAAATATGGGAAACCTAAAATCAAGTAAATCGAACCTTAGGTTAGTTCCATAACTCCTATTTCAAAGATTAACAAACCTCAAGTGGTTTAGATAAGCGTACCTAGCCAAATGTTGGGTAGAAAACCCTAGAACTTGAAGAGCTCAACTCTAGCAACAATGGAGGTGGAAGATGAGGTGAAGAAGATGTAGATGATGAAGATCAAACTTCCAAATCTTGCTACTTAACTAACAATCCATTAATGGGATCTTAAAGAGCTTGGAATTTGGAGAAAATCGCAATTTGAACCAAAGAAAACGGAGTTGAGATGAGAAAGTTAGGTTAAAATGAAGAAAGAGACTATTTAACCCGACAGTGGCTAGCGGCCGCTAGGCTTTTACTCTAGCGGCCGCTAGCTCCCCTAGCGGTCGCTAACTCATTTTGTGAGACAACAGAACCAAGAAAACTCCCCCCTAGCGGCCGCTAGACCAAAACCTTAGCGGCCGCTAGCATGCTGCACTTTACAGGACGAAAACTGTTTTGGTCATAACTTCTTCGTTATAGCTCCGTTTTCGATTCCGAAAGAACCGTTGGACTCGTAATTGGATTCTCTACCATCCTAGACCATAAAATATAGTTTTTGGTCCAAAGTTCTATTTTCCAAATTTTATCAAAGAGTCGATATTACAACCGAAATTTACGGGTGTTACAATCCTCCCCACCTAGATAAAATTTCGTCCCCGAAATTACTCCTCGTCCGAACCACAACTGATAGCCTCGTTCTATCATTTGCCAAGATTAGGCGGTCATGTCCTCTCCATACCGGTCGATTAGACTAACGCTAGTCTTAATTAAGTACTCCGAGAAAGCACTGATATAACCTTCTAACTTAAGGGTAGTTCATCAAAACATCGCAAATCATTACTTCACGCCTATCCTTAGAACATAACATTTTTACAAAGGTAATACCACTTGAACACGCAAACCTTAGCTCTTTGTACAATTTAACCAAACCAAATCGACTAAAGCCTATGGTTCAAGGTACCATACATCATTCGTCTCCTATTAAAGTCGATCGTTCGACTAAGAGTTACTTTACTACCAAGGAATGTCTCCACACACTCACTAACGGTGTCTAGCCGCCACCATTAATTCTCGAAGGAACCCGAAAATTCCGTCTACTTGCCTATGAATACTATAAGGAAGGTAAGTTTCTTCACTTAGCAAATCGCTAATTTCCACTAATCCATAAATTTCCACATTCGCACTATCATAGCTCTTCTAATTGTCAAATCACCTACACGATTCTAACTTTGCCTTAGGTGACTTTGTCTCGAATTTCTAAGTGCGAACTCCTCGCAAATCAATTGTAAGCGACGTTTTCAAGATCATTTTAAATTCTCAAAGGCTTGCCTCTCTATGGTAATTTAACATATTGGTATCTTACACCTCTCTCACGGCGTGTAATGCCCTTAGCTAATTCACAACATCATCACTCTTGCTCTAAGGGTAACGTTTTCTCGATACTTAGCCATACATGACAACTATTATTTCACTCATGCAACCACTATTCGACTATGCTCTTCCACGGTCGAGACTTGGAAAGTCACTTAGTAAACACAACCATAATTTTCCAAACATTCTAGCACCTACAAAATCGTACTTGTCACTTCAGATGATCTAACCTCGACTTTCGAGCACAGTTTCCCACCAAATCTCAAATTAATTCAACACTCGGGCACATTAACTAATCACAACATCACCACATTTCACTTGCACCCCTTCGTTCAACCTATAATGTTCTTGCTATAACACTTAATTCCCTTAAGACCGTTGTACTCTTCCTGTTCCATGATTAAGCTACTAGATCATCTCACGTCCTAGTCTTTCACAATTTATGGAACAAGGAACTAGTTATCTAATCCATTCGGCCTAAAGATGGCACTTTAGATATTCACCAAGGCATGCTCCCCCGTGGATCAATACACCTATCAAGGCACTACCCACAAATATTACTTGCTTCTCAATTGCTACTCTTATGACTAAGACATTGGTTAAGGTATTGACAAACGTAAGAAAAATTACAAGAGGGACCTAACACAAGAGAATGAGCGGCACTCGTACGAACTATAATGTACGCATGCAAGGAGTTAACAAGAAGGTTACCCGATACTACATCCGTTTTCTCCGTCTCCTTATCAACAGAAATCTGAAATGCTCGGCTCGGTGCCCTTGATTGGTTGTCCTTTCTTGCATTAGGCTCGCTTGAGGCTCCAGTCTGTCCTCTCATCAACTTTGGGCAATCTCTCATGAAATGCCCCGGCTCTCTACATTCGAAACAAACTAGTCCCCGGATGGAGCAATCTCGAGCCATATGGCCCCGCTTCCCGCATTTGCTGCAGCTGATAGGGTCCGATGGAGGTTCGCGGCGACACGGCCCATGATGCTTGGTCCGACACTTATGGCACCACCATAAATCGCGACGAGGCTCCACTCGTCTCTCATCATTTGTCGTCTTAGTTGAACGCGGTTGTTCCGACGGTTCTTCTCTTTTCCTCTTCTGTCCGGCTTGGTAGTGTTCCGCTCGGGCTTGGGCGATATCGTCTTCTACTCTCAACGACTCTTCAATAGCTTCGTGCAAGGTAGTAACCCTCGCGATTCTAACCGCCGATCTCATCTCGGCCGGTAGGCCACGCACGTAAGCCTTTATCTTCGACTTCTCATCGGGAGCCAAGTGCTCCACCATCCCTAATCTCTCCAAGAACTCTTTCGCATAGTCCGTGACGGGAGAATCGCCCTTCTCCATCCCTCGGAACTCGTCTTCAATCTTGTCGAGAGCGCGCTCGCTACAATACTTCTCTAGCATCTTCTTCTTGAACTCGCTCCACGGAAGTACGGCTAACACTTCCGGTGTGAGAGAAGTACGGGTCAAGTTCCACCATGTTAGGGCTTCACCCTTGAGAAGGTGTGAAGCGAACTTGACTCGTTGGGAGTCATCACACTCGCTTGCCTCGAATGCCATCTCCATCTCTCGAAGCCAATACAAGCATGTTATTGGCTCGTTGCATCCACGGAACTCCGGGGGTTTGCATCCCAAAAAGTTTTTGTAAGAACACCCCCTCCCTTTTGTCTTTTCTTTATCTCCGATCGTTCGCATTTCTTCGGTGACCACCACTACCGCCGCATCCCCCGACCCAATACCGGCATTCTCTCCCACCGCCTCGTGGCGGCGGTGACTAGCATCTCGCTCCTCCAATATTCTGGCGAACGATTCTTGTTGCTTAGTCATGGCCTCAGTAACGGCCTTCATCACGTTATCGAAGATTCTCATCTCCGGAGTTACCTCGGTTATTACCGGGTTTCGATCCTCAAGGTTGACCCTTGGAATAAACTCCGTCCTCCCACCTAGGGCCGAAAGTCTCGGTGGGCTCTCAACCACATCGGTTCGCGCATGATGGTCGGCGGTTTGGTCGGGTGGTCCCCGCGCGGCACTTGTCTGACTACGAGTGTTCGCCATAACAATCTGTCACACAAACGCACGAGAATAGGATAAGAATGGACTACTTACGAATCTCAACATTTATCGTCCTCATAATAATAGTTACTCAAACACTCGCGTACGACGCATTCATAGATCAGTAGCTAAGTGATTTATGAACTAATCATACAAAAGCATCCTCGTTACCATCACCACAATTTGGAATAAACGTGAATTCATAATCCTATCACTCTCCCCACCTAAGGTTCTACCCAAGGTATACGTCGTTTGCACTCACTTGCTAAGTTTAAGTCTAGGCATACTACAATGATTACCTAGTTCGCTTAAACTAAAGCTCTGATACCAACTTGTAACGCCCCAAAAATTGGAGTAAACAAAAACCTTCATTTACGAAAGGTGTTAGTACAAAAATACGCCAAAGCGTGAGCTCTTCCCAAAAACAGGGGTATAATAGTAGAGTATAATTACAATGTTTGTAATCTAAATAATTAATGTGACAACCATCTAGTCTGAATCCTATCTAGGAATGAGACTACAAAAGGGTTGTCAATCTATCAATGCTTGCGCGGTCTAAAGGGACCGGTCTCTTCACAGTTTCCCCAAAGCTCACTCTCAATCCCGGCACCTACTTGGGAACGGCGTCCCTTGTACCTGAGAGACACATCGACACCAAGCAAGTGTTAGGCTAAAGGAGCCTAGTGAGTTGTATCAAACAAACATCATACATATAAAAGCATGTTAAGCCATGAAAGATATACCAGAGTGTATTAACAACAAAATGCATCATGTTAAACCGGTTTATTCTTTTATTTTGAAGACCGTGGGAGCGACCCACCTTCACCAAGCAAGTTACACCTCAGAGTCGAGACACCCCGTTGCCGTCCTCCTACGAAGACTCGAATAGGCAACCTCAGAGGCCAGACACATTCGCGGCCACACGAATGGCGAGGGACATAGGTGCACACCTTTTGACTAGTGCCACCCAAGACTGAGTCGTACTCGTGTAAACTTGAAAGTGCACACCTTTTGACTAGTGCCACTTTAAAACAATCTCATTTCAAAACGGCCCAATGTACACCTTTTGACTAGTGTCACATTGTCCAATTATATTTTGTAAAACATGGGTACTCACCTTTTGGCTAGTGACATCCCGGTCCACTTTTTGACTAGTGACCAATCGCATCCCGCTTTTTGACTAGCGGTGCTCCATAACGTTTTAGTCATGCAATTCAAGAGGATTCAATTCCTTTGCACCAATTCATGGCATGCATAATATCAAGCATTTCTCATAAACACGTTTATCATGCAATCACATGTGTTTAATTCATACACTAGTGGCATACGATAAACTATTCCACGCATACAATAATCCAACCAAGTCATTCATATAAGATTTGTCATTTATTCATTTCATGGCAAATCCTAAACCTAGAAATTTAGGCATTTCATTCAAAATCACATTTATCCACAATATCGAGCAAGACGCGTAATATCAAACAAGATGATGTGCTCTCAGTTTTAACGAAATGATTTTAGCAACTCACATCGGGCTCGTAAAGCCGAAAGCCCCAATTTTCACCAAAACCCTAGCTTAAAGCTCGGGTGAACACCTAAACTGATAAGGAGTTAAAACCTTGGATTAGTTCTAGATCTACGACGTATAAGACTAGATCTATACTTTAAAGTCATATAGAGACTCACCTTGAGGGTTTGTAACCAAAACCCCCAAATCCAAGATTTAGGTCAAAATATGGGAAACCTAAAATCAAGTAAATCGAACCTTAGGTTAGTTCCATAACTCCTATTTCAAAGATTAACAAACCTCAAGTGGTTTAGATAAGCGTACCTAGCCAAATGTTGGGTAGAAAACCCTAGAACTTGAAGAGCTCAACTCTAGCAACAATGGAGGTGGAAGATGAGGTGAAGAAGATGTAGATGATGAAGATCAAACTTCCAAATCTTGCTACTTAACTAACAATCCATTAATGGGATCTTAAAGAGCTTGGAATTTGGAGAAAATCGCAATTTGAACCAAAGAAAACGGAGTTGAGATGAGAAAGTTAGGTTAAAATGAAGAAAGAGACTATTTAACCCGACAGTGGCTAGCGGCCGCTAGGCTTTTACTCTAGCGGCCGCTAGCTCCCCTAGCGGTCGCTAACTCATTTTGTGAGACAACAGAACCAAGAAAACTCCCCCCTAGCGGCCGCTAGACCAAAACCTTAGCGGCCGCTAGCATGCTGCACTTTACAGGACGAAAACTGTTTTGGTCATAACTTCTTCGTTATAGCTCCGTTTTCGATTCCGAAAGAACCGTTGGACTCGTAATTGGATTCTCTACCATCCTAGACCATAAAATATAGTTTTTGGTCCAAAGTTCTATTTTCCAAATTTTATCAAAGAGTCGATATTACAACCGAAATTTACGGGTGTTACAATCCTCCCCACCTAGATAAAATTTCGTCCCCGAAATTACTCCTCGTCCGAACCACAACTGATAGCCTCGTTCTATCATTTGCCAAGATTAGGCGGTCATGTCCTCTCCATACCGGTCGATTAGACTAACGCTAGTCTTAATTAAGTACTCCGAGAAAGCACTGATATAACCTTCTAACTTAAGGGTAGTTCATCAAAACATCGCAAATCATTACTTCACGCCTATCCTTAGAACATAACATTTTTACAAAGGTAATACCACTTGAACACGCAAACCTTAGCTCTTTGTACAATTTAACCAAACCAAATCGACTAAAGCCTATGGTTCAAGGTACCATACATCATTCGTCTCCTATTAAAGTCGATCGTTCGACTAAGAGTTACTTTACTACCAAGGAATGTCTCCACACACTCACTAACGGTGTCTAGCCGCCACCATTAATTCTCGAAGGAACCCGAAAATTCCGTCTACTTGCCTATGAATACTATAAGGAAGGTAAGTTTCTTCACTTAGCAAATCGCTAATTTCCACTAATCCATAAATTTCCACATTCGCACTATCATAGCTCTTCTAATTGTCAAATCACCTACACGATTCTAACTTTGCCTTAGGTGACTTTGTCTCGAATTTCTAAGTGCGAACTCCTCGCAAATCAATTGTAAGCGACGTTTTCAAGATCATTTTAAATTCTCAAAGGCTTGCCTCTCTATGGTAATTTAACATATTGGTATCTTACACCTCTCTCACGGCGTGTAATGCCCTTAGCTAATTCACAACATCATCACTCTTGCTCTAAGGGTAACGTTTTCTCGATACTTAGCCATACATGACAACTATTATTTCACTCATGCAACCACTATTCGACTATGCTCTTCCACGGTCGAGACTTGGAAAGTCACTTAGTAAACACAACCATAATTTTCCAAACATTCTAGCACCTACAAAATCGTACTTGTCACTTCAGATGATCTAACCTCGACTTTCGAGCACAGTTTCCCACCAAATCTCAAATTAATTCAACACTCGGGCACATTAACTAATCACAACATCACCACATTTCACTTGCACCCCTTCGTTCAACCTATAATGTTCTTGCTATAACACTTAATTCCCTTAAGACCGTTGTACTCTTCCTGTTCCATGATTAAGCTACTAGATCATCTCACGTCCTAGTCTTTCACAATTTATGGAACAAGGAACTAGTTATCTAATCCATTCGGCCTAAAGATGGCACTTTAGATATTCACCAAGGCATGCTCCCCCGTGGATCAATACACCTATCAAGGCACTACCCACAAATATTACTTGCTTCTCAATTGCTACTCTTATGACTAAGACATTGGTTAAGGTATTGACAAACGTAAGAAAAATTACAAGAGGGACCTAACACAAGAGAATGAGCGGCACTCGTACGAACTATAATGTACGCATGCAAGGAGTTAACAAGAAGGTTACCCGATACTACATCCGTTTTCTCCGTCTCCTTATCAACAGAAATCTGAAATGCTCGGCTCGGTGCCCTTGATTGGTTGTCCTTTCTTGCATTAGGCTCGCTTGAGGCTCCAGTCTGTCCTCTCATCAACTTTGGGCAATCTCTCATGAAATGCCCCGGCTCTCTACATTCGAAACAAACTAGTCCCCGGATGGAGCAATCTCGAGCCATATGGCCCCGCTTCCCGCATTTGCTGCAGCTGATAGGGTCCGATGGAGGTTCGCGGCGACACGGCCCATGATGCTTGGTCCGACACTTATGGCACCACCATAAATCGCGACGAGGCTCCACTCGTCTCTCATCATTTGTCGTCTTAGTTGAACGCGGTTGTTCCGACGGTTCTTCTCTTTTCCTCTTCTGTCCGGCTTGGTAGTGTTCCGCTCGGGCTTGGGCGATATCGTCTTCTACTCTCAACGACTCTTCAATAGCTTCGTGCAAGGTAGTAACCCTCGCGATTCTAACCGCCGATCTCATCTCGGCCGGTAGGCCACGCACGTAAGCCTTTATCTTCGACTTCTCATCGGGAGCCAAGTGCTCCACCATCCCTAATCTCTCCAAGAACTCTTTCGCATAGTCCGTGACGGGAGAATCGCCCTTCTCCATCCCTCGGAACTCGTCTTCAATCTTGTCGAGAGCGCGCTCGCTACAATACTTCTCTAGCATCTTCTTCTTGAACTCGCTCCACGGAAGTACGGCTAACACTTCCGGTGTGAGAGAAGTACGGGTCAAGTTCCACCATGTTAGGGCTTCACCCTTGAGAAGGTGTGAAGCGAACTTGACTCGTTGGGAGTCATCACACTCGCTTGCCTCGAATGCCATCTCCATCTCTCGAAGCCAATACAAGCATGTTATTGGCTCGTTGCATCCACGGAACTCCGGGGGTTTGCATCCCAAAAAGTTTTTGTAAGAACACCCCCTCCCTTTTGTCTTTTCTTTATCTCCGATCGTTCGCATTTCTTCGGTGACCACCACTACCGCCGCATCCCCCGACCCAATACCGGCATTCTCTCCCACCGCCTCGTGGCGGCGGTGACTAGCATCTCGCTCCTCCAATATTCTGGCGAACGATTCTTGTTGCTTAGTCATGGCCTCAGTAACGGCCTTCATCACGTTATCGAAGATTCTCATCTCCGGAGTTACCTCGGTTATTACCGGGTTTCGATCCTCAAGGTTGACCCTTGGAATAAACTCCGTCCTCCCACCTAGGGCCGAAAGTCTCGGTGGGCTCTCAACCACATCGGTTCGCGCATGATGGTCGGCGGTTTGGTCGGGTGGTCCCCGCGCGGCACTTGTCTGACTACGAGTGTTCGCCATAACAATCTGTCACACAAACGCACGAGAATAGGATAAGAATGGACTACTTACGAATCTCAACATTTATCGTCCTCATAATAATAGTTACTCAAACACTCGCGTACGACGCATTCATAGATCAGTAGCTAAGTGATTTATGAACTAATCATACAAAAGCATCCTCGTTACCATCACCACAATTTGGAATAAACGTGAATTCATAATCCTATCACTCTCCCCACCTAAGGTTCTACCCAAGGTATACGTCGTTTGCACTCACTTGCTAAGTTTAAGTCTAGGCATACTACAATGATTACCTAGTTCGCTTAAACTAAAGCTCTGATACCAACTTGTAACGCCCCAAAAATTGGAGTAAACAAAAACCTTCATTTACGAAAGGTGTTAGTACAAAAATACGCCAAAGCGTGAGCTCTTCCCAAAAACAGGGGTATAATAGTAGAGTATAATTACAATGTTTGTAATCTAAATAATTAATGTGACAACCATCTAGTCTGAATCCTATCTAGGAATGAGACTACAAAAGGGTTGTCAATCTATCAATGCTTGCGCGGTCTAAAGGGACCGGTCTCTTCACAGTTTCCCCAAAGCTCACTCTCAATCCCGGCACCTACTTGGGAACGGCGTCCCTTGTACCTGAGAGACACATCGACACCAAGCAAGTGTTAGGCTAAAGGAGCCTAGTGAGTTGTATCAAACAAACATCATACATATAAAAGCATGTTAAGCCATGAAAGATATACCAGAGTGTATTAACAACAAAATGCATCATGTTAAACCGGTTTATTCTTTTATTTTGAAGACCGTGGGAGCGACCCACCTTCACCAAGCAAGTTACACCTCAGAGTCGAGACACCCCGTTGCCGTCCTCCTACGAAGACTCGAATAGGCAACCTCAGAGGCCAGACACATTCGCGGCCACACGAATGGCGAGGGACATAGGTGCACACCTTTTGACTAGTGCCACCCAAGACTGAGTCGTACTCGTGTAAACTTGAAAGTGCACACCTTTTGACTAGTGCCACTTTAAAACAATCTCATTTCAAAACGGCCCAATGTACACCTTTTGACTAGTGTCACATTGTCCAATTATATTTTGTAAAACATGGGTACTCACCTTTTGGCTAGTGACATCCCGGTCCACTTTTTGACTAGTGACCAATCGCATCCCGCTTTTTGACTAGCGGTGCTCCATAACGTTTTAGTCATGCAATTCAAGAGGATTCAATTCCTTTGCACCAATTCATGGCATGCATAATATCAAGCATTTCTCATAAACACGTTTATCATGCAATCACATGTGTTTAATTCATACACTAGTGGCATACGATAAACTATTCCACGCATACAATAATCCAACCAAGTCATTCATATAAGATTTGTCATTTATTCATTTCATGGCAAATCCTAAACCTAGAAATTTAGGCATTTCATTCAAAATCACATTTATCCACAATATCGAGCAAGACGCGTAATATCAAACAAGATGATGTGCTCTCAGTTTTAACGAAATGATTTTAGCAACTCACCTCGGGCTCGTAAAGCCGAAAGCCCCAATTTTCACCAAAACCCTAGCTTAAAGCTCGGGTGAACACCTAAACTGATAAGGAGTTAAAACCTTGGATTAGTTCTAGATCTACGACGTATAAGACTAGATCTATACTTTAAAGTCATATAGAGACTCACCTTGAGGGTTTGTAACCAAAACCCCCAAATCCAAGATTTAGGTCAAAATATGGGAAACCTAAAATCAAGTAAATCGAACCTTAGGTTAGTTCCATAACTCCTATTTCAAAGATTAACAAACCTCAAGTGGTTTAGATAAGCGTACCTAGCCAAATGTTGGGTAGAAAACCCTAGAACTTGAAGAGCTCAACTCTAGCAACAATGGAGGTGGAAGATGAGGTGAAGAAGATGTAGATGATGAAGATCAAACTTCCAAATCTTGCTACTTAACTAACAATCCATTAATGGGATCTTAAAGAGCTTGGAATTTGGAGAAAATCGCAATTTGAACCAAAGAAAACGGAGTTGAGATGAGAAAGTTAGGTTAAAATGAAGAAAGAGACTATTTAACCCGACAGTGGCTAGCGGCCGCTAGGCTTTTACTCTAGCGGCCGCTAGCTCCCCTAGCGGTCGCTAACTCATTTTGTGAGACAACAGAACCAAGAAAACTCCCCCCTAGCGGCCGCTAGACCAAAACCTTAGCGGCCGCTAGCATGCTGCACTTTACAGGACGAAAACTGTTTTGGTCATAACTTCTTCGTTATAGCTCCGTTTTCGATTCCGAAAGAACCGTTGGACTCGTAATTGGATTCTCTACCATCCTAGACCATAAAATATAGTTTTTGGTCCAAAGTTCTATTTTCCAAATTTTATCAAAGAGTCGATATTACAACCGAAATTTACGGGTGTTACATAACATCATTGTGGATGAATGGTATGCCACCAGCTTGGCCATCGGTACCCCCATACCGTTCAAAACAAATCCCAAACACACACACACACAAATATATCCATACAATCTATATATATATATATTTAAAGATAGTATTTTAGTATTTAAATAAAATAGGTGGTATGAGTGGCACGGGTAAGGATGGAATGGTATGATAGTGGTAAGATGGTGGTAAAGCTGATGTAGTGCTGAGGTAGCAGCTGGTATGACCTGTACGAGTAAGGATGGCCTAATAAGGTATTGTTTGGTAAAAATAAGTTAACTTATAGGTCAGTTTTTTAAAAAGCTGCTTTCACTAACCTTTTGGTGACTTACGGGACTTTTTATTTTTTATTCCAAAGATACCCTTGCTAAGGTATTTTATAATTCAACTTTGGTGCTGTGTAAAGATGTTTGGATGGACCAAAAGTTATATTTTTCGTATGGACCTCTCTCTCTCTCTCTCTCTCTCTATATATATATATATATATATATAGTATTAGGTTAAAGAAGTGTTAAAAAATGTGAAGTAGAAAAGTGATCTCCACCACTCATCCGGTCAATAGAGGCTGATTTGACCGGGTCCCCCCTCCTTTAATAATCTCTACCCTCCCATGAATCGCGTCAATCCCATGATCGCGTCCACCATAACCGGTCAAAGCCATCTTTATTAACCGGATGAGTGGTGGAGATCACTTCTCTATTTCGTGTTTTTTTAGCACTTCTCATTTGAACCTTTCTGTATACACATATATTTTCAGAGCAAGAATGAAAGTTATCCCTATACGTTGAGCAAAAATTTGGCAAAAGGAAATTACAAGCAAAATATCCATCTTGTCAAAAGCAACAACCAAAGCTTTATAAGATTAACGTAGAAAACTAGAATATCGTTGTAAGGTTTTGCATTTGAAGCCGTTACTCTATACCTTTTGCATTTAATCCTCTATGATGGTAAATTCTTCCTTAGGAGAGTTGTTGAGCAAGTAGGCTTTCACTTCAATAGGTATTTCGGACCAACATTTGATCAGTGTAGCATCAAATCTCAAACACTTCAAGTTGCAAAAGGGTGAATTAAGATTCAACTTCTTTGGAAACAAAGAGAGAACGTGAACAACAGCTGCGGAGAGCGTGAGTGATTTAGCTTTATGAAAATCCTGAAACAAGGAGATGAGACCATCGAATATCCTCTCTTTATCATTTCTAGAAAAGTAAAAATCAATGAACACGGTCTCAAGAACCGGAAAACCATCATGGGTTCGAAAAAGTGGAAAAGGGAGCCGTTTACATTTTAAGAACCTGAGGTTTGGAGTTGCGAGCTCGCAGCGGTCAAGGTAAAACCACCAACCAGAGATTGTTAAATCTGAAAGTTTCGGAGCGTGCACAAGGAGAGGCTGACCATCACATGTTCGAATATCACAGTTGTGCAATGTCAACTTCTCCAACATCGGGAACCCTGAGAAGGGTTCGGAAATCGGTATAATCGCCCGTGTGAGATGCAAAACAGTTAGATTCTTAAATGATCCCCATAGATTCGGATATTTAACAACCCACCCAGATTCTAGTTTCAGGCTTGTCAATGAGTCAGAGGAACCAATCGGGAAGGTCGTGTTTAGAGCATTGTAGGTAGATAATACTTCCAAGTGTTCAACACCGTGAGAAAATGCATAATCTACAACTGTGTTCGCAATCTTGGTACAGTCGCCACGATACCCACGATGCCTGAGGGTTAACCTGTTTAACTTGGCGGATTGATCGCGAGAACTCAAAACCTTGTTCACAAACTTGTCGAACTTGCTTGGTTCACGGTAAGCATAGTAATCCAAGTGTAGAACCGGCATCATTGTCCACAACGAGCGCCATGATCTTGATAGCACCGATGTTTGAACTGCTTGCTTGGTGTCGAGAAAGGAGAGAATGTGAAGCTGCAAGGACTCCGGCAAGTTACCGAGCCTGTCAAATTCCAATTCTGCCCTCCTCCTCTTCTTCTTCTCCATCTCCTGTTCTTCTTGTTCACATATTATTTTCCGTTTGGTCGCCATGCCTATAGTTGGTTGAAGAATGATGAAGAATAAGAGGGTATCTGTCGTTTAAATGGAAGGTGGATAATTACATCTAAATACAAAATATTATCTATAATTGGGATTATGATTTGGATATTCCTAATTTCCTATATGCATATCTCTCAGCCATTATATATATATCTTGCGTATAGTTACTTAATATAAAATTATAAACACGATAATTACAGATAAATACAAAATCTTATTTATAATTTAGATTATCATTAATTAGATATTTGCATATCTTTGCCATTATATTCGCACATGAAAACGTTTCAAATATATACAAGATGGTTACATTTTTTCTTATATGTCGTGATTAACTAGCATTATACCCGTCCGTTGGTCGGGTATACGACTTTGATGTTAATCTAGATTTGGCCATTTATGGCCAGCCTTTAACTAACACACTTAAACCAACTAAACATTGGAAGACAATAACCAATATTTTTAAATCAATAAACTCCACTCAGTTGGTAAGATACATATAATAAAGCTCATAAATTATTTCAATTAGGCCCTGTTTACCAAACGCTTACTTAGGTAAGTGTTTACCAACAAAATTCAACACTACCACTAACTTACCGGGTAATATTTTAGTCCACATAAACTGTACTGTATGCAACAATTTACATGGTAAGTGCTAACCATGGTAAGAGACCACAACCCTTACTTACCGGGTAAGACTCTCATTCTTGCCTTTGTTCTTGCTCGGTTAAGATTCTTGGTCCTTGCCATATGCATCCGGTAGGTAATAGACTTGGTAAGCACTTACCCGGGTAAGTGTTTAGTAAATAGTCTATTAGTTTTGTCCACTTTACTTGTACTGCAATTAAGTCATCAAACCAACATACTCCCTTTATGAAACGATGCAATGGATCTTTGGTCTCTCACACTTTTACAGAAAAGTATAAATTGTTTTAAATAAGCAATCCCAAACACCCCCAAAGTAAGAAGAAAGTAACTCAAGACACTACCAAAACACAATTAGCCAATTAGCCAATAAGTTGTTTCTTACTGTTTGGAAAATAAGTAATTAAGAAAGTAACATAAGTCAATACGTTAGAATAAAGTAGCTTACAAAAAAAACTCTTTATTACCGGTTTTGACACTGGTATAATCCACTTTTTTTTCATCCAAACACTAAAAACTACCACAAGAATAAGTTAATAAGCACTTTAATAAACAATCCCAAACACGCCTACATGAGTTCTGTTTACCCATCCGTGGACGTGTTATATGTTTGCAACATTAACTTCAAATATTGGCATGCTGGAAAGTGAGGCTCAGGCTTTGAATTATTGGTGTAGAAATAGGAATTTACACCAATCTAGTCAAGTTTTTGTCAAATTATACAAGACATAGTACTAAAAGAAACTGGTAAACATGGATAACACATGCCAACGATTGAGTTATTCACGTGGCCTTAGGCTATTCGTCACTTTAATGTGTTGCATTCTACACAAGTGTCATGGCTATGTGATCCCTTTTGCTTATGCATATACCCAATTACCCATAGAGTGAAAGTAGGATAATGAACCCTGATATTGGATACTGAAAACCAGGATTAAAAGGTAAAGAGAACTTTGTGGAATACTATATGAATAGTCGAGAAAACCAAGTTAGACAGACATATGCTAAAGCATTATTAAGAACCCAATAACATCAAACCATGATCATTAATACTCAAAACTAACAATAGATCTAAGTCAAACAAAACAATAGTATTTCTTTTCTTCTTCTTTTTTTGACAAAAAAATACTCAAAATTAACAAAAAAACATATCTAAATCATGACTACTACTATGCTAAAAAACATAGATCTAAATCATCATTGAGATTTTGCTCAATATGATCAAGAATAGATCATACCAAAGAGTAGATCGGACTCAATTGAGATAGAAAATTTAACAATTGGACCATAAAGGGATGCAAGAATGAAAATTTGTACTTTTATGTGATCACGAAACTTAGTTGTTATGCAATCGTACCAATGTTGAATAATTCATAACCTATTGCATAAGAACATCATTGTCACACTCAAACATCAATTGCATATTATACTCGCTTTTTAGTGAACATAATTTTTGGTCTTCGAACCTTGCCCACCACAAACTTCTTGACGTTCCTGATCCAATGACAACAACTATTTTATCAAAATTTGAAGTAGGGATTGTGGCAAACCAAAATAAACGAAAACATCATTTCAAGTGTCATGCTTAACATAATTTGATACAACAAAAGATGCAAAAAATGTGAAAGAAACTACAAGTGAGCTTGTAAAGTTAACACGTATTGATTTGGTACTTGCGTTTTTGCAAGAAGAGGTGAGAGCCTCTTTTGATGACTTGGATAATCAAGAGAAGAACTTCGGGTTCATTTGGTGTATTTGAAAAGGCTTGCATGGATAGAAAGTACCTTATTGCAGTTATTAAACCAATCTGAAGAGAATAAACATAACCAAAAATCATTATTAGAATGAATATAGTCTTTAAACTCAAAGACTGTGCATAGCTGCAGGTACTTTTGTTGTGTTCACTGAACTTGCTTCAATAGTCATAGGGCCGGATGTGAGAGTAATGCTTTGCCATTTTTATAACTTGTATATAACAATTCCCGGAAATATATACAAAAACTATTTATATGAGCTAACAAAGTTGTGGTTGAACCTTTCAACCAGGAACTGAACTTTGGGATAAAAAACAACATACAAGATGATTCAGTAAGCATGCAAGTGTAGGCTAAAAAGATGCTCAAAATTGACGTTTATAAGTCATGTAATAAAAAAGATTGGAAAGAATTTCTTTTAGTTATATGAAAGTCAATTGAAAAATAAATAATTGTAGTTTCACTTAAAGGTCTCTTTCATGCAAAATTTTCCATATTAGAATAAAAAACATATACTATCCATAGTTTCATAAAGATTTATAAAGCTCCACCATTTTAGTATGTGATGCATCGCACACACTATTTCAAAGATGATAATTCATTCATTTGGTGAAGCATTCAACTTTATTTCAAAGATGATAATTCATTCATTTGGTGAAGCATTCAACTTTTTTGCAGAACCTAGTAAATTAAGGGACAGATGACTATATACTCAATTGCTCATAGAAGCTGGGCCATCATTAGTCTACCTGTTAAGAAGTTGACGCTTTGAAGGAGCAGTGAATACAATCCAGCCCAAAGTCGGCCGATCAACTTCAGCATTGTCCTGCAATATGTCCTCTCCAAAAGCTGCTACAACCTTTCTCCAACCACCCATTACCTTTCCGTCAATACATCCTGTGATGTGAACCAACACAAACAACAAAAAGAATTTAATATAAAAGAGAAAACTAATAAGTCTTAGAACAACTAAGCTTTTTCATCATCAAATCCCCTATAAATATATGCTTATACATGTCCAGAAGAACCCCCTACCTGCAAATGGTTACCTTTTTAAGTTCCATAAGGTATAGTGGCCTAAAGCTTCATATTTGCAAGTTTGACTCGCTTCTTCTTGTCCAGCGTCGAAGACTTTATTCACGAACTCAGGTCCAAATTTCAAATATTTTACTCTTCCTAATTTCGATTTCCCTGTTGTTTAATCAGGTCCAAACAAAATCGTCACTGCGATAACCCTTCCTACAAAATGGTTTAATAGAAAAATCAAGAAACATGGTTAAGTAAAGAAGATGTTCTTTTAAAAACTCTTCACTTCCTATAAATTTTATGGTTAGAATCTAAAGAAGATGTTCTTTTAAAAACTCTTCAGAATAAGAGTTTGTATAAGTGATTTCATTTTTTGGTTGTAAGAACTTGGAGATGCTCTAATAAGGTAATAAACATTTTTTTCCTTACGGTTTCGAAATTACAATACATCATTAGGCCATATATGAACCGAGCATTCAACGAAGCGCTCACAAATTGTTCGGCGAAAAGTTCGTTTATTTAATAAATGAACAAACATGACATATTTTTTGTTCGTTTAGTTAAATGAATGAACATGAACAATGGTCTGTTTTGTTCATTTATGTTCGTGAACATTCATTCAAATAAGCCCCTTATTTAACTTCATGACTTTGCACTTTGACAATCTCTTTGACTTAAATTGTAATCTCCGATACAATACAACTTTACACCTAATGGTTGAGGGCAAATGTGAAAGTATGAGCAATGATTTTGCTTTCTTGGTATGTAAAATGGTTAAAGAGGCTTTTTTGGAAACCATTAAATGGGTTTAATTTTATTTTTGCCAAACAAAATAAACCTCTAAATAAAAGATTCAACACTACCCATACATCGTTCATAGAAAATGTTTAAGCGATCTTTTAAAAACTCAGCAAATACACTATAAGAATAGAATGGAAGAAAACATTAGCGTAACTAAAATCCAGAGATGGAGAGAGCAATGTTTTAGTTAATAATGACCATAATCCAACTTAGCAAATAACGATCAAAATAAGGAATGGAAGATACCAAGCAAGATAAGTCCATCCCGTGAGCCATAACATGAAATAATCCATTATTGAGCTTGATCCTATAATACAATAAACATGTGAACATTGCATCTAGTTGATTATGTGCGAATAAAAACAACACTAAGGTCATGACAGGAGGACATTTTAAAGAGCAGTTATGGCGATGATTTAGGCACTTTGAGGCAACAACCAAACCCCACGTCATAATAAAAGCATAGTCTTGATTGTAACTAAAATAGTTCTTGAAAACCTTGATCAATCCAAACCTAGGTTTTTAAGAAAAATAGAAGATAGAAAGATTCATTAACAAAAGGTAAGCAACAAATTAGAATCACCTGTTTTCAAGATTCTCTAATTCTTCAACTCATCAACTTCCACACATACATCAATATATATGTGGGAAGAGGGTTATGTTCAATTAGGTCCCACTGCAATCAAAACCCTTAAAATTCTTGAAATTATTTCATCAGATCAAATAATACCCACTTCAAATTAACATAAAAGACTCAAACTTTAACACATAAAAGAAATCAGAAAGGGGAGGGGGTTGTTGTTTGCTACCTAAAACTTCCATCTCTTTAGGGGTGGTGGTGGTGGCTGCTGATGTTGTTGTTGTTTACCGGCGGTGTGTGGCTTGATTTTGCCTCTTTTTCCGGTGGAGAAGTCGATATCGGCGGTGCAGCGGAGTAGATGGGTTTTGGAGGAGTCCGTGGATGAGGATGGAGTGGATGGGTTATCATCATTAGAAATAGAGAGGGATGATGACAGGGGGAGAGAAATTAGGGTGGAGTGGTGAGAGATTTTAGGTTGATCGTGGGAGAAATTAGGGGGTTGGGGACATGATCGGGTCGTTGAAGGAGGTTGGCCGGTGACGTGATTGTGGATGCAAGTTACAGAAGAGGAGGAGAAGAGGGATATAAATAACTGTAAAATAGGGTAATTTAAAGGGTCAGGATTTACTCTAAGATTGATCCAAGGGCTGATATTCACCCCCCCTTTTTTCTGACTCCTTGGGGTCATATAGATATATAATCAAATCAAAAACGAAAGCGAGCAGCAATATCATATAGGTTCAATATCATATAGTTACTTAATTAACTAGGGGGAGGTTCATACCAAAAATATAATTTTTTAAGAAAACGCAAGCAGCAATCTCAACTACTCATCTCGATCAATAAAGGTAGCTTTGATCGGTCCCCTTGTGTTCTCGAAAAAATGAGGGAAAGGAAAAGAAAAGAAAGAGAAGGAAACTAAGAGAAAAGAAAGGAAAGTAATTTTTTTTATTTGTTTTCTCAAAAATGAAAGGAAAAGAAAAGAAAGGAAAAAAAAAGAAAATAAAACAAAGGAAAAGAAAGTTTCTTTCCGTAGCTTTCCGTCCAAATATGAGAGGAAAGTTTTTGGAGGAAACTCATCCTTATTTTCCTTCATCTTCTCTTCTTTTTATTCGTAAAAAAGTTTCGAAAACACGATGTTTCTTTTACTTTCCTCCCATTTCCTTCCATCTCCTTTCTTTTCCTTCCTAAATATTTTTCGAGAACACGAGTTTTTTTTTGCTTCCTTCCCATTTTCCTCACTTTCCTCCCCTTTCGTTCGTAAAAAAGGTTTCGAGAACACAGCGTTAAGACCCTCCCATGAATCACGTCCACCGTAACCGCGAGATGAGTGGCTGAGATTGCTCCTCACGTTTTCTTAAATTGACATGTTTCTCTTTTGAAGCTTCCGCTAATTAATTTATCGGAATCCCTCGTCTAGAAATTTAAATTAAAGTTTTTATGTGAAATAGTAATTATGACAAGTAAAAGGAATCAAAGAAAATATATTATCTTATCACGATTGAGACCGCTGAGACTGCACAACGACGAAGATCACACTTATGCAATGTCAACTTCTCCAACATCGGGAACCCTAAGAAGGGTTCGAGAGTCGGTATCATTAGTGCTCGTCTGAGATACAAAACAGTTAGATTCTTAAACGATCCCCATAGACACGGATAACTAACAAGGCATTGAGATTCTAGTTTCAGGCTTGTCAATGGGTCGGAAGAACCAATCGGCCAGGTGCTGTTGTCACTAGTTCTGATAAGTACTTCCAACTGTTTGACACCATGGGAAAGTGCATAATCTACAACTTTGTTCAATATCTTAGTACAGTGGCCATCATGGTTGAAGGTTAAAATGTTTAACTTGGCAGATTGATCAAGGTTACTCAAAACAATGTTCACGAACTTATCGAACGTGCTTTCTTCACGACGAACGCCATGATCTCGACAACACCGATGTTTGAACGCCATCTTTGGTGTCGAGAAAGGAGAGAATGTGAAGCTACAAGGACTCCGGGAAGTGATCGAGTCTGCCAAATTCCATTTGTGCCCTCTTATTCTTCTTCGCCATCTTCTGTTCTTATATTTATTTTACTTCGTTCAAACACAAATGTTTAACTAGATTGCAAAATAATATATGAAAGTTTCAACACGATCATCGATCAACTCACTCGAACCTGCACCATTCACTCATCCAGGTTAAGTTGTAGTTTAAATAGGGTTGAGTTGAGATTTGGGTTTAGTTCCCCAAAATGTATCCAAGTTGTCACCTTTTGCTATTGTATATACTGTACTTCAAAAATTACCATTTAATACATCATACTGTAATACTCAACTTTTTGAAATATTACTATTTCGAGTTTTGTGAAGTCTAAATGTTTATTTTGGATGATAATTGAGATTCTATAAGGTTATTATAGAAATCCTTAGTGAAATATCAAGTTAGGTGAATATAGTTGAATTATTGTGTTACTTATTGAGCTAGTGTTAAATTGGGCTTGTGTACAACTTGTTATGCTTTCGGTACAAGATTGATAATCTTGTCTATAAAATTTTCAAAGTCATGGTAGATTTTATTGGTAAGACCTAGAGTTTAAGTTAAGTAATGTATTCAAGAGTGGTATAGTGGGTAAATACTTAGGTGTCTTAAGCGTACTTAGGTAAATTGTTAAATGGGATAAATAAGCTTTATAATCCCTCAAATCTCACCCCCTTCTAGCCTCTTCCATACGTTTCCAGATCTTTGAGAAAGAGAGAGATGAGTTTGAAGCTTCCATTGATGAATCCTTGATGCTAGAAGATTGCATGTTCATTTTGAAGCCATTTTCGAGTGTTTTAACCTTGATTTCACCCAAGGTAAGCTTTATTTTGAGGAATTTCAACCAAGTCAGACCTTGATTCTTATATCCAGTAAGTTTAAACTTTGTTTATACTCCATTTCAGTATTTGATGATAGCTATAAAGACCCATTGATGTGTTGCTTAAATTTACGGGTCAAATGGGTCAAGGTTGTGGTGATTTAGGTTTGATTACCTAAGGATATGATAGGATGATGTTTGAGACCTGAAATAAACTTGTTTTGATGGGTATAAAAGTTATTTAGAGGTTGTAACTAAGATTGGGTCGAATTGATGACCTATAAGATTGGGTAGCGTTTGGTACGCAGACAAGATTGGACAGGACTGGACTGGACTGGACAGGACTGGACAGGACAAGAAAGTAGGACAGGACTGGACGGGACGGGACAGGACTGGACAGAACAAATGTCTGTTTTGTGTTTGGTACGCCTAGGACTGGATTGGACAGAACTAGACAAGTTCCCTCAAAAAATTATTTGATGATTTTATATATCACTTAATAGTTATAATTAACACAAATAAACTAAACTAGTTTTTTATATAAAAAATTACACAATTTTCATAAACATAAGCACACACATATATACATATATATATGATTTTTATGTAACTAATGTTGATGGTTATGGTAGAGGTGTCGGTGGTGGCCGGCGGTAATACTAGTGATGATGGTGGTCGGTGGTTGTGGAGAATGTGAAGATGGTGGGTAGTGGTGGTGGTGGTTGCGGTGGAGATGGACAGTTGTAAAGGTGGTAGATGGTGGTGGTAGGTAATTGTTGACAGTTGCAGAGGTGGTGGAGGAGGTTGTTGTAGTGGAAGAGGAGGTGGAGGAGGTTGTTGTAGTGGAAGACGAGATGAAAGTGGCTGATAGTGGCTACCGGTGGCGGCGGCGGTCACGACTAGTGGTGGTAAACACGAAAACAAATATCATATTGAAGTTATATATCAAACGAATGTTAGTTAGTAATATATTAATTTCTGTCTCATTTCTGTCCCATGTTGTTCCACCTATTTTGGTGGAACAAAAAACCAGTCATTTTTGTCCCATGTTGTCCCACCTTGTCCCTGTTTCTGTCCTGTCCCATGTCGCACCAAACGTGGGACAGTGAATTCCTGTTCTGTCCCATGCTGCGCCAAACATGGGACAGACAGTTTTGTCCCGTCCTGTCCTGTCCTGTCCCACGTACCAAACGCAACCTAAAACTCGAAATCAAGGTGTTGTCAGGAAATTTCAGCACATGCAGGTCTGTCTTCAAAAATTCGTATAAAATCAACCGTTAATCGGATTCAGGCGTATAATATGTCGTTGGAAAGATTGAATTGTCTACTTTAGTTCATATTTTGAACACAGAAGCTAATTCCAACATTAGGTTTGCCAAAAAGTCGAAATACAACAGCTATGTCAGTTTAAGGGTGTGTATTTTGGCAAATGTAAATTGAGAAATTTTAAGCTATTTGACCTTAAGCTTTATTGAGGTGTTTTAGGATTCTCGAGTAACTTATTTTAAAGTTTATTTGAGACCTCACAAGTGATCTAGTATTGAGGACAAATGTGTCTTTCGGTTTGACAAGTTGGTTAAGTTGTCTAAATAAGTTTTGTTTAAACCTTTGTAATAGGTTTGAACATCAAGTGACATAATTTGTGGATTGGGTGGTGATCCTCATCACACTCTAAGGTGAGTGTACCCTGCGGATACCTTAAACTATTGATTTAAAGTTTTGAAAGTCATCATATGTGAAATTGATGATAAATTATGTGGATATAGTTAACTTATAGATTGCTATGAAATCATTGATATGTTGATTGAAAATCGTGATATCTTGAGTTTGCTTAATACTATTGAAAATGGGATGCACACGTATAACTGCTTGGTGATTAATTGGCATTTTGTGATGATATTCATATCATGGTTATGTGTTATGGTCCGGACCCAAGAGTGGATAATTGCACATCTGGTTATGAGACGTGTGTGTGGTGTTAGAGATTGTATCAGCTCTAACCACATAACATGGATATGTTATTTGAGATGGATGTTGCAATTGGAGGGGTTGAATGATAAGTACCCATTATGACCGTGCGGTTCAATAGACCGACGGGTCTCGAACCATGCACAGGCACGAGTGGACTTGTGGGAAAGAGATCATTAACTCCCGGTAACCGTTGTATGGTGAAAGCTTTGTGCTCCCCCACCTTGACGGGAGATGTGAATGGTTCCCCCATGTGAATGTCGTTGACCATGGTTGGCCACTGTGGAAAAATACAAATCCCAAACACTGAAACACACACACACACACATATATATATACATACAATATATATATATATATATATAAAGATAATATTTTAGTATTTAAATAAAATAGGTGGTATGAGTGGTACGGGTAAGGATGGAATGGTATGATAGTGGTAAGATGGTGGTAAAGCTGATGTAGTGCTGAGGTGGCAGCTGGTATGACCTGTACGAGTAAGGATGGCCTAATAAGGTATTGTTTGGTAAAAATAAGTTAACTTATAAGTCAGTTTTTTAAAAAGCTGCTTTCACTAACCTTTTGGTGACTTACGGGACTTTTTATTTTTTATTCCAAAGATACCCTTGCTAAGGTATTTTATAATTCAACTTTGGTGTTGTGTAAAGATGTTTGGATGGACCAAAAGTTATATTTTTCGTATAGACCTCTCTTTCTCTCTCTCTCTATATATAACAAAATTCCTTGTTTTTTGGTAGGTTATTGTGGTTTCATTAAGGTTACTTTTTCACATTCATGGTGATGAATTCCCAGAAAATATACATGCCGGCGATGATGTTATTGATGTTTTTGATGATATACAACACATACGACCGACCTGATTTCATTAAAAAGATTGTCCATCTTTGATGTTTTTTTTATTCTGATTTCATCCTTGTTCATTTCCGTTTTACTCTTTGATCATTTTGGTTTCATGTCGGTTCATCTGCACCTCATGTTGGTTCATGTTTATTCATCTTGGTTCATCTCCGCTTCATGTCGATTCATCTTGGTTCATCTCTGTTTCCATGAAACTAATTCATCATCCGAAAAAATGAAACACGTTCATCTTTATTTTCATGAAACTGGTTCATATCAGTTTCATCTCGGTTCAATTCGGTTCATCTTGGTTCATTTTCGTTTTCATGAAACCGGTTTATTGTTAAAGTTCATCTCCTTTTCATGAAACTGATTTATATATCCCGATAGAGTGTCGGTTCCGTCAAACTTGCATGAATCGGCCACCAAAAAAAGGATTCAATTATTTTTATGTTTATCGGTTGCTAGAAAAGTGGGATTTTGAATAAATTGCCAAAATTGAGAAAGACACCAAAAGGTCCGAAATACCCTTCAAGGGTCTTGTTTTTTTATTTTTTTAACCAATAAAGTTTAATTAATTACCAAAAATAACCGAAATTCATCTTGACCATTGATTTATTAGATCTATGGTGAATAATAGGGTTGCATGGTTTGTATTTTAAAGTTGGTTTGTAAATGAAAGTGCCTCTATGTGTGTATATATATATATAGTATTAGGTTAAAGAAGTGTTAAAAAAATGTGAAGTAGAGAAGTCCCCCCTCCTTTAATAATCTCTACCCTCCCATGAATCGCGTCAATCTCTCGTGATGGCGTCCACCATAACCGGTCAAAGCCACCTTTATTGACCGGACGAGTAGTGGAGATAACTTCACTACTTCGTATTTTTTTAGC
The DNA here is from genome assembly GCA_030169165.1 of Centaurea solstitialis. Taxonomy (NCBI): domain Eukaryota; kingdom Viridiplantae; phylum Streptophyta; class Magnoliopsida; order Asterales; family Asteraceae; genus Centaurea; species Centaurea solstitialis. The sequence continues at coordinate 11,460,502 of CM058046.1, forward strand.
ACTTCTCATTTGAACCTTTCTATATACACACATATATTTTCAGAGCAAGAATGAAAGTTATCCCTATACGACTGAGCAAAAAATTGGCAAAAGGAAATTACAAGCAAAATATCCATGTTGTCAAAAGCAACAACCAAAGCTTTATAAGATTAACGTAGAAAACTAGAATATCGTTGTAAGGTTTTGCATTTGAAGCAGTTACTCTATACCTTTTGCATTTAATCCTCTATGATGGTAAATTTTTCCTTAGGAGAGCTGTGGAGCAAGTAGGCTTTCACATCAGAAGGTATTGCGGACCAACGTTTGATGAGCTTAACATCAAGATACAAACACTTCAAGTTGCAAAAGGGTGAATTAAGATTCTTCAACTTCTCTGGAAACAAAGAGAGACCGTAAACAGTATCTGCGGAGAGCGTGAGTGATTTAGCTTTATGAAAATCCTGAAACAAGGAGATGAGACCATCGGATACCCTCTCTTTATCATTTGAAAGGGAAAAATCAATGAACACGGTCTCAAGAACCGGAAAACCATCATGGGTTCGAAAAAGTTTTGGAAAACGGAGCTCTTTACATTTTAAGAACTTGAGGTTTGGAGTTGCGAGCTCGCAGCGGTCAAGGTCAAACCACCAACCAGAGATTGTTAAATCTGAAAGTTTCGGAGCGTGCACAAGGAGAGGCTGACCATCACATGTTAAAATATCACAGTTGCGCAATGTCAACTTCTCCAACATCGGGAACCCTGAGAAGGGTTCGGAAATATGTATAATCGCCCGTGTGAGATGCAAAACAGTTAGATTCTTTAACGATCCCCATAGATTCGGATATTTAACACTCCACCCAGATTCTAGTTTCAGGCTTGTCAATGAGTCAGAGAAACCAATCGGCAAGGTCGGATTTAGATCACTGAAGATAGATACTTCCAAGTGTTCAACACCGTGAGAATATGCGTAATCTGCAACTGTCTTCCAAATCTTTGTACGGTCGCCACGATGCCTGAGGGTTAACCTGTTTAACTTGGCGGATTGATCACGAAAACTCAAAACCTTGTTCACAAACTTATCGAATGTGCTTGGTTCACGGTAAGCATAGTTATCCAAGTGTAGAACCGGCATCGATGTCCACAACGAGCGCCATGATCTTGATAGCACCGATGTTTGAACTGCTTGCTTGGTGTCGAGAAAGGAGAGAATGTGAAGCTGCAAGGACTCCGGCAAGTTACCGAGCCTGTCAAATTCCAATTCTGCCCTCCTCCTCCTCTTCTTCTCCATCTTCTGTTCTTCTTGTTCACATATTATTTTCTGTTTGGTCGCCATGCCTGTAGTTGGTTGAAGAATGAATAAGAATAAGAGGGTATCTATCGTTTAAATGGGAGGTAGATAATTACATCTAAATACAAAATATTATCTATAATCGGGATTATGATTTGGATATTCCTAATTTCCTATATGCATATCTCTCAGCCATTCTATTCGCACATGAAAACGTTTCAAATATATACAAGATGGTTACATTTTTTCGTATATGTCATGATTAAATCAAAAAAGAAAGCGAGCAGCAATATCATATAGTTTCAATATCATATAGTTACTTAATTAACTAGGGGGAGGTTCATACGAAAAATATAATTTTTTAAGAAAACGCGAGTAGCAATCTCAACTACTCATATCGATCAACAAAAACAGCTTTGACCGGTCCCCTTTTAATAATCTCTACCCTCCCATAAATCACATCAATATTCCGTGATCACGTCCACCGTAACCGCGAAATGAGTGGCTGAGATTGCTCCTCACGTTTTTTTCAATTGACATATTTCTCTTTTGAACATTCCGCTAATTAATTTATCGGAATCCCTCCTCTAAAAATTTAAATTAAAGTTTTTATATGAAATAGTAATTATGACAACTAAAAGGAATCAAAGAAAATATATTATCTTATCACGATTTCTTGGCAAACCAAACAAATAAATTTTTTGTTTGAAATTTTTTATCATGTTGTAGGATTATGTGCCATCATCAAAAGAAAGTGATTGAGAGAATATTTTCTATGTATTGAGAATTACCATAATGAATGTTTCTTTATCGTTGTAAACTACTCCCTATTTAAAAGGCTTTATGTTTAATGAGAATTACAGCTTTTCTCTCTCTATCTCTCCCTCTCTCTCTATTCTATGGTTGTTCTATTTATCTTTATCTTTAACACGTTATCAGCACGTAGCTCTGCTAGTCAATCAATCGATTCTTCATAGTTATTGCAATCCAAGTAAGCATTCTCTACTCTCAACATAATATCCTATTACCGCTCGTAATTAAAACTTGATTAATATATTCATTTTTCTTAAAAGTCCTTACGAAACATAATCAAAAAACATGTCTGAGTTTGATTTGAAAATTCATATGTATTATGTTAGCTTTTATTTCTGTTATTTCTATATATTTTCTTCATTTATTCCTTTATGCCAACAATATCTCCTTGCATATAATATGACTTGGTTAAAGTTTTAAAATTAAAATTAATAAACTTTGTATACCAATTGACGTCCATGAATTTTTTTTGTTTTAAAAGCAAGTTCCTTTGGTTGATAAATTCAACCCTTCAACTTTAGATCCTCTTGATTGATCACGTGTTTAATTGTTTGATATATCTTTTATTTTATTATCACCACATTGTCTATTCTACCATGACATGATGCCATATTAGATGTTTTAGTAAATATTTGTAAATTTTAATTATATATTATTATATTTGCTTGTATATGACATAGATAGAGATAATATTTAGATAAATATTTTGACTAAAGATAGCTAATGAAGATATCTTTGTGATATAATGTATATGTTTTTATATGATTTTCAAAGTATATTCTTCATATTTATGTACTCTTTTATTTAAATTGAGACAAGATAGATCACAGATTTTTTTTTAAGATATGATAATTCATTTGCCACTATAAACGGTTCAATATAAATGGATGTGCATTATTATATTGATTTTTGTTATTTATTTCTTAATTATTAATCATATTTGTAATTAGGAATCATATAGTCACTCATATCTTGTGATATTTATTTATCTATTTGAGTCTATATTGATGGATTATCATATTTGGTTATTGTATCTCAATATTTATCAGTTTAGATATGAATTTATTTTTAGAATTATCCTTGATAAGTAACATCTAAATCTTTACTTTTAATTATAAGTTCCTACTTATAATTCCATAATTTTTGGAAGTTACACTTTCAACCCCGTATATTTTGGTCTTTTACTAAAGGCTCAAAATTTTCTATTAAGATATCAAGAGCTTCAATTTGACTTTATGTCATAACCAATATTATTTGTCTCACAAAATCTCTCAAAATATTATTAAGATATCAAAACTTTGAAATTGGCTTTATATGCCAAACTTATATTCATTTTGGCCTCTTGCCAAAACCTCTAAAAATAACAATGATCTTCAAATAAAATAAATCGCAAAATATCATTTGGATTTTGTCAAGCGAGTGTAAATAGCTCTAAGGTTTGTAGGGATTTAAGCAATCCATGTGATTCCCCTCCTACCTGGAAATCCATTGATTGAGTGATTTGTTTTTATGAATTGAGATATTGATGAAGTATTATCAACAAAATGTAATAACATAAAATTTTTAATATTGTTATGATAATGCAATTTCATCAATATAATAATCATAGATTATGATACATTGCTTTAGAAAATCATAACTAGTTGAAACAACCCATATATGTTTCGATATCCAAAAACTCAAAAGAACCTGAGTATATAAAAATCAAATATAAAGACTCTTTTGCTGGATAGGTACAAGAATATATCTAAAATCCATTAACTTTCTATTGACCCTAAAACCGACCTCGTGAAAAGGTACAAGTAAATGCTTTGAGCTTTTGAGACGACACATCAATCACAATCTTTATATGGAACATCGACACCTAGAATCCACCAAGAACCGTGGGACATCCTCAAAAAGAAAATTGGGATGTATATTATCATGTATTTTTCAATCTAATTGTACAGTGGAATGAAACCCACTTACTCGATTAGAAGGTGATTGATTTCAACAAAGAAAATGTTATGTCTCAATAAGTAACTCAATCTTCGTGACATGGAACTCACAAAAGATTATAGGGCAAATTGCCGAAAAAGGTAACGAAATTGTCAAAATTTGCCAATCAGGGTAACATAAAAAATTTTTGGCCAAAAAAGGATTATAATTTCTAATTTATAAAAAAAAAGGTATTTTACCTTAAATTGAAACTTTTAACCTGTAACCTCATCTCTCATCTTTGATACCCACAACCTAAAAGGACAAGGATTATCTTCAAAAACACCCTTATTCTTTGCATCTTTGATTCCACATTTAAGAAAATACCTTTTTTTTTACAAATTAGAAATTATAATCCTTTTCTGGCCAAAAAAAATTAGGTTACCCTGATTGGCAAATTTTGACAATTTCGTTACCTTTTTCGGCAATTTGCCCAAGATATTATATAATTTATAACATTATTTCCACCCTTTTATATACCATCATGTTTTGAGCTTTCATAGGAAATTGAATATGCTCAAGTAGAAACATCCAAAGAACTGTGAGATGTCCTAAAAAGTTAAATCGATAGTATTAACCAATATATACTTCCGCAATAAATCATATAGCGTAATGAAACTCGTTTACTCAATTACAAGAGATAATTGATTTCAACAACGAAATGTTGTATCTTAAAACGTGTCTTAATCTCCGTGTCAAGAAACTCACAGCAAATGACATAATCCATAACATTATTTCCCTCTTTTATATATCAACAAACATACTAACGAACTAGTATAAGTTGGAATATAACTTTTAGACATAATGATCAACCTATTGTAAGTGGTTGAGAGACATAACAATGCCTTTTCGAGTGACAAAAATTAGACATTTTGGGACAAAGAAAATTCTCCAAATCAATAATGAAAGCATTAAAGGTGAAAACAACTCCAAAGGATTGTGAGTTAACAAAATTTCAAGCATGTCACATCTAGAGCAAATATACAACTATTGCCTCATGCAATAATGGACAAATTAAATATAAACATTGGTACATGTGTGCTACCATTGAATACTAGTTATTAAAAAGTATATCTTATGAACTAGATCATTTTTAATTTTTGAATTATCAAATTAAATGTATTTGCATATCTAAAACCGAATATAACTTTTGTGGATGTAAAGAAATACATCAAGACACATACAAAACTCCAATATTCCCCGTTCCATGTAGGAATGTATCGAGGAGAATTTTAAGTTTGTGGAACCTCTCACCTAATCTAAAGAAATAGATTAATATTAATTTCCCCCCAACATAATAATTAGACGATGGATTGTCATATTGATAGAACCTTGTTAAGATACTTGTATCAATTGAAAATTATACGAATGGAAATGAGTATATATACATAAACTATAATGATATAAAAGGGATATACATTAGAGAAATTAATGTGTCAAATCAGTAGATTCTCCATGTCATTAAATCATATTTTGTCACCAATAAAGAACCTTGGGACAATGACAACATAGTGATCCGTGTATTACAAAATACACATAGACACATCTCTTTCGAGTGAAAGGCAAACATAGGCAATTAACCATATTGCAATTGTTGACTTTTACAGCACAAGAAGCAACACCACTATCATAATATGCCCTCTCGAATACTTATCACTTATATATACCTCAATCCTTAGCTAAGAAATGAATGAGACCATCCTAAAGCTAAGAACACAATACAAAAATATTCCATTCTTATAACGAATACAAGGTTATACTCATGGACATAAACAACCAGAATGCGGACCATTAAAGTACTTTATGGTTCTGGTTTTGACGCGATAGTGTCGTATTATTGTCCACATGAAACGTTGCATTCCTAGCACTAGTTGTATGCTTAAGGGCTCACCACCCTGATTATCTCATCAAATCTAGCTGACTTAAAATGCTAGAGAATTTACATCATAAGGATTTGATGGCTATTGCATATATATTGAGATTAATGTAAAGTCTCCTATACCCCATGTATAGTTATAAAATGGTCTCGTAAAGCATTAGAATTTCCATCAAAAGAATGTAGATGATAGCTAAAGTATTGGTTATGCGCACCAATCTACATATATCTACATCGGGGATGCAATATTATGCAACTTTATTAATTTGTTTTTAGACCCACTACTAACCAACCAATATTATGCATACCAGTTGGTAACTGGATATATGCCTGATCTTTTACATTTATGCATGTTTGGTTGTGCAGTATATGTGCCAATTGCGCCCCACCAACGCAGCAAAATGGGTCATTAAAAACAATGAAGTATCTATGTTGGTTATGGATTTCCAACAATTATCCGCTATTTAAAACCTTTGACGGGTGATTTTTATACCGCATGATTTGCGGATTGTCACTTTAATGACAGTCTTCTTGTCGTTAGGGGGAGATAAGAAAAAGTATTTTCTAAGGAACGAGGAGAATTGTCACATAATATTTCCATTATATTTTGATCCCCAAACTTCACAATGTAAAGTTGAAGTCAAACGAATCATACTTGATACCTGATATGTTTAATGTTATACAAGAAGTGACAATATATTATATACAAGCTACAAATATACCCGTAAAGTTAAAAAGTCCCTAAACAAAGGGCACAACGCCGCTGGAAAGAGCGTTGCAATCACACATGGTGGATGTGTGGTTGAGGCCGTAGCTCCCAAAAGGAAATGGGGGAAGCTACTGGGTTCGATAAATACTCATCTAATGGAAGAGAAGAGTACGACACAACCAATATATATCATCAACTTTTTTATGAGATTATCTCTGATTATAAACTATGTCCATGAATCATTACTGGAGGACGCTCCGAAGTTAATGTTGATTCCAGAGATAAAATAAATCTCAAATGAATATGAGTCGCTGGACAGATCATATATAATTAATGATGATATATTTGTATATATCGTTGCTTATGAAATGATAAAGCACGATGATATCGAACCATGCTTAGTTGAAAAATATCAACAAGAGCAAATTGGCCTAAATAAACAATCCAGGATAATTATATTACTTGACAAATGAACAGGTATTTGGTTCGGTAGTGCTAACCCACCAAGTGTAAAGCATGTAGGACATAAATAAATCATTTGTCTAGCAAAGCGTAATGAGAATAATTATGTCGTAATGTATAAGACTTCCCTTTGGCGCAAGGTTTTTCACAACGCACTGGATTGACAACGAGAATTACTCTCATGTGATGAACGTTAAAACGTTCTGCTAATTGTTTAGCATAGTAGTTTCCGAAAAACTGGAAAATGCAGCTCATTGATGTGGTCGATATATATCTATGGGGATCTAGATTAAAAGATATATAAAAGTAATTGATGGAATTACATTGACTAAATTAAATAATTCTAAACCACAAAGTGCGTTTTATTAAAACTAAAACATTCTTATAACGATGAACTGTGCCCTTGCGTATTTATTTAGAAAAACAAGTTTCAGATTTTCAGTGTAGCTTAATATGTTGATGTATGAACATAATAGACACTCTTGATGAAATAAGAGAAACTAAAAGCTAGTTGAAATCTGAATTTGAGATAAAAGATCTTGGGAAAACTCGATTTTTGAGCTATGGCATCGAGTTTGTGGAATATTAATCCACCGGTGCGTATATGTCCCAAAATTGATCAGGCGATTTAATATAGACTAAGCGCATACAACTAGCACTCCCATGATCGGTCAAAGTGTTGGATATAAAGAAATAGCTATTCCGTCTAAAGGATGATGACGAAGAGGTGTTCGGAGCTGGAATTCCGTACCTAAGTACAATAGGCGCATTATTGTACTTTAGACAATACAATTGACCATATATTGTATCTCATTGAACTTGTTAGCTAGACTTAGCTCAGCGCCAACGCAACGTCATCGAAATGGTATTAAAATTAATATTTTGGAACCATTGACATGGGCTTATAATTTCCCTAAAGAAAGAGGGTTGGGTTGATAATGGAATTTCAGTACCTATTTATAAGTGACTAATGTAGCAGTCTACTGATAATTGTTTGCTGGTATTATATGTATAACTCATACAAAGTTATTCCCAAATTGGATAAGGAATTACCATAGGGTACACATTTATTGCTTTTGTAAGTAAAGTAAGCAAACCTTATAACTATCTCTTTAAACTATTAAGTAATATTACTTTATAAGAGTGTACATGATTAAGAACTATCATTACACATACTAAAGGAGTTAATATTATAGGTTAAACCAATACCCTACCCGCATATATGGAACTAATGCATCATGTATAAAAGTAAGATACATAAAGGGTGATAAAACAAAGCATATTCTGCTTAAGTTATTATATAAGTAAGATGTCAGAAGTATTTGACATATTTACCAATCATTACCTAAAATCATATTTAGGAAACATGTACTGTTCTCATAACTCCTTTGATTAATGCACAAATTAGGGGGAGTAGTAGACAAAAGGGGGAGTCTACTGTACGTTTGATATTGGTATGTTGTGCTCTTTCCTTCACCCAAGGTTTTATTTTTCCCACTGGGTTTTGTTCCTTGGGGTAAGGTTTTAGTGAGGCAACACTGCATATACCATCTTGTTTTCTTAGTTCTCATGATTAATGTACAAATCAGAGAAAACGTTAGACTAAAGGAAAAGTCTATATTGCAAAGAAAACGGATGTGTTGTACTCTTTCCTTCGTCATATTTTTATTTTTTCCCACTGGGTTTTTATTTTGGCGTAAGGTTTTAACGAGGCAACAAATGTGCACCGCCACTTATTTGACTCGGCACAAGGGGGAGTGTTGTAGGATTATGTGCCATCATCAAAAGAAAGTGATTGAGAGAATATTTTCTATGTATTGAGAATTATCATAATGAATGTTTCCTTATCGTTGTAAACTACTCCCTATTTAAAGGGCTTTATGCTTAATGAGAATTACAGCTTTTCTCTCTCTATCTCTCCCTCTCTCTCTATTCTATGGTTGTTCTATTTATCTTTCTCTTTAACATATCAGATTTACATTACATTTCTATCAATTAAATATTTAGTCAAACCCAAATAACATTTAATTCTAAATTTTACAAATTGTTAAGCTGCTAAACTACCCCTTTCCTTGAAGAAATGGGTTGTGGGTTGTAATTGGGTTGGGCTCTAGTTTTTGTTTAAATTGTTGGGCTCTAGTTTTTGTTTAAAATTTTATGAGCATAAGAGGGTTTTTGGGAGTGTTTTTTTTTTTTGGTCGAAAAGTATTATTGACTAAAAGTGTGTATCGATTTATGGTGATGGAAAAAATGAGTTTTTTAAAAAATATTTAGATTAGCTTTAGCTTAGCCTTTTTTTTGGAAGAGGTATCCCAGATCATATTGGGCTAGACTAATCCTCGGCAATTTTGGGGTAAAGCCCGGCTGCTAAAGCATGCAACTCGGGGTCGAATCCCCCGTACCTCCAGAATGCGTCCACCATGGCTCGAACTCGGGTTCGCCACTATGTAGTGCCCAAGCCTTACCACTAGGCTAACACTCCTTTGGTAAGTGTTAGCTTAGCTTATTAAGTTTTTGAAAAGCTTTTGTGTCATTTATCAATAAAAAACACTTTTGTTCATCAAGAAGTCCCTCATGTGTGACTTTTTTAAAAATTACGTGATTTTTGGTTGGAAAAGTTATATTTCCTCGTACATTTTTAACTAGATTTAATCCCGTGTAATACACGGGATAATTTAAAAAAAAAATCATAACAGAAAACTAATATTACAAATATGATTTGCTTAATTTACATTATTTAGTATAATTTAATTAATGTTTAATAGTATTATATCCAGTAATTAGTTTATTTTGAAAGTATTGACAATAGACTTATATTATATACTCTATTATTTGCATTTCAATTAATGCGTTGAGCATCCATCAATATGTATATATGTATGTATAATAAATTAAGTTTTACGGGAATTAATATATTTAATACTGTAAAACATATAAGTATATTTAAATTTATAACTGTCACTTTTAATTTTTGTTCTTTCATATTTGTTATAGTAGAGAGAGATAGAGATAAGAGATAAAATGGGTAGATTAGTTTAATATCTGAATTAATAGAGATAAAATAGTTTAATATTTGAATTAATAGAGATATAATAGTTTAATATTTGAATTAATAGAGATAAAATAGTTTAATATTTTTAAATTTTGAAATAAAGTGACATATCAACAAATGACACATATGCATGACATGTGTCAAGAAGTGACACGTAGGCGAGAATGAATGTAGACCATAAGAGTGTCCAGGTACGTGTTTTAGCGGGAAAAATCAGAAACCGGCTCACCATAGCACGACACATGGCAGACCAGGAACTCTTTTATTATATATAGATTTATACATTCTCCTCCTATCTACTCCATCATTTAACAAATGTTAAAATTTAGGAATGAGATAAAGAAAAAGAATAAATGCATTAAACATGTCAAATATCTATACTATATATTAAAAAGAATTCACCAACTGCTTCAAGAAACCGTTTTTCAAGATTACATATTTCAAAGCGTCATGTACAACCTGTTATAGCATTGAAGTCGGTTCTTCTCCCCCACGATTTTTCCCATGCACGCCATCTTTCTCTCCAAAACCATCTTTCTTGTGCAGTTTTCTCTCCCCCACAAATATCACAACCACGATGATTCTTCAATGGCGCTGCTCCAATCTCATCATCAATCCATGGTTTGAAAAAGCAATCAGCATCATTAGGTTCTTTTCTTTTTTCTTTTTTTAATTTTGTACCCCAATTCCATCATCAATCTAGGGTTTTAAACGTTTTCACCCAACGAGAAACAGGATCAATGCTCCCTCTTAAATGGCGTTTCACTCTTCTCAATATTCATGCAATAACAGATACTTTCCTGGTGCCTTCTACTTTCTACAAAATTATATTTCTGTACATGGGTTTTCTTGATAACCTCAAAAAGGGTTCTTTTTAGATTTCCTTTGTTCATTCAAAACATTGTTGAAAAATGGCTTATTTGTAATGTGTTATCTTTTTATATACCTTTGTTCCTTAATTCTCTCAGGATCTTAAGTGATTGTGGGATTCATGGTTTCTATGAGGTATGGACATATATTATGTACCCTTTGTTTATCTTTATCTAACATGTTCATTCATATAAACTTTTTACATCACATTATGGTTATTACTTCTTTTACATCACATAATCCAAAAAATATGGCTACAATCATTCTGGCTGCTGGTGCAGGAACTCAACTCTTCAACTGTCATTATCTTTCCCACTGAACTTGGGAAGGTTCATGGTTCATGTTTTTATAAACATTATTGTATAAAGATATGTTATTTCAGCTCTTAATTGACCATTTTGCAAAATTCTTTAATGTTCTATTGGTATCTCTGTTAATTTTTTATAAACTAAGGAATAAAGCATTATCTGTTGCCATTTCAGATTCTAGGATTTCATTTACATCTGATTATGCTTTTGCACGACTATTTTTGAGGTTCTTCTGGCACGATTATGTTGAATATTAAAGCAGCTTAGTTCAAAGATACCAGGGTTCTTGGATAATTTACTACAACCAAAATCAAAATAAGGTACAAATTTTCTGTTTGTACTGAGCCAATTTGAGCTTTAGTTTTTTTTAGATTGATACTTCCTCTTTCTTTTTTCAGTGTTCAAACTGGGTCTTAGTTTTTGACTTCAAATTAAATGATTGCTCACCTCTTTTTTTTTTGCTAGATAATGTTTTATGCTTTGATATTTTGTGTTGTTTTTAGTTGGTGAGTGTATATATGTACCTCTAAGTGGAGGTCTTTTCTAGGGTAGGTTTTGTTGGATTGACTAAGTGGGTTTTCAATATGAAACATTTTGTTCTCGATTCGGTATTCTTTGAATGATTATTCCATCACGGTTCATTAGATGCAGATTAGTAGATCCTTCACTTAAAAGGTTGGGTCATCTTGATAGGCTCCCTGGTACTTTTTATGCAATATGTGAAAGTCATATTCAAATAATTTTTTATGGAAATGGCTTTGTGTTTTTTCTTTTGACGTTGTTTGAGCTTTCGTTCGATAAGTCTGGCCATCAGTACAATAATAATAACAATAATCATAACCATCATTATTAGGAGGAAATCAAAGTATGATATGAACAAGATAGTCGCTAACACCGAACATTTGAAAATTTTCACGTTATAAGGAGCAACTTTGCTGCTTATATTATGTGTATTTGGTCCTTTTTCCCATTCATTTTACCATTAATTTCTATGATTTTGGAGGTTTTGAAGTTATAACAACTCAGAAACTTAAGATATAAATTTGAAATTTTTTGTATAAACTACCTTACCGGTCTATTTTATATGTGTTGCTTTTGTTGAATTATAGGATTGTTTGGAATGTAATGTATGATCGGTGATTGTTCTGTTAATCTGTTATGTGGTTCATGCAATTATTCAAATATGTGATATTGATGTGGTCTTGAGTGCAGGTTTCAATCTCAACCCTGCAGCATCAAGTATTTAGGAACAATGCAGATGGAGGATTAAAGCAAGTTTAGTGAGTTTCCCTCAACCTCCTCAATAAGTTTTGTGATTTTATTTGAGGAGAGTTTAACCTCCCAAGCATTCATAATTAGGATGCAACCATGAGGCAATCCTTCAGCTGGTGTATCTGATATGTTCTATATTATCATCTATATGTTGTCTTCTTCTTATTCAGTTCCTTTGGACTCATAACCTTCTTTTCGTGATTATAAATTCCTTCCTATTATGCTTATATTTTTTTGAAGGAATTCCATCTTATTCAGCATCCAAACCTGTGATTTGGAATTAAGCTGACAATTCTTTAGTAATTGGTTTACTCACATCACATAGAAAATGTGAGGGTGCATTTGGCTGTAGAAAGTTGTCTTCATTTTTCAAGAAAACGTTTTCAGAAAATGGAGTTGAGTTTTCATTTTTAGTTGTCTATGAAAAATTTTCAAAATCAATTTGGTTGAAACGGTGGAGTTTTCATTTTTCATTATAAAATTATAAAACGCATTTAGAAAATTTTGGAAAAATATTAAAATTGATTTTCTAATTTACATATATAGAAGTTAGAAAACAAAAAAAATAGTTTTCTTGGTAAACTTATGAAAACTGAATGAACCAAACGCGTTTTTTAAATTTTCATTTCCCTTAGAAAATTTTCTTGGAAAACTGGAAAATTTTCCACAACCAAACGCACCCTAAGTGTTGGATTTTTCTACTTATTTTAGTGATTTGGAATAGGTTAAGTACGTGTCTTAATGTCATGATGTACTTTGTTTACTATCTAGAGTTAAAGATACATTTATTTGTCTCCAAATTTTTTCTTTCAAATGGTGCCTACACAACAGTATGACAATTTGTAGTATTTTGCTTCTCGTATACTATAGAATATTCTAATAAGGTTCAGGTTTCTAGCTACAATTGATATTTTTTTGCGTTTTAGGAACAATAATCGACAGAAAAGTGTCATCAGAAGAACAATCAAGGACTTTAACTTGTGTTCTCAATATGGACAAATTGTGAGTTTTATAAAAGTTTTCGTACATATATGTGAACTTGACTTTTTGTTGGTTTTAGGGTACTACTTGGCGGACACTACCAAGTACTTCTGAATCAAATTGGTTTTCAAACTGTTGATTTCTAGAGCTTGTTCAACCGTTATCGTATGTATAAGTCGTAAAGTTTTGACGAAGGTTGCTTATAATGAACCGTTGATTGTTTTTTTATATGAAGTGATTGATTTGGGGGTTATGGATTATGTAGGTACCAAATGGGCACAAGTTCCATATATGTAGGTAATATACATGCTTAACTGAGTTGTTTAAACATACGATTTGGCATCTGTGATGTTACAAAATAGTCCTTGGTTTCAAGAGCGTTACTTTGGATGAATGACTTTTTTTGTTGTGCAGTTGATTCGATTTGCTATGCACATTTGACAACTGTGCAAAGGGTGCAATTTGTGAAGTTCGATGACATGTTTGATGCGGCATCGAGCCATAGTAATGAGCGGAAGCGCAACAGGTTGTGGTTTCACTTAAATATCAATGGTTCATGGAAAAATAAGGAGTTCAATAATGTTCATGGAACCTATAGAACTGCCACCAAGAAGAACATTTAGCCAAATCCAATGCTTATGGTATGATTAGTTATTCTTTGCTGATGATAAGGGGCTATTTGGTTCGCATAATTCAAAGGAATTTGATGGACTTGAAAGGAATATGCACATGCATGATTTGATTAATGGCTAGCATGGTGATGCTAATTCTACTATATTAAATTGAGTTGTTGCTTATTGGCAATTTAAATTTAGTAAATTGCAAAGCATACCGATAATTTTGCATTGTTTGTAAGGTACAGTTCGGCAAATGCATGAAAAAGTTGGTTGTAGTGGGTTGAGAGAAACATTAGGCTTCTTGTAATCCTTCTATTACATAATTTAATTATTCATTTGTAATAGTTGGTTTATATATATTTTAATAAAATGGTATTAATGGTTGATGCATTTTATGGATTCATTGGATTGCTATCATTATGTTATAACAAGACTTAATTTATATAAAAAAAAGTCATTACTTAGAATTTACCTTGATTGTAGTTCAAGTAGTATTTTGATTTGTGTTTAATACAGATTGAAGGGTTAAAAGTCATTTATGACATCTTTATATAGAAGAACAAACAAAGATAAAACATAAAAGTAGTAGCTTACTCTTAGATTAATTCATACATGCTTTAATGAGAAAACAATCAAATGACCCTTATTTACTATTAGATAAATAAGTTTTTATTTGTTTTAGAGTTTAAGAATTAATGAGAAAACAATCAAATGACCCTTATTTACTATTAGATAAATAAGTTTTAATTTGTTTTAGAGTTTAAGAATTAGTAGGTGGAGCCAAATTAAACACTTTAATTTTCCATGTTTGTGACATTTAATTTGAATATGGTTCTTGTTTGATTGGTAAGAAAATAGTTATTCGGAGTGGCATAAAGAATAAACAACCCAAATGTAACTATTAATCTTTGACTAATTGACATATTAACCATGATATCAACCAATTAATTCTTGATAACCATACAAAATCATAAAAATATATAAACTAAATTTCAGATTTGCATTTGCAGACTGAAAATCCCGCTGCAAAGCGCGGGTACCCAAACTAGTGAAAGGATAGGAAAATTGATAGGTTAAAAAGGTAAAAATAAATATAATTTTTCAAAATTTTAATAAAACACGGGGTCCAAAATTAAAGTTTACCCCCAAAATAAATGAAACAAAATTGGAATTAAATAAGAAAATTACTATTGTACCCCTTTTACAAAACCTACTCCACACCATTTTCTTCCAAACTATCGACTCTTCTTCAACGCCTCCACACCTTCGATCTCTACTTCTCCAGGTACTTCTTCAACCATGGTTTTCGATTTCAATTTCTCAGCTTCTTCCATGTTTCTCGACTTTTATGCTATTCGCTTTATAATGGTGAATTTTGAGTTCCATGCTACTATGAACTTTGTTTCTATTTCATTATTGAATGAATACATGATGCTACTGTGAACTTTGTTTGTATTTCATTATTGAATACATGATGCTATTATGAATTTTGATTATGAATTTTGTTTCTATTTCATTAATGAATACATGATGCTACTACTATTGTTTGTTATGTGAATCTTGTGGTGATGGATTGAATTTGAATCACTTAGTTGTGCCTTTTAACTGATGGAATATCTACATTCAAATGCTTGTGTTGGAGAATATAAACAATGAAATAGAAACTTTGGACAACATTCACTAGACTTCAAATTAGGTTAATGGAAATTTAACATATTTTACATGTGAAAGTGATGTAAACTTAATAAATGAGTGGCGATTGGATGTAAATGTTTCTGCAATTTTTTATGGTTTGCTTAAAGCTCGTGGTGGATTATTAGCTGATGGTAATATGACAATCTAGAGCAAGTTGCTATATTGATAAACATATTACCACACCACGACCATGTAAGCGTGGAACTATCCAAGTTAGGTTTTATAGATTCGGGGAAACAATAAGTACAACATCTGAAGTAACAATCAGCTCAATTCAAAAACCTAATAAATAAACTAATTAGTATGTTTTCAGAGTGTTTAGACTACCACTTCTATTCACAGAACTCTCTGCAGGTTTCACGAGGCTCTCCTGCTTCTGCATTCATTGTTCCATAAATACATATGTTTGCCCAAATTTGAATGGGTCTTGTGCATCATGTCTTTAGGTGCCTTGTGTGTTTGTATACGTGCTCCTGTTTCATTGCTAAGTTGCTTGTTATTTTGTATTTTCAGAGTTCAGAAGGAAATCGTAATGGGAGATGCTAACAAGTCGGGATTCAAGCTTCCACCAGAGTTTCAGGAGGATCCGAGAGCTCCTCTAATTGAACCAAATTCTTCAGATTCTACTGAGTTGTGGCTCATACAATGGCCTAAAGATCAAGTACGTAGTCTTCCTCTTATTTCATAATTTAGAAACCACCATTGTTTTGTTACATAATTCATAGAAAGCGACACCTTTTGTATCCAAAATGCAAAGAAAACTTCAGTAGGCCATTCTTTAAGTCCTATTCAGCCGTAAGATTTTCTGTAATTGTCTATTGAGCGAAGGGTTGGTTGGTAATGCAGATTCCTGATGTTGATGGACAACATATCGTGTTGGACCTTCATCATGATGATGGGCAATTAGGCACTGTTGAAGGTTCATCTGGTGAGCATTGGTTTTGATAATTCTTCATTTTCTCTCTCTGTTATGAGTTATCTTGCCGTTCGTTGCATTGTATAGTTGGAGCAAATCTAATTCAAATGGCCAGTTAACAATCAACATGAACATATCTCAGTGTCCCAATTACGGAGATGTTGAATTTGGTATCTTGGCTACATATTTTTGAGTTTGATGCAGGAGAAGTTAATTTCAATGAGATTGCCAACTAGTATGGACGGCATAAGCTGCTTCACAACCACACAAACTTTTACACATTCTCTGCTGTTCAAGGCTTCAGGCACCTTGTCCATTCTTTAACATAAGGAGACTAATGATAAGAAGTATTCAAATTCAAAAAACACATCAAAGTTAGAGAAAAGTATTAGCATCTTGTTGAAAAGAATCCTAGTCTTTCTCTTCACCATCTTGTAGAAAAGAAGCCTATTATTCTCCCCCACCCAAGTGGTCTAAGTAATTTGAAAAAGAAAGTTGTGGCCAAATTAAAGACTTTGTAGGTGGGTGGAATAATAACAATAGGTCAAACAGTTAAATGCCATATGGAGGAAAATTTCCAACTGTTGGAAGTATCAATGCTGATGATTCTGCAGAGCTTCTTATTGTCCGTATTTTTATCTTGACAGGAAAGTCGTATGATGTTGTCAGCCTAGCAGCACAGGAACCAAATGCGACAGTCTTTCTATCTGCTGCAGCGGGTTCAAAAATAGGTATGCTTTCTTTAATGTTAGTTTTTCACCCTGCCAAAATTTGACATGGTTTTTTCAGGTTGAAGCATAGGAATATGTTCATCTTTTGCAACTCAGAATGCAACATGTACCATTTTTAAGCCACAATTAAAGTAGTACCATGATTTCAATTAAATATAAAAATAAGCATGGTACCTTCTCAACTTTGTATGTAGATTTTTTAGGGTGTTATGCTACTTTTTACTGGATTGTCTGATAAATAGAACTTTTGCCCTTTATATTAAGAAATTCCAGTTTCCAAGCACAAAACAATCCAACCTAATGGCATTATAAAAAATATGATATACACCATCTCCTATGCCATCTTTATCTTCTTCAACTTAAATATAAAACAGAAGTTAGAAAATTAGAACAAAAACAAACCAAAACAACCACATATAAACTTGAGAATCCAAACTGAAGACAATGAAAGAAATGAATATCAGCAATAATAATTTAGGGATAATGAATAATCAGTGTTCATAGAACTTTTAGAGAGAGGATTTTACACTAAACTTGAAACACTATTTCTTCCTCAAGTTTTCAGAGGGGAAAGATTTACATTAAACTTGGATATGCTAAATTTCTTGTCACATGATTTATAGATGATTATGAGAGAAGATAAAATGATTTTGTAGATGAGGAAGAAGAAAGGAATAGGATAATGATTGAAGGGATTGAAGGAAGAAGCTGAAAAATTATTTTTTTATTTCATTAAAAATGGTCATGTGCCAACTTTATCAGGGTTTTCAAACAAAACTGTTAATTTAGACTGTTTTCTGCTCCTAAAGATTTGTCTCATGGTTGAAACTTGGATTTATGGATATAAATGGCATAAGTATTAACCTTCATGTTCTTCAACTGAAGAAGATACTATATAATGAATTTGAAATATTTGTCAAGATAGAAAACTAGAGGATGCATCATATATTCATTTTAGATATGCAAAGAAAGATATTGTAGTACAAAAAAAAGGCAAACTTGGCAACATTCATTTGGTCAAAGTTTCGCAAATAGATGAAGTGCTGTAGTAAAATAGGAAAATCTATGCCTTCCAGCACTATTTATGGGCTTAAATTGCTATTATATTAGGATATTCTTCAGTAGTTGCAAACATAATAACTCATTTATATTGTTACTTTGACAGTTGGTAAGATTACAAGGCGGGTTTCTTTTGTTCATTATCTGGAGCCTAATGAAGTCCCAAAAGACGATACCAAGAAACTAAAACAGCTGTACGAAATGTCTTCTTATGCAACTTCATTGAGCAATTCTGCTAATCATTTCGCAACTCCCACAAAGAGTACGAGATCAAGACATTTAAGCCATAGCAGCGGGCGTAAAAGTTCTCTGTCTGAAGAAAAGGTGCGGTCCAGGGATTCAAGGCCCAGCAGCAGGTCTACTCTGGACTCGCTTGGCCGTGGTCAAGAACCGACAGGCTCGGCCTCGGAACAATCTCAAGAGAAGAAAGCAAAGAAGAGAAAGAAACATATGGCTTAAGATGTGTTATTTATCAACTTCTGTTTATTATGTTTTTACTCGAAAGATTAATTTGTTGGGGGCAAATGGGAAATACCAGATTTTGATTTTGGAGAACTTCTGGTTCTTGTGCTCTGTTTATAATTTCGATTTATGGAGAGCATTATATATCTGCATTGAGTTGCCAAATTTGTTTGGATTTTGAGTTTTGATTTTCCGTGTTGAAAGAATTTTTGGGGAAGCTCTGTAAAACTGGAGTAGAGTACAATTTTGGTCCCTTTGGGTTACATGAATCTTCGAAAATGATCTTTAAATTTCAATAACTACTATAAGCGTTCTTATGGTTTACATTTTTCTTTGAAAGTTGTTTCCTGTCAAATGAAAGTTGTTAGAGCATCTCCAACATCATTGCTAAAGTACAAAAAAGTTGGGTTTTTACTTCATAAATTGCTCAAGAGCATTGCTAAACTATTTGCTAAAATAGAAAAGTTGGAACTTTTTTTCTCTAAATATAAAGATTTTTTCAAAATCTCTAATTGACGAAAGAGAAACATTATTTTAATGTATTTCACCAATGACATAATTTATTGTTTAAAAGTTTATTAGAATAGTAAATATAATGTACATTTTAATAATATAACTAATGATATATTCTTTAAAATAACAAAATTGTTGGAGATCAAAAAATAATACTATTCTCTATTTTAGAAAAAATATAGCAAAGTTGTTGGAGATGCTTTTAATATCTTTTACTAATTCTTTTGTCTTTTTCTCTTTTGACATTTTCTTATTAAAATATTGAGTAAAATAACTATCATCTCTCCAATCTCCCCACCAAGCTTTGCACAACCACCCACAAATTTATAAAACATGTGCATCTAAAGAGAGAGGACTCCCCATCAAGCTTTGCACAACTAACCACCCACAAATTTATAAAGCATGTGCATCTAAAGAGTGAGGTCGATATTGAATTACTGATGTTTAGTGGCCTCTTTGTGTATACAAAGTGTGTATGTGTATGTGTATAGATGTGATAGTGATGTAGTTTGGCCATTGTGTGTATATATATGGGTCATTTGGAGAAATTGGTGGTTTATGAGAATTTTAAAAATCAATATGATCACTAATTTCAATAATTAATGATTTAAAAAAAATCTTAAAATAACCATTTGGCGGCACCATATTAAATAAATAAAAATAACTAACTTTAATAAAATAAGTCGTTCAGATTGGTTCTCACAGTTTTCACAAACTAACTAGTTCTCGTTTGATTAGGCCCCTATATGTAGGCATTAAATTCGGTAAGAAACACAACCTATAAGAACCGGCTAAGAATATTTTTTGTACGATTTTCACCATCAAATGTTATCATTTAATATATTCTTTCACATATGTTTATGTTTCATATGGTGATAGTTTAACATTAATTGGTTTCATATAGTGATACTTTTCTTCGTATATTTTTTATTCAACAAATGAATCAAATTTTCTTTTTTCACATGGCTGTTGCTCACCATATGAACTCAAAGACATGTGAAATAATAGTTAGGTTCATAGTCTTTGATGAAGGAAAAATCATGTAAACAAATGTTTGTATGTCGGGTCTCGCAAGATTGTAGGAATTTTGCGGTTTGTATTTGATTATCATCCTATATATGTATGTATGTACTTACGTATGAATGTATGTGTATGGAGTATGTATGTTACGGGTCGGCAAGTTGGCTTGAGAAAGAAAGGTTGGGTTGGAGAAGATAGTTGGATGGATAAAACCACCGATATTGATGTCTTGATGGTGAGGGTGTTGGTGAAGAAGAATGTCGGAAAAGGCGGCCAGAGATGGCGTCTTGTGTGTGTCTGTCCGTCTACATGTGTATATATATATACACACAAACACACACACACACACACGTGTGTGTAGGGATGAGATTGGGAATGGATTAGTACTAAATCGAAAAATCGAAATCGATAACCGAACAGATTATATGGTACTAGGTACCGGTACGGGTTTGATACGGCCCTAGTTCAAGAATCCAGTCCTCGAGGCTCATCCCTATATGTATGTGTGTGTAGAGGTGGTTCACATGGGTGGTGTAATGGTCTTGCCGGATATCCGTAAAGATGGAGGTGGTTCACATGGATGCTTACATGTACTCATAGTATATGGACGCACACATATATATAATATCAATATTCATATAAAATCAAAGTAAATTATAATTTGGTCCCTATGGTTCTAAACAAAATTGTATAAATTGTCTTATAAAGTAAAAAAAAAAGACGAAAATACCTCTAATTTAACAGAAAATTTTAACCGAGTTAACAATAAGGGACGAGTTCAATGGAAAATGTAAACAATAGAGATGCTTGTTAAAGTTTGTGTAAACCACAGGGATCGATATCGTAGTTTACTTAGGCCATCCACTGTGGGATGGAAAAACCATCGGGTAGGGCTTCGGCTTCATTGAAGCCGTCGGGTAAATAAGTAAACACCGCCGCGCCCCTATTTCGGTTTCATTCAAACGGTTTCACCAAACCGATACAATCTGACCGTTACCACCCCCCCCCCCACTCAAAACGGCTAATTTTCAATTTTTTTTTCTTTTCTTTTTTTTTTCAATTTAATTTACTATATATACATATACATACATCATATTCCAACCCCAATTTAATTTACAAACACAACTCTCAATTTTTCAAACACAACCTTCATCTCTTCCACTTTTCTCTCCAAAAAATGTCTTCATCGTCATCATCACGATCAGCATCGGCATCATCCTCATCAATTTACCACCCGAATTACGATGACGACGCTAACGATTTGTTGGAGCTCAACCACTTGGCGGCCATAGCCGCCGTGAACGAAGCGGTCAAACTAATTGTCGGTGACGAAGCAACTTCAAGTCGACAAACGAGGAGGACACCAAAAAGTCGAAATCGTATAGTGGCACACGAGAAACTTGTTAATGACTACTTTTCAGATAATCCGGTGTATGACGATAACGATTTCGAACGGCGGTTTCGTATGAAACGACGACTATTCCTTAAAATAGTTGAGGATCTTGAGAGGGAGTACGAATTTTTTAGGTGGACTCATGATGCAAGAGGAGTTAAGGGGTTCTCTCCGCTTCAAAAATGTACGTCTGCTATCCGACAATTGGCGTACGGTACTGCTGCTGATGCCACGGACGAGTACTTGCAAATGTCCGAAATGACATCAAGGGAATGTTTTACTAATTTTTGTGAAGGTATTATACATCTTTATATGCGAAGATATTTACGGAAGCCTACCGCAAATGATGTTCAGTTGTTGTTCGCATTGCATGAGCAACAACACGGCCTTCCCGGCATGCTTGGTAGCATAGATTGTATGCATTGGGATTGGAAAAATTGTCCCGTAGCATGGAGGGGTCAATACCATAGAGGTGATCATCAAGGACCGACAACTGTTTTAGAGGCGGTAGCATCGTACGATGGTTGGATTTGGCACGCATATTACGGAACCCCCGGTGCCGTAAACGACATAGTCGTTGTAAACCAATCACCGATATTCAACGATTTGTTCGAAGGCAAAGCACCCGATAGCTCGTTTTCAGTGAATGACAGACAATACAAACACAGATACTATATCGCGGACGGGATTTATCCAAAGTGGACGACTTTTGTCAAAGCGTATAGATATCCAACGGAACCCGAACGGATAGCGTTTACGGAGCGTCAAGAATCGGCTAGGAAGGATATCGAACGTGCATTCGCGATGCTTAAATCAAAATGGCACATTGTTAAGTATCCGGCACGGGCGTGGACAAAGAAAAAATTAAGGTATACAATGTACACGTGCATAATTTTGCACAACATGATTCGTGAAGACGAAGGCTTTGCAAATTATCCTTTTGATGAAAGTTGGGTTACAACTGATGATATCGAAGTAGATATATCCGAAGAAGAACGAGCGCAAAACGTCAACGAAGTCAAAAATAGTGATAAACACCTCCAACTACGAGCCGATTTAACGGAACACTATTGGGCATCCCGAAATTAATTTTTTAATTTTTATAATGTAATTTTTTATTTTTATTTCTAATATTAGAATTATTTTTATTAAAATTTTATAATGTAATTTTTAATTTTTATATAATATTAGAATTGTTTTAAATTAAAATGAATTTTGATGAAGTGGGTTGCAGTGGGTCGACAGTGGATGAAATGGGTAGTTTTGGGTAGTTTTGTGGAAAGCCGATGTGGCGCTGATGTGGCAGCTGAAACCATTGGGTTGCAGTGGGTCGACAGTAGATGACCTTAAAACCAACATTTTATGAATTTTATAAAACAACTTTAAAAATAAAAATAAATTACATATTCTTCTTTTTCAGAGCGTATTATTTGACTAGGTAAAGATTATTATATAGTTTATTGAATAAGTTATTTGGTAGGCGAAAATGACGAGTGGGGTCCTTTTGGAGGCCCGTCTACAGCTTCTGCTTCATTTTCCCTTCACTACTTTCTCTCATTCATTTCTCACATCCGCCGCATCTCCAAATCCAATACCTCCCCTAATCATTAATCCCTAAATTCCACCTTTCAAACCCCAAATCTCTATCTCTCTTCTTACTTCGGTAAGTCATTCAATTTCATGATCCATCTTTCAATTTGTTTCATCGCTTTAATTTGGTGTATTAAGATGCTAGAAAGAGCTGAAATCCAAACATTTTATTGTTAAGAGTCTGCCGATCTGAAATTCTTCATTTACGAAATTTCATTTGCATTTTTGAGTTTATAAATTATGATTCGTTTTTATGCTTACAGTATCGTTAATCATTGCAGCATTTCGTTTCCTTCTTGCATGTTTTTTTGTTTTTGACCTTTTTCGTTATGATTGTTCATATATTGGTGTTGATTTAGGAGTGGTTGTTGTTAGGTTTGGTGTTAGATTGCTTTCCATTTCTGCTAATTCAATCTATATATATATATATATAGAGAGAGAGAGAGAGAGAAATGTTCAAATGAGAAGTGCTAAAAAATACGAAGTAGAGAAGTGATCTCAAGCGTTAATATGGTTGAGATCATAGTTGACTAGTCAAATATTGCAGCTTTGACCAGTCAAAAGCCGCAATCTTTGACTGGTCAAAGTTCGGTTGGACGCGATTCACGGAAGGCAGAGGTCAAAACCACCTTTATTGACCGGACGAGTGATGGAGATAACTTCTCTACTTTGTATTTTTTTAGCACTTCTCATTTGAACCTAATACTATATATATATATATATATATATATTATATATATAGGGGTGGGTTCAAATGTGAACCACTTTTTGGTTGTGAACGTGAGGACAATCGAGAGCGCGACACGTGGCGGATGACTAAGCGCCACGTAAGGTCCACGTCGGATGACTAGGCGCGATTCATGGGAGGGCATTGAATTAAAAGGGGGGGACCACACTCAAAGCCCACGTGGCGCCTAGTCATCCGCCACATGTCACGCTCTCGGTTGTCCTCACGTTCACAACCAAAAAGTGGTTCACATTTGAACTTTCCTCTATATATATATATATATATATATATATATATGATGATGATGATGATGTTACTTGCAGGTCCTTCATAGACTTCTGCAACAGTTTGAGAAAGGAAGCTCATTTATCAGATCAGATCATTAGATTTTTTGTTTTTGGCAGGGAGAGCTAAGCCGTCTGGTTAGCTCTCTCAGCTTATTAGAATCCATCAGTTAGTTGTTACCGATAAACAATCTAGCTGTTTCAATGGCGACAGCTACGCATCTGTGTGGTATTAAGACTCCTTATTGTTTTTCGAAGAGAGCCGTCCGCTCCCAATCTTTGTGCTTACAGCAGCGACTTAATTTCGATTCACTCGCTGAATTGTGTGGAGCTTTGAGGGTTCCGGCTACAAGGAGGGGAAGAGGTGTAAGGGTTGTTTGTGATGGGAGAAACAATGATGTTCTGGTTCAAAGTGAACACGTAAGTCAAGGTTCGGAAGGATCAAGCAACCAACTATCATGTGTGATGAAGTTTGGTGGATCATCAGTAGCCTCAGCAGATAGGATGAAAGAAGTTGCTGAGCTCATTCTCAGTTTTCCGAAAGAGAATCCTGTGATTGTCCTCTCTGCCATGGGCAAGACTACCAATAAGCTTATACAGGTTTGTGCAACCACCAATTTTTTTTTTTAAATTGGTATTTTTAGCTGTTCCCTCAATGGGGTCTAAATTGAAATCTGTGTTGTGTTATATAGGCTGGAGAAAAGGCTACAAACTGTGATTCTAATGTGTCTGAAATCGAAGAGCTGACCTTTGTGAAAGAACTGCACAACAGGTGAAAATCTGGATCATCGAATTTTTTCATCTAATAGAGATTATAGACATTAGTTTATGCTGATCATGCATTGGTGTATATACTCAGGACAGTGGATGAGCTTGGATTAGACAGATCACTCATTAAAGGTAGGACTTCGATCATTGGAAGAATGTAGCTGTTATATTCTAATGGAAGATTAACCAAGCCTTATTGTTCTTGACTTGTTTTACACTTTCTTTGAGTTCTAAATCATGAAATTATGATAAAAAAAAAGATTTGTGCTGAATGCTTTCTCGTTACAATTATTTATAAATGAGGTCACAAAAGCTTGTCCTGATTTCTATTTTTGAGGCCCTGCCTGATGCTTGCACATTTGGACATATGTTGGTTTCTTCTGCTTCATATGGCAATGTCATTTCATGTCTTGAGAGGTTTTTTGCAGACCACCTAGATAAATTAGAGCGGCTTCTGAATGGGATTGCCGTACTGAAAGAGTTGACTCCACGTGCAAGGGACTACATAGTTTCATTTGGAGAGTGCATGTCCACAAGAATATTTGCAGCCTACTTGAACAAAATTGGTGTCAAAGCCCGCCAAGTATGTGGTTTCTTTATTACTTGAATAAAATCAATGACTGAAAATTTTGCTACCCACTTATGATAAGCTATCCACCATTATTTCCTGTTTTTAAATTTGATTCGACTGGATTTAATTCCTCAAATGATCAGATAATGTGGATGCTCACTTGATTAAGGTTTGTAAGAATTTGATGGGTTGTTTGATGGACTTTCTTAAGGTTTATGAAAAGGGAAAAACATATTCATGAAAGATTACATGTCTATTTTCAAAGAGATTTTTTGTAAATCAAATGATACAACCTTTTTGAGATTGGGGATATGAGGATATCAAAACACATTATAGCCCTATGATCAAATGTGTGGTAAGCTGGAAACAACAAAACACAGACGATAATAGTTCTCGTGTGTCGATATAGGAGTCTTTATAGCACACATAAGGCGCTTTAGGTGAATAACAAAGCTCGTAGTTTGTCTAATAATGTAGGTAGCAGATGATAAATTATGCTCCCATAATTGAACTGCAAATTTAGTTTGAAAATGAGCAGCTCTACCAACCTTAAGAAAATTTTGATGTTTCTCATAACATCATTTTGTTCTGGTGTCTAAGGAAAGGACGCTTGATGTAGAGTTCTCTTGGAATGAAAGAAATTTTGGCATCTGAGTATTGCCAATTTCAATGCCATCGTGACTTCTGACATTCTTTTTGGGGAATTGAGCTGATTTTGCACAAACTAACAGAAATTCTTAATGATTGAGAAAACATGAAGCTTGCCTGGCATAAGAAAGGCACAAGTAGCTTTTGTATAATCACCCATTATACTATTAAATCTTTATGTCCATATATGGTGGGATGATGACATGAAATGCAAACATCACTAGAAAGTAACTCTAAGTCGGAATTCTTGGTACTAACACCATTCAAAAAGGTAATATGTGCTGCTTGGTTAATAGCCAAATGGAACAATAATTTTAAAAATTGTTATCAATGTCGCTCAAAGGAAGTATTCCTTCTTGGTATTAATCCCATAGGAAAAGGTAATAGGTGCTGCAACTCCAAATTATTTTGGTAAATTCATTTGATAATGCTGTTAAGATTTCATTACTCCCAGGAACAAACTCAGGGATCACATCTTAATTTCATATTACTGAAAGACTTAAGTCTAACAAATTATTACACAAATGTATTCATGTGTTATTCTCTGCTGACGCTTTGCTTTTACTTTTATTCCTTCTTGTAGTATGATGCATTTGATATTGGTTTTATAACCACGGATGACTTTACCAATGCGGATATTCTGGAAGCAACTTATCCAGCTGTAGCAAAGAGACTACATGGTGATTGGATTAGTGATCCTGCAATCCCTATTGTCACTGGCTTCCTCGGGAAGGTCTTTTACTTTTTTTCATCTTCTTAACTTTTCTTTGTATGGCTCTATCACATGAATAACGAACTTGAAGTTTCTGAAAATGAGTAATTTAAATCCACATGTCAATTGTAGGGTTGGAGAACTTGTGCTGTAACTACGTTGGGCAGAGGTGGTAGTGATTTGACTGCCACAACCATTGGTAAAGGATTGGGTTTGCGAGAAATTCAGGTTGGTGAAGATATGAAAAAATCAAATGCAAGTGAAATCTGTTAAAGTGTTCACGTGGAAAATGAGAATATTTTGCTCTATGAGGTTGCCTGCACAGAGTGTTCAAATTTGGCTGTTGAGAAAAGTGGATTCATTATGTCACTTTACTTTATGTCATTTCCTAGAAGTTGTTAAAGAACCACCTCAAGCTTCTATAGCGAATCTTTTGAAGTTTTGTATGGTTTCAGCATAAGTTCTAACATATTCTTCTTTTTCATTGCTACAGGTGTGGAAAGACGTGGATGGTGTTTTGACATGTGACCCTAACATATATTCAGGTGCAGAACCCGTGCCATATTTAACTTTTGATGAGGCTGCCGAACTTGCATATTTTGGTGCTCAGGTATTTACTCTTTGTTTCCGTGTACATCTGTTATGGCACAAAAAACATTTTCATGATTGGTAATGATGCCATCATGCTTGATTCCAGTTTCCTGTTTGCTTCCTAGTTATTCATGTCCTTTTCTTGAAGGGAACTTTTTAATGTCCTCAATTTTGATGTCCCTTAGCTTCTAATCCTTAAGTTTTAACCATCTTTTTATAGATGATGTGGCTGTTGTTATCTTCATTTGCAATATTGTTTTCAAGATGATCAGTTTCGACATTCGCTCTTCATTTTAGTACTTATTCCCTCATTTTGTCATAGGTCCTGCATCCACAGTCTATGAGGCCTGCAAGAGAAGGTGATATTCCCGTTAGGGTTAAAAATTCTTACAACCCTAATGCTCCAGGTACCCTTATTACTAAATCAAGAGATATGTCAAAGGTCAGTAACAAAATAATCATCACGATCTATAATCTATCATCAGAGTTCTGAAAGCCTAAACGTCTACTAATCTTAATTTCAGGCAATATTGACTAGCATTGTTTTGAAACGTAACGTAACCATGCTAGACATTGTTAGCACTCGCATGCTTGGTCAATTTGGATTCCTAGCCAAGGTAAAGCACAATACAATTATCAAACATTCTTTGAGTGGGCTGATGTAGATTATAATTTCTAACCGGCACATGATTCAGGTATTCTCCACTTTTGAGGATTTGGGTATATCGGTGGATGTTGTAGCTACTAGTGAAGTTAGCATTTCCTTAACATTGGATCCTTCAAAGCTTTGGAGCAGGGAGTTGATTCAGCAGGCAAGTATATGATCTCATTTTCAGTTTAATTACACATGCACTAGGTTTGACAGATAAAGCTCCAAAAGGGTGTCACGGTTGATTTGCTTACTTCTATTAACTTATTCCAGTTAATCTGGTAGTTTGAACTTTTTGCTTAAGTAGTGCCAATATTATAATAGAGAGCTGTCACAACTTTCCTAAGTTGAAACCTAGATGGCTAGCTCAACCGGCAAATAAAGCTAGGTCATGGGGATCCTCCCTATAGGCTATGATCATTGGTTTCGGTCTCCTCAGCGCCACTGGGATTTTCCTGGTTGTTATATTCGGGGACCCATGGGGTTAGTCGAGGTGCACGCAAGCTGGCTCGAACACCCACAGCTACAAAAAAAAAAAAAAAAAGCTTCCTAAAGTCAGAGGAGCAATTTCTTAGAGTTTTTGAGGTCTTTGTTGTTGGATTTCTTATAATAGTAGTTAAATGAAGTCAAACAAACTAGTGATCACTAAAAGTTTTGATTTTTAAAGGTGTGGCTTTCTTGAGATATAAAAAAAATGAGATCATCAAATGTAAGCTTAACCATGGATGCAATACACAAGTGTACAAGTGCCCCAAGTAAAGCAATTTAATGGTGTATGTATTTTGGCAAGCAGGAACTTGATAATGTTGTGGAAGAACTTGAAAAAATTGCTAAAGTGAACCTCCTACAGCATCGATCAATTATTTCGCTGATTGGAAATGTTCAGAGGTCCTCACTTATATTGGAGAAGGTATTGTTGCAGGCTCAAACATGGTTTACAATTGAAAATTGCCAGCCTTTATGGCAGACTTTGCATTTTCTTTTTGTGTGTGATATTTTATTGTATTTGGTGTTTTTGATTCGTACTCTAGGTATTTCATGTTCTTCATACAAATGGAGTCAATGTTCAGATGATATCTCAAGGAGCATCTAAGGTATTCATTCCACCCATCTTATGAGGTTTAGGCCATGTTTGGCAAACTAGCTGATAAGCTAGCTAGTAGCTGATAAGCTAGCTTATGAACAAATTATGTTTGGAAAAAACTAGCTTATGAGTGTGTAAAATGACCAAAAAGGATATTTTTTTTAAGTTAATAATTAATATTAATAAGGGTATAATTGGAAAAAGCTACAAAAAGCTCCCTAAACGCTACTCCAAGTAGCGTTTCAATAAGATAGCTTATGGTACATGTTTGGATGGACTAGCTTATTAGCTAGCTTATTTTTGCCAAACACAGCCTTAGTGGCCTTTTTTGCAAGCCAAGGGTCTTCATTGAAACAACCGCTCTACTCTCAGATCCCACCTCCAAGTGGGATATACTCGGTTTGTTAGGTTCAGTAATGGGAATGGAAATGCAATAGGGGAATGGAAATGAGAGTGAGTTTCATTGTTTATGGTCTTGGCATGCATTGGGATTGATTATTTATGTCTCTTGACTGGTGCAGGTGAATATATCGTTGATTGTTAATGACGACGAATCAGAAAAATGCGTGAAGGCTCTCCATTCAGCTTTCTTTGAGAGCGATCTAGATCTAGCGGACTTGGCCTACACCAACGGTTCGTCAACACATGGAAGTTAAGCTTTATTTTTGAATAATGTAGATATGTGCTATTGAGCTAAAAACCATTAGCCATTCACATGGAGGGTTATGTATGCAATATTTTGCTATCTTTTTTATAGTTGTGTAGATTTCTTCACAACTTTGTAACGGCTTCCAGATTTTGATTATATGGATTATTCTAGAACCATCTAAATTTAGCTTAATATATTTTTTCAATTTGATCATGTTACTTGTAGCTTGCTTTTTTTGTTTACTAAATTATGGGTATTCACAAATTATGGGGTGTTCAACATTTGCAGTTTAATTGCACAAAGCAAAACTTCCATTGGAAGGAATAAAGTTGAAATATTTTTAATTTATGTTTTATTATTATTTTAAATGTTAAATATAAATAGATTCCATAGTCAACTTTGGTCCCTATAATCTTTTTATTGCAAGAAAAGTCTATGATATGTGAAAGTGCTCGGTTTTGATCTTTAAAGAGTAATATGGTTAGGTGCATCCGTTAAATCCCCTATGTGATTTGTACATGAAGGTATATTAGTCGTTTTACCAACAACAGGGATCAAAATTGCAATTTACTCTTTTATTATTATCTCATTTATTTAAAACATAATTATTTATCATATAATGAATAAAATTTATTACTTGATTTAAGAAACTTATTAATAAAAAATTAATTATTTTAGCTATTTTTAATACCTCTAACACCTTCTAACTATTTTCTTCCAAAAACTTCCAAAATAGTCATGAACTCCGCCAAGTAGGGAACTCGACTAAAAACAACATCCGCTGATAGCGGATAAGGGTATAATTTTCATTCTCTTTTTTTAAAGTTTTCAGAGGCTTAAGGTGTATGTCTTTCAGGGACCAAAAATGTAATTTTTAAACGTATATGTTATTAGGGGATGTTATTTTAGCGGAACTCATAGCTATTCTGACAATTTTAGGGTCAGAGTGGGAATGGGAATGTGTTAGTGGTATTAAAAATTGACTAGAATAATTAGTTTCTTTATTTAATAAATAACAAAATCCTAATTAATAAATACTTTGTTTACATTTTGTCAAACAAAATCATAATTTTGAATGATGAAGAATAATACAAGGACCACTTTTGTAACTACAATAAAGTATATAAATACCATTCCCGTCCCCAATTAAACCTAAATTTTAGGGTTTCAGAAAGGGGCGCATCTATCCATCTTCTTCTTCTTCTCCACCACATCCATGGCGTGCACGATCGATTTCCGATGCCTGGATGAAGGATTTGGCGGCAAAACCTACAAGCGCAAGAGAGCGGAGAAGCAAGAAGAGCAGGATGCTCTCATGGACATCGACGCCGGCGGCGGCGGCCAAGAAGAAGAAACCCAAAGCTCAAAGCGACAAGCCGTTTCATCTTCCGAAAACCCTAACAAGCCTATCGTCTTCGGAAAGCCGACATACGACGGCGTGATCGCCGGAAAAGTGTCCGGAAGGAAGTGGAAGATGGCGAAGACACAGAGATCGTCGGCGGTGAGGGTGAGCCTGAAGAAATCGACGTTCGAAGAGAGGGCTCAGCAGAAGGAGATCAAGAAGGCGTATAAGGAGAGGATGACGGAGATGAAGGAGGAGATAAGGAAGAATAAGGTGGAGAAGAGGAAGAGGAAGGAAGAGAATGATAAGAGGAAGCAAGAGAATATATTGAAATCAGGTACTAAGCTTCAGAAGATTACTAACCCTAAGACTTTGAAGAAGCTTGCTAAGTCTAAGAAGAGGAAGCTTTTGAAGGTTGTTCCTGATAATGTTGTTAAGAAGTAGTTTGGAAAGTTTTTGTTGGGATTGTGTTTGAAGATTTTGATAGTTTTGTTTTAATGTTTAAGAGATCTCTTTTATCTGATGCAATTTTGGGTTTGGAGTTAGATTGAAAAAGTGGCACTCATCTGTTTCTTGGTATTGGTTTCATTTTTTGTGGCAAAATGCAGGGCTGCACATATGTGTTAACCAAATGGTATAAGTAATAAAATATATGAGCATGTTTGGATCTAAAAGGGTATGCTTGAATGGCTTGACTCGATATGAAAATTTGAATCAAGTTTTTAAAGGAGTCGAGTTGAAGGTGGTTGTTATAAAGCTTGGCTTGTTGAGTTAAACATGTTCTATCTTGTGTTCGAGATCGACTTGAGGTCGAGTAGCGTATTAAAGACTTGATTGCTTATAGGCCTTAACCATGCCACTGTCGTTATAGTAATAGCGACCATTCCACCTTACCTCATCAACTGCCATGCCGCTATTGTTATAGTCGCAACTACCACCCTCTTTTGACTACATTACCTCACTGACCACCAAGTGATTATTATCAGCGTCCCAACCTTGCCACCCACCTCACCAACTATCGCCACTGTTGTTGTCAACACAACTGCTCTTACTCTCCTCCCTAACCCCACACACGTCCCACCCTACGACAAACCTCCTTCGTCCCACCCTACCACAGACCTCCTTCCTACCACCACCAATACCACCACTGTCGCACATTCACCACCCCCTTTGCTCATTCTCGTTCTCATCCTCACCCCACCTACCATCATGCCAACATTGTTGTCGTCACAATTGTTTGGGGGCAAGGATTGGTTAGGATGAGGTGGTAGTTGTGATGACTACATCAGTGCCATGGTGGTAAGCGGGGTGGGGTGTGGGCGAGGATCGGTTTGGATGAGGTGGTAGCTGTGATGATTACAAGTGCCATGATGGTCAATTGGGGTGGTAGGTATGGTGACAACAACAATGCCACCGTGGTCGGTGGGGTGTTGTCATCGTAGCTATCACCCCCAACCTTCCTCCAAACAAAACGCGAAGATTCAAATTCTTTTGAGAGCCATTCAAATTTCATCAAACCAAACATATTCAAATTCCATTGAACCAATGCATGGTCAATTTCCATTCAAAAAAAATTTTAAAGTCAAATTCCGTTAATGGATTTCAATTCCACCAATTTAACATGTGAACGAAACGTCCCTTAAAGGTATGATTAATGATCGAACCAAGTTCAATGTTACAATGTTCAATACTAGGAATAAGGCTTAATGTTGCTTATCGTTGTCATATACTCTCAAATTATCGATGTATGGTTCTTGTTTGTCTTGTCATATGATTTTAATTTAGGGAAGGTTTCAATTACAAACACGTGGTTCTAACAAACTATACATCTCGTTTGACTAATCCAATCATACTAAGTTCATTTAAACAAGTTCATTCTCGTTTGACTAATCCAATCATTACTAAGTTCATTTAAACAAGTGCTTCTTGTTTGACTAATTCAGTCATTACCTTAAGTTCATCTAAACAAGTGCATTTCAAATAGTTCACTCTTACAAGAGGTTTGTATGGTAGAAAAACTATGAAGGGACAGAGGTACGTCTTCCCTTAATGTAGGTAGCTCTCTAATTTTCATCATGCCAAGCTCGAAGGGAAAGGGGGATATGAAGTTAGAAGAGGGGTGAACGTAGTTGGGTCAAACAACCGGTGAGTGATGATTGATTCAAACAATCAGAGACGAAAGACAGCATCCTCCCAGGCTCGAGGCTCCCAAAATCGTTGGGTTGGTGTACGAGCAAGGGGACAACAAGCCAAGTTGGATCTTGAATAAGCATGCAATAGGTGTTTGGCTTAAGGCCTTAATCTAATGAAATTTGGGGTGTGATATAAGAGTGGGTCTAGAATGACTTTTTTGAGCTTAATAAACTTCGACCTATTAGGAAAAAAAAGGAAAAAAAAAACGAAGTCAGGGTATGCTAGTGAGGCCTCTAGTCCCATGATGGTTCCACCCGTGGTAGCATTATCATACAATTTCTAGTACAACAAAATAAGTTGGTACAAATTTGACACCCCTACCAAAATCAAGCTTGTATTAACCATCTGCAGTGTTACTGAAAAGGACCATGATCCATTGTTCCTAATTTATCTTCTAAATCAAATACTAATAGCTATGGTCACAGTAATCTGGCAATAAAAAGAAAAACATCTCCAACCAACACCAATAACATTGCTATGAGTAACAAAAGAAAACCCAACCTCACTAGTAAGATGAATAAAATATGAATATGTCATGTAAGCTAAATGTATACAACAACCTTCTTCAATCCCATGTTTCTTTGCCATCTTTCCACACAACCAACTAGATGAAGTAGTAGTAATTTGTTTGGCCCTCCGCCCTCCATTTCCAGATTACACCCATC
The DNA here is from genome assembly GCA_030169165.1 of Centaurea solstitialis. NCBI lineage: Eukaryota > Viridiplantae > Streptophyta > Magnoliopsida > Asterales > Asteraceae > Centaurea > Centaurea solstitialis. Next base: position 11,494,969 of record CM058046.1, read on the forward strand.
CAGTAAGTTGTGTCTGTCTACATTTGGCCGTATGCAAAGTGAAGTGTGCCCATAGAAATTACAACACAAAAGCAGCAGGCACCAACTATGCATCGGATTCCAACGGATGCTTCACGCACACCAGATCATCTAATTTGTTGCCATCCATTTTATATACCGACACACCTTCCATCTGAACATAGTGTTCCTGTGCTTCTTTTCTCAGACTCTTAAAAGGCATAACTTCCCATTTACTGTAATTAGAATTCCTCCTCTTGCTACTCATATCTTTAGCCCCGGATACGGGCCCACTACCATACGGACCACCATTGCCCCACACCTTACAGTTGCTAAATTGTCCAACTGCACCATCTCCACCCTCTTGACTCCTCTTTAATCGCATGGCAGCTGCATGAGCTCTGCCTATCTTCTCACGGGTTGGCACATCTGACCAGTCTTGCACCCTTTTCGCTCTCATAGGAGAGTGTATTCTAATTACCTGAAATATGAAATGTCACATGTGCCCTTAAAGCAAACAAGGTGCATATATAGATTTATACTCCCTCCAAAGTGCAACACCATATTTTTTAACATAGGTAGTTGATGCTAATTGCGTTTTATCATTTTCGTTTTTTTGCATCTTGTCTATATTGAATACAACACGATAAAAGGAAAATCTTTACTTACACCAAGGCATTCTAGAAGTTGGTAGTACGCTCGCCCTTGAAGTGGATTGTGACCTTTTCGTGGTTCAGAGAAGTATCTGGTCCTGTAAGAACCTCCAAAGTTGAGAGTATAGAAAAGTGTGTGTGTGTGTGTGTGTAGTTTAACAGAGAGACAGAGACTGACCATTCAGTGTAGCCAGGATCCACGGTGAAACCATATATGTCAACAATATCACACATAGAAAGTGCCAGCTCAACTGATTTCATCCCAGTTCCTTTGGCACCTCTGCGCAATACGATACCCTGGAAGAGATAGACTGGATTCGGAATCGTCTGAAAAAATAGATGAAAGAATCTGTTAGATGAGAACCAGACTAGTAATAATATGAATATCATCCCTAATCACAAAGCACATGTTAAACCACCCCAAGTGTACCATATTTCAGGAATTTGGCTAGATCACTTTCCAGCACTTCTGATTTAGGGCAGATATAATGTACAATTTTATACGCATGTTTTTTGTGGTTAACCGGCTATCTTTAAGTTTATTGTTTAGAGATGGAGGACTTGAAAGATGGTTTCTATCCTCCGCCAACTTCCCAAAAGTTCACTTACATAATGGGTTCAACTAATATATAGCTAACAGCAGTTTCACTGTAATCAACATAGCCACATAGGTACAAAAGGACTAGGTGTGAGAAGATGCCAAACATTCTAATATATATTCTGGATATTACAACATTGTATCTGCAGAAAGCTACTTACATCGATCATTTTCTTGAAGTCTTTGTGAGTCACACTTTTGATAACAAGCACCTCATTATCTGCAACAGAAAAAACAGAAAAAACAATTAGCTTCTAGACAGAGAAACGTCTGTAAACTTCCCTTTGGTCACCTAAGGTCTCATGAGGAGCTGCGTTTTATGCGCAAAAGAAAAATAAGGGACACAACTTTCTACCGAGAGGAACTGAAAGGAATGTAGTAGTGTAATGTAACTTAACATAACACGCGTTATTATACGTAATACAAATTACATCAAACTAGGTACTTAAAAAGCTTCTTTAGATAATTTATCGGCAGCCAGCCAACACAACACTAGCTGGATAACCACTTGAGGCACTAAGCAGTAAGCACTCCACCTCACATGAAAAATGAAAAACTGCATATATCCAATACTCACTCTCGAAGAGAAATGTTGACTTATAATTAAAATAACTTGTTTGCAAAGAATATTCACCTGATCCATTGAGGATTGGAACCATGTTACGAGCAGTTCCCCTAACTCCTAGTCGAAAATCCCTCTTTATACCAACATGTTTTGCATATTTCTGCAAGAAAATTGATAACGAAGGATGACTTAAACCACATAAGGACTTCTGGAGAACCTTAGCTAAATATCCTAGTTATAACCTATGGCTAGAAACCACCTTTGTGGTGACTAATTTACCTCATTCACAGGTGCTTCATTGTCTCTTATAACTGCATCATGACTGTCAATTTCTTCACCAAATTCAGTCTTTAGCAAATCTCCCGAGTTCCCAACAACCGCACATTTATGAAACTGGCGAGGATGAAATGGTGGTTTGGCTGGCAAAATCGGATTAAGATGCTCCTCACAAAGCGTCCGATTGTTGCAATTCTTTGCTCCTCTGTGGTAATGGAAGAAATCAAAACAAGGAAAGAATAAATCTAATTCATCAGGTATGCATCACTCAACCAAGTAATGATGCAAAAAATAGCAGTGATACATTGAATCCAGAGAGATCTTTTCATTGTTTATTAGAAGCATACAGTTGTGCTATCCTTTTGGCTGCATAGTCCATCCAGCCATCAGGCCGTGCATCCAAATACTCTCTTGTCAAAACTGTCGTCATGTTACGGTACTGCATTCCGGACAAAGAAAAAAGATTAGAATACGCACCGGAAGAAAAAGACATGAATAAAAGAATGAAAATGGTTAACCTGTTCCCACAAGAGAACTGCCTCACAAACATCATATGTGTACTCTAATGGCTCGTAAGTCTTGAACTGTGGGTTCAACTGCAAGTAAATACCAAATTCAGTGGTCAATCTATTGTGATATATATATATATATATAGAGAGAGAGAGAGAGATAGATAGATAGAGATAGAGAGAGAGAGGTACCCAGGTGCTATTAGTCCCTTCAGGAAACTTAAGAACCAATTTGCAGTGGTCAATGGTATGTGCAGTAAGTCCAAATCCTCTGTTTGCCTACACGAAATGGCACGACAATTATCGTCACTATCGTTCACTAATAAACCAACGATGAACCAATTCTACAATATATGTTTAGGCAGGCAGCCATATACAGAACACAGTCCCAATGTAGAAACTGTGTTTCTAATTGCTTAAACGCATCAGGTAACTAATAAAAAGACTACTAACAACCTCAAAAGTGAAAACTACAATAGAGCAAGTATATAGTAAGCCAAAAGTTCCCTATGTTCAAACTGACATTGGAATATGACAATACCTAAACTATCAAACAACTCAATAGAGATCAAAATTAGGATACCACAAACTATATGTTAATTTGCATATCTTTGTGTGTGGAGTGTGTGTTGATGAAAAAGGGGAAAGCTAACCACGCATTGCTGAACATCTGACTGAAAATCAGATAAGATCTGGACGTCTTCTGAATTGAGATATTTGGTCCGACTACCTGCCAGAAGGAAAAAAGAAAAGTTAATAAAACGAATTAATAAAATTGCAATCTTTGGGAACTAGAAAAAGGTTTAGGTAATAACGAACCAGTGAAGAAGAAGGATTGAATGGCGAAAACAAGGAGTGAGAAAATGGTTGCAGCGCATATGAGATGAACGAATGCAGGTCTTCTCGATGAAGGTTTCAGAGGTCTGGTCATGGCGGTCGGTGCCCTTGCTCCGGCGATCTGGTTGAAATCGGGGATTTTGGTCACTGTAATAGTAGTAGTACTGTGGATGGGATCCCAGTGCAGAAGCTATTGATTATTGAATGCAATTGAGATTGATGATTAGGGTTCTTTCTTCTTCTCTAGATTCAGACTAATATAAGAAGAAATCCAGTCTGGATCAGAAACCCTTTGCAGAAGGAGGTTACTTGTGAGTAATAAGAAAGATGACAGAATCTGCCACTCAATCTCCAGCAATAACAAGATTTTGTTAAACAAACTCTGAAATCTGAATTGCAATTTTTATTTAATTAAATGCAGAAATAAAACAAATTTGTATTTTTAAAGAAGTTACAGCAAACTTTACATTTGGTCCCTTGATGTTTGTCATTTCAATAGATATCATTACTAAACTTTAAAAACTCAGATTTGATCTCTCATGTTTGCTATTTCGTAACGATTTGGTCCCTTTTCTAGTAATTTGTGAACTTTTTTTTCCGTTAAGTTCAATAAATGAGTGATGTTTTAGTGTTTTAAAATATTTTTATGACTAGAATACCTCTAATTTAAATAGATGATAATTGACGTAACAAAAATTATTTAAAATGACTAAAATACCCTTCATTTAACTAAATTTAATAAAAAGATAATGTTTATTAAATGAAAGGACCAAAATTGTTTATGAAGTGACAAATGTTACAGGAATTGGAAAAGGTTGTTTAATTCACACAATGTAACTTTAAAGTTGGAATGAAAATATCAATAAATGACTCAAATACCCTTTCTGAAAATTTTGAAACCAAAATACAACTATTGTGGTTTAAATTGGTAGTGGTCGATGTTGGTCGCCATGTTTTAGAAATGTGGTTTAGATCATTGGTTGTCGACGGTGGTAATTCAAAAAAGTGGTGGTTGGTGGTGGTTAGGTAGTGGTGGTTGACGATGGTTTAAATCATTTTTGGACAATAGTCGGTGGTGGCAAGTGGCAAATCCACTGTGTAGTTAGACCATCATCCACAGTGGTGACGCTTCTTGCCAATGGTACTAGTCGTCACATCAGCTTTTTACTATCTTATTAAAACCTTACTGATTCAACCACACCCATATCAATTTAAATAATTAATAAAAAAAGGAAAAGAAGAGAGAGAAATGAGGGAGAGGGTGGGGTGAGGCAGTCTAACAAGTTGACATAGAGGTACCGATTTTGGTGCTTGCCAATCTTGTCGATTGGCAAAACATGCTTGCCTATGGCTTTGCCGCCCCATTGTGGATGGTCTTAAAGGGATAAAGGGTCTCCACTTAAGAGTGTAAATGAGCCGAGTATCAAGCAGTTCGATTCAACTCGTTGATACGTCGAGTGGAGTTCGAGTCAAGCCAATTTGAGTTTTGACTGAGTCGATATCGAGTAGCTGTCAAGCTTTCTCGTCTTATTTACACCCCTTTCTAATTCAGCTAATTTGAATCGAAATCTTTGTGTGTTATTAAATCATAATATTATTATCTTTAAATAATTTTAATAACCAACGGTCGGTTACTCGAAATATAATTACGGAAATGATTTTTTTCTTGAAGTAATTATGGGAATGTTTTAGAAAAATGGAAGCCGGTTAGTTTTTGAACCGTTAGTTGTTGACTCCGTTTGACCAACTTCTTTATTTTTCCGTTTCTTTAGGAATCATATTTGCGAACACGTTTTTTGTCGGTCTTACCTTCTTCTGATCAATCATCTTACAACCCTTCTTCCCTGTAGCAATAGATGAAATTGGAGCTTGCTGAAGAATTAGGGTTTGAAATTCTTCTGTTAGTCTTCTTTCAATCCACCTAGTTTTATCTTTATCCATACTTACATACAGAAAAAAGAAGAGAAAATGAGTAACAGTAAGAAGGAAGTGATTCGATTGGAGCGTGAATCAGTTATACCAATTCTCAAGCCCAGGCTCGTCATGACTTTGGCCAATCTTATTGGTAACAACATCATTCATCCTTCATCTAATGTTTATTGTTTTTTGTGATACTTGGCGATGTTCACCAAGTCTACTTTGTTTGTAATTCGTTTTTTGAATTTTGGCTAAAAATTTAGGGTTTAGTATTGTTATATTATTGGGTAGGAATGTAGGATATTCCTTTTCTTGGCAGGGAGACTAGTGTATTAGGGCTCACTAGATTATTTAAGAGGATAACCTATGAAGGGAGGAAGAGTACATAATGCTATTCACAGATGCATTCTGCTTGAATAACTTTGTTTTATCTGTTATTCCAATGTAGTGTTTGTAACTTTGTATCTTATTCTCTTTCATTTGGTGTTGACAGCATTCTATAGATCCTGGCAAGTGCCACTTAAGCGGCTGCCTAGGTTCTAAGCATGCCCACTATCACGGTGGTTTTTTTTTTGGAAAGGTTCATCTAGGCTTTGTCTAGACTACATCCTTGGCAATTTAGAACAGAAATTGACAAATCGGCCATCTGAGACTAAGCCTGGCCACAAGATGCGCACGAGGGGATTCGAACCTGGGGTAAATGGGATACCATCCACATTTCCCACAGGCCTTACCGCTACGCCACAAGCCTTGTGGTTACTATCGCGGTGGTTAATTAAGGCTGCTTAGTTAGTCACTTAGGTTTAAGTTATCAGCATCTAATTGTTGAATTAAGTGCTTAAAACATAAGTTCGGGACTATTTGGCTTTTAGCAATCTTTCTGTTTGTTTATGGATAGTTGTGTCATTGGGATATTGGGACTAGTCATTTAGAAGAAATTAGCAATACCGGCTTAGATGTTAACGACATTTTATATACTTATATGAATCGCTTATGTGTGCTTTAACCCCACTTAGACGATTAAGCGCTGTTAAACGCATTTAGAATACTAGTATTTGAGCTTGTTCAATGTTCATCACTAAAAATTAGGTCATTTTAAGTGTCTAGGAAATACGCAAGTTACTTCGACTTGATTTTGATTTCTGAAAGTTACTCTAAATAAGACAATCAAAGAGCAGTGAGTGACAGGTATATATATTTCGATTTTGTTTGTATTGAACATAGTAAACCCCTGGTCTTGTTTTATATACCCTCTGTTCCAAGAAGGAGATCCATTTTAACCTTTTCTCTTGGACATAATACACAAATGCATAATTTGTTGGATCTGACCCAAGATCTTCTTATAACAATTTTAGAATTGCATCAATTTTGAACTTCAGATTTAGTCGTTTTAACATCTACAAACTACAATCAAGACATGTCTCTTGAATGGAGGGGAGTCTTTTACTTTTTTAATGTGATCTCTCAACTTTTAAACCAAGTTTGACATCAATAATCAAAGTGTATCTGTCTTCTGGAATGGAGTATTTTACCTCTTTAATGTAACTTTTCAAGCATTCAAACAAGGTTCAGTATTGCAGAACACAGTAATGACCGGTCAGAGTTCTTGAAGCTCTGCAAGAGAGTCGAGTACACCATTCGAGCGTGGTATCTTCTTCAGTTTGAAGATCTCATGGTATTATTTACTTTTATCAACTTATGCTATAAAACTGCTACTGTTGTTTAAACGTTTTGAGTTTGTATGGAAGTGCTGTTTTTTATTTTCGTGGTTCACATGCTTGCAGCAATTGTATTCACTCTTTGATCCTGTCAGTGGGGGTCGGAAGCTGGACCAGCAAAATCTATCACCACAAGAAGTTGATGTTCTTGAACAGAATTTCCTGACGTATATGTTTAAGGTAGCATGGTCATGACCTAAAACCAAGTTTGACATTTATTTTAATCATTTATGAGGGCATGATTCATATTCACTCCATATAATATACAATGGAACACTGTAACGTAGTATACTTTGAATTTGTGTCCTTTATTCGTCATCCATGCAATATGTCCCTCCCCCTTTTTCTATGCATGCATGTAGGTGTACAGACTAGTACTGTGATCATCCGTCTTTTTTATGCTACCCTTTAGTTGACAAACTTGCGAAGCTCTTTATCTTATTTTTTTCTATTTACACTCCTTTTGGCATCAATAACTCATCTGGGATCTTTCTGTGGTCATGTACACAGTTATGCCTGCTTATGTTCTCTGTCTACTTAATCCGTTTACATGTTCATGTTCTTGCTTTTCCCTTGGCATGTCATCTTCAAATTGGTTCCAGAAGCTACTGTGTTTTATCCTTTAAGGTACAATCCTTACAATTACAGGTGATGGAGAAGAGTAACTTTAAGATCTGCACCAATGAAGAGATTGAAGTTGCACATTCAGGGCAGTATCTTTTAAATCTTCCTATCAAAGTGGACGAATCAAAGGTTTGCTGCCGTGATACATACCTTGCTTAACCCTGTACTTGTATTGTTCATGACTATGTTAGGTGCAATTATCATTGTCTTTGTGTTTAAAAACAAATTTTCTTTCTTCTGTTTTCCTCCTTTTAAATGTAGATTGATAAGGAACTTTTGAAGCGGTACTTTGAGGAGCATCATCATGAAAACCTTCCCGACTTTGCTGATAAGGTAATGCAAAGTCTAAGTATAAGATAATATAGGTGTGTGATATATTATTGTGTTTGCAACTGTGGTTCTGGGTTTTCTTCTGGATAATGGCTCTTTTCAGTAGTATGTTTTCCTTTTAGGCATGTTGAGTCCTTATAAAACCACTAGAAGTCGAAGACGATGCTCAAATTCCCCGTGAGTAGTAATGGAACATTCAAATTGCCCCATTCTTGGGGGTTCAGTAGCTTAAATCTTGGTAGTTAATGCTTGCATGTAGTTTCTGCCCAGATTTTTTGATGCTTTATAGTATGCACAATACCATGATATGAAAACTATGTTTGCTCTTATTGTTTACTGTATCCAAACATTGTTTTATAGTATGTCATCTTCCGACGAGGCATTGGACTTGATCGGACAACTGACTACTTCATTATGGAGAAGGTGGACATGATCATTTCACGTCTTTGGGCATGGATAATGAGAGTAACTAGGTAAGTTCTCTTGCAAATTCTACTTTTGGGAAAATTTTACACTAAAATGGAACAAACTTTGTCTTTGCTCCTATCATGTGAAACCAACTCTGAAAAAGTCCATTTTGAGGAACCAACTTTCAGATTTCCCATTTCGGGGAACCGACTTTCAAACTTCTCATTTTGGAGAATCTAAATGAAATGAACTTGCTTTTTGTTTCTTTATAAGGAACATGAATTTGGTCATTGGATCCCTTAAATGAGATGTTATGATAGTTGGTTCTCAGAATGGAGGTTCTGAAAGTTAGCTCCCCAGAATAGGAATGAAAACAAAGTTGGTTCCATGTTGATGCAAATTTACCCTTTACCTATCAAGTTAATAGTTTGAGACTTTGGGCATATGAAGATGATAACTAGTCCTGAGATTTTGTAGTTCTATATGTTTATCAAGAGAGTTTGTTGATGTTCTATTCCTAATTATACTTGCAGGCTAGGAAAGCTTTTTTCTAAAAAATCCAGTCCACTAGTTAAGAATGATCCAAAGAAAGACGATGAAATTACAGAAGACTATCCGGATGATTTATATGTTGAGCGTGTCCGGATTGAGAGCTTGGATCTCAGGTCATGAACTAAGTCTAAGTTTTATTGCAGATTACTGTTGTTGCTTCAGGATATTACTTAATTTTACATGTTGAGCTAAAAAACACCTTTACTTATTGTTGATCTTTCTGATGATCATTTTATTGCCATTGATCTCTTGGTTGGATGTACTTCCAAAACCAATAATTAACTATCACCTTGTCATTTGTTTAGTCTGAGAGTTCTGATGATACTGTGTTGCTGTAAATTCTTTCAGCCCTTCCTTTTCTGGTCAAATCTGTTTTTTCTTTTCTTTTTTGGATAAATATGCTGCTGTAAGCTTTAATTCTATTTTCCGCACATTACGTATTGAGTGAACTACAGAAGTTGTTCCTGGGTTAGCTCAATATTTAGGTTTCATCCTTCTACAAAATCTTTTGCATTCTTCCCAAAAATGATTATTTTCTTCCAACCAAATTCCTAAAAATGTCATGATTGCTTGTCTTGCTTTAGATAACACAGGTGACAGGTGCAATGCACATGCCCTTGTTAAAAGGTTATTATTGGAAACTACCTTTCATTTTATTTTATCCTTTTACCTAATTATTTGACGCTGAATGTCGAGGTCCCTCCTCCAATAGGGTCATGAGCTGGTCAGGTCTTTCGGTAAATGTTGAATGTTGAGTTTTGGAATCCGCTCTGATGTATATGAAAGTACACAATAAGAATCAAGAATTCATAACCTATGACATAAGTATTCAGTTATCTATTTTGCATCTTCCTTTCGTATGGTCTTTGATGAGCGAAGATATAAACGCTAGTTTAGCAGTTGATTGTTTTGATGAGCTGATGATGGTTACTGACTTGCTGCATGCTTTTTTCCATTTCTCCAGCTTACGGAATTTGATGAGTAAGATCACAATTCAAGAACCTACATTTGATAGGATTATTGTCGTTTACAGGTACGACTTATTTCATATTTGATGTATTTGCCTATTTTCCCCAACACAATTTATTTTGGCAACAAGAGTTTGTACATGTATGATTATGATGTTAAAACCACACTATGTAATGATTAATATGCAGGGGAGCAAGCACCAAGGGAGAAAAGGAAAGGGGAATCCATGTGAAGCATTTCAAGAACATCCCAATGGCAGATATGGAATTAGTCCTAGTAGGTTTTCTTTTTTTCTGCGCCTTTCTTTTCTGTTGTCTTCTCTTCATTTGTATGGATCTTCTAAACTTTGTTTTACCAACTGTTTTTTTTTAATCTTATCGACAGCCGGAGAAGAAAAATCCAAGTTTAACCCCTATGGACTGGGTGAAATTTCTCATTTCTGCTGTAGTTGGACTGGTTAGTTGTTTATAATTTAGACTGTTATTTACTTACACCGATGCAGCAACTAACACCTCTCTTTCCAGGTAGCTGTTGTTGGTTCAATTGAGACTCCTCAAGCTGACTTTTGGGTCATGTTTGCCATTCTATCTGCAGTTGCTGGTTACTGTGCCAAAATATACTTCACGTGAGTTTCATTGTTCTTATTATGTGGTTGCTATTTGTTCGATGATCTGTTTTTATAAGAATGTGCGATATTTTAAGAAGCGTACAGACCTGAAAACAACTATGTTGTAGCAAATTAAGAGATAATGTTTATATGCATGTTTGTGGCCTTTAGATGTTGGTAGCGATCTTCTAGAAATTTAGGTTTATTATATAGATAGAGGATGTTTAGAACTCTTCGATTAACTGGGACTCCATTAAAAGATGAGAGGTTCTAAAGGTTAAAAATCTGTGAATGATAACCTGTATCCATTTTCATTGTGTGTTCTTTTAGCTCATCAGCTGTTCCCAGAGTCCTGGTCCTTTAACTTTTAAGAATTTTTATAAGGCAAATAAGTAATCTGGGACCACAAGATGAAATCTAGGTTGTTCTTGCACCTGGGATTCTTTTAGTCCTACATTGTGGTGGCTTTAGCTGCCACATTGATATTTAATCATTACTCGATTTGATCATGCTTTGTAACATTCACGGTTTTCTCAAAAAAGAATGTATGCTTCATCCGTGGGTGTATGCCAAATAGGGTATCCTCGGCTTTATGAAGATATGAATTATGTAATGCACAATTGCACACACATGTACATATATTGATTCAATGCCTGAGGCTTTAATGATGTCAATTTGATTTCATGTAGGTTTCAGGCAAATATGGTTGCATATCAGAGCCTGATTACACAATCCATGTATGACAAACAACTGGATAGTGGAAAAGGCACTCTTCTTCATTTGTGTGATGATGTGATTCAACAAGAAGTAAGTTTTGCATAAGCTTCCTTTTCTTTTTCCTTTTTTTTTTTTTTGTTATGAAGGCAGGATGATCTTTTTGTAATATGTGATGTTGAAGTTTGCTTATGGATGCATTTTTTAAAATGTACATTTCTTTTAATATGCAATTATAGTTGTTCATTCCAAATGTAAAATGATATTTTCCCTCCTAAAAAGTTTAGAGCACACATGGTGTTTTTGTTTTCTTCTCCTTTCCCTCTAATTCCTATGATGAATTTTTATCTAGTATTCGTTTGACTTAATCTCACATCACATACTCACATGTAGAAAGGGGCTAAAATGGTAATTTGCAGGTAAAAGAGGTGATTATTTCGTTCTTTATATTGATGGAACAAGGAAAAGCCACTTTGGAGGTATTGCTCCTTTGAGTACATGAAGCTAAGTCTGCATATTATTATATCTAGTATGATCTTTCATGAAGATACAGATTTGTGAGTATGTAGTGATATACTGTAGGATCTTGATCTACAATGCGAGGAACTAATTAAAGAGGAGTTTGGTGCAACCTGCAACTTCGATGTGGATGATGCAGTCCACAAGTTAGAACAGATGGGCATCGTTGCTAGGGTGAGATTGCATTACCTTTTTCCTTTCTCTATTCCATGCAAACTACTTTGGAGTTAACTAATAGATACGTAAGCATTTATGTAGTAATTCTACGAGAAGCCAATACTCCTTTTATGCATGAGATATAACACACCCTTATGGTTACTCATTTAAAGATAAAAGGTCCATGACTCTGCCACATCATATTTCTCTTTCCTACACATTTTATAAACCATTTACCTCCAATCATGAAGTGGTCCATGATATATAATTAAAAATTACGATAAAGGAAGTAGGTAAATTCATATATTAAAATGGCTTTGCGGCCCACAAAAAAGTGGTGGTGGAACCGATCCACATTCTTTTTGTCTCGTACCTAATTCGGTTTTTTCCAAGCTGACTGTTCGAACCACTAATTGGAGATGTCCCAACTGTGGTTCCACTTAGGTTGTGTTTGGCAAACTAGCTGATAAGCTAGCTTATGAATAAATATGTTTGGCAAAAACTAGCTTATGAGTATGTAAAATGACCAAAAAAGGTATCTTGAGGTATAATAATTAATAGGGTTTATTTCATAGAATAGTAACAAAGTTTCAATTTTGTTCTCGTAAAGTCACTCAAACTTTTTTTGCTCAACAAAAACCATCCAACTTTTATTTTTGTTCCAACCCTATGTAATTTACCTGTTCTAGCAGGTTACCAGGTAAATTTAATTTTTTATTTAATTGATCTTTATTTAATTCAATCCCTAATTAAAATAATCTTTATTTATCTTTTTATTTAATTAATCTTTATCTTTAATCTTTTTCATTAACTAATCTGTATGTAATTTACCAGCTTATTTATGAACTCTTGATCTAGATTTATCAGCTTATTTTGCACATGGAAATCACCTTTGCTAATTTCCTCTTGCTGGCTTGTTACACGTTGGGTTGGATGTAGAGTTAAACAAAAACCCTTAAAAAGAGTTAAACGGAAAACCCATAATTAAAAAGAGGACTTGCTGTTTTCCTCTCGTTGAGTTTATTTTATGTCTTTCTTTTTTGTGTTTTTATAGGGTTACACAAAGATTCGTAAAAAGAAAACTTGCTGCTTTCCTCTCGTTGAGCTTTCTCTTTCTTTTTGTGTTTTTTTTAGGGTTAAACAAAAACCCATAAAAAGAAACTCATTTCGTAAAACCCAAAATCAAAAGGGAAAGAAATGATGATTTAGTTAATGAATAAAATTATACGATAGGAAAAAAAAGGTTTTGAGCAATTCAATCACAAGATTATGATGGGTTTACACAGTGAAACATTAATTATTTTAATTCGGATTGAAATAAATAAAAAAATGAAGTTTACTTGTTAACCTCCTTGGAATTGAATTAAATAAAGATTAACTAAATAAAGATTAATAAAGATTATTTTAATTAGGGATTATTTTAAATAAAGATTAGTTAAATAAAAAGATTAATAAAGATTATTTCAACTAGAGATTAAATTAAATAAAGATTAATTAAATTAAAAAGTCAAATTTACCTGATAACCTGCTAGAACAGGTAAATTACATAAGATTGGAACAAAAATGAAAGTTGGATGGTTTTTGTTGAGCAAAAAAGGTTTGAGTGACTTTAGGAGAACAAAATTCAAACTTGGTTACTATTCTATGAAATAAACCCTAATTAATATTAATAAGGGTATAATCGGGAAAAGCTACAAAAACCTCCTGAAACGCTACTCCAACTAGCGTTTCAATAAGCTAGGTTATGGTCCATCCAAACATGTACTAGCGTATAAGCTAGCTTATTTTTGCCAAACACAGCCTTAGTTGGGATTTTTGTTAAGCATATGAAAGCATTGATAGTTTTAATCTAAACCCACCAAAGGTGGGGTAATATGTACACAAATGTGACCTCTATCCTAAAACGTCTGTTTCTATGAAGTATATATCGGGTGGTCTTACGTAGTTAGTCATGTTGGAGTGTAGGATTCAATTGGAAGGTATTATTGTGTCGGTTTGAAGCGTGCAAACGAGATCATTGGCACCACCACAGAAGAGCTGGTACTCAAGGCAAGACAAGAGGGGACCCTTCATGATGTTGCGTAGCCTGAAGGACTAGATGGTAATTTCCAAAAAGAACCCTTTTTCACTTGTACCAAATGTATGTAATATTTGTTGCATTCCTGTGACATTTGGATTGCATATAAAATTTCAGGTTATGATGAATTCTTTGTGTTTTTTTCTCCTGCCGCCACTGCCACTGCCGTCTACCGCTGTTGCCGTGGTGGTTGGTTTTAAGCATATACTATGTACATATGATTCATGTGTACAATAAACAATGAACAAAATGCTTATTTTACTTCTTTCTTATACAATTTGTTGTTAAAGAAAATTCAGTATTTTGATTGCTTCCATGATTTAATCTTTCTTTGTTTTTGTCCATATCCAGAAGGGTTTGTTTTTCCTTCTTTATTAATTTCTAATAAAGTCTAGATGGTATGTTAAAGTGGCTTGATGTGATTGGATGTGATGTTGTTATGGTCAAATAAATACAAAGTATATCCCATTTTAAGCCTTAAATAAAGACGAGTCCAAAGTTTGCTGACTAACCACTTAATCATTTTGTAGTTTACTATAACTTAACTACCTTCATTCAGGTATTAAGATATATTATTTTTGTGAATGCATCACTTACCATCATTTTTTATTTTCTTGTTAGAAGATGATAACAAGTTTGAACTGAACCCTGCCTCATATTTGGATATATACAAGTTAGGTCGAAAACTATTGATAAACCGAGACCTCAAGAGCAAAAAAACAATCGAGTGGCAGGTGAGGTTTTGTACTTTTGTTAGGCAAGTGTCGTTGATAGGGGTGCATTGATTTATGGTCAGGGATCGCTCTTTGCTTACATAGTTACTTTTCTTTAAGGTAAAAGGACTTTGTAACATGTACCATTTTATAGATGAAACTATTAAAATTCAAGAATACGACATCTATGAAGGATCAAACATAAATCAATGATGTTTTGATGAAATTATGAAAGCTTCTCCCACGTAGGTAGAGAAACAAAAATGGAATGCTTGTTTGGTTGTTTTTTCATGAAGTCTTGTGTAGATAAAAGTGTCGGTATAAACTAACCTTTGTGTATGGATTGAAAGGTTCCATAGAGAGAATGAGCATATTATTTAATTGAGACTCTGAGAGGGGCAAATTTAGAAAAAAGTTTCTTAGCTCTTGGTGGATTATGTTTGAGTCCCAATCCCATTAAAATCGTTAAGTTGCTAATGTGATCTTAAAAATTAATAAATATATTTCATTAATGTATTAGAAGTTATGAATGGAAGATTCATGGGCTTTGGAAACCCAATCTAACCATTCTTCTATTTTAAACATATTTAGTAACGTACAATATACAAGAAGTGTAAGTAAATAAGAAACTAAAAATACAATAGAATAGAATTATATAAGATTTTACATCAGTATCACATATAAATCACATTTAATTCACACTAATTTTTGTATTTAAGTATGAAATCACACATGATTTGATCATTTTTGGGTTGTTTCATTTGCTTACTGTTCTCATTTGAATCTTTCGCTACTTACAAATTATCTTATAAATAACTAAATGCCTAATAAAAGCATCTCTAGCCCAATGGTAACGTAACATCCGAAGAGGGTCAGTAGATGGTATCCTTGGCTACCCGTGTTCAAACCATGTGGAGAGCATGTGTCAATATCTAGATCATGGGTCTGCCACATATTGATACCCTTAATTGGACTATGGTATCCTTGACTACCTGTGTTCAAACCCTGTGGAGAGCATGTGTCAATATCTAGATCATGGGTCTGCCACATATTGGTACCCTTAATTGGACTAGGTTATGATCAACGACGATTAGTCGGGTGCCCTTGCGAGCCAATTTTGGTAATTCTTTTTGTTGAAGAAAACATAGAAAACAGAATAATTAGTGGTTGGGGAGCATACCATGCCATATTAGCATAGGCATTTCACAAGGTTCCGAAACAAGTTGACTCCCAAGTAAACGCATTTGGATTTGTATACTTACGATGGGTGCAATGCAAAAAAGCATCAACATCAACCTCCACGTAAACACACACTAAACAATGGATTGGAGGGAGTTCTCAAATGATTATGAATAAATTCACATATTTTGTCACCATAGTTTTAACGGTCCCCCGAGAATCCCTCCCTTCTTCATATTCATATTTCATATAATAATATCGCTATTTTCATCATATTCACCACTCTTTTCAGATTCTCAGACTCACCGCCATGGATTTCTCATTTTGATTTCATTTTCATCTGCCTCCTTCCTCCTCACTACGTAGTACGGTATGCCTGTTTTCTGTGATTTTTTTGAATTTGTTTCGATTTATTTGCAATCAAATGATTGATTTGGTGGTGGTTTTTGGAAGGATTTTTGTTCTTCGGTTATCATGTCGTCGTCATCTCTTGTAGCCAGAACCGGTCGCCATCTTCAGCGTTACGACAACAACCTTCGCCTTGTCTCAGGGTATAATATTTCAATTCAATTCTATTCTTTCACATTTTGTTTGTTTCAATTCGAATACCTAATGCTTAACAATTGATTTAGGAATCCAGATAGATGTGTTTTTTGGATTTCAAAACTTGCTGAATACTAATTCATCACGGTTAATATTCATAATCAATCACAGCCTTAATCACCATTTGTGCTTTGATTCTATTCCTTATCCTCTTCACCTCCATAAGGAGGTCCTACTTGGATTATCGTGGCAAGAAAAAATCAACCATAAAATATTCTTGGTAACGGATAACTACAGCAAAAAGTTATTGTTCTTGAATAGGACAAAACTATATATGTCATGTTTTTAATTCAGAAGTTGTTAATAATTTCATAACTATGATTATTATGACACTGTTTACTTTTTACCAGGTTCACCAACTCAAAAAGAAAAATAATTCTTCTCTTAATCTAATTATTAGTTTTTTGATGAATTAAACTATCAGGAAGCATTAACATAACAACTATTTGGAGCTAGAAAATACCAAAATATTTGTGGTAAAATTTAAATTTAGAACCTACTAGGTTGAATTTACAAAATCAAAACTTGTATAGATTTTTTGTGGACAGGAGGTACCTTTGGAACAGACTTCACACATCCACTATATTGCACTGTAGATTCTTTTTTTTTTTTAATAGACATTCTTGCACCTTTTTCATTGATGGAGTACTAAAGAAACTCAAAAAAGAGCTGGACTAATTTTTTCGATAACCATGCTCGGAGTCAGCTTATGCGCACCTTAGGGATGCAAACGAGTCGAGCCGAGCCAAGCCAAGCTAACCCAGACACTTATGAGCTCGGCTAGTTTAAGATTTATGAAGCTTGGGCTCGGCTCGTTTAGGCTCGTATATTATTTTGATATTTTTATTAAAATTATATATTAGAAATTAAACATATAAAAAATATATCATATTATATATTGAGCTCGTTTAGGCTCGCGAGCTTAAACGAGCCCACTCTTTGGAGCTGAGCTCGACTCGTTTATTAAACGAGCTTTATCTAGGCTCGAGCTCATTAAGGTTCGGCTCGTTTAGAGCTTTTAACGATCCAAGCTAGAGTAGCTCAGCTCATTTACATCCCTAGCGTACCTCAACTAATCCCCTTGGTCATCGATGATAACAACCAAGAAAATCTTTAGTGGACCCGAGGAGACTCAAACTGGTGACCCACAGGGAGGAGGCTAGGAGCCACACGGTTGGCCTTTATTAAGGTTATTGAGCTCAAAATTTGGATGCAATTCATTAGCTATAATTAGAGGGAGAATAACTGGTGTTTTTGGTTCAGTTTTTGTTACTGGGAGCATCTATGAAGGCTGAAGAAAAGCTGTTCTGGGGTGTTTTTTTAGGTGGTAGATTCTTTTTTTTTTTTCGGTTGGCATTTAGTAAAAATGACCTGCAAGTATAGAAATCACCAGAGGTTGCAAATAGGCGAACTCTCGTTGGTCATAAAGACACTGATAATCTTCTTTCAAATCAAACTTTTTCTTCAAATCGTGAAGAGATCCATGGTTGCCACCTGGAGGTCCTGCTGGCGTAAAGATTGTTTGATATCGCACATGAATTCATTAATATTTCTCCATAAATTTTCTGGGACGGCTACCAAGCATTAAATTGGAATAATTCAACCTTTTCTGTTAATGTAGCAGGTGTTTATACACACCTAATTATCAATGCTACTACTTGTTTCTAATCCAATCAAACTATATGTGTTCAAGTACTTATAGATTTCTTCAACTGAATCCAAGAGTTATGCCACTTACTTCTCATAAATGGCTTTGCTGTTGGTATTATTTGGGCAAGCAGAAAATCAAGTGCAAACAAAATGTTTTTCTACAGTAAACCTCTGTAACAGACCATGCTCTTTCTAGTTTGTGATTATTATCAACATCTATACAACAGGTGCATTCCATACAGACTGGCCAAGACTGAAGACCAACGCATTAATGTTGAGAACAGAATAGAAGTACTGATGGTATCTTCACCAAATCGCAATGATATGGTATTTCCTAAGGTACATATCTTTTTTTTAAACTATAGTTACTTTTGACATACAGTGATTTGTAAATGGTACCCAGATTCTTCACGGAAACAACTGCTTTACTTTTTTTAGTAGACCCCACCTCTAGGTGGGATATATTGGGTTCGTTTGGTTTGGTACTTTGGTTTAGTATGCATCCACCATAAACTTGATTCTTTTCTATTCCCAGGGTGGATGGGAGAGCGACGAGACTGTTGAAGAAGCTGCATGTCGCGAAGCTTTAGAGGAAGCTGGAGTAAGAGGAATCCTAAAAGTAGGTTGCTTCTTCTGCATTTTTATTATCTAAAGTGTTCGTTAGTTCTTGCTATTTTGGCGATTAGAAAAATTACTACCTGAATGAGTGCAACTATTAGCAAATTTAAGAAGACACTGGAGATCAAAATGCAGTAATAGCAGCTGCTAATGTGTCAAAATCGTGGTATCGTTGTTCATTTTACTTTGCAAGAGTTGATCATGGTATAAGAAAACACAATGAAAAAAACATATGAGCATCTAATTAAGACGGATTTTGACATTGTTGGCCTGTAGGGAAATTCTCTTGGAGTGTGGGAGTTTAGAAGTAAGAGCAAACAAGAAGCTTGTAGTGAAGAAGGGGGATGCAAAGGATACCTATTTGCGTTAGAGGTGACCGAGGAGCTTGATGCATGGCCTGAGCAACATAACCGCAACAGAAAATGGGTAACTATGGAGTCGATTTTAATGCAAACTTTGTTGCATTTTTGATGCATTTTGCCGTATGCTGTTCTAATATGGGAAAATGATATATATGTTGGGCCACACACAGGTGCCGGTTGAAGAAGCATCCGTATTGTGTCGCTATGAGTGGATGCGCAGTGCACTGAGAGAATTCGTCAGAGTGATGGAAGCCGGAAAAAACAAGAGGGAACACGAGATGCTGGTGGAAAGAAAAGAAGAGGTGCCAATGACCCAAGAAGGCGAAGAGTGTCAATTAATGTCGACTAATTGCCATGTTAATGGGCCTATGAGTACTACTTCCTTCGGTCTCATGGTTCCTACTGGCATCTTCCTGTAGCCTTCCAGCCCCCGATGCTTGCAAAAAAATGCTTGTAAATTTGGCTCGTTTTTCTCCTTAGTAGTCGATGAAAGGTGGGTTTGTGAACGAGTAAGAAGAAACACTCCTTGTATCTCTTGCACATATATTTAGAGATGTATAGCCAATTAGAGATATATTGCAAGATGATCATATTGTGTTATAGTGTACGACACAAACCTCTTCGTTTCAAACTTCTTTCTTGGTATTTCGTTGGCATTTGACATAGTTTTAGACAATTATGTAAAGATGCTCACCTCCTTACCTGTCATATCAAAACTACAATATGCAGGTATAGTTGTATACTATTATGTGCTCATTATCTGGATATTGGGTGTTAAACTTGCATTGTAGGTTCGGTTGGGTTGGATCTTTTTCAAGTTTCAACTGCTATCAACCTTAGAAATTCATTTTCAAGATTGACCATACAAACCATCGCCTTATCCTACCCTTGAAGGATCAAGGGCTTAAACCATGGTGGAAAACCAACTAAATGCTTGTTCGATTTCTGTTCTTATAACGTATGTTTTTTATATGCCGGAAAGTTATATTAAAATCCTTTGAATTTAATTATACTTTGATTTCTGTTTACATAGTAGTTTCTGTTTTAAAGAAAATAAAACCAATGAGAAAGAAATTGGGTTTGATGATTCCTATCTAGAGTACTTTGTGTTTGATCTGAAAATAAAACCAAAGGATATAATACCCATTTTACCCTCCAAATAACGGAACTTACCAATGACATTGACTTGATCACTTGAATGCTACAAAATATGTACACCTGGACTAAAATTGGAAAAAGTAAAACTTAAAGCACTAAAAGTATCATATCTTTGTTTTTCATTTAATGTTTTATTTTTTATTTTTTTATTAAAATAGGAAAGAAATTTTTTATTAACGATAAGCTGAAAAAACTATTCTCCTGTCTTCTCGGCTTATCGATTAAGCACTGGTTGTCAGCTCCGGCAATGGCGGCCACTCTTATCATCAAACCCTTACCTTCTTCTCCATCTCCACCACCACCACCTCCTTATGGCTCCTCTTTCACCTTATGGACGCCATTTCTCAGAGGAGGAAGTAGAAGAATCTTCACTTCTACACTCACCAACCACAACTTCCATCGTCGTCGCCGGAGCTACTCATCCTCTCCGGCTTCATCATCTCTCACCGGCGCCACTCCCATCGCCACCAGTCCCAACCGCACATCTCGTTTCGACAGCCAGGAGTCCGAGAACGATCCGATTTCCACGTTCAACGAAAGGATTCTTCGAGAACAGTACGCGAAGCGAGCTTCGGGGAGGCCGAACCACGTCTCCGATTCCGGCGCCGGCGTGACGAATGCGGAGGTCGATAAGTACATACAGCTGGTGAAACAGCAGCAGCAGAGAGGATTGCGAGAGTTGAAGAAAGGTCGTAAGGTTGCCATGGGAGGTGGTGGTGGTGGTGGTAATGGTGGTAATGGTGATGGTGAGGCTGAATTCAGTTATAAGGTTGATCCGTTTACTCTTGAAGAAGGTGATTATGTTGTTCATAAGAAAGTTGGAATAGGTCGGTTTATATCGATTAGACCTAGCATTCCAGAGGGCGCTACTGCCCCAATTGATTACGTATATATACAGTATGCAGACGGAGTGGCTAAGCTCCCTGTTAAGCAAGCCTCTCGGTTCCTCTATCGATATAATCTGTATGTATAAGCTTATTGTTCTCTTTTCTTTGTTGTCATTTAGTTAGTTAGTTACTCAATTTGATTGCTGCTTAATTGGTATTTGAAGTGAGTGTTTTGGTGGAAACTCTTTTGTTGTATGTTAAAAGTAGCGGTTTTCGTGTTTGGAAGTCCTAAAAACAACTTTTGTTGCAGTCCGAATGAAAACAAAGGGCCACGAGGTTTGGGCAGATTGAGGGATACAAGTGGTTGGGAGAAGAGAAGGATCAAAGGGAAGGTTGCGGTTCAGAAGATGGTTGTTGATTTGATGGAGGTGTATTTGAACAGGCTAAGACGGAAGAGGCCTACGTACCCCAAGAATCCGGAGGCAATGGCTGAATTTGTATCTCAATTTCCTTATGAACCTACGCCTGATCAGCAACAGGTCGGTCTCCCTCGATCTATATTTATCGCTTTCTTGGTTGAGGATGCAGTAAGCATTCCAATTTAATTATGGGCCAACGTTTATAATGCTGATTTAGGATTAGAATTAGATTTTACTAAATGATGAAAGAATTGCCGTGGGTGTTAGCCATACTCATTAGATTTTACAAGACAAGATGCAAGGCCTTTGAGAAACGTGTACACAAGAGGAAAAATTGAGGAAAGACACTTTAGATAACTTGGAAACATAGACCTTGAATGCACTATTTAGAAGAGGAAAGTTGTATGAAGGGAAGGTTGTCAAGACAGAAAGATGTCAGCCAAAATTGATGTGGGAGAACCGGGGAAGTACTTAAGGAAGATTGAGCACTCAGAATGTATACTTAAGTAGTCACAGCCTTAGATGGGATTGCATGGAGGATGTATTTGTGTCTAAGAGCTCTAGGCCAGTTCACCTATTTATATGGGATTGTTGTTCATGTCAAATGCCATTTCTCATGGTCTATAATAGTTTAAGTCTTCAACCTTGTGACAGGCCTTTATTGACGTTGAGAAGGATTTGACAGAGAGAGAAACTCCAATGGATAGATTGATCTGTGGAGATGTTGGCTTTGGCAAGACTGAAGTTGCTCAACGTGCCATCTTTTACGTGGTTTCAGCTGGAAAGCAGGCAATGTTATTAGCACCCACCATTGTTTTGGCTAAACAGCATTATGGTGTCATCTCTGAGAGATTTTCCAAATACCCTGACATCAAGGTTGGACTTATGAGCAGATATCAGGTGTGTTCTTTTTCAAATTGGAGCACTTTTTATGGTTTGATTTGATAGGAAAAAATATTCTCTGTTTGTATTAGATTTTTGCTTTGTGCAAGTGTTTCTCTTTGAACTACTATTAGTTGATTGTCCCCCTTATTGCATATTTGAGCTAACTAATGTTGCAAATAATTCCTGCTACTGTTTTTCATTCACAGTCCATGAAAATCTCTTTTTTCTCTTATTATTGAAGGATATCTTGGACAAACAATTAATTGTCAAACACTTGTAAGCATAGATTCAAATTCCAAAGATTGCAATTTTGATGGTATAATAAGAGTATAATTAATTGTTGTATTTTTCAGCTATGTCATTACTTACTTTAATAATTATAGATGTCAAGTTCCTATGAACTTGCTATAGGTGTGCATTTTTATTTCACCCCTACTCGTTTGAAACTTGTGCTGCCAATCTTTGGAAAGTGGGGCATGATACTCGACTAGCTACCTTGCTATGGACCTAACTTTTTGCAGCATGCAGACCAGATCAGAGAGAGAGGAGTATTTTCATATGATCGAACATGGGCATCTGGATATTATTGTGGGAACCCACTCGCTTCTTGGCAGCCGTATCGTGTATGATAGATTAGGTCTTCTAATTGTTGATGAAGAACAGGTTTGCCTCCTCTGCTAAGTACCACTTTTTGATAACTTTGTGCTTATCTTTTGATGTAAAGAATTTATTAATACAACTTGAGATGGCCTATCCTACAAACTATAATTTTGTTTGTTTGTTTATTTATTTTGGGTGGGTTGGGGCCTGGGGGGAGGAGATTAAGAGGGGTGGGGGGGGGGGGGGGGGGGGGAGGGGGGGGGGAGGTTGAAACTGTATGACGTTGGATAAGAAAATAGAAGGATCGTAATATCTTTGTGCTATTGAAACTTTCAATTTGAAAAGTTAAATATTACTTTTGATTTAATGCTATTGCTTGCATAAAATATTTCTAGGCATCTAGGTCAAATAAAATTATTGGAACAAATGTGTTGGTTGTGTAATGTACTTATAACTTCTTCCTCTAAAAGTGAAACATGTCTACTCTATTATGAAGCAAGAAAGTACTCATGTAACATTGAAAAGTTGTTTGTGACTTGCTTTTATTATTAATCTTACTTTTTCCAGGACAAAAGAAATAATTTTCTTTTGTCGATATGCTGGTAAAGAACAAGAGGAAGTTACCTTTACTTCGCTTGCCAAAACCTTTTACTACTAAATTCTTTGCTTTCTTTTGCCAAATAGAAGTGTTAACATCTTGAAGTTACCTCAAATGTGCTACTAACCCCATGCATCATGAAAAATTGCAATCGTCATACTAAATCAAACCAAGCGAACCCAGTAAATTCCACCGGAAGTAGGGTTTGGGGGTAACATGTAAACACTTTTCCTCTACCTCAAGAGGTAGAGAGGCTGTTTCCGGCAAGACCTCTGGCTTGTGAAGAAGATTCAGGGACCTTAGCTAGAAGCCACAGTTTTGCAAGTTTTGTTGTTGCAGATCTAGGAAAGATTGCAAATAGCTTGAATTAGCTAATTCCTCCTCTTAACAAGAATGACCTTCTAGCAAATATAATGTTAGGGATGGTACCCAATAAGGCAGAAATTGGATGTCTTAAGCCCGTAGACATGAAATACAGGCTAAAGGTGGTATGAAAAAAAAGAGAATAACCTACTAATGCCGCAGTAGGGGGCCCAGACCCGGGACCTTAATCCTGAAGAGTCTGTTGGAATTATGGCAACCCGCACGTATGTAATAAAACATACAGAACAACTACAAGTCACCTTGACCCCTAACTAACTTTCAAAGGTGGTCTTTGTTATCATAAAGAAGCAACACCTTGAGGCAACCTAAACGTAAGACAAAAACCAGATTAGTAAAATGTTCTTTAACATATTATTGCATCTAGTTCTGTGAATTTTGAGGTCTAATTATTCAAATTTTGGGATATTATCCAATCAGTCAGCATGATAAATTGTTTTATATTATAAGATTCTTTGCTAATCATGTGGAAGAAGTTGAGTGGGGTGTTGCAGTTGAATGCTTTCTGATATCTCTCCAGTAGACGCATATATAATGAATATCCTCTTTTAAACTTGACCATATGAAGAATACTTGATTTCCTCAGATACTCTGTCTTTGCTTTACAGAGGTTTGGTGTCAAACAGAAGGAGATGATTGCTTCATTTAAAACTTCAGTTGATGTTCTTGCTCTTTCTGCAACACCTATACCAAGAACCCTCTACTTGGCATTAACTGGGTTTCGTGATTGCAGGTAATACCATAGTAAGTGTGGGATTTCTGCTTGACTGAGTATCAAATCTGATTTATACATTTATATTATGTTGAATCATGGATCTATCATGCATTTTGATTATGTTAGTTAAGTTTGAAGTCTTTCAGTCTTCAGTGTGTTCTGTAACTATTTAGCAATTTGATCCTGGTCAGCATGATTTATTTTGGGAAACCAATAAGCATTAAATTTGACTGGAAACAATCCTTTCCTCTCATCATAATTCTTTCTCATCTCCTCTCAGCTTGATCTCAACACCACCTCCTCAAAGGGTTCCTGTAAAAACCAATCTTTCAGAGTATAGTGAAGAAAAGGTTATAGCGGCAATCAAATATGAGCTGGACCGTGGAGGCCAGGTTTTCTATGTTTTGCCTCGTATACAAGGTAACCTTGTTGAAGTGCGCATTGCACACTCATGCAAGTTTACTATATGCTCGTCTTAATGCTAAATGGGTCCAACTAATTAGCATTTGGAAATGGAGATGCTTTTGACTTCAACTTTGACTATTTCAACTCAGAGCAATTACTTCTCTTCACTAGGGATATTTGAAGTATAGGCTTGTTGTTACTTGGTGATTTAGTTAAATGCAGTTTATTACTTTCCACAGGTCTTGAAGAGGTGTCGTCGTTTCTTGAGAAGTCATTTCCAGATGTTGAAATTGCCATTGCTCATGGGCAGGTAAACTTTTTCTGTTATTTATAGTAAATAGCAAACCAATTGCAGAAGGCCTTCCCAGTTACGTAAGCCCATATATGCTTAACATACATTGTTGGTCCCTCCTTATATTGAAGCTTTGATATCTGTTGGTACTTGGCAATTGATTCTTTTAGTTTTATTGTTTTGAGTTGGTAGTTGTTTCACAGCTTCACCTCTGTATTCTTCTGCAGCTATATTCAAAACGGTTGGAGAAAACCATGTCAAGATTTGTAGATGGAGAAATCAAGATTCTAATTTCCACAAATATTGTAGAGAGTGGGCTCGACATTCAAAATGCTAACACCATCATAATCCAGGACTTCCAGCAATTTGGGCTTGCACAGCTGTATCAGGTTCTTTCCTGACCATTACTCTTTGGCTCCTGCTGTATTCTTAAAGACTATAACATGCATATCGTGTATGAATCACTTTTTGTATCTGATACTGGATAAAAGTTCTCTACTTTCCCTAACTAATAATTGACGTCTTGTATTAATCAGCCATCAGAAGTTCATATGCATGTGATGTATTGCATTTTCTTAATCTTTTTCTTGTTTGATAACTTTGTTGGTGTAGTTGCGAGGAAGGGTGGGAAGGACAGATAAGGAAGCTTTTGCTCATTTATTCTACCCTAATAAGTTGTTGCTTTCTCCAGAAGCAACGGTATGGACTTCCTTAGCTTCCTTTTAGCGTAACTAATAGCATCGTTTGTTTTGGTTTCTGCAAAACTTTGTTGATGGGTATCTTTCTTGATACAAAGTATTACCACTTAATATAACTGTTTGCGACGAAACAGAAAAGGCTGGCAGCCCTTGAAGAATGTAGTGACCTTGGTCAAGGCTTACAACTTGCAGAAAGAGACATGGCGATAAGGGGTTTTGGTAATATTTTTGGTGTGCAACAAACAGGGGATATCGGCAACGTAGGCATTGATCTGTTCTTTGAAATGCTTTTTGAGAGCTTATCGATGGTATTATGTTTCTCCTTTCTGGTTCTCTGTGTCAGTTATCTTTTATATGATATCTGAATGCATCTTTCTTTTTAATAAAATTTACTTCATCCCAGTTCTTTTACATTCAACTCCTTTGCTCCCTTTAACTTAATTGCAAAATCTTGTTCTTGTTGAAAACCAGGTTGATGTACATCGAACTCGTCCAGTTCCTTACAAATCAGTCAAGGTACATGATTCCCCCTTCTGATATGAGTTCTGCAAGATACTCTTTCTGTCCCAAAATACCTGTCCACATTTCTGTTTTAGTTTGTTTTGAGAATAAGTTTTCACTTTCAAAAGTTATTTCCAAACACTCCAATTCTACCCTTAATTATGAGATGGAGAAATTCATTACTCCCGTGATTATTAAGGGTGAAACTGTCATTTATTTGATTAAAAAGTGTAATAAACACATTTCTAAAAATGTGTCTTTTTCATTGAGAATCTAATAAGCGGAAAGGGATTTAAATTTTTGTTGAGTTATCATTGATTATCAAAGGATGCACATCAATCTGTTGATTTTGTGTGTTGTTTTTATGTCAGCTTGAATTGGATATAAATCCTCGTCTCTCTTCTGAGTACATAAATTATCTGGACAACCCCATAGAAGTAGTTAAAGATGCAGAGAAAGCGGCAGAAAACGACACCTGGAGCTTGGTGCAATTTACAGTGGATCTACGGAGGCAGTATGGAAAAGAGCCTTACGCCATGGAAGTTTTACTGAAGAAACTTTACGTGAGGAGAATGGCAGCAGATATCGGGATCACTACAATCTATGTCTTGGGAAAAACCGTGGGAATGAAGACAAATATGAACGAGAAGGTATTCAAGATGATAACAGAAGCCATGCTTTCAGATGTTCACCGCAACATGCTTGCTTTTGAAGGAGACGAAATTAAGGTACATAAGCATCCATGTTTTTATTTTAGTTTGTCCCAAAATAAGTATCCACTTTCAAAAGTAAGCGCCTACTTTCCAATTCTACCCTTAATTATGAGATGAAGAAGTTCTTTACTCCCTTTATTATTAAGGGTAAAATTGTCATTTAGCTAATTAAAATGGTGTGCCTTTTTCATTGCATTCTGAATCTGATATGGATGGGTGTGTGTGACAGGCGGAATTGCTTATCGATCTACCAAAAGATCAGCTCCTTACTTGGATCTTCCATTTGTTAGCCGAAATCCATTCTGCTTTACCAACCCTTATAAACTATTGAAAGGAATGGTATGTTCACCAGAAGCAGTCAAGATGGTGCATAATAAGCAAGCAGCTCGGTACGGATCCTAACTTAGCCTAACCTAACTGAACCTAACCGTGTTTCTGTCGTGTAGATTAAACCCGAACCCGTATAATGGTGCTGCAACTATACTACTAATAGGGGGTGTATGTACACAGCCCGCATACCCTTTTAGACAGGTGGTGTATACATGAACATGATGTTTCTGTAGCTAGTTAGCTGGTTTATTGTAATTATCGTCATCATAGATTACCTATTATTTATATCATTATTTATGAATTGTATAAGCCCTTTTTATACAGGTTACCCACCTCTGGCGGGCTCGTTCTGTTTAGCTGTAATAGCAGTTTGCATATTTAGTATCAGGATCTATGCAATGTAGTCTAGATGTAGATCAGGTGCCAAACACATTTCAAGATTTCGGTAGGCGGTATATATACCTGCACATCGTGCCAGTTTAACTGCAACGGAACTGCAACGTCATCGTTGTACAATTCTATTACGCTTGAGCGAGTTTTGCAATAAATTTTGTGACTATAAATCAATTTTTGGGTCTATGCTATTGATGGAGTTTTGCTTGATGTCAATTGCCAATTGCCACTTGTTGAAGGTGGCTAGCTTAATAGTAGATTCAGTTTGTTCTTATCACATTGTGTACATACCTACATAATAGAGGCGGCAATTTTAACAAATTTACCTAAAATGGGGTTGTATTTGATCTTTAATGGGTTAAATTGATAAAATACATGCTATATAGCTGACTGAAAAATGTATCTAAATGTTTATAATCTTTTAGACATTATATGTTATTATTTTAAGTGAATAAAAATATGAACAAAAAGCATATATGGGTCAACTTGACACACTCATGTAAAAAAAAAAGCTATTGGTTTGTAACCCAAATTTGATAGGTTTATTCAACCTCCACATTTTACCATCTCTAGCTATATACACTAGTTGGATATGGGTTTCTTGAGCCACAACCTATCTTCTTTCCAAATTTGAATTGGGATTGTATCACGTTACTTGAAGAAAGGTATGACTTATCTATCATGTATACACATTCTGAATAATGTCTTATTGGGAGTGTATCACGTTACTTGTACCACCAACCACCAAGAATAACATCAATATTACTTAAAGAAACCTTACCATCCATTTACAAAGCAATTACAAACAAATCACCAAGCATTGTCAACTTTACTTTTACATTATGTCTTGTTATTGCTTTTGTTCACCAGAATTCCATCTATTTTGACTAAGCCACCTTCCAAAAAGGTTGCTTGCCTATTCAACACTTCATGTCCCTCTAATATGTGTGTTCTCTTTCTCTTCGACTTTTTGTTATCCTTTTCATGCTATTTAAGACCAACCACACTCTTAAGTTACATGATTGATATCATGACGACATTAAAAACACTTACACCACTTACATTACATCCCACTTGAGAATACAATCTTCTGCAACTATTACATGATTGTCTTTTGGGCATAAACTAACACCAGTCACCAACTCCCCTTCCCTTGAAGTGTCCATAGCCTCCATGCTCTTCTACCTTCAATATATTGTTTCTTCGTCAGCAATGTTCCACATACACCTGACATTGATGTTGGCCTCTAGTCATCGATCTATCTCTAGGAACTATGGCATGTGGGCCCTCTAGGGAGGCTTTTCCTTTTATGTGAATGCATTTATCTCATTCATGATCAGTGTTGTTAAAGGGATTAACCAAGTATCAATGGAAGATTCCAAATTGAGTTGTTATAACATTGCTCTTATAGTCTCACAAATGAGCATTTCAATTTATTGTTGATAAACTTTTATATAAGTTAAGTACATAGAATTTGCTTATGTTGCTTAAGTAACTACCTTGTTTTTGCATTTGACTTGAAATCTGATGGCTTATCGTGTGGTTGACAATGACTTGACTGTCAATCCTTTTACATTATCTTTAAACACTTGTCATCTCTTAGCAGAATTAATGATTGTATAAATTGAATTGTTTCAAATGATCTGTAGTTTTTCCACAAGTATTGACTATGTCAAACAAAGTCAAATTAAGACTATGAGACATCCACATAACTTGTCGTGCAGTACGATTTACCTCCAAAAATCCCAAAAAGGATTCCCATAGTTGTTAACAGTTTTAGAAGAGATGTCCACGTACCTAAATATTGAAAACATTTGTTCTTGATGACTTATATCAGGAGGACAATCAAGAATAACAACGAAATACTTCACCTATTTTCATAACATGCTCTGAACTTGTGTCCTTAAATCCAATGCTAAGATGTGTCCACTCCCCAAATCCATCATTTGCTAACTCACCTTTTATATGTCTTTTATAAAAAAAAATTACAAAATATTTTATCGAATTTTTATCATAAGTCAATCTCTATCATATTTGTCCCTATATGAAAAAAATTCTAGCATAACATGTAACAAAAGTCGTTTTGAAATCCTATCTTTAGGACTCTTTTGAATAAACAAATCTCTTCTAGCACCTTTTAAAACTAACAGATCAATCAATCATATTATTAGCTTAAACTTAAAATATGTATAACTAAGATTTTGGACGCTTAAAAATTTCAAGGGCCCTAAAAGATTGACATACATGTTCGAAGTCTCACGTTTATACATTCTCCGACTCAATTGTAAGGTTTAGAAGTCCTCTCACAACATATTTGTTGTGAGGTGTGATGTGCTATTGTTAACATCCATCTTATTGATAAAAGGAAATTGTTTCTAGACTCACAAGAATTTTCAAAAAGATTATTATATTATAATTTAAAAATGAAAATCAAATAGAATTTGGGACATATCCATGAAGTTTGTAAGATTTGACCAACAAAAGATAGACGAAGAATAAAAGAAAAAAAGTCAATGAAAGAAAAACAGGAAGAGTAGTCAAAACGTTAAGGGGTAGTTTAGTAATTTTAAACCCTAGCAGAGTTGTCGTAGTTGGTAATCTCGCCGACGGCTGCTGCGTTGGGAAGTCACGTGCAGCTTGCAAAAGCCACCCAATGTGACCAAAATACCACCACCTCCTTCTATCCCTCTTTCCAATTTCATTTTCAATTTTCAATTTCTATTTCAATTCAAATTCTTGTTTGATTCCCCCAAAATCTCAATTTCTTCATCTTCTTCATATTTTCATCAATATATACATATCTCTCAGGTGTATAATTCATCATCATATTAAAAAGAATTTTCTCAGATTTGATTCACGATCTCCGGCGATCCTTATTCCAGCAAGCTCTCTATTGTTGTTTCTTTCATAATACCAAATCTAGGTAGATTCTTGGATTTAACTACCAATACTCTTAACCCTAGATCATTATTCATGCCTTTGGATCTATGATTTCTTTTGTTTTTTGATTTGAAGCCGATCTGATCAATTTAATTTCATAAATTGTAGTGATTTTGGGGGTGGTATATCATCATCACCAAAGCTGATAGATTGTTGTTGTATTTTAACATTGGATCTGGTGGTGATAATGTCAGACTTAGAGCATCTCCAATTATTGTTTAATTTCTGTTATTCTTCTATTGATCAACCATTAACTGTACTTTTTATTCCTTTGCACGTTAGGGTTTGTAGTTGATGGATCGTTTAGTTGACCTAACTAGGGTTTCCGGATACTACCTTAGCTAACCACACTTGTTTTCATAAATGTAAACACCAATCAACCTCAGTATTAGGGTGTAATGATAATATGTTAATGTGATTAGTTCTGCTATTATCTGTTTTTCATTTTTAAATTGTTGGTTTATTGTTTTTGTTTGTTTGGAAAAGGGACTTGTTGGTTTGTTGTTGCAAAGCATTCTTTTAGCATTACTGTTTAGCCATCCTGCAATCGAGTGTGCTCGTTGTTGTGGCTTTTGGCGGTTCTAAACTAATGTGTGCTATGTGAAAATAAAAGCTTGCAGGCAGTTCGTTTTGCATGCTATTAAGACAAAGTGGACTCCTCTGATGGATGTTGGAGAAGGTGTTCATGTTGTGCAGTTGCTTCCACTGACTGCTGACTCCTGACTTTTGGAGATTTCGGAAGGCCGTCTACATTGCATATTCTAGGAATAAATACCTCTTTCACATAGACATTTTTTAATCTATGGGAGAGTGGGTAATTGGAGCTTTCATCAACCTTTTTGGCAGCATTGCCATTAATTTTGGGACTAATCTTCTTAAATTGGGCCATGACGAGGTACTCCTCCCTACTTCTTTTTGTTTCTTGTTTTTCTTGGTCAGATCTTTTATTCTGAGTTTTAGAAGTCTTCTGTTGTAGAAAGGTGGAATGTGTATTCTGTACCTCATGATGGCTATCTCTGATTAAAACATGCTGTTTCAGCTATGTTGAACGTCCATGCCTTTTTTTAAATATCTTGGATTGTCTTTCGTATTCATATGGTATGAGTTCTAATCTTGGGGGGTGGGGCCAATACAAATCAATAGAGAATTATTGGCAATATTCTTCATTAATTAACATTGAGGTACTTATGTATGTCATTAAATGACATTGGAGTGGTAAAGAGCTGGGATGATGCATTTACAGCACTTAAAGCTTATTTTTGTGAATTTGCAGTACTTACGAAGCTGTTCACGTTAGCTATTGTTGTGACTCGTAGCTCCATGTCATCATGCTTTTTTATTATGTAGTCATATCTCCAGACCTACCATCAGGCTCTATATCAAGAGTTACTTTTTTTTTTCTTTCCATATCAGTAGAAGCTTCATGCAAGTTCTTCTTGGTTTACTTATCCTCTTACACATGTCACAAAGTAATAATATAAATATGGACTATACATGATCACTACTATGACACTTGATTGATGTATAAATTGGATATCATCTCCTGATTTGCAATTGCCTTAAAGCCACTGACTCTGATTTGAATGATTAGCTTCTATCCGTCATAGCTTCTTTCTTGCATGCGCTGTTTGTTATGAGTTTTGAATTATAAGCTGTACCCAGTTTCCTAAGTGCCTGTTCTTTCATTCTTAGTGCTTACCATGAGTTGTGACTAAAACATTGTAGAGAGAAAAACACGCTGTGCTAGGTAATGGAGGGATAAATGGAAAGACGATACTGAAGCCTATCATAAGCTTCCAGTCTTGGAGAATCGGTAGATTTAAAATTCTTGCACTCTTTTTGTCTATTCTTTCTGCTAAAGTATGCTTTATATCAATTTATCTTGTTTTATTTACAGGTATTCTTTTTTTTGCTTTTGGAAATGCTCTTAACTTTATTTCCTTTGGATATGCTGCTCAGGTCAGTATGGAGATGTTCTTTGACATCTAGAATTGCAATAAGTGCGTGGCTAGTGCTTGACTAGTGCCTGCCATTTGTTTCTCTTACTTCACTTCATTTCTCTCTGATCCAACAATATTAAAGACTTTATTAAATATGAACCAGAATTTCTGTTCCTAGTTATCTTTATGTGAACTCTGCTGCATCAAAGCCATTTTAAGAAATAAGAAGTGACATTTCAAATTCAGAACTTACATTTTTGCCGAGGAGTGAACATAGATAAAATAATGGGTGTCTGTTTTCGTTCAAGATGATAAGTGCATGCCTGGTTTAGATGATCTAAGCTCATTCTTTTAATTGCCATGCCGTCACTCTGATTCTCTATTTATTATTTATTTATTTTCTTTTTTCTTATTTATGTATTGCTTTCTGTTTGAACAGTCACTTCTTGCAGCATTGGGATCCGTCCAGTTTGTGTCAAACATCGCGTTTGCCTACTTCGTCTTGCAAAAAACAGTGACCGTCAAGTACGTTTTGGAATTTGCATCATGCTTTTCTCGTTATATGCTTTGAGAGTTACTTCCTCTAACAGTTGTATCTCTTCTTATGCAGAGTATTAGTTGCCACAACTTTTATCGTCCTTGGCAACACCTTTCTTGTTGCATTTGGCAATCACCAATCACCTGGTATAGCAAAGTGGTTTGCTTTTCTTTATGATCTGTGCCAAACTTCCTCTCTTGAATGATTTTTTTTTTCTCAAAATTATTATTCAAAATTTAAGGAAATCCTACAAGTGTCATGGTTTGTGTTTATGGTGATAAATATTATGAGGCGGCATAGTTGTTAAAAGCGCGCCTGAGTGCTCATAAGGCTTAAAGTCTTGGGCTTTTTTTAAAGTCAAGGCTCGGTGCATTCTTGAGGCTCACTAAGGCTCTGCACCTTGGCTAAGGCCCCCTGTGGCCTAAGTGCGCCTCATGAAGATTTATAAAATAATTAGTCAAACCTAAGGTTGTATAAGCTTTCTCATCTTCTAATCTCCTAGACTTCTTAAAAACAAAGTTATTAAGTAGATGGCATAAGCCAAACCCTTGTATCAAAATCCCAGATTCCCAGTCCTTAAAATTTCGTCTCCTTTTCTATAAATACCCAGACCATATAACATCTCCCTCATGGCTCTATTAGTATTAAATCTGGAAGTAATAGAGTATCCTTCTTGCATGTATTTGATTTATCTTTACGTAGTTTTCTTATCCAAAAACGGGCTTTGCAAGCTGCATTAAAGCAAATTAAACCTAAAGTCACAGAAATTTGGCACATGTTCTGAAATATACTAACCAGCTTACTGAACTTTAATCTCGAATCTCGAAATTGTATTCCACTTATGTCAAACCATTCAAAATTTCTATGGACAGTAAAGCTACTAGACACTTCAAATCAAAAGTATCGTTCCTGATATAGCTTCTATTTCTTTGACAGTTCACCACCTCCCTCTTGCTCACCCACATGTATATTAATTTTACAGTTTACACACAGGAGCAGTTGGCAGAGAAGTACAGCAACACTACTTTCCTTTTTTACTGTCTGCTTTTGGTCTGGGTGGTTGTCATGCATCATTATGTATACAGGTTAGGAGCATTATCATTATCTATCAAGTTCAAAGTACACCAGAAGGTCATATTTTCTGTATAAGCTAATTGCATTTCTCATTTGATTGATTAATCTGGATAAGCAGGAGAGGAGAACTGTTGCTTGCTATTCCAGGGAAGGATCTTATGCCCTACTGGAAATTGCTGCTTCCATTTTCATTTGCTGTAGTCTCAGGAGCAATAGGATCCTGTTCAGTTCTCTTTGCAAAGTCCCTGTGAGTTATTGATTAATGCTGTGGTATTGTCTTATTGGCTCTAGTTTGGTCACTTGGTATTAATGAACTTATTTTTTTTTTCTTTTTTCAGTTCAAACCTTTTAAGATTGTCCATGTCAAGTTCATATCGCCTGGATAGCTGGTTCACATACTCCATTCTTTTATTGTTTCTATGCACTGCTGGATTTTGGGTAATGATTAATAGCATACTTATGCCTTTTGTTGTAAAAAGTTGAATTGCAAGTTTGGATGATATTGATTTGTTTCTACGTATACCTTATCTACAGATGGCAAGGTTGAATGAAGGATTGTCACAGTTTGATGCGATACTTATCGTTCCAATGTTTCAGATAGCTTGGACCTTTTTCTCGATTTGTACTGGATTTGTGTATTTCCAGGAATATCAGGTTACCTCTCTCTATATATATATATGTGTGTGTGTGTGTGTGTGTAGGATTGGGTTCCAGTAGGAAATCAAGATTTCGTAAGAAGCATAAAATTAATTTGTTTAGCGGATGTTCACATAAGTTAACATATTGATATTTTATGTTAAGATATATGGTGGTGGCCACATCTTTCTGATTTTCTAGGGTTTCTTTGTCAAAATCAATTGGTTTTTTCTTGTTGATAAACATCATTCAAATTCCAAACTTTTACATGGTACTAAGGCTAGCCGGTTAAGCATAAGTTGTATAACGTTACTTGTTTTATATCAGGTATTTGATGCCTTGAGGACAGCAATGTTTATTCTGGGAATGATTTCAGTTTTCATAGGAATATCTTTGCTGGCTCCAGATGAGTCCAAAGGTATATTTGTGCTCCATTTATTTTTACCAGGTCAGCCATTGGGATATCATCTGATTGGTTTCTTTGTTTCCCAGGGGGAGAAGTCAAAGAAAATATCTTATCGTCTGTGGCATCATCAAATGTCAACACCGATGTAGAAAGGTATATGAGATTAGTTTGAATAGCAAACACATAAAGCGAGTGGTTATGATCATATATCAAGAAGAGAAAAAAGCCAAAGAAGAAATTTGTTGTAACATATGAAACTAGCTAGTAGTATCATGTTCATTGGGAAGTAATGCATGCAAGTGTTCTTTTTAAAGGTCGGCCAAGCCATGTGAAGACTCACCAATTAAGGATTTGAAGTCGCTTGCACGAGCAATGGTGATAAAAGCCGCAGCTGCTGCTATGAAAGCAAAGGTTGTGCAACTTTTGTTAATTTGCAAATGGGCAAATGGAATGAAAGTTGGTTAACATAATTGTTGTAATGTTTTTGGGTACAGAGTGCTTGCTCGTTATTGGTGGGCATGGGAGATGATACAATGCATGCTTCATCAGTTCTTGCAATGCCGATGGTTTCATCGAAAATGACGGGGTTCAGAGGAGGAGACAGATCGAAGTTGATATCGTTAAGAAGTCCAACGGGCTGGAGTAGGATTCCGGTGGAGGATACTGTAAATATGCTGGATACTACATCAAGTGAAGAGGATTGATTGATTAGTTTGTGCTTCTATAGCCAAACCCCAAAGGGAGTTGTATGTTTGTAGTAGTAATACTAACTAATTGGGGAAGAGGAAGGAAGGAAAGAAAGTACCACTATCACACTGCCACTGCCACTGTTGTATAGTTGTTTGATTTCATTGGGATTTGGATGTATATCTTACTTTGATTCTTAAAATTCTTTTGTTTGCCAAATGTAATGTAGCTTGCTCATTATATCTTATTATTACATATTATTGTACTTTGTAATATCGATAACTTCCTAAAAAGTTTAACGACTCTTAATTTTGCTAAACCAATCTATTTTGTGTATCATAGGGGCGGATTTGAGAATTGCGCCAGTATTGAGTTTATCTGTTCTAGTGTAAAAAGTTTTAACGACTCTCAGTAGCACCATCATGGTTGTTGAGGACCATAATGAAGGACATGATGAATGGTACCATAATTGGCTGTTATTTAACCAAAAGATAATTTTACCCTTAATTGACTATGTATGTATTAATAAAACGTAA
The DNA here is from genome assembly GCA_030169165.1 of Centaurea solstitialis. NCBI lineage: Eukaryota > Viridiplantae > Streptophyta > Magnoliopsida > Asterales > Asteraceae > Centaurea > Centaurea solstitialis. Next base: position 11,531,792 of record CM058046.1, read on the forward strand.
GAATTTAGTTATCCGTCCTTTGGAACTAGATACTTACCAAAAAAGAGAGATTAATGATCCCTTACGGTTTAATTTACATATCCTATAGGCAAAATATGCCACACGATAACTCATGTGATATCATTGTATAGTTATATTATGGCAATGGTCTCAACTACTTTTGTAGTTTGTTACATATCATTGTACATAAACATATGATTTGAAACTACTTAATGTTACTTAATTTTCTATCAACAACTATTCTTCTATTAATTGTTCTTGGTGGTGTGTTTCTGGTTGAAAGTTGGATTGAATCCAACCTTAGATATCGTGGATTGCATCATTCGGTTAAAATGTGACGTAAGATGTACAAGTTTTACTACGATAATTATAATAATAAAAGTTGTACCAAAATAAAACTCTAAGCGAATGTGGATGATTATTTAGGTTGTGTTTTGGCAAACTAGTTGTTAAGCAAGCTCGTAGGTGATAAGCTATATGATAGTTAATTAGCTAGTTGTTGACTAATAAATTAGCCAGTAGCTGATAAGCTAGCTATTGAATAAGTTATGTTTAGCAAAAACTAGTTTATGAGTACGTAAAATGACAAAAAATGGTATCTTAAGGTATAATAGTTAATACTAATAAATGTATAATTGCAAAAAAACTACAAAAAGTTACTGAAACATTGCTCTAACTAACGTTTCAATAAGTTAGCCTAAATACATGTTTGAATAGACTAAGTTATAAGACCATCCGCAGCGACAACGGCAAGGGGTTCGGCAAGGGTGTTTTGTCGATCGGTTCCATCGGCAACACCGTCGAGGCCGATCGGCAAGGGTTGGTTTCAGTGTGCGGTTGCCGATGCCAAAGACCACCCCACCCCACCCCACCTTCTCTCTCCTTTCTCTCTATCAATTTCTGATCTCCAGTGGACCTCTCAGTAGGATTCGAATCTCTCTTCCTTTTTTTATTAATTATTTAGATTAGGTTGAGTGTGGATGAATTAGTAAAGATTGGGTTGGTTTTGTTAAGATAGTGGAAAACTAATGTAGCACTGATGTAGCGATTGACAAGATTGACAAGGAAGTCTACGGACATGGACCGATGGACGATCTAAGCTACTACCAAAAAGATCACCTTATTTATGCTTATTCTCAAAATCTAGTTATTTTAGATCCAAAAAAGTATAAAAACCAAAATGAAGATATAGTACAAAATTGGCCCAATTGAATGTTGTTTTGTTCTTATTCGGTCCTTTCCAATTCCACCTACTATACAACAAACTACAAATCTACAATTTTTATCACAAAGTCAATCACCCGCTGAACGACCGTTTGTCTGAATTTCAATTTCTCTGTCCAATTGCTTACGGATTAATCCTTTCTTCTCTTCTCTTCTCCACCATAATTACCCAGAAGGTAACCCTACCACCAAATCTTAACCTAATTCTTCTTATCTCTTCTATATCTTCATTCCAATGGATTGATTCATGATAGCCTTGTTCTTTTTGTAATTAATCATCTATATACCATCAATTTTGCATCTTGTAATCCAACTTGCGATCGGATTCCCAATGATTTTGACTTCTGTTGAAAATAATAAATTTTGCTATGCACGCCTCTATTTATTGTTTATATGATTTTTACATGTAATAGTTGCATCCGATTGTCCTGGATCTGGAGGAAGTTGCGTGCAATCTTGTGTTTATTTTTTTCAGTTTTTTTGTAGGTTTACTCTATAGTCTATAGCCAGATTATGAGTTTTTATGTTTGTTGTAGCTATTATGACATCTTTTCATGGTTTTATTTTGACTTATTAGAGATATATGAAAGCATTAGGAATGGTATAAGATTGGTGGCCCCTAGGTCTAGCTAGCTAGATATATGTAGGGTTTTTGATTAATTTTTCTGATTCTTACTTATTGAAAATGTCAAAGCTGTTCCAAATTTCAGAATCTTGTTATCATGGAATGTTTTGCTTCTTTCTCACCTAGGAAATGTTATGTTACAATATGACATTGACATCTGAAACTTTCATTCAGGTTTTGCAGTTCTCATAAAAGAATCTGAACGCTGTGATCCTTCTGGATGATGAGAAATGGAACCTCTCCGTTTGAAGCGCATTCGTCTGATCATCCACCGAGTGTTGGTGAATGCTCTAGCTCAACTTCGTTGAGCAGTCAGCAGGATGTTGAGGATGACGGGATGATTGCTGCGGTATTGTCTGAAGAGTATGCTAAATTAGATGGTACGGTTGGGCGGCGCCTTACCAACCTGGAACCTGTTCGGGTAAGATGATGATTCAGATAGCAAAGCTTCTTGTGTAACCAACTTATTTATTTGAACATCAATCTGCGTGAGTTTTATCCAGACCATCAGATCGGCATATGCATCTTAGTTGACTAACCAAGCTATCAATATAGAATCATCCTGATGTGGTGCTAATTAATGAGTTACTATGTCAGTTCAAGCTAAATTTATGAGAGATATGTAGAGTAAGAGGTGTGTTACTTTAGAGTGTGCAGGGATGCTATTTTAATTGCTATTTTGGTTTCTTTTGGCTTTTATCCCTTCTTCTCTAAGAGCTAGGAATTGATGCCTTCAAGCGAAAATATGCATAGCATGGGAATGTCTTCTATGTAAGATAGATTGTTATGGTTTACTAGCATATCTCCTATGATGCCATTCTCAGAAGATCTGCCTACTACATGTCATACTTACTTGGTTCTTGTCTAATTTATAATTTCTTGAAAATTTCAGCATATTCCACGGATTAATTCCTTCATCCCAAATATAAGTGATGCCAGTTTGGATCATCAACGATTGAGTCAGAGGTATGCATTTAGATTGCTTGATATTGTAAATTAGCGATCAATATTTATAGTATTAGTAACTATTGCTATCGTCGTTACTGCTGGGTGTGGGTAGGGGTGGACACGTGATGTTTTCTCATTGCTTTTAGAGATTCGCCAGGTGAATGTGATTGAGAGAGGTGATAGAAGATAGGTGTGGGGAGAAGAACTTAAACGGTTTTAAAGATTTTGAGCTTCATACCTACACCATATAGGATATCTTGAGCATCTCATCTAGGCATTGTCAGACAAAAACACTAAAACTACTTGTGTTTGGTGGACAAGGATATTTTGTTAAAGAACGAATTCCTCTAATACTCCAATCAATGAATGGGCCTCTTGATGGTGATTGTGAACTGGGAGTTTAGTTTAGCCCTATGAGCATCAGGGTTGTGTAACCCTATTTGTAGTTATAATTTATCTATAATTTTAAACTTCTTATGTTTTAACAATAAGTTTTATCAAATAGACCCATCCCAATCGAATATACTAGATGAATTTTAATTAAAAAGGTCCAAATGAACAATTAATTATGCAACGAAATGAATGTGCCAAGTAAATTATTCGTTGTATGGTTCTGCTTGTATGCAAAACAATAATAACTTGGTCGTAACATGCAAAAGACCGGAAGGGTAAAACGGTAAATACGTAAATTGTAAATTGAAAAAGAGGGAAGGTCACCACTCACCCGCATAGGCCTATACCTACATATTGCTGCATAGTTGATCTTTCCAAGCCCATGAAATGAAGTTTTATTATAACACATAAGCTTATACTTTATTGCCGCTTGTTATTGTTTCTGCGTATAACGACTACTGGTAATTTATTGGAGTTTCTACCAAATCTGATGAGATTGGAAAGAAAAAAAGTAAAATGGTGTAGTTCTCCGACAACATTCACTCAAATGGTCCCTAATTGACTGAAGTTGAAAAATTATGGTTACCAAATATTTACTGTACTTTCTGCAATCAACAAATAACAAGAAAACTTTCAGTACATCCTAGTAATTAAGGTGTAATTAGATTTGAAGATATAAAATTGATCATCTGTATTGAATTTGCTTTCTTCAGATTACAAGTTTATGGTTTATATGAGGTGAAGGTATCTGGCGACGGAAATTGTCAGGTGTGTCTAGTTTCTTTATGTTTCAATGTACTCTTTTTTTCACTATTTATTAAATTGCTTTCTTGCATGTCTTTCAGTTCCGTGCACTTTCTGACCAGCTCTACCGGTCACCCGAATATCACAAACACGTTCGTAAGGAGGTTGTGAAGCAGGTTGGTTCTGGACTTGCTTTTCTATGTGATGTAGGCTTATCTCAAGTGTCATGTCTTTTCGTATATTTATGATACAATCTTTGAGCCCCTAAATATCATTGTGACCTTGCAGAATATCTGTTAATCATATGTTCTCTCTCATTTCTGCTAATGTTTTGTCTCGTCTGTTAATTTTCCAGCTGAAGGACTGCCGAGCTCTATATGAAGGCTATGTTCCGATGAAGTACAAACACTATTACAAAAAAATATCCAAGTAGGATACTTCATAGTTCATACGGGGTCGTGACTTCTCTTATCTTAAAGAAAATCACTTAAAAGTGCATGTGACATGGTCTTATTTGCAAATAAATTACTAGCATTATGGTTCTTCAGTACCATTTATTTAATTTTCTGTTGGTATGTAAGAATATTAGAATACATATATTTGTTTTTGTAACTGAATCCTGGCACTTGCAGATCTGGTGAATGGGGGGATCATGTTACTTTGCAAGCAGCTGCTGATAAGGTTTGTTTTTTCCATATGTCAACTTCAGCCAACAATCTCACTATTAACATATTCAAATTACTCATATTTGCTGCTTTTCTTTTGACATGTAGTTTGCTGCCAAGATATGCCTTTTAACCTCATTCAGAGATACTTGTTTTATAGAAATTACTCCACAACATGAAACGCCTACTCGAGGTATCACAATTGATGGTTGCACATCAACTTCTTTTCTTCTCTCATTAACAGGATTCATTATAAATCTTAAACACCCCCGCCCCCCTCTCAAAAGAAAAGAAAAGAAAGGGTAGTCATTCAGGCAACGCTGAACATTGCATTATTCTTGATAACATGTTATGATTCCAAACATCTTAAAGAAATTCATAGATTATATACATGTATAATTAACCCTTCAGGCCACAGGTTAAGCAGTGAACTTATATTCGGTATCCTTGTATTTTCTCTTAAAAAATTCCCTTTCTGTAGGGTCCTGTGAATTTATCCTTTTTTCCTGGTTTTACTTTTAATGCACAGAGTTGTGGCTAAGCTTTTGGTCTGAGGTGCACTACAATTCACTTTATGAGATCCGAGGTGTGTTTTCTTTGCCTTATGATCGAGGAAGAATCCTGAAATTCTAGGATGGTATGCTGTTAATCTTGGTTGCTCGTTTTGCAGAAGCTATGGTGCAACATAAGCCGAGAAAGAAGCATTGGTTGTTTTAAGGAAAGATTATCGTATCTGGAACCGGCAGCATACAGGAGAATGTCAAAATTCGCATAATTTTTTGTTCTTTTTTTCTTTTTTATCTGAATGTTATATAGCATCAATATCCCATTTGAGTTCATCTGTATACCCCAATAAACAAAGTGACATCTGTTGAAAGCCCAGCTCATTGAGCAGATGTAATGTACATTCATGTGTATGTCAAATATTATTGTCAAGTACTGATTTAAAAAGCATCTCTTCTTGAGATGTCTTCATTTGTTGTCCATTTCAAAACTACATTATAATGCCCTGAATCAATCAAAAAATAACATACCAGATTTGACACAAACTGTGTTGAATCAAAGGAAATGCACCAATATGCCTTGCTGAATATATAACACTAAAACAAGCTGCAAGCTAGCATGATCAGGATTGGTTTTTTTCTTTTTCTTTATGGGTTTCTTGGTATGAGGATGAATGAGTAGAAAGAAAAGCAGATATGATTCATTTTAACAATACCAAAAACATATAATTGGACAAGATGGTAAAGACTAAAGAGTCATCCAAATATAGGAAAAAAAGCAACTGTCAGTGTATTTCCCAAACCTATATAGCAAAGTCAACCTAAAATCACTGCAACCAAGACAACACAAGAATTACATGAACCATACACAAATCATACCCTCAGAATCTGAAGTTTGGAAGCAAAAGCAATAGCAACCCAATCAGGTTGGGAAGATGACCACTGCAACTGTTCTATTTCAGCACCAGCAGTGTAAGCCAAAATGGGATCCAACCCACCTTCAATAGGCTGACCCATGGAAGAAAGATCCCAAATAAGAGCCTGGGAATCATCACCAGCAGTACAGATATGGCAAGAACTATGTGGAGCCCAAGCTATGGCATTGACACTGGCCTGGTGCCTCTGCAGCTCCACCACGGGGAGCGTCGGGTGACGAATGTCGAGCACAACGACCTTGGCGCTGTCCATTATGATTGTCGCCATATACTTCGGGTCCTGTTTGTTCCACCCTAGACGCACCAGCGGAGTATCCGGCTCCGAACTCTCGTAGATGATGGTCGAATGCTCCTTATCGCGAAGATCGAAAACCCGAACCGAACCATCCGCAGATACCGACGCGAAAACCCCAACCCCGCCCCACGCGATGTCGTAAACCTCCTTATCGTGCGCGATAAGCTGCGTATCCACCGTCTCCCTCTCGATATCCCAAATCGTACAAGTAGTGTCGATACTCGACGTCCCAATCCGCTTCGGCTCCGCCTCATTCCAATCGAAAGACGTCACCGGACCGCAAAACTCGCTGTTGCGATTGTTATTAAGGAGGCTCTTGATCTCCACCCGACGGGAACCGGTGCCTCCGTTGTGGTGGCTGCCGTCGTCGTCTCCGGCGGCGTCGTCGTCGTCGGAGATGCGCCAAATGCGGAGGAAATCGCTGGAAGTGGCGAGGAGGTCGGGCTTCTGGCACTCCTTATCAGGGATGAAGATGACCTTGGTAGGTGGATAGGGGTGTTCGAAGGAGAGCGTAGGATCGGATCGAATCTCGCCATTGGAGTCGTCGAGCTGGACGATTTCGACGCGGTTAGGGTACTGCTCGAGGAGGCTGGCGATGGCGAGGCGGTACTTCTTGTCACGGCGGACGCTCCAGTTCATGGCGTAGATGTGCCATGGAGCCTCGTAGGTGTAGATCTCGGAGCGGCGTTGTTGCTCGTCGGAGCCGTCGTGGTTGGGATCGGCGGCGGTGGTGGTGGCTCCCATGGCGGATGATGGCGGAGAGAGAGTGAGTTTACGGAACCCTAAATCGGAAAATTTGGGGGAGAAGAAGAAAGTAAAAAAAAGTATTATTGATTCAGATATAATCCAATCCCTACACCTTCTGGAACTTATTAATATTTTTCAGATTCGATTGGATTGGATTTCAATTTCACCTATTTATTTCTACCAAATCTCGCACTAATTTTATATTTATGTTCTTTTTCCCCCTTGTTTTTAAAGAATATTACTACTTTGATTCGATATTTGAGAAAGCTCGTCGCGACGGTCGTTATGGAGCGTCATGGATTAAGACTTGTGTCTCATGTCATGTTACGTCTGAGGCGTGTCATGGTGAAATGGTCGGTCTTTATAACAAGATATTTGATTAAAGTGTCTTATATGTAACTTTTTAATGTATTACTTAATTTAAATAGTATAATATCATTGATTCTTCCAAAAAGTGTGTTCTGACGAAGACACTCTGATCTCGAGTCTCATTGGACCGACGCCACTCTACATCCATGAGAGTGTCCCCTGGCAACCCTCTATCCCGGTCTCCTGCAGCCAGTTGGAATTAAACCCAGGATTGTATCTTCCAAATAAGTCTGCAAACTGCAAGCCCCATAGGCATTTGCGATGTGAAGGTATCGATCAAATATTGAGTAGTGCAAGGATCGAACTTTTGACCTCAAGAAAACCAATGGACAATCTCACTAATTCTTTGAGTAATGGTAAAAAAACGTATGTTTATGTATATAATATTATATATGATATAGAAATTTGCAATCATATGTTACATCTTGAAAAATGTCATGATCTTGTCGTGGCTTTCGAGGCTTGGCTTTACCGCTACATCACGCCTCATGCTATTTAGAACCTTGGTTTGATCATGTTATTTTCTCAGTTGTATTGTAATTTCATACTTATTTTATTATATGTTAATATATTTCTTTATTTTCTTTTATACCAATTTAAAAATATATGTGATTTTCTATGTAATCTATATATAATAAAAGAGTAACTGACTGACACGTGTCGCGCTCTGGTGAGCCGAATTTCTATTTTTCCCGCCAAAACATGAATTATATACTTTTTTGGTCTACATTCATGTATGCCTACGTATCACTTTTTGCCATGTCATGCATACGTGTCATGTGTAATACGTTAACACATGTCACTAATTCAAATTTTAAAATTATTAAACTTTATCTCTATTAATTCAAATATTAATCTATTTTATTTTTATCTCTTTTTCTATAAATCTAATTTATCTTTATCTCTTTTTTCTATAACAATAATAAATTATAATATTATAAATTTAATAAATATCTATATCATTTTAATAAATAAATTAATTTAAGTATTAAACTAAATAAATATATATATCATTAAATAAATCATTTTTAATACTATATGTTAAATCACAAATATATAAACATATATAAAATAATAAATAATAAATGATTATTTATAATTCATATACAAATTTTATTCAAATTTTGAAAATTAAACTATTCTATATATATTAGTTAATTTAAATATTAAAATATTTTATATTTATATTTTTCTAATATAAAAATATTTAACAACCATAGAGATATGAAATTATCCTCGTATTTTCATTATGTAGTAAATTGTTTCTCTCATTATTTATTCATTGTTTAATTCATATTCATAAATCTTGATGTTATTACTTTTGTTCTCTTTCTCAAATTTGATTTTTTGAGGTCTAGATTTTATTGCGTTTTATTTCCATCCTTTATCATATTAAAAATACCAAATCATGGATAATAGTAAATAATTTTAATTAAGCAAATCGTATTTGTAATATTACTTTTCTGGTATGATTTTTATTAAATTACACCGTGTATTACACGGGATCAAATCTAGTTAATTTTATAAAAAGGGAACAACTTCAAAAGATATTTTTTTTAATGAATATCTTCAACAAACACGGTTATATGATTATTTTATAAAGTAATTAAATATTGTAATAATTAATTTTGAATTGAAACTTATTATAATTATATATTATATATACTATACAAATGTTAGGCACACCCGACCCGCAACCGACCCGCCCCAAACCCAATTCTAACCGACCCATCCTATCAACTTTGAAATTTACATATTAAACCCTTGAACTTATAACATTTATTCAACTTATACTTTTACTTTTCAATATTTCATTTTACGTTTTTAATCATATATCGTATATTGGCTAAAATATTGTAAAAATATACGTTTTAATTTTAACAAATTACGCCGTTATAATCCTATTGTTCATACAATCGAAATGAGCCTAATATTGAATATTTTTTTATCTAATTATTTTTTTTATATACTATATATAGTTATATGAAATCATATAATCCTAAACCTATTTTCAAATTTAGATATTAGCCCCTAAACTTATAATATTTATTTACTTTATACTTTTTACTTTTCAATATTTCATTTTATGTTTTAGACATATATCGTATGTTAGCTAAAACATGTTAAAAAATACGTTTTAATTTTAACAAATTACGTCATTCTAATCGTATCGTCCATACGATCGAAATGAGCCCAATATTAAATATTTTTTTGATGTAATTATTTTATTATATACTATATATAGTACAATTATATGAAACCATGACATTTGTAGAAATTACGTTTTAACCCTCAAACTTATAATATTTATTCATTATATATTTTTAGTTTTCTATATTTTATTTTATGTTTTAGTCGTATATCATACATTGGTTGAAATATATTAAAAAAAATACGGTATTTACGTTAACAAATTACACCATTATAATCGTATCATCGATACGTTCGAAATGAGCCTAATATTGAATATTTTTGATGTAATTATTTTATTACATACTATATGTAGTACGATTACATGAAGTCATAACACTACTCATGAACAGCAGCTACTGACATTTTGAGAAATTACATTTTAGCCTCTTAAACTTATAATATTTATTCAATTTATACCTTTTAGTTTTCTCTATTTCATTTTATGTTTTAGTTATATATCGTATATTGGTTGAAATATGTTTAAGTGTCGGTAGCTGCTGTTCATGAACAGTCTTTTGGCTTCCTGGTAATTGTTAGTATTATATTAAAATCTCTTAAAATTAACTTTTTTTATTTTTAATTTTTTTTATTATTTATTAAACCTTTCATACGACAACATTCGTACAAACTTTATGTTTCATATAAATCTATGTTACTACTTATGATCAAATCTATCACAGTTTATAACACGGGTAAACCCGGTGCGAAGCCCGGGCTTATCAACTAGTACTATATACAATTATCAGGCGCATCCGATCCAATCACAGATCCGACCCGACCCGCCCGACCCACGACCCAAACCCACCCTTTTCTCTCACATTTTTTGAACCAAACCCACCCATGACCCATCCATTTACCCACCACGACCCGCGCGTCCTCCATCTGATACCCATATCCAATTTTTCATTTTTGGCCCCCTGAAGTTATAATGTTTATTCACTTTGAACCCTTTACTTTTCAATATTTCATTTTACGTTTTAATCATATATCGTATATCGGCTAAAATACGTTAAAGAAATACGTTTTAATTTTAACAAATTACGCCATTATATTCGTATCGTCGATACGATCGAAATGAGCCTAATATTGAGTATTTTTTGACATAGTTATTTTATTATATACAATATATACATTTCAACTTCTAATTGACCCAAATTCTATATCCATTTTCAAATTTACATATTAGTCCTCTAAACTTAAAACTTATAAGATTTATTCACTTTACATCTTTTAGTTTTTAATATTTCATTTTACGTTTTAGTCATATATCGTGACATAAATACGTTAAAAAATACGTTTTAATTTTAACAAATTACGACATTATGTTCGTATCGTCGAAACGATCGAAATGAGCCTAATATTGAATATTTTTTGATGTAACTATTTTATTATATACTATATATAAGCTCCAACAGACTCGAATACTATACCCATTTTCAAATTCACATATTAGCGCCGTAAACTTATATATTTCATTTTAGGTTTTACTCATATATCGTATATTGGTTGGAACATGTTAAAAGAATGCGTTTTAATTTTAACAAATTACGCCATTATAATCATATCGTCGATACGATCTAAAATATGTTAAAAAAATATGTTTTAATGTTACAAACTGCGTCATTATAATCATATCGTCGATAAGATCAAAATGAGCCTAATATTGAATATTTTTTTCATGTATTTATTTTATTATATACGATATATATACGCTCCAACCGACCCGAATCCTATACCCACCTTTAAACTTACATATCAGCCCCCTAAACTTATAATATTTATTTACTTAATATCTTTTAGTTTTCTATATTTCATTTTACGTTTAGTCATATATAGTATATTGACTGAAATATATTAAAGTGTCGTTAGCTACTGTTCATGAACCCGGTGCAAAGCCCGGGCTTATCAACTAGTATATAACAAATAGCAGGAAGAATGAACAGTAATTTTTAATAAAATACAGCTTTGGTCCTTGTGGTTTGTTTAGTATTAATAGTTCTCAACAAAATTTTCAAATTTAACCCCTAAACTTATAATAATTATTTATTTTATACCTTTTAGTTTTATATATTTAATTTTACGTTTTAGTCATATATCGTATATTGGCTGAAATATGTTATAAAAATACGTTTTAATTTTAACAACTTACGCCATTATTATCGTATCATCGATGCGTTCGAAATGAGCCCAATATTGAATATATTTTAACATGATTATTTTATTATATACTATATATAGTACGATTATGCATTTAAAAACATTACATTTTAGTCCTTAAACTTATAACAATTATTCATTTTATACCTTTTAGTTTTCTATATTTCATTTTACGTTTTAGTCATGTATCGTATGTTGGCTGAAATATGTTAAAAAAGTACGTTTTAATTTTAACAAATTACGCCATTAACGCAGGAAGAATGAACGGTAGTTTTAGTAAAGTACAACTTTGGTCCTTGTGGTTTGTTTATTATTATGTTTTTCGTCTATGATATTAAAAATTGTTTTTTCATCCCTGTAATTTTTGTTTTCATTTCATTTTCATCACTTTATTTAACTTTGTTGAATTAAGTGGTTTACTTATTTAAAAATTGTTTGATCAAATTACATAGTTTTTACTAATGGTAGACCATCTTTATATTTTTTACTTTTTACTTTATTTATTTATTTTATAAAGATATTTTCTTTTATTGGTTAATTATAAACTATTATAACTTTAATCAAAAAAATAATTAAACTGTTGATAAGTACATAATGTTTTTTTTGAAAGATTTAAAATCTTTAAAATTAGTATTTTCTATTTCTTAATTTATTAAATCTTTTTATTTATTTTATTAACTCTTTCATATACAAAAATATGTACAAACTTTATGTTTCATATAAATCCATATTACTACTTTTGATAAAATTTATTCTAACCCGGTGCGATGCTCGGGTTCTTAATAACTAGTTATATATTAATTAACAAGTTGAATTTTTAATTGAATAAAATATGGTTTTTTCGAGAATTTTATATGGTTACAGGAGGCAATTTGACTAGAGTTTCTAGTTTGGAATTGGTCACATGATTTCCCTTTTGATTCCTCATGTGCAATTCACTTGTGCTTTTGAATTTTTTGTCTTCTAATAAAACATTATCACATCAAATTGATATCTACTTAGGCCATCCGCAGTCGTGCAGGTGATACCACCTGCACAGGCTGCCACCTCAGCGCCACATCAGCTTCACCACCACCTTACCATTACCTTACCATTTCATCCACAGTCGTACAGTCATACACCTGTATTATTTAAATAATAAAATATAATGTTTATATATATATATATTTTTTGTATGTATATATAACGTGTGTGCGTTTGGGATTTGTTGTGAACGGCGACCTCTCACCGTTGAGGCTGGATACAGCCCCCTTGCAGGTACACCTCGGCGGTGTTACCGCCTGCAAGGGGACGGTGCAGGCGTGCATACCACCCGGCCGCGGATGGCCTAATTATAATCAATGTTTTACAAAAATGTTTGACATGAAAGTATACACATGCTTGTACAATGAGCAATGTTAAGGCTGCCTAACACTTTGTTTATTGGGGTATTTAGATGAACTCAAATGGATATTCACATGCTATATAATGTTCAGATAAAAAAGAAAATGAATTTTGACAGTTCTTCTGTATGTTGCGAGTTCTAGGTATGATAATCTTCCCTTAAACAACCAATTCTTCTTTCTCGACTTATGTTGCGCCATAGCTTTTGCAAACGAGCAGCTATGATTGGCAACATACTACCACCCTCTAATTTTATGATCATAAAGAAAAAAAACATACGCTTCAGATCTCATGAATTGAATTGTAGTGCACCTCAAACCAAAAGCTTATGCACAACTTTGTGTGTTAAAAGAGAAATTGGGCAAAAACATTAAATTCACAAGACCTTATCAGCAGCCGTTGCAAAAGTAACATGATCCCCCGATTCACTGGATCTCCATGTGCCAGGATTCAGTTACAAAAACATGTACATGTATTTTTATATACCACTAGAAAATCAAATAAATGGTACTTAAGAACCATAATGCTAGTCATTTATTTATATGCAAAATAAGACATGTCAAGTGCACTTTTAGGTGATTTTCTTTATGTAATCCGCAATCTTACCCATAATGTTTTAAAAACCAGGTTTTTAGTTGAATCGGTGTGATGACCGGTTCACGGTTCGACCGGTTCAACCACTAGTTAAACCGGTTCCAAGCATTTTTATGTATTTTTCATTTTTCTACATTCAAATATATAAAAAACCAATAATTTGATATTTATAAGTTAAAAAACATTAAAAATACACATTATAATAAGTATTACATTAATCAAAGACATTGAAAATATAACAATAACAAGTTGTACACATAGATTTTTTTTTCCTTGAACCGGGTCAACTGGTTTTTTTACCGGTTCCATCCACTGGTTCAACCGGTTCGACCACTAACCGGACCGGTTCAATCCGGTCCTTAAAACGTCATAGAACCGGTCACATTTGACCCAGTCCTTTCACCGGTTCCTGGTTCAACCGATTTTTAAAACACTGGTTACCCATGTCCGCAACTTGACCATATTAAGTCGTTAGGTGGTTGACACGTGATAATTTCATAATTATGAAACTGCTCCTTACAGACTTGCTTTAGAATTTGGGAAAAAGTACAAATTTGGCCTAAATTTGTAATTACGGATTAAATGTCTATTTTGGTAAATATGGGTGATATATGGTTAGAAACCAAATTTAGAATTTTATCTAGGTTGGTTTGGTCAAATTTTCATTTAATTGAGTCACCTAATGTTGTAACTCTTTAGGGAACAAAATGCATTTTTATATACAATAAGGTTTTTCATGTAATAAAATTTTTGTAGGAACCAAAAATTAAAATAACCACAAACCACATGGACCAAAATTGCAATTTACATTTTAACCAATAATATTATAAGTTTAAAAAAAACACACACACGCAAGAAAAAAAAGTAATAAAAGTTAATGTTAAAATAGTTAAAAAGTGAAAAAGCATAACTACTCAAAATTAAAGGATTTGTTGGATTGCCATTTGGTTGAAAGATGAACCAAATCAAACAAAAAATAAGCGAAATTGAATTCCACAAGGGTATCCATACCCAATCTTCTCAACCCTCTCAACTTTCTCGCTTTTTAATGCTACGTCAGCTGATACATCAGTTTTTTTCCAACCCTCTCATTACCCTCCCATAACTCTCTACAAACATTTCCAACTCACACCCAATCCTCCCAACCCTCACTTTTTAATTTATTTTATATAAATAAATAATATTGTTAAAAATAACTTAAAAATTCTAATATTAAAAAAATTACATAATTAACTAAACTAAAAAAATTACGAAATTAAATAAACTAAAATTCGAAGCCATGTCTCGCTTTTAGTGTAGCCTTTTTTTCCAACACCGCTTGCAACTCCAAACCCGAAAGGTGGTCATGCGGGGTTTTGTAGAACTCCCAGTCTTGGTCGTATTGCGCATATAGTTGGAGTTGAAGCTTTTTTTCTTCGAGTTCCGCCATTTGCCAATCGAGTTCAAGTTTTTTCATCTTGTAGTCCATTTTTTCCGCCAAATTGCGGTCCCACGACGCATAGATGTCGGTCGTGGGGGTGGAAGATTGGCCCCCTTTAAGGGCCTTTTTCGCCTTGTCCCGACCTACGGGTCGTTTAGGTGGCAGAACCTCAACCTCGGGTGAATTCGGAGCGGACCCTTCGGTTGGCAACCGTTGGGTTTCCGGAACATACAAATGTGTTTCGCTTGAATCGGAACCCTCCTCCGTTTCACGGGGTACGAAATTGGGGTAACCCGTATTTCCGCGGTTATAATACGTATTGAAGCCGGATGTCCCATAGTGGGGGGGAAAGGCCGTATGAGAAAATTGGGTGGGAAAGAAATTTGGAGGGTAACCGGTTAGAGGAAAATGAGGAGGAAAGAAATTTGGAGGATAACCGGTTCCGTAACCGGCGTTTTGTTCATCAAAATGCGGTATATACGGTTGTTGTTGAGCATAATCGGCGAATCCCGAAACACCGGGGAATCCCAGACCACCGGCACCTCCCGACGGACCGGCACCTCGCGAACCACCGGCACCTCGCGACCGACCGCCACCTCTCGAACCTCTTCCTCGTAAACCACTGGACGACTTGTTTGGATTCATGGTTGATTATACGAACGTTGATGTATATGAAAGTTAGATAGTATAGAGAAGAAAGATGGAGAAAATTGTAAAAGAATGTGAGTAAAATTAGTGGTAGAGATGAGTTATTTATATAAGAAAAAAAAAAGTAAAAAAAAAAAAGAAAAAAAGAAAAATAGGAAGTATACGTTGGAGAGCCGTTTGACAACGGCTCTCCGGAACCGCACAGCCACCAAGCCGCTGGCTTTCTTCGTTCGCGCACCCAACCCTCTTGAAC
Organism: Centaurea solstitialis; assembly: GCA_030169165.1. NCBI lineage: Eukaryota > Viridiplantae > Streptophyta > Magnoliopsida > Asterales > Asteraceae > Centaurea > Centaurea solstitialis. Next base: position 11,547,888 of record CM058046.1, read on the forward strand.
CCGCCGGGCCTGGCACGCTCTACCCGCTCAAACCGGCGGGTCCGGTGCGAGGAGCCTAAAAAGGGACCAAATTTCTGGGTACACGAACAGACGCTGCTTTGATTTTTCTCAATCTCTGTCCGCTGCTTTGCCTATCACCATTCACCACCACCGCTTCTGTGTGTCCATTTCCTCCATTCTTCCACCTCCAATGCAGGTTTGCATTCCTCATCCACATCCTTACTACAAACTTCAATTTTGCTTTTATCTTTCTAATTTTGTACCAAACATTGTTCATTTTTCTGATTCTATTCACAAGAAATCGAATCACAGCCCTAGAATTTCATCATCTTCAATTACGAGTTTCTGGCTTATTAGGGGAGTTTGTTTTAAGTTATTGTTAACAAGTTTATGTATGTAGCTTATTTTGGAATACTTCTAAATGATGCTTTTCAGCTAACTTCACCAAACAACTTCTTGATTTCTAAGCTTCACTTCATTTGGATTAGAAAATTGTACTTCTCCAACTGCATAGACTTGATAGGGTTTATCCACTATATAATATTTGTTGCAATTATCAATTTCATGACCTAAACTTCTAGTTTTCTTTCAGCTTTATGCACATGTGAATATTATTATTAGGCATTGACATTCACAGAATTCATGCTCCCCTTCCATTAATTGGTACTCTTTATCACCACCAGTTTATATGTTGATTCTGTTGTTGAATAAAAGGCATGTTTCATATCTTATGCAGCTGGAATAGTTACTGTTGATCTAAGTATGAGGAACCATCGTAACGAGAATCATACCAGGCGATCAAAGAGGAACATGTTTGATATTACAAGATCGGAGATTGATTCTAGTAAACTACACTTTAATCAACTATTGGATGGCCACGAATTTGGGGGTCGAGAAATTGATAGCGACTATGCATGGCTTCTCGGTTTCTTGACCGACACTAATGAACAGATGGTATCCTCTGTGGAGGAAGTCATCACCGAAGATGAAAAGGAAGATGCAGACGATATGGATCCTCAGTATTCCATGTTTTTGAGGGGGCTCACGGAGAATGGCAAATCGTATAAGCTTAACATTTTGAAAAATGACGAGCCTCTAAAGTTTCTGGAGTATGAAGAGATGGAAAAAGCAGATGGGGATGGCCTCCCAACTTATGCAATTGTTAGCACTGGTAATAGTGGAGACAAAGTGAAGTCCTCTGAAGATACGAGGGATAGGCAAAAGAGCCTGACCAGAAAAGAAATTTCAAGGAAAAAAAAGATTAAGGAGCATAAAGTGAAGTCTTCTGGAGATATGAAGGATAGGCAAATCAATCAGAGGGTAAAAAGGAGCCTGGATGGGAGAAAAGGGGAGACTTCACCCACAAAAGAAAAGTCAAGAAAAAAAAGGATTACGAAGCATAAGTCTATAACAGAACCTTCCCATGATGTCTCTGTGGATTCTTGCTACCGTATGTTGCTAGATGGTTGCATACAATCCGAATATGGTACATTTGTTTATGAAGGAACACAGGTGAATTATGAAGAGAAGCCTGCTAGTTCTGATTCAGATGTACTGATTTTGGATAATCATCAAGATTGCAGTGAAGTAAACAATAAACAACTGACAACTGCAGAAAAAGATATATCTGTACGTCTATATGTTGACTATATTATTTATGTTTTTTTTTAGTATTGTTCTAGCGCTGTTTTTGTGAGTTCAGTACCCAGTCTTAGTAATTCTGTTCTTTCAGCTAAAGGAAAAGCTCATGCGTATTCTTAGACAGCCATACGATCGTGAAGAGCATGAAAACCTTTCAGAATACGTGGAGGAACAAAAGCCAATACGTCGTACTTTAACTTTGCGTGGCAGGGCAATAGCATCTGCATACGATGGTCCCACAAAGTCGGTGCTTGATAATGTCCCTAGTAAGTTGAATTATAAATGCACAGGTTCTTTAATTCACATGCTTTTCTTGTATTGCGTTTGTGATTTCTACAAGATACCTGAAATCTTCTTTCTTTTTTCTGCATAATTTCTAGTTTGACTTTAGACCATTGATGGACTTGATGAAGTAAACAATATTGATGATTGATGATGTAACCAGTATAGATAATGGAGTCTAGTTCTCTAAATGGATGTTCTTTTACATAGGGGACACTTTTTTTCCCCAAGGGTGGTTGTTGTCTGCTGCCAATAGAGCTGTTACGTGCTCTTATATTGATGGTGTTGAATATATAGGATTATTGTGTCATAATATAGTTTACCTTTAGATTAGAGTTCAGTACTTCAGTTTGCCGGCCTACTTTTGTCGCCCTTCATACCTTGCCTATAAGTTTCCATATCCTCGACCTACCTCTTCCAATGGTCGGTCATGATCATCTTTGACTTTCTGAGTTCTCATTTCTCAGTCGACAAGCCACACTCATGTTTCTTATTCCTCTAGAAGAATCAATCGTATCGATGCTCTCTTCAAGTTTCTTTATACTTTATCTTTGTTTTCTCTAGAAACTCCCTTGTATGCATCTATTTGCTGCTTACTTTTTTTCCTTTCAAATCACAACTTGTATAACTTATTATATAACATTAAATACTTCTTTATTACCTTAATCATGCAGCAACTTTTAGGAGGAAACTTGAAGCTGCCAAGAATGAGCGACCTAGAGCTCTTAATCTCTTGCGGATGTTTTGCTTCTGGTTAGAAGTAAGCTTTCACTTGCTATCACTGGTGTCTACATATATGATTTATTATCTCTTGTTTTAAATCTTCAGAAACCATATGAATCCAAAATATAGGATATCTTGAAGCTTTAAGGTGGAATTTTATCGTATTTTTCCACATAATAATAACTCATTTCAGGCTGTGCACATTGCATTTACTTATTTTTTTAACAAGCTTTTGCTAAACTTCCAGTATGGTTCCCATATGCGAGGAGAGGAAAGTAAAGCAGGAAGTTTGAGTTTTAAAGAATGGGGAATGATAGAATAAATGCAGGAATAAGGGTAATTTTGTAATTGGAGTTGGTCTAGTGGTTGGAGGGTGTTATATAGTTGTAAACTAAATACTCAAATGAAGAGATGTATTTCACCTTCTCTAGAGGAAAGTTTACACTACTGTAAATCATGGATTTGGTCCTTCATCCCTGTGGTTTGGTGGTTTTTACAAAAATGGTCCCCGAACTTCGATATAACCAGTGGTAAAAAAGTTAGCATGTTGTAGGAGTCTGCTATCTTATTCTAATATTGTATTGGGTATATGATATATCTTATGGTTTTTTTGTGGTACAGCATGTGCCCAATGAAGACATATTTCAACCATGGCTGGATGAAGACTGTCTGAAAGTGCGACCATCGACTAGGAGATAAGGACCTACCTGCTAATTGCTAAACAACGACTCTTTTTTGCCTGCAAATAGGTACATACGTGGCTTGAACTGGATGTTAACTGGTTTTTGTGTCACCATGTCCATCTCTAGCACTAATCATCTTGAAAATGTACATCGTTAGATAACAAAAACATGCGAATTGATTTTTGGTTGTCAAGTTGGAATTCAATTTGAATAGATGACCGCAGAAGATTCTAAATGCTAAAGTTGTGTGTCCGTGTGATACATATCGATTTTGAAGCCAAAAAACTCATCAATACTTGGGGGCCTTTATTATTATCTGACCACTTACTGGTAAGAGATTCACCTTCATTTACCTTGTAGTATAACATCCTTAATTGGCTATGAAAATGGATTGTTGGTAAGCATCTTAAACCCAATAAGCGCTTACACTTGCCATGTAAGACTCTCAGTTCTTACCTTGTGTCTCTTATCGGGTAAGCTTCTCAGCCTTGCCATTGCCATTCTCAATCGAAAAGGTATATGATATTGGCAGGCACTTACCCGATAAGTGCTTATGCCACGTAAGTAAGGTTCAATTATCTTGAGTTCAAAAGTTGGACCTTTAAGAAGTTTATAGTGTAATTTTTATAATAGTAAGTTGTAAACTTAGATTATGTTTATGCGTCTATTTATTTTTCATTCTTTCCGAGTTTACTTCTAATGGGGCAACGGTCAGTTGGTTATATTAATTTTGTGGCCTATGATGTATTAATAGTTATTATTAACTTTAAACATGATGCATCAATAAGTTGATTGGAAAGAGTAGATAGACAAGGTATAAAATGTATATTGTTAAAAAAAATCATAATACATCATTCTTAAAAAATCTTAATGTGTGTATTAATGATTATTTTATAACATTATAAAATTAAAAAAATATTCAACAATGATATTCTAAAAATATTGATTGGGGAATTATAAATTTGTATAAAAAATAGTAATGTATTTTAGTTAACTTATGATTATGTATTTTTTAAGGCAAATTGCATAAAAATGTAATATTCTTTATCTATTCCTATTTTGGGGAACATTTCTAAAACCTTTGGTTTTGGTACCTAAAACGAACATTTTAAACATTTAAGTACTTATGTACCCGGTATAACCCTTAACCGGTTGCTTAACATATTGACATTCCAGATGACATGGTATACAACGCGACATTATTCAATGACTTGACTTGACTATTCATACGGATTTTATTTTATAAAGTAATTATAGAAATGTATTTTATTCTATTTCTCTTTAATTTGTATTAAAGAATAGGGATGGCAAAAAAATTCCGAATCCAATGGGGAAACCCGAAACCCGAAATAAATGGGGTGGGTTTGGGGACGATAAACGGGGACGGGGACGGGGATGGGGAAAACCCGCTTATTTTTAACGGGGATGGGGACGGGGACGGGGGGACCAATCCCCGACCCGATTACCCGATTATATCCCCGAATATTTCCCCGATTATATCCCCGAATATATCCTCGATTATATCCCTAAAATTATTTTTATTTATGATAGTTTAGTAGACAATATATTATATATAGCTAAATGGTTTTTATGTTTGGTCGTATATATACTTTAACATTTCAACTGTTAATATTTTGGATGCATTTAAACTATATATATATAGCCAAATTATTAATATTTTGGATGCATTTCAACTTTAAGACTTTAATTTTTTTCCGAATATGTTTAGAGAATGGATTCGAGAATGTTATGTAATTTAGTATATCATTTTCCGAGACTTGTGGACTTGTGGTAAAGTTTAAACGATGACGGGGATCCCACGGTGAAACCCGTTTAATTAACCGTTTATACTAAACGGGGATACCCGTTTCCCCGCGGGTTTCCCCGATTACCCGATGGGGATCCCCGTTTAAATCCCCGCGGGTTTTTAAGCGGGGACGGGGATGGTTTTTTTAAACGGGGACGGGGACGGGGGGACCAATCCCCGCCCCAAACCCGCCCCGTTGCCATCCCTATTAAAGAATTTGAAAAATGTTTTTGCTATTTATACATACGGACACACATGTACAAACAAACAAGATAAGACTATGACCATGGCACCATGCCTCTACGGTCAGTTTCTCCGGCCAACATCTCTAGCGGTCGTCCTCCAGTCTTCGTCTCCAACCTCTAACTCTACCTCCACCATCAAGAATTTTCGACAAAACATCAGCCTTAGAATTCGCAATTCTCTACGACGTCTAGACGATAACATTTATCTTTGACCATCGTCTCTAAAGCATAACCAACCTCCAATTCCTCTTCCTCGACCCCACCATATTTTTTCGACCACCTTTTATCTTCACCAATACGACTTTAACCACCAACCAAGATGTCATCTCCACCAACCACCAAGTAGCCCCCCTTCGATGACCACCACGTTGCTCCCACCTCCCTCCACATCGAGCCATATGTTGTTGCAAGTGGGTTGTATGTGTGTTGCAAATGCCATGTGTGTGTTGCAAGTGTTGTGTGTTATGTTGAGGACGGAGGTCGATAGCTACGTATTTTTTCCCATCCAAGGACAATATTTAATATTTTAATATAACATATATGTGTTTCACAATGTGATTGTTTTATATATGCTTGATTTACATTGCGAACAAAAATTATGCGTTTTTGTTTTTGTTTAACAAACACATAAAAAATGTCCATATTGTGTTTCCAGTGTATATGAAACAAATACATTATGAAATAAATAAATTATACTTTCACGGGACCAAATCCATTACTTTTGTCCAATCATGGGAACAAAATTGTGGGAAGAAAACTAATTATGATTTTCCAATTGATGTTACAATTTGCAATATGAGCATGGGCATTTCCAATAATGTATTCATAGTTCCTTTCATTTTATTTGAAACTCAATTTAAATATTCCAATATTAATTATATCTATATTAAATGAAAGATATTTCTATCTTTCTCCATCTGATAGCCAATTTTCAGCATTTAATTGGTAGCAACAATAATATACACATTTGTGAGTTTTTTTTTTATTTGAAATTTTTTATCATCTGGTTCATAATTTTCTTATTTTACAGATTTTTTTAAGCAAAAAAGATAGCCTTAAATTATTAAATTTTCGTTTCTTCCTTTTTAAAGAATTTGTTAAGTTATAATTTCTTCTTTTAAAGCAAAAAAGTGAGCAAAAACCATCAAATTTTCATTTTTGTTCTTTCCAAAGAAGATGTTTAAAGCAAATAAACTAAAATTTCCTTAAATTCATAGAATTAAAATATATTTTGATATGATTTTATTTTTGAGATCCATCTTTAAAGTGTTTTGTAATTTGTCATTGGGGTCTATGCCAAACCATTCAAAATATTTTACAAGACATTACAAAATATAATCAATTGATTTCACTATATAATCTCTTACCAGATTGATTTTTTAAAACTTTAAAATGCATTAAATTATAAATAAAAAAATCTAGATTTCCCCAAAATAAATAATGAAAACTCAAAATTTCCACAAAGATTTTATTCAGATTCAACAAATTTCCATTTCCAAAAATCTGTTATTGATTTTGTTATTAATATATTTATCTTCCAATAAACTTTCTATAAAATGTTTCATTATATTTTTCCATTGCCTCTTCTCCAAAATAAGTAGAAAAGTTAACTAGTTATGTCCTCTTTCTTCTAATATTTAATTTTGAAGATTTTTTCTCTTTAAATATGGAAAAAAGAATTCATCTCCCTCTCTTTTTTCCTCAATTAAAGATTATTTTGAAGCAATAAAACTTCTAGACCTTCATTTTGAAAATTTTGTTAAACATGCTCTAAAACACTTTGACTCGATTTCTCTGTTGTAGATTTTGTTGCAGAAACGCTTGTTTCAAAATCAGGTCTTGAAGTCTTGTGATAACAACAAAATCGTTACATGTAAGTGTTTTCTTTTTGTATGGTTGAACAATGACGATAATACTATTGAAACTTAAAAAAAACGTTGTCTCGGAAAAAACTACATGTAATATGAAATAAATTATTTAGGTGTTTATGTTTAAATCTAAAAGTAAGGTGTAACCTTTTATAATCCACTATTTATGTTTATTCACAAATGATTCCTCGATGGATGATCGTACCTATAATATATGTCTAAGTTAGTTTTATACATTTTGACTAATTTTATAGGACCGCAAAGTTAGATACAGGTAATCAGTTTTTTCATCAAAATGAAAGATCAAGGTAAGTATATCATAAATACACATAACGAATATTATCATCAAATAAGGTTCAAACAATGCAATGTGAATCTTATCTTTCCAAGGTTTGAATCAAAATGCTGCCAAAACTCGTGAAGGTTCGCCTACAATAATCTAGAACGTTCGTGTCCAGCCAAAGAATCTATAGACATAAAGTGTCTCGAAAACCCACATTATATCCCCACACATAAATGGTCCCTATTGTATGTTTATCTTGGATATGTTCCTTGTAGTTTTCGTTTTGTTTTGGCCATGGTCCCTTTGATTAATGGTTTGTTGTTTCCAAGATGAAAGAGGGATTTGCATAAACAAAAGAAAGCCAAATCCCTAGACATATCTATCTATCTATGTATGTATATATGGTTTCCAAGAATCAATGGAGGTTCGATTCCATGCAAAAAGAACCCTCCTTTCTTTTATATACACCCGGTAATTAATTAAACACAAGATTTTCCCCATTTTTCATTTTCTTGTTTTTTACCCAACAACATAAATAAAACAAAAAAAATACTGCTTTACTGTACGATGAATCTAAAGAAAGCACACAGGATAAAGTCAAGAAAAAACCCAGCTCCCATAATCACACTTTTCTAGAGGTAGACGAAGAATAGAGATAGATATGGCGGTTTATGCATGTTTCAATTATGATTACATTAATTGCATCAATAATAACAATACCCTTTTCAGGAAAAGCTGTTGCCATTTTAAAGGCGATCCCCAACCAAGAAGGATTAATCCCAATTCCAATTACGATAATATCTTGGTTTCTTCGCCGTTCAAGATTTCAAGAAAAGTCAGAGTTGACTCCGGCAACCTTTTCCGGTCACGGCTGCCGGCCATGGTTAACAATCTCACAACAACCCATCATCTGAAGTCTACTCTTCCATATAATAAGTTATCAAAGAAACTCAAAGCTGTAACCCTCCAAGAGGCTATTGCTTTCAAGAATGATGATGATGGTGATATTGTTATCCCTAATCAAGAATTCTCACAACAGGCTCATGTTCCTTCTTTTGAAAAGGTACTTAATTTACTTTATTTATTCATTAATTAGCAACATACACACATGGGTTTGAATCCGGGCGTTTCCAGATTGTGGCCACTGGGGATTAACTAAGGGCAGTATGCTTTATAGCTGTCGGTGAACCTTGCCAGGATTAGTCGGGGCAAAGCCTCGAAAAAAAAAACATATACACATGATGGGTTGTTGTTGTTTGTTAACATCTAACATGATCACCAATGATTGATACTGTTTTTAGTACTTGGAGATGTACAAGAGATCAGTTGAAGATCCTGCCGGCTTTTGGTCGGAAATAGCCTCGGAATTCTACTGGAAAAAGAAATGGGGTGACCAGGTTTACTCGGAGAATCTTGATATTAGAAAAGGGAAGATCAACATTGAGGTAATCTTTGATTAAGTCTAAATCTCTAATACCCAGATTATCATCTTTAATTAATGTTGTTTATAAGTTAGTCTGCCATTGTTGTCTGTTCAGTGGTTTAAGGGTGGTATGACCAATATCTGCTACAACTGCTTGGATAAGAACATAGATTCTGGAAATGGTGAAAAGATTGCAATTCATTGGGAAGGAAATGAGCCTGGTCTTGATGGGTCTTTAACTTACAACCAGCTGCTAGATAGAGTTTGTCAGGTTTGTTCTTTTTTATTTTTAAACACTATTTTTACTTGTTGATGACTCCTATGTGTTTGTTGTTTGTGATTCATGTTATCTGTTTTTCTGACAGCTTGCAAATTACTTGAAAGAAAATGGTGTTAAAAAGGGTGATTCTGTGATTATTTACTTGCCTATGCTCATGGAACTGCCGATTGCCATGCTGGCGTGTGCTCGTATTGGTGCTGTCCATTCGGTACTACTGCTTAGTACTCTTGCTTCTATTTTGTTTCTTGAATATGTAGAATGTTTGCTAATACTGTTTGGCATACTAGCTGATAAGCTAGCTTATGAATAAATTATGTTTGACGAAAACTTGCTTATGAGTATGTAAAATGTCCAAAAAGGGTATCTTGGGATATAAAAATTAATTTTAACAAGGTTATAATTGGAAAAAGCTACAAAAAGCTCCTGAAACGGTACTCCAACTAGTGTTTCAATAAGCTAGCTTATTTTTGCCAAACACAGCCTAATAAGCTGCCTTTTGTTTTCAGGTTGTTTTTGCTGGTTTCTCTTCAGAATCTCTTGTTCAAAGAATTATGGATTGTAAGCCGAAGATTGTGATCACTTGTAATGCCGTTAGAAGAGGGACAAAAGTTATCAATCTCAAAGATATTGTTGATGCTGCACTCTTGGAGTCATCTAAAGAGGGAACCTCTATTGGTAGGAGTTAACTAATGACCATATGAACTTTCTGTGAATATATCAAATGGCATTTTTACAATTTAAACTCACTTCTGTTGGTCATAAATACAGGTTTATGTTTGACATATGCAAATGAATTAGCCATGAAGAAGGAAGCTACTAAATGGCAAAAGGAAAGGGATGTTTGGTGGCAGGTAGTAAAAAGATCCTTCTTTTTTAATGCCCTTAAGTTTTTTATTTTATTTTATATCACAGATGGGAATTGTAGCTTATTAGTTTCGTTTGATCGATAAAATTTACAGGATGTTGTTCCAGAATGTTCTACTAAATGTGACGTGGAGTGGGTTGATGCAGAGGATCCACTTTTTCTTCTCTATACTAGCGGAAGCACGGGGAAGCCTAAGGTATTCGTGTCGACTATTTTTCAACTAGTTTTCATTGATCTGGTTTTCGGTTGATTTCTAATGAATTATTTTGGTTCATTTGATAGGGTGTTCTGCATACTACAGGAGGATACATGGTATACACCGCAACTACATTCAAATATGCGTTTGACTACAAGCCATCGGATATATATTGGTAAACAAATCTTGATTATAAAGTTGGTTACTTTATGCTGATTCTTGGCTATAAACTTTGATATTTTTGGATCAAAATTCTAGGTGTACGGCTGACTGCGGTTGGATTACCGGGCATAGTTATGTATCTTATGGACCTCTGCTTAATGGGGCAACAGTGGTTGTTTTTGAAGGGGTAATGTATTTCTTGAATTTCAGTTCTAGCTTTGACCGTGTTAAGTTTCTGCTAAAGTTTGAAACTTTTTCGTTTATTAGTTCATAAATACACAGTTGAGTGTACGTATCAGTTGAAATGAACTAGATTTCTAGGAGATGCTCATGCTCGACTTCTTGTTTCTTGAAAAACAAGTATTTTGTAATGCAATGTGTTACATGGTCTGGGCAGGCTCCTAATTATCCAGATCCTGGACGATGCTGGGATATTGTCGACAAGTATAAGGTGACGTTATTCTACACTGCTCCTACACTTGTGCGCTCTCTTATGCGTGATGGCAATGAGGCAAGAATTCTCTTCGATCTGTCTTTTTTTTTTGTAAAGAAAAAAAGCTGCAACATAAACAACTCATTTGTTATCTTTGATTTGTGTTTTTTCACTGTGCAGTATGTTACTCGTCGTTCTCGTAAATCTTTGCGAGTCCTTGGTAGTGTGGGTGAGCCGATCAATCCAAAGTCATGGAGGTTGTTCTTTTCCCAATTAACTTTCGAGTCTTGTAGTTAAAAAGGGAAGATCCATTTATCATGTATGCTTAACTGAAAGTTTCCTTTGTTGTTTTGTTAATTATGACAGGTGGTTTTACGATGTAGTTGGAGATTCAAGGTGTCCAATTTCAGATACTTGGTGGCAAACAGAGACGGGAGGCTTCATGGTATGCAACTATTCAATTTAGACGCGTATCTGTGTGGGACATACTGGGTTTGTTTGATTTGGTTTATATGGAACCAAGTATAACTAGATTTAAGATGAACCATTCTTGATTTCTTTCCAGATGACTCCGTTGCCCGGTGCATGGCCTCAAAAACCTGGTTCTACTACATTTCCATTTTTCGGGTTCAGGTATATATCTTGCCTATTATCGTATGTGAAGTGTGTCTGTTTTTCCATCATCATCGACCCTTGTAATTGTTCTGTTTTCCTTTTGAATATAAAATGAGTGCAGCCTGCCATAGTGGATGAGAAAGGCAAGGAGCTTGAAGGTGAATGCAGTGGCTATTTATGTATTAAGCACTCATGGCCAGGTGCATTCAGGACCCTCTATGGAGATCAGGAAAGATACGAAACAACTTACTTCAGCGCTTTCCCCGGCTATTATTTCAGCGGTGATGGCTGCAGCAGGTAATAACACGTTTCAATACACGCAAAATTTTCGACTAGCGAATAACTTCCATTGTTGTTTTAAGTTGGTTTTTACGATAACTGAGTTTTGTTTCAGGGACAAGGATGGATACCACTGGCTTACTGGAAGAGTTGATGATGTAATTAATGTCAGGTACCTTTGTAGTAAACATGCACAATTACATTAAGTTGTGGGTTTATCCTTTGTTAGTTAGGCACTTGTTAATTAATTAGTATATTTTTTTTGTAACATGAGCAGTGGACACCGAATTGGCACGGCAGAGGTTGAATCTGCGCTAGTTTTGCACCCTCAATGTGCAGAAGCGGCCGTGGTGGGTGTTGAGCATGAGGTGAAAGGACAGTGTATATATGCATTTGTAACTCCGATTGAGGGTGTTGAGTATAGCGAAGATCTAAGGAAAAGCCTTGTGCTTTCGGTCCGAACCCATGTAAGTTGTGAATGAGGTTTTTCTAGTTGTTGCTGTATGTAAAATTATAAATCTGAGTGGGATTTTTTTTCTTTTTGGGATCAGATTGGAGCATTTGCAGCACCTGAGAAGATTCATTGGGCACCTGGGCTTCCAAAGACGAGAAGTGGGAAGATAATGAGAAGGATTCTGAGGAAGATAGCGTCACGGCAGCTGGATGAGCTTGGCGATACAAGCACGCTGGCTGATCCACATGTGGTTGATCAGCTGATTGATCTTGCCGATAAGTAGTGACTTTTACGAGGACCATCTTCGGCTAGCTCGAGGGAACTGGCAGAGAGTATAAAAAATGTGTACTACCATCATGTTACACAACTAGTTACTAGTTTTAGGGGAAAAAATCCAGAGAATGCTGTGGTTAGTAATTCTGTCAGTAAAGATGGGCAAACTGGCCAATGGCCATAGCTCTATGAAGTCATAACTGGTTACCAGGTACAAAAACCGTGATTGAGGGGCCGTTTACCAAAAGTTTACGTGAATTTATCGGTAAAATTCAATACTATCACTTACCAAGGAATAATTTTAGTCCGCCAAAAAGGTATTGTATGCAACAATTTTTCCAGCAAGCGTTAAACGTGGTAAGAGTCTTTGTAGTCACTTACCAGTAAGACTCTTGGTCCTTGCCTTTGCTCTTACTGGGTATGATTATTTGTCTTTACCATATTCATCTAATTAGGCTAATTAATGTGACCTGATAAGTGCTTACTCAAGTAAGCATTTAGTAAATGGGTTCTGAACCATACCACATGACTGTTTTGATGGCTACCTTGTATGATTTGCCCATCACCTCTTAGACGTTGTTACACATCACTCTTGTGGCAACTCTCCGTTTTAGCCCCACTGCCTTTATTCAGCGTTAACCACGATCATGGATGATGCACCTTTTATTATTTCAGAGGAAGGTAAGGAGTTTTCGAACCTTTTCTAAAAAATAAAACAAACGGTCTTAAGTTTATAAACCTCTTAATTTTCGACTTCTTTTGTGATTCACATTTTTTTTTTGTTCTTTTTGATTATTCAATCAAAAATCAAATTTCTTAAAGTTATAGTACATATTAAATAAAGACCTTTATACTTGCTTTTTGAAATTATGATTTTATAATATTTCTTTTGTTGTATTTTAGTTAACACAATATTATCATTTTTTAACTTATACATTATGTAAATTCAAATACATACTAACATACACTAAGTTATCAAAACAAAATAGATTAATTCTACAAACAAACTAGTTTAAAAAAAGTATTCAATTTGATGTAATAATAGATATACATGTATGAAGTGTTGTGTATAGTATTTTCATAAAATGTAGTAAATGTATCACCTTTACTCCATGTACAATGACGAATTTTATAATGAAGAATAAGGGTTATATATTAAATATATATTTATGGGATTAAAATAACAAAGGGTTGTTCAAGGGAAAACCTCAAGAAAAAGAAAAACCGAGCACTTGTGAATATCAGTAAATTATTTTGTTATTTTGTTTTTATGCACAAGTGCATTATACAGTTGTGCATAAGCACGTGTGTACCCTTTTCCAAAAAAAAAAAAAAAAACATGTGTATATGTTACAAATTACATTTAGTGCATTATGCACATGTGCATGTTACAAATTATGTTTATGTACAAATGCATGAGGTCCAAATGAAGGGCTATGAGAGTTTCTCGATTTTTCGTTTTTTAAAGTTTTTTCTTGAACTTAAACGTACATTAATATTAAAAAAATATATGTAATATTCTTTATAAATTGACTTATTAGAAAATAAGATGACACATAGATATAGATAATAAATTCATATAAAAAAGATGAATATTTATTTTCCAATCGAAAAAGTAAAAACGGAAGAAAAAAAAAGCAGAAGATATTTAAAATGTATTTTATTTTAAGAAAAAAAAATGTGATTGATTATATAGTGTTTTTAATTTAAAAATAAAAAATAAAAAACCACACCCGATGATCAATCACATAAAATTATAGAGAAGAACATCTTTGGTTACTAAAGTTTGTTCAAATATCGATTTGTTGTCCTTCCTAACGATTACTAATGTTGTTAAATGAACTATGAGTGTAATGAGAATAGATTTGTTCAGACCCTCCTCCTAAGTCCTAACCAGTTACATAAGACCCAATGGAGGACCGATATGGGTTTTCGTTGGGCTAACCAGTTACACACTAGTCCCTCCTTAATTGTTTATGGATCGAACTAGGTTTCAGTTAACCTCGACCTAGCCCTTGGGGAACCGGTTTCATTAGCCCATCTCTAATTCAAACGACAACTTGTGATTCGTCTATTTTTCAGTCAACAATGATCAAAGGGGAAAAACCGTCCCACATTCCTCAAATCAAATTTCCCCATGTCTATCTTTTCTCTCTCCTACTACCATTAAATTTACATAGACACGCTACATATCGACCTCATACCTCTACATAATTAGAGGAACATGGCACGAAACTAGGAAAAGGTAACATGTGAATTCTTTTTCAGGTGCGATTGCCATATCCAAATAAATTAAAAGCAATCATAAAATCCCAAGAAATGAACCAATCGGCTTAGATTCCAATATTAAGCATGGTGAAACCTTCCATTACCAATGGAACCTTGTGATTTTGGCAGTATAAAACAACAATATAGTAGATAATCTGGATGACGAACGAATGCCGAATGAATTGGAATCTGGATGCATCTTTTCTCCATATAACACATTATCGAAACACAAATAAATATCCATTTTTCTTTCATGAGTACAACTTACATAACCACATTCGAATACATAAAGGCATGGAAATAAGATATATACCATGTTTTCCTACAATTATGGAGGAATTAACACAAACTTGAATCAATCAGGAGCATAATGTCTTCTCCAATAATTCCTGCAACTCCCCACTCTTGTATGCGTCTGTAATAAGAGATGGTTATTCATTATATTTCATCAAATTGCATCTAACTTGAAATGACATACAAGTTGTCACCTGTCGGAACATTCCTCACTGAATAAAGCTCAGTCATTGATTACTAAAACTGATTCATACTCAGCATAGCATGCGTTCTTATACTAAGCAAGTTCTAAAACTGAAAAGGTGTGTACAGCTTGAATTCCTACTTGCATGATAAAGCTCCCAAGCTGATGACAAGTTGTGTGAAATCGATACCACTAGGCTTTAAATATTCAATTTGACCTTTAACTTCTTGGGTTATATCATATACATGTGTGTGTGTTATATTCAGAATGATGATCAGCACAGACTATGAAGCTCTAATTTAGCCATATCTCATGTTGATATAATTGGGGATAAAAGATCTTATTGTGTTTGTTAAGGTGTCTGATATTTGGTGATACCATATATCACTATATCGGCAGGAACATGTGAACATGGCAACTTTATAAGAATATGAAAAGAAAGGAAAGACATGCAATCCTAGTGCATGTGTTACTGAGAGATGCATGTTTCATGTTGCAATACTCAAGCAAAGGTACACACACAAAGTGGAAATATTTAAAAAGCACGAGGGAATGAATTTTTACCAACGGCTATGTCACAACCCCCAAAGAATTCCCCATCAATGTAGAGTTGTGGAAATGTTGGCCATTGAGAATATTCCTTTAACCCTGTTCGCAAAATTTCATTTTCCAGAATGTCGACTGTCTCAAAAGGTACATTGACCGTCTTCAAGATCTGCACAACTGTGTTTGAGAATCCACATTGTGGGAAGTCCTTGGTTCCCTTCATGAAAACTATGACCTTGTGTGATGTAACAACTTTATCCAAAGTTGTCTTCAATTCAGGACTCAATGCTGCAAGTTCATAAGAATTAAGAAATGAAATAATAACCTTTACTTTCAACAAACTCACATTCAAATAAGAACAGTAACAGCCATTTATCAAACTGAGTGGCCTACAGAAATCAATAGATGAAAAACAGTCGGTACAACATAATTAAATATATAAGGGCATTTTCAAATAAAATCTGTAAATACATTGACAACTACGGAACCAACTATTCATGATGAATGTCATGATAGATATTCATTATGAAAACCATTCATAATGAAAACATATGACATTCATGATGAATAATATTATGATTATTCAAGTTTTATTTATCATGAATAAAACATAAAATAATTACTTCTCATGTTGGCAAAATATTTATGGTTCTCATTTGAACCCCCCCCCCCCCCCCCCCCCCCCCTCTCTCTCTCTCTCTCTCTCTCTCTATATATATATATATATATATACACACACACACACACACACACATATACGTATATACTCCGTAACATCCTAATCTCTCTTTTCTACTTCCCCCAATGTTAATCTCAGCCTACCTCACCCTATCGCGGTGCCCACCTATTGATAGAAGTATCCGTACCCTGCTGCGCAACCAAAGGTCCCACACTCCCACTTAAAGATGACTTAACCATCTTCAGCAGTGCCATATCAATTTGAAACCACCCCAGAACAAAGTATAAGTTGGAAAAGCAATGATTTTTTTTTTGTTTCAAACCAAATTACCAAAGCCAAATGCATTTCTCAAGAATCCAAAACGGACTGACTACAGCATGCAATCTATAAGTTATCACAACAAAAGGTATTTTGTACAAGCTATCTATCTTTTAATGACAGATATCACACTTAGAACATAGCTAATAATGTTTTTTGCAACAACAACATTATGGAATCACATCCTAGGTAGTAAAACTCCCAATGTAGCATTCTTATATATTGCTACAGCATCCAACATAATGGAGCAGGTGGTTAGCTCCATATGAATGACTGCTATAACTAAATATATCAGCAGATACTATGTTTAGTAATCGTATCTTCATACAGTTGATAAGCATCGACATGCTTCTAGATGCCTAGAACCCCGCAAAATTTATCAACTAATCCCCCTAGCCTCAAAAAAAGCACTTTTTTACTTCCTATTAACCACCTCAAATTGTATCTTCATCATCCATTCGTTTTACTCAAGCTTTCATTACAACTAGGAAGCTTCCATCAATATCTCATCCGAATGCCTGAACCAAATTGTAGAAGAAAACCATTGGTATGGGCTTAAAAAATGATATCACCTAATTTATTAATTACCACATGATGTAGCCAGTCTACAACACTTAAACCTAAAAATCTTCGCCAATTTACCACATGACCTCTACACCTTCAAATCTTCGTTTTAAAATTCACATCGGTATTTGACTATTTCAAACAACTTTATCAAAAATAACGCCTTGTCACAAACCGATATGATATTCTTAAATCTACAAAGCATTAATTCTAACTAAAAATTAGGGCCATTGATTAGACGGTGATGCAAAAGTACTCCAAAAACATTGAATTAATAAAAACGATGAATTAGTGGATGAAGACATATTATACCGGCAAAGCATCCTGTAGAACGAGTTCTTCTTGAAGAAGAAGAAGAAGCTCCGATTTTAGTAATACCAAATCTTAAGGTTGGAAAGGTGTGTGAAGGAGGAGCGTTGTTGTAACGCAGTGATGAAGAGCGATTGATTGCAGTTGGTCCAGATGCAGATTCGAAAGAAGGTGCGAATCGAGGAGAGTAAACGGCCATGGAAGATGACATCTTGTTGAATGGAAAATTTTCGATCACTGGTATCGACGTCAACACACACTCTCAAATCTCAATGGAAGCGGATGTCAGGATTATTGTAGATGATGAAGCTAAACGGGCTTCTAGAATAGGCCCTAATCTATGCTATTATATAAAAGAAATAACTCAATTTTGTAGTTTTTTGTTAAACATAACCGGTTTTCAACATTTACACTTAGTATTCTTGTAATTAATCTTTTAGTTTACTTTTAGTCCTTCACTTTTCCAATTTTCATTTTAAACTTTTATCATATTAACACAAATAATAGTATAAGAAGTAAATTGAATTAAAAAATACATCTCTTTATTACAAATTATATCGTTGTATTTGTCTCGTTAATATCTTCGAAATGAGCCAAATATTAAATATTTTTTGATTTAATTATAGTGTTAAATATCACAAATATATATGAAATAATTAGTTTTATGTTCCTCACATACTCATTTTTCATTTTAAACCCATATAAATTAAATTTTTTGATATATTGTTACACTAAAAGTTATATTATTTATAAGTTTAGAAATTACAATTAGTATCCTTATAGTTAGTTATTTAGTTTACTACTAATCTCTTACTTTTTCATTTAAACATTTATCATATTAAGATAAATAATCACATGTGAACTAAAATATGTTAAAATATACATTTCTTATTTTACAAATTAAATCATTGTATTTGTAATCGTCTCGCAATAAATATTTAACTTTAAAGTTCAAAGCTCAACAAAATATTCAACTTTAAAGTTGAACGTGTTCTATTTTGTGTTCGAGATCGACTAGATATATATACTATCCAATTTGTGTTATAAAATGATACATATCGAAAAATTAACATCGAGAGAAAGAAATAGAACAAAAGGTAAAACATGATTGTCGCCTCAGGTTTCAATGTCGAGATTATTCGCGCCGCATCGCGCGCGGGCACACATCTAGTAATTTATTAAATGGAAAGATAAATACACCCATTGACTTGTTATATTATATATACATTTGAAAAGTGAATTGCGTTGTAAAGGAAAGTTCAATTGTGAACCACTTTTTGGTTGTGAATGTGAGGATAACCGAGAGCACGACACGTGGCGACTTTGAGTGTGGTCCCCCTCTTTAATTCAATGCCCTCCCATGAATCGCGCCTAGTCAGCCGCCACGTGTCGCGCTCTCGGTTGTCCTCACGTTCACAACCAAAAAGTGGTTCACATTTGAACCCACCCCTTGCGTCATATATATATACATCAACATCAAATACCACTTTTTACATTACATTTTCAATGCATTCATTATGCATTCATTTTAATTCCTGATGGATTCATATGATTTGCAAATTGGTGCATATAGTAACCCTCTTTCTTAACTAATAAACCAAATGGTTCTTTTCCTTTGTAAATCTCATATATCAAATAATTTAGAGTAAATTACATTTTTTTGTCTATGTGGTTGTCACCTAAAACACGATTAATCTAATAGGATAAAAGGTGAAATAAAATGAGAGTTACGGTAACCAAAATCGTAATTAGTTTATAATATGAACAAGACTTAAGAGTAGATGGTAATTATATAAAGAAAAACTGTAATTAACTCAATATTTTATTAAAAAACATAAGTTTATATGAAAATGGTAAAATCTAATTGCTTTTATTTAAAAACTCCAATGGGATTAATCTTTAGGAAAAATGGGATATCAAGTTAAAATCAATAAGAAAAGGCTCTTGATAGATCAATGGATGATGTATATTTGTCAATTTGGAAGAATCGTTTTATATGAAGTGGATGATTGGGAACTAAAGCATTAGATATCGCATAAAAACATGTAAATTACCAAATTAGGTATATGATTGAATACTTTGTAGTGAAAATATTGAAGAGATTTTTAGATTATTCAACAAATAATATGATGTAAGATGTGGATGTATCAATTGGTACTATTCTAGTGAAGATAAGAGGATGTGGATCATTTACATATATGTTGTGTAGTATATTCGTACACATCAACATTAAAAAACACTTTTTACATTCCTAATAGATTTACATCCAATTTCAAATAAATTCTCACCCCTATTAAAATGGTGCATTTAGCAACCCCGCAACTTGCAAACATGTACTACAAAAATCATTTTTAATAACCACAAGGCTTGTGGCGTAGCAGTAAGGCCTGTGTGGGGATGTGGATGACATCTCATTAATCCAGGTTCGAATCCCTTCGTACCAGGCTTAGTCTCAGATGGTTGAATTTCAGTTTCAAATTATCAAAGATGTAGCCTTGTCATAAAAAATCATTTTTAATTTTCTTGTTTGAAGAAAAAAAAAAAAGATACTTGAAGGAAGCCAAATCGCCCAATCTTATCGGATATATCGTCAACCGCCGGGTGGTGTTGGCGCCATTTGCATCAAACGGAAAAACACAATCGATACAAAAAAAATGGCAACGGGCGGATGTATGGCTGCTTGTAGGGTTTCTGGCTATCATCCTTCCTCCATTGCCGACTCTCCCATGGTTATCAGGGCTTCCAATTTAAAGCTCCAAAGGAAAGGAACACATGGACGATATACAATGAGTCTCATTATGAATCCAGAATCTTTTGAAGTCGGTAGGCTAATTGGAAGCTATGGCTTCATGAACGTCACTAGGTAAGAGCCCTAATTTTTATCAATTCGATCCGTAGGATTGTTGATTTAAGAAAGCTGTGTGTATGTGTGTGTGCAGTTATTCAGGTCCTCAATCTGGATCTGATTTTGGAAGTTCATTACAATCAGAAGACGTGGGGGGATTGAAATTTCAGGATGTTAGAGAAGGCGATGTACAAATCAGGTCCGTATCACTATCATTCATAATTCATGCTCTCCTTTATCCAGAATGAAGTTTACTCCAAGATATAATTAGTTATGGAGTAGATAAAATGAAAGTGTTGCTTTTATAACCTCCCATGGTTTTAGTAGTAGTTATGGAGATTATGTGTGCCAATTTCTTGCATTGTTCAGCAAGGTATTGTGTGTTGTTGCTTTGGCAATTTCATGTATTTTTGGGGAATTATGATTTCGGTTGCATTTTGTGTCGAAAGGAGTTCATTCCATATCTAGTTGGTTGTGCCCATGAATCATGACTATGAATAACTTGGGACAATGGTTTTAGTTGATGAGAGGTTATTTTTGTCCATGTTACATCTTTATACATACATGTATGTTCCCTATGCTGCCTTTCTTTTAATTCTTTTTCTTCCTATTGATATTTGCCATGACAGCTTTTCTGCAGGCTTTACGAAGGACGAGTAACTCAGGGTCCACGTCGGGGCACTCCAATCATCTTTAAGGTAATCTCCATCATATTAGTTGTTTAGTTTTCTTTTCCTGAAAGGTCACCATGCCAATTTCAATATTCTGTATTATTGTTTGCACTTGCTTTGCACTATGAAACCAATGAACATCTTATTAATTACCTCAGAAAACTAGTCAGTCTTATCACACAATCTAGGTGTAACTTGCTTTCCATTTGATGAAGACAGTATTTTTTTTTTTTTTTTGAACCTTGCCTTATATTGTACTACAAAATGCCATAACAAGGCTGAGGTATAGTCTTTTTGTATGATGGAAGGAGTAGTTACCACAAATATGGTTCATGAGAAGTTTTCTACCTATGGTTTTTACTCTATTCTTTTGACTAATATCATTGTACTAACTTTTTTTTGAGGCTGTGCATTTGAACTGGACTTGAAATCTTGGTGGTGTTTTTCTTTTCCTTCATATAGTTTTTTCATAGCATTCAATAATTAAGCCATGTATTTCTGGTTTAGTGTGAACTTCCAATTGTTGGTATGATGCATAATAAACTACGCCTATCCTAGGTTGTCATAAATGACATAACTTTGGGGTGTGAATCCTTTATTTTTGGTATTACCCCAAGATCCTACGTTCATTGCTTATATCATTAAAAAAAATCATTTTTCGGCCCCATTCTTATTGTTCTAGTGATTGTGGTTATTACTTCATCTGTCAAGAAATCTAGACAGGCCCACAAAATTTGTGTAAGATGGCATAGAAGAACAGAATCTTGCCCTTTATTTGTTGAAACTCTAAACACCTGCTTCTGTATATTGTTTTCCCCATTGTCTAACCCCTTCAATGTAAGTGATGCCTGCTAGGATTGGTAAGCAAGCAGTCATCCATCCATGTGACATGCTTAATACTTCAAATCATGCATCTATGTTCTTGTTAATTTTACCCATTACTTGGTAATTTTATTCAATATGTTACCATGCAGGTTTATCCGGGGAAACAAGTAGGCGGTCTTGAGGCTGATATGATGGCCTCAAATGAGTTGAAGGCTCATGCTTTTCTTCAAGTACAGTAGCAGTTTTTCTTTTGTTATTGGCTAAATGACATGTGATATGGTAGTGAATTGCTTACTACATATGAGTTCAGAAAGATAATATCTTGTTTTGTATGCAGAGCTGTTCACAAACTATCTGCCAGAATATCCAAATTCTCTTAGGGGGTTTTGAGACAAAAACAGGAGAGCAGGTTGTCATTGGTCAATGTCAAGTATATCTAAAATGGATTTTTCTTCCTCGTAATGTTTTCGTGACAGTAGATGCTAACTATCAAGTGTGATCTTAACAATGAACAGTGGCTTGCATTTCGCAATGATGGCAAATACTGTGCTGCAGACTATGCTAAATCTTCATGTGAGAGACTTTCCAAGAACCGTGCTCTTGGAGAACAGAAGTTCTGGAATCCCTTTGAAGAACAACAGTACATTAAGCGCAAAAGATCTTTCATTATTAAGCTGCTTCAGGGTGCTTTACGTGGCTTGGCCTATATGCATGACAATGAAAGGTTGCATCAGAGTCTTGGTCCAGCTTCAGTTGTTCTAAAGTACGTCACTTTTTCTATTTTTTCCCTTGGAGAAACGGTGTTCACTATATTAGAAAGCTAAACAAAACTTGTGTGTTCATACTGCAGTACATTGGCGGATAAAGATGTCGTTTACCTTGTTCCAAGGCTCCGTGATCTTGCCTTCTCGGTTGATATACGGTATGCTTGTCGTTTAATGAAGAGGAACTTTCTAGTTGAAAGTATCCTTTCTTAAAACATGTTGAATGGATAACTTTCCGTTCTAGGTTATCAAGTTTAGAGGAAAGTCCAGCTGGATTGTCTGAAGGTCTTTGGAGACGAGCAAGATCAGCCGGGGCATTTACTCCTATGGAGAAAAGAGCTTTTGGAATTGCAGATGATATGTGAGTCTACCTTAATTACATATTCTCACCCTTTACGGTAATTAATACTCCATAATTCCCCTTTTACAGATACGGAGCTGGTCTTCTTTTCGCATACTTGGCTTTTATTCCATTTTGTGAAGCAGGAATTGTGGACAGCCTTTCATTGCAAGCAAGTTTATTACAACCTTTTTCATTCAATACTCTACTCTCACCTAACCAAAAAAAAAAATCATCTCCTTGAACTGAGGTAGCTCATCTTTTAATGCCTTTGAATATGCAGAGGCTTCTAGAGAGCACTTTCAAGCTTGATCTTGGAGCTACTAGAGAGTAAGGAACTTTCTCATTTTTTAAATGATTCAAACAATTAGTATTTTCTCTGCTTTTTAGTTGTCTCACTTGTCTGTAAAGAGTAGTTTCTATTGTTAGTTACTGCTTTAGTTGTAAAGCTTCATTTTGTTGCCAAGATTTGTGATTTTTCACCATCTTTTCTAGCCATAAGTAATGGACATTGTGGTTGCGTATTGATAGGTACTGCTTAGCGGATGACAGTTTTTTAGAGGCTGTGAAGTTTTTGGATATGGGTGATGGTGCTGGCTGGGAGTTATTGCAGGTTTATTTCCATTAATACTGACTTACATCTCATTCACATAAACAAGATCCATGAAATCATGAAATGTTCTTGCTTTCTTCTTTTTTCGGCAATGGGGGAAGAGATGCACACAAGGCCTGGGCTTTGGGGTTGAAAGGACCCCATTGAGATTTAACCGAGCCTTGAAAAACGATTGGCTTTATGGCCGAGCTTGGGTTTTGTTGTGCATATCTAAATGGAGACGCTTGCAGATGTAGGGTACTTGCTAATTAAGGTGGTGATTGTACATTATAATTATTATACTGTGAATGCAGGCAATGCTGAACCCTGACTTCCGGAATCGACCAATTGCAGAAGCTGTGGCCAACCACCGGTTCTTGACCGGTGCTCTCCTTTGAAAGCTGGAATCACTGTCATAATATATGATTACTTCTTGGAAATTTGTCATCTTAAGACCCAAGGGATGTGCTAATTTTACCCAATACATTGGTATCATCTCGGAACAAAAAGCACTGTTTTGATGGCATCTTTTTGTGGTTTTGATAGAGGCTATGGTTGCATGTATCACCCTTGCTATTCTTGAGGAAAACAGATAATGTTATAGTAACCCTTTTTTTCAGAACCCAATACTCATTTAACTCAAAAATTTAATCAATAACTTCATCAAACCAGCAGTTCTAAAAACCATCTAAGAACAATTTTGCAGCATTTCAATAAATACTTGTACATCAAAAACTGCTAAGTTACTGATAGGAGGTATGCTGCTATTTTCTGAAACAAACCAAATTTATCCATGAGTTTATCAAAAAACAAACTTCGTATATTTTACAAGTTTTTAATTTTGCTCTCAAGTAAACAACATTGCAACAGCTTCTTTCAAATGATAAACACTTTGGTTAATCATAAGAAAACAATTCTAAGGAACGCTAGTTTTAAAGTCGTCGCCAATCTCACGTTAACATCAACTTTATGCTATGATGATGCAGAAAACTCAGAAATCTCATATCATGAAGTTCTTGTTCACAGTAAAATTGAAGAGACAAATCTAAAGAACTAATACATAAAAAGAACAATTTATAGAAATGTCTGAAGTGAGCCATCTAAAAATATAGTAGCAACCAAAACAAAATGGAGTATTTCCTTTTGATAGAAAACAACCTCTTAAAGTAGCAACCTCAACATTACAAAATGAAAACATAAATAAACTCTTCAAAAGATGCGAACCGGCTTTCCCATTGTTGTCTTCAAGTATAAGCACCTCACCTGAGAATCCATTCAAATTAACATTTCATAAGAATACTCAAATCAACATATATCATCTACTAATTACGGTTAAATAGTTAATTAGGAAGAGATGGCTCACGTTTTGCCAATTCTTCTTCAGCAACGAAACAAGGAAGTTGACGCTCATTTGCACGTTCTGGAATATCTGTTTGTCCTCCATGCTGCAGTTTCCAACAGCAACTCCCATGCAGAGCACCTTCTTCAGTTGGAACTTCACAGTTGCTTTGGTCTCATTTACCTTAGCCTCAAGGGATTCTTGGTGGGTAACAAGAGTAGGGAACTTACCTGCATCATCAATCATCACAAGAATAATGCCATGTTACCATAGTTGCAATTGAAAAATAAAAGGCAAACAAGATAGCATATGTTCGTTTAATCATATCAAGAAACTAAAGTTGAAATTGATACACATACCTGCCTTGTTTAGACCAGGTCCCAACAAACGAGGAATCTGCTTGATGACAGACTCAGAAGCCAAGAAAGCTTGGTGTTTCTTTGCAAGTTTCTTCACCAACTTCTTGTTTTTGTTCAACTTCTTCAGAGCCTCAACATCCATATATTCAAGGCCAATCTTTTGAGCCTGTAAATAAAATTATAACAAGATATCAGATTTCCTATCATAACATGACAGAAAGGAATGTATTATGACAAAACCAAAAAATACACAGACGATAAACTGATGTAACTGCACAACAACTATGTTTTTAAGATCAGTCTTAATATTCTTTATAATTCTTACATATCTCAATAAAGACAACTTCTAGTCATCTAACACCAAGTGCAAAGAGAGTACAAATTAGACTCCCATGTATGTCACAATTGAGATATGAAAAACCAACATAAAAACATTGTAGACAATACAATGACAAGCAGCAATTTAGCATAATAACTAAAGAATAGCCAGCCAGCAGTCTTAATACATACCTAGATACACACACAAACATATATATATATATATATATAACAGACTGATAACCTTAAACAATAGGCCTTGACAGCTTAATTCAAGCCATCATTTATCATGTAGGTTAATATAATACTAAAGAAGGCTCCTAGTTTATCCACATTGTGTGTTGCAACAAATGCGAATTACGGAAATCTTATCCTCAAAAATTACCTCTTCAACATGCTGGGCATCTCCAAGCATACAAACTTTCAATTTGGGACGGGGAATGTGAGGCAATTTCACGGTACCACTGAAACGCTTGTCCTTTTGGGGGTCATAATTCTTCAAACCGATCTGGAGCTCAATGGTTTCAGTGAAGTTACGTTTCT
The DNA here is from genome assembly GCA_030169165.1 of Centaurea solstitialis. Lineage (NCBI taxonomy): Eukaryota > Viridiplantae > Streptophyta > Magnoliopsida > Asterales > Asteraceae > Centaurea > Centaurea solstitialis. The sequence continues at coordinate 11,574,158 of CM058046.1, forward strand.
TTTCCTTGGCATCAGTAGTGATCTGAGTAATAGCCTCCCTAAGGGCTTCACTTTGTAGCTTACTGCAGAATCAAATACACAGTGAACTTTTAGTGCTCATCAACAATGTTTGCTACACCATTTATACCACAATTAACACCCACAGATGACAATAAATTCAATAGAAAACTTAAAATCTTCTCAGATTTAAAATAAAGTCAAAAGCTTTTATGTTCTATAAAAGTCAAGAATTGTCAATTATACATTTGTCTAAAAATAGAGTTTTGTGAAATCAAAAGTTACATATGGAAGCCTTCCAATGGAAGCAAATTCATACAAGCTAATAGAGGAATTTGAGCCAAATAAGCCATCAAAAAAGCAATCACTAGCCATGGAATCACATATAAAATCGGTGCTATTTCTTTGATAAAGTTACAAAATGCATTTGGATTCCTACAGAAACTCATTCAAATCGACCATAATGTAACTATAAACCGATTCTGGATAACTTAATCAAACTTTCAGTAACAGAAACTTAGCTAAATCATCAAGGAAATGAATTGAATTCAAAAGTCTGAATCTATAAACCATACCTCATGTTCGCAAACTATTCCTTTCGCTAACTTGCACTTCTGCTAAGATTCAAACACAAACACAATAAGTTTAAGTTCGTATGATTGATAAGAAACTGCTATTTTAATCAAAAATTAAACATCTAATTACGACAAAATCGTATCATCTGCTATCAAGGTATGAAGAAATCAAGCATACCAATGAATCAATCAAAATAGTTTTAAGGCGAATGATGGAACGATGATGAGATTAGCTAACGGCTTGAGAGTGGAAGAAAATGATACCTGTGTGAAGAAGAACCCTGCGTTTAGGGTTTCAAAGTGCCGATATCGTTTATTATATGAGGTTGAAACCCTAAATCCAGAAATGGTGCAAATGGGCCTCATATACCATTCGGGCCTTCAACTGGCCCATTAGTTTTGACGCCAAGACGCGTAGGCTGAGAACTGTTTAAATATGATCCAAAAATGATACAAATGGGCCTCATGTACCATTCCTGGCTGGAACTCTGGAAGTATGATCCGATGGTTGATTTTAATCTGGGTCTGGATCATTACACCCCCTCTATTCTATGATTTGACATCATTTCTAATTTTTATACAGTTTTAGCCATTTGTAAGTTAACTTTTATTATAAAATTACGTGTTTTCAAAGTTTTAGGTAGTTTATTATTATTAGAGTAAATTATGGATTTGGTCCCTGTGGTTCTCGTTTTTTTACTACTAAGGTCCCTAAACTAGAGAAATTATGGATTGGGTCCCTGTGGTATTCAATTTTGCACTACTAGGGTCCCTCTCCTTAACTTTGTTAACGGAGACTCCGTTAACTCAGGGGTATTAAATCATTTTATCTATTTTTATATTAAATTTTATTTTTATTTTTTTTGTTTTTTATTTATTTTTATTATTTTTTCTTTTCTTTTCTTTTCTTTTTATATATAAGGACTTCCTCTCTCTCCTCTCTCCTCTCACTCTCTCTCCCTCTCTCCTCTCCTCTCTCCTCCACTCTCCCTCCCCTCTTTCCCCTCCTCTCCATCCTCTCCTCCTCCTCTTCCTCTCTCTCCTCTCCCTCTCTCTCTCCCTCTCCCCTCTCTTCTCCTCTCTCTCTCTCTTCTCCTCTCCTCTCTACACGAATCATTACCTACAACTCCATGTCTACCATCATCGTCATTCTTCAACCCTCAAAACAATTGTTGAGCTGTAGTGCTTTGAAGAAGCATAGAGCCTTTGTCCCAGAATCTGTGTCAAAGAATCTCCGAGGATTCGCCAAAAATTGCAAGCCGGTGTATGATGAGAGAGAGAGAGTTGTCACAGGTTTGGGAAGACGGGGTTTTCAGATCTACATGTTCCTTTTTTTTGCTCTGGTTTGAATCAGACAGGGTGTCAATGTAAAGAAGGGAGGGGTCATGGTGATAAAGACGACCGGATGATGAGTTGAAGGGTGGGTTTGCCATCGAGGATGGTTGTCACCGGAGGGTAGGTTGAGGGTTGAAGGATGACGATGATGGTAGACATAGGGTTGTAGGTAATGATACGTGTAGAGAGAGAGAGAGAGAGAGAGAGAGAGAGAAGAGAGAGAGAGAAAGTCCTTATTATATAAAAAAGAAAAATAAAAAAAAAATGAAAAAAATAATTTAATATAAAAATAGATAAAATGACTTTAATACCCTTGAGTTAACGGAGTTTCCGTTAACAAAGTTAAGGAGAGGGACCCTAGTAGTGCAAAATTGAATACCACAGGGACTCAATCCATAATTTCTTTAGTTTATGGACCTTAGTAGTAAAAAAACGAGAACCACATGGACCAAATCCATAATTTACTCTTATTATTATTATTATTATTATTATAGGTATAGGGGTGTTGTCAACAACACCCTTTCAATTCTTATGTAAAGAAATGTTTAAATAATTTAAAGAGTTAATTACATATTTGGTCCCTGTGGTTTGCGTCAAATTACAATGGAGGTCCCTGAACCCTAATTTTCATGCCTACGGTCCCTGTGGTTTGTATTTCGTTACGATGGTGGTCCCTCACCCTAACTTCCGTTAAAAGCCTCTGTTAAGTCAAGGGCATTTTAGTCATTTCAATGGTTGAATTAATTATACATTAAAAATTAAATAAATTTATAATAGTTTAATATTTAATTATTCATTTTACATGTATACACACCACCCAACACCTTCTTCCCCATTTCACCTACCCCTTTTTATCTTCTTCCCCCATTTCACCATGAAATCAACCCCTGCAACTCACCACCACCCCAACACCCACCACCACCACCTTCTACATCCCACCACCACCACTCTCTTCATCCCACCACCAACACCTACCGCTACCAACACCCACCACCACCACTTCTTCATCCCACCACCAACACCTACCACCACCACCACCCACCACCACCACCACCACCTTCTTCATCCCACCACCACCACCTACAAGGCTACAACCACCACCAAGCAGAAATCCCACCGGACACCCCAACCTACCACCACCGTCGCCTCCCACCTCCGTCATCGACCACCTACCAACAGATCTAAGACTACCACCACCACCACATGCTACCTACGGTGAGTTCTCCTCCCCCCTCTGGCCGTCGACCTCCTTCCGGCACTCCACCGTCGTTCACGTCGCCGATCTCCAGATCCGCCGCTGTACCGCCCTATCAACGACATCTACAACCTCCGCCGCCTGCCTCTACGCCCTCCAGATCCGTCGTTCACGTCGCCGCCCTACACCGCCGTTCACGTCGCCGCCCTACACCGCCGTTCACGTCACCGACTTCAGATCAGTCACTCCACCGCCGTTCACATCGCTGGCCTCCAGATCCGCCGCTGCACCACCCTATCAACGACATCTACATCTCCTTCTTCTGGAACCCTCAAATCAAGTGGTTCGATCTGCACCGTATTCGAGGTTCGTCATTTGAAATCAGAAGCATAGATCCCTCTCTCGTGTCTCTTGAACCTTCGATCTGGGTTTCAAGTATGAACCAGATTCGAACATCTCGCCTGAAGAAGGTGCATCCTTTTGGGGTTTGATTTCAGATTTTAATATTAGGGTTATATTTTTTGTATTTGATTTTGATAGAGATTCAGATTTAGATTTGTAGTTTAGTTATGGTTTTTGATTTAGGGTTCTCCATACATAATTATGGCTTGTTCATTTGTTGAAAATGATTAACATTGTTTATGGTGATTAAAGGTAATGAAAATTCAGTGAATTTTTTTAAGAAGTGTTCTTGATGTTCATCTTTAACATTCTGGGTTCTGAAAGTGTTGGTGTTGGTGTTGTTGGTTGTGGTTGTGGGTATTGGTGGTATTAGGTGGGTGTTGGTGGTATTAGGGTTGTGCAGGCGGCGACGACGACGGCGGCGGCGGTGGGTTGTGCAGGCGGCGGCAGTGGGTTGTGCAGGCGGCGGTGGAAGCTGATGATGCATCTAGGGTTTGGGGTTGGGGAAGAGGGGAAGGGAGGGTTAGATATATATTTAGGGGTATTTTCGTCTTTTACTCATTTTTTAACGGTTGTTTTTAACAGACGTTAGGGCGAGGGACCACCATCATAACGAAAATCAAACCACAGGGACCGTAGGCATGAATTTTAGGGTTCAGGGACGTCTATCGTAATTTCACCCAAACCACAGGGACCAAATATGTAAGGGATCAAACTAATTAATTATCCTTAAATTACGACAAGTTAATTTTTTTGCATTTTTTAGACACAATATAAGTAAGGGCTTAAGATGAAGTTCAACAATAACACAAAAACCCAATCCTTATTGTTAATTGTTTCTAACTATGAGTAATAGTATGCTACTAGTTTTTATCTGCTTTTTAATTATTACACGATGAGGGTTGGGTTTCGATTAGAAGTTGAGATTAATGTTAGAAGTGTGAAAATGAGAAATGGATGCATATTATATTAGGATGAGATTCACCAGATTAGAGTGTAAATTCATAGGAAGGCATGAAATTAAAAGAGATCAGTTGTTCAAATCCCCATCTCACGTTTCTCACCAAGGGTGTTTATTATTCGATGTAATCCACTATCCCATATGAGCAAGTTGTTTATCAGATCAACGGGTTTGAAATTTATCGGTGTACTTTGGCACAACACCTAAAGGGATAGCTTTCGATAGTTTCAAAATGGGTAGAACCTGCGTATATAGATTGATTAAATAGCAATTTATTGGACCTAAAGGAAATACAAGTAAAAACGTTAAATATAATTTTAAGAACCAATGTTGCATGCACCATGACTCGCAACTAAAACTGACTCGTACAAGTCAGTTTAGATTGCAAAAGCTCGATTGAGATAGAGAGAAGACATTGGTGAGACGACCGGATGGAAGTTTAGTTTAAAAGCATATTGGACGGGCCGACTTCGACCATGTCCCGGTTAGATTGGGTATACTTTATAATTTGTTGAAATCTATATATATATAAAAGCAAGATGTTGGAAGGATGATGTGGACACTCTATCTATTGAGTATTTGCCCAAAGGAATTTTCTCCTTTTTTTGATTTTTTTAAATATCAAATAAACTAAAGACTATTCTACCCCTAAATGAAAGTGCATGTTTTATTACAAGAAAGACTATTTAGTAATTTGACTTAACAATTAATTAGCTTTAACTTTCATACTATTTAACTTTTAAGAACATTTATTCTACCCTTTTCACATTCTCATTTATTAATTAAAAAAATCTACAACATAATCTTCTATAGATTACAACCTATTGTTCTACCAAAAATGTACTCAACAACTTTTAGTTCTATGTTATGTTATTGGGTTCATATGTTTGTTTGTTGATATATTAAAACAAGAACCATCAACAATGAGGTGGCATCCTCTTAACATCCCAATCCTATATATCGTTTTTCTCAATTTTTAGCCTTTTTTTAATTGATGTAATAAAAACTAACTTTTAATTCCAAACTATTCATCTACTGCGGTTACAACTTTCTCTCAATTTACTTTATGTTCATTTAAAATGTAATGAAAAAAATTTTAATTGAAAACTATTCATCTACTTCGGTTATACTTGATAGTCACTTAAATATATGGTTTTCTCTTCCTCTTTCCCCTACATTTTTTTTGCTCATGTTTGGATTCTACATAAAGCATGCAATCGTTGTGCTTGACTTGGTTTAAACTTTTTTCACTTTCAACGTGGTGAAGATAAAAGGTTGATATTAACATGAGTTTGGTTTGAAGAAATGCCTCACGTTTGCTTTTGTTGCATTTAAATTCTCAACACACCCCAAACTGATTTGTTTTTCACTTCACAAATCTTGGTACTCTTTTACCTTTTTACTTCTTTGGAGGTTTTAGGGTTTTTTAAATCCTAACCTCTATGGTTTTATAGGTTTCATTGTTGTTTTCTTAATTGTTGGCTTTTTGTATAATTGAGAGCAAAACATATCGTATTTTAGTTTTAGAGCAACCACAAATAACAAAGTCTTCTTGAGTCTTATTTCAACCACATATAGAAACTAGGTGAGTGTTTTCTCTCAATTTAATTTGTTTTTGTTCAATATTTGATGAGTTGGGTAACTAACAACACCAAGAGATCAAAACCATTTGGTTGTAACATTGCTAACAACAATTGTGATTCGTGAAGGATGACATGGAGAACTTAATGGTAGAGGGTAGGAATAAAGGGTTTCTTGAGGTGAGTAATTTTCTCTCAATTTGGAAATGCTCAAATGTTTAAAACATTTTATAGCTTACGTATTGATTTTAGTGGTATGTTTTCTGTGTTTTTGTTTCAGAAGTTAAAACTATCATGTCAAATAATTATTTCAATCTATATTTTAGTCATGTTGAAGACAATTCGCCGGTTCGAATGTGCGAGGATTCGATTTTATCTTTACTCTTTTAGATAACATAAAGGTAGTTTCTATTTTTAATTTTAAGGCTTGAATTATCGATTTGTGTTTAAATTAATGATGTTACCGCATGAGCCTCCCCTCTTTAATCAAGATTGATGGGAAGGAGCCATGTGAAGAGTATAACCATTTATTTATGTAACATTTTGTTTTCAAGTATATCAAATTATTTACTCTAGACAAAAAGAGGCTCATTTGTGTACGAGTAGTGAAGATTATGGAGAGCTATGCTGTGTTGACCAATGCAAAACGTGGGACTTGGAATGCAACTTGGACTATTCAACCTATATACACAAATGTTAAAACATGTCAATAATTTACTTAAACTACATTCAGATTGTAATATTCATGTTTATTATTTTATTACTCTTACATTATATTAGATGTTGTTTGAATTAACTTGAAAGGAGCATGTGAAGGTTTTAAATTTAATGCGTTGATTTATAAAACTCTGAAATTCATAATAGAATTCATTTGTGTGGTGTAAATGCATCATTAATCGTCATATTTCCGTATTTTTAAATTAAAAGTGATAGACCATACATTGAAATGGTAAAAGACAATAAAAAAGAGTACAACCATCATTGGGTCTTATTTAGGTATTGTTAAATTAAAAGTTATAAATCATCATTGGTCGTCTTATTTAACAAGAGGAATAGAAGCTTCAGAGTCCAAGTATATAGTTTTTCATTCAAACCCAAAGATTCCCACATACTAGAGTTTCAATGATACAAAAACACACACTCAGATCTTATATTCATATTTTTTCGACAATCACACAAACCCTCGATTTAAAAATGTCTCCAATTAGCAACATTGTGAAGAAAGTTTCTCTCTTTTTGTGGCATTTACAATTTCATCCCATGACATCGTTTCTCAACATAGGTGTGACAATTTATATTTTAGGTTCTAGAGTTGTGATTGAATCGCTTATGCTATAATCTTTCTTTACACTATTTGGGAAGCGATTTTTCTTCTTCATTCTCAAAGATTCAATAAGTTAGATATGTCATTAATGTACGCTATATTTGTTTTTATAATTGAATTTTTCAAAGTTTGATGGTTTGTTTGTTAACAACTCCATTGATATTTTTTAACTTTCTTATAGTTTTTTTTAAATGTTGGTTTTTGTGAATGGATGGAGTATTAATATTGTGTCAGTTGTCCCACATTAATAGAAAAAAGTAAATTGGAAATGAAAATGTGTATATAAAAGGTTTTTTTATGTGTTTGTATAAATCAAAGTTGATGGGTGTTTTCGAAAGTTATAACCAAACCCAAATTTAATGATAAAGTTTAATGTTTGGCAAGTGCAACAAACGATGGTGACAATTTACATATTTCTAACGAGTTACACACGCTACCGCGCAACGCGCGGTTTTGCCACTAGTTTGAGTAAGAATATTAAAATGCCAAAAGTAAGGACTTAGACGAAATTCAAACCATTTACCCAATAATTTGATTTAGAAAACTATTTAATTGGTTTATTAGATGTTCAACTCTGAAACATTTTGAAATATTCAAAAGAGTGTTATTATGGGAGTTTTGAACCGGTTTTTCCTCCGTCAGATTTTAAAAACACAACACATTTTTCGTTAATATATCCAACAAAAATAGAACAAAACGCACCACCTCCTTTGATTGCAACACCAAACAACATTTTTCATCGACAAGAAACGTAGAAAAACATTACCAGGATGACTTGGTATCGACTTTTCGAAGGACCGTACAGAATCTTCGCACGACGTAATTATGTCAACGTGACGTTCGTCATCGTTGGCGCTTTTTTCGGTGAACGGGTCGGTCCGCTTTACATCATTCATATTATTTTTACACTACAACCATGTGAATGCCCGAATTTATTTGTAACTAAGCATGTTATGTAATTGATCGTTGGAGTTGTGTTGATATTGTCTTTCAGATGGTCGATTATGGAATTCGTAAACTATGGGAGAAAAACAACGTTGGGGTATGTCGACTTTCATTGCATTATCCATGTTTCTCTTTGTGCTATTCGAGCGGGTTACGATGCTGATTTACCCACCCCCCCCCCCCCCCCCCCCCAAAAAAAAAAAAAAAAAAAAAAAAAAAAAAAAAAGCCATACTCTCATTATTGGTTAAGAGAGCGAATGTCGTATTACGACCAGTCGACCATTGAACGGATGCAATTGCTCTAATCCCATCATCTTTTTTACTAATCTACCCTCACGATTTTGTTCAATGTATTGTTGTTGTGCTTTGCAGAAACGCTTCGAAGACATTTCCGTTCTGGGAGAAAGGAAACCTGAATGAAGCATGGTGTCATCGCCATTTGGTATCGGTATAATGTCTGTTTTGGTTACGCAAAAAATAGAATAAAGTTTCGTAGCACATCATTTTTATCGAATATAAATGAAAAGGGAAAAGCATTCAACTATAGATTTACGCTGATATATGACTGCCAAATTTTTATTTCGGTTATCAAATCTTAATATCACAACATTTCATAAAGTTTACGATACTAATATGCTTTACGTTACCAAAATAAACATGACGAATCCCCGCATGCTCGCATCATTTTGGTTCATCCAACTAAAAGTGTACGAAATATTTCTTCACATGCACCGTCTTCGAAAGCCAAGAAATGGCCTTTACCAGGAACCTCGTGATACCGAATAAAAGGAAGCTTTTGAGAAAGAAAGCGGTTGATTTTGTATGGTATGATTTTGTCTTCGTATCCCTGCCAAATATGAGCAAAACCATCGTTGTCTGGCCAAGGATTACTAATATCGAAAGGGTCAAACTCCCATCTTCCATAACCAGCCATCACATCACGATACAGAGATTCGTAAACACCTTGTTGACGTACCTTTTCCTGACATACATAAACATGAGACCGTCAATATGCTCCACATTTTAGAACAAATAGTTATACGATGGAGCATAGAGATGCATAAGGCCTGGGCTTTTCAGGCCTGGATCCAGGTTGTCGAACCCATTTTCAATAAGCCAAAAAAAGCCTGGGCTTTTTTGGGAGCAGTCTTTGGGGTGTGAGAATAGACCTCATCGGGCTTTTTCAAATCCGGAATTTTGAAAGAAACTTCTTGGCCTGATTGGGCTTTTAGGCTCGGTTTGCTAGATTTGGGCATTGGGCTTTTGTGCATATCTAACATGGAGTACAACACATAAATGAGAAGGTAGTCCAGCTTAATGCCCCAGAGGGTGGCGTATACCCTTTTTTTAGTCAAGCTTAATGCCAAGTTGAAGTTCATTTCCGCAATAAAATGGCAGAAAAAGTGATTAACTTTTTACCTGTGTATCGTCTGGGTTTGGTGGCAGTTTCTTCAAGAACTCCAAATCTGGTTGGCAAAATATATCCATATTTCCAGCCATTATGCTTAACGATGGAAACAACTTTTGATTCATCCACCATTGGAACAGCCACGGGGCATAATGTGCCACACGAAATGTCCATCGGTCTTGAACAAGCAGTCGCTCGAAGCCTTCTTTAGCCAAATTAGCAGGTAAACACGGCCACCAGTAATTCACAAATGGAACGACAAGTGAAACTCCTGACAACCTTCAATCACAATTCTCAATGTCTAAAACCACCGCTATGGTGCACAAAAGAAAGAAAACGAAAGAAAAATCAAAGGAAAATACATCATGCCTGTGTGGTATGTATTTAAGGCAACTCCAAACAGCATATGCACCCATTGAAAATCCAATCACGTAGAACTTGGGACCAACTTGCAGCTTATCGGCTAGTTCTTGAACATCAAATGCTTCACTCTTAACTGAGCGTTTCGGATGTGGATCACTCTCTCCATAACCCGCCCTGTCAAATGACAGAAGGTAAATTTGCAGCTCCTCAATAAGTTCCTGTAATGATATGACAAGATATCAGAAGAGTAGAACTTTCATAAACACACTAGAAAACAAAAGGAGAGCTATAAGTATGGTGAACCAGTACAAGATAAGACCCAAGATGCATATAATCAACAGGAAGCTTGGATCTGGAATAAAAACAACCGGTTGTCAACCATTAAGCCAGAGATGCTAAGCAGGGTCTATCAGATACTGAGATCCTTTGTTGCCAACTAATAGAAGATAGAACCAAGAACCAATAACTGTGGATTTTCAGGCCATCTTGCTTACACATCTACTGGTCTCATGGGGCCCTAAAGATAACAACCACAAAAAATTTCCAATGGCCTTGAGGAGACTCAAACCAACAACTTATGAGGAGGAGCCCTAAAGGCCCAGCCTTTGTTTGCCGGTTGAGATAGCCCTCAAGGTTAACCAATGGGCTCTTAGGATCCGTTTACCAAATTCTTACGAGGTAAGCACTTACTAACCATGATTTCACATTCAACTACCTTATCGTGTAACATCCTTGGCTTTGAAAAACGGATTGTTGGTAAGCATTTTAAACCTTGTAAGCGCTTACCAGGTAAGAGTCATTTCCCACACTTAGCTCTTTGCCTTGTCTCTTACCAAGTAAGCTTCTCGGTAATGACATTGGTAATCGCTTAGTAAATGGCCCCTTAGTGTACCTCTTATGTATTCCCTTTGTGCCATACAATTCTCAAGATTTCCAATTTGGGTAATTTCACACAACACATTTACATGTTTACCCACCATTGATGCAAAAATTTGATGATGTTTGATTTGGGTTGACATTTCTCTTGTCATGATTAAATTGCATTGTACGAATTTGGAGAACAGTCAAGACACTCATTAACACTTTGTTATGTAACACATTACAATTTTCATGGGACAAAGGTAGACGATTCCATATCAACGTTAACTGGCGAAGTGCAACGGTACCTGAGAAACAGGCAGTTTCAAGTCTTTGGAGCTATCAAAGCCATGAATTAAAATGATCTTGTACTTGGCCTCGTCCTTGGAAACGCCTGACTCTTTGTAAGATAAATGCCTTCCATCGCTAAGTTGGACTCGAGGTGAGGTAACAGGAGGACCACCGGGCGATCCACAAACTCTAGGAGGCGGTGGCTGCATTCGTGTATAAACCCATCCTAGAAAACCACCCACCACCGCAACTGCGATCTTTACAATCATTGCTACAAAGAAGAAGAAGACACCATAATAGTTGTCAACAACCCCATTAGCACTTCACTGTGAAGGGTGTTTGGGAGTGCTTATCAGCTTATCAACTTTTCTAGAATGTCTTCCTAAAAAACTGCTTATAGCTTCTCCAAGAAGTCATAAGCAGTTTACCCACACTTCAAAACAGTTTATTGTTTTCCACGGAAGCTAGTAAGTTATAAGCAGTTGCCCAAACACTTTAAAATTGTTTATTGCTTTCCAAGGAAGCTAATAAGTTATAAGCAGTTTACCCAAACACTTCAAAATTGTTTATTGTTTTCCAAGTAAGCTAATAAGTTATAAGCAGTTTCACATAAGCACTTCCGAACACCCAAGAAATCATTAAAGAACAAAATAGAAGTGAAATCATAGCAATTCCAAAAGGTTAAGATTACATTAGTAGATTACTTTCATAAATTTACATCAAATATCTATGAATCACAAGCAAACTTTAATTTTGGGGTGTATCTAAAACCCAATTTCCTGTAAACTTCCAGAAACTGATGAAATTGCATATCAGCTACAGATTTTAGGGCTTTTTTTTAATCAAATACCTTAGTTATGAATAACATAATTATTGTAGATCTGATGAGTGAGCTAAAAGTAACACAAACTACTACTAAGTGCAATTAATTACAAAAATGATTTTTTATAGAATAGAGAAGTTACCAGAAGAAATCCTGTTGGAGTGAAGGTAAGATTTTCATGGAGGAGCAAAGGAAAGCAATGGCATATGATTTTATTGAATGAATCAGGCCATGATAGTGACGAACAACTCCTGATTGAGATGACGTTTTTGCAATATGGAGTTGGGATTGGGTACTCTTGATTTCCTTTCAACTGTGACTGTGTGGTTAATTATTGAATTCAAAGGATTTCAACTTCACAAAAAACCAAAGATTATTAATGCAATAACAAAAATCAAGTTCCAGATTGTCATTATAAAGAATATCATTTAGGATGTCTTTGACGACAATAATATTATCTTTATGGTGACGGATTGGTTATCGTTCAGGGCTTTATAGCGTTCTAAATGAGTTCGAGCTTTCCCGTGTGCATGTCCAGGGACGATTAAGTGGGAGGGATTTTGGCCCCTATACCCTTAAGAGTACCCCTTCTTTGGACATTTACCCTTTTTCTCTCTTATTTTGCAGCTCATACCCTCAAAAGTGCGTTATGGGTGCGTTATAACGCACCTTTCAGTTATGACCATAGAAAGTCAACATAATGCACCGTATGGTGCCGTTATAACGATGTCAGCGCCGTTATGGCGCCGTTATAACTAGGGGTGTTCATTTTACCGCCCAACCCGCATAACCCGCCAAAACCGCACCGCACCGCACCAAATCGTGCGGTTTGTAGCGTTTGCGGTACGGTTTACGGTTTGTATTTTTTTATACCGCATATTGCGGTTTGGTTTGCGGGTTTTAATTGTCCAAACCGCGGTTCAACCCGCACCGCACCGCACTTTAGTTATATTATTTATTTTATACATAATAAAGTTTTAGTTATATTATTTATTAAAATAGTTCAACAATGCCATCTTTTAATAAGGTAATTATAAAAATATTAATTAAAAAAATGAAGTAATAAAAATGCCTACTATGATTGTCTAACCTTAAATAGAATACGCCGTCTCCATCTAGTTCATCTTAAATTCTCAAGAGTCGGAAGTTGATCAAAGTTGAAAGATGGAGCTCAATCGATTGTTTTGGAGTTTTTATTGTTTTCTAGGATTTGTTATTTGAAAGTTTTTATACTTCATATTTCCATGAAGTATTTTGTTTGAAGTTGGACTATAAAGTATTTTTTTATGAAATTTTGTTTGTTATTTTTCATGCAACATATTATATATAAACCGCAAAACCGTATTGTACCGCACCGCACCGCACCACACCGCATTTTGCGGTTTGGGGCATGCGCGGTTTGGTTTGTGGTTTGAAAAAATGTCTAAACCGCATATGCGGTTTGGTTTGTGGGTTTGGCTCTAATCCGCACCGCACCGCACCGCGAACACCCCTAGTTATAACGCACCTCCGGCTAAAAGACAAAAACATCTTCATGTTTGACCTAAGTCGGAGGTGCGTTATAACGGCGCCATAACGGCGCTGACGCCGTTATAACGGCACCATAACGGTGCGTTATGTTGACTTTCTATGGTCATAACCGAAAGGTGCGTTATAACGCACCCATAACGGCGCTGACGCCGTTATAACCGCACCATAACGGTGCGTTATGTTGACTTTCTATGGTCATAACTGAAAGGTGCGTTATAACGCACCCATAACGCACTTTTGGGGTATGAGCTACAAAATAGGAGAGAAAAAGGGTAAATGTCCAAAGGAGGGGTATCCTTAAGGGTATAGGGGCCAAAATCTCTAAGTGGGACCATGTTTAGCACCCAAAATTGCTAGCGATTAGTCGGGCTTTGGCCCAGACACCCTTCTCAAAAAAAAAAAGTTAGTATACGTTTGAATGTATCGTATGTTAGTTTATTGAAATATTAGTTGGAATTGCATTTCATGATTGTTTTATAGTTTTTTTCAATTATATTCTTATTAATATTAATTGTTATATGTTAAGATATTTTTTTTGGTCATTCAACACCTAGCTTATTAAGTATCAGCCAAGTTCTTTGCTAGTTTGTCAAACACAACCTTAGCATTATTAAATAATTTTATGTTATATAATACAAGATACGTATCCACGCGTGTTGCTACGCTAAGTATGTATCAATTACCGATCATAATAAATCATACTTAAACTATTGAAGTGTATGTATAAAATTCAAGGTTAATCGGTCAAAAAATTGAAAAAAATTTCGATTGATAATGGACCTTCAAACTCAAAACATTTGAGTTTATTTTGAAGTTTTGACTTGACCAATTATAATGATATGTATTGTTAAAAAAATATTTAAAGAATTCTTGAAATAGTTGTTAAAAATATTTGACGATTAAAAATAAGACTCTTGAAGTTTTAAGATTTTTAAAAATTAACGGTAATAGTCTCTTTATATAATGATATAGATAGTATAGATTAACAATAACCGGATAAGTTTTTTTTTTTATAAAATAGTATACATATAGATACAAATTATTGATAAGGTGTAAAATGAAAAATATGAATGTAAAAAAAATACAAAAAAAAAATTAGTTTATATGTATTCTTAACATGTAATAATCAATGTTCGAAAAAGCTTGCCGCAACGGCCGCCATGGCGCGCCGTGGCTTAAGCTTGTGTCTCACGCCACGTTATGCCTGAGGCACGCCATGGGGTAATGCGCGGTTTTTGTAACACAATATTTTGATGTAACTTATCTTTCTAATGTCTTATTTGTTAGTTTATGGTATATAACTTGCTTTAAATTGTTTATTATAATTTATTCATTGAATAATAGTAGGAAAACGCATGTTAATATGTATAATATTATATATGATATAGAGATTTGCCGCCATAAGTCATGCCTTGAAAAACGCCGCGACCTCGCCGTGGCTTCCAAGGCTTGAGGCTTGGCTTTGCCGCCACGCCACGCCTCGCGCTATTTGGAACCTTGGTAATAATACATTAATATATAATAATACGATTAAATCAAAAAAATATTCAATATTAAACTCATTTTTGAAGGTATTGTTGAGATCATTATAATTGTATATTTTATTGAAAATATTAAACTCATTTTAGTTTATATATTATTTATTTTAATATGATAAGAATGCAAATAAAAAATAAAAAAGTAAAAATTTTAAAGTAATTTAATTAATTAATTATAACTATCGTAAAGTGTTTAAACGATATACGTATTCTCTCTATGTTATTCTATTTACATACGACACTCTCCATGCCTAGAGTCTTATGTTCTGGACAACAAATGTGACATGTAAAAAGCTGAAAAGCAATAAAGAATTGGGTTTATGACTTGTAAGGGTAACCAACTGTTCCAATTGTACAAATGTTACCATGAAACTATTTTTTGTACTCAATTGACCATTAAACTTTTTTTTACTGTACATATAGTACCATTATGACCTGGTATAACAGGTAAACCACCGTGAACCACCGGTAACCACCACCACCACCACCAAAACACCACCACAGCCACCACCAAAACACCACCACAGCCACCACCACCTTCAAACCCACCACCACCACCACCACCACCACCATAACACCACCACAGCCACCACCACCTTCAAACCCACCACCACCACCACCACACCCACCACCATCTCCACTACACCACCACCACCATATCCATGACAACCACCACAACCACACCAACACCACCACCATCTCCACCACACCCAACACCACCACCATACCCCTTCACTTAACAGAAATCGAAATCGGTACCATCCTTCAGATCTGAAATCAAACGAAATCGGTACCAGGTCCTTCAGATCAAAATCGAAATTGGTACCAGATCCTTCAGATTGAAATAGAAATCGGTGGTTGTGGTGGCTTCTTCAGATCCGAAATCGAATCGGTTGTGGTGGCTCCTTTATGGTGGGTTTCAGATCTGGTGTTGTGGTGGAGATTGTGGTGGTGTTGGCGTGGCTGTGGTGTTCAGATCTGGTGTTCAGATCCGGAGTTCTCTAAAAATTCCGTTAACCGGAAAACTCCGCCGGCGATGGTAAATGGGTAGGACGACCAGGTGGCTCCGGTCACTTTTCTCGGCTAAAAAGCCTTCAAATCGCAGACAACAACAACACTCGCCGGAAAATCAAGATTCATTCACCGCCGGAAAATCAAGATTCATCTCGAAACCGGCCGATGAAAACAAGCACGCGATAGCCGTGGCGGCGGCCACGGCGGCTGTGGCTGAGGCGGTGGTGTGGGTTTGATGGTGGTGGTGGTGGTGGTGATGGTGGAGGTGGGTTTGAAGGTGGTGGTGGCAGCTTTGGTGGTAGTGGGTGTGGTGGTGATGGTTTGAAGGTGGTGGTGGCTGTTTTGGTGGTGGTGATGGTGGTTACCGGTGGTTTACCTATTATACCAGGTAATAATGGTAATATTAGTACAAAAAAACAAGTTTCACTGGTCAATTGAGTACAAATAAAAGTTTAATGGTAACATTTGTACAAATCGGATAGTTGGTTACCCTTACAAGTCATAAACCCTAAAGAATTCAAACACAATAAATCTGTAAAATACAAGAAGACAAGAAGTGACATTTAGTTTGATGGAACATGATTCAAAAAACTATAAAATAAGAGGACATAAATTTTTAGATTAGTGGGTTTAAAACTAAGCCCAACTACCAGTTGATTAAGGTAGACTTCTGACTCCTACTGTTCTACACAATCTATGGGCTAGGCCCAGATTGTATTGCTCTTTCTAAATGAGCCCAAAATATGCTCATAAGTATAATATAAATTATAATTGATTCAACCATGTGAAAAAAGTAATCTATATATATATAGACTAGAAATATACCCGCGAGCGTTGCAGCGCGAAGTATGTATCAATTGCCCGATTTTATATACATCATTGTAAACATCAATTTAATCATATGTGTTCAATCAATTAACCTCCTAATGATTTATTGAATAGTCAATTTCGAAAATTGAAATAAAAGTATTATCTTTATATAATAGAATATATAATATAATTGAATAAAAAATATTCAATATTGGGCTTATTTCGAAGGTATTGACGAGACGATTATAATGGTATAATTTGTTAAAAAAACGTAATTTTAATATAAATTTTAGTTCATAATATATGATTAGTTAGATTATATAATAAGGGTTTAAAATAGAAAATGAAAAAGTAAAGGACTAAAATAAGATTTAATAACTAACTATGGGGGTATAAAGTGTAAATGTGTAAAGTAATTGTTGAAAAAAAAAATTGTCAAATTGAGTTATTCTCTTTAATATATAGTATAGATAAGAATGGGAGGAAGGTGACTTCCTTTTTTAATTATTATATTCTTTTATTTAATCACGTATCTAGGTGCGTTTCACTGCAAAAAACTAAAGAATCTATTATAAACAATTGAATTTTATATATAAAATTTGAGGTCAACTGATAAAAAAACTGAAAAAGATTCGTTCGATAATGGTTTTTCAAACTCAATGGATATTTTGAAGGTTTTGATTTGATGATTATAATGGTATAATTTGCTAAAAAAAATATTTCAAGAATTCTTGATATATTAGCTAAAAATATTTGACAATTAAAAAGATGAAATATTTAAATTTCAACATTAGACCCAATATTAGAAAAATAATATCTTTAAACTAAAATTAATATAATTAATTTAAAAAATATTCAATATTAGACTCATTTTGATGGTATTGTCGAGACGATTATAATGGTATAATTTAATTAAAAGAAAAATAAAAATTTTAATACATTTTAGTTCATCTATATTATTTATGTTAATATGATAAGGACGTAAACTAAAAAATGAAAAACTAAAAGATAAAAAGTAATTTAATCAATTAATTTTAAGAATGAAAATTATAAATTCTAAAATTTAATGAGAAATTGAGGTAGGTTAATTTTGGAAGATATTTTTTCCATATTTGTTAGTTCCAAATATGGTATTTATACGGTATTAAGAAACTAAAAAAATAAGAAATACACGATGACATCATAAAATTATGTACATTTTTTAATTAGCCAATCAAATGGCTCAATTTAAGTATTGCTGATGTTAGCGGAAAAAAAAAGGTTTTTTGGCAGGGACCCATGGCCCCATGACCAACATTTTAGGACCCTATAAGCAGACCCCTATCGCTTGCATCAGTAAAGACATCCGATCTCCTCCTGGATTTGAACCCGAGTAAGGTAACATTCCAATAGGAAGTGTTTGCGGATGAGGGGTGACTAGGCCAATACCTAATGGTTTGATAATGTTAGCGAAAACTCTCTTTTAATAGATAGTATATATTAACTTTATTTCCCTTTTAATTTTATATGTTAAATAGTTAGAAATTAATATTAATTAATTATTAATCCCAACAATTTCCATTGAGTAATTTATTAAATTACGAAAGGTGTTGTAAACGAATTATGAGAAATCTAATTTAAATTATAAAGATTTAACAGGTATTTCTAAATTGGGTTTAATATAATTTAATATATTAAACAATTTGAAATTAACATTTATTACTCAGTTGTTCCTAGGTGATGGATCAACATTAATCATAGTTGATCTATGTTGACTTTGGAGAAAATTAGGCTGTTTATAGAAATTTTTTGGCTCATGTCATGTATATATGTCATTAAGCGATGTCGATTTGCTTGGGGACACACACATTTAGGGGTGATCAAAGATGGGTATCCGATCAAAATTATTGGAATAGGTCACGGAATAGGAACCAACACTTCTTGGAATGAAGGAACTAAGGTCTTGGAACCGCGATTCATGGTTCCGATACCGGATACCCGATGTCTATTTTTTTATTTATAGTTTATCATTTTATACTATAAAAATTTGTACTACAAATGGTGAAAACTAATTCAATAAAAACTAAAAACAAATAATTGCATAAGTTGAGTGAAAGAAGGCGCGCCGTAAGTGTAAGTGTGAAGTAGATCTTTACCTTTAGATCGGAGAGTCGAGTTAAAGAAGCGGTCGTAAGTATAAATGTGTAAGTGCGTAATCCTAAAAAGTAAATTAATAATTTCAGTTTTAGTTTATTATGTAAGAAAATAAAATAAAATAGTTTTATTATAGAAAATACCTTATGGGTACCTAACGAGATCGAATACCCAGTCCTGGAATCAGGCCCATTAGAGTATCCAATGGTTAATGATTCCAAAAAAATGATGAACCAGAACTTGTCTTGATCAATTCCGTATTTTAGGAGCTAGAATCAATCACATTGGTTATGGTTCTGGAACCAACAGTTTTGTAGCGATTCCGAATCCTAATGCATGTACCCGGTTTTGGGATGTGTATATACGTAAATAAAAGTTACTTGACATGGTTAACGCTTGGCTTCAGTCGATTAATTTAGGCGTTCAATATGGACATTTTTGCGATTTAGGACGTGTGGTAAGGTGTGGAGTAGCTAGCGAGTTTCCTCCAACTACTTAAATTTCATTCTTTGAGGAGGTTTAATACTTGAATTTGTGTTGTGAAGCTTTTCTTAAAAATTGATGATCTTAAAGCATGAAAGCATGAAGCCTTATGTTCGGGAGGATAATTTGATGCAATGATAAGTGTGTATCTGCAAAGAGCACATGAATTTATTTCATATATTAAGGGAAAGTGTATACCCCCATGAATGATCACAAAGGGTAATATTAGCGTATGCTTATTCTTATTATGTTTTAAATTCATATATTTCTTTGTAAATTGCGATACGGGGGGAATTCATAGATGATATACCTTTGGTATAATCCTTGTTTTTTTTGGTCAACCGAAAACCACTTTCAGTGAAGTACATTGTAGAGAGCTCTAACAAGGAAAAAGGAAAAGAAAAAAGTATGATTCAAGTGGCTTGAATGTTGTGGTTTTTATCAACTTAGTTACATATTTGCTTAGATAATATTCACTTCTATTTAATAATCTAAGCAATACACTTTGCCTTTCCATTCCAACTTTATGAATTATTAAACTTTGTAGACTTTAACTCGTGACTTGATAGCCTATGGAGCATCTATGCTAGTTATTCACTTGTTTAGATTTTAGGTTCTTACACAAACTATTACTATTATGTATTTAAGTTTTATGCAACATAGTGCGATACAGGACGTAATATATTTGTTTTAAGTTAAGACTTACGCTATGATTGTGATTCCAATTATACTTTATTCTCATGTACCACGATGTAAGCTAATATTTAGGCTAAATGATGTGACATTACTCATGGAGGAAATTAGGGCGTTACAAAAAAAGTGTCATACAAACCCATTATCTCACTTATGAATATAACACTTTATAATATTGTCCCCAAAACTTAAGTACTATAAAATATGTTTATGACGCTTAGACTTATTACGCATCCTATATATCTAATTTTGTTGTAGCGTTCCATTCCTCGACTATCCTTTGTTGTGAGGTAATTCCGACAAATAAACTCGTTATATCTTACTATGTGTTTAAAATATTGTGTATGATATATATACACATAACGCTACCGTAGTGATTGTGATATATACTATAAATGCTTCCCATCTTCATTAGATTTTTTTGTTAATCATGAGTAATCATAAAAGCCTATGTGTAACCAAATCGAACTTGTATGGGATCGACTAATCGTGAGGTTTAAAAAATAGTCAAAAAAGAAGCATTTGGTTCGATTTAAGGAATATAAATGTTAGATTACCCCTAGGCTCTAGTTTTGTGGGTGGAGAAAAAATTTAGTAACATAATTTGCTATTCTCTAGTCTTTATTACATATTCTTTAGAATGTGAGTATATATAATCATATTTTATAAAACTATGATTTTTAATTTATTCTTCATAGTTTCATTACCAATAACTTATTTGTTTATTACAACATTTATAGTAATAACTCTTCAAGAGTTATTTTGTTATATTCTCAAGGTTTAATTGAACATTTATTCCCTTTTATATAAAATTGAGTTATTTAACATCTAAAATTAAGAAAGTTCAATTAATATAAGATTCAAGGGGATGTTTTTTTTAAAATGTATTAAACTATATCCAAATAGTTATTGTGTGTATCCAATTACCAAAAATGGTTTTTAATGTATCAAACATTTTTTCTATTGATGTTGCAAAATGACTTGCTACGTACTTAGCCAGTAAACCATCACCGGAACTGTCACAGGAGACCTAGAACCATCGTTGGAGACCGTCACCGTTGATCCAGAACCATCGTCAGAGACCGTCACCTTTGCCGGAGAACACCCGACAACCGTCTCTCCACCGTCAACCATCTCTCGATTCCATCACCGTCGAGAACCATCACCATTGAGAACCATTGCCGCCGCCCAGAACCGCCGCTACTGCCGTCAAGAACCACCACCAAGAATCACCACCGTCGCCGCCCAGAACCACCTGCCAAAACCACCGCCGCCCAGAACCACCGTTACCCATAACCACCACCCAGAACCACCGTTACCCATAACCACCACCCAGAACCACCGTTACCCATATCCACCACCTAGAACCACCGTGCCACCCAGGACCACCATGAGTTGTTTATAATGCTGCATATTTTAGAATTCTTACACGGGGTTCTCAAAACAGGAAGAAAAGTGACATGCCAAGTTTCCGTCCAAACTTTCCTCCCAACGTTGTGTTCTCGAAACTGAAGTGAAAAGAAAAAGAAAAGAATTTGATAGAAAATAAAAAAATGAAAAATGTCATTTACATAAATATACCCTTTAAAAATGTATCTTTTATAAAAAAAAATTGGTTAGTTTTGTAATTTTAATAATTATAGTAATTTTGTAATTGGTTTAAATTTCTTCTCTTTCACTTTCCTCCCACATTTGGGAGGAAAGTTTTGGAAGAAAAAACTAAACATTATTTTTCTTTTGTTTCTTTTTCTTTCTCTCCTAAAATGATTTCGAAAACATAAGTAATTTTCTATTTCCTCTGCTTTCCCTCTGTTTCCTTTTTTTTTTCGAAAATGAGTTTCAATAACACAATGCAGATGTGTGAGGAAAGGGAAATAAATGCAATGAAAATAAATTAAAACTAATTAAAACGTTACTAAAGTTATTAAAATTACAAACCTACTCAATCTTTAATTATAAAAGATATATTTTCAAATGGTATATATTTGTAAAAATTACATTTTTTTTCTTTCCTTTCTCTTCTGTACAAAAACACGAAGAAAAAAATCTTTTCCTTTCTTTTCGCAAACATAAATGAAAAAATAATTTCTTTTCCTTTCTTTTTATCAAATTTTCTCTCCATTTTTTAAACACAACACTAAAGAAAACTAATGATGAGGACTTTTTTGGTGGTCTACTTTCAAAAAATAAAAAAAATAATGATTTTAAAATATCACTTATCCAACATTTAAAAGTCACTAGTTTCCTTAAACATTTAACATGTTACATTTAGACACTAGTATTTTGAAAATACGTTGTCCAGAATAGAAACCAAAATAAAATATATAGTTCTATTTTCATATCACGTATATCCTTGTAAATATAACATATTTACGAAGGGTTTATTTTCAAGTTTATTATTATTCTTATCAATAATATTACAACATATTTACAAGATGACAAGAGCTTTTTCTTTTTTCAACAACTTCTTCGACTACCTTAATCTTGTGATTGGATCCCTGATCCCGATAGAGACAAATCTATATATCGCCTAACTTGAAAGTTCTTTGGTGGTTTAAAGGAAATGGATGATATCATGATAATCTTCGAAATTGAAGGGCTTCATATGGATTGAGGTCTTAGTATAGCCCACCTAAAGATATTAAAAAAATTATTGATCGATTTGATCAAATTTGTTTGTTATTTTTATAATTGTTTTATATACTTAAATACTAGTTAATGGCCCGTGTAATACACGGACGATTTAAACATATTGTTTTAGCTTCTAATAAGAATTAACATTTGCATTATTAAGTTCACAAATAATTCACCACAAACCAAACGTAATATCCAATTAACAATATAAATATGACTTAGTTAATTGATAAAAGAAACATTAATGATTTAGTTTAATCATAACCATTTAGGAAATTATATATATAACATTTAAATTACTTTTCTTTAATTTTTTTATTCAAAGCTTTCTTTGAAATTGAGTAAGTAGAGAATTATTATTTATTAAAATAATTCTAATTAATCAACGATTTAAATGAAAAAAAATTACTCTTACTTTATTATTAAATATTTTAGTCATCTAATAGTTGTTAAAATATCTGAAATTCTTTTGTTGAAAGATTTGGATTTCGTGAATGATTCTAAAAGGGGAGGGATTCTGAAATAAATTATATAGTGTTTTTGATTTCTAGGGTTTTAAAAAAATTATTATTTATAAATGATCTATAGAATTAGTAAGATTAAAAGGATGGAATCTTTAAATTTCAAGAACATCAACAATAGCGTTTTAAATAAAATAAACTTTTATTATTTATAAATAATCTATAAAAAAAATTAGATTAAAAATAGGAATCTTTAAATTTCAAGAATATCAACAATAGATTGTAATAAAATGTAAACACCTTAATTTATATCTATTCTTAATATTTACTAATATAAATAAATTAAAAAATATTCAATATTATACTCATTTTGAAGGTATCGTCGAGACGATTATAAGGGTGTAATTTATAAAAAAGAAAAACAAAAAACTTAAATGGTTTTAATTCATATACATTATTTACCTTAATATGATAAGAATGTAAAGTGAAAATTGAAAAACTAAGAGGTAATAAGTAATTTAATCAAATAGTTATAAGGATATAAAATGTAAATTATAAAAGGGAAACTAATAAATTAATGAAAAATTTTAGGTATGTAAATTTTGGAAAAAAAAATGGAAATAGATTATGACATCATCATTTGATAAAATTTGTTTAATTGACCAATGAAATCACTCAATTTCATTTTGATGACATCAGCAAAAACCTTCTTTTAATATATATATATAGATAGATTACTTTATTTTTTTAAATTAATATATCAAGTCTAATATTACATTCTTTAAAAAGTATATTTTCTCCTTTATAAATGTGCGAAAATATTGATTGATATCAAAAAGAATGAATCAAAATGAAATGTCAAATCATTTAATAGATATTCCAAATGCTTGATATTCCAAATATAAGACATTTTTATAACAATGGATGAACCATTTTTAGCAATGAAAATAATAATTTAGGAATCAAGAACTCATATATGGAAGAAGCAAAGTAAAAGGTATTCAAGTGTCACCAAGAATAATTAAAAGGACAAAAGAGAAATTATATTCTTTTGCGCTTCAAACAACTCATGATTACAGAAATGTTGATTATTAATCTAAATATACTTAATAAGTAATATACTAAAACATATTTTGGGAAAAAAAAATACAATCTTACATGTAATTTACGATAAATCCATACCAATATTTTTAGGGTGTAGTTTGTGAGAAGGGAACTTTAAAGAGTAGTAATATATGAAGTATATTTTAAAAAGTTCTTTGATAGCAATTTATAAAATCTAATATAATTTAGGGGTGTATAAAAAAATAATCCAACTCAATTACAAGCGACTTAATATAATTGAATAGCCAGTCGTAATAATTTTATAGAATTGGATTGATTGAGGTTAGATTTAATGTTTGTAAAGTTATTCGATATATTTTAGCTTATATCATTGTTTTAGGATTTAATTTTTTTTGGTTGATATAGATATTTCTGAGTTTAGATTGTCAATTTTGAGAACTTTTCCGTCTTTTAGTTGAATTCGAAAGTATTTTTTGGTTGATTTCAAGAGTTTTTATTAGATATTTTTGATTGATTCCAAAATCTTTTTTTGGTTGATAGGGTCTTGAATAGCGATAAAAGCTTTAAAAAGTCATTTTAAATGAAGTTTTTGGATCACATTGTTGGTTTGATTCTATCAAATGGAATAAAGAATAGAAATGCCCAATAAATGAACCGATCGGATAGAAACATTTCTGATTTAATTGGATTAATCATATTAGTTAGATTGAACCGATTGATTAACGTGTTGTTTACTTGATTCTTATCTGGTAAGTGTTTAGAATGTTACCTGGTAAGAGATATGATATAAACCGAGAGTCTTACCCGATAAGTACTGAGATTTACAACTCTTACCGGGTAAGTGTTTATCGAACCAATTTACCTTACAAGATGAACATGACAAGGATTAGAATGTTACCTGGTAAGAGCGATGATATAAACCGAAAGTCTTACCCGATAAGTACTGAGATTTACAACTCTTACCCAGTAGCGCTTATCGGGTTGTAACACCCCAAAACTCAAAGCAATAGGTACCCAAATAACTTTGAGTCCAACTTAAAACCATGGTGAAAGTTATTGGTAACCTATGGCTTGAAGCTTATAAGGGTCATCCAAATCCCATATTCTGCCGATATGAGATGAGTTGTTACAATACCGTTTTGAAAGACTAAAATATTATCTGACATGGTAGCAGATAATGTTCAAATTTACTGATAACCGTTTATCAAGTAAGTATTCAAGTATACTGCCCTTGAATTTAACAATACAAAACAATATATTAACTAGATAGGACCGATATGACACGACTTTAATATATTACAGTAAACAAAATATTTAAAAAACATTTGAAATACAATTTTCAAATGGTCACTGAATCTCTTTTGCTTTGATGACATGACCTCTCAGCACCACAAACAATTTTGCTCTTTGTAAAATTGTTTGTTAGTTTAGGTTTTGTTTATAATATGAGTATTTATAATTATGGTGATGGTGGAATTGCTTTATACTCCAACTCTTTGATATAATAATAACTAATTTCTACTTAAAGGATATGGTGTTATGAGAATCATCTATTTGGGAAGGTTCGAACAATACCCATCATTATTTATTTCCTGTTCAATTTGTAAACCTTTTTCCATATTTATGAAAGTTCATATTGCTTTTTTGGGTAGAGCATTCCCTAAAATAGTAGTATACATAATACCTTGTTTAAAGTCCACTTTTCCTTAATTTCTTGAAGGTCAAATCATCCTCGTTTAGCTTTAAAATTCTACGAGTTAATTAAATTCAAGATAAAAATAGTTAGAAAAAAAATACATCCATACACTTAAGTAAGGTTTGGTTTGTAGATTTTTAAACTGATGAAATTGAAATATTGAATTTTATTGACCAAATTTCATTCATTTCATTTGATTCATTTTTTTAAGAGAAAAACTCGACAAATATATTAAAGAAGAAAGGAACAACCGGCAACAACCTTACAAAGGTTCAACCAAACAGTAAACAACGAAATATGGAACCAGAACACCAACAACCAAAATAAACACAACCTAATGGAGAAATACGACCAGCAAAACAGAAGACCATGACCAAAACCTGGCCACCCACGGAAAGAGCTATCAATCCCCATGGCAAAGCACCGCCACCCTAGCCTTCCTTCTTTTCATTTTTTCCATTGAATAAATCTTTGAATTCCATCAAATTTCACAAATAAATAAATTTGATATTCCTTAGCAACTAATAGGCATAAAGAGAACTAAACCATGGACAAATGAGATATTCCATGATATCTTGCAAGGCCCCAATAACATAGCTGACTAAATATACATATACATATAGAGGCGAAGGATCAGGTAAGAAGTTGAGATTAACATGGGAAGTGTGATAACTAGATCTGAACCATTGATCCCTTTAGTTGGGAATTGATCTGTTGCATCTTATCTCGGTACATCTCGTCCTACTGTGCATCCACTTTTCATCCAACGGTTGATAATCATTTCTCAGGTTAACCTTAACTTCTCAGCAAAACCAAATCCTACATATATATGAGATTTCATATACAAACCATACAAAATAATCAGTTGAGATATTTATAAAAATGACAAGATTTTACTTATTATGATCTGGATATTTGTGAATGATGATTAAATCACTTTATATTAGGAACAATCGATATATTTACGAAAATAAGTATTTAGTAGACCAAATAGATGGTTGAAGATTGGTTCGTATGATTTGTATATAAAACTCTTTCTAAATGTGTAGTAAGAAAAGAAATTTATGTACATAAAACACATATTACAAAAGTACACCAAGAGAAACTAATCAAGAAAAAACATGTTTATCGGCTTATTAAGTTATCATGTGTGTATACAGGGGAGGTGTCACATCACATGAGACTAGTCTGTTTCCGTAAGACCACAAAGTAACACCGAAACTTCACAACAAAACATTGCAAAGTACAAAAAACGTTGAACTTTCAAAGCAAAAACACTGTGAATCCATGTTTACCTTTACAGTGTTCTGTTGCGGTAGTTCAATTTATATGTATTAGCTTACGAAAACAGTTTGATCTCACGTAATCCTAGATCTATGCATGTATAATTTCGAGACATAGTCATATCGTGTCCCTTTTTCCCTACCATAACATATTAAATCATCTGAAAAAGGTTAATTTCCTATGATCTCATGATTCCATAAATATAATACAATAAATTAATTATAATGAGCAAGAAAGCTCATTGTGGGGAGAAATTTTAAGAGGTGTCTCCCAAGGTACAGTACTCCATATGTATATAAAAGGGACACCAAGTCTTACTATCACAAATTATAAGCAGTACAACAAGAAGTAATATTTGCTACTATACCTAGCTCTCTCTCTCTCTTTTGTTCTTGAAAACACAAGTCTTTCTTTAATTTATATAATGGCAAGAATGATGTCAGATCCTCTTGTGATTGGGAGGGTGGTGGGAGATGTGGTGGATAATTTCAGTCCAAGTGTTGAGATGTCTGTCACCTACAACTCATCAAAGCAAGTTTACAATGGACATGAGCTGTTTCCTTCAGCTGTCACAGCTAAACCTAAGGTTGATGTTCGTGGTGGTGATATGAGATCCTTCTTTACACTGGTAAATTATATACTAATCTTTCTAACTTTCTCATTATATATCCAACAAAAACCTACACTTTTTAAAATAAAAAAAATCTGATCAATCTTCATGATATATATATATATATATATATATTCCAAGAATCAGCTACAAGAAAGCTTATATTAACCCAAATTAAGCTTTGATTTTTTTCTTTATCTTTTTTTTTCCTCTAAATTGTTAGCATTATATATATATATATATATATATGTGTGTGTGTGTGTGTGTGTGTTGTATAGAGGAAAGTTCAAATGTAAACACAATTTTGGTTGTAAACATGAGGACGAATCTCAACCACTTATCTGGTCAATAAAAGCGGCTTTGACTGGGTCCCCTCCTTTAATAATCTCCACCCTCCCATGAATCGCGTCAATTTTCCATGATCGTGTCCACCGTAACCGAAGATGTGTGGTTGAGATTCGTCTTCACGTTCACGACCAAAGTTAAGTTCACATTTGAAGCTAACCCTATATGTGTATATGTGTGTGTGTATACATATGTATGTGGAACTTTATTTGAAGAATGAGCATAAATCTATTTAAACTGCAGATTATGACGGATCCAGATGTTCCTGGTCCTAGTGATCCATATCTCAGAGAGCACTTGCACTGGTATACTAATTAACCAAGCTTCGATTTTTTTATGTTCTATGTGTTCTTGAATTTTATATATAATATATAAACTTTCTTTATAATGAAAATTTTAACTTTGTGATGTCTTGGGGCCTTGGGGGGGTTGTTTCTTGACATCTCTTCTTGGGTTCATCATAAATTGCTTCAAACCCTAACTAATGGCACCCTTCACATTCATAGGCATAAAGAGAACTTGTATTTCAAAGCTATTGTGCCAAAGATAGCAAATGGTTCAAGAACTTGGTTTTTTTTTTAAATGGGGATGAGAAGTTAATTAGATAAAACTATTTATTTTAGTTACTCGTGGCTTAAAGTGTAAAGCATATATAATCGAACATTTGTAATATAAACTGAAACTAATTGATTTTGAGTTGGATCCCCCGGTGGTGTTATGGTGTTCCTACGTGTACATCGTCCACTGATCCAATCGATTTGGATCTATAGATATATACTTCATGAAGTCGCCCTTTCAAAAAAGAAAATGTAATAGTAATACGTCATCATGTCGACATTTGTTTTTATTTTCAAAACTCTTATAAAGTACACGCACACGCGCACGCATAAACTAACGCTTTATGGTTCAAATTAGATAGCACATGACATAATAGAACATTGAATTAAGGATAAGTACTCAAAAACATCCAATCATACAACTTGGTTCACTAGTTTCCAGCCGTTTGATTGATGTTTATCTTGTCTAAAACAATTTTCTCTCTAAAAGTATGGATATATATATATATATATATATATTTGGTAAGTTTCCGTTTAAAATTTGTGTTTTTAATTAATAATTAATAATGAGTATATGAGCTTTATCGTTAATCAAGCATATACATGATTTATAATCTAAAAAAATGTTGACATAATGTTCTATATTCCCCTATAAAAATCCACTTTACACTTGTTTTTCAACCAAAAGACAAGTCCTATTTAAGATGTACTTAATCTTGTGTGTGTCCAAACAAAAAAAATCTTAATAAAATTTTATTTTTAAATGAAAGAGATATATAAGATATCAAGTGTTACCCATACAAATAAAACCTGTAAATATTAAAAACTTAATTACAAAATAACTTCTATAGTTTATTAAAAAATAGGTGACCTTAAGTTGATTATTTTGGTTTTATATACATCTCTTGTCATGAGCCACATCAATTTTCAATGATAGAAAGCATTGACCCGATTCAAGGGTATAGTAGGAACTCAAAGACTACTTGGTCAGCCAAAAATACATTAAAATTTAATGAATTTGATGGTGTTATATTGTGAGTCATGTCAACTTATGAGAACTTCATTTCTTGATCTGAATAAATAATATCAAACATAACACCGGACATTTTGCTTTCAACGTGTAGCTCAGTATGCTTAGTTGGTAAAAGGCTAGGATGACGTTACCCTAATATAAAGAAGGTATTTGGTTCGATTACATGCCTAAAAGCTTGCTTTAGTCTTGTCTCTTGAGGGAGCCAAAAAGATGTCCCCCATATAATTAGTTTCTTTAGAGGTGGGTTAATTATAGGAACGTGGAAGTTGCCCATAACCAATGTTTAGCTAAAATATTAAAGATTCATTTGCATGTCACATCGTCCCTTGATTCATAAAATCATTTTGAAAGATCTGAATCCGGGAAGACTCTAATCATTGATGACTCCTATATAGGGTGATTATATATCCCTACCCCTTAATTATAGCTTCTCTCCACGACTCCACTTATACATCCATACCCCTCTATATTGGATCTTATTTGTAGACTCACACAATGGGTGAGCCACCTTTGGCCTAGGATTGGCCTTGGTCCACCCTGAGATGCTTCAAAAATGAAATTTGCCGACCCTTCTATTTATATTTTTGAGAAGTAATTAAGTGACTTACTTGTCCTCTAAGTACGTTCTGTTATAATCCGTGATTAAAAACTCATGGAAAAACAAAAAAATTATATTGTTTTTACGAGTCTGTAACTTTTTTATGATTCTTAGATAATTATCCATCTTCTATATATATATATATATATATATAATATTATATATATGTGTGTGTTTTTGGTTTTTTCTTGTTTTATATAGGACCACCCTATATTTTTTCTCAGACTCTACCTTGGACTCGCATTCACCTATTCTTACCTTCTATAAGGCTACACGCACCCAACCCGCTGGGAAGCCACATGCCGGTGCAAGTAGCCTAAGGATGTATGGATAAAAACTCCTATATACATGTGTTTGTATAATTATTTGATAGTGGTATTTATAACAGTAGACATCAAGTAGGTAAAAATGGGTTGAGAGAGGAATATTGACTAAGTGAAGTGAAGAGAAACTCCTCCTCCAATCAGAACTAAGAAAGCAAAAAAAGCAATAGTGTAGTGTAGTTTAAAGGGGGTCTACTAGAAAAAGCAACATGTCAGGTTTATCTTGTTTACCAGTTTTAACATTCTAACAACCAATCATATTTTGACAACGCTTTTCCCTTTCACAGGATTGTTACAGACATTCCAGGCACAACGGATTCCTCATTTGGTACCCCCACATCTCTCCAATTCAATTCAATTCTTTTCATTTTATATTAATTTTCAACATTCAAATAAATCCCATTTAAAGATTCAAAACCCTAATATTCCTAAAATAAGTATAAGATTTTCTATAACATTGTATACAATTAAGAACTTTGAAAATGGTGTTATATATATCATGGCACCGACCCACTTTAGTTATTTCAGAACCCTAAATATATAACTTTGAAAAAGTTTACTACCTTACAAAATAGGGAAAATTGCCGAAAAAGGTAACATAAATGTCCAAAAAATCCAATGTAGGTAACGTACATTTTTTTTTGCCAAGAAAGGAGTATACATTTAATTTTGTAAAAATTAGGGGAACATACGACCTGCATTACCTGCTTTTTCTCTTCATTTCTTCAAGTTTGACTCTTGTATTTGGGCATATATCATCTGTCCAGCTTTCTCCTTCATTCATTTGATTGAAAAAGCAGGTAATCCAGGTGGTATGTTCCCCTAATTTTTACAAAATTAAATGTATACTCCTTTCTTGGCAAAAAAAAATGTACGTTACCTACATTGGATTTTTTGGACATTTATGTTACCTTTTTCGGCAATTTTCCCTACAAAATACACTAACATATAAATATATGAGATATTTTACTATAATTGTCTACATTCCAATTCCATGCAACTATGTATTTGTACCTCTCTCTATCTCTCTCTCTCTCTGAATATAAACATGTGTGTATATATATAGGCTCATCTTTACATGCGTAGGTACCTTTATCTAGATATATATACATATATATATATATATAGAAATAGGTTAAAACAAAAACAAATCCAATTTGCAAGAACAAAGGAACTTCTTACAATCATATATGATGTGGGCCCATGTGGATGTCACATTCATATATGATTCAGGTGGGTCTCATCACTAAATCATATATGATTTTTTATTATATGAGACCCACATGGGCCCACATCAATATGTGGCTATATATTCATTTGTCCTCCAAATTGGGTAGATTCTTGTATGAACCTACCTATATATACATATGTATATATATATATAGAGAGAGAGAGAGAGAAAAATTTCAAATGTGAACTAAATTTCATTGTGAACACTACTAAAATTACGCTACGTGACAATCTGAATCGGCTACTAAGTTTCATTAGCTTTATTCATTCGGCCTGAATAAAACATGAATATTCAGACTGAATATTGTCACATGGCGCGATACTATTGGTCCTCATGTTTAAAATGAAATATGAGTTTTTATTTGAACCTGACCCTATATATATACACACACGTAGATACGTAGATATGATTTGTTACCATTAATGTATGTATGTTGTAACAGGAAAAGAAGTAGTGAGCTATGAAATACCTAGGCCAAACATAGGAATCCACAGGTTTGTGTTTTTGCTTTTCAAGCAAAGTGGAAGACAGACTGTTACTTGCCCATCTTCAAGGCGTAGTTTCAACACTCGCAGTTTTGCTCATCAAAATCAACTGGGATTGCCTGTTGCTGCTGTCTTTTTCAACTGCCAAAGGGAGACTGCTGCCAGAAGACGTTAATTAATTATTAATTATGCATGATGATTGATAATATTTCCATAATCAGACATTAATAATCGCTAATTAATTAATGTCTCTGATCGATTATTCTTACTGTCTAGCTATCTAATTAAGTTCAAGGGACGACGACTGCTTAGAATAAAGAAATTAATGGGTATGAACAAGTGTTGTGAACCCCTTTAATTATTTCCTTTGTGTTGTATATATTTATGCATGTGCTCCTCTTTGCTTAATTAATTACTGATCAGCTTAATTGCAAGCAATTATTATATCATCATGTGCCTTAACTTTCTAAAGAAGTAATTTAATCGTTGCTAGTAATTTCATGGTATTTGTTGGTCACCGCTATATATACAGGGAGAGAAAAGTTTAAACGAGAAACATAACTTTTTAAGAGAACGTGAGAAGCAATCTCATCCGCTCATCCGGTCAATAAAGACGCCTTTGACCAGTCATCCCTTTAATAATCTTTACCCTCCCATACGTCAATCCTCCGTGATCACGTCTACCGTAACCGAAGATGAGCGGCTGAGATTGCTCATCACGTTCTCTTAAATTGATATGTAATTCTCGCATGAACCTTCCTCTACCTATACATATATATATTATGTGTGTGTGTAGAGGGAGGTTCAAATGAGAAACATATCAGTTTAAGAAAACGTGAGAAGCAATTTCAGCCACTCATCTCGGTCAACAAAGACAGCTTTGACCAGTCCCCTCCTTCGGTTACGGTGGACGCGATCACGGAGGATTGACGCGGTTCATGGGAGGGTGGAGTTAATATGAAGAAGTCAGGCAATGATCGAATAAGATTTTGTTTTAGCTTCTTTTGCCTTCGTTCTAGTTATGCTAAAATAAAATGTTCTGGTTAATTGTTTTTGCAACAAATTACATACACAATATTATTATCTGAATCATACAAGGAGATCTTATTGATCAATTACAAAATCGTGAAACACAACAAAACTAATAAAAGCCAAAGGACGGCAAAAACAATTTATTAGACACTAACGAGAAGCTAGAATAGTACAACGGTTAAACGAGGACATTGGAAGTTGCTCCATTCCTCCTAGCTATATAATGCAATATAGTGTAAATCAGATGGACCAACACTACAATATAATGTAAACCATAATTATTTTAAAATAGGAACGGAATAGTGCAGTAAACTGTAAAACACGTGAACCAAATATCGAAAATACTTTTACATCATATAGTGTAGATAAAGGTGTGAACTGTAAATATCGAAAATACTTTTACATAGTGTATACGACATATGATAGTATATTAAATAAAGGGTTTAGTTCCTAAAAGTGTATCCAACTTGTCACGGAAAGTTATTGTATGTATTGAACTTCTATTTTTTCCATTGAATTAATGTATCAAACATAACAAAACTACCATTTAATGTATCCAACTTTATCAAAACATACCATGAAAGTGTATCCAACTTGTCAGAAAAGTGTAT
This sequence comes from Centaurea solstitialis, assembly GCA_030169165.1. Taxonomy (NCBI): domain Eukaryota; kingdom Viridiplantae; phylum Streptophyta; class Magnoliopsida; order Asterales; family Asteraceae; genus Centaurea; species Centaurea solstitialis. The sequence continues at coordinate 11,608,381 of CM058046.1, forward strand.
CCAACTTTTAACCAAATACATCAAATGATAGGTTTTTTATAAGTTTGATACAGACAATGGAAAAAATCAAAGTCCAATACATACAATAACTTTTCGTGACAAGTTGAATACACTCCCGTGAAGTAAACCCTTAAATAAACAATGTTTAATATTGGCCTTATTTCAAAGATATCGACAAAACGATTATAATGGGATGTGTCATGTTAAAATAAAACGTACTTTCAATGTATTTTAGTTAATATACACAATACGTATGCAGGTAAATCAAGTAAATGATTACAAAAGTGTAAGTAAAACTATAAAAATGTGTACTTGTGACTTGTGAGTGAATGATTGTTTTACATGTGTAAGAAAGGGAGCAATATAAGGGGGGTATGGATTTGAATCTTTTAGCCGAATTCTAGGATTAGACGTGAATCCTAGTCCTAAAAGGAGGGAGGGGGGGGGGGGCTCCTTTGACCCAACTAGAAGAAGATGAGAGGAGGCCACAACATATATCATGTGTACCTCGTCTGCATGAATGGACCTCCTCATAGTAGATACGATCTCTTTTATTAAAAAGTATAGGAGGGGTGAGATTCTATTTTTTTCTTTTTCTTTTTTTAATTTTAGAAAAATGTTGTTGTAACTCTCAACTTAATCAATAAAGTTTGTCTTATCTGCTCCAGTGTTAGAGATAACATCCTGGAGTAGTCAACGGATAGTATCCCTGACTACTCAGGTTTGAAACCCCACGGATGCAAATGGAGTTACCCAGTTTCTAAAGGCCGGTTTAAGACTATTCCCGAATACAACAAGAACGTGTGTGTGAGTTTATTTATCGTTTAAAAAAAAAAAAAAAACTCTCGCAACTTAATCACATCTATGTAAGCAATTAATTTAAAAATGACAAACATATTTTGTGGTATTTCAGTTTTTTTTAACGTTCTCTTTTGAACCCTAATTGTTTTTTTGCTAGTTTTTTTTAACTTTCTCTTAGAACAACATCCGCATTTCTATCAGTGTGATTAAATCTACCATGCACACACTAAAGATAGTAGAGACAAAATGTTAAAGTTCGGCTGCAACAAGCAATCCGTTATGGAACCGTTAGGCTTAGATTTATTTCTAACATAATTTTTCCACTTCTTCATGTATATTTCAAACGGATACATCAACCTCATAATTTTTCCACTTCTTCATAATTATTTCTATCAGGATGCTATACACATATGTAATAACTCGTCCCACATCGGTTGGTGAGGAAACCGTGCGGGTGACCTGGACTGGGCCCAAAGCGGACAATATCGTGTCACGGGTATCTGGGGCGTTACAGATGGTATCAGAGCCAGACCCGGACCGATGTGCACAACGAGGGCGTTGTGTCCTTGAGGGGGGAGAGTGTAATAACTCGTCCCACATCGGTTGGTGAGGAGAACAAAGCATTCTTTATAAGGGTGTGGATAACCTCACTTGGCATGAGGCCTTTTGGGTGCGTGGACTCGGCCCAAGAACAAAACCGTGCGGGTGACCTGGGCTGGGCCCAAAGCGGACAATATCGTGTCACGGGTATCTGGGGCGTTACAACATAGCTTCTATAGTAGAGGTGTAGCGACAAAGAAAGGTGTGGTTGCAAAAGGATACTTTTTTTGTAGTGTGATAACTGGTCTATCTGATTGCTCCAATGTGAATATTGATATTTAAAAAAAACATAACACAAATCATTGTTTGCTTTGTAAAGCTTTCTTTTAAAAAGCTAACAAATTTGTATCATTTAATGTTAAAAAGAAAATTTCTATAAAAAATTTAAGTTTATAAGACGTCTAAAACTAATACGCGTTTTAATAAAATGTTTATAGAACAAAACAAAAAAAGCATAACATCTAAAAATGATACATTTTTTATGAATTTAGGCATCGCAACAAGAAATTTAGGATTTTTTTAGGATACCATTAACTATTTTTATGACACTATTTGAAAATTGTTCTATTAGTACATGGTCCTTTAAAAACATGGGTTTATAGGACACTTATCAAAAATATCTTATAAAATTAGTTAATACAACACTTCTTTCTAAAATCTGTTGAAAAACTTGTTACGACGTTACAAAACATTCTATAATTCTTCTTGTAACACTTTTAGATATAACACTTTTATTTAATCCTATAAACTTATGTCCCATGAACACTTTATTAAAACGCTTATTACTTTAAACACAGTTTTTTGCAGTGTTTGGTGTAAATTTGCCTAGTTGTTAGTAAAGGCTATTCCTTTGGTATTTGAACTTAGAGAGTAATTCCTAGTTGTCTTTATTATCCAACCATGAATTTATTTTGAAATAATCACAATTTTACTTGTTAATGTGTTTGTCTGCTTGTTTCACTTTTGGTTGGATGTGATTGTCAGGTTGACTATTCATGATCGTGTTCGATTTTATTTGTTGGCTAGCTAGAGAGTATCAATAATTTGGCCAGATTAGAAGATTGGGGTTGACGGATGGTAAAACTATTTTGTAATAAAGTAAAGTAGGAAAAAGACTCATATAACCTTTAGTTAACAAATTTTTTAACCGGATATAATCATAGTATTAAAAGTTAAGCATAATGACAACCACAATGAATAAAAATATAATTATTTTGAGATAATTAAGGACGAGATTTAATAGGGAGCGCCAATGCAAAGAACAAAAACACAAATGCTCTAAACCAACAAGTAATGAACAACCAAAGGGGTGTTAGCCTAGTGGTAAGGCTTGGGCATTACATAGTGGTGAACCTGAGTTCGAACCCTGGGGGACGCATTCTGGAGGTACGGGGGCTTCGACCCCGGGCTGCATGCTTTAGCAGTCGGGCTTCGGCCCAAAATTGCCGAGGATTAGTCTGGGCCCAATGTGGTCTGGGATACCTCTTCAAAAAAAAAAAAACAAGTAATGAACAATTTGATGTTTTAAGCATAATTCACTTGAGTGTTTTCCATGGCTGAGAAACAGAAAAAGGCTAAACAACAAGTTTAGTCCCTAATAAGATTTATTTATGTATGGGTCTAAATTTGAATATTTCATTATGTTTAAGTTTTTTGAGTTTAATTGATGTACATCTTGTGGCTTCAAGACTCGTTTTTGATGTATCATTACGTTTTATGACACGTCATGATCCTTTTTAATAAGACACTACTTGATTGTCTAAACATTTAATTATAGTTTTACTAAGACAATAAATTACTAAATTTCAAGGTTAAAAACATGAGCATGCGACGTTTTTTAAAGCGTGACGTAGCAATAAGTTTAAGTTTAAGCCTCAAGTTTTTGGTGCCCTGGAGAGAATAAGGTTAAACCTCAAGTCCCAGGTGCCTACGAAGAATGCGACGTTTTTCAAAGCAGTGAGTAATAACAAATATCTATATGTTAAATAAATAAGCATATGGTTTCAACCAATAACAATTAAGATATTAAAAGATAAGAAAATTCAGACTTTGCGTTACAAAAAATGCTCGTTAAGCCATGGCGGGTCATAATGGCTGTTATAATGAACCTTTTAGAACACTGATAATTTTATAGAAATCTTTCTAACTTCTTTTTTTTCTTTTGAAAGACCAACATATAATTAAAACAAGAGTAAATTACGGATTTGGTCCCTGTGGTTTGGGGTTTTTATGGATTTGGTCCCTAAACTTCAATAATTATGGATTTGGTCCCTGTGGTTTGCAAATTCTTTTGGATTTGGTCCTTGGTAGTGCAAATAGGCAGGGACCAAAACCAATAGAATTTTCAAACCATAAGGACCAAATCCAATAGAATTTGCAAACCACAAGGACCAAATCCAATAGAATTTGCAAACCACAGGGACCAAATCTGTAATTATTAAAGTTTAGGGACCAAATCCATAAAAACTCCCAAACCACAGGGACCAAATCTGTAATTTACTCTTAAAACAAACAAAGAAACACAACAATAAACATGAAAGTTTTAGACAGCCCAACCCCAAAGGCCCAAACTTAGCCAAGCCGAAAACATAGCCGAAAGCCCGAAACGTATCTCAAAATCAATCTAGCCCAATTAAAAGAGGTAATTAATGCAAAATAACTTTGAAGGGGCCCAATCAATAATAAGTCTCAAGAATTTAAATGTGAATAAATAACAAGTGATGATCAACAAATAATATAATTTTGACTTTGTATTTAATATGGTATGGGATTCTATATTTGATTTTTTTTATCATATTTTTTAAAAGTCTGGATTCATATATATCGATTATCGACCAAACCAAAAGTTCTAAAATTTATATGGTTTACATAAATAAACGTTTAACTTTAACCCACTAAAATAGTATAAAGATTATATTATGGGGTTTCCTTCTTGATTAACTTTTGAAATATTTTGGTTCGATGATACTGATTTTTTCTATTGATTAAGTTCCTTGTATTAAAAATCAAGAGGTTTTTTTAAGATGATTACAGAAAAACTCAATTGGGTTCTAAATAATTTTTTCTCGGTTGATAGACAACCTAGTGATCTTATGTTTGACATAGGATATGGCGATTAGAAGGTACAATTATCAATTCCCATCCACTATAGTGTTTTTGTTTGGATGCTTGTGAGTTCCACACAGTTGTAGGAATTTATAATATATTATAGGATATCATCTTTACTCATTTGTCGTAAAAAAAAATTATCCTTACTTATTAGTTGAATTTATCTACATATGAGTTCATTTCCATTTTAAACCGACATTTGCACATTTGTGGTGCTGCACCAGATGGACAAAGGTGTAACAACTTAATTTTGAGATTATTTATATGATGGAAATCTAGTTGAATTATTTATATACAATAGGACCCTCTTCCAAGTTTTGGTACAAAATCATATTAAATTTTTTTGTTTTATGATCTTTTATCTCCTTCCATTGTTTATGTGAGTGAATAGAGCCTTTTAACTTATTCACCAATTACAAGAAGCCCCTTACCAAGTTCAATTTGTGAGTTTACAATGTAGAAAATGATTTGTGTATCTCATTGAATTATACATTTGACCCATTATTCAAGATTTAATCATGGAATTTCTCTATTCCGTCCTTAAAGTAGGTGGATCTTAGTTGTTCCCAGACAACTTTGTTTTGGTTAGTGGGAGTTTGAACAACATTATTCATATATAGGATGTTAACAAACGGATCTATATATCTAGCCAAACGGGTAACTTAGATCCCATCGGTTCCTGTATAGCTAGTTAATCTAATGATAAAACTGTGATTATTTGTGGAAAAAGAGACTACAATCTTTGAACATAGGACATGTAGACACCCGACATAAGACTTGGGTGCATCAGGGTCATCTTTGGTTATGTGTGGCATGTCACTGGTTTGTAAGAACTTTGAAGGAAAATGTTAAAATTATAAATACAAAGCAATTATAATAACACTTTGTGTCTCCCCAAAAAAATTATATATATTTTAAGGAAAAGATTCATCACTTGAAAAAAATCATCAAATTATATTAAAGGGCAAACATTCAAGATTCGTTAATATACCATTAAATCCGGAGTATTTGATAATAAATCTCATTTTGTTTGGATTAACTGATTCATCTATTTATAACATTGTAATCAGATGAAAAATTTGGTAAATAGATAATTAAGTAAACTCATACTTAACATTTCAGAGGATTTCTAAATTACGAATTTCTATTATAGTTGATTCTGAATATGCTAGATTTTCACGTAAATAAAGAAATAATATTTTATTATTTTCATTTGGTTTTGCATTTGATGCCAACTAAGTGCTGTTGTCCAAAATAAAATCTAATGGAACCCCGATTTCACTCTTATAATATTCTTCAATGTTACTATTCCATGTGTAGGTGAACATCTTAAATACAGGTATCGTGGTTGACTTTTCGAAGTGTTGGCTTCTATTATAAACAAATGAGTATTTTTGTAAAAGAAAATAAGAAAAAGAGACAAAAATAGTATTTTAAGTAAACTATAGTTTTCATCCATATAATTTATTACTTATAATTATTTTTATGTTTACGGTCCTTTAAAATTGCATTTCTTTGTCACTAAGGTTTTCATTTTATTTCGTTTAAAAAGGATATATTATTAGACATAAAACTAAATAATATGTTACTAGTTTATTAAAATGAAATAGATGTTGGTAGACAATAAATACCAACAAAGATGATGTATATAAATAATATGTGTTGGTAGAAGTATGGAAAACTTGTAGGACTCGACCATCAAAATCTAATTAGTCAAAGCTACTTTTAAACATCCTTTTTTATGATGGTAGTTGCCTCATACAATCATAAGGTGTGACTTTATATACACTATTTAAAATTATAAAAAATATAAATTTTCAAATTTATATTTTAATGGTTTTGAAATTTTTACAAAATACAAATATTAGTACCAATAAAGATATAGCTGACTTTGTTTAAGTAATGTTAATTTTATAAAAATATTATATGATGTTTAAATTGGATTTAATGAAAGTTAAATTATTTATGATTTCTTATTATTTTAACATGACCGGTATTGGTTGATAATGTTAACATCGACGTTCCTTATGAGTTGCGACCGAACTCATTCCGTGCATTTGTCGTCAAAATGCCGACATGATAATTAATGGCTCTATCTGTTTGTATCATTTTCAGTTTAGTAAGCTTTACTTTTTTCATTTACATTAAAAAATGATAACACCTATAACTATATCTTTATTTTATTATTATGTTAAAAATGAAAGATGTTAACTAAGTACATTTCTAACAGCTTTTCTAAAATAGAAAAGGCAAGAGACAGATTGCAAATTAATCTAAATTTGAAGATATTTCCAAACATGATTATCATAAGAGAGAAATGACTCGTTATTATATTCCACCAGTAATCTTTTAGGCTATGTTTGGCAAACTAGTCGATTAGTTAGTTGTTAACTAATAAGTTAGTTGATTAATAAATTATGTTTTGATAAAAACTATTTTATAATGACCAAAAAGAACATTTTGAATAAATAATCAATTCCAGATATTGTATTATATAATTAAGACATATATCTAATAATGTAATTAAAATAAATTTTTAATAATATAATATGTGCTTAATATAGAAAATATAGTAAAGAAATAAAATAATATAATATGTTGATTGAAAGAATATAAAATTGATTATATATACATGTAATTTAAAAAAAAATTCTATGTTAACTTATGATTTAAAATTATTACATATAATAAAAATAAAAATAAAATTAATCAACTTTACATATTATAAGTAATTAATAATAAAGAGTATGATAAGAATTAGATTAAATATTAAATTTAAAATATTTAGCGTGTTTTAATTATCTATGAAAAATATATTTTTAATTCTATATAACTTACATAAACATTTTAAAATTTATACTAAATAAGAATTGATATAACTAATAACATTTAAAAATAACTAATAATTATAACTAACATAGTATGTATAATTCAATTTAATTACTAATTTATAATTAAAAGTTAATATTAAATAATAATTAATATTTATTAAAAATAAATACTTAATACTTATTTTTAATAAAAATAATTAATATTAAAAGATATAAGTGAAAAATGTTACATAATGCTTCTTATATGCTATTTCGACTAACATTTCAATAAGGTAGTTTATGTCCATCTAAATATATATATATATATATATATAAAATAAGCTAAATTATTTTTGGTGTAATGTTAATGGAAAAAATAATATTGTATTAAATATATTTAATATTTTAATAATATATATAATAAGGTAAATCTCTAAAATAAAAAATACGTTTGAAACAAGAGATCAAATATAAAGGCGGGCCATATATTGAAAAATATCGACTAATTAAAAAGAAAAAAAATTCAATTTTCTTTGAAAGTTGTCATTTGGTTTAAACTATTGTACTTCTTTGAAAAAAAATTGAAAAGATACAAAAAGATTGAACTAAGTTTTCATGAATATCATCAATTTAAAATTTAGAAAAATACAATCACAAGAAATCAAGGATTATGACATAGTAGTAGCTAAAGATTTAGGCTTTGTTTGGCAAACATAAGCTAGCTTATAAGCTAGCTGATAAGCTAGCTTATAAGCTAGTCCATCCAAACATGTACCAGGAAGCTAGCTTATCAGCTAGCTTATAAGCTAGCTTTTTGAAACGCTACTTTGAGTAGCTTATGAGTAGCTTATTGTAGCTTTTTCCAATTATACCCTTATTAATATTAATTATTAAATTCAAATATACCCTTTTTGGTCATTTTACATACTCATAAGCTAGTTTTTGCCAAACATAATTTGTTCAACAGCTAGCTTATCAGCTACTAGCAAGCTTATCAATCAACAGCTAGCTTATCAGCTATCCGCTAGCTTATCAGCTACCAGCTAGCTTATAAGCTACGCTTGCCAAACATAGCCTTAAAAGAATGTGGTGGAATATCCTGTAATTTTTATTTATCTATGGTTTAATTCCAAACGTCCACAATAATTATGGCCTTTGATTTATTAGGGTTGATATCTTACCATTATAATATGTGAAAATTAGTTTCTGATGACATAACCCATGACACCTTACCAATTTTTTTTTTAAAAAATATGTTATTACCTTCTGTTTTAATTTAGGAGTCTTGAATAACAAGTTTGAAAAAGAGAAACCACTTGTTATTTGACTAATCAATTAATTTGGCCCAAATTGTTAAAACATATTGATTATGAGCATAAATAAGTTGAGCCAGATTGAATATTGGTTAGACGATTGAAGTTTCACTTAAAGAAAAAAAAATCAAACTTTTTGTTAAAACATATTGATTATGAGCATAAATAAGTTGAACCAGATTGAATATTGGTTAGACGACTGAAGTTTCACTTTAAGAAAAATAAATCAATTTTTTTTGTTTTGTGATTGTTTTCATACTTGAGACCATTTGCAACATGCTCTAAAGCATATTTGACCTTAATAGAAATAAATGAAACTATACCATTCCACAGGCTTGAGATTTGTTTGATCATTAGAGATATTCATATCCACTTACCTTAAAAATTGAAACATGTTTTCACACAAAATCAAATGTTCAAGATTTGTCAAGTGAGTTTATCACAATAAATCTTCTTGATTCAAACGCATACCATTTATATGGTTGTGTGCTTTAATACATATACACGGTCTGGTTGTCTGTGATTTGTTGGATGTTATCACCATGAGATATGTATCGAAAACCGAAATAAGACGTGTTTAAGTTACAACATCAAACCGAATACTGCTGCAATTGGTCGATGAATACATTAAAGCCATGAAGCAAAATTAATTTCATGAAATGGTTTGGTTGCAATCGATGTGATGCTAGTTGCTTCTATATAAAAAAAAATATAATGAAAATGATTCATAGAAATGAGTGATGTAAAAAGTTTTAATTAGTATGACTTTCTTTCTCTCTGATTCATTATATCCACCCAAAATTAAATTCATTGCATGGTTCATATAATGTCAGAAAAATAAAAACTAACAAAAAAAAACTAGGTCTATATATGCATAAATGGTCCAAGCCACAAGAGATGGATTTATGAAAGCCCCAACAGGGTCACATGACCTGGAAGTTGATGTTTTTAAGAACTTCTTTTGTATGAAATGTGTGGATCCTAAATTCAATGGATGTTTTGGGATAGTAAAAAGCATGTAGCATCAAGGAAAAAATTGAAAACGTTTTTAAGTTATTTTAAATTTTTAGATAATCATTCAAAATCAAGTGACTTTCCTAACTCATTTAAAATAATGAAATTCGTTAAAAATATGTCGGATGATTTTATGAACTTTCGATCTATTTTATGAATGAAATTCGTTAAAAATATGTCGGATGATTTTATGAACTTTCGATCTATTTTATGAATTAAGAGTTATCACATTTAATGACGAAGTAAAAAAATAGTAAAAGAATAACCACCTTACTACCTATGATTACACATAAAAGAACAATAGTCATCAATATTCTAATTAATCCGGATACACGAAATCCCCTCAAATTGTTAATCTTTAATTTGAATTGTTCAAAAAAAATTAATTGTTTGAAATAGTTTTGTCATAGTTTGGTTTCTTTGCACATAATTTTGAAAAAGAACATGTTTTAATAACTTTATATATGAATAATATGTATTATATATATCAAATCGAATTTTATTTTTATATATAGTTTGGTTTTATATTAAGTTGAATATTGAAATAATACATGTGTGAAACAGTCAGAATACCGTCTGAAACAGGCTTCGACGGTTTTTCGACGAAACAAGCATCGCTAAAAATCTGGTCGGTAATAGCTACCGGCGGGTTTTTTCGAAAGGGTATCCGATGCTTTGCCGTGAGTTAATCCCCAGTGACCGAATCTGGAAGAGCTTGGATTCGAACATGGGGTATACCGACAGTTTTTCGTCTGCTTTCTAACAGTTCCATTTACCGACGACTTTCCGACGGTTTTGCAACGATTTTTTAACAGTCGGTAAACCATCGAAAAACAGTCGGAATTTTATGACCGCTTTTAGTAGTCAGTAACGGTCGTCGCTAATACACTATTTGTTAGTAGGTTTAAAAAAAGAATTCTGGAATTTTTATTTGATGATTTACAAAAAAAAAAAGAATTCTACAAGAAATAAAGTATTAATGTCATATTATATATATATATATAAAGAGAGAGAGAGAGAGAGAGAGAGAGAGAGGGAGAGGGAGGGAGGGAGAGAGAGAGAGAGAGAGAGAGAGAGAGAGAGAGAGGGAGGGAGAGGGAGAGGGAGAGGGAGGGAGAGAGAGAGAGAGAGAGAGAGAGAGAGAGAGAGAGAGAGAGAGAGAGAGGGGTTTAAACGTGAATCTATATTTCATTGTGAATATGAGGACCAACAAAATCGTGTCACGGGACAATTTGAATCAGCCTCCAAGCTTTATCACATGAGACTTTAAATTAAGATTAACAATTATATATATTATTAACTAAGGATTTATAATAAATTCATGGGTATCAATAGACATTGTATTCACCGGGATGAATTGAGTTAAAGTAATCTAACCCAATTCAAATCCAATATTTAAAATATAAAATTTTTACAATTAGATTAGGAATGGAGTGACTTTGAGTTGGACATGTCCCTTTGTTCCAAGGTAGATTTGCCAATTTTATGATCACCCCTAATTTGATAAACTAAATTGCATATTTGAACCTTTAGCCACTAGGTACGTTTTCTTGTACAGCCTTTAGGGTGCTTGCCCATGCCGGTCAAATTTCCATTTTTAGTCCTAGCTAACATGCTAAGTTTGTTATAGCCATCCCTTTATTAATGGTCTTTAACTCTTAAGTTTCAATCACAAAAAGTATAGTCGTTATCTTCTCTAGCTACAAATCCATCATGTACACTTGTGATTGAATTCAGTAGACCCTATTTTGCTATACATTCATGTATTCCAGCTTAGAAGATAGAGACCGTAACTTCTAGTCATAAATCTCTACCGAGTGGATTAACAATCATGCGACTATTCATCCTTTAACGTATACGTTATGTTGTGTCTTTTTTAGTTATCATTTATCACGATAAGACCAGTAAATGCACAATTCTCTTACAAATCATATATTTTCAATCTTCTAAATAACAAAACAACACAAATATGAAAATTCTTTGGTAACAAAACAATCTCAAAATGTTCTCAACCTTATTTGTGTTGTTTCAAATTCTCTGGCAACAGAAGAGTCTCAAAATGTTTTCTAACGTTATATAAAAAAGGTAAGCTACCTAGCCAAAATTTTACCTTTCAAAGTATGTCTTAAATACACAATTCTTTTACAAATAATATATATTTTCAATCTTTCAAAAAACAAAACAAATATTACAAATTCTCTAGCAACAAAACAGTTTCAAAATATTTTCAACTTTATTTATGCTGTTTCAAATTCCCTGACAACAAAAGAATCTTAAAATGTTTCTAACCTCAGGCAACTTACCTAACTAAAATCTTACCATTCAAAGTATGTCTTAAATAAGTTGTATTTCAAGGCAATAAAATGACTCTTTATAACAAAAATGGTTAATTTGATTATAGGGACATAATATTATTATCCTTAAAATATCGGGAAAAAGAAAGAGAAGTAGAGGTGGCATGTAATAAGCAATACAAGGGCTAAGAGACATGGTAGCCATGGGAACCCATGAAGTAGTTAATGAAGGTAGGGTAAGACAAACGTCAATTCCAAAGTCACTTTGATCTATACTTCATAGATTTTATGGAATATGTCAAACTATATATTATACGAGTGATTCAAAAGGCTAGTCAGAATAGTTATTACCTCAACGTGTGATTTTTGTAACCTAGTATTTGATTATTTTTACCTTTTTAATTAGTCTCATATTTATTTTTAATTGTTTAATATAACCTAATTTAAATTATTTAATATCATTAGAAAATATATGTTTAGAAATACATATATATATATATATATAATATTTATATGGTATAAAGATTTGTTACCATAGGTCGCGTTTCAAAAACCATCAAGGTTTCGTTGTACATGGCTCCAAAGGCTTTAGAGTACTAGCCTCGCCACGAAGCTTTTACGTCATTATATCCTCTTTTTGAGAAGTGTTTATATATTGATAACCCTCACTTCTTGGAATCTATTGCCGTCTTCGATGACTAATTTTGGTCCAAAACCATTGTTGGTGGAGTTTTATCACTATCTTTAAATTTGTGTTTTTAGGAGTTTAGGGAATGGTTCAATGGTAAGAATCAACCATTCAAATGAGGTTTTTGAGGTTGGGTTTATGTTAGAGATGATCAAATGGATGTTTCCATAAGTTTCTATGGCTTAAAATGACGTTTGGAAAGCTTGGGAGTTGGAACTTGGGTGGAAATGGCCGATTTGGGCAGTGCAGGTTAGTCAAACCCTTCGGCAGGTTTACCTGCCTGGAACCCGCCTAGCCCACTATCCATTATCCGGTAGTTTTGTTTCGTTTGTTGCTCGGCCTAGGATCATTGGTTTAGTTAGGTTTTCTCTTAGGAACTTTAATGAGTTGTTTTAAGGGATAATTATGGGAAATTGACACATGATCATGATGTGCAATTTAGACTTTCGGTTAGGAGGATCGAGTTAATATCAATTCTCGTTGAATTCAAAGCATTGTGAGTTTTTCTTACAACTTTATTTTCAAGCGTGTTTTATCTTAACGTTTTAAATACATGGTTTGAGTTGTTGATGCATGATATGTTTGTGGATACACTAGTACAAAAATGGTTATTTGTGACGGTTAAAAACCGTTACTGTAGGTAAACGATGACGGTTTTCGTGAACATAAAAAACGTTATCTATTTTGCCGTCACTTTTGATATGCCTTTTGTTACGTTTAAAAATTGTTACCAAATCACATCAAAAACTGTTACCATTGACTAAAACCGTCACCGTTGATATGTAAAAAAAAGTAAAATATATCCTAAAACCGTCACCATAAGATAACATATGGTGACATTTATTTATCAAAATCGTAAAAATAGAATGACATTCTATGACTTTTCTTTTTAAAAATCGTCACTGTAAAATCACATAAGGCGACGCTTATTTTTCAAAACATCACTAAAGCATGAGATAACGTAATGTTTATTTTTTAAAACTGTCATTGTTGATTCACATATTGTAACATTTAATTTTTAAACCATCACTGTACATTACATATGATGACGTTCATATATGAAAATCGTCACCATATTATGCCATATGATGACATTTGTTTTTTAAGACTGTCACTTCAGATGACATACGGTGACGTTTATATTTCAAACCATCATCGCCGCGTAACTTATGGTGATGTTTGTTTTTGAAAACCGTCAATACAGCATGACATATGATGACGTTTATTTTTCAAAGCGTCACCGTAGCTTGAATTATGGTGACGTTTATTTTTAAAACTGTCACGATAGTATGACATTGTGACGTTTGTATTTCAAATTGTTATCATATCGACGTGGTTTGCCCCATATCCCGAACGACACAGGAGCGGCTCTGATACCACTTGTAACACCCTTCCTTCCTCGACACAATATTGTCTGCGTTATGACGTTTATTTTTCAAAGCGTCACCGTAGCTTGAATTATGGTGACGTTTATTTTTAAAACTGTCACGATAGTATGACATTGTGAAGTTTGTATTTCAAATTGTTATCATATCGACGTGGTTTGCCCCATATCCCGAACGACACAGGAGCGGCTCTGATACCACTTGTAACACCCTTCCTTCCTCGACACAATATTGTCCGGTTTCCCCACTAGCTCATGACTTTGTTTCTAGTGACCTGATTAAGACTTCCCAGGAGGGTCACCCATCCTGGTACTACTCTCATCCAAGCACACTTAACTGCATCGTTCCAAGAACATGTCGTGTATGTGACCCCAAATCGCGTTGTTGTTAGGAATTGCAAAGTAATACTTATGAACCAACATCACTCATGTCCACGGCGATATGGGATTTGCCTAAGGTGTTACAACATTATTCTGAAAATCGTCACGTTAGCATTTTATTCTAACATGTATCAAAATTTTCGTTTTTATTTTTAAAAAATTATAAAATTATAATCGTCTCGACAAAACCGTCATTTTAGAATGACATATAGTGACGCTTATTTTTCCAAAACCATAATTATAACATGATGTACAATGACACTAGTTCTATAAAACCCTCATTGTAACATGACATAAGGGGACTTTTGTCCTAAAAAACCATCACTATATCATGGCATAAGACATCATTTATATTTCATAACCATCACCGTAGAATGGTCTATAGTGACGTTTATTTTTTAACATAATCACTATATCACAAAGTAATATGATGTTTATAATAAAAAACCGTTGTCATCGTAACATGACATGGTGACATTTCTTATACAAAACCGTCATCGTAGCATGGCACATAATGACGTTTATTATTTAGAATTGTCACCATAATATAACGTACAATGACATTTATTTTCAAAACCATTACTGTAGTATTACAAATGGTAATCAAAACCGTTACCATAGAATGACATATAGTGACGTAAAATTTTCAAAATTGTCACCGTAGCATAACATATGGTGACATAAATGTAGTTGAAACCGTTACCTTTGAATGCCATTTGGTGACGTAAGTTTTACAAAATCGTTACTATAAACTATTTGTTGATGACATAACATTTCAAAACCGTTACCATAGAACCTAGTGATTTACGGAAACGGTTTTCAAATAAACGTTGCGATATATACTATAGTTTTGGAAATGGTTATTTTAAAACCGTTACAACATAAAACAACGGTTTAGACAAAACCCATTACTAAATGGTCATTTATGACAACGGTTTTTAAAAACCGTCACAACATAAAATGACGGTTTTCAAAACCATTACCATAGGGGACTTTTTAGTAACACTTTTGTCTAAATCATCACTTTTATGTTTCTAAGTTTTTGGTAGTGGTAACGATTTTTTATAAAAATCGTTACTATAACTACTCTTTAAATGTTTATGTGACCTTTTGTAACGGTTTTTTTAGAAACCGTTACAAACCAGATTTTCAAAACCGTCACAAAAAGTCATTTTTGTACTAGTGATATGATACTCGAGTATGCATAAGAGCTTATGGCATTGATTATTGATAAGGATGGGGATGTGTCCCATCCCTAGTGCTTGAACTTGTTTCAAGTGACTTATCAAAGCCATCTTTTATTGGGACTAAAGTTTGTTTTCAGATAAAGTTTTAATGGTTTTGGAACTTACACAAGGAACAGTCTAACTCTCGCTTTGTTTACTAAAATATGTTTTTGAGGCAAACAAGTTTGAGATGAGATAGGAAAAGGGAAAGGAGAAGGTTTGACGAGGCTTCAAGCATAGCTAGAGTCCGTAAAGACCAGATTTATTGCCATTGTTAGCTATGAATTTTTTATATTATTCTCAGTTATATAGATATTTCCATTTATTTTAGACTTCTACACTACTTATACTACTTTGAAATGGCCTACTTGGGTCTTTTGCCGAATTTTATCCTATATGGAATATTATAGGATTTTTTTTTATATTGGGTTGTTACACAGTTTACTTAAACACTTACTCAGTAAGTGCTTATCGGTAAAATTAAACACTATCACTACCATAGCAAACAATATTTTAATCTCTCAAAACGGCATCGTATGCAACAATTTGCCCAGTAAGCGCTTATCAGGTAAAATTTGTAAATCTCAATTATTGGGTAAAACTCTCGCTTCATGCCATCATTCTTACCGAGTAAGATTCTAGTCCTTGTCATGTTCATCGTGTAAGGTAAATTGACCCGGTAAGTAAGGCTGGCAATGGGTAAAGGATTTGGACCCTTGATCATTTTTAATGGCAAAACAACCTATGAATAGCCTTTAAAAAAGGAATTAATATGGTGAATGTCATTAGTGTTGATTGTTAATTAGGATTGATGAAAGGGTCCAAATCACTTTTTATCCTTCTTTCCATAACCTTAGTTCTTATGGGAACCCAACCATATATGTATATATAGATTTGGGTTCACGAGACTAGTTTGTTTTCATGATACCAACATTTTTATACTTAAAACTTTACAGCACAATGTTGTAATGTAAAGAACTTTTAACTTTCATAATAAAAACATTGTAAAGATTACCTTCACGATGTGTTCATATGGAGTTTCAAGTGTAAAATTGGTTTTACTGATTTCACAAAATATTCCAATCTTACACGATCCTAAGTCTATATATGTACATGTCTAATTGTATATAGATTTTGAGGGTCTAATTTATATTGTTGGATGATTTTTTTGTCAGCAAGCGAATATACCACCATATGTATGTCTTTAAGCTATATTTTTTGATGGGTCAGGTTCGCATGACACCAACCATTTCTGTGAGACCGGTGAGATCAACATTTTTTTCTTTAAATTTCACACTAAAACATTGTAAAGGTGAAATTTTTTTGAACATTTATATTAAAAACACTGTAAATGTTACGTTCACTATGTTTTTTGATGCGAAGGTTCGATATTCTTTTACCTTCACAACATTTTCATTGTGAAGGTTTGCATTATTTATTTTTTATCTTCACAGAATTTTTGGTTGTGAAAGTTTCGTTTTTTTACATCGATAGTGTTTTTTAGTATGAATATTCGAATTTTATTTACCTTCACGGTGTTTTGGTATGAAGTTTCATGTATAAAGTTTTAGTCTCACACGATCTCTTGATAACTGTTCTGCTCTCACATAAACCAAGGCTATGTTTGGTAAACTAACTGATAAGCTAGCTGATGACTGATAAGCTAGCTGATAGCTGATAAGCTAGCTGATGACTGATAAGCTAGCTAGTAGCTGATAAGCTAGCTGGTGAACAAATCATGTTTGGTAAAAACTAGCTTATGAGTATGTAAAATGACCAAAAAGGACATCTTTAATAAATAATCAATTATAAGTCTTTTATAATATAATTAAGACAATTTTTTAATAATATAATTAAAATAAATTTCTAATAATATAATATGTTAAAAAATAATATAGAGTTGATTACTATTATTATATATACACACCATAAATTTAGAATTTGTTAAAACAAACTTTAGAAAAACTCTACATTAACTTATAATTTAAATTACTGTTAAATATAATAAAAATAAATTGATCAACTTAACATATCTTAAATAATTAATAATTCTAAAAGAATATAATTAAAAATTAGATATAAATATTTTTTATTAAAATATTTAACGTGTTTCACTTATATAACATTTTAAAAATTATTGTATTTTTATTTGATAGTTAAACATATTTAATAATATATAATAATAATTAATAATATTTAAAAAAAATAATACATATGGTATAATTTAATTCAGTTAATAATTAACTTAAATTATTAAAAACTAATAATTATTAATTAATAAGTAATATGTAATTTTAATTGTAATAGTTAATTATTAATAAGGGGTATAATTGGAAAAAGTCACAAAAAGCTTCTCATAAGCTACTCAAAGTAGCTTATCAAAAAGCTAGCTTATAAGCTACTTTTGGTCTTACCAAACATGTACACAGAAAATAAACTAGCTTATAAGTCAGCTTATAAGCTAACTTTTTTTTACCAAACAATGCCCAAGTCTTTTTCGATATTGACCTAACAATCTTAAAAGTAGATATGGAAGTATTGAATGTTGAGTGTCACAACCACCCGCCTTTCGAACCCTATTCCGGATCTATTCTAAAATTATAAAATACTATTCACCAATAATATGTTGTTGATGTAATAAATGGACTCATAAATTTATTATTTATTTTCCATGTAGTTTATTGACTAACTTAACATTTACACACACACCATTTATGAAAAAAGGTGACCAACTTAATATTTACACGTACACGATTCATGAAAGAAGGTGTTAGGAACTTGACTCCTAGATCTTACAAAGTTATCAATTTTATAAAATATCATTTTGTAATATTTATAAAATTCATTGTGATCATGCATGGTTGCAAATCGTGTTCATTAGTTATTCAATAGAATCTTAAGAAGTTGTGCATATCAAGTAATAATTTGTCAACATAAATTCGAAGATTTTTAAAGAATGTAGCTAAATAGCTTAGAATAACATATAACGCATTTAATATGATATTCTATTTGATAATAAAACATTATATGCTTAATCAATGAAAATAAAAAGTTTGTGTTTCTATGCCTTTCTCGTTTTTTAAATCGTGTAAATTGTCATTGTTAGTAGAAATTTTAAATTGAAATTTTGTAATAGGGATAAAAAATGTTTATTAGACGACTTTTTATACGTCTTATATACCTTTTTTAACTTGATATAAACATAAAAAAAAAAAAAATAAGGTAACGTAACGAATGTTGTAAGTAGTGGTGTATATTCTATGAAAACAATATAAAATGTTCTCAATCCCGTACGTTCAACACATTCATGTATTCAATTTTCATACCGCACTTTGCGGTTTTGAATTGCGTAAACAGTGGTTCAAACCTTATTGTAACACATAATTATTTTTTATATATAGTTATATCATTCAATACTAAATTACCAATGGTCTGCGGAGCTTGGTAGTTTGTTTCAAAGCTCGGTAAGTGTCACGACCCGTTTTTACTTAATTATTTATTTATTTTGTTTATTTATTATTATTGTTATTATTATTAATGTATATAGGGGGATTAGGGTTAGGGTTTAGACTAAGCAAAAGCCTTGCGGGTTAAGTAACGAGAGGAAGGGAAAAAGCCCGTTGAATCTAGGTTAAAAACCCTAGGAATGCGTCCCCTTCCTCATTGGTTGTTCCTTAGCCGTCAAATCACCGAGAGAGAGAGGGAGGCCGAGAGAAAGCTAAGGGATCGGGAGTCGCCGGAGTTCGTCGTCATTGTAAGGTAGACCCCCCCCCTTTTTTCGTGTCCGCTGTTCGGGTTGCAACCGTCGCCGGTCTTGGCCGGTGGCGGTGGCTGTCTTGCGTCGCCAGGGTGCCGGAACGGCAGGAGGTGGGCGGCGGTGGCTATACACGCCGCCGCTGCCGATTAAGCGTGGACGGGTGGCGGTGGCCGGTTACTCCGCCGCCGCTGCTGTCTTTGGAGTCGGCCGGCGGTGCTGGTGGTCCACGACCGCTACTGCCGCCGCCTTGTGATGAACGGTGGTGGTGGTGGCGTGGATCACGGCTGCTGCCGTGTTGGTTCGGCCGGCGGTGGTAAAACCGCGCCATGGCCGCGATGCCTTGGCTTTGGTCCGGCGGTGGCGGTGTTATATCACGGCTGCTGCCGTGTGGAGTTGGCCGGCGGCGGTAGCAAACGGCTGCCGCTGCCGTTGGGGGTTGTTAGTGGCAGGCGGCGGTGGTTCCCTTGGGGGCTGCCGCGGCTGTTGAGCAATCGGGTGACCGGCGGTGGTAGTGGACATCCACGGCCGCCGCCGTGGTCGCCGTGCGTTGGTGGTTTAGTCGGGCGGCGGTGGCGGTTACGTCACCATCGCTGCTGCCGGAGTCCGCGGTGCCGCCATGGTATCGTAGGCGGCGTGCGGTTGCGACGGGCCGCCGTCGTTGTCGCCGCCGTTCAATTTAACCGACGATGTGTGGAATCCGTAGGTTTTGTAGGCGTAGCGTGGGTTGACCTAATCACATGTGATGGCACTTTAATTGTTGGACTTCGTGGCTAGAATTGATTATTGATACGTAGGACTGTTGCGTTTAATTTTCAGAGTGGTTACGTGACTTACGTTTGTGAACGATACGTTGTTCGTGTGTACGTGACATTTGAGGTGAGTGGGTTTTACATGCATATATCATGATTTTATGTGACATATGTGTTATAGCTGTTATATGATGATGTTGTGGGTTGCGTGATGACCCGAAGGGCGGGAAACCGCGGAGACCGGACTGCGGGATGGTTCGGTAAACGGGAAACCGTTAAGCTGTTAATGTGAACGTATGTGTATGTACATTTAATTATGGTGTATCGTATGTGTGACTTTACTCACTAAGCGGTTGAGCTTACCCCTCGTGTTTTAACATTTTTAGGTACGAGCTCCGGTGTCGATAAGGGCAAGGCTCCGGCTTGAGGGTTTCCGGCAAGACGGCGTTCCGATCCGAACATTCATTCTTTTGTTGACGTTTATTTATGGGATATTAATATGGTTTTGACTTGGTTTGTGAATGATTATTATTAACAATCAATGCAAGGGTTTTATCTAAAGTTTTAATAATATTTTATTTTAAAAATATTTCAAATTGGGTGTGGGTGTTACAACTTGGTATCAGAGCCTAGGTTTAAGAGAATCAGCACACGCACTCGTGGGTGTGTGTGTGGTTGGACTTAAACCAGGCGGTTGAAAGTAATTGGATGAGATCGGAACGGCCAGCGGAACCGTCAAGACGGAGGTAAGCTTTAAGTACCTTAGTTGTTAAATCGTTATATGTGTTTGTGTAGTATTAATTACTTGTAATCGCATGCTAAATTATAAAATTGCATGTGGCTTGTTGGGAATGAAGCTGAGCTGTATTCTATGATTTTATGTGACTGTTAGTCAGTGGGATTAGGTCTAATTAGGACGGTATCAAGACCAAACGTAAACACCTTGGTACGTCGGGGATGGGTCGTCGAGCATATTCTTGTCTGATTGTTGCTCGGTGGTCTTGATCCGGCTACCATGCATGGTTGGTTATAGTAATACGGCGCCAATAATAGTGTTACTATAAACGCCTGTGTAGTGTTGGATTTGATTAAGTTCTGGAGACTTAAAACTTATTGATTGCAGTTAGGACTATAGCATGCTATGTGTAATATATATATATATGTGGGACAGTCTGTGTTAGCATGCGCGATAACAACTAGCCTTAGGGTTAGCATGATCACTAATAGTAGGGTTATGTGTGAGTACCGTAATAGTGCTTAGTGATACTTCGATAGCTGTGGACTAAGATGTTTCCTGAACCTTCAGAATGGTGCAAACTAGGAGCCATACTGATGATGAGGCCGGACAGTCCGACCACATTGCTGCCCAAATCACTGAGACCCTGCAGCAGATGCTGCCGGGGCTGTTTAACCAGATGAGAGACGAGCTGATCCAAACCATGGACCAGCGCATTGACGTGGCCCTCACGGCCCGTAGCTTAGGTACTGGGAGCTCGAGTCAATCCCAGCCTCGTGGGATCACCTTTAAGGACTTCATGGCGTGCCAACCGCCATTATTTGACGGGAAGAAGGATCCCGTGGCTTGCTACCGCTGGTACTCGGCGGTCGAGGGAGCCTTTCGCACTTGTGGGTGCCCTGATGGTTCGAAGGTTCTATTTGCTGTGAACCTTCTTCGTGGAGCTGCAAAGGATTGGTGGGAGCTGACGCTCAAGAAATACACGGAGGCACAGATCACTGCGCTGACCTGGGGGGACTTCCGGGCTTTGTCCGACGAGGAGTTTGCACCTCGCATCGAAAAGGAGCGGATAGCATCTGAATTCTTGAAGTTGACTCAGACGACGGAGTCGGTGAACGAGATTACTGCGCAGTTTCTGGAGAAGCTGCTGTTTGTACCGGGGTACGCGAACGACGAGTCGCTGAAGATGGCTCGTTACTTGGGAATGCTGAAGCGGAACTCAAAAAGGCGGTGGCCACGGGGAGGTGTAAGACCCTCAGCGACATGCAGGAGGTAGCGAGGTCTCAGGAGCTAGTCTTGGAGGAACTGCAGCAAGGAAAGAGAAAGGCAGAGGACCAGTCGGGACCAGCAAAGAAGTTCAAGGGAGCTAGGACTGATACTAGGAGCGGGACCCCGAGCTGCCCAAAGTGTGGGCGTTACCACCGGGGCGAGTGCAGACCGCGGGAGTTATCGTGTTACAAGTGTGGCAAGACGGGCCACCTCAGCAAGGACTGCAAAGAGACTGCTAGGCTTTGCTTTCACTGCTATCAGCCGGGGCATATCAAGCCCGATTGCCCTCAGCTGAAGAAGACGCCGGCCCTGGCCCCTGCACCAGCGACGCTTAGGATCACCGACGGCACTACCCAGGGGAAGAGTGGAGCTACCACCCGTGGGCGAGCCTTTCAGATGACTGCTGAGGAAGCGCAGACGGCGCCTGATGTGATTACAGGTTTTTCCTCGTTATATTTTCGTGCGATTACTGATAGTAGCTTATTTTCTGTGTTAGTGATAAAATAGTGTATTTGCCGTTAAATGTAAATTTTAGGCATATTTCCTGTCAACTCGAAACCGGCTTTAGTACTTTTCGACACGGGGGCCACGTGGTCCTATGTGTCGCGTAGGTTCTGTAAGGACTTCCAGATCGAGCTCAGTAATCTGGATAGTCCTCAGGCAATCGACGTAGCGGCGGAGGAGGTGCAGGTGGTCGAGCATGTATACCGGGGATGCAGCATTGACATCTTTGGAGTTCGTTTCAGCATCAATCTCATCCCCATTCCCATGAACGGAGTGGACGTAGTTGTCGGAATTGACTGGATGTTTCCAAATCGGGCGACCACGGATGTTGCAGGGCAGTGTGTACGCATCCATAACCCAAGTGGGGGAGAATTGGTTGTGTACGGTAAGGGAAGGAGGATATCTACATCCTTCTGTTCTATCGCGAAAGCTCAGAGATACATCCAGCGGGGGTGTACGGGATTCTTTGTATATGCTATGGCGGATCAGGCGAAGGAGAGAAAGCTGTCGGTAGCGGAGGTGCCAGTGGTCAGCGAGTTTCCAGACGTGTTTCCAGAGGATCTGCCTGGCCTTCCACCTGATAGGCAGATCGAGTTCGGCATCGACTTGGTACCAGGAGCAGCTCCGATTGCGCGAGCTCCTTACCGTCTGGCTCCGCCGGAACTTCAGGAGTTATCGGAGCAGTTGCAGGAGCTCTCGGGGAAGGGGTTCATCCGCCCGAGCAGCTCACCGTGGGGTGCACCGATTCTGTTTGTGAAGAAGAAAGACGGGAGTCACCGTATGTGCATCGACTACCGTGGACTCAACAAGGTTACCATCAAGAATAGGTATCCTCTACCTAGAATTGATGATCTGTTCGACCAGCTTCAGGGGGCTTCGTGGTTTTCTAAGATCGATCTTCGGTCAGGGTATCACCAGCTGAAGGTGAAGGAAGCGGATGTCCACAAGACCGCTTTCCGAACCCGTTACGGCCACTTCGAGTTTCTGGTAATGCCGTTCGGGCTTACCAATGCTCCAGCAGCTTTCATGGACCTCATGAACCGGGTGTGCCGCCCGATGCTTGATCGGTCCGTGATCGTTTTCATCGACGATATTCTAATCTACTCGAAGACGAAGGAGGAGCATGTGATGCATCTGCGGGAGGTGCTTGAGGTGTTGAGGAGGGAGCGTCTCTACGCCAAATTCTCGAAATGCGCTTTCTGGTTGGAGGAGGTTCAGTTCTTGGGCCATATCATTAACCAGGAAGGCATCAAGGTGGATCCAGCAAAAATCGAAGCAGTTATGAATTGGGAAATTCCGAAGGCACCTACCGAGATCCGGAGTTTCCTGGGTTTAGCCGGCTACTACCGACGGTTCATCCAGGATTTCTCTAAGATTGCGGTACCGTTGACGCGTCTGACGAAGAAGAGTGAGCCGTACGTTTGGGGTTCTGAGCAGCAGAAGGCTTTCGACACGTTGAGGCAGAAGCTGTGTGAGGCTCCGGTTCTAACTCTACCGGAAGGGGTGGAAGACATGGCAGTTTATTGCGACGCATCTCGGCTGGGTCTGGGTTGTGTTCTGATGCAGAGGGGGCGGGTGATAGCCTACGCTTCGAGGCAGCTGAAGCCTCACGAGGCTAATTACCCCACGCATGACCTTGAGCTCGCGGCGGTTGTTTTTGCCCTTAAGTTGTGGAGGCACTACCTGTATGGGGTGAAGTGCACCATTTTCTCAGATCACCGTAGCTTGAGGTACTTCTTGGAGCAGCCGAATCTAAATATGAGACAGCGGAGATGGCTTGACGTAGTCAAGGACTACGATTGCGAGATTCTCTATCATCCGGGCAAAGCCAATGTGGTTGCTGACGCTTTGAGTAGGAAGACGGAGCACGCGCCGCTTCGTATCTCACACCTAAAGATGGCGGTGACTACCTCCTTTGTGGACCTAGTGTTGCGGGCACAAGAGGAGGCGAGTCGGGAGGAGAATCAGAATGGAGAACGGATTCGGGGACAGATGGCCGCGTTGGTCAGAGATAGTCGTGGGTTGCTGACGAGATTTGGGCGAGTGTGGGTTCCTCGTGCGGGTACGGCTCGTCAGACCTTGCTAGAGGAAGCTCACAAGTCTAGATTCTCAATTCATCCGGGAGCTACAAAGATGTATCGGGATCTGCGGACAGGTTACTGGTGGCCAGGGATGAAGAGAGACGTGGCACGGTACGTGGAGTCGTGTTTGACCTGTCTGAAGGTCAAGGCTGAGCATCAGAAGCCTCACGGCAAGATGCAGCCTCTTGAGATTCCCGAGTGGAAGTGGGAAAACCTAACTATGGATCTGATCACCAAGCTTCCGAAAACCCCTCGGAAGTTTGACGCGATTTGGGTCATAGTTGATCGTTTGACCAAGAGCGCTATCTTCCTTCCTATCCGGGAGAGTTCGACTGCAGAGCAGCTGGCGAAGATCTACGTGGATGAGGTGGTGTCGAGGCACGGAGTGCCAGTGTCGATTATTTCGGACCGGGACGTGCGTTTTACTTCTCGGTTTTGGGAGAGATTCCATTCGGAGTTGGGTACTAGGTTGCATTTTAGCACCGCGTACCATCCTCAGACAGACGGTCAGAGTGAGCGGACCATTCAGACCTTGGAGGACATGTTACGAGCTTGCGTTCTGGATTTCGGTGGCAGTTGGGATACGTATCTGCCTCTGGCGGAATTCTCGTATAACAACAGCTACCATTCGAGCATTGGGATGCCGCCGTTTGAAATGCTTTACGGGAGGAGATGCCGTACTCCTATCTGTTGGGGTGAGGTAGGACAGCGTGTTCTTGGTAGCACCGAGGTTGTTCAGAGGACTACGGAGGATATTCAGATGATCCGGGAGAGATTGCGGACGGCTCAGAGTCGACAGAAGAGCTATGCTGACCGTCGTAGATCGGACTTGGAGTTCCAGGTGGGAGACCGGGTTCTACTCAAGGTTTCTCCTTGGAAGGGCGTGATTCGGTTCCGAAAGAGAGGCAAGCTGGGGCCTCGTTACATCGGACCATTCACCGTCCTTGCACGTGTTGGGAAGGTAGCTTATCGCTTGGAGCTGCCTGCGGTACTAGGCCAGATCCACAGCACTTTTCACGTTTCGCAGTTGCGTAAGTGCCTCGCCGACGAGACGGCACACATTCCTTTAGACGATATTCAGGTGGACGAGAGCCTGAATTACGTCGAGAGGCCGGTAGCGGTGATAGACCGGAAGGTGAAGAGGTTACGACGCAGGGAGATCGGAATCGTGAAGGTGCAGTGGCAGCATCGGAAGGGTTCCGAGTGGACCTGGGAGCCGGAGGCAGAGATGCGAGAGCACTACCCGGAGCTGTTCTCAGATTGATTTCGGGGACGAAATCCTTGTAAGTGGGGGAGAGTTGTCACGACCCGTTTTTACTTAATTATTTATTTATTTTGTTTATTTATTATTATTGTTATTATTATTAATGTATATAGGGGGATTAGGGTTAGGGTTTAGACTAAGCAAAAGCCTTGCGGGTTAAGTAACGAGAGGAAGGGAAAAAGCCCGTTGAATCTAGGTTAAAAACCCTAGGAATGCGTCCCCTTCCTCATTGGTTGTTCCTTAGCCGTCAAATCACCGAGAGAGAGAGGGAGGCCGAGAGAAAGCTAAGGGATCGGGAGTCGCCGGAGTTCGTCGTCATTGTAAGGTAGACCCCCCCCCCTTTTTTCGTGTCCGCTGTTCGGGTTGCAACCGTCGCCGGTCTTGGCCGGTGGCGGTGGCTGTCTTGCGTCGCCAGGGTGCCGGAACGGCAGGAGGTGGGCGGCGGTGGCTATACACGCCGCCGCTGCCGATTAAGCGTGGACGGGTGGCGGTGGCCGGTTACTCCGCCGCCGCTGCTGTCTTTGGAGTCGGCCGGCGGTGCTGGTGGTCCACGGCCGCTACTGCCGCCGCCTTGTGATGAACGGTGGTGGTGGTGGCGTGGATCACGGCTGCTGCCGTGTTGGTTCGGCCGGCGGTGGTAAAACCGCGCCATGGCCGCGATGCCTTGGCTTTGGTCCGGCGGTGGCGGTGTTATATCACGGCTGCTGCCGTGTGGAGTTGGCCGGCGGCGGTAGCAAACGGCTGCCGCTGCCGTTGGGGGTTGTTAGTGGCAGGCGGCGGTGGTTCCCTTGGGGGCTGCCGCGGCTGTTGAGCAATCGGGTGACCGGCGGTGGTAGTGGACATCCACGGCCGCCGCCGTGGTCGCCGTGCGTTGGTGGTTTAGTCGGGCGGCGGTGGCGGTTACGTCACCATCGCTGCTGCCGGAGTCCGCGGTGCCGCCATGGTATCGTAGGCGGCGTGCGGTTGCGACGGGCCGCCGTCGTTGTCGCCGCCGTTCAATTTAACCGACGATGTGTGGAATCCGTAGGTTTTGTAGGCGTAGCGTGGGTTGACCTAATCACATGTGATGGCACTTTAATTGTTGGACTTCGTGGCTAGAATTGATTATTGATACGTAGGACTGTTGCGTTTAATTTTCAGAGTGGTTACGTGACTTACGTTTGTGAACGATACGTTGTTCGTGTGTACGTGACATTTGAGGTGAGTGGGTTTTACATGCATATATCATGATTTTATGTGACATATGTGTTATAGCTGTTATATGATGATGTTGTGGGTTGCGTGATGACCCGAAGGGCGGGAAACCGCGGAGACCGGACTGCGGGATGGTTCGGTAAACGGGAAACCGTTAAGCTGTTAATGTGAACGTATGTGTATGTACATTTAATTATGGTGTATCGTATGTGTGACTTTACTCACTAAGCGGTTGAGCTTACCCCTCGTGTTTTAACATTTTTAGGTACGAGCTCCGGTGTCGATAAGGCAAGGCTCCGGCTTGAGGGTTTCCGGCAAGACGGCGTTCCGATCCGAACATTCATTCTTTTGTTGACGTTTATTTATGGGATATTAATATGGTTTTGACTTGGTTTGTGAATGATTATTATTAACAATCAATGCAAGGGTTTTATCTAAAGTTTTAATAATATTTTATTTTAAAAATATTTCAAATTGGGTGTGGGTGTTACAGTAAGATGAAGGTTATGGTAAGAATGGTAAGAAATGATTTAGATTTTTGGATCAATCATAATTAAAGATCGACACACTAATGAGATGCACTTGTTCAACTCTAGAGAGAAATATAATTAATAGGTATGGGCATGAGATTAAAAATGATCAAGGGTCCAAATCTCTTCTTACGCATCTCACCTTAATTTTTTTTCCTCACAGATCATTTGTCTACTTTGTAGTGGTAATAAAAAGATGTTTTTTCAGTACTTCATTAGTAATCGAATATTCATATTTCTTTCTTCGAAGCTTAATGCCAAATCTAAGATATCCTGCAAACCAATGCATGATTGAATTCGAATTTAATTCTGAAACCCTCCAAATTCAATCTAATCTTACAAACCAGTTGAGACCTTAGGTTATGTACAAATTTATGAATTTGAATCGCGTACCAATATTTTATAGATGAATAAACAATTTAAAAGAAGTTGTTCCCGTAATATTGGTTTGTGATATGGCTGAAAATGTTTATATTAGTATGAACAGGAGTAAATGAAAATGATGGCAAGTGTGGCCCTTTGCAAGTTGTGGCACATTGCATCTTAGTATGAGATAACATGCATGCATCTCATGGTCATGCTCTTTCCCATGATGTGAAAATTTAAAAACACCATCCTATTTATTAACATCACATATACAAATACATATACATACTAGGGTCGGTCCTAACGATGTGCTGATGGGGCCGTCGCATGGGACCTTCGTTCATGAAGGGGCAGATATTTTGTTGATTTAAACCTGTAATAGTTTTATGTCTAACTAATTATGAATTGACTTTATATATATACATACACACGCATATATATATATATATATTTGATGTTTTTAACATTTTTTTAGTTTTTTAATTATTTAATAATTAATCCAATAATCAAACTATATAATTGTGTTAGAAAGATCCTTCAATTCTATAATTTATGATTCAAATTCAAACTCAAACTCAAACAAGTAATCCTTATTTTTTAGATTTTGTCTTTGGTTGTTAGATTCTTTATATTTTGTCTTTTGGTTGTTACCAACAAATATCGCATTCCTTTTTCCACTTCCAGTGTTGTGGTATAAAGAAGAAATAAAATAAATCGATGGAACAAAAGAAAAAGAAAAAAAATAAGAGGAAAATAAATTTTTCATTTGTGTTTTCGAAACACAAAGGAAAACGAAGGAAAGGAAAAGAAATATTTTATTTATTCATGTTTTTGAAGAAAAAAGAAAGAAAAGAATGTCATTTTTACAAATAAATCTTTTAAAAATATACCATTTATACCTACTCGCGATGCGGCGTAAAGTTTATTGAATCTAAAGTTGAAAATTCGAAAAAATAAATTTGTTTTTGAAGTTTTTATTTTTCATTTAATGATAAAATAATTTATTAAACGTCAAAATAAGAATATTATTTTTCCTATAAGTATAATTTAATTTTCATTTATTTTGATAACTGAAAAAATTAATTAACTTAAACAATTAAAATTTTAAGGATTATCTTGATTATATTTTATATTTTTTATATCAAAAATAAATTAGTAGGATTAACTTGAACAATTCTAATTTTAATCATTATCTTGATATATTTTATATTTTTAATATTTAAAATAAATTAATGGGAATTATTAAGTAAATGACACGTGTCAATCAGATAGGGTTAAATAAATCAAAAGTGAAAAACGCGTCAAGATACATGTTTAGGCGGGAAAATACTGATTCCGGCTCATGAGAGAGCGACACATGGCATCCCATTCCCAGTTACTCTTTTATTATATACAAACGTGGGTAGTATTATAATTTTAATAATTTTTGTAATTTTTTAATTTCATTTTCTTTCCTTTCCTTCATTTTCATCCCATACTTAGAAGAAAAATTATGGTTTTCCTTCTGTTTCCTTCCCTTTCTCTCCTATAAAGATTTCCAGAGTATAAGTATTTTCAACTTTCCCCCACTTTCTTTCCATTCCCTTGTAAAAAGAACTTCGAGAACACCTCTATTGATTTTTCTATACGTCCTTTTGTTGATTTTTGAACTTTGATGTTGAATGTCTTTTTAAATAAGACATTATTGTTGATAATTTTTTTGTAATTATCAATAATGATCGATTAATTCTATATAAACACATCTTCAATTATAAAATTTTAATAAGAACCACCTATTCAAATCCAAAAAGGAAGGAGTCATCGACGGTCTCTTATTACATACATGCCGAAATGTAGGTAAAAAACAATTTAAATAAGTAGTATAACTTGTGAGAAAATGTTTATGGTTATTTTTTTACACAAGAGCTAGCTCTAAAATGTTAGAATAATCTTCAACAACTTCTATAAAAATGAAGAATATAGGGATTTTGTACTAAAATTTTGGTCCAATAATTTTCTAAAAACTATTTTTAAAATGAAGAAAACCTAATTCTTTAAATATGAAGATAACTTCAAAAATAATTACCAAATGTAAGAACAAATAAAAAATTTTAAAAAAAGAGAGTTTTTTAATACATGAATAATATTTTAGAGAAAGAGAGTGTTTTAATACATAAATAAAATATTTTTATTTTATAATCAATGTTGAAGTCTTCAAAATAGAAAATTTGTTTAAAATGCTTGCAATTTTTTGTTTAAAATTTTAACTTTTGATTCTTCGTTTTAAATAAAAAATTAAAGAGTTTATTGAAAATGTTGTTAGAATCAACCCTATTACATGAAGACACACACACACACACACACACACACACATATATATATATATATATATATATATGTATACATTTTTTTAACGACAATAAAAAAGGCATACAAGGTGGGGAGCTTCGGCTAGGCCATCACCCCTACTAAGCAACCAAAAGAGTACAAGAGGGAAACTAGTGAGGAGACAGAAGACACAAAACAAAAAAGGAAAAACCACCTAAACGACCAAACAACCGAACCAATTAAAAGCAGGAAAGTGGGGAACGACACCAATCGAGCCACTTGAACTTTAGGTTGTGCACCTTCGATCTATGAATAATCCAAAAGAAGGATTGTGCGTGAAGATGGTTGAAAAACAAAGCCTTCATTCCACGATTATACCCACTAATTTTACACTAATGTCGTAGTTGAAGTCATAATTATGCATACCTACGAGTCTACAATGCCTAAAGAAATAAATGCTACCTGAATTTCTTAAGCGGGATAGTCAATTGTTAATTTTCTCAATTATTTCATAAAGAAAGGTCATGTGGTTTTTCACTTTTTTCTAGTCAAAGATATCTTTCTGAAGATCAGATAAATAATCTACAATTGCCTAAAAATTTAAAAATGCTTAAGCTATTGGTAGTGTAGTCCAAAATGCCATAAACCCATTTTCCCATAGTAACGTTATATCAGTTTTATCCACAAATTCATAATAAGTCCATTCTGCCAAGTATTATAACCCACAAACCGAATACTCAATATATATATATAAGGTCTGGTTCAAATGAGAACTCATCTTTCATTGTGAAAGTAAGAACCAATATAAACCGTGACACGTGATATTCAATCGAAATATTTATGTATTATTCAAATTGAATAACACTGCATTCAATGTTATTCATTTTGAAAAAGGATCGGTTCTGACGAGTACATAACAGATAACAATTAACGGTTCCAAAAGAATAAGAACCGGAATCGGAATCGAAGAACCAATCATATCGCTTCTAGAACCGAAAGCGACAGTTCTGAAACAGTTATGATTTTAAAGGCGAGTACTCGCTTCCAATGCTCGCCCTTGTTAAAAATAGGTGAAATCAACGCGGTGCATTATATTAGAAGTAGATAAAGTTAAATATGAGACGGGCTTGGATAACTAACGATAGGGGTGTGCATCGGTGGGGGACGGGTCGTATGGGGCCAAAATTTTTAGATATCCGAAAAGTTCGGGTAGTTTGGTTCAGGTCTGAAGCAAATCTTTTTAAAGCCATGAATTGAAAGCTATTTGTGTGTTTTCAATACAAAAGAAGAGAGAGAGTTATAAAAACTAGTCCATATGCATCATCTCAAGACATTCATTGAACTTAATATGGGATCTGAATTTCTTAAAAGTGACAGATGTCTAGGTTAAATATATATTTATGTAGAAAAAATTAAAAAAATATATTAATTTCGGGATATTCGGGTTCGGGTTCGGATGGGATATAGCCATATTTCTTTATATCTGATATCAACTTCGGTTAGGTTTATCAGGTTGAGGTTTTTGTGATTTTTGTTTCGTGTTGGGTCAGGTTGGTTAGGTCTTGATCACCCTTGATTAATGATATACATATATATATATATATATGTGTGCGCGTGTGCGTGCGCGCGCGTAGAGAGAGAGAGAGAGAGAGAGAGAGGAAGGTTCATGCGAGAAGTGATAACTCCAAAATTATACATATTTTACTAACATCATTTCCCCACTTTTATCTTTATTTTGAGAGTATTTTCGGTACTGTTTGACTTAAAAATGTGTAAATCCTAATTTTGTAGGTTTTGGAGGTGCTTGAGCGTAAAATTATAAAAAGAGGGTGAAAAGCGTCAAAAAGGGGACTTTTGTGCAAGCTTTGGAAATATAGACTTTTCTTGGCTCCTAAGGCGGTTTTCTTGCTCTCTAAGTCAGATAAATTCCTCCAAAAGACGGATCTTCAACAGACAAGGCAAGAGAATATTTTGGAAGATCTCGGAAGCTGGTTGTTACACTGCTCGCGCCGCGAAGGAGATGGCTCGCGCCGCGAATCATCTTCTCGCGCCGCGAAGGAGGAGCTCGCGCCGCGAAGCTCAGTTTTTCTCACTTGGAAGCTTCCAAAAAATTAGGGATTGTTCGTTAAGTGTTTCGCTCCGCGAAATGCCGTTTCGCGAACTCGAAAAGGCTTCTGTTGGAGTATTATAAATGCAGCCTTTGGGGTCATTCAGCATCATCATTCATCTCATTCACCACTATTCACCAGCACTCTCATAGTTCAGATTAGGTTAGATGTTGGGAGCCGCTTAGGGTTTCCAACCCAAGAAGCCGGAGGCTCGATGTGACGACTACGGAGGAGATTCGAGGGGATGCCACGACAAACCTGCCGGTCTTTAGTTTGGTTTGTTTACGCATTTACGATTAGTATGTCTATGTACTGATTCCGTTTGTGTTTTCATTATGGTTTGGATACTTTGGATTTCAGTTTATTAATTAGATGCATGATTTGTTGAATGTTGTCTTTGATTCCGTTCTGATTTATATTGTTTGGTTATTTGAACTCATTGGTTGGGTGTATCTGTTTGACCAAAGTAGATAGACTCCGATAGGATAATCAACCTACCTTAACCTACCCTTTGACCAAGAGAGTTGTGTTAAGTGGTTACTTGGACCGAGAGTGACCTGGAGGAAGAAAAGCATACAATAGAATTAGGATTGGATTACCGGTACTAGGTTGCCTGACAAACGACCTAAGTATTGGACTAGGAGGACCAAGACCTAGTTAAAGACCATAATCACTACATGTTAGGGTGTCCTAGACTTAAATTCCTACAATAACCAAAACAACCAAACCTTTGACCTATTCAAATCATCCACTTGGGGATTCACTATACCATAATAAGTGCTACTGTTTTCCTTCATATATTTCTTAATCAATCTCTTTTAATCGCTTTCTTAGTTCGTAATTAATTTAGTTGTCTTTTTAGTATTAAAACATTTTTCATAAAAAACCCCCCAAAAAGCTTTAGGTTAATTAAACTGATTTAGATTAATAATTTACGATAACTTGACCGTTCCCAGTGGTAGATACGATACCTGGACTTTCCTACACTATATTACTCACGATCAGGTACGCTTGCCTGTATATGTGGTAAGACAGTGGCTAGGCATTAGAGGTTAAAACTTGTTACGCTTTTTATGTATGATAATTACCGCATCAAGAAGCATATCAATTTATGAGAACGTGAGGAGCAATCTCAGCCACTCATCTTCGGTTATGGTGGACGTGATCACGAAGGATTGATGCGATTCATGGGAGACTAGATATTATTAAAGGGGGGACCGACCAAAGCCGCTTTTATTAACCGAATAAGTAACTGAGATTGCTTCTCACATTCTCTTAAAAAGTTATATTCTCATTTGAATCTTTCTCTCTCTGTATATATATATATATATATAATTAAAATCCATAAAGAATTTAAATAATATTAATTAGGTTGCATAATTTAATTAAGAGAGTTAGAAGTTGGAAGTTAGTATGCTAGCGGCGGCTGCTCTTGAAAAAAATTGAGGGCGTCTTTACTTGTATTGGACGGTGGGTACAACACGACTTTGAAACCCAAATTCTTCCTTCCCTTATATTAAGGAGGGCTTAAAATAATATGTCTATTTGATATGATTGTTGTGATTTTCTTTTATTAAATAAGTGAAAATGCTTCCAAAACAGATTTGCACATAATTGCTAGGTTAGGATGATGGCTTGACGAAGCTCTGCGTCTAATAAATCCTTTGCTGTTCAAAAATAAATAAATAAATAAGTGAAAATGATCATAGCAAACATTTTAATTGTCATAATGCCAAAACCATTTTTTCAATTTCCATAAACCATGGTTATTAACCTTGCAGTTGACTTAATTATCATTATGTTCTTCATAATTTACACCATTTGCAATATAGGTCATGATTATTATACAACCCAAAAAAAAGTTGCAATTCATGCAACCCACTTCTCCACCATGCATTTTAGTGATTTGAATAAAAAAGGATTGAAATAAAAAGATGAAAATAAACTGTGTGGTGCATAGAGGGGTTGCATAGGTTGCAACCTCTAAAATGTTGCATAATAAACCTCCTCTTGCAATATATTCTTCAAAGAAAGGATAACATCGTAGGAAGTCTTAGAGTCGTTTACCAAAACAATTACCAAATAAGCGTTTACCGATAAAATTAAACACTGCCACTTAATTATCGGACAAGATTTTAGTAAACCATATCAAATTAAACGGTATCGTATGCAACAATTTTGCGATAAACGCTAACCATAGTAAGAGACGTTGCTCTCACTTTTATCAGATAATATTCTTAGTTCTTAGCATATTCACCCGATAAAGAATTATGACTTGGTAAATGCTTACCCATATATGTAATCATTCTGTAAATGACTCTTTAATTAACATCATCTGTTGTTGGCTCGTCAATTGATCACATCCGAGCGTTTCCGCGGCCGAATCCACTTTGAATTTGATAAATGCATTGCCTGTGAGGTATGTGTTCGTGTATGTCCTATAGATCTGCCCATTGTTAATTGGAAATTAGAAACTGATATTAAAAAGAAACGATTGCTTAATTACAATATTGATTTTGGAATATATTTATTTTGTGGTAATTGCATTGAGTATTGTCCAACAAATTGTTTATCAATGACTGAAGAATATGAACTTTCTACGTATGATCGTCACGAATTAAATTATAGTCAAATTGCTTTGGATCGATTACCAATGTCAGTAATTGACGATTACACAATTCGAACAATTTTTAATTTGCCTAAAATAAAAACTTAAGAAAAATTCCCAAGACATTTGTAGGGCAACAATCTTATCTTAGCATGGACTACGCTAGAGATAATTTTGTTGTGAAATAACAAATGCCTAATCGTAATCCTTTGGTTGTAATTGGTTGCATATACATATAAAGTTATTACGACTGTTTTCGTTTATTCATTTATAAAATAACTATTATCAAGAGGCCCAACATCTATACGTATATCAAATTAGTATTGGTTAATGTTATTTAGAGGGAGATTCAAACGAGAATGACATCTTTTTAAGAGAATACGAGAATGTTTTTTGTGTACAAAATCATATATGATTAAGTACTGACGAAAAAAAAGGGGACGCGGGCGGGTTACATGCTGGTTGTAAGTCGCATGTAACCCGCGCAGTTGTTAATCATGTATGATTAACAACATGAATCATATGTGATATACTATATGAATCATATATGATTTTGTACATGTTTTTTGTACCTGAATTTTTCCTTTGTTAATCATATATGATTTTGTACAAAAAAATCATTCTCGTATTCTCTTAAATTGATATCATTCTCGTTTGAATCCCTCATGTCATTTAATCGTTGATTAGTAGTAACTTTTGTTTATTTATTTATTTTAATTTTATTACAAGGGTTTTTTAGAATATATTTTATATATTAAATAAGGGTTAATGACTTATTAGGGTAAGAAACTATTTGTTTTGTACAAAAAATACCATTGAATGTTTTTTTGTACTCGATATACCATTGAACTATTCTTTTTTGTACATATTATACCATCGCAACCGCGAATAGCCGGTTTTGACGTCGATTTGTACACATTATATCATTGAACTATTTATTTTGTACACATTATACCATTGAACTTTTTTTTGTACAAATTTACCATTAACCTTTGATATGCTTACAAAAAAGGTGACAATTCCTTAAACATATGTTTTATGCATACCTTGAAATTGAAATATAATTTCCATAAATCGTTTTGAAAGAGTGTTGTTACAGAGCTTTCGGGTCAACCCGGTGAGGTAATCCTCTTCGTCGCTTTCTATCTCGGTGGAACCCATAATGACGAACTCTACCGGAGAACTCAGATGCGACCCGAACCCGTAAAAACCAGTGGAAGAGCCCTTGCTGTTGTTGGTGGTGGTTTTTCCTTTTCCGGCAAGAAGTCCATGAGTATGTCTTCGTCGTTAAGGAACTCTGGTTGAGAAATGAATTTTAGTATGCGAAGGAGAACTGGAGGGTGGTGGAGGAGGAGGAGGGAGGTGGTGGTAGTGGTTGTGGTAGTGGTGGTGTCTTGAAGAAAGTCATTGCCTAGTCATTGCCACATTTTTTGTAAACATATCAAAGGTTAATGGTATAATGTGTACAAAAAAAAAGGAGTTCAATGGTATAATGTGTACAAAAAAATAGTTCAATGGTATAATGTGTACAAATCCACGTCAAAACCGGCTATTCCCGGTTGCGATGGTATAATGTGTACAAAAAAAAAATAGTTCAATGGTATATCGAGTACAAAAAAACATTCAATGGTATTTTTTGTACAAAACGAATAGTTTCTTACCCTAATAAGTCATTAACCCATTAAATAATGATATACAAAAACTTTTTCTTGTACTTTAAGTATCAATTAACCAAGTATATATACACAAAATCTTATTCATTATAAATTAGCGACACTAATTGTGTTGATTAATCAATTAATATAAAAGAAAATAATTTATAGGTGATAATTTGGTTGGAATTTACATATGTTGAAAGAGCTCAAAAATATCTACTACCACCATCACAAAAGATATATAATGGAATATTTGGTTTAA
The DNA here is from genome assembly GCA_030169165.1 of Centaurea solstitialis. Classification (NCBI taxonomy): domain Eukaryota; kingdom Viridiplantae; phylum Streptophyta; class Magnoliopsida; order Asterales; family Asteraceae; genus Centaurea; species Centaurea solstitialis. Next base: position 11,645,390 of record CM058046.1, read on the forward strand.
TTACACGATAATTTACGAGTTTAGATCAGGTCCGGACCACATCACCTAGCTTTCTTCTTTGAAAAAGGATTGTACCTTAATATATATATATATATATATATATATATATATTATATATAATATGTACGTATGTGTGATTATCTTCAAGTAGTTCAACCATATGTGTCAACTTACTCTTGATTGAAAGATTAGACACATCACATATGGAATTTCAGAAAATTGTTTACAACGTGAACCATATATATATAATATGAAAGTAATAAACGGTAAGTAATTTCGGGATAAAGTATCTTTGAAAATAGTTTTAAATTATGTTTTAAAACTTTTATTATGATTAAATTTATTTTTAAGAAATATATATAGGCGAAAGATCATGTAAAAAGGTGAATTTAAAATAAAAAACTTAAGTTGAATTGTTGATTACTTTTAATCTTATACTCTCTTTATAAATTGTATTTTAGAAAGAAATTTAACATATTTAGAGTTTTTGTTTTTTCCTAGACTTTGTTTTAGGAAATCAAACCCTGAAGAAATGAATATCATATTCATATATATATATATATATACACACGCGCGCAAAAGTTTATATGTGAACCTATCTTTCATTGTGAACGTGAGATCATTAAAATTGTGCCGAATAACAATATTCACTCTGAATAATGCATTATATTCAAACTTTCAGAGTGAATATTGTAACGTGACGCAATTTTAGTGATTCTCGCATTCGCAACCAAAATTAAGTTCACATTTAAACCTAACACTATATTAAAAGAGAAAAATATCATCACTTTGAGCAAGTGAACAAAAGGCAATGACGTGTTGGCTTATAGGTGTTATGAATTATTATGATTATTATTATTAATTGAGAAAGGTTTTCAATTTAAATTACTAAATATATCGTTTATTACTACGGTTATAACAGTTGACAATATTAAGTTAATGATCGAAGCTTGAAATCAACGGATCGTGATGAAGTTTTGATGATCAATAAAAATGTGAATCATATTATTATTATTATTGTTAATTGATAAGTATTTTATTATTAATTAAGGTGATAAATTTATTTAATGACATTTGAATCAAAGGGTGTTACCTCAATTGGATAGGTAGCATCCCTGGGGGGTGTGGGGTGAAAGCCACACTACTAGAGTTCGAATCCCACGGGTAACATTTTTGAGATATCCAGACTTTGGATCTGGTCCTTTGGGCCGGGTTCGGGGCCTGTATGGGAGGATCTAGTCAATGGGATCCACTTCCCTGCCGATCGGGTTCAACCATAGGTTGGGTCGGGTCGCAACGGATTAGTGGGATTGCCCAATTAAAGACCCGATATCGCTGAAGCGTGTATGTTAAGTTGTCGTTATAAAAAATTTAACGAAATTTGAATTGTTGCGTAAATTATAGAGGTTGTAATGTGAAGTACCCATATTTCTGTCCATCTTTACCAAACAAATCTGACAACACATTCATTGTCTTCCCATCACTCATCTCATCCCCACTTTTCTTTCCTCCTTCCTTTCTCACTTTGTTACTAACTAGCTACCCTAGCTACCTCATTTTTCATCTTTATATATCTCTTCCATTAAATCATCTTCTTCACCAATTTCTCTTCTATTCTCTCTCTCTCTTCCTCTATATATATAAACCCTTTGTGTTCTTGCCATATATATAAACACACACACTCATACATATACATACATATATCTCTCAAGAGTTGATCATTTAAGATACTTGCAACAAATGGAGTTTGGCAGCATTCTTGATTTTCTTGACAACAAGACCATTTTAGTCACCGGCGCCACTGGTTTTCTTGCCAAAAGTATCCATTTTCTTTCTCTATACATACTCTATGTCTATATATCTATATATCTATGTAGCGGAAAAGTTCAAATGAAAACTCATTTTTTCATTGTGAACGTGCGGACTACTAAAATAGCGTCACATGACAATATTCAATCTGAATACCATGCATTATTCATAGTGAATCAAGCTTAGGTGCTTTATTCACTATGAATGACGCATGATATTCAAAGTGAATATTGGATGCGATTTTAGTGGTCCTCACGTACATGTACGTATATATATATATATGTATGTAAGTATGTTTGTATAATTGTATGTATAGTAGGACAATCCATCACAAGACGTCAAATATATATAATTTTTAGTACTGGCATGCTATATATATGTATAGAATGACAGAGTACTTTTGTATGTGACATGTGATATCTTTTACAAATAATTCTATGGATGTTGTATTTATTTATTATGTACTACAAGTCTAGAATTCACGTATTAATTAGTTAATTACCATGAAAATTTGTATTTTTCTTCATGTAAATTAACTTGGGTTAATTTCTACATGTGTAGTACTTGTGGAGAAGATACTTCGGGTTCAACCGAACGTGAAGAAGTTATATCTTCTTGTGAGAGCCACCGATGCCAAATCCGCCTTGCAACGCTTTAACACCGAGGTATATAGATATATCATTATAAGGAGTTAAGGATAATAACAAACAAAACAGTAATTAACGTTAATATAATAACGAATGTTAAAAGAAGCCGTCTTTTTTATACACAAAGTCATGTGGTCTGGTAAGTGGTCTTACGTGACAAATGTTATTATTTTCTTCTTATTTACAAAATTATATGTTAATCATATGTGATTAATGTTTAATTAGCCATGCTTACAGAAAAACAAACATGTCACAATCGCAACAAGACCATACGTATCGTTGTTTTATCTCGCTAGATGTCATGATCTAGTCGAAACCGTTTATACATGTTGATAAGTTAATTTCTATAATCGGACATGTAGATGTCGCTTTTGGGGTAAAGTAAAACTTCCGTAAGAATTTACATTAATAAAAGAATATTATCCTATAGTTTTAATTGTATTACAGTATTTATTTAATAATATAAATAATTATTTGTCTAGTCATTTCAGGAAGTTAATATTTGGTAGTTCAACTTCTACATGGATATGTTAATACAAATAGTGACTGATTCATCAATAAACAAATTTAAAATTCAAACTAGAGAATTCAAAAAACCTTGTTAATTTGATTATAATCATCAAAACCTAATTAATATTTAATTATTCATCCCATTAAGTAATTATATATATGTATATGTATATATATATATATATAGGCAGTGGCAAAGGAGTTGTTTAAGGTGTTGAAAGAGAAGTATGGTTCGAATCTGCAATCTTTCTTGTCGGAAAAAGTTACTCCGGTGGCCGGAGACATCACGTATGAAAACCTGGGAGTTACAGACTCGAATTTGATCGAAGAAATGTGGAAAAATGTTGATGTCGTTGTGAACGTAGCTGCCACCACCAACTTTGATGAAAGGTGCACCTACCTCCCTATTTAAACATTAAAGTGTGTGTATATATATATATATAAAATAAATATTGTTTGAAACTTATATATAAGCTAATTAATTAATCCATTTTGTTTTAAAGTATACAATATGAAGGATATAAGTACGTCAAAATCTATGTTCTAAACTAGGTATGTAATTAAATACAAAGCGGCCCATACGTATCAAATTAATGTTTTAGACCATATATGTTCTATACTAATTAAATACTATAGCGATCAATTAATGGACCGCTTTTACTTGACATATGTACTTGTTTCTGGAAGTTTTCTAAAAAGAAAACTAATTGTACATAGACTGATTTTCATTATTATAATATATATATATATATAGTTATATACGTGTTGTATACAGAGAAGGGTTCAAATAGGAAGTGCTAAAAAATACGAAGTAGAGAAGTGATCACGGTTGAGATCATAGTTGACTATATGATCTCAACCGTATCAATGGTTAACATCACTTCTCTACTTCGTATTATTTCAGCACTTCTTATTTGTACTTAATACGTTGTATGTATATATATATATAGTTATTAAATGAATTTATAACTTCTTGCAGATATGACGTTGCTATGGCTTTGAATACGTTCGGAGCTAAAAATGTTTTGAATTTTGCGGCGAAATGTGTAAAAATAAAGTTGCTTTTGCACGTATCTACCGGTTAGTATGTTTACATACATGTAATATGATATTATTTAAGGGGATTTTGGCACAAATGCCCTTAGGGGCACCCCCCATTTGGTTAAATGCCCCTTCTCTCTCTCATTTTGCAGCGTATACCCCCGCCGCGCATCTATAGGTGCGTTATAACGCACCTATAGCTAAAAGACAAAAAAAGAAAAGCTTTGACTGCCAATAGTCAACAAAAAAGGTGCGTTAAGCGCTTCTTTAACGGCGCAACTCATTGGTGCGTTATAACGCACCCATAACGGTGCGTTATAGGTGCGTTATAACGCACCAATGAGTGTGGGACCCCTCTTAGCACCGTTAAAGAAGCGCTTAACGCACCGTTTTTGTTGACTATTGGCAGTCAAAGGTTTTTTTTTGTCTTTTAGCTATAGGTGCGTTATAACGCACCTATAGTTGCGCGGCAGGGGTATACGCTGCAAAATGAGAGAGAGAAGGGGCATATAACCAAATGGGGGGGTGCCCCTAAGGGCATTATGGCCAAAATCCCTTATTTAAGTCGTCACTTTATGTTTTAAAGAACTCTCTTATGTTTACTTTAAATGGAAACAAACATAATTAATTATATACGGACCTGATATTTTTATAGTTTTTCAATATGTGATACTAAATTCAAGGTTAAATTGAAGAACACAAATAATTAAATATAAATTTGTATCTGTTATTTAGAAAGTAAGTTTTTTTTTCTTCTAAATCATAAATGATGAAAACAAAAGGTTAATTTTAGATAATTAAGTGATAAAATATTACGAACATAATCATATGTTCTTATACACAAATTAAATTAAGTATGTGTATGTTTGCTTTCAGCTTATGTATCTGGCGAGAAGCCAGGGCTTATACTTGAAACGCCATACAAATTGGGTGAGGCACTTAACGGCGCACATGGATTAGATATCAACACAGAAAAAAAGATTATCGAAGAAAAGTTGAAAGAACTAAGCTCCGATGAAACAGCTACTGATAAATCCATCACATTGGCCATGAAAGATTTGGGCATTGAGAGGTAAACAATCTTTCTTTTAAACAATTAAACTTAATTGATATATTTTAAAAACAACATAAATATATTTTTCATTGATCCCTTCAACTCATTGAAGAAGATATATTTATTGTCGTATTTATTATTGACATGGGCGGATCCCTATGAGAGCCATTGGGGGCCATCCCCCACCTCCCATTTTTTCAGTCAAATATCGTTTTTCACATTCTAGACTTCTAGTACACATATGGTAGAGACGTAGAGTGCTCTACTAATTGTCACCTTTTATCTTCATCCATAAGGTCATGGGTTCAAAATCCCTCCATTGCATTTCTTATTTTCATTTTTTTTCTTCAACTACAATTAATATCACTATGTAATACTTAGCTTTCCATCATCACATTTTTTTGCCATTTAATACATATTAAATTATTAATATTAAGGGGGTGTTTGGTTCATTTTATGGAATGAGCATGAAAATGAAAATGCAGGAGAATGAGAATGGAAATGAGCATTGTATTGATGCTGATTGGTTAACCCAATATAATCAATGAAATTCTGTTTCATATTAAAAAATATTTTCCCCCAACTTGAAAAATACGAAAGATGTTTAACTAAACATCAAGAGATTAAACGATACATGGGAAAAAAAAACTAAATAAAAATAATTTTTTCATTCCCTCCAGTTTGGTCAGGAATGAAAATTAATGGATCTGCATATAATATCAAACCAAGCAACAATTTTCATTATCAATCCCATTCCTTGCCCCTCAATACCCCCAACCAAGCGCCCCCTTGACTATATGTAAACTTAGTTTTTAGACAATATAAAAAATAATTTGCATTTATTTTTATCATTTTTCTTTCCATCAACTATATTATATGAAAGAAAAAAAGCTTTTAAATAATATTAAAAATATTTTTCATTTACCCATTTTTTATCATTTTTTCTTTTAATTCACTACATAGTATATCATTAATACTAACTATATGTAAAAATTAGTTTTTAAATAATATAAAGAAATAATGTTTAAGTTGGTATATAGTGTTTAAAAAATACTATAGATTGTCATATTTTGTATCGATTCATAATATTCCAAAAGCATAACAAATTTCTGGTACTATTCTTTAGGTGGTAATTTAAATGTTTTTTATTTTACTTTTAGTCTTATGTTAACCATTTTTTCTTCTGTAATTTAATATTACATCATATAAAAAATTTACTTATATTAAAATATATATTTCGGCCTCCGAGTCTATAATGGTCGTGTTCCGCCCCTATTATTGTTATTATTTTATTTTGTCATTTAATTAATATAGTATTTACATTCATCATTGGTGTTCTAATTTTTACTTTTGTTCATCGCAGAGCAAATAAATTTGGATGGCCGAATACATATGTTTTCACGAAGGCATTAGGAGAGATGATTCTCGGGCACTTGAAAGGAAATATACCGTTGGTCATTCTTCGACCAACAATCATTACTAGCACGTATAAAGAACCTTTTCCTGGATGGATTGAAGGCATAAGGTAATTCTTTATTTTTGTAATTAATGTTTCACAACAAGTTCAAGTTTTTATTTTAAAACCAATTTTTTTGTTCAAAAATCACAGGACAATAGACAGCTTGGCCATGGGCTATGGCAAGGGTAGATTATCATGTTTCCTCGGTGATCCCGAGTCTGTAATTGATGCGGTAGGTTTTTTAAACAAGTTCAATATCTATTTCACTAAAAAAATTTGTTGCATGATTCACATGATGCAATGTGAATATGCATCAGTAAAAGTACTTGAGTTTTTCTTTAAATCTCCTAACATAAATGAGGTAATTGGCAGATACCAGCGGACATGGTGGTAAATGCTATGATCACAACAATGGCAGCTCATGCAAATCAACCTTGTGAAATGATATATCATGTTGGATCTTCTGTGTCAAACCCTTTGAAGTACAAAGGAATTCAAAAGAGTGGTTATCATTACTTCTCCAAGCATCCATGGATTAACAAAGATGGCAAAGCTGTTATTGTTGGCGAGGTTAAAGTGTTGAACTCCATGGAGAGCTTCCGTAGATACTTTTCTATTCGTTACTTGCTTCCGTTACAGGTTCATCCCTGGTGTCCTAACCAAATCCTCATTTATTCATGTTACTTATTATTTTATTCATGCTCTTTTAATAACTTTTTTGTTCATTTTCAGGGTTTGCAATTTGTGAATTCAGCATTATGTCATGCCTTCAATGGAACATACACGGATCTTAAACGAAAAATCAATTTTGTGCTACGGGTGGTAGAGTTGTACAAACCTTATTTGTTTTCAAAAAGCTTGTAAGTAATTGCTACTTTTTCTAACAACTATGAATTAACCTACACTTTCCAAATATGATGAATCTTTTTATTCTTTGTTTTGACAGCTATGATGATATGAATACCGAAAAATTGCGTCAAGTAGTAAGAGAAAATGGTGTTGAAGCCAATATCTTCTACTTTGATCCAAAGTTGATTGATTGGGACAATTACTTCGTCCATATACACATTCCCGGTGCAGTGAAACATGTATTTAAATGATTGTATAACTCATAAAAAATGAGTTATTTCGTATGTTTTGAGTGTTTTATTTTTATGTAAGTGTCAAAATTATATTTTACTTTATTGTAGTTGTTGATTGAACGACAAAGTGTATAAGATTTAACGGCCAACATGTTATATTATGTAATTTATTTGAACTGTATTAACATATATATATATATTAAGAATTATGGTAATTTCCTACCAAATAGATCCACGATTAGCTTCTTACATTATGTGTGATATGAATAACTTTAAGAGTCAAAACATTTCATACGAAAAGTAGATGTCTACTTCTTATATAAAATAACTTGTGAAAATCAGCATTATTGTCACGAAAAATTGTTCAAAATACATTAAATGGTAACTTTTGTAGGTAAACAAGGGCACTTTTGTCTAACATGAAAAAGAAAAAGTAGACATTCAACGTAAAATACGAACCTCAGGAATGCTCAATATACTTTTTGAAATTCAGGAACCAATTTCGTTGCGGAAACAAAATTTGTAGTTTAGAGGGTGTTTGGGATTCCATTATAAAACTCCTTTTTAACTTATTGACTTCTTGAAGAAGTCAATAAGTTAAAATCATGTTTGGGAAGCTAAAAGTCCTTTTTGAAACTCCATTTTGACAAGGAAGCAAAAGGAGTTTTTGAAAAGTAACAAAAATCTAACTTATCAACTTTTCAAGCCTATTAAGTCAATAAGTTAATTAAGTTACCCAAACACTTTTCTCAAAATTTCTTTTCAAAACCTAAAAGTCAATAAGTCCTTTTGCTTAAAAGTCCTTTTTGAACTCAAAAAGTTTTGCCAAACACCCTCTTACTCAAAAGTAAATTAAGCAAAATAAAATATTTTTGGCCCCAGGCGCCAAATTAACGTTATCTTCTCCCTTTTGCATTCAGCTTCCCATCCAGACAGAAAAATGGCTTCAGCCACTTTAATAAGCCGAACTTTCTACAATCTCAACTGCTCTAAACCTCAGCCACCGAGAACTCCGTCGGACTTCCGCCGTAGCGTCGGAACCGGAGCCAGGAGGACTCAGGTCAGGTGTGAGGCGGTTGGAGTCCGGCAGCAGCTGGTCACCACCGTTAAGAACGGCAATGATTCACTGGAGATATGCAGAGTACTCAACGGAATGTGGCAGACCAGTGGTGGTTGGGGCAGAATCGACCGTGATGACGCCGTTGACGCCATGCTCAAGTACGCCGATGCCGGCCTCTCCACCTTCGACATGGCCGATCACTGTAAATTCCGTCAATTCCGTCTTATTTCATAACGAAACCCTAGTTTCACTTACCTTATGTGTGTGTTAGTGTGTGTGTGTGTGTGTGTGTGTGTATATATATATATATATGATAAATTGAATCGCTATTTGCCTATTCAGTTTCGTTACTACATCGATTGATTCCAAATTGAAGTTCGATTTCTAATCCGTTCGAGTGAATTTTTTTATCAGAATATGTATTTCAAATTTGTTAACGAAACTGTATTCGAGAAAGGAGGAGTGTTTTGGGGATGAACACGTGGCGGCATCTGGATCAATGGACAAAATGTTTATCTTTTTGTTTGAATTAAATTATAGAAAAATGCATGTGGTTGTGAATTGTGAGTTGTGAGCTTCCTGTTGATTCGTTTCAAAGATAATAAAAACTAACCATCTCCAAAAAATACATATTTGCTCTGCCCTTTTAATATTCAAAATGGCTGAGTTGCTGAACCACTCCTTCACTCACTTCAGCTTGGATTCAGTCAAACCAAAGTGTCGTAGAGGAGTTGGAACTCGAAAACTGAGCTCAAGAACATTCCACTGTGTGTTAACGGGAGATGAAAAACGGGTGGTGGTTAAGAATGGGAAAGATTCGTTAGAAATTTGCCGTGTAGTTAATGGGATGTGGCAGACTAGTGGTGGATGGGGCAAGATTGATAGGGAGAATGCGGTTGATGCCATGCTTGGCTATGCTGATGCTGGCTTTGCCACATTTGATATGGCTGATATATGTAAGGTCTCCCAATAGAACATGTAGTTAGCCGGTGTTGATCATGGTGCTTTTACTATATTCAATCTTTTCGTACTTGTTTCGCTTAGGTGGCTTTTGGTTCGCATAATAGAATCTGTGGGAATTGACATCTGCATAGATAATGTAGAAATTTCACTAACAAGAATGCTAGCTATTCTTATATAAAGCACTCTCTTTCCTCAAAGGCATACCCTTGTTTTGGTTTTTATGTTTCTGTAAAGTGTTTTATGTGTAAACAACTACTATGGTTTCTGGCTCTGTCTTATTCAACTAATTTGATGTGGCAGATGGGCCTGCAGAAGATCTGTATGGCATATTCATTAATCGTGTCCGCCGAGAGCGTCCGCCTGAGTTGTTAGAAAATGTCAAAGGGTTTGTTATACTTGCTTATTATTTAAGTGGTGTTTAATCCTTGCCTGTAAATTTGTCGCTCTAAATCTGAATATATAACCAAATTTGAATGTCTTCATCAAATTAAAGACACAAATTATGGTTAGCAAATATCTATATGCTTGATGACTTTCTGGATATTATGAACAACTATCGTCTCAACTGATTCTGGGGATTTATCATCTAATCATATTTCGTGCTCTAATTTGCAGGCTTACCAAGTGGGTGCCACCACCAGTTAAAATGACGAGCAGTTATGTCCAGAAAAACATTGACATTTCACGAAAGAGAATGGATGTTGCTGCGTTGGATATGCTTCAATTTCATTGGTATTGATTGCATTCTCTTTTGTTTCTTGCAAATTCAGGATAGGTCTTGTGACTATTATACCTTTTTTCTTGAATTTTTTTGATAGGCGTCCTTTATGCCAGACTAAAGAAATCTAGTAAAGTACCTAGGAAGAACATATCGCGAATATAAACTTAATTGTTATCCATCGAAACTTTAATCATGAGAACTCGTAATAAGTTAAACAGTTAATGTTCTAGAACTTTCAGGGAAGGATAACTAATAACTTTAGCAAGCTACAGTATATCCTACCTCCGTTCTAGAGAAAATTATGAAGTTTTGAATTGATAACTACATTAGATGGTTACTGTCTCTAGATTTACCCTTACAAATGATGAAGAATGTTACTGGTGGGGCCATGATCTTGGCAGTGTACATGAAAATGAAATAGTAATTGTTGAACTGGGAATGTCATGTAAAGTTGAACTCCACATTTAATCATATGTATTCTTTTTCAAACAGACTTAAAAACGAAATATATATGGATATTCTTTCCTGAATATAGCAACTATCATATTTCTTCTCACAATTTTTGTATTCTTGTTCTGTTCAAGAATCTGAATGGTAATATTTTATGTATTGAGCAATTAGTTCTGAGTTTATGTTGGTGACAATCAAGTTACTTAACAACTTAGTTGTAGTAAACAACCATAAAGACTCAATTACTTGGGGCTGTCTTGTCCCTACCTTATTCTTTTTGTTGAGAAGATGCCATGCTAATAAAATCTAGTAAAGTTGTAGGCTCTTAACATGACTCTTTTGCTTCTCAAACCAGGTGGGATTACGCTAATCCTGGCTATCTTGACGCCCTGAAACACCTTACAGATTTGAAAGAAGAAGGTTTGTTCTTATTAATTGGGTTTCTCTTCTGATTGATTTCTTGACAAGACTGGATGGATAACTTTATATTTTGATTTTCAGGTAAGATCAAGACAATAGCTTTGACAAACTTTGATACAGAGAGATTACAGATTATATTGGAAAATGGGATTCCAATTGTCAGCAATCAGGTAATAAAATCTGATGCTAACAGTTTAATATGTACATCTTGCATTGATTTCCAGTTCATATTTATCACCACAATCTATATGTTAATGTTATCAGGTCCAACATTCAATTGTGGACATGCGACCCCAACAAAGAATGGCAGAACTATGTCAACTCACAGGAGTAAAACTTATAACGTCTCTCTCTCTCTCTCTCTCTCTCTCACACACACACACACACACATGGCACACAAATATTTAATTTTCCGCTTCTCTGTAAATGATATATACCCTTTTCTTGCTTTTCTATTGGCACATAGCTGTTTCAAATTGGTTACTTATCCAACATGATCTATTTCAATAAGGGATGCATTATATGAAATGTTACATCTTTACCGAACAGTGCTTGGGTTGGGGACGTAATTAGTTTTCCAGCTTTCTTTACATGCTAATGGTCTTGTTTCTCATGCAGCTATGGAACAGTGATGGGTGGACTATTATCCGAAAAGTTCTTGGATACCAACTTGTCAATCCCTTTCGCTGGACCTCCACTCAACACTCCTTCCCTTCAGAAGTATAAAAGGGTATGCTATTTTTCATCATATTTATGGCAACATATCCATTATTGTGAATCATGACCCCAAATGATAAAAAGTAAAAACCGTGTAAGCTTTTTGTATGTGCCAACTGGTGTATAAGAATCCATACATCTAGTAATGTATAATAATATAATGAAGTGACCAATGGCATCGATGGATCTCTTAGGTTGTTGGGTTCATGTCTCTTTAATAGAAAAAAGAGCAAGATAATCAAGTGTGAGCAACTTGAGAAAAGTTGAAAACATGGAGTGAGTAGTGGTTATATTTGGTTTGGCAGATGGTTGATGCATGGGGTGGATGGGGTCTTTTCCAAGGTCTGCTTAAAACTCTAAATCAGGTAGCATCAAAACATGGAGTCTCGATTCCAACCGTTGCTGTGAGGTACATACTAGATCAGGTAAACCCCCCAGTATGTCTCTTCACATTATATCGATTACTATCATCATCTGTAACTAATTGCTGACAGAAAAGGTGTGTGGTATGATTGCAGCCGTCTGTGGCCGGGTCAATGGTGGGTGTACGACTTGGGTTATCAGAACATATCAAAGACTCTGCTGCTGTATTCTCACTTACACTCGATGAAGAAGATGTAAGCAGCATTCAACAAGCTACGAGTAAAGGAAAAGATCTGCTGAGGATAATTGGTGACTGCGGAGATGAATATAGACGTGCATAAGCCATACCCATAAGGCCATAACACCGTTCAGATTGGTTCCAAAACCATCTTTGGTGGTTCAGTCGATTGTGCAAAGTTTGTGTATGCGGTTGGGCCATTTAAAGGCCATGATTCAATATAAATGAAAGAAAATCCATACACACAGAGAGTATTGTTGAATTATGTATTGAACAATTGTATACACATGGAGTACTTTTTGAGAATATTAGCTCCTTTTTGTACATTGTATAATATTAAGCTTTTAACTTAATGTTTTATTGCTTTATTACTATTAGAGTAAATTACTTTTTCATTCTTAGTGATTTGAAAATTGTTATTTTGGTCCATGTGGTTTAACAATTGATTGTTTTTTCAATCTATGTGGGTTGAGAGCATAAAGATGAAACTCACATTTTTTAACAAAAAAACATAGAAGGAAATGATTGTTTACTTTTATTATTAATATAAATGTGCCAAAATTTGTGTGTTTTTACACCAATGAATACTTTATTTGTTTGATTGCAAAAGCAAAAAAAGAAAAGAAAAACTTAGTAATATCCCTATCAATTATCTAAAAATCACAAATATCTAATACATGAACGTTGAATATCTAAAATTCATATGGAACTCCTAAATACTTACGATCATCAATCATCATCTTATGATTTTATATCTCCAATTCTCCATCATCGACTTTTAGTGTCACCGCTATATCTTCGTCTTCTGTTAGTGGAGCTCCTGAATATTAATTTCCCTTTTTGTTAGTTGTATCGCCATCAGCATATTAAAGCTCAATATCAATCTTAAGTGATTGTGTATCTTGAAATTGTATTGGATCGTGTATATCCAAGTAATCCTATATGCATAACAGTATATGCAAACCTCAAGTAATTATGGTGTAAGCAGCTCTTTTCAGAAGCACCTTATCAAATTAAAAAAGCATGTGCTGAAACTATGAAGCTAACTTGGACGTTTAGTAAATCCATGGCAACAATTACTAGAATCAACAAATTCTGGTTTCATTTTCTTTACACTAAGCCATTATATCAACATGCTCAAAATATCCAATGATCATATCTAATACAGTGAAACCAAAACTAATTTTCTATCATTTGCTAGCTTTGTCAAGTATGTTATCATGATGTGTTAGTGAACTTTTATTTTTGCTGCCATCTGACCTATGGCTACCAGATAAAAGTACCAAATAGTTTGTAAGACGTAAACTTTAAGTCAGTAGGTCATGATAATAATATTGATATGCTTAACTGACTATTATACCTTTAATGAAAATTAATTTTAACATTAATTTAAGATTTTCTAGACTAGTTTCAACTTTTCTTAAACTTGCTTCAATTTATAATGCGTCCAGTAAAATTATAATATAAACACACAACCATATAATCTTAAAAGTCCATTTTATATTTTGGAAACATGCATTGTTAGGTTGGTTCATCCAATGCACACGAATGAAAATGAAAATAACAAAGAATGAAAATGAAAATAGAAATGGAAATCAGTTTTCATTCCTAATTTAATTAAGAAATGAAAATTTCGACTTTTGGCAATGAACCCTATATTATATAAAATCAAACACGTTTTTTTTTTAATTTATTTTTTATTTCAGTGTTTATTTTGTAACACCTTCAACGAAAACCCTTTTAGCTTATCAATATAAGTGTTATCAAATGATATGTTAATTATTTATCTATTATATAAACGTGTTATGCTTAAGGGTGTAACACTTACCTTAGCAACAAAATGAAGAGTTGAAATCAACTTAAGTCTTGTAGGGGTGTTCAAAAAACCATTGACCACTTAAAAGTCAAACCAGACCAACTTAAAAGTCAAACCAGACCAATTTTGGTGGTTTGAATAGTTTGGCGATCTGGTGTAGTATGAAAAATAGTCAAACCGTTGAGTCTGGTATAGTTTACGATTTGAACGTTTTTTAGCAGCTTGGACTAAAACAACCACCAAAAATACATATGTAATTAAGTAGATTTAGTTTTATCTGCTTTTATGATTTAATTTTAAAAAACTCATCTAAGACATTGTTTTTCGGTTTTCATAATTGTTTAACCTTTTTCAACTATCTCGATTTTTCTATTATTTTAGAGACAAATGCTTCCTTTATTATTATACATACTATTTTGTTTAATAATGTGAAATTGGAAGAATTTTATTTTGAAAATATAGATAATTAAATATTATGTTTTTTTTTTTACTTTAGAGCTTACAAAAAACCTAAAACGCTAAAATTGGTTAAACTGAACTGTCTTTTATGGTATAGTCTTGACTAGTTTGGTTAATTACAGGCAAATCATTCGATTTAAAAAAAAATATTCTAAACTATCACTTATAGCTTGTTTTGCGGTTTTGGAGATCATACCGTCTAAACAAGACCCGAAACACTTTTATAATGGCTTGAGACCAAAAATACCAAACTTATATAATAATTATATTTCAAAGAGGATAAAAATATGTCATAGAGAATTGGACATTACTAGTTTTTTTTTTCTTTGCATAAATTATAAAAAAAAAAGCATCTAATTTTTTCATAATATGTTATTTAAGCTTTTAAAAAGAAATAAACAAAACAAAATACATTTGATTTTTTAAATATAGTACAATCATATTTTTATGAGTCATATTTATACATACAAGTGGTATATACATATATACACTGCCTCCACTTTCACTAAACCCTAGACCCTGCTTCCTCCTCCTCCTCCCCTCTTCAAAGCGGCAGCAACTCTCTGGAGGTAAAAACCCTTTCTAGGGTTCACTCTTTCCCCCCTTACCACCATCTTCATTTACACTATCCTTATTGCTTTTAACCACAAAATTAGTAAAAGAAATCACAGATTTCTGTTTGTTTTTCAGGAGTAATTGGAAGGAATCAAAGAGAATGTTAGTGCTTTTTGAAACCCCTGCGGGTTTTGCCCTTTTCAAAGTATTAGATGAAGGAAAGCTCTCCAAAGTTGATGTAAGTATATATGTATGTATATATATATACATATGTGATATACCTAAGTAATTAAGTCTCTGTTTGTATGTATGCTTTCTGATTGTATTTGATTTTGTGTTTATAGGACTTGTGGAAGGAGTTCTCATCTTCAGATACAGCCAGACAGGTTTGTTCTTTAATGAAAAAAAGTGATATTGGTTTTACATTTTGCTATGTAGATTAAGCATGCAACATCATGTAACTTTGCTTTAAATAGTTGATTATGTGAAATCTAGATATGTGTTTCTGCAATGGATGTTAATTTGAAGTTCAAAAACTTAACCAGTTGAGAGATGAGTTGGTGATGGCTTGTGATTTGTATGATTTCATAAAACATATATCTGTGGGCTGTAGTTTAGGGCATCAAAAGAGCATGAATATGATTGTTAGTTTCTTCATTTTGTGTTTTGTGGATGATTTTCATGAATTGTTCTCTACCATGTATATCTTAAAATGTGTACTTATGAGCTCATTCGACAATAGGTGGTAAAGCTGAAAGCTTTTTCCAAATTTGAGAACACATCAGAAGCACTATCAGCAGCTACGCTGTTGATCGACAGCAAACCTAGTAAAGGTTTGCGCAAGTTCTTGCGTGCTCATTGTGATGGCGAGACATTGGCTGTTGCAGACTCCAAACTTGGAAATGCGATCAAGGAAAAGCTGGTAAGTTGTATTTTTGATATAAATAAGTGTGATTGTTACATTTCTTGATTTCATTTTGTATATATTTGAATTTGATTTCAAATGGATCCTTGTTTGTTGCAGCAAATTGAATGTGTTCACAACCAAACTGTTATGGAGCTTATGAGAGGTGTGAGAAGTCAATTGACAGAACTCATAACTGGTTTAGGCTCACAAGATCTAGCCCCTATGAGCCTGGGTTTATCTCATAGCCTGTCCAGATACAAGCTTAAGTTCAGTCCTGATAAGGTAAGATGTTGACATTATCTTTCTTGTTAGCAATTATTTTATTTTCTATTCTTTTGACCTTTTAATTTGCAAAAACATATGTTTTCTTGACTCTGTATGTTGAGGATATTGCATGAACCATTAAGGTCAATGTATGTAGATTTGTATGAATATGATATTGAATGGCTAGTTCTATAAATATGATTGTACCAGGTGGACACAATGATTATTCAAGCTATTGGGTTGTTAGATGATCTTGATAAAGAACTCAACACTTACGCAATGAGGGTTCGTGAATGGTATGGTTGGCATTTTCCGGAGCTTGCAAAGATCGTACAAGACAACATTCTTTATGCCAAGGCTGTCAAGCTCATGGGTTATCGCACAAATGCTGCCAAGCTTGACTTCTCTGAGGTATATATGTCTGCTTTATTTTCCCATTTTTAATGAGATAAGTGTTCTTCTGATCATGTATCCAATGCTTACAAGTGGTGCTTTTAAATCTTAAATGCAACAGATATTGACAGAAGAGATTGAGGCAGAACTAAAAGAGTCGGCTGTAGTTTCCATGGGAACTGAAGTCAGTGACCTTGATCTGACCAATATCAAGGACCTGTGTGATCAAGTACTGTCTCTTTCAGAATACAGAGCGCAGCTTTATGATTATTTAAAGAGCAGGATGAACACGATTGCCCCAAATCTGACTGCTATTGTTGGAGAACTTGTTGGTGCTCGTCTCATTGCTCATGGTGGTAGCTTGTTGAACCTTGCAAAACAGCCCGGGAGTACGGTTCAGATCCTTGGTGCTGAAAAGGCTCTTTTTAGGGCATTGAAAACAAAGCATGCAACTCCAAAATACGGGCTTATCTACCATGCAAGTTTAATCGGTCAGGCGGCACCAAAGCACAAGGGAAAGATTTCACGTTCTCTTGCTGCTAAAGCATGCTTAGCAATTAGATACGACGCTCTTGGTGATAGTCAAGACAATTCCATGGGAATGGAGAATCGTCTCAAGGTATTGTGGACATATATACATATTATGGGATACTTGTATTTTGGTCAACATTAGTTGTTGACATTTTCTTGTATGAATTGTAGCTTGAAGCAAGACTAAGGAATCTTGAAGGGAGAGAACTTGGGCGTTCTGCTGGATCAACTAAAGGCAAACCTAAGATTGAGGTTTACAACAAAGATCTCAAGAAAGATGGAGCAATGATAACTCCTGCCAAGGTATTCTTTCACTCCAATCATCTTGAATATGCTTGTTAACATTTTGATTACTAAATTGATATTGGTATTATTTGCAGACTTACAATATATCGGCAGATTCTGTTCTTGGGCGGATAGAAGCGGAGGCTGTGGAAGACAAAGAGATGGTATCAGAAGGTGTTGATGGGGGGAAGAAGGATAAAAAGAAGAAGAAAAAGAAGGGTGTTGCTGATGAAGAAGAAGCAGCAGCAGCAGAAGATGAAGATGTTGGTAAAAAGAAAGAGAAGAAGAAAAAGAAGCGAGCAGCCGAGGAAGTTGCTGGCGAAGAGCACAAGGAAGAGGGGGATGGAGAGAAGAAGAAAAAGAAGAGAAAGCATGCAGAAGCTGAAGCTGAAGCTGATGGTGGAAGTAAGAAGAAAGATAAGAAAAAGAAGAAGAGAGAAGAGTAAGAATGTAAGGTTATGGTTAAATAGAAGAATCTGAGAATTTTGGGTATGTTGAAAACAGGTTTTAGTGTTGATTTTGCCATTGTTGATTGGCAGCATATGGACACACATTTTCACATGTATTAGTCTTTTGTAGGCAGTGGAGAAATGTTATTTGATGTTTTATTTATGCTTAAAAGTTGGCCTACCTCTACTTGTTAGGGGCCGTTTGGTTTGCGGAATTGAATGGAATTCGAAGGAATTGGAATCACAAATTCCATTGACCGAATTCCATGTTGATGTTTGGTTCGCGGAATGAAAGCTAAGGAATCTTCGGATTCCTTCAAATTCCTTGAATCATGGAATTTGCCATTTCAAGCCACTCCCATGGAATTCATTGGAATCATCCATCCTCTCTCTCGTTTTCTCCATCTATGGCTTTCCCATCTCCATCCATCGTTCTCTCATTCCAAATTTTTTCTCGGTTCGGTTTGGTTCGGTCTCGGTTTGGTTCGGTCTCGGTTTACTTATTTATTAAATAATTAAATTATATATATAATTAAATAATCAAATTATATACATATATATATATAAAGCGGTTTGGTATTTGGGAAAACCAAGTATGTTCAGTTCGAATTTTCCGGTCGAGATGGAAATTAAAACCGAAATCGAACCATTTCCGGTTCGGTTCGGTTCGGTTCGATTCGGATCGGTTTTTTCCCGGCTAAGATGGAAACCAAAACCGACGTCGAACCGATTACGGTTTTCGGCTTGGCTTTTCCCGTTCGAGATGCAAACCAAAAATGAAATCAAACCGATTTCGGTTTTCGGCTCGACTCGGCTTTTTCCGGTCAAGATGCAAACCAAAAATGAAATCGAACCGATTTCGTTTTTCGGCTCGGCTCAGTTTCTCTCCGCCGAGATGGAAACCAAAACCGAAATAGAACCGATTTTGGTTTTTGGCCCGGTTCGGTTTTTCCGTTCGAGATGGAAACCAAAACCGACATCGAACCGATTTCGGTTTTTTCAATCGAGATGTAAACCAAAACCGAAACCAAACCGTTTTCGATGTTGGATTCGTTTTTTTGTTTCGGTTGCGGTTTTTGTTTCTTTTTTTCTCGATTCGGTTCAATTTTGGTTTTTGCTCACCTTACTTTTTACATTTTTATTCCAATTTCAATTCCGTCCAACTAAACACGACCAAAATGTGTGGTCAAATTCCATCAAATTCCAATTCTAATTCCTTCAAAGTCAAATTCCTTGACGAATTCCAATTCCACCAAATTCCATTCCGCGAACCAAACGCCACCTTAGTGTGTACCATTATCAGTGAAGATTGGCTTTGAAACAATCCCATCAAGATTGTTATGCTATGGTCTTGGTAAAGTGTCATCAACTAATTGTTTCTCAGCCTCTCATGCCTCAACTAGTAGAGTTGACTTAACTTGCTATTAAAGTTGGTTTCTTACCTTGACCACTAAGCAAAACACATCGGTAAAGGTGCGAGTGTAATCGATATATGTGAGGTTTTGGGGTCAATCCATGGGCATTGTTTCTTTGCCAAAGAATGCATGCACTGATTTACCTCTTCCATGATGATCATGGGCTTGGTGTGGTTTGGACGCCTCAAAGGTGGCTTCTACCCTTGTTAAGATCAAGAAGGTTGTTTTCATAAAGATTCATGTCATTGCATATAAAAAAGGTATGTGCAACCTGACAATAAGATAAATAATAGTAATAAAAAATATAACAGGTACAATAACGACTTAATGGTGTATGCATTATTTGGCTTACAAGCAGACAATGTAATTAGGTTATGCAAGTAGAAACATACCAACTTAAACATGTCAACTACCATCATACACAATTAACACAAAAAGCCTATTTGCCTACTCTTTGTCCACCTCTCAATGCCTTTGACGCTGCCTTCTACAAGATCCTACTAGAAACGGGCCACTCTAGTATCATGCCTTCAAGAACTCCTATCAAATGCCATGTCCTATTGTCCTCGGAAATACCTAAAATTGTCATTCCCCTCTTCAACAACGTGATCAACCCATATCCTCCTAAGCTTACCTACCGCTCCTTGCCCAAACTCCAACCATGCCCAAACCACCTCAGTTTACCCTCTTTCAATTTATATATAAACAACCGCAACCTTTAGTTATGATCCGAGAACTCCATTTAGGACCATATCTAGCATGATCCGACCACACATCCATCTATGCAACTTCCAATTTCTTCAACTTCATCTTATTTACCGCATAATACTTTGAACCATACAATACATAGTCTTGTCACTACGGAATTTCAAAAGAATATTATATTTAAAGCACTTATACCCATTTTACCTTTTCCAAAAATAACTTTTGGAGTAGAATTACCTTTTTAGAGTTTTTAGGGTTCCTTTTTAAGTTTTTAAAACTATGACTTAAAAGAGTTAAGACTTAAGATTGTAGGCTAGTGGATATAAAAGAATGGGCTTAAAACTATAGGCCAGCCCATCAAACGAAGTCCACGAACAAAGGGACCAAGATTATTAACTGTTATAAATAGGGTTAGGGTTTCACGCCGGCCTCTGAACCCTAACGCACGAACCAGACGAAATTTACACAGCGGCTGTTACACATTTCACCAGGTATGTATCTTCTTCCTCCTTCCTATCTGCTGCATCTCTAAATTAGGTCATTTAAGAAATTCAGAGCTTTTATGGTGGATTAAAATCTAGTCAACTTTTGGTTGTGATTAAGAGGAAGTGTTAACTATCTAGTGCAAAACTGAAATTTGTTTAATTGTTTTGTGTAGCAAAATGAAGGTTGTGGCTGCATATTTGTTGGCTTTGTTGGGGGGTAACACCTCTCCATCTGCTGAAGATTTGAAGAAAATCCTTGGTTCAGGTATATCAATCAATCTAGTTACAAAAACTATTCCATAATTGAACATCTAGATGAATTTCAAAAAATCCAGTAATTAAGCAGGCATATTTTGTATTCAAATTACTCCTTTTGTTGATTTGTATTTCTGCACATAGCTAGCTATCTAAATTAAGAGATTTTGAGGGATTGTATGCTAGATTATATACCTTGTGATTGAGGGGCAATGTTGCATCCATGATTCCATAAACATCATAATGCTTAAGGCTGTCTTTGGCAAAAATAAGCTGGCTTATAAGCTATTACATGTTTTGATGGACCATAAGCTAGCTTATTGCGACGTTAGTTGGAGTAGTGTTTCAGGATTTATTTTGTAGCCTTTTCTGATTATACCCTTATTAACATTAATTATTATACCCTAAGATACCCCTTTTAGTCATTTTACGTACTCATGAGCTAGTTTTTGCCAAACATAATTTGTTCATAAGCTTGCTGTCAACAACTAGCTTATTAGCTAGCTGCTAGCTTATGTAGGGATAATTTTTAGTTGGTGAATTAGAACCTGGGATAATTATTTGAACTTGATTTCTGGTATGGAGAATATGTATTTATATGCTGGAAACTTTGTTGGTGTATGCAGTTGGTGCTGATTGCGATGAAGACAGAATTGAATTGCTGTTGTCAGAGGTTAAGGGTAAAGACATCACCGAATTGATTGCAGCTGGAAGGGAGAAGTTGGCTTCAGTTCCTTCTGGTGGTGGTGGTGTTGCAGTTGCTGCTGCTGCCGGTGGTGGTGGTGCTGCACCTGCCGCAGCTGCTGCCGCTGAGACAAAGAAAGAAGAGAAGGTTGAAGAGAAAGAGGAATCTGATGATGTAAGCTCTTCAATGGAATTTATTTGTGTATTAATCATCTTCAAGAAGATGGTTTTGATTACATGTTCTGACTTTTCAATTGATATGTTTTGCAGGATATGGGATTCAGTTTGTTTGACTGAGGATCATGGTATCAAGTATTATTTCTTTTCTCATCTTTGGATATGAATTTTTTGGTAGTGATTTGTTAGTTTTGTTATCCTCGAATGTTGAATTTTGTTACTGAGTATTTTCTATCAAGTAGTTCTTCGAAATGGTTTTTATATCTTCATTACTAATTTTGACGAATAAATACTATCTGCATTGTGTGTATTCTGTAGCTTGATAAGACTTGAATGAGACTTATATGATCGACACTGGCTGTATTTTATCTACTCTTATTATGTTTGATCAGTATTAAAGCCAAATGTTTATATGATCGACTTAAGGCGATGTTTTGCATTTTCTTACATGCCGTCGGCATTTTCATTTACCGCCTCATAAATCTCTGTACATGAAATAATTGACACATCACATCAATATATTCATAAGATAACATTAACATTTAGTTTGAAGATGCTAATGTGCTACAGCATTTTCATCGTCTTTTTAAGGTGTTTGTATCACTTGATGGATCATTTGCCCCAGACCTTGATTTGTAAAGGAAAAGAATATCATCATCAAAGGTATATTAAGCAATGTATAGGAAGGGGTTATTTGAAATGCTATTTGCACTCCCCTCTAATATTAGGTAAATTGTAGTGAATGCATAACCTTGAAAAGGAGGTACTGGTAATTGATTGATTTGAGGTGAGGATAATTGTAGCATTGTAAGAAAGCATGTCCCACAATGGTGGAACCTCCAAGAACCTCACCTACCATATTTTTTCCTACCACGTCATTGCCATCTCAACAAATCAAAAACCTCTTTAAAAATCTACAATGGAGGTTCTTACAAAAACTTCACTTCCGTTTTCTTATTTATAATATAATTTTTATTTATGGAAATTGTTATATAGCAGAAAAGGAAACTGTTACAAGAACCTGGGTTCTTGTTCAAGCACCCGGGTTTTAATAAGAACCTGTGACTAGGTAAGAACCTTTGTCTCACAGTAGAGGTTCCTGTAAAAACCTCATGAAGAACCTTAGAAATAACCTCTACTGTGGATGCTCTAAGGGTGTAATAACCTCCTTGTTAATTGCATCTGCACCTGCACCTGCTACTGCTAATTTACATGATGGATGAATTTACTTGGACACATAAGTTGATATTCATATTCCTACTGATTTTCTTCACATACATTATCATCAAGACAATACATACTTTTTATATTTGTTACATACAAGTTTTCCTAATTTTGACATTAAAGGGGTGTTTGAGCATCGCCTTTTAATCGTTATTGTTTTATGAACCCTTTCAAAGCACTTTCAATCCAAATACGAACACCGTCATTCTCTGCATTTTGTAATCAACAATGTAAAGTTTGTGTCGATAATGAATTAGGCTTTTGGAGTTCCTTCTCATAATCAAACACCCAAAACCTAGGAGACTTGATTTCTACATTAAGACATCTTTTCTCAATAGAAAGATACATTGGTAGTGGTTTTTTGTGACTCTCAAATGGGCATCTCGTGAAGAAAGAAGTACAACTAGCCTTCTGATTTGAGGTACCAAGGCAGTGGCAGCATTGACACAGGTGACACGAATGGTGGCACGGGTGACTAACTTATTTGTCCGTTAAAGGGTAAATCTTTTGAATTTTACGAAGATGCAACCATATTGGCATATTATTTTGAGTGTCAACGTATCATTTTTCGAAACTTCAAGGGGTGCAATTAGAAACCAAAAACTATCACGGAATCAATCAAAAAACTGAAGAATTCTCTTGAAATCAATAAAAATCTATTGAAATCAACCAAAATAACCTAAAAAATTCTTTTAATTCAACAAAACAATAAAAGGAAATCTTTCGAAGCCAACCAAGAACTTAATTAGATGGTGCTATCGTTTGAAAACGATTTTGGGTTTGTCCATGGTTGAGGTACGTTAGCTACTATAGGTTTGGATGAACCAAAAGCTAGCTTATTGAAACACTAGTTGGAGTAGAGTTTTAGAAGCTTTTTGTAGTTTTTTCCAATTATTGTACCCTTTTTGGTTATTTTACGTACTTATAAGTTAGTTTCGTCAAACATAATTTATTCATAAGCTTGCTTATCACCTACTAGCTGGTTTACTAGGCATTGTTTAGTAAAAATAAGCTAGCTTGTAAGCTTCTTTATAAGTCGGCTTATAAGTCAGGTACATATTTGGATGGACCATAAGCTAGCTTATACACTAATTTATAAGCTTAGTATTTTAAAAAGGTACTCTTATTAGCTTGTAAGTGACTTATGATGCTTATTATATATTTTTATTCCAAATATACTCTTGCTAAGTTTTACACTATCAATTTTAAACATGTTTCTTTTTTGTCATTTTACAGAAATAACCTACCTTATCAGCTAGTTTTTGTCAAACACATCTTATTCATCAGCTAGTTTATCAATCATTAACTACTTACTAGCTTATTAGCTAATCTGCCAAACACAACATGTGACTTTGTAGGTAATTTAGGAAAATAGTTTAGAGAAATGTTGTAGCAAAAAACTTGTTCAAAATATACATTTTATATGACATTTGACTTAAATTTTAATTTTTTTTTTGGTAAGAAAAACGAGATATGGTTATAGAATATCATTTTTTTAATCGGCTTAAATAAACTAAACTTAGAGGACGTTGGTTCGCATAATGGAATTTGATGAAATTGAAATCCATCGGATAAATTTGATTTTGAAGGAATTGAAAAGAAATTCAATCACACGTTTGGTTTGTAGGAATTCATTTCATTCGCTTAAGCAAAAGAATGATGGATTCCTTAAACCGAATTTAATGAAATTCAAAAGATTTCATCAAGTTCATTCCGCGAGGCGCGAACCAAACTTAACTAAGGAATATGGTCAAAGGAATTTTTAGTTCCAATTCATCAAATTCCTTAGAATTCGGTGACATTCTTTCATACGCATTTTACAAGATTTCATCAAGTTCATTCCATTAAAGCCTTTTCTTTTATCATGTTTCAAAAGAACATGGTTATGACAATATTGTCCCCTTTGATTTGTCCCAGCAGTAAAGGTGTGCGTGTAATCCATATGTGTGAGGGGATTCGAGCCATGGGCACTGCACTTTACCAATGGGATACATGCGATGATTCACCTTCCCCATAATGACCATGGGACCGGCGCGGTAGGGACGCTGTTAGTGTTAGATTTATAATAGAAGTTGAGGGACCATTTGTGAACATTTTCTATTTCTTAGGAATGAGGTATAAATACCTCATTGCCTTGTATTGTACCTTAAGTCTTTCATCATTAATGACATATGAGTTTCACATTTTCTCTCTCTACTTTCTCTCTCTACTAGATATCATATCTTTCATGTTAGATTGATTCATCTTGCACTTACAAGTGGTATCAGAGCTGGATTTGCTGATTGTGTGAAGATTTATCATGTGAATTTGTTGAAGATTTGAAGAAAATGGAGAAAACTTGAAGAATTCTAGTTTTGGAGCAAATTTGAAGACATATTACTTGATTATTCATGAAATTGTGTGTAATTTCATGAATCTATCAAGGTTTATGCATTAGGAGTGATTTAGGATCATTTGAAAGTGTTCAGATTTGAATTTTTAGTTGAAATTAGCTGAAAATCGTGTTTTGTTCGTAAATGTTCTTATGTCTCGAGTCAATCTTCATATGTCTCGAGTGGTAGGTGAGAAGTAGTTAGAATTCGAGCAGAAATAGTGTAACTCGAGCAACTTACAAGTTGGCTCGAGTTGGCTCGAGTTAAGTATCTCAAGTGGAAGAAAGTTTGGCTCGAATTGACTCGAGTTGTGTGTCTCGAGCATAGTAGAGCATCTCGAGCCTAAGTTGAATTTGTGACTCGAGTTGTGTGTCTCGAGCATAGAAGAGCATCTCGAGCCTAAATTGAATTTGTGACTCGAGTTGAGTTTTGGTAGTATCTCGAGTCAGATTGAAAGTGTATCTCGAGCCATGCCTTGATTGTGTCTCGAGTCAAAGTCTTAGTTGTATCTCGAGCCAAGTCAAAAAGGTGTCTCGAGCCAAGTGTTTTCAAGGGACTTGAGTCAAAGTGTTTGTAAGTCTCGAGCAAAGCATTGTATCTCGAGTTATAAAGTTGGAATTCTTCAAATTCACAAAACTGATATTTTTTTCATAAAATCAGTAATAAAGATCCGTTTTAAAGATGAGTCTTGCAAATCGAAGAGATGATATGTCAATGGGATCAGAGACCAAAGCACCGGTGCTATTCAAAGATGAGTATGAATTATGGGTCTCGCGATTCAAGCTATACATTAGGAGAAAGAAAGATGGAGATAAAATTCTTCATTCGATTTTACATGGACCTCATCCTATCCCAGTTACCACACTTGATGGAAGACAAGTGCCAAAAGATTTTTCAGAGATGGATGTGGCTGAAAGAGAAAGGTTTATGATTGATGTTGAAGCTCAAAACTGTCTAATTCAAGCAATTCCGAATGAAATCTTTCGCAAGTTAGATAGTTATGATGAGTCAGCAAAATCTATTTGGGATCAGCTACTAAAGATAATGATGGGTTCCAAGGTCGGATATCAAATGAGGGTAACTAATTTGATGGATAGGTATGAAAATTTTAGAATGAAGGAGGATGAAACACTAGAAGAGACTTATGACAGGTTTGTAGAACTGATGAATGATATGAAGAAAAATAATATCATTCGATCAGAAATGGACTATATTGTGAAGTTCATTAACAATCTGTCTTATGACTGGAAGCAATTTTCAAGGTTTGTGAAACAACACAAGGTTCTAAATGAGTTGAAAGTTTATGAAGTGTACGAGAATCTATTATTGTTCGAGGAAGAGGTGAATGAAATTGTTGCTGAAAGAAAGAAGAAAGAAAAGACTGAAGCTGATAATATGGCATTACTTGCTGAAAAAGAGAAAGCTAAGAAGAAAGTCAGAAAAGGGAAAGCTAAAGTTTTGGAAGTATTTGATGATGAGGAAGAAGGGGATGAGGAAGAATATGATGAAGATGAAAGAGATCAAATGTTGCAAAGCTTATTGAGTCTAACTGAGGCTTATAAGAAGAAGTATTATAATAAGTCTGGATCCAACAACAGAAGGTTTTCTACTAGAGGTGGTCGAGGTTTTAACAGAAACTTCATGCAAGGTACTCAAGGATATCCTCCTCGCATTGAAAATCAGTATGTTGATAGATATGCAGCCAAGAAAGAGGAGGTTGTCAAAGATACTCCAGAAAGAACAGAGGAAAAGAAAGATCAAGCTGGTATTACATGTTATAAGTGTGGAAAGACAGGACACATTGCTAAAGGATGTACTACCAAAATGTCCAAAGTGGAACTGTTAAGGAAGAAGTTGGAATTAGCAGAGAAACAAGAACAAGGATTGGTTTTGATGGCTGATGATGAAGAATGGCTGGATTATTCTGACAATGATGATCAAGCACAGATGTGCTTTATGGGCTTGATGGAGGAAGAATCAGAATCTGATGAAGACATAGAGAGTGATGGAGAATCTTCAATGGTACGCTCTGTCTCTCTTGATGATCATAATAGAAAAATGCTTGAGGTGACAACATTAATTCATAACAAGAATAAAGAACTCGAACTTGTCATTTTAAAACAAACTAACGAAATTACTGATTTGTTGCAACAAAAAGAACAATTAAGTTCTCAATGTGCAAAATTGCAACAATCAGTGAATGAGTTTGAGACAATTCGAGCTGAACATAAGTCACAAAAGCTGGAAATTGATTTTTTAACCATCAGCTTGAGTGTGGAAAAAGAAAATGTTTCTAAGCTAAATAAGATGATTTCAGA
Organism: Centaurea solstitialis; assembly: GCA_030169165.1. Taxonomy (NCBI): domain Eukaryota; kingdom Viridiplantae; phylum Streptophyta; class Magnoliopsida; order Asterales; family Asteraceae; genus Centaurea; species Centaurea solstitialis. The sequence goes on from CM058046.1 coordinate 11,673,218, forward strand.
TCTTGATCTTAAACTTCATAAGATAGGTCAAACTGAGCATACAATTTTCTTGAATAAACAAGTTGAGTTTAGAGATTATCACTCCAAAGAAGGTCTTGGATATACAAATCCAAATTATTTGAAAAAGACTCTTGGAGTTAAAAATCCAAATCACTTGCAAAAAGCTCTTAAAGAAAATGCAGCATTTTATGACCTTACAAGCATGTTAATGAGTAAGAGCTTTCCTTCATTAAAAGGTTTTCAAATGAATAGGGATGGCAACGGGGCGGGTTTGGGGCGGGGATTGGTCCCCCTGTCCCCGTCCCCGTTTAAAAAAAACCATCCCCGTCCCCGCTTAAAAACCCGCGGGGGATCCCCATCGGGTAATCGGGGAAACCCACGGGGAAACGGGTATCCCCGTTTAGTATATACGGTTAGTTAAACGGGTTTCACCGCGGGATCCCCGTCATCGTTTAAACTTTACCACAAATCCACAAATCTCGGAAAATAATATACTAAATTACATAACATTTTCGAATCCATTCTCTAAACATATTCGAAAGAAAATTAAAGTCCTAAAGTTGAAATGCATCCAAAATGTTAACAATTTAGCTATATATATATAGTTTAAATGCATCCAAAATATTAACAGTTGAAATGTTAAAGTATATATATACGATCCAACATAAACCATTTAGCTATATATAATATATTGTCTACTAAACAATCATAAAATAAAAATAATTTTAGGGATATAATCGAGGATATATTCGGGGATATAATCGGGGAAATATTCGGGGATATAATCGGGTAATCGGGTCGGGGATTGGTCCCCCCGTCCCCATCCCCGTTTAAAATAAGCGGGTTTTCCCCATCCCCGTCCCCGTCCCCGTTTATCGTCCCCAAACCCGCCCCATTTATTTCGGGTTTCGGGTATCCCCATCGGATTCGGATTTTTTTGCCATCCCTACAAATGAAGGAAGAATTTTCAGAGATGCAACATATGAAACTACATGATCCTCTGTATCATGATTCTAAATATCATCGGGTCAAGTTTGTGTATAATGATGATACTCTGAAGATTAAATCCAATTCACTCAAGGATGATCCAGTATTTTTTGTTTACCCCGAATCATCAAGCAATATTGTAAAACCATACATATCAACCAAGGAGTTGGAATGTAAAGTTTCAGAGCTTAAGAAACAAATTGAAGATTTGAAAATTCAGAACTCAAATCTTTTAACTAAGTCAAAGAATTTTCTTCATTGGAATACTACTGATGTTGATTCTGAACCAATTTCACTGGTGTCAGAAATTCTAAATGATTTAATTTGTAATGTGTCAACATCAGTAGAAACCAGAAATTCTTCTCAAGATAATTCTGGGTTAAACCAAAATCTGAAAGAGGGTGTTGATGATGAGCAGGAAAAAGTTGTTCGTGTTGTTAATAATAAAGGTTATTTTGAATACAAAGAACCCTCAGCAATGTCAACTGATGATGTTGAGGTTCCTTATGATTTTGATTCTCTTAATTCAAAACAACCCATAATTGATGAAATATCTTCTGCTCCATCATCTTCAACAACACCGACAAATGTTTTATCTTCAATTGGTTTGTCAAAAAGTGGTAGTGAATTGGGTGAATCTTCACAGGAATCAAAGAAGTTATCTCTTGAAAATTCTGAACTCGTGTACTCATCAACAAGATCAAAAGTTTGTCATTTTCATGATGAAATCTCTTATTTAGAAAAGAAACATGACAAGGAAAAGCAAAGTTTTCAAAACACAATTAAACAGTTAAAGACAGAACTTTCTCGTCAAAAGTGTGATACAATATTTTGGAACAACAAATGTGTGACCTTAACAAAGAACTATGATAGACTGGTTGAAAGACTGTCTATATATGAAGAAGGTCATCACTATGCTGGGAAAAACCAAAAGATTTCTCATACTCCAGTCACTCATGCATACATCAACAAGGTTCAGTTCTCTCAGGGAGTAAAATCTATGTTACGGAAATTTCAGCATTACATTGATTTGAAAAAGCAAAACCCGAACATGGTGTTTCCTGAGGAAACTGGACAATCCATTTCACCTGTTCAAACTACGTTGAAAGCATTTGATATCTGTGCTAATACATCTACAGGAAGTTCCGACAGTGTGAGCCTTGAGAAGCCGAGAAAGAAGAAGTCAACGAAGAGAAATGTTAAGAAATTAGATTTTAGTATGAAATATGCAAATAGCAAGTTTAGTGTGGGAAACAAACTGAATTCTAAAAATAATGTACCTTCAAAATTCAATTCTATGAATAAAAGGTCTACATCTGTTTCTTCAGTTTCTCATGCTTCAAGTTCCTTAAAGAATATACATCATACTAAATCTAATTTCTCTACTACTCTTCGTTCTTCTGTTCCTAGATATGTTCCATATCATGTTTTTAATATGCTTAGAGGAACAAAGTATTACTGGGATTCAATATCTTGTACTGTTAAGAGTTTTACACGGAGCGGACCCATTTTAAAATGGGTTCCTAAATCCCTCTGATTTCCTCATTGCAGGCCAGTCATAAATGGTACCTTGATTCTGGGTGTTCCAAACATATGACTGGGAGGAAAGAGCTTCTGTCTAATTACAGAGAAGAATATGGAGGCTCAGTCAAATTTGGCAATAATGAACTGTCACCAGTTGTGGGTCATGGAGATATTGTGTGTAAGGATATTACAATCAATAATGTAGCACATGTCGAAGGTTTGAATTATAACCTATTCAGTATTGGCAAATTCTGTGATAAAGATTCAGAAGTAAATTTTAATAAACGTCGATGTGCTGTCAGAACTGAATGGGGTAGAGAATTATTAGTTGGCACTCGGAAAACTAATCTCTATACGATCAAACTTCGACATATGCTTGCAAAGAAATCTCAGTGTCTCATCACTAAGAAGTCATCTCATCAATCTTTACTTTGGCATCGTCGACTTTCTCATTTGAATTACAGATATCTTGACAGACTGGTCAAAGAAAGGTTAGTATCTGGCATTCCAATGATCAAGTTTGAACCCGATCAAATGTGCTCAGGTTGTGCTCAAGGAAAAATGAAAAGAGCGTCTCATCCCCCAAAACCTGAACAAGGGTCCAAATCTCCGTTGAGTTTAATTCATATGGATCTGTGTGGTCCGATGAAAACTGTCAGTCTAGCAGGTAGAAAATACGCTTTAGTCATCGTTGATGATTATTCACGATATACTTGGACAAGGTTTTTGAAAACAAAAGATGAAACATCAAATTTAATAATAAATTTCATCAAAGCTGTTCAAGTACAAATTAAACTACCTGTTCAGACTGTCAGATCAGATAATGGGACGGAGTTCAAAAATCAAGTGTTAAAAGGTTTTTACAATTCTTTAGGAATTACGCAAACTTTTTCTGTAGCACGAATGCCACGACGAACGGCTCACACGTGTAAATCACAGTGGGAAATGCGAACAGGCCACAGAGGGCAGTACAGTCCACACTGGTCACTGTGATCGTTACTTTTAAAACTTAGCTTGCGAGATCAAACACGTGTATGCGCAGTGCCTTGCGAACAGGCCACAGTGGGCAGTACAAGTATACACTGGTCACTGTGATCGTCACTTCAAGTAATAGTCGGTAAGATACCGGAATCGTTTTCCACAGGGACCGGACAATCAAGACAATACGGTTCTCATGAGCTCCTTTTTACAAGTTTCGATTAGAGAGGAAGAGATAAATTGGTTTTGGTTTTTGAAATACTTTTAATGAAAAAGATTTAACTACAGATTTGCTACGGTTTAAAAGGATAGGGACGTAGGAATATTTTTCCCCGGACTTTATAAGAAATACTTGGCCCTAGTTGGTGATCATAGTGCTGTGGGACAGTGGACACTCTCTGTTCACGAAAGACCCGGTCCTATCTCGCACTCACACTTCCTAGTAGAATTTACGTATTAAAAACTCAATTATTAAGTCAGTGGTTGATCCCCGGCGAATCCTCTCGGATTTCATAGGCTTGTGCTTAAGCAATCGCTCTAAGTGGCCTCGGTGGACGCACTAGGTAGCTTGCCCGCTCCTTTTGGTGGGGATCTACCCACTGTACTGACCCAACTCTCGTTAGTGTCGTAAGAACTCTCTCGAATTCCCTAGCATCATTCAAGCTCGTGTCACGACGTCCTACCCATCTCTGAGTTAAGACTAGACGTTAGACACATTCAAGTGATCAGCTCGTTTGCATCATTGGGGCATTTTCGAACTATGAATGTGTTAGGAATTATGTGCAGAGTTGACAAACCAAGTGATTATACATCCAATGTTACAAGACACTTGAGGGTCACACCTGTGAGGACCTATAAGTCGAACAAGTTAGATGAAACCCCGAAATGGAGAGTTAGGATTTATAATAGTGTATTATAAATCAGTTGGGTAATTTCAGTCAGAATTACCAAAGTTGGAGGATTATTAATTAATTAGAATATTGTTATTTATTAGATAAATAAATATATAATAGTTAATTAATAAAGATTTTATATATTAGATAAATATATATAAATCATAATTATCATAGGCAAATTCTTTTCCAGCTAATTAAATAAGGAAAGGATTTGAGATAATTATTATAAGGAAACTGGATTCCATACAAACTGTATTATTTTCCTCCATATAAATAAAGCCCATGGGTTAAGGAAAAATAACAAGTTTTCAGTTAAGAAAAACCAGTTCTCAGTTTCCTCTCTCTCCTCTCTCTCCACCGGCGCCGATCACCCCCCCCCCCCCGGGTCGGATTCCAGTTTTTGTTCGGGTTTCACAAAGTTCTGCTAGAGGAACGTTCGTTGGTTGATCACTGGTGGACTAAGTCTCAAGCAATCCAGGTAAATTAATCTAACCTAATCCTTTAGGTTTAGACCTACAAACGATTAAGATCATTAGGCTTTAATGGGTTTTTAGCTTTTATCGCTTCCGCATGTTTTGATCGAAACAGCGAGTTTCTGATCACGTGGGTTTCAACAGTTTGTTTTAAACCTACGAGATATATCGAACCAGCGAGGTTTTGATAGATCTGAGATAATCCTCGAATCAGTTTGATCCGAGGATACCCACAAAAACCCAACAGTGGTATCAGAGCCATTGTTTCAAATCGTTTAGTTTTTTATCAGTTTGTCTGTATATGCGTGATCCGTTAAAATAAAACTGTTTCTTGCAAAAAATCTAATCTTTATCTTAAATTTGTATCAAATTGTTGTTCGTGTAAAACCCGGAAAAACACCGAGCCAAACCACCAGATTGGTGGTAGTGGCGTCGGCCGCTGCTGCAAACCACCAAGCCGCACCACCAGATTGGTGGTGGCGGCGTTGATCGTCGAATGAAAACCACAGGACCGCAACCACCAGCGTGGTGGTAGCGCTGCCTGTTGGCAACCACGGCGGCAATCGAGGCCGTTTGCCTCTTCTAAATGAAACGTGGTGGTGGCGGCGGCTATGACCGTCGTTGCCGGACGAACCACAAACCACCAAGCCGTCCGCCGGCTGCCTTGCGGCCTCGCCGAGCGGCAGCGGTGGTTGTTTTTGTCACCGGCCAAACCGCAGTTAGCGGTGGCGGCAGACGCCTGGGCAAACCACCAAATTGATGGTGGCAGGCGGCAATTGGTGGTGGCCACAACCGCACTTAGCGGCGCCGACTGTCACCCAAACCACCAGGCCGCATCACACGGTGGTGATTGCGGCGAATAACGGTGGCCAGATTGAAACCGCACCACCAGGTTGGTGGTGACGGGTGCTTCACGATCACACACAACGGTGGCGGCGGCAGCACCGTTTTTGCTGCCGTTGTTGCCGGCCGAGAGCGACGGTGGCCGTGGTCGAGTGGTGGCAAAATTTCGCGAAGGTCGTGGCCAAAACCACCGTTTATGGCGGTGGCGGTATGTAATTCTGTTCGCGATAACCATGGCCTAACCACCAAAATGGTGGTGGCCGGCGGCGTTTGAGCTGCGGCATGGATCAGCCATCGCACCACCGCTTGTGGTGGCAGTGTTGATTGGTTTCTAGGACCACCGATCGAAAGCCACACCACCGTTTGTGGTGGTGGCGATCGATGGATTCGATGGTGGCCAATCGCCGAGCACAATAACGATAGTAACTTGGTTGTTGTCCTCATAAATCGTTTACAAGTCGGTAACGATCGGTGGTAACGATCGTTGGTTACAATTAACGATACCACCAGATGCGACCATCGCAACACGATTAAGCCATCCGTCTAGGGTTTCTTTTGTCTGGGCCGAAGTTCGTTATCAGGCCCAAAAGCCCAGTTCTTTGGACCAAGTTATGGCCCAAAAAGAGCTCGTTTGGTTTTTAAGATATTTTATCCAAAATAAGTTTACTTAGGATTTTTTATCAAGTAAATTTTGGTTTTTCCAATTTAATAAACTTTTATAGAATCAGTTTTTAAGTAAATTCAAAACACCAAGGTCAGTATTATAAAGTTGGATCGTTAAAACCAGTTTAATATTTTTGGGTAAAAGGATTAAATGGTTTTTGTTTTAAGATTTATTATAAATCTCAGTCTTAAGTTAAAACCATTCTTCAGTCTAAAGATTTTCTTTTAAGATTCATAAAACAGTTTGTTTTTCGAATCAGTTATAAAACCAAGTTTTTGCGATAATTGAGACAAGATAATTTTAACGGATCCAGGTTTATTTTTCTCGTAATTATAATATTGCTTTTGTTGCATATATACACATAATTGCGTGATTGCTTGAGAACTATATATGAATTTCAGTTTGATTTTACATATATATATACGTTATAGTATTTGCCAACTTAGACCCTTGACATATTCATGGGGAGGCCTGCGTGCCGTTTACAACCCCTTATGTAATAATGACCCTAGGATAGAATTTTTCTTTCTTTTGGGATGATGAGGCCAGTGGGAGCTATTAAAATTCTTCATCTTACCGGAATACTAACAAGCATGGCGAAGCCAGTGGGAGCTACGCGAAGTTTTTGAAGTTGTAGAAAAACTAGGTCATTATTGGTCCCTAGGAACAAAATTGGCAAATCCTATAATTATATATTTTACAATTGCGTAGTTGTTATAATTATCTGTGTGCATGATTAACTACGTAGTTGATGCTAATAACTGTTAGTTTATTAGATATGTTTTAAATTTTTTTTTTTTTTTAAAACAAGAAGAAATTAGGTTTTATTAATTTTTCAATCGAAAACCTTTAAAGTGAAGCTTTTTAATAAAACCTAGTGTATTGTTATAAAGGAGCAAAGTTGACAGAACAGTTAGCTTTTGTCAGACGGAAAAGGTTATTGAAACAGGTAGTTTCAATCAACCAGTACGCTTTAAATCAGTTGATTTCAATTAGCCGATATTTTAAACAGTTGGTTTAAAATAACATGAATATTTAAAACAGTTAGTTTAGAATATCAATTGCTCTTTATAACAATCAGTGGATGATTATTTTATAAAAAAAGGCAAAGTTGACAAAAACAGTTAGTTTTAATCAACTAGGTATGCTATTAAAACAGTTAAGTTTTAATTAGCAAAGTAATTTTAGAACAGTTAGTTTTAAAGTTACATGTATGTTTCAAACAGTTAGTTTAAAACATAAGTAGCCTTTATAAACAATCAGTTTTTCAAAATCCTGGAAATAAAGTTTTTCAAAACCCCGAAAATCATAGATCAGTAGTGCAACCCATCTAGGGACACCTTCGGCGTAAAGTACATAGGCGTTGTAAGTGATCACACATTCAACGTCTGTGTTCAAACTGAAGCTGAAGGGGTTACATAACTCTGCGAATTATCTCCGGGTGGTACCGGCCAGAGTATAGTAATCAGGTCCCCAAAATGGTGAGATCTGTTTTGGTTCTATAATGTTCACCGGGTGGTACCGGGCCAAAAAGCACTAAGAGGGACTAAAACATGCACAGGTAGTTGCCATGGTCCCGAAAAGATCTAGGAGTCATGTCAGTTAGATATGATTGGTAAAAGTCCTTACCTACCGAAATAAATACGGTTCTGGTGGAGCAAGAACATTACGCACATCAGGACGTATAAAATAAGGATCCTAGTCCAATAAATTGATCATTTAAGGGTTTATTGATATTTTATTGGAAATTAGTCTATTTACAGTTGCTAAGACCAAAAGTTTTATTTTGTGTAGATGGCAAGCACTGTTACCAGCACTAACAATCTTTCCCTCCGCTCTATCCTAGAGAAGGATAAGTTGACCGGCTCTAACTTTCTTGACTGGGAGCGCAATCTGATGATTGTGCTCAGACATGAAAGAAAGTGGTATGTGCTTGAAGAGCCACTTGGGGAGGCACCTCCGGCAAACGCTCCGGCTGCTGCCAGAAATGCCCACAAAAAGCACTCAGATGATCTCCTTGATGTTGCCTGTCTGATGTTAGCAACTATGAGCCCAGATCTGCAAGCAGGGCTCATAAATACAAATGCTTACGACATGATCCGCCAGCTGAGGGACATGTTTCAGACTCAGGCTCGTACGGAGCGCTACGATGCCACCAAAGCATTCAATGAGTGCAAGATGGTAAAAGGAACATCAGTAAGTGACCATGTCATGAAAATGAAACGGCACTTAGATCATCTGGAGAGGCTGGGTCATCCTGTTCCGTTGCAGCTAGCAACTGACACCATACTCAATTCACTGTCGGAAGACTACAGGCCCTTTGTAGTCAACTACAACATGAACAACATGGAGAAAACAATAGCAGAATTGCACTCCATGCTCAAGACAGCTGAATTAAATATGGGGAACAAGAACAAGACAAAGGATGTCTTGATGGTAAAAGACGGAGGGGTTAAAAAGAAAAATGGGCATGCTAGCACCAGCAAGGGAAAAGGACCAGTTCAGGCCATCCAGAGTGCACCCAAGAAAGGCAAAGGCAAGGGCAAGGGCAAGAAGGTTAAGCCAAACAAAGCTAGGACCGAAAACCGATGTTTCATATGTAATGAGATCGGTCATTGGAGGCAAAACTGCCCTAAGCGTCATGAAGCAGGTATATAAACCTCAGAAAATTTATGATTGCTTTATTTTTGTCACTTCTTACTTGTTAGCTTACAAGTATACTGATACCTAGAGCAAATGATTATTGCAGGAGGTCAGAAATGAAGTGAAGTGCCCAGGAGTTGCCGAGGATCTTAAGTACGAGATGATTCAAGTCAAGACATTTTTTTTTGAATTTATAGTTTTAAAACAGTTAATTTTGGGGGTTTATGTTTTAAACATTTTTGGGATAATTATATTTTATAATTTCATGGTTTCATTTTCAAAAGTTATTGTCTTGACATAGAAATATCTGATTGTGCCTGATATTCTTATATCTGTATGATCCTAGTTGATGCCTGTTATAATTACTTTAATGAAATTGAAGTAATTTGTATAAAAACTATCAAAACACACGAAATTCTAAAGGAATGTGTTTTGAGAATAAAACATTTATGAATAATAGTTTTGTGATCAAATAGGAGAATTTAAGATATTAACTCAGATAGCGTTAATAACAGCATTTATAAAACTAGAAAGATTCCAAGTTCTGGAATTAGGATTTGAACAAATCCATTTAAGTTTTGTAAGAGGAAATTCTCAGGATTAAGTAATCAAGTTTGATCAAGTTTTATTCAAATGTTTTAAAAAAGGAGAATTTAGGATATTAACTCAGATGGCGTTAACAACAGTATTTATGAAACTAGAAGGATTCCAAGGTTTGGAATTAGGATTTGACCAAATCCAGTTGAGTTTCATAAAAAGGAAATTCTCAAAGTTCATTACTTGAAATTAGGATTGACTAATCAAAGTTTTGACTAAGTCAATAGTAAATTTTGAGTAATAGTTAGTTTTTATGCAAGTAAGTGGGAGCCCAATTTATTCTCTATCTAGTCTGAGATAAAAGAATAAAAGATATAATTATTGATATATCTCTGAATTCATCCAGACAGGATAAGAATTCATAAGATATAATTTACCCTTTTAGTTAAAAGGATAAAAGTTTCAAGACCCATGAAACAAAGGTCGTGACTGACTTAAAAATCAATAATTAAAGTGTTGGATTAAAAATATAGCATTCCAGTAGATTTGCCAGTATTGCAAATGGAATCAGATTTCAGGTAGAAATCTTTCATCTACACAGCAACTAAGGAAAGTTGCAGTCTTACATATTCAGGAACTGGAAGTTAGTCCAGGTCTCCAAGTTCATGGAATATGATAAAAGTCTAGTTATTGTTCTTATAAGGTGTTTGCAGAACAATAATTAGCAGATACAAGTAGATCGTATGAACAGACTTGTATTTTTGGTTATCACTTTGATTAAAATGGTAAACTTTAATCAAAGGGTTTAAACTAAAGATGGGTGATACTTTATTTTAGACCAGTATCTAACAAACGTTAAATAGACATTATGAAAAGTTGTTAAAGAAAAGACATTCAATCTTGTTATTATTATAGCGTGTAATATGGACTATACAAGATTGATTTCTTTATCATTTTCACATTTTGCATGTTTTAATAAATCCAGGAATGAAATCAGTTTCCGATTTTTCATTCAAAATCTGTCCGTGACAACTTATCATTGTGGGAGCATGATAAGGCGTTAAAGTCATTGTGAACTTTTAGGTAGTTATGATCAGTTGCTGAATAACAGCTACAAGTCTTGTAGACTAAAAGTTGCACAGATATTTGATAGAGTAGCAAATATTGAACGTGATCCGCGGTTGAGATTACTTCTTGGAAACAGTCATAAGTAAATCTCACAGTGGTTGTCCCTATCACCTGAGGTATCTGATTTGATATCATGAGGACTGCTGAATTCTTAGTGCACTCAACCGCTACGCCGTAACAGGGTGGCTATAAAGGGTGTAACTAGATTCAGCGGAAGCCGTTGTGTTAAAGGCAGATATGCAAGATGGGATTTGCACCTCTTCTCAGAAGAGAGATATTTCTGGGCCCATCTTGACTGACTAAGTATACTGATGAAGTGCATGGCCATGCCCAAACGAACTGATTAGTTCTTTGTCGTTTACCTATCAGTGAAAGTCAGATAATCAAGAGAACAGAATCTTGAGTATTTAGAGTTGACACTTTCCAAGCTCATACTCACAGATGAAATATCGCGATGCAAAGGGAAAAGCCAAGATATACCCAATCAATGAACAGTAGTTTCATAGACACCAATTCCTTACGGAATGTTTATATCACCAATCTGGGTATAAGAGTTCTTGTAACCTGGTCAGCCTAAGTGCCTGTCTAGGGGCCTCCTTAGGTCCGTATAGTCAAAGGTGGTATTGCCAACTTGCACAAGTGGGAGTCTGTTAGGAATTATGTGCAGAGTTGACAAACCAAGTGATTATACATCCAATGTTACAAGACACTTGAGGGTCACACCTGTGAGGACCTATAAGTCGAACAAGTTAGATGAAACCCCGAAATGGAGAGTTAGGATTTATAATAGGGTATTATAAATCAGTTGGGTAATTTCAGTCAGAATTACCAAAGTTGGAGGATTATTAATTAATTAGAATATTGTATATTTATTAGATAAATAAATATATAATAGTTAATTAATAAAGATTTTATATATTAGATAAATATATATAAATCATAATTATCATAGGCAAATTCTTTTCCAGCTAATTAAATAAGGAAAGGATTTGAGATAATTATTATAAGGAAACTGGATTCCATACAAACTGTATTATTTTCCTCCATATAAATAAAGCCCATGGGTTAAGGAAAAATAACAAGTTTTCAGTTAAGAAAAACCAGTTCTCAGTTTCCTCTCTCTCCTCTCTCTCCACCGGCGCCGATCACCCCCCCCGGGTCGGATTCCAGTTTTTGTTCGGGTTTCACAAAGTTCTGCTAGAGGAACGTTCGTTGGTTGATCACTGGTGGACTAAGTCTCAAGCAATCCAGGTAAATTAATCTAACCTAATCCTTTAGGTTTAGACCTACAAACGATTAAGATCATTAGGCTTTAATGGGTTTTTAGCTTTTATCGCTTCCGCATGTTTTGATCGAAACAGCGAGTTTCTGATCACGTGGGTTTCAACAGTTTGTTTTAAACCTACGAGATATATCGAACCAGCGAGGTTTTGATAGATCTGAGATAATCCTCGAATCAGTTTGATCCGAGGATACCCACAAAAACCCAACAGAATGAACAAAATAATTTAAGTTTAAAACACGAAAACTATTCAAGCATTGTTTATAAACTCCGGGTACTTTTTCTTCCTACATCCCTAAATACTACTAGTGCATAACTACAAGAACAGAGAAAACAAAGGTAGAAGCGTTTAGAAAAGTCATACTAAAAGATTACGAAATTTAATTAAAACAACAGTGCCGACAGAAGTGGGCACTGGACTACCAGTACAAAATACGAACTTAAAACTTAAAACTACTTGCTGGAAATAAAATTTAAGTCTAGGCTGTAAAATAAAAGTTAACTACAAGACTTACCACTAGTAACTAAAATTACTTCTACCTTACAAATAAAACTAGAGAGAAAAACTAAACTAAAACTACTTGTTGTTTTTGAGATATATGAGAGATGATATGATATGAGAGATGATTGAGCCATGGTAGCCAATACCACAATTAAATAGGAGGAAAAAGTCTTCAATATTTGCCTTCACATGACCCTAGGAAGAGCACTAACTTAGGTCATCATGAAGAATCTTCTTGTACCATAAAGGCAGCACTTTTGCTTTTACTTTTTCTCCTTTCTCTCTCCAACTTTTGCAAGAACTTTTGTACTATTGCTTTCACTATTTCACCAGCCTTCTTGAGCCTTGTGTAGCACATGGGAGCACATGGGAGCTGACCTTCAACACAAGGATGCACCAAAAGTCTTCATACTTTATGAATTTCCCAAAGTACCCTCGTCAGCGTCTTCAGTGAGCACTCCAGAAGTCACTGCATCAGATTTTCCACAAAAACACTCCAAAAACACGTAAAACACTTCTAAAATACTAAAACGCACTTATAAGGCTCAGAACATTATTTTTAACCAAAAGATGGGTTTTACGGACCAAAATGGCTATTTTAACTAATTTATTTATATAAAAAGAGATAGAAATAACTATGAAAATTCATAGTTATCACCTCTCCAAACTTAAAACATTACTTGTCCCCAAGTAATAAAAACGACAACTAAAAATGACTCAAGATAAATAAATAAAAAGAATATGCATGGAAATTATACCGTGGGCTCATGAGTGGATGAAGTTTGGTCTCCTCCAAAAGTGCCTTACGAAATCATAAGCTAACTGGCCATAAATTGAAGTTCCCAAAAAAAATGTCTCTTTTCCTTGTCAAACGATGATCCATGGGACTTTCGGGTTATGGGGTTGTATGTGTATGGCTTTGAATGTACTTCCCATTGCTTTGCAATGCACGTCTCCAAACTTTGTTTGGACTCTAGTCTTCCCATTTATTTTGTTTTTGGGCTTTTTCGACTTTTTACGAGATATTCTCGTTTTTCAAGTCTCTCTTTTTTTTTTCTTTTTTTTAGAAAGAGCACAGATGTGACCCTTCCGATTTTGAATATTTTTGATGAGTGGGTTCTCTGATGTTACTGGAGTAATCACTCTGGATTTTCTTTTGGTTTTCTGGAAATTTTTTTTGGGGGTGGGCACTCTGGTTTACAGTGACCACCCCGGTTTTTGGCTTTTTTCGATGGTACTGACTGAAAGTCACCCCTCTCCAAACTTAAAAATTCACAATGTCCTCATTGTGAGAAAAGACATTGAGTGGGATGTTTAGGGGTTTCAAAAAGTGTTTGGGTTTGTGTTTGCAAAAGATGGCCCATTTCTTCCCATCGTTGACAAGATACCAAAAAAATGTGATACCAAAAGTATGAACTCAAAGAATGGCGATGTGTTAGTTCTGAAATTCGTAAGCAATGCACCTAGGGTATGGAATGAAGACCAAAAATAATCCAAACACAACACGGTTAGTAACAAAAAAAACATCCGCATAAAAGGCGGGAACTTCCATGCATAAGAGACGATAGATAATGTACTACATAACCAAAAGAGATAGTTTTTAAAAAACCCAACACAAAAGAAATTGTTCATGAGCATAAAGTGGTAAGTATTCAGAAAGGATTACGGTTTTGGAGCAACAGTGGGCTCCGAGTCTGGATTTGGTTGACCTTCGGGGGAGTTAACAGTGGGCTCTTCCAGGGGGTGCTCCTCGTCGTTCATAGTCGGACAAACTCCGGGCGGGAATGAGGGAAACGTCGCGGCGAGATCGGCGTTGTGGACGGCGAGAAACTTTTTGAGTATCTCGTCGCGGCTCTGAGTGTATGCCCATACGAACTCCGTGGACCGCTCCATCTCTCTCATTCGGTCCTCCATGCTTTGCAGACGGTCGTTCATCTTCTTAAGCTCCGCAAGAATCGGCCCTTGTACCGAGGCTCCTCGACTAGATCCAGCAGTGGGCGGGTTGATGACCGGCACTTCCACGCCCTCTTCATCATCCTCGTCCAGATCCTCGTCGGTAAGACGCCCCATTTTCTTCAAAGTTATCGAGCCTATGGGCGATGTGGCATTGATCCACATGTCACCCGGTGCAGAGGGCACTCCTGCATCTGTTAGTAAAGCAGTAACGAGGCAAGGCAGTGGGATCTCAAATTTCTTTTTGGTACGGGTTTGATCAAGAATAAAGTGCATGAGATCCCCCAAGTTTATCGGTTTACCAGTGAGGATACAATACAGAAGACAACACTTATCTTTCGATATAGTGTTGTCGTGAGTGGTCGGCCACAGTGTGCTCCGCAGAAAACAATACCAAATAGCCGCCTCCGTATTGAGGTAACTCTTTCGCATACACCACCTCGTTTTCTCAAGTTCCCACGATTTACCATCAACAGCGATCACCCTTGCGATCTTCTCCATGTCCTCCTCGGTTGTTTTATTCAGAAAAGCATTGAAGGCACAATTCTTTGGGATAGTGAGTCCAAGAACTCGGTTTATGGTGTCCGAATCGTAACGCACCCAGTGACCACGGATCTTGAACACTGTGCCCTCATTCACGGAAAGCTCGGCGAAAAACTCCTTCACAAGTGAAGAGTTCGCCTTACGGTCTGGATCAGCCAAGACCTCCCATTTATGTGTTGCAACTTTCTCGTGAATGTAGGCATTTGCCCTCAGAAAATGAACCTCAAAACCCCGCTCCATATGGAGTTTTTGGGTTGACAAGTGATTAAACCGAAGAGAAGCCGCGGGGCAAGAAAACTGTCCCGGGAGGCACGCATCGTCAGCGGCAGTGCCCACTGAGGTAAAACTCGGGTCACCTTCGACTATTTCGATATTATCATCGTCGGAACCCAAGTCAACGACGATATTTTTACCTTTTTTCTTACCAGCCGCTTTTTTCGGGGTAGACGCCTTTTTCCCCGGCAGCGGCGCCAAAAACTTGCCACGACGAACGGCTCACACGTGTAAATCACAGTGGGAAATGCGAACAGGCCACAGAGGGCAGTACAGTCCACACTGGTCACTGTGATCGTTACTTTTAAAACTTAGCTTGCGAGATCAAACACGTGTATGCGCAGTGCCTTGCGAACAGGCCACAGTGGGCAGTACAAGTATACACTGGTCACTGTGATCGTCACTTCAAGTAATAGTCGGTAAGATACCGGAATCGTTTTCCACAGGGACCGGACAATCAAGACAATACGGTTCTCATGAGCTCCTTTTTACAAGTTTCGATTAGAGAGGAAGAGATAAATTGGTTTTGGTTTTTGAAATACTTTTAATGAAAAAGATTTAACTACAGATTTGCTACGGTTTAAAAGGATAGGGACGTAGGAATATTTTTCCCCGGACTTTATAAGAAATACTTGGCCCTAGTTGGTGATCATAGTGCTGTGGGACAGTGGACACTCTCTGTTCACGAAAGACCCGGTCCTATCTCGCACTCACACTTCCTAGTAGAATTTACGTATTAAAAACTCAATTATTAAGTCAGTGGTTGATCCCCGGCGAATCCTCTCGGATTTCATAGGCTTGTGCTTAAGCAATCGCTCTAAGTGGCCTCGGTGGACGCACTAGGTAGCTTGCCCGCTCCTTTTGGTGGGGATCTGCCCACTGTACTGACCCAACTCTCGTTAGTGTCGTAAGAACTCTCTCGAATTCCCTAGCATCATTCAAGCTCGGGTCACGACGTCCTACCCATCTCTGAGTTAAGACTAGACGTTAGACACATTCAAGTGATCAGCTCGTTTGCATCATTGGGGCATTTTCGAACTATGAATGAACAAAATAATTTAAGTTTAAAACACGAAAACTATTCAAGCATTGTTTATAAACTCCGGGTACTTTTTCTTCCTACATCCCTAAATACTACTAGTGCATAACTACAAGAACAGAGAAAACAAAGGTAGAAGCGTTTAGAAAAGTCATACTAAAAGATTACGAAATTTAATTAAAACAACAGTGCCGACAGAAGTGGGCACTGGACTACCAGTACAAAATACGAACTTAAAACTTAAAACTACTTGCTGGAAATAAAATTTAAGTCTAGGCTGTAAAATAAAAGTTAACTACAAGACTTACCACTAGTAACTAAAATTACTTCTACCTTACAAATAAAACTAGAGAGAAAAACTAAACTAAAACTACTTGTTGTTTTTGAGATATATGAGAGATGATATGATATGAGAGATGATTGAGCCATGGTAGCCAATACCACAATTAAATAGGAGGAAAAAGTCTTCAATATTTGCCTTCACATGACCCTAGGAAGAGCACTAACTTAGGTCATCATGAAGAATCTTCTTGTACCATAAAGGCAGCACTTTTGCTTTTACTTTTTCTCCTTTCTCTCTCCAACTTTTGCAAGAACTTTTATACTATTGCTTTCACTATTTCACCAGCCTTCTTGAGCCTTGTGTAGCACATGGGAGCACATGGGAGCTGACCTTCAACACAAGGATGCACCAAAAGTCTTCATACTTTATGAATTTCCCAAAGTACCCTCGTCAGCGTCTTCAGTGAGCACTCCAGAAGTCACTGCATCAGATTTTCCACAAAAACACTCCAAAAACACGTAAAACACTTCTAAAATACTAAAACGCACTTATAAGGCTCAGAACATTATTTTTAACCAAAAGATGGGTTTTACGGACCAAAATGGCTATTTTAACTAATTTATTTATATAAAAAGAGATAGAAATAACTATGAAAATTCATAGTTATCACCTCTCCAAACTTAAAACATTACTTGTCCCCAAGTAATAAAAACGACAACTAAAAATGACTCAAGATAAATAAATAAAAAGAATATGCATGGAAATTATACCGTGGGCTCATGAGTGGATGAAGTTTGGTCTCCTCCAAAAGTGCCTTACGAAATCATAAGCTAACTGGCCATAAATTGAAGTTCCCAAAAAAAATGTCTCTTTTCCTTGTCAAACGATGATCCATGGGACTTTCGGGTTATGGGGTTGTATGTGTATGGCTTTGAATGTACTTCCCATTGCTTTGCAATGCACGTCTCCAAACTTTGTTTGGACTCTAGTCTTCCCATTTATTTTGTTTTTGGGCTTTTTCGACTTTTTACGAGATATTCTCGTTTTTCAAGTCTCTCTTTTTTTTTCTTTTTTTTAGAAAGAGCACAGATGTGACCCTTCCGATTTTGAATATTTTTGATGAGTGGGTTCTCTGATGTTACTGGAGTAATCACTCTGGATTTTCTTTTGGTTTTCTGGAAATTTTTTTTGGGGGTGGGCACTCTGGTTTACAGTGACCACCCCGGTTTTTGGCTTTTTTCGATGGTACTGACTGAAAGTCACCCCTCTCCAAACTTAAAAATTCACAATGTCCTCATTGTGAGAAAAGACATTGAGTGGGATGTTTAGGGGTTTCAAAAAGTGTTTGGGTTTGTGTTTGCAAAAGATGGCCCATTTCTTCCCATCGTTGACAAGATACCAAAAAAATGTGATACCAAAAGTATGAACTCAAAGAATGGCGATGTGTTAGTTCTGAAATTCGTAAGCAATGCACCTAGGGTATGGAATGAAGACCAAAAATAATCCAAACACAACACGGTTAGTAACAAAAAAAACATCCGCATAAAAGGCGGGAACTTCCATGCATAAGAGACGATAGATAATGTACTACATAACCAAAAGAGATAGTTTTTAAAAAACCCAACACAAAAGAAATTGTTCATGAGCATAAAGTGGTAAGTATTCAGAAAGGATTACGGTTTTGGAGCAACAGTGGGCTCCGAGTCTGGATTTGGTTGACCTTCGGGGGAGTTAACAGTGGGCTCTTCCAGTGGGTGCTCCTCGTCGTTCATAGTCGGACAAACTCCGGGCGGGAATGAGGGAAACGTCGCGGCGAGATCGGCGTTGTGGACGGCGAGAAACTTTTTGAGTATCTCGTCGCGGCTCTGAGTGTATGCCCATACGAACTCCGTGGACCGCTCCATCTCTCTCATTCGGTCCTCCATGCTTTGCAGGCGGTCGTTCATCTTCTTAAGCTCCGCAAGAATCTGTGGGTTTTTGTGGGTATCCTCGGATCAAACTGATTCGAGGATTATCTCAGATCTATCAAAACCTCGCTGGTTCGATATATCTCGTAGGTTTAAAACAAACTGTCGAAACCCACGTGATCAGAAACTCGCTGTTTCGATCAAAACATGCGGAAGCGATAAAAGCTAAAAACCCATTAAAGCCTAATGATCTTAATCGTTTGTAGGTCTAAACCTAAAGGATTAGGTTAGATTAATTTACCTGGATTGCTTGAGACTTAGTCCACCGGTGATCAACCAACGAACGTTCCTCTAGCAGAACTTTGTGAAACCCGAACAAAAACTGGAATCCGACCCGGGGGGGTGATCGGCGCCAGTGGAGAGAGAGGAGAGAGAGGAAACTGAGAACTGGTTTTTCTTAACTGAAAACTTGTTATTTTTCCTTAACCCATGGGCTTTATTTATATGGAGGAAAATAATACAGTTTGTATGGAATCCAGTTTCCTTATAATAATTATCTCAAATCCTTTCCTTATTTAATTAGCTGGAAAAGAATTTGCCTATGATAATTATGATTTATATATATTTATCTAATATATAAAATCTTTATTAATTAACTATTATATATTTATTTATCTAATAAATATACAATATTCTAATTAATTAATAATCCTCCAACTTTGGTAATTCTGACTGAAATTACCCAACTGATTTATAATACACTATTATAAATCCTAACTCTCCATTTCGGGGTTTCATCTAACTTGTTCGACTTATAGGTCCTCACAGGTGTGACCCTCAAGTGTCTTGTAACATTGGATGTATAATCACTTGGTTTGTCAACTCTGCACATAATTCCTAACAGACTCCCACTTGTGCAAGTTGGCAATACCACCTTTGACTATACGGACCTAAGGAGGCCCCTAGACAGGCACTTAGGCTGACCAGGTTACAAGAACTCTTATACCCAGATTGGTGATATAAACATTCCGTAAGGAATTGGTGTCTATGAAACTACTGTTCATTGATTGGGTATATCTTGGCTTTTCCCTTTGCATCGCGATATTTCATCTGTGAGTATGAGCTTGGAAAGTGTCAACTCTAAATACTCAAGATTCTGTTCTCTTGATTATCTGACTTTCACTGATAGGTAAACGACAAAGAACTAATCAGTTCGTTTGGGCATGGCCATGCACTTCATCAGTATACTTAGTCAGTCAAGATGGACCCAGAAATATCTCTCTTCTGAGAAGAGGTGCAAATCCCATCTTGCATATCTGCCTTTAACACCACGGCTTCCGCTGAATCTAGTTACACCCTTTATAGCCACCCTGTTACGGCGTAGCGGTTGAGTGCACTAAGAATTCAGCAGTCCTCATGATATCAAATCAGATACCTCAGGTGATAGGGACAACCACTGTGAGATTTACTTATGACTGTTTCCAAGAAGTAATCTCAACCGCGGATCACGTCCAATATTTGCTACTCTATCAAATATCTGTGCAACTTTTAGTCTACAAGACTTGTAGCTGTTATTCAGCAACTGATCATAACTACCTAAAAGTTCACAATGACTTTAACGCCTTATCATGCTCCCACAATGATAAGTTGTCACGGACAGATTTTGAATGAAAAATCGGAAACTGATTTCATTCCTGGATTTATTAAAACATGCAAAATGTGAAAATGATAAAGAAATCAATCTTGTATAGTCCATATTACACGCTGTAATAATAACAAGATTGAATGTCTTTTCTTTAACAACTTTTCATAATGTCTATTTAACGTTTGTTAGATACTGGTCTAAAATAAAGTATCACCCATCTTTAGTTTAAACCCTTTGATTAAAGTTTACCATTTTAATCAAAGTGATAACCAAAAATACAAGTCTGTTCATACGATCTACTTGTATCTGCTAATTATTGTTCTGCAAACACCTTATAAGAACAATAACTAGACTTTTATCATATTCCATGAACTTGGAGACCTGGACTAACTTCCAGTTCCTGAATATGTAAGACTGCAACTTTCCTTAGTTGCTGTGTAGATGAAAGATTTCTACCTGAAATCTGATTCCATTTGCAATACTGGCAAATCTACTGGAATGCTATATTTTTAATCCAACACTTTAATTATTGATTTTTAAGTCAGTCACGACCTTTGTTTCATGGGTCTTGAAACTTTTATCCTTTTAACTAAAAGGGTAAATTATATCTTATGAATTCTTATCCTGTCTGGATGAATTCAGAGATATATCAATAATTATATCTTTTATTCTTTTATCTCAGACTAGATAGAGAATAAATTGGGCTCCCACTTACTTGCATAAAAACTAACTATTACTCAAAATTTACTATTGACTTAGTCAAAACTTTGATTAGTCAATCCTAATTTCAAGTAATGAACTTTGAGAATTTCCTTTTTATGAAACTCAACTGGATTTGGTCAAATCCTAATTCCAAACCTTGGAATCCTTCTAGTTTCATAAATACTGTTGTTAACGCCATCTGAGTTAATATCCTAAATTCTCCTTTTTTAAAACATTTGAATAAAACTTGATCAAACTTGATTACTTAATCCTGAGAATTTCCTCTTACAAAACTTAAATGGATTTGTTCAAATCCTAATTCCAGAACTTGGAATCTTTCTAGTTTTATAAATGCTGTTATTAACGCTATCTGAGTTAATATCTTAAATTCTCCTATTTGATCACAAAACTATTATTCATAAATGTTTTATTCTCAAAACACATTCCTTTAGAATTTCGTGTGTTTTGATAGTTTTTATACAAATTACTTCAATTTCATTAAAGTAATTATAACAGGCATCAACTAGGATCATACAGATATAAGAATATCAGGCACAATCAGATATTTCTATGTCAAGACAATAACTTTTGAAAATGAAACCATGAAATTATAAAATATAATTATCCCAAAAATGTTTAAAACATAAACCCCCAAAATTAACTGTTTTAAAACTATAAATTCAAAAAAAAATGTCTTGACTTGAATCATCTCGTACTTAAGATCCTCGGCAACTCCTGGGCACTTCACTTCATTTCTGACCTCCTGCAATAATCATTTGCTCTAGGTATCAGTATACTTGTAAGCTAACAAGTAAGAAGTGACAAAAATAAAGCAATCATAAATTTTCTGAGGTTTATATACCTGCTTCATGACGCTTAGGGCAGTTTTGCCTCCAATGACCGATCTCATTACATATGAAACATCGGTTTTCGGTCCTAGCTTTGTTTGGCTTAACCTTCTTGCCCTTGCCCTTGCCTTTGCCTTTCTTGGGTGCACTCTGGATGGCCTGAACTGGTCCTTTTCCCTTGCTGGTGCTAGCATGCCCATTTTTCTTTTTAACCCCTCCGTCTTTTACCATCAAGACATCCTTTGTCTTGTTCTTGTTCCCCATATTTAATTCAGCTGTCTTGAGCATGGAGTGCAATTCTGCTATTGTTTTCTCCATGTTGTTCATGTTGTAGTTGACTACAAAGGGCCTGTAGTCTTCCGACAGTGAATTGAGTATGGTGTCAGTTGCTAGCTGCAACGGAACAGGATGACCCAGCCTCTCCAGATGATCTAAGTGCCGTTTCATTTTCATGACATGGTCACTTACTGATGTTCCTTTTACCATCTTGCACTCATTGAATGCTTTGGTGGCATCGTAGCGCTCCGTACGAGCCTGAGTCTGAAACATGTCCCTCAGCTGGCGGATCATGT
The DNA here is from genome assembly GCA_030169165.1 of Centaurea solstitialis. Taxonomy (NCBI): domain Eukaryota; kingdom Viridiplantae; phylum Streptophyta; class Magnoliopsida; order Asterales; family Asteraceae; genus Centaurea; species Centaurea solstitialis. Next base: position 11,695,440 of record CM058046.1, read on the forward strand.
CGTAAGCATTTGTATTTATGAGCCCTGCTTGCAGATCTGGGCTCATAGTTGCTAACATCAGACAGGCAACATCAAGGAGATCATCTGAGTGCTTTTTGTGGGCATTTCTGGCAGCAGCCGGAGCGTTTGCCGGAGGTGCCTCCCCAAGTGGCTCTTCAAGCACATACCACTTTCTTTCATGTCTGAGCACAATCATCAGATTGCGCTCCCAGTCAAGAAAGTTAGAGCCGGTCAACTTATCCTTCTCTAGGATAGAGCGGAGGGAAAGATTGTTAGTGCTGGTAACAGTGCTTGCCATCTACACAAAATAAAACTTTTGGTCTTAGCAACTGTAAATAGACTAATTTCCAATAAAATATCAATAAACCCTTAAATGATCAATTTATTGGACTAGGATCCTTATTTTATACGTCCTGATGTGCGTAATGTTCTTGCTCCACCAGAACCGTATTTATTTCGGTAGGTAAGGACTTTTACCAATCATATCTAACTGACATGACTCCTAGATCTTTTCGGGACCATGGCAACTACCTGTGCATGTTTTAGTCCCTCTTAGTGCTTTTTGGCCCGGTACCACCCGGTGAACATTATAGAACCAAAACAGATCTCACCATTTTGGGGACCTGATTACTATACTCTGGCCGGTACCACCCGGAGATAATTCGCAGAGTTATGTAACCCCTTCAGCTTCAGTTTGAACACAGACGTTGAATGTGTGATCACTTACAACGCCTATGTACTTTACGCCGAAGGTGTCCCTAGATGGGTTGCACTACTGATCTATGATTTTCGGGGTTTTGAAAAACTTTATTTCCAGGATTTTGAAAAACTGATTGTTTATAAAGGCTACTTATGTTTTAAACTAACTGTTTGAAACATACATGTAACTTTAAAACTAACTGTTCTAAAATTACTTTGCTAATTAAAACTTAACTATTTTAATAGCATACCTAGTTGATTAAAACTAACTGTTTTTGTCAACTTTGCCTTTTTATAAAATAATCATCCACTGATTGTTATAAAGAGCAATTGATATTCTAAACTAACTGTTTTAAATATTCATGTTATTTTAAACCAACTGTTTAAAATATCGGCTAATTGAAATCAACTGATTTAAAGCGTACTGGTTGATTGAAACTACCTGTTTCAATAACCTTTTCCGTCTGACAAAAGCTAACTGTTCTGTCAACTTTGCTCCTTTATAACAATACACTAGGTTTTATTAAAAAGCTTCACTTTAAAGGTTTTCGATTGAAAAATTAATAAAACCTAATTTCTTCTTGTTTTAAAAAAAAAAATTTTAAAACATATCTAATAAACTAACAGTTATTAGCATCAACTACGTAGTTAATCATGCACACAGATAATTATAACAACTACGCAATTGTAATATATAATTATAGGATTTGCCAATTTTGTTCCTAGGGACCAATAATGACCTAGTTTTTCTACAACTTCAAAAACTTCGCGTAGCTCCCACTGGCTTCGCCATGCTTGTTAGTATTCCGGTAAGATGAAGAAATTTTAATAGCTCCCACTGGCCTCATCATCCCAAAAGAAAGAAAAATTCTATCCTAGAGTCATTATTACATAAGGGGTTGTAAACGGCACGCAGGCCTCCCCATGAATATGTCAAGGGTCTAAGTTGGCAAATACTATAACGTATATATATGTAAAATCAAACTGAAATTCATATATAGTTCTCAAGCAATCACGCAATTATGTGTATATATGCAACAAAAGCAATATTATAATTACGAGAAAAATAAACCTGGATCCGTTAAAATTATTTTGTCTCAATTATCGCAAAAACTTGGTTTTATAACTGATTCGAAAAACAAACTGTTTTATGAATCTTAAAAGAAAATCTTTAGACTGAAGAATGGTTTTAACTTAAGACTGAGATTTATAATAAATCTTAAAACAAAAACCATTTAATCCTTTTACCCAAAAATATTAAACTGGTTTTAACGATCCAACTTTATAATACTGACCTTAGTGTTTTGAATTTACTTAAAAACTGATTCTATAAAAGTTTATTAAATTGGAAAAACCAAAATTTACTTGATAAAAAATCCTAAGTAAACTTATTTTGGATAAAATATCTTAAAAACCAAACGAGCTCTTTTGGGCCATAACTTGGTCCAAAGAACTGGGCTTTTGGGCCTGATAACGAACTTCGGCCCAGACAAAAGAAACCCTAGACGGATGGCTTAATCGTGTTGCGATGGTCGCATCTGGTGGTATCGTTAATTGTAACCAACGATCGTTACCACCGATCGTTACCGACTTGTAAACGATTTATGAGGACAACAACCAAGTTACTATCGTTATTGTGCTCGGCGATTGGCCACCATCGAATCCATCGATCGCCACCACCACAAACGGTGGTGTGGCTTTCGATCGGTGGTCCTAGAAACCAATCAACACTGCCACCACAAGCGGTGGTGCGATGGCTGATCCATGCCGCAGCTCAAACGCCGCCGGCCACCACCATTTTGGTGGTTAGGCCATGGTTATCGCGAACAGAATTACATACCGCCACCGCCATAAACGGTGGTTTTGGCCACGACCTTCGCGAAATTTTGCCACCACTCGACCACGGCCACCGTCGCTCTCGGCCGGCAACAACGGCAGCAAAAACGGTGCTGCCGCCGCCACCGTTGTGTGTGATCGTGAAGCACCCGTCACCACCAACCTGGTGGTGCGGTTTCAATCTGGCCACCGTTATTCGCCGCAATCACCACCGTGTGATGCGGCCTGGTGGTTTGGGTGACAGTCGGCGCCGCTAAGTGCGGTTGTGGCCACCACCAATTGCCGCCTGCCACCATCAATTTGGTGGTTTGCCCAGGCGTCTGCCGCCACCGCTAACTGCGGTTTGGCCGGTGACAAAAACAACCACCGCTGCCGCCCGGCGAGGCCGCAAGGCAGCCGGCGGACGGCTTGGTGGTTTGTGGTTCGTCCGGCAACGACGGTCATAGCCGCCGCCACCACCACGTTTCATTCAGAAGAGGCAAACGGCCTCGATTGCCGCCGTGGTTGCCAACAGGCAGCGCTACCACCACGCTGGTGGTTGCGGTCCTGTGGTTTTCATTCGACGATCAACGCCACCACCACCAATCTGGTGGTGCGGCTTGGTGGTTTGCAGCAGCGGCCGACGCCACTACCACCAATCTGGTGGTTTGGCTCGGTGTTTTTCCGGGTTTTACACGAACAACAATTTGATACAAAATTAAGATAAAGATTAGATTTTTTGCAAGAAACAGTTTTATTTTAACGGATCACGCATATACAGACAAACTGATAAAAGGCTAAACGATTTGAAACAATGGCTCTGATACCACTGTTGGGTTTTTGTGGGTATCCTCGGATCAAACTGATTCGAGGATTATCTCAGATCTATCAAAACCTCGCTGGTTCGATATATCTCGTAGGTTTAAAACAAACTGTCGAAACCCACGTGATCAGAAACTCGCTGTTTCGATCAAAACATGCGGAAGCGATAAAAGCTAAAAACCCATTAAAGCCTAATGATCTTAATCGTTTGTAGGTCTAAACCTAAAGGATTAGGTTAGATTAATTTACCTGGATTGCTTGAGACTTAGTCCACCGGTGATCAACCAACGAACGTTCCTCTAGCAGAACTTTGTGAAACCCGAACAAAAACTGGAATCCGACCCGGGGGGGGGGGTGATCGGCGCCAGTGGAGAGAGAGGAGAGAGAGGAAACTGAGAACTGGTTTTTCTTAACTGAAAACTTGTTATTTTTCCTTAACCCATGGGCTTTATTTATATGGAGGAAAATAATACAGTTTGTATGGAATCCAGTTTCCTTATAATAATTATCTCAAATCCTTTCCTTATTTAATTAGCTGGAAAAGAATTTGCCTATGATAATTATGATTTATATATATTTATCTAATATATAAAATCTTTATTAATTAACTATTATATATTTATTTATCTAATAAATATACAATATTCTAATTAATTAATAATCCTCCAACTTTGGTAATTCTGACTGAAATTACCCAACTGATTTATAATACACTATTATAAATCCTAACTCTCCATTTCGGGGTTTCATCTAACTTGTTCGACTTATAGGTCCTCACAGGTGTGACCCTCAAGTGTCTTGTAACATTGGATGTATAATCACTTGGTTTGTCAACTCTGCACATAATTCCTAACAGAATCGGCCCTTGTACCGAGGCTCCTCGACTAGATCCAGCAGTGGGCGGGTTGATGACCGGCACTTCCACGCCCTCTTCATCATCCTCGTCCAGATCCTCGTCGGTAAGACGCCCCATTTTCTTCAAAGTTATCGAGCCTATGGGCGATGTGGCATTGATCCACATGTCACCCCGGTGCAGAGGGCACTCCTGCATCTGTTAGTAAAGCAGTAACGAGGCAAGGCAGTGGGATCTCAAATTTCTTTTTGGTACGGGTTTGATCAAGAATAAAGTGCATGAGATCCCCCAAGTTTATCGGTTTACCAGTGAGGATACAATACAGAAGACAACACTTATCTTTCGATATAGTGTTGTCGTGAGTGGTCGGCCACAGTGTGCTCCGCAGAAAACAATACCAAATAGCCGCCTCCGTATTGAGGTAACTCTTTCGCATACACCACCTCGTTTTCTCAAGTTCCCACGATTTACCATCAACAGCGATCACCCTTGCGATCTTCTCCATGTCCTCCTCGGTTGTTTTATTCAGAAAAGCATTGAAGGCACAATTCTTTGGGATAGTGAGTCCAAGAACTCGGTTTATGGTGTCCGAATCGTAACGCACCCAGTGACCACGGATCTTGAACACTGTGCCCTCATTCACGGAAAGCTCGGCGAAAAACTCCTTCACAAGTGAAGAGTTCGCCTTACGGTCTGGATCAGCCAAGACCTCCCATTTATGTGTTGCAACTTTCTCGTGAATGTAGGCATTTGCCCTCAGAAAATGAACCTCAAAACCCCGCTCCATATGGAGTTTTTGGGTTGACAAGTGATTAAACCGAAGAGAAGCCGCGGGGCAAGAAAACTGTCCCGGGAGGCACGCATCGTCAGCGGCAGTGCCCACTGAGGTAAAACTCGGGTCACCTTCGACTATTTCGATATTATCATCATCGGAACCCGAGTCAACGACGATATTTTTACCTTTTTTCTTACCAGCCGCTTTTTTCGGGGTAGACGCCTTTTTCCCCGGCAGCGGCGCCAAAAACTTGCCACGACGAACGGCTCACACGTGTAAATCACAGTGGGAAATGCGAACAGGCCACAGAGGGCAGTACAGTCCACACTGGTCACTGTGATCGTTACTTTTAAAACTTAGCTTGCGAGATCAAACACGTGTATGCGCAGTGCCTTGCGAACAGGCCACAGTGGGCAGTACAAGTATACACTGGTCACTGTGATCGTCACTTCAAGTAATAGTCGGTAAGATACCGGAATCGTTTTCCACAGGGACCGGACAATCAAGACAATACGGTTCTCATGAGCTCCTTTTTACAAGTTTCGATTAGAGAGGAAGAGATAAATTGGTTTTGGTTTTTGAAATACTTTTAATGAAAAAGATTTAACTACAGATTTGCTACGGTTTAAAAGGATAGGGACGTAGGAATATTTTTCCCCGGACTTTATAAGAAATACTTGGCCCTAGTTGGTGATCATAGTGCTGTGGGACAGTGGACACTCTCTGTTCACGAAAGACCCGGTCCTATCTCGCACTCACACTTCCTAGTAGAATTTACGTATTAAAAACTCAATTATTAAGTCAGTGGTTGATCCCCGGCGAATCCTCTCGGATTTCATAGGCTTGTGCTTAAGCAATCGCTCTAAGTGGCCTCGGTGGAAGCACTAGGTAGCTTGCCCGCTCCTTTTGGTGGGGATCTGCCCACTGTACTGACCCAACTCTCGTTAGTGTCGTAAGAACTCTCTCGAATTCCCTAGCATCATTCAAGCTCGTGTCACGACGTCCTACCCATCTCTGAGTTAAGACTAGACGTTAGACACATTCAAGTGATCAGCTCGTTTGCATCATTGGGGCATTTTCGAACTATGAATGAACAAAATAATTTAAGTTTAAAACACGAAAACTATTCAAGCATTGTTTATAAACTCCGGGTACTTTTTCTTCCTACATCCCTAAATACTACTAGTGCATAACTACAAGAACAGAGAAAACAAAGGTAGAAGCGTTTAGAAAAGTCATACTAAAAGATTACGAAATTTAATTAAAACAACAGTGCCGACAGAAGTGGGCACTGGACTACCAGTACAAAATACGAACTTAAAACTTAAAACTACTTGCTGGAAATAAAATTTAAGTCTAGGCTGTAAAATAAAAGTTAACTACAAGACTTACCACTAGTAACTAAAATTACTTCTACCTTACAAATAAAACTAGAGAGAAAAACTAAACTAAAACTACTTGTTGTTTTTGAGATATATGAGAGATGATATGATATGAGAGATGATTGAGCCATGGTAGCCAATACCACAATTAAATAGGAGGAAAAAGTCTTCAATATTTGCCTTCACATGACCCTAGGAAGAGCACTAACTTAGGTCATCATGAAGAATCTTCTTGTACCATAAAGGCACCACTTTTGCTTTTACTTTTTCTCCTTTCTCTCTCCAACTTTTGCAAGAACTTTTGTACTATTGCTTTCACTATTTCACCAGCCTTCTTGAGCCTTGTGTAGCACATGGGAGCACATGGGAGCTGACCTTCAACACAAGGATGCACCAAAAGTCTTCATACTTTATGAATTTCCCAAAGTACCCTCGTCAGCGTCTTCAGTGAGCACTCCAGAAGTCACTGCATCAGATTTTCCACAAAAACACTCCAAAAACACGTAAAACACTTCTAAAATACTAAAACGCACTTATAAGGCTCAGAACATTATTTTTAACCAAAAGATGGGTTTTACGGACCAAAATGGCTATTTTAACTAATTTATTTATATAAAAAGAGATAGAAATAACTATGAAAATTCATAGTTATCACCTCTCCAAACTTAAAACATTACTTGTCCCCAAGTAATAAAAACGACAACTAAAAATGACTCAAGATAAATAAATAAAAAGAATATGCATGGAAATTATACCGTGGGCTCATGAGTGGATGAAGTTTGGTCTCCTCCAAAAGTGCCTTACGAAATCATAAGCTAACTGGCCATAAATTGAAGTTCCCAAAAAAAATGTCTCTTTTCCTTGTCAAACGATGATCCATGGGACTTTCGGGTTATGGGGTTGTATGTGTATGGCTTTGAATGTACTTCCCATTGCTTTGCAATGCACGTCTCCAAACTTTGTTTGGACTCTAGTCTTCCCATTTATTTTGTTTTTGGGCTTTTTCGACTTTTTACGAGATATTCTCGTTTTTCAAGTCTCTCTTTTTTTTTTCTTTTTTTTAGAAAGAGCACAGATGTGACCCTTCCGATTTTGAATATTTTTGATGAGTGGGTTCTCTGATGTTACTGGAGTAATCACTCTGGATTTTCTTTTGGTTTTCTGGAAATTTTTTTTTGGGGGTGGGCACTCTGGTTTACAGTGACCACCCCGGTTTTTGGCTTTTTTCGATGGTACTGACTGAAAGTCACCCCTCTCCAAACTTAAAAATTCACAATGTCCTCATTGTGAGAAAAGACATTGAGTGGGATGTTTAGGGGTTTCAAAAAGTGTTTGGGTTTGTGTTTGCAAAAGATGGCCCATTTCTTCCCATCGTTGACAAGATACCAAAAAAATGTGATACCAAAAGTATGAACTCAAAGAATGGCGATGTGTTAGTTCTGAAATTCGTAAGCAATGCACCTAGGGTATGGAATGAAGACCAAAAATAATCCAAACACAACACGGTTAGTAACAAAAAAAACATCCGCATAAAAGGCGGGAACTTCCATGCATAAGAGACGATAGATAATGTACTACATAACCAAAAGAGATAGTTTTTAAAAAACCCAACACAAAAGAAATTGTTCATGAGCATAAAGTGGTAAGTATTCAGAAAGGATTACGGTTTTGGAGCAACAGTGGGCTCCGAGTCTGGATTTGGTTGACCTTCGGGGGAGTTAACAGTGGGCTCTTCCAGGGGGTGCTCCTCGTCGTTCATAGTCGGACAAACTCCGGGCGGGAATGAGGGAAACGTCGCGGCGAGATCGGCGTTGTGGACGGCGAGAAACTTTTTGAGTATCTCGTCGCGGCTCTGAGTGTATGCCCATACGAACTCCGTGGACCGCTCCATCTCTCTCATTCGGTCCTCCATGCTTTGCAGGCGGTCGTTCATCTTCTTAAGCTCCGCAAGAATCGGCCCTTGTACCGAGGCTCCTCGACTAGATCCAGCAGTGGGCGGGTTGATGACCGGCACTTCCACGCCCTCTTCATCATCCTCGTCCAGATCCTCGTCGGTAAGACGCCCCATTTTCTTCAAAGTTATCGAGCCTATGGGCGATGTGGCATTGATCCACATGTCACCCGGTGCAGAGGGCACTCCTGCATCTGTTAGTAAAGCAGTAACGAGGCAAGGCAGTGGGATCTCAAATTTCTTTTTGGTACGGGTTTGATCAAGAATAAAGTGCATGAGATCCCCCAAGTTTATCGGTTTACCAGTGAGGATACAATACAGAAGACAACACTTATCTTTCGATATAGTGTTGTCGTGAGTGGTCGGCCACAGTGTGCTCCGCAGAAAACAATACCAAATAGCCGCCTCCGTATTGAGGTAACTCTTTCGCATACACCACCTCGTTTTCTCAAGTTCCCACGATTTACCATCAACAGCGATCACCCTTGCGATCTTCTCCATGTCCTCCTCGGTTGTTTTATTCAGAAAAGCATTGAAGGCACAATTCTTTGGGATAGTGAGTCCAAGAACTCGGTTTATGGTGTCCGAATCGTAACGCACCCAGTGACCACGGATCTTGAACACTGTGCCCTCATTCACGGAAAGCTCGGCGAAAAACTCCTTCACAAGTGAAGAGTTCGCCTTACGGTCTGGATCAGCCAAGACCTCCCATTTATGTGTTGCAACTTTCTCGTGAATGTAGGCATTTGCCCTCAGAAAATGAACCTCAAAACCCCGCTCCATATGGAGTTTTTGGGTTGACAAGTGATTAAACCGAAGAGAAGCCGCGGGGCAAGAAAACTGTCCCGGGAGGCACGCATCGTCAGCGGCAGTGCCCACTGAGGTAAAACTCGGGTCACCTTCGACTATTTCGATATTATCATCATCGGAACCCGAGTCAACGACGATATTTTTACCTTTTTTCTTACCAGCCGCTTTTTTCGGGGTAGACGCCTTTTTCCCCGGCAGCGGCGCCAAAAACTTGCCACGACGAACGGCTCACACGTGTAAATCACAGTGGGAAATGCGAACAGGCCACAGAGGGCAGTACAGTCCACACTGGTCACTGTGATCGTTACTTTTAAAACTTAGCTTGCGAGATCAAACACGTGTATGCGCAGTGCCTTGCGAACAGGCCACAGTGGGCAGTACAAGTATACACTGGTCACTGTGATCGTCACTTCAAGTAATAGTCGGTAAGATACCGGAATCGTTTTCCACAGGGACCGGACAATCAAGACAATACGGTTCTCATGAGCTCCTTTTTACAAGTTTCGATTAGAGAGGAAGAGATAAATTGGTTTTGGTTTTTGAAATACTTTTAATGAAAAAGATTTAACTACAGATTTGCTACGGTTTAAAAGGATAGGGACGTAGGAATATTTTTCCCCGGACTTTATAAGAAATACTTGGCCCTAGTTGGTGATCATAGTGCTGTGGGACAGTGGACACTCTCTGTTCACGAAAGACCCGGTCCTATCTCGCACTCACACTTCCTAGTAGAATTTACGTATTAAAAACTCAATTATTAAGTCAGTGGTTGATCCCCGGCGAATCCTCTCGGATTTCATAGGCTTGTGCTTAAGCAATCGCTCTAAGTGGCCTCGGTGGACGCACTAGGTAGCTTGCCCGCTCCTTTTGGTGGGGATCTGCCCACTGTACTGACCCAACTCTCGTTAGTGTCGTAAGAACTCTCTCGAATTCCCTAGCATCATTCAAGCTCGTGTCACGACGTCCTACCCATCTCTGAGTTAAGACTAGACGTTAGACACATTCAAGTGATCAGCTCGTTTGCATCATTGGGGCATTTTCGAACTATGAATGAACAAAATAATTTAAGTTTAAAACACGAAAAAATATTCAAGCATTGTTTATAAACTCCGGGTACTTTTTCTTCCTACATCCCTAAATACTACTAGTGCATAACTACAAGAACAGAGAAAACAAAGGTAGAAGCGTTTAGAAAAGTCATACTAAAAGATTACGAAATTTAATTAAAACAACAGTGCCGACAGAAGTGGGCACTGGACTACCAGTACAAAATACGAACTTAAAACTTAAAACTACTTGCTGGAAATAAAATTTAAGTCTAGGCTGTAAAATAAAAGTTAACTACAAGACTTACCACTAGTAACTAAAATTACTTCTACCTTACAAATAAAACTAGAGAGAAAAACTAAACTAAAACTACTTGTTGTTTTTGAGATATATGAGAGATGATATGATATGAGAGATGATTGAGCCATGGTAGCCAATACCACAATTAAATAGGAGGAAAAAGTCTTCAATATTTGCCTTCACATGACCCTAGGAAGAGCACTAACTTAGGTCATCATGAAGAATCTTCTTGTACCATAAAGGCACCACTTTTGCTTTTACTTTTTCTCCTTTCTCTCTCCAACTTTTGCAAGAACTTTTGTACTATTGCTTTCACTATTTCACCAGCCTTCTTGAGCCTTGTGTAGCACATGGGAGCACATGGGAGCTGACCTTCAACACAAGGATGCACCAAAAGTCTTCATACTTTATGAATTTCCCAAAGTACCCTCGTCAGCGTCTTCAGTGAGCACTCCAGAAGTCACTGCATCAGATTTTCCACAAAAACACTCCAAAAACACGTAAAACACTTCTAAAATACTAAAACGCACTTATAAGGCTCAGAACATTATTTTTAACCAAAAGATGGGTTTTACGGACCAAAATGGCTATTTTAACTAATTTATTTATATAAAAAGAGATAGAAATAACTATGAAAATTCATAGTTATCAACGAACTCCTGAACAAAATGGTGTAGTTGAGCGTCGTAATCGTACGTTAGTTGAAGCAGCTCGGTCAATGTTGGCTCAAAGTCAATTACCTCAGTATCTCTGGGCTGAAGCTGTGAATACTGCGTGTTACACACAAAATAGGTCTATTATTCATCGGAGATTTGGAAAAACACCCTATCATGTTTTGTTTGGCAGAATTCCAAATATTGATTATTTTAAAGTGTTTGGGTGTCCTTGTTTTGTTCTTAATGAATCTGAGAATCGGGGAAAGTTTGGACCTAAGTCTGATGAGATGATTTTTGTGGGATATTCAGATTGTTCAGTTGCTTATCGAGTTTTTAACAAAAAGTCAAGAGTTGTGTACGAAAGTGTCAATGTTAGATTTGATCCGTTTGTTGAATTGTCTTCAACTGTATCTTCCAATGCAGATATTGTGTCTAACAATGTTGTGTTTACAGATGCATCTTCATCCACAACTAGCTCCATTGATCCTCCAGCTACATCAAATGAGTTAGACAGTTTGTTTGAGTATTTTTATGATGACTTGTACGGTACTAATCAAATACCTTCGTCTAATGTAGGTATCTCATCTACCCCTTCGAGTTCGACTACTCCCTCATCTGAAGTTTCTCCCACATCATCTATACCATGTCCAGATATTCCAAGTCTTGTCTCCTCACCTTCATCATCTCCCATAGTTATGGATACTCTTCATTTAGATATTACAGTAGATTCTCAAGTTCAGTCATCTTCTCATGAAATTAGGGATAATGATTCTATTCCTGAAGGGCATGAACCACTTATTACGCATCCTACATCAACTGACAATATCTTGGAACCATCTTCTGTAAATGATCAAACACCTTTACCACATATTGCCAAATGGACAAAGGATCATCCTATTGACCTGATCATTGGTGATCCTACTTCTGGTGTTCAAACACGAGCTGCTTCAGCAAATGAGTGCAACTTTTCCGTATTTTTGAGTAACATTGAACCCACACGTGTATCTGATGCTTTACAAGACTCTGATTGGGTTACTGCTATGCAAGAGGAGCTCAATCAGTTTGAGGCATTAAAAGTGTGGCGATTGGTCAAGTTACCTGAGTCTAAATCAGTTATTGATACGAAGTGGTTATTCAAAAATAAGAGAGATGCGAATAACATAATTGTTCGTAACAAAGCACGACTTGTGGCCAAAGGTTATCGTCAACAGGAGGGCATTGATTACGATGAAACTTTTGCACCTGTTGCTCGACTCGAAGCTATTCGCATGTTTTTGGCATATGCTGCATATAAAGATTTCACAGTTTTTCAAATGGATGTCAAAACAGCATTTCTATATGGTCATTTGAAAGAAGAGGTATATGTAGCTCAACCAGAAGGATTTGTAGATAAAGAACATCCAGATTATGTCTATGTTCTAGACAAGGCTTTGTATGGCTTAAAGCAAGCACCTCGTGCTTGGTATGAGGAGTTGTCTAAACATCTACTTTCCAAAGGTTTCAAGAAAGGTTCGGTGGATTCAACATTGTTCTTGATGAAGGAAGGCGAACATATAGTGGTCATTCAGATCTATGTTGATGATATTATCTTTGGCTCAACTAGTCGGGAGTTGTGTAAAAAGTTTGAGACTGTCATGACTGAAGAATTTAAGATGAGTATGATGGGAGAGATTAATTTCTTTCTTGGTCTTCAAGTGCGACAATTTTCAGATGGCATTTTCATTAATCAATCCAAGTATATCTTTGATTTACTTAAGAAGTATGATATGTCTGGTTGTCATTCGATAGGAACTCCAATGGCTACTGGTAATTCAATTGGTCCAGATCATGAAGGCAAGGATGTAGATTTGAGGAATTACCGAAGTATGGTTGGTTCTTTAATGTATCTTACTGCCAGCAGACCAGATATCATGTTTGCAACATGTGTGTGCTAGATATCAAGCCAAACCAAAGGAGTCTCACTTAGCTGCAGTTAAGCGTATTTTTCGATACTTAAAAGGGACACCGTACTATGGTATTTGGTATCCAAAAGGTCTTGGATTTGAGCTACAAGCGTATACTGATGCTGATTATGGAGGCTGCAATATGGATCGGAAGAGGTACATCAGGTCATTTGCAATTCCTGGGAAATAAGTTGGTTTCATGGGCTTCTAAAAAGCAACAGTGTGTCTCTACCTCTACTGCGGAATCTGAATATGTTGCTGCTGCAAGTTGTTGTTCTCAAGTACTTTGGATGCAATCGCAACTTCGTGATTATGGTCTTGAATACAAAAAGATTCCCATCTATTGTGATTCTAAGAGTGCAATAGCCATCTCAGCTAATCCGGTTCAACACTCGAAAACCAAACACATTGATATCAGGTATCACTTCTTAAAGGACAATGTGGAAAAAGAAAATATAGAGCTGTATTTTGTTAATACTGAATATCAACTTGCAGATTTGTTTACTAAGGCTTTAGATGAGAAACGATTTAAATTTCTCATTTCTAGACTTGGTATGATTAATAAAAAGATTTGACAGTCTACTAATCTGTATTTCCCTATATACATAGCAGGTTAATGAAATACTGCTTTTAGTATGCTCATTGCACTTCTATGTATATATTGAAATATAGTTTATTTGTTACTGTTTTTTTTAAGTCTCAAGTTGCTTGTTTTCTCTTTGGTATCTTGTTATTTTCTTTGTTTCTTTACTAATGTGTTTGTCTTCTGAGTATATGGTGTTATCAAGGGGGAGATTATCTGGTACAGGTTAGTACATTTGCTGTGGTTTTGCTTCGTACAGGTAAATTCAGGTATGCACAGTTTTAGGGGGAGTATTACAGATGTTTCATGGTAGGGGGAGTAATTGACTCGAGATGTGAACGTTACAAGTTACTTGAGCCTTGTGCTTGAGTAGTGCTTTTTGAGTCATGTATCTCGAGTGAGTTATCTCGAGTCTGCAATATGGCTCGAGGTAGTTATATTAGTTAAGATGTATGTGTCTCGAGTCATTATCTCGAGCCATATAACTCGAGTCAAGTATCTCGAGCCGTTTACACTCGAGACCAGTTTCTCGAGCCATATAACTCGAGTCAAGTATCTCGAGCCGTTTGATTCGAGACAAGTACTCGAGCCTTGTATCTCGAGTCACATAACTCGAGTTATAGATCTCGAGTGGTTTTATTGGTTTGATTCATTTCGGCTCGAGACAAGTACTCGAGTCTTGTATCTCGAGTTAGAGATCTCGAGTGGTTTTATTGGTTTGATTCATTTCGACTCGAGACAAGTACTCGAGTCTTGTATCTCGAGTCACATAACTCGAGTTAGAGATCTCGAGTGATTTTATTGGTTTTGATTCATTTTGATTCGAGACAAGTACTTGAGTCTTGTATCTCGAGTCACATAACTCGAGCTACATATCTTGAGTGGTTTTACTCTTCTTTGATTTCTGTTGACTCGAGACATATACTCGAGTCTTTTAACTCGAGTCCTAGTGGTTGATTTAGTTACTATATTGGTGTAGGTAACTCGAGTGATGACTCGAGACATGCACTCGAGACATATATCTCGAGTGCTTGTGTGTATCTCGAGTCCCAGTGGTTATGTTGATACATATTAAATTGAACGTATCTCGAGTGGTGACTCGAGACATCCACTCGAGCCATCTAACTCGAGTTGGTTCATATATCTCGAGTCTTAGTCTTAAGTTGGTTAACACTACGTTGTTTAAGTATCTCGAGTGGTAACTCGAGTCATACACTCGAGACATCTATCTCGAGTCGGTTCACATGTCTCGAGCGTGTTTTTTAAACACTCATACTTTCCGCTCGAGACATGGAAGGTCCAATCACCACGTGCCACGTGTCACAGTCATCATGACTTCCTTATCAGTTTTGATCCTCTACTATAAATACATTCCTTCTACTCTCATTTCCAATCTTTCTGGAAATTCATTCTCGTGCGGATTTATTGAAGTTGTTGCTGCCAAGTTCAAGAACCTGTTTAGTAGTGTACCTTGTAGTGCTGATAAGTGTGTGTTTTGTATTCGTATCCCGGTTTCTACGAAGCCTATAGGTATTCATTCGGTCATATACCGATTAGGCTAGTAGGTTAAAATTTTTGTATCAACTTATCTTAACACACGGGTTAACATCTCGGGATTGTATTCTTGAAATTTTTAAACCTCTAAGTGTGAATGACCCGTTGTTCCGGATCATATGGACTTGAGACATTGGACTTCGTATTCTCATGTTTGACCTTAAGATTAACCTTCAAATCTACAATATAGTGAACTAAATAAAAATACTATATAAGTCTTTTCATGGATTAAAATGGCTAAAATTGTTCTTATAAGTTTTTAATATCGCTTGAGACATAAGACTTGAGTGTTTCAAAAATAAAAGACTTATATATGTTAAAACATTCATAGTTCATTATCTTGATCAATGGTTATTCTTTTGGTGCATTTTTTCTCAAGTCCCACACTGTGTGATTTTATTTTTCACACTTAAACACGTTTTTCATAAAAACTTAAACTTAAAAGATAAATCTAATGTTTTTATGAATTACAGACATGGAGGACTATACTTTCCCAGACTCAGATGATATGGCGATTTCAGACATTATCTCAGTGCAATCATCTCCACGAAATCCGAATGCTGGTGCGGATAGACAGTTGATTCGTCCGTCATTATTTCTACCATCGATATCGAACAACGTTCCGTACAACCAACATGCAAGGTTGAAAGCTCCGGTGATTACTGCCATCTTACGGAACCATCCATTGTACACTGTTCTTACAAAGCTGGTTGAAGTTCCCATGATATACGTGCAACAAGTATGGAACACACTGCAATTCCATGCTGATCCGGGTAATCATCACTTTACAGCTAAGCTGGATCACTACACCATCAGCTTTGGAGTCAACAAATTTCGCCACATATTGGGATTTCCGGAGGCAAATAGTAGACCAAATGTTAATCAGTTTGAACCATATGCATCATTGGAAGTTGCAATGGCCGGTGTCGAATCCGTTGGTCATCTGGAGGCGATCAATGCACCATCTCAGTTCAACAAATCCAACTTACCTCCTACATACAACACCTTGTTCACGATTCTTAGTAGATGTTTGACTGGGAAGCGGACGGCTCAAGACACGGCGACTCAATCTTTTCTGACTCTTTTCTATGGCGTCCTATTCAACAAGCATTATGACTATGCATCGTTGATCTTTTATGATCTAAAGGAGCTGCTCGCCAAGAGACAAAAGCATCTACCATACCCGAGATTTCTAAGTATTCTTATTGCTAGTGCAATGCATCATAACCCCGATATTCCACGCCGATCAGATGCGGAAAAGGTCAAGATTCATGATATGCAGTCTATTCGATATCCGAAGAAGGTGTTTGCTCCGGAGGTTCCTTTGTTTTCTGAACTGTTAGACTATGCTGATCAGAATGTGGCATGTGTGATAGCGTATAGGGCTAGGTTTCCACCTATGGTCCAACCAGAGCCGGAGGGACCTACCCAAGGTGTCATAGTTCCTAGTAGTGAGGGTATAGTTCCTAGGGACCAAAGATCACGGGATCTTGGTCAGGGTGTGTTGAGGGAAAATACCGAGAGGGGTGCCGGTGGGGTCCATTCTGATCAGCTAGCTCACTCATCTACTATCAATGTAGCAGCTCAACTTGGTCAAATAAGTTCGGCGGTTCAGATGGATGATGTATTTGCTACACTTGAAGATGAGCACGGAGCTACGTCCCCTATTTTGCACACGAATGTGGAGGCTGAGATGGATGATTTTGCTCTATCTCCGGTCAATGAGCAATTTGTGGGTGACTTTCCTGACATAGAGGAGGTTGCGGAATCTTTACTTGAGTTATCTCAACCGATTGTGGATATATCAGATGCACAGTGCTACTCTCCGAATGAGTTGGCACAACGTCTCCACCGTCTTATGGGATATGATTCCTTGTCTGAGGATAGTACTAATGCAAGTGCTGATATGGTAGATGATCTTCCTGGATCAACTGATGCTGATGACCATGATGATGATGCCCATGATGATGATGACATGCCTGATCAAGGCTCGAGTCGTTTGATGACTCAAGGTGATATAAGGATGGCTGAGGGAGACTTAGTTGAAAATCAGGATGTGAGGTTGAGTGTTGGGGGAGTCAAAAGAATTGATGAGAGTGAGACAAGGGCTAGAAAAGAAGTACAAACCCCTTCCCAAGACGAGTCTAGCCGGGTAGCCACAACTTCTAGGGGTGAGCATATGTCGCCACCACCTATTGAAAAAGACATGAGATCCCCACTCATGCAATGCACAACCCAACTCACCCACTCTACCGTTTCTCAACAAACGGTAGTTTCATCTTCTCACGGGGTTATACCACAACTTGTATCCATTCCTCAATTGGAGGTTGGTGGTACCGACATAGTGAGGCAGCTGCCCCCGCCCACGACTTCACTTGTTCACTCATTGAGTCTAGATCCCTTTGCTTCAAATGTAAATATTTCTTTGGCTAGGACACAGGTGCAAACCACCTTTGCAGGAGGCTTTAGTAGCCCTGCCGGAACCACCGTAGTGAGTTCTGCATTTGTTGCGGGCTTGCAAGGATCGGAGGGAAATCCCATCAGCGCTAACATCATGCCAACACTGAACATGGGTTCCTTGAGTCCTACTCTTGGATCAACGAGAAGTCTGAGTGATCTCGGCGTTAGTTTACCCGCATCCACCATTGTCACGGAGTTAAGGCAACAGTCTACTATCTTGGGTTCTTTCTCAACACCCATTGGTAGTTTATCGTTTGATTCAGTCCCAGTTTCCACATCTTCCACAGTCTCGGCATCTTCTACATCGTCTGCACCATCATCTTCTGCTCCACTATTGACTGGCACAGATTCAACTCCAGATGTTGATCTTTCGCGTATTCATGTTGTAGCAACTGCAAATCATCTGATCACACGTTCCATGTATCGAGCAAACAATGAACAGATGGTGACGGTTATTCAACAGCAAACGGCTCGAATTTCTGCTTTGGAGAAGCAAGTCGCTTTGCTAGCTAAAGGCAAAGCTCCGATGTCTGATCCCCCTTCACAGCCTTCTCAGTCAGCGGCTGATTCTCTCACTATTCCGGAGTTAAAGGGGTTGCTGTTCTCTAAACTCTTGGAGTCGGGGTCAGCTGAAGATCGTGATCTTGTGGGTGTACTACAACAACAAACAGTCTTGCAACAACGTGCCATTCAAAAACAACGGTCTCAGGCTCACTTGGTTACACATACTGAATTCTAGCAGTTTCAGGCAACTCTTGATGCTTCTCTCACCAAGACATTCACCGAGATCAACCAGATGTTCACCGATGGCTTATCTCAGTTATCGGATCGTATTCGGGGAATTGAAGAAACATGTCAAGTGGCTGCGAGACGACCAACCAGAAGGCATGATGATCATGATGATCATGATCGTCATGAGGGGAAGAGGAAACGTAGAAGGTTGGAAGAGTCACCGTCTAGCATACCAACTTCTTCTAATGTGAGAATAGTTGATCGTTTTGAGGAGAGGCCGCCGAGAGAAAAGCAGCATGGCAGACACAGAGATGCTATAGTACTTACGGGAGGTCAAGAAATGGAAACTGAACCAGTCTTGCAGTCTACTTTAGATTTTTTGGGTTCTGTTCAAGAAGAGAGGCTAGATCAAGGAACTGAAGGAAGAGGAGTTATGTTTTCAGGGGTGTCTAGTTCTACGTCTGAAATAGATAGAGTTCTAGCGCTTCTTGAGAATGTAGCTTCTGAAATCAGAGATTACCAAGTGCCAAACGAGGAGATTCAGGATGCAAGGTGTGCAGAAGATAACAGACTGAAAGATATGTTTGAGGATGTACAATTTGATTTTGAGAAAGAAGAAGCTGTGGATGATGTGGAAGGTCCTCTACTGGAAGAAGTGTTGCCTCAGAATGACTTGATGCCAGTGGATCCAAAGAAAGTTGAACTATGGGAAAAGATGAAAGCAAGTTCGGGGAAATTTCTAAAGAGAACAGAATGGAATCGATTTACAAGGGCCACTGGGAGGTATCTGGAAGAAAGGTACAAGAGTAGATTCTGTTATCATGAGCGGAAGCTGAGCTATGTGAAGTTGTACGGGATTGAGAATTTGAAAGAAGAGCTAAGAAGAGAGTACATCTACATGAGGAAGGTGAACAAGCAAAGAAGAGAAGCTTTAGTGTCAGACTACAGGTTTGTTGCAGTAAAGAGTTACAAGACTAACAAGCTCAGTGCCTACTTCTATCCAGTGATTACGTTTACCAGAGATGATGGGAAGGAATATGGGATTACAGAAGCTGATTTCCAAGATGTGAGCTTTGATGTGATCTTTGGGATTTTATATGATCTCAAAGGAAAAGCTTTTAGATCAGAGGAGGAGATAATTGCTCTAACAGCTATTGTTAGACATGTCAAGGCTTCTATATCATTGGCTCATCTGTATGACTTTCAACTGGGATTGGAGAATTGGTCATCAAAGCTATTCTGTCACAAACCACAAAGAAGTCTGATTGGTGAAGAAAAGGACTTTGTCTTGTACACGGTGTTCTATGATGCAGATGAAACCAAGATCTCATGTGTATATCCAGATTCTCTAGGCAACAAGAAGAGAATGTACTCTCATGAAGTGATGTTATTTTGTGATGACACATTAAAGATGGTGATGGATGGATTGAATACAAGATTGCAAATGGATAGGCATAATGTACATGACATCTCAGCTGCAAACAAAGTATTGATCAAGCATTTTGTAAAGGAGATAGATAGAAGATTGAAGCTGAGAAATGACATCAGATTTGCAGAAATCAAGTTTAAGTTGAGAAAGCCTGCCGTGAAGCAATCTTAGTCAAGTAGTCATTTGTTTCTTTTGTATGTCCCTCCTTCTTTTATAAAAGGGGGAGATTGTTAGTGTTAGATTTATAATAGAAGTTGAGGGACCATTTGTGAACATTTTCTATTTCTTAGGAATGAGGTATAAATACCTCATTGCCTTGTATTGTACCTTAAGTCTTTCATCATTAATGACATATGAGTTTCACATTTTCTCTCTCTACTTTCTCACTCTACTAGATATCATATCTTTCATGTTAGATTGATTCATCTTGCACTTACAGACGCCCCAGAGGATGGCGTTATACCCTTTTTTGTTGATTTGGTTATGACACAATATTGACAAGATATAACATGAATGGTTGTGGATTTTCTTATATACTTAAATCATTGTCAATTTAACGTTAAACTTGACAGATCTTAATAAATTGATGTAACATGTTCAAAGTTAGCATCTCATGTAATATCCGATTGGTTAATAAAGCAAGTATGGTTTATTATTCATGTCGTTTTTATTTATCTATGAGTTCTCCGAGTATGTACAAAAGTACAAACAAAACTTCTAGTAAAACAACATATATGTAAAAACAAAAAATATATATGAATCTTGAATGTGTTGTAAAGGTAAAATGCAAAAAATACAAACAACAAAAGCCATTTTGTTTTCACAAACATAAAACAAATGACAAATGTTGATACACATGGACAAATGCTCCAAACCCCACCATTGCACCGCCGTGGGAAACATGCTCACATGGTGGGGACGATGTTGAACCACCACCACCAGCGACGGCCACCTCCGTCATTAGATCTATGTCTTCTACTCGATCTTTTCAACCGCAAACGTACCTCTCTTTGCCGCCTTGGTCCCACGCTCGTTGACATAATAACTTGCTCATATATGTTCATTAATGTTTGTTTGAACAAATTGATGAAGACAAGTATATAAAACAAGAAATATCAACCTCACTATATATCTTATGAACATTTTTTTGTTATGATATTGATATAATTTAAACATATATTATATCTTTATATAACTTTTTATAGCAGTTGAGTTAACTAACATATGAAGAACTCTATTTTAATATATTAATTTATAAAAACAATAATTATTTTAGTTCATAAAAGCAGGCTTAATTGCATGGATATGATTGTTGTTTCTAAATTGGACATGACATGCAGAACAAAAGGGTTGAACCGGACAAGATAAATTGTGGTTTTAGACTTTTAGTGTTTGGTACAAGTATGATGAACTTAGACATATAATAGTCATAGATAACATAAACAAATTATAAATTGTTAAATAGTTTAATTTGTGAATATATTTACACAAAATTTCAAATAATAAATGCATACGTACATTGCTTCAAAAAATTATATACATGTATAATAATTCCAAATTTTAATGAAAAATTTGAAATAACTGAAGATAATTAAAAAAAAACAATTTTACACAAAAAAAATGTGTTTGATCTGTTTTAGAATGAATTCACGATGAAGTTTGTTATAGCAATAATGTTGGTTGAGGTAGAGGCGGTGGTGGCTGGTGAACGACAATAATTGTTAAGGATTTGAGTATGGTAGATTATGGTGGCGGCAACTGACGGAAGAAGTAGTTGTGGTCGATATGTTCGAGGAAGGGGTCATTGTGGGTTATGGTTATGGTGGAGATGGTCGTTGGTTGTAGTGGTGGCTAATTGGCTATAGACAATGGTGATCAATAGTGGATGTTGGTTGCGGAGGTGGTAGACGAGTGTTTTTTTTTTTTTTTTTTTTGAAGGGTATCCGAGGCTTTGCCCCGACTAATCCCGGCAATGTTCACCGACAGCTAAAGCATGCTGCCCTGAGTAAATCCCCAGTGGCCACAATCTGGAAGCGCCTGGATTCGAACCTGGGGTAGAAGGGTTAACTAGCCACTTCCCCCACAAGCCTTAACCAGTACGCCACAGCCTTGTGGTTGTGGTAGACGAGTGTTGTTAGTGGAGGAGATGATAACTAATGGTGGTTAGGACAGGTTGATGGTGACCACTAGTGGCCATCGATGATGGTGGTGACTATTAAAAAGATATGATATTATAGTTAAAATGAGAAGTAGATAAAGCTTCTAGCCCTTTGTCTGATTAACATTTATAAAGTTGTGATTGATATATAAATTAACAAATGAAATCGACAGTTTCTATTGTTTGTATTCTAATTGTGGTTTGCAAATAATCTACCCCTATATAGGGAGGTTTCAATTAAAAAACCATATAATTCTAACAAACTATATAACCATTGTATTAGAAAATAATAACGATATTTATGGACTATGACTCATTACTTAGACTCAGATATGTATGAAAGGTGATAAAATTTTAGACTGAGATATGTATGAAAGGTGATAAAATTCCTTCATTATGAATTTATGATCATGACTTTAAATTAGAAAACAAAACAAATTTAGATGTTTATTAAACTAGATGGACGACTATGATTGGTTTGTATAGTTTAAACAATGATAGATTAGTAATTATATTTTGTATCCATCCTTGTAGAGTCTTCCACCTATTTTGGTATAACGTGAACACGACCTTTTTATCTCACCTTGTCCTAATCCTAGTCCATATCACATGTTACGTCAAACGTATGACATTGAATTTTCGTAATGTCCCATATCGAACCAAACAACCATCTCCACAACAATAATATTGCTCTAATTATTTCACATTCAAATATAGTTTGCAACTTGCAAGTGCTACATTACTCCCATTTATTTGAGAGGTTGAGTAAGCCCAACGACAACAACCAATTTTTTGCTATAATAAAGTTTATGCAACCTTCCAAATCTATGCTATATAATAAGTGACATGTGAATTAGGAGGGAATATGATAGCAACTCTATAATAATAAATTGCATTAAATTTCACTTCACCTCTCTACATAAAATAAAAACTACAGAGCTTATTTTATAATACTAAAATCAATTATGCGACAAATTTAAAATTAAACACCTACTATTTATAAAATTTTCTTGTTATCCAAAATATAACAAAATATTTCCCCAATTTTAAATATTTTTAAATCTAGTTGTCCATGAAATAATTTCTACATGATAATCTCAAGATTCACAATTCACAAATAAGTCAAATCTCCCTCCGATTCGAATTCTGTACACAAGTGAGAATTCTTAAAATGCAATTCCACCCCCCAACCATCCTAAACAGGATCAAAATTCGGCTGCCGGAAAATGCAACGCCGCCACCGTTAGTAGTATTCCACCGCCGTGTCGGAGCAACTATCGTCCGACGCAACCTCACGGTTACTATTGTAAGGCGGCGGGACAAACGGTGGTGTCGTGCATCTCAAGAGCGCCCAATTCACGCCTTGGAAAAACGAATGATGTTTAATCGCCGACGCCCCCATGGTGGACCCCAGTCGTCGAACCGGATCCTTCACCAATAATTGCGATATGAGATCCTTGGCCCCCGCGGGAATCACCGGCTCTTTTGGAAACTCTAGTGCTCGAGCTACGATATTCGCTAGGGTCAGCTCGTTATCCATCCCTCTAAAGGGCGTAAAGCCGTAGAAAAGCTCAAACATGAAGATCCCTAACGTCCACCAATCCACCGCGCTACCATGCCCCTCACCGGAGACGATCTCGGGCGCTAGGTACTCGTGGGTCCCGACGAATGACATCGAACGGACGTCAACGGGCTCCGCCACGAACTGTGGACCCCTGTGGCTCCCGGGCTTGTTCTTGCGTTTGCGCCTAGGATTGAAGCAGGAGATCGAAGGGACTACGCAGTTTGGAAGGATGCACGAAGAGGATGTGACTTTTGGTGGATCGAAGGCGTAACCATCGGTTAGCGGTGGCGGATTAGGCCGGTTGTGTTCGGAGAAAACCTGGGCAGGGGTGGCCGCGGAGAGGTCGCATTTCAAAGAGAGGTCAAAATCGGTGAGCATGATGTGACCGTCGGATCGGACCAGAACATTTTCCGGTTTGAGATCACGGTAAACAATGTCCAACATGTGAAGGTACTCGAGAGCTACCACCACCTCGGATGCGTAAAACCTGGAATCGATGAATTACAAACCATAAAAACGAAAATTGTAATTTGCAATATCACATGGAATAAATTGTAGTTTACTCCAACTATTATTATAGTTCCAATTTCCATTAATCAAAGTGAAGAGCATTAATGACAACGGGTTCCGGGTCAAAGTTACCCGACCAAAAATCATTAATTTACTTCCTGCCAATGTGCAAAAAATAATATTTAGAGTAAGGTTCATTTTGGTCCCTGAATTATATAAAGTTTAACACTTATTGTCTAAGAAACGCGGAAATAGTCCCTCAAGCTTACATTTTCGCTTAGCTTTGGTCTCTTTCACTAGCACCAGTTAACTTTTTTCGTTAAATCCAGTTATACTAAGGGTAATATGGTCTTTTTATCTCTCTGAGGATTGAGAGATCAAGAGAAACGAAAGTGATGTTTGTATGGTGTGTGTCTGTATTATATTATTTACGACGTAGGTCCTCAAAGTTTGACGTTTTTTTTTAAACAAGAAAATAAAGTTAATGAAATGTTAACAAGAAGAACCAAAACCAAGCAAAAATGTAAACTCGAAAGACTATTTCTGAGTTTCCTTAATCTAAGGACGAAAAATGTTTAAAATTTTACATAATCCATAGACCAAAAGTAAACTTTACTCTAACCTACCTGTCTAATCACTTTGACTGTTTGACTTCTTTCTAATGAAATGGCAATGGCAATTCTGTTATTTTTGCTTATAACCAAGACCTTTTTCCTAAACCATAGTAGTAGTGCAATAATTACCCACGTGGCAGTATGCAAAAGTTTGACTTTTATTTTTATGCACACGAACTCACGTGGAGTAACGCATGTGGTGTAATAAAAACATTAACTACCCATTAGACTCTTCGCTTTCTTCTCTCAACTCTCAATAACCTTTTTTTTTAACTTAACTGAATCATCATCATCACCTGTGACACACCCTACGCTAACATACGATACACCAGCAGTGGTCCCACGCTACATCACATAATACTAACCGTCGATCTGAGAAAAAAAAATCTGAGAATGCAAACCTGAGGGCTGATTCCGGGAAGCGTTTACACGGCTGCCGTTGCCGGAGAACGTGGAGGTCGCCGCCGGGGCAGAATTCCGTCAAAAGGCACGACCATTTTGGGGACTCTAAGGAACCGTACAGTGTGGGTAGAAACGGATGGTCCAACATTTCGAGAATTTCCTTTTCTGTCCTTGCTCGGCCTTCTTTATTACGGCTGGCGAGCTCTCTTTTGCTCATGACCTTGGCTGCGAAAAGGGCAGGATTGGAATTTGAAGATGAGGAAGGGCGTTTGATCTCGGAGAGGTAGACGGCGCCGATGTCTCCGGCGCCGAGGCGGTGGATGAATCGGAGGTCGGTGAGGGAGAGATCGGAGCCTAGGTGTCGGATTGCGTCCCAGAATGGATCTCCGGCGGGCTGAGAGCGTTGTTTGGTGGTGGTGGAGTGGTGGCGGTTGGAGTAGGTGGCGGTGGTCCAGGTGGTTTCGGAGCCGGAGCTGGTGCTCCGGTTGATGTCGGTGGCGGTGGTGGTGGTGGTGGAGTTGAAGCTGATGCTTTGGAGGTCGTCGGCGAGGTCGTCTATCCATGGCGGTTCTAATTCCATCGTAGAAGATGAAAAGAGAGAATCGGAATCGGAATCGGAATTGGAATTGGAAATGGAAATGGAATTTGGAAGTGGAATTGGAATTGGAAATGGAAGGGGTGTGGGTGGAAATTGTTGTTTTTGAAGGGGGGATAGGGGGATGTTGGGCCCACACTTGTTAATAAGCCATTGGTGATTAGATGGGCCTGGGCCCACTAATTCCTCGATTTAATTTTATTTTTGTTGTTTATGTCTTTTTCTTTTTTCTTTTTGAAATATTAATTGGTTTGAAAAGTCTATTATTGGCTTACTATTTGTTTTTTTTTCTTTCTCTGTGAATGAATAAGAATGATCACCATCTTTTAGCAATTCCTTTTTAGATGAGTTTAATCTAACTTTTGGGAAAATGGAGTTCTACCATTTGTATGTTAAGGCATTTTTCGTAATTTATTACAATTAGAGTTGTGTTAATATTTAATTTGATGGCATTTATGTAGTATGCATGTTATTGATTTATGAATGTTAACTAATGATTTTATTTCTCAATTTGTAATGGTTATCAAATTAAATACAAGGTTTCAAATACTACATAAGATTCATTATTGATAATTTTTTTTTTTTTTTTTTTATCATTAGATGGTGTATTTGTAACTCTAGTAAACAAAACTCTAATTATAATTTTCTTTTGTATTTTAGTAGTTATCTAAAACCCATGTTAAATATATATCTTTTTTTATATTTTGTGTCTTACAATTTAGAAATTCGTAAGTATCACATTTGGTTTGTGTGTTATAGTGGTTTTGTTGGATATCATAGATTCACAATGGTGTAGATTCGAAAAAGTTTGACCAGAGTAAGGTTCAGTAAAAAGAGAAAATAAATTTACAAAATACTAATTTATTCTAAATATTTTTCATGAATTTAAAAAATTTAAAAATTAATGGACAACTACCAAAATTAATACTTTTTTTAATAATAGCTATTGACTATTAATAATGTATAGTTGAATTTGGATCTTATAGCTACTACAAATAACGGAATTCTTCTTTTAATGTGTGTTTGTTAGTTATAAAAGAAACCTAAAAAATGAAATTAATAAAAATCATTATCAACCATTAGATTAATTGATCTATTAAATATGATTAAAACGGTGGTTGCAACTTAGTTTTAATTTTTTTTTTTTTTTAACTTTGAACCCTAATTTCTAAATCAAATGAATGCAAATTATGGTTGAAATCTGAATGAAAAACATAACATCAAATAACAATCATACTTTTCTCGTTAACTTGACATCCATACTTATATATTTTTTTTCTTCCAATGTTCCGTCGTATTTTGTTTATTTAACGTTTATATTGAACCTAACCCTACATATATTAACAAGAATATGAACAAGACAATTTAAATTCATTTAGTCCCATCAACATTAGTTTATACAACATCGATCTTGACTCGCCATCTTAATTTAGGCCCCTACCATTTGTCTTTTGCGGTAATCAAATATCATATCCTTCATAAAAACCGGTACTTCAATTTATTTATAATAACCCTACAATATTTTAAATAAAAAATTTCATACTAAATAAATATTACATATAATGTGGCATAGTGCATGAAATAAGGCATGGGTGTCTCCTCCTTGCTACTCGTGACATGTGACCTTTTTGTTTTAAAAATTGTTAAGTTTAACAAGACACCTTAATTTATGTTAAATGTTCGTTAAGGCATCATGGACGGTGTCTCCTTCTATTTGGCATGCCTCCAATTTAATAAACATTTATGTTTTATTCTACCTTTTCATGACCAAAACGGTTTGTATTTTGTTAAGATTCTCTTTACGATTTGGTTACAAAATACAGATGTGATAAAATGAAATACATGTCATACCGCGATAGTTATGTGTTACTGATTGCCAATTGACATGCAATTAACGAGATTCATATGATTATATGCAACTATAAAAAACCAAAAAGTAATACATTAAATGTTGCTCTTGACATACCAAACCTTTAGAAATTCCAGTAAGTGAGGGTACACAAACTTAAAATCTTGCAATTAAAACTATAATGTCCAAAACAAAATGTTAAAAATTGACCATTAAATTAATTTCCTAAACTAAATAGCACTTGTTATCATATTGAATAATGTGGTGGTCTTCTAAGGTTGTTGAAAATGTTGATTAAGTCATCTGCATAGACATAATAACAACAATGATAGAAGATTACAAAAACACACCTAAAAGGCTAAAATAATAACTCTAACCTAACACCTAAAGAAAGAGATATTAGACAACACCAAAGAATTTAATGTTGTTTTAAACTTCTCATAAAAGGTCTCATTATATACACTTTTGAAGACTTTGCTACTTTCATAAATATATAATAACTTGGTTATAGACAAAGAATCTATGATGAAAAGAGTTTATGTTGAAAAGTAATCTGGATCCTTAATCACCGTTAACCTTATCTCACCTATAAATTGCACTTCTTATGGGAATATGATCTATGCAACCTCGGTATATCTCCATCGTATGGACCTTCGGTTAGGATTGATCCAGTGATGAAGATCTCACAATAATTTCTTTTGTCGCCACAACCCAATCCTTTACCTATATTCATTTAAGAAAGTGAAAATACAATCATACTTTTATTTATTTTTACCATAAAATGATACAACAACTAAATGAGTGATGGTAAAGAATTCACAACAAATATCATTTATTTGCCATCTTCAATAGCCCAATAAATTACAAGACTTCATTAGCGGTCAAGTCACAATTGCATTCAATTTTGGGCTGGCCCAAGTAGGTAAAAAACAATCAAATAAAACATTTCCGGCAAAAAAAAAGATTAGATTGATTTTTATTGCAAGTGTTTTAATTGTTTATAGTTGGTAAAAAAAAATCTTTTTTTAACGGCAAATTAACGCACACACATAGTTGGTCATTAGACGTTGCATCAAATTGAAACATATAGTCAATTGATAATTAAACGTTTTAACTAAATTGTGCATCAAGGAACATCGAAAGGTAATTTTTTGGAAGGCAAGATATTATTAGGGATTATTTGTTTACCTCGTAACAGTTTCATTAAGATTAACACTTGAATCGTTAAAAGATAAATCTTGTTTGGCAAAAAAAAAACAAGTCTACCTCTTAATAGTTCTAAAACTCTCAACATCGTAATTTCACTGCTAACAATTACCAAACAATCATATTTCATTATGCAGTATGTCATAAGAGTCTACTACTTAATCGTCCTGCACCAGACCATTCAGCAACTGCCAAACAACCACTTTAGATGCAGAAAACTACAAAAGCCATACAAAAGAAACCTGCAAGGAACATATGCCAAACTGAGAAACAAGCCAAATCCTACAAGAAAGAAATGATAAACAAAATAACAAAGACTAAAAAGAAGGACCAACAAGGATAACAATAACAAAACATCAAGAGGCAATAAAAGAAGTGAACTCAAACCAAACCAATTGTGAAATATACTGATCTTTGAACCTTGAAGTAATCTAATGTCCAAAGGTGTTTAATCAAAAAATTAAATACAATCCACCATAAGCATGAAAGTAGGTGGCATTAGTTCATCTTCCTTAATTGGCCTTTTTATCATCTATATTACAAGAAATGACAAAATTAAATAGTGTCAATTAAATGAAATTAAAGAGTATCAACCATTGGCCATTTAATTTCAACTATAAAAAATCACTCCTTATACCCACCAAAAATAGATAATATCAAGATATCATTATGTTACTATTTTCCATAGCACGAATAACATCCATACTTGTTTGGTCGTATGACATGTCAAGCAGTGTATAGATCGAACTTTTTTTTTATTTATTATATCATAAAAGAAATATTATTTTTTACTCTAAAAGACTAGTTTTTTGTTGGCATATGCATGATTATTTGTTAAACCTACTAAATAGTATTAACTTCAAGTAGTCTTTTTTATTTTTGGGATAAGGTTTATCTAAACTTTGTCTAGACTATATTCTTGACAACTAAGAAATTAAGTTCGGCCGTCTGAGACTAAGCCTGGCACAAAGCACGCACGTCTGGACTCGAACTTGGGTGGATGGGATATTCCACCCCCCTGTAATATCCCGTAATTTACTAAGAAATTTCTAAGTAAATATGTTGGTTCGAATTTGGAAAGTGGATAAAATTGGAAGGGCTAGAACCGCCAATTAGAAAGAAATAAGCTCTTATTTGGATAATTCAAGCATGGAAATCGACATGTTCGTTTTGTAGTTATTTTGGAAGTTTATGTTTAGCATTATTATTATTACTTTTATTTAGAAACTTTATAGAACTAGAAGGGTTAGTTTTGGCAATGGAGAAAAGTTTGAAGATTGGATAACTTTGTATCCTATGTAGTCCACGGTGGTTACATTAGGGGTTTAAGGTGTTATTATCCCATTGATTTATAAAGGTAACTAAAAAAAAGGAGAGAGAGAGATTGAAATCTTTGGATTTTCTAAGCATCAATATTAGAATTTAAGTTGGATTTTAATCGTGGATGTCAAACTCGTTGAAGAATTTTGGATGGAGTTTTCAATGGGGTTTTATACGTTAACTAAGGTACGGATCCCTTATTCTTCCGTTGTATATACTTGATTCATTAAAGTATGTTTATGCTTAATTGATACGTTATATATGGTACGATTTCTTGAATCCAATCGTGTTTACTCGATTCATTGAATACGTGTACGGCTCCGTTGTCTTCCTTCGAAACATTCCATTCGATCCGATGATTAATGTAAGTTTAAGTCCGTCAAAGCTATATAGCGCTTTTACTCATTTAGTCGGTCTTTTAATCGTGTTTATTGTCGGGCGTGTCTTCTTTCGTTTTTATACATCATAATTGGTTTTTCCGACATTCTAGAAACATTGTATTATGTTTATATGTTGCTGGGAATTTTTCAGAAAATTTCACGATTTTTGTAAAAATCATAGCTAATCGCTCGTTTATCGGATTTACTCATACGATACATTTTTAAAAACCCCCGGACGTGTACTACGATTTACTGTCACACGCGAAAACTGTGAATTTTATGTTAAAGTGTCCAAAATCTGTGATTTCGAAAACTGCTCTAGTTTTAGACGAGAACAGTGCAACCATTTTCAAAAATTCGTATCGGCTTCATTTTAAACCCGATTCAGTTGATTCTTGATTCGTTAGAATCCTAAGACGTCGATCTAAAACTTCCGTTTAGATATGCTTTTCTAGAAACCGTTGAAAATAGGTTAAATTGTTTGATTTCTAAAGGTGTAAAATGCTGGAAATAGTACGACTCGATTTCTAATAGCCATGAGTATAAAATTCACATCCTATGTTTATATTGGATTTGCTGTACGGATTCTTGATTTTTATCCCGTTTATACGACTCATATTTACGAAAATTATTCCATAAACGTTCTTGGAAACTCCGAGTGAATAACTCAATCATTCGACTATTTTTATCGCATCGTTCATTTCCTTATAAATGTTTGATTGCATATGCTTTTGTAAAAGCTTCATTTTCTAAACAAACCATTTTACTTGTTTTATATTGGTAAAAGCCTACGGTTTCTTCAAAATATCCCGTTTATTTTCCGGTAAAATTTTATGAAGCTTTACGTCCTTTAAAGTACTTAAGTTAGCATTTTTCCTTGATTGTGGATTGTCCGATTGTGCCTTTTGACTACTACAACTACTCGTTTATCTCACACTTGGATATTTCGTATGATAGATTGTCAGTTGATTATGACTTTTGATTATAAGATTATATGTCGTCGCATGAGTTGTGACATTTTGTTTTGACTTCGGGTAAGTCGAGCTGCTAACCACCTATTATAGGCACGTCATTGTGGCACCAATGGCGTGACACCACCCGTGGCGGTGTGATCAGTCCACGACGTCTCCTCTTTTGTGCTCACGTGGGAACTTTATATGTTTATGTTTGAGGAGGCGTATGGGTCGACCCTAGTTCATATGTATGTGATGTGTTGTATGCTTTTATTGTTTAGGAGAGCTAGCATAATATCTCGAGGATACCGAGGATTTACTTACGCTACCTCCGGGTGAGTTTTCACTATGTATGATTTATACTATCATATGCGTTTGTATGCGTAGTAGTGTCGTATAAAGGGAACCACATGCCCTTGATGAGTTGTGGGGGCAGACCCATGTCATAAGCAGGCGGGAAAAGGGAACCACATGCCCTTGATGAGTTGTGGGGGCCGACCCGTGTCCTAATTGACGGGAGAAAGGGAAACCACATTCCCTTGATGAGCTGTAGGGGCCGACCCGTGTCCAAACTGACGGGAGATTTATATCGATCTCATGAGAGTCGAGTGTACGTTTGAGTCTGTTGTTTGCTGACATGTTATGATGTGATCATTGATGATTGTGATTGGTACCTATTATGGGTACGTATGCATGTGCTAGTGTAAGTTATATATAGTGTCTGCTCGCTAAGCGTTTCGCTTACCCGTTGTTGTTTATTTTTTTCCTTTCAGGAACTAGTTCGGGTACGGATAAAGGCAAGGCCCCGACTTGACTCCGAGACAGAAGACAGTTCCAATCGAATCTTAACGAGAGTTGCTATAAAACCGTTTATTCTGCTTGTTTTGATACGCTGAGTTAAATGAAAATTTTATGTTTTATAAACCATACACTGTTTTTTTTTATTTATTGCCTTTGAGTTTGACATTTAATACGGTTTTTATTTAAAATATTTATTTAAATTAGTATTTTGGAAAAGTGGTGTTACACCCCCCCACCCCCCCAAAAAAAAGCCTATTGCTAGTACGCCACCACCCTTGTGGTTAACTTAAAGTAGTATTGGTTGTGAAAGAACGCGAAAGATCGTGTAGAAGTTGAGTTAACATGAGAAGTGAATATGAATTCTTGATCACTTTTAATCTCAAGCTCGCTTGTGAATTACGTTTCACATGGGAATATGGGATTAATCCGGTGGATATTATCTCGATGCATCTCTCATCCTAATATGCATCGAACGATCGATAACCACTTCTTACATTTCTGGCATTAATTTAATTTCTTATTTGAACTCTTTCTTGCATTGGTATGTAATCGAGTCATCGTTGACTAATACCTAATTGCGGTCTGCAAGTAGAAGTAATGACATAATTAGGGCCCTCACACTACAACGTGTTACCATCTACACCCTTTATATTTTATGTAATTGTCACCTTATTTTACAAACTCATTAATTTGTGCAAATTTTTTAAGATAACGTGAAAAGCAATCTCAACCGTTCATTTGGTCAATAAAGGCGGCTTTGACCGGTCCCCCTCCCTTTAAATAATCTCTACCATTCCATGAATCGCGTCAATTCTCCGTGATCACGTTCACCGTAACCAAAGATGAGTTGCTGAAATTGCTCCTCATGGTCTGTTAAATTGATATGATTCTTGCATAAATCTTCCTATATACACACACACACACACATGCCAGTATGTATCTATGATGAGCATACGCAATTGCGTATATTTCTTTCATAAAAATTGCGCAAATACCCAAATGGCTCCCTCTTGTTCATTTTCTAACCATTTGTTTCAAATATGACTATGATAACCAACGAAATGTATTCTTCAACTAACGAAATGTATTCTGCAACTAACAGAATGTATTCTTCTCGAAGATAAGTATGATTCTCGTTGAATCGACTTACGAAATGTCGTTGCTGACTTGCAAAATGGTCCAATAAAACGATATTTTAATATATAATATATACTTCCCATGTTGATCAAATGGGTTAGAAAGTGAGTAAGAATGAAGCAAATTTTCTTGTTTTTTATGTCAAGAAATGTGTATGTATGTGCACATTTTTGTGTTGGAATCGTTAATTACATACTAAGGATGCCTAATTGTTTTTTTTTTTTCTAAAGTTGTTTAGTTGAAAGTAAATTTAGAAAGAAAAAGAATTGTAATGCAAAGATGGTTTCATTCATTGGTGGTATTAGTCTTTGACCATAAAAAGTCAATGTCTTGCTCTTTAGACTCGAAAAGTCGAAATCAAAGCACATACTTTCAACACGCGTATAAATGGACCCCTCTCATTTCAACTCGGAAGATACTACAATTAATGTGTTAAATATTTTAACTTTTGTCCATAAATAGATTAAATCATTTTCATTTCAAGTTTTGGTTAATTTGCATTGGAGTTTTGGTAACATGTTAATATATGGTTTGGCATGTTTTTTTTTGGTCTCTAGTTTGAGATACTAACCCAAAGTTTCAATGTGCTTGCGTTTTTAGCTGGTTGAGCCCTATTAATTGCAATTTATTATTAGAATGAGTCCCTAAAGAAATATCTTGTGAGAAAAATAGTTAAATGAGAAATACAAGAAAAGATTTGGACTTTGATCAGTTTTAATTTCACCCCCGAACCATGAATTGCACATCTTACACAATTTGGTCTCGTACATCTCAGTAGTGTTGACCTTCAATTATGATTGATCCAAATGTGAAGATCTTATCTTACCTTTTGCACTATAACGTCCTTTCTTACCGGAACTCAACCCTTGATACCCTATGATCAAAGTTCTTTTACAAGCTAAATGCCTAAATAAATAAAGGTTATAAATATCATAATAGATTTCTATCAAATGAGAGTAGATTAGTAACTAGTAGTTATGTTTCATCATTTTCTCATCTTCTTCCACCTATATTGGTAGGAAAGAAAAGAGCTTTTCTTTATCTTATTGTGTCTCATCCATTCTCAATGTTTGTCCTTGTTCTATGTAATGTCAAAAGTGAAACGGTAAATTTTTATCATGTCCCATATCGTGTTACACATGGAACACTTAAACTCTATCATATCCTATCCTATTATGATTCATGCCATGCCATGTCATGTCCGATATACCAAACACAACCTTAGCTGGTCATATACATATGATAGCATTATGAAACAACTCACTAAACCATATGAACCCGATTTATTAACTTTTTTAAAATAAATATGAGATTCGCTAATAACACCGAACCACGGCCACAACTACCTAAAGGGAAAATGTAATTTATCTTTTTCATTTTGATAGCAACTTTTTTGTAAACCCAAATCACTACTATAAGAAAATATGGACATTCATTATTTTTATTGAATTTATATCTTTTGTCATTTATGTAAATTAAACTATTTTAAAACTGTGGCCTTCTTTACTACCATGAGGGCAAGTTTTTAATGAATTAATTATTTTCATAAATAGTGGGTCAAGTTTCATCTAGGACTTCTATCTGAATCTAAATAGTATTGCAACTTATAAGTTTAGTCAAACAAATCTAACATCTCATATTGGGTTGTTATAAAAGTAGCACTTTTTTGATTATTTAGTTTTCTTTTATAAATTTTCCACTTATGTTTGATATTTTGTATGCCATTAACAAACAAAAATATTAAATAAAGTTGATGTAAAAGCCAACTGTCCAACAAACAACTTTAATGTTAACAAAAATATAGAAAGCATCATAAGGTTAATCGATTAGGGAGTTCTTTATTTGATGATATATAACATTAGTAGAGAAAGGTTTATGCGAGAAACATAACTTTTTAAGAAAAAGCGAGGATGATTTCAAACCACTCATCCATTCAATAAATGCGGTTTTGACCGAGGCACCCTCCTTTAATCATCTCCACCCTCCATAAATCGTGTCAATTATCCTGATCGCGTCCACTGTAACTGAAAAATGTATGGCTGAAAATCGTTCTTGCGATTTATTAAATTGACATCATTTTTGTATAAATCCACCTCAACATTAGTATGTATATCATAGATTATGTTTTAACAATAGTTATTTATTTCCAAATTCCAGAGCTAAATCGTTAGTGTCATATCATAACTTAATATTGATGTAATAAATCATGTATAAAGAATAGCAAGTTGTTAGCTGGATTTGAGTTTTATTAAAAGCATCCACAATGTTTAGGTTTTTTATAATTTTTTCTTACACATTATTGCCACTTCAACAACTTAAAAACCTCTACATATTTTTATTATGTGAAAAACTTCACTCAAACTTTTTCAAAATTTTCAGGGTTCACCATTTTTAACTTTATATCATTTATATTTTTATTTATAAAAATAAATACATTTAAACTAATACAAATATATATATATATATCGAGAAAATACTATTGCATTAATTATGTATTTATTATACATTATTTTTTAATATATAATAAAATTTAAAAATAAAATGAAAGAGATTAAGAAATAAAATTGATTAATACGAGATCTTTATGGATCAAAAATGTAAAAATTTAAGCGACGTTTGCTTTTCTGGCTAGAATCTTGTAATCTGCTAATTAGGGGGTTAATTTTAGAAGGTTATTTTGAAAGTTTTGAAGAGAAAATGATTAAGATATGTTAACAGTATCCTTTTAAAGGCTAAAAAAGTTAATTTTTCTTTTAAAATAAGAGAAAATAAGATTAATCTCAATAATTTTTTATATTAGACTAAATATAGAAAAAATCTAAAACTATATTTAATAAAGTAGTTGATAAATATAGATATGTTTGCTACTAGCTGATAAAGTTCAAATATTGATTTTCGTAATTGCAGAATATATAAGATTTTTTTTGGGTACATATTTGACTTGAGGAATGGAATGGATGAGGTTAAAAAAAACACGGAAAAAAGAAAGAAGAAAAGGTTTGATTTGCTTGGAAGGAGGAAAGCAACAGTGAAACTTCTCGTGATCTCCATCCATCTCTCTTTCTTCATTTCTTTCATTCAATTTCAATTTCAATTTCAATCCTACCTTCCCTCTCTCGTGCCCTAACCCCCGCCCTTTTCAATACAACCATCATCAATTTCAACCCTATTTCTCTTCCTTCTTCTTCTTCTTCCCCAATTCACTCTTTCATTTCATTTCAGGTAAACTCTTCTTTTGTTTTTTCATCTTCCATGTATTATATGATGATTATGCTGCTATTGCAATTCATGGAATCTATCTATTAATTTCTCCTTATTATTTTATTTATCTACTTGTCCTTATCCTAATCAATTATGTTGCTTGCTAATTCTTGTAGGTCTTTTTTTCTGATTCTAGAATTATTATTATTATTATTATATTTAATGCTATATACTGTTGGTTTGTTGACGCTGTTTATATAATAATATCATCTTCCCTTTTTTTATGTTTTTGGATATTTTTGGTGCTTCAATTACAAGTTAAGTTGAGATCACTCACTGAAGTCATCATTTGCTGTCGGATGTGCATAATTCAAACCCTAAAACCTAAATAATACTTTATTCAAACCAATTTAGAGCTCAAGCCATAGTAGGACTTTTAGTTAAACTTCATTATTTGTGGTCTGATAAGTACACCACAACAAGCAAATTTGTTAAATTCCCCAAATCAAATGGGACCTAAATGTTTATTTGACTCGACAATGAACATGTGTTGAAGCAAGTCTCCAGGTGTCCTTGTCTAGGTTTACTTTGATGGTCCATTGGTTCCTTGATTTTAAGAATTCTCACATGACATTGCATTTCTACATTATTTCCAAATTTGCATCACAATTTATTTTCCCTTCCAGTAAGTTATGAGAGAGCCTCGGAATTTTTCAAATTTATAAGGCCAACCGCTCATTCTGCGCGATTTCAGATTAGTTGGAGGTTTCTGAGATTTTTATACAAATATGATATCATGAAATATCTATTTATGTATCTTGCAATGCATTTTTCTAACATGTTGTTTAGAATTGATGCTTCTATAATTGGCTTGAGATAAGATCATCGACCTTTTTCCTGAAGTCTAAACATTTTGACAGATTAAGAAGCTGCAAGGGGTCTGGAGGTGTTATCACTCTATAAATACGGTATGATCAAGCATGACTTCAAGGATGTGCAATGATACCCTACTCTTGTATTTTCAAATTACTTTGCTAGAAATTGGTTAATGTACACTCAATTGGCCAGAACAGCAATTTTTAGGTATTGTAACCCATCTATCAACATGGGCACTTTTCGTGGCACTAGCGAAATTGTTGAATTGGAAGAAGGTTCAAATTTTGAATCTAGTAAGCTTGGGAAAAGGTTCTACGTAGAGGAAGACATTAACCGGCTTTTCGAATCAATTAGAATCACTACCAAGAACAAGGGTTTCCCACAGGTTCTTAGAGATGAACAGAAGAAATCCATGAAAAGACCAATGAGAGTTGCTCCATATCAAGGAATTGGGATTTCAGAGCCTGTTAGTTTAAAGCAGGCGCTGAGAGGATTAAGCATCTCTCAAGCTTCAGAAATGGCAGCTATGAAGAGGTTGTCAAAACCAACAGGGTTTTCAGGGGGAACGGAAGCTGCACCTGTCAAAAGATCTCAGATAGCAGCAGGAGAGGAGGTTAATGATAACATAGGTCATCAGGATACAGTTGAAGTATCCCTTTTTCCAGAAATATCAGCATCAAAAGTTCCTGAAAAGATACCCAACTCTTTACAGAAGCTGGATAATCCCGATGCCACTTCCGTTACTCCCTCTGATGTCGGTAGTAGAACTTCAGTGAAGGAAATGGTTCAGACTCGAAACCTTAAGCTGAAACTTTCTCCTTTATCCACTCGTTCGAAAAAGAAACTCCCGGTGGTAGACGAAATCATACCTGCCTCAGTTGTACAAGAACACCATCAGAACTCCAAGTTAGATTCTTCATCTATTCATCCCAGCTCTAGGTCTGCATCCAAGTTGATGAAGCCTCTTTTTAGGAACAAGAATCTTGTTGGTAAGAAAAACAAACTAGCTCCAGTTTCTGCCACCAGCAATTCTCACCATCAATCTAATAAAGGTACTAGTACTAGTAATGTTGGTACTGAAAACAGTTCGAGTTCTATGGATTCAAGTGGTAGCAAGCCAGGT
Source organism: Centaurea solstitialis (assembly GCA_030169165.1). Classification (NCBI taxonomy): domain Eukaryota; kingdom Viridiplantae; phylum Streptophyta; class Magnoliopsida; order Asterales; family Asteraceae; genus Centaurea; species Centaurea solstitialis. Next base: position 11,733,940 of record CM058046.1, read on the forward strand.
TCGATTCCAGAAGTTAAGAAGAGACCTAATGCGGTTGTTAATAAAGCTGATGAGAAATTAAGACCAAGAGAAAAGGGGGAGTTATCTCAGAGCTCAAAGAGTAGCATTGGTGAATGCAGCAGTAGTACGAGCTTCAGCTGTGACAGCAATCTGAGCGGTGTTAACAGAAGCTGGTGTCGGCCTCATATGTCAAAAGATTCGAGATGGGAAGCTGTTTATTCAGCTCAGAAGCAGCATGGAAGCTTGCAAATAAGAAACTTCAAGTTGATCAAAAAGCTTGGAGGTGGAGACATTGGAGCTGTTTACCTTGCCGAGCTTATTGGCTCAGATTGCTTCTTTGCTTTGAAAATTCTGGACATGGAGTTATTGGCTCTTAGGAAAAAGGCCACGAGGGCTCAAACCGAAAGGGAGATATTGCAATTGCTTGATCACCCGTTTCTCCCAACGTTATTCTCCCAGTTTACAACCGATAAATACTCGTGTTTGGTCATGGAGTATTGTCCTGGAGGGGATCTGCACGTCCTCCGCCAAAAGCAGCCCAACAACTGCTTTTCTGAAGAAGCGACCAGGTAATGTTTTAGGTTTTGTTTGTGATCAACGATTGTTGTTTCATGATTTCATCTTATTATGTTTTTTGTGTTTTGCTCGTAGGTTCTATGTTGCTGAGATCCTTCTTGCTTTGGAGTACTTGCACATGCTTGGGATTGTGTATCGTGATCTAAAACCAGAAAACATACTGGTAAGAGAAGATGGTCACATCATGCTAACGGATTTCGATTTGTCCCTGAGATGTGATCCTAATCCAACGCTTCTAAAACCATCATCAACATCACCTGTTGCTGAAAACACGGGATCTAACTGCGTCGATCCTTTCTGTCTTCAACCATCTTGGCAAGTTCCATGTTTCACTCCAAGACTTCCATCTGTGCCACCAAAGGTAAAATCTGATGTAGTCTCCCGGGTGCCACAACTGGTAGTGGAGCCCACCGGTGCTCGATCCAATTCCTTTGTTGGGACACATGAGTACCTGGCTCCCGAGATCATAAAAGGCGAAGGGCATGGGAGTGCGGTGGATTGGTGGACATTTGGGATCTTAATGTACGAGCTTTTATACGGTAGGACGCCTTTCAAGGGCACGGGAGATGATGACACGTTGGCTAATGTGGTATCCGAGGGTCTCAAGTTTCCTGCTAACCCGATCGTGAGTTGTGCCGCTAGAGATTTAGTTAAAAGTTTACTGCGGAAGCAGCCGGAGAGTAGGTTAGGTTCGTTGAAAGGGGCAGCGGAGATCAAGCAGCATCCGTTCTTCGATGGACTGAACTGGGCTTTGATACGGTGTGCGACCCCACCGGAGATTCCTAAAATAAATGATTATCGGAGTAGTATGGCTCCCGAGAATTTGTTGTTTGACATGTTTTAGGGAAGGTTTTTCAAAGATGAGGATTTTGATCTTTGTTGTAAATAAATATAGTAGAACGTTAGCGTATGTATTAATAGTGTACACGATGTAATACAAGAAAGTCGAGCAATCAAGTGGTCATCTATACATGTCCTTCGTCTATCTTACGAGTGAAATCATATTCGCGAAATTTACAGATGGATGCGTTTGGTTTGGTTCAAGTGATCGAACCATGATGCAAGCAATCCCAATCGTGGCACTTTATAGACACGGGGTGTTGTGGAAAATGGGGCCGACATGTACGGAAAAAAATCGTATACAAATGTTTTTTACTATAAAAGAATTCAACATAAAAAGTACATTTTAGTTTATATATTAATATTTTGTACTGTAAGATATTGCATTAGTACGAAAATATCTCATGACTCGATATGTAACATATGTCAATTTGTCGACATATGGTAGGTGTTAATTTATGTATTCCATATTTAATGTCATAAGCAATAATACATGTTTATGTGAATATGCAGTAGATTGCAAATAAATATGATCCTGACGAAATGTTAATGTAGACCTATAAATTTACTACTAGTAGATATATATTATTTGTCAATAGTAGAAATTTTATGACTGCATGATAAAATTGTTATTTTGTGTTGTTTAACTTGTAATCTAAAAGGTTACATGATATAGTAATGGCATAAACATATGAATGATAAAGGTTTTATACTATTATACATCATCTTTAAAACCAATCGATTTGCTACATACTTTTAGCTATAGTTTAACATTCATAATTCATTCATTGAAAAAGGCTTCAAACATTTTAAATTAATTATTTAAAATCATATATTTAACATGCTAAAGAACGATCGTGAATAAAAACAAGCGGATTAAAAAGTCCCCAAAAGATGGTTTTCTTTTGTTGATATATTTTTTTGAACGATCGTTGATATTTTTTTTTTTTTTGAAGTCATGATTAAACAAAAGGCATGAATATTAGTAGTTTACAAATGCATTGTCAGTAGAAACAACACTCAAAAATAAAATATTTCAAGTGGTTATATTGTTTAAATATAATAAACAAATATAGAAATGTTTTTCACAAGATCATTATTGATGTGTTGATTAACTCCTGTTTTCCATAACTTTTTATACTATGACGTAGGGATGAAACACAACACACCACAAACACCCCCAAGTTCGTTCCTGGTACAACCCCACCAACCAAACGTATAAATGAAGATTTGAACAAAAGTTAACCACCGACAATCCTGACCCCACAAAGAACCACCTCTAAAACATTAATGTGAGGGGGACTTTTTCTGACTCACTCAACGGCTGATGCTAAAGCGATATTCTGTTTCCTCGTACAAATAAAATTAACATCTAGGAAAACCATTAACGCAAAAAACCTCAAATAAAACCATTCACATTAGTTATACTTTGAATTACATCACATTAGAACATGAGACCTTTTTGTGATATTTTCATCAGAAAAAAACGAAGTGATCACAATTGTTCAATGTATGTCCCTAATACTATTTTGTTAGGCCATGATAAATTCCCATCTCGTGGTAGCTCAGCTCGGCTCAGCTTAAGGCTTTATAAATACCGAGTAAAGATGCATCTGTTGGTCCTCATGCTTTCACCATCCATCGATCCCACCTGATCTATGCTAAGCCAACCGTATCACTTGTTGATTTACGTAAATACCATTGAGTTGAGCAAGAAACATACTTGTAGACTCGGGTAATGTTAAAGAAAATTAGGTACCGAACTTAATATATAGCAAGTATAACGTACAATCCACACATTACATTATTTTACTCACACGGCAAAAGGATGCTTGATGACCTTTGTACATTAACATACTTAAGATGTTTCATTAGACTAGAAACTTGAATAACAACACACAAATGGATGGAAGTTTTGAACTACTGCGCCCAAATGGGAACTTATTCTTTCTTTCCGATCCCATGAGACATGTTATAGATACCCCGTCCCTGTAATTAAAATAAATACTATCCAATCAGTATAAATATAGATACATATATATGTATATAGGGTCATCAGTCATGTTCAAATGTGAACTCAATTTTGGTTGTGAACGCAAGAACAAATCTCAGCCACACATCTTTGGTTACGGTGGATGCGATCACGGAGGATTGACACGATTCATGGGAGGGTGGAGACCCGGCCAAAGCCAACTTTATTGACCGGATGAGTGACTGAGATTCGTCATCATGTTCACAACCAAAATTGAGTTCACATTTGAACTTTCCTATATATATATATATATATATATATATATATAGAGAGAGAGAGAGAGAGAGAGAGAGAGAGAGAGAGGAAAGTTCAAATGTGAACCACTTTTTGGTTGTGAACGTAAGGACAGCCGAGAGCGCGACACGTGGCGGAGACTAGTCAATAAAGGCGGTTTTGAGTGTGGTCCCCCCCCCCTTTATTTCAATGCCCTCCCATGAATCGCGCCTAGTCATCCGCCGTGGACCTGACGTGGCGGTTAGTCATCGGCCACGTGTCGCGTTCTCGGTTGTCCTCACGTTCACAACCAAAAAGTGGTTCACATTTGAATTTTCTTCTATATATATATATATATATATATATATATATATATATGTATATAGGTGTTGAAATTGATATGCAAGAGTGGAGTCACTCACAATGAGATAGAGGGAAGAAGTAGCCAAAGCAAGAGGAATGGCAACTGAGGTGATCTTGTCCATTGGGCCTTTCAGATATGTGTGCTTCTGTACACTTTGGTAAAATCTTTGCTTCTCAATCAGCTTTTCTCTTGGTCTAAAAGGTGCCTCCTCTACCATCCTAATTAAATATTACACATTTACATAACAAATCTCATAATTCCTAATCAATCCATCATGTGATAGATTAATTCTCAATCTTCATTGTTTTGTTAAGAAAATCTAAAAAACTTATTTAAAATGGATTAAAATATCCCCTTAAAAACTGTGGTCCAAATGACTGCAACTTTCTTGTGACAAATGTACAACTTATGAAACTAGCAATTTCCTCATCAATTAATTAATGCACCATAATTGAATGCTACACATATAAAACTAACTCCAGTGACTTTTGAACTGCAATTCCATAACAACTTTTTATTTTATTTTTTTTATAAAAAAGGCTTGCCAAGATCAATTATCAACTCAGCAGAATCATTTAATTAAAAAAATGCTAAAAGCTTCAGGTATATATTATCGACACAAATCCCTAGCTAAAATCAAAAAATAATTGTACAATTTCAACAATCACATGATTAAATTAAGTTCAAATCCAACTAAAATAAGTAACTTGAACAACACCATGCATATATGACAATATATAAGTCTGTAAAATTACACATAGAAATTAACGATTAGCGAAGTAGAGGACTTACGTGAAAATGGAAAAGTAAAGGTGTTCAATCTCGAATGCAGAAATGAAGATTGAAGAGCCAGCCAGCAAAATCAGAAGATATACAGAGACGAAGGTTCGAGAATGGTTAATAAACAATAATTGAAAATTATCTAAGCAAATCACAAACTCACCATGGGCCTTTTGGGCTTTCCTTTGGGTTTATTGGGCTTAACTTTTAGGCTACCTTCATATTTTTAAAACAAAAGAAAATTCAATTCTTTGTGATTTACATATATAAATAGATAGGTGAGACCAAGCAGTTTCGTAAGACCGGTGAGAACAACACTTTTTATATGAAACTTCACGGCAAAACACTGTGAAGGTTAAAAGAATCGAACATTCATCGTAAAAACACAGTAAATGTTACGTTCAGGGTGTTTCTCGATGTGAAAGTTCGATTTTTTTTACTTTCACAACATTTTTGCTGTGAAGGTTTGAATTATTTATTTGTTACCTTTACAGTTTTTTGAGCTGTGAATGTTTCGTTTTTTACCTTCTTTGGATTTTTTTCATCAATAGTGTTTTTTAGTATGTTTTTACAATGAATAATCGAATTTTTTTAACCTTTACAGTGTTTTCCTATGAAGTTTCATGTAAAAAGTGTTGGTCTCACGGAAACCCAATTCTAAATAAATATATGTTTTTTTTATTATTGCTTAATGAGTCAACGACAATAAATTATTTAAATTAGGTTATATATAAAACTAACAAATAGAACATTAAAAATGTAGAAAAAATAATCAGATATCATGTTAAAAAGTTGTGTATAACGTTATAGCTTGTCACAAGCTTAACATGACGTGAGATCTAAGCCTTAAGTCACGACTCTCTACGACGGATGATGCAACAAGTCTTTTAAAATTATGATTATTAGTTATAACCATTTTATTTATATTTTCGTTTAAAATTGATTATGATAATATGATAGAAAAACAAAAACTATTCATGCAGAAATAAATACTATGCTTGATTAATACTTTAGTATTTTTATTATTTAAATAAGTAAAATGATATGTTGAACGAAAATAAAGGTAATGCATGAAAATAAGACATATTTTAGTGTGTTTACCCTATTTAACGTATATAGTTTGAAATGTATATTTTAATGCCTAACGCTATCGTATTATTACTTGTTAAAGTTTGCTTATCAAAATAAACATCGTTTAAACTATAAATACTTAAACATAATTTATGAAAAATATATTTATCAAAATATATAAAATTGAATGAAACTATGTTTCATTTTAGTACATTTTATCCACAAACTAATTATAATATTTTTGTACACACGTAATGAATATGAAATATTTGTCTATTTATTCATGTTATTATTGCATCATATTACATAACATAATATCAACATGAAGGGGTCATTTGTAAAACATTTATTCTCATAATCGTTTATAGGTAAAATACAATATTATCACTTATTTAATACTTACCGATAGAATACAACACTATCACTTGTTTAATTTTTACAGGGTAAGATTTTAGTCCACTAAAACGATATTTATAAGAGCATTAGCCCCCACTAAAGGAGTAAGACTCTCGGTCATTGTTTTAGCTCTTACTAGATAAGATTTTTGATCCTTGTCAAATTCATCATGTAAGGTAATTTGACTTGGTAAATGCTTATTTTTGGTGAACGGGCCCTTAATATGGAAAAATATTTGTGCGAGAAAAAAAAACCAAGGTAAAAGTAATAAGAGGGGGTTTAATTTGGATCATTGATCACTTTTAATTTATGCTCATTCATGAATTGCGCTTCTAATGATAATTGATCTAATATAGCTCATTAGTGTTGATATGCAGTTAAGATTGATGCAGGTGTAGAAATCTTTTCTTAGTTTCTATCTTTCTCACCATAATGTTTCCTTCTTATAAGTAATCAACCCACTTAGCATGTTATCATCATAACATTTATATTTACTATAGAAACACCCACTTACTATGAGAAATAAAATATCGTAAAAAAAACCCTATAATCGTCAAGTCAACTTATGTTTTTAGATCGAAGAGAGAAACATTTTCATTGCTTCTTGTGTTTCACTTCTTATTATCAAATGCCATGATTAATTTCATTTTTCTATTTATTCCCAACATCATTGTTGCTTAGTTTTCTTTGGAGTCACATTTTGTGCAAATGATTGTAACAAGCTTCAAACTCATGTAGTCACTATATTGACATCAAATCAATTGAACTTTATTACTATAAATTGAAAACCTTATAAAATAAGTGAAATTTATTTTAAGCCAAATAAGTTATCAGATATACACCTTGTATAATAGTTATATGATAAACTAAAAGCTATGCAGTTAATTTTCATTTACAAACATATATAATATGCTATTATGCTACCAATAATACATCAATGAATAAATTACACATCGTGTTTTTAAAAATAAATTATTAAAATGACAATGGTTTAGTTTTGTATATAGGTGAGCCCCTGCTGTTCCCTCTTTAACAAAGTTTAAAATCACCACTTCTTTTTTTTTTCCTTAAAGAAAATTCATCATTACTTTTTCTAAAGGCATTTTGAACTGTCCAATTCATTTTCTCTATCAAAATGATATAATTTTTATTTAAAAATATTTCATTTGTTCTAAACATCATTTTTATACCAAACGTAGTACTTTAGTTATATTATTCTCTACACTAATGGGGCCGTTTAGTAGACATTTACTGGCTAAGGAATTACCGATATCATTTATCTTATTAATTGATTATGTAAAGAACCGAGAAGCTTACTTGATAAAAGACATAGCAAGGACCAAGAGTCATACTCGGAAACAACTCTTACCCGGTCAACGCCGGGTTTAAGATTTTATCAACTATAAAAAGTTTGATATCCAAAGATGTTATACGATAATATAAATGAAGGTAAAACTCTTGCCTAAAAACGCTCGACCAATCGAATTTTTGTTAACAGATGATGGTTTATAAACAATGTTAGACTAAAGTTCTACTATTTTTAACACTAAAATTCTACAAAATATGATGGATTCATTTGAAAGTATAAAATTTGGATTTTGTATAAAGGGTTGATTCCGATGAGAAATTGATGTTCTCGGAAGATGTGGTTATCAACCGTTGGATGAGAAATGAATACAGATTAAGAAAATATTTCCAATTCAAAAGAATATAATCAACAAAACCTTAAACAATCAATTCATAAAATAAAAGTTATTGATATCTTACGTCCAAGACTCATAAGTCCTTAATATAAATGTGACAAGGAGATAAATATCCATCTTTTATTCATTGATTATCTTAATAACTTATTAAGTAAAAATTTAATCTCAAATATGTAGATTATCTTATTAAGTACCAACCACATGAGCTAACCGACTACACTTGAATATACCCCAAAAAAAACAGGTATTTCTTCAACTAATACCAATTTTTATTTTGTAATGTTTCAAAAAGATGCACAATTTTACTATTTGCAATTTCAAAAACAAATAAAATATCAATACTATTACTTTGGGTTATAATAATTGTAGGGTGAGTTGGGTATTTTGAACTTTCCAACTCATTTGAATAAAGCTAGCAGATTTCATGGCCAATTTAAAGCCCACATAGATTGAGCATCTCAAGAGAAGCAAAAGAGACCCATTGTCTTTCCCATTTTAACTTAAAAGGTGCATGCTCATAGTTGTGAAGATATGTCAAGCAAACCTACACTATTGGATCATCAACAACAACAATCACAAAATATGATTCGAATGAAGAGCTCTAACGGAAGTCCGGTGATTGACTGCGATGACGAGCTGTCTAAATCCGCCTTGTTTGCTTTTCGGGCTAAAGAAGAAGAGATCACTCAAAAGAAAATGGCGGTGAAGAAGAGGGTTGAGGCTCAGTTAGGCCGTGTTGAACAAGAAACCAAAAAGCTGGTTGAAATTCGCAATGTAAGTAAATCTTCTCCGTTTATTAGTTATTAAAGCTTATCAAGTCAAGATTTAACACATGCTAGTCACTGTTCTTCCTTTTTATGACATGGGTTCTTCACATAGTTCAAATGAGAACAATAACAAAATAAAAAAACACAAGAATAACCATATTACCAGGGGCGGATTTATTAATTGATTCCCGGTAAAGTTTAAAAAATAGCTTGTTTTTATATTATAGAACTCAAATTCTTTGTGTTTATACATGTTTTGACCCCTCAAACGATAATGGTTTGATCTTATAAAACAACTTTAGCCTAATTTCATCTTTATTTTTTATATAATGTGTATTTTTACGGTAACTATTAATTTAAATTGTTATAGAGTTTGTTGATTAGTTAATGTATAATTGTAACTTTTTGTTAGTTGTTAGGGGTAAGGTTTGTTAGTTGATGTCAAATTGTTAACTTTTTGTTGCTAGGTCAAGGTTAGGGTTCATTAGTTGATATATAATTATTAATTTGGATTAGTTTCATAGAATTCACTCGATTTTTTTATTGTTTACGAAGGATCACCCTAATCAAACAGAAAAATAAGACGAAACTATTCAAGTAGAGGATGTTATCAATCATGTGCATATGCGTGGCCATTATTTAAATTCCGACTCCCATCATCAAAATTTCTGGATCCGTCTTTGCATATTACATGTGGTTTCACATTACAATCGCGTATAGAATCACATGCAACTTTGGTTGCGATAGATAAGTCTCTAGAGTCTAGCCAAGTCATACATACACATATCCTTGTGTTAACCATGCATGTTTCGTTATCATATGAAATTTCACTGCAAATTCATATGTAATTCGTTTATTCTCATGTTATCATATTTTCTAACTTTCTTATTTCAATAGAATTCAAATTTCAAATAACCGGTTTTTTGTAATAGTATTTAGTTTTAAAATGTGAGTGTAGGGTCTTGAAGCACTAGAGGATCCAAGTTGGAAAGAAGCAGCGGTTGTAAGAAAGAAGGTTGACTCAGTCAATAAAGAACTAAAGTCTTTGGGTCAAAATTGTCATAAAAAGGTAACACATTATCATTATTTCATATTTCTTTTAACTTATATTTATTCTTTATTTTGCAATATGCATAAAAGTTAAAAATTATGTATTTCTATCTGATGTTGTATATAATTTGCAGGAAAAGGAATACAGAGAAGCTGTTGAGGCATTCAATGACAAAAACAAGGAAAAAGGTCAACTAGTTACCAGATTAATGGAGGTATTTTATCATTATTATTTAGTTTTTTCTAAATTATTTTATTATTATTACACCCATAAATAATTTACAAAAAAATTGTGTTTTTGCAGCTGGTTACTGAAAGTGAAAGGGTGAGGACCAAGAAACTTGAAGACATCAGCAAACAAGTTGAATCATTTGTCAAAATATAATTAATGTTTCCATGAATTCTTTTCTTTTTTTAATTATTAGTCTATTATGATATTAAGAAAAAGAATTGATTATTGATTGTAAAAGAGTGTTTGTTTGTGTGTAGGGGTTTATTTAAGGCTGCATCACTGCATGTGTAAATAAGCTATTTGCATTTTTGGTTTTGTTTTTAAAACATTGTTGTTCTTTTATTGTATTTGAAGATTTTCATGATTTTAAGTAATTTCAACTTGAGTTATTAAGCTATCATATGTTCAGAGGACATCACAGTTTTTGTCTACGTGGTTACAATAAACTATAAAAAGAGTCATTAAATTTTAATAATCATACTTACTAAAGGGTTTGTAGTTTACTTTAAAAATAATAGGGTAAATTACAGACTGAAAATCAGGGACAGGACCAACAGTGCAAGGAAGTGTAAACCGCAGACCAAATTCCTAATTATTTTGAAAGAGGGACTAACAGTGCAATAAAGAGCAAACCGTAGGGACCAGATATGTAATTTACCCAAAATAATATTACTTTAGCTATAAACTTAAAAAAAAAACAAAAACACTGAGTACAATGATGGGTGTTATCAACTACTTCAAAAAGTGGCAAAGTGGGTGTTTTGTATAAACCCCACAAATTATTAGTTAAACCAGTTGTAATTTGTACCAAATGCCAATTATCAAACATATAAGAAGGTGCAGATGTTTGTCCTCTTTTTACTTTTCTTTTTTGTAGAGGAACGAATATGAAAATCAATTTGGGCTTGATTGTGCCAATTACTAACAATGTCAATTGGCCCATTAAAAATACGCCCAGTAAGCTTTAACTAATGGGTGACCTTATTTTGCGATTTAAGGGGCAGTTTATTCAAACACTTACTCGGTAAATGTTTATTGATAAAATTGATACTATCACCTACTATATTAGATAATAATATGTCTCTCAAAACGGCGTCGTTTGCAACAATTTACCCAATAAGCACTTACCAGGTAGGATTTGTAAATTCCACTTACTGGGTTAGACTTCCGTTTCATGTCATCATTCTTACCAGGTAAGATTCTAGTCCTTGTCATTGTTCATCTCATAAGGTAAATTGACTCTGTAAGCACTTACTGGGTAAACGTCAAGTAAACGGCACCTAAGCCGTACAACGCAAATCAAATATACACTTATATAGTAAATCAATAATAGGTGTGACAATTGGTTAGTTTGAGTTGGGTTCAGGTTCAATCCATTTAATAAATGGGTTAAAAATCTCAACACAATTCAACATGTTTAATTAAACGGGTTGAAATTTTCAACATAACCCAACATGTGATCTAAATTGGTTGAGAGCGAGTTGACATGTTTATGATTTTGATATTCTCTACCGAGCATCTTGAATACCAAGGTTGATCCACTTTTTTTTTTTTGAACAAGAAAATGATACACAAGAGCTAGAGCTTCGGCATGGTCATCACCCTAGCCTTGCGACCCACTTAGTTTTAGAGTTTTAAATAAACATAATCACAAATGCAAATAACTTTTTCAAAGTTTGAATAAAACACAACCAGAGAAGAAAATAAGTTGTTCAAAGTTTGGTTGTCGCCGTCGGTTGCTAGAAAGCATACAACAACAACTAAGCTTTTCAGTATGAAAGTGAAGTATGATTACTGATTAGGGTATGGTTAATGGCCTGTATGGAAAAGAGACTTGTTATTACGTTTCCATTTCATATTTGAATAGAATAAAAATACCCATAATTTTAAGTAGACATCATGATTAAATAATGGTTTTTAATTAAAAATTAAAATAAAATAAAATAAAATAATATGTTATAAACTTATAATAAATGGGCTGAAAACAGGTTGAATATTTCAACTTAACCCAGTCCATTTGAATAAGTAGGTTAGGTGAGTTGATTCAATTACGTAAATGAGTTGAAAATCTCAAATCAACCTGCTAATTTTGGCTTGTGTTCGAGTTAGGCTGACGGGTTGGATTGTTTTTTGCCGCCTCTATATAGTAGATAAACATTTATGGGATAATTTTCATATAGTGATATGTAACATTTTTTAAATAAAATAATTCATATGGCTTATACACTTTTTCACATTCGACTAAAAGATGAAGCCTTGACTTGTATGATGTCTAGTTTTTGTGATAATCCAAATATCATTGAGGGGCAATGGGCAATGACCCATTGGTGATTTGCTATAAACAGATTTGACATTATTTTGGATAAAATCAAAAGCATCAATAATATTGATTTTACCAATTGAATTTATGAAATATTTATTGTATCCTTGTTAAATGACATTTTGATTTATATGTCTACCAAATTTTCAATTTTTTTGTCTTATAGAATATATATACTTTTCAGTACCTTTTAACATAATGTAGTATCACATCATGTTTCAAAAAATCGTCAAGTCATAAATAAGTTAGCTCGTTATCATCCAAAAGATTGGTATAAGAGGAGGGTCATAATGTAGCAAAAATACAAAGCCTCAAATGTTGTTGGGCACGAGATATTGTCCTATTAGAGGACACAAAAGACCCCTTCATGCTTAAATTATTAGGACAACTACCCTTCTCTTCATAGTAAACTATATCTTCTTGGTTGTGAGTTGTGACACATTCATAACATTTGAGGAAATATAGTGGAAATTTTATCTTTCTGTGCTTCGATTCTTCCAATTTAAGCAATGCAAAAACTTTTGTGGCAATGGAGATTCGACTATGATAACTCCAGATCATTTATGGTTGTATTCAGACTAATTGATACACGTAAGCAATTCCGAAAAGTATGGTAACCCAGAAAAAGAAAACCATATCTTTTAATAAGTTGTTGGGGCTTATTTTTTATAATTTATGGATTTTGATTCCAAAAAACTTGTGGTGTTTCAAAACCCAAAACTACAGTGTAAAATTTCTTGTGTTAAAATTTTACTTGTTTCCCTTTCCAAAAATTTTTTTTTACTTGTTTCCAATAGATAATTCAATTTTCATATGGAGTAATATTTGCATAACAACTATCTATGCTGTAAAAAGTTTGATTTCAATTTCTTAATCATTTCTAAAAAACACATGATTATTCTTTAAATTGTTATTGTGGAGTCAATCATAATTCAAAATTATCAAAGCTTTGGATTGGAAATAGGAATAGGAAATTTTTGTTGCACATAAACAATTGGTATTCTTCTCCATTGGTTTATGAGCCTACTATTGTAGGAGGATGCTTGGGCTTATGTAGGGGTTGTTTGATGTTCTTATTTTTGGTTTGTTGTATGGATTTTTGTATACTTGCTAGTTGCTAGTCTCTTTTTAAATGATTTTTTGAGTTCGTTAGGCAGGAGTGATGGCAATGCTAAAACTCTTTGCGCAGAGCACTCTTTTCTTTGCTTTTCAGAAAAAAAAATACCAAGTAAAAAGCATATGCATGTAAATGAAGAAAGTATAAAAGAAGAATAAGATAAATTAGGGGTGTTGTTATCATCTTGTTGATTTAAAAATGCATGCATCCTTCATAACAACGGTTATTATCAGTGGTAAAAAAAATAATAATTATAAGGGTGATAGTACAGTAGATAACGATAAGGATATGATAAAATTAACTCAGAGTTAAAATCATGTAATCTATATATGTCACTAACGACTAGAAAATTTACTTCAAGGTCATAGGCAAAACCTATAGTTTTTTGAATGAAATCTAGGTTCACCCATTTCCAAAAAGAAAATCATAAAAGTTGAAACATTGGTAATTATAATGTTGTGAAATTGTAGTTCATACAATTCCCTTGTTGCTTAGTTTCTATACAATGTAGTGGATGAATAATAATACAAATGACGAACTAACATTTATTTATATCATTTTTATGGAACTATCTACAAAATTTTAAAACTTTATATATATATATATATATTCTAAAAACATATCATCCAAAATAAAAATCCACTAGGAATATTTTGCTGTTTTTGTACAATTTTCCATATCTTATATATATTGACATTAATAGGCACACTTTATGATCAATCAATGATCTGAATGAATGAAATCTAGAATTTGATTTTGTGCATCTTGAAACAGAATAAATAATTAAAAACCCATAATAATAATCCATATCAACGATTAAAGATGATTGTACCTTATACTTAAATGTAAACTACATAATACCATCGAATACAAAAGGTGAAGAAAAACTAGGGACCAAATTGCAAAAAGACGTGGCATACTGGTTAAAAGTGTGAGAGAAGTGACTAGTTAACCCTTCTCTTCCAGGTTCGAATCCAGGCGCTTCCAGATTGTGGCCACTGAGGATTAACTCAGGGCAGCATGCTTTAGTTGTCGGTAAATCTTGCCGGAATTAGTCAGGACAAAACCTTGGATACCCTTTCAAAAAGAATTACAAAAGGATGATGGTTGGAACTGAACCTATTCTTGTTGACACTAGATTCTCCACACCCCTCCTACTTTTCTTCTTTTCACTTTAACCACCAAATAGGAATATTTCTCAAAACATTGCATGGAAATTGAAGTTCTCAAAACTACAAGGAATTGACTCTCTTCCAAAGATTCTAAATAACACAAATGACATTTAAGCAAATTTGATGTAAAAAACTTGTGTTCTCTTTGTTTTTATTTTTTATATATTATTGAAAATAGATGCAACTAGATTATAATCTTCAACAAATATATCTAACCGTTTGATCTTTAATAACTTACAAAGGATAGTTAAAAGCCAATGGAACCTAAATGGACCACTACTCCACTAGGGTACAAATAGACCTATATATGATCACAATAACATGTAAAGAATCTTCAAGATTAAGCGTAACATGTTAAACCCAAGTGAGAAGTATCATGAAAATGATGTTGTCACCCACCAGAAGGGTGGTGGTGGTGGTGTACTGACAGAAAGCTTCGATAGGATGTGGTGGAATATCCCATCTTTCCCGGGTTTGAGTCCAGGTACTAACATTATATGTATACAACCGTGGTTTAAGTTCTAAATTACCCCAATGTAGCGTAGGCGAAGCCCTTTTCCCAAAAAAAAAAAAAAAAAAAAAACGATGTCGTCCCTTTTTCTAAGTGTGAGCAGCTTATTCGATAACAATGTACAACTTTTATTGCAAAGCGTAAGAGTTTAGCATTAACCTAGAAAAAATGGATTTATATATAACACAAATTGACAAAATTAATTCACATGAAAATAACAAGAGATCTACAATTGTGGTAAGTTTTGTGAACTTAGCTTTTGGTGGCATAAATTAACAATGAAAACCCCTTTTTCTGATCATCATTCTTAACAACCTTCTCTTCCAACCACAACCTGCTATCCAACCCACTCCTTGTCCTGAACATGAACACTGCATGACCCGACCCGGACCCGGATCCCGATTCCGATTCGGGTTCGGATTCCGGGTTAAAGAACCAATCATGAACATCCCACATCAAATCCACCAACAACCCATCAAGAAAAATGGTCTGATTCCCTCTAAAATTCCATTGCAACCTCTTGACCCGAATCACGACCCGTTTATCGATATAAACCAATAAAACCGGGTACTTTAACCCGTCGCTTTCTCCGGTACACCGGATCAGGATATCGTGCCAGATTCCGGTGTCGGAGAACCGCGCTTTGGTGGCGTAAACCGTGTTTCCGGAAAAATGCTCTTTTCGGGAGACCAAACCGAATTTTCCGATCTCTTTGTGACTTTTCAGCTTCTTCACGGCGGCCTCCTCCGTCGTGTCTCCGATCACCAATCCGACCTCGGAGTCCACGACGACGACAACGTAGTACCCCTCCACCGGCTCGGCGGCGCCGGCGGCGTACTGCGCCGACGAGAGATCGTAGTGGACCTCGAATTTGGAGTCGTTGATTTGGAACGATTTGGCGCCTTTTTTCTTACGGAAGAGCCTTGAGTGGGTGTTGAGGCGGAAGGCGGCGGCGGTGGCGGTGGCGGAGTCGTCGGCGGCGGAGTTGGTGGTGATCTGGAGGCCCTGGGTGGTGGCGTTGCGGTACCAGGTGACGGTGATGAAGTGGTGGTCGCCGGTGGAGAGGGTGGTTTTGTATACGCAGGAGACGGCTGTTTGGGTGGATGGGATCGGCTTATTGGGGGAAGCTATACAGGATGAAGCGGCTGAATAGCTTGAACATGATGATGATGATGATTCAGACACCTGAATGGCATATTGGCTGTAACAAGAAATCAAATCCATCATTTTTTTGGGTAAAAGGAAGAAAAATTGGGGGGGTATTGTTGGAATGTTTATGGGGTTAGGATCTAAAGAAGGTGAATATGAATATATGAATATGATTATGTTGTACTTTTTTTTTTTGTTTATGCACAAGTGAATGAAATGAATGATGTTAATGATAATAAGAAGAAAGGAGGAGAAGAAGCTTTTTTTTAGTTTATGCACAAGTGAATGAATGAATGAGCTTAATGATAATAAGAGGAAAGGAGGAGGAGGAGAAGAGGAAATGTCTTTTTCTGAATTGTTAATTGTGATTGCCGGTTTTAGTTTTATGTGAGATTTTCTGTAATATAATATAATTGTTTTTACTTTAATAAATATAAATATAAAGTACAGGTTAAAATTTTCAAACTTATCTTTTTGACGATGCAAATAAAGTTATGAGTAATTGAAGTCAATTGTTTGAA
The DNA here is from genome assembly GCA_030169165.1 of Centaurea solstitialis. Classification (NCBI taxonomy): domain Eukaryota; kingdom Viridiplantae; phylum Streptophyta; class Magnoliopsida; order Asterales; family Asteraceae; genus Centaurea; species Centaurea solstitialis. Next base: position 11,750,754 of record CM058046.1, read on the forward strand.
AAGCATGAACTTGAAAGTGTTAATTGGGGGTTTCTCATATGTGATAATTGAAGTCATCTAATTGTAATATGAAACATGAGAGTGTGTCTAGTACAATTGTAAGGTAACATGTTATAGGGTCAATGAATATACATATTTGATCTTCGTGATGAGCATGTGGCAATATTCAGATCATGGGTCTACTATATAGTGGTATCTTTAATAAGGTTGGATCGTGATCGACGAAGATTAATCGGGTGTCCTTAGATCCCAGATCCCAAATACCTCCAGGACATATGTATGTGTTTGTTTGTCGTTCAGAAAAGAATTTTTATTATGAAACAAACAGATTTGGAATTTAATTTTGTTGGGTACTGTTAACAATTGTTATGGAGTAGATTGATTTTATATAAAAACAAAAAACTTAAACCAACTAAAATATATGTGACGATGATTTTCGACTTTATAATTAAATTGTATGTTAATCAAATACCACAATTATCGAATATCTAAAAGTTGGATAAAATCACTATTCAAGATGACTAAAACTGCTAAACTACTGCCCTATATTGAAATTTGAACCGGAAGAGTTACGACAAACCAAAAGTAAAACCGCAACTTTCAAAGTCATTGGAATTCAGTCGAATACATAAGTTGATATGAATACCCACAATTACCCAAAAGAACTTTAAAATATCTAAGAAAACGAAGACGAATATAAAAAAACCGAAAAAATAGAACCATCTAGATCAAGATTTGTCTATTGTTTTGAGTAAATTAATACATGTATTTTATATGTTATAACAACTCGTATTAAGATAAGTTTTCCCGTTTTATTAAAAAAAAATGTTGTGTTGTATGAAAGTGAGAGTTGGTCCCCAAAAAATTAAAACCAAACTGCTGACCCACCAACTCCTACACCTATGATTAAAAGCATAGGAATAATGTGACCTCCATACACTTTCTCTTTTCCTTCTTTATTTATTTTATTTTATAAATTCCTTTTTATCCATAAAAGATTGGGATTAATGCATTTTGGACTTTATCACAACTTTGTTAACAACAATAATGAGATGGATAATCCTTTAAAACAAAATTCTCATGTCGCATTTTTAATATTTTGCTACATTTGTCTAAATGATTGGAACTTTTTAGAGAAATTAAAAAATTATGAATTCAAAACTCTAACTTTTGAGGGTGTCAATAAAGTAGTTATAAGGTATTTTAATTTGATTCTTACTTTGGGTATATAGTTTTTAGCATCTTTATATTGATACTTTAAGACTTGACATGTTAAACATTATGTAATTGGGTTACATTTGTTTTTCTTTTGAACGACAACTAAAACATTTAATTAAACAATAAAGTTAATACAACCAACCTATAAACGAAGAAATAATTAACCACAAGGCTGTGGCGTACTGGTTAAGGCTTGTGGGGGAAGTGGCTAGTTAACCCTTCTACCCCAGGTTCGAATCCAGGCGCTTCCAGATTGTGGCCACTGGGGATTAACTCAGGGCAGCATGCTTTAGCTGTCGGTGAACATTGCCGGGATTAGTCGGGGCAAAGCCTCGGATACCCTTCAAAAAAAAAAAAAAAAAAAATATATATATATATATATAATTGAAACGGAAAACTCCACACCACATGGCTACCCAGAACAATAGGAAATCTGTATATATGTGTGTGTACAAGTTACGGTGAGGTCATGGCATTTTTCAATGCATGACTTAAGACGGCAAATATATGTATATGTGGTATATATACAAATGTTCATGTGTGTAATATCGATCAATAATGATGAAAGTATATTGAACAATAGCCGTTAAAATGTACTGAACAATAATGATTAAAATTCATATAAACCTATAAATAAAAGAATATTCATGCATTGATTATTCGATATGAAATACACAGAGCTTACAAAAAATGATTTTAGGAGATCATAACAAAAAGAAATTTTGCTAATGGTTTCATAATCCATACATCTCTATCTAGATTCTAATATGGCATTCCAAAAAACATATTAGATTGGATTAGGTTAAATGTGTCTAATAAAGAAGTTATCCTTTATAGATTGGATTATTCATCACTTATTTTAATTGACGGAATAGAATTTTCTCGTCTTCAACTTGTGATTGATGAATTTCTGACTTAAATGAATAATTAGAATCACTAACATTTAATTGAATAAGCCATAAATTAGACATAAAAAATAAAAATAAAAAACTATTCATGTCGTATAACCCGCCTTATAACCTATCATAACATGCCATAATCCGTCGTAACAAGCTATACTGCAAGCCACGCCTTAGAGTCGCTCCATGAAACGTGGTTGCAAGGTTGTGCATCGACGTTATGGTGCACCATAACACGTTTTTTAGAACATTAATCAAAAGTAACCCTACGAAGTAATTTACATGTGTGTCGTTAAATGAGTCGGTTCATTGGCTTGTCGATTATCACATGAACGGATAAGTGGTCCTTGGAGTTGGAGTTAAGGATGTGTCTAATGTCTTTCACGATGTCCTTGAACTCAGAGTTGTCATTATAAGGGCCATAAATAGCATCTGCAACCACCTTAGCATCCAATTCAAAGATTACATTGATATTGTTTTGGTTGGAAACCCAAAGAAAAGCTTCTCGAATGACCAAGGTCTCGCATTCTTTGATCGTGCGGTGAAATCTAAACGGGGAGGGTATAACCGAGATGAAGGCACCCATGTTATCACGAAGGACAACACCAAAGCCCACCCTATAATTTGATTCAAATATCGCAGCATCCACATTTTCATAAAATATCACAACCGATGAAGGTGGATGCTGCAATATTGAAGGTGGATGCTGCAATATTTGATTCAAATGTGAGATGAAGGCATCCACTTTTCAAACCTTCAATTTCATACATCGGTTGTGTATTTTATCTACATTTTGTCTAAATGTTTTGAACATCACAACCGATGTATGAAATTGAAGGTTTGAAAAACCCTTACATAAAATACAATCTACATTTGCCAGTCAAATCTGATATTGACAGTACGAAGTGTTCTCATTTATTTAGCACTTTTAATTTAAACCCAGTCAAATCCAATCTATATTTTGTCTAAATGTTTTGAATATCACAACCGATGTATGAAATTTGAAAAAATCTTACATAAAATACAAACTAACGAAAATAATTCCGAGTAAAAGTATTCAAAGCCGCCATTTTCTTTTAAAGAAATACATGATTGGTCAAATCAATATTTTCCTGATACGACATTAATGAGAATTTTAAAAATTAATATCATTATTGTTAAATATTAAAGTCGAGTAAGATAATTATAATTAAACCGTCCTCTTTTGCTGCAAATGAATGTAAAGCCTGTCTCCACAAAACATTTTTGTTGTTTCAATATTGAATTTTTTTTAAAACATGGTATAAAAACATCTGATATTCTTTTTTTAACTTTTTATCCGAATAACAATGATTAAAGCTGTAAAAAGGAAGACCATTTTTGAACAAACACCAGAAAATGTTGGTTTTTCATGGACCCATGATTCTTCTATTTGCATTTTGAAAACATTACTTTTATTATTATGATATATAACTTGAAAATTTATTATCTATTTTTCATTAAAAAAAATAAAATTCTTAAATTTTATATTTCGTCAACTGATGGTTTCAGTTTTAAAAGAGCCAAAACAGATGAAATAATTATCAAACAAATCCCTCGCTACACAGGTTCGAAACCCCGCAGCAGCAAGTGGAGTTACCCAGGTTCCAGACCGGTCTGAGACTGACGCAGATTAATCGGGTGCCTGAATGGATCCCGGATACCGTGGAAACGTGTGTGTTCATCTGCCGTTTAAAAAAAATGATGTATTGAAAGGCGATGAAGGCAGCCTTTTATTTAATAGGAGATAAGGGGGGATAAAGAGGCATGGACCCCTAAATGGTCTGGTTTTTTGGGCATGTTCTTCCATTATGTCAACTACTTGATTGCATCCTAATCAATATACTTCTGAGCTCTGACTGGGTGGTCTGAACCGGTCCAATCCATGGTCCGCACCCTAGCTTAACATGGTTCCAATGCAGTTGGAACATGGTTCCACCTTCTTGGCTCACCCTAATTGCATTTATGATGATAGTTGTAATGTTGGTGCAACCACTTGATGGAATTGTGTTTATTCTCAACTTCCATTTACTTTAAATCCACACACTAGGCCTACACACATTCTTGTAATTTATGGAACACATTTAATTATTGTACTTAAATTCAATTTTCTTACATATTTAAATAAAGTGACATGATTTAAAGATGAGGTATTAGTTATTTCCGTTGTTTCGATTTTTATAATTCGGCCAGTATGAATTGATTTTCGTTTTTACACTTTTAAACACTAATCACAAACCATCTCAGCGGTGTATTAAAAAATGAACCGACACGAGCCTATGGCATGATGTATGATGGTTCATCGAATTAGATTGAAATGGACATTTAAAAGAAATTGAATTGATTTAGATCTATAGCCATAAGCAATTTGCAACAAGTCAACTGTAGATTGATTGTCATTTTCAAGTGCTTAATCTTCTAATCTAACTTCTCACCCTCTTGCTTCTTTTGACCATGGAATGTTTGACTATCTATACTTGGGTCAAACCAAAACCAAACCTTGAAAGATCTTAAAACCCAACATAACCATTGCTAATGCATTGTAAACTTGTACCTTACAAGTGGTGAGCATAAAAAAGATTCTCGTGTTACATGTCATCAATGCATTTTCTTGGAAAGAATACGGCAACCGAACTGTGTTTCAATTTGGTTTGGTTCTGGTTAGCTTTAAGGTTTTTAAAATTAAGTTGAAAACAGAAAGAATGCCTACTGATGAGTTAAATAATATATGCATGATTGTTGTTGCTTCCAGGAAGTTGTTTGTGAATAAAATATAAAAGCAAAAGAACATAAAAGTAATCTCAGAAAGAGACTTTTAAATTCTCTACCCCTAAGTATTGCAGGCTGGAACCATTATCATGTGGCCTCTACAGAATCCTAGTGTTTTTCTAATCTTTATATCCCCATCATAATGCAATGCTTCAATATTTTTATAAGAGATATGCATATCTTATTAAATAAAGATCCAAAAAGTAAACTGGGATTTTGGACAAATTCATCTACTACAGTTAAAAGTAGCATATGAAATGCTAACTAGGCAGAGTTGTGTTTTTATGCATAAGGTACATGTATCAAGGAAGAAGCTATGTTCATAATGAGGAAAGATGGTACCTGTATTGTATCCATTACAGTAATATGCATTAGGGTTGTTTATGCAGCCAGAAGATGCTTCTCTTCCTCCTCGATTCTTTTTAACCATCTAAATCCAAGATCGTTTCCTAATTTTGCAGCATTCTCAAATTGTTCTTTTGCCAATTCAATCAGATTAGGCTTGGGTTCGCCAATTTTCTTCCTTGGCTTCCTACTCGGAAGCCCGTTCTTTAGATTGAACTTTGTTATAGATGTGGGAGGTTCATAGCCTGATAGCAAACCAAGAAAAATATCATGCAATTAAGTTAACGGCCGAACAAAGTTCAAGTAGATGGGACCCACTTTCGCATCTTAATTTCTTTCACAATATGAATAAGACTCACAATTTGATAATGTCAAATGACCGTAAAAAAAACTTCGATATTTCTTACATTAACTTAGGACTAATGTGGCTAACACACACACAAAGGACATGACTGGATGAGAACAAAAAGTGATTGAGTAAATTATTGGACGAAAGTAAGGATTTTGACAGTGTGAAGAAGGGATAGATTAAATTGAGGTCCTTTTTTTAGCCTAATATTGGTATATTTCTTTTGTATGAATCACCGTTGGTTTTGGTACTAATAATTAAAATAAATCTGGAATTTTGGCACAACTTGAAATTCAAATGTGATACCTCTAAGAAGAAGAGATCCACATGCTATTGCAGCCCCCGCATGACCCTGCGTGTATGAAAATTACAAGTTTCAAGTCAACTCGAGATCGATTTTTCATAAAGAAAACCCTACTATGTTCTTTGATCTTTACCTACATCGTAGGTTCATCAACCTACATAAGTACAGAGTACTAGTGCGGAAAAGAAATTCAAATCTTCAAGGTTAGTAGCCGACGCGGTTTAAAGAAGATGTATAACTTGACCTTTGAGGTAAAAACCTTGAAACTGAACGTGATTCTTAAATTTTGAGAATAATCTGAAACACGTACTAAAACTTCATAGCCAACAGTTGGTGTTGAGTTTGTTAAAACTGCATATACTTTCCGATATAAATAATAAAAGGTTTGACAGTCGGAATGAACCACCTTTCAGGAGGAAAAGTATGAATTGCTGTACCTTCTCTGAAGCTCTATGAAAACACCACAATGCTGAGGCGATATCTTTCTTAACACAGTCGCCTGCCAAATAGACAGCTCCCAGAAGGTAGAGGGCATCAGGTTGCAGCTAAAACATATACAATGAAAGCTCAAATAAGCTCCGGAAAAAACCTGAAAAACATTTAGTAATTACGTGTTTAGTAACATACCTGGTCTGCTGCCTTCTCCAAATAATAAAAAGCTTGTTGATCCGTGTCAACACCCTCATTCTGTGCATGAATTAGTTTATGGAAATTTCAAGTTTCCCAGAATATTCATAAATTAGACAAAAAAGGGAGAGAAGAGAAGATGATGAAACAAAGCATATCTGCAAATAATAATGACAGCTATAGATGAAAATAGAAGTTCAAGGATGTTTACTGGTTAAAACAAAAGAACATAAAACTTCATGGATTTTGTATACAGATTTTTCAGATTCATGGACTAAAATTAGATTTAGAACCAAGGTTTGATGGTTTTTTCGAGCGATTAATTCTTCACAAAGACATTTCTATTAGCAGCAAGTGAAAGGAAGAATGTACTAGAGGCAAACTAGGATAGTGCCGAAAAAACCCAACAAAAGCACAGATAACACAAAATCAGCAGAACACTGCATGTCAGCCTCCACAAATAACCAAAAGGAGAACAACTATGATCTCAGTTCGAAAAGATCATGTAACATGCACAAGATCTAGATGTGTTTTGACTCTTTGACACTTCAAAATAACAAGGTGTCACAGCAATGTTCTTATTCTACGTATGACAGCTTCCAATTGACAACTGTTTCCATGAATCACTGTCTCACTACAAAAACCTTAAATTGATAATAAATGGAACGAGGAGTTGGATATGTTGAACCTGTACCACCTTCATGATGCCAAGGATACTAAAAACCTTGGAATTCTAATGCTGTTTTATATCACATGACTGGTGTGAGTCAATTAACCCCCATACATATAGCATCCACCTTAATTGATTTAGCATACACAACCAGAAGAATAACACTCTGGATTAAAACTCGATTTTAAGAGCTCTCACTGAAGCATCATAAGGCCATCTTGATGTAATTGATGATATAATGAATAATGAATCTATTTCTATATCTTTGTTTGTTATCTGGTAGTGTGGTGAGATACTAATTGGAGCACCATAAGAAACTTGATGGTCTTTAAAAGGAAATTTTTTGCATGGCATGAGGAAGTACGGTTTCATTTGGTAGATCATTTAAACTCAGTTGATAAGGGTAGCTCCTCTATTAGTTATTTCCACTCGGATAACCGTTTAGTGATTGTTAGCCATCTGTGTTATCTCATTCATAATTAAAAGATTATTGAGGGATGGCCGCTCGATGAGGATGGTAGAAAGTGGGACAATCGAGAGAGCAAAGGACGAATAGGCCAAAGAGGACGTAGCATGAGCAACTGACATTGAATATGGCGGTTTTAAAAATTCTGATAGAAGTTCTTGAAAATGCAACGACTAGGATAGCAGGGTTCTAAACGGGAGAAGGGAGCTAGAGAGGTAGATGGTATAGGATAGGGTTAGTTAATCGGTACTAGGTACCAGAATCCTAAGTTGGATAGGGTGTTTCTGTTGGTTTTCTTTACCCTGTACTTGCTTCTATTATATTGTTTTTGCTTACTCGTAGCTAGCTTCTCAAAAATTAGCATACTTGTCTTTCTCTTGTTCTAGTATCATGGTTATTATTTACTATCCAGCTTACCATTGTTTTTAACACGTATGCTTCCCCCTTTCACACACTTTTCACTAGCTTGGGTTGTCAAGGGAACTACCACTCTACTATTTAGGTAGAGGTCAAATCTGTGTACATCTCCTAACCCCACCTCCAAGTGGGATACATTGGGCTCCTTTGGTTTGGTTCTCTTTTTTCTTTTATCCATCAATATATCAATCGGCACTTACAAAAGAATGAAAACATAAAATCTAGAGAGCTTAACCTCGATTCTTAAATTACGACCCAATTCATATTGAGCATCTGCATCGCCCATATCTGCCGCTTCCACCAATAAAGCAGCTCCTCTGTTACAAAATCAAGAAAAAAAGACACATGCTTAATTTAAAAAAAAAAAAAATGAGCAGGCGGTAAAAGGAATGTTGTAATAGATTAAGGAGCCTTTTAGTGGCAAATATTCACATTTGAGATATACAAGTTCTTACATAGCTTTACATTGCCCAGGCACATGGTATTTCAGGTGCAGTCTGGATAACCAGTATCTGGCATGGGTGTTTGAATTATCAACTTCCAGAGCCATTTCAAAATTATCCTTTGCAGTCTAAGGTGAAGGACATATAACCAATAAGGATATAAGTAAGAGAGAGAAAAGTATCAGTTGAAGCAAGATGTGCAAATAATAATGTTAACACATCATTGTATTTATGAATATGGAGAAAATAAATGAAACTATATTCACATAACTACAACCAAACATTATTACAATTCAAGCATGACCTTTTTTAAGTTCAGTGGAAAAGATATTATGACTCAGCTTTAGGAGTATCATATAAACAGATTAAATAGTACCACCTCAATGTAGCTAAAGAACTAAATGGGGATATGGAAAAATGTGAAGAACAATTGAACAAACACAAATAAGAATCAATTGTTTGTGATATAAATAGCTTAACACGTTGGAAGTACAAAGAAACATATAGGAAGAAATACAAAAAGAATAACGGTTATAAAAAATAGATAGATAAACAGAAGAACCTTAGTTTAAGCTACTAAGATTAGTTCAAGAAACTTTTCTTTGTTTATTTCTGAAAGGTAAGACATAATGACCTTAAGGTGAGGAATGAGACGTTTATCTCTAGGTTCACAATAGTCAATCACCCTATCAACCTCCTTCAACGCATTCCACCCTTTTGCAATAAATTCCATTGCCATCTTATTTCTATTGTGCAATCCTCGCTGCAGCAAAAAACAAACGGGTAAGAAAAATTAAAAGCAAAGCTATTACACCAAAAAATGACACTTCTTCAGCCCAAAAAAATGCAACCCTTCCATTTTTTAAAAGTTTTCACTCCTAATTAACCTTTTCTTCCCACCAATAATCACCGCTTACACTTGGTCACTTTGATTTCAATCCCTATTTCCCTTATTTTTACTTCATCATTTAGGGGGTGGGGGGCTTGCACATTGTATCAATGGTCAAACATTTTTATTATTTTTGGGGAACAAAGGAGTACCTAATAGTACCTGTTGCATGTATAGGAATGGATAGAGAACATTCTGTTTAGAACTAGCTTTCAAGACCAATGACTTCAGCATCTTCAGCAGGGCCTGACACCAACAGATCACAACACTTATGCAAGCAACCAGCAACTTAAAACATGTAGTATTTATCCCTGTATGCACTGCAGTTTTGAAGTAACTCTATATTGTGTTCATATATGATGGATTGAACAGTCCAAATTGTAAAATATCCCATTGAAAAGACATTGTTGCTGGACAAAAACTGGTACTGAAAAGCAGTATTCTTAGGGTTATTCATGGTGTAAAAGATGTATTAGTACCAACTACCAAGATGGTTTCATTGGATTGCCATAAACTAAAATCAGAAATTTCTTTGTTTCAGTGCTTCAGTTTCAATAACAGACTGGCTTCTTCCACACCCTTTACAAAACCCCTTACTTGAATCTCTTAACTACTTTGAAACCACTTGCTAACTTTGCATGCTTATCATTTTGCCTTCTTCCCTCAAAAAGCCAAACTTTTTTCTCTGAAATGTGTATCGTAGTTGAACTTGATCCAAGAAACAAAAGTAATTAAGTAGCGGGAATCATTCTTTTTAGCCAAATGAGTTGAAATCCTTTAGGAAGCACTGGACAAGTTCATAGAGGCATTATTACAAACACATGGCGTGCACCAGGACATGCCCATGAATAATAATGAGTACTAAAACTACTACATCCTAAAATCAAAAGAAATTAATCCATCAGAAAGGAAGAGGAAGAAATACCAATTTAGAGAAGGGAGATCGTATAATCTCCAAACCGAGAAGCTCAGCAGTAATCAGCTCAGCGCATGGAATATCGCATAGCTTCTTTGAAAAAAGGTCAAAATAAGTTCATGTTCAACCCGGTCCACACTATTGAAAAAGGATCCGAACTCGCGATTACCGTTTTAAAATTTCTTCCAAAAAGGCCAAATTATGTACCTAGACCAAATTTGTAATAAAATTTGAAGCTCAGCAGTTGAGCGGAATTGGCATTTCCGTAATTACGGAAATGTCACGTGGCGGCGTCTTATTGGTCTAGGGTACATGCCATAGACCAAGACCAGGTTGTATACCGCGGGTTTAGCTCCATAATTAAGGACCTGGTCCTTATATTTTTTTACAAATTTGATCTACGTCCGTAATTACGATTTTAAATTACGGACCGAAGGGCTATTTTTATAATTTTGGAAGAAAATAGGTTAGCTGGTAAAAAAAGGAGGTGTGATTTGGCTAATTTGACTAATTTGGCCAATTTCCCAAATTTTAATCTATTTGTTTTATATTGCAAATTTTTTATTTTTAAAGAAACGAACAACAAAAAGGCAACATTTTTTGGTTTGAGAGAATTTTGTGAAATGACATTTTTTGGTTTGAGAGAATTTTGTGAAATGACTTAGATGGTGGAATTGAATTTTATTTTTCATAAATAATTTATAAAAACAACTGTTTTTTTTTATTGATTGTTATAAAATAAATGTTTGTAATATATTTTTAAATATTACAAACAGGCCTAACAAAATTCGTAAAGTTTTAACTACGCACATTGGATTTCTAGATCGCAAATGATTTTTAAATCTAGTGTTTGTGGCATGTGGAATTGTAATTTTGGACTTTCATTTAAACTAAATGTGGGATCGAAATTCCAATCCCAAAATCACGCAAAGAAAACGAATCCTAAAAAATTCTTTAGTTTAACGTAATGTTTTGTAAGATTGAGATTTTATGGAATGCTTTAAAATCTTGGATGGTTGTGATTTGTAGAATCTTGGCAATTTAGATTTGATTGTTTTTTTCTTATTTGTGGTTTACGGTTCATTTATATTTTAGACTTCCATACTTAATAGTTGTAATTCGGTTTAAAAATGAAAATGAAATTAATTGCAAACTATAGAGATGAAAAACACAATGAAGAAAGTCACAATTTTTCGCAAACCAAATTAAATAAAAAATGTACTTTAAAAACAAATTATAAAAATAATTTAGTTATATTTTTGTTAATTGATTATCACATATAAATGCTTTAATATGTTATTACTTTAAGAAATTAAGAAACAAGACTTATGAAATTTCATAAAACACCAACTACCACCATGAGTTTTTAAATCATATGTTTGTTGGATTTTATTGAAATCTCGGGACTTCAAATTCAATCATTCCTTTAAACTGTACATGACTATAATGAAATTTAATTTCAAATCTCTCCGGATCCTATTAATTCTCGCTGACTAAACAAAACCTAGCAAAAAAGAAATGTTCGAATGTCGACTTGATTATTAATTCATTTGATATAGATCAGCTTTGAAAGCACATATTGACTTATTTGGATTGTTTATTCATTAATTACTCCAATTTATTATTCATTTCAATCCACTTTTTATGTTGTCACTTTAGTTACGTGCCATATCAATAAATCAATATGCTTTATATAATTATCCTTCTTTTTTGTTTGTTTATTTGTGGTTTAAAATCTTATTTATTTTGGAAACCTAGAGTATAGAAATTATTGTTTTCGTAGGCTTAATCTTGTGATATGTTTTTGATTTGTTTTGTAGTAAAAGCATTGCAAATGTAGGACGTACATCCTATCTTAGTAGGTGTTTAATGTTAACATTTAACTAACCATATCTCTTTGAAAGATACATCTAGATTTTAAAACAAGGAGTAGACCACGCTACTTTCAAAATAATTCCAAAGTTTATGCATGCCTACTTGAGAATATTCTGAAATGGGAAAAGGATAAATATAGCAATAAACGTGTATAAAATATATTGATGATTAATCGTCTAACTGATTATGTAAATTTGTCTTGCTGTATTAAGATTTTTGATAGATGAAAGTTAATGATTTATGTACAGGTTAATGACACTTGAAATTTTATTCTATATTATTGGGACCATTTTATACAACCGATACACTATTAACTTAACTATAAATGCACAAATACCAAAACATGTGATGCAAGGAAAGTAAAATGAAAAACAACTTATATTAAAGGATCAATAGTATGAGCACTTGCAACCAAAACCTACCACATCAAAGGCAATCCATCTCGAATTTCGACTATTGCATACCGATCAATGCAAATGTTATATGCACTACGAAAAATAAAATAAAAAAGGTGTCAAGATGTTAAAATAATATGATGGTGAACAACGGTAACAACTATAGTGAGTGGTGCAACTAGATAGGGTAAAAGGTATTACTAGGGACAATGACAACAACGATTATAATGATGTTGAAACTAAAAAATTAACAAATTAATGACATTTTAAAAGAAATAAAAAAATGGCGACTTAAATATATATAACAAAGCAAGTGCCGTTCAAAAAAAAAACAACAAAGGAGGTTTTTCTTTTTAATACCAGTGATGTACTCGTAAGATGTAGATGTTATAGTTTTTTTTAATCGAGAATTGCATGCAAAAATTTAAAATTAGGCTATGTTTGGCAAGCTTAGCTTATAAGCTAGTTGGTAGCTGATAAGCTAGCGGATAGCTGATAAGCTAGCTGTTGATTGATAAGCTTGCTAGTAGCTGATAAGCTAGCTGTTGAACAAATTATGTTTGGCAAAAACTAGCTTATGAGTATGTAAAATGACCAAAAAGGGTATATTTGAATTTAATAATTAATATTAATAAGGGTATAATTGGAAAAAGCTACAATAAGCTCCTCATAAGCTACTCAAAGTAGCGTTTCAAAAAGCTAGCTTATAAGCTAGCTGATAAGCTAGCTTTCTGGTACATGTTTGGATGGACTAGCTTATAAGCTAGCTTATGCTTGCCAAACAAAGCCTTAGTGTTCGAAGCTATTGGCAAGTTTTACTGAATTCTTTTGACTTTTCATAGTTTTAGATAGAAAATCAAACCAAGAAAAACTTTTACAATCATACACATTAATTTCCTAGGGGTGTGAACGAGCCAAGTCGAGACGAATATCAGGTAGCTCGACTCGACTCATTAGTAAGTCAAGTCGAATTCTATTTTAGTTGAGTTTTGACTGAGTTTATTCGAGTCGGGTTTTGACCGAGTTTTGATCGAGTCGAGTTTTGACCGATTTCGAGTCGATCCTATTTGAGTAGAGAGAAAGAAGGTAGCCGTCAAGGCGTCATCAACACTAAAGTTGTCGGCAGCATACCGGTTAAGCCCTGGTGTTGGGGACAAACTCACCCAAGTTCGAATCCGGAGGTGAGCAACCAGAGGCCACTGAGTATTAATCCCAGAGGAGCATGCTTTAGCTCTCGATAAAAATTATCAAGGATGTAGTATGGGCAAACCCAGGTGAACCTTATCTAAAAAAAAGAAAGAGGAAAAATAAACGAGAGATATATTATAAATTAAGGTTTATGTCTTTCAAGTTAATAAAAAATAAAAACAATTAATCTTTTCTAAATTTTAAAAAATCGTCATTTTTACTTTGACATGCCACATGTGAACTTTCAAATTTTCATTTCAATTTCAAATTAGATTAAATTTTTATAACTAATAAATATAATAATTAACAATATTAAATATATATATATATATGCATATATATAAATCAATTCGAGTATCTCATGATCTTAGCGAGTCAAGTATTAGGTAGCTCGACTTGACTAGTTAGTATATCGCGTCGAGTTTATTCGAGTCGATCTCGAGTAGCTTATGAGTTGTCTCGGCTCATTTACATTCTTAATTACAAGCCATTTTAAGCCATTTAAAACTAAACAACCATGTGACCTAACTTCGACTGGTAGTTTATTTCTAAAACACTCTAGGAAAACAATGTCTATAAAACACAAACATGCAATTGAGCTTGAAAATGAAATCATTATTTGCCATCATTAAATAACAACAATACTTTATATTTTCATAGGAAGAACTAATACATTTCTACATAATTTAAAATATAACCTAATGTATTTTATACCATGAAAGGGAATGAAACAATATTAAAATAAGAATGAAGATGGAAGATTGAGTTTGAAAATGAAATGGTTGTTTTGGGGTGTTTATTGTTATGGAATGTGACAAAAGGATAACATGCGATGGATGTATGGAATCATGATAACATGACGTCATCCATTTACAAACAGACGGACTTTAGCTAGAGAGAGATAGGGCAACCAAGAAATATACAACACGACAGAAAATGAACTATTTCATGAACTACATCATTGACCCCTCTGAATCTATTAATGGTATTTTTGGTCCCTAAACTTCTTACAAACTTCTGTCCATTTCTGGAAAATCCAAAACCAAATGTTGGTTTGAAATGTTCTTTTTTGCATGACAAATTATATTGAAATGAAACTAATTCTGTTTTAGATCTTATTTTTAGTAACTAATTTTTAAAATTTTCATTTAAAAATACAAAGTAACAAAAATAAAACTATTTTAAATTTAGTTTATCAAGATAACATGTTTTGTAAGTTGGTTTTCCGTATACAAAGTTTGTTTCTAAGATAGAATTGAGAAACAAAGTTAATATTATTTTGACACAATTTAGCTAAAATAAAATACCAAATTAAGAAGACCTAATACCATAAGAGTAAATGGTATGGTTATCTTTTACCACACCCATCACACCGTCACGTTAGCTAGTGAAATCACCATTCCTATAGCTCCATATTTATCTACTTACCTACCACCCACACCAGTAATGATCATATCCCCACCACACCTAAACTATGATCAACACTCTCCATCGGATACCACCACACTCTTAACATGTCACGGCATGGTGGAGTGGTACCACACTCACACTCACCATCAAAGTGGTTAGCTCATCACATCCAACGTATCACTCCCACCCACTCTGTTTAAGCACTGCTAAAGACAAAAATGAAGAAGGTAGAGGGTGAAGATTGTATAAAAAGATGTTAGAGGGACTAATAGACAAAACGCGGTTTTCCTCTTCACTCCCCTTCACGCTCCACACCGTTTTCTTCTCTCTCAGTTATATTAGCTGTCCTCTTCTCTCTCTCCCAAAAACACACACACTCTACTTAACTCTCACTCACACACATATACATACATACATATATCTCTATATCTCTCTACTATCACCATGGAATTGGGATCTTCAACAACAATGGCCACAATCTCTTCTATAATTGTTTCTTAGTTCACACTCCACTCGTGGACTCTTATCTCTCTATCTCTATCTCTCTGTATCTGTTCTGGTTCAAAACCCTAGATCTACTGCTGCTATGAATTAACAACAAAGGAAGCAAGCAAGCAAGCATGGCGCAGAGTTCAGACCCTAGCAAGCGTCCCAAACCAGGCCCATGGCCTCCTGGTCAAGGCTCCAACGATGCACCGGCAATGCCTCCTTCTTCCTGGGCCAAACGCACCGGTTTTCGCCCTAGGTTCTCCGGCGAGACCAATGCTAGTGATTCCGGTCAAATTACCAGGCCTCCGGTCGATCTAGAGGCCGGACGTGTGCGTCCAACTCCTCCTACTACCGTCAACGGCGGCACGGCGGCTCCACCACCACCACCGCCGCCGCAGCCGGCTAACGCTCAGGTGCAATCGGATAAGGATCAGTCGGTGAAGAAGGCGAGGGAGGCGGAGGGCGGTCCTGGTCCTGCTCAGCTACCGCCGAAGCCCGGGGCCGCCAACAGACCGGCTAATAATGGTAATGTTGCTGCTGAGACGCCGGCGGCGGTTCCACAGGCGAGCCAGAGGGCGGTTAGGAGTGAGGCTGTGTTGCCACAAACGGTTGATGATGAATTTGTATCTCGTCATTCACATATGAAGTATGAGCTTCGAGACACTCCTGGTTTAGGTAAATTAATATCTTATTAAGCTCCTAATGTATTGCAAAATTTCAAAATTTATCATGTTTTCAAACCGTATAATTATCTATTGATACCTGATTTTGCGTGTGCAATTGTGCATTAGCGAATGCGAATGTATGTTATCTAACAGAGTACATTTGTTATCCTAACTAAGGGAATGTGAATTTGTGACTGCAATTGTCTTAACATCACAGCCTCATTGTTGCTTACTGTATTGATATCTATAGCCTTGATGAGTTAACAATTTACAGCATGAATGTGTGTAATAGGCTGCACTGATTTTTGTCTGAAATTGTCTTTCAGTTCCCATTGGTTTCTATGGCTTCCAGCATTATTTGTCGATGCTGGGCTCGCTGGTTTTAATTCCGCTTGTGATCGTTCCGGCAATGGGTGGCGACCATGTAAGCAATTGAACTTCATATCAGGCTAAGTTATATTTGAAAGTAGGTATGATCACTTGAAATAGTCTGATGGAAATTAGTGGGTGTAGGAGGATATGTCTATGGTGGTCTCCACTGTGCTTTTCGTTTCGGGAATGACCACGCTTCTACAAGCAAATTTTGGATCAAGATTACCCCTCATACAAGGTCCATCTTTTGTCTTTCTTGCTCCCGCGCTTGCAATAATAAAATCCCCTGAGTTCCTTGGATTGAATGGAAATGTAAGCTCTACCTTCTTTACCCAGTTTGTTTCAAGCATATGTTTTTATGTAGTTTTGTTATGTTACCTAACAGCATGACAAAGCATAGCCTTCTTCATAGGTAAACATAATAATTGTTTCTTTAGTAATTGAATGCGTATCTGCTTAAAAGATAGTATGTAGTATATGCTAGGGTAATTTGAATGAGAAACCCACCTTAGCATCATAAGGGGACATACAAGAAGTTTTATGGTTTCTGTCTTCATGACCTTCGTGCTTTTTTACTGACATTTGCTTATTTTCTTGTAAACGCTTTGAAGATGACAACTCTAAGTAGGACCATAATCATTAATCTTAGGCCGAAAAGTCTTCTAAAGGTGAGGCTCTAGCTCTAGGTAGCCTATGGAAGTAAAACACCGACTATATATATGTAGTAATTGATAACATATAGATGGTGGTTACCATCAACTGATTGGCTTTTATCATTAAAACTCAGAGTCATCAATTTATTTGACATATACCTCAAAATTGGCAGTTTTTCAGCTTTATGGAGTAAAACTACAACAGGAAAAAAGAAAAATTAATAAAACCCAAGAAGAAAAAGGTTGCAAGTGGTCCATACATCATAATGTAATTATCTGACTTTTACTACCAAATACAAGCTTTACCTTGAACATGCATCCCTGAAGGGGTCCCAAGAAGGTGACACAACTATGCACCCTTCAGGTCTTTCATCTGGCATGACCTCTGCCAGGTGGAGCCCCTACTTGGCATGGGCACGATTTTGACAATTACCAGGCACAAGAGTTTTCTAATTAAAATTAACCTCCATGTGTACACACAGTTTTTCTTGGCATAATTAATATTTATTCCTCATCTTATAATCTGAGTCATATATATTCCTAAAGTCCTAGAAGTTCATGACAGTGGTTGCTATTGGGGTATCAACGTAATAATAAATAAAGTTTCTATAGGTTAGTGATAGAACAATCTGCTATCAAGCCCCTTTCAGATCATGCCTGTCTTTTGTATCTTACTACTGTAAGATTATTATTCTCAAATGATCAAGTTGGTTATTTGGAGACGAGGAACAAAAACAAATAAAAACACCAAGTACAAAGAAGGTTGAGTCTCTATAACACACCTTATTTTTGTGCTTGCCTGTTGTTAGTTCCATGAGGGAAGCTGAAATTTTGGATCCAATTGTTTACCAAAGATGTATGTTATATGATTAGAAAGAAATGTCTTACTGGCGTTACCATCTAATGGAAACTATTAAGATGAAAATAAACTATGATTGTTATTTATTAACCATGCTAGAAAAATTGTGGAAGTCTTCATGCCTTGCAACCTTGACACTATTGTTTGTTCATGAAATCTGGACCATTTTATGTAGTACGAACCATATTTTCTTTTCTCAAGTTTCTATCCTTGAGTGGAGCTTCTGCTTATTATAAACTGTTTACTCCCAGCTGGCTATTAGGCTATATAACAAAAGCAGTAATCTACCCTGTCCAGATTGTGTCTCATTTATCCTTAGACACCTCTTGCCTTGGGCTTTCATGCTTTGAAATGAATAAATCACACAGGTGAACTTTTACTCCCTTGATACTACAGAATTTCAAGCATATAATGAAGGAGCTACAGGGGGCTATAATTATTGCATCAGCTTTTCAAGCATTACTTGGATACAGTGGAATGATGACATTACTTTTGAGGTGCGGATTGCTTATCATTAGTTGTTTTCTGAGCATAATGTGGGTCAGAAATCATGTCTACAAATTTGGAAAATGTTACGTAAATGGTTTTCTTTATGTTTATCTGCAGACAAGCAGATTGCTTGTAGTTTTGTAAATTAAAATTATTAGGTCATCATTTGCTCACATTATTGGTTTGTTACCATACTAATTCTGAATATTGTTATCCAAGACTGTAGAAGGATTTGGGATGAGGCTCTCTGTTGCCCTATTTAGTTTTCTTGTACATAAGAATGGATGTGGGAAAGACTTTCAATGGGGAAATTACTTGTTATATGACATGTTTGTCGATTTATATTATAGTCTTATGCATAATGTGTTTCCATTAATCCATGATCCGTCGAATAGCCGTAAATAGTTCTGTCGGTAAAGCTTGGGTTCAAATGCATCATCTTATTCTGTTTGACCTGTCTAGTCTCTTGGAAGTTTCATATCCTGCTCTAGATTGTACATACTTTTGTGGCTTTAATGGCCTCTTGTGGGTGCAGAGAAAGATTGTTATTCTCTATATCTCAAGGTCATTGTTTTGTGTTCATACCAAGTACCAATTTTGATATGCAAGATGCTAACGAATATCATTTTTATTTTTCTAGATTTAGCACACTCACTGCCATTTGAATTTGATGCACCATGTGCTGTGAAACTAACTACAACTTGTGTCATGCTCCTTCAGATTGATTAACCCAGTGGTTGTGTCCCCAACTATTGCTGCTGTTGGACTTTCGTTCTACAGTTACGGCTTTCCGCAAATGGGTGCATGTCTTGAGATCGGCATGGTGCAGATTATATTGGTCATTATGTTTTCTCTAGTAGGTGTTCTTCCAGTATTTCCTTTTCTTCCCTTTGGTCAACTTCCGTTTCTACTTGGCATGCTATCATAAAAACTGCTATTGCTGTTTCGAAGTTGAGCATCCTATAAGATCACCCCTTCTTTCATGTGTTCTCTTATATACTCTCTCTTTCGTGTCTTTCAGTACCTGCGCAAGGTATCTGTTTTGGGGCACCGCATATTTCTAATTTACGCTGTAAGTAAACACAATGTTCTGAGTAAAGTAATCCTTGGGGTTCTGTCCCCTTTTCCAAAAAAATGCAATTTTTTTTTTCTGTTTTTGAATTTCACTAATTCCGTGCAAGTGACAGTAATATATCTGTAATTAATGTGTCCAGGTGCCGTTGGGTCTGTTTATTACATGGACTATGGCTTTCCTTCTGACTGAAGCAGGGGCCTATAAGTACGATGGCTGTGATGCAAACATACCAACCTCAAATATGATATCGGATCACTGCAGAAAACATGTTGCCAGGATGAAGAGTTGCCGAGTAGATACTTCCCATGCCTTGAAATCTTCCCCGTGGTTTAGATTTCCATACCCACTACAATGGGGAACACCTGTTTTCAACTGGAAAATGGCTCTTGTAATGTGCATGGTGTCTGTTATTTCTTCCGTGGACTCTGTAAGCTCCCTCTCAACTGCACCTGTGCTAAATTTTGTACTGTGGCAGTTTTGCTATGAAGTTCACTTCTCATACTACCTTAACAAAATGTGCGATCTCATATACTAATAACTACAAATATTCATGGGAGAATGACAAATTGCCAAATGGTTTCTAAAAGCCAGATTGTGCATTTATGTAAGCGCATACCAATCCTACTCCGCACCACCCCAAAATCAAACCAAGAACTAAAAAAAAGAATAACAGAGAGCAAACACAGAATAGGGTGGGTTCCAGTGAGGATGGAAGTTATGGTGAGAACAGAGAAGGGTAAGAAGGGATCTCCACACTTTGATCAATCCTAATTGAAGAGAACACTAGATCAACACTAATGAGATTCACTAGACCAATTCCCTTCTAAAGTGCAATTCATGGGTTTTGAGATTAGAAGTGATCAATGGTTGAAATCCCTTTTTATGCTTCTCGAATTAACTCGTATTCTCACACGATCTTTCGGCACATAGACTAATAGTATGCGCCATCCTATCTAAGCTCTTGAACTAATAAAATATTTGAGAGCCTGTTGTATTCATGTGTTTTTATATGTTCCCACATGTTCGTTGCTATACAGCTTTATTTTCTTGTACATAGTAGTTCCTCATATCCTTTTCTTACAATTCACTTTGTCTGTTCAAGTATCTGTAGCATGTATTATAAGAAAAACTTCAGAATTGTCTCTAGATCCATAGATGACTAGATCTTCGACCGCTTTCCTATTATCTTAAATAGGTACCTCATTTGAAACCAACTCTATATATGTGTGTGTGTATACATGCATATTCATTTTCAGTCTTTTGTTTCATTATGCCTTCCATATAATTATGAGATGCGATGTTTCTTAATTGGTCAAAAATGGCATGTACATATTGCTTACGGCATCCCAAAACTGAGTGTAAAATCTGCTGTGGACAGGGAGAGTAGCATGTGGGAAGTTCATTATTGTTGTGCATAATAAGCAGGAAATAATCTGATGGTTTCACCATGTTGCAAGACTTTTTACCTGACCTAACAAGTAATTTTTGGCGACAATTGCCTTTCAAAAAAAAAAATTTGGTGAGAATTTCTGAAAAAGTGTGGTGTCATATAGGTT
The DNA here is from genome assembly GCA_030169165.1 of Centaurea solstitialis. Taxonomy (NCBI): domain Eukaryota; kingdom Viridiplantae; phylum Streptophyta; class Magnoliopsida; order Asterales; family Asteraceae; genus Centaurea; species Centaurea solstitialis. The sequence goes on from CM058046.1 coordinate 11,772,110, forward strand.
GGTTCATACCATGCATCATCTTTATTGGTGGCATCTAGGCCTCCCACTCCAGGCGTTGTAAGTCGTGGGATTGGTCTTGAAGGTCTGTCCAGCATCTTGGCTGGTTTGTGGGGAACTGGAACAGGTTCAACTTCTTTGACCGAAAACGTGCACACAATTGCCGTCACTAAAATGGGGAGTCGCAGAGCCGTTGAGTTGGGGGCATGTATTTTGATTATACTATCCCTAGTAGGTATGCCTTTACTTTTATTTTGAATGTTTTCAACCTATCTAGTTGTAAAAAGATTATTTCATACTAACATACCTTACTGGTGTTCTGGATGAAACATGCAGCCCATATTTCACTAAATATGCTTATATTTTGTTGACAGGCAAATAACATGAAAATGCGTTGTTAGTTTGGTCTGATTTCTACTTTTTGTGTAACGTACTTTCAAACCCAAAATACATTACATTTAGTACCTTACATCTGACATCTCAAACATTTAAACGACAATACATTACACAAAATAGGACTCGCACCAAAGCATGTTGCGTTTTCATGCATTCTTAGATGTAAATTAGCTACCTATATGTTTGAGATGTCACATCTAAGATACCAAAATATAGGTTCTAATAGTACATTACATAAAATTGGAATCATATCAAAGTACATTGCATCTTCATGCAACATGCCCTTATCTTAATCATGTGTTTGGTACATGACAAATTTGAAATATTTGTTTTGGCTCTCATCAATCTACATCTACTGACAGGTAAAGTAGGAGGGTTAATTGCATCAATCCCTCAAGTGATGGTTGCAGGCTTGCTATGCATCATGTGGGCCATGCTCGCAGCATTGGGTTTGTCAAATTTACGTTACAGCGAGGCTGGAAGCTCCCGAAACATCATCATCATCGGGCTTTCTCTGTTTTTCTCCCTTTCAGTTCCCGCCTACTTTCAGCAATACGGTCTCCAACCAAATTCCAATTCTCCCGTTCCCGCTTACTACCAGCCTTACATCGTTGCCTCTCATGGCCCTTTCCGCTCGCAATATGGAGGGGTAAGTATTTTTCTCGAAGACTCTCAGAGCCTTCTTTATTTTCGTTTGCTCTTATCTTTTTTTAATCAAACCAACCTTGTATTTTAATCTTTACAGTTAAATTATGTGATGAACACGCTGCTATCGTTCCACATGGTGGTAGCATTTTTAGTAGCAGTAGTTTTGGACAACACGGTGCCTGGGAGTAGGCAGGAACGAGGGGTATACGTGTGGTCTGAACCAGAGGCGGCTCGAAGGGAGCCTGCTGTGGCTAAGGACTACGGGTTACCATTCAGAGTGGGGAAAATGTTCAGATGGGTGAGATGGGTTGGGGCGTAGAGATTGGGGGATTGAAAGTTTTGCCACGGAAGAAAAGGAGTGGTCGGTCATTTTCGGCCAACTTGTCGGAAAACAAATGAGCAGCAAGGTTGGGAAAGAAAATGGAAAGAAGTAGGTAAGGTGGATTGTGTACATTAGAGAAGATCTGTGTTGTAATGTTAAAACTTGTGTATGTAGTTTGTAATTGAAAAATCTTGGTTTTTTTTTTGTTTCAATTGAGTATGACATTTTTCGAACTCCTTTGGTGTTTTGTTAACCATTTGATTTGTTACGTTAAAATTGGTAAGTATTCGTGTACAAATACGTTGGGAGTTGGGACAATGTAAACGTCAAAAGAAAGCTAGTTTTTGGTTTGTAGGAAAACTTTAACAATTCCATATTTTAATGAATACATTGTTCTACATTTTTAAAGTTTTTTTTTTAAATAAAAAACTCGATTAAAATTGATTTTTTTTATACCTAAAAACGATTTGCAAGGTTAAAAGGTAAATCCAATAAGCTCTTATGATTTAAATGGTTTCTGCATGATTTGCTTATATATGAAAAATCATGTGAGAAGTCTGTTAATATATTGGAAGAGCTAAATCATATGTGACAAATGAAAATAAATTTTGAAAAGAGGAACTTTAGAATATGTGAAATCATTAACCATTACGGGTTAAAAAAACAAATCTAATTTTAATTCTTTAGGATAAACTTGAAGCAACCAAATGTAACTTCTTTTCTTAGAAGTTTATATGGGCTTTGTGTAAATTACATTCTTCGTAATTTTTTAATTAAGTTACGACCATCTAAGTTTAAGATTGGTCATAAAATGCTAGCTTCTGGATTCGAATCTGGTTTAATGGGATATTCCACCACATCATTTAAACCTTTTTGGTAGTATGCTATCATCCTTGTGGTTAGCATCCAAAGGTAACTTATAGGTAATTCTTCGGAACGAACACAACTCTACTTTTCTGTAGGGGTGGCAATTCGCGGGTTGGTGGGTTGGCGGGTCACGGGTTGGCGGGTTGGCGGGTCAAAAACCTCAACCATGACCCCACCCATTTAGCTAATCGTGTCGAGTTCTTCAACCCTTACCCGTGAAGGGTCGTGTCGTGGGTCGTGTCACGGGTTGGTGGGTTGGCGGGTCAATGGCGGGTTGGCGGGTCATAAACGAGTTGATGGGTCATAAACGGGTTGGTGGGTCATAAACAGGTTGACAGGTCAAAGTTCATACTCCATACAATTCAAATAAAAACAAAGTCCCAATACAATTAAGTTCAAAAGCAACCAAATATAATCAAGTTCAAAAGCATCCAAATACAACCAAGTTCAAAAGCAACCAAATACAATCAAGTTTCAAGTTCAAATAAAGCAAGTTTAAAGTTCAAAATACAAATAAACTTAGGGTTTTTTAGAATTTGTTCAAAATACAAATATAAATAGTGGATTTGATTTTTTTTAGTTTTTCTAATTTTTATTATATAATAAAAAATATATATATAAAATAATTAATTTAAATATAAACGGGTTCGCGGGTCAACCCACCAACCCTGCGGGTCAACCCTTGAAATTTGGTGGGTTGGCGGGTTAGCGGGTTGACGGGTTGGCGTGTCAAAAACCTCAACCCAAACACTTTTATTTTCGTGTCGTGTCGTGTCGGGTTGGTGGGTCGTGTCGGAAATTGCCAGCCCTACTTTTCTGGTATGAAAGGAAGTGTAACTATTTATATGTTTAGTTGCAAAAAAATAAATAAAATGTGTCTCTGCAATGGTTTTTTCCTATGGATATTTTTGTTCTTAGTAAAAATAGCAATCTGTCCATATTGTAAAAATGGACATTTGATTAAATATGATGATACTAAAGCGCTGTTTACAACCCATGAGCTGCTACCAGAGATTACTACTTTATTGCTTAAACATAGTAAGGATCATGATTCTTATTTGGTAAAAGTGATGATAAGAACTAAGAGTCTTATTTTTTTTTGGAAGAGGTATCCCAGACCACATTGGGCCTAGACTAATCCTCGGCAATTTTGGGCCGAATCCCGACTGCTAAAGCATGCAGCCCGGGGTCGAAGCCCCCGTACCTCTAGAATACGTCCCCCGAGCTCGAACTCAGGTTCACCACTATGTAGTGCCCAAGCCTTACCACTAGGCTAACACTCTTTTGGTAACTAAGAGTCTTATTGGTTAGCATGCTTATGGTTGAGTTCCATGAGAAGTTGAGGAACGTGTGAGAAGCGGTTAATGAGAAGTAGATGCACACTGGGTGAGATGTACCCGATCAATTCTTTTTAAAAGTACAATTCATGGAAGGACATGAAATTAAAACTGATCAGCGATTTAGATCCACTTCCCACGTTAAACTTAACCTCTCATGTGATTCTTTGTCTAGCGCTTATTGGATAACTTGTTACACATGATGCCGTTTTGATGGAGTAAAATGTTTCTTGATTAGGTCAATAATAATGTTGAGTGTTATTGATAAATGCTTACGAATAAGTGTTTAAATAAACTATCCTAAATGAACCATTTACCACATTTCATTTCCTCTTTGTCCCAAGTGGTTTTTCTTTCAAATATCAACATAAAATCTTCTTTTCGAGATTCAAACTTTTTTTATGATTTAGCAAGAGACAAGAGTATCGCTTTGATTTATTTAATTTACATACAATTTAGTGTATTTATGTTTAAGTAGAGAAAGTAATGAAATGCACTTAAAGTTAAATGTTGAAAGACATATATCAACTATGATATCATGTGAGAAGTGTCATTTTTGGTGAGAACTGAGAAGTACTTATACTATTGATCAACTTTTAATCAAATACCTCCCATGAATTGCGGCTTAAAAAACGAATTAATATGGTGTATCTCGGTGCATGTCATCCTAATGTTTGTCCATTCATTTCTAATTCAACGGTTGATACCCACTTCTCGTCAAATCGGACACTTCTTCTCACCGGAAGTCAACCCAACCCATCAAATACTATTTATTAATTTACGCTAAAACCAAATAAAATAACCTGAAAACCCATTTACGGGTATGAATAATCAAGACAAAAATGATGATTGTTCTTCAAGAAACAAATCACCGTGTTTAATCAATTAAGATCAAGATCCACGCTTTAAATGCTCGAAGACGTATAAAATCCTTATAAAAGGCTTATATGATCTCCAAACGTAAGATCCAACTCCAATCTTCTCGTATATTCCAATTCTTTTCGATATGTGATTGCGACTACATGAAACAAGTTTTAAGACTAAATTTAGACTCATAGGAAACTTTTAATATGATGCCTTGTACGCTTTGTATATTCTTGTATATGCTTTGATATATCTTTAAGCTTATTTTATCATATGCTCTTTAATGTTGTTTCTACTAAAACTATAAATTTGGTTCTTGTGGTTTGTCAACAATGACACTTTCTGTCCTTGTAGTTTTAAATTTATAAAACGTCCTTGTAGTTTGTAAAAAAATGTTCAAAAATAATCTCTTCCTCTACGGTTGTCATAAAATATTTATTTTAGCTCTTTCGTCGATTTTTTTAAAACAAGCAAAAACAACAGGAACCAAATTACAATATCAATCTTAGGCACAAAAAAGTGATAAAATGCCCCACTTCACAAAACTTCTAACAATTATCAGCGATGGACTAAGTCATACGTTTTTGAAAGCTATGATGACTATATTATAATGTTAAAACTTAAAGGCTAAAAGTGTAACATTTTGCGGACTACAAGGGGCAAGTTTGTAGCTTACTATGTTGTTTAGTATTATAACAATTTTTATAGACCAATTCATATTGTCGATAGGTAAACACTAGATTTTTGTAAGAATTTTGCTATACGCATACGTTGACGAAAGGATTGTACGAGACGCCGAGTTTAATATGAGAAATGAATTTAAATTCTTGATCATTTTTAAACTTTAGCCTATCATGAGGAGACCTAATTATGTGTTGATAGTGGCACATGTCATTCTATTGTTTCTTTGTCGCAAAGTAGAAAATTTAGGTGCGTCAAAGGGGCAACCTTATTGTTTTAAAAGGTGCAGTCCTATTATTTAAGAAGGACCAATCGTACCTCTCAACCAACCAAAAAGAACTCTTGTAATCAACTCAAAAACTGGGGAAAAAAGTTTTGAAATCAACAAAAAAATAAAATTCCTTAAATCGATAAAAAAAAAACTTAAAAATTCCTCAAAATCAACTAAAAAATATTAAAATATCTCAAAACGACGAAATTATGCTAAAAACATATATGACGATATTGAAACCCACCTATGAATCGCATTTGATACGAGAACTGATCCAGTGTATCTCATTGCATCGTATCTCGTTGTATTTCATTCTAATGTAAATCTAACGTTTGATAAGTTATGCTAAAAACATATATGAGGATATTGAAACCCACCTATGAATCGCATTTGATACGAAAACTGATTCAATGTATCTCATTACATCGTATCTCGATGAATTTCATTTTAATGTAAAAAATCGAACTTTTAATAACTATTTATCACGTTTTTCGGTTCAACCTCAGACTTCTTGTCAAAACTCAAATATATATGTAATTGTGGTTCCTTGAATATAGACAATCATTAATAAAAAAAATGTAAATGCCCCTTGTTTAATAAAAGTTTTTTAATAGAGTTACTCTTGAAGCCTATTTACCATTTGTAAACCAGGGGGACCAAAGTTTACTCTTAAAAACATATATTTTCTTGAAAATTAAAAGCCAAGGATGAAAAAGTCAAAGAAACACTCAGAGGAAGGAAGAGGGGTGGTAGGTGTGAGATTGACCCAACCACCCAAAGCCATCACCTCTTCTCCTCCACCACCACCAGATATAAAACCCATCCCCTTCCCTTCTTCTTTTCTCAGCTTGCTCCAATAACAACAAGCTTTCTTTTACTTAGATTTTTCTTTTCTTTAACTTTTCAACATTTTATAAATATATATATATATATATAATCATCATCTGCAAAAATGCACTCTATTGCTCCTCCATCTGGCACTATTGGCTTCAAATCTAAAACCTTACCAACCGGCTCCAATCGGCGGCTAGCTCAGCCAGCTCAGCTCACCGTAGTAAAATGCGTTGCAAGCCGATTCGACGCCGCCGCCGCCGCCAATCCAGCCAATCCTCCGCTATCGGCTGCTCCCACTCACACCACCAGTAACTTCGCATCTGGCGGAGTCGGTAAGAGCCGAGCCGATTGGCAGAGCTCATGCGCCATCTTAGCCAGCAAGGTCGAATCGCAGCAGCAGAACAACACCGATAAATCCAGCGGCGGAACTGAAAACATCACCGTCGTTAACGGACACAGCAGCCTAGATCTGGTCCCGATCGCTAACCTGCCGAAGCCGCTCACCATCGCCGATTTATCACCGGCGCCGATGCACGGCTCGCAGCTCCGAGTCGCGTACCAAGGCGTACCTGGCGCGTACAGCGAGGCGGCCGCGGGAAAGGCGTATCCAAACTGCGAGGCGATTCCTTGCGACCAGTTCGAGGTCGCATTTCAAACGGTTGAACTCTGGATTGCAGATCGCGCTGTTTTACCGGTGGAAAACTCGCTAGGCGGTAGTATCCACCGGAACTACGACCTCCTCCTCCGCCACCGCCTCCACATCGTCGGAGAGGTCCAGCTTCCGGTCCACCACTGCCTACTGGCGCTACCAGGCGTACGGAAGGAATACCTAAACCGCGTGATAAGCCATCCGCAAGCCCTGGCTCAGTGCGAGCTGACTCTCACCAAGCTCGGCTTGAACGTCACTCGCGAGGCCGTCGACGACACCGCCGGAGCCGCGGAGTTCGTGGCGGCGAACAACCTCCGCGACACGGCGGCGATCGCGTCGGCACGCGCTGCCGAGCTGTACGGCATGCACATACTCGCGGACGGGATCCAGGACGACTCGAGCAACGTCACGCGGTTCGTGATGCTCGCTCGCGAGCCGATCATTCCGCGAGTCGACATCCCGTTCAAGACGAGCATCGTCTTCGCGCACGACAAAGGAACGTCGGTGCTGTTCAAGGTCCTATCGGCGTTCGCGTTCCGCAACATCAGCTTGACGAAGATCGAGAGCCGGCCGCATCGCAACCGTCCGATCAGGCTCGTCGGCGATGAGAACGTCGGTACGGCGAAGCACTTCGAGTACCTGTTCTACGTCGATTTCGAAGCTTCAATGGCGGACGTTAGGGCACAGAATGCGTTGGCAGAGGTTCAGGAATTCACGTCGTTCCTGAGGGTGTTGGGGAGCTATCCCATGGACATGACCCCATGGTCACCTTCTTCTTCTTCTCAATGATTTCATTGATTTATGACGTCACTTTTTAATTAATTTTACTGATATGTTTAGTTTTATAAATTTTACAAATTGTGTATTCTTATTTCATTTTGTGAAGAACAAAAGCTGAAAAGCAAGCCTTAATGTGTGGGTAAATATGGTTGGTGATCGAGTCCATTGGAGAGAGGGGGAGAGGGATTAATAATCCCAAATTTCTAATACAAAATTTGTATGTTTTACTTATTTTTTTAGCAAATCTATTTATTTACGCAATTATTTTAGGTTTATTTTATAGTTTAAATTGTTATTTACTAACACTGATGTATTTTGTTTCAAAATGTTACAAGAAATATGTTATTTTGGTTAAGATGTAATACAAATATATAATAAATAGAAGAATATTTGAGTTTTCATTAGTTTCTTTTTGCACATTAATACGAAATTTCCTTTTTGAAATTTAGTACGCTTTAGGTTGAACTAAAAATGTGTATTGAATGAAACTTGAACAAAAGAGGCCCGACCCGACTAGAATAAAAAATGATTAGATAAGTAGTGACGTAGCTCTTGATAGGTGTGCTTCTTTACAGGTTCATGAGAGCAGGTTATGAAATCTTCTCATCAATTTTGAAAAGAATTTAAAGTTTATATTGTTTTTCGATCTATAAAAAAGGTTCATAATTTTCGTTTCTAATTGTATAGCTTAATTTGATTTTTGTGTATATTTATATAGTATTCACATCTAAATAACACATGTTTTTTTATTTTAATTTTTATGGTAATAATTAAATTAGATGGTCCTTATCAATGAAAATGCATATGCTTCCTACAGTACTTCCTCCTTATATATTATAATAATTCATGTTCCATGTGGTGTGGTCCTTCTTTGCATTTCGAACATATATTCCACATCTTCAATTTCTTTATTGCTTTCATTTCATTTCAAAAACTGACGAATAAGAAAAATACATATGTTAGGTATTAATAACAAGATATTTCCACCAAGATTCCTGTTTTCTGATAATTATCAATGGTAAAAAGATAAGTTATCAATCGATTTATCTATTTATATCTAACAGCGATAATTCAATTTATAATCTAAACAATATTATGGTTTCATTAACTAAATACTAGTTGATAACCCGTGTAACACACGGATAATTTAAACTTATCGTTTTATTTTCTATTTCTAATAAGAATAGACATATGCATTATAAAATTGTCAGAATTTTTCACCACATCAAACGTAATATTTAAAATAAACATAAAAGATTGATATAACCATTCCACAAACACATATAAAACAATAGTTCTTCATTCCCAAAATAGTAAACACATATAAAACACATTAGTATTTTGGCCACCAAAAAAGCAAAACATTACATTTTTTGTAGGACTTCCTTGTAAACTACATAGATATTGACTAACATACCTTTTTTTAAAGTCAATAATATCTTTAAGATTATCATTGATGAAGAGTTTGCTACCAAACAAACCATTTTGTATTGTTGGAATCCCTAAAAGACAATAACAAACGCACACACATTTTAAAATAATGACCTTATACAACTTGTTAAAAAAGTTATCATAGTTAAAAGAATGTTTAACATACATTTCCAAAGACGAACCCTAGCAAACTGAATTATAATTATTACACATCCATCACTCTTGTTAGCATTAAAAAATGTCGACAGCTCTTGAGCAAAGTTGTCCTACAATGTGCAATTTACAACTTTTCCTCTGAAAAAAACTATGATGACTATATTATAATGTTAAAACTTAAAGGCTAAAAGTGTAACATTTTGCGGACTACAAGGGGCAAGTTTGTAGCTTACTATGTTGTTTAGTATTATAACAACTAGTGGTTTTCCCGCGCGTTGCGCGTGGTGTTTGGAAAACATTTTTAAAGAAAAATAAAATTTGTTTTTATACATTTATTTCATAAATTTGATTTTCGTATTTAAATAAAATACATTATAATCCTATATACGATATTAATATTGAATAAGGAAGGGTGTATGGAAAACTTATTTTTCTAAGAATAAATTGTGGGTTTGGTTCCTGTGGTTTGATAACTTTTTTGACCATGATCCTAATGTATGTTTATCTTGGATATGGTCCTTGTGGTTTTCATTTCATTTTGATCATGGTACATCTCACTAACTCATTCATCAACTCCGTTAATTGAATGACTATTTTAGTAATTTTCTATTATTTTGTTTTTTTCTTGTAAAAAATAAAAACAATATTTTTAAACACACACACACACACACACACACACACACATATATATACAAAGTCACCTTATTTTGCCTCATTAATTTGTGCAAACTTTGGAAACTCATATAAACCATTGATTAGAAAGATCAATGGACAAGATTAATTGCAAAATCCAAAATTATAACCACCAACTCCTATAATTAAGCATCACCAAAATAAAATAAATAAAATTACCAAAAATAAACAAGAAAATGGATTATGATTGGTGGAAAACATGGTTTCCAAAATTTGCACAAATTAATAGGTTTGCAAAATAAGGTGACTCTATATATACATACATAATGATTTTAAAATAAATAAAATAAGAGATTATTTTATGATTTGGTTTTTCAAATTAAAATATAAGGTATATCATATACAATTTAATTATTTTTTAAACACAATAACATATGTTTGTTTGTGTAATGAAAACGATACCAACTTAACCATAGTTAAAGTATGTAATAACATATGATTTAATATTACAAATAAAATGATACAAAAATAAGATGAATTAAATGAATAAATGAAAATGTTTTACAATATCATACCGTTAAAAACTAAATGTGTCACAACCTTTATATACACATGGCTTTTCAATTATAATCAATTTATTATTGTATTCAATTGTTATATATTTTAATAAAAATATACATAGTTTTATCCAAATAATAGTTATTGATAAGTTTTTACTATAAGTAATACATTTATGTATTTGGAGGTTTCATTTTCATTAATGAAGATAAAAAGGTTTGAAGGTTACACTTTTACATATAAAAATTACCAAAACATGTCTATCTCAATGAACTTTAAATTATCAATATTCCACATGTAAATAAAAATGTCTTAAATTGGCATAATTAACTGTTATCTCCATTCTTTTTTTATTTATATCAATTAAAATCGGTTTTTATCAAATTCAGTTGTTGTCTTTTGGTATACATATTATTCTTTTTTACTATCATGTAAATAAACATTTAAACTTTAATAATGATTAAAACATATACTAAATTCTAAATTTAGGAAATATATAGAAGATAAAAAAATAAAATATAACTTTAGAATTCATATGAATGTCAAGAAATAATCTCAACAACAATCAATAAGAAATAACAATAAGAGTTAAAATGATTAGTAAACTTGAAACTAAGAAAAAGTTAGAATACAAAAATAAAATAAATAAACTCAAAAATTTTTATAAAAAAGTGAATACACGGATCAATCTTCCTGAAACAAACCCGAAAATTAAAACACTCATTTATCCGAATTAATCTTCTTGAAACAAACCTGAAAATTAAAACACTCATTGATAAGGAACATTTCACTTTTGTAAACGGATTATATCGTCTCAGATTGTAATAATTACTTGTAAGATGCGGTCATTGAATTGTTGTTGCCATTGAAACTTTAAAATTGTCGCAAAAAACAAACGTTCGATTCCATTAGAAAACATAAAAAAATATAGATGACAAAAGTACAAATTAACTCTAAAATCTCAACAATAATCAATAAGAAATAATAATAAGAGTTAGAATTATTAGTAAAATTTGAAGCTAAGAAAAAAATATATAATACAAAAATAAAAGAAAAAAAACTCTAAAATTCCAAGAAAACTAAAAAAAAATGAATACCTGAATCAATCATCTTGAAATAAACCTCAAAATTAAAAAACACTCATTGAAAAAACATATTCATGCTTATTGAGATTACATCATGTCAGATTGTAATACTTACGTGCAAGATGTGATTATAGAACCGTTGTTGTCACCAATCTTTAAAACTGTCGTCAAATACAAACTTCTGATTCGGATAGAAAAAAACATAGTATAATATAGAAAACATAAGTTAAAACAAATTCTTAATTCTCAACAATAGTCAATAAGAAATAATACTCAGATTAGTAGACTTAAAGTAAAAAAATTGAAAATGGATTTTACTGAAAAATAACATATCAAGTGAGGTGATTGATATGAAAGAAAAAAATGAGGTTAGCTAACATGATTTTATTGAAGAATAACAATAATAGTAGGGAAATGAATAATACATCTAGTGTGGAAGAAGAAGAAGAAGAAGAAGAAGAGAAGAAGAAGAAAGGAAGAAGAAGAAGAAGAAGAAGAGAAGAAGAAGAAGAAGAAGAAGAAAGAGAAGAAGAAGAAGAGAAGAAGAAGAGAAGAAGAAGAAGAAGAAGAAGAAGAAGAAGAAGAGAAGAAGAAGAAGAAGAAGAAGAAGAAGAGAAGAAGAAGAAGAAGAAGAAGAAGAAGAAGAAGAAGAAGAAGAAGAAGAAGAAGAAGAAGAAGAAGAAGAAGAAGAAGAAGAAGAAGAAGAAAGAAGAAGAAGAGAAGAAGAAGAAGAAGAAAGAAGAAGAAGAAGAAGAAGAAGAAGAGAAGAAGAAGAGAAGAAGAAGAAGAAGAAGAAGAAGAAGAAGAAGAAGAAAGAAGAAGAAGAAGAAGAAGAAAGAAGAAGAAGAAAGAAGAAGAAGAAGAAGAAGAAGAAGAAGAAGAAGAGAGAAGAAGAAGAAGAAGAAGAAGAAGAAGAAGAAGAAGAAGAAGAAGAAGAAGAAGAAGAAGGAAGAAGAAAGAAGAAGAAGAAGAAGAAGAAGAAGAAGAAGAGAAGAAGAAGAAAGAAGAAGAAGAAGAAGAAGAAGAAGAAGAAGAAGAAGAAGAAGAGAAGAAGAAGAAAGAAGAAGAAGAAGAAGAAGAAGAAGAAGAAGAAGAAGAAGAAGAAGAAGAAGAAGAAGAAGAGAAGAAGAAGAAGAAGAAGAAGAAAGAAGAAGAAGAAGAAGAAGAAGAAGAAGAAGAAGAAGAAGAAGAAGAAGAAGAAGAAGAAGAAGAAGAAGAAGAAGAAGAAGAAGAAGAAGAAGAAGAAGAAGAAGAAGAAGAAGAAGAAGAAGAAGAAGAAGAAGAAGAAGAAGAGAGAAGAAGAGAAGAAGAAGAAGAAGAAGAAGAAGAAGAAGAAGAAGAAGAAGAAGAAGAAAGAAGAAGAAGAAGAAGAAGAAGAAGAAGAAGAAGAAGAGAAGAAGAAGAGAAGAAGAAGAAGAAGAAGAAGAAGAGAAGAGAAGAAGAAGAAGAAGAGAAGAAGAAGAAGAGAAGAAGAAGAAGAAGAAGAAGAAGAAGAAGAAGTTACTAAAACAACCATATCCCACAATAAACTTTGTGTTTTTTGTATAGGGGTATAATGGTCTTTAACATATTCAACATTGAAAAAATTCAAAAAATTGAGAAAAAAGATAAAGGTCATTCCAAGCATTAGGATGTGCCACGTCATTCTTAGAGGTTTTTACTTTAATATATATAAATGATTTTTATAGACCAATTCATATTGTCGATAGGTAAACACTAGATTTTTGTAAGAATTTTGCTATACGCATACGTTGACGAAAGGATTGTACGAGAAGCCGAGTTTAATATGAGAAATGAATTTAAGTTCTTGATCATTTTTAAACTTTAGCCTATCATGAGGAGACCTAATTATGTGTTGATAGTGGCACATGTCATCTTATTGTTTCTATGTCGCAAAGTAGAAAATTTAGGTGCGTCAAAGGGGCAACCTTATTGTTTTAAAAGGTGCAGTCCTATTATTTAAGGACCAATCGTACCTCTCAATCAACCAAAAAGAACTCTTGTAATCAACTCAAAAAACCGGGGAAAAAAGTTTTGAAATCAACAAAAAAAAAAGATACGTTAAAATCGATAAAAAAAAACTTTAAAATCCCTCAAAATCAACTAAAAAATATTAAAATATCTCAAAACGACAAAATTATGCTAAAAACATATATGACGATATTGAAACCCACCTATGAATCGCATTTGATACGAGAACTGATCCAGTGTATCTCATTGCATCGTATCTTGATGTATTTCATTCTAATGTAAATCTAACGTTTGATAAATTATGCTAAAAACATATATGACGATATTGAAACCCACCTATGAATCGGATTTGATACGAGAACTGATCCAGTGTATCTCATTGCATCGTATCTTGATGTATTTCATTCTAATGTAAATCTAACGTTTGATAAATTATGCTAAAAACATATATGACGATATTGAAACCCACCTATGAATCGGATTTGATACGAAAACTAATTCAGTGTATCTCATTGTATCGTATCTCGATGGATTTCATTCTAATGTAAATCGAACTTTTGATAACCATTTATCACGCTTCTCAGTTCAACCTCAAACTTCTTGTCAAAACTCAAATATATATGTAATTGTGGTTCCGTGAATATAGACAATCATTAATAAAAGAATGTAAATGCCCCTTCCTTAACAAAAGTTTTTTAATAGAGTTACTGTTGAAGCCTATTTACCATTTCTAAAGTATCAAGTAAACCAGGGGGACCAAAGTTTACTCTTAAAAAATATATTTTCTTGAAAATTAAAAGGCAAGGATGAAAAAGTCAAAGAAACACTCAGAGGAAGGAAGAGGGGTGGTAGGTGTGAGATTGACCCAACCACCCAAAGCCATCACCTCTTCTCCTCCACCACCACCACCAGATATAAAACCCATCCCCTTCCCCTTCTTCTTTTCTCAGCTTGCTCCAATAACAACAAGCTTTCTTTTACTTAGATTTTTCTTTTCTTTAACTTTTCAACATTTTATAAATATATATATAATCATCATCTGCAAAAATGCACTCTATTGCTCCTCCATCTGGCACTATTGGCTTCAAATCTAAAACCTTACCAACCGGCTCCAATCGGCGGCTAGCTCAACCAGCTCAGCTCACCGTAAAATGCGTTGCAAGCCGATTCGACGCCGCCGCCGCCGCCAATCCAGCCAATCCTCCCCTATCGGCTGCTCCCACTCACACCACCAGCAACTTCGCATCTGGCGGAGTCGGTAAGAGCCGAGCCGATTGGCAGAGCTCATGCGCCATCTTAGCCAGCAAGGTGGAGTCTCAGCAGCAGAACAACACCGATAAATCCAGCGGCGGAACTGAAAACATCACCGTCGTTAACGGACACAGCAGCCTAGATCTGGTTCCGATCGCTAACCTGCCGAAGCCGCTCACCATCGCCGATTTATCGCCGGCGCCGATGCACGGCTCGCAGCTCCGAGTCGCGTACCAAGGCGTACCTGGCGCGTACAGCGAGGCCGCAGCCGGTAAGGCGTATCCGAACTGCGAGGCGATTCCTTGCGACCAATTCGAGGTCGCATTTCAAACGGTTGAACTCTGGATTGCAGATCGCGCTGTTTTACCGGTGGAAAACTCGCTAGGCGGTAGTATCCACCGGAACTACGACCTCCTCCTCCGCCACCGCCTCCACATCGTCGGAGAGGTCCAGCTTCCGGTCCACCACTGCCTATTGGCGCTACCAGGCGTACGGAAGGAGTACCTAAACCGCGTGATTAGCCATCCGCAAGCCCTGGCTCAGTGCGAGCTGACTCTTACAAAGCTCGGCTTGAACGTCACTCGCGAGGCCGTCGACGACACCGCCGGAGCCGCGGAGTTCGTTGCGGCGAACAACCTCCGCGACACGGCGGCGATCGCGTCGGCACGCGCTGCCGAGCTGTACGGGATGCACATACTCGCGGACGGGATCCAGGACGACTCGAGCAACGTCACGCGGTTCGTGATGCTCGCTCGCGAGCCGATCATTCCGCGAGTCGACATCCCGTTCAAGACGAGCATCGTCTTCGCTCACGACAAAGGAACGTCGGTGCTGTTCAAGGTGCTATCGGCGTTCGCGTTTCGCAACATCAGCTTGACGAAGATCGAGAGCCGGCCGCATCGCAACCGTCCGATCAGGCTCGTCGGAGATGAGAACGTCGGGACGGCGAAGCACTTTGAGTACTTGTTCTACGTCGATTTCGAAGCTTCAATGGCGGACGTTAGGGCACAGAATGCATTGGCAGAGGTTCAGGAATTCACGTCGTTCCTGAGGGTGTTGGGGAGCTATCCCATGGACATGACCCCATGGTCACCTTCTTCTTCTTCTCAATGATTTCATTGATTTATGACGTCACTTTTTAATTAATTTTACTGATATGTTTAGTTTTTATAAATTTTACAAATTGTGTATTCTTATTTCATTTTGTGAAGAACAAAAGCTGAAAAGCAAGCCTTAATGTGTGGGTAAATATGGTTGGTGATCAAGTCCATTGGAGAGAGAGGGAGAGGGGTTAATAATCCCAAATTTCTAATACAAAATTTGTATGTTTTTACTTATTTTTGAGCAAATCTATTTGTTTAGGAAATTATTTTCGGTTTATTTTATAGTTTAAATTGTTGTTTACTAACACTGATGTATTTTGTTTCAAAATGTTACAAGAAATATGTTATTTTGATTAAGATGTAGTACAAATATACCGTAGCTAGAAGAATATTCGAGTTTTCATTAGTTTCTTCTTCACATTAATACGAAATTTCCTTTTTGAAATTTAGTACGCTTTAGGTTGAACTAAAAATGTGTATTGAATGAAACTTGAACAAAAGAGGCCCGACCCGACTAGAATAAAAAATGATTAGATAAGTAGTGACGTAGCTCTTGATAGGTGGTGTGCTTCTTTACAGGTTCATGAGAGCAGGTTATGAAATCTTCTCATCAACTTTAAAATGAATTTAAAGTTTATATTGTTTTTCGATCTATAAAAAAAGGTTCATAATTTTCGCTTCTAATTGTATAGCTTAATTTGATTTTTGTGTATATTTATATAGTATTCACATCTAAATAACACATGTATTTTTATTTTAATTTTTATGGTAATAATTAAATTAGATGGTCCTTATCAATGAAAATGCATATGCTTCCTACAGTACTTCCTCCTTATATATTATAATAATTCATGTTCCATGTGGTGTGGTCCTTCTTTGCATTTCGAACATATATTCCACATCTCCAATTTCTTTATTGCTTTCATTTCAAAAACTGACGAATAAGAAAAATACATATGTTGGGTATTAATAAGAAGATATTTCCACCAAGATTCCTGTTTTCTGATAACTATCAATGGTAAAAAGATAAGTTATCAATCAATTTATCTATTTATATCTAACAACGAAAATTCAATTTATAATCAAAAAAGTATTATGGTTTCATTAACTAAATATATGATAAATTGTAGTAAGTGTTGTATGTTTATTCATAATCTTAGAGAAAAGTTGGAATTTCAACAAAAACATTTTGAAATAAAAAGTTATTGTGGCATAAATAAGATCATCCATACATTAGGCTTAAAACTTATATATATATTCTCATGTTACTAAAGTTATGTTTAGTAAAAATAAGCTAGTTTGTTTTTAAGATATATATTTTGATGGATATAAGCTAATTATTGTGTAACACCCGTAATTTTTGGTTAACACAACTTCGGGCCATTGTGGATCTTTTAAGGAAAATATGAAAAATAGGACTTTGGGTTAAATCATGGATTTTATGGTCTTGTTGGATAGGAAATTGAAATACGAGTCCAACGGTTCTTTCCGGAGCAAAATCGGAGTTATAACGAAGAAGTTATGGCCAAAACAGTGAATCGCACGTGTTTCAGGCTGATTTTTGTGTATGGGCGGGTTTCATGTGGGTATTACCCGCCGATGCTTCTGATCTGACCTAAAAGACGCGATTTCAAGCCCTTATCTTCATTTCTTCATATCTCTCTCTATACAACTCCGTTTTTGGTGATTCAAATTGCTATCTTCTCGATTTTTCGAGCTCTTCAAGACTACACCAATGGATTTCAAGTATTTTTTGAGTTCAAAAACGTTGGTGTAAGTAAATCTCTTCATCTCCTTCGAGTTTAAGCTTCGATTTGGGGGTTTTTCATCTCTAAACCTTTTCTTCCATACTTGGCTTAGATCTAGTATTGTTTTAGGTGGAACTCGTGTTTTGAGAAGTGTTGGAGGATAGATCTACTAGTTTGGAAGGTGGAGACTTCCATGGCTTCATCTTCTCCACCTCTCACAACCTCGAATCACCATTGTTGCAAGGTGTTCTTCATCTAGGGCTTGTTCAAGATTTGGCTAGGTAAGCTTTATCTAAACCATTTGATGTTGGTTAATCTATGTGATAGGAGTTATGAAACTAACCTAAGGTTCAATTTACTTGATTCTAGGTTCGTTCTCGTATTTGACCTAAATCGAAAGATTTGGGGGTTTCGGGTATAAACCCTAAGGTGAGTTGCTAAAACCGTTTTGTTAAAACTGAGAGCACATCATCTTGTTTGACTTTACATGCCCTGCTTGGTATTTGTGGATAAATCTGATTGTGGATAAAATGCCTAAATTTCTAGGTCTAGGATTTGCCATGAACTGATTAAATGACAAATCTCGTATGTATGGCTTAACTTGGACTATCGCATACATGAAATGATTCATTGTGTGCTACAAATGCATGAATAATGGTGTCTGTATGAATGATACGAGTGGATTATTATGTGCATTGAGTAGGTATCTGTATGCTACTAATGTGCGAACCATGTCACTGTGTTATGTGATAGTTGTATATATACATGGAACATACGTGTTATTATGTTGCCATGAAACGAGGTGAAAGAATTGAATTCCGAGCAATGTTAACTCGATGAGAAATGAATAAAGGGCATGAGACCCTCATATTTACCTGAGAAAGGTTGAGAATTAGTATGAGTCTTTCTAGACAGTACGAATACGCCTCTGATGGTGTCATGGTTGATATGGCATCGAGGTATGAATATTTGGACAACATGTATATGCCTCTGATGGTGTCATGATAGATATGACATCGGGGTTGTTTGTAACTAAATAACATGGACGAACCAACGCAGTATTTCCTCACCGAACAGTCTTGGGAGGTTCTGAAATAGGAATGCCCCTATGTCGCCGGCCCTCGGGTTGCTCCTTGGTGCGCGGGCCTCTGATGGTGTCATGATAGATATGGCATCGAGGTGTTCGGAAGTAACGAATGATGGCGTACTGGTTGGGGGAAATGGGTCGCTCCCATTGTTTCCGAAGATAAAAGATAAACCGGTTTAATGTGATGTATTTGTTGTTAATACACTTTTGTGCGTCTTACGTGTCTTAACATGCTTTTATATGTATGATGTTCGTTGCTATTTGATACAACTCACTAGGCTCCTTTAGCCTAACACTTGTTTGGTGTCGATGTGTCTCTCAGGTGCTAGGGACGCCGTTCCCAAGTAGGCCTCGGGCGTAGAGTGAGCATTGGGAATGTGGAGAACCGGTCCTTTAGGCCGTAGGATTCATTGGCGATCGATAACCCTTTTGTAGTCTTCCTCCTAGACGGAGTTAGACTAGTTGGTTATTGTAATTCTTTACTTGAGTACAAATGTTGTAATTATTACATACCTATACCCCATTTTGGGAAGAGCTCACGCCATGGCGTTATATTTGCATACCACCTTTCGTTTAAATGAAAGTTTTTGTTCACTCTGATTTTTAGGGTGTTACATATTGAAACACTAGTGGAAGTAGTTTATGAGAAACTTTTTATGACTTTTTCCAGTTATAACTCTTATTGATATTAACCATTATTAGACATTGTTTGGTAAAAATAGATATTAATTGCTTATTACTAATAAGTATTAATATAGTAATTAAAATTAATTATAAAATACTAATTAAACTTATTCATAAATATATATTAATTATAACCTTTTTTGGAAAGTGGCATTTTTATTACCCAAATAAACACAAGTACAAAAAGAGCCAAACAAGTCAGCCCCCAACGAACAGAAAACAACGACTAACCATGAAAGATGGCACCATTAGCTTACAAGCCATAAACTAACGCCCCCTCCTCCATAAAGAATCTACACGAAACATTCTTGAAACAACAGCGGCTGCTATCGCAACCTAAACGGATGGGTCGAATAGCACAACAAAATCTGCTGTAAACCCACGTTCGACGCACGTTACGTTGAAAGCAGTTCAGAAGTAGGACAACTGGTTACCTTCACGATCCTATCCATGTAGACCTTATCAGCAGTCATTGCATCGCTCTTTCCGGGATTGTCATCCACGGTTGCCAATCTATCTTCTTCGATTCCAATCTAGCTGCAATCCACTCAAAAATATTTCGCTGAAATTCGTAAAATAAGTCTTCCAACTTCCTTTGATCTTTTTAAAAACGACCTGGTTGCTATGCGACTAAACAAGGTATATAAGAGACTGCACCACGTCCTTCCATAATTTCGATCCGCTCTCATTTTCCTCTACTTCATTACATAGTGCCAAGAGTTCCTCCACCAATCCGATATGTCCGATGTTCACATTCCACCATCAAGCCGTTAATTGTCACATCTTGTTCATCACCTCACATTTAAATAACTATAACTATAATTATTAATTATTTTCAAATGCTATTGATTATATTAATTATTGTTTAATATGTTTAGTTATCAAAAAACAAATATAAGTCCTAAATTGACGGGTTAGTGTGAGCTTATCCATGCGGTAGTTACATATAATCAAAGATATTTTTTTTCATAATAATTAAAACATACTAATATTTTAATAAAATGTTTAATCTAATTCTTAATTATATCTTTAAAAAATACTAATTACTTAGATTATATGATGTTGATCAATTTTATTTTTATTATATGTAATAGTTATTCAAATCATAAGTTAATGTAGATTTTTTTCTAAAACTTATTTTAACAAATTATATGTTTATGGTATATATAATAATCAATATTGTATTTTTTTTTTCAATCCATATGTTATATTATTTAATTTCTTTACTATTTTGTTGGTACTTTAATATATTATATTATTCAAATTTTATTTATTACATTATTAGAGATTTGTCTTAATTATATTATAAAGTCTATGTAATTAATTATTTATTCAAGTTGCCTTTTTGCTTATTTTAGATACGCATATCATCTCCAACAACTTCTTTAAAATGAAGAAAAATGGGACTTTTAGTTTAGATTATGCTCCAACCGTTTTCCCAAAACCTTTTTCAAAATTGAGAAAGTAGGAGAGAAAATTAGTTTTTCTCTAAATATGGAGATAACACAAAAAATGATTATAATTTAAATAACCGATAGAAAACCATAAAAATAAGAACTTAGATAGAGACAGTTTTTTAACATATAAATAAAATATTTTAATATTATAATTGATGTAGTAATTTTCAAAATGAAGAAGTGCCTTGGATGCAATATTTTTTAAAATTTTTTATTTTTAGTTATACATTTTAGAAATTTTTTTTGTTAGAAATGCATCTATAAATTAATTTTTATGAAACATAATTTATTTGTAGTCTACTTCACAATCATCACCTAATTTATAAGTTACTTTCATAAAATAGACCAATATTTAAGATGTATGGTCAGCTATTTGTCAGAATGAAATGTGAATGCATTATAATTTATGCTTAAGTGGCCCAGAATTCAGGAAATATCGAAGTACACAAAAATACAAAGTAATTGATAATAAAGTTAAAAATTCAGTTTTACGTTTTAACATCATGTAAAGTAATAACAGATATTGTAAGGCCATGCGTGTTGGCATGGCGGGTTCAACGGGCTACTGGTACGCTCGGCAGCGAGTTCAGCGGGTTTCCATACCTGCAGTTTTCACACACCGCTAAGTTTGGGTGTGTGTTGTGTGTGTCTATGGTGTGTGTGTGTGAGACGGTTGGGAGGGTTGAGTACTAATCAGAAAAGATTCTAGAAGAATAATTGTGGGGTTGAAGAAAAGCTTATATGGAAGCTGATGTGTCAGTGGGGTTGGGACTGGGAGGGTTGGACACTGATAGCCTAAGACAATCAATTAAAATTACAATTAGTTTTTTCTCCCTTTGCTTTTACCTGGTTGTGGTATTAAGTAGGTGAGAAGTGATTAAATTGGTAATGATGTACTTAAGAATTAATTAACAAAAAAGGGGGTTAGGTGAGTGTTGAAAATTAGTAAAAGAAGGAATCTTGTTCATGTGTGTGGGTTGTGAGGTGGTAGGTGGAGATGTGAGCTAAAGACAAATAACTATTTAAACATGTGATTTTTCGATTTATTATTAATATTAACTATTATTAACCTTAATTAAGTAACAATTTTTACTAAACTTGCAGTCTTTTTTTGTTATCATATATCTGATTTTGTTGTTCATTATTTTTTTTCCTCCTTATTTACTTATTATATAGTTCTTCAGATTTTTAACTAAACTATACACTTTTATTTCTATGATCCTGCACATTTTTAACCATTATTAAAAATATATAAATGTTTGATATGAATATATATTTCTTGCTTCAACCCATCATTATAATACTAAAAGATAGAGATCATCAAACTTGACCTTTATATATGAAGAATAAAATACCGACTTTTAAATCAGGTTTAATTATTATATTAACTTTTATAAACTGTTAATATATTAGTTAATATTTTGCATTTGTCTTTAAACTATAAATTATATTCTAATAATTCAATATTTTTATTAAAAGACAAATGGACACAAAATGAATAACTTTGATCGATGGTGTTGATCGATCTTGAAGGGTTGTTGATCGATCTTGATGTATTCTTGATTGGGGTTGATGGTTTTCCAATCCGTCTCGATAAAGGTTGAAAGTGGTATCTTATAATTTTACACACACAAACAAATAATAAATGAATCAATAGGTTCTCGATAGAAAACGAAGATAGTAGGTTATTGTTTGACACATAAACACACACTAAATCAAAGAATGAAATGTCGACCTTTCTTGATAAGATCTCGCTCGGTCTTAATGGGAGTTGGGTTGTAGTGATGAAGAACGCAATGTCTTAGGATGTTGAATAAAATGTTGAAAAAGGTGATGTCAAGTTATAAACTTACTATGTTAAGTTGTTGTACACACTTAAACGTATATAAATATTCATAATGAATGTAACACATGTATAGCATTGCATTTAAAAATTGTTAAAAAAACTATATCGAGATCGAGGAGCATAAAATTTTCATTTTTTATGTAATTTGGTTGATTAAAATATTAACAATTTTTAAGATAACGTATTTAAAACTTTAAAGAGGTAAAAGTTTTCAACTAAAAAAAAGTGAAATAACGTAGGTGTGAAAATCACCTTAATTGATTGTTTTAAAAAATCCTTTATTTTAATGTGAGTTGTTGGATCAATAAAAATGGAGGGTCGAGATCAGTCTTCACGTTCACAATGAAACTGAGTTTGCAAATGAACTTTCTTGTTCTTCTTCTGTCTCAACAGACACACATACACACACACACACACATACACACACACACACAAACACATCTGTGTGTGTGTGTGGGTGGGTGGGTGTGGGATCGTGTAAGAAGTTGATTTTTACGTAAGAAACTTGAGAAGTGCATCTGAACTGTTGATCACTTTTACTCTCATGTCATCCTATAAATTGTTCTTCAGAAGAGAATTTATCTGGTGAATTTCATCCTATTTTACATCCATTTCTCATCTAACGGCCGATAACTACTACTCACCTTAACCTCAATCTCACACCGGAACCCAACCCTATATATACATTTGTGTGTTTGTGTGTTGGGTTCCGTTGAGAAGTGGTTATCAACTGTTTGGATGAATTTTAGGATGAGATGCACAAAGGTGCACCAGATCAAATCTCGCATAAAATGTGATTCATGGTTGATTTGAGATTAAAAGTGATCAAAGGTTCAGATTCACTTCTCGCGTTTCTCACACTAACTTAACTACTTACACGATATTTCGCCTACATATATATATATATATTGATTATAAAACAATTATATATCATAATCATTAAGTTTTGATAGAATAGTATAATAATATTAATACAAGCAAATATCGTGTGAGAAATTGAGTTTTGTGAGAAGTAGATTTGAACCAACGATCACTTTTAATTTCTTGTCCTCTTATGAATTGCGTTTTAAAAAGGAATTGATCTAGTACATTCCGATAATTTTATCTCGGAACATCTCATCCGATAGTTGATAATCATTTCTCATATCTTTAACTTTTCACTGGGATAGACACTAATAATACATATGTTTATTTAGGGGTTTGCCATCTGCATCCATATGAATGTCGGAATCAGGTCATTTTGTGTATTGGGAATATAAAAAACACATTGTGATGTTGATTTGTGTAAAGAAAATAGGACTGCAATTAGCAATTAGGCCATCTACATCATCAATTTTGCAAGTGCTTCTTGCAAGTGAGGTAGCATTGCCATCTAAGCAAGAAGCATTGCAAGAACTTGAAAGTCTTTCAGATATTGCAAGGTCTTTCAAGTGTAAAGTGTGAGACCACTTCCATTTTTTTTTCTTTTTCCCATCTTTTTAACTGATATAAATACTTGTTTTATATAAATAATAGTTGGTGGGGACAACTTTAGAAAGTGATGTAAAAGATGAGTAGGATTACGTTGATATGAAGGTTTATTACAAAGCTGATGTGACACATTAGAAAAATGAGTTAACATAGGAGGAAAAGATGGAATTAAGTGTAGGAAATATAGTTTTCATTTGGTATTCCTCACTACTTAAAGAGTACATCTTATATATTTCATAGTTTCTTTTACTTAGAAATTTTGAAAAATTGAAAATTATAATTGAAAAAATGAATAATGTAAATAACATATTTACTATTACTAGGTTAGAGAAACTTTAATAATTCTTTTTTCCCTTAAGTTTTTCAAATAACATGCTTGTGTCCACAACAAATGGGAGGACATTTTCACCCACAAATGTTGTGAATAATATGTTTGTAATAGAATGATTGTAGGATTATTTAAAGAGATATTTTTATTGAGGTTGATTGTAAAAAGAGTAAAATGTATGAAAAAGTAAATCTCGGTCTACATCCTTTATAAAATACTTGAGATGTTACATATTTTTTCGTTAACATATTATTTCATTAATATAGTTTCTTTGTGTTTGCTATTTGAAAGAAATTAGTATCTACCAGTAAGTTTTTAATTATTTATATGCGGTGGTCCCCTTAATTTTGTATCCTGAGTTCCTGACTTCAACACTAGTTGAAGTTGAATTTTTGAGTGCTTAATGGGTCACCATTTTGTCTTTTTTATGGTTGGGTTATCAGAACAAATTGCTTTTTTGATCCAATTAGATTAGTTTGGTCGTAAATTATAAAGAGATGAATCAGAAAAATATTTCAATGCAATTAACCCTTTAATTATATTAGTTTATTTCTTAATGAAAGTTTTATGGTTATTATAAAACTTTATGGTTGTTATGAAAGTTTTATGGTTGTTATTACTTGAATTTTTTTAATAATTCTAATATTATAGGCAAATAGCGACTTGTAACTATACCAACTCTCGAAACCTAATGTTAGCTTTTTTCAGTTCACTGAAGCCGACACTTATTTCTTTCAAAGATCGTGACATAAATGCTTAATTGATAAAAATAAATGTTTGATTTAGCAAAATATGACACGTCTGCTAAACGTGCAACCTTGCAAAAATTCCTCGGTCGCCACAAGTTGTTAACGCCTGGATTCGAACCCAAGGTAGATGGGTTATTGAGCCACATCCCTAATAAACCTTAACCTGTACGGCACAAGCCTTGTAGTTAGCATTGAAAAGAGTTATTATTAACAAGAACCTCATATATTTGAGCTATTATACATGAACCTCGATTTTTACCTTGAACTTGATGTAAAGTGATACTCTATTAGTTTTTTGGTAGATGTGTTAAATTGTATAATGACAAACCAACCAATCACATATAGCAAACGACACAGGAGCGGCTCAGATACCGCTTGTAACATCCCGCCTACCATGACACAATATTGTCCGCTTTGTCATACAATATTGTTTGCTTTATTTCTGACCACTTAGCGAGGACTTCCTAGGAGGTGGTAGTACAAAAAAAATATGTCATTTATCCACGATTCATAAAAAGTGTGGAATATTTTGGTGTGACAAATATTTTTTTATATAGAGATTGTTAAAAAAGAAAAAAACTCCACATTATAAATGTATACGTTTGACTTCAAAAGTCCACGCTTTTAAATGTGTATTTTTTGTAATTAGAAAAGTTCACACTTTAAATCGTGGACTTTTGTAACCTTAGAATTATTTTTAAAATTTTCCATGCTTAGAAATGTGAAAATTTAGATAATTTGTCCACACTAATAAATGTGATTTTTACTAACATTGTCACACTTTCAAATGTAGAGATTTGACAAAAAAAATTAACACCAAATAAATCCACGCTTTATTATAGTTTTCCACACTAAAAAATGTGTGGATAATCAACCATTTTTTTGTAGTGCCAAACACACGCTTAACTGCAGAGTTCCAAGAACTTGTCATGTTTGTGACCCCCGAAACGTGTTGTGTCTAGTAAGGTCACAATTTTACTTATAACCCAACATCTCTCCTATCCACGGCGATATAGGGTATTACTAATGTAACACCCGTAATTTTCGGGTTTAAGAACTTTTAAGAAAATTATGAAAAATAGGACTTTTGATCAAAACCTATATTTTATAGTCTTGTTGGATGGGAAATTGAAATACGAATCCAACGGTTCTTTCGGAATCGAAATCGGAGCTATAACGAAGAAGTTATGGCCAAAATACGAAAGCATCGAAATCGCACAGGTGCTAGCGATCGCTAGCCTCACTCCTAGCGATCGCTAGTGATAAAAACCCACCTCCTGCTTGTTTTTTTTAAGGCTAGCGACCGCTAGCTAAGACACCTAGCGATCCCTAGGTGTCTGGCAGACCGAAAACGCGTTAAAAACTCCTCCTTCTTCATTTGGGCATATCTTTCTCATCCGGACTCCGTTTCTCCCGATTATTTTTGCTATCTTCTCGGTTTTTCGAGCTCTTCAAGACTACATAAATGGATTTCAAGCATTTGGGAGTTATAAAACGTTGGTGTAAGTAATCTCTTCATCTCCTTCGAGTTTAAGCTTCGATTTGGGGGTTTTTCATCTCCAAACCTTTTCTACCATATTTGGCTTAGATCTAGTATTGTTTTAGGTGGATTTCATGTTTTGAGGAGTGTTGGAGGCTAGATCTACTAGTTTGAAGGGTGGAGGCTTCCATGGCTTCATCTTCTCCACCTCTCACAACCTCAAACCACCATTGTTGCGAAGTGTTCTTCATCTAGGGTTTGTTCAAGATTTGGCTAGGTAAGCTTCATCTAAACCATTTGAGGTTGGATAATCTATGCGATAAGAGTTATGAAACTAACCTAAGGTTCGATTTACTTGATCTTAGGTTGCTCTCGTATTTGACCTAAATCGGAAGATTTGGGGGTTTTGGGTGTAAACCCTAAGGTGAGTTGTTATAAACTATTTTGTTAAAACTGAGAGCACGTCATCTCGTGATTTTATATGTTTTACTTGGGGTCGTGAATGAATGCGATATTAAGGTGAAATCCTCAAGTTTCCAAGTTAAGAGTATTCATGATATGTATGATGTGTTTTGCTCGTATAAATGACTCGTATGATATTATTTCCTTATATGAGATGGATCATCGTATGCTACTTCGTATGTGTTAAACCTACGGGTGTAAGATAAATATATCTATGTGAAATACATGAAATGATATATGCTATGGAATTTTGTAAAAGAGGATTGATATCCGAAATGTGGCATACACTAAACGAAGTGAAGGGCTTGAGACCCTCAATACATACCTCTGTTAATGATGCTATGCTAAATTCAGTGTCGAGGTTTTGTATGTAAATGACATGGACAGGATGCTATGCTAAATTCAGTATCTAAGTCTTATATGTAAATGATGCGGACGAGATGCTATGCTAAATTCAGTGTCGAAGTCTTGTATGAAACAACATGGACGTGGCACGATGCTAAATTCCGTATCACGATCCTATATGATAATAACATGGACGAACCAACGCAATATTTCCACACCAAACAGTCTTGGGGTTTGTACCTATGTCGCCGGCCCTCGGGTTGCTCCTTGGGCGCGGGCCTCGGATGATGTTGCCATGCTAAATTCGGGACATCGAGGTGTTTGGAAGTAACGAATGTCGGGGTATTGGTTGGGGGAAATGGGTCGCTCCCATTGTTTCCGAAGATAATAATAAACCGGTTTAATATGCTAATTATATTGCTAGTATAATCGTGTATAACTCGCATGTCCTTATATATCTTATGCGCATGATATTAACTGTACAACTCACTAGGCTCCTTTAGCCTAACACTTGCTTGGTGTCGATGTGTCTCTCAGGTACTCGGGACATTGTCCCCAAGTAGGCCTCGGACGTAGAGTGAGCTTGGGGGAACATTGGGGATACCGGTCTACTATGACCGCGAGACTTACCGTAGAACGATAACCTTTTTGTAGTCTTCTTCTTAGACATAATTAGACTAGTTTGGTTATTGTATTTCTCCTTCGATTACAAACATTGTAATTAATTGTACATTACTTATACCCCTGTTTTGGGATGAGCTCACGCCTTGGCGTACATTGTATACCACCTTTTGTGAAATTAAAAAGTTTTTGTTCGCCCTGATTTTTAGGGTGTTACAACTAAGGTGCTACACCAGTCACGATTCAACCCTAAAAAACCTTAACCATGTTACGTTACCCTTAACCATTCCTTTGAACCCGGTCTCAGGCTGGGCCTTTGACCGGTCCTTTGACTTATCCAATTTTTAGTTTTAGTTTTAAATTTTCAATAAATTAATATTTTTAGACACATTCGTGTACCATTACCTATACATCCCCAACGGCTAGAAATTTTTCTTTTTTAAAATTGAATTTTAAGAAAATCGGGTCGGACCAGTCCTTTGACCGGGCCTAAAGGCATAACCGGTTCTCAGAAAACTCCAAATACCTGAACCGGTCATATATTTCAGCCCAAATTGATCCTCGGTCCTCAATCGGTCCTGGTTCCGGTTAATCGTCGGATACGGTCCCAGAGAAGTCGGTTTGCCCATCTCTCTATTCCCATCAAATAAGTCAAAGTTAGACAAAATTGCTCTTTCGTCAAGTGCGCAATCATGACAAGACTCAAGGAAGAAGCCCCAACCGATCCCGTGCGTGCGTTATTTTCTTGTTATGCTATTATTATGTTACAGTAGTTGCTTTTATTGTGTTTAATTTGTTTAACATCAAGTGATATGTTTAGGCTTTTATGTGGTGTGCTTTGAAACTTTCTTAACTTGTTGCCAAACACATGATTTGTGTAGCTCATCATTAAAAATGTTATAAAACCTGACTTGTAATACGTGTCTTGATATAGTACCTTATAGATTATATTCTTGACAAAAAGATTACCCTTACTTATTTCTCTTATCGTTGTTATCTTTGCCCTCTCCCTTTTCCACAATATTTTAAAAACCGGGTTGACCCGGCCGATCGAATCGGTTGAACTGGGAATCGGTGAAGAGACTGGTTCAAATGTGACCGGTTTATGATCTTTTAAGGACAGGAGTGCACCGGCCGGTTTATTGATAAAACGGGTTGAACCGGTGGAACGAACCGATAAAAAACCGGTTGACCCGTTTTTCATAGAAAAACCTTCATTTTTGAGTTTTTAAAATATTTTTCGATTGATATAAAACTTGTTATTATGTGTTTTTTTTTATGTTTTTGGATTGATTTACACCTTATTATAACGTGCGTTTTTATTGTTTTAACTCGTGGACATCAAATTCTTGATTTTATATATATATATATGTGTGTGTGTGTGTGTGTGTGTGTAGAAAAATGGAAAATATAGAAAAATGCTTGAGACCGATTGAATCGGGAACCGGTCATCACATTGGTTGAGCTAAAAAACCGTGTTTTAAAACATTGCTTTTCCATTTATACATCTTTTTTGTTCAACTTTAGATTCTAGAATTTAATCTTAATAGGGTTTTGAATTTGCGGCCTCTCACCCATCTCTTTTCTTTGTCTTTTTCTTTCATCTATTTTTCATTAGGTTTCAAAGAACATCTTTCTGGGTTTTTAGGTCAATATTCTTTTTTTGTTTGTGGTGTGATGGTTTACTTGTTTCTAGATTTTCATAGGTTTTAAGAAGTTTTGTGGTTGGTGGATTATGTTTGTGGTGGTGAACGGTGATGGAGTACTTTTTTCTAGCTTCTCATAGGTTTCAAAAATGAAGTTTTGTGGTTGGTGGATTATGGAGTTGGTGGTTTGCTAGGTGGTGATGAAACGAATAATATTTTTAGATAAAATCTTCTAAAAACCAGAAATTAAAAAATAAAATAAAAATTAATGTGGACATATATACGATTGGATTTGGGTAGCCAGCCTAACTGCTAGAAAGACCCATGGGTGCAAGTGAGCCATACGCTAGTTGTTCTAATTTTTATTTGGTGTACATCACATTTGAGATACTAATACCAATGTTATGAACCCGTTATTAAGAGTTTGGGTTTTGCATCGGGTTATGAATTGTGATAGATTTTATTATTTATATGAAACATAAAGTTTGTACATATGCTGTCATATGAAAGGTTAGTATGACGGACTTTATGCATTGTGTTGGATGTTTAACTATATGCTTATAATAAAAAAGATGTATATGGTGTAGCTGATATCCATTTTATGTGTTTGTTAGCATGTAGATAATATGTAGATAATCATAGTGAAAAACTCTGTCAAAGTAGAAAAAATCCTAACCAAGGTAAAAAAAATCTAAATCTTCACTGAAAAACACTGTTAAGGTAAAATAAAATCCGAATCTTCACAGTGAAAATGCCATGAAGGGAAAAAAGAGTCGAATCTTCATAGTGAAAAACACCGTGAAGGAAAAAAATCGAGCCTTCATAGTGAAAAACACCGTGAACATAACATTTAAACGAACACACAAACTAAGAAGATCGTATATGATTCATGCGACTTAAGTCGTTGCCAAAGTCGCTCATGTGGCTTTTTCCACAAAATGGTATATGGTTTTGTTGGTTATTATGTTTTTTAAAACAGTTTTCGTTTGAATTAGACTATATTATGTGTGTGTGTGTGTGTGAACTCATCTTTCATTGTGAACGTGAGAACCAATAAAGTCGTGCTACGTCATAATATTCAATTTGAATATTCATGCTTGATTCAGACTGAATAAAACTTATTCGGTCTGAATAAAACTTTATTCACTCTGCATGATATTCATAGTGAATGAAGCTTATGTGCCAATTCAGATTGCCATGTGCAGCGATTTTGTTGGTCCTCGCATTCACTATGAAATATGAGTTCACATTTAAACACTCTCTGTCTATAAAATATAATAGAATAATTATCAATATAAGCAATACCATCTTCATCAAACTGTTTTTTCTTTTTTCTTATTGCAAGTTTATCAATTACATTTTTAAGATTAAATGTGTAATTAATGTGGTTATGTTAGCATGAGTACATGGATTTGGATATGATTGGGCTATGCGGATTTGGATATGATTGGGCTATATGACTATGGGCCACACATAAGTGGGTCATGATTCAGGAATGAGTCTATATACTCTATAAGTCTATATAGGGTCTTCTACCCTTTACAGTTTATAGTATTTAGTTGAATGTTGGGCGTTAGGCTGGGCCGTCAGACTACCAAAACCAATGTCAACTAAAAGACGTTATTTATCCATGCGACTATTTTTCCCGGGAAGGCAAGTCAGATTTATTAGAACGAGAAAACGAACGTACAAGAGGGTTAAGTCGGGATGAGCCGTAAGAACCGGAATCCTGAACCGAACCTGAATCGTATCATATAATCGGTCCAGTTATCGGTCCCAATAACCATCAAAAGCTTGCTCCCAACATGATAGTAGTTGGACTTCTAAGTGACAATCAACTTGACAAGTGTTATAATCTTTATCAAAAACCCAATGTCCCTTGTTTCCGAATCAAATATAATGAAATCCACATAATAGTCAGAGACATCTCAAAAACCCAATTGAGGGATACATTTTGTTATTTACCTCAAGTTACACTTTGCTAAATGAGTAATTTTACATATGCTTTTAGACCATGAATTATACTTCCTAAATTATCCAAAACTACCCAATATCATATTAGCATTACATCAGATTTCCACTACTTATCCAAAATGACCTAAAATATATGTTATACCCAACTCAATCTTACTCGCATATTTTATTTCATTAAATAATTAATAAAGAAAAGAAGAGAGAAAGGTGATGGTTTTTTTTTTTTTTTTTTTGGAGAGGGGGTTGGGGGGGGGGGGGGGGGGGGGTATGTGTCGTTGCTGATCGGGATGGAGAACTTGAACACCACCTACCGAATTGGGCATGGTGGTGTTCCCGAATTTACCCGATAAAGCCGAGCCCTTCCTGAAGCCTTCGGGATGGGTGCAACTCATGGTCTTACTGAAACATATTCTTTTTGTGATTCGGGCTATGGCGCTATGCTAGCTTAGAAATTTCGATTTACTTGACCATGGGTCAACCGTTGACAATTTGACCTAGAATGTTATGTCATCCACATTCCACAGTGAATAAAAACTTTCGTCTTAGTTTAATAACTCATATCGAATAATCTAAGTAAATGATATTTTCTAACATCTTGATTTATTTTTAAATTTCAAAATAATTGATCTTTCTAGTTTATACTTGATCAAGTTGAACAATTTCCATAACATTATATTTACATTCTTTGTTAGATTTTTGTAACAAAATATAGGTTTTACAACTAAATATCAAAATAATATATATAGCGATCATTTAACTATTAAAATAACATATCATTAAGAGAACGTAATGTTATTGACTCCAACAATAAGCTCGTAAAAGACTTAAGTTTGTGTTAACCGATTTAGACTTGGGATCCATTCCCAATTAATTTATCATTGGGAAAAAACCAATGTTAACCCAGTGATAGTTAATTAATTAACTAATTAAAATTTCTTTTTTACTTTGATTAAAAGAAAGCATTGTTAGATATGATAAATGATTATGTGAAAAGTTGAGTAAAAGTAAAAACATGAGAAGTGAATTTGAACCATTGAATCATTGATCATTTTTAATCTTAACTCCACCCATGAATTGCACTTGATATGATAAATGATTAGTTTTATATTTAGTTCCAACAGATTCTCTATTTTAGAGATTTCTACATCTATTATATTATTAAAATAATCTATAAATTTATCATTCCAATACACTTTTTAAGAATAATTTTTTTTTGGAAGAGGTATCCCAGACCACATTGGGTCCAGACTAATCCTCGGCAATTTTGGGCCGAAGCCCGACTGCTAAAGCATGCAGCCCGAGGTCGAAGCCCCCGTACCTCCAGAATGTGTCCCCCAGGGCTCGAACTCAGGTTCACCACTATGTAGTGCCCAAGCTTTACCACTAGGCTAATACTCTTTTGGTTGTTTAAGAATAATTTATCTAAAATAATAATGATATATGTAACCTCTTTGGTGGAAATGCATTAAAAATTAATTTCTCTCTACATACATTCAATTTTAGAGAATTTTCTAAACTTGGAAAAACTTGGAGTTTTTCCAAGTTTTCTTTATTTTAGAGAACCGTTTAAATAATCTGTTGGAGCAATATAGAGAACAAAAGTCTTATTTTCTCTACTTTAGAGAAGCTGTTGAAGATGCTCTAAGTAAATTAACATTAAAAAGTCAACTTATAAAACATTTAATCTCTATATGATTCTAAGTTTTGTTTTTCTAAAGAAGAGGTTATACTTGTGTTGTGGATAACTTTATTAATTGCTTTTTTTTTTCTTTCTAAATCCAATAAACAAAAGTAACCTCATGAGTAAACAAAGTCTATATGAATTGAAGTCAGTGTTTTTTTTTCTTGTGTTTGGTTGTTGGACCACTTCAATCCAATATGTGTTTTAAAGCTACCTTCTCTGCATTGATATGAGTGGTCAAAGATGGAATCGAAGCCATGCTGAAAATGGCAACATATAATATTTAGAAACTAATCAACACCTTTTTAGTTTAATTGTTTAAAATATATACTATTGAGTTTTAACATCATAATTTAAATAAAATATTCGATTAATGTTTAAGACATCAAGTAATACAAAAAATATAACAAAAAACTTTTGAACCTTGAAGACATATTTCAAATAACATATATTAAGCACCAGAAAATAAAGTAGGTTTATCACTTTCTATAAAAAGAAAAGTTCTCTTGTATCGAGCAAGTAAAATGAATATATACATGTATAAACTCACTCATTCAAATTTAAGGGAAAAATCACAAAGACCTTTGTATCTTTCGAATAAGTGAGTTTACATAAAGTTCAAATATCTAATATTAACATTTTAAAATGGTCGGTTTATCAAGTTTAAGTCCTACCTCAACTGGTCAAGCTTAAGAGCTAATGACATAGTCACGCCCAAGATGTTGCCAATTTGGCTCACAGCTCACGCACATACCCAAATGGTGTTTGCCCAAATTTTAGAATTTTTAGAGAATATCTATATTTTTAGAGAATTTTCTATATTAAGAGATTTTTCCAAATGTTCTATTCTAAATAATAGAGTAGCAAAGTTGTTGAATCATTTTAGCAAACAAAAACTCATTTTTTTTTCTATCTAAGCAAAGCTGTTGGAGATGCTCTAGTATAAGAGAGAAACAATACTGTATTTTTTTCACCAATAAAAGACATTGAAATTGGGTGTATAAGAGAAAAAAAACAATATTTATATTGGATATTTTATTAACATAATTAATGTTAAAATTGTTAAAATAGTATAGATGTTGTAGATAAATGTATATTTTTTTAGAAGTTTTGATTTATCATATTATAGGAAAATGATAGCATAAGTCTTGAAAATGTTGCTGCAAATTGTGACTCCATCACCTCCAACTAGCATTGGTTTCTTAAATGTTATCAATTAATAGCGCATTTGATTATTTTTTCAACTATAAAACCACAAAAAAATAACTAAGGGGGTGCTTGGTTCATTTTAGGGAATGAGAATGGGAATGAAAATGGGAATGCAGGAGAATGGGAATGAAAATGAGCATTGTATTGTTGCTGCTTGGTTAACCCACTATAATCAATGAAAAAATGTTTCATATTAAAAAAATATTTTCCTCCATTTCGAAAATACAAAAGATGTTTCATTTAACATCAAAAGATGGAATGACATATGGAAAAAAGAACTGAGTTGAAAGAAAATTTCCATTCCCCCCAATTTGGTCAGGAATGGAAATTAATGAATCTGCAGGAATGAATCCATTATATAATATCAGACCAAGCAACAGTATTCATTGTCATTCCCATTCCTTACCCTGCAATACCCCCAACCAAGCACCCCCTAAATATTTAAGTTCCTACTTCTTGTAATAACTTTTCACATGATATACCAAAAGGTTAAAAAATCAAATTTTCATTCACACATCTCGTTTTAGGCACATGATATATCAAAAGAAATCTCTCACATAGGATTGCATAAAACTATCAAATGAGAATTCAATTTTTGTTTGGATTCGACCTTGTTTTTGGGTATGAAATGGTTATAAAACCCATCTCCCCAACAAAAGAGTCTGTGTTGCAAGAATCACTATGTGGGCTTTAACGTTGTGGTTTGTTGCAAGGTGTGGTCATGCCATCATGAAGGATTGTCTAACCGGTTGACAAATACCGATTGCAGTTCATATATATCTAAGCGGTTGACAAATACCAAATTACCATTGCCGTTCATATATATAAAAGATAAACTACACCACGACAAATTGACCATGAAACCTTATTTTATGTATATCTAATTTTATTTTATGTTATGGTAATTATTTGTGATAGATTTTTAAAGATAAACGTTTCAAAAGGAAAGGTGAGAATTTAACATGTATAATGTGTATATGAACAATATTAATGAATTTATGTAAATATTCAACGACCGGTAAAAATAACCAGGGACGTTCCTGAGGGGAAGGCATATCAGACTTATGTTTAAGGCCCAAACAAAACTAGGAGTCCAAATTTTTTAGTATATATTGTACAATAGTAATTTCAAAAATTGTAAAAAAGAGTTATACGTAGTAAGACTTAAAAAAAAATTAGCATTGTAATAAGGGTCCAACATGTATTAATTATATACTATATACTATATACAATTATCAGGCACATCCGACCCATTCATAGCTCCGACCCGACCCGACCCGACCCGCGACCCAAGCCCACCATTTTCTCTCACATTTTTTGACCCAAACCCACCCATGACCCACCCATTTACCCACCATGATCCGCGTGTCCTCCATCTTATACGCATATCCAATTTTTCATTTTTGGCCCCCTGAAGTTATAATGTTTATTCACTTTATACCTTTAATTGTCAATATTTCATTTTACGTTTTAATCATATATCGTATATCGGCTAAAATACGTTAAAGAAATACGTTTTAATTTTAACAAATTACGCTATTATATTTGTATCGTCGATACGATCGAAATGAGCCTAATATTGAATATTTTTTGACGTAGTTATTTTATTATATTAAAAAAATACGTTTTAATTTTAACAAATTACGCTATTATAATCGTATTGTCGAACGATCTAAAATATGTTAAAAAAATACGTTTTTAATGTTACAAACTGCGCCATTATAATCGTATAGTCGATAAGATCAAAATGAGCCTATTATTTAATATTTTTTCATGTATTTATTTTATTATATACGACCCGAATCCTATACCCACCTTTAAACTTACATATCAGCCCCCTAAACTTATAATATTTATTCACTTAATATATTTTAGTTTTTTATATTTCATTTACTTTTAGTCATATATAGTATATTGACTGAAATATATTAAAGTGTCGGTAGCTACTGTTCATAAACCCGGTGCAAAGCCCGGGCTCATCAACTAGTTAATTACATTAGATAAGATAATTTGTAAAAAGTTAATTGTTATTTTATTTTAGAATATTGTTTATTGTTTATTTAAGTTTTTCTTTTCTCGTACTGACGTATAAAAACTATTTTTGCCTAGAAACCTTAATATATACTTTATTGCTAATGTTCCACATACATTTTTAATTATTTCATCCACATGAAATTTGTTTTTGTGTTAAAATACGGTAGATTTCTTGTTTTTAACTAAGAAAAACTAAACTAAGTTCAAAAGAATGGAGACTCTTGATAATAGGTGACAACCATATAAATCAAAATTTACCATTCTCAATATAAATTTCTTTCTCACTAGACCCCAACGCTTATTAAAGTTTACATAAATTGATATGCTTAACATTATTATAAAAGTAAGTATAAATTGACTTTTAATCAAATTTGTAATTAGATTACAAGATATACAAATATCATTATATTTATCGAACTAAATAAATCTGGAAAAAAACAAATTACAATATCAAGGTTGCATTTGTATAAAGAGTAAACTACATTTTTGGTCGTTGTAATTTACATGAATTTTGAAAGTGGTCCTTATACTTCAAAAACTACAATAATATTCATATTGTTTGGCATTTTGTTTTAAAAATGGTCCTTAGACTGGTCGCTAACTTCGTTAATAACTTCGTTAATATAAGTACTATTGGTATGTATGTGGAATCCTACTATGTTATGGGTGATATTTATGGTGTAAATTGCCTATAAGGGCCTCATATGCACTCCTATTGATTTCAAGTATCGTACGATTTAAATGGAAAATTGAATGAACCAAGTCAAGTAGACATTAGGATGTTATAATTTTTCTCCACCATTCGAGGTAATGTCTTGGTTGTAGTCTTCAAATGTGTCAGGCTTTTGGGTGTTACTCATAAGAATTTGACAGTAAGATAAATCGGCTCTTTAGGTGGAGCTTGATTGGTGTTATGTCTCTCCAACATTGATTGTTCTATTTGGTTAATTAATGTACATAGGGATGTGCATGGTTCGGTTTGGTTCGGTTTTGGGGTAAAACCGAAACCAAATCGAAAATTTCGGTTTTTAGAAAAACCAAAACCAAACCCAATCGGTTTTTCGGTTTTTGGTTTTCGGTTTTAAGTTCGGTTTTTGGTTCGGTTTTCGGTTTTTATTCGGTTTTTGGTCCAAAATTCAAAATCATCAATTCCCGTTTTTGCATCTGAATGTTTAAAAGATAGGGTTGGTGTTTTACAGAACTATGATCTCAATTTAATATTGACTAATTTGCATTATTAATCATTTTCATCATGACTTCAATTTAATATTTGTTTCATCATTTCTTAATATAAATGTTTTCTATGTGATAGTTGAATCATCCAGAAACTTTAAGTAATTATGAAAAGGAAAATGCAAAAAGGTGAAATTATTAATTCGTCGAAAACTACAAGAAAATTAACAGAGCATTGGAGATAAATAGGAACTCATAAGCAATAAAATTATCAGAGTACTGGAGATAAATAAGAACTCAACAAATATCTTTTAGTATTAACTAAATAACTAGGGTAAAACTAAAAGAAATATTTATTTGGTTTGGTTCGGTTTTTTCGGTTCGGTTTTGAATCATAAAACCAAACCAAACCGAAAAAATCCGTTTTTGAAAATTTAAAAACCAAAACCAATGGTTTTGGTATTGGTTCGGTTTTTTCGGTTTGGTTTTTTCGGTTTTTCGGTTTTTGGTTCGGTTTTGGTTTTTCCTGCTCACCCCTAAATGTACATGCCACGTGTGCGCGCACGTGTACACACACATATTGTTTTTATTAACAATTCAAACTCACTAAGTTTTTTAGCCCAACACTTGTTTTTGTATTGATGTGTATCTCAGTTTGTAGCAGTGTTGTAACATCTCACCAACCTCAACAACAATATTGTCCGCTTTGCCCCACCGACTCACGGCTTTGTTTCTGGCGACCTGGTGAGGACTTCCCAGGAGGTCACCCATCCTGGTACTACTCCCACCCTAGCACGCTTAACTGCAGCGTTCCTAGAACCTGCAGCCCGTGTGGCCCCAAAACGCGTTGTTGTTAGGAAGGCCAAGATATTACTTATAACACCCAGCATCACTCATGTCCACGGCCGATATGGGATACGCCTAAGGTGTTACAAACACCCCCCCTTGGGACTCATCGTCCTCGATGAGGTTTGCCCCATATCTCGAACGGCACAGGAGTGGCTCTGATACCATCTGTAACATCTCACCTACCTCAACAACAATATTGTCCGCTTTGCCCCACCGACTCACGGCTTTGTTTCTGGCGACCTGGTGAGGACTTCCCAGGAGGTCACCCATCCTGGTACTACTCCCACCCTAGCACGCTTAACTGCAGCGTTCCTAGAACCTGCAGCCCGTGTGGCCCCAAAACGCGTTGTTGTTAGGAAGGCCAAGATATTACTTATAACACCCAGCATCACTCATGTCCACGGCCGATATGGGATACGCCTAAGGTGTTACAAGTGTTGTCTCTAAAAAGGCTAGGCGGTTAGGGTGAGCTTTGGGGAAAAAGCATGCTTGGGATACTTGACATGAAAAACCATTTTGGATTATAGATGACACCTTTTTTGTAATCTTCTTATTTCTATTTAGGAATTAGATTAGTTGAATGTCATTCATCTATTCGCTAATTACAAAACTTGTAATTGAACAATGTTTGTTATTGTAACACCCCCAGATACCCGTGACATGATATTGTCCGCTTTGGGCCCAGTCCAGGTCACCCGCACGGTTTTGTTCTTGGGCCGAGTCCACGCACCCAAAAGGCCTCATGCCAAGTGAGGTTATCCACACCCTTATAAGGAGTGCTTTGTTCTCCTCACCAACCGATGTGGGACGAGTTATTACACTCTCCCCCCCTCAAGGACACAACGCCCTCGTTGTGCACATCGGTCCGGGTCTGGCTCTGATACCATTTTGTAACACCCCCAGATACCCGTGACATGATATTGTCCGCTTTGGGCCCAGTCCAGGTCACCCGCACGGTTTTGTTCTTGGGCCGAGTCCACGCACCCAAAAGGCCTCATGCCAAGTGAGGTTATCCACACCCTTATAAGGAGTGCTTTGTTCTCCTCACCAACCGATGTGGGACGAGTTATTACACTCTCCCCCCCTCATCGGCTGGTGAGGGGAACGAAGCACTCCTTATAAGGTGTGTTGATACCTCACCTGGTGAGACGCGTTTTGGGTTGTGACCTGGACTGGGCAACTCCAAAGCAAAACCGTGAGGGAGTAGGGGTGACCGGTTAGGGCCATGTGTCTCCAAAGCGGACAATATCGAACCACGGTCGCCTGGGCTGTTACAGTTGGTATCAGAGCTAGGACCGGGTCGATGTGCACAACGGGGACGTTGTGTCCGTAAGGGGGGGATAGTGTAACAGCTCGTCCCACATCGGCTGGTGAGGGGAACGAAGCACTCCTTATAAGGTGTGTTGATACCTCACCTGGTGAGACGCGTTTTGGGTTGTGACCTGGACTGGGCAACTCCAAAGCAAAACCGTGAGGGAGTAGGGGTGACCGGTTAGGGCCATGTGTCTCCAAAGCGGACAATATCGAACCACGGTCGCCTGGGCTGTTACAGTTATTTCCCTTTTTTGGGAGGTTTGTGCTTTGGCACTTATATTCCATCTTTCCGTTTTTGAAAAGTTTTATTTATCCAGATTTGTGGAGACTATTTGGAAGATACGGTCCTGGGTTTAATTCCAACCAGCTGCGGGAGACCGGGACAGAGGGTTGCCAGGGACGTGCTCATGGAGGTAGAGTGGTGTCGGTCCAATGGGACCCGGGGTTAGAGTGTCTCCGTCAGAACACACTTTTTGGAAGATTAAACTTATTTCTTTCTTTGTTTGGTTATTACTTTTTTTTTTTCTGTAAGTACTTTGATTAAATCGAATATACTATTTTATTAACTATACTTGTATATGATTTATTGATTATGAAGACTCTCAAAGATCACAGGCAATTTTATGGGTAAATTTCTAATATTTTTTCTAGAAATTTTGGTTCTCACTTGGGCCTTGTCTCTCACCATTTAAATGGTGTCTGCTCTCATTTCATGTAGGAAAGTAAGGGAAAAAACACGTGAACCCGGAATATTTTTGACGGAAAGAGGAAAAGAATTATAGAAAAATAAGTAATAAGTTTTTTCGTAAAACTTTTCTTTCGGACGTTGAGTGGACATAAAGAATAACACTTAAATTTTAAAAAGGATTAATAAAATAACAAAATTACTAAGTAACTAGACTATTATACAAAACATAATATTATATTTGTAAAATTGGTAATTTTTTTCCTTAATTATTAAAACACAAACAATCATTTTCTCCCTTTTCAAATTTGTGGTGATAACAGCATACTAAAATAGGAAAAAGAGTCTTTAATATATTTCTTGTTCCAATAGTTATGTTATCGTCTATGCTAAAATAAAGAAAAAGGGTAAGAGATTGTAAAAATCTCTAAATTTAGAGAAATATCTAAATGGTGGGGGAAACCGGGAAATGATTATTTTAATGTTTCAATAAATAGGATCAATAGAACATAAATGTTTAAGGAAGAGAAATGATTATTTTAATGGTTTAACAATAGAAACAATGTTAGGGTTGTTATAATAGAATAACTATTGGAGTTGAATGCAAATTCTTTTAGAGATTTTAATCTTATTTCCTCCTCTATTTAAAAAAAAATTAGCATTGCTATCGGAGATGCTCTAATAGAAATGAATAGATCAAAAATGCAAACCAAACCAATAACATCATAGACCAGAAAATCAGAATGCAGATTAGGGATGAGCTTGGTCTGAATCCCGAAATGAATCGAACCGAAACCGGTATGGACCGAAAATTTTGAAATGTTTTTCATAGGCCGAAAATTGACCGAATTTCATAGGACCGAATACCGAACCGTGTACACCGGCTCGGAACCTGTTC
This sequence comes from Centaurea solstitialis, assembly GCA_030169165.1. Classification (NCBI taxonomy): domain Eukaryota; kingdom Viridiplantae; phylum Streptophyta; class Magnoliopsida; order Asterales; family Asteraceae; genus Centaurea; species Centaurea solstitialis. The sequence continues at coordinate 11,813,684 of CM058046.1, forward strand.
GGTTTCGGGAAATTCGGTTCTAGTACCGATAGGGACCGATTTTTGGAAGGAGTTACAGAATGTGCGAATTTCAATGTTATAACAAAACTAAAACTTCAAGAAGGTAAATAAAAAAGACTTGTTGGAAGCGTACTCTTTGTAGACTTGATGACACCAAATACAAACCAAAATTTTAAATCAAAAATCGGTTTTTAGGTATGATTAATGGAACCGATTTTTTGGGATGGATTGTTTAGGTTATTTGATTTAATTGAATCAAATCATCTCTTCTTTCTATTCCCCAAGAGATATATATATACAAGGACATAACAATAAACAAGGAAAGGATACACACAATATTACAATAAATATAAAAGATATAAAAGATATATCCTGCTAACAGCCCCCCACAGTTGGAGCAGGAGGAGGTCGGATGCTCAAGCTGTCTCGGAAATCAAGGAAGAGTTGTCGAGGAAGGCCCTTGGTGAAAATGTCCGCGTATTGATAAGCGGACGGAACATGGAGAACTCGGACGTGTCCCAACGCAACCTTTTCACGAACGAAATGAATATCCAGTTCAATGTGTTTGGTCCGTTGGTGCTGGACGGGATTGCCGGAGAGATAAACGGCCGACACATTATCACAATAAACCAGAGTCGAGCGGCGCAACGGTGTATGAAGCTCGAGTAATAAGTTGCGTAACCAACAAGATTCTGCAACGGCGTTCGCTACCCCACGGTATTCAGCTTCAGCACTCGAACGGGAGAGGGTTGGTTGGCGTTTTGCCGACCAAGAAATGAGGTTATCGCCTAAGAAAACACAATAGCCTGATGTGGAACGACGTGTATCCGGGCAACCACCCCAGTCAGCGTCAGTGTAAGCTACAAGCTGATTGGGGGATGAGTGATATAACTGTAGGCCGAGATGAAGAGTACCTTGAAGATAACGCAAAATACGTTTCAAGGCATTATAGTGGGGTTCCCGTGGAGCATGCATAAACAAACAGATTTGCTGAACTGCGTAGGCGATGTCCGGGCGAGTGAATGTTAAGTATTGGAGAGCGCCGGCAAGGCTTCGATAAGCTGTAGAATCGCTTAACAACTGTCCAGCCGTGGAACTTAATTTGGAATTGGTATCGACGGGTGTGGCGATGGGTTTGCAATTTTCCATATGAGCTCGCTTTAAAATAGATTCGGCATATTTCCGTTGAGACAAAAATAACCCGTTGGATGAGCGAGTGACCGATACACCCAAAAAATAAGTGAGAGTGCCAAGATCGGTCATGTCGAATTCCTTCGTGAGGGCGGCTATAATCGAAGCTTGCAACGTGACGGAAGAACAAGTGAGAACAATATCGTCCACATAGAGAAGTAAGTAAGCCATATCATCATTGTGGCGATATATGAAAAGGGAATTGTCACACTTGCTGCACTTGAAATCCATGGTGAGAAGATGTTGGGCGAATCGATGATACCAAGCCCTTGGAGCCTGTTTGAGGCCATACAGGGACTTACGCAACCTGCAAACATGACCCGGAAAAGAAGGATGAGAGAATCCAGGGGGTTGATACATATATACCGTCTCATTAAGATCCCCATGCAGGAATGCATTTTTGACATCAAGCTGATGAATAGGCCAATTTCGCCCCACAGCAATAGAGAGGACAGTGCGAATAGTAGCCGGTTTAACGACCGGGCTAAAGGTCTCGTCACAATCAATGCCAACCTCCTGTGTTTTACCATTCACAACAAGCCGTGCTTTGTAACGCGCGAGCGAACCATCTGCGTTAAATTTATGACGGAAAAGCCAGTGGCATCGAATAATGTTGGCGTCCAACGGACGGGGAACAAGATCCCATGTATTTTGTTTAAGTAATGCAGTAAATTCAGCAACCATGGCAGATTTCCAATTAGGGTCTAGGAGAGCAAGTTTGGGATTGGAAGGGATAGGAGAGAGGGATTGAGTGTGAAGAGAAAAGGGGAGCTTGGGTTTAAAAATACCAGTTTTTGAACGTGTTTGCATGTGGTGATGCGATGGTGGGGGAGCGGGTGGGAGTGGCGCATTGTTTGCGGCTGGTGACGGTATAGAGGTAGCTGAGGTGGCGGATGGTACTGATACCGGAGAAGCCGAGGTGGCAGATGGCGAGCAGGGAGGGGATGGTGGGGCGGCAGGTAGCGAGGAGGAGGAGTGATAGAGGAAGTATGGCGAAGGAGGAAGATCCGTGAGGAAGTCATAGGATGGGATTGGGAAGGGTGCAGATGAAGCAAACGGGAAGACATCCTCGACGAAGGTGACGTGACGAGAAATAAAGAACTGTTTCGTCGAGAGGTCGTGGCATAGGTAACCACGATGTTGAAGAGGGTAACCGAGAAAGACACAAGGAATGGAACGTGGAGTTAATTTGTGAGGAGTGGTTGACCAAGTGTTTCCGGAAAACCACGGAGGCGGAGACCATGAATATTGCTGCTGGGATTGCGGATATCGCCCCCCACGGCCACGGCCGTGCCCCCCACGGCCACGGCCACGACCACGATAGCCACCGCGACCGCCGCCACGGTTACCAGAGAAGGATTGATCACGAGTGGCAGCCTGAGTTTCAGAAATAGCGACAGGAGAATCAGAACGTTGGGTTACCAACGCTTGCGGGGTATGGGAATCTTGCTTGGATCGGCGTGTTTCTTCAAGAGCTAGTTGTGACCGAGCTTTGATAAAACTAGGCAAGGGATCAGATTGTTGAATGAAGGTAGCAAGAGTATCATATTCCTTAGGTAGGCCAGCTACAAGGGTGAGAACCATCTTCTGGTCAGAGACGGGTTGGCCGACATTGGCTAGTTGATCAGAAAGACTCTTGATGCGATTGCAATACTCAGCGGCATTAGAGAAGGCATCCATACGGGTGCTATTGAGTTGTTCTTCAAGATAGACAGCACGGGTGGCGCGATTATCTTGAAAAATTTCAGCAAGGCGATTCCATAACTCTTGTGCGGAGGCGCCGGGCTTCATAATTGTCTGGAGAAGATCAGGAGAGATTGTTGCAAGAATCCATTGTTTGACAATAGCATCGAGGCGGTTCCACGTAGCTTTGTCAATATCGGTGGGGGTGGGGGTTTTGGGATCGATATGATCAAGAACATCATAAGCACACAGATGAATGTGAAAAAGTTCGACCCATGAAGCATAACGGTCATCGGTTTGATTTAGAGTGAGGGGGATAGAGTTCTTGATGTTATTAACACCAAATGCGGGATGAAAAGTGGACTTGGGGGTGGTGCGATCGTCGCCAGCCATTTGCAGAGGGAAGAAGAAGAGGGATGACAAACAGGGAGGGAAAAAAAATTAGGGCCGGCTAGGAGAAGGAGAAAAGCCGATCTCTATTGCTCTGATACCATGTTATTTTGTATCAAATCATCTCTTCTTTCTATTCCCCAAGAGATATATATACAAGGACATAACAATAAACAAGGAAAGGATACACACAATATTACAATAAATATAAAAGATATAAAAGATATATCCTGCTAACAATATTATGTGAAACATGGTTGGGAAAAAGAATGATTGGAAAAGAAATGAGAATCATACTTAGGAAAATGAATTGTTACAAAAAAAATTGAAAATGACCATGAGTTTTCCTAAATCGGTCCGGACCATTTTTTTCGGATTTTTCCCGTACCAAACCCGGTTGAACAGAAACAGATTGGGGCCAAATTCGAGAACTGTTTACTATACCATATAACATATACCGGTCCCGGTTTGGGATTTCGATGCCATATGCTCATCCTAATGCAGATTGGTAAATAGTTGAGGGACCAATTTTGTAGATTCGATTAATAATATAATAGCATAGCAGATAGCACCTACGACTAGGATTTTCATATAAAAAGGCAAGTTAAAGTAAAACTGAAAAAAGTAAAACGAGAAGCATAAAAAGTGGCCTCTTAACAGAAAATCCCCCTTGCAATTGCAAACTCTCTGGTCTCGTATCTTCCTTCTTCTCTCTCTCTCATGGTTTTTTGCCGTCACAGATCTTCTTCTTCTTCTTCTTCCTTCCTCTTCCTCTGAACGCTTTCCATGGCTCCACCTCTTAATCACTTATTACGTTCACCGTCGCTTTCCACCTGCCATCGCCACCGCCACCGCCGCTGCTCCAAAGCACAAATGTGTTTCTTCAACATTCTTCACATAATCTCCGTTTTTCCGGCCGCTGACGTCACGGAGAAGAAATGTTTCGATCGAGAAATTAAAGGACTCGGTGGTGATGAAATCGACGTCAATTTACGTCTGCCGCCGCCGACAGAGGTTGAGCCTTTTCAGACGGACGGATTTCCTGAAAATTGCGTGAAAGCGACGAACGATCGGAGCAAAACCGGATCCTTCGCTGCGGAGGCGGAGGAATCGGAGGCGGAGAGAGCGACGGAGCACTCGGAGATCTCGCATGTAGGAGATCAAAGCTCCGGAACCGATTACAATGACGAAGAAGACGAAGAAGAAGAAGAGAAACAGAGAAGAGATGAAGGATGTCTAGGTTTGTTAATTGAAGCGGCGCAATTGATTCTACGTGAGGAGGAGGAGGAGGAGGAGGAGGAGTGTCGGAACCCTAGCGAACCGCCGGCGAGCAAACAGCCGTCGACGACGGCGATAAGAGGAGCGAAAAGGAAGCGGCAATGTTGGACGGCGGCGACGGAGGCGGAATGGTACGCGGAGTTCGAGGACACATCGCCGGTGGTGAAATCGAAGCGAGGGAGAAGCCAAGTGCTGCCGTATAAATATCGAGACTCGGTGGTGGAGCCGCTGGTAGGGTGGACGTCGACGGCGACTCACCACCACCGATCAATCGGAAACTCGGCGGCAGCAGTGCCTTCAAAGCGAAGAAGGTCAAAATAGGAAATATATCCACCACCACACCAACCAACCTCCAAGAAGAAAACCGCAGGTGTGATGGAATATTTTTATTTTATTACCCCTAATATTATCTATCTATCTTTCTAATCTTATTTTTCTAAGTAGGTATGTTAATTATTGATATCCAATTGCCAAAAAAAAAAAATTATACAAACTTTTGGTAATTATCCATATTGAACATGTAAGCCAAATGACTAGTGTACAAAATTTTATGCCCCAAAAACAAGTTACTATAATGTTATTATTATTACAAGTGGTATCTTTTATTTTTCTTACTATTTTTTGGTATCGATATATTTTAGGTTGTCTTAAGTTTAATATGAATTGATAAAGTTTTTTCGCGTGACTGTTTTATGAGAATGTTCCAAACACGTTTTTCCAAAATGACTTGTTCTTTGTTGACGGTCTTTGGTAAAATAAATAGTGTGATTTTTTTTTGTTGGATATAATTTATAAAGGTTTTAAGTTTTAATTGAATTGTTTATAGAATGAAGGTACTTTTTAAATAAAGGGTGGCTTTTGGTTCTTGTCTGATCTGGTGGTTTCAGATTTTGGGTGTCCTTCTAACCTGTCCAATGTACCAACGGTACTACATTGGATGCAACATTATTTATTTATTTCAATTTTCAATTGCTAATCCTGTTATTTCGGCAAATTTTTATATAATACAAGATCACATTTTTGGAAATATACAATTATACATATAAAGGCTTAAAACTTCAAGGTTGTTTTGTCTAAAATTTTCTACCATTTGTATAATTTATTTCAAATTTTGGCACCATTACAAAGGATGTAAAATTTGGAGCCATAATTTATTTTCTGCTTATTTTATTGTTTTTAACATAAAATAAAATTGTATTGCTTAATTCCTTGAATATATATATATATATATATATATATATACATATATATAGGCGACAACAATGCTAGAAGTTGAATTCCTTTTACAAGGGAATTGATCCAATGTAATTTATCCTTGTGCATGTCCTCCTAACATGCATTCATTTCTTATTTCACAATTTATAATCATTTCTCACGCTTCTTACATTAACTTTAACTTTTCATTGGAACCCAACCCAGCTGAGATCACAATTTATAATCATTTCTCACGCTTCTTACATTAACGTCAACTTCTCATCGGAACCCAACCCAGCTGAGAAGTGGTGATTCACCATTAGATGAGATGTAACATCCCAAGCGACCGTGGTTCGATATTGTCTGCTTTGGAGACAGAGGGCTCTAACCGGTCACCCCTACTCCCTCACGGTTTTGCTTTGGAGTTGTCCAGTCCAGGTCACAACCCAAAACGCGTCTCACCAGGTGAGGTATCAACACACCTTATAAGGAGTGCTTCGTTCCCCTCACCAGCTGATGTGGGACGAGCTGTTACATGAGATGCATCGAGAAATGATGTATTAATCATGAATAATGCATGAACTACGCCTTTGTTATTCATATTCAATGTGAAATGTGTTTGTGTTCTCGCCTGTCCTCATGTTCACAATGAAAAACGAGGTCGTAGTCGAACTTTTCCATTTATATAAACGAAGAATCGTGTGAAAAAATTAAGGTGAGAAAGCTGAGAAAAGATTTGAACCATTGATCACTTTTAATCTCAAATCCATCCAACCAAGAATAGTTGAAGGAAACTAGGAAAGGATAACAGAAGGCGACTAGGGGAGCCATGGACGAGGGTTAGCTGTTGACTGGGATAAAGGATGGGTTCTCAATCCACAATTCCCACGAGACGGATCCCTTTTTAAGCCGTCTTGATACCACTAAACGCTCGAAGCCAAATTTCGGTAACAGGAATCACAGTGGGAGATGATAATTTTTTGAGGATAAAATCATTCCGCTTAGGCCATCCGCGGCCGAGGTCGGCATCCATGCGGTATTGGTGAGGAACACCAACGTAGGTGCCCGGTATGTGACTGGCAAGGAAGGAGACGGCACCCCCATGTCGTTCTCTCTCCTCCACCCCACCCACCCCCACCTTTCTCTCTATCTCTCTCATCTTTTTTTTTCTTCTATTTTTTAAATTAATTAATTAGATTGATATGGAATTGGTATAATGGTATGAGTAAGGATGGTATGGTAAGGTGTTGGTAATATAGTGGAAAGCTGAGGTGGCGGCCGGTAAGATTGTGGTAAAGGTGGTACGGGTAAGGATGGCCTTAGGCCATCCTTTACAGGGCCGCTAGGGGAGCCGGTACCGGCGGTAACACTGCCGTGATAAACCGGTACGGGACCGGTAACCGGTACCCCCTTGCCGGTCCCTCCCCTACACCCCACCCTACCCCACCCCACCCCACCTTTCTCTCTATCTCTCTCTTCTTTTATTTTTCTTTTATTTTTTAATTAATTAATTAATTAGAGTGTTATAGAATTGGTATGGGTAAGGATGGTTTGGTATGGTGTTAGTAAGGTGTTGATAAGATAGTGAAAACTGATGTAGCAGCTGGTATGGGTGGTATGAATGGTACGGTTAAGGATGGTTTTATAAGGTTGTCTAAGATGAAGCCTACAAGATATGTTTTAAACGGGATGAGGAAATGTCATTCCGTTGATATGACAACATTTCTGATATCGAGTTCGTCCAATGTGATCTAAATCCCATATGTATATATATTTTTAACACATTTAGTTACCAATTATCATTCATTTTTCTTGTTGATAATAAATTTTTGGAAAAATAAATAATAAATAAATTGTTAGCTTCATTCTTTGGTTAATTTATCCAAAAGAGAGAACAAGCAAACCAACTATGCATTTATCAGTCTAAAGTGTTGTGGCGGATTGGTTATTGCTTGGGGGTTCATAGTGTCCTAACCGAGTTCGAGCTTTTCCGTGCGCATGTCTGGAGACATTTAAGTAGAGTCATGTTTAGTCCTCAAAATTGTCGATGATTAGTCGGGCTTTGGCACAGACACACTTCCAAAAAAAACTATGCATTTATTATTTTGAAAGACTAATGGTATTAAATGACTTTCCATATATATCTCCCTCGTTTTTATTATCACAACGAACAAAAATACCAGGACTCATCTAGGCCTCATGACCAGTTCCAGATCTGATTCCTGCTCCGACCCGGTTAAAGAAATCAATTTCTTACTCGACAATGTTATTAAAGTTTTTATAAACTATAATTTTTGAAACTGAACATAAAATATTTAAATATTACATTTATTGGTAAAAATCTTAAAAAAGCTAATATTACAATTTGTAGATAAATTTAATTTTAAACATTAAATTTACATGAAGACTTCGGTTCATATACGCAATCAATGTTGGACAAGGCTGGCCCTTATTTTTTAGAAAACTCGTTATCAGTCCTGGTCTCACAAACCTTCGGATAGTAACCATCTTCTACCAATATCGACCATCCCAGTTCCCATGCATAATGAGGTTGGATTAACATTGTCCGTCTGTATCTACTTGAAACACGTGCTAATGTTGGGTTTTCTTATTAGCGGTTAAAAAGGTTTAACTCGGAATGGATATATTAGAGAAATTTGAGTTCTTATGTAGACCCCACAATGGTCATATATCAAAAATAGAAAAAGATGTACCCATTACTTTATTAGAAAATATCCGTAAACCTGGGGGAGCACCTTCCTAAAATTGTTGGAAATTTTGGCCAACGGGGGCTGAGGGTTAAATGAGGGTGGGTTAATGGTTCCTCGATTGAGAAGCAAGCGAGAGTTCCCTGATGAGCACTGATGGGCGATTTGTTTTGCACGAAACCTTTAGACTAGATGGAACCAAAAAGCAAGTATACAAATTGGAACCATGTCGTCTTTTCAAGTAATAAAGTGGTAAGAACCAAGTATCGTAATCCACAGGGATAGGTATCTTTAGTTGCAAGATCTTGATATGAAAAACTAATTTCAGATGGCGAATTTGGAGAAATATCTTTGAGTTGGTTTGGTTATCTTGAACGTTAACAGTAATTAAAAGAAGCAAGGGTGTAAGACTCGAAATGGGATTACAAATCAATTTTCTGTAGTCTCATGCTGCAGAGAGGCTGCAGCATGCTTCTGGTAGTGTTAAGTTTATTTCACTTGTTTTGGAAAATGATCCTCTCGGATTCTTACCGGTTTCCTTACAGCCTAATTCTTGAATTCTACATCTCTGTATGTCATCAAAAATTCGTCTGTAAGTATTATGATATTTTTACAAAACTTATGGTTAAATAAATCTCTTTATTTAAAACTTATTCTTTTGAAACAAGTCCATATTATCATGAGAGTACAAGTGACTAGTGTCTTATCTCTAAGAACACTTCAAGTACTTGCTTAATTAATAATCAATATATGAAATTCAATCAAGTTGTATGGCAACAACAATGGTTTTAGTTAAAAAGCAATTTTCTCAAACATACTTCTCATGCCATCCAATTTTGATGTGTATTTTAATGACCCGTCTCCAAGATCATTACACTTTAACATCTCATATAATGATTAAATAATTAAGAAGTGTTAGCAAAATAAGAACTCATAAAGAAGTAATATAAAACTAATCACTACCAAAAGACAACTACTTTATTATGATCTATAACCCGATCCTTTATCTCACACCCAAGCTAATGAGATTAGCCACTCATTACGGAAATTAAATGCAACAAAATGTAAGAAAACATGATAAAATACTTGTAACTAAAAAAAGAAATTAAAAGACAATAATTAATTTAGTTGATGAAATGTAAATCTAGCAAAAGTAACAAAGGTAAATGATGAAACTTGGTGACCAAGCTACAAGATTTACCAAGATTAATATGCAATACAACAATAAAAGATGTAATCTAGATGATGACAATTAAAGATTAAAAACAATGAAATACTAATTATAACAAATTAAAGAAACAATTTAGATGATGACAATTTAGAGATGAAAAATGAAGAACAAGGAAGAACTAAAAGATGATTATACTACTAAGAAAAGAGAAGAAAAGAGAAGAGCTTAAAGCTCTAACTCTTGGGGTGTTTTTCACAAGCCATCCCAAGCTCCATATATATAGAGATGGAGAGTGGCCAAAAGTGTAAATTACAATACTAGCTAATCTTACTTAGGAAGCAACTAATAAAATATTACCCAAATACTTAATAAAAGAGTTTATGAAATGTTAACTAGTAATCAAAGAAATTAGAATTTCCAAAAAGAGATAAATCTATTTCCATTATCTACTAGTTGCATCTTCTCTTCCCAAAAGCTCCTACTTTTCTTCATTTTTCGTCCATTTCCAGCCTAATTGCTGCCTTTCACATGCTGTAGCATCTCTTCATCAGAATATGTTCAATAAACACAACCTTATAAGCTTTTTCCAGATAATCCACAAGTAAATCACATTTCCTAGCTCCATATTGACACAAACATATTTATCCTATTAAAATTATCTAATATATGTAGAGAATGGTATTTTCCCTGAATTATTCACAAGCCTTAAAAGGAATATATATACAAGAATACGATAATAAACCCTAACGGGCTTAGGAAAGCTAACTGAACCGGGCCTAATCTAATAATACAATTACATAAATATATACATTAATACGCCCCCGCAGTTGGAGGGGTAGCAAGACTACGAACACTCAAACTGTCTCGAAAGTCTGAAAAGAGTGTAAATGGAAGCCCCTTTGTGAAGATATCTGCATATTGACTCGAGGAGGGGACATGAATGACACGCAAATGACCCATCGCCACTTTATCCCGGACAAAATGAATGTCTATCTCAATATGCTTTGTGCGCTGGTGTTGAACTGGATTCGAAGATAAGTACACATCACTAACATTATCACAGTAGACGATAGTGGCTTTCGATGGAGAGGAATGGAGTTCACGTAGAAGGTTGCGTAGCCAACAGGTTTCAGCAACAGCATTAGCAACCCCACGATACTCTGCTTCGGCACTCGAACGAGAAATTGTTGCTTGTCGTTTAGAGGACCACGAGACAAGATTATCACCCAAGAATACACAATAGCCGCTGGTAGAACGACGGGTGACGGGGCAACCGCCCCAATCGGCATCAGAATACGCTACAAGACTAGAAGTCTTAGAGACGTGTAGCTGTAAGCCCAAATCCATAGTGCCACGAAGATAGCGGATAATACGTTTCAAGGCAGTAAAATGTGGCTCTCGAGGGTCATGCATGAATAGGCAGACCTGTTGAACTGCATAAGTGATGTCTGGCCGGGTAAAGGTGAGATACTGCAATGCCCCAGCTAAACTACGATATAAGACAGGGTCATCAACTGGAGGGCCTGATGAATCAAGTTTGTATTGAGTATCGGTGGGAGTCCGAGACGGTTTACAATTTGACATCTGAGCACGAGCAATTATTTCGGCTGCATACTTCTGTTGGCTTAGGAAAAGACCCGAGTCAGTGCGAGTGGCTGAAATCCCCAAAAAATAGGAAAGCGAACCCAAATCAGTCATTGCAAATTCTGCACTAAGGCATTTAATGATGTGATGAAGAAGAGTATCAGATGATGCTGTAAGAACAATATCATCAACATACAGTAAGAGATACGCCATATGATCACCACGCTGATAAATAAATAGTGAAGAGTCACAACGGCTATGTGAGAACCCCAAGCGTGTGATAAATGTGGCAAAACGTTGAAACCAAGCACGAGGTGCCTGTTTCAAGCCATATAGAGACTTACGCAGATGGCACACATAGTCAGGATGCTGAGAATCATGGAACCCTGGCGGTTGATGCATGTACACTGTCTCAGATAAGGAACCGTGAAGAAAAGCATTCTTGACGTCTAATTGATGTATAGGCCATTTACGGGTGACGGCAAGACTGAGAACAGTACGTATAGTGGCAGGTTTCACAACCGGGCTAAATGTCTCAAAACAGTCAATTCCAGGACGCTGACTTTTTCCATTCGCCACGAGACGCGCCTTATATCTATCGAGAGATCCATCAGCGTTGTATTTTTTTTTGAACAACCACATCGACCTGACAACATTAACACCCGTTGGCCTAGGTACAAGTAACCAAGTCCCATTAGAAATAAGTGCATTATATTCAGTTTTCATAGCACGCAACCAATTAGGGTCACTCATGGCCTGGATGTGAGACCGTGGGAGTGGTGACTCGATGGTGGTATGAAGATTGAGACGTTGTGTTGGTTTGGTGATACCACTTTTTGCACGGGTCACCATGGGGTGAGTGGAAGTGTTTGTGGGCGGCAGGGGAGGGGTGGGCATGGTAGAGGTTGTAGGTGGGGAGGTGATGGGTAAGGGAGGTTCGGGATTCGTCGGGTCTGGTGGTGGATGGTTAGGTTGGGTGGTAGACGTGGGAATAGGTGTGACAGCGGAAGGAGACTCACGAAGAGAACGGGAGATAGGAGTGGAGTCAAAGGAGTAGTCAAGAAAATCGTAAGACGGAGGGGAAGAAGGGGTCATTGACCCGAAAGGAAAGATAGTTTCGTTAAAGACTACATGACGAGAAATAATGATTTTACGAGTAGACAAGTCTAGACAACGGTAGCCGCGGTGATTGATAGGGTAACCTAAAAAGACACACGGGGTAGACCGAGGGGCAAGTTTGTGAGGAGACGGGAGGTGAGGGTAACACAAACATCCAAAGACACGGAGGTGGTTGTAAGAGGGGGATTTATTAAAGAGACGGACAAATGGAATTTCATTATTTATAGACGTAGATGGGAGAATGTTAAGAAGATGAGTAGCAACATGCAATGCCTCAACCCAAAAGGTTGGAGGCATATGTGCCTGAAAAAGGAGAGTACGAATAATATTGTTGATAGACCGAAGCATTCGCTCACTTTTTCCATTTTGTTGAGAAGTGCGAGGGCAAGAGAAGCGGAATTGAATGCCGTTAGAAGCAAAGAAATTATGGACTGATGAGTTATCAAACTCACCCCCATGATCGCATTGAAAATACTTAATATCACGACCAAATTGGTTTTTAATGTAAGCACGAAAATGTAATAATTTAGCAAATGCATCAGATTTTTTCCGTAAAGGATAAACCCACAAAAAATGAGTGAAGTGATCAAGAAATATAATATAATATTTTATTCCACTAATGCTCAAAACAGGAGAGGTCCATAAATCTGAATGAACAATTTCAAAAGGAAAATTAACGACAGACTCTGAAATAGAAAATGGGAGCCGGGTGTGTTTGCCAAGCTGACAGGCTTGACAAGACACAGGCGGGATTCCTTTATTACAATGAATACTACCACTAGACACTAAAGACTGAAAAACATGAGAGCCGGGGTGACCGAGCCGTTGATGCCAAATAGAAGACCGAGTGGATACGAGAGCAACAGATGAAGCAGGTAAGATGGCAGGGTATAAGTCACCAGAGCTGTCACACCTAAGCAGAGTTTCCCGGGTCTGGTAATCCTTCACAGAAAAGCCAAATTCATCAAATTCAATACTACATTTATTTTCTTTGGTAAATTGTCTCACAGAAATCAGGTTTTTAATAATTTGAGGGTAACTAAGACATTGTGTAGGTGAAGAGGACGATACGGGTTAGTAAGGGTGGTGTGACCGGTGTGAGTGACTTTAATTGGTGCACCATTGCCAACAAAAACAGAAGATATAATGTTCTTATTTAATATGGTATCGAGTTTACCTGCATCCGAAGCTAGGTGAGAAGTAGCACCAGTGTCCATATACCAATCTGTATCAGCAGCAGGCTCATTGAGAGAGAAAGCATTAAAGGCCTCTGGAAGAGTGGTGGCTTGATTGTTGTCCATAGAGGGAAACCAAGTCCATGGAGGTTGCATCGTGGACTGAGTCGTGGCAAGCATGGCACTTGGAGAGGTTGGAGCAGAACCCAAAAGACCAGCACCTTGATGAGTAGGCTGTTGTTGGCGGTGAGAAGTCTGACCAGCAGGGCGCGGGAAATTCCACGGGTTAAACGTGGGCCAAAACATAGGCCACGGGTATGGTGGAGTGTTAGGTCGTGGTTGCGGGTTCGGGAAAGGGTTCGTTGGACCACCGTTGTTACGTCGAGGGTGTTGGCCACGGCCTCGGCCTCGAGTGGAAGGTGGTGTGCGACGAAACTGATGACCCGAAGAAGTGGAGCCGGTGACAAGAGCAGCGGGGCTGGAAGAATGGTCATCATGTTGAGCCAGGTGAGGACGAGTGCGGGTAAGTCGTTGTTCCTCAAGCAAAAGCATGCTACGGGCCTGGAGGAAACTAGGCATGGGCGACTGATGACGGATAATAGTAGCAATATGCTCAAACTTATCAGAAAGTCCATTGATAAGATAGGTAACGAGAGTTTTCTCGGGCACCGGCGAATCGATGTTAGCCAAAAGATCGGAGATTGTCTTGATCTGATGACAATAAGCAGTTATGTTACGATCACCAAGTACAAGACTACGCAGTTCATTCTCCAACTCAATGGCACGGGCATCTTTGTTATCTCGAAAGAGGCTTTCAAGAGCAGTCCAAACCTGATAAGCAGACGAGTGTTTTTTTAAGATCATTTGGAGGAGAGATTGAGAGATAGTGCTGTAGATCCACAACTTGACTAAGGAGTCCAAGCGGTGCCAGATAGCGTCGTCATCATCAGTGGGACGAGAGGAGCCATCAATATGGCCCAAAACACCAAAACCGTGACAATGGGTGCGAAATAGTTCACACCAGGCATCATAGTTTAACTGGTCCAGATCTAAGGTGAGTGGAACGAAGGCTTTGATGTTGGTTATCCCAAAGGGTTTTTCGTTGTTCTTATCTTCAGAAGCCATGAAAGACAAGTAAAGGGGTAGCTTAGAGAGGAAGAAAAGAAAAGAACGTGAGTAGGAAGAAAGAAAATTGTCTGGCTCTATACCATGTAGAGAATGGTATTTTCCCTGAATTATTCACAAGCCTTAAAAGGAATATATATACAAGAATACAATAATAAACCCTAACGGGCTTAGGAAAGCTAACTGAACCGGGCCTAATCTAATAATACAATTACATAAATATATACATTAATAATATATGCTACTTATATAACAAAGACCTTAAAAATATATAACTAAAGATGTGTAAAAGCACTAAATAATAGTGTTTATCAAGCACCGTCTCTTACCAACAACGAGTCTTGACAATGACCTAAGGTGAAGTGTTCCCAATTAATGGCGTTGAGCACCGACTATTCACGACGATGGTGGTACAATGGTTCTTTGATGCTACCTTCACGATCAGGGCATTAATCTTTTTAGAGACTTTGTTACACTGTAATAAGACTATAGATCAACTTAGTGAGTAGTGAATAAACAAAACAAAAAAAAATCACATGATATATTATATTACAAGCATTACAAATTCTAATAGCAAAGACGTCTTAAAATGATAAAGTAATATACAAAATTCACTTAAAATGAATCATTCTTCTAAAATCATTATCAACTTTCTCCAATAAGCCATTAAACTGAAATATTATTTTATCGGAGTTTACCAACCGTTGTTTATCTTATCAAGTTACCAAGAAACCCGAGCTCGATTTGATTGTCAATTCTCTCTTAACTCTCAACTTTTTTTCGTTCATTCATATTACTATGGTACTCTTAACAATGACTATCGGTATCACGATGAACAAAGTCAATAGAATTGTAGGTGAGGTTGCTTGTCGAACAAGGAAGAATACAACAAAATAATGAAGAGAACGATTATTAAACAAGGTTTGTTTATTGCTTCAATCATAAAGTTAGCTATACATAAAACAAAGATAAACGAGACTAGTTGACTAGGAGGGTTCAATCATCAAATTAGGGACTTAAGGAGAAGGCATTGCAAATTTGCATCCGTACTCAAGAATTGTCAACTTGGTACAATAGAGAGAAGAACTTGGCATAATTGACTAAATTTTTAAGATACTATAATTACCCAAGTGGCTAAAATAAAAGGAAGGACGCCAAAAGTATACGCTAAAAGTTAAAATATATGTAACGGGACTTTAAAAAGAATTCAAGCGCACCCCCAAAAATTCGAGACATTGTTCAGAATTCCACATTTGTACACCACCTCCGGCATAGGCCTGGCTCATGGTATTTACAATGGTCTTCAAAGTTGTCGCGCATGCAAGATTTGCATTTGTGTCGGTTCCTCAATGATTTTTGATGTTCGCCAATGGTATTTGGCCACATACAACGATATACTTCGTACTTACATTTTAATGATGATGATGTTGATAGAAATAAAAGGGGTGACAAGAAAACAACATATTCGTGATAAAGAGAAATAGAATTTAATTTTCTTGGAAACAATTCAAAAGACAAATGTCCACAATCAAACATAAAGTATTAGTAAAACATTTGTACTTTAATACCTTATATTAAAGGCAGAAATAAGGCTACGAACTCAAATTTCCCATATATCACCCCCTTTTCATATGTTTGTACTTTAATATACTTCTGTTTTTAGGGAAAACAGTTTCAAATTAAATATTTGATAATTACTTTATTTTATATGCATAAATGAAAATGAAAATCACTTACACTTGTTTATATGAATTATGAATTGCAGAATAATCTTTGAAAATTTTCTATTTGAAAGCATTTTCATGCCTAATCTTTTTGGCATGTTTCCTAGTAGTTAAATTTTGACCTTTCAATATGCACAAAGTTATATACATCCAAAGATAATTCAAGATTATCAAATCCAATTTCACACCATTAAAAAACCATTAATACTAAGAGACGGTTAAAGGCCATCGGTTATACCTTCCTTTTTTTTTCCTCTTACCCAATGTCACATCAGCACCACATAATTATTTATTTCCTTCCCTTCCCCTCCTTTCTCTTTCTCTACAACCTCAGTTATACTCATCCCAATCTTACCCACACTTTATATTTTATTAAACTAATTAATAAAGAAGAGAGAGATAGACAGAAAGGAGAGTAAGGGGGTAAGAGGGTGGGAGCGAGGTTTTACTTATCAACTTCTAGAACCCGGTGGCTCCATCCCGCTGTCGACCCCACCCTACCTGTTTTGGGGTTCCCGCTCTACCTGCAGCTTACCTGCTACCGAACTCACTCCCATAACACATGGCCTTAATAGACCATCAAAACAACAGGATGAAATAAATGCATCAACTCATGGTCTTACTACTTTGTTAAAACTTGTGTATTTGGTAAAATATTGCCCGAATATTGGTCATTGTGACCGAATTTATATGAAGGGACCCTTCTCCCAAAATTCACAGGGCTATTCTACCAAATTTCTTGAAGAAACTTATATCACGTTTCTAAGCAGTAAAAAAAATGTTTTTTTTTGGGAGTCACTATTTCAAAAGTTGTCACATGTATTATTTAAATAAAAACCTTCATACTTGAACTCCTCCACAAAGTGGTAATGTAATATAAGAACTCATACAAAGGTAATCATAAAAACTATAGAAAATCCCATATGGGTCCTTCTGTAAATTAATAATTCGGGTCTAATTATCAAACGCTCATTTAGAAAGCGGTTCTTTAATCAGTTTACCTTAATAAAAAGTCTTATTCGATTAGCGCTTACAGTAAAAAAAATTAATCTTCATTTAAACTTAAGTTTCCGGTATATATAGCTTATGCTTAAAGCTTAAATATGATGATTTATCCACTTAATGGGATAGCCATAGAAAATTCTACTCTTTGACCCACCGAATGTGACAAGTTGTGGAGTTGTGGTTGTACATATATTTATTCAACCCATACTTCTAAATACTTTTCTTTGTTCAATTATTTTGTTATTTGATTAATCAATTATCTTATATGATAGTTTGTTTGTCTTTTAACTCCTTGGTGTTTTGTTTAAATGATTCTTATATACTATTAAGTTGGAATACGATATCAAGTTTTTCAAGGTTATTAACCGGTTCTAGAGGCATATATGGAAATTGCATGATTAACATTCTTGCCATCATTTTTTTTTCTATTGAAACGTAACCATCATTCTTTATAATTACAAGAATAAGTGAATAACCAATCATACTTAAAAGTTAAAACAATAGTAAATTTCAAACTTCTTCCATGCTGGTTAATTGGTGTTCTTGATGTGTAAAAGTTCAATTCTTAAAGCTGATAGATGTTAAAAGTTGCTACTTTTACGTTCTTTAAACTTTCATGACTTTATAACCAAGGTTCCTGATAGTTTTTCGAGTTAAGGAAGGAGGTGGGAAGAAAAAGAAGAGTAAAAACATATATGTGTTTGTAGTGTATGTGATAACACTTAACACAATCTTTTTTAATCAATGGTGTTAGTCAAAGCAACTTTGTCCGTAAAAAGTCGCAAAATATGGTGATTGTAGCGTAATTCAGTGAACTATAGGGATGTGGACTTAAAAGACATTAAAGCAACAAGGACCAAATGGCTAATTTACTTTTGAATTTAAGAGTAAATTACCTGTTTCGTCCATGTGGCTTTGTGTTTTTAAAGGATTATGTCTATATAGTTGCATTTCTACAATGTAAATCGTTAGAAACAAGAGTAAATTACACATTTAGTTTATGTGGTTTACACTATGTTGCACTGTTGGTTCCTATTTTGAAATAATTATGGAAAAGGTTCTTGTGGTTTACATTATATAGCACTGTTGATTTCTGTGGTTTATAATATATCGCACTGTTGGTCCATGTGGTTTACACTATATTATACTATTGGTCCCTATGCTAAACAATTTAATTTCACATGAAGTTAGGTTTAAGGACCAATAGTGCAATTTAAAATAAACTACATGAACCTTTTCCATAATTATTTCAAAATATGAACCAATAGTGCAATATAGTATAAACTACAGGGACCGAATATGTAATTTACTCTAAAGACAATTAAAATGACATACATCTTTAAATTTTCAAAAAACGGGACAATGGTAGGGATGGAAATGGGGGCGGGTAATGCATCCCCCGTCCCCGACCCCGATCCCCGTTTAAACCCCCGTCCCCGACAAATCCCCGACGGGTTCGGGAAATCCGTTGGGTACCCGTTTAGTGAAAAAACAATAGAGACGATGTATTTTAATATTAAAATTATAGCGAATCATTAATTTATTAATCATCAATATTGAAAATTATATATATATTTATCATTTAATAGTAAATGTATAGATATATACATGAATATTTATTTATGCACACAATATACATATAATAAATAAAATAAAAAAATTAATCAGAGTCGGGTTAGGGGCGGGTAATGTCATCCCCGACCCCGCTCCGAACCAGATACGGGTATGAAAATAAATCCCCGTTCCCGTCTCGTTAGGATCGGGTACCCGCGGATACATGTCCCTACGGATAAAATTTCCATATCTAGACAATGGCCTTAAAAAACACCTAACCACATAGATAACATGTATTTTACTCTAAATTTAATAATATTTTACACACAAAGCCTTTGAAGTGACACATAGTCAAATATAGACCAATTATTTGTGTACTTTATAGTTCTTCGCTAATCATTTTATTGATCGTTTTTGTATAATTAATTGTTGCTTTTTCACGTGTACTTTATAGTTCTTCGCTAATCATTTTATTGATCGTTTTTGTATAATTAATTGTTGCTTTTGTTGGGAATCATAGGCTACAAAACATGCACAGCGGAATAAAAAAGCCTGATTCCCAATCGAGGATCCAATCCTAAACACATACAGATACAAAAGGCGGGTTACGAACAATTACCTCGTTGTTTGGTTTACGCGAACGAAACTGGACTGCTGGTGGGGAATACACTACTACTGCACCACCGTGAGATCGGTTGCTAGACCACCTCGGGTTCCTCCTGAAAATCGATGGAGAGAGAGAGGAGGGTTTTGGTTTTTCTCTAGGGTTTCTTTTCAGTTAAGATTAATCGAATGAATAAAACTGACCAGGGTTTGCCATATTTATAAAATTAAATATGGCAGTACCCAATAAAGAAAGCCCATTTGATTAAAAGCTCATTAAGGTTATTTAATCAAACTCAAACTCTTTATTTAATTAATAAACTATTAATTAAATAACTTAACCCTTTAATTAATTAATTAACTATTAATTAATCCAGTAAAATATTCCAACTGATATTTTATATATAACTAAATAATAAATAACCTTTTATTATTTATTTCTCACTCAATAATTAATTTGTACTAATTAATTATTCCATCAAACCACTTGATCTCTAATCGGGTGTTAGCAGTGTGACCCACTAGTGTCTTATAACATTGGACACGGTAAACCCTGTTACTATCTTGCACATAATCCTAACAGACTCCCACTTGTGCCAGACTAGTAATTGTACTGTTACCATTAGCCTAAGGAGGTCCCTAGCCAGACACTTAGGTTAACCAGGTTATAAGATCTCTTATATCCAGAGATACAACTCATGCTTGAATTTGTACACAGGTTCATTCCTTTTGCACACGATATTTCTAAAGTGATTTAAGACATGGAGTGGAGGATTCATTTCTTAAAATCAAGTATTTCTTGACTCTGATTTCGATTGCTTGCAGTTACGGATATTACTAAATAACCCCTGTTATTCTATCCGAGCGTGGCCACGCGTTTTCTGCCAATCTTAATCGTCAAGGGGCCCGGAAATATCTCTCTTTTGAAAGAGGTGCAAATCCCTTCTTGACTACTTGCATTTGGATCCACGGCTTCCGCTGCATCTAGTCACGTCCCGTATGGCCGCCCTGTTACGGTGCAACGTTAGTACGTGCTAAGAATACAGTAGTCCTCGCGTTCCCAAACCAAGTATCTCAGGTCTAAGGACAACCTATCAAGTCAGTGCTTATGACTGAGGCTCCATGAAGCAGACTTGATTACTGGTCACTTCCAATACCCAAACACTCTGATGAGTATCTATAAATACTTGGTCACATCACTTGTGGTTTTATTCTCTACTTTGAATAAATCATCAAGTATTTATAATAGCGTTAAACTCCCTATTGAAATTCCCATTTCAATAAGTGGCTACGGAAATTTAGATTTCATACAAAACTTTGCAAAATCACGGATACGTTAAATATGCAAAAAAATAGTTAATTCAGAACAATCATGAAAATAAAACCTCCATTTATTTCAAACACACTGTGAAATAAAACTTTACATGATTACATTGTTTCTAAATTAGACTATAGTAATAATTAATAAACTAAGTACTAGCTACTGGCTTCCAGGTACTGCATCCCAATGGAATTCGCATGTGCTGCTTTACCCTTGCTAGTGGCTTTGTCAGCGGATCTGCGACATTGTCTTCTGTTGGAATCTTGCATATTCTCACATCTCCTCTTCCAATGATCTCTCGGATGAGGTGATACTTTCTGAGCACATGTCTTGACTTGTGATGTTCTCTAGGTTCCTTTGCTTGTGCCACGGCTCCTGAGTTATCACAGAATATATCGATCGATCTCGAGATACTAGCAACCACTCTGAGATCCGATAGAAAATTCCTTAGCCAGACAGCTTCCTTTGCCGCATCAGATGCTGCAATGTACTCTGCTTCTGTAGTTGAATCTGCAATCGTGTCCTGCTTCGAGCTCTTCCATGAGATCGCACCTCCGTTTAGGGTAAAAACGTACCCTGACTGTGACCTGAAGTCATCTCTGTCGGTCTGGAAACTAGCGTCAGAGTATCCGATGACACTAATTTCATCCTCAGAACCTCTAAAGACCAAGAACATTTCTTTCGTTCTTCTTAGATATTTAAGAATGTTCTTGACAGCCACCCAATGGGGTTCACCCGGATTCTGTTGGTATCTGCTCGTAACACTTACTGAGTAAGCAACATCGGGCCTAGTACATAACATGTCATACATAATCGATCCAATTGCAGAAGCATATGGGACCGATTTCATCTTGTCCTGATCTTGACTAGAAACAGGACACTGTGTTTTACTTAACACTATGCCATGTTGCATCGGGATAAATCCTTTCTTGGATTCATCCATCCTGAATTTCTTCAGGATTTTATCGATATACGTACTTTGGCTAAGCCCGATAAGCCGCTTAGATCTATCTCTGTAGATCTTTATACCGAGTATATAAGCGGCTTCTCCAAGGTCTTTCATCTGGAAACATTTGCTTAACCAACTCTTAACACTCTGTAAAGTTGGTACATCGTTTCCTATGAGTAGAATGTCGTCTACGTATAAGACCAAGAAGGTTACTATGCTCCCACTGAACTTAGTGTAGACACACGGCTCGAACTCACTTTTGGTAAAACCAAACTCTTTGATTCGCTCATCAAAGTGTAAGTTCCAGCTTCGAGATGCTTGCTTTAATCCATAAATGGATTTTAGCAGCTTACACACCTTATTAGAATTCTTAGGATCTTCAAACCCCTCTGGTTGTTCCATATAGACGTCTTCTGTTAACTTTCCATTCAGAAAGGCTGTCTTGACGTCCATCTGCCAAATCTCGTAGTTAAAATACGCTGAAATGGCCATAAGAATTCTAATTGACTTTAACATGGCCACTGGTGAAAAGGTTTCATCATAGTCAATACCATGAGTTTGCGTGAATTCTTTTGCGACCAGTCTGGCTTTGAAGGCGTGTACGTTCCCATCCATGTCGGTTTTCTTCTTGAAAACCCATTTGCGTCCAACAGCCTTACAGTGTTGTGGCAAATCAGTCAACTCCCAAACTTGGTTGTCGTACATGGATTGCATCTCGGCCTTCATGGCTTCCTGCCATTGTTCAGACTCACTGCCTGACACAGCTTCTCCATAGGATGTTGGTTCATTTAAGTCTCCGCTATCTTGAGAGACTAGGAACCCAAGATACCTATCTGGTTCTTGTCTTACCCTACTGGATCTACGAAGGTCATGTGTTTGCACTTCCTCAATCGATTCTGATTGAGGTTCAACATTGTTATGTTGAATCTCTGGCTCAACAACTGGTGTAGTGTCTTCTTCGTCTACTTCCTGTAGATCTACATCCTTTCTGGTGTTCTGTAGACTGAGAAATTTTTCTTCCAGAAATTTTCCATTTCGAGCAACAAAAACTTTGTTCTCTTCAGGGTTGTAGAAATAATATCCCACGGTGGTCTTGGGATATCCAACGAAGAAACACTTGTCGGATTTGGGTTTGAGTTTTTCTGAGGTGGGTCGTTTGACGTAAACCTCACAACCCCAAATTTTCAGAAAAGATATGTTGGGTTTCTTACCCTTCCATAACTCGTATGGAGTCTTTTCTACCGACTTTGTTGGCGCTCTGTTCAGTATGTGTGCTGCTGTTTCGAGCGCATGTCCCCAGAATGATATTGGCAGCGTAGAGTGACACATCATTGTTCGCACCATATCAAGTAAAGTACGATTTCTCCTTTCTGATACACCATTCATCTGAGGTGTATACGGAGGTGTGAGTTGGGATACAATCCCACACTCCATCAGATGATTGTCAAACTCATCACTGAGATATTCGCCACCACGATCTGACCGTAAGAACTTGATCCTCTTGTCAAGTAGATTCTGTACTTCATTCTGATACTCCTTGAATTTCTCAAAGGTTTCAGATTTATGTCTCATCAAGTAGACATAACCATACCTACTGAAGTCGTTAGTAAAGGTAATGAAGTACCGGTATCCTCCTCTTGCTACATGACTGAAAGGTCCACATACATCTGTGTGGATTATTTCAAGCAAGTCAGTAGCCCTTTCATTTTCATTGTTGAAAGGTTGCTTTGTCATTTTGCCAGATAAACAAGATTCGCAATTATCAAAAGGTTTATAATCGAAATTGCCAAGAAAACCTCCTTTTAGGAGTAGTTCAACGCGTTTCTTGTTTATATGGCCCAAACGACAATGCCAGAGGTAAGTCTGATCCTCAATATCCTTGGATCGCTTACTTATATGATAGATTTCACTACTGTTGTCTTGTAGATTTACAGTGTATAGACCATTCACGGGTGTAGCTTTAAAATAGAAAATATTATCTTTAAAGACTGAAATCATTTTATAATCATATTTATAATAAAAACCTTGGTCTACTAATAAATCAAAAGACAAAACATTCTTAATCATGTTTGGAATATAATAACAATTATCCAGTTCCAAAACTAGACCCAAGGATAAACTAAGACTATAAGATCCCACGGCTTCAGCAATCAACGGAGTGCCTTCGCCAACTCGTAGGTTCGAACGGTCCTTCCTCAGAGTCTTTCTTCTAGTGAATCCCTGTAAATGATTACAAATGTGGTTACCACTGCCTGTATCAATTACCCATGATTCATAAGAAGTGATTAAGCAATCTATCATAAAGATACCTGGAGCATCGGGTAAACCGATCTCTATCTGGTCAATATTCATCGAGTGCTCGCAAATATCCTCGCTGCCGCACTCTGGGCAACTCAGATCTCCCAGCTCGTCAATTATATCAGTGTCCATGAGGTTTGTAGGTTCGGGTACTGGCTCTAGACTGGCCAGAATATCTTCATGAACTTTATCCACGTCGTTCTTCGGTTCCTTCATGTAGGCACTAGCTGTGTCCTAAACTTCCTTTGTGAGGGAGAACCACATGAGATACACTAACTCTTCCTGAGTCATCTTGTACCCCAGACGTGATAAACATTTAAAAAGCCTTCTCATTTTCAATAAGATGGTTTTTAACTGACTGACCCTCTTGCAGCTTTAGGGAGAGAATCTCTTGCATGATCAAAAGCTTGCCCGTATGCTTGTAGAAACCTAACTGGTTCTCCACATTTCTCACAACCTCGTGACAGAATTTCACTCTTAAGTCTCCCGTGAACTCGGGTGACATAGAGAAAACTAGAATGGACATTACATCCGATTCATCTGCCATGAATCTGAAATACTCAGCAAATTCCTCTTCAGGGGCATTGCTTTTAGGTCGTGACATGGGCTTATTGATCACATAAAGCTTTCCCTGGGCACTCAAAACATTCTGTAAGTGTAACTTCCAAACTGGAAAGTTCTGGCCCGTAAGCTTCCACTTGCCTGTAATAAGGCGAAGTGATTCCTCAGGTGAATAAAACGGAATGCTAATTGGAGACATCTACAGAAGAATATAAATTCCAATTTACTTTATAATTATATAATTCTAATAAATTATTACCCTTAAAATAAATTTATTAGACTAGAATCCATATTTCACATGTGTCGGGAAGCATGTGATCATGTCAAACCGACTCATGCGATCTATGGTAGGTAAAACTATACCAATCGTATTCCAATCTCAAAATACGACTTCTAGATCGTCGGGACATCGGATATTTATAGTCCGTGCATATTTAGTCTCTCTAGTGCATTTTGGCCTGGTACCACCCAGTGAATAAATAATTACCAAAATAGATTGCACCACCCGGGACCTGGACAAACTCTGGCCGGTACCACCCGGAGATAATTCGCAAAGTTTTATCACCCTCCAGTTTCGGTTTGAACACGGGCGTTCATAGTGTGTGCACTTACAACGCCCTATGTACCTTACACCGGAGGTGCCCCCAAAGTGGGTTGCACTTACTAATCTATGATTTGTACAAGGGTAAAAAAATGTCAGTTTCCTTTTTCAAAACTTTGAAAAACTGGATCCAAATACTAACTGTATTTGTATCCTTTTATCTTTTAAAACAATCATTCAAAAGGGCAATTTATATTTAACAATAATTACGTAAATTAAACAAGCACGCAATTTAAATATAAAAAGCATAGTCATAGCCTAAACCCTTAAACTAATGTTGTTTTGTGAGCCAACACAAAAACAACGGTCTCAACCCTAAGTGACAAAAGTCTTCGTCTTCTGGCACTCCCACTGGCTCCGAGATCCATGGTTGTCATCTTGTCTCCGTCTTGATGATTAAAACTAACTATTACAAATGGGTTTTAAATGGCACGCAGGCCCCCAAGCTATTCTAATAATTTAAAAAATACAAGAAGGGTTGTAAATGGCACGCAGGCCTCCCAACTATTCTAAAACGGATAAATAAAATAAAAAAACACAACCACGGGTCTAAAAGGGTTCAGCTATGACTCATTACAATTAAACGAATTAAAATATAACTGAATTTTAACCGGATAATTATAAAACCAAAAATTAATTTAAAACAAATAAATCAATTTAATCCTGAATCGTTTTAACCTTATCTGATTAAAAACGATTCCTTCCTCGAAGTCTATCCGGAAACAGATCCCAACTGAGATCCGTTAACGATAAACAATCGAAACGAACTACAACTTCGAATTACCACCGATCCGCCAAAACGTGGTCGTCGATCGGGGTTTTCTCCATTGCCGGCGACGACGATGACACGACCGCCACCGCCGCCGCCCGTACCACCATCGAACACCGGCGGTAGCAGCAGCTAGAATGCCACCACCACCGCCGCCCGTCGTATTGATCATCTCCGGCGACAGCAGCGGCTCGTGAGCCACCACCGCCGCCCGTCGGTGCTTATCGCATCAAACAATCATCATCACCATCCACCGGCGACAGCAGTGGATCGCCCCACCACTGCCGCCGTGGTCGCGCGGCGGACGAGAACAACAATCGCCGTCACCACCGTGACTGGTGGTGCGGCGGATCAAGGATTCGACGGCGGCAGCGATCACCGCTGCCACCACCGTTCATCGTTGCTCGGTTGATCACCACCGCCTAGGTGGTCGATCACCATCATCCACCGCCTGTCGGCGGTTCTCCATTCAGTCGACACCACCGCCACAGCCACCAATCGGGTGGCCAGCAGTTTTAATCCAATCGATACCACCGCCACAGCCACCAAGCGGGTGGCCGGCGGTTACCGAAGTAGCCGGCGCCGCAGCCACCAATCGGGTGGTGCGGCCGGCGGTGTCTATGGTGGTTCGATTCACGGCGATCGGCCTGGAGGTCCGGCCGGCTAACTGCCGCCGTTCCACCGCCGATCGTTGTTTCGCTTAGGTTTACTAAAAATCAGATTTTTAAACACAAAAACAACGATTTTTACAAAACCTAAATAACTAACAGGCAGCTTAAACCTGTTCTGTTAGGTTTAGGAAGTGGCTCTGATACCACTGTTGGGAATCATAGGCTACAAAACATGCACAGCGGAATAAAAAAGCCTGATTCCCAATCGAGGATCCAATCCTAAACAAATACAGATACAAAAGGCGGGTTACGAACAATTACCTCGTTGTTTGGTTTACGCGAACGAAACTGGACTGCTGGTGGGGAATACACTACTACTGCACCACCGTGAGATCGGTTGCTAGACCACCTCGGGTTCCTCCTGGAAATCGATGGAGAGAGAGAGAGAGAGGAGGGTTTTGGTTTTTCTCTGGGGTTTCTTTTCAGTTAAGATTAATCGAATGAATAAAACTGACCAGGGTTTGCCATATTTATAAAATTAAATATGGCAGTACCCAATAAAGAAAGCCCGTTTGATTAAAAGCCCATTAAGGTTATTTAATCAAACTCAAACTCTTTATTTAATTAATAAACTATTAATTAAATAACTTAACCCTTTAATTAATTAATTAATTATTAATTAATCCAATAAAATATTCCAACTGATATTTTATATATAACTAAATAATAAATAACCTTTTATTATTTATTTCTCACTCAATAATTAATTTGTACTAATTAATTATTCCATCAAACCACTTGATCTCTAATCGGGTGTGTAGCAGTATGACCCACTAGTGTCTTATAACATTGGACACGGTAAACCCTGTTACTATCTTGCACATAATCCTAACAGCTTTTTCACTTTCCCTCACGTTAAAATTTCCATCTCCATCGTCGCTATTTCAAAGAATCAATTCCTAATCTTTTATTTAAAAAGACAAAAACTTAATATTGAGATCCATCAATGCACAGTATTTGTATATCACTTCCTAATCTTTTAATTTTTGTTTAGAGTCTCTTTGTGATGGTCTTTAGTTAAACCATTTATTATTTATATATGTTAAAATTATTATTTTCTCTTCAAGAAATCTTTTGTAGAGTAGTTAATATAACACGGTTCCATATAATTTACTTTAGTATTAGAGTCAAGGTCTACCATCTAGCCTCTGTTTAAAAAGGGTATTATTTTTATTATGTTAATTAGATACAAAATTGAATCACTTCACATCTATATGTTAGAATCCGTTTCGCTTGATTGCCTTTTATTTTTATCATATAGAAAATGTGTTGTTTTTAACTTTTATTTTCTACTTCATGCATCTCTTGATTAGTTCGTGTTCTTGCCAAAACTGTTTTAGGTATAGTTATATTAACATAATTAAAAATGCAGGTCTATAAAAAAGAGATTAGAAGCCATCAGTTGTATGCATTGTCAAGGCTAAGATTCAATCGTAACGATATTTTTGTGGCAAATAAATGGATATGTTTAGGCATATTCCAAGAACCAATAAATTAGTGAGAAACAAGAACTCGATAATTTATATATTTAAAATAAAGCCAAAAAAAAATGTTGAAGCCTCATAGGTCTATGAAATCGGAATCCAAGATAACCATGAACAATTCCAAATCTCCATGAACCAATCAAAACAAGAAGATTGTTAACTTTAACGAATTAATATACATTTCAAATCGAAAACTACCATAAAGCTATAAGAAATAAATATACCTATATTTATTTACAAAATTATTGATTAGTTCATTATTTTTCGTAAGTAAGGTCTTTTCTTATTGTAATTTGTTTTTTAAAACTTTTATAAATCTATAATTAAAAAATTAAAAACTAAGAAGACAAGACTAACATCATTCGAACTCGGATCTCGTGTGAAATAAAAGCCTTGAAACCAACTCTACAAGAAATTTCGTGTCCAATTAATTGTAGTTTCAAAATATTTACGGTGACACAAAACAAATTGTTATGGATGACATTTTTACACAGCCATATAAATCTTTTAGATAAAGATGGAGGAACAAAGCGGTGACACATCTTATTAAATGGGCTCGCCCTTGTATACATCTTGTCATGAAAGTAACATCTTGTTCGCACTTGATAACAGTTCATTTGGCTCTATTGATGAGGTTCATGTTGTTTGTATTGTCTCTAATATTTTCGGTATGCCGAAAAGGAGAAGTCGAAAGGCGGTATAATATCACTTTGGACAAAAAAATCATGTCAAACCCTATTTCTAGAAATCATATACAAAAAAGGCAAATTTTATTCTAGGTCTCCTGAGTGAAAAATTAAAGCGTTTAACAAGATAAAACATAGGTTGCATCATTAAATTTTACAAAAAATCCAACCTTAATTCAAACAATATTCCCATACATTGATATGAATCCTAGGGATCACCAAAATTTAATAACATCAATAAAAGTTTTGGTATATATAACCATCAAGACTCATCTCTTTCTCTCCTTCTAGATTTGTTGGATCATAGAAAAACACTGCTTGCTTCTATGATTAGTTGTATCTTCTGTTTAATTACTTGCACATTATCTAGGGTTTATAAATTCTAGAGGTATATTGGACAGAAATCAGCTTGCAGTAACTAATACCCCAATGGAAGGTGAAAATCCAAGTCAAAGGGTGGTTTTGATTCATGATGCTTCAGGCGGGGTAAGAACGACTGCCGTGAGATGGATTATCGATGGCTTTTCTTTGAAGTCGGGGGATGTGTTTACGTTTCTTTTTGTTCTTTGCGAAATCCACCATCCAAGTATGTTTAATTCCTTCAAGATCTCCACTTCAAAACCTCCTCAAATGCTACTTTCTGATCTTGTTTTAAGTTAACAGAAAATCGGGTATTCGGTTTAAATAATACAAAATAGTTTTCTATGTTAATTCCTTCATGAATCCTCATCTTCAGTTCTTTAGGCCGGAAATCATGTTGCAATGATTCTGATTGGGTTGTGGCATAGTGTTAAGAGCCTAGGGGTTTTCCATCTTCCCAGGTTTAATTCTAGATATTTCCAACAATTGTGGTCAGTAAGTTTATCATAATTGTTTTATTGCAGTCATAAAGTCATAATTAGTAGGGATAAAGTTTCTATCTACTTTACCACTGGACTTGTTTACATAAAAGTAGCCTTAGAGCATCTCCAACAGCATTGCTATAATCGAAATTTTTGGGTTTTTTTCTCCTAAAGTGGTCCAATAGCATTGTTATACCATTTGCTAAAAAAGAAAAAGTTAAGGTTTTCTCTGGATATAGAGATTTCTCTAAAACTCTAAATAAGGAGAGAAAAATATTTTTTTAATCTATTCCGCCAATAGTCTAATTACTTGTTTAAAAGATTTTAAAAAGTTTATTGGGATAATAAACATGGTGTATATTTTAATAATATAAGTGATGATAAAATCTCTAAAATAAAAAAACTGTTGAAGATGAAAAAAAAGATTTGATTTAAAATGATAAAAATACCCTTTTATTTGAACAACTTGTTATAAACATTTGTAATTGCAGTGGGATATAAGATCAAAGTGGATGGTTCCATGTTTGGGGGAAATCAGAAAGCCATCAATCAGGAAATTGCCAGGAGGAAGAAAGAGTATCAAGAAAATCTTGATCTTATTGAAATATCAAAATTATACGAAACGAAAAAGGTAATCTAGGGCGATTTTGTCTTTTTATCATTTGATAATTAATTTGGTTAAATTAAAATAGAATGAAACTTATATAAAATTAGAAAAAATAAAATAAAATTCGTATGTATTATTAAACCATACAATTATATGTTTCATAGATCGATCTCAAAATCGAACTGGTCGCTGGACCTATTCCAAAGAATGCCGCTGTAGAAGCAGCCAAGAAATATAATCCAACATGGGTCATTCTCGACAGGTAAAATCAATATATAGCTTTCAATCGGCTTTATATATCGTAAATAAATCATCGTTGACTAATTATAAGTTAGCTTATTGAAAAGCTAGTTGGAATAATAGTGTATCAAGAACTTTTTGTATCAAGAGTTGTTAGCTACTAGATAGCTTATTAATCAACAGTGCTCGATCAGCTAGCTTATTAGCTAGTTTGCCAAACACAACCTAAAAGTGGACAAATTCCCTTCTAATCTTTCTTTTTCTCACACGATCCACGTCATACTATAATATGATCAAATGAAACAGTCTCTAATTTCGTCGTACTTGTTTTGATTCACGAAATTAAGCAAATTGTATCAAGATTTGCTGGTTGTTTCCCGTAGGAGAATGAAGAGAGACAAGAACCACTTCTTACAGAAGCTTTCGTGTGGCATATCGACAATGAAGCGAAATGACGATATAATAAAAATAAGAGGACCCAAGGTACCACGTAATCCAGATGCGGGTCTATCATACAAACAAATGTTACCCATGGATCACAAAAAACCCACACAAAGTGAGGATGATTTGTTCAGCATTGATTTTGATTCCTCATGTAAGTATTCCCACATTCGAAAAACAATAGTCTAAGGTGTGTCGTTTGTTTTTTAAGAGGTTTGAAGTCTAAAGTTTGATTTCCACCTCTAAAAAATAAGAGGTGGACGGTGCACCTTTTAAATTTTCAGGTAAAAAGTTTTCAGACATTTTCTTAATAAAAAACAAACAGAAAGTCTGCAAACCTTTTAATTTCCAGACTTAAGAGGTTTAAGAGGTATTATTTAAAAAAACAAACAGCCCCTGAGTGACGAGATTTAATTGATTTTGTTATCGAATGATATTCGTAACATAAATTAACAGATACGAGTTCCACGAGCACAAGTACCAGCTTTAGCGACAGTCTAACGCTAGCAAACAGTCAAGACGAAAACATAAAACTGTTGTCGATGCTCCTGGAAGGGTTTGGGGAAGAACGAGTGGATTCTTTGGGAGAAATTACGAATGATCAAGTTCAAATATTGGCACCGGAGGAGAAAGTACAACTTGATCAGAAGAAATGTACAACTTGTAGCAGCACAAGGCCTACGAGTGTGTGGGAAAGTAGAGAGTTTTCGTATTCCGAGCTCGTTGACGCCACTAACAGATTCTCGTCCGATAATTTGATCTACCGAGGAGAAAACGAGGCGGTTTTTCATGGGACCCTTAAAGGCAGCAAACTGGACGTGATCGTTAAGGAACAAAAAGACGTCAAGAAGTACAAGTCAGAGATGCAAGCACTTGAGAAAACTCGAAACGAAAATGTGGTGATGTTGTTGGGAAGTTGTTTGGAGAACAGCCCGAGATTGCTGGTCTTCGAGTTCGCTTGCAACGGTTCGCTAGATCAACATCTATCACGTAATTAAGATCTTGCTGCATTACGTACTTGTACCTTTATACTCGTTGTTAGTTAGTTTCTGACTCATTTACATGATACAAACAGATCAACGTTCGAGACCATTAACATGGACCGAAAGGATCAAAATTGCGGTTGGTGCATCGAGAGGGTTGTTCCATTTGCACGAGAATGACATAATCCATAGTGACATGCGCCCGAAGAACATATTATTGACACACGATTTTGATCCGTTGGTAAGCTACAAAACTCAAATAAAAATCATTTGTCCTCAAATTTCATGTTGTTTTTTTTTACCCCCAATATATATTTATCAATCCTTGAAAGTGAGAATAAAAAGATAAATTAAATTAAGTAGTGTACGGTACATGTATTATTTAACGTAGAACAAACTCGATATTAGTTTTCTTTGTGTGTTTAGATTGCAGGGTTTGGGCTAGCGAGGATGAAAAATGAGCCGGATAATTCGTCAGATCACTATATAATAGGCACATATGGGTATCTGGCACCAGAATATACGAAAGGAGCAAAAGCGACTAACAAAACAGATGTTTATGCGTTTGGAATGGTCCTATTAGAGCTTCTTACGGGTTGGAGTCCTACCGACACACGACTGAAGGGACAGAGTCTCGTAAATTGGGTAATCTTCATACAGAATTGGGGTTGTGAGTAATCAATTTTTTTGAAAACATGCAATACAGAGTTGTACGTTATTATTTTTTTCAGGTCATATCATTGGTAAAAGAAAATAAGTTGTGCGAGTTGATTGATCCCGGGATTGCCTACCACGAGGACCAGCTTATGAGTATGGTACAAGTGGCTGTAGGGTGTGTATGCGAGGATTCTGATAAAAGATTAGCCATGGATGAGGTATATGCATAATTCACTTATACAATAGACTATATCACTTATCAAATGGGGCTAGCTCAATTAGATAGGTAATATCTTTCGGGGGTGTGGGGGGTGAAAGCCACACTACTAGGGTTCGATTCTCATGGACGACACTTTTCTGAGATATCCAGACTCTGGATCTAGGTCCTTCGGGACCGGTTCGGGTTGGTCCATAGGGCCCTAAAACCTACCGGTCGGGTTCAGCCATAGATTAGGCCGGGTCGCAGTAGATTAGTGGGATTGCCTGTAAGGAGGCCCGATACCGTTGGAACGTGTGTGAACGTTAACTTGCCGTTCAAAAAAAAAACTATATCAATTGTGCTTTGGGAAGTTGTACGCTGATGAATTTTATGGATCATTGCTGTAGGTGACTTTCACACTGGATTTCATCAAAGATAGCCATGACTCTGACCAAATACAAGAGGTCAACAACCAGGGAAGTAATGGTCAAAGTCATGATGGTGAAAAAGTCAACTTCAATTTTGCTGTAACCACGCCTGTACCCAAACAAGCGAAGCATTATTACCAAGATGGGCAAGTATAAATTCATTTTACTTTGTTTTATCAACAATAAATATGTATAATTATGTGATAATAAAAGTGTGTGTCCGTCCATTTAATGCCATCATTTATAGATTTCTTAATGTGTTTTATTTAAAGATAATAGAGAAAATAATTTTTATACCCATTTGAGAAAATCACTTTAATCTCCTACCCTTTCTTTCCCAACCTTTAACTTTATACCCATCGATCCGCTAAGACAATTGGCGGCAACTTCTTGGCGACTCATTTTTAAATTTGGCGGGCCCAACTCAATGCTTTGGCGGCTCATTTCTAAATTACAAATACACAAAAAAATTGGAGACTCATTTGGCGACTCATTTTAGACATATTATGGAATTATTATGAATTTGGCGACCCATTTGACACACATTATTTGACACATGGCACCAAAAACCCACTCATTTTGGACTTATTATTGAGTGGGTCGCAAATGGAGAGTGGTTTTTTTGGCGGCCCACTCAAATTTTTGCCGGAATCTTTGTTTTCGCCTGATGGCGACCGCCAACGCCGGTTGGCAGCAGGAAAATGGCGGACCGGTGGGTAAAATTGTCATCGGAGGGAGAGAAATGGTAGGAGGTGAATTGGTTTGTTGGTTTTGGGCATAATAATTATTTTCTCAAGATAATAACATTAAGGGGGTGGTGTCCGATTCATTTTAGGAAACAAGAATGAAAATAAGAATGAGAATGTAGGAGAATGAGAATAGAAATGAGCATTGTATAGATTTTGTTTGGTTAACTCAATATAATCAATGAAAAATTGTTTCATATTAAAAAAATGTTTTTCTTTCAATTTGAAAATACAAAAGATGTTTCATTTAACATTAAGAGATAAAATGGCAAATGAAGAATTTTTTTTAATAGAAATAAAACTTTCATTCCCTAATTTAGTCACGAATAGAAATTAATGAATCTGCATGAATAATTTAATTATATAATATCAACCAAACAACTTTGGGATAATCCAATAATTCAATCCGGATTTTAGGCAAATCCAATATTAGTAAACACATAACAACCTTTTCGAAAAAAGGGTGTTAGTTTAATTAACCAAAATGATGGTAGTTAATTTGGTTAACTAACCAAAAGGTGGTAGTTAATTCGATTAACTAACCATAAGATGGTAGTTAATTTGGTTAATTAACTATAAGAAGGAAGGGTTACAATTGTTGGAAAAAATGGCATCTATTGTGAAAAGTCGTGTTTATTAGGAAAAGATGCGACGATTCATTTTACTTTGAAAATAAAAGATGCAATGGTTCAATATCCCTTGACCCCATATTCTTGAGTTCATATTAGCTTATTCGAGTGTGCACTCTGCGCCTCCAAACTCGAATTGTAGCCAGTTTTAAACTCAAATTGTCACATTAATCTTGACTACACCACATGAGGTAATGACCCTAAAATCACCAACAAGTTCATCTTTGTGTGAACTTAACAAATGTTAACATTTATTCAAAAACCCCAACTCCTTCAACATAACTAGTAGGCGTCCATGCCTTGTATATAGCGATGATGTCAAAACAATACAACTAGTGATTTAGCATTTATTAGTCATATCAAGAAAATATTTCATCGTAAAAAGTAAAATCGAATCAACATGAAGATTGACAGGCCCAAATTTGGTTAAATTACATGTTTGGTCCTTGTGGTTTGAAAGGAAAATATAGAAGTAGCTCCCTAATTTGACATAAGATAACCATGTGGTTTACACTTTGTTTTGTATTTAAGTGTCTTACCCTAGCTTCATCTCCATTTGTCTTTCATTAATTGTTTCACATGCCCCTTATATAAGGGGTTGTTTTGTCATTAAACCCTTCCAATTTGTCATTTTTCCAAACTCAACCACTCTAATTTTTTAATTTCTTTCTTCAATAACACAAAAAGCCGTCTTCTTCATCTTTTTTGACCTTCACATCGAAACCCTATGAAAAAACTTATCTTAGAATGACGATTTCTCCAAAACCAACTCCTACTATTCTTTTCTTATTTCCAAAACTCAAATCTCTATGTTTTTTTTTGTACAAGAATAGTTATCTCTCTCTTAAACCCAACGTCATCCACCACGATTCTTCCTATTAGTTTTAAAGTTATTGTCCAAAATTGAACTCTTTTATTGGAGAAGGAGGTATGAAACCATGTTACATGATACCTATTTTGATTCTCCTTAAAATAGGATACATATTGCAAAAGTGCCATTGTTAACAAAAGAAAATGAAGAACTTTTGTAGTTTATTGTAGTAGCCAAGCTAGAACCTATTTGTTCGATTTGATCTACTTAATATGTTGCTTCGACTTTATGTTTAAATTTAGAATTTATCTTGCTTTTATTTTAGATTATGATTGTTAGAGCATCACCAAGAACCATGTATAAATAGAAAAATCTAAAAGATATTTTTGTTTCAATAGGTTTGATATAGTATATACTAAAATAGAAAAAAACAAAGAGATGAAAATCTCCAAATTTGGAGAATCTAAAACTCAATGTTTAAAAAAAAATATTTTTTTTCCACCTAACTAGTAAGAGACATTAAAGTTATATTTCTAAAAGAGAAAACAATAATTTATTATATAATATAATTAGTTTTAAAATGTCTAAAATAGAATAGTTGTTTGATACAAATGCAATTTTTATAGGAATTTTGACTTTTGGTTATATCACAAAATTTTGAATAAATCTGCACAATTATTAGTTTATGTTTTTTGTTTAATTTAAAGTTTATAAAAGGACAAATTTATCGTTCATGTGAAAGACTCGTGGATATCCTAATGGAAAGTATATTGACAAATATTACAACAAGAGATTCGATTTAGTCTTTCATACGACATAAATTTTGAGGGTGTCTGGGATTGCTTATTTGAAACGACTCATGCTTTTTTCGTTATTGTGAAAACCCTGTTTTCGTTACCAAGACGTCCCTTTGTTTTGACTTCTCAAAAACCTCATTTCACGCTTGAGAAGTAGTCGACAAGCAGATTTCAGAAATCAATCCCAAACAGCTTTTTGCGTTTTTGCGTTTGCCAAGAATGAAATAAGCCATCACTCTATCGAAACGAAATCCAAAACACCTCCTTCGTAAAAACTTCAAATTTAGTCCCTTCACTTTTCAAACATTACAAAACAAGCCCTCACACTATGAACACTTTCCAAATTCCTTCCTTCACTTTGTAGTTATCGTTTTTCCTATCTCCTATTCTCCCACTATATAACTCAAACAAAATTTGCAGTCATTTAGCACACTCCCCTTGCCGCTGCTACTCTGCACACCTTATCTTCTTCCCCTTCTCTTCTCCCTAATCCAGTTGAAGAACAAACAAAAATGTCGAGAAGAAGACCACCTTCAGGCACTCCCGCCGAAGAAGAAGAAGACTTCTCCGACACCGACGAAAAGCTACCACCTCTCCCTGAAGAACTCGCCAATCTCGTCCCGGAAGCCGAGCCCGAAGACGCCGAAGAAGCCGAATCGTTCTTCAAAGAGGCCTGCGAAATCCTCGATTCGCAGGAGTTCAAGGAATTGGACGAGGAAGACGATGAGGACTGGGTGGACGACAGGGAAGAGCTCTACGACTTCCCACCCGACCCGGAGAACTGGAAAGAGGAGGATTTGAAGGAGTATTGGGCGGATGGTCCGCCTTTGCTGGTGAAACCGGGTTGGGACCCTAATTGGGTTGAAGAGGATGAGCTTAATATGATTAATGATGAGATTAAGAAGGGGAACGATCCGCCAATTGCTCCGTTTTATGTACCGTATCGGAAACCTTACCCGGTTGTGCCGAATAATCATTACGATATTCGTGGTCCGAAATCGGTTATCGAAGAGCTTGATCGGATTGAGGAGTTTTTGACTTGGCATAGCTTCGTTTTTGCCGATGGAAGCTCGTAAGTTGCTTGATGATGCATTTTGCTGTTATTAGATCTCTTGATTGAATTATATAGGTTAATTGCTGAATTTCTAGGGTTTTTGAATGATTTGTGCCTCTTTTGATGGAGAAATTTGTGCAAAAAGCAGATAAGTTTTGGTAAATTGGAAATTAGAAGAGTTAATTGGAACCCTAAGTATCAAAGAGGAGGTGTAGCTCAAGTGGCAAAAGGGCTTGGGGCTAGTGGATGGTATCCATTGGTCTCAGGTTCAAACCATAGCACTTCGGCAATACCCAGACTTTGGGCCGGCCTTAGTGTCGGTTCCGGTCCAGGTAACGGGCATGCCAGTCTATGGGCATGTGGGCTCGGCCATAGGTCGGGCTTAGTCGTGCCTGGGCAGGTCCAGTCTATGTGGACTGGGCCGGGTCGCCGCGGATTAGTCGGTGCTGCCCAATTGGATGCCCGGATACCGCGGGTGCGTGTGTGAGTTTATTGCCGTACAAAAACAAAATTGGAACCCCAAGTACTTTTTATGCACCATTAGGCATTGTAAGACACTATATAGAAAATGCACATTCATGAGAGAATATGATACTTGATGCAAATTATGCATTGGTTGAAGTTAATTTTGAGACTTGTACTATTTTGTGGATGTGGTTATTAATCTGAAGAAGATGGGGATAGAAAACATTTTCTTGTGTGAAAACTTGACTTCACCACTGATGACTATGTGTTCGATCTTAAGGTACGAAGGGACTGTCTGGGATGATTTGGCCCATGGCAAAGGTGTTTTCGAAGCTGAACAAGGGCTGGTCAGGTTCGTTTATTGTTCTTCTTGGAAATTCTTAACACAACAAAGCAAACGAGCACAGAAAGTTGTTAACGTGATGTAAATTATTGCAGATATGAAGGTGAATGGTTGCAAAACAATCCAGAAGGTCATGGGGTTCTTGAAGTTGACATTCCTACTTATGAGCCTGTCCCGGGTTCAGAGTATGTTTTATGATCTCTTCTATGTTCTTTCTTTTTGCTTCCAAATAAAGCAAAGGCATTGAATAACTAAGGCTGTTTTAATTTCCAGGCTTGAAGCTAAAATGCGTGCTGAAGGACATATATTTAAGAGGGATTTCATGTCGCCGGAAGACAGGGAATGGCTGGAGAAGGATATTGAAGATTGTGTTCGTTTCTCTCGTGGCCGGCGTGAGATCCCGTTCTATGAAAATGAGGAATGGGTCAGACAATTTGGACAGAAACCGTAAGCTTTATGTTGAAGCAGTCAAATCCTTTCATCAGGCTATGTGTATATATGATGTTTATCAAAACTACATATCGTTTTTATTCTTTCAGCTGTTACGTATAATTTTGCACTCATTTTAAATCATTCCAACAGCATGTTGTTATTGGTGTAATTGTTTGTACTTGTGACACGGAAAAGATCAGTAGAAAGTTTAAACAAAGAAGTTTCAATTGCTTATTAGATAGAGCAATTTTTCATCTACTGAACTCTTTCCTTATGTTAGGAAGATACGACCATTGCGTACACAATTATATATATACACACACATACACTTATGGTTATAGCTTAGTTCATCATGTTGGTTTTTTGATGGTAGGGAGAAGGGTCGATACCGTTATGCTGGTCAATGGAAGCATGCCAGAATGCATGGTTGTGGTGTTTTTGAACTGAATGAACGTACCACTTATGTAAGTCGGATACCATTGTCCACTAAAAACGTAAACTCTGGCCGTTAACTTTTGTGCTTCGAAGAAATGGTAACTTTTTACCTTTAATTGTGCAGGGTCGCTTTTACTTTGGAGAGTTTATGGAGGAAGAGCATGGCTGTGATGTTGAGGCTTGTGCGGTAAATCCAAGATCTTTCTGTTCATTGCATTCTCTTGAACCCTTCTTTATTAAATTGATTCTATATATTTTAACTCCAAATATGATTAATCAACTAATACAAAGGTATTCCAGTTGCATGCAGGTATAGCGGAAGTGGCGGCAGCAAAGGCTCGAATGTTCGTTAACAAACCTGATGGAAGTATGTTGTTATATCTTTATCTTTTAAGTTTTTAACCAAAATTATAATAAGTCCTTGGTTCGATATACATGAAAACTTGATAAATTAACAAGAAAAGGATTAGTCCTTGAGAGATATTTATAGAATATATGTACTCTCTTTCATCAAGACTTCGTTATTGCCTGTTACAGTGGTCCGAGAAGAGCGTGGTCCATATAGTGATCCTCAGCATCCCTATTTGTATGAAGGAGAGGACTTGTGGATGGCACCGGGATTTATTAACCAGCTTTGTGACGTAAAATCCTATTCTCACATTATTATAGACTTATTAACCTTTTCACCTATCACACGATATTCTTTGCAATTAAAAAAATACAATAAAACCTTTGTGATCGACCCCTTTTGTTGGAGATCTATCATTAGGACAACTGTAGAGTTTCTTACAAGAAAAAGTTAAGCGTCCTATATTTTGTAAGTAGAAATTCTTTAATGAACAACTTTTAAGAAAGTCCAACTCCTCTTCACTCTGCATTCACCAGGTCCCCGATTACTGGAAGGCTTACATCGAGGATGTGGATGAAGAACGGCAAATGTGGATAAACTCGTTCTATAAGGCCCCGCTAAGGCTACCCATGCCAGCTGAGCTCGAATATTGGTGGCAAAATGGTACAATATTTGATAATCTGTTATTTAATCTTAAGTTTTCATCAGTTTGCTAATTTAAACCAACTGTATCTTACAAAATTCGATTTTGCGTGTTCAAAAATCACATGTGCAGTTATGACCGAAGGAAATTGATAAATCAAAAACATTGCATTCAGGCCATGTCTGGCAACCGTAAGCTAGCTTATTGAAAAAGCCGGTTTGGTTAGACATAAACTAGCTTATAAGCTAGCTTTTCAAAAAGCTACTTCAAGTAGAATTTCAATATTCAGCAAGGGCTTTTCCACTTCTTTTCAATTATATCCCTTATACTCTTCAAGTTAATGCTTCAACGCGTCTTTTTAGTCATTTTACATTGTTATCTTATCTAGCTCATCAGCCAACATCTAACTTTTGGCTAGTTTGCCAAACATAGCCTTATATGGTTCAATAATTTGATTGCATCCATGGTTGTTGCTGGGATTTGGTTACATATTTTTTTTAAGAACGGTCTGATTGATTCTATTGAAGGAATTATGGGTTTGGTTTCCATTTTGAACAGAGGGACCTCCTGAGTTTATTCTGATTAACAAGGAGCCAGAGCCTGATCCTGAAGATCCATCCAGGATGATATATACCGAGGATCCTCTTATCCTACACACTCCAACCGGGCGTATAATAAACTACATAGATGATGAAGAATATGGGATACGGATGTTTTGGCAACCGCCATTGAAGGAAGGGGAAGATGTTGACCCAAGCAAGGTTGAGTTCTTACCTATTGGAAACGAAGACCTGCTTAACGTCGACCGCCGCAGCTTTTTAGAGCGTGTGTTAACATCGGTGCAAGATAAATGCAAGTCGATGCTGGAAAACCTGGAGAAAACGGCCGAAGAGAAGAAGAAAGAGAGTGATTTGAGGTTGAAGATAATAGAAACAGATATTGAAATAGCCGAAGCTGAATCTGAGTTGAAGGAGATCATTAAAGAAATGGACGATGAGTTGAAGAGATTGGAGATTGAAGAGCAAAAGAAGGCGGAGCAGGGGTTGGAAGACGAAGACGAAGATGAAGATGAAGATGAAACAGCTAAAAAATCTGAGGAATCTGAGAAAGTTTCTAGTGATGATGATGAAGTCGTTGTGGCCGAAGATGAAGAAGATGTAGCTGAAGATGAAGAAGATGTAGCTGAAGATGAAAAAGAGGAGGAAGAAGAGGAAGAAGAAGAGGAAGAAGAAGAAGAAGATGATGATGATGAAAACACACCACCTAGTTTTGGGTCTGCTGTTAAAAATGACAATTCAACGAAGGGTAAAAAGGGCGGAAGATCTTCACCGTTTGCTTCATCTTCTTTGCCGTTTGCTTCTTGTGGGCTTGCATCTCTGGTGAGTTTCTCATCCATGTTTTTACGGTCAATCCTTTGACTTTTAGGGTCATCAATATCAAAACACTTGGGGGCTGTTTGTTTAAAAAAAAAATCTTCTTAAAACCTCTTAAGTCTGAAAGTTAAGAGGTTTGCAGCTCAAGACTGTTTGTTTTTTTTAAGAGAAGGTTTGAAAACCTCTTACCGTCCTCTGAAATTTTAAGAGGTGCTCCATTCACCTCTTATTTTTTAGATGTGAAATTAGACTTCAGACCTTTTAAAAAACAAACGACACGTTATAGTTGCAAGAAACGAAAAATGAGTTCTTTTTACGTGGTATAG
The DNA here is from genome assembly GCA_030169165.1 of Centaurea solstitialis. NCBI lineage: Eukaryota > Viridiplantae > Streptophyta > Magnoliopsida > Asterales > Asteraceae > Centaurea > Centaurea solstitialis. The sequence continues at coordinate 11,855,328 of CM058046.1, forward strand.
CAAAGAATGTGTCTTAGGTGTAGTAAAAATCAAACCTAGAGAGAAAGATGTACGCAAACTTGACCTCTAACTGGGTATGTTTCATCCGATTCAGGTTCCATCTCATGTACACCAGTTATTTGTGGCATGGAAGGAGTCAAAGTTACAAACAACACCAGCAGCTTGTTCTTCATCATCGTCCGGGTCTTGTAAAACGAGCAGAAAAAGTAGCAGTGTCGGATTTAAACGAATGTTTGACCAAGGTTCGACTTTGAATTTGACTTTGAGGGCGCGTAACCAGGTCAACAATAAGCACATCACAAGGTCAAGTCTTTTTAAGCCAAAACGTCTTCAAAGAAACATGATGCAAAAACCACAAACCTTCACTTGGCCTAATGAAGACTTAGGTATTTTATCTTTGCACATTCCCATTTAGGTATGTTTATTTTACGGAAGTACCCTTGGTGCCTAATTGGACACTTGGTCTTTTGTAAGCTTAAATTGTTGTTGGCGGACATAGCTAGCTGTGGCATTTTTGACATTTTACAAAAGACTCCATTGTTGTATGGACCTGTGCAATCGGATCAATTTTTTACAGAGTAATTGAGATATTGAAGTGCAATAAAGACGAGGTTATTATAGATGATGGATAACGGGAGGTATCAGATGAGAACACGATCAATTTATGAAAACGTGAGAACACCTATATATTACGCGTGTGTATTATGGGCCATCAAAATGTGATGCTATATTAGAAAGTTATGATGGCATATAGTATCATATATGTTCTTGCATTATTCTTGTAAAAAAGTGATGATCTTATACTGAAAGGCTATCATATGTTCTTGCATTATTCTTATTTTTTTTATTCAAAAATAAAAAAGAGTTCAATAAATAATGTATATTTATTAATCCATAAAAACCATAATTGAGGTAATAATCTGTTATTTTACTCTTACATTAACTCAAATACCGTTACTCAACGAGTAGAATTCAAGATATTCTTAAAATATAGATATATCTAAATTCATGATAACCTTTTTTGGATATTTCATTAGCAGGGTTTTCTGTTGAATAATGTAAATTTAATCAAACAATATATTGTTGGAAAATAAAAAGAATAATAATAACAATTGACATGATAAAGTGACAACCTAAAGTGATAGATTGTGGTGGGGTGGCTCAAAATTGTTGTTTCAAAAACTCCAAATAAATTAAATAGTTGCATCACATGTCATGTTATTTGTAGCTCATCCTTGAGATAATTTTGTATATAACTTTCTAGACTCCAGTCTTCTCTTTCGTAAATAATATGTTTAAAGAAAAAAAAATGTAATTTTTAATTTAATAATATAAACGGATGAGTTATTAATAAAATATTAGAATAAAAATTTTACATCGACAACGACAAAGTTACCCGTAAGCAGAACTATATTTTTATTAAACAAAACAAATAACAAACTAATTCCCAAGGCTTTTTTCAGTTGGAGGAGGATAAGAATGTGTGCATTGCGGATAGAAGAGGGTGGATTGATGGCGTTGGAAATGGAGAGGTGGAGGTGACAACCAAGAGGAAGAGAAATAGGGGAGCTCGAAGACCTCATGTCTAAGCTTGTTGGCGGACCGGGTGGACAAGGCGGAATGGTTTCTTGATGATTCAAATGAATACAACGTAAAGAGGATGAGAGAGATGCAAGAAGAGATCGAGGAGAACCCCGGTAGGCAAATGGTTCAAACGAAGTGGTCAACGATATTCCCAAAGAAGATATGTATTTTCATGTGGAGGGTACGATTGGCTCGAATTCCTTGTAGCTTAACGTTGGATAAAATGGAATCGGCCTGGATTCGACGTTTCAAGAAAGTGTGAAAGAAAAATCTAGAGGGGTCGTGGATCCGTTAGCGACGTAACGTGGGATCGAAAATGATACGGACTGTTTTGGTCGCTAGTTTGGCATAGAATAGCATACGGGGTTACACCTTGAGGACACTTTTGCCTCTCGCAAATAGTGGCGTTGCACCCATTATTTGGTTGTTAATCTTAGTTTTGTTATTCGTTTGCTTCTCAACTGTTTTGCTCCGGTAAACTTAGTGTATGTTTGGTTGTTGATTTAATAAAAGCTGTTGTTAAAAAAAAATATATGTTCACATGCTTAAATATTTTATTACAAACATGCACTAAAATCATCCTGTGTATCAACACTTGTGCATGCTTTTTTTCTAAGATCCAAAAAGTAATTGCCTCAATAAAAAGTTCTTGAAGTAACTTTTTATATGCAAAGAATTACCTCAAAAATGAAACTACCATGGAATCAAGTTTGGCTTCCAAAAGAATTGGAGGGTTGAGTGTCATTGTCATTCCCTTAAGGCAACAACCATAATTCTCCATAGCTTCAAGGAGACTCCTGTCCAGCCCCCTCCAATTCTTGGTGCAAACTGCAAAGTGCAAACCCAACCACTCCCTCCATAAAGTTCAATAAAATTATCTAACTTATTCTATAATTATGAAGCCTCCTTAAGCCCACATCCCACTTAAATAAACATCTCTTAGTTGCCACACAAATTCACAAATCATCTCCTTTCTCTCTCCTTTCTCTCAAGACGTAGCCTTCAAGTTCATACGACCTCCGATTGAGATCAAATCCAGTCGAATTTGAAAACAATTTGAAGTCAATTCAGATGTTACAAAAACAAATTGTCTTATTGATACATACTTTAAACTTTAACACCACCTCTTATTAGTCGAAAGTAAAATTAGACTTCATACTTCGTAAAAACAAACGACACCTAAATGATTTAATGTAATCATTAAAATGTTTACTTGTTGGCTATACATGTTTAGGTTATGTTGTAAACACAAACCCTAAGTTAGTTGGATGTAAATGTTAAGATATTGAAGTATAACGAAGAAATTCTTAATTTTTATGAGTATAAGTATAATGAGTAACAAAATAAGAATAAATAGCAAACCACAAGGCTTGTGGCGTAGCGGTAAGGCCTGTGGGGAATGTAGATGGTATCTCATTCACCCCAAGTTCAAATCTCCTCGTGCGCATCTTGTGGCCAGGCTTAGTCTCAGACGGCCGAAGGTAATCTAGGCAAAAGCCTAGATGAACCTTTCCAAAAAAAGAAAAGAATAAATAGCAACAAAATAACCAAAGTAATGTTGTTAATGTTCCACAACAATGTCTTGACGATGAAAACCTTGTGGCATTATATATTGTTCGTATTAGAGTTGAACCAGAAAAAATTAAAGTATCAAATTTGGAAGAGGTCAACATAATTTCTTTGATTAGTGGCCCAAGTTCATGAGCTTCAGTCGTAAGTAATAACAAAAGGAATTTGAAGAAATTGAAATAACAATTTTTTTCTACTAAATTAAGGAATTCTTTGAATTCCACAATTTAAGAAATTAGTCCTTTATTGGCTCTAAGTTAATTAAGTGAATTAATTGGATTTCTACCAGGAGACTCATCGACTGTATCTCGCTACCTGCAGCAGACCCAACAACCTTGTGGATAAAGTGGGTACCCAGCAAAGCAAATACCCATCTCTGTCGCACCCTCATTAACCGTTTAGCTACGTTGGACAATCTTGCGAGGTGAGGTGTTAGCTTGCGTTCGGATATCTGCCCTATGTGCAACTCCAAGGCAGAAAACTTGAATCACCTGTTCGTTGAATGCTCGACGACGCGTTTGGTTTCTGCGTATCTTGCGTGTTGGTTGGACTGGTGGCCTGATAATGAATCTTTCGTCTCAGGTTTATGGGAGGCAATAGGAGCAAACTCGAGCAATGGTGTGCATACTAAGGTGAAGCAAGTGATCGCAACTTCCTTCTTCTGGACCATATAGTTGCATCGGAACACAAGGCGTTTACCAGTAGCATGAAGAATGAAAAGGTGATCTGTCGTGATATTCAATTTTTAGCTTACGATTGGATCAGGTGTAGATCTCCCTTCGGCAAACTCATCTCATGGGAAAATTGGTGTTGTAATCCTCTTATTGCTGTTTCTTCTTGTATGGCTCTAGCTACTCGCTAGTTCGTTAATAAAATCCTCTTTCTTGCTATCCCCCCAAAAAGAAAATGAATTTCTACCAACCAAACGTATGGTCAAATTTCATTCCAGTTATTTCAAAGTCAAATTCTTTCCTTAGATTCCAATTCCATCAAAGTCCATTCTACAAACCAAATCCCCCCTAACAGAAATATTTCAAGACCTAATCTCCATCTTAAATTCCTAGTTGCATCTCTGTCTCCTTCACTTATCTGATAAGATTTGTGGTACTTGTTTTTTGTAAGGTTAGAGATTATTGGCTCTTGTTATTTATTACGATAAACGACATTACATTCAAGAATAAACATTTATACCAAACACTTAACATCACTAAAATTTGACAGACCAAAACCAATAACATATATTGAATTTTCTTTCATGCTTAATTTATGATTTTAAATTTTGGAAATCTTGCTCTTGTACTAAAATTTGACAGACCAAAACCAATAACATATATTGAGTTTTCTTTCATGCTTAATTTATGATTTTAAAATTTGGAAAATCTTGCTCTGATGGTCCCAAGTCCCAACAGTTGGGCAGCAAGTTGGCAAATTGAGGCCTCATGTTGACACACCATGTTTTCATGGCTTGAAATTTTTGACTTAAAAGTCCTACAAGAATGATCCATTTTGATTTTTAATTTTTATGCTCTTTTAATTATATATTCTTATCGTTTTAGGAAATACAAAATCTTGAATTTGTATTGTCTTGAATAGGTATGTTTCTTTCTTTTCAAAAAATATTTTTAAAATTTTACATTAACAATCACTTACATGAAATCAAAATATTATACTCAAGTTCGTATTTTAAAAACGACTTATAATTACATAAAAGCTGAGCAAAAAACACATCGGTTCATAATTTGTACCTTAAATCAATGTAAATTTGTTTTAACTTTATTTCACTCCCATTACTTTATTAGTTAAACTTAACCAATAACAACATATGATTTGTCATAATATAACGATATATGTGTTTTTATCCAAATTCAATACGTATACGACTCAATCATTAACCTTTGAGTATCTAGTTTGGAAATTACATGGTCATGACTTTGCCGTCTTAATCGTCTGTTTGTTTTTATTTCAAATAGAAACACTAATAAATTTTGTAATCCTTAAACCACATTATGGTTGTCTAAGGTGTTGTTTGTTTTATAAGAGGTTTGAAGTCTAAATTCTGATTACGTCTAAAAAATAAGAGGTAGATGGTGTACCTTTTAAAAATTCAAAGAACAGTAAGAGGTTTTTAGACATTTTTCTTAGAAATAAACCAGACAGTTTTAAGTCTGCAAACTTCTTATAATTAAACCTAAACGTTTTAAGAGGTATTTTTTTAAAAACAAACAACCACTAAGTAACTTTAGTCATGTTAAAGTAATTAATAGTTATCATCTTTGTCAATGTATTTTCAGTATTTCGACAAGTTTCTGGTGGATTTGTCGATCGGAAATAAGTGTTTGTTTAGTAGTGGTTTACGCTTTGTATTTGTTTGTATCTATATGCAAATTTAAGTTGGGACCCATTCAAATGTAATTGCTTTTATTAAAGAAAAAGTAGGTGCTGATATCCATATTCCATTCTATTCATTTTTCACTTGCATAATATATACATATCCCTTCTATTCTCGACCCATTCAAATACTCACATACAGCCTATTAAGGGAATATGGATAGAATTTGCCAAAAAATAATACTTGAAAGTGTATGATGAAAAACGACATCATAATATGTTAGACTAATTAGAAACAAAAGGTTTATTTTTGAAATGCCTAGTAGAATATTAAAACATGGCTGGCTGTCTTATATGCATTTAACTACCTAGTAGAATACTATAAATAAATAAGTTAAATTCAATGAATCAAACATAACTAAACTAAAATACAAGACCAATCATATGTTCATACAAGTCGAACATCTAATCTGATGTGTAATCTATCATTTAGATCAATAATTGAGTACCAAAAAGAAGTTTTATAGATAAAAATTTACAACATCAATTATATGTATTTTTTTATGAATCATTTAAAAGAGGTAATATTATAAAAGATATACGCTTTTTTAATGAGTGAAATAAAAATAAATTAATTTTGGAAAAAGAAAAGAAGAGTCGGGAAACACATTGATTGGGGGAATGGGGATGAAGACGGTGACATACGCAATATGCATGCACCACTCATTCATTGGCTCCTTTTGTCTTTGACCATTGCCACGTGTCACTCACCATTCTACTCACCTTTTGCATTTTTCGTTCAAAAAAATAAATAAAAGATACACACGAATCGACTTAATAAGTATTTATACAGGAAAGTTCAAATATGAATTCGTCTTTTTATCGTGAACGTAAAGACCAACAAAATTATGTCATTCAGCAATCTAAGTGGGAGTTTGGTTGGAGATATTGAGGGGTCAGGAATGAAAATGATAATGAAAACTGTTGTTTGGTTTGATACTATACAATGAAATCATTCCTGCAGATCCATTAATTTCTATTCCTGACCAAATTGGGGGGAATGAAATTTTTATTTTTACTTGGTTCTTTTTTTCATGCATTGTTTCATCTACAGATGTTAAATGAAACATCTTTTGTATTTTCAAGTTGGAAAAATATGTTTTTTCAAAATGAAGCAACTTTTCATTGATTATATTAGGTTTTAAAACAACATCAATGCAATCCTCATTCCTATTCCCATTCTCCTGCATTCCCATTTTCATTTTCATTCACATTCCCTGAAATGAACCAAACGCCCCTAAGTCGACACTTTATTCAGTATGAATATCATGCAGACTAAATAAAGTTTTATTCAACAGTTTAAATAAAGTTTAGGCGTGCGATTCAGATTGATTGCGCCTAAGTTTTATTCACTCTGCATAAGCACATAATATTCATATTAAATAAAACTTAGACACTAATTCAGATTATCATGTGAGGTGACACAATTTTGTTAGTCTTCATGCTTAAAAGATAAATTCACGTTTAAAATATTTTTGATAGCATAAAGACATTATTTATTGTAAACTTTCCTGAATAAAAAACCGTGAATAGCCGGTCATCTAACATTCCATCTTGAACTAAAAGACATTCCATACAACTACCGGCCGGTAACCGGTAACTGGTAACCGACCAGACCTCCTTCCCTTGATCATAAACGTCTTATGAGAAGAAACCTCCATATATACAAATCCACTTTCTTCAAACTTCTCATCTAACTTTTAATTTCTCTCATATATCATTTACAAACTGCCATTCCTGCTTATGAGCCACAAATCTTATAGAGATCGCCGATCGTCTCCGTTGATCGTTGATCGTCTCTGTGATCTGCTAATTACAGCTGATAGCAGTATCTTTGGAGATGTCGACGAGCAAGAGTACTAGCCGGAAAGAACACGATAAGAGCAAGAAATTAGGGAGATTAGCGGAGAAAGCTATGTCGTTTCACGGTCAGGCTGGTGAGGAAATGGTAGGGAAACTGCGGAGGCCGAGGACGCAACCGGATTTGATTTCGAGTACTGGTAGGGTTGTTGCTTTGTCGTCAACGGAGATTTTGCGTCCGAAGCTCACGAAGCTGTTGCTTAACGTGACGGTAGAGAGAAGCGTAGGTCCGGTGCAGGTATTGATTTCGCTCGAGTCGACCGTCGGTGACCTTGTCTCCGCCGCGCTTCGGCAGTATTCTAAGGAAGGCAGACGACCGATCCTTCCGTCACTCGGTCCTTCTGGTTTCGGCCTCCATTACTCGCAGTTCAGCTTAGAAAGTAAGCTAACTTCGCAGTTCATGTCCACCAATCAAATGAATATAAAGAATGTAAAGTTAAATAAAATAAATAAAAAATATATAAAAATCTGAATTGTTATTATTTCATTGATTGGATAGAGGGTTGACATAGGAAAATTTGGTATAGGCCGGTGATAGAATTAATTTCTTACAAATTAAATTGATCATAATCAACAGGTTTGGATCCAAACGAAAAGCTGATCGGGTTAGGTTCAAGGAATTTCTTTATGTGCCCTAAACGAAGAAGTAGCGATGAAGTTGGATCCGATAACGCCGTGATGACGACGACATCGTCTACTTGCTCGACGGAGGCAACAAAAACCGGTGGTGGAGGTTGGCTTCGATTCATCAACTTATCGTTGTAAGATTCGATCATCGATTTCTCTCACGTTAATTAATTACACTACCATTTCAATATTTCATCAAAACCTAAGATTGATTGATGGATGATGGTTAGGGTTGTATTTGTTGTATAGTGGTACGTTGAGTATATATAATTCTTATACATAAATAATTTGTAGATATAGAAGAAGCTTGGTGCATCAATTATAGATGTTTATTAATTTGAGTTGCTCTCATTTTGATGTGGAATATACTTTGTGTTTTGAGTACGTCAAGATTTGAGATAAGGTTCAGATTGATTCCACCATCTAGCTTCTTTCAGATTTTATCATTTTAAATTGAATTTTTGTGTTTTTTTTAATCAAAACTTCTAGTCAATGTTATCATGAATTGTCATAGTAACAGTTTTTAATTATTATTTGCAGACCTATTGACCTTTAAGATACATATTGGGGTCACAATTTGACATATGCATTGACCAAACTATTTAAGTAGGGCATTGGGTTTGATTTTATTTAATATAAAAAATAATCAAAACAAGTTCGTTCGTAGAATCTACGGTGATGTTGTTATCTATTTTATATATCAGTTGAGTTTTACAGAATAACTATGGTTATTTGATTGTTTAATGACTAACAAATTCGAACATCTGTGTATAAGATCTTATCGTGTAACATTTTTGGTCATAAAAATGAATTGGCTGTAAGTATCTTTTAGCTGTTATTCGGTAAGAGTAGATCTTCTCGATTTTGGTTATGATAATATCGGATAAGACTATCGATCTTTGACACGATGGGTGTAATTAATTTTAGTGACACCCTAAACGCTTACCCGTAAATATTTGATAGATAGTCCCTTAGTTTAGGCTAGAGCTATGGATGTACATGAACTAGCGTTTGATTTCTAGCCAATTATCCCAACAACTATATCTATCATTGTTTTGCAAGGTGTATGGTCATGTATACGATAAGTTTATGAAAGCGAATTGTTGAAAATTGTAATCGCTATGAAGATGCATCAAGTATGGATAACACAATGGTTACGAATTCGTTGCACTTGATTGTAAACATCCATACGTATGATGAAAAAAATAACAACTCAATGAACATTTAGAAATCACTGATGAAAACTAAACCTAGTTGTTTATGATTTTGAATCTAGGCTTATAAGAAAAACAGTAATAGAAAAAATGAAATGACACCACAAATAAAAATGTAAAAAAATGTGAATAGAGTAAACATATCAAGTGGTATGCAAATATCAAATAAGCCATGAGATGATCAAACATCCAGCCAGAAAGCCATTCAATGGTTGTGGGACAAGCCTCTATATGTGGATAAGTTCCATGTCTTAATACAACAAGCTTACAAATTCATTTTTTCATCTGTATCAATCAATTCCTCATGCATTGCCATTTTTCCAAAGAAAAAAGGTTTAAATTAAATAAATATATATTAAATAGATAATATCATGACAGTAATTGGTTACTGATATAGTTTGTATTCATGATCTTCCTTCCTTCCTAACCAAATATATGTCCAAAAACACAATATTCCTATAAATGAATCAAATTTATTGAAAGTTATACATGTTCTTGTGATTTTATCATCTTTAGTTTTGATTCTCCAACTCAATTATATAAATAAATAAAAAAGAAAAAAAGAAAATGATGGGTTTGTTAAACATAAAACAAATTAATAGAACTTTAATCATGTAAAAAAGACACTAAAAACATATTTTAAGAATAAATACAAATATTTATTTATTATTTTTATTAAAACATAATTCATAAGAGTGAATTATATATTTGATCCTTGTATTTTGATTTTTTTATGATTTATAATCCTATTATTATATTTATCATGGATATGATATGACCATTGTGGTATTGAATGGCTGTGGTCCATTTGACCATTCAATTTATAAAAAAGAATATATGAAATAATTTCATTGATTTAATCTATACAAGTATGAGTTCACACGGTTTATATTCTTTTTTAGATTTACAAATGAACTTCCATTTGTAGAAATAATCATACAAACTATATAAATTAACGAAGGGGGTCATAATGGAGGAAAGGAGATGACAACTAGTACCAAACATGAGAAAGGCGTCTTGGAGGGGATGGGGAGGGAAGTGATTAGCGTCGAAGTTCCCACTTCCAACCCTCCATTTAACTCAGGACTTCCAACCCTCCATTTAACTCTCTTGTAAAGGTGTATGTGTGTATTTCTAAGAGGAAAAGATAAAATAATGCGAAAAATACCAAAATGCCTTTGACTTAAATAAGGTCTTATTTGGTCTACGTACTGGAACTGAGAACATTCGAGATTATGCAGGATTATACACGAAAGATCCTTTTTTGGCTCTCTCTTTAGCCCTACTGTTGGCGGTGTTGGCAAGAAGGACCATAGCCCTAACAAGTAAAATATCACAATCACAGAGACCAAATCGATAATAATATTACACGGAAAATAGTGATAATAAATATCGAGGGACCAAATCCATAATAACATATACATGAAGCATGGTGATAATAGATTTTGAAGCACGAAATCCGTAATCCAACTTTTATTACAAAAAACCTATATTTATAATAAAATACCTTGAAACTTTATCATATCGTCCATATGTGTGTGGTAAGAAGGCAACCAATGTAGTTATGAAAAAGAAAGGGGAGGGGAAGCAGGCGGGATTGGAAGGTGTCTGATGACTCTGATCCATTGATATTTACAACAGCTCTTATTTGTTATTTCCATTTAATTTTAAAATTTTAGTTTCTAATTTAAAACTTTTATTTCTAATTATTTATTAAAAGTCTAAAATCAAAGCATTTTGTCCTCCCTCCCTCCCATCTTTACCTTATTATTTGTACTCTATTCTAAAAAAACAGTAACTTGTCTTATGAATAATTCATCATTTATTACGTGTTTTTAAAACAGAACATAAAAAACAAAATAGAGAGCATCTTTTTTAAGGAACATACTATTTCGAAACGTGTTTAACTGTAACATCAAATATGATGATATGATAAGTTTTGTAGTTTTTTGTTATTATTATTGTTGTGGTGGAAAAAAGTCCACAACGCCCTTCAAAATCCTAGCATATTGCTCTATGACAATTAGACTATCTGCATCCAACAGTCAAGGGAGACGGCATGGTGGTCGGTACCGGTGGCAACATCACCGAGGATGAATTGGTACCAATTGTCAAGCAAGAAAATCGGTATAGTCATGTCGGTTGTGTAGACCACCCCACCCCACCCTACCCCACCATCTCTCTCATTTCTCTCTATCTCTCTCTTCTTTTCTTTTTTTTCTTTTTTTATTAATTATTTAGATTGATATGAGAGTCAAGACCACTGTGGATGAATTGGTAAGGATTAATAAGGTGTTAGTAAGATAGTGGAAAGCTAATATGACGTTGAGGTAGCAGCTGGTACTAGGGGTGAGCATAAAAAGTGGGTACCCGCTTTTGGAACCGGAACCGCTTCGGAACCGCCGGTTCCGGAACCGAAACCGGTGTTAGTGGTTCCGGTTCCGGTTCCTAGCTGGTACCATTGACAACCAACATGACCACTGTGGATGGTCTTACTAGGAAGATAATATCCTAAGACAACATGATAGAGGGGTGGTCTGAATTTGAACTTTAGTTCTTATTGTGGAAACTTCAAAGTTTCATCCTTTTTTCTTAGGGCATCTCCAATGCTAGTTCATGAGAGTGTAATGGGAGGTTGAAGAGAGTGTCATGCATTGTGAGGGGAGTTTAAAGAGAGTGTAATGGGATAGGGTGTAATCCCCATCACACGCATCATAGAAGTAAAGTGGGCCATTTGTTTTCTTTTTTCTTTTTTCTTTAAATTAAATTGTTAGTTTTATTATTATTATTATATATATATATATATATGTATGTGTATTAGTTTTAATATTTTAATATTATATTTATTAACCAGTAATTTAATTTTTTTAATTTATAAAAAATAAAATAACTAATAAAACATTATATTAATTTCAAAATAATTTTTTTCATTTTTATTTTAACGTATTATTCCTTATTTTTAGTAGATTTTTAAATATTTTGATAAAATTATATATATATATATATATGATGTGGAAATCCATTAAACTCACTGGAGTGTTATGGAATGTGGGTGTAAAATGGTAGAGTTGTATGGTGAGTGAAATGCTGATGTGGCAGTCCATGACACTCTGGTAGAGTGTCATGCATTGGAGATGCCCTTAGGGACAATTTAACATTAACTTGTCATTAATGTATTGTAGTGCTTGTTAAAAAAAAGTTAAGTAAATTATATATATATATATATTTTTCAGCAGATAACATTCATAACAATTTTTGCAGATGGAGTGAAACAAAACCACAAACCAAATTCACATAATTGGACTATTTGGTAACCCATATCCCATTAAACATACATTTTTTGGAAATTCAAATTTGTGCACTTTGATATTATGATACCTAAAATTACAAAAACATTACATTTTTCACACATTTAACTTACTACCATAGAGGGAATGTTAATCATTGCAAGTGTAGTTTTCTTACAAAATAAGATCATCTAATCAATTAAATTATCTTTATTTTTATATTCTTATAAACACAATATCTTAATCTATAAGAAAAAGAATATGATTTCTTTGGGCTAGATGACTTATAATGTATTGTCTTTGTGGGCTACTAACAAAGACAATCCAATATTGATCACTTTCAAAGCTGGAGAGGTATGCTAATTCACAGTTTCCTCTCTGTGATCAAAGAGTTGTCCTGCTTCAGAGCAAACGATGATGAAGACAACAAGGATTAATCCAAGTATCGAGTTATCGTTGCCAGTATGTAATGACAGAAAATCATCCATAGAAGGTGAGATGTCAATTTTCTTAGTTTGCAATCGATGAGATTTGTTGTTTATGTGAAACAACTGCAACCTTTCTTTCTTTTTCCTTTTCTTTTGATCAATTTCTTTTTGTTTACTTTCAAGTAATTATATTGATAATTGTGGAATTTATACATTATAGATGGGGGAGGGTGAAGGAAAAGGAATTATTGTATGATAACAAGTTTGTTAAATTGCTAAAGCTACTTTTGTTCATATTTGCACATAATGGGCCTGGGCCTAGAGTAAAGCCCAGGCCCAATCTGAGGTTTGAAAAAGAGAAAAATTCAGCCCATATCAATCTCCATGTGTAACCCGAATTCTCGATGCCCAATTTGGCCATTGCTGGTGTATCTCGTGTTCTTGACCATCCATCGGTAAGTTGAAATTATGTAATTCTAGGGTTTATAATTACTGATAACTGATGTTTCTGGTATTTGATTGCTAATCTCCCATATCTAAATCAAATCAGAGGTAAAGTAGTCATTGCTTTTTTGCTGAACTGAATTGATTGATCAAAGTCCATGTATTGCTTAGAAATTAGGGTTTTTTCTTCCAGATTTTAGAGCTTGAGCTATATCAGAACATTTGTCTGTTGTAGATATATAAGGTTTTGGCAAAGTGCTGGAATTTGGGAGTGTTCTCATTTTTATTTATTGTTGTTCATGTTAAGTATGAACACATAGGTTCTATCTGTAGCCATTTTTACACTTCTTGGAGCACAATGAATATTGCTCTTATGAGCACTTGGGTTTATCTGTAGTTGAAAGTGAATTTGGAACCCCCTAAGTGTCATTTGTATGTTTGATGTGGTTGTTGGTTATACTTTAGCCAAATGGAATCCTCCGAGTCTTTTGGAACACTTTTATGTGTTGCCTGTCCCGGAGCGAGAGTGTGAGAGAGCAGTAAACTTTGAGAAGGATGATCTTTGTTTGAATGTTGTTAATGTGTATTTACTTTACAAGTTTCTCATGTTTTCTAGTAGCATATTAATATACTTGTTGATCAGGAGATAGTGTTCTTTGCTTGAATTTTCTTTGCAATGAGTATTGTTACTAATGCTATTTGTTTTGTTTCACTTCACTTGTTGATCAAGAGATGTGAATATGTGTTAATGGAAATGTTCAAGTATTTCAATTGTGTCCAACCTATATTGTGGTATTGATTTCATTGAATTTGTTTCATTATGTTAAATCAAGCTGTTGAACTGATTACTTTAATCATTTATATTTTGTATTCAACATATTTATCAAAGAGTTATTTCAGTTGGTGCCTAATGTAAACTGAGGGGTAAAATAGTCATTTCTGTTGTTGAGACTATTAATTTGGCAGAAAATAACGAACCCCAATTTAACCCAATCTATACAGACAGCTTAATCCATACATGATCTGATGGAAAAGTAACCAAACAACCCCTTAGAACCATTAGCCTTTGTAAAGGTCGTTGGTACTATCTGCTGCTCTCTTGAAGCACTAGTTGTGGGTTCAAAGAGGTTTGAGACTTGTCGCTAACAAGGTTACGATTTCCACCATCTCAAGTAGAAAAAGATTGTGTCGAATTACATTTAGTATATAAAAGGATAAGTTTTGATATTTGATGCTCTACCATATAGTTTTATAAAATATTGCTATTTAATTGTAGAAATAAATTCTAGCAAAATCTTTTGCATAGGGAAAATATTTGAAAATTCACTTTCTTTCAAACCTTATCTCTATTTGAAAATATTGCTATTTAATTGTTTTTCTTGTCACTTTCTTGCAAAACTGTCATTCTACTTGTGAAAATTCAAAGAACTGTTGATCTGCAATTTCTAGCTTTTCTGATCTGCCCCTCTATCTCTAGGAGTAGAGATAAGGTTTGCATACATGTTACCTCCGTGTAGGATCACTGGTTTGTTTGTTTGGTTTACAACAGAAACTGCATAGGTTGGGTTTTTCTTTGCATTTTAAGAAGTACATTGGTCGTTCTGTGAGGTAGGTGGGTGGAAATCTGTTTGATATAAAAGTGACAAAGATGACATTAATGCTGATTTGCGAGACATCTGCACCCTAAAAGGGAAATATCCCAAAAAAGCAGGAATTATAACAACAAAACCCCAAGTATAGCTTAATTGATTCTCATATTTGTTTATATTATCCAGGAGATGGTCATCTACACATATACGTACTATCATGTATGTATAGACAGTTACAAATATGTAATCTATTCAGATTCCAGTGATCAAATATTTATTTTGTAGTTTTGTAGGGTTCTGACCATCTTTCTTAAACTTTGAATATTTTGTTAGTTTTGGTTTCTTGGGTTTGGACAAGGCGAGCAAACACGAGCAGAGAGATAACAGAAGGATGAGTCTAGAGAATGAAGAAGTGGTAGCTTTACCTAGACGAAAACTATCATGCACTACCTGCTTTGATGCTCTCTGGTTCTGCTATTGTAAGTCATCTTCACTCAACTTGTCTCCTGATTTATGTGGATGTCTATTTGTGATTTATACACACACAACGATTTGACTTTTGATACTCTATTGAATTGTAAATTTTTCATGTAGCAAAAAAAATCTACATATGTATATATGACATGTAAAAGAAATTTCATGATCATGGCAGCTCCAGTACATCAATTGCAACAATACTATCGACTCGGGTCCCTTGATAATTGTACTGGGAAATGGGGAGCTCTCGTTGATTGTTTAAAACTCAAAACAAAGAGGTCTCATGAAATCCAGGTAATACTTGCTTATTATAAATAATATAGTATTTATTATCTAATTAGCTATTACCATATACAACTTAGGCTTTAATATTTCGAGGAGATGCCTCTTCTGTGGGAAGTTGATGAGGCTTTGGAGCCTGGTATCTTTAAGTCATGTATGTAGTAACATATCATTAAGGATGTTTATATCAGATGTCTTATGCATGCTCATTGAAAAGTAAATTAACTTGTGTAATCTTATTAGCTGTTTGTGTAGAAGACCTTTGACGACCATGCTAGAAAAATTACATTCAAATACATAGGATTGATGTGTAACCTTTTTATCACTTTGGGCAAGTATGGAGAAAAGAAAAGGTGACCAATTAAAAATAGGCTATGTTGTATTGACACATGTGCATATATGATTGTTTTCTTCATTTGATCTCCTTATCTTGTGACTAGCATTAGATTTTATAGACTTGTGTTCAGAAGAGGGGCAGTTGTGTACTTTGTTATGTAAGGTAAGAGAGAAGGGTTTCTTTTAAATAAGTTCAAAAATAAAGGCTGCCATGTGAAAGACAACTTAAAAATTTATGACCCTATTGATCATGTGTCATGTGCCATATATGGTGAGATAGTAACATTTCTTAAGAGCCTGAGAGGAGAAGTTATGTTTACATTTTACTATTGAGACCCTACTGGGTTTGTTCACAAATGATGGTTTGGAAAGTAAATCAATGGCGACTTTCAGTCATGTTAGGCGGTTTAAGCACCGATTAAAGGCTCTATAGCAATAAGCTTTTCCTTCTTTCTACCATTATAATAGTGACATGTTTTAGCCTTTTAGGATGAGACTAACAAGATGGAAGTGCAGGAAATTCTTGAAAGCCGTGAGAAAGAAACGTCCCGATCCCATATCTGGAGTTTAAGGACACCAGAAGAAGCGGCATCTCATTGGAACGGCATGTATGGACATCTAGACAATGATGAATGAGTTTGATAGGAAACCTAAACAAGTGGTGATTCTACTTTCCTCCACTTTTTGTTCTAATAAACTTGAAATATGATTGTTATTTATCTTGTTTTGGAATTGCAATTTTCTGAGCCATAAGTTTAATATGATGAATGGTCCTGCTCTTCATTCATATGGTGGTATTTATTTTTATTACCACTTCAGTTTGGTTGCAGGGGAGGGGACCTACAACACCATGTTCTGCTCCTTTCAATAAGTATTACCACAACTTGTTGAACCGCCCTTTGCCTTTTATGTTTTAACCTTATATAGTTATAACAGCCTTATAGGCCAAGGATCGACATAAGGTGAGAATGATAAGAAGGGATTTGGAGTTTTGGACCATTGATTACTTTTAATCTCAAACTGACCCTATGATGGTGGAATTGATCTGGTGCATCTCATTCTAATGTACATCCAAGGGTAGAGATTCCTTTTCACAATAACTTCACTTCTTACCGAAACCCAATCCGTTATAGTTATATACTTTTATTACTGTTATCCTTCCATTGTCACACATAAATTAGTTACGTTTTTGTGAAAAAAGATGGTACAATCTTTATTTTTATGTTTTCACAAGACTCCTCTAAATGCTTACTTTAACGTTAATGACCTGATGATTCGCAGTTTCCAACTCTGATCCATCTGGGTTCCTTCAAGAACGAAACTTAGACGGCTCTAACGCAAAGTGTGTGTTTGATTTGACGGATTCTGAAAGAATTGGAATGGTCAGTTCAATTGACCAAATTTCTGTAAAGTCGATATTCTTAAATTCGAAGCACTATGTTATACTTGCTAAATTACACAAAATTGTTATTTTGGATTAAAAAGTTCCGACCATTGCATAAGTAATCGGAAGTGTAATTCGTGCAAGACTGCCCCACGCCTTGTCAAGTCTAGAATCGATTCACTTTAAGTGGTAGCATTCTTGAAGATGGTCATGGCTCTTCTGAAAATATCATCATATGAAACACATTTTGGGCTACTTTTTTTCAAGTGGACCTTTATATGTCCAACACATAGGGTGCATAACCAATAAAACGAATAACCTATTAGCGCGGATTTTCTTGTTTAACTCGAGTAAAGCCGATGTCGTTAACATATGAACATATGCATTCTTTTTGTTTATTTTCGCGTCGGTTGAAGGTCTTATCATAAAAAATGATGGGGTCTAGTGCAATTAAGATTAACAACTATCAATTGTGTTTGAGGGGGAAGTAGCACCGACGGCTTCATTATACCAACTCTCAATTATCAAGTGTCACTATCAATGTCACAATCACAAAACAATTGTCCTAAATGGTTTTTTTAATCAAATGTCATTTTTGCTTTTAAGAAAAGAATTATGCTCTTTAAAGATTGAAAGTTGTGACATGTAAAACCAGAAATTAAAGATTGATAAAGCAAAAGCATTAGCAAGTGAGGGAGAAGGTAACCAAAAAAGCAAAGATTGGTGGCTATATATATTTGGTCAATCTCAAGGTGGGAGATTTGGTAGGGTTAAAAATGGAAAAGAAGTAATATCTTAAGGACCCAAAAGGAAATATAAAATATGCATTTTTGTTAAAGTATGAAGGCTAGGCATAAAATATTAAGATTACCGACTAATAAAATTATTGAGAAGAATTGGTTGTGATGGTTTTTTGTATTTTAGTGAAAATGCAATCAAAGGAAAACGTAATTTCTTGCAAGATATGGAAAATGACATGGATTTAGGTTTTGTGATTAAAATATGTATTCATCTTACGTTTGTCTTAATTTATGGAACTTGTTAATTCATTTGATTGGCAGAAGATGTAAAAGTAATGCGTCATATCTGCTTTTGATTTATCTGATGAAGACACGAACATGTGCTTGATTGTCCATTAAATAGATGAAGAGAAAGAAAGCATGTTCATGAAGTTATAATTGTTTAATAACACTATTCATAAGAACGAATAAAGTTACATAGAGCTAATAGTTTTATATAAAGGTCGAATGGAATATGAAAGTATGAAACATGTTTTGCATATTGTGGCGCCTTTTCAACTTTTTATGTTCTTCAAGGAAGCTTAACAATCATTTTTCCAATTATCACATTAGCAAAATATTGAACAATATTATAAACAATCTACAAGCATTTGCACTAGAAATCTTGAATGTCTTGCAATAATGAATTATATAAAGTTCTTAAACATCTAGAATCGAAGTTGATACAAAATGAGGTATAGAAACTAATAGATGTCTTCATTGTCTTTACGGTTTCTCAAGTGCATATTATTATTATTAATTTTACGTTAAGTGAGGTTATGGATTTTATATATACCAGCCGATAATCGAAACATATTTTGTTATTTCTTGATTAACATAGATCAAGCTAAAAACAATAACATAGAACATCTTTGCTCACATAGAACCCTACACATATTGCAAACTTGGCATACATATTATTGCATAATTTGCACATTTGCAATGTAAAGCATATGAATCAATGGGATATCAATACTGAGTTGGCATATTTTGGTGGTTAATTCTCACAATCACACCTATTAAGCACAATCATCATAGTATGTATGTTTGAACTTAATACACGTGTATCCTCATGATACATATACTACATTTATGCATTTTGCAGCTTTCATACTATTAGTGTCCTGACATGGAACCCCCACACTTGTCTATGAAAAATCATATTATAAACCAGTGTGCATGCTTGTAAGCTTTTAAAACACACAACATGTAAATAACAAATCATAACATATTAAAGCATGGTTGGAAATATTATATCATTTCTAAAAGAGTTGGACATATATTGAATATGGCTGTAAATATTGATCGTAGCTTGAAATACTAGATTACACAGTATTGTATGTAACCTAACTTTTCGTATGAAAACTGTCCCTAATTCTTTAAGTAAATTTGATTTTGCATGGAAGCTACATACACAAGTCATGAAGATCTCTAGCCACTCATATGTCGTATCGATCATTGGATATATATACTTAGCTAACTAAACCTTTTATATTGATTAAGTCACGTCAAGACGCTTCCCTAACAAGACTTCCTGAGATACTTGAAAGTTGCTTACATTGGTGTGACTTTAGGCGGCTCACCTGAACCAACTCAATATCACTAGTAAACGCAACCTTCTATGCTATCATGAGCTCTATTAACTTATTTTTGTGTGAGTTCGCTAGCAAGTTGCACCTGACATCTCATTTCATCTTTGTCAACTTCCTCTATGCAACCCAAGGTTGCAACCCAAGGTTGTGTTCATCACAGAAACATTATTTTTCAAACACAATGATTAAGGTGTACCTAATATCTCATTTCTAAGTCGTTTTTACCATTTATATTAGCATTTTATCTTTGATAACATGCATTGCATATCTTGGTACACTATAACATTTTAACTTTAATTATCATACTTGCATCTCTAAAACTTCCATTTTAAATCAAATAGACATGTTTATGGCTTCCTTCTTGATCTTAGTTCAATGCTAAACAATGCTATAACATCACATACTACTAATGTGCTAAAACACAACTTTGGTACTTAAAACATACCTTAATTTCACTGATGTGCTTTTGAACTCTTCCCTAACTTTTGCTTCAAAACACGACCTTCCTCAAACAAATTTCTCTTGATTTTTGTTTGCAATCAAATAAAATCCATTGGGAATGTTTCCCTACAGTTGCCTTGTGATTGAGCACATAATCGTCCCTTTCACAACTATTGTTACCCTTTTCGATTCCATGAGCACACATTTTAAGCTTAAACGTGTTTCTATAACCATGGTGCTCTACCCTTGGAAGTTAGCTAATTACCATGAAGCCCCTACACTTCATCTTTTAGTAACTTATAGTTCTAACCTTCTTTGGACCATTTCATTACAATTTAATTTAACTGTTGGTGTATTATATCAAATCATCAATTATATCAATTCCAGAAAGTTGTTTGTTTAATTTTAAAAAAAGTACTTAAGGATGATCATGTTAACATCGTGTTTATCAGAATGAAAATGATGAAATTTTATATTTGCAAGACAAGTGAAGGAGATGTTACATGAAAGGAAATTTATATTTGCAAGACAAGTGACGGAGACGTTATGAAAGAAACAAGAAAAGAAAAAGGGGGGGTAAAATGATATGTTGAAAAAGATGAGGGGGTGGGTGTAGAGGTTGTTAAGCCATCAAATCAAGACTAAGTACAAAACACAAGAGACAAATTAAACGGTATAAAAAGAAATTTCCAAAATACAACAACCGACACAAAACGCACCAAAACCTATTTACATTTGCATCCAAAGAATTCTATTTATTCAACTTCCCATTTGACTTTTATTACCTTCTCATTATTTTATTACCATTTTACTCTTTATACCATTAAACAAATATTCATAATGAATTTAAATCAACCCTTTTTATGTTAAAATAATTATTTCCATACTATTTTTAGGGTTATTAGTTTTAGTATATCTTATGACATAACAGGACATAAGAGTTTATATTCGATAATTGATGTCTAAACAAATGGTAGTTATACTTTTTCCATCATAAACACTTTTTTAATTGTTATTTTCTAGTATTTGTTATAACTATGTCACTTTCTTTTTAATAAAGTAAACACACTTGAAATATAACAAACAAAAAGAATATAAGGATTAAGTTGGCATATTTATGAAAACTTATTTTGTATAAAAAAACTGACATCTATTTAGTTTCTTGCCAGTACTTTTAATTCTTTTTTTTTTTTTTACTTTTTACATATTCAAGAATATAATAATTCAAGGAAAGGAACAGTGTTTTTAATATCAAACAAAATTTAAAGATGTATTTTTAATTAAATTAACGGTAATGATTGTCAACTAGTAAGAGAATCCATTAACTTTTGATTGACTACAATTAAGTTACTTAATTTAAAATAATTATTTCTAATAAAGACGTTTATCATATTCAAAGCAATTAAAATGTTTTTGTTTACCATTTTATTAAACATAAATATTATATTGCATATTTAAAAAAAAATTAGATAAGATTCATCTAGGCTTTGCCTAGACTATATCCTTCGCAATTTAGAACATAAACTGAAACTAAGTCTGGCCACAAGATGCGCACAAGAGGATACGAACCTGGGATGAATGAGATATCATCCACATTCCCCACAGGCCTTACCGTAGAAATGTGAATTGTTTGAGTAATTGTGGACAAATGTTTTTTTTTAAGTGATTAGCTAATTTTTTTTAATTTTGTTGGATTTTTGGTGATTAATGTTTTATTAAGATAGGTAGGTATGGGCCTATGGGGTGATTCATAAATATGAAATGGAATAAATAAAATTAAATATTAATAATGAAAATAGCAGAGTGTCATGTGCTAATCAGCTGTTATTCCCACATATCAACGTGCAAAAAAATATGTGTCACGTGACCCTACTACCATGTTATAAGACCCTTCTTCTTAAAGCATCCTTTTTTTTTTCCATCAACCAAAATCTAGATTAAAATTACAATTAAATAAGATCCGGTTTATAAAAAAATAAGATACTCTGTTGTTCGACGGTATTGGATGTTCTCAATCTTTTAAACAAGAGTCTTCTTAAATCGTGGCAATGAATTCATAACTTGTGAATTAATTTAAGATTATGGTTAGATACAATATTTACGTATATACAAACAGAGGTCAGGTCACTGACAACCCATACAACCTTCATTATATTCATTCAGCCCATTAATTAAGATAGATTAATGATTTCATGCAATAATTTTAACTATAATGCATAATATCTGCATTAAATACATAAACTAATATGGGATGTATGCTTTCATAAAAGTATCGTGTAAAAACGATGTTTTTCATCAAACAATATGTATTCAATGTCAATGTATGCATTTTAATAAGAATACTAAGCATTACAAGTAATATTATTGCATGAAATGAATGACCATTGATGAATCGAGTAATCAATCATAATAAATGACCTAAAATGAATAGTTTAGATGAGGGTTGTACGGATGATCATCTTTTTATGGATTACATAATAAATCTCCCATACATACAAATAAAGGTTTAAGAAAAGCTTAAAATTTAATAGATAAAAATGTTAATACCATATACCGTTTGAGGATTTATGTTGATCAATATATGATAAAAATAAAACCAATGAAATGAAATGATTATAAAAATATTAAAAGAATTGTATTGAAAAGAATATAAAATAAAATAAAATAAACTTCGTTTATAAAGTATATGTGGGTTTTATGCTAATAAAGGAGCATGTTATGGTACACCTAGTTGCATTTGTTTTTTTGCAATCATGGGTTTGATCGAGTGTAAGAAATATATATATTTTTAAATAAACATTGCATATAAAAAACTAATATGAACAACCAATTGATGTCCAAATCTGCACACACTTAATTCTAACAGTACAAAAACGCAATTATATTTATCAAGTGTACCTTTTTAGCATATCTTTTTAAAAATTACTAAACTGTAAATAAAAAATCATTGTACATCTTTTGAAAATGTAACAATAAAACTAAAAATGGACATGAAAAGATGAGTCTAATTATAATTAATGAAAGAATAATTAATGTTGAAAGTTAGAATTAATATGTTTGTATTTAATCATGTGTGTTTGGTACAACTTCCAATGAGACAACTCATTTGGATTAATTTATGATGCTACCCTGTCGGTGTACATTAATTCGTGCATCGAAACTTGTACATTGTGCATAAAGTATTGTAAGGATATGTACAAGTTGCAGTGGGAGTTGTACGTATGCTTTAGGAGGTTGTACGTTTGCATGAGATATATGAGAGTGATGTGTAAAGTGTCGGTGGCTTTCCACAAGTCCAATTGTGATAGTTGATTTTTAAGGACACAAATCCCACTTTAATTAATGCATACAACCTATTTTTATTTTTATTTGAGCCAATTGTAACTAGACTATTTTTATTTTGGAAATTAGATAAAAACTTCGACCTCGATAAACTCTAACCACGTTTTTTTTCGTTTTTAATAATATTTTTGCAATGAAATCTTCGATACTTTATTATAATTTTTTTGTACACAGAGCTATTAATGCAACGTTTTAAATTAATTTTATTGATTAAAATATAATTATTGTTTTGATTATGATTCTTACCAAACAGATGATAATTGAACGATAATAAAGAAGTGAAATAAGACCGTAGTTACAAATTCCGTGCATGTTATTTCATTATGGTTAAGAAGAAGGCTTTCAAACAAAATTCATAACTTATTTATCAAAATATAATTATTGTTTGATTATGATCCTTACCAAACAAATGATGATTGATCGATAATAAAGAAGTGAAATAGGACCATAGTTACAAATTCCGTGCATGCTATTTCATCGTGGTCAAGAAGAAGGCTTTTAAACCAAAATTCATAACTAAGATCCTCATAATCTCATTTTGTTAAAAATCAAGTTCCTTATCTTAGCTTTGTAATCAAACCTGCGCTAAATCAAGGGTATTTTTTTGATTCATTTAGCCCAACAACCACCCCCCCCCCCCCCCCCAAAAAAAAAAAAAAACCACACACACACATATTTTTCTTGTAAATTACCTACTCACTCGTCTTTCCTTTATCAATGAACCTCCCCATCTCGTTCCTCTTTCTTTAACAATGAATCTCCCTAATACCTCGCCCCCTTTTCGAACCACATCTGCAACTACGCCTTCACACCTCCACGTGATGAAAAAAACACATATTGGATTTTGTTCTACTTTTCTTTGTGCCATTTTGTGTCGCTTTTGGATTTAAGCACTAATTTAGAGTTTTGTCTTTTTTTTAAGTGAATTTTGGTCATTGGGTTTTGAATTTTGGTTGAAGTTTTTGTTTTTGTTTTTTGTGTCGTTGTAGTTTGGATTTGAGTTGATTTGGGATGTGTGTGTGAGAGAGTTTGTTTGAAGTTGCTCGCTATCGATAGGGTATCCCTTGGAGAAGATGTTTGAAATAAGGGGACCTCTTCGGTTTAATATTATATTAGTTTAATGAGAAATGACCAAAATATTATGTTTTAACCTAAATGAGGGAAGAGGCCTGATCCATAATGAAAACGAAACCATAGAATTCTACTCATATATTTTAGGTGAACAACCTTCGTAATCGATATAAAAACAGGAACGAAATTTGGTATTCACTCTTTCTTTTATTTTGTGAACTGTAATGTTTCTATAAATTGCCGTTGCATATGTTAAAAATAACATATTCAAGGAACAATGCTTTTAACGATACCAATTTACAAAATAAGCCAATGGAATTACGTTGATTTTGTTGGTCATCAATAAGAGATTTAGCATATTTTTTCAATTAACTAAAATAGAAAGCTTGATCCAACAATTATTAAATGGTAAATAAATTATTTTTCTATTTTTATATTTGTAAACCAATATATATTATTTTATTAGATGTAGAAAGTATTCTTAGGCTAAAGCCAAAAGTCAAATAATTTTTTTAAATGTTTGGAAGCCAACATGAAATCCATTAATAATTGAATATAGCCTTGGTTTATAAAATACAATGACTCATTGTTAGTCGTTACTCTCTCTCAATCATTTCATATATATATTTTAACTATTTTATTTAAGAAAATACCTCACTTAAAGTATATAACATATCACTTAATAAAAATGTTCTTATGCAATAACTAAAAATTGAAAAACTACAATTTATAATTGACCCTAATAATAATATGAAAATAGTTATCGTTTGACAAGTAAATAAACTTGAAAATGTATTTTTATAGGATATTTATTTTTTATTTTTGTTGTAGAAAATATTGAAATAAAAAATGGTTTTAGGCAGAGGGAGCATATGAATTTAAAGGTAGGTGCCTTGGAATCGCTACTAAATTGCGAAGCATGCGAATGGATTTTTTATTGCTTTAAATTAGTTATAAAAATAATTTTTTTCCTTAAAAAGCAAATGTGTGATAATATATCTTTTGTTATATTGCGCTCAACTCAAAGTTTGATTTTTGAGTGAATGGCTATGGGGTAGGGGTGAGCATAATCGGGTATCAGACTTTTTTTATGAAATCGGAACCAGAACCGGTGGTTCCTCGAATAAAGGAACCGGACCTGGAACCGGTTAGAGCGGTTCTTAATTTTTTGGAACCGGTCCCGGAACCGCCGGGAACCGGTTCCGATACCGGGTACCCAGTGACCTATTTTTTTTAGTTTTTTTCAAACATTGCATACATTATAAATGTAATGAAACCCCAAGTTTAACGAATAAATATGACAAAATATAAAGTACCAACTTAAAAACATAATAATCCGATAAAAACTACACGTAAAGTCTTAATAATGAATACAAAAAATAACGAAAGTAATCTATTTAAAATAAAAAATATATATATATATTTAAAAATACCGGATACCCGCCGGGTAACGGTTCCAAAATTTTGAGAACCGGAACTGTAACCGGTTTTGACCGGTTCCCTATTTTAGGAACCGGAACCACTCACACCGGTTCCGGTTTCGGAACCGACGGTTCCGGTTCCGGTTTCGGAACCGACGGTTCCGAAGCGGTTCCGGTTCCAAAAGCGGGCACCCGTTTTTTATGCTCACCCCTAGTGTCGTGGTTTTTCTTAAGTTTTGGAGTTGCTCACTAAAACAAATTAGAATAAAGTATATATTCAGTTCATATGGTTTATATGATTTATGTGTCTTAATAGTTTAAATCCTTAAAATGAAATATTTATTGATCGTCTTTTTGTGATTTGTATTTTATAACGCATTGGTTTTCGAATTCTTACTCCATTAAAAAATTTTGTCAAATAGGTTAATAAAAGGATATTATTGTCACTTTATATATATTCTTTGTTCTATTAAAACAAGAGGGACTAATAAATGTAATTTACTCTAGCCCTTCTTCTTATTCATGTGACTTCATCTTCCCAAATAGCCAAACCCTCCTAATCGTATGCACCACCCTGCCTCCACCTTTCGTCACCATCAACGCCTCCATCTTCGACAACCTCATGATTTAAGGGCTACCACCACATCAGAAGCAAACCAAAATCATCAAGACTGTGAAACCCACATTGTTACTCTGGCACACATCTTCTTCTCTCTCTCCTCGATTAACCCCCTTTCTGTTAGGATTATGTGCGAGACAGTAACAGGGTTACCGTGTCCAATGTTATAAGACACTAGTAGGTCACACCGCTGCACACCAAAATGAGAATGTTTGGATTATGGGAATTAATTAATTGGTTAATTAATTATTTAGAGAGAAAAGGGAATAAATAATTAGTTTAATTATTTATAAATTAATTAATCAGTTAGATTAATTAATTGGATAATTATGGAAATTATTTCAGAGATAATTACCAAGAATTATATATGGAATCAAATACTGCTTGTTTTGTCCATATAAATAAAGGGCTTGGGGTATCAGTTAATTGATTGATTCAGTTCAAAAACCCAGAAAAATCTCTCTCTCTCCCTCTCCCAAAACCGGCGCCAGAATCCAGTAGGAGGAAGGTTTGCATTCGTTTTTCGGGTAATCCTCGGTGGTGGTCTAGCAACCCTCTCAACCGGTGCCAGTAGCGGTGTACCCCTTACTTGCGTTTCAGAGTTATTGTTCGTAAAAGGTAATCCACTGAAACACCATTAATTGTATCTGTATGGTTTAGGATTGGATCCTCGATTGGGAATCGGGTTTTTATTCCGCTGTGCATGTTCTTGTATCCCTCGATTCCCAACAGTGGTATCAGAGCCACTTCCTAAAACCTACAGATCAGGTTTATCAGTTTAATAGGTTTAAAGAAATTTAATTTTATTGTTCGTTCTTTGTTAAAATTAGATTTTTGTATAAACCTAGACTGCAGTGGAACGGCGGCAGTTAGCCGACCAGACCACCAAGACCACCGTACACCACCGCCGGCGACACCACAATTGGTGGTAGCCGGCGGCTGCCCTCTTGTCGCACCACCACGCCGCACCACAGATCGTGGACGCGGCTGTGGTCGATCTCACGCACCACACCACCGTATGTGGTGGTGGTGGCGATTGATGATGGTGGCGATGAACGTGGATGAAAGCCGCACCACTGTTTTGTGGTGGCGGCGACTGTTTTGGCCGCCGATCGGCGATGGTGGCGATAGCCACTGTCGTCGACAGTGGCGGTGGCGGTTTCCGGTTGTAGCCACCGCACCACCGATTGTGGTTGTGGTGGCAATCGACGGCATCAACGAGAAATTGAATCCGCCGCTCCACCGATTGTGGTGGCGGCGGCGATCTATGGTGACCAGTTTGGTTGCTTCGATCGATCGGAGGGATTTGGGGGCAGCGGCGATCGCCGCCTGTCGAATCAAGGCCAGCCGCACCACCAGTTACGGTGGTGGCGGCGTTCGTTGTTTCCGTCGAAACGTCGCGACGGCAGTGGTGGCTTTCAGCCGTTACTGTCGCCGACGGTCATGATTGCGGTGGGCGGCGGTGGTGGCTCTTTAGCTGCTGCCGTCGTCGTTTACCTTTGATGGTAGCGGTGGCCGTTGCGGTGGCGGTGGCTATCAAAGTCGCCGCTGCCGGCGGCGATTACGGGAGACACGGGCGGCGATGGTGACGTTTTTAGTTTTCGTTATTATCGTTAACGGGTATCAGTTTGAAATCCGTTTCCGGATAATTTTTCGAATTAAGGATCGTTTTTCAGATAAGGTTAAAACGATTCAGGATAAGTTTTAATTAATTGTTTTAATTAATTAGTTGTATAATTATTAAATTAAAATTCAGATGTGTTTTAACTTATTTAATTATATGATAAGTCATAGCTGAACCCTTTTGGACCCGTGGTTGTGTTTATTTTATTTATCCGTTTTAGAATAGTTGGGAGGCCTGCGAGCCATTTACAACCCTTTTGTAATTTTAAAGTTTTATTAGAATAGTTGGGAGGCCTGCGTGCCATTTGAACCCATTTGTAATAATTATTTTAATTACAAAAGACGGAGACAAGGACGACGACCATGGATCTCGGAGCCAGTGGGAGTGCCAGAAGTTGAAGACTTTTGTCACTTAGGGATTGAGACCGTTGTTTTTGTGTTGGCTCACAAAACAACATTAGTTTAAGGGTTTAAGCTATGACTATGCTTTTTATATTTAAATTGCGTGGTTGTTTAATCTATGTAATTGTCATTAAATATAAATTGCCCTTTTTTGAACGGATTGTTTAAAAAAATCAAAAGGATACAAATACAGTTAGTATTTGGATCCAGTTTTTCAAAGTTTTTGAAAAAAGGAAACTGGCAATTTAAACCCCTTGTTAGAAATCATAGATTAGTAAGTGCAACCCACTTTAGGGGCACTTCCGGTGTAAGGTACATAGGGCGTTGTAAGTGCACACACTATGAACGCCCGTGTTCAAACCGAAACTGGAAGGAGATAAAACTCTGCGAATTATCTCCGGGTGGTACCGGCCAGAGTTTGTCCAGGTCCCGGGTGGTGCAATCTATTTTGGTAATTATTTATTCACTGGGTGGTACCAGGCCAAAATGCACTAGAGGGACTAAATATGCACGGATTATTAATATCCGATGTCCCGACGATCTAGAAGTCGTATTTTCAGAAAGGAATACGATTGGTATAGTTTTACCTACCATAGATCGCATGAGTCGGTATGACATGATCACATGCTTCCCGACACATGTGAAATATGGATTCTAGTCTAATAAATTTATTTTAAGGGTAATAATTTATTAGAATTATATAATTATAAACTAAAACTGGAATTTTATATTCTTCTGTAGATGTCTCAAATTAGTATTCCGTTTTATTCACCTGAAGAGTCACTTCGCCTTATTATGGGCAAGTGGAAGCTTACGGGCCATAACTTTCCAGTTTGGAAGTTACACTTGAGGAACGTTTTATGTGCCCAGGATAAGCTTTATGTGATCAACAAACCCGTATCACGACCTAAAAGCAATGCCCCTGAAGAGGAATTTGCTGAGTATTTTAGATACTTGACAGATGAATCGGATGTAATGTCCATTCTGATTTTCTCTATGTCACCCGAGTTCACGGGAGATTTAAGAGTTAAATCATGTCACGAGGTTGTGAGAGATGTGGAGAACCAGCTAGGTCTCTACAAGCACACGGGAAAGCTATTGATCATGCAAGAGATTCTCTCCCTGAAGCTACAGAAGGGTCAGTCAGTTAAAAACCATCTTGTTGATATGAGAAGGCTTTTTAAATGTTTATCACGTCTGGGGTACAAGATGACTCAGGAAGAGTTAGTGTATCTCATGTGGTTCTCCCTCACAAAGGAAGTTCAGGACACAGCTAGTGCCTACATGAAGGAACCAAAGAGCGACGTGGATAAAGTTCATGAAGATATCCTGGCCAGTCTAGAGCCAGTACCCGAACCTGCGAATCTCATGGACACTGACATAATAGATGAGCTGGGAGATCTGAGTTGCCCAGAGTGCGGCAGCGAGGATATTTGCGAGCACTCGATGAACATCGACCAGATGGATATCGGTTTACCCGATACTCCAGGTATCTTTATGATAGATTGCTTAATCACTTCTTATGAATCATGGGTAATTGATACAGGCAGTGGTAACCACATTTGTAATCATTTACAGGGATTCACTAGAAGAAAGACTCTGAGGAAGGACCGTTCGAACCTACGAGTGGGCGAAGGCACTCCGTTGATTGCTGAAGCCGTGGGATCTTATAGTCTTAGTTTACCCTCGGGTCTAGTTTTGGAACTGAATAATTGTTATTATATTCCAAATATGATTAAGAATGTATTGTCTTTTGATTTGTTGGTAGACCAAGGCTTTTACTATAAATATTCTTATAAGATGATTTCGGTTTTTAAAGATAATATTTTCTATTTTAAAGCTACACCTGTAGATGGTCTATACACTGTAAATCTTAAAGACAACAATAGTGAAATCTATCATATAAGTAAGCGATCCAAGGATATTGAGGATCAGACTTACCTCTGGCATTGTCGTTTGGGCCATATAAACAAGAAACGTGTTGAACTACTCCTAAAAGGAGGTTTTCTTGGAAATTTCGACTACAAACCTTTTGATAATTGCGAATCTTGTTTATCTGGTAAAATGACAAAGCAACCTTTCAACAGTGAGAATGAAAGGGCTACTGACTTGCTTGAAATAATCCACACAGATGTATGTGGACCTTTCAGTCATGTAGCAAGAGGAGGATACCGGTACTTCATTACCTTCACTGACGACTTCAGTAGGTATGGATATGTCTACTTGATGAGACATAAATCTGAAACCTTTGAGAAATTCAAGGAATATCAGAATGAAGTACAGAATCTACTTGACAAGAGGATCAAGTTCTTACGGTCAGATCGTGGTGGCGAATATCTCAGTGATGAGTTTGACAATCATCTGATGGAGTGTGGGATTGTATCCCAACTTACACCTCCGTATACACCTCAGATGAACGGTGTATCAGAAAGGAGAAATCGTACCTTACTTGACATGGTACGAACGATGATGTGTCATTCTTCGCTGCCAGTATCATTCTGGGGACACGCGCTCGAAACAGCAGCACACATACTGAACAGAGCGCCAACAAAGTCGGTAGAAAAGACTCCATACGAGTTATGGAAGGGTAAGAAACCCAACATATCTTTTCTGAAAATTTGGGGTTGTGAGGTTTACGTCAAACGACCTACCTCAGAAAAACTCAAACCCAAATCCGACAAGTGTTTCTTCGTTGGATATCCCAAGACCACCGTGGGATATTATTTCTACAACCCTGAAGAGAACAAAGTGTTTGTTGCTCGAAATGGAAAATTTCTGGAAGAAAAGTTTCTCAGTTTAGAGAACACCAGAAAGGATGTAGATCTACAGATAGTAGACGAAGAAAACACTACACCAGTTGTTGAGCCAGAAATTCAACAAAATAATGTTGAACCTCAATCAGAGCCGATTGAGGAAGTGCAAACACAGGACCTTCGCAGATCCAGTAGGGTAAGACAAGAACCAGATAGGTATCTTGGGTTCCTAGTCTCTCAAGACAGTGGAGACTTAAATGAACCAACATCCTATGGAGAAGCTGTGTCAGGCAGTGAGTCTGAACAATGGCAGGAAGCCATGAAGGCTGAGATGCAATCCATGTATGACAACCAGGTCTGGGAGTTGACTGATTTGCCACAACACTGTAAGGCTGTTGGACGCAAATGGGTTTTCAAGAAGAAAACCGACATGGATGGAAATGTACACACCTTCAAGGCCAGACTGGTCGCAAAAGGATTCACGCAAACTCATGGTATCGACTATGATGAAACCTTTTCACCAGTGGCCATGTTGAAGTCAATTAGGATTCTAATGGCCATCTCAGCGTACTTTAACTACGAGATTTGGCAAATGGACGTCAAGACAGCCTTTCTGAATGGAAAGTTAACAGAAGACGTCTATATGGAACAACCAGAGGGGTTTGAAGATCCTAAGAATCCTAATAAGGTGTGTAAACTGCTAAAATCTATTTATGGATTAAAGCAAGCATCTCGAAGCTGGAACTTACACTTTGATGAGCGAATCAAAGAGTTTGGCTTCGCTAAAAGTGAGTTCGAGCCATGTGTTTACACTAAGTTCAGTGGGAGCATAGTAACCTTCCTGGTCTTGTATGTAGATGACATACTACTCATAGGAAACAATGTACCAACTTTACAGAGTGTTAAAGAATGGTTAAGTAAATGTTTCCAGATGAAAGACCTTGGAGAAGCCGCTTATATACTAGGTATAAAGATCTACAGAAACAGATCTAAGCGGCTTATCGGACTTAGTCAGAGTACATACATTGACAAAGTACTGAAGAGATTCAGGATGGATGAATCCAAGAAAGGATTCATTCCAATGCAACATGGCATAGTGTTAAGCAAAACACAGTGTCCTGTTTCTAGTGAAGATCAGGACAGGATGAAATCAGTCCCATATGCTTCTGCAATTGGATCAATTATGTATGCCATGCTATGTACTAGGCCCGATGTTGCTTACTCAGTAAGTGTTACGAGCAGATACCAACAGAATCCAGGTGAGCCCCATTGGGTGGCTGTCAAGAACATTCTCAAATATCTGAGAAGAACGAAAGAAATGTTCTTGGTCTTTGGAGGTTCTGAGGATGAAATTAGTGTCACAGGATACTCTGACGCTAGTTTCCAGACCGACAGAGATGACTTCAGGTCACAGTCAGGGTACGTCTTTACCCTAAACGGAGGTGCGATCTCGTGGAAGAGCTCGAAGCAGGACACGATTGCAGACTCAACTACAGAGGCAGAGTACATTGCAGCATGTGATGCGGCAAAGGAAGCTGTCTGGCTGAGGAATTTTCTATCGGATCTCAGAGTGGTTGCCAGTATCTCGAGACCGATAGATATATTCTGTGATAACTCAGGAGCCGTGGCGCAAGCAAAGGAACCTAGAGAGCATCACAAGTCGAGACACGTGCTCAGAAAGTATCACCTCATCCGAGAGATCATTGGAAGAGGAGATGTAAGAATATGCAAGATTCCAACAGAAGACAATGTCGCAGATCCGCTGACAAAGCCACTAGCAAGGGCAAAGCATGAGGCACATGCGAATTCCATTGGGATGCAGTACCTGGAAGCCAGTAGCTAGTACTTAGTTTATTAATTATTACTATAGTCTAATTTAGAAACAATGTAATCATGTAAAGTTTTTATTTCACAGTGTGTTGGAAATAAATGGAGGTTTTAATTTCATGATTGTTCTAAATTGACTATTTTTCGCATATTTAACGTATCCTTGATTCTACAAAGTCTTGTATGAAATCTAAATTTCCGTAGCCACTTATTGAAATGGGAATTTCAATAGGGAGTTTAACGCTATTATAAATACTTGATGATTTATTCAAAGTAGAGAGTAAAAGCACAAGTGATGTGACCAAGTATTTATAGATACTCATCAGAGTGTTTGGGTATTGGAAGTGACCAGTAATCAAGTCTGCTTCATGGAGCCTCAGTCATAGGCACCGACTTGATAGGTTGTCCTTAGACCTGAGATACTTGGTTTGGGAACACGAGGACCACTGTACTCTTAGCACGTACTAACGCTGCACCGTAACTGGGTGGCTATACGGGACGTGACTAGATGCAGCGGAAGCCGTGGATCCAAATGCAAGTAGTCAAGAAGGGATTTGCACCTCTTTCAAAAGAGAGATATTTCCGGGCCCCTTGACGATTAAGATTGGCAGAAAACGCGTGGCCACGCTCGGATAGAATAACAGGGGTTATTTAGTAATATCCGTTACTGCAGGCAATCGAAATCAGAGTCAAGAAATACTTGATTTTAAGAAATGAATCCTCCACTCCATGTCTTAAATCACTTTAGAAATATCGTGTGCAAAAGGAATGAACCTGTGTACAAATTCAAGCGTGAATTGTATCTCTGAATATAAGAGATCTTATAACCTGGTTAACCTAAGTGTCTGGCTAGGGACCTCCTTAGGCAAATGGTGACAGTACAGTTACGTGTCTAGCACAAGTGGGAGTCTGTTAGGATTATGTGCGAGACAGTAACAGGGTTACCGTGTCCAATGTTATAAGACACTAGTAGGTCACACCGCTGCACACCAAAATGAGAATGTTTGGATTATGGGAATTAATTAATTGGTTAATTAATTATTTAGAGAGAAAAGGGAATAAATAATTAGTTTAATTATTTATAAATTAATTAATCAGTTAGATTAATTAATTGGATAATTATGGAAACTATTTCAGAGATAATTACCAAGAATTATATATGGAATCAAATACTGCTTGTTTTGTCCATATAAATAAAGGGCTTGGGGTATCAGTTAATTGATTGATTCAGTTCAAAAACCCAGAAAAATCTCTCTCTCTCCCTCTCCCAAAACCGGCGCCAGAATCCAGTAGGAGGAAGGTTTGCATTCGTTTTTCGGGTAATCCTCGGTGGTGGTCTAGCAACCCTCTCAACCGGTGCCAGTAGCGGTGTACCCCTTACTTGCGTTTCAGAGTTATTGTTCGTAAAAGGTAATCCACTGAAACACCATTAATTGTATCTGTATGGTTTAGGATTGGATCCTCGATTGGGAATCGGGTTTTTATTCCGCTGTGCATGTTCTTGTATCCCTCGATTCCCAACACTTTCACCTTTCGACCTCCATCATGCAACTATGCCACCAGATCTCATTCCCGTAAAATCGATTGTTCAACTCTGAATCTGCAAAGGTTTAGGTTTTTGATTGATTTATCAGTTTTGAAAAGGTTTGCTCGTTTTTGAAAAAAGTTTGGTTTCAAATTGGTTTATCAACCTCCATCCCCTAAATCGGCCTCCATATGCTTGCATCACCATTTCCGACCTCCATATGCTTCTAATCTAGGCTATGAGGTCATGAAATCTTGAAGATGTGGGTTCTTTTGCCAAAAAAGTTTTATGGTTGATGATGTTTAAATTTTACTACAAATTTCGAATTTAATTTAAGTCGGTTATGTTTTTCTAGTTTTATATTGGGTTTTTTAAGAATTGGATTTTAGCTTCAATTGTTTGATTCGAGGTACGGTGGCCATAGATGTACCATGGCAGGAGATGTGGTAGTGACCGTAGAAGAAGAAGAATAAAATTAAATAACATTATCGGTCCCCAGTTTAATGAATAAATAGAGTAAATTAATTGAAAATAAAAAATTAAATGACCAGAATACCCACTTTAACGGACCTATTTGAAACAGAGTTAGAATTACAGACCTAACACGTTATAAAATGCAAACCACGAGAATGCAATCCATAGATGTTTCATTTTAAGAGTCCAAACTATTAAAATACATAAGCCACATGGATTAATCTTTCGATTATTATAACTATTCCATTGTTGTAGCTTATTCAAAATTATTTGATAATTTCTCATAATATTTGAATTTTTAAAACATGCATGGTTATTTTTTCTTAACAAAATTTTTTATCTTAAAGAACATATTTTAACATGTAACTATCATAGGTTATCGGTACTTAATTTCTCATATTTTTATTTCATGTTATTATGTTTTCAGTGATCTGTTGGTTATTATATCAATCTCAATGTTGTAGCTTATTCAAAATCATTTGTTAATTTCTCACAATATTTTAATTCTTAAAACATGGTTGTTTTTTCATAACAAAATATGTTTATCTTAAAGAACAAGTTTTAATATGTAACTTCACACGTTACCGGTACTTTTTTTTTTCTTGAAGAGACGTTACCGGTACTTAATTTCTCATATTTTGTTTATCATATGTCATTGTTTCAATGTCCATCCGAAAGATACACGAACACCTTTAAAACTTTACACCTGAAATTTATTAACACAACAGTCATTTTGTCAAAAAGAAATTTAATTTGCAACTGAATATATAAAATATTTCTTAATGAAAAAATATAAAAATGTGAATCACAGTAAGTTTTAGAATGGATTACACTTTTGGTCTCTTAGTTTGTTAAAAGACTAATTTGTCCCTCATAATGGTTGCTACATATTAACGGTGTTAACTTTAGAAATCTTGAGTGTTATAAAAATAAAACGTTAGGAAAAAAATCAATATAGATAGTTTATTTTAAGGACCAAATCTAAAGTTTGAACAAATCAGGCCATCCGCTGTCGACCCACTGCAACCCAATAGTTTCAGCTGCCACATCAGTGTCACATCAACTTTTCACTATTTTACCCACAACTACCCAATTCATCCACTGTCGACCCAATACCTAACCCAATCTTACACACAATTTTATTTTATTAATAAAAAAAACAAAAAAGAGAAAGAGGAGAGAGATAGAGAGAAAGAAGAGAGAGAAAGTGGGTAGGGGGTAGGGGGTGGGGGTGGGGGTGGTTAGCCTCGGTTTGGAAGAGCCGATGTCATTCTACCCGCCGCCATCCACGGCGGTGTTCCAAAGCCTACCCGACGGCTTGACCCCTACCTGATGGCTTCGGGCTCATCCACAGCGGATGGCCTCATAAGGACCGCCAACGTAATTCACTCTTGATTGTTCATAAGAAAAGTATATATGCATTTGTGTTCTCGAAACCTTTTTAACGAAGGAAATGGAAGGAAAGTGAGTGAAATGAGAGGAAAGTTATAAAAACTCGTGTTCTCGAAAAAACTTTAGGAGGGAAAGGGAAGGAAAAGGAAGGAAGGAGAAGGAAAGTAAAAAAAAGGGTCGCGTTCTCGAAACTTTTTTACGAAGGAAAGGAAAGGATTAGGAAGGAAAAAAAGGATGAGTTTCCTTCCAAAACTTTCCTCCCACATTTGGACGGAAGGCTGAGGAAAGAAAGTTTTTTCCTTTCTTTTCCTTTCCTTTCTTTTCTTTTCCATTCCTTTCATTTTCGAGAACACAAATAAAAAAATTACTTTCTTTTCCTCTCTTTTCCCTTCTTTTGCTTTCCCTTCTTTCCCTTTCCTTTCCTTTCCATCAATTTTTTGAGAACACAACGTAAAATAGTAAAAATAGGTTATTTAAAGACTTGAAACAACATTATTGATGAATCAATGACTAAACTTCATGTGCAATGGAGTAACGGTTTATGTTTTGGTAATATTCATATTTGTTTTTATATCTATAAAATTATGTTTTGTATTTTTTTTCTTTAATATTGGAATTTTATATTTGTTGATTTAGGGGATTTTTACTAAATACTTAGTTGGGTATGCTTTTACTAGTATCACCTACTTTACATTACTTGCCGAATGAGCATGAAAACCACTAAAAATCTTATCCAGTAAGAGCTATAATAAGGACTGAGAATCTTATCCGGTAAATGAGAAATGACCTTTACTAGCTAGGTAATCAGTTACTGGGTTAAAGACACTTGCCAACAATCAATTTAATGATCGAAAATGTTACAAGATAAGGCAAGTAATTAAGGGTGATGTCATTACTAATAAACATTTTAAAAATGGCCCCTTAAAAAAGTCAATGACATCCTATTGACGTATGATAACATACATAAGTTACAATTGTAACACTTTGAAATATATATGCTCAAAAATCTGATTTACACTCTAGTTAACAAAAAGAAATGGCTAAATTTCCTATATATTGTTTTTGATAAAATGTACAAAGAAAAATATTAGCTTCGTAACTGCGACGACGTGTAATCTTAAATATCATGGACATTAGAAAATTAATCGTTTTACATAAATTAAGCATATTATTGTTAGAAACTTAATGAGCTTAATGATACTAATAACTTATTAAAATAACTATATAGGACTATATGAAAGCAGCATAATGTATGTAGAAATTGATTTATTCAATAATCTTTAAAAGAACTATATGCAAAAGGTCAAAATAATCCAAATCTATACCTCTAAATTAAAAAAACACACATTATATAGATGAAAAAATCTCTTAAACAATTTTTTTCTTAATCTATACAAACAAACTAACCTACACAAACATCTCTACCTATGCATAACTTAATAAAAAACAACCAAAGATGCCCTAGGATGCCTTAGCAATTAGAAAATTATTAAACTTAATAGTCCAAAATTAATAATAAAAAAGGAAGGGATTTTTGTTAATGGGTCACTCTCTTAATGGTGAAGGTGACGTCCAAAATGTGTTAAAACTTCTTTATCAAAGCTAAAGAATGAGAGTAGGGTTTACTTTGCATCTTGGAAATGGTCATATGCAAGCAAACACAAATCAAACATTTTAAATCACCCTTTCCAATTTCTTTATAATGATACAAACATTCTTAAAACATATATATATATATATATAATATTTTGGAGGTTGGAAGGAAGGTATCTTTGTGCTTACTAATTGTGGAAAGAAAAGCTATGTAAAGAAGCTTGAATGTTACCTCATTGGCGTTTTGGGGACAAAAAGAAAAACAAGTATGCATGTCTAGAAGAATTTATGATGATTGATGCAAAGTAAATGCAGCCTTCTTTCACTTATCAAATGCTACAACTTTCTTACAAAATTACTTTATTGATGTTTCAACTTCACAAAAGATTGGTAAATGTTGTAAAGGGTACAAAAATTCTTATTGTTTTAAACAATATTCGCTTATATGGATCAAATTCATGAGGTTGAAAGCAATGATCTTATTGCATCGTGATTAGTTAATGTTACTAGTTATTTTTGTATGAGGGTGCCTATAACAGAAACTAGCTGAGTAACAGGCAGGAAATGTAGCCCCCCCCCCCCCCCCCCCCTAACACCTCTCCTCAATTGCACTCAGTAATCACTATGGTTGGATATTGAACAATAACTACATTGCATATAATTTTAGTAATTACATTTTTTTGGAGCAACAAAAGTAGATGGAATACATATATCGAAACTATTAAACATCTTGTATTTATTTAAAACACAAGTATCACTTGTATATGAGATGGGTGTGCCACTGCCAAACCATGCTCAAAACTTACATGGATTAGTTTGGACCTCATCTAGTCGTGGTCGCGCCAAACCATTCATCAAAACACACAATGTGTTGCCGCCTAATCTCACACAACCCTTGAGAGAGTACAAGCCCTAATTTCAAGTTTTGGTTGATGTTTTTTGTAGGAAAACTTCATATATAGTTTGGTTTCACCAACTTTTTTTGCATAATAATCCTACTAACATGTTACAACATTATGGTAGAACATAAACTAGCTAGCTATCATATGCACTAATTTGATAACACCTAAACTACCACTTTCATGAACTTGTTCGCCTTCAAGGCCTTTGATTCTATGTCATTTTCACATTAAACACTTATTCAACTTATTAGGCTACAAAAGATTGAGTGAAAATCTTACTTTGAATTCATTGGTTTTGTTTATGAACTCGTTTTACTTCTCTACTTTTGCTTCATACAATTCTTGCTCAAATTTGCTTCTTTCCCTCTAAATTCTTCTACAAGCATTTGGGAGTGCAAATGTAATGCTACCCAATTTTTTTGCAAATACATCGAGCACAAGACACAAGCTTAATTAAAACTATTGTTCAAACCTAACAACTTCAATTCTATCTCGCGTTCTTCTTGAACTTGATCTTCATTTTTCAATTGAGTGAGTTTCTAGTACTTGAACTTAATCTTTAACATAGTTCTAACCAACTAGTCCTTAATATTTTCCTTATTTGTAATTTAAGGTGTTACCCACATATTTTCTCGAATATATTCTCTTGAAGTTGTGTTATGTCTTTCTATTGAGCTTTAATGTGTGTGTGTCTATATATATATATATATATATATATATATATATATTTGGAGCTAATCCGATTAAGCACCCAAGCTCTTTAGAGACGAAATCCATGTGGAATTCATAAATGTTCACATGGATAACTTCATTGGAGATTCTCGATCCGGATAACAACAACACTTCCCAACCATTCCCATGGTGCGTCTTTCCTAAAAGTACAAGATATAACTATATTTGAGTAACCTTTTTAACATACAAAGATTTTCGACATGAAAAGTGATTCTCTTTTAGTCAACCATCTAAGATATGTTGACAAGGTCATCGATCCCTAACAAACAAAGAAATATATAGTAATTTAAGAAATAAAAGTAAGAAGTGTAGGTATAAATTTTCTTAATTAATGAAAAAAAATAAGTGGACTTTAAGAAAATGAATATAAAGCATGCAACGATTTTTGACTAATTTTAATTCTACTTGATTAGCTCCATTAAAATCGTTTTAGTCGGTTGGTTTTTGTTTTTATGGGCGCAAATTAGAGCTTGGATCAAGGGAAGCGACATCACCCACTAGTCAATGGTCAACCATGCCCACTTTTTCTTCCTCCTTTTATGGTTCATCCCTCTTCTAATTCTAAATACAAAATTAATTAATAGTCATGCTACTCACAAGAACAAACAACTATATATTATCTTTAAGATTTTGTAACAACCGGTGGTAGTTTATTACTAGTAGAGATTGATATATAAGTTAACTTATTATTTTTATGTTAATAAATGGAAATATTATCAAATATCAATATAGTAATACACCAAAGTGGTATATTTCTTTAGAAGATGTTAAAGTTTAAAGTCTTTTTTTAAGGGTGTCGGGACCAAAGCCCGACTAATCCCTGGCAATTTTTGAGGTCAAACATGGCCCCACTTAAATGTCCCCAGGCATGCATACGAGAAGGC
Source organism: Centaurea solstitialis (assembly GCA_030169165.1). Lineage (NCBI taxonomy): Eukaryota > Viridiplantae > Streptophyta > Magnoliopsida > Asterales > Asteraceae > Centaurea > Centaurea solstitialis. Next base: position 11,896,169 of record CM058046.1, read on the forward strand.
TCGAACTCAGTTAGAGCGCTATGAACCCCCCGAACAATAACCAATCCACCACAGCACTAGAAGACAAAGTCTAAAGTCTTATTTTACTTCTGATCAATGAGAGGTGATGTTGAAGTCCGAAGTTTGAACTAATAAGGCTGTTTTGTTTTTTGTAAAAGATAAATGTCTGAAATTTTTTAATTTGTATATTTTATTCATTTTTTAGTTTATATACATTTTTTTTACAATTTCACATATTTATTCATTAGCGATATAAAACTTACATCTAAATTACAAAATCATCTTTAACTAAACAAACAAGGTTAACCGATAATTATATATTTAAATCATATAATTATAAATTAGAAACTCACATGATTGTAGTAACTTGAGTTTTATTATAATTCAACTGGATCCATTGAGAGAAAGGATCTATTAAGAACAATAAGATCGTGAAAAAGGAGTATAAGAGGACGTCAGAGATAAGTACTCTAAAATTTGATAAAAAGATTCTACAGTTTGAACGGTCCTACCTCTTACCGAATCAAATATAAGAGGCTAATAAAAACCATTAAAAAAACATACAAGGTATATGTTTCTAAAATTACCAATGTTCTAAAAAAAACACGTTATGTCGGCGTTATGGCGCACCATAACGTCGAGGCGCAACCTTGCCGCTACGTTAAAGCCCGTGGCAGGACTCTAAGGCGTGGCAGGTTATAAGGTGCGTTATGGCGCGTTACGGTGGGTTATAAAACGGATTATAAGGCGGGATCTGATTTTTTATATGGATTATGAAACCGTTAGCAAAATTTCTTTTTGTTATGATCTTCTGAAATCGTGTTTATAAGCTTTGTATATTTGTTATTAAATAATCAATGCGTGGATCTTCTTTTTTTAAAGGTCTTATGAATTTTAATCATTATTTTTTAATACACCGAGACATATGGATATATGAACATATATACTAAAAAATGGTTTTTATTTGATTATTACTCTCTCTCTCTCTCTCTCTATATATATATATATATATATATATATATATAGAATTGTCGTCTTAAGTCACGCCTTGAAAAACGTCATAACCTCACCGTAACTCGTAAGGCTTGAGGCTTGACCTCGCCGCCACGCCACATCTCACACCATTTAGAACCTTATGAACTAAAACTTCATTTTATTTCTAAAGTTAGACCACAATTCTCCAGGGATTTTGTAGAACTTTTACCGATAATTCCGAAAAGGAACTCTAAAAATCCAAAGTTCAATTGATGGTCGGATATCCCTACAATTTTAAATAAGAAGTAACCCATAAAACTAGGTGCTATATAATTAACGTGAAAACGTCCCCATCCATATGATATGAATAAGATCTTGTTCTAACCCCCACCCAAACACCCACATTTCCTTTTTCAAATTCACACTCATTAATTCAACAAATCATCTATTTTTCATTAGTTTATTCTGTTAATAGTAAAAAACTTTGAAAAATCAAATTTCATATTTTTTAAATACCAAGACTTTACCGTTGGCCAATACATCACAATCATACTTTTATATGATATATATATATATATAGAGAGAGAGATATATTATTTTTATAGATGAAGGTTATATTGTATATATATATTTTATAATGGAAAAACGTATAATGGTTTAAAAATAAAATAAATAAAAATGTGAAAGAGTTGCGGAGATGAATGGGGGGAAGTGAAAGAGTTGAGTATGGCTTTTGTGTGTTTGGGTTATCGATGAGGATAAAATGCGGCGTGGCTTTTTCCTCTTTTCTTTTGGAAACATTAAGGCCCCATGTGCATCCATTCATCCTACATTTTCCCATCAATTTTGCATTTTCCATATAATATTAATCTAATCGACTCGAGTTGATAAGTTAACTGATAGCTGATAAGTTATTAGCTGATAGTTGATAATTTAGTTGTTGATTGATAAGCTTGTTAATAGATAATAAAATAGCTTATGAATTAATTTTGTTAGATAAAAACTAGCTTATGAGTATATAAAATGACCAAAAATGATATCTTATGATATAATAGTTAATATTAATAAGGGTATAATAAAAAAAGCTATAAAAAGCTCCTAAAAGGCTGAAACCACTAGTTCAACTAGTGTTTCAATAAGCTAGCTCATTTTATAGTTCATACAAACATGTACTAGCTTATGGCTGTGTTTGGCAAGCATAAGCTAGCTTATAAGCTAGTCCATCCAAACATGTATTAGGAAGCTAGCTTTTTGAAAAGCTACTTTGAGTAGCTTATGAGGAGCTTATTGTAGCTTTTTTCCAATTATACCCTTATTAATATTAATTATTAAATTTAAAGATACCATTTTTGGTCATTTTACATACTCATAAGCTAGTTTTTGCCAAACATAATTTGTTCATAAGCTAGCTTATCAGCTACTAGCAAGTTTATCAATCAACAGGCTATAGCTCATCAGTTATCAGCTAGCTTATCAGCTACCAGTTAGCTTATAAGCTACGTTTGCCAAACATAGCCTATAAGTTAGCTATTTTGGCAAATACAAGCCTTATTCTACCGGCAAAATTTTGTCACGATTAATCATATAGTCATTTTAGTATCTATTTCGGGAATTGCAAACCTTACTTCTGAAACAAAAAGATTCATCGTCTTCAATTAGATCATGATAGCTTCCAAATAAGTGTGATGGTGATATAATTTATCTTTTTCCAAGTATAACATCATTTTGTATCATTACACGTGTTTCTAAACATAACATTTTGTTGTATCTATGTTTGAACAAGTGTCACAGTTAAGTTGGGTTCGGACGGCAAACAATCTCATACTTGTATTGTGTTTCTTTGATTTTAGAGCAGTTCCAATAGTTTTCTTGGAAAGGATAGCGGCATCAATAAACGAACGACTATCACGAATATACATACGTACACACGTCTTTCCGGCGGTATTGGGCATCTACGGGTAGCCCACTAATCCACGGTTGCCCCGGTCCTGCATACGCTATACCTAAAGCTCAACCACAGTCTTTGACTGGACTAGCCCAAGAACTGACTACTTCTCATGCCCTCAACTGACTTCCGTTGGAATCAAACCCGAGTAGAGTAGGTCAATAGGATCCCATCCACAACACCCCCAAAATGGATCAATTTATGAAATATCCATAAATCAAATGATTTATCTATTATGATTTATTTAGAAAATAACCTTAAGAAGGAATAAGTGTATCCAAACAAAAGCAAAATGATAAAGAAAAAGTATTATTATTTGTATACGTTCTATCATTAACAGATATAAAACTTTCTAACACTCCAATAAAGAATCTTTAAAATGGTGATTTTTAAATGGTATTTTGTTTTGTTATGCTCTCTTGTTTGTTGAGCTTTGGTTGTTTTAGTTGAGGGTCGTCAGGTATGGCGTGGTCTCTTATTTTGTTTGTAATTTCCGTTGGACTAGGCGACTTGCCTTTGTTGTTTCTTTTTCTACTTTATAAAATTGTCTTTTCTTTGAAAAAAAAAACAACAACATCAAAATTAGTATCTAAAATGGGAGGAGGGAGATAATAGAAAATTCTTCATATTTTTACAGAAATCTCCAAACTTGATTTTAAGTATTATTATACACTTTCTATCATCAATAAGATATAAAACTTCAAAGTCGTGATTTTTGAAACTTTTACTTAACAAAACGTCGAAATGATAATATGAAATAAGAGGAGGGAGATAATAGAAAATTCTTCATATTTAACAAAAATCTTCAAACTTCATTGTAAGTATTATTGTACACTTTCTATCATCAATAGTATACCAAACCATCCAACACTCTAATAAAGAATCTTCAAAATCATGATTTTTGAAAAATTTGCTTCACAAAATATCAAAATCAGTATCTAAAATGGGAGGAGGGAGATAACAAAAAATCCTTCATATTGTACAAAAATCTCCAAACTTGATTATAAGTATTGGTGGTGTACACTTTCTATCATCAATAAGATACAAAACCTTCAAACACTTCAATAAATAATCTTCAAAATCGTGATTTTTGAAAATTTTGCTTCACAAAACATTGAAATGATTATCTAAAATAAGAGGAGGAGATAATAGAAAATTCTTAATATTTAACAAAAATCTACAAACTTTATTTTAATTATATTGTACACATTCTATCATCAATAAGATACAAAACTTCTAACACTCCAATAGAAAATTCTTCATATTTTACATAAATCTCCAAACTTGATTTTAAGTATTATTGTACATTTTGCATCATCAATAAGATACAAAACCTTCCAACACTCCAATAAAGAATTTTTAAAATCGTGATTTTTTTAAGTTTTGCTTCACAAAACATTGAAATGATTACTAAAATAAGAGGAGGGAGATAATAGAAAATTATTCATATTTAACAAAATATATATAAACTTTATTTTTAAGTATTTTTTGTACACTTTCTATCTTTAATAAGATATAAAACCTTTTAATACTTCAATAAAGATTCTTTAAAATGGTGATTTCTGAAAAATTTGTTTCATAAAATATTGAAATCATTATCTAGAATGGGAGGAGGAAGATAATATAAAGTTCTTCATATTTAACTAAAACCTCTAAACTTCATTTTAAAATTCTTCCTATGGAAAAGACCATACTTTGTGTTAAAAATATGTATTTTATTCTTATTTATCGCTATAGAAGTTTACGTAATTGGTTTAAGGAGTTTTAAACACAAATTGTGTAATTATTACAACCCATACAAATTAAGACTATGTTTGGCAAGCGTAGCTTATAAGCTAGCTGGTAGCTGATAAGCTAGCGGATAGCTGATAAGCTAGCTGTTGATTGATAAGCTTGCTAGTAGCTGATAAGCTAGCTGTTGAACAAATTATGTTTGGCAAAAACTAGCTTATGAGTATGTAAAATGACCAAAAAGGGTACCTTTGAATTTAATAATTAATATTAATAAGGGTATAATTGGAAAAAACTACAATAAGCTTCTCATAAGCTACTCAAAGTAGCGTTTCAAAAAGCTAGCTTATAAGCTAGCTGATAAGCTAGCTTCCTGGTACATGTTTGGATGGACTAGCTTATAAGCTAGCTTATCAGCTAGCTTATAAGCTAGCTTATGCTTGCCAAACCAAGCCTAAATTTTGGTCGTTGCTTAAGTTTTCTTTTTTTTAATCTAAAAACTATTGTTAAATCAACTTTAGATTACAATAAAAGTAAATTTATAAATCAATTAAGTTTTATATTTTTAATTGTCTACGTAGACATTTAGAATAGTTTGTACAATTTTTAAACTCATTCATTGATTTGATTATGTAAACATATTTAACTTTTAAATCATCATGTATAATTGTATATATTAAATATATTTAACTATTAAGTATTAATTACACAAATTTATTGTCACAAAAAGTTATAACTATAATTCATGATTTCAGATGAAGCAATCAATTTATTGTATTTAATATACACTATATATTTGAGATGACACGTCACATTTGTGTGTTTGCTATTCACATGATACTTTTGTATTTGAACTTTTGCTCAACTTTATTTATGATTCCATTAAATATCCCATGAACATAACTTCCTTTCTTCCATTGATTAATTTAAGCCTATTTCTAATTCAATTTTCTTAGTTTAGTGCTTCATGTTAATTAAAAATAAAATCAAAGCTTATATATAAATATATAGAAAAATACAAAATGATGTCCTTTTATGTTATTTACAAAATCATATGTTTTACGAAGATTTCTCTATAGAGCGTAAAATGATCATTTTTTTGTGAAATGTGTTGTATTCAACTTTAACATACACAAAACATGCACATGTGAATGTATTATATAATCTCATATAAGACCATTGGTTTAAACCTTTCCAACGGTTTATAAATAATGATGCACAAGTGAATGTCTTAAGTTGTATCGTAAGATCAAGGTGAAGAACAAAAAATATCACTCTATTAAACAGTTTAACTGAACATTCCAAGGTATTGTAAAACTTCTAATAAGACCACAAATTTTAATCTTTCCCCATGACTTAATGAAGATGTTAGACACACCTCTGAAAGTAAAAGAGAATATGAGTCAAATTTCCCTTGTAAACAACTTTGTAGACAATAATCCATTGTGAATATCTATTAAAAGAGGAGAAAAAGTGTAAAACAACAGTATGACAAAGTGTAAACAAGTTTCTTAGTTAGCATAAAAAATGTGTACCTACATATAAACAAGTTGTGGAAAGCAAGGAGAAACTTAAACCAATTTCTTAATAAACATTCGGATTTGAATACGTATATGAATTTAATGATCACATGAAAAACACTATGGCCAAGCCTAACATAAGAGCATTTTAAGATGTATCAATTGTTTCATTGAACAGTATATTGAAAATTTAATTTCATTTGGGCACTATCATAAAACCCTAAAAACCAAAATTTAGATTAAATCATTAAAAAGATCTCAATATGTTACATTTTTTGAAGTGAATGAATATTGTTGTACCTATAAGCTTTATTCGATGTTGGTTGTCTTTAACTCTTCTTCGAGCGTGTGGGGGGTGATTTGGGGGGGGGGGGGGGGTTGATTTTGATTCAAGACGAAGATTTTAGTAAATAAGCATATCATACAATAATAAGAGGAAAAGGAAAAGAAGTTTTCCATATACGGAAGTGAAATGTGTGAAAACGCTAAGGGAAGAGGACATTCTCAATTTTCATTACCCTCTAATACAAAATAAGAAGTTTTAAAAAATTATTTGATTTTCAATTTATTTACAGAGTTGCTTCTAGTAACACCACTAAAAGAGTAAATTTATCTCTGAATATGACGTTGGCAAAAGACTTAATATAAACAAAATCACCCTAAAAAGGGGAAATTGTACGAAAAGTTTATAACAATAAATGGAAACTAAACAAAGAACCTACTAGTCTGACTATGTAAAGCTAAATTAAAGACGAGTTAGAAATGAGGACACAATGAGTAAGGAGGGGGGGGGGGGGTTAAAGCTATATGGATTTTGTATTGCCTGCGTCATCCGGATACTTAACATTTTCTAGATGACATTCAACTTCCTTAAGATTTTCGGATTTCTTGCCTTTTCCGGACTCCTACGTTTTTCATATGCGGTTTTTCAGATAAGCCTATCCACGTGAGTTGAGTTTTCTAGTTCCGTAAGTTTCCCGTCCAAACTTGTTTCCAAGTGACATTGATTTCCAGATGAGGTAAAATTTTAAGCTCATTTTTCCGGATGTTACACTTCTAAATGCGGAGCCTTGGCATTCTAAAACCTTGAATACATTCACATGTTGTTATAAGTATATTTACAAATTTATATATTTTAGAATTGAAAATAATATGTAAAATTTTTATTATACAAATAAAATTTTATTTTGATGGTTTAAATTGCTTTCATACCATATTTTAATTAAAACGGATCATGTAATAAGAGTTACATGTTTAAAAATTGACATCAAATTAAATTGATGAACGAAGTGTATTTCGCGTGCCATACAATTTTTTTATATCTCTTGAACCTACTACATATATACTTATAAAATTGGGTGTACATTTTAATATTAGATAAAAATATATAAAAATGGAATGAGAAAATCATCTCCAGCATTTAAGTTTCAGACCTTAATTTATTTTTCTTGTTTACCTAATAGCTTCTTCAATATATTATTCAAAATGAGAATTTTAAAGTTCATATCTCATTTTTTTCCAAAATTATTCTAAAAACTTTAAAAATTGGAAATAGAAAGATAGAATCCTTTATGCTTAGAAAATCTTTCAAAACTGAAGGACTACATAGAGAAATAATTTTGTGATTGTTATCATTTGTTAAATTTTTATTAAAAGAACATGATTGAATATTTTAATAATATAATTAATGTTACAAAATCTTCTTGATACTAACTTTATATATATAGCATTTTTTTGTTTTAAACTTACAAGTCATTTATGGCAATTATCAATCATATATAGTCATAAACAAACAATATCTATGAGTGAATTGTCATCTTTTACCCCTTTGAAGTTAAATATTTATTTTCAAATAATTTTAAATCAGATAAAATATTTTATTTATAAAAAAAGATCATTTTAAAATGATAATGGGATTCTTAATTTTTACGGGAAGGGATTTTAATTTGTTCGCCGGAATATCCTTACAATACGATGTCGTTTCAGAGATTGGGGTTCTGGTGGCTTGTGGCTTGCCGTTGACTCATTTGTCTACAATCTATCACCTAAATTTCATTTTGACCCTTTGTGTTCTCAAAAATGTATGTTTAACTCCTTCACTTTTCAACAGTGTGCACATATAGTCCATATACAAGTATTGTGCAACCCCAAGCCCCTTCATGATTATATAGGATATAGATACAAATGGGGACTATTATGTACTATTTTTATGCCACTTCAGGCATGTTTTATTCATTGTTCTTGTTTTATTGTCGACAAAAAACTACTAGTACTATTGTGAATTCATGAAATAAAATTCTTCACAAACTTAATGTTTCTATGATAATATGACATTTTTAGTTGTGGATGATCTTTCTTTAAAAGACAGACAAATCTTTTATAGATGCCAAGAATATCAAATATTTTACCATCCACATATATATAATTTACACTAGTCACAACATTTCTATAATAATGTAGGAATCTTTTATAATCCTAAAATAGTCAGTTTCACGACCCACTATTCGTTGCACTTCATTCTTCATTTCAAACTTCCAATTTATACACCCTCTTGAGGCTATGACTAGCCTACCAATCATTGCAGGTTACATAACACATGCTAAGAGTTGCGATGCCTATTAGATATATGCTGGAATTCAACTCAAGCCGACTTCAAGTTATTTTCTTTTTAAAATTGACCAGCTAAATTTCTGATTTTACATACTGGGATCAGAATCTTCTTTGGGCTTTTCCAATTTTATTTCCTTTTCACCTGTCAAGAATGCATGTATGAGAAAAATATTATAGATGGCAAATGATCGAGTTTCTTTTTTTCTGTACGAAACCATCATTAGTTTACAACATCTATGCAAAACATTGAAAACTAGACGGTTAAAAACGAAAACAGATAATAGTATAAGGACTGAAAGTAACAAAAGGCAAAATGAAAGAGAAGCACAGTAGAGTGGAAAAGTCAGTCAGTAGAAATAAAACTATTACACAGCAAAAAAAAAGAAAAAAAGAAAAAAAAAAGTTATAAAAATGACTATAAAAAAACCCTCCATCTCTCTCTCCTCTTCACTTGCTCCACTCCTCTCTTCTCTTTCTTAGTTTCTCTCTCTACCCTCTCCTCACCATTTCCTATCCTCTCTTCAGCAATGCCACAACACACCCCTGCTTCTCTTCCATTTTGATTCCATAGAATCATAGAAGCAGCCTTGTTTTGGCATAACCTGTAAGCAGAGGGAAGGAAATACAGAGCAGTGTGCCAATCAATTTCTCAATCTGGGTAGAGAGAGAAAGAAAACCCCCCCTAAATCTCAACCACATTATTTAGATCTACTTTCCCCTGTTTTGCTCTGTTTCAGTCAAAGCTAGAGAGTGAAAATGGGCGATGTGATATCCGGGAAGAATCTTATACCGGAGAGTTTTCCGGGTGCGTCGGTGGACTTGGCCGCACAAATTGGGTTGTTATGGGACCTAATCAAGGCTCCATTGATAGTGCCATTGTTGAGATTGGCTGTTTACGTCTGTTTGGCGATGACCGTAATGCTTTTTCTCGAAAGGCTTTACATGGGCATCGTGATTGTTCTTATTAAGCTCTTCTGGAAGAAGCCGGATAAACGATATAAATGGGAACCCATCCGTGATGATTTGGAAATCGGAAATTCCGCTTTTCCTTTGGTTCTCATTCAAATCCCAATGTTCAATGAGAAAGAGGTTTGTTCATTTCTCTGTTTCTTTCGAGTAATTCCAAATAGAATCATGTGTATATTGATGTGTTTCGAGAAATCTCGTTGTTATTGAATGAATGAATGGATGATGTCATAGGTTTACAAGATCTCAATTGGGGCGGCGTGCAATCTCTCATGGCCATCAGATCGTCTCGTGATTCAAGTACTCGATGATTCCACTGATTTCGTTATCAAGGTACAACTCTTTAAAGCCTAAACGAGACCTATGTCGATGGTTATAAATCTATAAAGTACTACTCATTAAAGCATAAAAGAAGATTTCCATGATTGTTCATCACATTCACCCTTTTTACTTATGCAAATCATTGCATCATTTTTTTACATATGGGGACCAGACTTGATTGATTTTTTGCCAAATTTTTTCTAAGATTTATAATAAATTAATCAAGGGTTTCAAGATCCAAAATTCTCCCAAATTTGGGTAGATTTCCTATGGTGTTACTCTAGACCAAAAGAAAGTTTGTTTAATTCAGCTTAACTTTTTGTAACTCACTACTACTATCAAATCATTTTAGTTTTATAAATTCAAATATGTTTGTATCCATTCATTATGCTATCAAATAATTGTAGTCCTATGACTCCAAATATATTTATTTTTATTGTATTCTAATAATTTAATACCATCATCAATCCTTTTGGCCTCTTGTAAATGAAGTTCTTTTATTGATTTTAAAGCAGAGAATAATTCCATTTGACATATAAGTAAAATGTATCAACATATATATGGAGCTTTCATCAAAAGACAGTGGTTGCTTTCACATATAATTATATGGAAGATCTAGTTTAGAAAAAGATAGGAAAGTATTAACAATTATTGCATAAATTTTGGTCACTTAAATGATGATTGAAACACATTAGTGGTTGTGATTTATAGACCATCTGTCTATATGTCCTTTTCTTTTAGAAACATAACATATATTGAATTTTGAATTTTGAATTATGTCTTTTCTTTTAGAAACATAACATATATTGAATTTTGAATTATGGTGAATAAATTGTGATAATTTTGTGTAGAAAGTGAACTTGGTATATTTTTTTAAATCTTTTTGAGTAAATTGTTGTTAGGATATGATTGAAAAAGAATGCCAAAGATGGGCCAGCAAAGGGGTTAATATCCGGTATCAAATCAGAGAAAACAGAGGAGGTTACAAAGCCGGTGCTCTTAAAGAAGGATTAAAGCATGATTATGTTAAAGACTGTGAATACGTGACCATTTTCGATGCTGATTTCCGTCCGGAGCCTGATTTTCTTAGACGAGCCATCCCGTTCCTTGAGTTCAACCCCCAAATCGCCCTTGTTCAAGCCCGATGGCGGTTCGGTAAGTGTTAAAACAGCTTAAATAACCCTCACTTGAAGAGTAAAGGATGTTTTTGCTAAAATGATGTAAGTAGTTAAGTTTTAGTTATTAACTATAAATAAAAAGGAAAAAAAGAAAAAAAAAAATGAAAGAGTACCATTTAGAAAGTGTCGGTGGTCTGGTTGCCTGTTTAGAAAGAGTATATTTTATTCATTGAAAAAGTCTAATTTGTGATAGTGCTGGGAAGTTATTTTATGAAAGTACAAGGATCAATGCTAAAAAAAGAGTATAGTACAGGGGGTAGGTTGTAAATCACATTTATGTAAATGTAACTAGACTCCACCAATCACGGAGATCTTAGCCGTCGGATTGCAACACCTGTTTTCCCTTTCTTTTTTTCCTTTTTTCTAATAAAATATTGTTAATTAATTAGTTAATCACTCATCAAATTATGATTAACAAAATTATTAAGGTAGGACTGTAACTTGTAAGCTATGCTGTGAAAGTTGTACTCCAATAGTTGAACTGAAACCATCAGCCAAAAATGAAAAAGAGATGGTTTTGGATATTTTTAAAAAGCAGAAACAGCTTTTTACTAGACAAGGGCAGTAGAGTAATTCTCCACCCCACGTGCCATAGACTGCACATTGTCTTTCCTTGCTAGATTGGATTCTGCTATACAACAAGGGTCTTGATTTTACATTTTACTCCTTCCTCTATTTTACTATTTTTATTCTTATATTAATAATAAAAAAAGATCTTAACTTAAATTAGGGAAACAAATAATATTGAAATTTTTTTTAATAAAAGAAAGTGATGACGTGGCGGGATTATGATTCATATAATTTAGGGTTGGGAAAAAGACAAAAGAAAGGAGCTGTGATTTCATGTGCTGAATGGCGTGTTGTGTTTGTGATGTAGAGACATGTGTAATGTAGCTCCTATTGGCTTAATGATCCAGGCCCCACTTCAATTTCACTTTTTAATAATTTCTAATTTTTATTTATTTTTTAATATTTCATCATTAAAATTAACTTCAAACCAATAATTATTCTCATCCCTTTTATCTAACTAAAAAATGATTTTTTATCTCTATGTTAAAACAAGACATTATTTTATACTAATTTAAAGTGGTTAAATTTTGCAGTGAACTCTGATGAATGTTTATTGACAAGGATGCAAGAGATGTCACTAGACTACCATTTCACAGTTGAGCAAGAAGTAGGATCAGCTACTCATGCATTTTTTGGATTCAATGGTAAAAAAACAAAAAAATGAATCATTCTTTATAAGTTCAAATCAGTTTTCAAATAAATGATTAAAAAGAATAACATGGTAATTAATTAATTACTGTAGGAACCGGAGGCGTGTGGCGTATTGCTGCGATCAACGAAGCCGGTGGGTGGAAAGACCGGACCACGGTCGAGGACATGGATCTTGCTGTTCGAGCCGGTCTCAAGGGATGGAAATTCCTTTATCTCGGTGACCTTCAGGTAACTTTTTTTTTTCATTTCCGTCCTTTTTCGTCAATCTTTAAATGTGACCCATTAATCAAAAAACAATCTTTGATGGGACCCATGATTAAGAAACATTTGATTTGCAAATTAAGAAGCAAAGTTGATTAATTTGTTGTAGGTGAAAAGTGAACTTCCTAGTACGTTTAAGGCCTTTCGATATCAGCAACATAGGTGGTCTTGTGGTCCAGCCAATTTGTTCAGGAAAATGGTGATGGAGATTGTTAGAAACAAGGTTAGTTAATCAATCACTGATATTTTTTTATTTTCGTGATCGAAAAACAATCTTTAGTGGCATTAATCTTGACTAATATTTTTCTTGATTGTTGCAGAAAGTGACATTGTGGAAGAAGGTTTATGTGATCTACAGTTTCTTCTTTGTACGAAAGATCATAGCTCATATGGTCACGTTTTTCTTTTTCTGCGTCGTTCTTCCATTGACAATCTTGGTCCCTGAGGTTGAGGTCCCGATATGGGGTGCCATTTATATCCCCTGCATCATCACAACCTTGAATTCAGTCGGAACTCCAAGGTAAATAGTTACATATAAACTAAAGTCTATATGATTGGTTATGATTTTTTTTTTTCAAATATGTGATCTTTATTTGTTTACCGTGTTTCAGGTCGATTCATTTATTGTTCTACTGGATTCTTTTTGAGAATGTGATGTCATTGCACCGGACCAAGGCAACGTTCATTGGTTTACTTGACGCAAAGAGATCTAACGAGTGGGTTGTTACCGAGAAACTCGGAGATGCTCTCAAGAACAACAAAGCAAATGCCAAACCAGCAGCTAAAAAATTCAAATTCAACATTGGAGACAGGTAAAAGTTCAAATCTTTTCTGGGATTTCTTTCTTTATTTCCTTAATTTAATAAAAATTAAACCTTGAAGATGACCAAATCCAATTGGTTTTGATCAGTTGAATGTAGTGTTTTGGTAATATGACCAAATCCCACTTCAACAACTACAAAGTATACAAAGTACCTTTGACTTTGATTGTTTTCTATATAAAGTAATTCAAAAGTACACCCTAAATGTGGTATTTGTTAATAGGACTGAATCCTTTTGTTGGTCTATGTCTTACAATAAATTTATGTACACAAATTAGTACAAACATTGTTGTTGATGGTATTAATGTTTTGCACTATTGGGTGATGTAGAATTCATCTTACGGAGCTTGGATTCGCTGCATTCTTGTTCTTCACTGGATGCTACGATTTTATGTACGGAAAGCACAACTATTTCATATACATCTTCCTCCAGACACTGACGTTCTTGATCGTTGGATTTGGGTATGTGGGCACCATTGTCCCGAGCTCTTAAAAAAAGAATTTAGAGAGCGAAAAAGGCGTACATCTTCCGTCTCAACTTATTATTCTCAGTATATACAATCTTTGATGAATGTGATTGAAACACATAGGTGTTGAGAAGGCAGAGGAAAGGGATGTGTTTGTGAAAAAATTTAAGGAAAAATAGGTTGTTTGTTAGAAGAGCATAATTAAGCATAGTATACAGTTGAGTTTAAGAGGAATATTTGAAAGACAATTTATGTTTTTATTTCATTCCTAGTTGCTTTTGTTTTAAATATATGCTGGGTTGAGTTGCATTTTTTTAGATTTATGTTTTGTGGAGGGAGGGGAATAATATGGCAATTGGCAATAGAAGGAGGACCAAGGTTGTAATATGCCATCTATTGTATTCTACTCTTTCTTTCTTTTTTATTTATTTTGGGTTTATGTATTATTGTAGTACAACTTCATACCATTAAATTAAAGAAATGTTTGCTCTCTTTTTTCTTCCATTTCTAGCACAAATATGCTCTTATTTTTATTCGTTTTGAATTTGTTCACTTTTTATTGTTTGAATGATGAAGATAATACATATCGTAAATTAAAATAACATGTATTGCTTCTAACGAAGCCTTTATATCATACATTGAAGGTGTTGTAAAGAGTTTCAATATTGTTTCTAATCGGATTATTAACATGAAAAAAGAACGATAATATTTGTGAAATCGCTTTGGAGCTCAAGCGAGAAAATGATGATATTTGATTAGTATAAAAGTGTATTTCTTTAGCCAACATAAAATAAAATAAAAAGTTTATAAATAAAAAATAAAACGTATGATTAACAAAAGAAAGAAAGAAAACAAGTGGCATTGAATAAAACTTTATAAATCTTTTTCGCAACACAACTCGAATCCAATTAGTAGAGTAAGAAGTACGTAAAGGTACTCTCAAGGTATCATAATTAAGGAATAAAATAACTAATATTAAACCAATTGATCATTGCAACGTAATATAATCTAACTCTTTTTTTTTTTTTTTTTTTTGGGGGGGGGGGGGGGGGGGGTGGGGGGGTGGGGAAGGGTGCCCAGGTCAAAGCCCGACTAATCCCCGGCAGTTCTTTTTTTTTTTCGATTACAAAATCCCCGGCAATTCTGGGGCCTAAACATCGCCGCACTTAAATATCCTCAGACATGCGCACGGAAAGGCTCGAACTCGATTAGTGCGATATGAAACCCCCAGTCGATAACCCATCTGCGCGATATGAAACCCCCAATCGATAACCCATCCGCCAGAGCACTGGAATACATAATTGCAATTTTTTTAATCTATTGTAACATTTCATTTTAGATCGAATTTTTTAATTTAAAAACAAGACAGTAAAATTATTCTAGTTTTCATCCGGGTATTATAGAATATTAATACAACTCAATAATCAACCTCTATTTCAACATGTTTATCAAATAATTTTATAAATTATAAACGTGCAGCTTTAAAAGTTATAGAGGTTAGTAGTAATACAATGTTGTACGTAATACATATAACACACATTGCTCTATAATGTAAAAAAGACAATGTTCCGCCGAACAGAAATCAGGCTCATGTGCCTAGAACATGGATGACCAGCAAACATGGTCCCTTTTCTAGGACTTTGGGAACCCAACAATAATAATAATTAATAAATAATATCAATTTTGATAGTTACATTTAGAAATGAATACAACCATATATATTACCAAACAAATCCCATATAATAACAATAATAGTAATAATAATCTTACATACAACAATCCTCTTTCCTTCCTCTCTATCCAAATATTACATGATGCAACTTCCCTCTATAAAAGAATTTATGACCAAATTAACCCTTACAAAAAATGAAACCCCAACCCCTACCAACACACCATCTAATCCTTGAATTAAAAAATATATAATATATGTATACCAAAATGACCTCCAACTCAACCTTAAGCCCCTTGGGACTGTATAATAACAACTCTACAGATTTTGATTTTTTTTAGTGAGGAATTTTGTTTAAAGCAAACCAGCAAGTAAAGCCCCAGGATCTGATGCTGCAATCTGTGGTTGAGGCACTGGAGGTGGCTTGGAGGCTGTTGGAATGCTCACCAAATGTTCCTTGATGAATTCTTTCAACCTACATAACATCATGTCAAAACTCTGCATATGCTACTATCATCTCCTTTTATATGAAAATAATAATAATTTAAAACTAAAAACATACTCGAATGTTAGTGTGGGATCCCTTGATGCCACTGTCATCCGAAGTTGGCTTCTGTCAGCTGGATCCGTTTCAATTCTTACCTGAGAAAGAGAGATAATGACCGCTTCAGTTAGACAAGTAGAATGCACAAAATCTCTTAAGCACCAATTGCAGCATGGTTTTTTTGGTGCTAGATATAAAATGTTCTCATTATTGCTGGGTGTTTTACATGTTGACAAACAATTTTATTAACTTATATACTTAGTCACACATAGCATTTATTTTGGGATGGAAGTAGTACACTGTTATATCCTTTCACTCTATCAATATGAAAACCTAAAACTATATATATATATATATATACTTACCAGGCACAGCAAGGCTCGTGTACTTTCAGAATAGAAGGTCGTGGTTGCAACTAGATTACTTGCATTTGGATCCTGAAAATAACAAAGTAAGCTGGGACATCAGGGTATGGTAAATTTGCCTCTATTACTTGAAGTGAAAAGTGTGGGGTAAGTTTTTACCAGTCCAGGGCAAACCACAAGCCTCAAACTGTTCAACAAATTCGCCATTTCTCCCAAAGACATTGGTCTTACACCTCTTACCTGTTCAATTTTAAACAAAAAAAAAGAAGCAGCCATTACCTCCCAGTGATGTAAAGATATAAAGCCATTACCTGCTCGAGATAGTATGAATGTTTTTTTATACTATATTCTCTAGGAAGAACATGGGGGAAGATACGAACCACTTCTTGAAGTTTTAAAGGAGGTGCAGCCAGTAGTCTCCACTGCGGAAAAAATTCCTCCGCAGATACTGGTATTGGCTGAAAAAATTTGTTCAAGACCGCAGGAAGTCGTAGCTTATTATTAACCTGTACAAGAGCAAAAAGTAGAAAGTCACGACCGCTGAATTAGAAATGCTGCATACACAGAGGACCACGAAAAAGAAGCACAAGGTCATACCAAATTGGTTCCAAACTTGTAGGAAAAGTCAAGAACTGCAACCTCCCTACTCGGACGGATATTTTCCACTTCAAGTGGGCATTGAACCTAAACAATTAACAAAATCAAATGATTTATCAAAGCTAAGATCCAATATTCAAAAAAGAAATATACAACCCATGCTGAAATACGGCCTCACCTGTGCACGAGGAGGTATAATTTCCGGTACTGATGATAGCACCAACTTCAGGTGGGACGGAGGCAAAATAACCGCTTGAACTGAATCAAGTGAAGAAGTAGTTTTATTTCCCAAGAAGAGAACAAAGCTACCCTGATGAGCTCGCCA
The DNA here is from genome assembly GCA_030169165.1 of Centaurea solstitialis. NCBI lineage: Eukaryota > Viridiplantae > Streptophyta > Magnoliopsida > Asterales > Asteraceae > Centaurea > Centaurea solstitialis. Next base: position 11,913,685 of record CM058046.1, read on the forward strand.
CTCTGCTTTAATACCAATCTGCAATAAAACTTAATCAGGAAAATCCCAATATAACATTCATGTGATCAAGCTGCCATGCTTGCAATAGTTGACTCAAACTTATGGAAAAGAGTACCTGAACGTAAGGATCCTCGTATAGAACTCCACTATCTTTAAAGCATAAGGCATGAAATCTTTCTGCGACATCTCCTATTGGCTGCAAAGTCGTCAACGAAAGGTTATAGTTAGATATTCAAAACCAATTAAATTAAAATAGTATATGTGCAAGCAACAGGGGGACAGTACCTTGACCGTATTATCTTGCTCCCCAACAGGTGCAAGAGCTAATGCATCGTCTTCACTTACTGGGCCTTCAATTCCAGAACTTATATTATGATCTGATTTAGCAGGAGGTCCTTCTATAGCCAATGGGCTTAAAAGATCCCCAAGGATATCGGCATCAGGAGCATGAGCTTGAGAATGAGTATGAGTAGTAGGGGGTTGTGGCTCAACTTCACCATGAATCCCGTTGGCTTGAGTCGATTCTTTGTCAACAGAGTTATTTTCCTGGAAATATACTCAAATTCCAGATCAACATGTAATCAGAATAATAGTGTTAAATATAAATATTTCCCAGTTACTTGAAACCTTACCACGTTCATGCTAGGGATCTTAACCATAGCAAGTTGGCTCACTTGTGGAGATTCGGTTGCAGGCCGATCTGTCACCACCAAAGCATTAGAGGCCTGCTGCTGTGCCCGCAACTTGATAGCACTTAGCTCTGCAGTATCAGCTTCCGTGTCTTCGGCTTTTTTAATCAATGAGGACTTCACAAAGGTCATCAAAGTTAGGAACAAGTGTGTTGACTATTTTTGAAAAGCCTAAATATAAATTATCTAAACCCTAAATATATATACCTCACGCTCTGGGAACTTAGGCATTTCTGCTAAAATATCCATCAGGGCTGCACCTTTCCTACTCAATGTGAGATACTCAACAGCTCTTTGTTGTATCTCAGCATCAATACAGCTTTCGTATCTGAAAATGTCAATTTATGTAAAATATTATCAAATTTTGCGTAAAGCAATAAGTGTGCCTCCAACCAGTTATAAAATCGTATTACTAAACTAACTTGCTGAAAATTGCCCAAATTTGATTCTGCAATTCTGGATCTGGTGGTTGTGAGTGCATCAGAATCTTTGCATACGTTGAGAGAAGAATAGAAATCGTAGGTGTCCTGAACAAAGAAGAGGTCTTTGATGATAGAAAAATAATGATCCGAAGAAAAAGCATAGCTGTGTAGATATACGTACGATACAGTAGGAAGCTTCTCATGTATAATGCTAAAAATTTCTTTTGGAGTACACCCAGGTCGTCTGGCCAAAAGGTGGCTGTATTCGCCAAGCAGATAAGCACTAACCTGTTGAATGGAGAAACCTCATTATGACAATCAAATCAAGTGATCAAACATAAAAGTATTTCTAGGTTCATTCACTGAATTGGGCACACAGTTAACCTATTTGCATTGGAAAATTTTAAGGTATAATGTACATACCTTCACCATTGTCTCATGTATTGCAGGCTTATCAAGATACTCCCTAGCTTTCAGAGCTGCATAAGGCTAATAAATTGAACAATGAAGGTGAGTCAGTAAGTCCTAGAAACTTCAATAAGGCAGCAACAATACCAAATCGATGAAGCAACTTTAGCTATTAAGTTACCTGAAGGTCCTCATTGTTTGTTACAAATTGCACAACACGAAACCAAATGTCATCACTGACAAAGTCTCCTGCTTTGTCGATCAACTGAAGAATAACATCCACATACCTGAACAGTCATTACGAATGTGAAAAACAGAGAAAACAGGAAGGTGGTCAGTGTTTGATCCAAGGACCATGATAACAGATGCACGTATCGTAAATATCTCTTGACATGAACTCTGAATGTTCAAAAAAAAAACCACAACAATCACAATCATAGATTTAATTTGTTCGATTAAAACAGCGTACCATGATAAATCAGGGGCAAATTTCTCTGCAAGAATAGCAGCTTTTAGTGCCAACTCTTCACGCATTGTAAAATCCGCCGTTCCAAGATACTGAAAGTAGATGTTTATCATGGCATATGAATATAGGTTTTACACAAATTTCTAAGTTCTATTAAATCAGGCCATATGAGGGAAAATCAACTGAAAAAAAAAAGTTAACACGGTTTATATCTAGCAACTGTTCTACCTGCAATAGTTCTTCAACGATGTCTTTAGCATTTGAAACATCACACATGCCATAAAGTAGATCCAGTGCGCGTCTTCGAATGCTGCATTTCAGATTTTAAAATCAAAGAGGAAGAAAGATAAGTAAACTTAGATCTCACACATCAAAAGGCGATGTGGAAAAAGACTATCACACAACAAGGTTCCCCTATCAAGTAAGGAGAAAGGGCAGAAACACATAATCTTGAAGCGATTGCCACTATTATAATCTATCCGTACTGAGTTGCAGCCCAGCCATATTGACCAGATCATTAAGGGATGGACTCTACTACTTATATCAACTAAGCCTGTATCCCAAAAGATAGAGGGCTATGAAATCAACTCCTTTCGGCCCACAAAAAGGACCACTTTGATGAGGGATTTATATTAACGACAGTCGACAGCTAATTGACTACATGAAAATCACTTCTCAGTTTTACATGAATAGCACTCATGATGTTTACTTAGGACATCAAATAAAGGAAAAAATGAAAATATCAGGTAAAGCAGAGATCCCAATTACTCTAACCTGATGTCAGGATCCTTCAATGAGGTGATAATTTGAGCTTGATGTCTCTTAATTATGTCCTGAACATCTGTAACCATCAGCATTCGAGTCATATTCTCCTGCATGAGTAAATTTGATCAAATAATCCCATCAGACTATAGCAAAAAGATGAAAAAACCTCACATGCTTTGTAATAAAAGCAGCAGCATTTAAAATCATTGCACCCCGAGGAGAAGTAATAAATGGGCTGATTGAACTATTTCATTCCTTCAGTTACTTACCAGACCAAGATAACGGATATTCGGCTCACGTACGGCTATAAATTTCCCCAGCAATGCTACACATTGAGACATCATCTCCTTTTCAGCATCAAGATGCATTACCTATTATTGGATGGTTGAAGAAAAAGTAAGGATAAATTTCTGGGATTTGGGGGAATAAGTTCCTTAATGACACCTTATAAACTTAGATAAAAAATGAAAAAATAATTCGCACTTACTAGAGAGAGAGAGAGAGAGAGAGAGAGAAAGAGTAGGACACCATTTGAAAAGAGGGACTGATGTTTTTCGACACAAAATGCTCTCATAGCAATTCATACGATATAGAAATTTTCAAGATTAACTCCATATGATAGTAGAAATATGGTTTACAGCTTCAATATGCTAAAACCAAACACTTGCTGTGAAAACACTGATGGTCCAATATCAATTAGACCCACCCTCAGATTAAGCAACCAAAAGTTTTCTAGGAAATACTTGTTACCAAACAGCTAATTAACTAAAAAAAACGGCATACATGACTAACCCATCACTGGGCTAGTTTAATATTTAAATGTCAAGGCAATTTTCATAAGAATGATAACGTTGAGATACAAACTTACAAGAGCAAGAGCTTCAAATAAGACAGCATGAGATGCATTGTTCTTATTAACATTCTTCACAACATCTGTTCCCATGAGTATTCGTTGTAGAACCTAACCACAAAGAAGATTCATTAGGGTAATCCTACCAACACCTTGCATAGAGAGTGGGAAGAGAGCCATATTCCTCTTAACAAGTACCTCAAACAATGATCTTCTGGTGTTTGGATCTTCAACAGTTGGGAAATACTGAAGTGCCCTCATTGTTTTGACCTGCATAAAAGTTATACTTTAAAATATGATGACTAAAATTTCAAATAAGAATTAACTTGTAAGCTTTTTAATGATCCATCAGTGATCAATGCTTTCTTACAGGTGCGTTCTAACACAACCATCTAGTGACTTTGCTATAGTTCTAGTACCAAATTTGGGGTTCAAATTTGCAGTTGATAGTTCTAGTCATTATTGCACCTTCATATCAAGTATTAGCTTTTATCGTCAAGTAGAAAACTATGACTGGAAGTCAACTAGTCTCTGGGCACTTGCTAAAAGTCAAAACCCAAATGCTAAGTTACAACATCTGGAACAGAATATAATGCTCTTGTCCAAATTACTTTCTGACAAAGCAGTATCTGAAATCGTTCTAGGAGAAATGAAAAAAAAATGGTGGACCCAGATCAAATTTAGCTCAGAACTTTCGACCACCATTTGACCTGGATGACAAAGAGTTCAAAAGAAAAAGTGCACAAACCTGAAGCCAGGGAGAAGGAATACCATAATATGTGTATTCTTGAGGAACGTCCTGATTCCTAGCAAGCCTCTCCAACACTTTAACACACTTTGGAAGACAACTCCAGTATGCTTCGTGGTTATTGGCCACTAGAGCGACAAAAAGGCTCATAGATGACGTCAAAACACCAAGATTGCGTTCATCTAATAGTTGTGTCATCCGATCTGACCTGAGAATTGTACCAAAAACCAGTCACAGAAAAAGTAGAGATTCTAAGAAAACACTTTATCTAAGAAACAAGCTTACCAGCCATCTACATTGACAACATCAGGATTCTTCCTAAATAGCCTAAGAAGACAAAGTGCAGCCTTCTTTCTAACCAATGGTCTGCAACTACTTGAGATCTGTGGTAAAAAAAATGATCATCATTTTCACTTACAACTGCTAAATTCCAAAAGCAGTTCAGACTTACAAGTAACTTTTGAACATCGGGTGCTAGTGATTCAGCAAAGTCTCTACCACCAATATTCCCAACCTGTAAGATATGCAAAAAGTTTGTGAAATCATAACAACAAAAAGAATAATCTGTTTTAACTTAAATACATAGTGAACAAATGCCTGGATTAGAGCCAAGAAAGAACTTTAGGGAGACAAGAGAAAATGAAGCATAATTTGTAATCTAAGATAGAAGCGGGTACAATATAGCACCTTTGCAATGAGATATCAATTATAAAGAAAGGTTGGTATACAAATTTTACTATCAATAATAGTACATGATTTCCTCCTGCATCAGCCATTTACAGCACAAGGTACACAAAGACCAAAAATCTAGGTGCCTGTGCTGCAAAGAGGGGGGGGGGGGGGGGGGGGGGAGGGGGGGAGGGTAGTGCACCATTTTTTAGATGTCTTTGAAGTTAAAGACCAAAAAATCTTAAATAGAATCTAAAGGCACTTTGTAGTTCAGCCACTGTTAGACATTGATTATGCACTGCCTCCAGCCTAAACCTCCAAATGCCTCATAACAGATACTCTAAGAAATTCTGAGGTAAACAGAAGTTGGCTGCAATCAAATCAGCTGGTTAAAATGTTGATCAAGCATCAGAATCACCTGAATCTATCAAATGGGTTTGAGTTTGACCTCTGTGAATCAAGCTTAATAGACCTTCAGATAGATTGTAACTCAGTTTACCTACGATTCAGTGGATATGATAAATATATTTGTAGTTAGGACTAAGTGTATGCTAAATATTGATTAGACTATTAATTTAGCCTCATGGCTACCAACCAGTTATACACAAAAACAACCTAGCTAGATAGACCTCTCAGTATATTATAACTTGTTCTGTTCAAAATCTATTTGGCTACAGAAGGTGATATAAATGCCATCATGTAATAGACTTATTGTGCGCACACGGTTCCTTTATACATTTATCAATTTGCCTATTCTATGGTTTAATATGATAAGATGCCATTGCTAATGTGAAATGATACAACATCAGACATGAACATTCAAGTACATATATAAATCTAATTTAATGAATGTCATGTGTAGTTCTGTTCACTCTGCACACTATATCACCAAAAAGCCAAAAACTCAAGCAAAAATATTGCCACATAGACGGCTATCCAACAGTAATATCAGAAATTTTGAGGATGCAAAGAAAAAAGCAGCCAAATCATGTAAATTAACGTGCAATGGGAGGTGGCTTTAGAACAGGGTAGCAGATGCAAGAACATATTAGAAGATAATGCAACATCAATCCTTTGAGATCAAAAGAGATAAATCAGTATAGTGCAATAGGTAAGTTTCTGATGAGAAAACCAGTTAATCACATTTAAAACAAATAAACAAATAGCTAGAACCTCTAAGTACAAAGGGAGGTTGGAGACAAACAATTTCAATACAATCATCAATAGTATTAAAATTTTGATAGGTTAAAGAAGAAATCTCTGTAAACAACCATTCAAAACATATGCAAATTTCGCAAATCACCAAACAAGTTGAACTGTGCACATCACAGTGCCAAGACATGGGGATTGTATGAAATGAAAATTATGCTTCTATTTCCATACCAATGTCAACGCCAGGCACTGAAAAGTCTCGTTGCGGCCGATAATATCATTGCGGACTGTATTAATTGCTAATCTTAAAAAATCATGATTCTCGTTAAGCAAGCATGATGTCACTAAATACCCAACCTGCAGAAATCACGTCATAAGAAAATCAAAAAGCAGTTTCTAACACACAGATCAAAACAACTTTAAAGCACATATCATATAAACCAGTACTAAAGAATGAATATATACTGATGTACCTGCTTTTCTGGATATTTCGGTGCAGATATCAAAGAAACAGCTTCCATGTGACCAAAGTCCACATCATACCCTAACATAAATATGTAAAGCATTTTCCAAACATATTTCTTCTTGTCATATGGCGTCAAACCCTACCAAAGAACAAATGAAAAATTCAGATGTTGATATTGTACAGGATTGAAAATAACTGATGATCCAAAAGGTGTCAGCACATCAAAGAAAAAGTTGAAGTATGTACATAGCAAATCCTATCAAGTTTGTGTGAAGGGTAATTCTACTCAACCACAGGGTTTGTGGCGTAGCGGTAAGGCCTGTGGGGAATGTGGATGGTATCCCATTCACCCCAGGTTCGAATCCTCTCGTGCACATCTTGTGGCCAGGCTTAGTCTCAGACGACCGAATTTTCAATTTCTGTTCTAAATTGCCAAGGATGTAGTCTAGGCAAAGCCTAGATGAACCTTTTCCAAAAAAAAGGGTAATTCTACTCCTACAAAGACACTTGCATACAATGCTCATTGTTTTTGGACCTTCACCTTGACATCAAGTGATCTCCAATTCTAGATTACAATGATCTAGAGAATAAATGACAGGATCTAACTGTGCTTTTTTAGAACATGCTTCTATCACCAGGTCTCAAGCTCCACATTAAGAACAGGTTTAGGAAAAGAGGAGTAATAGAGGAGGGGAAAAATGGGGATGGAAAAGCATTCCCCTCCCCATTTTAGTGGGGAATGGGTATTACCCAATATTAAGTATCATTTCATTGTATCAAAACAAGCACAATTTTTACAATCCATTCCCATTCCCATTTCTGACCCCCTTATAACCCCCAACCAAACACCCTTGGATGTAATGACTAGCCGTAGTAGCTCCCTATGCTGTTAATTGCACGGCCATAGCTGTGCAATTGTGGTTAGTGGTCATGAGACAAATAGCGGTTCCGCAATTAGTGGCGCTATTGACCGCTAATGACCACACTTTGAACTAAAAAAGTAGCCGCTTAACCGCTATTTGTAGATAGGCTGTTTTGGTGTTTATAAAGTAATCAACAGGTTTATATGATGGTTGGAACAAGTGGTTCTACACCTCCCGAAGTAATTAACAACTCCACCTACCTCTTCTTATGGTATCCCATTTGATGCATACTCACTGTTCCTTGTTGATGCATCCAGGAGTGTGATGAATATGACTAAACCATCTCAAATAGAAAAAAAGAAGTTGATAATTCTGTTCATGGAACACCTACCCAACTAACTACCAAATTGTAGATATCCTAATTTCAAATGGTTGTATATATCTGTTCAAGCTTAAACATTATGTATACCTAAATTCAGCTCATTGTGAGAAATTCCTCTAGTTAACTTCCTATAATCCCCTCAATTGACCAAACCAACTAAACCTAAGTTGCAAAATTGACTTGGCCTAAACTTTAACCTAAACTAATTCTCAATGTTTCAGTTACAGCTTCCACCTAAAATGTACATATTAAGAATTGAAGTTTTCAAAAATCAACATGATGATAGGAAAGGAAACAGAAAGTTTAGATACCTTTTCATTTTTGAAGCGAGTACGGATGTTGCCAAGCTCTTTATCAACACGAAGGCGTTCTTGTTCTTTGTTCTGACAATTTCGGATTTCGGAGATGAAGACGGACAGACCTCTCATACCTGAAAGCGCCATCTTCTCCGGTAGACTAGGATCAGATCCAGACTAGAGAGATTCAAGGCGTTTTGTTTTCAATCGAATCCAATTTCAATCAGAAAAATGCAGTCAACCTAGATTCATTCATTCATAGACTGTGTATGTGTGATCTAGAAAGAGAATACGACTGACTTTGCGTTTACCTTCTCCTTCAAAAAATTTACAACAACTATCTCATTCTCGTACTCTCCTCTATCTTGGTGACTTGACTTGGTCTTTATCTTATTTCTGACGAGCTAAATGCACCTATTGACTTGTTATATACATCTAAAGAGTTAATTGCGTCATATACACATCCGTTAACATCATAGACCACTTTTTATATTTTCAACGCATTCATTTCAATTCTCGATACATTCACATGCTTTGCAAATTGATGCATATAGCAACACTTTTTTTTTTCTTAGCTCACCAAAATACATTTTGGTGGCGTTTGGTTTACAAAAATGTTTTTTGTTAGAATAAAATCTGGCAAAGAAATTTAACTTTGAATTAACTGAAACTGAATGAAATGTTGTTAGGTTAGATCACATGTTTGGTTGGTAAAATTGGAATGAAATTTGTTAAATGAGTTTGAATGTGTTTGTTTGGTTGAATCTAGTTTTGAAATTGAAATGAAATTTTGGTAAATGACCGAAATACCTTTTTATGTTTTTTAAATTATCAAAGATGCATCTGGCTAAAACAAAATATCAGTAATTTATTGTAACATTTTATTTTGCAAAAATAGTTTGAAGAAGAGTGACATCCATCATCAATGTAGTCTTGATATTTATTCATGAAAGTTGGACCCAAACGCAACGACTAGTCAAAAAGAAATATTAATTACACAATTTTGAAGAGTGTAGGAAGGACAATGGTCTAATATATTCATTATAGGGAGCCATGTGGGCATATAGTGTTGTAAAAGTAAGATCCTTGTTAATTCTAAAGTTGATGCTCTTTGTCATCTCCCATATACAAAAAGACAATGGTTACCTGTTTTACCATCCATCACTTTTATATGAAAAAACAAAATATTCAAGTATCATTTAATTATGAGTGCCACATGTATACCATTTTACTAGCCAAAGGACACTCCATTCTTAAAATTTATAGAAATGTTTAAAACACAATATTTAACTAAGAAACATTCAAATTAAATATTTAAACAAGTATGTAATAAATGTATTTACAATTTTTAATAATATAATTAATGTTCAAAACTCTTAGATATAGTAATTTTTTAAGCTGTATGTAACTTATGTATAGATTTAAACTTTCAATGTTTTATTCTTGAATTTCTTTCTTTTATTTTCTATTTAAGAATATACCTTACTGTCACATATTGTCTGATTTTTGCTGTATTGCACTTGTATCTATTAATTTATTAGTCAAAAACATCATCATTAAAATTCTAAATTTTGTTTGACTATACTTTTTATTGCATTCATGACAATTATATACCATGCTTCCCTTTTTTATTGATTTCCCTCCCAAAATACTAATTAAATAAACATCGAGAATACAGCAAAGAGAGATAGCAGGCTACAAGTTGATGAAAAAGAGCAGGTGGTTTATCTATAACCAACTGGGGGAAAAAAACAGCAGGCTACAAATGCCGATGATCCAAATTCTACATTCTGAGTACACAGATGCTTCGACTTACTGTACGCCACTCCATCTAGCCCAGTCTACAAATTGCATTCCACCGTAGATGTTGTTTGCAAAACGCACACCAACTGTGAAAGCCATTGCCACCACCGGAACCTGTTTCACCAAGGGAGAAGCTTCCACCAGGCTTTCTAACCCGTTGATAACTTGATAACGGGTATTAGAAGACACCGCAAGGAAAACACCTGCCATATTAAATAACCAAAGCAACCCCAAATGTTACCACCAAATATCATGTATGCACACACTTTCTTCTCGGATAAGAATGTAACAAGTATGATGATAATTATAGCAATAAATGTAATAAATTTGCAAGAAGCTGCAGATAAAGCATAAAGACACTGGTAATAACAGATAAGGATTCAATAAAGCATACCCCAAAGAACAGCACTTTTCACCAAAGGGGGGATAGGTACATTTTCTTCTGATGCATGCATCCTCCTGAAATTTACAAAACGTACGAATTATACCCAGAAATGAAACACTTTCTACTTTGATTGTCCAATAAAAAATGCAATGCTTTGCTTCCTTTCAAAAGGATTTCTCTCAAAAATTACATATTTGCCCATTAGCAATGAGTACAAAATACAGGTGAGGTATTGATTATGACACGAGTTTTCTTCATTTCACCATAGGTATTTTAGGTATTAGATTATCAAAGTCTTTCCAATAAACAGGATTTTTTCGGGATGAAGAGATTAATTAATTTCCTCTTAGTGCAACCGACAGTTTTTGTACTTTGATAGGAGAATGCATCAGGTGACAACATACCTTTTGGCATTCATAATCGAATTTGCAATTCCTTGGCCAATAAGACCGCAGCCAAATCCAACTGAACCATACAAGATACCCTGAATGGATAATTAGCAAACACACAAGTCAATGAGTCATCACTGGAAGCAAAGAGCCAGTTTAAGGGTATGATGGAAGGACTTGAAGCAAGTTAAGGCAACAATGTGTGCAGTAACTTGAAGAATAACTTGTAAAAGATGGTGCAAATCTGCATGAATCATTAGAGAATTTAATATACCTTGTAAAAATATGTAGCAAGCCGCTGCTGTGCTGAAAATCTAGACCCTGGTCTCTCAAATTCAAAGACACTGCACAACAAACAAAGTTCAAAAAATCATTGAAGAAATTTACAGCTGGTGTTTAAAAAGACTAGAATTAATATATAAGTAATTTGAAGATACTAGATGCAACCAGCCCAAAAAAGAAAGGATTTTGAAGAACCATTTGTCCACCTAAAGTGAGTATAGTATGTCCTATGCGATTTATTGGTGATAAATCACGAATAACAAAAGAGTTTCAAGGGGCTGCTATATATAGGGAATGGGAAAACTAACATGAGGTCATGGTAATGCACTAATACGATTGCTAATGTCATTTGAACCTAGGAGTCTAGGACAAACCATTTTTCCAACAAAATAGAATGTCAGAAGAAGAATACCAGCTTTAAAAGACGATTTAGCCTTCAAATGTAATAACAAAGGATGATCCAATGTGCACCAAGCCTCTTTGGCTAGACAAAGATTGGAGATGGAAGTTTAAGTCGTGCAAAAAGGACAATTCCATGACCCAAACCCATGGATTTCAAGTAAGGAATGACTCGCCTTCCCCTAACTAAGCATTAAAAACCCTACAAGCATGTCTCTTCTATTCCTAAGAGTGATGGTTCCTCACTTACTCTCTCTAAAAACCAAGTTAACATATATGAGAAAGGAACAGGTTTAGTCTTAACCTATTAAAGTTAGATGTTTGGAAGAAAGACATATTCCAAGCACAATGTTGTCCCCTCCAATTTTTTTTTTTTTTTTTAAAAACCGACTCTAGATGTATATTTTCAAAAGGAATTGATCATTGGTATGAGAATCCCTGCTAGATTGTAAGCTTTTGGTCTATACATGCAATTTATTTTCTCAATTAAATCTAGTAACTTGAACTATAATTTTTTGTTAGGCCCTTATAGATTCTAATTTTTTTACTACTTAATGCATTTAGCAAGGTTATTAGTTATTACTCTAGTCCATTGAACCAAGTAGGGGCCCGCAGAAATTATTATTTAAGCAAGGTTTATTCCTTTATCGAACATTACTTTATTGTGTTTTATATGTAGGTCAGTGGGAGTAACCATCAATGTTAATGTTAATGTTAATGTTACTTTTCATCAAGAATCCAAGGCGGTGCATCAGGTATGAGGGCAGTAATAAACATGTCCGTAAGTCTAGGATACAGGAATGTTAATAACCTGCTTGGAAGAGCTGCAACAGAGTTCTTTAAGCCGCTAAATAAACCACCACTTGCTACTGATCGCTTTCCAATGCGAGCATATGGTGCCAACATGCCAACCAAAGCAATGTCAACAACTATGCCTACCAGAAGATCTGCAGCATACAGCTCAAATTCCGCCCAAAAATCTTTTCCTCTTTTTTGGACTTCAGCAAACGTTGCACAAAGAGAATCAATAACTATCTGCATCAAGTAAAGTCACTTAAAAGGTCTAAAACTGATATAATTCAATATTCTGTACCATGTAAGCTTTAATCATTTATTATTGCAAATGCAATTGAAGTATAGCAACCTATTGGCAATAGCATGCATACCACACACATGCATTTATACATCAACACTTCAACAATGAGAAACATTTTATGCCCAAACAAAATGTTCAGCGAAGCAGTGCTTGTAGAAACGGCCAATATTATCGATAACCCTAATAAAATTTGTCATGCTAACTTACAAGTGTCAGTGCCCGTGATCATCATGTCCAGATACGCCATGCGGGAGCCATGACAAGCATATGCATAGTGGATCACCAGAAAAAGCACTCTCCAAAAACATCCTACAAGATTCCATAAAGCCCTAGGATAATCTAGTTTTCTCTAGATTGTTCTTGTACAATGTAGAACCTTTATGATACTTGTACTCTTACGAACAACATCAAAGTGCTTGCATGCCTCATGGATTTAAATTGTCCCCCTTGGAGTTCCTGGAAGTCCTCATTTGCAATCCATTCAATAGAAAGTGTATCAAAAGTTGAAAGAGAGAAAGCTTTAACCAATAAACCACCACGTTAACTTAGCATACTGTTTTTCGGACATTCTAAGCACAATCATATACACAAATGCTTAACACTAACGTCTGCCGGAAAAATGAACAAGTCCACGGTTCAAAGCAAAAACCAAATACAACCTTTTAACAAATTAAACTCGCAATGTTAAAAGAACCGAAAGATCGGAAAACAAACCTCAGTTCCAACTTTAAACAAAAACGAAGGATCGGCAAGCATTCTGTTTCGAAGCATTGCACAATACTTCATCAAGAAACCTAAAGCCCAGCCTGACCCCTGAACATCAAATTGCCAACAAACTTGACCTTACTATACAAATTGTAGTAATTTTTTTCACATTTTTATACAACAGTATAAAAACTTCACCTGCAAATCCAAGTATCGCGTAAGAATAAGCTTACGAATCCCGGTGGCTTTCGCAGCCTCGATCATATCCGCAGGGAGATTAACACCTTGTGTTTCAGCCACTTTCATCACCTCCTCAAACTTCATCAACGGTCCAAACTCCTTCTCATCTTGATCATCCTCATCTCCACCACCACCACCATCTCCGCCTCCACCGCCACCATTACCTGGCGGAAACTTCCCATCTCCGTCATCATCTCCGCCGCCACTATCAATTTTTATGTCGAAAACCTCAGTAACAGTTACCGTCTTCCCTAAATTGTCCGATTTAGCAGACTTCAACCTATTAACTACATGCACCCTACGATCCGAGCTAGGGTTTATCGAAATAGAGCTACGGGAAAACAAACAAACCCTAATTTGGAGTACTGGTTTGAAGTAAACCGATTGCATAGGCAATTCACTTGTGGTTGATGAATCACGGAGCCTGGATACGACGAAAGATGGTGAAGAAATCGCCATTGTTTTAGCTTGTGACCAAAAATGTGATCGCAGTTTTACAGGAATTTATGAACAGTGTTAAAATGATCAGACCAGCAAGAAGGTGGAAAACTGGTCCAAGAAGACGATTCTGATTAAAATGATCAAAAAGTAAATTAAACAATTAATAAGATACACAAAAGTAGGGACTAAAATTAGAAGTTTCTGTGAATTTACGCGGCTGTGATAAACCCTAAATTGAAGCTTTTTCAAAGTAATTGGGCTTTCATTTAGAACTGTAATTAAGAATTGGGATATCTATCAACCCACTATTTTTTATTAGAACCTTCATCTTGCTGGGAAAACACCAGGACGATTTAGGCCCAATACATTAAGGTCATCAATATTTCAATACCACAGTCCACATGACCCGTATAATATACGGGTATTTTAAACATGTTATTTTTATTTTTAATAAAAATAAACCTTTGTATGACAATTGCCATTACCAGTTAATTAGTTATGTAAATATGTTCCACGACAATTGTCAATACAATTGCTTATTACAATAGATATTTTAGTTATCTAATTTTAATAATGTAGTTAAATTAAAAAAAAAATTCAATATTAGACTCATTTTAAAGGTATTGTCGACACGATTATAATGGTATAATTTATTAAAAAGAAAAAGAAAAATTTTAATATATTTTAATTAATATACATTACTATCTTAATATGATAAGGATGTAAAGTGAAAAATGAAAAAATTAAGGATAAAAAATAATTTTAAGGATACAAAATGTAAATTATAAAGATAATTATGGTATTAAAAAATAAGAATAATTGATGACATCATCGTTTAATGATTCTTCTTTAATTGGCCAATGAAATGGCTCTCATGACATCAACAAAAACCTTCTTTTAATATATATAGATTAGCGTCACATCAGCTTTTCACTGTTATATTTTAAGACCATCACCAATCTTTCAAATTTCGTAACACAATCTTTCATACTCTCTACATTTTTTTATTTACTTTTAAATATAAATGAGGAGAGAGAAAGAGAGTGAAATGGGTGGGCTGGAAAAACCACTGATGAAACCAGAGCGAAACCAAAGGAAGTGGTACCACTAGTGGGTTGATTCCACGAAACAGCTGGCGAAACTAATTGTGTGGTACACATGGCCTAATAGGCGAAGGATTATGTGAGAAAGTGAATTTGAACTATTGATTTCTTTAGCCTTGTATTCCTTTATAAGTTATGCTTTAAAAAAGAATTGATCTGTTCTCAACCTAATGTGCATCCATTTCCATCCAAAAAACTTGACAACTACATCTTACGTTTATTACATAAACATCAACTTCTTATTGGAACTCAACCCTACATTGATATGAGTTTTTTGTAACATAATATTTAATTCCTCTTATTTTTTTAAATATTATTGATTAATTGGCTAACACTAAAAAGCATATATTTATACTATTACTATATATGATAAAGAAATGTATCATATGTATCACTTTTAAGGCTTAAGGTTTGGATAGCTTATAATTGTATTTTACATCTAAAGATATTGGGCTAATTATGGTAATCCATTAGTCTAAAAATTAAATGTCCAAAACGAGGAAAAACTCTTATAAACATGGTAATCGTATACATGAATAAGCCAATCTATATTGTAATGTAAACTTGAAGGCAAACATTTCTTAGGGCTTGTTTGTTGAGTAGTAGCGTGATGGAACTCACGGCTTATTCAACCAGTTGTATACAACTGTTTGGTAGTAGCTTAATAATATAGAATGTGACTTATTAAGTAAGGCTTGTATGGTAGCGACTTAATTGACTTAATTAATAGGCCCTTTAGCTTATTTGCGCAACTCAACAGCAGTGTTTGGTAGCAACTTAGTAAAAATATTAATAACTTCATGGCTAAGAGAAATATTGTATGCAGAAAGCCAAGTTTTTTCCAAAGCTACCATTTCCAATCAAAATTATGCCAACATTCCATCTACAAAAGAACCCTTCGAAATAAAACTTTTTTCAATGTATACAGACAAATTAATCCACTCGTACAACTTTATCCATACATAACTTAGTAAAAAACCAATCAAAATGAGTCAAACAAACCCCTATCTTACAACATTGGAGCTGCTCCCATTGACAAAAAAATCTCTAAGGAATCAAGAAAACACATCCCAGATACATAAATGTTTCAGGGATGGATTTTCTTGATGCCCGTACAATCATACTGAACAAAAAAAAACTACTTACACGACTCGTATTAATTACTGTTTTGGGAGAGTTCTTAGGTTCCCGAAATCTCCTCGACCCATACGTTTATAGATAATCGCATCCATCACTCTTCACAAAATTATAGAGAAGCTTTTACGATGTTCGGAGTGATGAGAGGTCCGTGGTCGATCAATCGATGGTCTTGGAGTGGCGGCCCCATTACCTTCCACATCACGTTGAGCATCCGAGACCCGTGCAAGTAGTTTGCACACACCAAGCTTCTTAGCAAGAAACCGTGGAGAACCAAACGAACTATGAGCTTGGCCCATTCTCGCCATTTCTTGCCTCATTTTATTTAGATCTTGTTCGAGTTCGCCCACTCGAACCATCATCTTTTTCATGCCAACTCGTAGCACTTGGTTCTCACGCACCAGAGCTGTGCTCGAACCTGCGTCTGTGTCGGTGCAACCATGTGGAACGATGGCTGATAGAGCTGTTTTTATATGCATCTGCTCAACAAACAACACTTGGAGGACGATTCTAAGCGGGAGACGTTTGTTTTGAGAAGCATGAGCACAAGCATCAACCGAGAGTTTTTGGTAGTCGATGATGTTACAGAGGCGTTCTTTTTCTTTCTCGGGTAACCATGGATGCGCCTGAAAGTATCAAACCGTTAATTAGATAAGGACAGGTTCATATGAGAACCTAGCAAACAACTCTTCATGCTTTATTCATCATGATATGCATTATATTCATAATGAATAATCATGATTATTCATCATGAATAACGAATAATAATACATTTGAACTGATTTTATATATTTAGTACAGTAGAGGGGAAGAGTAGAAGAAATAAACCTCGAAATAAATATCGAAAGCTCTGTATAATCCATCATTCAGAGATCTTGAAGATCCCGGAAGAGCCTCTGCAAGTGAATACAACTTTTCAGGTTTCAAGTTAACATCCGATGCAATCTCTGCCATATAGCTATCCACAAGCTTAGAAACGTTCCTTAACGGTACAGCTAATGGCGATGTTTTTAAATCAAACGATGATGAAGATAACACACTACCCATTTGTTCAGAAGTCAAGAAACAGTTGATCATCCTTTCAACACAATCCGTACTATATAACGTATCAGAATCAGAATAACTAGGAATCATTAGGCCGTCTAATGTCGCAAGTTCCAACTGAACTCCTATCCTCCTCTCAAGCGATTCTCGACATTTGTCACTAACACCCAATATCAAAGCAACACGTAAAAATCCCAAAAGAAAACGACACACAGACTTGCCCTTAGTTTCTGGCAGCAATTCTACCATACTTTCCACTAGAACTCTTTGATCAACTATATTAGTTTTCATCCCAGAACTCGAGATTGTTCTAGTTTTCGTAACCCGCCCGCCTTGCCATCTTCCTAAACCATGAACAGATTTTCCAGAATAGTACATTATAGCTCCTGCAAAAGATAATTTAGAAACTCACACGGAATAAAACGGCATAAAACTACATGATTTTCCTAGAATAGTTGCGCATTATTTCACCTGTTAACTTTTCTGGTTGAACGCCTTTAGATTTCATTATTTTTATAAGCCTCTGAAACAAATCAACGCTAAGAGTTGACACATCTTCAACCCACCAATCGGATTCCGAGCTTTGAATTCTTGCACCAGTAGCGATCCCGTTCCACAAAATGCTACCTCCGGGGCTTTGTAAGCTGCCATACATCATCATCGGCCATCCAAACAAACTGGGATCTGTACAAACCATCGTCGATATGGCATTCAAGCATTTACCAGTTATATGGAGATTATCAGCTCTTGTTATAACAGCCTCACAACTTTGAAGAACAACCAGGCAGTCTTTCCAATTTTTTAGTACATTCTTATGTAAGTAATTTTCTGCTTTTGAGAATAAGTTATCATCTCCATACTCTTCAATCATTTCAAGATAGTCAGCCAGACAATACACCATAACTGTATTTCTAGGAGTAAGTTCCACAGGAACACCATAACAGAATTTAGCTGCGATCAGAAATGCGGTGATACCACCAGGAATTTCCTCTAGGGAGATGATGCAAGTCCCTTTATCCTTATTTTGAGTTTCTTTGATCAATTTTTCTATTTTCCCACATCTTGACAGCAGAGGAAACTGGAGAAATATGCAGTTTTATGGTATTAATTAAACATAACATATGAAAAACTAATGCATTCGATTTTAATAGTTTAGCATATGTGTCGTTTATGAAATATACTTAAAGACTAAAATTCATTTCCGATCATGGTAACATGGAACATGTTCTAATTTTCATCAGAAAGAGTACATAAACATAAAGTGGTAAACAAAAAGGGATTTCAGGAACTTTCCTGATTAAAAACAGATTAAAGAATAAGAATATCTAGTATATGTCAAAGGTTGCTATCACTAAAAGTCATTTTCCATCGAGCGAGCTAAATGATCTTATATAGCAATAGTGATAAATCTTGCAGGTTAGAAGAAACAGTACCTTGTGAAGGTGGAAGTTTACTCCATCTACAACAATTGTGAGATCACTTGGCATACCTGCATTGCAAAACCTGCCACATAAAAATCAAATTTATGTCAAGTGTTAGAATTAGCAATCCAAAACCCATTTAGTTCGTATATCCTACAAACTCCCTTCTCCTTTTTTGAGGCCAAAAAAACAGAGCCACATGATAGGTTTGGCTGATCAATCCATCGACCATATACATCTAACTTGCTGAATTCTATAATATAACACTAATTTCTCAAGCATAATTTGAACTTTAAAGAAGTAATCATATGTAAGTTTGGAAGTGAGTTTTTTTATAACACTGTGATTGAAAAGAAGTAAAAGAATTTACCAATCATTAGCTTCATTGTAGAATCCGAAAGCTTTCCCTACCGGAGCCATGAACGAGAAATCGTTCTTCCGTTTCCCAACTCAAAATATTCAAAACTTATTATCTATGACCATGCCTCTGTTTCTAATTCTAGCTCAACCATAAGACCCAATAAATATAGCATAAATAAGCAAGATACCGAGTGAAATTCGGTCCTCTTTTTATACCATTGCTTGATTATAAACCGGAAAAATAAAAGTGATAAACGTGTCTCCTTCAATACTACTTTCTGTTTGTGGGGTTCTTTCCTCATAAAAGGTGATCTTTGAGTGCCACAGGACAGCCCATCCATTGTCATCCAACATCATTTGAACCATCAATATTCAAAAGAAACTAAAGCAAAATTTGAAGAAATTAAGGGAGCACTTTCAAGATTCCTACTTTTCCACTCTTTGAAAGGTTTACTAAATAGAACAATGACCCTACGTATAAGTTTTATCATGGGCATTACTAAATTCTGATATGTTTTATATAATGACTGATGAGGCATTTTGTCGAACAGGTTGTGTGCAATAATCAAGAAGCCATTGATCCAACATGAATACAAGTGGATTTTGATTTGTTTATTGGAAGGAAAGATTAGATCTTTTTTTAGGTTTGCTTTTAGAAGCATTGATGGTGCTCCCAATCCAACTTAAAAGTTGAGATTTGGGTTTAGAAAGTGCAGATGATGATGCTTTTTGAAATTGGATTGAATTCATTAGTCGATGGGTGCCCATATTGGCTGGGATTTGCTGCGTCCCACGTGAACACCATCATTAAAAGCACATCTTGAATCCATGACTTCCAAAGCACATCTTAGAATCTATGACTTAAAAAGAAACTTCTGTTTATACGGAGATGCTTTCATAAGAGCTACCTATGTGATATAAGAATAGAGCCTACAGGTTTACTAGATATGTTTTAAATTTTAGGGTTAACTACGTCAGGATGTATCCAACTTGTCACGTTTTATCATTGTATGTACTTAACTTTAAAAATTACCAATTAATATATCGAACTTGCTAGAGTTGCCATTGTGTGTATCGGTTTACCTACTAAGAAAGTAACCGGTAAAATTGCCACATAGGATACCAACTCAATATATGTTTGAGTAAATTACAAATTTCGTCCATCTAGTTTACTTATAAGGTTCAAGGACCTATTTTGCCATGTTAGTATAATGCACCCCCACAGCCGCCACCACCACTACAGCCACCATCTCCACCACCACCTACCACCAAACTATCATCATCACCAAACCCACCACCACCATCACCAAACCCACCATCAAAATACCACTACTACAACCACCACCATCACCACCACCACCATCTCCACAACCGCCGCCGCCACCACCACCACCACACAATCTCCATCACCACAGCCACCACCACCATCACCAAACCCACCAACACCGCCACCAAACCACCACCATCGCCAAACAACCACTGTACCCACCACCATCTCCACAACCGCCGCCACCACACCCACTACCATCTTCACAGCCGCCCCTACCACCATCTCCACAGCCACCATCTTCATCCCCAAAGCTTTTAGTGCCAAAACCCCCAAATGATTAAACCCAAATTGGGAGGAAGGAAGCTTGGATCTGATCCAAGAGGAAGAAACCCCCATTTCGATTCTGGTGGCCGGAAGCCGCCACGTGTGGCGTCACCTGTGGCTTTCGCTGCTGCTATGACGCCGGTATCTGTGGTGGTGCCGACAGTTCCATCTGGTGGTAACCCGGCGACCGCGCCGGTCGATAAGGGTGACCGACCACCAAACAGCAAGGATGGCTTTAGAGAGAGCCGGATTTGGACCACCGTGAATTGGATCTGGACCACAGAGAGAGAGAGGGGGTCGTCGGAGGGTAGGTTGGAGATTGATGATGCCGGAGACGAAGGTGGATGCCGGAGGTGGTGGTTATGGGGGTGGTGTGGCCGAGACGACGACCGGAGACATGCCGGAGAGGATACGTCCTTGAGCAAAAGAAAGAGAGAAGGAGCATTTTGGTTTTTCTAACAATTTAACCCTCAAGGACCAAATCTCTTAGTTTTGTACAATTTAACCCTCATGGACCAAATTTGTTGGTTTTTGTAAATCTCATGGACCAAATCTGTATATTTACACTTTCTGGAAAATAAATAAATAAATTCCACATCAAATATTACTTGTTACACGTCAGCATTTTGCAGGTAACAAGTAAACGGATACATACAATGGCAAGTTTAGCAAGTTCAGTACATTAATAGGTAATTTTTAAAGTTGGGTACATACAATGATAAAACGTGACAAGGTCGATACACCCACATGTAATTAACCCTAATTTTTAAGATATCCAATTTATGTCCAACAATGGAAGAATATGACTTTCAATACCGTATCAATTAATTACGTTACCAATATATCCCTTAGGCCATCCGTAGCATTATTCGGATGGGGGCGGGTTCAATAGTCAGGTTAGCGGTTCGAAACGTTGGTTGTTTGGCTAGGCGGATAGAACCCTTGGTAGGGGTGAGGGGTTTCTAAACCCGTCAAATCCGCCTCTCTCTCTCTTAAAATAATTAAAAAAAATCAGAGGATACGACGGTATGAAATGTTGATGTTGTTCTACTTTATGGTTCTATAGATAGAAACACTGATATGATACTGAGATGCCAAAATGTTGGTGGCACTTATGGAGCATGCGTACCTAATTGTCAAAATAGTAAGTAAATTAAACAATAGTAAATAAGTTAGCTGATTAATCGTTAAAAGTAAGCCAAAAAATAATAAGATTATTAATATAAAATAATATAATTGGCTAAAAGATGCTCGACTTGATTTATTATAACATATCAAGTCGAGAATCTTTTTTAAAGCGAATAATTTTATGATCTTTTTTTAATCTCATGTCCTTCCATGGATTGCGTTTTAGAAAATGATTGATCCGGTGCTTTTTGTTTTGGTGCATCTCAATCTAATGTGCATTCACTTCTCATCTAATGGTTGATAACAGTTTTTTATATTTCTCACATTAACATCAACTTCTCAATAAAACACAGCCTAATACAATATTATACATCTTGGATTTGTACAATAAAATATCGAATTTTAGATGATCTATACTAAACTATTTTAAATAACCCTTACGTATAGAAACAAACAAATCTTAATTAATTAATTATTTCTTAAAAAATAATTAAACAATATTTATAATTAATAATTTAAAATTAATATTAAGTTATAAGTTAGAGAAAATAATTATTATAGCCAAATGAGAAAATCGTTTCACCTCCTACCCTTTCTCTCCATCCGATTGCAGATCTACTCACCGGCCCGCCAAGACCCACTCTCCATTGGCGACCCATCAATTTCTGTGTATGTATGTACTCATCACACTCTCCATTGGAGACCCATTTTTGTGGATGTTGGTTTTTGGCGACCCATTGGAGACCCACTCTCCATTTTTTGTTTTAACCACTCTCTATTGGAGAGTGGGTTTTTAAAAATCTATATATATATATATTTAATTTAGCTATATATTGTTTAAACAAGAGTGAGTCGCCAATGGAGAGTGGGTTTTTGGCGGCCCACTCTTTTTTCTGCCGGAAACTTGGTTTTGGCGGCCTACTCTTTTTTTGGCGGCCGGATCTTGGCGGGTCGGTGGGTAAATTTGCAACCAGAGAGAGAGAGAGAGAGGGAGAGAGGGAGGGAGGGAGGGAGGGAGGGAGAGAGGTGAAACGATTTTCTCATTTTGGCTATAATTATTATTTTCTCTATAAGTTATGGTTGATATTACTACATAACAATTAATATTATAATTAAAAAAACAGCAAAAGGTTTATGGAGTGTTTTGAAACATAACTACAAACAATGTTAAATAAGTTGGCTTATAAATTACATTTTATTTATCTCAATAGACATCTTAGAAAGGTTAAAGAATGACTTAACTTATTTTTATCAAAGTTGAATGGAAAAAGAACTTGAGCAATTTGTACATATTAATATTATCTTACGTATTTATATGGTGTAAAATTGTATGAAAAGTTGAGTTAATCTTCCCACAAATTGCGATTTAGAAAATAATTGATCCGATGCATCTTGATACAAATCAATCTCGATGCATCTCATCGTAATGTGTATTCGGATCTTATCCAACGGTGATTAACCACTTATCACAAATATAACACTTTTCATCGAAACTCAACATTTTATATCAAATGATCATATGAACATATAACTATCACCTCTAAAATCTTGTTTAACAGAATAATAACAATAAAGTTTAACTCATATTTGGTGTTATAAAAGCGTTAGCATAGATTGATAAATTATAATAAGGATGTATCCATAAAACTTGATTGAATCCATTTTTCTAATCTTAACAACTTTATTATTTCATTCACACCTCCATGGTCCACTAGTGTACTTCAATTCAATAGCTATTTGTATTAGATTGGTAATCAATGCTTCTCTACTTTAATGCCTCATTGTATTAGATTGCTAATTAATGCTTGTATTATAACAAGTTTTAATACATTTATTTCGATATATATGTCATCTAAATACATTTCTAACTTCAACTACCAACATGTATCAACTAACAAAAGTTCCAATAAAGCATAATGATGTTGACACGTGATATAAAATTTTACATACTAACTATAATTGATTGAGCCAAAATGTACATATAAGAAAATACTATACCTATCACATACACAAATAGCAATCTCCAAATATTTATATTTGACCCATACCCATAAACCAAAGACGTGTGCATTTTGTTTTACGAAAGAAAAAAAAATTCTAGTATCAAAAAATACCACTATCCCATTTATGTAAATACACATTTTTTTTGGAAGAGTTATCCCAGACCACATTGGGCCCAGACTAATCATCGGCAATTCTTTGACCGAAGACCGACTGCTAAAGCATGCAGTCCGGGGTCGAAGCCCCCGTACCTCTAGAATGCGTCCCTCAGGGCTCGAACTCGAGTTCACCACTATGTAGTGCTCAAGCCTAACCACTATGCTAAGGCTCCTTTGGTCATGTGAATACACATTATCATAAAGAATACGCAACTTAAGCTTTGCATTTATTCAGAGTACAAACATCTTTCCATATATTTTTTTCAAGATTCATTTTCCATAGAATCAATATGTATCAGAGATCGATCATACAATATCTCAGTTTTCACCAGGTGTTGATCGTGATTCAAGTGTCTTCTCGTATTCCTCGATAGACTTGAACAGCTCCGAGAAATTCCCCTTTCCGAATCCTCCACACCCTGCCTTCTGCTCCACCTTCCCGCCTTCGTCTTTCATCATACACCCTACTCTTTGAATTATCTCTATGAATATCGTCGGCCTAAAAACAAACAATCACAGAATTAGAAATTAGAAATTTTGAATAGGGGAAGATTCAAACAAGAAGCATAACAATTTAAGAAAAAGTGAGAAGCAATCTCAGCCACTCATCTTACGGTTACAGTGGACGTGATCACGAAGGATTGACGCGATTCATGGAGGGTAAAGATTATTAAAGTGGGGGTCCGGTCAAAAAGCCGTCTTTGTTGACCAAGATGAGTGGTTGATGTTGCTCCTCGCGTTTTCTTAAAAAATTATATTTTCCGTATGAACCTCCCTCGTTTTGAATATGTAGGTATTGTTTAGTAAAACTAAACTAGCCGCATATTTAGCTTCTTGAAAAGCTAACCAGAGTAGCATCTTTTTATTCTAAATATACCGTTGCTACTTTTTACTTATCACATGGTCATAAACTACATTATCAACTAATTTTTGTCGAACTCGCATATCTAGCTTATCAGTCATAAGTTACCTTATTAGCTAGTTAGCCAAACACAACGGTAATATAAAGAGCATTGATGAAGTTATTAATGGTGATTGAGAATGTAATTGGGGAAATATACCTGTCTCCCACAGGCTTGGTGAAGATCTGAAGTAGGGTTCCTTGATCATCTCTATCCACCAAAATCCCCAATTCTTCACACTCCTTGATCTGCTCATCAGTCAACACATCTCCGGCTCGTTTCTTCAGATTCCGGTAGTAGGTCGGCGGCGGCGACGGCATGAACTCAAATCCACCGACTCCACTCCGCTTCCTCATCTCCCTCAACGTCCGAAATATGTCCTCACTAGCCAGAGCCAAATGCTGGACTCCGGCGCCTTCGTTGTGCTCCAGATACGTCTGAATCTGGCTCTTCCTCTTCGTTCCGTACACCGGCTCGTTCATCGGAAGCAGAACCATCTCGCTATTGCACGCCAGCACCACCGAGTTGAGCCCGCTCTCGCTCGTTCCGACGTCCTCCGCCGTGAACTCGGCGAACTCGTGGAATCCGGTGAACGATTTCACGTAGTCCACGGCCGGAGCGAGCTCCGGCACGTTGCCGACGGCGTGGTCGAGGCGGCGGATGCCGTAGTCAAGGTCCGGAAACGACGACGTTTTCTCAACCGGTTCGAATCCGGGAAGGAAGGACGATACGGCGTCGTAGTTAGGGTTTTTGTAGCTAATGTAGCGCAAAACGACGTCGCCGTAGAGTTTGACCTCAGAGAGAACGACGTCGTTTCCGATAGTGATTGGAGAAGCCGAGGGTTTGGCGCCGTGGGAGACGCTGACGGAGAACGCGACCTCGGCGTCTTCGACTTCGACGGCGATTGATCGGACGGCGAGGCCGTGGGAGGCGGTGAAGGCGCGGCAGTCGGTGTGGGAGAAGGTAGGGACGGCGGCGGTGGTTGCGGTGGAGATGGAAGGGGAGTAAGGTGCCGTGAAGAGGAAGTTAAGGTGGCCGGAGCGGAGGAGGTAGGAGGCGTGGGTTGCGTTTCCGGTGGATAGATCGGATTTGAGGACGATCGGCATGCCGAGTCCCCAGGAGAAGCGGCGGGCGGTGTTGGTGGCGTCGGAGCACCAGAACTCGACGTGGTGGAACCGCTTGACGGAGAACTTATCGGACATCGGGTTCACTCGAGTGAAGTTGTTGAATCCGACCAGCTTGAAGCCGGCGCCGGCGCCGGCGCCGGTAGTGCTTCCGTTAGTGAACAGACCTTCCGTCCCCATTTTTTATTTTAATTTCGATTTCGATTTCGATTTCGATTTCGATTTTGAATTTGATTTTGATTCTAAGTATCAAAAAAGGATGATGGTATAATATAAGGTGGGATGGGGGTTATGAAGAAGAGGTTATGGAGCATACGGAACCTTAACAGATTGGTTTGGTGAGATTGGAACAGATGATATATCTAACACGTAAGACTTGTTATCTCTAACCACAAACTACACTTTTTTTCAAAATAATTTAGATAAGAGAAAAGAATTGTAGTGAGTTGTTAAAATTTTTTAATGTATATTGAATATTTGGGAGAGGAATCAGTTTTCATTTAGGATATGTCACTTAAATAGATAATTATGGTTGGCTTAAAATACGTAATTTGGAAGTAATTTTTATCTTTTGGTGGATGATCTTTTATGGACGATATAGATTCGGTGAATTCTATCCCTACCCCCTTATCAAGGGGTGAGAGTTGGTGGTGTATGTGTTTATGTGGGACCGAGTGTATTATTGTGTGAGTAAGGGGGGTCCGAATAGCAATCCCTTATAGATTCATGTTAATCCATATAAATATGGTTATTTTAAAACATATAACTCCAAGCAACTCTTTAACTTGATGGGTGATTGAGATAGTTGTTGATTACTTGATTCAGATGATTAAGGGTTTGTTTTATCAAATTCTTATCGGGTACATGCTTTCAATTTCAGGCGAGAGATTCACATTCAATTACCTTATAATATCTTTCGAAAATGGATTGTCGGTAAGCATTTAAAACTCGATAAGCACTTATTGGGGTAAGAAATTGTTTCCAACACTTGGGATAAGAGTCTCGATCTGTGGTCCCTTGCCTTGTATATTATAGGTAAGTTTTTTGGTCCTCGTCGTGCTCTATCAATAACGTAAATGATAGTAGTAAAGAGTTACCCCCAGTAAGCGCTTAGTAAACAATCCTTAAGTTTTTTCTTCAATCTACATATTGACTCGCTAGTTCCTTGTTGATTTTAAGGGCGCGTTCGTCTTGCGGGAATGGAATGGAATTGGAGGGATTTGGATTTCAAATCCATTCCATTCCCGTGTTCGGTAAGACATAGGATTTGGCAAGGGTGGGATTTGAAATCCGGAGTTGCATTTGAAATCCCATACATGAGGGATTTTGAAATCCTTCAATGTCGGGTAGCATTTGAAATCCCATTCCAAGGATTGGAGTTCAATTCAATTCTCATTCCAAATCCCGCAAAGCGAACACGTCATAACAAGAATTTGAAATCCAAATCCCTCATTAAAATTCATTCCATTCCAATCCATTCCCACAAAACGAACGCCTCCAAAGTTTTTGATCATCTTTTTTATCCATATCTGAAATTTTGTAACTTTTGTGTGACACCATTAATGGTGTTTCTAACCCAATTATTAATTAGAGTCACTTAAATATAGTTATTCCACTTTGATTTCTCATAAAATGAATCAATGTATAAAATTAAAACATCATACCAACGATTTATTATTACCATGCATAAAACTTCAAAACAAAAGATTTTGGAAGGGATTCGATGTTTTAAACAAGAAAAGGAAGATGTGAGAGCATCTCCATTGGCTAACTCATGTGAAAAACTTTAACATAATAAAAATATATAAAAAGATGTTGATCCTATCAAGATACATTTTTCTCTTTTTTATTTCTCAAATTCATTTCTTTGAATTCTTGAGGAACCTCAAATGATGATAAAAAAAAAAAGTCATTTTTAAATTATTAGCTCCAATGTTCAAGCTATCTTCAAACAACCATGAAAGGTGTTATAATCCTTTACGACGTAGAAGACAACACATCACATATTCCTTAAACTTGATATCAACCGGCTGTAATCTGAAAAATCTAACAAAATCATAAAGATCGACGAAAGTATAAATTTATAAAACTATTGGTTGAATATATGAAACTAAAAAACTATGAATAAACAAATTCCGTGTCAAAATAGAGAAAGTAAAGGTACAGGGGCTAAAGTTGTCAATAACAAAACGTTGCAAACCCATAAATCAGAAATAAAAATCTTAGTATTAAGCTCCAATGCACCTATTCAATTATTTTTAAAATGCAAGAGCATGAGATTAACGAAGATCAACAACTCCGATTCACTTCTCACACGTCTTATTGTTAACTCAACTTTTCACACGATACTTGTAGAACATAAAAACTAAGAAAACCATGCAACTATTGGAACTTTGGAAGAGAAGTTATAAATATAGCTAAATCAAAGCTTGAACTCAAGTTGTATATTGTTATTTGTTGGCTTGTTGCTTCCAAACTTTGTTTTTTCTAGTTATTATTGACATTTGTTGGTGCTTTTCACTCCTTTCGGTGTAATATTTGTTTTCTATTGTTTTTTTATTTGGAATTTAGGCATAGGGAAGTCCGTCCATTGTTGCCACGTTTATGTTTCTTCAACGATCAATACACGTATTTGGAGATTCACTTTTTCTTTGTTTCTTTTGAACTCTTTTAACTTTTATTGGTTGTACTTTTTTTATTAATTCATTACTTCAAGTTAATAAAAACTCTTGAAACGCTATTTTAAGTAACGTTTTACGAAACTTAACTTAAATCAGCCCATGTTTATAGTTGTTCTTTTTTCCAGCAAGTTAGAGCTTTATGTTATAGATTTTTAATGAGTTGAGTATATTAATAAGTTAGAGCATCTCCAACAGGTTTGCTATAATTTTACTAAAATAGCAAATGAAATGTCAAAATCTCTAAAACTTTATTTTTCCATCTCCAAGAGCTTTTCTATTATAGAGATTCTATCATCACTTATATTATTAAAATATACTTACATTTATTATTCCAATGAATTTAAAAAAAAATTAAACAATCAAATTATTCTATTGGTGGAAAATAAAAAGTAATACTTTCTCTCTCCTATTTTAGAGAATTTAGAGAATTCTCTAAATTTAGAGAAAACCCAAGTTTTTTCTATTTTAGCAATCATTTTAGCAAACCTGTTGGAGCAATTTAGGGAAAAAAAAACATCAATTTTTCTATTATAGCAAACCTGTTGGAGATGCTTTTAATGAACCGGGTCCATGTGGTTGCATTAGGAGCAAACCATGCTAAACAAAATATTCAACCATAGCGACCTAAATTGTTGTTTTTTTAAATAGGGATGAGACCTGTTTAAAACACAAAACCATAGTGACTAAAATGAGATTCCTATAGTATGTGGATGTAAACGATTCAAGCTTTTAACGAGCTTGAGGTTAATAATTCTTGAGATTGAGTGGATCTCAAGCACAAAATAAAACTCGTTTAAATTAACAAGTTGAGCTTCATAACAACAAAGTTCAACTTGGCTCGTTCGATAGCTCGATTAAATTGTTTGAGCCAAACTCTATTTAAGCATACATTTTTTGAGCCAAACACGCTTATATATATTCATAATAATACAATGAAATTAAAAATATTATCGAGCTTAAACCAAAATACAAGTTAGTTCATCATGAGTCTGAGCCCTTAAACAAACATCAAACTTGTGCACGATAATTCAAAAAATATTCGAGGTGGAGCCTACTATTTGAGCTTGATCATGGTATCATTTTTCGAGTTAAAATCGAATAACCTACCACTCGGCTTGCCCTGTTTACACTCTACGTTAATTTATATAATTTTTTTTGAACTTTCAAAAATCTTCATGTTTTTATTTTTGACAAACCTCATTACGTTTCGATACACACTTATGATCAATCATCAACAATTCAGATTGGATTAGTAAGTACATGGATTTGTGGATGTTTAGAATATATTTAAATGAGTTCAAACAAATTCTGGGATAAATTTTAATGAAGATTAGCAAATTTCTTAAACCTTTGTTTTAATCGAAGTGGTCCATTCAGCTTATAACTATACATTTGTACCCCATACTCCCATAGGCCCATATGATTTTGACGTATATTAGATCAACCCTGTCGTTTGGCCCAGTTACTTCAATTAAATATTTTTTTTTTAATTTTAATTATTTTTTTTATGCAACATGATATCATTGTGCCACCATGGCACCAAGTTACGATGATCCGAATTCAAAACCCCTCCAAGGAGAATAACCACCCCAGCCTAGCCATCCAGTTTCCATTTAAAGGGGCTTCAAGGCATTAGCTGGGATTCGAACATGGCACCCGTTCAGCGAAAATCCCCCACAATGGAGTCCAGTAGGAGTTGAACTCGTGACCTTCACCATATGAGAACTATAACCCAAACATCAAACCAACTAAGCTGACTATCATTTGCTACTTCAATTAAATATTGAATCATCCCTTAGTGGAAAGTTCGTTTACATTTATTTTCAAGTAAGTTTCATGTCATATTAGGTTCGTCTATCTGTAGTTTCAGTATGTCATTTTGTATCAAATTTTGTTCCAAGTGTTTAAATTACATATTTATATTTGTTTTAATTGTATGTTTATATATTTTTCTTTTCTAAAGAGGATGTCTAAGGCTATTATTAGACCAATCTAGATGGTTAGAATTTTAAGATATCAACCTGGATAAACTCAATGATCACAATTATATAAAGATTTGGAACTAAACCCAATATAAATGACATTATTTTACCACAACCCATATGATTTCGTATGTTTCTATGTTTTTGTCCAATGTTTATATGTTATTCATTAGATGTCATGATCCTAGAAAATAGGATGTAACAACTTATTATCAATGATGTAAGAAAAACAATACTGTATATTTAAGAAAATGGCACCCACACGTCACTTACATTTGTTGTACATACATTGCTTCTGAGTTCCGAATCAAAGTTATGGGTTGTTTGATTGGTTTTCTATTAAGTTATGTATGAATAAAGTTATTTGTGTGGATTAATTTGTTGATATAGATTATGAAGTTTTTTGTTTAAAATGTTTTTTCATAAATAGAAGGAACATGTTTTTTTTTTTTTTTAAATTAGGAGAGACCCGTTTTGAAAATAATTGGCCTTCTACATGTAGCTCGTCCCTAAAAGCATACTAAATAAGTCAATTTTCTATATCATTAAGCCACTATCAAACAGTCATATAACTGACTGAATAAGTTATGGATCATATTAAACTCATTAAGTTGCTAAGAAACAAACCAGGGGCAGATTCAAGTTATATGGTATGGGGGATAGACCCACACTAAAATAGGAAAAATACTATTATTTTAGGTTAAAAATGATTATTATTTAAAAAACTTACATTAAAGCCCCCAATAATTTTTCGTCGGCGCCCTCGTCAACCATAAAACGAAAAAAAATATCATTTTGAAATCAGCTAAAAACGAAAAAGAAACTTTCAGAATCAATCAAAAAAACCCTGAAAAATCACTCAAAATCAACAAAAAAAAACTATAAAATCATTAAAATGAACCCCAAAAAAAAAACCTTTAAACATTCTTTAAAACATTAGAATTAAGCTAAAAACATATCACACAATTTTACTAACTACTTGAATTACAAGTGTCCCAAATGTAAAAAGTCATGGATCCGTGTAAACACTTGTTCAGTGTTCTTGTTGTGAAAGAAAAAGTAATTTATTCCAAGGAAAAGTTATGGTTAGTTTCCTTCCCAAAATATTCCTGTCGAATATGGAAAGATTCCAAGAGAATACGAAATTTTTATAAATGCTTTTTGTTGACAAACTACTCAAAATAAAGTCAGTTTCAATTCTTTATTGCTCCAAAAGGTTAATGTTGGCGGAGAAACCGTAACCCGTGGTTTTTGAACCGAACTGACCCCCACATGATTAGCCTCTTGACAAATTACATTTTGTCTCAACACTTAGCACAATGGAGTGGGCCAACCTCGAACCTTGGCCAATTTTTTCAAAAGTCCTCCCATTTAGTAAATCAACAGAACGTTTGCGGATGGGTGGTGGCCACTAGGCCAAGACCTAGTGATTACCATTCTTTATTTAAATTGAAAAACATAGTCTCCACCCCCTTTTTCATTACTAATCGAATATCCTTCAACCAATTAATTCTAACTATAAAATAAAAAAAAACAGAAAATTTTATTTAAGCAATATAAGCGATCAAGGGAGTAATATCAACCATCAAGTGCAATCAAATTAAATTCAGTGTCATAAATAGTCTTCCATTGTTGCACAAGGAAGTGGTCTTGATAATAGCAATTGTTCTTTTTTTGGTAGATGTCAGGTTCATGTATATTTATACTTTTTAAAGATTTACCAAAGGACTGTTAACCAAATGTTTACCCAGATAAATGTTTATTAAGTTATATTACTCTCATTGATGAATATGACAATGATCATGAATTTTACCCGATGAAACTCTCACTCCATAAATGGAGGACAGTCATACCTAATTTTCGTTTACTAGGTAAATTATTGCAAATGTTGTCATTTTAATAGACTAACTTCTTAACCTATAAGATACATGATAGCGTTAGTTTTACTCATAACCACTTTTGGGCAAGTGTTAGGGTAACCTGACCATAACTCTAGTTTATTTGAGTATCAATAAACAATAAATAATGATGCCATTTATTGCACATACTCTAGCATTAATAAGCATGTATGTCAAGTTGTTATAACAATAAATATAAAATGGTTAACAGGTTGTTTTTTGGATTTGAAATTTTGTTACATTTCTCCTTACATTTTCAACTGTTATATATCCATTAATAGATTAACCTTTTGAAACTTTTCAAGACAAAGTATAATGAGAAGCCTAGAATCATCTATTGTGATCCAATCTAATACGTTTTTTTATTAGAATTGAGATTAGAAATGCATGGATTATGAAACCATCAACAAAATTATTAATGCATCGATCTTTATTTCTTTCTAGTTTTATATGAATTTTAATCATTATTGTTCAATTACCTCACACACGCAAACATATGTATGGATTTTGTCACTTTAAGTCATGCCTTGTCTTGTCATAACCTTTAAAGTTTAAGACTTAGGCCCAGTTTGTTTTCGAGTGAATGGGCTTTATAGTCCATATAACCTCGGTCAGCCAAAAATGATTGTTCGGTTGTGGCTTCATGTAGAAAGCAATCGCTTATTCAATTAGTTAGAAAATAGGCTTTTGATTAGATTCAGCCAACACTTTTACCTGGATGCCCTTCTCTATTTACAAAAATAGAAACGCTCTCAGCCCCACACCAGTTCCTCTCCATCAAAGTCATCCTTCCAGCAGCCTTCCTCTATTGACGCTCTCTATCCAACAACTCTCCTCCATTGCCTCTTTATCTTCCCTTTTGTTCTGTTTGCTTTAGTTTATAGAGTAGAGGTATATGGAACAAAATTTGATTAGTAAAAGCTTCCCCTGAGTTTGCATAGATGACGACCTTCATTTTTTCGGATGTGATTCTCTTGGTTTGTGGTTTTTTTAGTTAGGGTTCATAAAACTTGTTTTTTTTCGGCGGTTAATATATTTAGGTAAATTTGGATTTTTATTAGGTTTCATATATTAGGTTTTTGTTAGTTAGGATTAATAGATTTAGCGGTTTTTTAATTCGGGGCTTCATTCAATTTCGGTCTTTAATCATTAAAATTCAAATATTTGGTGTTTTATAAACAATTGTTTTAATAGTATTTATAATATAGATCAGGAGTAAATTGGTACATTTTTTATATTCAGCCTATTCATTCATCATAACAATCAAAGATTAATTTATTTGTTAATATTTAGACAACTGAATCACTACAACAACTTTATTCATACATGTCTTAATAGAAAACTAACCGAACAAACTCTTAAACTTGTTGATGCTTTACGCTTTTTATCATTTAGAACCTTGATTTCACAACATTTGATAGAGTTGTTCCAGGAAAAAATGAAAAAAAAAACTAATGTTTCTAAAATTTCCCATTTTAACATAATAGATCGGAGATGTTTTAACTTTTTCTAATTTTTTAAATACGACATATTTTTGGTGATGATTCATTTAGAAAATAGTTAGCTGCAGCGAATTGCAATAGGTGATTCCCACACGCAATGGCCTCAATTTGGTATATAGAGCGGTGAACGTATCATGAATGCTATTTCGTCTATATAAATAAATACAAGAGTAAATTACATATTTGGTTCATGTGGTTTACACTATATTGCATTGTTGGTCCCTATTTTAAAATGATTATGCAAAAAATCCATATGAGTTACATTATATTGCACTGTTGGTCCTTATGCTTAACAAACTGATTTCACACAGAGTTAGAATTAGGGACCAACAATGCAATAGGGACCTTTTTCATAATTATTTTAAAATGGGGACCAAAAGTGCAATATAGTG
This sequence comes from Centaurea solstitialis, assembly GCA_030169165.1. Lineage (NCBI taxonomy): Eukaryota > Viridiplantae > Streptophyta > Magnoliopsida > Asterales > Asteraceae > Centaurea > Centaurea solstitialis. The sequence goes on from CM058046.1 coordinate 11,948,028, forward strand.
TAAATCACATGAACCAATTATGTAATTTATTCTAAATAGAAATATGAGTGAATTGCAATTTTGGTCCCTGTGGTTTAACGATACCAGCACATATAGTCCCTACAAAATTTTTATTGCAGGAAAAACATTGTGGTATGCATTTTTGCTTGATTTTGGTCCCTCAAGACTAACACCGTTAGGTGTGTCTGTTAAGTCCCTCCCATGTGCCATGCACATGAGGGCATTTTTTAGTCTTTTAACTCAAAAACAAATTACAGGGACCAAAATTAGAATTTTCTATTTTGATTAATTAATTTTAAAAATAAAGTTAAATTAACATACTTATATTTAAAATATTATAATACAATATAATATAATTATATATATAACACACATACATATAACTTTTAGAACACAGTGGTTCGACCACTATACATTGTAACACCCCAAAAATTGGAGCAAACAAAAACCTTCTTTTACGAAAGGTGGTATACAAAATGTAACGCCATGGCGTGAGCTCTTCCCAAAACGGGGTATAAAGTAATGTACAATGACAAAATCTGAACTTTAATGGAGTGGTATAATAACCAACAAGTCTAATTCCTAACAAGGAAAAGACTATAAAAGGATCAACAGTTTCTACTATCATCTCGCGGTCTAGATGGACCGGTCTCTTCCCACATCCCCCAAAGCTCACTCTCAATCCGACACCTACTTGGGAACGGCGTCCCTTGTACCTGAGAGACACATCGACACCAAACAAGTGTTAGGCTAAAGGAGCCTAGTGAGTTGTACAAATAATACCATGCACGTAGAGTATATTAAAGCATGCGAGATATACAAGATCATACTAGCAACATAAATAGCATGTTAAACCGGTTTATTATTTATCTTCGGAAACAGTGGGAGCGACCCACTTCCACCAACCAATGCCCCGACATTCACTACTTCCAAACACCTCGATGTCCCGAATTTAGCATGGCAACATCATCCGAGGCCCGCGCACCAAGGAGCAACCCGAGGGCCGGCGACATAGGGGCATTCCTATTTCAGAACCTCCCAAGACTGTTTGGTGTGGACACATTGCGTTGGTTCGTCCATGTTATTATCATATAGGATCGTGATACGGAATTTAGCATCGCGTCACGTCCATGGTGTTGCATACAAGACTTCGATACTGAATTTAGCATAGCATCTCGTCCATATCCTTTACATACACAACCTCGACACTGAATTTAGCATAGCGTCATCAACAGAGGTATTTATCGAGGGTCTCAAGCCCTTCACATCATTTCATATTTGCCAACATGTTCGGATATCAAATCCCTTTTGTAAAATTCCATGGCACGTATACTTTCAAGTATTCCACATAAATACATTCATCCTACTAATTCATGGGTTTAACACATACGATGGTAGCATACGATAATCTACCGCACGTATACAACCATATAATCTAAATCATTCATGTAGGCACAGCTCATCATATGTTCATGGGAAGCTTTAAACTCAACATGGCAAGTAATTCATACCAAACCCACATTTTATCCACAAAATCAAGCAAGGAATGTAAAATCATCAAGATGATGTGCCCTCAGTTTTAACAAAAAGGTTTTAACAACTCACCTTGGTAATCTTCACAATCCAACATGGATTAGATTGCTAAACACGTCACACGATAGTACCTATACAATCATATCATGGTATACATCAATAAACCACCAAAATGACACTTATGTTTCGCAACCGAAACACTAGTCTAGAGCTAGGCTAGACTATCTCAATTGCCCCCAAAATCTCCCAAACATCATCTAATATAACCCTTAAGGAAAGCCCAAAGCCAAAACTCGAAAAGGATCGCAAACGAAAAACTTCAAATCGGAAACAGTGACTTGCGCGACCTAACCCCGGGACCTCAGGTCGCGGGGTCAGGTCGCGGGGTTTTACTGACCTGCACAATCCCGCGATCTGCTTCGCAAACCTTTACCAAAACTCATCCAAAACTCGATTTTGACTCCCAAAACACCCCACGAATGATTATGATCGATCCTATGATGATATAACATGATAAACTAACAACAAAACTCGAAAACACTCCATGGATCGTCGAGATCCATGGTTTTCCCCAAATATAAACCCTAGCTTTCCAAACCCCCAAATCTCGACTAAAACACGAAATTAATACGAAGTAAGCCGTACCTTTTGTTAGGAACTCGATTCTAACAACCTTTCACGGTTTGATTTCACCTCCTAAGTTCGATTCTTCCTCCGGATCTCGAATCTTCTTCCTACTCTCCCTTTCTCTCTTTTCTCCCTTTTCTTTCTTCAAGATCTCAAACACACACACACAAATGAAAAGGGAGGAAGGGATAAGGCTTATCAACTAGTTGGTGACTAGTTACACTACACCCCTCCATCTCTCGGGTATTTATCTTTTTGCCCCGAAACTGATAAGTTAAATTCGCGACTCGACTTATGAACTTAAACACAAGCTAATAATCAACTTCGGGAATTGAGGCGTTACATTCAATTGAATTTCCATTACTTACTTTTATCAGATAAGTTCGAGTTTACAAAATTTCGGGTGTTACATACATAACATTGTTAACACACACACACATATATATATATATATAACTTTCCGACGAGACATCCTCTTCTCCGGCAAGTGCCGACTTCCCTCCCCACCGACGCAACTCACTAGTTCGACCAATCTGTCGGAGCCATTCGACCAATCCGGCGAGTGCCGACTTCCGTTCGATTTTCAACCAACCGGTAAACTTTCCCTCTCGTTGCCAACCACAACTGCCGCTGCACCATTGGAGTGATGAGAAATTAAGACGCCAGAGTTGGTGCTGTTGCAGATTGTCGGAAACGATGTCCTAGCCAGAAAGACGTCTGAGATGGGTCGTCGGAGCCACCAATCGCCAAGAAGAACTCGAGAAGGTTGAGGTCGAACCTGAGTTCCCGTCGGAGCCACCAGTCGCCGCTACCGCCGCTGCCACGGAGGAGGAAAAAGCTCTCGTCCCAGTTGATGTTTCAGAAGAAATGCCCACCGATGATACTAAAGCTCTCATCATAGTTGAAAGTAATCTAATCTAATATGACTTCACTTCTTTCTATCTGTTTGAAATTTTTGGGGGAAAAAGCTTAAGTTGAATTCAAGAATTGGGTTATCAAGATTTGTGTTGGCTAACTGTTTGATAATTTGATAGAGCCAACAGAAGAAATTTGTGATGATGAGAAACCTAAAGAGGGTTCTATCAATTCAGATTAGGTGTTATACTGTTACTTGGTTACTTTTAGTCTGTATGTATAAATTGGAAAGCTTTTCGTTTAGGAGTTGACCGGAATGGTCATCGGGAAGACATGGCTCGCCGGAGTTGACCAATCTTTTTCTCCAGTGAGATCTAGTGGTTTTTGGTGGTTAGGTGGTTTTACGGAGAAGAGAGTGTAGGATTCGTTGGAGTTAAAAAAATGGGTTTGTCGAAGAAGAAAACCGGAGAGGGGTGGGCTCACCGGAGAAGATAACCGGAGAGGGGTAGTGCTCGTTGGAGAAGGTGAGTCGCTGGATTTGGCCGCCGGAAAAGAAAGGGAGGTGGAAGTGGGTTTTTTATTCATCATTTTTTCTTGGAAGAGAAGAAAGAGGAGAGAGAGAAGGGGTAATGATAATGGTGGGACACATGTCATTGTGTTAGTGGATTATTAATTTAAAAATATAAATATAAATTAATTATTTAACTTGTAGTTTGATTATTGTGGAAATGACGAAAATGCCCTCATATGCAAGGCACATGGGAGAGACTTAACAGACACATTTAATGGTGTTAGTTTTGAAAGACCAAAACCACGCAAAAATGCATACCACAGTGGTTTTCCTGCAATAAAAATTTTGTAGGGACCAAATGTGCTGGTATCGTTAAACCATAGGGACCAAAATTGCAATTCACTCTAGAAATATTTTTCAGAGTAAATTACATTTTTGGTCCTTGTGGTTGTTACCCATTATCAAGTAGCATCCCTATGTCAAACTAATCACAAAAAAACTCATCATGGTTACCAATTCATTTCAATTTGGATCCCTCTCACTAACTTATTTAAAAAAATTAAGTTAGCTTTGGCATTTCTATTATTTTCACTTATTTTAACTTGAAAACAATTGATTTATATATTTTTATATATCTTTATAATTAGGTAATTAAATTTCTTTTAAATCTCTTGATTATAAAGGATTTTAGTAACTATACATGGTGATTGAAAAATAATATTTTTGAAAAGTTGTAAAGTTAAAATTATCTTTGTACATGAAAAGATATATTATTAGAAATAAAATATGAACTTAAAAAATTAATAAAATATACAACGTATAAATGTCTTATGTTTCATTATGAGATGGCACATGAGTTGTGTGTCTAGATTCATGAATTGCTTCAAATCATATGAAATTAACTAACGTTTACTACGTAACTGTTATTACTATTCTTGTAGTCTTGTATAACAACAAGTCCATGTTAAAATCAATGATTCTCTTTTTTTATCACATCATCACATTTATGTAAAAGAAAATATGTTAAAATAATAGATAAGACAATTTTTTACACATTTATGTGATATATATCTAATTTATTAAAAATTGGATTATGATTGATTTAAAAATAGATGGATTTTTGTAAACAATGACGGGAATTAGACGATTATGCAATATTTAAGACTCATCAACGTTTAAAATGAGAAATTAGGCTATTGTTTAAGATCAATGTTTAAAATAAAGAATTAAATTAATAACTATTTAAACATTGGCTAGTTTAAATCAATAATAGTCCAAAGTAAAGAATTAGATTATTGATTATCTAAACGTCAACTCGTCAAAATCAAAAAATTGATTATTTTGTTGTAGGTAGACTATAATTTCCATCCATGTGTTTTATTTGTTTTTCTTTTTGTTACGTTTCGTTTTCTGTCGTCTATATAATTCATTTATAATTACAAAAACATATATATTTTTTATTTCCTTTTCATTTTCACATTTTTTGTATAAGACATTGTTCATGAGCAACTTTTAACAAAGCTTGAATTTAAATCGAACTTTTAACAAGTAGATCCCGAGGCTCATGAGCAACTCGGCTCCCTTTACATGCGATGAAGAAGATTGGTCATTTTAGATCCAAGGAGTCAAACTTACATTTTCTGAGTATTAAAAAATAGGTAGATATATTCAATAAGATTCACTATATTTAGACCTAATTGTATAACAAAGCCTAAATATAAAACAAACAAGCATTAATTTTTTTACTTTTAACCCTAAATAAAATCATGTCATTCACAAAATTTTCAATACTTTAGCCGCTATCATATAATTTACCAAAGACTAAAGTTGATCTTTCAGTTATTTTTAGGTTTTTACTTGTGACACCAAAATTAATGGTGACACCAAAATTAATGGTAAGCAAACATAAGAAAAAAAAAATCGCACATTAGCAAAATGTTCAAGAATTCAAAAGATATCAATTGAATGATACACCATAAGATTATAAAGTATTTATTGTGTTTTAGGACATTATGGAGTTCATTTTGAAGGTTGGAAACATTTTGGAAATAATTCTAAATTGTTGGAAATTGTGTAAGTGTGGACTATAAGCAATAGACTAAGAGCCTTTGAACCTTTATTCACTTAGTTGTCTAAGGGTTGTTGCTAACTACTTACCATATTAAATGCTTACTAATCCAATTACCTCAATGGATGAATATAAAATTAAAGATTACATAATCATAATCTTATTCTATAAGAGGAAAGATAAGGATCAAGAATCTTGTTGTGTAAGTGATGGTGAAGATGCTTACTGGTTTTTAAACCTTTACCATTAATCTCTTTTGATAGGCGGAATAGTTAAGGTAAATGAGAGGGATGGCCCTTTGTGCCTTTGATAAGAATTTGGTAAACAACCCCTAGGTGCACTCAACAACCAAAGCCTCTGGACCTTTTTGATCGACATTTGAGATGTTGTCCAATCTTGTTTGAATCGAATGTAATTTTTTTAAGAATTTTAATTGTTGATAAGACAGATTTAAGAAAATTACAACATACAGATGCCTAGAAAATACAAGTTAAAAACATCACGTACGAAAAATACTATCAATCTAAAGATTCGGCAATTAATCCAACGCAAAATCTAACCATTTTTCTTCTGATAATAAATTTATCATATGTTTTCCTTAAATAGATACTATAATATTTACAGCGAAAATCTGCAAAATCTCCAACAACATCATCATCCTTTGCCAAACTCGTCTTTTTCTTCTTGATTAATGTGCCCCCAAAATACACTCACCAAAACACACACATCCTTTCCGCGTGTCTTAAATTCCCTTTTATTTTTTTTATTTGTTATTATTTTTTTTCATTTCTGAGTGCTTAAAAATCTTTATTGGTATCTTATGGTTGTCTTTTTGCTACCTTGCGGACAAACCCATAAATTTTGGGTAAGAAATCGCCGATTGATCTCAAAAAATTTTGGTATTTGTGTTTTTCGTACTGTGTGCTATTTCTTTGAGTTCTTCAACTCTTTTCTCTTATTATTCATAACTTCTGAATTTATTACCGTTTCAAGAAACTAGAAACACCCATAAAGTCACCTGTTTCTTTTCCCCCTTTTTTTTACCGAGATTCACGGTGGGTTTTTGTTTTTCAAGATGGGTAACAATTTCGTTAACATAGAGGTGGTGGTGTTTGCAAAAGGGTAAAAATGTAAAGAAAAACCTGAAAAGGGTTTGTAGTGGTGGCAGCTGATGAAGGTTTTGCATTGAAAAGTAAACTAGACAAGTGGCCTTCTTTGCTGACACGGCAACACTTCTTAGCAGTATATATATAAGTTAGTGTGTGTGTATATATATAGATATATATGTATGTATGTATATACATACATAGGTCGACTATCACCTTTCCCTAATAATTCACCGTCAACAACCCAACTCAATTTCTCAATTTTCTTTTCTGGGTCTTTGAGATCTTTCATCTTTAGGGTGATTCTGTAAGCCAATTTGCAATCTTTATGTTTTGGGTATGTGAAATTGTGAATTTCCAATCATGGGTAGTTCTTTCTGCTAAATCTTGTATGTAAATCTTGAACCTTTTTTCTTGTTTTAGCTATTTCAAGTGTTGTTGTTCTTGAAAAAATGGGTTCGATTCTTCGGTTTCGAAAGTTGTGTTTTATTGAGCCAACATTGAGAAGCTGTGAATCATTTGAGACCCAAAAAGATGACAGAAAACAAGAAAAAAGGCAAAGAATTGATGAACATAAGAACAAGAACATGAGGCAGAGAAGAAGAGGATTGAGGTGTTTAGATTCTTGTTTTTGGTTCATAGGGTGTATGGTTACAACTTGGTGGCTATTGTTGTTTCTGCACCATTGCTTACCTGCAAATTTGGGGTTTAAGGGGCCTGAACCACCTGGTGTGAGGCTAAAGAAGGAAGGGCTAACCCCATTGCATCCTGTGGTTTTGGTCCCTGGGATTGTGACTGGTGGTCTTGAGCTATGGGAAGGAAGGCCTTGTGCCGAAGGCCTTTTTCGCAAGCGGGTATGGGGCGGTAGCTTTACCGAAATCCTTAAAAGGTTTGACACCACACTTTTGAAAGCTTAAATTTTGCTGACATTGCTAAGTTAATAGGTTAAAAAGCTTGAATTATGCCTGCATTACTAATTTTCTTGCTATAATTGCTAAGTTCATAGCTAATTCATATGTTCATGGTCCAACCATTTGTAACCAAACCATACATACTCAACTCAAGATATCTCACTCGAAAATAGGGTCCAAGGTAGGATGTACTCGGACCCTTTTTCGAGGTTGTTTCCATGAAAACCTTGGTCGATAAAAATTGATTTCAACGGCATTATTTTTATTGTTTATTTTTCAAACCAACCAATGTATACCCCTAAATTGGGGCATGCAGACGGAGATCATGTGAGAAAAAGAGTGAAGTGAGAAGCGTATGAAGGGATCTTGACCCTTGATCACTTTTAAACCTATACCCATTAATATGATACATTTCATTATTATTGATCTTCAATTATTATTGATCAACGGTTTAGATCCATTCTTACTTTTCTCATTGTAACTTGAACTAACTTCCCTTCTCACCGAAACCCAACCCTGGTCTAGCATGCAGTATTTGTGCAACTCTATAGATTTGGTCATTTTGATTTTGTAGTAAAATAAAATGCATAGTTTGGATTGAAGTTTTTGAGAACTTATTTGTGTAAAGTGTTAATTCTAGGCCATTGTGTTGGTTGGAGCATTTGTCACTGGACGATGAAACAGGGCTCGACCCACCAGGCATCCGGCTCAGGCCGGTTCCAGGCCTGGTTGGAGCCGATTACTTTGCTCCTGGCTATTTTGTTTGGGCTGTTCTCATCGAGAATTTGGCTCGAATCGGCTATGAAGGAAAGAACATGTATATGGCTGCTTATGACTGGAGGCTTTCTTTTCAAAACACCGAGGTACGGTTAACTCTACAAAACCATGAATGCCTCATTAAACTCGTTGGTTATCGATAGTTTTACTACTTATCTTTTGGGAATATTTGTTTCAGTTATTTACAGTCGTCTATGAAAGCAGGTAAGGGACCAATCACTTAGTAGATTGAAGATCAACATTGAGCTCATGTATGTAACTAATGGCAACAAGAAAGTGGTGGTGGTTCCACATTCTATGGGGGTTATTTACTTCCTACACTTTCTTAAATGGGTGGAAGCCGCTCCTCCGATGGGCGGTGGTGGCGGTCCAGGGTGGTGCGCTAAGCATATCAAAGCAATCATGAACATCGGTCCAGCGTTTCTTGGTGTTCCTAAGGCAGTTAGTGGTATATTATCTGCTGAAGGAAAAGATGTCGCTTTTATCAGGTTAGTAGTACCTGCATCAACTTCCGAGATCCGAAAAATTGTAACTTTGACTTCAAAAGTCAAACCGTATCTCCAATTGCTATAAGTATATTTATTGATTCGTTTAGTTGATCTTTCAGGGCTGTGGCTCCTGGTCTGTTGGATTCGGAGGTTCTTGGGCTCCAAACTTTGGAACGCCTGATGGGTGTTTCTCGAACGTGGGACTCGGTGGTTTCTTTGCTACCGAAAGGCGGAGATGCGATTTGGGGAGACTTGGATTCATCTCCGGAAGATGGGCACAAGTGTGATTTGGAGACTAAAAGTTACTTTCAAATGAGTTCAAAGGAAAATAGCAGCGGAAATGAAGATAAGAGGCCCGTTTTCCATATGAACCAGCAAACGAGGTATGGAAGAATGATCTCGTTTGGAAAGACGGCTTCTGAACAACATTCGTCAAAGCTTCCTACCGTTGCTCAAATGGTATACCCTTTGTGGTCTCGAGTGAATACACTAAAAATCAGTTTTTGTAGGACGCAAAAATGTCTTAAATGCCCTAATAGACCGCTTAACAGGACTTGAGTTTTTAGGACCAAACAACTGTGCATTCTACCTATATGTGACTATGTGTTATAATAAATTGATAGGATCAGTATTTGGTCATATGATCTACAGGAACTGATGCATGCAAATAGAGTCTCGAACTCAAGCGCAACTTGTCGAGACGTATGGACGGAGTACGGCAAGATCAGCCGCACCAGCATTCAGGAAGTGGCGGATAACAAAGCGTACACCGCTGGAACGTTGATTGATCTTCTGCGGTTTGTGGCTCCAAAGATGATGCAACGAGCCGAGGTGCAGTTCTCTCATGGCTTAGCAGCGGATCTTGATGACCCCAAGTACGCCCATTACAAGTACTGGTCAAACCCGTTAGAGACCAAGTAAGTTGATTCGTAACCTCCAAGACTGTTTCAATGTTTTCTCGTGTTTTCAAATTATTCTTGGTTCGACTAAAAAATGTGTCGGTGTGCAGGCTGCCTGATGCTCCAGATATGGAGATTTACTCTTTGTACGGTGTCGGGATCCCGACGGAAAGATCATACATCTATAAACTCTCACCGTCAGACAAATGCAACTCTATTCCGTTCAGGATCGACAGCTCAGCGGAGGGGAAAGGTGGTCAAGGATGCTTACGAGGAGGAGTCTACTTTGTTGACGGTGATGAAAGTATACCGGTTTTAAGTGCGGGTTTCATGTGTGCGAAAGGGTGGAGAGGGAAAACAAGGTTTAATCCATCGGGGAGTGCAACTTATATACGAGAATTCCGACACAAACCACCGGCAAGTCTGCTGGAGGGGCGGGGTGCAGAAAGTGGTGGGCATGTCGATATAATGGGAAACGTTGCACTGATCGAGGATATCTTGAGGGTGGCTGCAGGTGCCTCCGGGGCGGAGATAGGCGGTGATCGTATCTATTCCGATATATTAGAGATGTCTGATAGAGTAAACATAAAGCTATAGATGCAAGTTTTCCGGAAGAAAAGTGTCACCGTGCCACCAAGGTTGGGCCAGAGAGGGTGGTACGAGGAAGATGGAATCGAAGAAAGAAAGAAAGAAGAGAACGCATCGTTAAATCTATCGAAAGAATGGTTGTTTGTCTAAGGTTTTCGTTGTTCGTTTTTGAGATCATGAGGCTCGAATGTGTTAAAGCGTTCTTGTATATACCAGCTTGTATGCAATAAATTGATTTAGGTTTTAGATTGTTGAAAAATTAACCTAATGTGACGTAAAATCCGATAAAATCTTTTTTTTTTTTGAAAGAGGTATCCTAGACCATATTGGGCCCAGACTAATCCTCAGCAATTTTGAAACTAATCCTCAGCAATTTTGGGCCGAAGCCCAACTGCTAAAGCATGCAGCCCGGGGTCGAAGCCCCCGTACCTCCAGAATGCGTCCGCCAGGACTCGAACTCGGGTTCACCACTATGTAGTGCCCAAGCCTTACCACTAGGCTAACACTCCTTTGGTATCTGATAAAATCTTTGTTCGATTACGGTTTTCTAAATTTTATTTATACGCTTGGTTCATTCTATGTTTAGTACAGAATTCAAGAGCCACCTAATGTCTTATAGCAGGGTCATAGAGCTCGGATGTAAGCCGTATATAATCTTTTAAATGAGATTTTGATTAGATCCATGGTCAGTACAACTTTTGAACAAGTTTCATAGAAGCATATGTAAACCTACGGATTGATAACACTAAATAAGAAAGGGATTTGGTATCAAACCATGTTCTCCGATGAACCTTTCACGCCTTCAATCATCAAACTCGATCTGAAATCACTACGAATTCATAAGCAACTCAGGGATTTAGTTGCAATCTACACAAGAACAAACAAAAGTAGCAACATTTTCAATAGTTGCATCATGTGAAAGAATGATATCTGTTTGGCATCTTTCAATCACAGGCATGAAAGAAAGTATGAAGTAGAGAACAAGGTTTACTTGCTATATTTTTTGCAGCAGTCCTTTAATCTATCAAGATCTCGTTCGTTAACCGGATACTCCAATGTCAAATTGCTAGGGCTAACCCGACCCTCCTTTAAGCCCAACCATTGACTTACCATACAATCAATCCTTTTCAACTATTTCAAATAATTAAGGGAAACATTCAAGAAACAAAAGGAGACTGTTTGACTTTTGAGGTCAAAAACTTTTTTGATGGTTACTTTGTTATCCATTCTCCCTAGTGACGATATCAAATGGCTAAAACGAATTGAATGTGTACTTGGAAAGTAAGAAGTTGACCTCAAAAGTCAAATTCTATCAGTATTGAGCAGAAAGGAACAGTTTCTTGATGGATGTTATAAAGGATACAGCTGCAGTTCTTATTTGTAGGTTTCTACCAGATACAGCTGCATTTTCTTGATCTTTATTTGAATTTGAAGCAGCTAACTGGTGATCAAGAAGCTCTTCCTCTATTAAATCGGATTTGCTCGCTAGAATTGATATATATTGATGGAGATTTGAAGGGCTCATCTCCCCTTCTTGAACTTGAGATAATAATCTTGAAATGATGTCCCATAGTGCATTTCTAGCTTCTATATCATCCGAAGCAAAAGGGATGATATCCAGGAGACCCTGTAAGAAAAGCAGATCTGGATGTATCTAAAGTGTCACCGTTAATTTCATTTTAAGGTTGACAGTGGCTAAACTAGACTGTGTGGGCAAAAATGGAATTTGCAAGTAATTCCCTGACTTGCTTATGAAATGGTAGCTATCAGGATTTTTGAAGTGGTTTGTTTGACCACAAAATTCTTCTCTAATGAGTAACATAACACAACTTTACCTTGATTTATCTCTAAAATCAGATCAACGGTCTCGCTCAGAAGGTTGGCAATCAAAACAGCGGCGGTAACGCATGAAGTGGCAACCTGATACAAGCATTCACTTTTGACAAAGTACAGTTGAAAAGCATTCACTTTTGACAAAGTAACGCCGAAAAAATAATAAAGTAAATGTTCACTACACATTAATATCTTCAAAGTACAGTTGAAACCAAATGAACTCATGCATCTGAAGTATATTATATTCCTAACTCACTATCAATATTGACATTAGCATTAAAGAGAACTTGTCACTTTACATACCTCGATTTTATCAGTAAGTTTTATCAGAGTGCCAAGCAGATGAAGAAGTTTCTTGCTGGAACATAGTTCTTGGGAACAACTATCTATTACAGAGAGAGCTTCGATAGCCCGGAGAATAATATCAAGAACAGGATACCTGATACAAGCATTCACTTTTGACAATCAGACACAAAGCTGGCTGCAAGTATGACACTGAACTCAATTGCAAACCAATTAAAGAAAAATATTGCTATCTAAAACCATGTATAAGATAATGAAAACTTTGTTTCTTTTCAGATATTATTGGTGTACAAATGAATCTTCCAGCACATGGCCTCAGATCCCCCTCCAACCATATTTAATTTGTTTTCTTTCTTTCTTTTTTGAACGATTTTCTTTTGTAGCATGCCAGCTCCTACTCTCCATATTTACATTACACCCGGATGGCATATTCAATGTTTTTTCGCTTCAGGACCTTATTCAGCTAGGTAACTTCACAAACATGTACATGTTATTTTCTTTCCTTCTATTTATTCATCGATTTGGTCAATTTCTCATTTTCATTTTGTGGATCGAATTCCCATGATTTAAGGATGGTTTGAAATGGGACCCACATAATTACGGGAAATGGGCTAAAAGATTATTTTCTTCTCCATAAATAAATCTAAATCATGACTGATTTCTAAGACGATGGAATCTTGGATATCAATTATGGGAATTTTTACCAAAGGGTCTTTGGAGGTCAAGCGTTCAAACCTCACCAAAAATGAGGAGTGTGTCATGTACGGGAGTATTTGCCATATTATAAATATTATATACTTAAAAATGGGAATCTTTTTTATCAATTAGAAGTTAAATACAAATAATTATAATCATTATGAAAATTACCAGTTTATTGTTTTCTGAATTTGATATTACACCTAAAGGTATTTAACAATATCAAAGCCAATAAAGATAAGTGACAAGTCAACCATTTGAAAAGACAGGAAGGCATACCTTTCAGGTACTCGTTCATCTCCCTCCAGTTTGCTGATCTCAAAGGCCAAGAGATTAATCAAAATATTTGGAAGACCTAACTTCACCAAGTGCGGGAGAAGAACGGTTCTTAATTCATCCGGACTTTCTGATATAGTTAACAGAAACCCTACACTCTTTAAAAAGAATATAGTTGTCGGATATCTTGGAAATTCATCATAACAAAAATACCAAAACAAATAGTATAGAATAGATATCAACTGCTACCTTTTCTATAAGCTGCGAATTCAATGTATTTTCTACAACCCATAATATACGAGATAGAACGTTCTCAGGCTGCAAAACATGAGCCCAAGTTTTACCTTCACTGCCTTGGAGACACAAAGTTAACAACCTATGAGAAAATATGGAAAACTGTATATCAGATAAATATTTGATACAGTCCGAATATTTAACAATAGCATTCAGGGCATACATTATTCATAAACTGCTGTGACAAAAATACACAATTGGATGTATTTTCCTTTACAACCAATCGTCAATAGTGAAAGTCTGATTTTGTGGAATTAAGTTACCTGAATTCTTCACACAGGCATGGAGTGTCATCTACAAATAACTGTTCGACGATTACTTCAACCAGTCCTTTTACAGAGGCAATTTCTTTACGTGATACTTCATGGCAAGCAAGGTTCCCAACAATTCCAAGACTAATCTCCTGCAAAAATAATCAACGGTGAGAAACTTAATTCTATTGGTTCTGTAACTTTGTGCAGACAAAAATCATTTGAGAGCGTTGATATGTTACGGGCTGTTTGATGTTTGCACAATAAACTTTAAAAAAAATGACTTGGCTGAACAAAGGGAAATAGTCGACAAATAATATGAATGTATAATCAGGAAACAAAAGGAAATGTAACCTACCGTGACACGAGGTGACTGAGAAACCATTAGAGTAGCCAAAATAACTTCAAGGACCAGATTTTGAACCTGCATGTGAGTTTCAAACAATTCAACGATGTCGATATAACAGCAAATGGAATGTGATTTAAGCAGAAGCGAACACTTTACCATACCAACAAGTACATGTGAACATTAGTCATTTACAGCAATGCATATAGAGCTTTCAAGTATCTCTCATTAACGAAAGTCTTGTTCTTATCTTGTGGCGTTCTTTGTGTATCATTAACTCTTCCTAATATATGAAAAATAGCACGCAGCAACTTCAAATTATAAGTTCACATTAATGGCATGCTTCAATATACTTTCTAACTCTACCTATGGGACATTAAGAATACTATAAACACCGATAGATTGCAGTTACTTGTTATGGCAAAATGGATACTAAGAACTTGTGTAACAGAAGAGTCGGGTACCATGAGTTCAGCATGGGTTCTGCTTGTTGCCAGGTCCCATAATATACATCCATGTTCTTCCCAAGAATCATCTCCAACCACCTGCTTTTGTTGATCATTAGAATCTCCATCCCTTCCTCCCTGCTGATCAACAATGTCCATGGTCTCATGTTTGTTTTCCAAAATTTGATCTTCAGAATGTGATACCAAGCTTCCATTTGTTCCTTGAGAAGCAAGATCACGGCCGCTAACGCTGTCAGAAGTACTAGCGGCATTCATGGTTGGTGGTAGAAGTTTCCTTATCAAGGATATAACATAACTAGGATCAACTGTGGTTGAGATGTCAAATAACTGCACAATACAATACAATACAACATTAAACTTTAGCATATATCATATATAAATAAAATACACCATCTATGTTCTAACCCAATTACTTCAAACTTGATATGGAATTTGTTACAAATAATGTTTTTTCAATCTGCTAAAGCAATTAATGTAGAAACCAATTTGTTGTAAACTATTTTTAAAAATCTATCAGTTTTAAAGTTCAAACATAGCATCTGTCACCTAACATGGTGAATATAAAAATAAAGGAATTTAGAGAAAGCATAAACAATATCATCAGACTTTGTTTACTTGTGAATTCATTTATATAAGCTGAATTAGCCTGAACAATCATCAGTAGCAAGTAGCAAATAACAATAAAATTGTGCAGTTGTTGTTTGTGTGTTGATATCCTACCTATTTGATGAAATGCAATTGAGTTGGTAGGGAAAAGAAGGAAAGGGTGTTTTACCTCATCGAGGGGAGCAGGTGGGTGGTGCGATGGCTGTTGGATTCCTCCTATTTCTTCTTCTTCTTCTTCGGCCACTGATTGCGATTGTATCGACATGTTTTGGAGTCAGCCTCAAGGTTTTGGGGTTTTCAAAAAAGGGCTCGCTGCTGCTATTATGTTTTCCTTTCACAAAAAGAAAAAAGACAAATCTTTCTTATTATGTTTTAGTAATAAAAAAAACAACTCAAGATTTTTAAATTATGTCTCTTAAAATTTAATTTATTAAACAAAATGGCCCAAATTCAATAGTACAAGACTGATTTGCCGCCGCCACCATCGCGGCCACCGCCGCCACCACCATATGATGGCGGTGGTGTCTTGACGGTGGCGGTGGAGGTGGTGGTGGTGGTTTGGTGGAGGTTTTGGTGGTGGTGGTTTGTACACGTATTACTATTGAAGTATTTTTTCTGTACTTAATATACCATTGAGAATCCTAGTCAGATCAACGTAAGCATTATGTAATTAAATTTAATTGTCACGTAAGAAAAAACTGGTTGTTGCCGGTCATGATAGTATAATGTGTACAAAAAATAGAGTTCAATGGTAAATTGAGTACAAAAAATTAGTTTCATGGTAACATTTGTATAAAATGGATAGTTGGTTACCATTACAAGTCATAAACCCATTAAAATAAAATAAATAATTTTTTATTTTAATATTCTCTCCTGAAGCCAAGTAATCGTTTGTTTGTAAAAGAAGCTGGTGAAATACAAGGAGATAAAATCGACGTGGAGAGAAGAAAACCACCAGAAAACCAACTGTCATATTATATCCTCATCAACTCTTGTTAATCACCACCAAATATATTCTCATTACATACACAGAAGAATTTCCACAATAATTGGATTCCAAAATGCCAATGAAATCCTCAACTTGAGATCACAACAAAACTAAAAATGGCGTTAACAACTCCAATTTCTTCATCTTCTTCACAGTTGTTGTTTCAGTTACCAGCAGTTCATCCCTCCTCAACCAACAACAACCTTCCCTTTTTCATTCTTCGATCAAAGTCTCAACCCATCGCTCTTCGAAACACCACTGATTCTGTGTTTCCGGTTCCATTGAAGCTCTTCTCCACTGCTAGGTTTTATAAGTGTAATTGTGCCAAATCCACAGAGGAGAGGGCGCCCGATACTACCATAACAACTGATGATGATGACGACGATGATGATTCCGGTGAAGAGACTCATCGGAGTTCCGATGATACGGAGAAGGTGGAGGACGGTGGTTCTCGGAGGAATATATCGTCTCTCTCTGATGCTCTAAACCTAGGGATTCGTGAACCGATTTATGAGGTTTGTTAGGTTTTCGAGATACTACGCCCTTTATTAGGAAATCATGCAGTTTTCTTCTTTTTACTCGCAGATTAGGGTTCTTGATCAAAGTTTTATGGACAATGGTTTCGTGTATCGTTCTTGTGATCATATAGAGTTTGCAACTTGAGCCTGCCATATAAGTAGTTTATTTTGATGATTTTTATCATGAATTTATTGAAAATTTTCTAATATGTTTATGTCTATTTATTTATTCTTAAAGGTTGTAGAAGTAAGTTCAAGTGGGATGGTGTCAACAAGAAAAATTAATAGAAGGCATCTACTAAAATCAAGTGGTGAGTGGGATGTTTTGTTAACATAATCATCTGCTCTTCCTAATTGCATTTTTTTTTCCTTTTGAATCCTTGTGGAATTAAATTCCTATTGAATGTTACTGAGTTAAGCTTAATAGTGTTACTTAATGAGCATTGTCACTTCTTAAACAAGGTTTTTGATAGCAGGTCTTCGGCCTAGAGACATTCGAAGTGTTGATCCTGCACTGTGGTTGACCAACACAATGCCCTCATTGCTGGTATGGCACCAACTCAAGTTACCGTTTATAGCATTCTAGTTCATGCTTATGAAAATTAAAATCTTGGGGCCACTTTCTGGGGATTGAACTCCGCTCGAGGATGTTCTATAGATTGTTGTATTTTGTAATTTGGTGATATGTTTGTTTTGTTGGTTGCATGTTTTGGGGTCATCTAAATAAATTTTAAAGACAAACAAAGACTGCATGTATCATTCGCTGAAGACAGAAACTTATTCATAGATACTCAAGACGGAAATTAAAAATAATAATCATTGTGAAAACATTTCCTATTAACTTTTATCTAGAGCAAAGCACTGTTTGCTGTATTGAACAAAGGCTTGACATTTTATAGGAGTCCATTGCTAGTTCTTGTTGCCGTTCCTTTAATTAATGGAGCTGATGGGGGAGCTTTCCGTACTTGGTAGTTCTTTTTACCACTTATAGGACTTCTGTGTTCTGACGGTACCACAAGCATAAATACTTGATTGATGGACAAAGTTCATATATCAAATTTTGGTTTGTTTTCAGGTTCGTGAGAATGCCATACTATTGAATTTGGGATCATTGCGGGCAATTGCAATGCAAGAAAGTGTCTTTATATTTAATTACAATCGGTAAGTAATAACTCAATCATTTTCTACATTTTCTATTTTGTGCTGAATCAAAGTTATTGGAGAGGAGGAGAGAAGGCTAATTTGCTAATTTTCTGGTTTATTTGCTGGGTATCTTAGGAGAGCAGGGAAAGCTTTTATCGACGCATTATTACCTCGCTTAAATCCTAAAAGCATGCACGGAGGTCCTGTAATGCCATTTGAACTTGAGGTCGGTTCTGGCCTATCTGATTTTTCTGAGTAAATTAGACTAAATTTCAAATGTGATTTGAGATTTAACAAGAACTTTCAACTTGATATTTCAGGTAGTTGAAGCTGCCCTACATTCGCGAATTCAACGCTTGGAGGATAAACTAATGGATTTAGACCCACGTGTGAGTATGGAAACATAGTGAGTATATATAATTTCCTTTTAGTATATAAGATGGTGATTTTAGTTCAAGATCATACTAAGTAAATTCTGGGCAGTAAGGGTGAATCACTAAAGGGTGCTAAGACATTAACAGAAAACAGTTGTGCAAAAAGGATTTAATTATTACACCATAGTACATGGTTTTTGGTTAAGACCAACATTTTTGTTATTCTTCAGGTTCAAGATTTACTTGAGGTTTTGCCAAACCGATTAACTGCCGACATATTGGAGCAACTACGCATTAGCAAGCAAACCTTGGTATCCTCTATTATATTACATCAACCTGCCCATATACTCGGCTGCATGTGTATGTGAACTGAGAATAAGCAACTCCTTGATTTTTCTTTTCATTGAAGGTTGAATTGGGATCGAAAGCAGGAGCACTCAAACAAATGTTGTTTGACATACTCGAGGATTCCCATGAAATACGTCGCCTCTGTATCGTGGGAAGAAACTGCATCCTGAGCAGAAACGACGATCTAGAGTGCTCTGTCCCACATGAGAAGCAGATTGCTGAGGGTAAGTGTGACATAATTGGAGAAATCAAATGAATATTAATTATATGCTTCTTCAGCATACTAATTTTCAGATTGATCATCATATGCAGAAGAAGAGGAAGAAATTGAAATGCTGCTGGAAAATTATCTTCAAAGGTGATTTCATGCTTTCTAGCAATGCTCATTCAGATTTATAGACTATATTTGAGCACAACATCTTTTATGCAAATTTAAGTTTTGACAGTTGATTTTGATCCAGAGTAGGTCTCTAACCTTTTTATTATTGCAGATGTGAATCATGTCATAATCAAGCAGAAAGGCTTCTTGAGTCGGCAAGAGAAATGGAAGACTCGATCTCTGTCAACTTAAGGTTTGCTACTACATGTCTTTGAGATTAACTTTCAACAGAATTTGAATTGGTGCATAAAGCATAATATCAATATTAACGTACAACTCGATTGATGTATAAACATGGTCTGTTTTCTTATCAGCTCTCGGAGGCTTGAGGTGAGCAAATTTGAATTGCTTCTCCAGGTTGGGACCTTTTGTGTTGCAGCTGGTGCTCTGGTTGCAGGTTAAATCCTTTAACATAGCCTTCTTTTGAAAATAGCATATGGAACAACAAAAGCTCACTTCTATTTTTGTTTATTTGTAGGTATATTCGGGATGAATCTAAAATCCTATCTCGAAGAACATGTGGTACTTTCCTCAAGTCCCTTGTCGCTTTCTTAACGCTAACCATGCTTGTTCCATATCTCAAAATTTACAATTTTGGCAATCAATCAAGGGAGCTACTTTTCATTTCCCCTTCCCATGAAAATCAAAACATTTTCCTTCCCATGAGAACTAAAAAAAATTAAAGTTTTCTTGTTAAGTTATCCATTTGTACAATTAACCTATGCTCCAACAAGTACTAGTTGAATACCTTGAACTGAAGGTTGTAAGTTTAAAAAAATAAAGACTTCGTTTGTATTTGCCTTTTATAACAAAATTGATCACCTATTTGTTTTATTATTATTGCAAATAAAGTGATTCTAATGAAATGTGACTGTTAGCAGGTTGGAATTATGATTATGTAGTAAGTAATTATGTGTTCATTGATCTGGTATGCAGTTTGCATTTTGGCTTACGACAGGAGGGATTATTTTTGGCGCGGTGGTCGCGTTTTTCGTCATGTATTCCTACCTCAGAGCAAGGAAAATACTTTAAGCGTCACATGAAATAGCTACCAAGTTACACTCAGCCTCGACTTCATCACCATTTCTGGATTGCAATGAGTTACTACACGAGGATTAGAGAATAATATAAGAGGTGGAGATCTACACTACCCTACCCCGTGAGGGCTATCAAAATCAAATCGATCACTTATTTAGTCAGGATATGTTCAGTTACAGCAGTATAGGAACTTAGAAAGATGACCAAGAAGGCGTTTCGCATGGGTCACATGCCATTTGTAAAGTAAACTTTATGCAAGGTGATGCATTATCACTGGCATTGATTGTTAATACTTGAAAGCATTGTCCATCTGTCATTATATATTGGTTTTCATGAATATGTTGGTTTACTTTTATGCAACCAAATGCTGCACAAAAGACTTGAGCTCCTCAAAAACACTGGAACAAAATATGAAGACCAAACTTGCTGCTAATTAATTGGGAAATTGAGACCGAAAAGATTTCAGCAAATTAATAAAATATTAATGAAAGAATTCGGATCTTAAAGTGCATACTCTCATTTGTTTGGTAGCAAAGAAAATCACGGATCAAATAAGATGTACAAAAGGGATCACCAATAATACCATCTTGGAAGGGAAAGGGGAAAGCTCCAATACATAAATCTCCCGCAACAGAAATTCCCATAAATTGTACAAAGAATATGTGGACTTGAAGAAAATTGGCAATGTTCCCCTTTGCACGTGATCGGATGAAGAAAGATCCAAGAGATGGTTCCTTTTGCAACAAGCCAGTCGGTCAAAAATTGAATTGCTACAGGGGTACTTCATCACTGAAACGTAGGAAAAAAGCGACTAAATGAGTAAAAAGCATAACATCTTTTAATAAATAACACCCCCTTGCAACTTTTTGGACACAGTTGCATTAAGGATATCCCAAACTGATGGGAGTTGTCAAGTTCCGAAGAAAACAAGAATCCTATGTTACATTAAATAAAATGTGCGCTACCTACAACCAAGTTTCGAAACACGGCCAGTCACAAATTCAAAATCTATCCCGTTCACCACAAAGTCTAAATGAGTTTTTATTTAAGTGTTCATTGCGAACAAGTGATTCTTCTTTTAAGAAAAAAAAAAAGAACACCACAGTTTGCAAGAATGAGCAATTTGGACAACAAGTGCCAAATACTATGGTTCAGTAAGTTACAATCTTGTTCATTATTTTTGGGCACGAGATCGTATTATTAAGTAAACAATCAACAGAAGAAAGATTTACCTGTGAAAGTCAGCAAGCTTGTTTGGATGCTGCCTTTGAAACTCCCCCAATAGCTATGTTCCCCACTCCAGCCTCCATAGCTTCCCTCTCATCTTTGTCTTCGGTTTTCTCGGAAGTCTTATTATCATTGGCCTGGGGAGCAGAATTAACACTCTGAGGTACTCTGCTGAACCATGGGTGGCTAAGGCATTGAGCAGCCGTAGGTCTTTTCTCAGGAACAAAATCAAGTAGAGGAACAAGAAAATCAGCCAACTCAGTTGCATCTTGTTCACTGAACTCGTATTTCTCCTTAAGCACCTTATGTAGAGGCCAAAAACGCAATCTCCTGATATGCCTCAAATCACCATGCCTGTTAAAGAATTCACGAGAGTAACGCCCACCTAAAGCTATCTGCACAGTATGCAAAAGAGTACCAAAAATTCATAATGAGCCCATCAACTGATTAAGAAAGAAATAAAGTAAAATGGAATGATGAAACTATATATGCTTCAAGCTAGTATATAACACCTCACCTTTCGAGGCATCATTCCAAGAAGTTCCATCATTAGGGCCAAGTGATCCTGTAAAGTACAAACAGAATTAAACAATGCCTAGGTTTAGCCCAAGAACCAGAAAGAAAAAGAATAGAAGGATTGAAAATAGCGATCACATGTAGATGAAAAAGAAAAATCTTAAATTGGGAGATTACACATCTTCATGTAGATGAAAAAGATGCAATTAGAAATTGGAACAAGAAAAAGATAGAATACGAAAGTAACCTTAATACGATATAGTGACCAAACTATCCTAACCTCCAACTAACCATAACAAAATACCAGTTGCATGAGTTTGTACAACCTGATCATAAGCTGAAATCTTATTTACCCTAGCCCACATCAAAGTATTTCAGGATCAGACAGTTGTTGATAGTTGCAGAATATTGAGGTAAAAAAAATGACATTGCACTAACCAGAAACCTTGATATTTATGCTACAACCAACTTTGAAAAGCCAGAAAATTCTCCTGAGAGCTTCATGTTCAGTATACCAAATGAACTCAACATGAAATACATGGTACGCTATATACATGCCATCTTGAATGATGTAAGACCTGTTCAAGTATGAAACTAGCCAATGACTTTGTTTTCATTAGTCTTGGTTAGTTTAACCTCGACCCTTGAAGGTTCTTTTTTTAACACCAATACTTGATCATGTGGTTTCTGCTGAATCAAACACATATTTAAAGCTTGCTTTCATTGGTGGGTGTGATTTTGGATTTTCTTTTACACGAGACCGGAAGCTTCATCATGACTGTCTAAAACTACGATGATATGATCCCATTTCTGGATAACGAAAAGAGAGTTTACGTTCTTAACACACATTTATCTTAGATAAAGGTTTTTAAACACACTTCCTCATGTTAAAAATAGGAAATGGAAACAAGGACATGAGTTTCTGCATAGCTTGTTCAAAGAAGACCATGGCTTTAATAGAGGATATAAGTTTTGAAGCAGTGTGTTTGCCGGTATGCATAAGACAAAAACAGCACCCACTTAGTGGCATGATTGAGCAGAAAAATAGAACTGCTCATATGGCAGTTAAAAGTCCACCAATTACATCAACTTCCTACGCCATAAAGGTGTTCATATCCATTGACCATTATGGGATATGCATATATACAGACACACAACACTACTAGCACTCTTGCTTTGTTATTAGGAGTAAAAAGATTACTAGAGAGTTGAACATAACCAATTAAGCAAGAGCCATTCTCGGACCACTATGTCAACAATGATTCCAACAATATTCCAATATTAACTAAAGAAAAGTTATGAAAAGGCCAATCAGGTAAAACAAAGACAATGAACAATATAACCAGATTCTCCTAAATTGTAATAGACATTCCAGGACCACTTTGGGAACGATGATTCCATATATCTCCCAATATTAAATATAGAAAAGATATGATGGGAAATAGATGGTTAAAAAGAAGGTCAAGATATTGAAGACATCATCCCAACTCAGAACAAACTCTACGCAAACACAATAACGAGTTATCATGTTATACTGTATACCTTCCAAAAACAAAAAATATCGCAACTTCAAAATAGAAAGGAGGAAAGGTGAATGCAAGAATCTGAATATGCCAGGTACCCTTAGAAGTTAATGAAGAGAAAACCTTGTTTATGGGATGGTGGTTGTTTGCATGTAAGATTAGCAAGAGAAAGCCAAATACCCTTATGCATCTATGCAGGTACCAAAAACACATCGATAATAAAGATATAAAAATCTCCAAGGATTTTGGTGCAAGCAAGATGAAAAATAGCATAACATTTGAAGGGAAAGATATGCTGCAAACTAATAGAAGAATAGGGAAACCTGACCAAGGAATACGACAAAAATGTACATACATCCTATAGCCAAAACGTTTATGAAGTACAGAAAGAAAAAAAATCTGGCCCTGTGGAAGATCTAGCTAGTAGAAAGAAACATATGTCCAAACTTCACATCATGTTGTCGACTGCCAAAGAGTAGACCTCCACTAAAAACCAACAAAGGCACTCTACAAGGGAAGATGATCGTACAGAATAGGGGATGTAAATCCCAGGCACGACGGTGATAGAAAAGCTGAATAAAATATCAAAAGATGGTTCAATTTGTGACCCACAGAACTCCTATGCTGCACCATTTTGTAAGAATCTCGTTGTATCATACATATATATGTGTGTGCGTGGTGTGCAAAAAAGAATAATACCAATCATTCTAGATGCAGAGGGAGGATAACATAGTATGCATAACCTAATCACAACAAAAGCTGCTGTGGCAACTATGTGAAACAGAGTGGAATGTATTTAAGAAATATACCTCATCTCTGTCATAGTTGTCACCACTATGAGGATCAAAGAGGACATCACCAGTTGCCAGCTCAAAGCATATGCATGCAAATGACCATAGATCAGCGGAGGTCGAGTATTTGGATCCTAGTAGAACCTCTGGACACCTGTACTGCCTAGTTTGGATGTCACCCGTAAATTGCTTGTAAGTCCAGCATGCATTACCAAAATCAACCAACTTGCACTTAACATCAACCTCTGCCAATAGTTTTTGCCTTGTCGACCGGCTACCTCTTCCACGAAGTTGATTCCCTTGACGAGAATCCCTTGCTTCAGAACGATCTTTGGACTCATCTTTTACAACGGATGAAGTGGCATGCTCTTCAAGGGAGACCCCATTTGATTTCTCATTGGGACAAGAATCAGCACCAGTTGTCTCATTGTTTGCTTCAACCTCCTCAAAATCTTCCTTTCCAGAACCATTTTGGGCAGCCTTCTTAGCCTTTTTCCTGATTTTCTTTTTCTGATTCTTGGTAAGATCGCCATTTGAAATCTTAACATCTTTAGAAGCCCTAGGTTCAGCCGAAACATGATCCTTAGAGGAGAGAATTAGCGGTGCACCTGTTTTTGTCCTATCTCTTTCTGGATCAATCATGGACAGAAGTAATATGTTTTCTGGCTTAAGGTCCGTGTGTATAATAGAAAGCTGGCGATGCAAGTAATCCAAACCCCCTAAAACGTAAAAACAAATTTCCTTGACCTTGTGAAGAGGAATCCCTCGGTAATCAGAGTACTTAATCAACGTCAACAGGTTATCGCCCAAATACTCAAACACCATACAAACATGCTGCCCGTTTGGTCCAGAGTGTTTGAAATGATCCAATAGCTTCACAACACTTTTTTTATCATCCGGGTCCCCCTCGGCTATCTGCTTCAATATTGTGATTTCATCCATTGCTGCCTCAGTGTAGTGTTGTGCACTCTTTTGAACTTTTAAAGCTACATATCTCTACAAACCAAAATCCAAACTGTTGTTTTAGTTCCTTCACTCAAAACCTCAAATGACCAAAAATAACAAAACAGGAGGTAATAATTCACAGCAATACAAACTTAAGCATTCAAATCATAGAAACAAATAGCCTGCAAACTAAAAAATTGACCTAAACCTTTTGTCCACTACATATTGAAATCATTCTTCAGTTAGCTAACTTCTAACAAGTCCTCAAACAACTAATTTCTACCAAATCAAAATAATTACCTATAAAAACATAAATTTCGCTTCCATCTACAAAAACACGAATATACAACTAACGTAAAATCCGTTACGAAAAGAATAAAAAGCAGAAAACGTACAGATTTCTGAGTATCCCAAGCGAGCCAAACGGTGGAGAAATGGCCCCAACCAAGCTTGCTCTGAACGATATATCTAGAATGCTTAAATTTATCACCAATACGAACAGCATGATAACCTCCACGCCTGTAATCCTCCGTTCCTTCGTCTTCGGATGTGTAATCACTCGTCTCGCTCCGATCGTCGTCTTCTCCAGTGCCGCCGCCGTTTCTTCTGCTGCTATTATTATCTTCCGCCATTGAAACAGAATACAACAGCTCCGAGACTAGTTAGGAGCTTGAAGAAGGAAGATAATCGAAGGTTTGCAGATGATAAAATGGAGTGCGATCGATCTGGAATTGGAACCCTAAATGATGAAGAGAGTGAGTGAGTATAGTAATCTCGAAGCTCGATACTCTTCTAGGGTTTCTAGTTGCTCTCTGGTTGGTTTTTGTTTTTTTTTTTTCTCGTGTAGAAACAGACAACAGTAGTTGGTTTCTACTTTGTTTTTTGAAATATCTTTTTAAAATTGGTGATATTTAGGGAAATTAGTAAATTGAAATATTTTTTTTGGGGTTTAAAAACGTATGATAACATTATTTTATCATGATGGAGTGACAGAGACGTAAAATGGGCAACTTGTGTGCGTCATATCAAAAATAATTGGCGAGAGTCGAGCTTTAAGTTGATCGAACGAGGTTCGTTTAAGATTATAGAGGCTCGAGCTCATTCGAGCTTGTGCTTTGAGGCTCGAGCTCGACTTGTGAACCATTTAAAAGGCTCGAGCTCGGCTTACTAATGCTCGGTTGCTTCATGAGCCTAAACGAGCCTTAAGCAAACGAGCCTAAATGATCCCTAATTCTAAGGATGTGTTTTGAATATCGATTTTTGTATACATGTTAAATACATAAAAGCATTTTCAATAGCTTTTCTATATTTTTTCTAAAATAAAGAATAGAATGTCAAAATCTCTAAGGGTGTGTTTAGTTGTGGAAAATTTTTCTGTTTTCTAGAAAATTTTTCCATGAAAACTGAAAATTTAAAAAACTTGTTTAGTTGATTCAATTTAGAAAATTTTTTCCAAGAAAACAAAATTTTCATTTTCCAAATTTGCACTTGAATTAGAAAACTACTTTTTATAGTTTTCCAATTCTCATTTTCATTTTTCATTTTCACTTTCAATTGTCGTCCCCTTCTCGGCTCCGGCCACCGCCACCGTCGCGCCTGCCGCCGGCGGCGGCCACGGTCACTACCGCTGCCGCCACCAGCCACCAGCCGCCGCCGCCGCTCGCCGCCACCGCCGCCAGCACCGCCGTCACGCTACCGTCATCCCCTTCTCGTCGCCGCCATCGCCGCCTCAACCACCGCCGCGACCACCATCTCACCACCGCCCCATCGTCGCCACCACCATCTCCGCCGCCGTCGTCGCCGCCCACCGCCACCATCGCCATCGCCGCCGAGGCCATCGCCACCACCGCCGAGGCCCCCGAGGCCACCGCCATCGCCGCCGTCGCCGCCGAGGCCACCGCCGTCGCCGCCGAGGCCACCGAGGCCACCGCCGTCGCCGCCGTTGCCACCGAGGCCACCGCCGTCGCCGCCGAGGCCACCGCCGTCGCCGCCGAGGCCACCGCCGTCGCCGCCGAGGCCACCGCCGCCGAGTCCCCCGAGGCCACCGCCATCGCCGCCGAGTCCCCCGAGGCCACCGCCGTCGTCCCCGAGGCCACCGTCGTCGTCCCCCGAGGCCACCGCCATCGCCGCCAAGGCCACCGAGGCCACCACCACCACCGTCGAGGCCACCAAGGCCACCGCCACCATTGTCGCCGCCGCCGTTGCAATATTTGGAAAAATGGAAAATGGAAAATGAAAAGTAATGAAAAATGCACAACTAAACGAGTTTTCTAATTTTCTAAAAATTGAAAATGAAAACTCCATGATTTCAAGTAAACAAATTTTCCAAAATTTTCCTAGAAAACTGAAAATGAAAAATCAACTCCATTTTCTGTTTTCATTTTCTTGGAAAACAAAAACAGTTTTCCACAACTAAACACAACCTAAAATTTTACTTTTCCATCTCCAACAGCTTTTCTATTACAGAGATTTCATCATCATTTATATTATTAAAATATACATTACATTTATTATTCCAAAAAAAAAAAAATTAATCTTTTAAACAATCAAATTATGCTATTGGTGATGATATTAAAATAATATTTCTCTCTTTACTTTTAGAGATTTTAGAAAATTCTCTATATTTAGAGATTTCTCTAAGATTTTCTATTATAGAGAATGGGATAGCAAAGCTGTTGGAGCATTATAACAAACCAAAATCCATTTTTTGTTATTTTAGCAAAGCTGTTGGAGATGCTCTAATACTAATAAAATATAAAATACATAATATTATTTGTCAAGCTCGTTTAAGCTCGCGAGCCTAAACGATCTTTGATTTTAAGGCTCGAGCTCAGCTCGTTTAGTAAACGAGCTCTGTTTCATGCTCGAGTTCAAGTTCGAGCTCGAGCTTGTTAGCTCGGCTCGTTTCAACTTTCAAGCTTTTAAAGATCCGAGCTCAGGTAGCTTTCGAGTAGCTCAGCTTTTTGAGGATGATAAGTATTTTTGGTCAGAAGTGTTTGACTTATGGTGATCAAGAAAAAAAGTTTTTAAATTAAAATGTTAGTAAATCAGTAAGTTATTTTGTAAGAAATCGTTTGACTTAACTTATCAGCTTTTTATGAAGCTTTTATAGCAATTTACTCTAAAAAAACACTTGAAAATCAAAAGATCACAACCTTCTACAAAAATCACATTTACACTTTTCTCCAAAAACACTTTTGAAAAGTATTTGAGTTATCCAAACAAGATTTTTGATTTAATGACCTTTTAAGAAGTCAATAATTCAATAAACATTTCAAAAAAGCTTATTCAAACACTCTCTTAATAATATGTTAAAAAAGTCGTTTGCTTTTTATATGTTGTTATTAAAAAATACATTGTTTTACTGTTGCAATATTTTCTTTAGGTTTATTTTAATGTATTTTAAATAATCTTATAAGAATCATCTTTAACTTAAAATAAAATAATTTTACAAAGAAAAAAGTTTTTAAAAAATCCAATATGAGAAAACTCGATAATTATTTTAGTCAAATTTTCATTTTCATGGGTATCAATTTGTTTTTATCCCACAAGACACAAGTTAAACATCTATTTTACCTGCTTTCCATTTGTTTTTATTCTTGAACAAGATCGTCTTATTTTGAGATAGAAATAATTTAGATTCCATACTTTTGTCAATATAATAAATTAATAATTATTTAATTATCATCGTCTAGCATATTTCGATAGGTAATCAAGATTAAAAATAAGATGGTATATCTTAAATTCACAAAATTATAAAAAAAAATGTGAAAAGTATTTTTAAATCGTTGATCGTTTTCAATTAAATACCCTCTCATAAATTAGGGCTTAAAACAGAATTGATTCGATGTATGTTATCCTAATATTCGTTCATTTCTCAAACAACAGTTGATAACCATTTCTTACGCTTTATATCATATTTGGCACTGAAACCAACCCTTATCATATATTATAGACTAAGATCAACTTTAATCATTTTATACCTAACCATTTGTTATGTCTATTGTTATTTATGAAATGAGTATATATGATGATACTAGTGAATTAGGACCCAATAGATTTAGTTGGTTGGATATAATAAATAATTTCAAAATAGTTTAACAAACTTGAGTTAACACAAAAACAACATAACTAAATAAGTATTAATTAATATAACTATTTATTAACCATGATAAGTATTAGATAATTCAGTTTTAAACTAAGGGGGCGTTTGATTGGGGGTATTGAGCATTCAGGAATGAGAATGATAATGAAAATTGTTGTTTGGTTTGATATTGGCTTGGTTTGGCAAGCATAAGCTAGCTTATAAGCTAGCTGATAAGCTAGCTTATAAGCTAGTCCATCCAAACATGTACCAGGAAGCTAGCTTATCAGCTAGCTTATAAGCTAGCTTTTTGAAACGCTACTTTGAGTAGCTTATGAGAAGCTTATTGTAGCTTTTTCCAATTATACCCTTATTAATATTAATTATTAAATTCAAAGGTACCCTTTTTGGTCATTTTACATACTCATAAGCTAGTTTTTGTCAAACATAATTTGTTCAACAGCTAGCTTATCAGCTACTAGCAAGCTTATCAATCAACAGCTAGCTTATCAGCTATCCGCTAGCTTATCAGCTACCAGCTAGCTTATAAGCTACGCTTGCCAAACATAGCCATTATATAATGGAATCATTCTTGCAGATCCATTAATTTTCATTCCTGACCAAATTGGGGGAAATGAAATTTTTATTTCTACTTGGTTTTTTTTTCACCTATTGTTCCATCTATAGATGTTAAATGAAATATCTTTTGTATTTTCAAGATGGAAAAACATATATTTTCAATATAAAGCAATTTTTCATTGATTATAGTGGGTTAACCAAAGAGCATCAATGCAATGCTCATTTCTATTCCCATTCTCATGCATTCCCATTTTCATTTTCATTCTCATTCCCTAAAATGAACCAAACGCCCCCTAAAAATATAAAAACAATCTAGTTATGTAACTATAAAATATGGATATGGGTGTGATAGATATCATTTTACATATCTATACTATATATTAAAGAGAATAACTCAATTTGACAGTTTTTTTGTTCAACAATTACTTTACACATTTACACTTTATACCCCCATAGTTAGTTATTAAATCTTATTTTAGTCATTTACTTTTTCATTTTCTATTTTAAACCCTTACCATATAATCTAACTAATCATATATTATGAACTAAAATTTATATTAAAATTATGTTTTTTTAACAAATTATACCATCATAATCGTCTCGTCAATACCTTCGAAATAAACCCAATATTGAATATTTTTTATTCAATTATATTATATATTCTATTATATAAAGATAATACTTTTATTTCAATTTTCGAAATTGACTATTCAATAAACCATTAGGAGGTTAATTGATTGAACACATATGATTAAATTGATGTTTACAATGATGTATATAAAAATCGGGCAATTGATACATACTTCGCGCTGCAACGCGCGCGGGTATATTTCTAGTGATAAGAAAATGAAATAAGTGTCCAACCATAACCCACGTTACTCGAGTTGACCGACTTTTATGTCCATGATAGACACCCTTTCATGATTCATGAATACAACAAAACAATACTCCGAACGTTTACATTACGACCTAATTTAATATTCATAACTTTTAGGTTGTAGGTTTACATCTTTCATATATATGTTGCAAAAAGATGGTGCATGAAAAGGATATATTCTAAATTTCTATGAGAGTCATGATTGCGAGAAAATAAGGAACTACCACGATAGCTTTTCATTTAGAAAGTATCCACTTATATATACAAGTAATTTATAACATATACATGTGCATAAAGACCAAAAAAACAACTTAATTTATTAATATGCACAAGTGAATACCTCTCAAATTAAGGGCCACTAAGATGTTGATGTTTTTTGAAGGTTTTTTCCCCGAACTTTCCTCTATTCTATTATAGCTTCTAGAATAAAAGCAACACATTAAGAGGGTGTTTGGGAGTGCTTTTTTAGGTTCACATGTGTTTTTGGCCATAAATGTTTTGTGGCTAATGGTGGTGGGAAAATGTTTTTTTTTTTTAATGTTTGGATTAACTTTGGGTAAAAGTTAATAAGCCAATATTTTTTTAAAAAAAATGTTGGACTTAACTTATTCATGTAAAATGACCAAGAACCTAAAATCTTATGGGTTAGGTTAAAGTAAAGAGGGTATTGTGTTATTTATCATCAAAAAACATTTTTCTCATCAAAAAATCACTCATGTGTCAAAATCACTCATGTGTGACTTTTCAGAAAGCACTTCTAAAAAGTGTTTTTAGGTTATTCACACATTATTTTTGACTTATTGGCTTTTTGAGAAGCTAATAAGTCAATATCTAGGAAGATTTATGTTTGAGAGGATATTTCACCTTTAAATTTTTATATCGTTAAGCCACTATATAACTAACTGAATAATAATATATAAGTCCTATTAACTTCATTAAGATACTTACAAATAGTGATGGCCAAACGAAACCGAACCGAACCGATGGGCTAGCCCGAACCCGACCCCTTGACCAACCCGACCCGACCTGAACCCCGGTCAAACCCGGGCCTCAGCCCGCGGACCGGAAACCGGTCCGGAACCCGGGCCGAACCCGAAACCCGGGCCGGAAACCGGTCCGAACCCGGCCGGAACCCGGGCCGGAAACCGGTCCGAGCCCGGCCGGAACCCGGGCCCGGCTCAACCCGGGTTTGACCAACACTGTAGCAAACCGGGTTTTGGTCAAACCCAGCCCGAACCCGAAATTTGGCCAACACTACTTATAAACAAGCTCTTAAATGTAAATGTTGATGTTAGAAGATATATAGATCCTAAAGTATATCCACATCGATCCATCCCAATAATCGGCATGGAACAAAATCTCGACAACAATATTCACAAGCCAAGAATACTAAATGCAAGCATTAAATTGAAAAAAGAAAATAAAGGGCAACACAATATCAGTAGAAACAAAAGTCAACTTGTATTTCTTTATATATACAAGTACATCAATAACAAAAGTCAACTTGTATTTCTTTATAAACTATATATGATTACATGTACAATAACAAGACTTTGTTCCTCAAACCACAAACAAAGTATTAATGTCACAAATTAAACTCCATAAATCACCACTACTGTGTTGTTGTTTTCCTTCCAACGCTGAGAAAGACCGAAATCTGTAACTTCTAATCTGAATGGTTGGATTAAGCGAAAAAAATAATAATAATAACTGTAGTACAAAGAATCGAAATCTTTATAAATTCCTACAACGAAAACATCACCGCAAGTATAAGTATCGGGATCAGCTTGTAGAAACTCGTCCTCAATGAACTGCTGCCGCCAATCTGACCGGCATTTACGACCTCACTTCTGCCACCGCTCGAGCTCGAAGAGACGTTTACAGACGAAGAACCTAACAACATGATTTTTTAACCACAATCAGAATATGTTATACAACAAGATTATTCATCTTTTATACATGTTATATAAATTATTTTGTCTAATAATTTTATAACAGTGAAGAGAACTTACAGTCATAATTCACCCATCCGATTCGTTGACGACCCAAATCATAAACAACAATCTTGTCTTTTAGCACAAGGTCTGCATCATCAAGTAAAAACAAAGACAAAAATGAGCGAAAAATGATCAGTAACGGTGTCTTTTTTGCATATATAACTTTGTTCAAAGGGACTATTGTGATTATACCTCCTAAGATGGTGATTCCTTGATTTTGAATTGTTTGAAAGCCAATGCACCACACTTCAGCCCCACCCTACAAAAACAAGTTTTGATCGAATAAGCAAACAAAGATTCAAGTCGAAAAGAAAAAGATGATGTGTTCTAATTGATTAACATAATGTCATATAACGTACCACGGAATTCTGCTGAAGAAGGTAGTCCTGAGGTTTTAAAATCATTGAAGCACCACCAGCAAAGTTCAAGCTCACCGTTGGAAATATGTTAGAAACGCTGAAATGACATTAAAAGATTCTTTTATCACATTAATGAAAACATAATACTAATTTTCCTCTGAATCATAAAAATTGTTGGACAAGGGAGATAACCTTGAAGTAATTAAATAACACCGGTTTCCCTTTGAAATAAGTGGCTGAACAGACTGTGAAACCGACTGTGTGATCTGCAGCAACAAAAGTGATACCAACATTTAGATAAACAACAAATATTCTCCTCCCTCCATTCCAAAATCCTTTGACCATCGGTCAAACATCTAAAAGATCCTCAATGATGACAAAAAAGAAGGAATTTTTTGGTACCAAATTAATGTCATCAGTTTTCTGTAACCACTATTAACACACAAAAGATAAGTCATAGTCCCATAAAACTTTCGACAAAATAGAAGTTTCAGATAGAAAGATTTTGGCTCAACTAGTAGTTCAATGGAAGCGTTCAAATATCCCCAATAAAGACTAATGGGGACTTGTGTTACTACAATTAGTGCTAGGAAATATTTAGCAATGTATATGAACATTCAAAAATGTACTCGCTGTCCCAAAATAAATGTCCGCATTGAAAAAAGACACATGGTATTAGAAATGTGTTATTACACTCTTGAATTAACTAAATGACAACTTTACCCTTAATGAGAGGGAGTAATGGATTTCTACATCTCAGGAGTAATGGATTTCTACATCTCATAATTAATGGTAGAATTGGTAAGTAGGACAAACTACAATAGGCACGTGGACACTTATTTCGGGACAAACTAAAATAGAAAAGTGGACACTTATTTTGGGAAAGATGGAGTTATATTGGATTGAAAGTTGAGAGAAAACAGGAATCTTGCATTTTTAGACGAATGTAGTAGCAAAGAATTACAAAAGCTTGAAGGATTGTACTTACAGCCTCCACAAAAGGGTTGTAAGCCTCTTCAGCAAGGTATGCCAGAGTTGTTCCTGAATCAATTATGGTTCCTCCTTGGTTGTTGTCAGATATTGCAAACGTTGATGGATCAATGGCTAACGTTTGCCCGTTGACAGAAATACTCTGTAAATTTATATTATAATGTGGCCTGAAAATATGCATGGAAGGAAATCAGAGTTAGTGTGTCTATAAGAAGCATACCATACTCCATGAACGTAACGCAAAAAAATAGAAAAAAACATATCAACACTTTTGCACAAAATTTGGTTAGACATTACCGAAATTGTCCTTCAAATACTATAGACAATGTTTCTTTGATATATAGTTATATACATATGTCTACTGCACCCAGAGTTTACTATCATTAAGATGCCAGACCTAATGACCTTAATTTTCGATGGAAGATACTTTGAATGTCTGAATGACAGCAGACATTGAAGCAAGAACGCTATTCTAACCGAAAGAAAACTTACTGTGATTCCACAAGTGGAGTGTAGACCATATTTGGCTCCACTATTTGACCAATAACCAAAATACCACCTCCACTGTCACTTCCAACAAGACAATGAGAGAATGAATCAGGAGCAATCCTTTGTGAAGAAAGTTGCGCGATTATCGACAAACCCTGCTGACCAAATCCAAAGATCCCGTCAACTGCTCTATCAGATTTAGTCAAGTCTCCAGTTTGAGTTGTGCTACAGCTGTTGCATATCTCGATAAATCAACAATGTTTCCAAAAAAAAGAAACAAAATGTACAAAAGGCGAAGACTTGGCGATAACTCACCCAAATACAACAGTGGCTGAAGAATTCAATGATCCTGAATCGGCCCCAAGTGTGTTCAAATGCATTACATCAGATACATAATAACCCGATGTTCCACTGCCATCCCCATATTGGAACTTGTAGCTGCACTGATTATTTGAACGCGAACAAGCAGAATCAGAAGACTGGCTGGCTAGAGAACACCGTTGGTCTGAACAAGTGATCAAAGAAGCCGTCGATGAGCTGGAAGGGTCATAGAACTCGATCGGAATCTGTTAAAAAACAGCATAACAAAAAAAAAACTTAGCATCAATAGTTCTTTCGTTCAAAATATCAAGAAAAGTACTCCTAAAAGAATCGTATTCGTACTTGGAGCCCGCTTGATGTAGGACAGCCATTGCACGAGTTGCAACTGACCCACAACACGTCACTCCCGGTGTCGATTTGTACATAATATTCCTTTGGAGGAGATCCCAGTTGAACCTTTGTATAATAAAGCCTACAAAAGATAACCAAAATCCCAATATATATACAAATTAAAAAAAGAAAATTCCTTGGTAGTACTAATTAGCAAACTACTATGCAATTCATAATTCAGAAACATAAACCTAATTTCAGAATCAAACTTAAGATCTTATGCCCAAATAATAACCTATAAACATATAAAAAACCATATCCAAAAGCTTAAAGGGGCCAAAATTCACAATCAAGTAGAACAATATGTTGCTTTAAGAAATTTATAAAGAGAAATTGAAAACACAAGCAAAAGCAATCAAAGCAAGAATATGTTCCTTCTGTTTTCCATTTATTAGGGTACCTACTACCAAATTAAACTTCAATCAGCCACTTTTAAGGGTTTTTAATTGTTCTTAAACTGAAATCATTCTCTAATTCAATTCAATTACATAAAATAAACAAACAAAATCAAAGAAGTTGTTCAATTACCCAACACGATAAGGATCATAAGTGCCTTCCACCGGAAAATCAACAACGCCGCCGGCCGGAGACGACTGTAATATCCTCCGGTGTCTCAAACCATCTCTATCCCTAAGTTGACTTAAGTCAATCCGGTGGTTCACCGGAAAAGCTCTTCTCCAGCGTCAGGGTCGCCGGAAACCCAACCGCCGATTGCAATAACACCAAGACAACGGCGCCGGCCAATGTCAAAGTCACCGGAATTCCGGCAAGAAAAGAAACCGGCATTCCTTATCTCTCTCTCTATTTCCCCCTTTTAGTCAGAATAATTCTAGCAATTCTCAACTATAAAGCACACATATATATATATATATATATGAATTTTATATAATTGTTACAGAAATTGTGGATTTGTTTGTAGGAATTGATTAAAAGAGGCAGAAATCAAGGAGGGTTGATTTAGCGCTGGAGATAGATAGATAGATAGATGATAATGAAACAGAGAGAAGTTTGAAAAACTGGATTAAGCTGGCTGATGGAATTTCGGCTGAATAAACAAAACGACTTGTTGTTGATCAGCCTGTAAATAAATACCCCTTTGTTGTCAGGGTTCCAATTATTTTTTCTAAAATTTACATAAGTGGTCCCTCACGTATGGTTGAAATTGCAAGTTTGGAACAAAATTATATTTATTGCTAGTTTAATTTGAGAATGTTTTGAGATATTTAAAAATGAGATGTTTAGGTGGTCACATGTCACGCTTTTTTTAATGAAAAAGGGTACATTTTGATTAAAACCTAAAGTCTTACCTGCATTATTTGGTATAGGAGTGATAGCTAGGGGTGCATAAAAACTTGACTAACCTAGTCGATCGAACATGAAATAATCCAAGTCAAGCCAATTCAATTTGAAATAATGCAAATCAACCTAACTTAAAGCCACTCTATACCTAAATAGGTTATAAAGAACTTTTAAACTATGATACTGCATGTATTATCTTAGAATTGGGTTATGACAATTTAAATTCATCTTGATCAGATTAACTCAACCTAATGAAACTTTGACTTTTTTGTTAAGTTTATTTAATAGTAAATTTATGTTTATAAGTTTCAACCGGACCAAACCAACCCAACCCAACCTACATGTTTTGGTTTTATATTATCTAAATTGCAAACATTAGCAGGTTCAGTAAGTTACAAACTTGTTCATTATTTTTGGGCATGAGATCGTATTATCAAGTAAACAATCAACAAAAGAAAGATTTACCTGTGAAAGTCAGCAAGCTTGTTTGGATGCTGGCTTTGAAACTCCCCCAATAGCTATGTTCCCCACTCCAGCCTCCATAGCTTCCCTCTCATCTTTGTCTTCGGTTTTCTCGGAAGTCTTATTATCATTGGCCTGGGGAGCGGAATTAACACTCTGAGGTACTCTGCTGAACCATGGGTGACTAAGGCATTGAGCAGCCGTAGGTCTTTTTTCAGGAACAAAATCAAGTAGAGGAACAAGAAAATCAGCCAACTCAGTTGCATCTTGTTCACTGAACTCGTATTTCTCCTTAAGCACCTTATGTAGAGGCCAAAAACGCAATCTCCTGATATGCCTCAAATCACCATGCCTGTTAAAGAATTCACGAGAGTAACGCCCACCTAAAGCTATCTGCACAGTATGCAAAAAAGTACCAAAAATTCATATCGAGCCCATCAACTGATTAAGAAAGAAATAAAGTAAAATAGAATGATGAAACTATATTTGCTTCAAGCTAGTATATAACACCTCACCTTTCGAGGCATCATTCCAAGAAGTTCCATCATTAGGGCCAAGTGATCCTGTAAAGTACAAACAGAATTTAACAACGCCTGGGTTTAGCCCAAGAACTAGAAAGAAAGAGAATAGAAGGTATGAAAATAGTTATCATGTGGTTTTTTAACTGATACACCGTTTTATTTACTGATTGTATCCCAACTCAGGAAAGGAAAAGAAAAAAATGAAGCAACTATTGCAGCATGCATGAGATTGATGAAAAAATTGGTGATGGAACCTGAAATATATTCTAAAAAGATGAACGCAATCAAACCCTACACCCACCAGCTAAGCATAGACACCAATCACCATGTTGATTGTCATGTAACTATCGATGTGATAACATATTGAACTTGGTACTTCACGCATTCTCATGATCTTTACTGTGTTGCATAAAATTTTCCGAGGATTTCAACAAGAAGGAATGAAGAATAAAACATTGCCCCATGACATATACGAGGAGAGGAAGGGTGTAGAAAAACAATAGAATGAACCAGCGAACCAAAGCTTCACACCTAGAATAACTAGGATCACTTGACAAAGGGTGTCATCCCAACTATAGTTAATTTTTCACATGATCAAAGGGAAAAATCTTAAACTTGGAGATTACACATCTTCATGTAGATGAAAAAGATGCAATTAGAAATGGGAACAAGAAAAAGATAGAATATGAAAGTAACCTTAATACCTACAGATTATATATATTGACCAAATGCATATTTAAAGCTTGCTTTCATTGACGTGTGTGATTTTGATTTTCTTTTACACGAGACCAGAAGTTTCATCATGACTCTCTAAAACTGAGATGATATGATCCCATTTCTGGATAACAGAAAGATAGTTTACATTCTTAACCAAGGTTGCAAAACTCGCTACTCGTTCCCATATCGGCCGACCCCCTTGTAGCGAGTACTCGGAGTACTCGGGGAGTACTCGGATTGGATTTTTTATGTATAAATTTTATATTTTATAATTATATATATATATATATATATATAATTATCCAAAATATATGTCTAAAAACACTAACATAATTCCATAATATATGTTTAAACACACCAACATAATTGTCTTAATTATCCAAAATACATGTTTAAACACACCAACAAAAAAAGTTCAATTTGGGTGCGATTTGAGGTTGGATTTGAGGGTGCGATTTCAATTTTGGCTGCTGGATGTTCAATTTGGGTCAGAGAGGGTGTTCGATTTCATGAATTGAGTGTGCGTTTTGGATTCGGCTGCTGGAATAAAAGAGGAGCCGATTTTTTTTGATAAAACCTAACCTTTTTACCCTTTGACCGTGTTTGACCTAGTCGGACCGAGTCGGCCGGGTTGGCCGAGTTGGCCGAGTAATCTCCGAGTTGGGCCGAGTAGCCGGCTAGCCGAGGAATATGGCCGAGTCTGATGAAATCGCCACGGTAGGTGTCCGAGGGCCGAGTACTCCCCGAGTACTCGGCCGAGTAATCCGAGTTTTACAACCATGTTCTTAACACACATTTTCCTTGGATAAAGGCTTTTTAAACACACTTCCTCATGTTAAAAATAGGAAACGGAAACAAGGACATGAGTTCCTGCATAGCTTGTTCAAAGAAGACCACGGCTTTATTAGAGGATATAATTTTTGAAGCAGTGTGTTTGCCGGTATGCATAAGACA
Organism: Centaurea solstitialis; assembly: GCA_030169165.1. Taxonomy (NCBI): domain Eukaryota; kingdom Viridiplantae; phylum Streptophyta; class Magnoliopsida; order Asterales; family Asteraceae; genus Centaurea; species Centaurea solstitialis. The sequence continues at coordinate 11,987,292 of CM058046.1, forward strand.
AAAATAGCACCCACTTCCTGGCATCAGTGAGCACTGAGCAGAAAAAATAAAACTGCTTATATGGCAGTTGAAAGTCAACCAATTACATATTCACATCAACTTCCTATGCCATAAAGGTGTTCATATCCATTAACCATTATGGAATATACATTATATACAAACACACACAACACTTTACTAGCACTCTTGCTTTGTTATTAGGAGTAAAAAGATTACTAGATATCGAGTTGAACATAACCAATTAACCAAGAGCCATTCTAGGACCACTATGTCAACAATGATTCCAATAATATCCCAATATTAACTACAGAAAAGATATGAGAAGGCCAATCAGGTAAAATAAAGGCAATGAGCAAGATATCCAGATTCTCCTAAATTGCAATAGACATTTCAGGACCACTTTGTGGACGATGATTTCATATATCTCCAAAATATTAAATATAGAAGATACATGATGGGGAATAGATGGTTAAGAAAAAGGCCAAGATATTGAAGACATCATCCCAAGTCTGAAGAAACTCTACGCAAACACAATAATGAGTTCTCAAGTTACTATGTTAGTATACTCTCTACCTTCCAAAAACAAAACAAAAAATATCACAACTTCAAAATAGAAAGGAGGAAAGGTGAATGCAAGAAACTGAATATGTCAGGTACCCTTAGAAGTTGATGAAGAGAAAATCTTGTTTATGGGATGGTTGTTGTTTGCATGTGAGATTAGCAAGAGAAAGCCAAAGACCCTTATGCATCTATGCAGATACCAAAAACACATCAATAATAAAGATATAAAGACCTCCAAGAATTTTGGTGCAAGCAAGATGAAAAATAGCATACGATTTGAAGACCAAGAGATGCTGCAAAGTAATAGAAGAATAGGGGCACCTGCCGAAGGAATACAACAACAATGTACATACATCCTGTAGCCAAACCAAAACGTTTATGAAGTACAGAAGGAAAAAGAATATGGCACTGTGGAAGATTTAGCTAGTAGAAAGAAACATATGTCCAAACTTCACATCATGCTGTCGACTGCCAAAGAGTAGACCTCCACTAAAAACCAACACAGGCACTCTACACCGGGAAGATGATCATACAGAATAGAGGCTGTAAAGCCCAGGCATGGCTGTGATAGAAAAGCTGAATAAAATATCAAAAGATGGTTCAATTTGTGACCCACAGAACTCCTATGTTGCACCATTAATAAGAATCTCGGCGCATCATACATATATATATATATATATATATTGTGTGTGTGTCTGTGTGTGGTGTGCAACGAAGAATAAAACCAATCATTCTAGATGCAGAGGGAGGATAACATAGTATGCATAACCTAATCACAACAAAGGTTGCTGTAGCAACTATGTGAAACAGAGTGGAACATATAAAAGAAATATACCTCATCTCTGTCATAGTTGTCACCACTATGAGGATCAAAGAGGACATCACCAGTTGCCAGCTCAAAGCATATGCATGCAAATGACCATAGATCAGCGGAGGTCGAGTATTTGGATCCTAGTAGAACCTCTGGACACCTGTATTGCCTAGTTTGGATGTCACCCGTAAATTGCTTGTAGGTCCAGCATGCGTTACCAAAATCAACCAACTTGCACTTAACATCAACCTCTGCCAATAGTTTCTGCCTTGTCGACCGGCTACCTCTTCCACGAAGTTGATTCCCTTGGCGAGAATCCCTTGCTTCAGAACGATTTTTGGACTCATCTTTTACATCGGATGAAGTGGCATGCTCTTCAAGGGAGACCCCATTTGATTTCTCACTGGGACAAGAATCAGCACCAGTTGTCTCATTGTTTGCTTCAACCTCCTCAAAGTCTTCCTTTCCAGAACCATTCTGGGCAGCCTTCTTAGCCTTTTTCCTGATTTTCTTTTTCTGATTCTTGGTAAGATCGCCATTTGAAATCTTAACATCTTTAGAAGCCCTAGGTTCAGCCGAAACATGATCCTTACTGGAGGAGAGAATTAGCGGTGCACCTGTTTTTGTTCTATCTCTTTCTGGATCAATCATGGAGAGAAGTAATATGTTTTCTGGCTTAAGGTCCGTGTGTATAATAGAAAGCTGGCGATGCAAGTAATCCAAACCCCCCAAAACATGAAAGCAAATCTCCTTGACCTTGTGAAGAGGAATCCCTCGGTAATCGGAGTACTTAATCAACGTCAACAGGTTATCGCCCAAATACTCAAACACCATACAAACATGCTGCCCGTTCGGTCCGGAGTGTTTGAAATGATCCAATAGCTTCACAACACTTTTTTTATCATCCGGATCCCCCTCGGCTATCTGCTTCAATATTGTGATTTCATCCATTGCTGCCTCAGTGTAGTGTTGTGCACTCTTTTGAACTTTTAAAGCTACATATCTCTACAAACCAAAATCCAAGCCATTGTTTTAGTTCCTCCACTTAAAACCTCAAATCATCAAAATCAAGAAAACAGGCAATAATTTACAGCAATACAAACTTAAGCATTTAAATCATAGAAACAAATAGCCTGCAAACTAAAATTGACCTGCCTTTTTTGTTTTTTCCACTACATATTGAAATCCTTCTTCAGTTAGCTAACTTCTAACAAGTCCTCAAACAACTAATTTCTACCAAATCAAAATAATTACCTATAAAAACATAAATTTCGCTTCCATCTACAAAAACACGAATATACAACTAACGTAAAATCCGTTACGAAGAGAAGAAAAAAGCAGAAAACGTACAGATTTCTGAGTATCCCAAGCGAGCCAAACGGTGGAGAAATGGCCCCAACCAAGCTTACTCTGAACAACATATCTAGAATGCTTAAATTTATCACCAATACGAACAGCATGATAACCTCCACGCCTGTAATCCTCCGTCCCTTCGTCTTCGGATGTGTAATCACTCGTCTCGCTCCGATCGTCGTCTTCTCCAGTGCCGCCGCCGTTTCTTCTGCTACTATTATTATCTTCCGCCATTGAAACAGAATACAACAGCTCCGAGGCTAGTTAGGAGCTTGAAGAAGGAACGAAATCGAAGGCTTGCAGATGATAAAATGGAGTGCGATCGATCTGGAATTGGAACCCTAAATGATGAAGAGAGTGAGTGAGTATAGTAATCTCGAAGCTCGATACTCTTCTAGGGTTTCTAGTTGCTCTCTGGTTGGTTTTTGTTTTTTTTGTTCTCGTGTAGAAACAGACAACAGTAGTTGGTTTCTACTTTGTTTTTTGAAATATCTTTTTAAAATTGGTGATATTTAGGGAAATTAGTAAATTGAAATATTTTTTTGGGGGTTTAAAAACGTATGATAACATTATTTTATCATGATGGAGTGACAGAGACGTAAAATCAGGGCCGTTCCTAGAGTTTCGGATGCCCTGTGCGAAAATTCAAAATTATGCCCCTGTGTCTACTTTTAAGCAAATGAAACGAGTAACGATACGATTTTTTATAAGGTTTGGAACCTAGCCAAGCTATGTGGCTCATCCATGCGCCGATTTTTATTAACTAAACAAAGAGTACAAAGGGTAACATAAGAACCAAAACCCCATATTACAAAATATAAATATATAAGTCACCTAAAACGATGTCTCCATGCATAGAAGGATAAAAAACAAGAAAAATTATAATTAGTTTTAACTAAAATGGTAAGTAATTAGATTGAAGTTATAAAAAATTGCAACTTAGCAAGTCTATAAATGTCAAGACTAATACAAACAATAAGGTCATTAAAATTGATTAAAAAAGTACCAGTGAGCGCAATGGTGCAAGAAAACAACAAATGACTAAATCCTAAATTTCTAAGCATAGGTTGCATAGCAATTTAATTGATGTTGAGATACAAATATGCAAGCCAATTCTCAAATCCTTTAATTGATGCAAAAACAAGTAATGTAGATGGAATAATGAAGAATTCCACTAAATCAAAACCAACTAGATTAATAATGTAAATATAATACCATATTTGGGAATTGTATAGAGTCCAGCTCATAAATTATTAAAACTGATTACTTATACTAATAACATTATATAAACATTTGATGCCCCTTGGGCTTTGATGCCCTGTGCGGTCGCACGGGCTGCACGGCCCCAGGGCCGGGCCTGCGTAAAATGGACAACTTGTGTGCGTCATATCAAAAATAATTAGCGATGTAAACGAGTCGAGCTTTAAGTTGATTGAACGAGGTTCGTTTAAGATTATAGAAGCTCGAGTTCATTCGAGCTTGTGCTTTGAGGTTCGAGCTCGACCCGTGAACCATTTAAAAAGCTCGAGCTCGGCTTACTAATGCTCGGTTGCTTCATGAGCCTAAACGAGCCTTAAGCAAACGAGCCTAAATGATCCCTAATTCTAAGGATGTGCTTTGAATATCGATTTTTGTATACATGTTAAATACATAAAAGCATTTTCAATAGCTTTTCTATATTTTTTCTAAAATAAAGAATAGAATATCAAAATCTCTAAAATTTTACTTTTCCATCTCCAACAGCTTTTCTATTATAGAGATTCCATCATCATTTATATTATTAAAATATACATTACATTTATTATTCCAAAAAAAATTTAAATCTTTTAAACAATCAAATTATGCTATTGGTGATGATATTAAAATAATATTTCTCTCTTTACTTTTAGAGATTTTAGAAAATTCTTTATATTTAGAAATTTCTCTAAGATTTTCTATTATAGAAAATGGGATAACAAAGCTGTTGGAGCATTATAACAAACCAAAATCCATTTTTTGCTATTTTAGCAAAGCTGTTGGAGATGCTCTAATACTAATAAAATATAAAATACATAATATTATTTGTGAAGCTCGTTTAAGCTCGCGAGCCTAAACGATCTTTGATTTTAAGGCTCGAGCTCAACTCGTTTAGTAAACAAGCTCTGTTTCATGCTCGAGTTCAAGTTCGAGCTCGAGCTTGTTAACTCGGCTCGTTTCAACTTTCAAGCTTTTAAAGATCCGAGCTCAGGTAGCTTTCGAGTAGCTCGGCTTTTTGAGGTTGATAAGTATTTTTGGTCAGAAGTGTTTGACTTATGGTGATGAAGAAAAAAAGTTTTTAAATTAAAATGTTAGTAAATCAGTAAGTTATTTTTTAAGAAAGCGTTTGACTTAACTTATCAGCTTTTTATGAAGCTTTTATAGCAATTTACTCTAAAAAAACACTTGAAAATCAAAAGATCACAACCTGTGACTTCTACAAAATCACATTTACACTTTTCTCCAAAAGCACTTTTGAAAAGTATTTAAGTTATCCAAACAAGATTTTTGATTTAATGACCTTTTAAGAAGTCAATAATTCAATAAACATTTCAAAAAAGCTTATTCAAACACTCTCTTAATAATATGTTATTAAAGTCGTTTGCTTTTTATATGTTGTTATTAAAAAATACATTGTTTTACTGTTGCAATATTTTCTTTAGGTTTATTTTAATGTATTTTAAATAATCTTATAAGAATCATCTTTAACTTAAAATAAAATAATTTTACAAAGAAAAAAGTTTTTAAAAAATCCAATATGAGAAAACTCGATAATTAGTTTAGACAAATTTTCATTTTCATGGGTATCAATTTGTTTTTATCCCACAAGGCACAAGTTAAACATCTATTTTACCTGCTTTCCATTTGTTTTTATTCTTGAACAAGATCGTCTTATTTTGAGATAGAAATAATTTAGATTCCATACTTTTGTCAATATAATAAATTAATAATTATTTAATTATCATCGTCTAGCATATTTCGATAGGTAATCAAGATTAAAAATAAGATGGTATATCTTAAATTCATAAAATTATTTAAAAAAATGTGAAAAGTATTTTTAAATCGTTGATCGTTTTCAATTAAATACCCTCTCATAAATTAGGGCTTAAAACAGAATTGATTCGGTGTATGTTATCCTAATATTCGTTCATTTCTCAAACAACAGTTGATAACCATTTCTTACGCTTTTTATCATATTTGGCACTAAAACCAACCCTTATCATATATTATAGACTAAGATCAACTTTAATCATTTTATACTTAACCATTTGTTATGTCTATTGTTATTTATGAAATGAGTATATATGATGATACTAGTGAATTAGGACCCAATAGATTTAGTTGGTTGGATACCATAAATAATTTCAAAATAGTTTAACAAACTTGAGTTAACACAAAAACAACATAACTAAATAAATATTAATTAATATAACTATTTATTAACCATGATAAGTATTAGATAATTCAGTTTTAAACTAAGGGGGCGTTTGATTGGGGGTATTGAGCAATCAGGAATGAGAATGATAATGAAAACTGTTGTTTGGTTTGATATTATATAATGGAATCATTCTTGCAGATCCATTAATTTCCATTCCTGACCAAATTGGGGGGAATGAAATTTTTATTTCTACTTGGTTCTTTTTTTCACCCATTGTTCCATCTATGAATGTTAAATGAAATATCTTTTGTATTTTCAAGATGGAAAAACATATATTTTCAATATAAAGCAATTTTTCATTGATTATAGTGGGTTAACCAAACAGCATCAACGCAATGCTCATTCCTATTCTCATTCTCCTGCATTCTCATTTTCATTTTCATTCTCATTCCCTGAAATGAACCAAACGCCCCCTAAAAATATAAAAACAATCTGGTTATGTAACTATAAAATATGGATATGGGTGTGATAGTTATCATTTTACATATGATAAGAAAATGAAATAAGTGTCCAACCATAACCCACGTTACTCGAGTTGACCGACTTTTATGTCCATGATCGACACCCTTTCATGATTCATGAATACAACAAAACAATACTCCGAACGTTTACATTACGACCTAATTTAATATTCATAACTTTTAGGTTGTAGGTTTACATCTTTCATATATATGTTGCAAAAAGATGGTGCATGAAAAGGATATATTCTAAATTTCTATGAGAGTCATGATTGCGAGAAAATAAGGAACTACCACGATAGCTTTTCATTTAGAAAGTATCCACTTATATATACAAGTAATTTATAACATATACATGTGCATAAAGACCAAAAAAACAACTTACTTTATTAATATGCACAAGTGAATACCTCTCAAATTAAGGGCCACTAAGATGTTGATGTTTTTTGAAGGTTTTTTTCCCGAACTTTCCTCTATTCTATTATAGCTTCTAGAATAAAAGCAACACATTAAGAGGGTGTTTGGGAGTGCTTTTTTAGGTTCACATGTGTTTTTGGCCATAAATGTTTTGTGGCTAATGGTGGTGGGAAAATGTTTTTTTTTTTTTGATGTTTGGATTAACTTTGGGTAAAAGTTAATAAGCCAATATTTTTTTAAAAAAAATGTTGGACTTAACTTATTCATGTAAAATGACCAAAAAGCAAAAATCTTATGGGTTAGGTTAAAGTAAAGAGGGTATTGTGTTATTTATCATCAAAAAACATTTTTCTCATAAAAAAATCACTCACGTGTGAAAATCACTCATGTGTGACTTTTCAAAAAGCACTTCTAAAAAGCGTTTTTAGGTTATTCACACATTATTTTTGACTTATTGGCTTTTTGAGAAGCTAATAAGTCAATATTTACGAAGATTTATGTTTGACAGGATATTTCACCTTAAAATTTTTATATCGTTAAGCCTATATAACTAAGGCTATGTTTGGAAAACGTAGCTGATAAGCTAGCTGGTAGCTGATAAGCTAGCTGATAGCTGATAAGCTAGCTGTTGATTGATAAGTTTGCTAGTAGCTGATAAGCTAGCTTATGAACAAATTATGCTTGGCAAAAACTAGCTTATGAGTATGTAAAATGACCAAAAAGGGTATCTTTAAATTTAATAATTAATATTAATAAGGGTATAATTGGAAAAAGCTACAATAAGCTCCTCATAAGCTACTCAAAGTAGCGTTTCAAAAAGCCAGCTTCCTGATACATGTTTAAGCTAGCTTATCAGCTAGCTTATGCTTGCCAAACACAGCCTAATTGAATAATAATATATAAGTCCTATTAACTTCATTAAGATACTTATAAACAAGCTATTAAATGTAAATGTTGATGTTAGAAGATATATAAATCCTAGAGTATATCCACATCGATCCATCCCAATAATCGGCATGGAACAAAATCTCGACAACAATATTCACAAGCCAAGAATACTAAATGCAAGCATAAATTGACAAAAGAAAATAAAGGAAAACACAAAATCAGTAGAAACAAAAGTCAACTAGTATTTCTTTATATATACAAGTACATCAATAACAAAAGTCAACTTGTATTTCTTTATAAACTATATATGATTACATGTACAATAACAAGACTTTGTTCCTCAAACCACAAACAAAGTATTAATGTCACAAATTAAACTCCATAAATCACCACTACTGTGTTGTTGTTTTCCTTCCAACGCTGAGAAAGACCGAAATCTGTAACTTCTAATCTGAATGGTTGGATTAAGCGAAAAAAATAATAATAATAACTGTAGTACAAAGAATCGAAATCTTTATAAATTCCTACAACGAAAACATCACCGCAAGTATAAATATCGGGATCAGCTTGTAGAAACTCGTCCTCAATGAACTGCTGCCGCCAATCTGACCGGCATTTACGACCTCACTTCTGCCACCGCTCGAGCTCGAAGACACGTTTACAGACGAAGAACCTAACAACATGATTTTTTTAACCATAATCAGAATATGTTACAAAACAACATTATTCGTCTTTTATACATGTTATATAAATTATTTTGTCTAATAATTTTATAACAGTGAAGAGAACTTACAGTCATAATTCACCCATCCGATTCGTTGACGACCCAAATCATAAACGACAATCTTGTCTTTTAGAACAAGGTCTGCATCATCAAGTAAAAACAAAGATGAAAACGAGCGAAAAATGATGAGAAATGGTGTCCTTTTAGCTTGTAATAACTTTGTTAAAAGGGACTATTGGGATTATAATATATACCTCCTAAGATGGTAATTCCTTGATTTTGAATTGTTTGAAAGCCAATGCACCACACTTCAGCCCCACCCTATGAACGCAAGTTTCGATCAAATAAGCAAACAAAGATTCAAGTCGAAAAGAAAAAGATGATTTATTCTGATTAGTTAACATAATGTCATATAACGTACCACGGAATTCTGCTGAAGAAGGTAGTCCTGAGGTTTTAAAATCATTGAAGCACCACCAGCAAAGTTCAAGCTCACCGTTGGAAATATGTTAGAAACGCTGAAATGACATTAAAAGATTCTTTTATCACATTAATGAAAACATAACACTAATTTTCCTCTGAATCATAAAAATTGTTGGACAAGGGAGATAACCTTGAAGTAATTAAATAACACCGGTTTCCCTTTGAAATAAGTGGCTGAACAGACTGTGAAACCGACTGTGTGATCTGCAGCAACAAAAGTGATACCAACATTTAGATAAACAACAAATATTCTCCTCCCTCCATTCCAAAATCCTTTGACCATCGGTCAAACATCTAAAAGATCCTCAATGATGACAAAAAAGAAGGAATTTTTTGGTACCAAATTAATGTCATCAGTTTTCTGTAACCACTATTAACACACAAAAGATAAGTCATAGTCCCATAAAACTTTCGACAAAATAGAAGTTTCAGATAGAAAGATTTTGGCTCAACTAGTAGTTCAATGGAAGCGTTCAAATATTATTCAAATATCCCCAATAAAGACTAATGGGGACTTGTGTTACTACAATTAGTGCTAGGAAATATTTAGCAATGTATATGAACATTCAAAAATGTACTCGCTGTCCCAAAATAAATGTCCGCATTGAAAAAAGACACATGGTATTAGAAATGTGTTATTACACTCTTGAATTAACTAAATGACAATTTTACCCTTAATGAGAGGGAGTAATGGTTTTCTACATCTCATAATTAATGGTAGAATTGGTAAGTAGGACAAACTACAATAGGCGCGTGGACACTTATTTCGGGACAAACTAAAATAGAAAAGTGGACACTTATTTTGGGAAAGATGGAGTTATATTGGATTGAAAGTTGAGAGAAAACAGGAATCTTGCATTTTTAGACGAATGTAGTAGCAAAGAATTACAAAAGCTTGAAGGATTGTACTTACAGCCTCCACAAAAGGGTTGTAAGCCTCTTCAGCAAGGTATGCCAGAGTTGTTCCTGAATCAATTATGGTTCCTCCTTGGTTGTTGTCCGATATAGCAAACGTTGATGGATCAATGGCTAACGTTTGCCCGTTGACAGAAATACTCTGTAAATTTATATTATAATGTGGCCTGAAAATATGCATGGAAGGAAATCAGAGTTAGTGTGTCTATAAGAAGCATACCATACTCCATGAACGTAACGCAAAAAATTAGAAAAAAACATATCAACACTTTTGCACAAAATTTGGTTAGACATTCCCGAAATTGTCCTTCAAATACTATAGTCTACTGACTACTGCACCCAGAGTTTACCATCATTAAGATGCCAGAGACCTAATGACCTTAATTTTCGATGAAAGATACTTTGGATGTCTGAATGACAGCAGACATTGAAGCAAGAACGCTATTCTAACCGAAAGAAAACTTACTGTGATTCCACAAGTGGAGTGTAGACCATATTTGGCTCCACTATTTGACCAATAACCAAAATACCACCTCCACTGTCACTTCCAACAAGACAATGAGAGAACGAATCAGGAGCGATCCGTTGTGAAGAAAGTTGCGCAATTATCGACAAACCCTGCTGACCAAATCCAAAGATCCCGTCAACTGCTCTATCAGATTTAGTCAAGTCTCCAGTTTGAGTTGTGCTACAGCTGTTGCATATCTCGATAAGTCAACAATGTTTCCAAGAAAAAAAATGTACAGAAGGCGAAGACTTGGGTGATAATAACTCACCCAAATACAACAGTGGCTGAAGAATTCAATGATCCTGAATCGGCCCCAAGAGTGTTCAAATGCATTACATCAGATACATAATAACCCGATGTTCCACTGCCATCCCCATATTGGAACTTGTAGCTGCACTGATTATTTGAACGCGAACAAGCAGAATCAGAAGACTGGCTGGCTAGAGAACACCGTTGGTCTGAACAAGTGATCAAAGAAGCCGTGGATGAGCTGGAAGGGTCATAGAACTCGATCGGAATCTGTTAAAAAACAGCATAACAAAAAAAAAAACTTAGCATCAATAGTTCTTTCGTTCAAAATATCAAGAAAAGTACTCCTAAAAGAATCATATTCGTACTTGGAGCCCGCTTGATGTAGGACAGCCATTGCACGAGTTGCAACTGACCCACAACACGTCACTCCCGGTGTCGATTTGTACATAATATTCCTTTGGAGGAGATCCCAGTTGAACCTTTGTATAATAAAGCCTATAAAAGATAACCAAAATCCCAATATACATAAATCAAAAAAAGGAAATCCCTTGGTACTAATTAGCAAACTACTATGGAATTCATAGTTCAGAAACATAAACCTAATTTCAGAATCAAACTTAAGATCTTATGCCCAAATAATAACCTATAAACATATAAAAACCATATCCAAAAGCTTAAAGGGGCCAAAATTCACAATCAAGTAGAACAATATGTTGCTTTAAGAAATTTATAAAGAGAAATTGAAAACACAAGCAAAAGCAATCAAAGCAAGAATCTGTTCCTTATGTTTTCCATTTATTAGGGTACCTACTACTACCAAATTAAACTTCAATCAGCCACTTTTAAGGGTTTTTAATTGTTCTTAAACTGAAATCATTCTCTAATTCGATTCAAATTACATAAAAAAACAAAATTAATCAAAGAAGTTGTTCAATTTACCCAACACGATAAGGATCATAAGTGCCTTCCACCGGAAAATCAACAACGCCGCCGGCGGGAGACGACTGTAATATCCTCCGGTGTCTCAAACCATCTCTATCCCTAAGTTGACTTAAGTCAATCCGGTGGTTCACCGGAAAAGCTCTCTCCAGCGTCAGGGTCGCCGGAAACCCAACCGCCGATTGCAGTAACAGAAAGACAACGGCGCCGGCCAATGTCAAAGTCACCGGAATTCCGGCAAGAAAAGAAACCGGCATTCCTTATCTCTCTCTCTCTATTTCCCCTTTTTAATCAAAATAATTCTAGCAATTCTCAACTATAAAGCACACATATACATACATATATATATAATATATGAATTTTATATAATTGTAACAGAAATTGTGGATTTGTTTGTAGGAATTGATTAAAAGAGGCAGAAATCAAGGAGGGTTGATTTAGCGCTGGAGATAGATAGATAGATGATAATGAAACAGAGAGAAGTTTGAAAAACTGGATTAAGCTGGCTGATGGAATTTCGGCTGAATAAACAAAACGACTTGTTGTTGATCAGCCTGTCAATAAATACCCCTTTGTTGTCAGGGTTCCAATTATTTTTTTCTAAAATTTATATAAGTGGTTCCTCACGTATGGTTGAAATTGCAAGTTTGGAACAAAGTTATATTTATTGGTAGTTTAATTTGAGAATGTTTTGAGATATTTAAAAATGAGATGTTTAGGTGGTCACATGTCACACTTTTTTTTAAATGAAAAAGGGCACAATTAAATTAAAACCTAAAGTCTTACCTGCATTAATTGGATGAGGAATGGTAGCTAGGGGTGCATAAAAACTTGACTAACCTAGTCGATCGAACATGAAATAATCCAAGTCAAGCCGATTCAATTTGAAACAATGCAAGCCAACCTAACTTAAAGCCACTCCATTCCTAAATGGGTTATAAAGAACTTTTAAACTATAATGTTGTATGTATTATGTTAGAATTGGGTTATGACAATTTAAATCCATATTAGTCAGATTAACTCAACCTAATGAAACTTTTACTTTTTCGCTAAGTTTATTTAATAGTAAAATTATGTTTCTAAGTTCCAACCTGACCAAACCAACCCAACCTACATGTTTTGTGTTTATATTATCTAAACTGCAAACATTAGCAGGGACGGAGCCATGATAGTTTTCAAACTGTGACACTATATAATTAAGTTCTTAGTTGATTTAGAAATATTTTTTTGTTCAATTTTTTGGTTGAAGATAATTTTAAGTGTTTTCGGTTTATTTCAATAGATTTTTTTTGATTTTTTTTTTGTTGGATTGAGATAAGTTTTTGGGTATTTGATTGATTTCAAGAAAACTTTACGGTTTTTTTGGTTAATTCTGAAAGAGGTTTTTCGTCTTTTGGTTGATTTTGATCGAATTTTTCGATTTTTTGGTTGATTTCAAGATAATTTTTTGGGTTTTTAGTTGATTCCGAGATATATTTTTAGTTTATATGTGAACCCTTTAAGGTTTGGAAAACAACACGGTAGCACCCTCAAAAATGATATAGTTGCATCTTCACAAAATTAATTTTCTTTACCTTCATCAAACAAATAATACGATGGCACATGCCACCGCATACCCCTATATAGCTCCGTCCATGAATATCAGGTTGGATTGTTTAAACATCTTTAATCCAACCAACCCAACCCATGTGCAACCCTATAACAACAAAACAACAAGGAGCAATAGTGTTCTCTAAAACAAGAAAATGATCACTTCTATAATTTATCAAAAGTAAAGGGATGATAAACATCAATCTTAAAAACTAAAAGGGGTCTGTTTGTAAAAACTATGTGCATACCATCATCGTATGCGTGTACCCACGTCCCACCGCCCTTTTCCTCATCTGGACAAACACCTATACGGCCTTCCGATTTGACCCAAGACCTAACAATGCATTAAAAACTTGTACCATATGCATAATCTGTTGTACTCTACTAGATGCCGGAAAATGTTTTGCAATTTCCTCCCAGAGTTTTGACTTGGTAAAAAAATGTGTTTAATACGACTTCATTTATTTTATTTGGTCAATGGCTATAAGAAAGTTAGGTAAACTAATACACGAATTAATTATAGAATTAAGTTGTGTAACTATCTGCAACGGTCAAAATTGTTATGATACATGTTTTTACTGTAAAATTAAACATTTATTCTTAATAGATTTTTCTTGGACGGCACTCAAACACATACATGCTCTCAGGTTTTTGAGGCCCCTCGAGTCAAACCCAAGTAGACAGGGATACCATCCATTGTCCCCTTCATGATGTTACCGACCGTTAAACTACTGAGGAATTGACAAATGTCCTTAGTTTGCACATGGGGGATTCGAACTTAGATGGGCACTATGTACCCTCTAAGCACACTCCACCACAACACCTTGGACTCAGGTTAACAATTAAATGATTTTTCTTCTAATATAATTAAAAGGATGATTTTTAATGAGCAACCTATCAATTCACAAAAAGGTATGAATCTTTACAAATCTTAATTACTGTATATTTTATTTTTAATAATTGATTGTGTTTTCTTATAAACACGTTATAAAATTATTTATGTAACTTTACTTAGCACGGTGGGTTGTCCCCACGAACTAAGGTGAATATGGGGTCCATTACAACATTCATTTACGTAATTTGTTCATATAATAATTAACAACTTTAGAATGCACTTCAAAGTTCATAGTCCAATCTCATTTCTTTTTCTTTATGGTCTGTTCTTTTATCCACAATTTTTTATAGACTTATAAGATTCACGTACAATGTTTTTTTCATATAATTTGAGTTCGTTTACAGAAAGACTTTTTCTCATAGTTCAAGTTGCATCAAGCTAAAAACAATATTGACCGTCCCTTGTTCAATTTTTGGATGACACATTTTTTATTAACAAGTTTTTATCACCCTAAACAGAGTATACTACTTAAAACCCTCTTTTAAGCTAGTTACATAAGCATGAAAGTTTGTCGATATGTTTTCTTGGAAACCAAAAGAATACAATGTATAATAACCGTATTTTCAAAAATTGTTATAGATTGTTTTATATATAATTTTCATTGATTATAGATGTGGAATCTTTCATAATGGTCATTCTATTATTGGTCATTCTATTATTGTTGTAGTGTTAAATATGAAACATCCACTTAAAGCTATATTATATAAAAGGCATTCAAAGTCATCAACCTTCAATTTTTGTTAAAGATACATATCCAATGAATGGGAAGGTCTGAAAAGGATTTAGAAGACAATCATGAAGTGCAAATTTTATATAGTGACTATGCACTTTGCCAAAAAGCAAAGTGCCCAATTTTTGTCACAAGCCTTTAACTTTAATATGTGGATTGTCTTTTGGAAAACAAGCAAATTATTTAATATACAAACATTACTCGTTGCATAGGTTTCTCAATATTAATACAAGATAGTTGTGTATAAAATGCATAGAAATTGTTTAGACATATGTTTTTTTCTTTCTGATTTTTGTTGCTTATGTTTTTTTTTCTTTTTGTTTATCATGCAAGGTTGCTCAATTTCAATGAGACCACCTTGAACCCTTTGAATAGTTGAATTTATTGGACTTGAGTTGCAAAATATCCATCGGTTATAGCAAAAATCATCAGACTTTCATATGAATGGATCGTTCACATGAAAAAATTTCAGATCTTCACATAATAAAATCCAAACATTCATATGAAAAACACAACAATCTTCATAGAAAACACCCAATGTTTTAAATAATGTGGGAGTTGCAAGACGACGAGTTCAAACCTTAAAAGAGTTAAGCCTTTACGAGGTCAAAATGTTTTTCGAATGTACATGTATAAGTGTGCATGTATGTTTGTGTATATACAAACTTGTGTGTCTTTGTTGGTGTTTGAATAATCATATAACACGATTTAGATTCATATAAAGTTATAAAACTAAGGGACTATTTGGTTCGTGGAGTTCACATGAATTTAATAGAATTTGAATGACAAATTCCTTAGTGATGTTTGGTTCACGAAACGAACTTGATTAAATCCTTTGAATTTCACACTTTAAGAATTCATCATTTCTTGGTTTAAGTGAAGGAAATGAATTCCTACCAACTGAACACATGGTCAAATTCCATCAAACCTTATTTCAAGTTCTTCAAAGTTAAATTTCATCAAATTCCATTACGGGAACCAAACGTCACCTAAGGATTCACGTATGCAAGGTTTTAGTCTTTATTTCCTTTCACTGCTTATTTAAGTCTTAGGTGTCTTACATAATACTCATTTATCCCCAATATTATATAATAAAAAAAACATGCCTTACAAAATAAGGTGTCGTAACACAGCCAAGGCACGTCATAACTCGTTAAAATGGAAGCCAAACGTTAGAGCAGAGTTACAAGAGTTAATATGGCGACGTAGTCAAGTTGTGTCATAATAAGGACATAACATATTAGTTAGGTATGTGGAAAAAACACATCAGAATTTATAGAAAGCATACACCAATTTTTTCTTCATATTAATCACATATGAAAGAGGTTGGTGTTATTATAACCCAACTTTTATTATTTGTAGGGTTTTAAACATTTTTATTTATACACATAAGTTATTACCAAACTTTTGTTTTAAAGAGGTTAAAACAAAATTTGGTCAAGACAAATAAATATGCTTTGAAACATGTTTTGTGATTATACCTGGCAAACGTGTTGTGTCGTGTTGAGTTCAAAGTTAAACGAGTTGAAAATACTTGACCCTAACCTGATCCGTTTAATAAACAGGTTAAATATCCCAACCCAACCCATTTAATAAACGGGTTGACCCGCTTAACCCGTTTAACATTTATATAATTAAAAATCAATAATTAAAATTTTACAAAAGTTTAAGAATCCAAATTTTATAACTCAAACTTATAAGATTGAACCAATTCCTTTAACATTATTATATTAAAAATCCAAAATAAATCATAAATTAGTAAAAAAGTAAAAATGAAAACTTTACACACACACACACACGTATAAAACGGGTTAGTCGGGTCATTTTCGAGTTGATATGTTTGACCCTAACAACCTTACCCGTTTAATTTCCGTGTTGTGTCGTGTCAACCCGTTTACTTAAATGGATTGAAATCTGTTACCCAAACCTGTTTATTTTGTGTCGAGTTCGTGTCGGGTTAGCGTGTCGTGTCAGTTTTTGCCAGGTCTATTTGTGATGGTGCCGACTTTATTATTGATTTACTGTTATAACTTTTAAATAATAATATTAGAGTAAAGTAGTAAACTACACTTTTGGTCCTATTGGTTTATATGAATTTTTGAAAATGGTCTGTAAACTTCAATAATTAAATTGCCGTCCCTATTGTTTACACCTTGCTTTAAAGATGGTATTTGGTCACTAATTTCGTTAAATATCTCACCAAATAAAAAATATTTATGTCTTTTTTTTTCTTATATATTTCAGTCTTTTGAGTTAAGAAATTAGGTAAAATACAATTTTGGTGTTTTGGGTAAAGATAACAAAAGAGACATACATATCTCTTATTTAACGGATATATTTAGCAGAGATAGTAAACAAAGACCATTTTCAAAGCAAAATGTAAACAATAAAAACGATAATTGTAGTCATTGAAGTCTAGAGGGCATTTTTCACAAAATTCATGTAAAACTATAAGGACCAAAACTATTTCTCTTAAAATTATCGTGACATACTTTTATGAGTAGTCTAATAAGAGCTCTTGATTTACAATTGAATGAGTATTATGTAAGACACCTAAGATCATCAACTTTCCACTATCCCACACTCAAACCATCATCAACCTTTCAAATCCCGTAACACAATCTTTCATACCCACTACATATTTTAATTATTTTATATATAAATAAAAGGAGAGAGAAAGCGAGAGTGAAAGCTAGCGGTTTGGGGAAGCCGTTGCCCAACCCGTTTGTTGAAACTGTCGGCCGTGTACCACGTGCGGGTTGAGCCCGCCGAGCTCGCTAGCTAACCGCAACCAAGTTGCTGCTGTGATACACTCGACCTTAGTAATTGTTCGCCTGATTTCAGGACCCCCTTCTATTCTTTTATTATTTTATTAATTGTTGAGTGAACGGTAGCGGTGCCAAAAACAGGTGTGCAAAAGAAATAAAACAAGTAATCTTCGGTCCAAGTATAAACCTCCAATTACTGTCGTTTTTCTAAAAACAAGTAATAAAAATGGTACAAGTACCAGATATCGATCCCACAGGGAAGCGGTGAAAACAATCTCTCGAGATTCAGTCTTTGTGAAAGTTAACTTCAAATGGGGTTTGGATGAAAAAGTATTTGGTTGGTTGGTTGATTATGAGCTACGTTAAGAGAACAATTGTAAAAAAGAGCAAGGGGTGTAAAGTCTTTTAGTTGGAATAAAAATAGGTAAATTGGATGAAAAGTAATTTAATAATCTCAATTATGCAGAAATGATATCCAAGTAACTTCTGAAAAGTTATCACATTTTCATATAGCCCAATTATTTATTGATGAGTTTAGATGCAATCTTTAATGAAATGTTAAAATATATTAAAAATCAACACTTACGTAACCTCTGAAAGATTAACACATTTTCATGCATCTGACTCATCGTTAAATAATTAGTTATAATCTTTAATGGGATACTAGATCTGATACCAACTTCAAGAGTAGTGCCAACTGTAGTCCCTTAAGAGACTAACACATTTTCATGTCCTTGGATTATTACTAGTTAACTTATAGACATACTCTTTAATGAAATGTTAAAGACGTGAGATAATAGCAACGAGTGTTGTCACCCACTCATATATCCCCAAAATAACATTTTAGTAACTTCTGAAAAGGTACCGCATTTTCGTACATCTGGTTAACCGGTAAAAATCCAATGACAATCTTTAATGAGACATTTAAACTTGAAGTGGCAAAAATTGAGTTATATAAAAGACTTTTTTCTTTACCAAAGATTCATTCCAACCTGAACTTTACACCCCAAGCTATGAAATTAACCTGTCATACTTGAGTGTGTTTTACGACAGTTTTTAGATAAGTAATTGTTTGGACAAGAAAACGTTAGTGCAACGAAGATAGTTATAAATTGCAGTAGTAAAGACAGATGATAAAGTACGGTTACTGGAGATGACCAGTGAATATTAAAACAGTTGATAAAGTGCAGTTACTGGAATTTGACCAGTGAAAATAAAAACAGTTAATATGGTAAACTGGAGAAATGACCAGTTAATAACATGGATATTAAAACATATGCTTAACTTGAAATATTAGTAAACACCTTGATTAAACAAAGACTTTATATATTTTATCATTTTATGTCACAAAACTAAGTATGCATGCTCATAAGATTATATGTATACGATAGCAAACATTAAACAAAAGACAATGAGATAACTGAAATGTTACTTAGATTAAACTAGTCAATAGGAAGCCAAACACTTGGTAATGCTTTCGGGTATACAATAACATGTAACCACACCCGAAAGCCAAAAGAAAAGACCAAGTGTCCCAGAAGATCGTTCGGCCTCGTCACGAGGAAACCCGAACTTACCAAAGCTAAAGTAACAACGATGTTTAGATGGGTGAGGATGTAACCACACTTGGGTTCGGTTCCAAGATGGAAACCGTGACCAAGCCAAAGGGGGGGTTGATGGGAGTGTTCTATGAGTTAGAGAATATATGGTGTACACACTTGGTAATATAACTACACATATATATAATGGTGTTCATGGGCTTCATGGGCCAAAAAAATAAATCCAAGCCATCATCAAGTCTTCATGGGCTTCGGCCCAACAGCAGGTCGGTTGGCCCATCACCACGGCCCGGCTTCGTGCTCCAATCAATCTCGAGACTTGGTTCTTCGGCCCACCAAAAAGAGAAATCCGCAAAAGCTGGCCCATGACACCGATCCCTGAAAATATATAAATTAACGTAAGTTTAAGTAGTAAAATGTTGAAAACTTGCATAAATAAAATTGCATTTTAAAAGGATGTATATAACAATAATTAAAGTGGTTTTTGACGAGATAAATGTAAAAAATGCGAAAAAGTGCACGAAATTTATTAGTTAAGAGGGTAAAATAGTTACCCTATCACATCCCTAAACTTGAATGGTTGCTTGTCCTCAAGCGACGAGAGAAAAAATGGTAAAAAAAAAATTTTTTCTCACTAGTGTAGTTACCATATCAATGATAAATTGTCAGTTTGACTGCTGTTTTCCCGAAAATAATAATTAAACTTTATATGACGTAATTACCAACTTGACAATTTAGTGTTAATAGATGAAAAAGTGGTGCATAGTTAGCTTTGTTATTTCTTCCATCCTAATGTTAGCTCAAGGGTTTGTTCTAGAGGGATGTATTTTAGGTACGTATTGTATCTTTACGCGTCTTGCGAAATGGCACAATTTTACTGCCATCTTCTCATAAAGAGGTATGGTATAGGCTAAATTTGGCCTATGTGTATCTTTGACATTTTGTCAATCACCTCATCTATGTGAGTTTATGTGAAGTGGGTTGGTTAATGGTGTAGGAGATTGAAAGAGAAAAGTTATGAGTTGCATGTTAATTTGGGGGGGGGGGGGTATATCCATCCCTAAACTTTAAAATTTGCTTGTCCTCAAGCAAAGAGAAGTAATGCTCTCAGAGGATTGCGTAGTATTATGAGGGGTGAGAGTTAAAACAGCCGAACCTAGAAGTACGTTCATAAAGCTGTGAGGATGAAAGGTTAGTGTATAGGGGATTGTGAGAGAGGTTAGTTGTGAGCTTAGTAGGTGGAAGAAGTTCTAAAAGTTAGAGTATATGCAACTTAATCAAAAATGAACCTTAAAGTGTCATGTAAGTAGAGGTAGGTGCATATAAGGAAAGAAAAAGTTAATAAATTGGGGTTTTGAGACCGTAGTGGTCTTTAGGAAAACAACAGTGGTATGGGACAACTCATGCTAGAGTAAGTAATGACATAGTGGATTATAAATTTAAAAAAAAACGATAAAACTTGTAAAGGTTTTGCATTTTATTTGAAAAGGTGAAATGTACCATTTATCTCCAAAAGCTAGTAGACGACAAGTTTTACCAAAAGGGTCTCGTAGAAAGTTATACCTGCCGTGGCCACTAGTGGGGAACAACCAATTTCAAGTGGGATACGTGGGATAGAAACATTGGGATGCGGATTGAGGCATCCTTTGGACCAAACAGCAGGCCAAGGGCAGTGTTGGCATGCCTCCACCGATTGCCCAACAGTCCCATACGGAATTACTGATGAATGTAAATATGTGCGTGTATATTCAAACAACCATCCGTGTAGGGGCCGTTTTCACACGCTTATCTAAACAGCCGTACATGGCTTAATGAATAAGCTGGAAAGGTCGTTCCAGTTGTGAAGCTCATCCACACGGCTTAATGCATAAGTATTTTAGGAAAATGGAGATCGGGTGGTGTGTGTTCGAGGTGTGGGCCAAAACAGCAGCCCAACGGTTGTGTTGCTGTCAAACAGTCAACAGGAAAGAAAGAAACGAGAGGGGGGGGGGGTTAAGTTTGTTAGCACCTATAGAGAACTTAAAGTAATGGCCATACGGTTAGTTACACCTAACTTAACGACCACTTGGTTGTCATACAACACGTTGTATCTTAGTGTTATGAACTAATAAAATCGCCGTGCATCTATGATATTGGTTAAAAACGTGGATCACATACACACTTGTAAGTGGGGGGGGGGGCTGCTGTGGGCCGTGCTTAAGTTAGGCCCATAATAAGCCAACGGCCGTATGGTGGCTTAATGATTAAGCCAAACATGTACGCGTGTGTGTGTGTCTATAATGCATGTAGTGTGTATCCTAACACATGTGTTATGTGCAAATAATCAACAGCCAAGGTGTGGTTTATTCAAATAAGCCCAAATAACCATATTTGGCTTAATGGATAAGCCGGGCAGGCCGTGGCTTGGGGCCATGTTCAAACAGCCGCTGAACATGGTGATGATATGACATGTTGGGCTGTAAATGAAAATCAAATGCAAGTACATGCCCCATGAGCCAACCGTAAGCCCTGTGTGGCTTAAACGCAGGGTTTTACGGCTGCGTTACTGTGATTGAACAAAAGTTTACGAGTGTGTGCATAAGTGTAGCGTGAACGATTACATCCCTAAACTTTATTTGCAATTATGCACAAAAAGCCACATTATGGTAAGTATTTTGGACAAATAAAGCTATGTAATACATGTGAAGACTAAGGTTAGAGAAAGGAGAGAGATATCAAACCGCGGCCGACTAACGGCGGGTAGGTGGTTGGAGAAGTGGCTCCAACGGTGGTAGAGATGGATATGCAGGCAGACCATACAGCAGGTCCCGGTTCACGGTTCGGACCGTATCACGCCAGATTCTGTCACGGTGGATATCGTAGGAACGGAACTCGAAGAGGACACGTGAAATCCAACTGAGGGTCCGCTGATGGTTGTGGTGTAAGCGAAAAAGCTCTCGAGTATCCTGCATCTTAAAATGAGGGTTAGCCATAAATTTCCCAGTTTGAACATGGTCCGGGGGGGTGGTTGTACACGAAGTTGGTGGTTCAGTTGGTGGTGAAAGAGTAGTCGTCCCGGCTGGGTAAGAGCGTAATAGTTTGCCCAAGATTTTTCTACCCAAAATCATTTTTTCCTTTGAAAATACGTCCGTTGGAAAAATCCAAACTTGTGCCTTAGCCATTAAGCCGTGGATAATGGTAGGGTACAAAAGTCTACAATTTACCCGGATACAACTGGCTTTAATGTTGGCGGATATTAAGACACCCACATCAAACGGATAACGTTTAATGATACAGTATAAAAGTAAAATTCTATCAATACCCAGCTTAGAATTGTGGCCCGTGGGACACAAGGTATGCTTGATAAAGTGGGCCCACACATTAGCCTCGTTAGTAAGGCTTTTTATGCGTAAGTGCCTAACTTGACCCTCGAAATACCACTCCGAACCAGGGATGGTAAGGGTTAGTAATATATCATTCAAATCTTCTTTTGACAACTTTTTACGTAAAGCGTCCAGTTTCGAGTTAGTGTGTGGACGCGTGCCTAAAAGTGCATGAATGGAGGTTGGGGAATAGTCAACAAGTATTCCCCTAACGGGGATTTGTTGCTCCTTTCTGATAGATGCCTCGGTATAAAACTCTCGTACCCAACTCAAATTATATTGGTTGGGTACGGCACATAAAATATCCCAATCGTGCGCGGTGATCACCTTTTTGATATCGGATAATCGAGAAACCGTGTCCTCGAGAAATCCTTTTGGTGAGTGTGCAAGCTTATTCATATATGCATAAAATCGTAGAAATGCCGTTTCATTACTTAAAAGTGTTGAGAGTCGTACCTCCTCTCGTGTCGGTCTAGAGGCCGGAGGATTACGGTTGGAGCGGGGCACCACGGGTGGTGCCCAAGAGATCGGACTAGGGGCTGGTGGGGTAGTGGCGCGCGTGTTATTGGCTCGACGACTGTACACGTTTCTAATCGGGGGTAGGGGGTTTAGTCTCGGTGTGGATGTTATCGGGACAGGCGTGGCACTAGCAACCGTGACACGTGATGGTGGTGTCATGGAGACCATGGGGGGTGGTACATAGTGGGGGTTGGGTCTGTCAAAAGCTACTGGTGGTGGTACGTAGGGGACAGGAATACCGTGCATGTTAAGCATCATCAAACTAGGTTGAGTTGGTGGGTAAGGGTTTATCACAGAAAATGGGTGACCGGGGGTACTTTGTAGCTGTTCTAACGCCAATGGTGGTGGTACGAGTTGGGACCTTGCAAGACTCACGGCTAAGGTTCGGTTTGCGTTCTCAATAAGCGCTTCAAGGGTGAGTGGGACATCGTGGGGCGTACCCGTAGGTTCACTGGGAGTATGGTTGAGGTCAAACGTAGGTCTCGGTGGGGGTGGTTTTGGTCCATCGATGTCCATACCCACGGGTTCTTTACCCTTACCCTTTGATGACTCCGGAACCGCCGCCATCATCACCGCGGCATCGGCTAGAGCGTGAATCGAGTCCGAGGCGATATTAGGGATAAGCTCAACCTCGGATGTGGTCCGTGAGGCTTGATCGGAGATCGAGTGATCGACGGCCGAGGGAACGATGAGGGTTTGGTTCACCGATCGTGTACGTCGGCGGTTGCTTCGTTTCTTTCGGGTGGTTGCTTTAGAGTTCGTCATTTTGTTACCGGAAAACATCGATCGGTTATCTGCTTTTATAGGAGAGTGGTGACGGGATGGGGTTTTCATCGTCGCAGAGGGAAGAAGAGGGTAAAGGGGATTAGGGTTTTGGGTGGCGGCGGTGGCCGTCGAATGATGGTGATGGCGGTCGTAGGGTGGTAGAAGGGTCACGGTCGACGTCACGTCGTCACTGGTACGAGAATGATCGGCGCCGGCGCGGTCACTTCTTGACAGATGACGGAGGGGGGTTAAATCGAAGGTGTCGAAGTGGTGGTAGTCGTCTGTAGGAGACAGAGCGAGTACGAGGTCGTACGTGTGTCAGGTGGTACGGTGGTGGTCTTGTCGCCGGTGGTTACCGTCGCCGGCGGTGATGGTGAGTTTTTTCTGTTTTCTTTCTTTGACCGGCGAAAAGGAGAGAGGGGGGAGATGAGAGAATGAGAGTGAGAGATGAGAGAATGAGAGTGAGAGATGAGAGAATGAGAGTGATAGAGGAGATTGAAAGACAGTCTACTGAACTTCTGCATGGAGAAGGAAAATCGGCGCCCCCAAAACTCTCATCAGTGCATTAAATGTGCTGATGTAATAAAAAATTTCTTATGTATTTAAATTTTTTTTTTTTTAAAATCAGTATTTACTTTATAAAATCATTTTTTTAGAATGGGCCAAAATAGTGTGTGGGCCTAAATGTGTGTAAAAATTATAAGGTGGGCCGAAAATTTTAAGTATAAGAGGATAAATAGTTACGTAGATAACGTGGGGTTTAGTAAAAATTCATTTTTGATTAGAATTAAAGATTGGTAATAATGTGAAAACGAATGTCAGTCGTTTCGAGCTGTTCCTGCTGATGTGTAAAAAGGTTTTACACGTTGACCGTTAACCTTAAAAGTAGTACCCTTTTCAGGGTCAATTAATTCGATGGCTCCGTAGGTGTGAACTTTTACTATCGTAAATGGTCCAGTCCATCGGGAATTTAATTTTCCTGGGAACAATTTTAATCTAGAGTTAAATAAGAGTACCTGCTGACCTTCTGTGAGTTCCTTAGGAATAATTCTCTTATCGTGCCATTTTTTTGTTTTTTCTTTATAAAGCTTGGCATTTTCATAGGAGTTGTTCCTAAGTTCCTCCAGTTCACAAATTTGTAAAAATCTTTTATTTCCAGCCTCGTCATGATTCATATTTAAATTTTTTATTGCCCAATAAGCCTTATGCTCTAATTCTAAAGGTAAATGACAAGCCTTTCCGTAAACCAATTTATATGGGGACATCCCTATAGGGGTCTTATAGGCGGTCCTATAAGCCCATAGGGCATCATCTAATTTGGATGCCCAATCCTTTCGGTGTGGTTTGACCACTTTAGCAAGGATCCCTTTTATCTCTCTATTAGATAACTCGGCTAATCCATTGGTCTGCGGGTGATAAGCGGTAGCCACCCGGTGCCTAATGTCATATTTTTCCAAAACGTCTTCTAACATTTTATTTATAAAATGCGTACCCTCATCACTGATAAGGGCACGTGGGGTACCAAATCTTGAAAAAATTTGTTTCTGTAAAAATTTAATTACTGTTTTTGCATCGTTGGAATGACAAGCCATGGCTTCCACCCATTTAGACACATAGTCTACAGCTACTAAAATATAAGAGCAATTATTTGAGATTGGAAATGGTCCCATGAAATCAATGCCCCAAACGTCAAATAATTCTATTTCTAAAATTCCATTTAGAGGCATTTCATTTCTGTGGGAAATGTTCCCACTTCTCTGACACTCATTACAGTTTTTTGTAAAATTGTAAGAGTCCTGGTGTAAAGTAGGCCAGAAAAAACCAGACTGCAAAATTTTTGCAGCCGTCCTACTTCCACTGAAATGACCTCCACATGGTCCAGAATGACAATGGTGGATTATCTGTGTGGTCTCCTCTTTAGGGACACACCTCCTGATCATCTGATCTGCACAAATTTTAAATAAAAATGGGTCATCCCATAAATATTTCTTTGAATCAAAAATTAATTTTCTTCGGGCATGCTTATTTAACTCTTTAGGAATAATCCCGCAAGCTAAATAATTGACAATATCAGCAAACCAAGGTACTGACAATTGTTTTATAACAAAAATCTTTTCATCTGGAAATGTTTCACAGATGTCAGTACCAGTTTCCTGATTGTCTTGCTTTTCCAATCTGGACAGATGATCAGCAACTTGATTATTTATGCCTTTTCTATCAACAATCTCTAAATCAAATTCTTGTAACAACAAGATCCACCTTATTAGCCTTGGTTTTGCATCCTTTTTTGAAATAAGGTACTTGATGGCAGCATGGTCAGTATGAATTATAACCTTGGTTCCCATTAAGTAAGATCTGAATTTTTCAAAAGCAAAAACCACAGCTAATAATTCTTTCTCAGTGGTGGTATAATTAATTTGAGCATTATTGAGAGTTTTACTGGCATAATAAATGGAATGAAAAATCTTTTCTTTCCTCTGTCCTAAGACTGCACCAACTGCCCAATCACTAGCATCACACATAATCTCAAAAGGTTTTGACCAGTCAGGTGTGACTACTACAGGAGCAGTGACCAATGCTTTTTTCAAAATGTTAAAAGCAATTCTACATTCCTCATTAAAATCAAATGCATGGTCTTGTTGCAGTAATAAACAAAGAGGTTTTGAAATTTTGGAAAAATCTTTTATAAATCTTCTATAAAAACCTGCATGCCCAAGGAAACTTCTGATCCCCTTGACTGTGGTTGGTTCTGGTAATTTTTCAATTACCTCCAACTTTGCTCTATCTACCTCTATGCCTCTTTTGGATATGAGATGCCCTAACACAATACCTTCCTTGACCATGAAATGACATTTTTCCCAGTTTAAAACCAAATCCGTTTCTTCACATCTTTTAAGAATCTTTTCCAAGTTTTGTAAACAATCATCATATGATGTCCCATATACAGAAAAATCATCCATAAAAACTTCCATGGAGTTTTCTAACATGTCAGAAAAAATAGACATCATACATCTCTGGAAAGTGGCAGGTGCATTGCATAATCCAAAAGGCATTCTTCTAAAAGCAAATGTACCATAAGGACAAGTAAACGTGGTCTTTTCCTGGTCATCAGGTGCTATGGCAATTTGATTGTAACCAGAATAACCATCTAAAAAGCAGTAAAATTCCTTACCGGCTAACCTATCTAACATTTGGTCAATGAAAGGTAAAGGAAAGTGGTCTTTCTGAGTGGCTTTATTGAGTCTTCTGTAATCCATACAGATTCTCCAACCTGTGACTGTCCTGGTGGGTATGAGTTCATTTTTATCATTTGTGATTACAGTTACCCCACCTTTTTTTGGTACACATTGTACAGGACTGACACATGTACTACTGGCAATAGGATAAATGATACCAGCATCTAACCATTTCAGAATTTCCTTTTTGACAACATCTTTCATTACTGGATTGAGTCTCCTTTGAGGCTCAACAGAGTTGAAATTCTTGTCTTCTAAAATAATCTTATGTTGACAAATTGTAGGGCTTATGCCCTTCAAATCAGCAATGGTCCATCCTATGGCCTTGGTATGAAGCTTAAGCAACTGAACTAACTTTTCTTCCTGATCTGCTTCTAAGGAGGATGAGATAATGACAGGCAATTTTCCCGAATCTCCCAAAAAGGCATATTTTAAATTGGATGGAAGTTGTTTTAGCTCTAGGTCTGGTGCAACCTCTAAGGATGGGACAAGGGTTTTCCTATCCTCATTTTCTAAGACTTCAAATGCAGCAGTTACTAAGGGTACTTCCTCACTGTCATCTTCTGTCTCATCATCAGTATCTGCATCCCACAAGATTTCTCCTAAAGTCTTTTCCTCACACCAGGTTTCTATTTCACTCAAGGTGGAACACTCTTCTCTCTCATCAGGGTATTTAAGAGAATCTAACACATTAAAAGTCACCCTTTGGTCATGGACTCTCATGGTCAATTCACCCTTCTGGACATCTATCAGTGTTCTTCCTGTTGCTAGGAAAGGCCTTCCTAAAATGATAGGGACTTCTTGATCTACTTCACAATCTAAAATGATGAAGTCCGCAGGAAAAATAAATTTATCTACTTGTACCAAAACATCCTCAATCTTGCCTTTAGGCCAAACTATGGACTTATCAGCTAATTGAATGGATATAGTGGTAGGTCTTGCTTCACCTATTCCTAAGGTAGTAAAGACAGATAAAGGCATAAGGTTAATGCCTGCACCTAAATCACATAGGGCTCTCCTAATGGTCTTACCTCCTATGGAACAAGGGATTGTAAAACTTCCTGGGTCTTTCATTTTAGGTGGAATTTTCTTGGTTAACAGAGCACTACATCCCTCAGTCAGAGCTACAGTCTCATACTCAGTCAACCTTTTCTTTTTGTTTAAAATATCTTTCAAAAATTTTGTGTAATTTGGCATTCTTTCAATTGCTTCCAACAGAGGTATGTTGATATGCAATTGTTTGAAAACATCAAGAAATTGTTTAAATTGAGCTTCCTCTCTCTGATTCCTCAACCTTTGGGGGTATGGAATATAGAGAGGGACTTGAGTAGGAGTGGTAGTCTTTTGAGGTGTAGGTGATGGTGATGGTGAAGGTGTGATAGAGACAGGCTTCATCACTGTGGTGGATAAAGTGGTGTCTATCTCTTTAGGAAGTGTGTGACTAATGGTCTTGGGATTGTCACCAGATTGTGACACATCCTTACTAGTGTATTCCTGAGGTTTCCACACTGTTCTTTGGGACCCTGCAGATGTTACAGGAGACAAAAGTGGAAAGTCAGGAACAGGTGAGGTAAAATCTGACTCTGCTGGAGTAGGTGAGTCAGTGTGTGTTGGAGTGGAAGAAGATGATGCAAGATCCTTGTCAGGATTCTGACTCTTCTTTTCAGACTTATTCAAGTCTTTTCCATTTCTTAAAGTCACAGCTTTAACCTGCTCTTTTCCTGGTCTCTGAGGAATCTCAGTGTCACTAGGTAAAGAGCCAGCCGACCTATTCCTAATTTCTAGAGCCATCTGACCCACTTGGGTCTCAAGGTTTTTAATTGATGCTTGGGTTTGAGAAATAAACCCTTTCATCATGGCCTCTAGTGAAGGCTCAACCTGTTGGTTTTGCCTTGGTGGATGTCTAGGAGAGGTGGTCTGATGGTGATTTTGTGAGTGGTTGTGTGAAGTGTTTTGAAATCTAGATGGTTCCTCATCTTGAAAATGGACACGCTTTTGATTTTGAAAATGTGACTGTCCTTGGTTTTGAAAGTGTGACTGCCCTTGATTTTGAAAGTTGGATTGTCTTTGTTGTTGAGGATACTGGTTAGTCTGACCTTGTATCCTAGGTAACTGTGGGTTAAGAGAGGGGTTGTTCCATTTTAAATGTGGGTGATCTCTCCATCCTGGATTGTACGTTGGTGAAAAAGGTCCAGTTTTGTCATTATTTCCAATGTAATTGACTTTTTCTGGATTTCCAGGACAATTATCAAAAAGATGATTTTCACCACAATAAGCACATTGGACAGGTAACTCGGATGCCTCAGAAGCATCAATACCAGACACCACTTGCTTCTTGGTAGTGAGATTCTTAAGCATCACTGCCATATCACGTACCTGGGTAGCAAGTGTTGAATAAGTATCATTGTTCTTGACACCAGTTAATTGTAAAGGTTTAGCACGAGGGTCTGCCCAGTGACCATTGTTATTAGAAATTTTTTCAAGGATATTGTATCCTTCATTGTAAGAACTTGCAGTAAAAGCTCCTCCTGCAGTAGCATCAAGCATTTGTCTGGCTGGGTAATTCAAGCCATTATAAAATGTCTCTAGCTGAATGCAGTAGGGAATGCCATGGTGAGGGCATTTTCTCAGTAATTCTTTAAATCTTTCCCAAGCTGTGGGAACTGTCTCATCATCTTCTTGTTGGAAAGTGCAGATCTCATTTCTAGACTGAGCATTTCTTAGTGGTGGAAAATATTTTTTCAAAAATACTTCAGCCATCTGGTCCCATGTAAAAATAGAGTTTGGTTTTAAAGAATAGTACCAGGCTCTGGCATGATGACTTAATGAAAAAGGAAAAAGTTTTAATTTTAAAGCGTCATCAGAAATTCCTCGAAGTCTAAATAATCCTGCAATTTCTAAGAAAGATCTGAGATGAGCATGTGGGTCTTCCTTTGACAATCCTGCAAATTGACCATTATTCTGTAACATCTGAAACATCACAGTTTTTAGCTCAAAATGCGGGACATTGCATGTTGGATCACGTATTCCTGTTTGCAATTGATGTACAATAGGAATAGCATAATCCATCATACTGTTATCTTTGGAATTTGCCAGGCGAAAGATGTGTTGTTCTGCATCTTCTATGTGCTGATTATTATTAAGAGGTGGTGGAGGATTTCGTAAAATTCCATTAGCTGGATTTTCTTGCTGAACTCGTGGTCCAGGTTCCTGAATGATAGGTACAGGACCAGCATGTGGTTCTGCCACATGTGGTTGGATGTCTTGCAGCCGATTTCTACCATTACCTCCAGGAGGTGGTGGCAGAGGTGGAGGTAGACCATCATTATTGTACCTCCCATCAGGTGGGTTTCCAGGAAATGGCAGTTCTTCTAAAAATGCGTTTTCTTCTTCCATTGCGGACGAAGTAGAAGCTTGCAAATTTCTTTGCTCCCTTTTACGACGTCTAAAAGTTCTTTCAATATCGGGGTCTAGATTGAAAAATTCCCCACGTGGTTTTCTTTGCATAAACTAAAAAAATATTTTTGTTCTTTTTGTTTTTTGTTTTTTGTTTTTTTTTTTTTTTTTTTTTCGAAAATATATAATTATATATAAATTCGTTTTTTTTTCTTTTCTCAACACGGTGGTAGAAAAATTAACTCTCTAAAACTAAAATTGAAAAATTGTTTTGTTGCTTCCCCGGCAACGGCGCCAAAAACTTGTTCGCCTGATTTCAGGACCCCCTTCTATTCTTTTATTATTTTATTAATTGTTGAGTGAACGGTAGCGGTGCCAAAAACAGGTGTGCAAAAAAAATAAAACAAGTAATCTTCGGTCCAAGTATAAACCTCCAATTACTGTCGTTTTTCTAAAAACAAGTAATAAAAATGGTACAAGTACCAGATATCGATCCCACAGGGAAGCGGTGAAAACAATCTCTCGAGATTCAGTCTTTGTGAAAGTTAACTTCAAATGGGGTTTGGATGAAAAAGTATTTGGTTGGTTGGTTGATTATGAGCTACGTTAAGAGAACAATTGTAAAAAAGAGCAAGGGGTGTAAAGTCTTTTAGTTGGAATAAAAATAGGTAAATTGGATGAAAAGTAATTTAATAATCTCAATTATGCAGAAATGATATCCAAGTAACTTCTGAAAAGTTATCACATTTTCATATAGCCCAATTATTTATTGATGAGTTTAGATGCAATCTTTAATGAAATGTTAAAATATATTAAAAATCAACACTTACGTAACCTCTGAAAGATTAACACATTTTCATGCATCTGACTCATCGTTAAATAATTAGTTATAATCTTTAATGGGATACTAGATCTGATACCAACTTCAAGAGTAGTGCCAACTGTAGTCCCTTAAGAGACTAACACATTTTCATGTCCTTGGATTATTACTAGTTAACTTATAGACATACTCTTTAATGAAATGTTAAAGACGTGAGATAATAGCAACGAGTGTTGTCACCCACTCATATATCCCCAAAATAACATTTTAGTAACTTCTGAAAAGGTACCGCATTTTCGTACATCTGGTTAACCGGTAAAAATCCAATGACAATCTTTAATGAGACATTTAAACTTGAAGTGGCAAAAATTGAGTTTATATAAAAGACTTTTTTCTTTACCAAAGATTCATTCCAACCTGAACTTTACACCCCAAGCTATGAAATTAACCTGTCATACTTGAGTGTGTTTTACGACAGTTTTTAGATAAGTAATTGTTTGGACAAGAAAACGTTAGTGCAACGAAGATAGTTATAAATTGCAGTAGTAAAGACAGATGATAAAGTACGGTTACTGGAGATGACCAGTGAATATTAAAACAGTTGATAAAGTGCAGTTACTGGAATTTGACCAGTGAAAATAAAAACAGTTAATATGGTAAACTGGAGAAATGACCAGTTAATAACATGGATATTAAAACATATGCTTAACTTGAAATATTAGTAAACACCTTGATTAAACAAAGACTTTATATATTTTATCATTTTATGTCACAAAACTAAGTATGCATGCTCATAAGATTATATGTATACGATAGCAAACATTAAACAAAAGACAATGAGATAACTGAAATGTTACTTAGATTAAACTAGTCAATAGGAAGCCAAACACTTGGTAATGCTTTCGGGTATACAATAACATGTAACCACACCCGAAAGCCAAAAGAAAAGACCAAGTGTCCCAGAAGATCGTTCGGCCTCGTCACGAGGAAACCCGAACTTACCAAAGCTAAAGTAACAACGATGTTTAGATGGGTGAGGATGTAACCACACTTGGGTTCGGTTCCAAGATGGAAACCGTGACCAAGCCAAAGGGGGGGTTGATGGGAGTGTTCTATGAGTTAGAGAATATATGGTGTACACACTTGGTAATATAACTACACATATATATAATGGTGTTCATGGGCTTCATGGGCCAAAAAAATAAATCCAAGCCATCATCAAGTCTTCATGGGCTTCGGCCCAACAGCAGGTCGGTTGGCCCATCACCACGGCCCGGCTTCGTGCTCCAATCAATCTCGAGACTTGGTTCTTCGGCCCACCAAAAAGAGAAATCCGCAAAAGCTGGCCCATGACACCGATCCCTGAAAATATATAAATTAACGTAAGTTTAAGTAGTAAAATGTTGAAAACTTGCATAAATAAAATTGCATTTTAAAAGGATGTATATAACAATAATTAAAGTGGTTTTTGACGAGATAAATGTAAAAAATGCGAAAAAGTGCACGAAATTTATTAGTTAAGAGGGTAAAATAGTTACCCTATCAGTAATATTACATCATCTTGCTAATCATAATTCATAAACGATCCTTTTAAAAGACATTTACATGGCTCTAAACATTGTATGCTCGTTCTGTAGTAAAATTACCATATAGCTATGTCAAGTGTCTTAAAATAATTTCAAAATGAACACTACAAAGATGTGAGTACATCTTTTACCTATTATTAATGGTTAAATATGAAAATTTTAGTGATTAACTCAATTGATAATAAGTTCTGAGTTATCTAACCGTTTGGGCTTATCTTTGTAGACCATTGCTTCAAGTTTTTCCAAAATTGCTTGGGATTTATTTTCATGGTTTTCTTTGGGGCCGTGTTAAACATCATTCGATAAGCGCTATGGTAAAATTCAACACTAATCACCTACCACATCGGACGATATTTTAGTCTTGCAAAACGGTATTGCATGTAACAATTTACCCGGTAAACGCTTACCGGGTAAGTTTTGTAAAGCTCATTTGCAGGATAAGACTCGGTCCACGCTATCACTCTTACCGGATAAGATTCTAGTTCTTGTCATGTTCATCTTGTAAGGTAAATTGATCCATTAAACACTTATTGGGTAGGCGCCAAGCCGCCAAGTAAACGACACCTTAGTTAAAATACATACAACTAATTTGAATATTCATGTTTACAAACAAAATTGGTTAAAATAGGTGAATCCATATCGAGGTCTCCTAAAAGAGGTTTTTACGATTCATGAACCATGATAAACCAAAATAAATGTCATTTTTAAAGACAATAAAGTATGCACTTTTGCTTTCTTAACTGACTAAAATATTTTCAACTTTAAATCGATTATGATTTTAATATTATCTACAAAAACCAAACTATATAATATTTGGCAAAGCTATATTGGTTTGTCTTATAAACCGAATGCTTAAGATTTTATATGCTATATATCTTGTTTCTTGTTGCAAAGCATGATATGGAATAGTAATATGTATTCGTCTTAAATATCTTTTCTAATCGAAAAGGAGAACTTGTAATTGTGTCATCATTGTTGCCAACTGGGGCTAGCTCAATTGGTAGAGGGGTCACCCTCTTGGAGTAGAAGTCCCCGGTTCAAACTCGGGCAAAGACATATTTAATCTAACTAGGGTGTTTACTAACAACTAATCTATCGTTCAAAAAAAATTGTGTCATCATTGTTTAATTTGTACTTGTTTTACTTTAACAGAAATATAACATTTTTTGTTGGGATCTCTCAAAATCAATTTGAAAAATCTTTAATATTTTTTATTTCTCCTTCTTATTGTTTTATACATATTTTTAATCATAAACACCAGAAATACATATTTTGACAGAGACTTTTAGAGCTATAGAAGTATTTAAATCGATCACAAAGGTGATGGGGGCCACAACTGAACAATTGTTTCTTTCCCATCTAATCGATTGTTTATCATATTTATTACTTTCAAGTAAAGGTTTTGGGTAACAAAGAAGCAAAGGTATTTCTATAGCTAGACTCACATCATAACTAATAAATATAATATATAAACAACATTAAAGCTAACAATTTACTAAATTAAGGGTAAATAAAATCAAAAGACGTTTTAACTCTCTTTTATTTGAAAGGCAACAAACCAAACCATACCATTACCAAAACCAAAGAAAACAAAAGTTAAGGTACAAGAGCATCTAAACGAGAAGCAACAACAACAAAAAGATCGAACAACCAGTAGTGAAACAAACAAAAGTAAATGAAACGAAACCAAAGGAAGCACCCCTAAGGCAACTAAGCTTAGACGGTAGTTTAACAAGCGGTGAACTAACCATCCAATAAAGCAACCAACACATCAAGTGCGAGAACCAAACACTTCGGAATGGGGTCTGCTGTGTTGGACAAATTCAGGCAGACACATACCCTTTTATGCTACATCTGACTGCTACTAACGCCACCTCTTCGACGAACTTACTCGCTAGGGTATTTCCAAGCTCCCATTTAACCATTCGATCCAATCTATTTGGCGTGATTTAGATCTTCCTGACAACCATTCGAAAGTCGTTCGTTGCCAGCGAAAAAACAGATCCTCCAAAGATGAATTATCTCCGCTGAACGTCATTCGATTTCTTTGATTCAAAATCAAGTATAAGAACGTCCATTTCGCTCCAATCCACAAGGATTTTCCTTTAGACAGCTGAAGCTTCGTTGCATCTTCTTGGAGTAGTTGGTTCAACGTTGATATGTCTTCAAGGTTTCTATGCCACCACGATCCAAAACGTCACCAAAGTCTCCTCGCCTCGTCGCAAGATACCAAAGCACGATCAATGTCCTCCATCGATTCCCCGCATCTCGGACATTACATGGTTCCGATGTCAACCCCTTTATCATATAGCTATAGAAGAATAAAAACTATTAGAACCTTCATTGTGTTACTTTTTTATGAAGACAATACTTTTTTAACTATTGAAATTTTTAAGAAAATTGACATGTAACATGACAATATTTTAAGATTTGTTAGTTTTCATGCCTATTAATTTTAAAATGAAATTCCTAAACATTAATGTCACTATCGGATTACCATTTTTTATTACAATATTGACATGTAACTACTTTTTTTATAATAAAATATGGACATTTTTTTTTCTGCAACATTTAGAGATCTTACTAGTTTTTTTAGTTTTTTTTGTGTTGACAATGAAAATTAGTTTTTTTTTGTGTTGACAATGAAAATTGTTCAGCTTCAACATATATTATGATGCATTATGAATTTGCTAACATGAAAAGGCCTACCCTCACTAAAAAGTTTAATGTCATAAATTAGACATGTACATATATAACCAATCATATGTTATAAGTATGTCATAAAATTTAATAAAAACCAACGCAATATACATCTACCAAACAACACCTTAATTTATCAATTGCTTTCAATTATCTAATATGTACTCACACACAATGAAGATGGAGCAAAAATCTACATTATCAACGACTATTGTTTGCTTAATATACCATAGAAGACTATTGGTATGAAATAAAATTTCCCATTTATAATGAGTCTTAAACCATCCACAATGGGCTGGCAAGGGAAGCAGCAAGGCTTCGGTACCGATTGGCAAGGCCGTCAATACTATCATGGTTGATTGGCAACGAGTGAAATCAACATGGCCATGTCGACTCCTTAGACTACCCCAACCTACCCTCACTCTCCTTTTTCTCTATCTTTTTTTATTAATTATTTAGGTGGTATGGGAGTTAAGACTACTGTAATTGAATTGGTAACGATTATAAGATAGTGAAAAATTGATATGACGCTAATGTGATAAGTGTTATCATTGGCAAAAGTCATTACCACTCTGAACGATGTTAGATTTATATTTGATGAATCTCATTTTAAAACACCATACAAAAGACAAGCTAGTCGAAAGAAATAAAAAGAAAAACGATTTATTACTATTTTATTTTAGAAAAAAAGCATGTAAAACAGTATCAACCCTGATGGCAATAAGTCAAGGTCAATCAGCCTCTGTCATCTGTACTCTCTCTCTGCTCAAACCGAATTTTGATCTCACACCTTCTTCCACCCCTCTTTCTGCAAGTAAAACCCTCGATCTCTGCACTTCACTCACAAATGGCCTTCCAATTGATTCCGATTTGAGATATGCAGCCAAGCAGTTTCTCTCTAACACCACCACTTGCTCTCATTCCGCTAGCTCTCAATCAAGGCAATTTCACCACTGAAGGTTTCGAGATTTCTAGGTTTTTGTTCTTAGGTTCGCTTCTCTTATCTCCAGGAGGAGGAGATACCGCTGGTGGTGGTATGGATTTATCGAAGGTCGGTGAGAAGTTTCTCAGTTCAGTACGTTCGGCCAGATCTCTCGGCTTTCTTCCTTCCACTTCCGATCGTCCTGAGGTAATTGAAAAACTACTGACTTTTGAAGTTTCTCGTATGCATACCTTAGAATCTAACTCAGTAACTCAAATAGCTTGTGTTATGCTTCATTGTGGTACTGTAATATTGGCTTAAAGCAATAGTTAGGTTTAATTCGTTTACTGTATTGATGTTCTGGAGGTAAGGGGAGTGAGCTAAGCAAGTGATCTGGAAGAATGTGTTTAAATAATGTTGTTGATTTAGGTTGTTGAGACGAATCCGGTAATGTATGGTTTAAGTTTATGCTGCTTGTGTTACAGGTTCCAGAACGGGCTGCGGCTGCAGCAACTATAGCTCGTGCACTTGCTTCGATCCCTCCACATCAAAGACAGAATATATCTTCGAGCTCTCAAGAGCTGAGTTCGATATATGGAAGTGAACAGCGTGATCAAGTACTGGAAGAGCTTGAGGAAGAGTTTTATGAAGAGGTTTGACGTTTGTTAGATTTGTAAACTTATGTTTCAGGGTGGTCGAATGCACATGGTGTAGCGTATTTTTAATGATACTATGCGAAACAATGTTATAAAGTTGAATCTTAAGACATGTTTTACTAATTGCGGAATACAACACTTAATTCTATACTTGAGAGTTAGGATGCTAGTATGAATGCTGCACATGCTATTCCAATTTTAGGATTATGGTTCTCATTAGAAGTGATACTTCCAGGAAAGTTTTTGTACTGGATAGAATTAATCATGGAAGTTGCAGAAACTGAGGTTTAGGAAACATTTTTTACCTATATTATGATATATGTGATATCCAACCAAGAATCTTCCAAAACTCCAACTCCCTATTTATATAACTAGCAAGTGAGTGGTCATTGGATGCTGCCAACCATCTAAAGGTATAACTTTGCAAGAAATCTAACTTTGACAACCTCAAAGTCGCCAAAAGCTTTAAATGAAACAACCTACAATAAGAATGAAGTAATTAGATAAAACTGGTTAACATAGCCTTGCAGCTTTGATCCCCTACGGCCACAAAGAGATCATGTTATGTTAGCTATAAAATGGAGCTCCTCATTTTTGCATTCACTTATGTAGTTTTATAGAACCCATGCTGCTAAGGGAGAAGGTTTACAAATTACAAATTACAAACTCATTTCTGGCATAAATCTGCTAAAGTTCCTTACAAGGAGAAACATATTGCATAGTTCATCAGTCACTGGTGGAAGGTGCATGACACTGCCCACTAAAGCCTTCTAGATAGTTAAGACTCATATATCACCTTCTTCAACATCCTCAAAAACGAGCCAATTGACTATCATGCATAAACTATTCACTGGTTGAAGTTAGTTAAAAACACGGAAGATAAAAATTCTTTCATATACCAAATATGAATAGCCATTAGAGGTCTTTTGGTCTTGCAAGGATAACTCTTATAAGCATGTACTTCTGTTCAAAAATCAATTTTTTTGCAAAAGGATAGCAGAGTTCCACTGGTTTGACAACATTGAAGATTGCTAAGCCATCTAGCACGATCTTACGTATTTTGCTAGTCTTCTGCTATTTAGAATTAAGTATACTTAATATTAGTTATGATGTGAGTCTAGCTCGAGCATTCTTTTAGTTTCAAATAACTTCTCCAATCATTTTTAGTTTGGATTTCTTTTTCCTTCTTCATTCTTCTTTGGACTTGTATTTGTTTCTAATATAGCCCAACTACCTTGGGATAGAAGTCCTATACTCCTATCTTTGTATTTGTTCCTCTCTTTTCATATGTGTTCATTTACTTATTTGTCTATGTTTGGTTTTTAGGAGGGGCGCCCGCGCGCCGCGGGGGGTGGGGGGGTGGGGATACCAGTTCCAAATGCTTTATACAATTATTGTTCATCTGAATAGCCGTGCGTGTGAACTAGTTAATTTGTTCCAAGTTATATTGTGTTACGTTTGCTAAAAGCTGCTGGAATTCTGTGAATAGGAGTTTGATCCTGTTCAACATGCCTTAGAGAATATCCCATCCGAAGAAAAGGATCATGCATACTTTGAGGAGAAGGTAATTTGATCTGTTCCCTTCAAGTACTTAAACCAGCCAAGGTTCTATTTATTGTTTGACAAACGAAAATTCAGTCATCCTTCATGGGTCCTTTATGCTTGTCACCTAAGTTGTGCTTTTGGTACTAAGCTGGGTTTGGATACATATTTTGTGCCTCTGCCTGTCTTTGAGGAATTCAATACTTGCAATCTTTCCCTTCCTCTTTCCTCTCAGTCGGCATCCTTATCCTCATTCATTTGACATGCTGCATGCATTGCATTTGGAATCTTTTGGATCTTTACCAGATACATCTTTACCAGATACTCTTAGGTGATTACAACCAGATAAAGTAACTGAAAATTTTCTTGCGAAGTGTGAATTTTTGTTTATTACCCCTGCCTGTGGTATATCCTCTCTCTTTTGACTTTTTATCGCGTTCACGTTGTGGTACAAGCTGTTTAATTAGTAGAAGAATATGCACTGGTTTTACATCAGCACATTGTAAGTTTGTAACATGGTTCTCCTTGTGTAGCAATCTTTTGGCTAGAGTTGGTTAAGATGCAAGTTCATTTCATACTTTTGCCAAGTGTTTAGATTCAATAAAAAATGTTTACCAGAATCTTCGATTTGTTGTTTATAGGCTGCTCTTAGATTATTACAACTGGATAAAGTAACAGAAAGTTTGTCTCGTCAAGTGATGGAGCACCACGAAGTAATGGGTATGATTAATGCTGTACTTTGTTCAAGTTCTGTTGCAAGATATATAATAAACATGACTTGTTGCAGTCTCATCTATCTACAAGCTAATATACACCACATTCAATCTTAATCCAAAATAAGAATGGCCTTTATCTCTTTGTCTGTTTTTAGGTGTATCCAGTTCACCATTATAGCATAATGCAGCAATTTCTTTGTTCTGTTTTGATGGTTAGCATAGATTGTTGGCAACTGCAAACATCTGTTGTCAAATTAGTTAATGCAGCATAAGTAGGTTGTCACTTAATAATAAATGGTTCCTGAACGATTCATTGAGAAGAAATAGAAGGGGATGCATATCTATTACATCTATTGCGTTGCTTGCTGGCTGATTCTGCTTCTTCTCAATAATATGATCAAAAAAAGACAGGAGAGGAAAAGATTACTGGAAGCCTGCTAGGCTAGCTTTAGAAATTTAAGATCCCAAATTTCTCTAAAAATGTGCCTATCCAAAATCACCTAGACACTGAAAATAGTTCATGTGACTTAAGATTAATACATAGTCTCTTCCAAGTTCCAAGTGATATATACCTTTTCTTTACCCCATTTATGTTACATAAAGAAAATTTGGCATTACCATCTTTTAATGATGAATTTTTTGTCTGTCCCATGGCTTTTTGCACCGTGATGAAGCTTGGTTACATTGGCATTATATACAGAAATATCTATTATGTCAGGGAATTGGAACTTAACATTTAGACATCAAAATCCGTTGTGATAGAAGCTGATCATCTTGATCTTCTTTCTGTCTTGATTATGCCATTGGTATAATTTATGACCCCACTCACTGGTCAGTTCTCATCATGAAATAGGCAGTATCCCTGAACCCCGTGTTATGGTATAGTTCTCTCTGTCTCAATCTTCATGCATGTGGTCCGTAGTGGTGGTATCATTGTCAAATTTATACTTGTTACAAATGTTCCTTTGCTTGCATGTCTTTGTTCTTGTGGTTGAATGTGTATTGCAGTGGCCCTTCTTTCAATTCCTATCTGTAGCTTCTAGCAGTTTCTGACCTAGCATCTGATAAATTGCGGATTCTTTAGACGGTGATGAAGCGGTAATATTTATTTTCATTCAGTGAAAGGAATGGATTTGGTAGGCGAGCTGGAGAAAGACTTGAAGGTTGCAAATGTCATTTGCATGGTAAGCTGGTGATGGCGTTTGTGTTTGTCTGCCTAAGCCTGATTTTGTCGAACCATAAACCTAAGGTAGCTAGAATTAGTCTAGCTATATAAACTAAGATGATTATGGCTATGTTTGGCAAACTAGCCAATAAGCTAGTGGTTGGCTGATAAGCTGCTAGCTAATGAACAAATTATGTTTCGCAAAAAATAGCTGATAAGCTAAATAAAAACTGTACAATGACTAATAAGGACATCTTGAAAAATTCGTCAATTACAACATTTCATGATATAGTTAAAAGTCAAAACAAATATCCAGTAATATAATATGTTAATGAATACAAACAATATAG
Organism: Centaurea solstitialis; assembly: GCA_030169165.1. Taxonomy (NCBI): domain Eukaryota; kingdom Viridiplantae; phylum Streptophyta; class Magnoliopsida; order Asterales; family Asteraceae; genus Centaurea; species Centaurea solstitialis. Next base: position 12,028,332 of record CM058046.1, read on the forward strand.
TAAAGAAAATTTAAATAATATGATATGTTAATTAAAAAGAGTTTTAGATTGCTCATTAATCAACATTAATTTATGATTTTAAAAAACCACTACACATAGTATGAAGTTTTTTTGGGTCAATCTCACATATCCTAATTAACACTTTTTTGAAAAATATTATTAGTAATTAAATTAAATATTTTTTTAAAATTATTTAGTACAATTTTATCATGTATGAAACAGATAAGTATAACTGTAATTTTTAATTTAAGTGTAACTCACATAAACATTTTTAGAATTGTTGTATTTGCTTGTTGATAACTAAATATATTGAATAATAATTAAAAAAATTAATAAATATAAAAATAGTTATATGAGCAATAATAATAATTTTCAATTAATATTGAATAATAATTAGACTTAATTAATAATTTTCAATTAATATTAAATAATAATGAATAGTAATAAATAACAATTAATATCAATCAAGGTTATAATTGGAAAAAGTGGCCAAAAAGCTACTAAAAACGCCACTCTAACTAGCGTTTCAATAAGCTAGCTTATGTTCATCCAAACATGTAACCAATAAATAAGCAGCTTATGTTTGTCAAACAATGCCTAAGGCAGGTTTGTTTTTTCTCAGAACTCATTAGCATGTTTATTTTGTATGCATAGAATGGACGAAGACACCTCACTTCTTCAAGGAACGAAGTATCGAGGGACCTCATTGTTAATACATGTTCTAGAAGGAAACAAAGTCTTCTGGTATCCTCCATCCTCTGTGACCCTTTACAGTATTGCTTCTTGTTGGATTAATTAGTGCGGAATCATAAAAGGCCTTGTCAAAGTAATATACTTGACACAGCTTGCCTATTTCAAAAAATATACCTAGTATGTACTGCATTATATGAAATAGTTGTGGAGTTTTCAGATTAAAAGCTTTTTCATGGTTTGCTCAAATCAGTTTCTAGTAAAATGATTCCTTTGAATCTGGCTTCCGTTGACATCACACATAAGTTGGGTTTGAGAATGTGATATTTGATTTAATTGCATTTCCTTCCACATGATGGAATATTTTATGATCACTAACTGAATATTTACATCTCACAAAAAAATGTAAATAATATGCAGGAAGTGCTTCTAGTTTTAAAAGAGGTTTGTCGTGCAAAGCACATGCAAATGGAACTTGAAACCCATGTTAATGAAGATAATTTCTGTAAGGTGCACCTCTTTTTCTTGAATTTCTTTATATTATGGCAATTTAGCCAATGTTGTTGTTGTCCTAACTCCTAAGTAGTAATACATTCTGTCATGATATCTAAGATTGCGGCTTTATGCTGGACTGGTTCCTTGTACAGGCATTTCAGGTCCTCTCTGAGTACCTTCAAGTTCTGGATAGCTTATCAGAGCTTTCAGCTGTACAAGAGATGAGTCGTGGTGTGGAGGTAAGGAATTCATATGGCATAGCTGTTGAAACTGGGAAAGAAATTAACCTGCCAACTAGATTAGGTGAAATTCTGGCTTGTGCACCTGTAGGGTGGTTGCAGATATCATAAATAATTAGGTTAAAAAGATCACCCTGTTCAGAACTAAGTTTCCTACTAATAAGGACAACCAACTTTCTCTTAGACGAATCAGTATTAAGTAATTGTAGCGAAAAGGTTAAATGTCCGACTTTTGAGCAAAATTTAGGCACTCCTCGATATGCTACCTTCTTGAAGGGGTGCGTTTTCCTCTAAAAAGGCATAGCCTGGAAGTAAAGACATCCCACGAATAAGTGATTGCATGTCTAAATTACTATTCAGTATCAGAAGGCAAAATATATATGCAAGCAAACATGCATTCACCCCGTTGGCTCAAAAAAGTGAAAGAAAGTCATCATGACATTACGCAGATATGTTTCCATGGGGTGTGGTATAAGGTCCTAGCTCAACATTCTTTTTGCAGTTTTAGAAGTATAGGTTACGCTAAAAAGTTCCGTTTTCTGGTGATTGTTGAACTGGACTTAACAAAGAAGGCTGCATGCGTACTTGATTTTATCTCATTAGTGGCAAATTCTTCAATGAAGAGCATCACAATGGTAGACATGTAGGTAGCTCTTGTTGCACAAACTTGAACGATGGTTTGATCTCTTGTTGAAGTCGAAAGCGCATATTTGTCCAGTTCTCTCTTAAGCATCTTGGTTGCTGTTGGTTTGGTCATTGATGCAGTAGGTCCACTGTTTAATTTGTTCAAGTAGTTGGAATGAGCTAATGATCCATGGCTATTGGCTAGTATAGTTAGTTATGACTTATTTTTTTCTTCTTCTTACAAGGTTGTTGTAAGTCTCTATAGTGTTACTAGCATATGAATATATTATAGCCTTACCTATACGATATCATATACAGTACAGCTAAATTATCCTCACTTTCTTCCTTAGCTGGAATTATACTTGATTTCCTTCGCCTGTTCTTCGTTTACGTGTTATAGTACTACATTCTATTCTGATATAGGCGTTACTGACATTGCAGATTTGGCTGGGAAAAGCTCTACAGAAGCTGGATTCACTTTTATTAGGTGTGTGCCAAGACTTCAAAGAAACGAGCTTTTTGACTGTGAGTATGACAAATACATAATTTGGTTATATTTTTTACGTAACATTTCATAATTTTGGCACTGATTGCCCTGCTCTGTAAAAACATGCTTAATTTTATTAGGGAGATTCTATGTAACTAAATCTGCATGAGTAATTGGAAATTGGATTCCAGTAACATGGGCTAAATTTTCAGGTTTTTTCTTGCTAAGAAAGCACTCCAATCGTCCCAAAGTAATTGTCCACAATAAAAAGGCACAGGGTTTTAGAGAAGTGTTATTATTACACTTGTTAATTAACTTAATGACAATTTTATTCTCAATAATAATGGGAGTAATGAATTTCTCCATCTCATAATTATGGGTAAAATTGGGAAGTCAGCACGTACTTTAGAAAGGGGACACTTATTCCAGGACAAACTAAAATAGAAATATAGATACTTATTTTGGGACGGACAATTATTATAGGGGTAGTTAATTGCATTTTGTTCCTTTCTTATTCCTTTTTCTTTTTATGTGCTCACTTTGTGCTAGTCTTTGTTCCTTGGGTCTTCACGGAAACAACCGGTGTACTCTGGGGCAGATGACAAGTCTGCGTACATCCCACCTCAGAGACCCTACTTTGAGTACTTTTGAGTAATGCTGAGTCGTTTGGTTTGGTTTAATATGGCAATGATGATCACCTTTCCTTTTCATTTAGGATGGTGTTTGGTCTTCTGCATAGTATAATATTTCACAATACATGTATCCTGCTTTTTTGGAGGTATATCTGCATATTCTACGTAGGGAACCCATTTTAGTGATTGGCTTTTAGTTGTCACTTCATTAATCTATGCTTCATTAAATCATTACAATTCTGCTTTCCAATTTAAATCTAGATTATGAAAATTGGTTTAGCTACTTTGTTTTTGGAGAATCAGTTCAACTGTTACTTGATATGCCTTTTCTGTTCTCTTTCTTTAAGCAATATGAAATTCTTTTCCATCCTTGCAGGTGGTTGATGCTTATGCATTGATTGGTGATGTCTCTGGGCTTGCTGAAAAGATACAAAGCTTCTTTATGCAGGAGGTCATATCTGAAACCCATGCAGTCCTTAAGAGCATTGTGCTAGAGGTATATTTTTTATCAGTAACTTCAAATCATACCATATCAGTTACTAGAGTAAAAGAGAATGAAAAGAACACAACGTTTGAGAGGGCGTCTATACATGATTGAAAAGGGCTTCCTTTTAAAAGAAAAAAAACTACCCCCGTCCCAAAAATGCGACATTTGACTTGACATATAGTTTAAGGGAAGTCTTTGGACTAATCTTCAATACTTAAAACTTCCCTTAATAATACAAATAAAAAACCGGTGGACCAAAATCACTCTCACCAATGTCTTGTAACAATTGCTAATAGGAAAGTAAGTACATTTGAATGGGAATCTTTCAAGAAAAGGGAATGTTGTGTTTTTTAACCTGAAATAGTAAGTGTTACATTCTTTCTGAATGGAGGGAGTATGTGTTTTATGTTTTATAAATGTACAAGTAATTTCTTGTTTATGCATTTCTAGGATCTAACAGTTAATTGTCTATAGAATGTTGATTTGCTGAAATTCCCAGTGCGAGACAGTATTTTGGAACTGTAGAGAGCAATTGACTTCATATATAATATAAATTGCTTGTTGTACTACTTAAACTTGTATATGCTTCTAGGTGAGTAAGACAAATATAATATCAGGCATCATGTAGTGGTTGCTTTGTTGATTCACATCAGTACCTTATGGTACTTTTTACCAGTGTACTTCACATTGAATTCCTAACAGTACCATCTTTCAGTTTTGAGTCAACCGCTTATTGTTAAATAGCTATAGCTATCAATCCTTTTTGTTGATTCAAAGTTCTATGACTAACTGAATGTGGCAGGATGTGGAAGCGGCTGACATGCAAAGCACCAGGTATAGTTTTTCTTTTTGTATTTTCATCAATATTTGTCCTACGTAAAGCTTTTAATTGTTCTTAACTTGCTTTGTTGAATATCCCAGGCTTACATACAGTGATCTTTGCACTCGGATACCTGAATCTAAGTATAGGCAGTGTTTGTTGGAGACTCTAGCTGTCCTCTTCAAGTTGATGGGCTCATATTACACAATTATGAGTTTCCATTCAGAGTTTAAGGTATATTTGTGTATACTATCCGTCATTTTATTGATTTATCTTAAACTAAAGAATCATATTACTCTTATCTTAGTCAAGGACCAGACTGTATTTTGTGTATCATTGTGCTTGGTGTTTGTGGGTGATTGTAGGCTGGCATGTGCAGCCAATTCTTGTCTGATTACTTGCATGTCTCTATTCTTATCTTCTCTTCTATTCCTTATGTGCCTTTGAAGAACTTCTCATCTTCAAAACACTCCCCCCTCCCCTTGGTGCTTATGTGTGCATTGCCATGTGCAGCCTATTTCTTTTAAATAGAAGAGTCTGCAATTCTTTGTAGATAAGTTCTTGCTCAGACATGGTTCTATCTTCGGTTAATCTGTTCTGGAATGTTCCAGGTGGCCTGTAAATCTGCATTAGCAACGTATTTAATGCAAATAACTTCTTTGTTGCTGTTGTATATCAACCAGCATTTATTCCTTTTAGCAACTCTTGTCTTTTTTAAGTCAAGTATCTTGCTGCCAAGGTTGGCTCATGTCTTGATTCTGATCTCTCTTTATCTAGACTTAAAAGGACAGTAGTCAACCCAAGCAGTCCTTAGCAGACTTGGTGGACTCATGATTACATTAGTTGTGAAGATAGTGGTGATCCTTGTTGCTTCCATTTCCTGTTGTCTTTATAATATAACCTTAACACATGGTATGGTCATCTGTGTAGGTTACATGGTTTCTATAGGATGTCACTTAGGGAACTTTTATGTTGCATGGGTTTATCAGATGTCACTAAGGGAGCATGTATGTAACATGGTCTTGATTCTTTAAGCAAAAATACTGAGTAAATCTCAGCCTTTATAATTAGAGATTTCAGCTGCTTATGATCAATCATATCAAAGTATTACATGCTTCATGGTAGAATTTTAGTGCCTCATACCTCTTGTACCAAGATGAGATGTGTATTTTTGAGGTAAGAAACAGCGTACGGAATCACATATAAGCAGACATAACTAGTTTAACAAATTAAGTAGCATCTGATCAAGCCTGAGAATGGCTCTGTGATAGGATGGCCAGGCTTGAATGGCCTTTGTGTGGTTTTGGATTGATAATCTGGTCAGTGGACATTTTTAGCTAAGATCATCTGGCAGTAACTCCATATCTACCGAGCTCATTAGTTTTTTTTATTGATCATGTGATATGATCCTTCTAGCTATTAGATCTTCATTTCGTTCAGCTTCTTTTGTGGTTCAGATACAAATTATGTCAATACTTATCTAGTATCAGATTGAATTGGTCAAGTGATCCTTTGACCTCTGGTTCCTGTTAGAAGTCTGGGCTTTTGTACAACATATGCTTTTACAAGTCAATAGCCTATAGTCTGTAGGAGGCATGATGTTTGCTAATAATAACTAGTTCTTCAATATCTTTGTCAGGCTTCGATGGGCCAAGTATCACATGAGGTGCAGAAACAAGCTGATGAAACAGGATCTTCCAAGAATGTTCAACAGGCTGGTTCATTATCACAATATTCTTCTAGTTCCGAGGTGGATGTTGGTTTTCCCTCTCAATCCGTTCAACAAGAACCCAGTTTGGCTTTAGGGGAGGAACCTTTGACATCTGCTATTGATGAAAGTGGAACTGGCAGCTTTACCACTCATGATCCATCTGGTTCAGAATCAAGGGATGATGGGAGTGGAGCTTCAAGCAGTGGATCCCCATGGTTTCAGCTGCGAAGTGATGCCACAGTATATGTTTCACAGACGTTACAAAGAGGTCGCAATTATCTTTGGCAACTTGCAACAAGCCGCGTGTCAGTATTGCTCTCTTCTGCTGCAGTTTCTTCTGCTAGCATCCACCAGTTCTTAAAAATATATGAAGATCTCAATATCTTCATCTTGGCTGGGGAAGCTTTTTGCGGGACTGAAGCAGTAGAGTTTAGGCAGAAAGTGAAGGCTTTTTGTGAAAACTATTATATTGCTTTTCACAGGCAAAATATACAGGTGAGTTGGTTTATGGAGTTTTATACGTGTGCTTTACTGAAACATTACTGTAATCTGTCAGTGAAAAGGAAAAAAATCTGAAAGAAGTACTAAAGATGCTGCATAACATGGATATTAAAATTCTTATTAGTTTGTGCGGTAGATGGAGGGTTGTGTGTCCTTTCTTACTCTGTATATGTTTTCTTCTTGCCCTTTCTGCCTTTTCATCTTTGGCTTCTGCTTAATATGTGCTAGTCTTGCTTAATATGTGTCTTTTTCCTTTTCACTCACATTTGGCACAAGCCAGAGGTCTTCAAGGGAACAACCACTCTATCTTTTGGGGTAGAGGTCAGGACTGCATACATTCCACCCCTCCCAGACCCTACTTTCAAGTGGAATATACTAGGTTTGTTTGGTTTGCTTTTTTGGATCGGGTATTTTGACCGTTATAGCACTTAAGGAATTTTCATGTTTTAGGTTGGTAATTATGCACTTACCAAGTTACCTTCTTAGTGAAATCCACAATCTTGAGTTTAGCATCAGTTCTTCTGTCTCTACTATGTTGGCATGCCATTAGATGATGCCAGGTTGTACAACATTGGCCTTTGATATTGCATTTAGTTTGCTAGAAACATTTATTAAGATCATATTTCATCTTTCAGGCCCTGAAAATGGTTTTGGAAAAAGAGAGTTGGTTCATGCTGCCACCAGAGACAATTCAAGTAGTGAGTTTTGCAGGCCTTGTTGGTGATGGAGCTGCACTGATAAGTCAAACTGCTACCTCTTCCCACAAATCAGCTGGTTTGATGAAAACTGGCCCTAAGCAAGGTGGCTTCTCTCATTGGATAAGAAGTGGGAATCCATTTTGTTCACAAGATGATTCAAAATGTGATGGTGCCCCTTTGCATGGTGTGTCGGCGGTCTCCGAAGAACTCAACGGAAAAATCAATGGGGCATCTCACAGAAATGATCCTTCACGTAATAGTGATGCAAATCCTAGTAATGGCCATGCTGATGCTTCAGAAGATGAAAACGAAGATCTTCTTGCAGATTTTATTGACGAGGATAGTCAACTACCTAGCCGTACTTTTAAGCCCAAACATTCAAGCAATCACACGTTACCTTCGAGCTCTGAAGATATGAGAGCGCACACAGGATCATCAATTTGTGTGCTAAGGTGAACTATTTTCCAGAGTCCAGACTCTTGACTTGTAAGTGTTTTTAGTGTACGGAACTGAACATAATGTATATGCAAAATAGGTTGATGGATAAATATGCAAGGCTAATGCAAAGATTAGAGATAATCAATGTTGAGTTATTTAAGGTATGTTCCTATTAATGTCATCTTCTTCATGCTTTCTGGTTTCTGTCTTTGTTATTTACTCATTCTATCATAAATTGTGTTTGCCTTTACAATACTTCGTCTAAACAAGTCTAATTCTTACAGGGGATATGCCAGTTGTTTGGAATCTTTTTCTATTTTGTTTTTGAAAGCTTTGGTCATCAGAACACCAATCCTGGTGGAAAAGGGAATAATGAGGCTCTTACTTGTGAGTTCTTTTGGCTCCATTTCTATATTTATGGTTTCCTTCAGTCACTTTTTCCTTTTGCCAGGGAACCAAATATTACGAAGAAAATATAATTTGTGCCTGATTTTGCTTCCTTCTCTTCTTTTTCAACAAATTCCTTATATTTTGTTATTTCTTTTTATCCAGCTTCTGTGTTTATGATTTATCGCCTTCTTGATATTTTGTTTGGTACTCAGATCGGCTGAAAACAGCCTTATCCAGAATATATCAAGATTGCGGTCAATGGATAAAGTCATCATCTCCTTCAGACTCTTTCTTTTCACACTCACCTATGAACATGCCATTTTCTCACATGGACATCACACCCACTCCACCCAGTGCAAATTCTAGTCATATACCTGGCACCTCTTTTGGACTCAAGGTAATCTACTATGTTGTGTGTTGCTAGATACCCTTCTCATTTTCTAACCAAGTTTTTCTGTTGATGGAGGTCTATCATTTTGTAATGGCCGCAGGTAGGAAGTAACTAATAATATGACATTGGTGCCTTCTTGAGATCTGGTCATCATATTTGTCTGTGTATGTTGTATTGATTTGGATCAGTTAGAGACAAATGCATGGGGATATGTGACCTCTGGGCACCCTTAGATAGTAACTTCTGGATTTTCAGTTAGGTCTTGGGAATGTGACTATCTAAAAGTCAAAGGCTCAAAGATTAGTGTTGATAAATTTCCCGTCTAGAAATATGGAGCAAAGCCAAGCGCAGGACGAAAACATGCCGAAGTATTATCGAAAATTGCTATGTGAATCTTACGGTTGCTATAATGAAATGAACTATTGAATATGAGAGAGGTAAAGGGAGGGATGACTGGATTTATATATGCTGTTGAAACAAAAGAACAAATAAATAGTGTTTACAAATTCTAAATTTATCACACTGTATGCTGATTTAACTATATTGAGACCTTTAATGCGATTGAGCATAACCTGTATGATTGGATCAGCAGCTAGGATCATAACGGTTACATGATCTTTCTGTTATTAATTATAAAGCAGCAAACTTGTACAGTGCTTTCCCTGCTGCTTGCTTAGTAGAAAATAATTATGAATGGAATCTGGATTATTTATTTAATCAAATTTAATTTCATGGCTTTGGTGATCCTACAGGAAAGATGTGCAGGGGCTGACACCATATCTCTTGTTGCTCACTTATTGTATAAATTTAAGGCTCATCTTCAATCAATACTTCTGATGAATAATGCAACAGTGCTTGAAGAATTTTATTCGCATTTGGTATGTTCCGGTTACCATGCTCTATGTGAATCCTAAATTGAGATTGTTTTTTTTTGGGTTATAAGAAGCTATCATTCTTTTCAACTGAAGCTTAAAATGATTTAAGTATAAAAGATTGGATGCAATGTGAAGAATATTACATGCATGGTTGAAACATGATTAGTCCCAAGCTAACATAGGAGAACTCTATCTTGATGGAATCTGAATCTTAATGCTGCTATCTCAATAATTCTACTCCATAACCACTGATTTACCCTATGTTGTATTTTAACGAATGTGTCCATTTATATGTGGATCATTAAGGCACACCACCCTCCTTAGTCCTTAATAGGCATGTATGATAAGTAGGTCCACGTGGTACTGGACATGAGTATAAGTATTGGCGTCCCGATTCCTTTTTGTACAGTGGATCTAAATGTGAAATTTAAAGGTAATCATAGAACACTTACCACACACTAATGTGAAAAAAATACAACCCAAGAGTCCCACGTACTAATTGCCACATTGAGGGAGGAATAAATATGAAAACATAAGAATTTTTATGACTTCTAAATAGCACACCCTTTAGGCTGGGTGGAAGTAACCTGATTTTTCTGGATAACCCAGTTGTTTATTGATATAAAAAACATTTTACAATGTCTGCATAAAATCGGAAGACCAATCGTCCAAACTGTGATAAAAACAGGCACTCTAGATGTCGGGGCCACCCAAAGTGCAGGTCTTAGAAGCACAATTTGAGCAACTGCTGACCCGAATTATAGTTTACAGCCTCTTGTTTGTTATCATTAAGTATGGATTTCCAGTAGGTTCTACTTCTTTGGAATATGCCAGTTGTATAGACATTGATGGAGAAAGTTTGACCTTTTCACAGTGGATTCGGTGCCGGATCTCACACAGCAAATCCATAGAACGACAGCAAAGTTACTTTTTCATATTAGTGGGTAAAACATGACAAATTCTCTTCTGTTCATTTTGTATATATATATATATATATTATTTACTTTGCTTTGTAAATCAGTTAGGGGGCAGTTTGAATGTTCACAAGACAATAAGACAAACTTAATCACACGCTCTTCCAATTTATGTGCATATTGTTCTTGTTTGCTGTCATTTCTAAATATCTTAAATGTCATTCAAGCTTTGGAGAAACTTACTTTTCTGATAGCACAAGTGCACAAGGCTTGCAGTCAGTCTACCACCCATGCCGTCTTTATGCCAATTCTGTTTCATATGGTGTAAATCCTGTGTGTTTAACCTGGGCTTATTGGCAGGTACGCGGATCGAATTGCCAGTGCTAAATGGGAAGTTAAAGAGCTTGGAATGGAACATAACGGGTATACATGTTTTGCACTATCATTTTTAAGGCACATTGGTTCATATTTCTTGATTTCGATACTAAGATGTTTATACAAGCTAGTTATCAATATGTTAAGTCTTCTTCAGGTGATTTTTGTTTTTTCTCAGTTCTAGTATACCTGAACAAAATCATAAGCTAAACACATAATCAAGGGACGGATAGATTTATTTAGCCCAAGATCACTCTAGGATAAAGAGCAGATAGATTTATCTAGCCCAAGATCACTCTAGGATAAAGCATGAGCTACTTTTAATATGACAAGTAACTTCTTCTTTGAACTTCTTGAATTACTGAATTTTATCCTACTGAACTCCTCTTTATCTTAGCAAATGTCATGTTAATGTATTTCGTACCAAGTTAATGAAACTAGTTAATTATCTCGGTTAGAAACTTGAGTAGTCCGCTACTCAGGTGAGTCAACATGTTTATTCTTTTAATTTGGGCCTTCTTCCTATTTAACCATCTACTTGATCTTGGAGGTTGATAGGTTCTTTTGTCAAAATCTGTTGTTCCCAATAAACTTTCATTGGACTAATTTATTGTGGTTAATAGGTATGTTGACCTATTATTGGGAGAATTTAAGCACTACAGAACAAGGCTCGCACATGGAGGTATCCGGGTGGAGGTAACAGCTGGAGCCTAATATTTTGTATTGCAGATACTTGAAATATCGATGTTGAAGTAGTCCTTGTGTTGCTATCTTCTCTGCTAAAGGATATAGTATTCATGAAAGAGTTTTGAACTCATGTCATCCTTTCTGATGTACGAGTCAGTTTTAAGCTGCACAAAATAATACACTGTTTTGCCTAGAAGTCTAGAACAACTAAACCTATACTCCCTGTGTCCCTCTATCTTGAAGTAGATGCAACATTAAGTGTTTGGCCATTAATCAAATATCGAGAATACTCCTTGGTTCAAGACCACAATGCAAAAAAAATGAGGATCCTTTAGGACGCTAGCCCTAAAGTGTTGGTTTTACTAATACAGATACTTGAAACCCTAAACTGCAAAGGCATGGATATAGCATAACCCTCGGAACAACAAAAAAACTTAAATACTTAATGGTAACAAAATAGAGGACCCTTGTAAACCAGAGTTGAACGCTATTGATAATATGTAGAAGTAATGATTACAGGTGGCCTAAGAGGTAAATTTTTTAATTGAAACTAATAGAAATGTTGCAGTTATTTTGGGACCGAGGGAGTACATGTAAACAACTAACTGCGCCTTTTCTATAAAAAGGGAAATGCAATTCTTTAAAGACTATTCTTGTAAAGCAGGTTCAAGATCTCCTAATAGAGTATGGACTTGAAACTATTTCTGAAACTCTCGTTGAAGGACTCTCAAGAGTTAAACGGTGTTCTGATGAGGGTCGAGCCCTAATGTTATTGGATCTTCAGGTTTCTCTTAAACCATGATGTGGCATTAATATTTTCTATCTGTGGTGTGTCAGAAGATGAATGTTTCTGTTATCATTTCAGGTTTTGATCAATGGCCTTCAGCATTTTGTCACCGTTAGTGTTAAGCCAAAGTTACAAGCCGTCGAAACTTTTATTAAGGTAAGCAATGGATTTAGTTGGTTGAAAAGTTTACATTTGAAACTTAAATAGCGACTTCACTTCATTAAATTCTGTAAAGAAATTTGTTATGATGAAAGTTAACTGGTGATACTTCTGCTCTACTGGTTTAACAGGCATATTATCTTCCAGAAACTGAATATGTACACTGGGCACGTGCTCATCCGGTAACATATTCTGACCCAAAACTATTTCCTTCATCTTTGAGTTTTTTTCTACTTTAACCTTTCAGTCACATAATTCTTTAAATCAAACAATTTACATTATGCAACGGTGTTGCAGGAATACACGAAAAGCCAAATGGCGGGGCTGATCAACCTTGTGGCTACAATGAAAGGCTGGAAAAGGAAAACCAGATTGGAAGTATTGGAAAAGATAGAGTCATGAGGCTTTGTAGTTGTAGCTTTTCAAATGTTTTGGTTTTTTTATGATGTGGTGTATGTGTGTAAATGTTTTAATGTAACAGCTTCTCCTGTTGAGGGTTTGCTGAATTGTGATTTTAAGATATCTGTATATGATGTTCAAAATGTACATTTGAATACTGATTAAAGTAACCTGTTGATGATTGAAATAATTATAAATCATTTTTCTCATAGTTGTGGTAAACTTTTGATTGGAATTGGAATTGGATGATGTTTCATATAATACATTAAGGCTTATTTTCAATCTACATTAAAATGGTATATATAGCAATACCTTTTAGGTTTTACAACAATTTTGCCTAAGTATTATTTTTGTATAGAACCTAAAAAAGTTGGCTATTTTGTTGAACCTCTTCCATAACGGTTATTTTTTTTCCCTGCCATGCAACAAAGAGTATCGCATCAACGTTGTCTGAATATGCATCATGGACTTGTACGACCGAATTAGACTACACATTGGATACACTATCATGATTTAAATGGTCAAAGTTCTCTTACTAATGATTGATCGCGGTAAGAACCTAATATTGAGAACAAGAATATTTGGAATATTATACGATTAAATACAAAAGGAAGGTGACATTTATTCATACAGGGAAAAGAAACTAACTATGGTTACCATCTAACTCTATAGTACTACTAACTCTGATTAACTACAAACCACAATCAATAACTGGATAGCCACTGGTTATCAACTTGGAGAACATAAAAGAATTATGTTACCCTTTTCCAATATTGTGTAATAAAACCTAACAAGATCTACCTATAATGACTAGTCACCTTGAAATTGGCAAGAACCTTTAAAAAAATCAATAATAACTATACTTTTAACGATAAATATTAAATTAAAATTTAACAAAAAAGCATACTAAAATTGTTTATATAGTTTACGCTGTGTATACCAAAAAAGCTTTTTGGATTTGTTGTTTTTGGCTAAAGCATCAAGTGGAAAAGGAAAATGCCAAAAAGCTGTCGCTTGTAAAAAAAAGCTCACTTTTATAATTATATTATAGTTTCACATATATGTTGTGGACTTCAATTATATTTTATAATTATGGGAAAAGTCTAAAAAAACCCAACAAACTATTACATTTTAAATGGTTAAGTCTTTAAACAATTATTTTGAACAAAAAAACCATTAAACTTTCTCATTTTGATTGATTAAGTCACTAAACTATTCTTTTAAATGAAAAAACCATTAAACTTTCTCATTTTGAATGATTAAGTCCCTAAACATTTTTTCCAACAAAATAAATCATTGAATTTTTAAATTTTTTTAACTTATATTTGTTTGACCTAAACTAACATAAGTATATTTTACCTTTAAAACCTTCATAATCGGTTACATTTAATTTTTTTATTTTTATTATAAGGGGGTAAGTAACCAATTTTTTAAAGTTTAATGGTTTATTTATAGAAAAGAAATTGTTCGAGGACTTAATCATTCAAAACGAAAAAGTTTAATGGTTTTTTCATTCAAAAGAATAGTTTAGTGACTTAATCAATCAAAATGAGAAAGTTCAGTGGTTTTTTTGTTCAAAAAAATTGTTTAAGGACTTAACCAAGCAAAATGAAATAGTTTGTTGGGTTTTTTTGAACTTTTCCCTATAATTATTTGTATATTTTATAAGGTTTTTCTATATAAACGAAATTCATTTTCATTCTAATTTCTACAAATCAAATACAGGCTAAAATTTTCAAAATCTTCCAAATTTAGATCTCTTCAATTTCAATTCATTCTACCATACCCAAATTCCTTATTATTTTATGGAGCCAATAATAGTTAAGAGTTAAGACGTTAGTATTTCTTGTCACTTATTTCATGTTCTTTCTCAACAACTCATAGATTGGATCTGGATGTATAGAATCACATGTTCAATCATTTTGTCCATAAAGTTGGAAGTCACATGCTAAATAGGATGACTAACTTTCACTCAAAAATAAATCTTAAAAATTTCTTAATTTTTTTTGTCTGATTTATTTAATAAACTTCTTTAGCATATTTATTTGTTTGATAAAGATTTTGCAAATCAAACTTCACACATAAAAGTGTTGGTTTATGATAAAATAAAAGTAAGCAATTTGAAAACAAACTATGTCATATTCTTCTTGGAGGTATGCACTATGCACCATGCAAATATTTTCCAAAAGGGTATATTTGAAATTTGGTATAGATGGATAAGAAGTTGTAATGATTCTCAATAATATGTTATTCAAAACTTCATTTTATTAATTACTTTAATTTGAAACAAATTCTTTTTTACTTTTTTTTCCCATTTTAAAAGCAGTCTTTTATACATTCTCTTCCGAGATGTCATTCTTCCTTTCTTCTTTCCCTCTATCATCGATTGTATCGTTGTCTAACTTGTCATGGGCGACCTGGTGATGTTACCCACCATGTCCAATGATACACACGGTTGATCCACCGGCACCTGAACATAAAAAAAAAAATTCAAAAAAAAGAACCATTAAACAAAAGTCCCGGTTATATCATAGTTTATAAAACATATAAATTCATATATCGACTTTGGGATGAGTGCGAAACTTACAAAATGACCGGCATCAAGAATCCAAAAGAACTGTAGATTTTTATAGGATTTAGTGAATCCTTTTGTCCTTATATCATTTCCACAATAAAGTGGAGTTCGGTCCATGCTCAAAAATGTTTTTAGCCCTTCCCACCTATAGCCACAAATAAATACACATTGTATAAGGGCAATATAGTAAATTAGCATTGATCAAAACTCTATCTCCAAAACATTAATGGTGAAAAAGATAAAGATAAAGGGAGGTAATTTTACTTAAGCTTCTCAACCCATGCTTCAGCTCCCTTTGTTGAACATATGAGATCAAGCTACAAATTCACCAACCAATTAATCATAATTAATAACCACAATTGCACAATTCTCAATAATATATAAAAATTGTACCACGGGTAGTATATATATATATATATATATATAACACAACCAAACGTTGCTACCAAATGTTAATGTTACTTTTATGTACAACTCCATTAGTGAATTTACTCAAGTAGGCAATCTTACTTGACCGTTATATATGGTTACATTAACACCCGCCTCCAAAAGCATATCGACCTATAAATGAAAAATGAAAATGACATCAACCGAAATTAACCTCATCCCAAATTAACAATCGCGTCATTGATCCTTAATTATAAAACCCACCTCCTCGATCCTTGGTCTCATGAAATCAACTTCTGAGTATTCAAAAACAAGATCCGATTCATCTTTCCATCTGTAAAAAAGCAAATATAAGTCGAAAATCTTTTTAGCAACCAGGGGCATCCAAGCCAGCTTACACACACTTCACAAAAAGTAGCAAAATGGGGGCCAATA
This sequence comes from Centaurea solstitialis, assembly GCA_030169165.1. Taxonomy (NCBI): domain Eukaryota; kingdom Viridiplantae; phylum Streptophyta; class Magnoliopsida; order Asterales; family Asteraceae; genus Centaurea; species Centaurea solstitialis. The sequence continues at coordinate 12,044,528 of CM058046.1, forward strand.
CTCACTCCAAATGTTTGGGGATGATCCCTAATTTCTTTTTGATAACTCCATTCATCAATGTGTGTATATCATCAACCTTTGCACCTGTAGAAACCCTCAAAGACTGAAGATATCTTGAGTATCTCTTGTTAGAGATTTTTCTCGATTTTTCGACTGCAATCACCGGCTCGTGAATGCTCCCAGCATCCAACAAGAAGTTGTAGAAATCCTATATATGATAAAATTGAATTATTTACATTTTTTATTGTATATATATATATAAAAAAGCAATTAATTAAAGAAAAGAAAAAGGAATGAATGAATGAAAATTAAAAAACATACAACATTGTTAGAGGTGTAGATGATGGCTCTTTCAAGATGACTCCAAGTTTTAGTGGCCTCTAACATTTGGCCATCTGCTATCTGCTGCTTTATTTCTTCAACTAAACTGTTTTCTGAAATGGGTTTGTCAGATATCACACAAATCCTATATATTCCAATTATCAACTTCTAAAACACACACAACACCATGATTCACATAGTTAATGAATTCATTTTAAAGAAGTGAGAAGAAGCACAAATGAATTAACCTGTATGATTTCTTCAGCCCACTATTGTCTATCCTTGAAAAATCTTTTAGAAGAGGACCCCATGAAGCCTAACAATTTTAGATTTTCAACTCTTTAGCTTTAAATATATACCTCAACTCATTTTAATTTAAATCAAAAGAATCCACTTTACTCACCACAAAATCATATGGTGAGATCCAACTATCTCCCAAGGCAACTCCTGCATAAATAAAAAGTTTTGACTAAAATTTAATGTGCTTAATTAAAGATCAAGAAAAATATATTGGGTTAGATTCACGTGAGACCAACTTGTTTTCGTGAGATAGCTGACACCACAAAACAACACTAAACTTTCTCACTGGAACATTGTGAATATACAATTTATGAGTCTTATGAAACAGGTTGGTCTCATATGATTTAAAATGTGTGTGTGTATATATATATATATAATATAGAGGAAAGTTCAAATGTGAACCACTTTTTGGTTGTGAACGTGAGGATAACCGAAAGCGCGACACGTGGCGGCTTTGAGTGTGGCCCCCCTCTTTAATTCAATGCCCTCCCATGAATCGCGCCTAGTCACCCGCCGAGGACTTGACGTGGCGCCTAGTCATCCGCCGTAGACTTGACGTGGCGCCTAGTCATCCGCCACGTGTCGCGCTCTCGGTTGTCCTCACGTTCACAACCAAAAAGTGGTTCACATTTGAACCCACCCCTATATATATATATACCTCCAAGTATGAGCTTCAATTTTCCAGCTTTAATGGCTTTGAGAGCTGACAATCCAAGAGTGACTGCATATTTTCCACCATAAGACTCAGCCACAATATAGAGAGGGCTTTTTTGGAGGGTCTTATTTCTATTGAAAATTGCCATCAACAATTTAGTTAAATCCATTGCAGCTTCATCATCAGTTTTCACCAACAACTCTTTATCTTCCACAAAACTGTATCCAGTCCCAACTGGAGTATCCTAACATATCATATATCCCACAAATTTATTAAAAATAATTCAAGAAAATTAATTACAAGTTAATAAATGATCATTACATTAAAGAACCATGATAGAAATTATTATATATATCATACCACAAATAAAAGATCTGCCTTTCTAAGCCATGTAGAGTTTCTAGGGTTCAAGGAAGTGTCCAATGGCCCTATCTCTTCAAAGTTTCCAATTCCAACTCCTGATGCACCCTGCATTAGTTTCATATATTCATTCACACCAAAAAACACACAAACTTCAATGATATAAACATCTACTTTAGCCAATTTATTAATATAAAGAATATATACTTGCGTGTAATTTTAAACGCCATGTTTGTGCAACAAAGTATCATCATGCCACCTTGGCACCAAGTCACGATGACCCGAGTTCAAAACCTTTTCAAGGAGAATAACAACCCTAGCCTAGCCATCCAGAGGCATCAGCTGGGATTCAAACACGACGCCCGTTCAGGGAAAATCCCCCACAGTGGAAGTAGGAGTCGAACTCCTGACTTTCACCATATGGGAACTATAACCTATGCATCAGAATTCAGACCAACTAAGCTGGCAATCATTTGCTATATATTGTGTGTAATTACTTGAAGTAAGTATATTTATATATATAGTAAGACTTACAGGTCCACCTTGTAACCAAAGAATAATTGGCCATGGTTTGTTTGGATTTTGAGTTCTGAAAGGACTTTTGTAGTACCACCAGAACATGTGAGCTCCTGTTTTTCATAAAAAAATGCAATCTTGAAAATGGATCAACATCCCTTAATTTCTTAATCCCAATTAAGATACAAAAGAACAATCTTGAAAGAATATTATGGAAAAAGAAAGATGTCTGAATGATCTGATCTTACTGGGTCTGACTTGAACATAACCCCAAAGCTCTGAACCATCTTGGGTGCCAGTAGCATGAGCAGCCATGGCTAATCCTCCATCAAAATGTGCAAGAAAAATGAATAGTGCTGAAATCAAGAGTAAACCAAGAAAATGGGGTTTCCCCATTTCTTAAAAACAAATAAATTTCAATGGGTTTAGTTTATTTGAGACAAGTGAAAAAGGGTATTATTTATATACATGCATGAAAAAAGGGAATTAGAGATAACAGATAACAACAAGCTTAATGAAAAAGGTGGATAGTTTTTTTTCACTTGCTGACAACAACACACAGCTTATCTTTGACTTCAAATATAAATTCCAAATATGAAAAATGTTGTTTTAAAAGAGCATCCAGAAAAGGCTTTTTTTTTTTCTTGGTTTTTTTCTGACAAAACAGTCATTTTCCGTGATGTCCCATATAAAATGGCCTTTTTTTAAAACTAAAAACAGCAGAAAATGGTCGCTTTTTATGCAAAACCTCCCCATAAAGCCCTTAAAAGGAACTTTTCCTGGGTTTTGTGACCCCACTTCGCAAATCAATCTTAAAGTAAAGGTTACTTTTCTTTTTTCAGGGGGAAAACGCATTTTGTGAAATCTGTTTTTTTTATGACTGAAATTGGTCCATAAAACGTGAAAAGATTGAGAAAAAGTACATTATGCAAAATAAAGTGGCTTTGATAATTGATATTAGGATTTGCTGAAAATGTGACAATTTTGCGACCATCTACATGGATTCATGATTTTTGTTTGCTAAAAAGTAGCTTTTAAGGTATATTAATGGTCATCAAAGTTATTCAATTTTTTTTTTGATAAGGTTCATCTGAGTTTGTCCAGACTACATCTTTGATAATTTTTAGCGAGAGCTAAAACATGCTTTCCTGGGATTAACACTTAGTGGCCCTTGGTTGCTCACCTGGATTCGAACTTGGGTGGGTTTTTTCCCAACGCCAAGCCTTAACCGGTAGGCTACTCCATTGGGGGTTAAGTTATTCAATTTTTAGTTTTAGGTGTCCTTTAATTCGTAGAATGTTTTGGCATAAAATAGAATTTGTCAAGTGAATTTGACTCTGAAGGAGTTAAATGTAATATTATCAAGTTTCTTGTTGACAAAATTGAAATATGTTAAATGAATTAAAATATGTTTGTTTGATTTAACTTTGAAATTAGAATGAAATTTTGTTAAATGACTTAAATACGGTTTTGATAATTTAAATTTTCTTAAACGCAAATGTTTTAATAAATTAGTCATTATATACTTTATTTTTCTTAACTAAAAAAATATTTTAATAAAATAATTATTAAATATTTTAACATAATCCAATAAAACTTATTGAATAATTTAATAAAAAAAATAGTTTGATAAATAATTAAAAACTTTTTAACAAAATAATAATAAAATACTTTAATAAAATCATTGGGGTAAATAGTAATTTCAAAAGAATGAAAATGTTAAATTCCAAAATACCACATCTTTATCATAAAAAGTCCGAATCTTTTATCTATACAATTTGTTGGAATTGTTGGAATTCAAAGACTGCATTCATATAAATGGAATATGGTTAAAGAAATTAAAATTCCAATTTCATTAGATTTTATCAGAATTTGTAAACCAAATTCTATTGTGTCCATCAATTAACTTTTTATTTATTGTCTTCGAGGAACTTTTAAAGTTTTTTTTTTTTTTTTTTTTTGTCAATTTTGATAAAAAAGTTTTGCTATTGTTTTCGAAAGATTTTCTTTTTCTTTTCTGATTAACCACTAACCAGTCTCAATATAAAATTGGATCTTCAATTTTCAAAAGAACAATCTAATCTGGCCGAAGCCCAAAAACCAGCGAGTAGAGTTTGAACCATCCCTAAAATGGGCTGAAGCCCAACACAATGGATAATTGACCTCAAAAACCAGTCCAACAACAAAATTAACACCCCCACTACCCCAGCCAAATATAGACATATTTAATTTATAGAGCTATATTTTTTAATAACTAATTAATTTATGAGATTGTAAGAACAAATTTGAACCACAGAAAAAAAATTGAAAAAAAATTTGTCTCCTCTTTTATATTTTTACTTAGATGTGTTATCTCTTCTCTACCATGTTAGTTTTAAAATAAATGTGTATATATAATTGAATATGAACACATTGCAAAAAACTTTTTTGTAAATCTTATATAGTTTGTTAAAAATGCATTAGTTTTTACTTTATTAATATATCAATGATTATTTTATTAATTATCTTAACTTAGTTTATTAAAATGCATATAACGTATTTTACATATTTTTAAAGTTCTGAAATGATTAAGCCCTTCATTCATATATCTATGCATTTAAAAAGAAGTATAAAGGCTATGTTGGCCAATTGATATGGCCAAAAAACCATATCAAATATGGTTTGTATCCAAATTTGATATCACATGTCTTATTGTTTATAAGTTCTTGGCATCATAATGATGTACGTCGTTAGAGAGTAGTTACTCTAATTTAACGAAGTATAAAATGAGAATATCAAATTACTAATTTACCTTTTACTTTATTTTTTTAGTAATAACATTAATTAGACTCCTATACATATGTGAAGAGAGAGAAAAAGAGGGTTGGATTCAAATAATAACAGTGGCCAAATAAGAAAACACGAGAATAACTAAATCATGTGTGATTTAAATGACCTTAACCCGACCTAGATGCAGACCAAGTCGTCCATGCACCTCTTGCTTTGACTTGCTCCTAATCACATGTGAATTTAGTGTATAATCAAACATGACCTTTTCTTTAACAACAGATAACCCGTGCACACGTCCCGACACGAAGTCAACGAGGTATCCAGGATTTATACGAGCACCCGACTAATCCTCGACGACCATGGACCGGCCCAAAAGCCAACCCATGGTCAGGTATAGCCACATTATACTCACCCCATGAACTGAACTTGGGTAGACAAAGATTTTATCCACTCTCTCTTTGAAGGATGTTACCAACCGCTAGACTACTAATGCTTTTGACCATTCTTATATTTTATTATTTTAACTATGATCTTATTTAATTCTCACCCCCTCTCTTTACATATATAATTTCAAAGAATGATAATTAACATACTGAATTTTTTTAAAAAAAAAGAGGGGGCAGAAAGAATTTAGAATACATCTCTCCATGGAGTTGGTAAAAGTGGCTAAAAGACTACCTCGTAACATGGAATATACAATCCATGATTGGTTAGTTATAGACCCAACAAATTTTCAACTACACCCCTCCTACTTTTACAAGTTGCAACAACAAGGACAAAATACAAACCTGGAAGTTTCTTGGAAACTGATTGTGAATGAAGATAATATTGGCCACATAAGTAAGTAAGTGTGGTGGGGGAGAAGGTGGAATGCCATGTTGCCTTTTTATTCGTGTCTTTATTCTCACCAATCCAACTAATTAAATAAATAGTTTCCCATTTCCATAAATAACATATATATGGTATCCTATGTACGCTTTAATTATTTGTTTCTAGAATTTTATGTGGAGTAATTTTGGGTGTTACATAGTTCAGTTAATAAAAGATAGTAAATTATAATGTTATGTTGTAGATGATCAAACAGGAATAGTTTAAAGTGTTCCAGATTTCCTTACTGAAAAAAGAGAAAATCACTTGTCTCTTCGATTGACTTTCATTCAACCTTCTCATTTTGATTTGAGTCGGCAATGAAATGAAACTAGTCAAGTAAAAAATCACCGGTTAAAATGGGTATGAAATAAGAATGAACTTTTATACAAATTGAAAAAAAAATTGTTTCATTAAATAGGCACTACTAATAATCAAGGTATGCGACAGATAAAACCAGTAGAAATGGCTTCTATTGATGAAAACACTTGTTGGTAAAACGAATCAATGGTTTACTGACGGCTTTTTATATGTTACGTACATACGAATGGAAATGTTTTCGGTAAACCATCGAAATCACATGGATAATTTAGGAGATGAAAGTTAGAAACATAGAATGATTCTTTAATTACAGACAGTGAACCAATCCAGTATTTGTTAACGAAATTATAAACGGCTTTTCGACGGTATCCGCAATTAACCACTTCCAACACCTCGATGAATTTTGAAAAAAATTAATTTTATTTGATCGACGACTTTCCAACAGTTTATTGAGGACTTTTTGATAATGCAAAATTAAACCAAATTTTGTCGCATTTCGATAATGAAAATAAAATCAAACACTTATTTCAATCTTGAATTAAAAGATGATTAAATCATAATTATTAGATAATCAATCTACATATTCACACCCAATTATTATTCTCCAAAAAACTAAATTCATTGTCCCAAAATCTTCTAGTCATGTTCTTATATCCCACTAATCATTTGAATAGATGTTGTTATTTTATTAAACATTAATTAAATATTTTAATCTTTTTATTCTTTATGTTCAATAAAATGGCGGCATGCTCTCACAAACTAATTTTTATTCATTTTAAAATAGCAAAGTAAAAGAGGGTGTGATTGTGTAAATATGTATCTGTGTATGTGGCTCTAATTCTTGGCAGTTATTCCGACATCATGCATTTTACGGTCCATCTCAGAGTTTTCTTTTAACTTTTAGCACAAATATCACTGATCAAATTTACGTATTTGTAACAAAGAATATATCTTTACATTAAAGAGTATATCACGATTTATTCTTCCTAGAAACAAACACATTATACATATATTATATGGATCGCATTTGTTTAATTCTCATTTAGGAGGGAGTCTAAATCTAATTGACCATTATATAATTCAAACAAATACCAAAGATGGTCTATCCTAGTGGGTAGAGGTAACACCCTTGTACCTTCAAGAGATGGTATCCTCAGTTGGGCCGGTTCATAGGGCTGGTTCATGGGCGCGGGGGATTAGTCGGTGCCCTCCGGATACCCGCGGAACGTGTGTGTGAGTTATTTGTCGTTCAAAAAAAATATTCAAACAAATTGAACCAATATATACATACGATGATGTATATTCACTTTTTATGAGTCTTGAACGAGATGTAAAAAGGGATCGTTAGCAAGTAAATTTTATTTACATATTCTATTTTTCAGTGTAATTAATCGATACATAGCCTTTTAATATAATTTTTTTAGAATTTTATTAAATACTAAAAGATTGTGTTTCTCTTTATTTACTAGTTTTTTTGTTTACTACTATATATAATAGTATATATTAAAAAAAATTGGACCCCTCTTTTTGGTGAGCTCCGGACATATACACTCTTTCATTTATGGACCACTCACATAGAAGGGCATATGAATAGAATTGCATGACCATCATATAATACAAGCATTTAAACCAACAAGAAGGGAATCAAAACCAAAATTTCACAAAATCAAATAAATTTACAAGTTTGTGGCAGAAAAAGGAGGAAATTAACGAGTTAAGGGGAAAAGTTGCATATATCCTTGATCCACTTATTATGCCAAAATTTTCAATTTTATAATAAGTAGCTTGTTGATATGAAATATGCAAAGATTTCAAAAGAAAATGATGTCTAATAGTCTAATTAGGTATATAGTGCACCTATAGTTAAGTGTATTTGTACAATAAAACAAGATTGATTTTTCTTATTATTATAATCAAGAAATAAAACTTAATGTAATTAGATAACAATTCCCAAATTTTATCTCTGAATACATACATAATTCATAACCAGAAAGTAAACATGTATTTTAAATTTATTTAATTCAAAATTTCTATTACAGTTAACATAAACTTAGATCTAAAAATAAACATGTAATTATTTATGTTTAATAATTAAATGTTATTTCGTATAATTTGAGCTTACTTTTATTTTGTTTCTAAACATTTTTTTAGTAAAAGATTGTTTACCAAACACTTATCAAGTAATTGTTTACTAATTCTTTATCATATGAATATATGACAAGAAGTCAAAAACTGAAAATCCCACCCAGTAAGAATGATGACAAATGACAAAAGTTTTACCGGTAAATGAGAATGACAAAACTTACCTAGTTAACACTTATTTTGATAAATTGTTGTATAGAACGTCTTTTTCGTAAACAACATTTGGGTAAACAACCCTTGAATAATTATATTTGCAAAAATATTGAGTCAACTAATTATTAACTTTGAGACCCATAATTGTTGGCATAAGAAAAATACGAATGTGAAATACCGGGGGTGATTATACTTCTCTTTAAGTAATGTATTTTTAATAATTTATTTTTGAGTAAATTACGGATTTGGTCCCTGTGGTTTGGTACTTTTTATGGAATTGGTCCCCATACTTCATTAATTATGGAATTGGTCCCCGTGGTTTGGAGTTTGCTTTGGATTTGGTCCCTATTCCTGACATCCATTTAACCTCTCTGTTAGCATTAAGGGTAAAAAAGTAATTCTGCATTTTTCTTTACTTTAACATTTTTGTTTAATTGTTTTTTCTTAAATCAAGGACCAAAATTGTACATATACTAGATTTTGGAGGGCTAAAGATAAATATTATATAGTATATTTTGTATTTAAAACATATAATACATATATACACATAATACATGTACTGTGTACAACCGTTCATCTTTCCCAGCCGGCAACCGCCACCGCCATCGCCACCCCTTCTCCGGCATAAAGACAAACACACCGTTCTCCGGCGCACACACACACCGCCATCGCCACCCCTTCTCCGTCGCTGCAATCTTCCATCTTCACCGTGAATCAATCGCCGGCATGATATTTTCCGGCATAAAAACGTAGGTGGGTGGTGGTGCGGTGGTCTGGTGGTGGTGTTGGTGCCGTCGGCGTTTTCTGCCGGAGAAACGTAGGGACACCGACGAGGATGATGGCTTTAGGTGGGTGGTAAACCATGGTGGTGGCAAGAATATTTTCCGGCGAGAATGTGTGTGTGTGTGTGTGTGTGTGTGTGTTAATAGGTGGTGCGTGAATCTGTGGTGGGTTCACATTGGATTCACGGTGGTGTGTGCGTGCGTGTGTGTGTTACTATGTGTTGATGGGTGTGTGTGTTACTATGTGTCGGTGTGTGTGTGTGTGTGTCATCTCTGGTATGAGTGTGGTGTAGGAAGAAGAAAGAGTTTAATGGAGATGGAGAAAAAGGGGGTTTTCCTGCCTCGTCGGAAATGCAGTTGGCCGGAATAGTTGTTGGACGTTTGCCGGAGTTTTGCCGGAGTTTTGCCGGTAGGGGTGAAATAAGGAGAAAGGGAGATTCTATACGTATATAAGAAAGAATGAAATTACCTATTTGCCCTCATGTGCATCGCACATGGGGATGGCTTAACGGCTCTTGCTGACGGACGTCAGTATTGGGGACCAAATCCAAAGCAAACTCCAAACCACGGGGACCAATTCCATAATTAATGAAGTATGGGGACCAATTCCATAAAAAGTACCAAACCACAGGGACCAAATCCGTAATTTACTCTTTATTTTTTAACTTATCCAAACATTGAATTGGACAAAAAAATGTAGATTTAAAAGTGGGTGTTAAATACTGTATAGTTCAGGGACCCTCTTGTATCTTTTGTATCTATATATTGTTATCAATACACGCAACCCCATTCACGGGTTTTCCACATATTCTCACATGGTATAGAGCCAACTAAGAAATACCCTAAGAAAACCCTAATTTTTTTTCCTTTTACCTGTCCCAGCCGCCGCCGCCGCCGGAATAACTCCGGCAGCCGCCGCCGTCGTCGGTAGAACTCCACCGGACCTCCTTTTCTTTCTTCTCTCTGTTTTTTTTTTCCGGTGCTCTGTTGTTCCGCCGTCACGTCGTTGCACCGCCGCCTCCTGTTCAGCCGGAATCGTTTCCCAGCAACGGTACCACCGTGACCGTCGCACCTCCTCCACGATCTGTGGAGTATCGCCGTCACCGTCGTGCCTAATCGTCGCCGCCATCTCCTCCGCCGTGATCCTCGCCTGATCTGAGGAATTCCGCCGTGATCCGTCGACTTACACGCCGCTGAACCTCGCCGGCGACATCTTCCCGACAGCCGTCCCTTCCTACGATCTGTGGAATTCCGCCGTCATCTGTCGTCCTACACGCCCCTGTCACGTCGCCGGCGACATCTTGCCGACATCGTGCCGCCTGAACCTCGCCGTGATCTGTCCGCCGCCTGCTTTGACCTTGCCGGCATCTTTCCCCTTCTTGCGCTGAACTCACGACAGCTTTTTCTTTTTTTTTCTTCCTTCTTTTTGCTGCTGTGAAAGGAAAGAAGCAGCACACCCTTTATTATTATTCTTTAAAAAAAAAAACAAAAAAAAAAAAAACAAAACAAAAAAAAAAAAAACAAAAAAAAAAACAAAAAAAAAGGTGTTATTATCATATTGTGTCGGTACCCTTCGCATCGTCACTGTTTTGCCGCCGGCTACGAGCTTTCAGTTCTCCCGCTGCCATCTCACTACCGAGTGTAGGGTTTGTGGTACATTACTTTCCCTCTACCTGCGGTTAAGCACTTTGCTTTTTATTTTGTCGTCTTATTACGGTTATTTTTCGTTTTCCGTTTGTTGCAATGACTTCCTCGCTTGCCTCATCCACCCTTTCTAGCCCTACCGCTAGCCAGCTTGTTTTTGCCCTCACCAACGTTTACTCACAATTTAGCTTTAAGCTTTCATCTGATGGGTCCAAATATAAGCTTTGGCGCCGCATTTTCCTTGATATGTGTAAAGGTGCCAAAGTTTATGGTCACATTACTGGCAAATCCAAACCTGCAAGTGATAATGATGAGGACTGGGAGGCCATTGACTCCCGTATAAAATCCTGGTTTTACTCAACATGTGATGCAAACCTTTTGCAAATTATTTCCAGTGATGACTGTACAGCCAAAGATTTATGGGATAAGCTTGATGAATTTTTTCTCAATAACAAAATGTCTCGAATGCTTCAGCTTCAAGAGCAGTTTCGTAACACAAAAAAAGGGACCTCCTCCATTACTGATTTCTGCCATAACTTAAAAAATCTGGCAGATGCTCTGGCTGATTGTGATTCTAAAATTGATGAGATTGAGCTTGTCATGCAAATCCTGCGTCAGTTACCACCCTCCTACCATAGCATCGTTGATGTAATCACAAACACAAAGCCCTTTCCCTCTTTTCTAGAAGCTAAAAACATGCTTCTTCTTCATGAGTCTCGTGAAGAGTCCGTTGAGCCTCACACAGATACCCCACTTACTTCTTCCGCTGCCTTGTACTCCTCTACCCCGTCTGCCCCAAATGGGAAACCGAAAAATAAATCTAATAAGGGTCGAAATTTTGGGCGAGTTGCTTCCAAAGGGGGGGGTAATACTAATGTTTCTGCGAGCTCTCACTCCTTTGCAGGTAACCAGGGTCACTCTCAGGCCTACTTTGGGGCTTCTCCTCATGCTCCACCAGCTCAGCCAGGCCTTCTTGGTGCACCTCCTGTGCACTCCTTTGGGACAGGGGCTCCTCAGCCATCCCCGACGATGTTCAGTGCCCCTCAGCATCCCTCACCGCATACTTTTCATCCGTCGCCAGTGCCGTCATCTCCGTACCTTTACGGGCAACATCAGTCTCCACACTCAGTGCCCGTTCCACCTCAGTACGGCCAGCCCATGCAGCCGTCCACACCTATGCCACTGCCTCCTCAGCCTTCCTTTGGTGGACATGCCTCTCAGTTCAGTCAGCCGCAGTATACTGATTTATCTTCTGTGTTTCAGGCTATGTCTGTTCAGGCGCCTCAGGACAACAACTTTTACATGGATTCGGGTGCAACCAGGCATATGACATTCAATCAAGGTACAATGCACTCTCTAACTCCTTGTAACTCTAATTTCATACAGGTTGGTAATGGTGCTATGGTTCCTGCCAGATACATTGGTCACTGTACTTTACCCTATTCCTCTTACCCTCTTCATCTTAACAATGTTTTAGTTTCTGATAAACTCATCAAAAACCTTATCTCTGTTCGTCGCTTTACCATAGATAATTCTGTTTCTGTTGAGTTTGACCCTTTTGGTTTCACTGTGAAGGATCTTAAAACAGGGTCTTTTCTCCAGCGTTGCGATAGCGATCATCATGATCTTTATCCAGTTCTCCCTCCTGGACCTCGGTCTACTCTTGCCTCGGCTAACGTTGCTGTCTCCTTTGACGTCTGGCATAGACGGCTTGGTCATCCGGGTGCTGCTATCTTCCAGTTTCTTGTGTCCCGCAAGTTCATTGCTTGCTCTAGTCAATCTTCTGCTTTATGTCATGCGTGTCAGTTAGGAAAACATTGTCGTTTACCTTTTTCTTTATCTACTACTAAAACTTCTCGTGTGTTTGAACTTATTCATTCTGATTTATGGACTTCACCTGTTATTAGTTTGAGTGGTTTCAAATATTATGTTCTTTTTTTGGATGATTTTTCTCACTTCTTATGGGTGTTTCCTTTACGTGCTAAATCTGAGGTGTTTGATGTTTTTAAAACGTTTCGTGCTTATGTTCTAAATCAATTTAAAACGGACATACAGCTTTTTCAATGTGACAACGGTCGTGAGTTTAACAACCAACCCTTCCTGGATTTTTTTAAAACTCATGGTATCAAAATGCGTTTTTCTTGTCCCTATACGTCTCCACAAAATGGAAAAGCTGAACGCACCATTCGCACCATCAACAACACTCTTCGCACGTCCCTCATCCAAGCTTCTCTCCCGCCCAAGTTCTGGGTTGAGGCTCTTCTTTCTTCGGTTCACACCTTTAACTTGCTTCCGTCCACTACCATCCAGTACAAAACACCATTTGAGGTACTGTTTGGTTTCTCTCCTACCTACTCTCATCTGCGTGTCTTTGGCTGTCTTTGCTATCCAAACACCGCACCCACTGCATCTCACAAGCTTGCCCCGCGATCCTCTGCATGTGTCTATCTTGGTCCAAGCACTGATCACCGTGGGTATCGCTGTCTGGATCTTATCACTCAAAAGGTAATCATCTCGCGTCATGTCGTCTTTGACGAAACGCATTTTCCTTTTCCTGAGTTTCAGCCTCCCCCCTCCTCCGAGGACTACGACTCGTTTGATGTTGACGATTCCCCACCTTCTCTATCTCCTATTCCCGATGCTGTCGCAACTCCGCCTGAATCTAGTACTTCTAACTCATCTTCTTCTGCTGAGCCTTCTCAGCCTCCTGCTCCGGCTACTACCTCCGGTCATCCGATGACCACTCGTTCGCGCACAGGCTCCCTTAAGCCTAAACAGATCTTCAACCTTTCAGTCACTAGTGACATCTCTCCCATTCCTCGGTCTGCTGCTCAGGCCATGTGTGACCCTCATTGGCGGGTCGCAATGGATGCTGAAATGGCTGCCATTATTTCTAACTACACGTGGGATCTTGTTCCTAAACCCTCTGATGCTAACATAGTTGGCAATCGTTGGCTGTTTCGCCATAAGTTTGACAGCAATGGACGTCTTGAGCGTTACAAAGCCCGTCTTGTTGCTCAGGGTTTCTCACAGCAACCCGGTCTGGACTTTGATGACACTTTCAGTCCCGTTGTCAAACCTGCCACTATTCGCACGGTTCTTAGCATCTCCATCTCCCGCAACTGGCCTATTCATCAGCTTGATGTTAAGAATGCCTTTCTTCATGGTGATCTCACTGAGACTGTTTACATGCGTCAGCCTCCTGGCTATGTAAACAGTTCTTTTCCCGATCATGTCTGTCGCCTACGCAAGGCTCTTTATGGCCTTAAGCAGGCACCCCGTGCGTGGTATCATCGTTTTGCTGTCTACCTTTCCTCTTTAGGTTTTCTTAGCAGTAAAACTGACACCTCTCTTTTCACGTATCATCGTGGATCTGATACTATCTACCTCCTTCTTTATGTCGATGACATTATTCTTACTGCCTCCTCTCCTACTCTTATTTCCATGGTTATCTCTAAGTTATCCTCTGAGTTTCCCATGTCTGATTTGGGTCCGTTATCCTTCTTCTTAGGAATCGCTGCGTTTCGTAGCAAGTCCGGACTCTTTCTTTCTCAATCTGCCTTTGCTCAGGAGATTCTAGCACGAGCTGATATGGTCTCGTGCAATCCCTGCAGCACTCCGGCTGACACCAAAACAAAGCTTGCTGTTGATGGTGAGCCTGTTCCTGATCCCACCTTATATCGAAGCCTTGCTGGTGCCCTGCAGTATCTGACCTTTACTCGTCCTGATATTGCCTATGCCGTCCAACAGGTCTGTCTCTTTATGCATGACCCGCGTCTTCCGCATCTCAATGCGCTTAAACGCATTTTACGGTATCTAAAGGGTACTCTGTCTCATGGTCTTCATCTTAAGGCGTCAGCCGTTGATCGCTTGGTTGCTTATTCGGATGCCGACTGGGCCGGGTGTCCTAACACACGTCGGTCCACCTCAGGGTTTTGTGTCTATCTGGGTGACAATCTCGTATCATGGTCCTCCAAACGGCAGCATGTTGTTTCCCGCTCTAGTGCCGAGGCCGAGTATCGGGGGATAGCCAATGTAGTTGCTGAAACTGCTTGGTTACGAAATCTCCTTCTCGAGTTGTGTTGTCCTCTCTCTCGTGCCACTGTTGTCTTCTGCGATAATGTCAGTGCCATGTATCTAGCATCTAACCCTGTTCAACACCAGAGAACCAAGCATGTGGAAATAGATTTACACTTTGTTAGGGAGCGTGTTGCGATTGGTCATGTGCGTGTTTTGCATGTTCCATCCGCTTATCAGTATGCTGATATTTTTACAAAGGGTCTACCTACGAGTTTGTTTCTAGATTTTAGAGATAGTTTGAACATTCGTTTACCTCCCGATCAAACTACGGGGGTGTGTTAAATACTGTATAGTTCAGGGACCCTCTTGTATCTTTTGTATCTATATATTGTTATCAATACACGCAACCCCATTCACGGGTTTTCCACATATTCTCACAGTGGGAGAAAAAAAAAAGAAGATAAGACCACCCAAGATATATTGTACAAATTAAAGAAAGATTGTCAAGGAAGCTCTCTTTCTCTCTCTGGGTGTGAAGTGTGAACCATGTCTAATTATGAAACTGACTCCACCTTAAAATCCATGACAAGACCTGAAGCTGATGATGATGATCATCATCATCATATTGAATCATCAAAGTCAAACAACAACAATAACCAGAATCAGCAGCTGGAACTGGAGCTGGATGATCATAATAATGATTCATGTCAAACTCCAACCTCTGATCATCACAAGATCCAACCACCTTGCTTCTCCAAGCCGCCGCCACCGCCGCTTAAATCCTTAAACAAGAGAAGAAGGAGATCATTTGACGATGACGGAACAACGACACCGCAATTCTTCGAAAACACGAGACGCCAAGAGGTAGATGAGTTTTTTCGATGGTTTACTGTTAGGGTTTCTTCCTCTAAGTCCTCCAAGAAAAGGCGTAGTCATAGTATATGATTCATTATATATATATAATATCTTTTTAATATGTTATATTTACACATGAATATGATTAATATATATACATATGATCGGGAGCGTATATATATAAGAATCGATCAACCGATCCTTGTTTTGATTCTTTCTATGAAACATATGTATTATTCGTATATATAGTTGTGAGATATTTTTTCTGTATCTGATGAAGTTTTAAGTTTCAAGATAAATTATGACCATTATAAGTGTTAGAAAGAATACATGCCACTTTAGAAAGTATAAATTAAAGAGTGATATGAGAACTTAAATTCATGGCGAAATCCATATATACATGTAACATTCAAGTAGACTATGCAAATGTAGATATATATACACAAAGAGATCATGTGAGGAACTAGAGCTCGGGTGATCAGTAGCATCAAAAGTGATTATCATCTGTTAATTACTTTTAATTTCAAGCTTATCCCATGAATTGCGTATGATAAGGAATTGATCCGACGCATTTTATCGTAATGTGTGTCCAACAGTCGATAATCACTTCTCATATTAACTCAATCTCTGATGGAATTGAATCCAAACATCTCTCTCTTTATATATATATATATATATATATGTATATAGAGGAAAGTTCAAATACAAACCACTTTTTGGTTGTGAACGTGAGGACAACCGAGAGCGCGACACGTGGCGGCTTTGAGTGTGGTCCCCTCCTTTAATTCAATGCCCTCCCATGAATCGCGCCTAGTCATCCGCCGTAGACATGACGTGGCGCATAGTCATCCGCCACATGTCGCACTCTCGGTTGTCCTCACATTCACAATCAAAAAGTGGTTTGTATTTGAACCCAACCCTATGTATATATACATATAGATAGATAGGGCCAGGTTCAAATAGAAACTCAAATTTGATTGCGAACATGAGGACATTCGGCTCAAATCTATTCTGAATAATACAAGATTATTCAGACCGAATATTATGAATAATTCAAAGTGAATAAACAGTATGAAGACTGAATAATACAACATTCAACATTATTCAGTATGACTACTGTATTATTTACCTTGAATAATGCATAATATTCAGCCTGAATAATCTTTGTGTTTTTCAGACTGAATATGCCACGTAGCACTCTCCGCTATTTTTACGTTCGCGATGAAAATGAGTTTCGAGTTGAACTTTCGTTTACATGGATAATCATTTGCAACCAATAATTAGCATGAAACCGGCCAATGAAACATAATCTAGATCATTTTTTTTTCAAACGGTTGAGATATATATGTACATGTGCATATATGTCAAAATGCTTACAGAAATCCATTTATTTAAACCCAATAAATGAAAAACTAAAACTAAAGAACATTCATAACCTTTTATTTAGATCATATGTATGTGTATATATACATGTACATATATCAAATATGTCAAACTGCTTACAAAAAACTATTCTAAAATCGTTTTCAATGGGATATCCACTTTTTTTTCTTTTCGCAAATCCAAAACCAGCAAAATACACAATATAATAAATATATATAAGGCTTAAACGTGATTTTTTTCAGGAATATGTATATATGGATTTTTATAGTTCAATTTAGATGGTTTAATCGTTAAAATCATCAATCTAATCGTAATGACAGTTTACAAAATTTTCAAATCAAGCGATTTAATAGCAAAAGATCAAACCGATCAAACTGAACCATGTAGAAACGGTCCTATCTAACTGTTTGAACTTTTAAGTTTTAAACTAGAAAGAGATAATAGTTAATAAAAATAAAATTTCTAGCACTAACACTATAAGAAATAGTACAGCAAATTAAAAAAGAAACGTTTATATATATATAAAAAAAGGAGCATAAATAAAGGAAGTTAAAAAAGATTATACATATTTACCAACAATAGTTAATTTTTGTTCAAGTATTGAGCAAGTTGTTTGATATTTTTCAAGTTTTGAGGGACTTCAGAATTTTGTTCATTTAGATATTTTGGTTAGTTAAAAAAATTAAAATTAAAAACATAATGTTATAGGCGAACTTTCTTTAACTGAGGCACAAAAATTAGACTAAACATGAAAATTAAATATAAATAACACATGCGTATTTTGATTGTTGGCTCGGTCCAGACTGCTCAAATGAGGGTCATGCATACCAGAATGGACCAAGAGGTTTGGCTATTTTCCAGACGGACCATACCGTTGGACCGCTCAAACTACCAAAAACGGCATGATTTGACTTTGTTTGACAGATCCAACGGTTTTTTTAATCATCCATAGGAAGAGGTAGTTAATTAAACGGCCATATACCCAAATGCTTATTCCCATAATGACTTACCAATAAATATCTTCCTTACTGGGATAGTTCTGGTCTATCAAAACAACATTATATGCAACAATCTACCTGGTAAGTACTAACCCCTAAAAGGTTTAACTCTTTTTTAATCAAGTAAGATTATTAATCCTTAATTGCCATCGTTTCTACGGGGTAAGATTTTTGGCCCATGACATTGTTTATCCGTTAAAGTAAATAACTGGATACATGCTTATGGAGTAAACAATTGATAAACAAGTCTTGAGATGGGTTTTAATTAATTTATCATGCATCTTTGAACATTAATATCATCGTTCACAAAATAAATCAAATATCACAGAATTAAACGTTTGATGTATCCAACACGTTTTGTTGTTTTCATAAAATTAAAAAAAATAAGCAAGCAAAATACCAAATATGCGTAAGATGCCAAATTACATCACATTGTTTTGTCTTCTAACATATATATTGTTTTGGATGCAAAGAAAGTTTGATAGTTAAATTTAATATTATATCGACCTATCCATTTGAACCGAATAAGTTCTTCTATACCAAAACAGCAAAATGAGGTAGCTAAATGTATAGGACTAGAGTGAAAATTCGGTTGTGGTTCATTGGTAAGGTATAGGGGATGTAGCTAAAATCTCATATTTCTTAGGTTTAAATTCAATTGATGTCAAAGTCATTGTGGCCATGAAGGTTCACTCAAGATGACTCCAAGCCATTCGTGGTTGTATCATGGATTAGTCGGTGCACATAAGCTAACTCGAAAATTAATCGACCGTTATCCAAAAGAAAGAAAAAAAGTAGCTAGAAGCATCATTTTGGTTTTAAACTTGAACCTCTATCTAGCTCGATTTAATAGAATTGAATTAATTGGAGAGATGGCAGGTGGCACTCGTGTTGGGATTGGTTAAGAGAGCCTAGAGGTAGATCCAGTGTTGTTCTTTCCTACTTTAAAACAAATTTTGCAAGCTATAATTTGGACAATTTTGTATGTGTTTTGGAGATTTCAGAATAAATTGTTTTCTCTGATAATGTTGGATCGAACACGGATGAATTTCGATATCTAATTCATCTTTCAATTGAGTGTCAAATTGCTCCAAGTTTTTTCAAGTGATCTGAGCTGGTGTTGTAATCCTCGAGGATGTCTTTGAGATTTTGTTTCGGCCCGAAGCTGGTTTTGTCGGTTACCTTCGCATCTGCTGCATCGTTTGCTTGACTGCCATTGTCATAAGGCTCGAGATTCCAAAAACTCGATGTTTCGAGTCTGTGCATTCCTCAAAAGCTTTAGTCTTAAATATTCGTGATAGTCTACTCTAGGTTTGGCTGTGTTTGGGCTTGAAATTTGCCATTTTCATGTTTTTCTTTGTAGTTTTCTTTATGTCTTGTTTGAACTCTTTTTGTCTCTTGTTTGTTAATATATTTGGTTTAGCCTTTAAAAAGCTAATTTATAGTCCTGACACAATAAGTACTCAATGTAGCAAGTTTTTTTTTTTGAGCTAGATGTGCCTACGAGTGACTCAACAAATATCTGATGTTGTCCTCAAATTCATTCAATTTCCTGTCTCCACTAATTATCTAAAACATCATCTATTTATTAAGAAGAGAAAAGATAAGGAAAAGAAAAGATAAATTAATAAGTCTATGTTATATAAAATAATGAGTTCTGTCAATTAATTTGTGAGATTGAAAGACAAAGAAAAATTGGACCGCAAAATTTTTCGTAACCCGACACAACACCTCTTGGGTAGTAACGTGGATCTTTCTACCATAAAGCGTTAAGCATTTTCCCATGTCAATTTGGTTCCCACCTAGGTGTTCATACCCTGTACCCACAAGAAAATAATTCTAATATGTTTGGTGAGGGGACGTTTACTAATTATTTACTTGGGTAAATGTTTTTCGATAAAATCTGACATGTTCATTTTTTATTGAATAAGGTATTAATCCATAAGACGGTATCATATGTAAAAAAGTTATGATTTTACTTGGGTAATTAAATCTTGGTAAACAACTCTATGCTCTATGTAAGTGTTGTTTTAATTGTCATTGACCAACTTTTTTACTAGAATTTTTTCATTTTCTTCCAAATTATATATTATACATATATATATATATTCAAATAACTTTTAACTTGTTCTAGTAACAATTTTACAATTAATATGAATTTTTAGTAATATGTATATAGAGGAAAGTTTAAATGTGAACCACTTTTTTGTTGTAAACGTGAGGACAGCCGAAAGTGCAACACGTGGCGGCTTTGAGTGTGGTCCCCCCCTTTAATTCAATGGCCTCCCATGAATCGCGCCTAGTCATCCGTCACGTGTCGTGCTCTCGGTTGTCCTCACGTTCACAACCAAAAATTGGTTCATATTTGAACTCACCCCTATGTATATATACTATATATATTATCTAACAAATAGTATATTAGTTAGTAATATTTAGTTTTTTCAGCAATTGCTTTAGTAACTTACGAAGTAGTTTGCCAAAATTTGCATGGTCATGGCTTTCTAAATTCAGATTTCATACTTGAGTTTATCCCATCAATTATTGTAGATGGTGTAAATAATTAACTACACAAATACAAATTTCAGCTCATTTTTCATGTTGCTGGAATAACAAAAGAATTACAATAAAAGGGTAGTTTGGTAAATTCACGGTGCTATTAGGCCATCCACAATGGTACCACCCATACCACCTGCATAAACTGCCACCTCAGCGCCACATCAGCTTTACCACTACCTTACCATTACCATACCATTCATCCACAGTGGTACCACTCATACCACCTGTATGATTTTTTTTAAATTAACAATTTAAATTAACAATTAACAATTCATTTTAAAATTAAAATTAAAAATAACAATTAAAATTAAAATATTCAATTAAAATTAAAAACAATTAAAAAAATTACATTAAAATTAAAAATAAAAAAACTATTCGAAAGGAGCCCAATCGTATAGTTGGCGCAACCGCTCCTTCTCTCGCAACGTGGTCTCCAAAAGGTGACCCGAGAGATGGTTGTGCGGTGATGTGTAGAAGTGTAAGTGTGACATCCTTTGTTTTTCTTTGAGTATATCGACAAGCCCGGAGACAAGTTGTTGGGGTTGGGTCTCGTGGTGACAAGTTGCCTTCGGTTGGGTCTCGTGGTTCCCACATTTGTGACGGCGTGGGTTGTTGGGTTTCCGTCGTGGGTTGTTGGGTTTGCGTCGTCGGTTGTTGGGGGTGCATGTGGTACGACATCATAGGGGTATTCGCCATCATATTCGCATACGCCCAATCGTTCGCCATCATAGGGGTTTGCGGCCAACCCGATGGAGGCAACCAACTTCCAAACCCCATTGCGGGCCGATAGACACCCGACGGTGGAGGCGTTTGGGATGCCGACGGTGGAGGCGTTTGGGATGCCGAGTTACGACGTCGGGAACCGGAAGGGGTACCGTGTGAATCCATGAAGAAGAGATGAATAAGATGAGATGAAGAGATGAATTTGTTGAAGAGATGAATTTGTTGAGGAAGAGATGATGAGTGGTAATTTGTTGAATAGATGATATGATATATATATATATGTAAAAAAGTAAAAAAAAAAAAAAGTAAAAAAAAATATATATATATATCCGTTGAATAACGGTCGAAAAAAGAAAAAAAAAATAAAAAAAAAAAAATTTTGCAACGGCATCGGGGTACCGCTGCCTCACCATACCGCCCACTCACCGGCATACCGCGGCGGTGTTACCGCCGGTATGCCGGCGGTACCGTTCCAAGAACCGCCCCGGTGCGGATGGCCTTAGGTGGTCATTGTTTGCCTTGTGGTCGTGCTCTCCAATCCCCCATGACTCCATGTTGAAGGGTCTAGTCGTCTAATAAGAATCCATCGGACTGATTACGGGTACAAACAAATTAAATCGGGTCGGGTGGGTCCAAACTCTCCCAAAACACGGCTTTGCCTGCTTGCAACGTCCCAATAATCCCCAGCTCACCTTTTTACAATTATTTTATTAAAAGCATATATAAATAATGTCAAAACAAACATATTTATTCCATAGTGTATTTATCACATGTTATATTCATATAAAAAAAATATATGTATACGAAAGAAGTTGTTAAAAGAAAGGCTAGACGTTATTTTCTGATGTGTCTCATCTTATTGGTTCTACGGTTATCAGGAAAAGAGATAAATCAACGTATACATCAATTAAAAGAAGTTATTTTTAGGTTTGAACTTATGACTATAAGAATCACATTTCATCTTACGTGTCAATAAAGGCTAAATAAAAGAAGTTATTACTTTCCAAGACAAAAGATATCAACTAAAATTATTTCTTTTTTACCATACAGTAATTATAATGTTGTTGAACTTAGAAAATATATCCTTGTAAATGGTAAAAGGTTTTTCAGCAAATGAACGTATATAAGTAAGTTTTCGGCAGATGTGTGTTATTATGATTTGTATGATATATACATAAATGGAAGACTTTTATTAACGGAATTTTCTCTAGAAAGTCGTTTTTAAAGGATGATTCGTCATTAAAGTTGGTAGATAAATGGCTGGTGGAAAACCCAAATTGGTGACGAATTACACGTGGCCCTTCTTGTTATTCTAGCTAAAGATATAAGAAATTAAATAGACGTATAAGGTGTAGATCTTACAACTTGATGTTACAAGGGTTAATGTTGTATAGTGTAACTATTGGTGTGAAGCTTCATGTCTCTAAAATTAAGGAGCATGTTTTGTAAGAAGGATCTCATGTGAGAGAGAAAAAGGTCAAGGTGACAAACATAAGAAATGATTTGGACTATAGATCACTTTAATCTTATCCTACTCATGAATTGCGTTTTTTAGAAATTAATCTGGTATATCTTAGCAAGTCATATTACCTTAAGCATATTACAAGGATCAAGATCTTACCCCATCGGTTATTTACCGGGTAAGATTTTAGTCCATAAAAATGGTATCCTATGCACTAAATTATCCGATAAGTGCTTACCGTGATAAGAGATGACGACCATCACTTACCGAGTAAGCCTCTAGATCATTGTTTTCGTTCTTACCAGGTAAGATTCTTGGTCTTTGCCATATGTATTCGGTAAGGGAATATGACTTGATAATCACTTACTCAGATAAGGGAATATGACCCCTTACTTAGATAAGCATTGTAAACGGGGCATAACTCTTTTGATTTGCAAAATATTTATTCAAGAATGAAAATTCTTTCTTATTTTTTCATCATAACTTTCGTTTTTATCAAAACTCACCATTTTTCCGTAAACATTGCAACTTTATGGTGGCATGAGTGTCATGAATTAAGCCCTATAGAAAGTTGAAACAACATGGTAGGAGCATGCAAAAAGTATTCAAAGGTATTTTAGTACTAGCAACAAAATTATTAAAGGGGAAATTGATTCATATAGCTAAAGTACATTATTAGTTTTGGCTTTGAGATATTTCATTTTATTTTTACTTAAATGATACCATGTTCATAATATTACGGACCTAAGTTTGTAAAAAGATCTTCCTTTAATAAATATTGAGTAGATTTATTGTTTTACTTTTTAGCTAAGTCCGTAATAGTATAGACATAATAATATTTGAATAAAAAAATGAATTTTTCATTGATATACAAATTTTATTGATTACTTTGGCCATAGGAAAGCAAAAAGCTGATAAGAAAACAGATAGTTCATGTTACTAGGAGTGATGTAGTGGTTAAATTTTTGAACAAATCTTTTACATTTTTCAAAAATCTAATAATCTATACTATATATATAAGAGAATAACTCAATTTGACGGTTTTTTTGTTCAACAATTACTTTACACATTTACACTTTATACCCCCATAGTTAGTTATTAAATCTTATTTTAGTCCTTTACTTTTTCATTTTCTATTTTAAACTCTTATCATATAATCTAACTAATCATATATTATGAACTAAAATTTATATTAAAATTACGTTTTTTTTAACAAATTATACCATCATAATCGTCTCGTCAATACCTTCGAAATAAGCCCAATATTGAATATTTTTTATTCAATTATATTATATATTCTATTATATAAAGATAATACTTTTATTTCATTTTTCGAAATTGGCTATTCAATAAACCATTAGGAGGTTAATTGATTGAACACATATGATTAAATTGATGTATATAAAAATCGGGCAATTGATACATACTTCGCGCTGCAATGCGCGCGGGTATATTTCTAGTCTTTATTAATGTGTTGGGCCGGAGACTCACTTCAGATTGAGCCCAAACTTTTTATTAATTTGAATTGAATATTATTATTTTTTTGCCCTCAAGAACAAGAAGTTCAACCCCTTCTAATTTTTCATTTTCTTTTCTTATATTTGTTTGGATATTGAGAAGGCAATTTTAATGATTCTCTTTTTTAAATTTTAATTTTAGTTATATTATTAAAATATTATTAAAGTATTATAAATATAGTTATATATACACATTTTAATAAACGTTTAACATCCATTTTTTTATTGATAGAAATATTAAAAAAGTTTCAAACTAAAAGAATTTCATGCTCTCTCATTTTGGAAAGTTTATTGTAGCAAAATTTTGGTCAAAATCTTCATTTTCTTCAATTTGAAAAATCTGTTTAAGATTCTTTTAGAACGGAGAAAATGAGGATTTTAGACAACTTTTTGTTTTAATAGATTTCTCAAAACTTTTTAAAAGTAGATAAAGTATGAAGAAAGAGTGTTATAATCTTTGAATTTAAAGGACTTTTTAAAATTGATTATAATCAAGTAAAAACATTTTTTTATTATATGTAATCCATAAGAAATCTAGATTTTTTTAATAAAAAGTAAATATTTTAATAATATAATAAATGTTGTAATATGTAAAATAAAAAACTTCCTAAATTTGAATAAAATTTTGTTGAAGATTTTGATTTTGCAATTATGATAATTTAAATTTTTTGTTGAGGATGCCTTAGCTAGAATATGTGAACTTCTCATTTAAGCCAATTCCCTCAAAATACAAAATACAAACTACATCAAATTTTAATGATGTTTTGTTTTATATCTATTAACATAATGTAGAATTGTTTTTTAATTAACGTAACAAAATCTATAAAATTTCTTACTTGCTACTCATTTTAACTAGCTAATAACATACTTATTTTAATTGGCAGCATTTAAAAACGTGGACCCTTTTTATAAAACATTTAATAAAAGAGTTATGGTAAGTTCATGTATATTACATTAAATAATTAAGAATACTTTGATATTTTATTATAGTGCGGTAAGTTTTGTAAAATTTTGAAATTTGTAAAATTATTAGAAATTTTCTAAATTTTGTTAAATTATTAGAAATTTTCTAAATTTTGTTAAATTATATAAAAGAGTTAAATGCAAATTGATCCTTATAGTTTATGTAAATTAATAAATAAGGTCTCTAAAGTTTCTTTTTAACGAAAAGTATCCAATAGTTCGTATGATCCCTCTTAAGTTCATTTTTATAACGGATATGATCCCTCCTAGAGAGGGGTACTTTAGTCCATTAACGCTTCATCAAGTTTTATTTTTATAACAGATTTAGTTCTTCTATTAACTTTCATTTAATAACTATTTTGGTTCATTCATCAACTTTTATGTTAATAACATATTCGGTTCTTCATTCCACTTTCAACTGTATATCATATTTAGTCTCTTATTTTAATTAATATACATAAAAATTATTAATACTTATATAGATATAAAAACATAAGTCAATGAATTTACTTAAATAACTAATATATGTATGTGAAATAATATTGAGACACAATTTAATTAATTTAACAAATGAAATTCACGATTGCATTTTTATATAAGAAAGATTGAACGTTATTATGGTCAAAATAAATAAGCAAAAAAATGATCAAATCACATGTGACTATCGAATACGATGACGTAAGGGTGAGCAAACGACTTATCCTGCAAATTTTGATCATGACTAAAATTATGTGAATCATCTTTAATTTTACATATAAATTTAACATAAAATCACATGTGATTGGACCGTTTTATCATGTTAACGAAAAATCCCAAATGGCAAACGATATCGTGGGTAAGGGAAACACCAATGATAGAGAAAGGGTTGAAATCTCAAAGCTTTCAATGGAAGCTTTGACATATACACGCTTAGGGGGCTTTTATTATACACCCCATCAAAAGGTTATCCCCCTTACACCCCTAATCTCTACCATCCATTTCATAATCAATGGCCATTATGATTGATGGAGATATAAATTAATTTTGTTTTTCTTTAATCAACCAAAATTGGGTGCCAACAATTCATAAGGGCAAATTTGTCAAATTTAACATATTTGAATTTTTTTGAAATAATTATATTTATACCTCTATATTAATTACGGAAGTTACCCACCAATTAAAAATTAAAGCCTATAATATCTCTTTTCAATTTATGCATGTTTCATTTTTTGATTTTCCGACAAACATTTGATGACTGAATTTTCCGACGAACGTCCGATTAATGGATGAATTTTCCAACGAACACATACTTGTCTAATGAATTTTCCGACGAACACATACTTCTCTGATGAATTTTTCGACAAACACATCCGATGAAGGCATGAATTTTCCTACAAACACATCCGATGAAGCATGAATTTTCTGACGAACACATCCGATGAACGCATGAATTTTTCGACGAATACATCCGATGAACGCATGAATTTTCCGACAAACACATCCGATGTATGCATGAATTTTTCGACAAACGACGAAGAAGAAGAACGCATTGAATTCACCAATGGTTTTTTACGACGAATATTAAGAACATAGTGGATTCAACGGTTGTTTTAGACAATGAAGAAGAGCACAACGAATTCAGCATTGATGAACCAACAAGATATTTGATTTGATTTTGTTCATCTTATTCATCGAATATTCATCGGACATGTATTCAGATAAAAATTCATACATCCATCAAATGATCACGTAAAATTCATACATTCATCGAACGTGCATCGGAAAATACATACATTTATCGAGAAATTCGTTAATGAATGATCATCGTAAAATTATATATTCATCGAACGTGCATCGGGAAATTCATATCTTCATAGGAAAATACATATGTTCATCGGACGTGATCAAAAAATTCATACATTTATCGAAAAATTCATACATTCATCGAACGTGCATCGGAAAATTCGTACATTCATCGCAAAATTCATACATTCATCAGACGTGCATTGGAAAATTCATACATTCATCGGAAAATTCATGAAAAAGATGAAGATGCAGCGGCGACGATTGATGAAAAAGATGAAGATGTTGCGGCGGTGGTTGGCCGGTGATGATGACGATGCAACGGCGATGGTTGGCGGAGATGATGACGATGTCGCGGTGGTGGTTGGTAGGAGATGACGACGATGCAATGACGATGGTTGGCTTTATGATGCATAGTATTTCCGACTTGACATGATCTTCATCGTTTGCAATTCTTCCCCATTTGCAGGTTCGTCGGTATCCATCCGGTCAGTTTGGGATTCATCTTAAAGTCTACCGTGTGAAATTTCACAGAAAAAAGAGTGAAATTGAGAGTTCGACCCGAAGAACCATACCGAATGAAGAAGACAATGATTTGAAAATGGAACTATCGGATGAAACTACTAGATGAAAAAGATGATGATTTGAAGATGATGAAAAAGAAATGATTTGAAGTTAAAAAATGAATAACTTCCAATAATAATTTACCTAAAAAAATGGAAACTTCTAGCACGAATCAAGGATTGATTGGAATAATATTAAGTATTTAATTTCCTTTAAAAATAACCAGATTTTACAAATGACCAAACAGCCCTTTAAAACAAAAATTAAGAAAAAACAAATTAAAATTTATTAAATTTTGATCTTGATAGATGGAGGGCTAAGATGTGGGGTGTAAGGGGGATAACCTTTTGATGGGGTGTATTTTAACCTTCCCCTACACGCTTAAATCTTTTATATATAATTTTAATATATAGTTATTATTATCTTTTATAGATGCACAAATTAATTCTAAAATTTTGTTTATGTATCATAAATCCCATTGAACCAATTCATTTATCGAACTAGCATTCAAACGAACACCACAATATATAAGAAGCAAGCAGTGGTCCAAATATCCAAATCATACAAACAAGATTAATTGTCAATCAATCAACTTCTCTCTCTAGATCGTAAATCTCACTCTCTCTCTCTCTCTCACACACATAGTACGTAGCTAGCTGAGCTGATTCTGATCAGCCATGTCTAAGAAAGACCATGAGGCTTATTATTCAATCGGTGATGATCGAAAGGATGACGACGATGATGATGATGAACCATCAAAGTCAAACAAGAAGCAGGTGGTGGTTATAACACCCCATGAAGACGACGGCTGTCGAACTCCGACCTCCGATGATCACAAGATCAAACCGCCTTGCTCGCCACCACCGCCGCCGCGTAAGCTCTTGCAGAAGAGAAGAAGGCGGTTGTCGGATGACGTGGAATTCTTTGAAAACACAAGGCGGCAAGAGGTAGATACGTTTTTCCGATCATTTAGGGTTTCTTCATCTTCTTCCAGAAAAACCCGTGCTCATAGTATATGATTTATTATTATTTTTGTATTTACACATTAATTAACATCGGATGCATATGAAATTCATTTGTAAAAATAAAAGAAATTCAAGAATCAAGTACATGAATTCACGTGTGCCATATATATTTCATTAATTTGTATGTAATTCTTGTATTTTCTCTCAAAGATGAATTATGAGATCATTTAAAGTTCTACAAGAAAGTATGCAAAAAATTGGATACGGAAGTAAATTAATTAAACTATATATCTAGGTTTTCTGGGTTGTAGTTGTATGTAAAAAATAATATTCAATTAGGTTTTCTCGATTGACATTGATAATTAATCTTTAATGTCTTTTTTTTTTAATACGATCGAAGTTAAACAAGTTATGCATTGTGATAATCGAAGAAAGATATAGGATCGTTTTCCTATTTAAATTAAGGGGTATACTTCATGAAAGTATATCCAACTGGTCACGAAAAGTTACTGTATGCACTGTATTTTCATTTTTACCAATTGGCATATCAAAGTTTAAGAAATGGTGGTATGTATTCAATTTTATCAAAACCTACCATTTAATGTATCCAATGTGTCGCGAAAGTGTATTTAACCTGTCACAAAATACATTAAGTGATAGGTTTTGATAGTTTTGATACGCCAAATGGTAAAAATAGAAGTACAGTACATACAATAACTTTTCGTGACAAGTTGAATACACTTTCATGAACTAAACCCTTAAAGTAAGTATATATAGTTTTATCCTTGTTTTCGATATTGTTTCCTGAATCTTTTATTAATTTGGAAACCCTTAACTAAGCTCAAAAATTATATATGATTCTTAATATTCTTATTTGAATCGAATCATATATATAAAGTTTTGCTGCCATACAATCACTAGAGCAAATTCATATTCTTGATGTCTTTGGGAAATGGGCACTTTAAATACCTTGTATTCTTAATTTGCCTTCTTTAAGATCATGAATGGGCTCATTAAAATTATGGACGTTGCATTGATGATAAACGTCTCTAACGAAAAATAAATGGCAAATAGTGTTATTGAACATTATATTACGACCCCTACGTACTCGAATTAAAAGACTAACGGCCCCTACAAAAGATCTGATCCCGGTCTCTAAAACTCAGGGCCCGTCAATAATGAATGAATACCAATATTCGCTGAAGTTTTAAAGTACTAATTAATTCGCTTGTGACATAGAGTGAGAAAAAAAGTCAAAATGTCATGATATATAAATTTTGGATTTTTTGAATTCTTATTCGATTAGAACATGATATATACTGAAATTCCGGAGAGAAGTTGTTGGAGGCTCCAAAAGAGTTCACATGCATATAATGTTGTTCTTTTTAAAAACACGTTGAGGTAAATTTGGTTTCATTTCATGACTTTTCAGATGTAAATTTAAATATCTAAAACATGAATGAAACATCGGCAAATTACATGCTAATTGATAACATAAGGCCTTATAGTTTCAAACTTATTATGTTTGAGGAAAAAAAACGATAACAATAGCCTTGAACACAAAACCTTACCGTACGAAAATCAATTAGGATAGGCTAGTCTGACCTAAACAACTATATGTATTTTCACAAAAATATAATAAGTAAGTTTTGTGATTACCATTTTTATTAAGAAGAAAAAAGGAACCTATATACAAGTTAGTGGAAAATAGAAATGACTAGAATTAGGTTTATTATTGATATTTTGGACTTTGCTTGTTGATATTTTGGACTTTGCTTGTTAGAGTTAAACCAATATATTGATTTCATCTTTAGTTTGTGAAAAAAAAAAGATCTCAAACTAATGAAGGAAAGTAATTATACGGACTAATGACCGTTTATCAAATGTTTAATAGAAAGTTATACAGACTTAAGGGACCGTTTATTAAATGTTTAATGGATAAGCATTTACTGACAGAAGACATCACCATCACTTACTTTTTCGTATAACATTCTCGACTATCAAAATTGATTGCTAATAAGTGTAGTAAAGTGTAAACCCACTAAAAGCTTATCAAGTAAGAGCTTTTTTTCTCACTTACCAAGTAAGACTCTTGATCATTGTTATGACTTTTATCGAAAAAAATTTGGTTCTTTCCCGCTTAATTGATGAAAAAACAATATTTCGTGTTCTCCACAAATAAAAGGGTACTTTAGTAAATTACAAGTTTTGCAAGAGTGGAGGTGGTGCTCCCCATGTAGGAGAACCTAGTGTGGACCGGGCCAACTGTGAATGAGCTGGGTACTATCGGGCCGGCTCGGCCTGCAATAATCTACACCTCCCCTTTTTCTATAGCCCTATTATAAACCATATTCAAAAATTAAATTTTCATATTTTTTATCTATGTATTTTTCGGTAATTTTTTGTTATCTTTTGTGATGTATTTGCAAATTATTTTTTATTATGATATTATGCTTTATAACCTGTTGCATCAAATACCGATTAACTTATTATATTTGTTTTTCATAGCTTAAGTGAGGTGATGTGGATAACATGTCATTTTGAATCTTTGATTAGCATTAATTTATAAGAAAATTTCTTTTCTTTTAAAAATTTTAATAGTTTTTCATACTTTCTCTAAACCCTAAAGGCCTGAACCCATATTCAGTTGAGATGTTTTTTTCATTCTTTTTTCATACTAGTTTAATTTATAAAACGATCGTTTTTATAAACATGTTTGCTTTAAAGTGCTATGTCTTAATAAAAAAAAAAGTTAATAGTAGGATATTGTAATTAGAATTTGACGGTATTATAATAAGATAAATTTGAAAATACGTTATTGTAATAAATATAATCAAGATATTGTAATAAATATAATCAAGACATCAATATGTTACACGTAGACGATGATATGACGTGGAAATTTGATAGCTTGTGTCATGTATCATATTCAAATCAAAATGCTACTCATTATTCTCTGTTAAAATGGACAAGTTTTTCAATGTACAACGTGGTAATAGAAAATTAATTTATTAAATACTCTATTGTAATAAGGAAAAATGCAAGTACATATAAATTAGGGTTAACCTGGTTGGTGAAGGGGTTACCTTTATTCCATGGATTCTTAAAACTTGAGATTTATAACTTTGCTTTAAATAGAAACTGTTTTGTTTTACATCCAAAGAGGAGTCTCTTATTTTTCATGTTGGTAGTCACAACTTGACATTTTAAATCCAAAATATGATGACTCAACTAATCACCAATCCATGATCATTATTTGTATATGTATTTTGTCACTTTCTCCTTGATATCTATACTGAAAACAAATGTGTTATACTCATCCTGATCCAATCTTGAATTATTGACTTTCAAAAATATTTATAAAACATATTACAATTTCTCAAAATCCACTATCTAAACATGTTTGTGTTTCATCATCACCATTTCTATCATATAAGAGGGAAAACTTATATACATTAGTTGATAATAATACTTCTACTATGATACATGATATATCAAACTACTATTCAATAGTCCATTTACAAAGTAATTAGATCTAGTCATCATTCACAAACAACAAATTAAACTATATATAGGATCTTAGGTTGGGGGCCACATTAAATGTTTATTTATAAGATTCATTTATTATATCTTGCATGAATCCTTACATATGCAAGGTAGTACCTTGTTACTTCAACCCGAGCTCAAGTTAATAATTTATCAATAAACGTCAATTAACAAAAACAAGTGTTATAATAAAGTTATCACAATATTTAAATATTAACAAGAAACATAAGATAATATAATAATTGAAAATTATCTTTTTGTTAGAAATGCTCATGACCATCTATGGTTGAACTATGAGCATACGCCAACAACAATATTATGCAAATACCTTCTTAACTTGTATGATAATTATAAATATTTATGGCTAGAAGGTTAGGTTGGCCTAAATAATGACAAATATCGCTTATGTATGTGTGGTGCAAAACTAAAAGTAGAGGAACCTAATCCACCACTTTTGGTTGTGGTGCTACTTGTGCCCAACCCTACTCATTCCATCCCCACAATATCTTGTCTTTCTCAACACACTTGCTCGACTACTCCGTGTCACATAGTTCTTTGGTTTTCATACACACATCTCGATTTTAGAGGGTCTGGTTTAAGACGAAAACCAAATAAGAAGTTTGGTTTCTTAACCATGTGACATAAAGAAAGTTAGTTTAGTTTATTCGGTCTTAAAAATCAAAGGAATTAGGCTTTTTAGACATCAAATTAGCAACCCATTCATATGTCTACATTATTAGGCCTCATAGTAGTGAAATGCATGGATATACTTTGGGTAGATAGAAAAAAGGTTGTTTGGTTTTCAAAACCGACTTTTGTCTTGATCAAAAGCCAAAACCAAACTTTTTCGATATATATACAAGTTTTTTTTATTTTGGTCTACTCGTCATTTATATATTCTAGAAAAAGCTTATATTATATATGGAAAGTATATATAATTTCAAATAAAAGACAAAAGAAAATATGCCTATTATATATATCACTCATTTCTTGCGAACGAAATGAGAGGCATGAGGTGCACTATGTTTTCGATTCAACACCGACCACTTCAACTTCATAATATGCCCATATTTTATTAGATTTTGTATTGTAATATCTAGTTGAAAATAAGTGTATGGGTTTTTTTTCTTATTACATTTATGATTTATTACAAAATAATCATCGATCATCAAAATTACTAAAACCAAAAAGATACTAGATTATGTGAAAGTAACAATTTTATGGTCACCACATTTTGTCATTTTATATATATGAAGCGGGCCTCACGATGTGTTATGATGTTGCAAGTAGACTTGCAATTTATAAAAAAGATTAAGCAAGTGTGGTTTGAAAAGCCTTCCAAATTGCAAGTGGTGTAACGATGGCTTTGTTATACTTTTCTTTTAAATTTGCAAGCTATATAACAAAATTTCCAACAACTTTGTTTCAAAAAAATGAATTTTTATTCATAAAATTTTTACAATAGCATTGCTATCTTGTTCTCTATAATAAAAAAAAATTGAAAAAATTTCATGTTTAAATAAGGGATTGCTATTCCCACCCCCTCACTCACATAATAATACTAGGTCTTACATTTGGGTCTCACATATACACTCACACCACCAACTCCCATCCCTTAATAAGGGGGTGGAGATAGAATTCACCTTAAATAATTCTCTATAACTTGATAGTAGAAGACATAAATGATTATTTTATTTAATCCAACAAATGAGGTTGAATCTCTATCATTTTAAAGTTAGTTTTTTTTAAGTGTATTGGAATGATAAAATTTTTTTTTTGAACGGCAAAAAGGAGGAGCATTAGTTTAAGAGCTTCTGTATTGGAATGATAAATTATAGATATTATGATAATATAATTTAGGTTAAAATCTCTAAAGTATAGAATTTGTTGAAGCTCGATGTTATCCTTTTTAGAGATTTTAACATTTAGTTTTTTATTTTAAAAAAATGTAGAAAACCTGTTGGAGATGCTTAAAGCATTGAAGGTCCTTGTGGTTTGTTGAGTATACGAAATTTGCTTTTAGGTTTCCCTTATTATGGATTTGATCCGTATGATATGTATTTTATGTTGGATTTGATCGTTGGATCAGAAGGTCGTCCAATAAGACCGCTAAATCCAAGGGAAAATGGTATTTTCATATTTTTTTTGCATTCTAGTTTTTTTAATCAAGTCTTTTCAAAATAGGTGTCAACCCATTTTAAAAACTCCTAAGACCCATCTCTTCTTCTCTCTTTCCCTTTCTTCTTCGGTTCTTCTATTTGTACAAGAAAAAAAAAACCATCGCCATACTTCCCCTTCCAACTAACTCCATTTTTAGGTGACCCTGTTATATGTGTGTATGTCTGTGTTAAAGATGTTTAGATGGCATGTGTCGTGGAAAGTGGTGTGGTGGTTGTCTTGAAGGTGTCTGAAGGTTTGCTTGACTGTTTGTGTGTACGCGTCATTGTGTGTGTGTTGAAAGGATGAAAGGATAAGTGGAAGGAGAAAGGGATATGGGGAGTTCAACGGAATGTGTAGGTCCACTGGAAAGTATGTCAGAGCGTCGTCTGGTCCTGTGTGTGTGTGTGTGTGTGTGTTTATGTTGTTGACAAAAGGTGGGTGATGACTGATGATAACCGTTTCCGGTTGAATAGTCGCCAGACAATACACACATATACACGAAAGTTCGCTTGCAAACTCATCTTCTATTGCAAAATGATGACAATTGAGAGTGTGGCATGTGAATAACGAATGTGAGTGTTCATGCATTATTCATGAAGAACAATACAACAATCAAAGTTAATAAGGTTAACGTGAGAAGTGGTTATCAACCATTCAATGCATTGGATTAATTCTCTTCCAATGAGCAATTCATGAGAGGGCATGAAATTAAAAGAAAATAGTTAAATAATAAAAAAAATAACAAGAAGCGGCCAATGACGTGTAGTTTAGTTGGTAATGGGTGGGTGGTAAGTTTGCAACAAATATCAAATGGTTCAGGTTCAAGCCTCAGCTCGTGCCCGAACGCCTCCCATAACCACAACTGCTGAGTGGGTCACAAATATCTGCTACACAGGCATTGACAATCCGTAATAGGCCGACTGAAGTTGTCAAAATCAACCTTTTTACAACAAATAACAGAAAAAAAACATAAAAAATTATAACTAAACAACAACATATGTCCTATCACAAAAGTTGTTATAAAAATGAAAACCTCAAAAGTAACTTCCCAATTCCCATCATGGACATCTTGATTTCCATTCAATATAACAAATAATTTTATTCACAACCAATAAAAGAAAGTTATAAAATATTCTATTTTACACCCAGTTTTACCAAAACTTGTTATTCTTACAGTATATTACCATAAGGATGTCATTTTGTCAATCAATGTATTTCTTTACCTTCGATAACTTCTTGATCGACAATTATACTTCCTTTCGGTTATGGAAGGTTTGAAAAACACATTTTCTTTTTCTTTTTACTTTCCTTCTTTTTCATTTCCTTTCGAGAAGATTGATAAAAAAAATTGTTTTCTTTTCGTCTTTTCTCCCTCCGTTTCTTTTACATCAATTTCCAGCACGCCACCTTGTGGGGTGCCTTATGGTACCGGCCTCACAGTCATCATAAAAGAAGTAAATAAGTTTGATACGGTAATGATATATCATGTATGGCTTTTATTCCACATGAACCAACTATATAGCTTCAAAAATATAACAAGCTAGTAACAACAAAACTGAAATTGAGAAATAATGTTTCACATTAACCTCAATACGGTGATCTCAGTTCCGACGTTTCCTTCTCTCGTTTAGTAATGGCAATCCACTAGCGCGTTGGCCGGAAACACAAGCGATTGTTGCGAGGAACTCGCCGCGAACTGAAAATTCGACGAATGCACGTCGTCGTCGATAACCTCCGGTGCCGGAAGGTTCAGATCCAAAGACAACACAGGCGATTTTTCGATAACCTGATGAACACTCCTATCGTCCATATTCGTTGATACATCAACGATTTGATTGCTCGAAGCCGGAACTGTCCGGTGCCTTCTCATATGACCGCCGAGAGCTTGTCCTGATACGAACTCCAATCCGCATATCGAGCATTCATGAACTTTTCCTTTGCCATTCTTACATTGACGAATTGTAACGATTTTGTTTTCTTCTGGTTGATGTTGTTCGAGAAATTCCGTTTTAATAACGGAAACAGAGCTCCGATCTTCGATCGTAAGTTTGAGTTTCTTGTGACTAGCGCTGTGTCCACCTAGGGCTTGGAACGACGGAAAACTGCGGTTACAGGTTTTGCATTCGTAGATGTGGAAACCGGATTTTGATTTTTCTCCGGCGTTGATCTCCGTTAACCTCCGATTTTTGATTTTCTGTGTCTTCTTCTGATTATGGAGATCTGATTTGAGCGAAGAAACAGTACTGTGAGCCAACATAATCAAGCAATTCGCCATGTCTTCTTCTTCATCCACTAACATACAACCTCCACTGTAAGAGCTAGAGGTTGCATCAAGCATAGTGAAAGGTGAAAAAAGGATCTGGTGCTCCGTACGATCTCGGCGCCTGGCCGTGGCCGCCGCCATGGATTCTGGCATAAAGTTCATTCTTCCCCTGGCCTAGTGGTAGTAGTGGCCTATATCAAATCCTGGAAGCTTTTTTAGAGAGAGAAAGAGGAGAGAGGTGGAAGTGTGTGTATTGTGTGTGTGTTTGTTGGTAACTGCTCATGGAGAAGGAGTGAGGGAGTTGGTCAATTGGTTCCATATACATGTAATGTAACTTCCGGAAGTGTATAAATTGTTTACGAGTATGGTTGGATTTGAATATATGGGAAGGTAAATGTGAACCTAATGAATTTAATGGTGAATAAGAAATGTTAAATAAAGTTATAAGTAGAGAAGTAATTCTAACCTTTTATACCTCTTTGATCAAATTTGACTAGCCAAAACTTACGATTTTGACTGGTTAAAATTCGTGGATATGCCAAAAATAGAGGGGTAATTTTGTAACTGTTACAAATAAGTTGAAAACGGGATATATATATAAACCTATGTAATTTATATATGAACTTATGTAATTTATATAAACGTTCATATAGGAACTTGTGTAATTTACATATAAATTATTTTAACTGATTCATATATGAACTATATTTTCATTTTCTAAAAAAATAAAAACGGTTTTTCACAACCGAACACACTTTTTTATATATATATATATATATATATTTCTTTATTTTGAAGAAGTTATTAAACATGCTCTTATCAATGTTTGAAGTCTTCAAAATATTTTTTATTTTTTAAGATTTTAACTATTTATTCTTTATTTACAAATTTTAAGAAATCTGAATGTTCATATAAAGTGTTGCTGTAATGACACAATGGGTGCAGAAAACATGGATTAGAGGGCCCAGTTAGCCCTCTTTTTTCAGCAAAATCAGTTGTGGACTGGGCCTTTGGTGGGTTAGTTATGACTTATGAGAAAAGGAGAATCACTTGGATCTTTTCTTTTTTAACTTCAATCCTTTACCAGCCAACCGTACGGACTACCCGTTATTGGAGGCCCTATTGTATTGGTATTTGACTCTCTTCGTCTTAGCTAGATTAGCTTTTTCAATGTAGGGCTCGAGCTCAAATATTTTATAAGTTATCGGGCTTGAGCTTGAAACTCGTTTATGAGTTCGAACTCACAATCGATTAACTCGTTTATGATACAGATCGCCTGGCCCGACAAATTGAAGAAAAGCAAGACCGAGCTACTGTCAGGAGGGAAGCTCGCGCCGCGAGGGCCTAGCTCGCGCCGCGAAGCAGTGCAGCTCCACCAGATTCGATTTTCGTTATTTTTTCCTTAATTACTTAGTTTCCTTTTTCTTTGTTTCTTTGCCATCAAGCTAGGATTAATTATGGTTTAGATTGTTTCCTTTCCTTAAAACGTTTCCTTTTTTCGTTTATTTCTTAGGCTATTTAAAGAACCATTAGTTTGTCAATTATCATCATTCAATTATTATTCAATAAAAGTTTGTTTACTTATCGTATTTACGATTTCCCGTTTACGTTTCACGCTTGTGAACGTTGTCTATCTTTTGGGTTGACGCTAGTCGATCCGTTCCACGTTTCTCACTGCGTCAGTTGGTATCAGAGCTCAGTTTTCCTGTCTCGTTCCAACCTCGTGATGGGAGACCAACCCCGACTTAATGCCGCCGACATCGAGGCCATAACCGCGGTTGTCACCACGGCTATCGACCGCCTCGCCGACCGCCTCGCCGACCGCCTCGCCGACCGCCTCGCCGATCGTCTCACCACCTCCAACGACCGCATTGCCACCCAACTCAACACTCTCATCAACGAGCATCCGGAACGAGTTAGGCACCCCGATCGTCGACCATCACCCCATCGTCGACCATCACCCCATCGTCAACCTTCACCCCATCAACGACCACCACCCCGTCGTCAACCGTCACCCCGTCGTCAACGAACCCCTAGCGTTCACTCGAGCTCCGAATCAGAACCCGAAGAAGAGGAGGAGCAACCACCCCGCAACGACCCAGACTACCGCATGAAGGCTGATATCCCTTTCTTCCACGGAAACGTCGGCGTCGAAGAATTCTTCGACTGGCAAATCGAGGTTGATCGTTTCTTCGAGATCATGGGAGTTCCGGACCACAAGCAAGTCAAGATGGTTGCTTTCCGCTTGAAAAGCACCGCCGCCGTTTGGTGGGACCGCCTAACCACCCAACGACAACGGCAACGAAAGGGCCCGGTTCGTTCGTGGAGGCGAATGAAGCAATTAATGTCGGATCGCTTTCTACCGGGAGATTACGAGCAAATCCTCTACCGAATGTATTTGGAATGTGCCCAAGGTTCCCGATCCGTGTCCGAATACACAACGGAGTTTCTCCGCTATTCCGAGCGAAACGAAATAGGCGAAACAGAGGGTCAAAGAGTTGCGCGCTACATCAACGGTTTAAAGCCTTCCATTCAAGAGAAGATCGGACTCCAAACCGCGTGGACCGTCTCCGAAGCTTCCAATTTGGCCATGAAAGCCGAGTTGATTGAAAAATCCGCCCGATCTTCTTACCGCCGTTACACCACCCAAATCCCCACCGAAGCTTCTAGTTCAAATCCCGATAAAGGAAAGAGCATAATCACTCTCCCGAATCCTAAAACCGATAAAGACTCCGATCCCCCTCGAACCACAACCGCCACCAGACCGCCCGCACCAAAACCCGCTAATCCTTACGCAAAACCTATGGCTTCTAAATGTTTTCGTTGCGGTGAACCCGGTCACCGTTCCAACGAATGCAATCAACGACGAACCACGGCACTTATCGAAGGAGACCGAGACGATGAGGAAGGAGAGTACGATGATCTCGATTTTGCGGAGGAAGATCTTGAGGAGAAGGTAGCATGCGTACTTCAACGCGTCCTACTCACTCCAAAAGAAGAAGGCCAAAGGAAGAATCTCTTTCGTACCTATTGTGCGATCAACAAGAAAGTTTGTAACTTAATTGTTGATAACGGAAGTTGTGAAAATTTGGTATCGCAAAAGATCGTGGACCATCTTGGTTTACCAACCCAACCACACGATGCGCCCTATTCACTTGGGTGGGTGAAAAAAGGACCCCAAGTACGCGTCACTCAAACTTGCAAGGTGCCTTTGTCCATCGGAAAGCATTATAAGGCGGATGTTCTATGCGATGTACTCGAGATGGACGCATGTCACATTCTACTCGGTCGACCATGGCAATTCGATCATGACGTAACGTATCGAGGGCGAGACAACATCATGTTCTTTCGTTGGGGTGATAGAAAAATCGCCATGGCACCCGTAGCTCAATTCGATCGCGCCCCGGAAAAGAAAGGTGAAAACCTCCTAGTCGTTACCTCCAACGAGCGCCTCCTCGAAGATACCTTCAAAGAAACACAAACTTTTTGTCCCGTTGTTGTCAAAGGTTTGTTGAGCACCGAAAAGTCCGATAATATTTCGGAAGAAGTGGAAGAGATACTCCGAGATTTCAAAGACTT
Source organism: Centaurea solstitialis (assembly GCA_030169165.1). Classification (NCBI taxonomy): domain Eukaryota; kingdom Viridiplantae; phylum Streptophyta; class Magnoliopsida; order Asterales; family Asteraceae; genus Centaurea; species Centaurea solstitialis. Next base: position 12,084,694 of record CM058046.1, read on the forward strand.
GACCGCGGACGATCTACCACCCGAGCTACCTCCCATGAGGGACATTCAACATCAAATAGATCTCATCCCGGGCGCCAATCTCCCGAACCTTCCTCACTATCGCATGAGCCCAAAGGAAAACGAAATATTACGGGAGCAAGTCGAAGATCTTTTGAGAAAAGGTTTTATCCGAGAAAGCTTAAGTCCGTGTGCCGTTCCCGTTCTTCTCGTGCCCAAAAAGGGGAATCAATGGCGGATGTGTATCGATAGTCGCGCCATCAACAAAATTACGATCAAGTACCGTTTTCCGATTCCTCGTTTGGAAGACATGCTTGACTCGTTATCCGGTGCCAAGATCTTCACCAAAATCGATCTTCGAAGCGGTTACCATCAAATTCGGATCCGCCCGGGTGACGAATGGAAAACGGCGTTCAAAACCCCTTTCGGGTTATACGAGTGGCTCGTCATGTCTTTTGGGACATCCAACGCTCCGAGTACTTTCATGCGAACGATGAACCAAGTTCTACGTCCCTTTATCGGGTCTTGTGTCGTCGTTTATTTCGACGATATTCTTATTTATAGCCGGGGAAAAGACGATCATCTCACGCACTTACGGCAAGTTTTAACCGTACTCCAAGAAAGCAAGCTTTATGTTAACCTCAAAAAGTGTGCTTTTTGCACCCCAAAACTTCTATTTTTGGGTTTTATTGTCGGAGAAGCCGGTATCGAAGTCGATGAAGAAAAGGTACGTGCAATTCGCGAATGGCCCACTCCTAAAACCGTCACCGATGTTCGTAGCTTTCACGGTTTGGCCACTTTTTATCGGAGGTTCGTACGGAATTTTAGCACCATTACCGCTCCCATCACGGAATGCCTCAAGAAAAATAAATTCCAATGGGGTCCGATCAAGATCGTAGCTTTGCCTTAATTAAGGAAAAGCTAAGCACCACTCCGGTCCTTGCCTTACCCGATTTCGATAAAGTGTTTGAAGTTGAATGCGATGCAAGCGGGATTGGGGTAGGCGCGGTTCTTTCGCAAGAAAAGCGACCGGTTGCTTTCTTTAGCGAAAAATTGAGTGAAGCCCGCCAAAAGTGGAGTACGTATGATCAAGAGTTCTATGCCGTTTTTCGCGCATTAAAGCAATGGGAGCATTATCTTGTGCAAAAGGAGTTTGTCTTGTTTACCGATCATCAAGCTTTAAAGTTCATTAATAGCCAAAAATCGGTTAATAAGATGCATGCTCGATGGGTTAGTTACTTGCAAAAGTTTCCTTTCGTGATCAAGCACAAATCCGGGGTCCTCAATCGTGTAGCCGATGCTTTGAGTCGACGTGCCACCTTGATGATTACTCTTGCCCAAGAAGTTACCGGATTTGAAGTCCTCAAAGAGCAATACGAAGAGGATGACGACTTTAAAGAAATTTTCCTCAAGTGCAAATCCGGGACGTCGATAGATGATTACCACATGCGGGATGGTTATCTTTTCAAAGGTAATCAATTTTGTGTTCCTAACTCGTCCCTTCGTGAAAAATTGATTAGGGACTTACATGGAGGAAGTTTAAGTGGTCACCTTGGTCGCGACAAAACTATTGCTAGTGTTCTTGAACGATACCATTGGCCACACCTAAGGCGCGATGTTGGTGCTATTGTGCGAAAATGTTACACTTGTCAAGTTGCGAAAGGTCAAAGTCAAAACACCGGTCTTTATTTGCCATTGCCAATTCCGGAAGATATTTGGCAAGATTTGTCAATGGATTTTGTTCTTGGTTTACCTCGAACTCAACGGGGAGTTGATTCAATTTTCGTTGTTGTGGATCGCTTTTCGAAGATGACCCATTTTATAGCGTGTAAAAAGACGGCGGACGCGAGTAACATTGCTAAACTATTCTTCAAGGAAGTTGTTCGTCTTCATGGTGTTCCGAAAACCATCACTTCCGATCGAGATGCAAAGTTCCTAAGCCATTTTTGGATCACCTTATGGCGTTTGTTCGGAACCACACTTAATAAGAGCACTACGGCACACCCGCAATCTGACGGTCAAACGGAAGTTACAAATCGCACGCTTGGAAATATGTTACGGAGTGTTTGCGGAAACAAACCGAAACAGTGGGATCTTATCCTTCCACAAGTTGAGTTCGCTTATAATAGCGCCGTACATTCCGCCACGGGTTGTTCTCCGTTTTCGTTGGTTTACACGTCCGTTCCAAAACATGTGGTGGATTTAATTCAACTCCCGCGACTTCCGGGAACAAGTGTTGCCGCTGAAAATATGGCCAAAGATGTGCAAGCTGTTAAAGAAAATGTTAAGGCCCGTCTTGAAGCCGTTGCCTTAAAGAACAAGGGGATAGCGGACAAACACCGACGAAAGAAGGTATTTCGTGAAGGAGATGATGTGATGATATTCCTTCGAAAAGAGTGTTTCCCCGTTGGAACCTACGGCAAACTCCAGCCCAAAAAGTACGGACCTTTCAAGATCACCAAGAAGATTAACGACAATGCCTATGTCGTCGCTCTTCCGGATTCGCTTCACATTTCCAATACTTTTAATGTCGCCGATCTGTATGACTATTATGAGGATGACTTTCCGTTAGATGAGAACTCGGGGTCGAGTTCTTCGGAGGTGGAGGAGACTGATACAGATCGCCTGGCCCGACAAATTGAAGAAAAGCAAGACCGAGCTACTGTCAGGAGGGAAGCTCGCGCCGCGAGGGCCTAGCTCGCGCCGCGAAGCAGTGCAGCTCCACCAGATTCGATTTTCGTTATTTTTTCCTTAATTACTTAGTTTCCTTTTTCTTTGTTTCTTTGCCATCAAGCTAGGATTAATTATGGTTTAGATTGTTTCCTTTCCTTAAAACGTTTCCTTTTTTCGTTTATTTCTTAGGCTATTTAAAGAACCATTAGTTTGTCAATTATCATCATTCAATTATTATTCAATAAAAGTTTGTTTACTTATCGTATTTACGATTTCCCGTTTACGTTTCACGCTTGTGAACGTTGTCTATCTTTTGGGTTGACGCTAGTCGATCCGTTCCACGTTTCTCACTGCGTCAGTTTACATGACTATGAAGGTTCACCTACGATTACTCCGGACCTTTGTGATTGTCCGGGGCAATTAGTCGATGCAGGTAAGCTGACCCGAAAACATAGGGTTTAACCAGGCCCATAGCCGGTGTCTATCGGGTGGGCTGGTCATTGTCCGAAATCAATGAAAGTTGCTACGCCATGGTGATTCATACAAGTTGTTATTTTATGGATGACATATTCATCATTCATAATCTCTGATATCTAATTCTGAATCAATAGGATTGTATGTTTTTGTAAAGTGACTAACGTCTAAATATGTGTAACTGTTTATTTTATTCCTCAAAAGTTCAACTTAAATATGCCAATTGAAGTGAGCATTGATGAATGATGATCGAAGAACGAAAAGAAAAAAAAAAGAAACAAAAGAAGGATGTTGTTGTGGGGGTAGTAGAGTTTAAAACATATCTCACACCGAAGCCCCGATTTAAGCGGTTCAAGATGTTGTGGAAAACCAACGCATAGATCTAAAATTTTCGTGCTTTGCACTTTGGCAAATTCAGGTTGGGCTAATATCGACGTTGAAATAGAAAGTATGGTGTTGGACGGTAATAAGAAGTAATTGAGTGGCTAGGTTATCACTTAATTTATCAAAGAACATTAGGCTCTGAAAAGAAAAGAGTACAAAAGGTTTGAATTATCTTATACATGATCCAATTAGATATCTGTGACAAATAAAAGCTGGAAACTATAAACAAATGCCATAGTTTCAGAAAGCCATGGTCCAACCATTCTACATTCAATTCTTTGGTGGAAAAAGACTTGCATTAAGCTATCTTTTGGTTGCTCAACTATATACCATACCTCTCCTCAACTTAAGTAGGTGCTGCTAGTTCCACAAACAATCAACCATTTGTAGGGTTTATATAATACTTGGAAGATCATAGTCTTATAGGTTTCGCATGCATGTGACGCTGTGGAACATATCACATGATTCCAAGTTATAGAGTCGGGTTCAAGGGAAAACCTTAAAAAAGAGAAAACCGAAGAACACCTTCGTATCCCTTCATTTAGACCTTCTGCACTTGTGCATAGATGTAATTTGTAATATGCACATGTGCATAAAAGACAAAAAAAAAACAGCTTAATTTACCACTATGCACAAGTTCATACGGTCCATATGGAGAGTTGCAAAGGTGTATCTTAGTTTTCCGTTTTTTAAAGTTTTCTCTTGAACCTCCCTCTCTCTAACCTGCAGATTATATATCTATTATCAACCATCAATATACATTTTGGTTAACAAAAGCATTCCGGTTAACCTTGTGGGGTAGCGCAATTTAAGTGTTGGCCCCTTGAGGATTCTCCTCAAAGGTCAGTGGTTCAAGTCCTATAAAGCTACTAGGGATTCTAGATCTCCAAGGTCTATGAGATTAGTTAAGGTATGCACAAACTTGACCTCGAACACCCATTGTTAACAAAGAACATCATTGGGAACTATAAAGAATGGACTGATATATATGACACCAATGATCTTTAAAAAAATCAGAACTTGTAAAATACCATTGGGAATTAGGTCAGTGGCATTAGGGATGTGATCTTCAATTAGAAGCACCATGTATTTTGATGCCTATCTCCATTACGATGGAAACTAATGTGGTCCAATGGTTCTATAGATAAGATATATAATTATATATGACTTGAATAATTCTCCAAAAGGTTAATGTTGGCGGGGAAACCCTAACCCCGTGGTCCTTTGGACCCAATTGACCCCCACCTGATCAGCCCCTTGGCAGATTACATCATGTCTCGGCGCTTAGCACAATGCATGAAGTGGGCCGACCTCGAACCCTAACCATTTTCTCCAAAAGCCCCCTGTCTCAGCGCTTAGCACAATGAAGTGAGCTGACCTCGAACCCTGGCCATTTTCTCCAAAAGCCCTCCATTGACTAAGTCAACCGAGCGTTATATGACTTGAATTTATTGGTTAAGTTGATGAAATTGGTTTATAAAATTGTTTAATATGATGAAATTATGTTATATAATTTTTTTCTGATAAAATTGTTTCATATTTTAATGATTTTTATGTAAAAATGAAATTGTTTCATTTATTTATAAATAAAATGAAATTCTTTCATTAAAAAAGACCTTGAATGAAATTCAAATCTGTAAATGCAGTGTTCTTATAAGTTGATAATAATCAGCGGCCATAGCTTTTGCCACAGGCTATCAAGCTCCCAAGTTTGAACCCGAAACCGTCTCTAGAAGTGGAGATAAAAAATGGCAGCAAACATCTTGAAACACACCATCACAAAAGGTAAACACATACCAAAATAAACTTCACTCCAAGATTCGGATTCATAAAAGGGTCGTTCACTTTTTCTTGATTGCAACCTTGGTTAGCTTGAGTAGATGAAGAAGAAAAAGTTTTTGTGAAACAAATGTTTGGTTTAGAGGTTGTTCTCGTGTTTTCGCAGATCAAAGGGTTTATCGTGTGAACCCTTCCCTATATAAATATATAGTATATTTGTTTGTTAATCATTTCGTTTTCGTGTAATTGTATAAATATGTATACATAATCCCGAATTAATATTATAAAATGTGAAATTCTAACACAGCTTGAGTGTATATTTGTTTAATGTCAACATGTGGTACACATTGTATATTTCTTGGAAGATATTAGTGCTTTGAAGTTGCCATTGTTGTCTATTCTGTAAAGGAACGTTTTTTTTTTTTTTTGTAAGCCTTATGTAGAATTCTTGTGTGTTTTCACGATTTGAGTTGAACAAACTCGATCCAATTATTTGATTTGACTTACAATTCATTTCATGAATTAGCATTTGATGTACATGGTCATTGGACCAATTATTTGTCCAAATAACATAACATCGTGATGAAAAACGTAACATTTTAAACAAAAGATATGACATGGATGTGCAGATTCGTCTTCTTCAGCATGCGGGCCACTTATTTTCAACCTCATGGTTTGACAAAAATAGTACAATTGTGTGTATGTAAGCAAAACCTAGTAAGATGTTGTTTTAAGTGTTTTTGTAACGACATAATAGATGTACGTAAGGCTAATGCTAAGGATTTTTAAATATTATACTATTCTTTATAATACTTACACGTAAATTTGGGTAACTTTAATTGTACCTAAAAAGATCTATTCATGTGATGGATTTAGGACATATTCGGGAAGAGTTTATAAGATTGATTAAAGTCATTAGGCCAAAATAGTTAGATCTTTCCTTTTTCAAGAAATTAGTCATGGAGAGGGTGAATGTAAGTTATTAGAGGTGGGGAAGGGACTCAATCTCAGAACTCTAATTTTTTAAGGTTACAAACAATATAATTTTTAAATTCCAAGGTAAATCGGCCAACTGATTTTCAAAACATTTTTTGGGATACACTTTGTTATTTATTTCAAAACATTTTTTGAGAGAAGGCATAGAGTAAATTTTATTACTTAAGTATTCCACATGTACAGCCACGTCACATCCCATCTGCATCTGTGAAAAGTTTACGAAGAAAAATTTACGTACAAGACTTTAAATGCATAGACATAGAGTATTAAAAAAAATTAAATGTTTCTGAAAGTAACTAAAACTAGATATTTAATTTTAAAACACACTACAAATCTTAATTTTAATTTGAAATTTAAAGAAACAGTTTATAATTTTTTTAATTCAAAAAGGAAGCTTGTAGTTAAAATTAATAATTAAAAAATTATCGTTGAAACTTTTTTCAGAAAAGATAGTTAATTATCAATTATTCTATTGAAAAACAAAATAAGTATGTTTATGCGAAGACTTTTTTAGTAAACAACTTTTTAATTAATTTTATCGAGTAAACTAAGAAAGAGAAAAAAAAGTTTACGTAGAAAAATATGTAAACTTTTCACACATAGCATGTGACATGAATGCTTACGTGAAATGTTTATATAGAAAAGTTTAGACACAAGTCTTTTAGGTATTAATTTGAGTAAAAAACTAAAGTTTATGAATTAAATGATTACATCATATTCATATATATTTTTTGTTATGAAAAAAAAAGAAAATGATTATTATAATCATACGATAAATATAAATTTACCTCATAATCACAATCTTTCTTATTATTTCAAAACAATCATCAAAGTCGTCCACCTGAAAGTCACCCCGGCCGAGTTATGGTTTTCAAACTTTTTTACTCAAATTCATCCACATGAAACTCGCCCCCGACGAGTTTTGAGTTTTTACACACTTAGTCCCTAATGCATCTTTGATAGAATGATGGAATTGGTCTCTTAACATAACTCGCCCCACCATAACTCATCCCGAACGAGTTTTTTCAAAAAATCGACCCCCCTGCATTATAAATATGTATTATAATAATAAATACTATGGAACTTGCCAGGGGAAACTTATGGTCGGGTGAGTTAAGTTAGGGACCAATTCTGTCATTCTATGAAAGATGCATCAAAGGAACTGAATGTGTAAAAACATGAAACTCCTTCGGGACGAGTTTAATTAAAAAGTGGCCAGACGTGGTGGATTTTGGCCGGAAAGTAGGTGTTTGGCCGGAAAAACCATAACTTGCCTGGGACGACTTGGTGGACGACATTGTTGACTTTTTTGAAATAACAAACTAGATTATGGTTAGAACATGAATTCATATCTAACGAATGATTATAATAATTATTTTCCCAATACAAAATTACGAGTTTAATTCATGTAAATACAGTCAAATCACATTCAAGTAGATCTTGATTCTGATTTGCGGGTCCGACCCGAACCTAACGAGTAGGACCCATATCTCACATTCCGAAATCCGCCTAGGGTTTTCAAATGCACAAAACAGTCTACAAATTGCTTTTGATTAAATTCATATCACCCCTATTTACAAATTGGCCAACATCATCTTCAACCCTTTTAATAGCAACATGAATTCATAAACTCAATTCGTAGAGAAATCAAGTAAATTCAACTATTATGATGATGATTTTGACCACAAAGTCAAACTTTTCTTTTTGGGTATATGCAAATATGCAATCAAGAAGAAGAAATGCAGTAAACAAACAGGAGTCAATTTAAGGCAATTCTTTGGTACTTATTATAAGTCTCAGTGGAAGAAGAATCACGATCTTCAGAAAACCCCCTTTTCTTGTTAAACTCGCCATAATTGTACCTAATTTTCCGTAAACATTCTTCACTGATCAGATGCTGGATCGGCGGCGCCGGAATCACCAGCGGCGGCGACGGAATCTGGTAGGTGGCGTCCAGCGGTGGCGGCGGGTGGCGCCAATGCGGAAGTGGTCCCGCAAGTAGAAGGTTCTGTAACAACGGAGCTGCTTTCATCACTGCTTCTAGAAACTTCCCGTTTTCCGGCAACTTCTGAGCCACCGGAAACCGGAATTCCTCCTCCTCCGGCGCCGGCGCCGGAGAAGAAATAATGCTTTCTTCGCAATCCGAAGAAGAGAATCCGCCACAGTTTGTGGTGGTGATGTGTTCGTCTTCGATGCTGGAGACGCCGGACTGCGGCGGAGCTACGGCGGTGGTCTGATGGTGGTTGTACCGGCCGCCGCCGTGGTGGAATTGCTGTTGGAGAAGCATGTTATCGATGAGTAAAGATTGGTATTTGTTTCGAGCTTCGTTTCTTTCATCAATGGCGTCATTGAGAAGGTGTTTGAGTTGGTTTAATTGATCATCTCTTGCTCTGATTTCTTCATGGATTCTGATTCTTGTTGCTTCAAGCTCCATTGTTGTTGACCAAAGTGATTGTGCTAATTCCTCTGTACTCTGTTTCAATTCAAGATTTCAAGTTAGATAATATAAGTCTTTTGTTTGTTTGTTTGTTTGGAATTAGGGTTTTTGATTGCAATAAAGGAAGAAATAGTGAAAAGGGGATAAAGTGGTGACCTTTTCTTTATACAAAAATGGCCAATCAGTGACACAATTGGGTTGATCTTCTTCCATGAGACTGTGTGTTGAAAAATGTTTTAAGAGTATTGAAGAATGGAGAAGGTGAGAATGGGTGTTTTGGTCTTATAAAGGCCCCCCACTAATCTTCCTTGCTCCCTCTTTCTAAAACATGATTACATAGTCTTTTTAATAAGAGTAAACTCCAAATTTGGTCCTTAGCTTTGGATTCTGCTTTAAGTTGGACCTCATCACTAACTTTGTAAAAGTTTACCGTTAGAGCCAAGGATATTTTTGTCCACCTTTATTTTGTTTCTCTTCTTGTAAACGGTCGGTGGTACTTTTGGCATAACTCCAACCAAACCTCACAATCTTCGATGAACACCGACATCACTACCAACCTGAGAAAAGACAACTCAAGGCCGATATCATCGAGGCCACCAATCCACATTGATCTAACACCCCATGACCATCGATCTAGCAAACCATCCCCTCTAGTGAAGATATCGCAAGAATGAAATAACTGCTATACACAAGAACCAAATTACCCCCTCTTTTTTTCTTTGCAAAGCAACATAGTGACCAAACGGAGCAACCAACTTATCATGACACACCATCTTGACCCTCCATCTCTGGTTGTTAACCCATCACCATCGTTACTCCATTCCAAACCACTGAATGAAGGTGAACATGTGTTTTCCAACCTCTACGTTCCCTGAACCATCAAAACTGTGACCCATCGGGAAAAATGGGAAGAGTAGTGGGGAATGGGTGGTGTCAAAAAAATAGGAGGGGGAGGGAGTTCTGTGTCATTGTCGATGTGGTGGGGGTTTGGTAGGTGATAGCTTTGGCTGAAAATACAACCGACGATGGCTTTGGCCGAAGATGCAACTGGCAATGGCTTTGGCTGATGTGGTGTGTTGTGGGTGTGTGTGTGTGTTAGAGTTAATTACATAAAAGGTCCCTCACAATTTGATGGTTTCGTAAAAAGCAAGAAAAAAAATGCAATATGGTGGACATAAAATAATTAAAGGAAAATATCATTGGATGACAGCCATTTCTAACATAGTTAGTGGTGAGTGGTGAGGTCTTATTTTCAAAGTAAAATCCAAATCTTAAGGACCAAAATTTGACTTCTAAAAGTATAGATCCCATCTTCAAATAAATTTCAAAACCTCAGGGACCAAAATGGGACTTTACTCTTTTAATAATTAATTATTAATATTCAAAACATATTCCCATTCTAAAAAGGTCATAAAACATTGTTAAATTAAAAAAAAAATGAATTTTCTGGAAAAAAAGGTAAAAGTTAAATTACTGTTAAATAAAAGGCTTTTTAACAAACTTTTCTTAGCATTTAAGGCTATTTTTATTTGTGACTTTATGGCATAACTATTTTTCTTTTAAATCATCTTGATTTTCAGATATCCTATGCATTTTTCGGCTAATCTTTTAAGACAAATATTTTTCAATGATTTTGAAATTTTAAAACTGGCAATGGCCGTAAAACAAACTCAAAGGCTTGGTTGTGGTGTAGCTTTATAACATGTGTTAAAGGATGGTCTTAAAGAATTTTTAACCATGATACAATTTAACTATAAGAAATAATATATAGATATTTTTACAAGATTACTATTAGTCTTTTGATCATCTCATTGTTTTTCATATTATAGGTTTTGTGTTCAAGTCTTTTATTATATATTTTTTTAAACATAATAAAGTTAAAATAAAAAACTGAAAACTAAGACAACAATGCTAACAAAATTCAAATTCGGGTATGGGGTAGAATGCTCTTGCAAACCAACTCTACAAAAAAAAGAGTAAATTACGGATTTGGTCCCTGTGGTTTTCATTTTTTTACTACTAAGGTCCCTAAACTCAAGAAATTATGGATTAGGTCCCTGTGGTTTTCAATTTTGCACTGCTAGGGTCCATGAACCTAACAACTTCCATTAAAAAAGTTAATTTTGTGATAAAAAGTCTAAAATGCCCCTATTTTGTCTTTTTCTCTTCTTTTTCCAAGTCCATGTTGACCAAAGGTCATCACCCTTTATATATATATATATATATATATATATATATAGACCTATAAACACAAATGTTACACACACACATTTATATATATACACACACATATCCCTGCAAATAAGAGGTGGGTTTTCGTGGAGGAAGCAAACAAGTGGAGGGTTTTCACGAGTGTATTTTCTCACCAAATTACCAATTTCGGTGGGTATTTCTTCATGTGGCGTTGCAAGTGAAGAAAACTCGTTAAGAATCCAAACCATTTACTTATGAAGATGATGATGGTGGTAGATGAAGACGACAAGTGTTGTGGGTTTTGAGATGGACAATGGTTACGGTTGAAGGTGATCATTAAAAGGAGATGGGAGGGAGGTTGTTGGTTTATGGTGAAAGTTCGACGGGATCGAGGGTCTCTGTGGGTGAAAAAAGAGAGCAAAGAGTTTGATGCTGAAACGATCGGATTGAAATGGCTAAATACAACTGACAAGACTCAAAGAACAAAGATATATCCAAAAGTGGATTTTTGATTAAAAGTCCAATGAATTGATCAAAACTAAAACTGATTTACAAGAATGATAATAATTCTATTTATAATCTAGCCTAACAAAAAGATAACTATGAAACTGAAAATCTAAACCAACTATAAAACTAACAAATAATTAAAAATAAACTAATAATAATCCTAAAAATATGAAAGAGTAGAATTAATATTTATTTAGGTTTTTTCCATTATCATTATTTATATTTCCTGCATCAGAGTTGGTAATTATATATGCTTGTGTATGTGTGTTTGAACACTATATATGTGTGTAGAGGGAGGTTCATTTGTAAACCTCAAATATCATGTAAACTTTGTGAACCCATCGTGGCCCTTGATCAAAAAATCAAAGGAGGATATGGATTCATAGAAAATATAGAAATGTGAAATATATGGTAAGTCAATGATTATGGAAATATGAAAATGTGAAATATGGAAACGTTTTTTAAAATCAATGGTGTGGATTGGTTTACATAGTTTACACGAAATATAGAGTTTACATTTGAACCTCCCTCTATGTGTGTATATATATATATATGTGTGTGTGTGTGTGTACCAAGTAAAAACCCATTTGGAGAAAGGTAAGGTTTCAGGTAAGAAAGATCATAGTGATGATAGCTTCATAGATATAGATATTTTACATTAGATGTATATGTATACGTGTGTGTATATATATATATATGATATAATATAACATATATAGTCCTTGTGAATATAGAAAAGGACAAAAAGAGAAAAAAAATAATAAAAATTGATATTAAATGTGGAAAGAAGAAAAAAGACAAATTTACCCTTAAGGTAATAGATGCTGATAAATGATTGTTAGGTTCAGGGACTCTAGTAGTGCAAAATTGAAAACCAGAGGGACCCAATCCATAATTTCTTAAGTTTAGGGACCTTAGTAGTAAAAAAATGAAAACCATAGAGACCAAATCCGTAATTTACTCAAAAAATTTTTTGACATTATTGTAGCATATTTGATTTTTTTTTTAGCGACAGCTTAATTCGTTGTTAGTATACACCTTAGTTAGATTAGAAACACATATGTCCAGGTTTGAACCTGAGACTTCTACTTCAAGAAGGTGATTCCTCTACCAACCAGACTAGCCCCAATTGGCATATTGTGTAACATCCATGATTTTTGGATAATTTTACTTTTGATCAAAACATGAATTTAATGGTCTTGTTGAATGGGAAATTGAACTACGAATCCAACGGTTCTTCCGGAATCGAAATCGGAGCTATAACGAAGAAGTTATGGCCAAAACAGTGAACCGCACAGGTTTCAGGCGGGTTTCAGAGTAAGGGAGGGTCAGCCGCGGGTCAATCCGCGGGTCGGACCCGCCGTTACCGCTGTTCAGGCCTGAAAACGCAATTTTAAGCATCTTCTTCATTTCTTCATAACTATCTCTACACAACTCCGATTTTGGTGATTCTTCTTGCGTTTTTCTCGGTTTTTCGAGCTCTTTAAGACTTCATTAATGGATTGATGCAAGGCTAGCTAGATTTGGGAAGCTTGATCTTCATCATCTTCATCTTCTTCACCTCATCTTCCACCTCCATTATTGCTAGATTTGGGTTTCTCAAGTTCTAGGGTTTATACTCCATATTTTGGCTAGGTAAACTTATCTAAACCATTTTTGGGTTGGTTAATCTACATATAGAAGTTATGAAACTAACCTAGGGCTCGATTTACTTGATTTTAGGTTCGTACTCATTATTGGACCTAAATCTTGGAATTGGGGGTTTTTGTCACAAACCCTAAGGTGAGTTGTTAAAACCATTTTGTTAAAACTGAGAGCACATCATCTTGATGGTTTTACATTCCTTATTTGATTTCGTGGATGAATATGAATTTAGTATGAATCACTTATCATGTCGAGTTTAAGGTTTCATGAAACGTATGGCGATTATGCCTACATGAATGATTTGGATTATGTGGTTGAATATACGTGGTAGAATATCGTACATGATTATCGTATATGTTAAACTCATGGAATTATGTGAAAAGGGGTTTGATACCCGAATATATTGGTATATGTGGAATGATGTAAAGGGCTTGAGTCCCTCGATATATACCTCTATCGATGACGCTATGCTAAATTCAGTGTCGAGGTTAGTATGTAAATGATTTGGACGAAATACTATGCTAAATTCAGTATTGAGGTCTTGTATGAAACAACATGGACGTGACACGATGCTAAATTCTGTATCACGATCTTATATGATAATAACCTGGACGAACCAACGCAATGTGTCCACACCAAACAGTATTGGGAGGTTCTGAAATAGGAATGCCCCTATGTCGCCGGCCCTCGGGTTGCTCCTTGGTGCACGGGCCTCGGATGATGTTGCCATGCTAAATTCGGGACATCGAGGTGTTTGGAATTAGTGAATGTCGGGGCATTGGTTGGTGGAAATGGGTCGCTCCCATTGTTTCCGAAGATAATAATAAACCGGTTTAATATGTTAATTGTATTGCTAATATGATCCTGTATATCTCGCATGTTTTATACACTCTACGCGCATGATATCATTTGTACAACTCACTAGGCTCCTTTAGCCTAACACTTGTTTGGTGTCGATGTGTCTCTCAGGTACTAGGGACGCCTCTCCCAAGTAGGCTTTGGGCTTTGAGTGAACATGGGGGAAAGATGAGAGACCGGTCCTTTAGGCCGCGAGATTCATGGTTGATGATAACCCTTTTGTAGTCTTCTTCCTAGACGGGACTAGACTAGTTTGGTTATTGTATTTCTTCATTTGATTACAAACATTGTAATTATACATTACTTATACCCCATTTTGGGAAGAGCTCACGCCATGGCGTTACAATTTGTATACCACTTTTGTGCAAATGAAAGTTTTTTGTTCGCCCTGATTTTAGGGTGTTACATATTGCCTATATATACATTTGACAAAGTGTTTGTACTCTTCCTAAGCGACAGTAGAAACACATTTGTTAAATTACATTTTTGGTCCCTCATGTTAGATTACCTTTTTGGTCCCTTATAATTAATATTTGTTAAATTACATTTTTGATCTCTCATTACATTTTTTTGTCTCTTATAATTAATATAATATTTACATATATAACATTTATTTACATTGTTATAATATTTTCTTTAACAACTTCAAAATAAGTTCAATATTAAATATTCTTTAATTTTTAATTTAGTTAAAAATATTTTTAATATTTACAATTCATACCATTATATAGTCATTCAAAAAATGTCCGAAATCTTAATTGTTAGAAGAACACATCTTAATTCCAAATACTTGATCGTTATTTATTTCAAAGACTTAATTGTTATTTTATTTCGAAGACTTAATTGTTAAAATAATGCATCTAAATCTCAAAGACTTAATTGTTATTTTATTTTGAAGACTTACTTCCCGTTTAGTAAACTCTTACCCGAGTAAGTACTTACCAACAAAATTCAACAATATCGGTTATTTACCGAGTAATAGTTTAATCCATAAAAATTGTATCGTATACAATTTATCCGGTAAGCGCTAACGATGGTAAGAGACGTCAATCCTCACTTACCAGGTAGGACTCTCATCCTTGCCTTCGCTCTTACTAGGGTAAGATTCCTGATCCTTGCCATATGCATCCGGTAAAGTAATATGACTTCATAAGCGCTTACCCGGGTAAGTGTTTGGTTAATTATCAATTGAGTGGTTTAACCATATTTGTTTCGATTTATGTTACATTATCGCCATATTTTTATAACTTTTCCTCTTCCCGCAACGCGGGGCCAAAAAACCTCGTTGTAGCACATTTGATATCATGACATTTTTCACACCCCCATAATTCTTTATATTACGACAAGTGAACAAAACAATAACATAAGTCACCATACATGCTACAACAAATCCGTTCATGATACGTTATACACATGATGTTTTTTTGTCACATCATTGCATGAAAACGTATCCATATGACCAGTTTTAGCTATCCCCTCTATGCCACGCCAAAATTTGGCATGTGGGACAGTGGGGTTCATTGAACATACTTATAAAATTTTGGCACTTTCGTATTGGCTATAATAGAGTTAAACGAAAGCAGTTGACAACAAAAATAACAAACAAAACGTTTTAGGTGATAGATAAAGTATTTGTTTTTAGTTATGTTTTGATTTTGATTATTGAGACATTATGTCTAGCACTTTTTGTCAAAATATTAATAAATTATAGTAATTCGATAGAAATATAAATAAATGGTTTTTATTTGGGTTCCTATACAATTAATTCTTTTAAGATGTTTTGCATAATTGTAATTTGTTTTAGTAACCTTTCGATTTATTAGATTGCTGATTAAGTTAATTTGGTATCATACTCTTTTCTTTAATAAACTAAAAGGCAATTAACATTTTTAGTTCCTAACATTTGTAAATTTCAAGGAATGTTTCAAACTTCCAAAAATTGGTTTTATTCCTCATGTTGGTTATTTTCATACTGGTTTTGGTCTCTTTTCTAATGGTCCTAATTTTTTTCTTGTTACATTCAATTAAATGAAAGGTATTTTAGTAATTTTAATTCTTTTCTGGTAATTAAAATATTCCTCATTTAATCAGATGCTAATGCATTTAACAAAAAAATGTTTAAACCGATAAAAATATCCTTTATTTAAATGGACTTAACAAAAAAGTTAACAACCATTTAGAAGATGGGATCAAACTGTCGTAAAATGACTAACGTGAGGGGCTAAATATATATGAGTTTTAAAAGTTTATGAACGACATCCGATAAAATTGACATGTGTTAGGGACCAAAAGTGAGATTTATAAAATAACATATTTTCTTATATATTATGTAAAGACTCCATGAGAAAAGGTTTACCGAATAAAACAACATTCTTCTTATTATTGGGTTGTTTGGCATGCGATGAAAGTATAGCCGTCTAGGGTTTGTTTGGCCGAATCTAAAAATAAGAAGAAGCTGCAATTCTGGGGTATGGAAAGAGGGAAACCCCTTGAAAGTCGAAACCATAAATATTAAAGGCTAGATTTTTATGGATGGAAAATTGGAAATCATATGCCATGCTTCATTTCATGTTCATGTCTGTCAATCACATATGGATATATAATTAGATAGTAAAGTTGAAAATAAAATAAATAAATTTAAAATAAATATAAATGTGATTGTTTCATAATTTTATTGGTGGAACATAAATAAGACATATATTTTTGGAACAGATGCTTTTATCCAATTTGTATGCGTTTTAATGAGAGATGTTCATACAAAAAATGATTCTGATTTTCATAAATTGTCAAACTTTCTAGTAAAAAAAATATTGGTATAAGTTTTGTCTAGTTCGAAAGTTTGGCCGCAACTTTGAGGTAAATCTATAAATATAATTTATATATTAAAAGAAAAGGTCTAGAAAACCAAATACAAGGATGAAAACAGTGACTAGTATATAGAGCCATATGCAATTTTTATCTTAAGTTTTGTGATAATGATAACTTTGCTAAATTTTTCAAAACTTGTTTCTAATTGGATCCGAAAGTGGTTGGTCTTTAATCAAACAGTCAGCAAGATGCTACGAGGGGATTATAGCACAAGTAGTGGAAGTATTATGTCATACTAACGAAAACCCAAAGCCCAATATGGGAACTCTAGATCAAAAAAATGGGGATTAGGAAAACTGACATCGGTGATGAACGGGTTTATATCCCTTAATGGCCGGAGAGATTTCACAAACGAAAGTCTCATACTTTAATTTAAGTGGCTACTTCTGTTGAGGTCAAAGATTGGACATCACACCTTAAAAAATATATTTCAAGTTTTCGGTTGTCTTGCATTGACTTTCAACCTGATTGTGGCATCTTCTGTCCTCATCACATGAGACGGCGCGTTACAAGTTCAAGTTGTGCTCACTGCAAGAATATTTAGCAAGTTGTTGTTTTGGAAAATACAAAGTTTATTTTTAAAATTTAAAAAATTTGTAATAAATTTAACGTTTAACAAGTAACGAGTAACACATATGAGGAATTTGACCAATCAACTTGAAATGTATCAGAACACGCATGCTTATTAATAACCAGATAAAAGACTCGGTTATCATAAAATTTGGAAAAGGATAATCAAACATGATAAAACAACATTCTATGACCAAAAATCCGAAGTGAATTTTAGGTGATATTTTCATGTCACATTTTTTGTTTCTTTTATGGATACATGTAAATATCTTGTGTTCATGTTATATCTAAATGTTATTGTGGAATATTAGATGCAAGCAAACATGTGGTTGATTTAAAAATTGTATAAAGGTAAATACATTGTGATGTCTAGCACTGAAATGACGCGTAGTTGACTCGTATAGTGGGAGTTAGATGCCATCAAATAGTGGTGTTTTACATTATAAGAATTTAACTATACGAGTAGACAAATACGTCATTATAACTATAGAAAGAGCAATAAATTAACTATGTAAGATTAATATAATCTATGATAATATATATTTATATAAAATAAACCAAATATGATATTTTAATTTTTTTTAAATGTATGAGGTGAATCTAAATAAAAGCATCAACTTCTATGGTAACATCCTTGAGGGTGTGGGGTGAAAGTCACACTACTAGGGTTTGATTCCTACGGACGATACTTTTCTGCGATATCCAGACTCTGGTCCTTCGGGGATGGGTTCGGGTTGATCCATAGGGCCTTAAAACCTGCTAGTCGGGTTTAGCCATAGATTGGGTCGGGTCGTAGCGAATTAGTGGGATTACTCGTAAGGAGACCCGATACCGCTAAAACGTATGTATGCGTTAATTTGCCATTAAAATTTTTTATGTAACTTTATGAGATTTTTGGAGACAATATTTCATTATCGAGATGGGATAAATACGGACGGATAAGGCAGAAAAGAGTGAGAGTGAACACCAGCGCCAAACGCGGGAGTAAGCATGATATTGACAACATAAAGTATTGATTTAATTTAATTTTGGGAGTCTTTTCTTGAACCCAATAATTAGTTAAATATTTAATATAATTTTAAATAGAAAAATATTAAGGATTGTAGGGGTTGCTATTTGCTAATACAATCAAACGAATTATTTAAAATAGAAAATTAAAAGTTTAAAATCTTGAAAAAAGTAGGTTAGTTTCTTATTGTATTTTTGTATTAGATAATTTAATATTAATCATATTATTATAACATTGGTATTTGGTATTTTGATATTTCGGTATAAAAGAACAATGTCTTTTAAATATTGAAACCAAACTAAATTTTTTAAAAGAAAATTGTTTTTTGAAATTACTTGATTATGCATATAAATCTCCAAATTAAAGGTTTTATTTCTCTAATCAAACT
Organism: Centaurea solstitialis; assembly: GCA_030169165.1. NCBI lineage: Eukaryota > Viridiplantae > Streptophyta > Magnoliopsida > Asterales > Asteraceae > Centaurea > Centaurea solstitialis. The sequence goes on from CM058046.1 coordinate 12,103,471, forward strand.
ATATCATCTCTTAAACTATCCATGTTTTATCTTAAAAAATTGGCCCAATGCATTCACCTCAAAAAAATGTACAGAGTTGATGTTTGGGATCGGTGGTTTTGAAACACATTTGAAAGATTATGAAAATATTTTGGTTTTGTGATTGGTTTTGATACACATTTGATACATTTTTATTCTGTCTTTAGTGGTCCTAGTACCGATTTTCTCATCCCGAAACCGATACATATTGTTCGGTTTTCGGCAAAACTCATAATCATAAAAAAGTCAGTACCAATCAATTCAATATTGGTCGCCGTTCAAAAAAAAAAAAAAAAATCAATTCAATATTGGTCTAATCCCGATCTCAACCCTACTTTTTAAGAATTCTCTGAATTTGTAGTCATCAATTTTCTTCTACTTTTATCATTTTAGATAAAATTACAAAAAATATGTTAAAATAAAATATCCTAAAATCTTGGTTTTAAAAAATATGTTAAAAGATTCTCTTATCTAAAAATCATTGTGGAAAATGGTGTATGATGCATCGCATTTAGGTTTGAAATTTTGAAATTTCTTGTTAGAGAAAAATCTAGAATTCATGTTCAAACAAAATCAAAATCAACATTATTCAAACCATACACATTAATTTATGTGCATATATGCTAAATTGTTTATATTTTTTAAGAAGGTCAAAGGATATTCTATTTCTAGCACATTAATATTTTTGATAATAATATAGTAAAAATACACATAATTTGATTTTTTATAATGTCACTAAAATAACGTGTCATTTTAGTTCAAACACGATGCATTTTACTTTTAATTTGTGTCATTTTTTTCAAATATTAAAGGTGAAATGTATTATTACCAAGGATTGAACTATATACTATAAACTTTAGTTCAAACACGATGCATAAAGTCATCTAAAATCAAGTTATTGGTGTTAATATAAATATCATAGACTATGACCTATATATACGAAAATTAGGTAAGGTTGTTTAATTTATGCTTTGCCTAATTTTTTTTAGTAGAATATATATTTAGAAGCGTGATTTGGTCTTGGTTGCATGTCATGATGTGCTTGGAGTTTGCTATATGTTTGTATTCTGTATTCCAATTTACATTAAATTAGCTTTATGTTAAGGTCGTAAATCAATAAAATATAGTATTTATTTATAATTGTTATACATATTCTATGCAACTATATTTAACGTGAAATCGATGTAGACCTATGAAATCTTATAAAATTTTATTAAATAATTCCATAATCATAGACTTTCCATAGAATTTAATAGGATTTCAAAGGTTGTATGCGTTTTATGCTAGATATGGGTTGCAAATGATTATCACTCATACACATAATATATATACACATACGAGAACGCTAACTGTTAAAAAAACACGAAAAATTTCACAGACGACTTGCCATGCGACTTAAAGTCGCAGGCAACGTCGCGTAAGCATATATGATACATATGTACATTTTGTTCGTGAATCATATGTGAGTTTATACATGATTTTGTACGTGAATTTTGTATTATTTTTGTACATGAATCATATATGATTTTGTACGCTGACGAAACTTTACGTTTTTTTATTAAATTGTTAGCGTTCTTATATAAACTCCCTCTATATATATTATATAAATTAGATGTTGTATATTTTTCATGGTTATCCTATGTATTTTAATCAATCGTTTTTATACGGTTAATAAAAATTTGTATACATATAAGCAATCATATGAGTAATGAATTTATAGAAGGAATGTTATTATGAATATACAAACAAGTGAAAACTATTTAAATAATTAAAGGTTTTAAATAGTTTAAAAAGCCTATTTAAATCAGCCATATAAGTTGTATAATGTCGTTTCATAAATCTTTTGTGTACATATTGATTTGAACAATTTCAAAAGGTTAAACACGATTAACTAATTAATTATTTGATAACGATATAAAGTTAGCAAATGAAATGTCTGAAAATTATGTTAAATTGTAAAGTATTGTATATTATTTATATGTCCTTGATGAATGTTTATATACTTGTTTATCCCATGTATTTAGTGAAATTCTTATAATAATGATTTTGCTTTAAATGGAAAAAATAAAACATTTTAAGGGAGCTGCTTGCATGTGCCCTTTCGTTATCGTTATTGACTACAATGCAATACCTAGACAAATATTCTAAAGAAATGTTATTCTACATGACTTTTTTTTTCATTATTTTTTCACATGTAAGATGAATAGACTGGCGTTGAAACCTATGAGATTGTATCTAATCCTAATCGATTTATATTTCAACTTTGTCATATAAGATCAATGCATAACATAGTGAATTTGCATTTTGGAGCTTGGTTTTGGGGATTTGCAAATGAAACATCCCATAGATATTTGGTCCGCGGAATGAACTTAATGGAATCCCTTGAATTTGGTCCGCGGAATGAACTTGGTTTAAGTGAGTGAATTGGATTCCTACCGATTAAACATTTGGTCAAATTAACCACAAGGGTGGTGACGTATTGGCAAACACCTTGGGGGATGTGGTGGAATATCCCATCCACCTGGGTTCGAGTCCATGCGTGCGCATCTTGTAGCCAAGCTTAATCTCAAACGACCGAAACTTAATTTCAATATTGCGAAGGATATAATTTTATTCTAATTCTTTCAAAGTCAAATTCATTCGATGAATTCCAATTCCATCAAATTCTCTTTGTGAACCAAACACCCCCTTAGGGTCTGAACAAAATCATTCATCGACTCCAGATATCATTAAAACTAACAATGTCATTCTTCTAACATTGATCTAAACGTATAAAAGACAAGAATATATCTCTACCTTCAAATTGAAAACCTTAACCGAGAAGAGTGACTTAAATTTAGAAGGAAAAATAAGGTAATAAACTTTTATTACAAAAACACCATAAATGTTTGTTCTATTTAGGAATTCAGTAAATTGTAACCAAAATCACAAATATAATTTAAATATTGTCTTTGATAGCAAAAGATCTAAAATGTGCATATTTGTATTCCTGGTTTCCTATCACATAACTTCCAATTGATAGGAACATCACCAAAGAATTAATGAGTAAGCATACATGTAGAAATTCTATTGGCAATGAATAGTGGGTTTAATAAAAAGTTTTTAGAGGAGTAGATGCCCCATGTAGCTCCACCCTTATCAATGCTGTGAGGACATGCGTAGCGGTAACTCGTTGGCTTGCGGGTTCAAGCCGGCGGGTTGGGAGGCCTCAGTGGGTACCGCCACGCCCTCCAGCGGCTTCAGCGGGTTGAAAGGAGGGCGGCTTGTGTTGTGTGTGTGGTGTGTGTTTAATTAAATAAGAGAGTTGAGAGAGTTCTGGTACTAATCAGATAGGGTTTCAGAGGGTTAATCTTGAAGAAGAGCTAATGTGGTAGTGGGGTTGGGAGGGTTGGGTACTGATAGCCTAATGATAAAATCAATAACAAGGTCATGTTTAATAAGATAAGTGTTTTATGTAAAGAGTATCCTAGATTGCTAGACATGCAGCAGGCAGTATTGAGAGAAACTCCAGTGGTCACAAGTTTGTTAATGTCTAGATTTGAACTCTGGATAGATGGGCTACTAATCACATCATCTCTCATAAATCTTAACCAGTACACCACATGTCTAATGGTTTAAAATAAATGTCTTCCTAACTCAATTGAGTTGTATCCACAAACAAGTTTTATGGTTGTGGCCTGTGTGGTGCTTCTTTATGCATATTGGCAAAAATAAACTTTGAAAACTATTGTTGTGTTTGATTTATTTCCAATAAAATTTTGTTTCTTTTTAAGAACACATTGGATATCCTTCAAATTAATTAAATGAGAAAAAAAAATCAAAATTGGTCAAATAAAGAGGTTTTGATGTGAACCAAACCTTCCCATTGAATTTTGGTAAAAGAATAAAAGTGGACCCCTTTTTGAAGTTAGCAAGTCTTTTTCTACATAGAAGAGGCTCTATTGGACAACCTTGTGACCAAGTCTAACTAAATTGGATTTGTAGAAAATATTGGTCTTACAACATTTTTTAAAGAGTTAAATGCAAATTTGGTCCTTGTGGTTTACAAAAAATAATGACTAAGGTCCTTCTAAGGAACTTTTAACTAACAAGGTCCTTGTACTTTTGATTTTTATAACACATATAGTCATTTTTGTAAATAACATTAAAACAATTAAAGTTAAGAAGGGGCAATTTTGTCAATTCACTTTTCCTATGCATTTAATGTTAGTTTATAACATATTTGACCCATCTTTAATTAAAATAAATAGTTAGATTTATTTGGTCATTTTTTTGATATATTATACTATTTTTATGTCAAATTAAACATGTATATATATTCTTTTATATTGATTACGTAAAATTTAATACCATCCCTAATTATGTCTATTTACTTTACAAATTATACAAATATATTTTATATTTTGATGTTAATTTTATCATCCATTTGAATAAAAAAATAATATAAATAAGAGATGTAATTAAATAGAATTAATATGTTTTTCTCATAAATCATCTACTAATACATTTCTACCTCATATGGTCATTCGGTATCGAATTTACGATGGTTTTTATATCTAGTGTTATTTAAAACATGATGTTGTAGTGTATGTTTTTTCCTATAATGTTTATTATGCATTTTTTTAAATTTTTTGTGCTATTTTCATACTAAAGTTTAGATTAGTGATATACTAAATATGCTACATATTTATTAAAAGGTAAGATTTTTAAACATGTTATATATTTATTAAAAGGTAATATTTTTTTGACTACTTTATTGAGGCTATTAAAGTTAAATTTATTAAAACTTAAAAATTAATGTAATCCTAATTTATTAAAATATTACGAGAGGGTGAAATATATTGAAAATACATAAATCTTAAAATTGAATAACCACTTTGTAAATTAATAACAAAGCTTGAGAAGAAAAATATAGTGTTATTTTTTTTATGGATGTTAAAACTTAGTTGTTATTTTTTTTTGTAAACCATAAGAACTAAGTATAAGTTTAACTTAGGGGTGTAAACGAGTCGAGCTTTTATCGAGTAACTCGAGCTCGAACTCGAGCTCGGCTCGTTCGAGTCGAACTTTATCGAGTTCGAGCTCGAGTTCGAGCTCAAAAAACAAGCTCGAATATTTAACGAGCCGAACTCGAGCTTTTAAGAGTTTGACTCGAGTTCTTATCGAGCTTTTCGAGCCTTGTATAACACATATATATTTTTATATTATTATATATATTATGTATATATCAAAACAACCTAAATATATATCTTTCGAGTTTTTCGAGCCGAGCTCAAGCTATAACTTAAATAACCTGTTTTTTATACAATTTCGAGCTTTTCGAGCCGAGTTCGAGCTATAATGTATCTTTCACAAGTCGAGCTCGAGCTTGAAGTATGAAAGCTCGTCGAGTTATCGAGTCGAACTCGAGCTTAAGATAAAGTCTCGAGCCGAGCTCGAGCCCTGTCGAGCTCGAGCTCGGTTCGACTCGTTTACATATTTATTTTAATTAAAGAGGAGTCAAATGTGTTATAAACTAACATTAAATGCATAAGAAGAGTGAATGGACAAAATTACCCTTTCTTAAATTTAATATTTTTAATATTATTAATAACAAGGACCATATATGTTATAAAAATAAAAAATACAAGGACCTTATTAGTTAAAAATTACTTAGAAGGACCTTAGTCATTATTTTTTGTAAACCACAAGGACCAAATTTGCATTTAACTCTTTTTTAAATCTTTATTTTATTCTTATCAACAAATTATTAAATAATCTATCACTGCCAAATATAAAAATATGAACTTTTAAAAGATGTAAACATAGATGAGAAATCAAGAAAAACGGTTCTTTATTTATTGGTTATAATGTTAATCTATGAATTTCTATATATGTTATAAATAATGATCGTTTTTATGTCTTTTAAGTAAAGTAATGTAATATGTAATACGATATGATGGGTCGGGTTCACGTGAGACAAATCTGTTTTCTCGATATCAAAAAAAATTTATATGAAATTTCACAACAAAACACTATGAAGACCAAAAAAAAATTGACCATTCATAGTAAAAACACTATAAATGTTAGATTCTCAATGTTTTTTTGATGTGAAAGCTCCATTTTTTTTTACCTTCACAACTTTTTCGCTGTGAAAGTTTTGATTTTTACCTTGTTTTGAGTTGTTTTTACTTCTATAGTGTTTTTTAGTATGAATATTCAAATTTTATTTACCTTGACAATGTTTTGTTGTGAAATTTTATGCGTAAAATCTTGGTCTCACGCCATCTAATGGAAACAGCTTGGTCTTGACATATGCCGGTTTAGGTTTAAAGTTTTTTAAGATAAAGTTTTGGTTTTGTACTTTGTATCTTATTTATATAAGAGACATTAAAAGGTTTAACGCTTGAGTATAATGTCTATGCCCATCAAATATATTTTTATTATATCGTATGTTGATTTTACGATCGACTATTCATTTTGGGTCATTTATGACTATATATCTATATTTTTTTAGTTGTAAACATTAAAGCTGAAATACATGTTTAATTATGTATACAATAATATAACGAATGGATTTTATATTTGTCTTTATCCTTATACAATTAATATATTTTTATTTTATTTTTTAAAATTTAAAAGAATAAATTTGACAAGATGCACCGATAGTACTAGCAATCGGAGTATTGGACACTAAAAAAAGGAAGAAATGAGGACCATTAAATGGACACAAGAGTCAATTAAAGCATGATTAAAAATTAAATAAAGGGTTTGAAAAGCTTTACAACAATGATTAACAATAGTTGAATAAGCTTTATTGTCTTCTTTTAAAATCACAAATAATTAAATATGCTTTGTTGACGGTAAGTCTTATCTAATTTGTTACCCGATCTGTAAAAGAAACAGGCATAAAACGAACAAGTATAAAAACAAAACTCTTACATAGCATTTATAAAGTATAAAAAGTGAGAACTTTTTACTAAATAGACGGGCACGGGTCGTCATTGTTCATCTTACATGTTATCAAGACCATCTTTGCTTGTATTTTTTTATAAACTATTGAATTGTTTATTTATCTATTCATTTTCTTGTTTACATTTTATCTAGACAATCTTATTTGTTGAGTTTGTCATTTGATGGTTCATATCACTGATGTTTTAATTGTTTATTACTTTTATTTGTTTACTATTTCTTCGTTTGGTTCTAAGACATTTATTCATCGTTGATGCATAAGTAAAAACTTATGGCTTGATTTTGTATGGTTTCGACTTAATAATCATCATTATGAAGTCATATAATTAGATACGAAGAAGGTCACAAACCACATGCAAAAAGAGCAATAAACATGCAATTAACTACATAAAAGTTATCAATGCATGCTAAAAAATCAATCGCATTCGTAATGATATTTATTAATAAAATGAGTAACCCGTGTCACTTCTTATCATTTTTTATACTTTACCTAAATATAATGATAAGTTTAGGATAATGTGTTCTAATTGTCTATTATCAAACATAATTTTGAAGTAATTTGATAAGTATTAGATGTATTATAACTAAATCTTACTCTAAACCTAAAAATATTGTATTCCAAATCCAACTCCATGGGTTTTCTCATGAGCCGAGCAATGACTTGATTAAAATAGTCCATACTTGGTATATTTTTAGCATAAATTTGAATCATTTAGAGAATTTTAATTAATATTAATTTGAGTAAACTACAAATTTGGTCTATGTGGTTTGTCAAAAGACTTCTTATATTTGTCGTTTTAAAATTACAAGATGACTATTGTAATTTATAAGAAATTTTGTTAAAGACAGGCATCTTTGGTCTTCTATAAATTTGAAGAATCCATTGAAGCAAAGGTGCCCAAAATTCTAAAGTGTCTATTTTATTTGTTTATTTCTTTATTTTGAAGCATCAATTAGAAATGTTTTAATAAAATTTAGTAAACAAATACACACAAATAACAAAGTACAGAATGGGTGAATGTTGATGGTCATATGGATATGGGCCTTATTTGGGCCCATTTGTAGCAAAACACTATTTTGTGATTTGAATAATCACAATTCATAAGCAAGCGTAATTTACATACATTTTATTGATAAGATAAAAAAAATCCTTTGTTAATGAGTTGAGAGACATAAGTAGATAGTAGTAATTATTTAATCTCGACTTGAAAAAAAGTAATGTCAAAAGCTCGAGCTTGAACAACCTTTTCAAATTAGTGCTTGAGCTCAAACTTGATTGTAAGTTCGAACTCAAGTTAGAGATAAACACATTCTATCTCAAATAATTCATTAAATGCTTAAATAATCAATACGTCTAGCTTAACATATAAAAGAGAGAAAATAACTTGTATTTTATGAACCAATATATGATGGATTGGGTATTTTAGCTTATAGTATTTAATGGGCCGGTTTCTAGAATCATAATTTCAATTTTATTAATTGTTACAAACTATTACTCTAAAAATCACAATGACACTTTAATTTTTGTTTGTTCAATCTTGAAAAAGGTTAAATAGCATCTGGACTAGTTAACTCTGAGATTTTTTATTTGAGCCACAGATGAAAATTTATGAACTCATCAAATAGCATGCATAAGCAAAATTTGTATTTAATAAACACGATCTTGTTTTTATATTTATCTGTAAATTACTAAAGCGTTTTGTAGCATGTAATTTACAAATAAATATAAAAACAAAATGTGTTTAATACAAAGAATGATGAGTGATCGAAGGACCAAATGAAAAAAGAAAATACAAAAAAATGATATTGACAGATTTGCAAGGTTGTGGAGTTTAATCACACATCATATTTCACTAATCGAAGCATTGATTTAAACGGTTTTTAAGGTATTTTGGAAAGCTAACAAACAGAGCCACAAAATTCGTGTTTTGTGTTTTTTGCAAAATTAAAGTGCATCTAGGAACCGACGTTGAAATCAAAAAAATAATGTTGGACGGAAATAAAAGGTAACTAAGTAGCTAAATTATCACTTAGAGCCCGGATACCTAAATACTTATCTGGATAACGCTTACCGGTAAAATTCGACACCATAACTATCTCAATCATGTGACATTGTAGCCTATCAAAACAACATCGTATGCAATAATTTACTTGGTGAGTAATTATTGAGCAAGAGTTTTCACCATCACTTATTGGATAGAAACTTTTGATCCTTACCTTTCCTCTTACTTTAGCTCAGTTAGATAGGTAACATCCTTGTGAAAGCCACACCACTAGGGTTCGATTCCCACGGCGACACTTTCTTGAGATATTCATACTCTGGATCTAGTCCTTCGGGCCTGGGTTCGGAACCGGGCCGGGTTGGTCCATAGGGCCCCTAAAACCTACTGGTGGGGTTCAGCCATAGGTGTTAGGCCGGGTCACATAAGATTAGTAAGATTGCTCGTAAAAAGGCCCGATATCGCTAAAATGTGTGTGAGTTAACTTGAGATTAAAAATTAGAAGAAAAAAATCATCAGTAGTGTTAATGTTTGTCCAATAAGATAATTTAACCTTGCTGTAACCAAGATATAAATCTTTAATAAACAACCAATTTATTACCGGCCATATATACATATGAATAATATATAAACTCCCAAAATATTCCGTCTACGACTTCCCTACTTCGTCTTCATCCTCCCTGTTCGTTTCTGTGTTCTTAGTTACCGATCACTCTTACTTAATTAGACCACAATCACAATATTTATTAACAGATCTCTCTTCTTTTTATCGAATTCATGGCTTCTTCAGCCGTAGATTCAGCCATTATGAAACTGGCCAACATTCAACTCAATGAACTCTCCACTTCCTCATCTCCTAATCTCCAGAAAAACCTCTCTATCCTTCCTCCCGATCAGGTATCTATATGTAACATCTATATCTATTTCTGTAATGCAGTGATGTTACTTGAGCTCGATTTCATTTATTTTTTGGTATATATACAGATTGAGCTCGGAAAGATGTTGCTGGAGAACGGTCAAGGTCATTTGTTTGAGAATTGGCCCGATCCTGGTGTTGATGATGATGACAAAAAAGCTTTGCTTTCTCAGGTAACAATATACTTGCTGCTAGGTCATTTATGTCTGCTGTCCATTTCTCTAGATCACTGATTGATCACACCTTCATTACCTCAGATGAAAATAATAAGTTAGGGATATGTTAGTGCATAGTCTTTGTATGCTATTTTGCTGTCCTTTTGCCAGTAGGAATGGGTATATGATTTTGATTCTTCTATGGAAGTGGAGCTAAAAAGGAGATTCTTTGATACAGTTTAAGGAAGTTCCATAAAACCTTTTTTTTGATGAAGTTGTGATAAACTTGCATATCTTAGAAATGGATAACTAAATTATCAGATATTGGCCTGTTAGGATGCAACATCTAAACAGAAATTAACCATGACATGGAAGTTTTTGTTCCTTTACTTTTGCTTATGCAAAGGATAGACTTAACTGTTATTCATGATAACAAAGTTTAGGGTTTATATTTCTTTCATTCAATTGAAAAGATAATTACAGGGAATATTTATAATCAAGAGAGAGGAGCAAGACTAAATCCTGACCATCTATCTATCTCTAATCTACACCGTACATGTGTCCTGTGAGTGTGTGATGTGAGAATCTTTTATAACAGAATTATTATGGCTGGGCTTAACACATGACTGCTGCTTGTATCCCAGAATGACATTTGCTTGGTTCTTTTTAGGTAGCTGTGCTTAATTCAAGCTACCCTGGGGGTTTGGCTTCATATATCAAGACTGCCAAAGAACTCTTAGCAGATTCAAAGGCGGGAAAGAATCCATTTGATGGCTTCACGCCTTCTGTAAGTTGCTATAACTCCATCTTTTGGGTCACTAGTCAGTGCAACATAGCTTTTGTTTTCATAATTAGTTGTGTAGTTAAGTTTACCTCATCATAGACATTCAATACAAATAAGGTTTGTCCATTCTTATGGCTTTCTTTGTAAATGCTTGTGGTTATATTGATTCACTTATCACAAGAAAACCCAACTTTGTTATTCGACTGATATTCATGCAACCAAGAAATCGTTTTACTTTAATACCAAAGATTAAAATTTCCTTGCGGCTGCCACAAGTGGATGAAACATTGAATCCATTAGTTCTACTGCAATTCAGCAAAGGCATTCCACTTTTAAAAACTTTAGGTGATGACCTAATGTATTGTTTATGTTTTGCTTTTATGAAAGCCAGTTGTGGCATATGTATTGTCCTGAAGGAGTGTAAGAGTGCAAAATATAAAATGGTTCAAGTTCTATGGCTGGGACCTAAATTCCAGAGTCTACACAACAGCCCCCGGATTTCAGAATATTGTTTCTCCTAAAATAAAAATGTATGTCAGCTTCTTTAGAAATTTATATGTCTTTCAAGATGTTTCTATGCTGTAACAAATGTGTAACTAAGGTACTGCTAGTTCATTCATAAGCAAGACTTTCTTACGGTCATGATAAATTTGTAACTGAAGTGTTGGTACACTCTATTTGAGAAGTGATCTAAGTGATATTGCCTCCTATAGTTGCAACTCGTGTGCAGTCTACATGTTCCTTAATCAAGGATCTTCGAATTAGATATTCCACAAAACCATGTAATCTTACTGCTCTTCACAGACCTTTAATCTTTTCATAAGTCCGTTTTTTACTATTAGTATCTTCCAGGTTCTGATGTACAGTCATAGACTATCGTGTGTCAAAAAGTACAGCGTCCTCTGGGAAATCATAACTGTCTTCTATCTCTATACGTCCTGTTTTTTGCAGTTTCTGATTCTTTGTTGACTATCATTAGCCTTGCTTTTAAATCTTCTTGTAAGCTTCAAGTAACCGGAAAATTCATTTAGGTTTTGTACTATTTTTTCTGCAGGTGCCGTCAGGTGAAGTTCTCACTTGTGGGGATGATAACTTTATCAAATATGAGGAGACTGGTGTGAAGCAGGTGCAGAATGCTGCATTTGTTCTTGTTGCAGGGGGCTTGGGGAACGTCTTGGATACAACGGAATAAAGGTTGTCACTCCTTACTGCTACTACTGATATTATTGTTAGTAGTAAAAGTATGAATCTTTTATAAGTTTTGATTTGTGGAGATATGTATAATTCTTGATACTATTTAGTAAAACTTGCTCCGTCTCACAGGTAGCACTTCCCATGGAAACAACTACAGGAACTTGTTTCTTACAGCACTACATTGAATCCATATTATCCTTATCTGAAGCTAGTTGCAGGGAGGCTCAAGGTTGTTTTTCTCTTGGAGTGTATTTTGTGTAGCATCATTATCATAATTAGTCCATTATTTTGGGTTGTATCATGTCAAGTTCTCAATTTATATTTTCCCTATCAAATTCCTCAATGTAGTGCTGGGTTTTTTGCATCGGAGGTCAAATTGCTGCCAGCCTATATAGGTTACCTATAAAATGTTATAAATTACTTTACATAAATAATGGAAGAGCTGTGTCATTTTGTTGCCAATAAGATTGGTGCTTGAAGTGAACTTATTCTTTCAATTTGTATTTTGGCAATCTAGTAGTTGTTTCAGTGGTGAATCATTATGAAATAAGTTGATGAAGCTCGTATATTTCCAGTCATAGGTGTCCTTAGAACCCTCTCTAGGAAAGCCCTCCTGTTCTCACGGGAATGCAAATTCATCCTCTTGTGATTACTTTGTTCGACTTCGACATCTTCACTGGACAGGTCACAGGCCACCTACAGATGTCCTTTATACTGTTCACTAATGTAACTTCTTGTAGGGACACAAAAGTCTCATCTCATAAACATGTATGTTTTCCTTTCATTGTATGAACTGATGTGATAATGCCACTTCTAAATTGTAGGTGAAGGCCGCAGAGACGTACCTTTTGTGATAATGACATCAGATGATACACATGAGCGTACGTTACAACTCTTAGAATCAAATGGGTATTATGGAATGAAACCTACGCAAGTAAAACTTTTGAAACAGGTACTTTCTCTGCTTGGGCGTTGGTACTCGTTACAACACTAGAATGGTGTTGACACTTCACCTTAACCACGTTTCAGGAAAAGGTTGCTTGCTTGGCTGATAATGATGCACGGCTTGCTTTAGACCCAAACAATAAATACAGAATACAGGTAGGTTTTTAATTTATTACAAATTGTTTTTTTTTGTTTCTTCATACAACGATGTTCTTATTTGACTGTTAATTTTTATTTTGGGTTTTACAATAACTACATCTGTTTTCTTATTAGACAAAACCTCATGGCCACGGTGATGTTCATGCGCTTCTTTATTCAAGCGGCCTACTTAAAGAATGGTATGTCAAGCCTCTTGTGTCTTAATCGTATATTTTACTGGTCTCTAATTTAGTATCTCATAAACCTTTTTATTTGCATCTCCTGTTTGGATTGGATCTGTAGATTTAATTCATTTTAAGCCATTTAACAAGAGAACATGGCATACACTTGAACTGTCTTAAAAGGCTAAAACTCATCCAAGTTATGAATCTACTGAAACAATCTTTTGCAGGAAAGATGCTGGTTTGAGATGGGTCTTGTTTTTCCAAGATACAAATGGACTCCTATTCAAGGTTCACCAGAATGGTAGCATAATTTCTTTTTCATATGGGCAAGTGTTTGAATATGATTTTTATTGTTTTCCATTGTTTAGGCCATTCCTTCAGCATTAGGAGTTAGTGCCACTAAAGAATACCATGTTAATTCCCTTGCTGTTCCTCGGAAGGCCAAAGAAGCTATTGGAGGCATTACCAAGCTTACTCATACAGATGGTACATGGTGTTTATATATTTTCTGTTATCTATTGTTTAATAGTTTCTAGTTGCAGCTATAGTGCTGCTGTTAGCTCTTCTATGCTTGTTGGCTTATATCCAAATAATATGACCTCAGGGAGGGAAATGGTGATCAATGTGGAATACAATCAACTTGATCCTCTGCTTAGAGCAACAGGTCATCCCGATGGCGATGTTAATTCTGAAACTGGCTATTCGCCATACCCAGGAAACATAAACCAAGTATGATCTCCATCCCAATCGTTTTAATCTTGTGCAGGTTTCACTACAGAAAGTATTAGGTTCTTGGCTTTGTATAATGGATTAAGATCTAGACGTAAAAATTTGCACCATTTAAAATGCTTTTAATGATCTCTAAGAAACCAACATGTTACAAGGATTCTGAGCCGTGAGCATCTAAATGAAGCCATATTGATTTTTGGGTTGGGAAGTGTCTTCATCCTTCCATTTTACGCTATAGTTCACTGAAGGGTTGACAGATAGTGTAAAAGCACCAAATTCTGTAAAAGCCTAAAACACCAGATAGAGGGATGAAAATTTGTACATGACTTTTGACAGGTATCAATGAATCACTAGTTATTGCTTAAAAGTAGTGATAGATAGATACGAGAGGATTTGACATGTGATCTTTTGTGTTTATGTGTTAAAGTTTTGTTCTGATTTGGATATGTTTTTGAAGTCTTGTTTTTTATGATTATGTTCAATTGCAGTTGATTCTTGAACTTGGTCCTTACATTGATGAGCTCTCAAAAACTGGTGGTGCTATAAAGGAGTTTATTAATCCCAAGTAATTTCTCTCTTACTTATCTTTCTTTCACTCTTTCTTCTTTAACTAATCTGTATTTTCGATTGCAGATACAAAGACTCCACAAAAACTGAATTCAAGTCCTCTACTAGATTGGAATGTATGATGCAGGATTATCCTAAAACGTTGCCTCCATCAGCTAGGGTTGGATTCACAGTAAGTAAAACTTTATACCACCCTTTTAGTTCTCAAACATTTTAGGTGACTTTTAAGAACTTGCCTCAGATGCCTTGTATCTCACCATAGTTATCGTCATGTCAGTTTGCTATCTTGACATTGTAATTGACAAGTATTGTTCTTTATATCCAACAATTTTCACGTGTTTCCGGTATTTTCTGACTTCTTAGGTGACAGACATATGGCTTGCTTATGCACCTGTAAAGAACAATGCTGAGGATGCTGCAAAGGTACTTATTTTAACCTCATAGTAGATTACATTTTAATTGAAATGTTGGTAGAGTTCTTGAAACAGAGCTTTGCAACAGGAAAAATAATAGATTTTAGTTGTCACTGTATATCTGAGGTAAATAACTAACTAAATGTGAAGTTACTGAACATCTGTTTGACACATGTTCTCCAGTTGCTACTCTGAGAGGGATGAACCTTTTGAACCCACAGGTTTTGTTTTTTTCTCATTGTTAAATGTATAAATTACAGGTACCGAAGGGAAACCCATATCACAGTGCTACTTCTGGAGAAATGGCAATTTATCGAGCAAACAGCATGCTTCTAAGAAAGGTCAGCAAAACTTACACAATTGCTCTGAATTGTGTCCCTGCTTGCTTATACGGTTTCCAGTTTATCAAGGCTTTAAGATGGTTATTCCCCAATGAAATTTCATTATTGTTCATTGAGTAACCCGCCCACCCCTCCCTGTGACCAAGTTATCTGATATTGCATCGGCGTTCTCTAAGGTTTCTGATCAGTTCCAGTTATGTGTGTCTCCAGGCAGGTGTGAAGGTCGACGATCCAGTTACGCAAGTCTTCAATGGTCAAGAGGTGGAAGTGTGGTCACGGGTCGTGTGGAAACCAAAATGGGCAGTTACATTTGCTGATGTTAAAAGCAAAGTGAAAGGAAACAATTCGGTTTCTCAAAAATCTACATTGGTCATCCGGGGTCGCGACATTCTTATCGAGGACCTCTCGTTGGATGGGGCTCTTATTGTTGATTCCGTTGATGACGCGGAGGTATGCGAGCAACTTTTATTAAAAATAAAAAATGTGGCATATTTTAACAACATTAATTGTTTGCTATTTATTTAATATCTGAAAATTTTAAACATTGGGTGTGTATTTGCAGGTGAAAGTGGAAGGTCATGTGGGAAACAATGGGTGGTTGATTGAAGGCATTGACAAAGATGATTCAACTACTAGTGCTTTGCCTGAGGAAGTGAGAATCAGAGGCTTCAAAATAAACAAGATGGATCAGTTGCAACAATCTTACAGTGAACCTGGTAAGTTCTGCTTGAAGCCATGACTCAAAATCCATTTGCAGAACCTGTAACATTCTCAATAGAATAATGAAATTAGTTTGGGAATTCTTCATTATTCATTTCACTCAAAAAAATTATGGAATTACTTACTACTTAGTTTGCTTTTGCCTCATGTGACTGATTAAATGTTTTTTACTTGTTTCTGAATTATTGTTGACATTGTTGACAAAATTTAACCTATCAGAACTAAGATTGGATGGATGGATGGCTTAAAATATAATTCTGAACTTATGTTAATTATTCAATTTATTGCAAGTATTATTATCCTTGCTCCTTAAACGACTATTTCAACTATAATTTAAGAACATTATGAATAGAGCGTCTGAACAACATATGGATTGTATCATGTGGACGTAGAAAAACCATATGATAATATTAACCATGGCAATAAAAAGAGAACATCTTTTGCATAAAACTAAAAACATGAAAACCCAACAACCAAACATCGAATCAAAAAAACATAACCAACGACTAACTAATCCGCATATGCTGCGATTTGATCCATCATATTTCCAACAACTTCCTTAGACTCCCTTAGCAGCTTAATACTTCTATTAAGCTTCTCCCTTTTCCCAGCCACTGCCGGCGACTCCTCCAACATCCGCTCGATCCCGCCACCATGCGGTGACATCAGTTCACCAACAATCTCCGACTCCATATCTCGATTCACCAAATTCTGAATGCTATAAAGCATATGGAGAGCCATGCAGTCCACCATTCGTTTCAATACAATCCTCCAGTACGCGATCATTCTCATCTTCATATCAAAAGCTTGCCTTACCACATCTCCACCGTAGATTCTGAGATGCCCAACCTCAACCTCATTCAACCACTCGATTTTGATTTTTACCGGCTTCGAATGATCGACCACCAGCTCCATGAAAGCATTTTCATGAGTAATAAGCTTGTTCCATATCTCTATATATTGTGGATCACAAGTGTAATCCGTTAGCTTCTCCATCTCAATGAGCTCCATCACTCTATTCACAGAAATATCCTTCATCTTCACAATCAGATTATGAGCAGCTCTCCTCATCGATGATTGAAGCATCGGATAATTCTCCGAATGGCAGATCAAAACGTTAATCAGAATCTCCTCCATGTAACGCCACAGTTTTTCAACAAAATCCACTGGCATCGATGAAATCTCGTTAACCTTCTTGTTTAAAACAGTCAAAAACGCAGTTCGTGGGAGGAAATTTGGTAGTCCAATCCCTTTGGCTTCTTCCAAAACCTTAATTTCTTCCATCAGAAACTGCTCACCGTATCTAATGTCAGCCGTAGATTGCAGTTTGGCTGAGTATTCATTCAGCATTTCCGACAGCCGTGCTGTACAATGCATGGATTTAACATCCGGATATTCATCGAATTCACCTCTAATCAAAACCTTCTTCAATGATTCTTTAGCAGAACTAACGATCCTCATGAAAGCAGTCATTGCTTCCCCAATTGACGTCATCTTCTTAGGTAGCTTGTTCAATTGGCCTACATAACCTGCAAGTTTCTCATTTATTTTCACAACAATCTCCGGGAGACACTTTGAGATGATCGTCGATTGAATCTCCACCAACTTTTCAGCCAAAATCGGTATTCCGACCATGGACTTATCAACCAACGAGAGAAGCGGATGGCTCTCGAACAACTTCGCTTCTTTAACCCTAGCTTCTTCGTAGGTCTCCTTTCCAACTCGATTCCTCACACAGATGTAGCCAAGGCCAATGTTGACGTCATTTCCCGTAACTTTCTCCAAAAGACCTTCAGGATTCTTGTCCGCTTTCGTCACAACAGCAAGTGTCCGCTCTCCGGTTTTATCCACACGTTGAGACATCCGAATCGATTCACAAGTCGAAAAATCAACAGAGGCAGAGAGCACATTCAAAATGATGCTCTCCTCCGGCGTTATGTATTCGGTTATAATGGCAGATATCTGTTCATAAATATCCTCCGGTTGCCCATGCACCGGAACTCTAGTGATTCCAGGCAAATCAACCATGGTCAGATCGGGAACGCCTTTCTTCTTTACGATCAGCGTCAATGGAGTATGCGAGATTCCCTTCCCACTTCCAGCTATCTCATCAGTAGCAGCAATAATATCGTCTTCGATGTGAGCTTCATCAGTAAGAACCGTCTTCTCATGGTACTCCAGGTGGAGTACAGGATGAGGATCCGGATGGTGTTGAAGCCTCATGATAAGCGGGACTCTGGTGCAGATGCCTTGAGCTCTCGGGAGGCTGATTCCAGCCAGTGATTCCAGAACACTCGACTTGCCAGATGACTGATCGCCAACAACAACGATAGTGGGGAGCTGAATCCCCTCTTGCATTACTCGAAGATGCCGCAGCTTGTCGACACAGTTAAGCAGCGGCCGAATTCGGTCGTTGTATGTGGAAACAAGCGGCGGACGGTAGACGTCGATGGTTCCAGATGCACCTTCGTCGACGAGTGAAGAGTAATCGTCATCGTCGCTGTCGGATGAGGAGTAAGTTGTTTTTTTGGATGCACTACTTTTGGTGTCTACGAGAGCCATTGTTAGTTAAAACTGAGAGAGATGATGAATGTGGTTTTGAATGTGGTTAGCATATTTATAGTAATGGAGTGATGGTAATTAACTAATTAATTAAGATGAATCGTTTCCTCTTCTTTCTTGATATAGAGAAATTTGATTAATAATGTCATTGATTAATCTTAAATAAATAACTTAAGACTCTTGGTATACTGAACTTTTTATTGAATATGGAAGGGCAATGAGTTTCAGTATATAAAATATATACATAGATATGATTCTAATTGAAGGTCGTTAATATCCTGAAAATTATTGGTACAGATATATCACCATCACGTAATTAACACACGTCTTGGTGATTTTATAATTTGAAATTTCGCCTGTAATAATAAAATTCAAATTGGCGAGGGTTTGGTTGTGGTTGATTAATTAACATTTAGCATTTCATCTAATCACTAAAATTAAACATAGTATATATCATAAATGAAATACAACTTGGGATCATATGAGGTTAGACTCTTTTCATTAGATTATAGGGAAGGAGCCAGAATATTTTTTTAACGGTGGTATCATACAATAAGTTTTTTGGTTGATTTCGAGATTTTTTTTTCAATTTTTTGGATCATTTCAAGAGATGTTTTAAGTTATTTTTTGTTGATTTTGATAGATTTTTTTTGTTGAATTGAAAGAATTTTTGGGGTTTTTGATTGATTTCAAGAGAATTTTTGGGTTTTTTGATTGATTTCAAGAGAATTTTTTGACTTTTTGGTTGATTTCGAGAGAACTTTTGGTTTCTTTGGTTGATTTCGAGAGAATTTTTAAGTTGTTTTTGGTTTTAAAAATAATACGGTTGCACCTTTATACAAAAAAAAAAAAATTACCTCTTGGCGAACGAATCACACGGTGGCACGTGCCACCGTGTGAACCATAGGAGCTCCGTCCCTGTGAGGTTAGTGACTTTATTTTTATATTTGAAACTTTACATCAAAACACCATGAAAGTAAGATTTACACCAAATCACTTTTCATGATGTTTTGCTATAAAAATTCAAGTATAAAAATAGTCTTACATGAAACCAATCCTATAAAATATAGCTCAAAATAACGAACAAATACGTGAATACTATCTACACAAACAATACAGCGGGGCAATGCCCCTCTTTTTGGACCTAAGGCTTGACGGACCGATCGGACGAAAGACATTATCAAGTGTGAAGAGGCAGAACTAAATTTATTTTTATTTGTGGGAGCGTCCAAACTCAGAGAATTCAGAGATGCAGAGTAAAGTATATAGATAAAAACAACGAATATTATTAGGGGGAAAAAGGGTCAAACCCATAATACTTTAAAAACAAGATCTTACAATTCATACATAGAAAAGTATTAGAGGGTGAGGCCGTAAGATGGTCCTTAAGTGTCTCCGTCAAACACATCTATTCACTCATACTTGTTAACGAAGGTTGATCATGAATGATTTAATTATATAATTTAAACTTGACAAGGTGAAATTTTATAGAAATTATATGTTTGATTTCCAGCCAGCTATAATGTAACGTGGAGCTAACATTATGCACCTTGAATGTAACCTTGAATATCATTATTGATAGCACGAATCTATTGATTTTATTGAGTATTATTCAATATTACTTTAACTTCATTCATTTTGGCCTTAATGCAGTTTGATTCATTCTTGCAAGCTATATATCTCATAGCAAATGGCAATGTGTCTCATCCATTTGCCTTTTTATTTAATTAAGGTCTAAACATCTAAAACTATTGTTTGGCTTCAAACAAAGATAAAAACAAATCTTAACCATTTGTACACTCTAATAAGTTTCGTATATATCTTAATTATTTTCTAATATAAACGTTTCATAATTAATGAACTCTAATAATTTTACATAACAATTTATATCATAATATATAAACTTTTATCCATTCTAAAAATATCTCAATTTATCTCAACTGATATATATTATAAGGTATCCATAAATAATGTTTGATTATTACGCAAGACTCCTCTTTTTCGTGTCATGGATAACAAACTCTAAACAGGGATATATGCTTGGTTGGCAACACTATATATATATATATATATATTTCTGATCTGAAAGTTGGAATATCATTAGTTTTACTTTGTTAAGCCATATCTATATTATGGTCTATACAAATTATAAGTCATCTTTTCTTTTTTGTTCTTAATGAGGAGAATGATCTAAACTTGAATTGCAATGGACCAATTTGATGTTAAACCTTAATTTTACATTATTTCCTATCAAAACCTGTTGTCAATTGCCGATTCCATCTAAGAAAACATAGTTGAAAATTAAAACATGATCTTGGTTATTTGACCTTGTTGAACTTGAAAGGCTTCTATTATAACAATAATAGAAGTTTATCATAATTCATACATATACTTTTTTTTAGATATTATAGTATTAGCGGACATTTCATTGACTTAGGATCAGGTGAGACCAAGTTGTTACCGTGAGACCACGTGAGACCAATACCTAACGTATGAAACTTCACAAAAAAAACACCGTGAATCTACATAAAACTCGAATATGCAGACTTAAAAATCACTTTTGATGCAAAAAAAATTCGAAAACAAGCTAAAAAACGAAACATTCACAGCTGAAGTTCTGTGAAGGTTACATATATATAATGCGAACCTTCACAACAAAAAATGCTGTGAATGCTTCGTTTTTTAACCTTTTTTGGATTTTTTTTTTCAATAGTGTTTTTTAAGTATGTTTTAACGATAAGTGTTTAATTTTTTTTACTTTCACAAATGTTTTGATGTGAAGTTTCAAGAAAAATATGTTGGTCTCACCGGATGGTCTTAGACCATTAGCAACGGGTAAAACCACTAAGGATGGTCTTAGACCATTCGCAGCGGGAGGTAGTATGGAGGCGGTACCGGCCGGGTACCGACTGGGAACATCGCCGAGGGTGAAATGGTACCACCGATATGGGATTGGTATCAGTATAGCCATGCCGTTGAGAATCCACCCCATCCCACCTTCTCTCTATCCCTCTCTTCTTTCTCTCATTTTTTATTTTTAATTAATTATTTAGATTAGTATGAGATTAGTATGAGTATGGATGAATTGGTAAAGATTGATAAAATGTTTGTAAGACAGTGGAAAACTGATATGTCGCTCACATGATACTATTGACAAAGAGTAAAAATATCGTGGATTGTTTTATGGAGAGCACTAATTCTATTTTTGACCTATGGATAAATCTGATGTAATATTGACGTGTCATTTCGGGGTTTATGATCTTTTCGGCTGTGCTACCGAAATTCTACTTTTTAAAGATAACATAAAGAAAGAAAATCTTTTTCAAAATAATATAATAAAAGACCGTATTAAAAACACTCTTTCTATATATATCAAAATCCACCCGTGACCCTTTCTCACACACTCCCCATCCAACTAACTCCACTCCTCCCTCAAACACAGGGACACCATGGGGGAAGCACCCTCACCTACCACCGCCACCGGCGGCAATGCTACACCTCTCCCCTTCGCCGTCCACGTCATCCGAGGCCGGTGGTTCTCGCTTTTCGCCTCCTTCCTAGTCATGACCGGCGCCGGAGCCACCTACCTCTTCGGCGTCTACTCCAAAGACATCAAATCCTCCCTCGGCTACGACCAAACCACTCTCAACCTCCTCGGCTTCTTCAAGGACCTCGGCGCCAACGTCGGCGTCCTCTCCGGCCTCGTCGCCGAGGTCACTCCGACGTGGTTCGTCCTCCTCCTCGGCTCCGCCTTGAACTTCGCCGGTTACTTCATGATCTGGATGGCTGTAACCGACCGGATCTCGAAACCTAAAGTATGGCAGATGTGTCTGTACATTTGCATCGGAGCGAATTCGCAGAATTTTGCGAACACCGGAGCTCTGGTGACATCCGTTTCGAACTTTCCGGAAAGCAGGGGAGCTGTGCTAGGGTTACTGAAAGGCTTCACCGGATTAAGCGGAGCTATCATGACTCAGATCTACCTGGCGGTCTACGGCAACGATTCGAAGTCGCTGATCCTGCTGATCGCTTGGCTGCCGGCGGCGATCTCCGTCGTGTTTGTGTACACGATCCGGAAGGTGAATCTGGTGAGACAACCGAACGAGCTTCGGATCTTCTACCATTTCTTATACGTGTCGATCTCGCTAGCGTTGTTCATCATGGCGATGACGATTGCGCAAAACGTAGTTAGGTTTTCGCGAAAGGCGTACGCCGGAAGCGCTTCTGTGGTAATTTTCGCGCTTTTCGTTCCCCTTTTTATTGCGATTAAGCAGGAATTAATCGTCTGGAAGCAGAACAAGCTGCCTAAAATAGTTGTTCCTGAGGTTAAAATTGAGAACATAGATCATGAACATGATGATGAATCTCGAAATTCTGTAACGGAATCTCCGAAATCGAAACCGAAACCGAAAACGAAGATTTCGTGTTTCGCGAATGTGTTCTTGAATAAGCCTGAAAGAGGAGAGGATTACAATATCTTACAAGCACTTTTAAGCACAGATATGTTAATTCTGTTTATTGCAACTTTTTGTGGACTTGGAACGAGTTTGACCGCAGTTGACAATCTAGGTCAAATCGGTGAATCGTTAGGTTATCCTCTAAAAACCGTGAAATCATTCGTTTCTCTTCTAAGCATCTGGAACTACTTTGGCCGGATCTTCGCTGGATTCGTATCGGAGATCTTGTTAGTAAAGTACAAATTCCCGCGGCCGTTGATGTTCACACTCGTTCTGTTCCTCTCCTGCATCGGCCTCCTCCTGATCGCGTTTCCGGTGCCAGGATCCGTCTACGTGGCCTCCATCATCATCGGATTCTCGTTTGGAGCTCAGCTTCCGTTGATCTTCGCGATCATCTCGGAGATCTTCGGGTTGAAATACTACTCTACGTTGTTCAATTGCGGACAATTGGGGAGTCCGTTGGGGTCGTATATATTGAACGTGAGGGTTACGGGGCCTTTGTACGATCGAGAGGCGTTGAAGGAGCTTAGAAGGAAAGGTTTGGATAGAAATGCAGTTAAGGAGTTGGTGTGCATGGGCAGCCATTGTTATAGGCTGTCTTTCATTATTTTGGCCTGTGTTTGTTGCTTTGGGGCTTTTGCTTCATTGATACTGGTGATTAGGACTAGAGAGTTTTACAATGGAGATATCTATAAGAAGTTTAGAGACCAAGCTGATCAAAGTCAACCTAAACCAGCTTTGGCACCCAAGTAATTCATGGGAAATTGGCCAAATCGGTCAAGTCACACCTCCTAGGATATTCTCTTTCAAAACTATGAAAATAGTCCTTCGATCCGTAATTTAAAACTGTAATTGCATACGCTGACCAAATTTGTAATAAAATTTACGGATCTGGTCCGTAATTATGGAGCGAAGTCTCGATGCGAGCCATGCTCTCTAGACCAATTCCAACGTCGGAGCTTTAAATTTTATTACAAATTTGGTTCACGTTTACAATTACAGAGAGATATTATGTATCTGATGGCTATTTTCGTAAAAATTAAGGAGGTAAAATAAGAAGTTTAATTTAACATTTTGGCCAATTTCCCATTAAGTAACCAAAAACCCATATCTACTTGCACGATTCATGTCACCCAAGAAATTAAAAGAAAAAAATGTAAATTTTTTACTTTAATTTGGTGTAGATTTTATTTAAAAAAATGCAATTGGAGATTGGGATTAAGTTGGCAGGTCATGTTATCTGGTAATCCGTGATGCTACTACCAAATGGCATTTTGGTGGTGGCTTTATTTGGGGTCAACTAGCAAGTCTTTTCTTAATTTACTTCTTTATTCCAACATGTCGTTTTTAAAGGAATGTGTTGTGTGTAATATATACAGATGTATATTTATTATATATAGGAAACGCCAAAACACTTTTGGTGTGTGATGGTTACAAGTGCTTGACCTGGAGTCTTATTTTGTTCCTGTATCTCATGACCGTTGTTTAAATATATATTCTGATGTTAATTGTTGAGTGTTGTGTTTAAAAATATATATTCTGATGTTAATCGTTGAGTGTTGTATTTTTTTTTTGGAAGGGTGTTCGGATCAAAGCCTGATTAATTCTCGATAATTTAAGGAGCTAAACATGGTCCCACTTAAATGTCCACAGGCATGTGCACGAGAATGCTCAAACTTGGTTAGGGCGTTATGGACCCCCTAGCGATAACCAATTCGCCACAGCACTAGAAGACTAATTGTTGAGTGTTGTATAAGAGTTATGGGTATGCAAATGGGATCGGGTTGGCATCATCTTGGTCAGGTTCCATCGGCAACACCACCGTGCCTCTTTTGGGTTATGCAAAACAATAGTATTTAAATTCTGACCATACCAAGTAAATATTATTTGGATTGGAAAGTGTATTTTTAAAAGATTTTAAAAAATTTATAACATTACATGGGTTTGGTTTCTATGAATATAAAAGGTTTTTAGGCCGGTGTCATTTATAAGATTAGGAAAAAAAAGCAAGAGTTCGAGTTTGGTATATTAGACCAATACCATCAAAGGAAAATGCTAAACAGATAAAAATCCTTATCAACTTTAGGGAGTGTTTAAAAGAGCTTTTTTATAACTTATTAGCTTCATAGAAAAGCAATAAGTTGTTTTGTAGTGTTTGGATAAAGTGCTTATAGCTTTTCCAATCCAAAAGGCAATAAGGAGTTTTCTGAGAATGTAAAATTTTGACTTCCTGAAAAACCTGATAAGCACTCCTTAAGCACCCCGTTAGGTTGTATTTGTTTACGGGCTTGGCTTTTGTCTCACTCAAACATGCAAACAAATAGGTGATCCTAAGAATTTGATGGCACCATTTGACTGTATGGGTGCGTTTGGTACGCAGACAGAACATGACAGGACAGAACAACTGTTCAACGTTTGATAAGACATGACAGGATAGTACTAGACAAAACATGATCGATTAAATGACCATTTTACCCCTGATGAGATTTTTAGTGTTCTTTTTACCTAATAGTCAATCTAAATGAAAATTAACAAAATCAAAAAAATTATCTTCTATGTATCAACAAAAGTATAATCAACTATATAATATACATTATTAGTTGTATTTTCGAACGGGTTTCTAGTATGAAATGTAGTCCCCGGAAATCAAAATCAGGTGTGAAGCATTTCGGATCATGTCGGATTCAGATTTAATTGGGTTCCGGTTCGGATTTTAACAATATATGTTTTTTTTTTCTTTCAAATTAGTAGAAAATAGAAATAATATGCAACAAAAATTTAAAGAACATATATATTTTAAGTAACAAAGTTTGAATAAAAAAATATCAAAGAAACAAATCTATGGATAACTTTCATAAAAACATTAATTGATCCATTGGTTGATTCTTTGCTTTGTGTATCCGCATCAAGGTGGGACCTATCATGAACATAATCGTTTTTTATTGCGTTGGAGCCATACGCAGTTGTCCATCCCATCGTATGCTAAGTAGATCTTTCCTATGTAGATGGTCACCTCCGGTAATTAGCACTCTAAGTTGAATATCTCTCCATCCTAAGACCATCAAGTGAGTGTCAAATAAAGTACATAGCAGTCCGCTCAAGAAGCTCAGTCCGCCAAGATAATTATAACCCCATTAATTCCCTTAGACTCAAACTCTCCTTGTTTTTGCAAGTGTATCATCTAGAAATCAAATCTATTTGCTTTAAAGAACTTGTTTAGCGTTGTTGTGTGGCATAAAAACAATTACGTATGCAAAAGTGATGTTAGAGAAGCATCACACTTGGCATGACCCATGGTTCGGCTTGAAAACAATAACATCAAACACAAACATTTGATGAATGTGAACTGCGTTAGGAGTAATTCTCATTTAGCACTCTTAAAACATCTTTACAACGAGAGGACCATGTTGAACTCATTAAAAGATTTCTTCTTTTGATACCATAAACAAATGACCAATTTTTTAAATCACTTACCCCGTTGGTGAAAATAAATTTTTGTTTTTCTAAAATTAAAAAGGATATACTACACTTGGGTTATCATGGCGGTAAGTATTTACGAATTTTATATTTTTACCAAAATAAGTGGAGAAAAATAGCTTTATAAAAGTTGATTATTGTTGATTAAAGGTTTTAGTTGATATTTTCCTTTTGGATATATCAAAGCATGTCAAACTTGACCAGCCCTTTTTTGATTGATACAATTTGTTAGGATTTGAACAATTACGTGCTTTAGAACCTAACTTCTTAAAAGGATATGTAGTATAAAGTGATGATATTTCTTAAACGTAATAGACATTGTTTCATTATAAAGTAATTATTCTATTTAATAGAACACACTAAATCATGCCAAAATAAATAATAAATAAAATAACAATTACAATAATTAAAATCATTTGTCCTTTAGTGTTTTCTATACATTTTTTCCAACAAACAAGTAGAGCACATGCGCCAAAAAATAGATTTTTCTATATGACATGAATGAAGTACAATTGTTGATTATTGATTAATTAAAGCTCAAGAACGCGCATGCAAGAGTGCTAAAATGTTGAATATGAACATGGGTTTGCGAAATCACAAAAAATGCAGCATCAACGGGTTTATGGAGGTCAAAACGAAAGCAAGGAAAGCTCAAACAGGGTCAAAGAAACCAAACAACGTCTTCTTGTATTTTGTATACGAGGTAAAAAGAGAGCCAATTAGTCGTGGTCAAGTTGTGCAAGGTGTAACATCTCAATTTCACGATAACTTGATTATATAAAAAAGAAAATGTATATTTTCCTTGAAAAATATTGAATATGAGTAAAAATATAAATACACGTATTCGTTTATGCATATATGCAATGATTGTTTTATGGTTATTTAGTGGGTAATCATTTTACAACCACTATGATCTTTGATTCCTGTATACGAACATGTGCCTAGTGGATATGAAAAGGTTGCCCAATGATTTTAACATTATCCTTTATTTCAAGATTAAATTTCAAAATCTAATTATGTTCATAAAAGATTTTACAACTGAAGATTTTTTAGTCCGAACACTATAAAAATTTGATAGGGGACTATAAAAGCTTTTAAACATGGGAGGTGATATTTCCACATAATAAATTGATTTATCCAAGGAAGATGAATGGTTCACTAACTTGTACATTAGCTTTAAGGGTGTTGTACATATGTGGAAGAATCAATTTATTAAGTGGAAGTATCAATTCCCTTTAAACATAGTATTCTACACATTTGAGACTATATTTCCTAACTTCTATAATTTTTTTGTGGACTATAATTTCTTTGAGATGGTACTACTTAATGTATAACTTAATGTTAAGTCACTAGGTTTAGAGTAACAATTACTTGGATAAAATCTTGGATAGTATATCGGAGAGCACTTTCCAAAAATAATACTTTAACTCTTCAAACCTTGGGTTATACGAAATATATATTGGGATAGCCTAAATTTCACGCTTATTTTAAGGAAAAAATCAAGTAGTTGGAGATGCTTTTACACTCTTTCTTTTCTATTTCCTATTATAAAATACCAAATATCGCAGTTGTTGAAGCACAAATCTTACTTAAATAACCAAAATTTATGTCATAACGTAGTTAACATGTTTTGGATGATCAATGTTCATATGATTAAGTTATCTATTAAACATCACTAGTCTACTTCGTATTTTTTTAGCACTTCTCATTTGAACCTAATATTTCAGAAAGATAAATAAAAATTTCCGGCAATCTAAACCATAGTTTATGATTTCTAGCATACAAGAGCTTTTGGGTTTGGGGGAACTTCTACTATACCCATATGCTATAAGATATATAATATTGAGTTTGAATTATAAAGGTATTTTAATTTATTGGATTTTGTAGTAAGATATATTTCGATGTCGATACTTTAAAGGAAGATATACTTTGAACTCGCTGATTACCTACTAGTGCATGCTTATATGTACTATATCCTAAAAAATAGGATACTTTTATAAACCTTTTCTCTATGAAAGTTTGTGAGATAATGTTTTTTTAATCACTTTATTACCAAAACCACCAACACAGTTTACAAAAGCGGTAACCCAGCAACCAAATTGAACACAACCAGGTACCAAAACCCAACCACTCAACTTGGGTTTGCAAGGCACAAACCCACTACATTTCGAACTATACGGTTGCCCCTTCGCCATGCCGCTTCAAGGTCGCTTTCCAGGCAACCTCAATGTCCATCCTTAGCCTCGTTAACTCTCTTGGATTCAAAAGCCACGTAACCCAGTCAATTTCCACCTTACCCGCTCTTCTCTCTATCCACTTGAAGCTTGTCCTTTGAAACTCGAAGAATCGGTCCTCTAATCTTCTTTCGTTTTTATCGAATACCAACTAATTGCGATGTGTCCATATTAAATAGATAAACGACCATACCGTCTCCTCCCACGGTCTCGGAGTGTTACCGCCATTTGCCATGTCCAACAAGCCCGTAAGGGTGTTGATATTGTCTATGTCCACATTCCACCACTTGGCCGTCACTTTCCAAACTCTTTTAACCTCAGCGCACCCAAATAAATAATGCATGATCCACTGATTCTACATCCGATGTGCATCTTGGAAATGTTATTCATTATTATAGTTTATTTCCGTTTCATAAAATTATTATTACATCCTTCTTGACAAAAATAATATATAATTTCTTTCTCTTTTAAATAGTCAACCAAATAAAAAAAAAGAGCTTTTATTAGTGTTAAATTTGTAGATTAAGTTTTTTTATTTGAATATGTTTTCAAAATCCGTGATATTTTTTTATTTATATTTTATTTTGTTTGTGTGGGTCTTGATCTTGGTTTATTGATTTATGGAATGTAGACCTCTTGGGCTCTAAATTTACCTTATTAGCCCAAATCTTATTTTTGGACCATCAACAGGTAATCAGGTATGGTCCGAGATTAGCATTCAGATCTTCAGCCTCCACCAAATACTCTATTTTCTTAATTTTTTTTCTTTTTTTAATAATTAATATATTAAATATAATTGAAAAACATTATTTAGATAATTAAAATTAATGAAGTGATTTAGATAACTGTAAAAGCATATTTGAGATATTACTTTTAATTTCTATTCTAGATGTTGAGAAAATGTATTTTCTTTTCTAAATAAAAAGATATATCTTTTTCATTTGTTTGATAGATTTTTTTTTTAATGTTTAAGTTAAAAATAACAATTGATGGTTTTGAAGAAATTCCCAGTTTGGAGAAATTTGTATTTCTCTTTCATACTTTCTTTGTTTTAAATAATGTATTGGTAGGATCCTTTGAATTACACATTTTAGAATTTATCTTGCTTAAGTGAAGAGATTAAATTTCTACATGTCAAACGCGTGATTAAATTCCATTTCAATTCCTTCAAAGTCCAATTCCTTTGATGAATTCCAATTCCATTAAATTTCATTTTGTAAACCAAACGCTCCCTTATTTTTATTTGTTTTAAAGAAAATGCTGGAGATGCTTCAAGCTTTTAAACACGTTTTTGATGACTTTTGAACGTATCCTCGATACATTCATATAAGTTATAAGTATATTCATTAGACTTTTTATAGACTTATTATAAATAAAATATATAAAAAAACATGACTCCTTTTGAAGTAATTTGAAATAGGCCCACATTGTATCAGCAGCATGTTCATCATTTAAAAGATCTTAATTAACTACAAATAATTTTATCGTGCAATAACACGGTGTTTTAATTCCTAGACGTTTGTTTAAATAATTCTAAATTATTATAACACAAAAATGTAACAACGTGGTGGGACACAAGAGTATTTATACATGTTAATCCTTTGAATTTAGTGTCATGTTAAAGAAAACAAATTCATGTGACGAACATATCCACCGAAAGCGATACGAAATGTCCCCTTTGCATATGGCTTTCTTTACATTTTTTATATTTAAATGTATTATATCTCTATCACATACATAAAAATATATATAGGGTATTGTCTGTGATAATATTAATCAATGATTATTATTTAAACTTCTAATTTTGATAATTATTTATTAATTTACAAAAAACTAAATTTTATTGATAATATTTAGAGGTCCATTGTGATACCTAAAACTTTTATATAGTTATGAGTTGAGATATGGGTTTTAGAATTTAGACCATACATACAACCATTGTGATACCCACTATGATTTCACTTTGATACCTAGTAATCTTGTTGGAGAAAAAAAATTATCTTATCACAATTATCAAAAGAATAATGAACCACCCAACAATCATAAGGGAAGATAACGTCGCTATAAAGAATGATGGTTTTAAAGAACACCCCTTTGCTGAATTTCTTCTTCACCTAAAACAACTCCAATATTTTGAAATTCGTTAGGTACTTCAAAATCACATTTGTAAATGTATGAAGCCTCAAATTCCAGTATATTGTACCTAGCATTTACTTTCACCTTTTCAATTTTTCATTTCGTATTTGGGTCAGAGATGAGATCGAACGTTGGCTTGGCGGTGCTCCTATACGGAGTTAGAGATGAGATCGAAGACAGGTTTAGGGGATGAGATGGATAACTGTTATTTAATTGGGTAAATATTTAAAAACTCATTATATCTTTTAGATTTTTTAATTTTGTAACTTTATTTAATTTATAGATTTTTTTATCAAGTCTTGATCAAAGTCACGGTAAACTGTAAATAGCTAAATGAAAGGGTTAGTAGAGACCTTGCCCATGACCTCATGTTATGCGAATAAAGTTATGTACATCAAATGTAAACTGACATGTAATTCAATCATTTTGTATCATTTATTTGATTATGTTATTGTATGAACATGTGTGCAAGAATTGAAATACATTTAATTATAAAAGAATTACAAAATTTACAATAAGAATTAATAGCACTAACAAGCAAGAAGGCACAAAATAAAACATAATGATTATTTTCATATTGAAACACCCAATTATTTGCAAGTTGAACTTGGCAGCTAGTAACGTTTGTACAACAAAAGCTATGCCTAAAAAGCATAAAAGTTCATAAGTTGTAAGTTTTAAGGTTTTATATATAATTCTCTAATGACTTTTTCAGAAGACTTAAACTAACCCCAACGATCACAAAAAACATGGGTTCGCCTTAAATATAGTTGTTTTCCCATCCAAGTATCATATTTATATAAAAAAATACTAAATACTTGTTGATCCGGTTGATTTTGAAATCAAAAATTAATCAAATCGCCGTTCAAATTTTTTTTAATCAAACCATTTGTTCAATAGAATCACAATATAGTTGATTTTATAACAAAAAACACTTTATAACTGAAACAAGAAACTAATGGGGTGTTTGTTTTTTTCACTTATCACTTTTCAGCACTTTTTGGGGCAAAACCACTTATTCGGTCAGTGGGCTTTCTATTCAGACTGTTTGTTTTTTATTTTTATTAAGTGTCACTTATCACTTTTTCACCACTTACTGAAAAAGTGATGGTAAAACCACTTTTTGTTCACTTTTTCACTTTTTCATTAAACTTGGAGTTGTTTGGATTGTTCATTAAACTTGGATTTGTTTGGGTTGTTCATTAAGCTCATTAAGCTTGTTTGGATTTTCATTAAGCTCATTAAGCTTGTTTGGATTGTTCATTAAGCTCATTAAGCTTGTTTAAATTGTTCTATAAAACTCAGATTGTTCTATAAAGTTCATTAAGTTGCTGGATTGTTAAAGTTTACTATTATACTTGACCGAGTTGACGTATTTCAATTGATTTTAGTTCTTATAAATAATCAAATTCAGATTCAGATGTTTGACAGTGTATAAAAACAAACGGTCTTGACAGATTCAAATTCAGTCTTCAGCACCATCACTCAACAATCAGAAGTGGAAACAGATTCAGTCTTCAGCACCACTTAAAAAACAAACAACACCTAAATCTTATAAATATAAATCATTGTATAGGTCATATAAAGCAACGTACCATTATTATAGTTACTCTCATGGATCTAATATATGCTCCTAAGACTACAAGTTATCACTACTTGATATTCATAGAGTCGTGAAGACAATTTTAGGATTATGTAATGGTTTTAAATTGAGTTATGATTTATTCAATGAATCAAGAATCATATATCATTATTTAAATAAATGAAATAATATTTTTCTTGTTTCTTTTAGAAGATTGTGATATTAGAATATTAAATGGTGATAAGTGATGATGTTGATTAAAGTTGCATAAAGTTGGATTATCAATCTTTAAATCATGAGTCTTGTACTTCAAGTATGAGCAATCAATCAATGATATACTAAGAAAATAAGAAATGATTCCAAAATATCATTGATTTAGTGGGATATAATTTTATAAAAGGGGGTAAAGTGGAATATTGGCAAAGATGATAAGATGAATTTGGAAATTGCTTCAATGATCAATCACCTTTTATTTTCATACAAAACTTTCTATTAGGTAGAGTATTTATTACTTATTAGTCCAACACTTTTTGTCTTTGACTTTTCACACCCCTCATTCTTTCCCGAACTTCTTGCAATGATATTTGGTTTGGTCCAACTTATTGCCAAAAACACAAATGTACAAGTAATATCGGATCCATAAAAAATCTCTGAATGGATTTTGAATGATACAACTACTATATTACAAATCATCACATACCAGTGACCTATAAAATCCTAGGAATGAATGATAAGTTTAGTTAAGCCCAACTACTTGGATTGTGGTTCACTGGTTAAGCTCATGTTCAAACCAACGAGCTGCCAAAGCTTTTTATGGCCATGAAGGGTCACTTCTAATTACTCAAGTTATTTGTGATCGTTTGAGGGATTAGTGGGTGTGCGTAAACTGACACGAAACCCAATTGTTACACCCAAAAGATATAGTTTAGACGCTCATCTATTGAGAATGTTACAAATTAAATATGCGTTTTGATGCATTAGTGGTTATTTCAATTTTTGTTAGAAGAGTATTATAACTAATGATCCATTCATAACAAACATATATGGGATTTTAGTTTAATGTTTTTATACAATGGATGTGATTATTGGCTAGAAATTATCAAAAGCGTCATGTGGATTCATAATATTTAAAGTTTTGCTCATGCTAGCCAATCAAGAGCCATAAACATTTTATAGTAAAGATGTGGAAATAACTCATTACCTTTTTGAGCGGATTTACCACACCTTGGGACTTGGGTGCTATTCTTAAAAAGAATTATTGAGAAGCATAGTGCTAGGAGGACTTAAAAGTCTTAGCTAGGACCCTACACCAAGAGACATATTTCACAAAATGATGGCGGGTTTCCATTTTAAACAATTTTTATAAGGGAAATGTGAGATTGTTTGTGATACGCAATTTTTATTTTAATCTTAATAGTATTACTATTTGATCATCAATCAAAAGTTTTTATTCAACTGAATAACATGTTCAGTTTCATGTTAATGAAACGTTAACAAATGATCAAACAAATATTACAAGACATAATACTTGAGTTTGTTTCTTATTGGTTGTCAATTCGAGCCTCTTTATGGCCCCTAAAGTTTGTCCAACTGTCACAATGTTACGATCAAGTTACTCCATTATCTACACTTGAATAAGATTCAATTAAGAAAAGGCTAAACATATTTTGTGTCCAAACATGTTAGTTTGGTTCTAGTCATGTACCTAAACAATAAAAGCATCATTAATTAAAGGACACCATTTAGTTTAGAAAAACTTTTGGTAGTTACTAGTGGTCAAAAAGATTAAATTTGAATACTTACCTTAAACAAATATGCTAACTTTATTTATAAATAATTCAAAAAGAAAGTTTTTCTTATCTAGATAGAAATTAACTTTTTTTTTTCCTTATAAATTAACATACATTAAATCAACATCACACGATTCTTCAACTTTATTGTACTTAACCCAAATCATCAATAATAATTTAATAACATTTTTGTTGATTTTTAATCAACATCTGTCCTGAATTAATAACATATATTTTGAACTTGATTAGATTTTTTCGATAAAATATGATTGTGAAATACAGATACACATAACTAATAGTTATTTTTATAAACACATGTAATAAACATATAAAGTTCTTATGTCGACATTTCTTTTAATTTGTATAAAAATACCATTTGAAAACCATGTATGATATACCCCATCTACTATTTTAAAATACCTTTTAGTTGATTAATTGGCAAACCAGCGTAATAATATACTGAAATTCGAATCTTTTTAGTGTTTTTTAGAGACCAAATGATATGCCTGACGACTGTTTTCAGATACCCCCTTTTCAGTTTCCACTTTCTTCATTTTTCCTTCTTTTCATCCCAACTTTGCCCCTCAATCCAACCTCACCTCATTGCATACACAATCCAACACAAAAAGGACATTTTAGTCAATTCATCCTTTCATTTGAACCAAGAAATATACACCCCCAGACCATCCCCTGTCCAAATCTCTCCCACTATTATCTTTCCATCAATTTTGGTTTAAAAACATCAAATTTTGGGTTTCTTGATCTCTAGCTTTTTTTCTAGTTCTTTAAGAGGATACGCATTCAGAGGTCCATGACTTTGTCACATCAGTTTTCTTTCTGTGTTACATCAGTTTTTCCGTTCCTACTCATTTTAGCCCCGTTTTAACCAATTTCCCTGCTTAGCACCAATCATCTGTCCATGGAGGTTTTCGGATCGAAGAAAAACCGGAAGGAATTCTATGTGAGGATGAAGCTGTTACGGATTAAACGTGGAAAATCAGAAAAGCCCTTTTCCTTCAGATACTTCAAATGGATCCTTTGGGTTTCTCTCTCGTTTTACTTCTTCGCTACGTCCCTCGGCAACCGCCGTCCGAAACCGACGTCGTTAGAACCACAATTGGGTGTCCTTTTCGACGCCGGTGTTCGTCAACAATCCGGATCTTTGGTGCAGTTGCGAGTGTACGTATACGAGCTGCCGTCCAAATACAACAGCGATTGGCTCTCGAACGAGCGCTGTGCCAGCCATCTATTTGCTTCGGAGGTGGCCATACACAAGGCATTGCTTAAAAGCCGTGTACGGACGTTTGATCCATCGTTGGCTAACTTCTTCTTCGTTCCGGTTTACGTTTCCTGCAACTTTAGCACCGTTAATGGCTTCCCGTCTATGCTACATGCACGCGGGCTTTTATCGTCTGCGGTTGAGCTAGTCTCGTCGGAACTCCCTTTCTGGAACAGGAAC
This sequence comes from Centaurea solstitialis, assembly GCA_030169165.1. Classification (NCBI taxonomy): domain Eukaryota; kingdom Viridiplantae; phylum Streptophyta; class Magnoliopsida; order Asterales; family Asteraceae; genus Centaurea; species Centaurea solstitialis. The sequence continues at coordinate 12,139,224 of CM058046.1, forward strand.
AATGGCTCCGATCATATCTTCGTCGCTTCCCACGACTACGGAGCTTGTTTCCACGCCATGGTACAAGAAAATAGAATCACAAATATCTCATGGTGCGTTTGGTTGTGGAAAACAGTTTCCATTTTCCTAGAAAACATTTTCGAAATTGGAGTTGATTTTTAATTTTCAGTTTTCTATGAAAATTTTTAGAATACGCTTTTGGTTGAAATGGTGAAGTTTTCATTTAAAATTTTTTGAAAAAGTATTAAAATCAGTTTTCTATGAAAACTTTTGAAAACTAAATAAATCTTAGAAAAATTTTCTACAACCGAATGCACCCTCAATGATCTCGATTTACTAACCAGGAATTGCTCATCGGGTTTCTGAAAACTTGTTTTTTCAATGAATTAGGAAGGTAGAGCCGTGGCCGATGGCATACCGGAGTTCATGAAGAACTCAATCGTGTTACAGACGTTCGGCGTTAAATATCGTCACCCATGCCAAGATGTTCAAAATATCGTCATCCCACCCTACGTTTCGCCGGAGAAAGTCCACTCGATAAGGTCAACGTTGCCGGTCAATAGTCGCCGGGACATTTTCGTGTTTTTCCGGGGAAAAATGGAAGTCCACCCCAAGAATGTCAGCGGTCAATTTTACAGCAAGTAATAATAATTAATTCTCCATTTGCTCTTTGTTATTTTAAGCCATTTAAGGTGTTATCACAAAAACAAGCTAGCTTATAAGATACCACGGTTTGAAAAAATCACATATAAGCTACCTTATTGAAAACGTTACTTAAAAGTGTATTTTTTTTAAGTATACCCCAAATAAATATTCTTTTTGGTCATTTTACATATTAATAAGCTAATAACCAGCTTATCAATCAACCGCTGGATTATGAGCTAGTTTGCCGAACATAGCCTTGAAAGTAGAAATTCCGCTAACAATTATCCAAAAATAACATTACAGGCGCGTTAGGAGTCAGATACTTCGGAAATACGGGAGTGATCGGAGGTTTTACCTGAAGAGGAACCGGTTCGCCGGATACATGTCGGAAATTGTACGGTCGGTGTTTTGCTTGTGTCCACTAGGGTGGGCTCCGTGGAGTCCCAGGCTCGTGGAATCGGTTGCGTTGGGTTGCGTTCCGGTGATCATTGCCGACGGCATTCGTTTGCCGTTCGGAAACGCCGTGCCTTGGTCGGAGATATCTCTCACGGTGCCGGAGAAGGACGTCGGAAAGCTTGGCCGGATACTTGAGCACGTGGCAGCAACGAACCTCTCGTCCATCCAGCGTAACTTGTGGGACCCGCAAGTCCGGCGGGCCCTATTGTTTAATGATGACGTGGAAGACGGTGATGCTACGTGGCAGATCCTGATTGCCTTGTCTGAGAAAGTAAGCCAGATGGGATCACAAGTGTAGGTTGTCCCACGAATCATAGATGTACACGTGGAAATGTATCCAGCTGGATAATGTGGTACAACTACAAGGCCCCCACTTTACGCCAATCTGTCATAAAAGACACCAGTGTGTTGAGTTGTATTGTTTTTTAAGGATCGGGTAGTATAAGGGGGTGGTATGTAAATATTGTAAATTATAAGGGTTGAAGGGAGGAGAATTGTATTGTAGAGGGTAGTTAGATGGAAATATGGGGCAGTTTAGCATGTGAAATCTTTAATGGGGGAATGTATTTATGGCAGAAGCAGTCAGTCACGGGTTCTTGAAATCCGGTGATGGTTTGTGGGGAATTTTGGGTTAGTTGGATAACTTTTGTCCTTGTCTCGAAATGTGATTTTTGTTCAATGTTTGGAATTATTGTGTTATTTGTGGGAAAATAACTAATCTAATCATGTTAACTGACCTAATTTTTAATACTATATATTAGCTACAAAAACAGAAATAGTGACGTAAATCTAATATTTTGTTAATTGGTGCCTACTAATTACTATAAATGCCCAAACATTTTGTTATGAACCCTCACCCTCACCACCAACAAGGAGGTTATCTTGACTTAGACGCAAGGAAACAACGTTTGAATTTGTGGATGGCAAATCATGAAGGAAACCAGGTAAAATACATATACACAATGTATTAAATGTTTGGGACTTGAAGATAGTGAGTCGATGGACAATATTATGTCGAAGTAGGCGAGGTATTACATCATACTTATATTTTCCGAGTTGATGCTTTGTTTTAATTTTTCTGGCAAATAAGACACACATGGCATGCCTTTTGTTTGGGTGGGATCCTTGTTGAAGTGGTCTCGAAAGGCTTTATAGGCTTTAATTTGATGAAATGTAGGCTTTCGATTTTCAATATTCCTAGTCTATAGGAGCTACTTGCTAGATAGTCTAACTTTTTTCATACTTTGTTACGATTTTTTTTTGAATTGTAACCTATTTAAATAGCACTTTTTGTTAAATATTGTAAGACGATTATTTCTTCTCTGCATTTCTTAGCAATCTTCTTACTATATGATCCTACACCTTTCTTTCGTGTGCTTCCAGAGGTGCAATCTTCTAATTCTTTCTATTTGACTCGAAATCGATCGATCTAGCCATGAGCGGGTTGAGGAGAGCTCTAACAGGCCTGTGACACGTGGCTAACTTGCAAAATCCGTATTGTTAGCAGAGCTATTTTGCAATTATCGTGTCTATTATGGTGTTGCAATCCTTAAGGCTAAAATGTAATAGGGATTTACTTAATGTACCTAGACTAGTGATTATGTCTTTTTATTTTGTTGTTCACTTCATTTGTTTAGTTAACATGTGTTCTTTTTGAATGCTAAGTAAGTTATTTGAAATATCACAAGTAAAATGTTTATAAATCTAAACTGTTTTTTAATGTCTTGTGGTTATCAAACAAAAATTAATGAAAAAAAATTATATCCAAGATTTAATATATAGCAATTTCATAAGACAATGAGAATATAAATATTTTGTTCTAATTTAAGAAATTAAGATAGTTCTTAAAAAAAGAAAAAAAAATCCTTATAGCGGAAAGATCTATAATTTTATGAGAATCAATTTTGTAAAACATGGTTCATTATATTTCTAATAATAAAAATAAGAATTATTAATAAAACAATTTTTTTTATTAGGAGATTACAAATAAAAGTTATTCGTTTGAAATATGAAACCAGATGTAATAATCAAACATGTCAACAACTCATTATGCTTTTTTGGAATAATCTTGTTGGAAGAGAACCTAACATAGTACCAAGTACTTTGTGGTCTTCAATTGTTTTACTTATAAATCATTGAAAAGGGCTAATAACTTAGTTGGTAAAATAACGGAACAACTTTACTTAAATACATACTTCTACTAGTTGTAGCTGTCCAATGAAACTTGATATGCCTTTACAGATGTGTTTCTTAGTGGATGGGTTTTGGGATACTGGTCAAAGTTACTAGCTAAAGATAAAAAACGTAAGATAAAAAAAACGTAAGAAGAGATCTGAATTCTTGATCCCTTTTAATTTCATGCACGCTCATGAATTACGTTTTAAAAGGTAATTGATTCGGTACACATTGACTCGAGTATTGGGCCTGGATCACTAATTTAGATTATATCATTTTTGTAATTTTTTGATATAAATAAATGTGTACTTTGACCACCGCATCTATGGGCTTAGAGTTCAATACATTATACATGTACACATAGGCTTGACTATTGGGCCTTGATTTATTTTGTTTCGTTGGTATTTTTTTTCCGGCAAATGCTTACAATCTGTTATAAGAATAATAAATGGTCATTTGACTCCTACAACAAGATAAAAATCACCTATCCTAAATTTCGATGTTACAATTATATCCCCGGAAACAAACGAATCTAAAATCTACTTAATGGTTGTGACTGAGGAACATGTATGCAACCACTATAAAATAGTTTAATCTTATAATAATTTATTTCAAGGGAAAATGGAAATCCAAAAAAAAATGGACGTATTGTTTCCTTTGTTTCCCCTCCTTTTTTAGAACATCGGTCGCTAATTTTGGTGGTTTCGTGACCGTGACGCCGGAAATTTTCTTTTGTCTCTAATACCTTGTTAATCTACTGCTAAACCGTCACTACATTTTTGTTAACAATAGTAATTTCTGTTGTTGAGTGTTGACTCGTCACATACCTTAACATTTTGGTTGTGTTTGGCAGTGCACACTAGTTGATAAGCTAGATGGTAGTTGATAAGCTAGTTGATAATCTAGCGTTTCAATAAGGTAGCTATAAGCTACCTTATAGCGCATGTTTGGAGATGGACTAGCTTATAAGCTAGCTTATTTTTACCAAACACAACTTTACTCAATTTTCGATTTTAAAGGTTGATAAACTAGAGGTTTTTCCGTTTTCAAATGTCTTTTCTATTTGATATTAAATATGTTTTGCAGCAAAAGGGATCTTTCATTATTTCATAAAGAAAGAGAAGCAACTTCACAAATGAAGAACAAAAGGAATTTAGCTATGCTTCCTATGGCCATCTAGATACATCAACTTCTTTGATTTCAATGATGGGTGGATTGTGATACAATCGAAAAACGAGTAATTTAACGCTAAAAGAAGTACGGGATTAAAGCCTTGATCTCCTTACGAAACTCCTCTCCAAACTTGGAAATGTACCAATTTCGTGTTGCATGGCTCCGACCCATCAACAAGAACGTTGTCCCCAGAACGAAACAAAGCGCAAATGTGGTTTGAGAAATGAAAGAGATACCAATGAACTCTATAATCTCAAAGAAGTAGTGTGGGCATATAACCAAACCAAATAAACCTCCTTTCGGGATTTTATATTCTCGCTCGCCCTTCTTTCTCAGGTTTGAAAGAATGTAATGATGGTAAAAGTTTCCGGTTATTCCAATCAAGAACATGCCAAGTCCGATGTATTTGAGATCGATAGAAGGATGATTAGGTGATTCTTGAGATATATATTGGGCGTAGATCATTGTAGCGGTTGACACCGCGTAGCTTAAACCGATAGTTATTGCAACGTTAAGCATCATGGAACCACTAAATTTATGAACAAACAGAACCTGCAAATCAACCAATTAAACAATCTCCATGTTTTCCCAAGAGGTTCTAGTTCATTAGGCTTTTTGATGCAATGAATCGCTATAACAAAACCGGCTTAATAAGTTGTCAAATATGTTTAAAAGTCTTAATAGATTGTTTTTATAAGATTTAAGCTTACATATGGAACCAAACAACTGTGTGTAAAAGTGTTACAATGTAAGTTGATATGTAGTTTCCGGGTGCATATATATAATTAACAAGTTTTTAAGACCTATTAGTTTTTTTATTAGATACTTTTAGTAAGTTATCTATGAACAGATCTATTTATAAAAGAAGGGTTTTAATCAGACATTTGTAATATAATGCACATAAAAAGACTAAAAGGGTGATTAACTTCAAAAATGTTCTAAAAAATCATTTTAGGAACCACAAAAGTATATTATTAACTTATTGCAATATATTTATATCTGGCACACAATTGTTTGATTCTATAAAATGGTCTATTAAAAACTTTAGACATATTTTACGTTGTATAAAACTGATTTTGTTATATTATCAAATGGACAATAGAAACACCGTGCATGAATTTAAGGATTCAAATTAAGTTAAAGAAGTGCATTTACCTCAAGGATCCTTTTGAAGAAATGAATAGTAAGAACATAGACAACCATAACGAATCGAAGATCTTGATGGTCGAAAATGGCGAAAGAGGCAATACCCACGAGGAACGATGGCGTGTAGAACAGAAGCATCCCATTTCTACTGACCAACTTATGCTCGTTTTCATCCTTAGCGGCATCAAAAAACTTTGCGTACTGTTTGTTTTTGCCATTCATTTCCATGTATCCGGCCGTTATGAGAGATAACAAATTTAACGTCGACATTGTCGTGACGAACAAAGAAGGTGGTGATTGAAATAGGGAAAACATCATATCTTTTTTATTTTCTAGATTTCTTTGTGCAATGCTCTACTTTTATGCTTTTCAAACGTTTATAAATAATAGTAGCAGATCCCAGGTAGTATTAATTGCCATACAAATTATTGTCTGTGCCAAAGAACTTTAAGTATAACTAGGGTAAGGTTTTGGCACACTTTCAAATAAGGTGTTTTAATTTTGAAGGAAAACTTTACAATGAAAATAACACTTAATTAATTATTTATACGGAAAACAAAAAAGAAAAAAATGTACATGTTCGTACAAAACAACTTACATTTTAAAACATTGTATTTTACATTTTTAGTAGAGAATTGTAGTTTAAAAACCTATACATTTAGAGTAACGATTACCTTCGAAACTGATTATTTCATCGTCTATTTTGTTTGCATGAGATGTAACAGGGTTATGTTCAATATTTTTAACAACACGAGACAATTAGTTAACTTCAGAAAGCATTGATTATTGGTGGTATTGTTCGTTTATCAATAATAATAACAGTTTTTATGGAAGATACAGCGGCATCGAACCAACGAACGACTACCACAAACACACATGCATGCTTCCCCGACGGTATCGGGCATCCTCGGCAGCAGGGACGGACCTAGAGCAATTTTTAAACGGTGGCACCATATAATTAAGTTTTTGGTTGATTTTGAGAGGATTTTTTTCCCAATTTTTTGGTTGACTTTGATAGGCGTTTTTTGTTGCATCGAAAGATTTTTTGGGTTATTTGATTGATTGTGAGAGAACTTTTCGGTTTTTTTTTTTGTTGATTTCGAGAGAATTTTTAGATTTTTTGGTTGATTTCAAGAGAAATTTTCGGTTTTTTGGTTGATTTCAAGTGAATTTTCTGGTTTTTTTGGTTGATTCCGATAAAAGTTTTTGGTTTTTAGGTGCACACCTTGAAGTTTCGAAAAGGATACGGTGGCACCCGTCAAAATAATACGGTTGCATCTTCATAAAATTCTAAAATTTTACCCTTCGGCACACAAATTATACGGTGGCCCGTGCCACCCGCGGCCACCCCTTGAGGTCCGTCCATGCTCGGCAGCCCAATAGAGCCGAACCACAGTCTTTGACTGAGCTGGGGGCAGCCCGGTCTATGACTAGACCGACCCAAAGACTGAGTACTCCTCATACCCTCAAATTGACTCTCCTTGGATTCAAATACGGATAGACTGGAATGTCATCCACAGTCTTCTCCAAGATGTTACCACTCATAGAAAAACCAATTGAGCTAGACATGATTTGTCAATAATAATAATAACAGTTACATGTTCTAAGTTTACATATTTTTTATGATGAATATCTATTGTAATCCGGAGATATATATACGATAACTTACAAATCTTCATATCCTTTGCATGTGTTAGATATGATAGCTTACAAATCTTCATACCTTGGCACGTGTGATCTCGAGGGCTTCTCGAAATTTGATAAAGGTGTAACTTAAATTACATTGAAAGATATAAATTAAATAAAAGAGAACAGATTTACCATTATTGCATGCTTATTACGTGTCAATACACAATCCACTATATAGGAGAGGTTCAAACGAGAAGCATGTCGATTTAAGAAATCGTGAGGAGCAATCTCAGTCACCCATCTTACGGTAACGATGGACGTGATCACGGAAGATTGACGCGATTCATGGGAGGATAAAGATTATTAGAGAGGGGACCAATCAAAGCAGCCTTTGTTGACCAAGATGAGTGGCTGAAATCGGTTTTTCACGTTTTATTAAATTGATATATTTCTCGTATCAACCTCCCTCCAACTATATATGTCCTCCATATATTTTAGTATGTTAAATTATCATGGTTTTTGACTTTTTGTTCATCTACTTATGCTTTCATTTTTTTCGTTTCTTAATATAATCTACAACGAAAAATAAATTTGCTATCCGAGAAAGATCCGGGCTCATATGGGGTATCCGACTAATCTTCGTCGATCATGACCCAACCTAACAAAGGATACCACAACATGGTAGGGCCATGATCTGGATTTCGTCACATGCTATTCACGGGGTTGGAACTCGGATAATCAAGGATACCATCCACTGACCCTTAGGATGTTACATTACTACTAGAAAATATACACCACGGGGACCAAATCAATAACTATTTTAAAATAGGGATAACAGTAAAATTTAATGTAAACTACAGGGACCAAATATGTAATTTACTCATGAATCTATCATCGATATTAGATAGAGCGCCCAGTCTCTCAAACTTTTGAGCCCATAGCCCATATACTCATTTAGTCATTTAAACCCTTTTTTTCTTAATCAACGAACTTTTTTTTTTTAGTATGAATAGTGATTTTCTCTACATTAGTGTTTAGTAAAAAATACTATTGGACTTTTCCAATTTAAATTGTTAAGTCCCTAATTTCTTTTCAATAAATAAACCAAAATTTTAAAACAATTTGTTAGCTATATTATTTTTGGACAAAAAAATACTTATAACCGTATGAATGACGCGATAGGTAACCATTTTTAAAATTTTAATGGGCTTTTAAAGTTTTATATATTCAAAAAAAAAATATTAAAAATCTTAATCTTTATGAAAAAAGTTAAAAAAATTCTTATTTTAATTATTAAAAATTAAATAGTTTATTAGGTTTTCCTAAATATTTCCATACAATGTTATCATGTTTTGTTCGTTTAATAATATCAGCTCTATGTTATTATTTATTTCGTTAAAAAAATATTTATATCATTGACCTTCGTCAGAAAATGAGATTATAAGAACTGTGTTGGGTCTTGACGGCCCAAAACATCTCATACTTTTGTTTTTGTTTCTAATTTTTCTAAAAATACACAGTTTGGGTTTCCAATTTCCACATGTGAAATTTTCTTTGACATAGTTGACACTCTATTACAAAAATGGATAAGAAATTACACCCAAAGTTTTGTTTTGTATCTAGATTAAAGATGCCACTAGTAATTGAGATTAGGCTAACGGTATTTTTAAAAGCATCTCAATCGCGTTTCTTTTTTTCACCTTTGAAATTATTATCGAAGATGGGTTAAAATTAGTGTTCTAAAAAGTCCGGTATGACAATCTTTGTGGCTCAATAGCCATCTATGATGTCACGTTAAACTTATGACACATCATGACTAGATGCATAGTTCTTGAAAATTGTTATTTGAAAGAAATAACTTAATTTTTAAGATATAGCATATTTTAAGTTTTTTTTTTGGAAGGTATAACAACATCGAACCAACGAACGATTACCACGAATGCACGCACACATCCAGGCGGTGTTAGAATATGTGGAACCCCTAGATGTAATCTCCAAAAGAGCCATTGAGGAGAGAAAGAGGTTCCAACATATATAGTGAAGATTTGGTTCAAGTCTAGCCGATGTGGGACTCTAACATGCCCCCTCCAACAGAGGCTAGATGAAGGGCCAAGAATGGCCAGGAGAGGGCTGGAGGTCTAGATAGAGAAGGGCTAGGAGAGTAGATTCCCCTTGGCGTGCCAGTCCGTAGAGTGGTAGACTTGACTTGCTCTGATACCATGTTAGAATATGTGGAACCCTAAATGTAATCTCCAAAAGAGCATTTGAGGAGAGAAGAGGGTTCCAACATATATAATGAAGATTTGGTCCAAGTTATCGGCATCCACGGGCTGTCTACTAATCCGCCGTTGTCCCGGCCCAGCTTACACTGGACCTAGTGCCCAGCCACAGTCTTTGACCGGCTAGGGGGCACCCCAGCCTATGACTGGACCAACCTAAGGACTAGGTACTCCTCAATCATACCCTCAATTGACTCCCCTTGGGATCAACCCTCCTGGGATGTTACTACCCTTCCGAAGACCAAGTAAGCTAGACATGATTTGTGTAAGATAGAACAAATATAAATTCTGAACTCCTTAAATCTACACTATATGTTTGCATGTGTTTTTTAAAAACAAAAGATAAAAAAACAAGATTCTTAATATTATAGCGTATAAAAATAAACAATAGATTTAAGGTTTGTTCACTTTTATATTCAAATTGATATAATGATATCATGACATGTTACCTTTGAATCAACTTAAATGTCCCATCTCATCTTATCTATGTAAGAATCATCAACCTTTCCCAAATAGTAATAGCCATTAATGGTTGGGTTAATCTTCATCATATATTCCTATGTTGCGTATACGTCTTCCATGCCTTAATACACAAACATCAACCCATTTTTCATGGTCCACACCTAACAAACACAACCTCTAATAGCCTTTTAACAAAATTACCTTTTGTCACAATAATAATATAACCAAATATAATTTTAGCTTGAAATCAAGTGTGACTAAACAGAAAAGCAAGAGTTGTTTGCCAAAAAATTTGAAAAGGTGAAGAGAAATAGAAAGTTTAAGTAACCAAGGAACTAGAAAAAACAAAACAACGAAAACCAAACAAAAGCGAACACCAAGAAAGCACGAAGAAGATGATCAAAATTTGGAAAATGTGCAGGATATGAAAACCTAAGATCCGGAATATTAGTCCCATTCATATTGATACCTGTCAATGGTAAGAAAATCCTAAAAGGAATTTCGAGAAAATTGAAATAAACATAAAACAAAAGGCTCGAGTTTGTACTATATTCGAGTTGAATCAATGATTAGAGATACAATCTTCCTCTAACATTTAAAATGATTGTACTTGGATGGTTAGCCGATTGTCTCTAATAATGGTTGTAAGGCCGTCAATTTGGCAAAAACAATCATAAGGAACAACAATGGGTATATGACGGTGAGTATAACCAACTGTTTTGTCTTAAGGTTATGTTTAGTTAAACATAATTGATAGCAAAGTATTGCTTAGTAACAAGCCATGGTCCATGTTTAGCATTATTGAGACGTAATACCTTTAACATGTTATTTTGAACATGTGGGGAGTTCTTAATTAAGCAGAACATAAAGCTTCTAGGATTGAGATTGTCATGAGTCTTGTATACTAAATTTGTGTGTTACATGCAAAAATGCTATTTCATTTTTCATTGTCTGTCTATACAATATTTACAACGACTTTATGTATCCAAGTAGGCGTAATGTTTTAAGTATCCAAGAAATTGTTTGAAATCGATATTGTGCTTAAACTATTGAGGTCATTGATAATATCATAGCTCAAAAACCATGAATTCTTTGGGCCTTAGGCTATATATGGGAAATTTTAAACAACCATCTTTCTTTTGATTTTATATCATAATTTTTCGGATATGATTTGTTGTGGAAAAATTTAAAGTTCTCGGAGAAAAATGTAAAATTTAAAAATACGTTTGGTTCATTTAGTTGTTAAAAGTTTTTTAAAAATGAAATCTTTTCTGTTTTCTAGTTTCTAGGTAAATTAGAAAACTGATTTTAGTAGTTTTCAAAATTTTCTAAAAAAGAAAATTCCACTATTTCAACTAAATGCGTTTTCTAAAACCTTCATAGAAAACTGAAAATGAAAACCCACCTCCATCATCTAAAAAAACGTTTTATAACGAAATGAAAACCGTTTTTCAAAACCAAACACACCCTTAATTTTTTAAATCAGCAACCAATCTTTTATTATCAAAATAGTTAATGGGCATATCTTGTACCATTATTTTGTTTATCTTCATTACTAAATAGTTAATGGGCCTATCTTGTACCATTATTTTGTTTATTTTCCATCGTATTTGCGGATATCAAGATTTAACATAAAGACTTATTAATACGTGGAGGAGAGGGTTACTAGGAAAAGATACGTAGATGGAGCAAGGTTTTTAATGGGGTGTTCATGTTTATATTATATTATTATTGACATTGAGTCAAAAAAAAAAAAAAAAGAAAAAAAGAAAAAAGACAATTAAGCTAATATCATAAACTAAGTTACTAACTTATATCTTATTTAAACATAACAACACGATGCTAATTGCTTTGTTTCATAACTGTTTGAAAGTTATGAATAATCAGTAATACATATAACCAGATTAAGTAAGTAGAGAAAGGTTCATGCGAGAAACATAACTATATAAGAAAATATGAGGACGAATCTCAGCCATTCATCCGGTCAATAAAGAGTGTCTTAAAGGGGTGTTAAAGGGGTTTAATGACATGTATCAATTTGAATTATGGATTTAACTTCACTATCAATACTATTTATTAAATGGGTTCAAAACATAAGGATAATCAAATATGACACTTCTCACCGAAAATCAACTTATTGTCTCATATCGTATACCTAAATATGGTAAACAATATTTTCTTTCCATGTTAAAAGAGTGTCTTTTTTTAAGGATATCCTACATTATGTTTAGACTAATCCTGACAATTTATGACTATAAGACATCAGCGCAGCGCCCCTGATAACTCAATGGCCACAATTGTTACGTACGTCTAGATTCAAACCCTAGGCAGATGAGATATTCCACCACATCCTCTAGGCCCCAGGGTCTCAACCAATACGTCACAACTCTTGTGGTTTTAAAAGAGTATATATTCCGTCGCAAAATTTAAACAATCTTAGAGCTTTAGAAAATGTAATTTTATTTTTAATTTATATATTAGGCAAAATCACAAAATTATTTTAGTTTTCCTCGAATATATAAGTTATTTTAGGAATTTTTGTGTATGAAATATATTTAAAACGTTTTTGTAACAATGACAACTTGTTATTTTGAAATTTGAAATAGAAAATGTTGCCTTTTCTATTTAGCGCATGAGTCGGATCCAAATTTAGCAATTATTCATTAATGATGATCATTATAATATATTTGTCAGATTGATTTTGATTTAAAAAATTAATCAATTTATTATAAATATAATTAGGTATTTAAACAGTCTGTGGGACAGCATTTAATTAGACCAATATGTCATCATTAATGTGATTGTTAAATAAATTGATTACACTAAAAAGAGCATCAAACTCTAATTTATCTTTTACATGTAACGAACAAAAATAATCGATATAAGGTAAAGAAAAAATAAACCAAAAAAAAAAAAATGAAATCAATAAATGCAACCATATTCATTGGCCGACCTATGATACATCTCCTCCTAGCAAGCTCTCTTACACCCAATTAACTTATTTTAGCAGTAAGATTTTTTTTTCTAAATATGAAATTTACAATCGCTAACGGCTTGTTCTCGAGTTTAAAAATTAACAGAAAAAAAGAAAAGAGAAGGAAAGGAAAAGAAAGCGAAAGAAAAGTTATCTTTCCGAATCATCCCAGTTTTGCAATGAAAGGGGAGGATAACTTTCAAGAAAAAGAAACAAGAGTTATCCCTCCTAATCCCTCTAAGTCCTCTCTTTTCCTTCCTTTAAAAAAATTCGAGAACACACAAATCTCTCCAAATTCTTTCCTTTTCTTCCTTTAAAAAAAAAATCCGAGAACACACTTTTGTTAGTTTCCTTGAAAATCATTTCCTTTCCTCCCTCTGAAAAAACTCGAGAGCAGGACGCAAACTCTGAGAGTGCTCCAAGATATTATAAAATACACTAAACGTCAAGCATCAAAAAAGAGTACCTCGAAATCAACCAAAAATCTGAAAAGTGTCTCGGCATCAAACAATAAACTTCAAAAATTCCTAGAACGGTGAAATTTGGCTAAAACCACTTACTTGCCTTAATGGTGCAACCATTCGGCAAAAATCCTAGGTCCACAAACGGTATCATCAAATACAGAATAACTTGAAATTCTACCATGATCGTTTTTTCAAAAGCTTAACATAAAAGTCAAAATTCTTATTTTATATTTCTTGCAAGAAACTAAAGAATAACATTATTTAGTAAGATCGTGAGTGAAGAAGGGAGCAAATGACAAGATTCATGCGATATCGTATGAAACAGATGATTAATAAAAATTCCATATCAAACACTATATATACCCCCCTATAAACACTACTACTACTCACAACACACACTGAACAAAACCAATACCAACCCATCTTTTCCTTCATCTTAATTCACACACAAACAATGCCTTCAATCCTCTCTCTCTTTCTCTCCTTTCTCTACTTCATTTCTTCATCATCATCATTTCCAACAACCAATCCTTCTTCCCACTCCTCATTACAGTTTTCTTCGACTTTAAGAAAAACCGGCCACCAGTTGATCAAAGACCTCAATCTGCATCCAAATCTTGAAGTCAACATCTTTAAGCCATCCGCCAATTCTTCTAACGATGAATTCAAAGTTTTTGAATCCGGGATTGTTGAGAAACGGTTGTCGTTCCAGGTTCTTGGCGAATCTGGTGCAACCGTGCAAGACCTGGCTCAACGGGCGGGATATTTTCATCTCCAACATACCATAGATGCAAGGTATGTTTCTTGACCTTTTCTCTTGCATTCAATTTAATGCAAAAAGATTCCATTTTTACTTGATAACCCATGAATTATTTTAATGAAAAAGAATTCTTTCTTCCTGGGTTTTGGTTATTTAATTGGGAAAGTTACCTACCCTTGAAAAATGATCTTTATGATTAGGTAAAAGTGGATACTTTGAGTCTGTTGGTGAAGAATTGACAAGTCTTCTTATTCTATGGTAGACTTTACATTTTGGAATCTTTAGAGGACATGTGAGTAGGGTCCAAAAGACACATTCTAATGATTCCACCAAACAAGGGCCCTGCTGTCACATTGTACTTCTACCACAGTTTTATCTTATGCATATTCTTTCCCCTATGTTTTTGGAGATCAAAATTTACCCCAATAAATCAAAAACAATATTTTCCTTTGTAAACAATATAAAAGAAAGACTATGTTGCTAAAGTGAATTGGTTTTTACCTGATATAGCTAAAGATAGAGAATGTGTGCAGGATGTTCTATTTTTTCTTTGAATCAAGAAAGGCCAAAGCTGACCCTGTGGTCATATGGCTAACAGGAGGACCAGGTTGCAGTAGTGAATTGGCTCTTTTTTATGAAAATGGTCCTTTTAAGATTACCAACAACTTGAGTCTTGTCTGGAATGATTATGGTTGGGATAAGGTATCTTTCTGTTTATGGACTAAACTACTAATGCTTTCAAGTATTGTACTGTACCACCCATCAATTCATGCAGTTGATTTTGTTTGACCACAGGTTTCCAACATCATATTCGTTGACCAACCTACTGGAACTGGTTTTAGCTATAGCTCTAGTGAGGAAGACATTCGCATCGATGAAACTGGTGTTAGCAATGACCTCTACAACTTCTTACAGGTCTGTTTACACGTAGACCACAGCTTATTATTTCAGCCTGAAAGACCACCCTCTCTTAAACCATAAACTAGCTAATAAGCCATCTTTTTTAGTGCTACTTCAGATAGTTAATAATCCCCATGGGCTTTTTTCACATTTTTTTCCCAATTGTGGCCCTTATATGTTAGCATTGAGTAATTTTCAGCATGTGGTTTTGAGTCATTTTACATAGTCATCTAGCGTATTGGCTACAGTTTATAAGTTAACAACTAATTTTTCAGCTTCCAGCTAGTTTGCCAAACATAGCCATAATGGTGTTGAAATGGAAACTACACTCCTTCATCCATCTAGGGGACTCTAACCTTGTAATGGCAGGCATTCTTCAAGGCACATCCAGATTACGTCAATAACGACTTCTACATCACGGGAGAATCATATGCAGGACACTACATTCCAGCCTTTGCCGCTAGAGTTAACCAAGGAAACAAGAACAAAGAAGGGATTCCTATAAACTTGAAGGGGTTTGGAATTGGAAATGGGCTAACTAATCCTGGAATCCAGTATCAAGCCTACACAGATTACGCGTTGGCCAATAATATGATTTCTAAATCTGAATATAATCAAATAAATGAAAAGATTCCAGCTTGTGAGCAGGCAATTAAACAATGTGGTAATTCATAATCTTTCTAGTTTTTTCCCTTTAAATTTTGTTCATTTGCGTTATCATTGGAATTGTCTAAGCATGCAATTGTGTGTTTTTCCAGGCACAACGGGTACATTCACGTGTCAACTGGCCCTCAACAGTTGCCAACAAATTTTCGAGGATATACTTTCTATTACAGACAACATAAATGTAAGAACTTGTTACAGAAAAACTCAACAAATGTAGAAAGTTGATCATTCCGTCATGATTTTTTTTTCTATTTGCAGTACTACGATATAAGGAAGAAATGTGAAGGAACCTTATGCTACGACTTCTCAAACTTGGAAAAATTTCTAGTCCAATCATCAGTTAAAACAGCATTAGGAGTACCAAGTAATATAGAATTTGTTTCATGTAGTGATAGAGTGTACCAGGCAATGATCGATGATTGGATGAGAAATCTTGAAGTCGGGATTCCAGCACTTCTGGAACAGAACATTAAACTGCTTGTATATGCTGGAGAATATGATCTTATCTGCAACTGGCTTGGTAAGTCGAGTTCTTCCAACCTGCAAAAAGTTTAAACCTAACACAGTTATGCCAATTTATTGAGTAAAACAAACTAATGGTTTGCAGGGAATTCGAGATGGGTTCATGCCATGCAATGGTCTGGGCAGAAAGATTTCGTTGCAGCTTCAAATGTTCCATTTTTGGTTGATGGGAAACAAGCTGGGATTCTAAAGAATCATGGATCTCTCACTTTCGTTAAAGTTCATGATGCTGGACACATGGTTCCTATGGATCAACCGAGGGCTTCACTACAGATGTTGGAGCTATGGATGACAGGGAAGCTTACTCCACCGAAAAAGGGCACGATTGCACCTCTCTGAATCCATTATATTACACAGATCCATGCATTGAATGCATTTGAAGTTTGTGTGCATATTCATCATAAACAAAGGAAAAGTTCAACACTTTACATGTAATTAGATAGCTATTCATATTCAGGGTTATACGAAAGAAGTAAGAAATTGTTTACATACATAATGCTGCTTGTTAGTTGAGCCTTAATTTGGAGTTTTCAAATTTCAAATGTCTTCCAGTTTGATTTGAAAATTGTCAAGGTTTGGTATTATATAAAATATAAGATGTACTAGAGTAGGAGAAAATTGGAAACAAAAAACGGAAAACAGCTTCGTCAATGTTGAATCTTGAAAGTTTAAAGTAAGAATTTCCATGGGAGTGATCAACTCTTTCTAACCAGTAAAGATTGTAAATGAGCAATTTTTGATAAATTGTTAGAATGTAAATGCAAAAATACTTATCTCCCTTGACAGGGTGTGTCCAAAATCACTCATACTTGCAAAGGGTATTGCATTTTTGCAAGAAAAATGGTTTAGTTGCAACAAAACTCCAAAATAAGTGGTTCAGAACTCCATAACTTGCAGAAACAATTAATAGTTGCATGGACTGACTGAATTTGAACCATGATCAGGAGAATAGGATTAAGTTTCAAAACTGGTTTTTACACAAATCTTCTTGCTGAAAGTAGAAGAAGCATGCTCCTGAACAGGGCTTAATTCTAACCAATCTATCAAGCAATGAGATATGAAAATATAACTTCAAAGAAGAATGACGTGCTCTATTCAAAATCCTGCAAGAACTACACGTCAATTACCATTTACCAATGTGCACATGTTATCCTAATAAAAGCAAAACTTTATGATGTTTGAGATGAACAAATCAAAGATTTCCACAATAGATCTATTCAATGTAATATATTTTTCACGCCTATTCAATGTAATCTATTCAATCATACATCAAGAGTGATACGCAACAAAAATTTGGACCACTTGTAACATTTTGCCTTTGTTGGATTATATATTGCCATTGAAGGTTTGGCTTGTAAAACAGCAAGATCTTATTTTGGCAGAAAATATAGCCTATAAATATCACAACTTAACAGAAGTAGTAATACATTAAATGCTAACAATAAATCATCATGTAGAAGGTGAACAAAAATGCCATTATTCTGACTTACGTAGATGCCAAAATTATTGTGTGCAAGAGGGTTTTCGTCTGGAAATCTATTTTAAAACCCTATATAAAGCCCTGAATCTCGTACACGCTTCACAGAAGTGAAAAACAAAGAAACACTTAACTCCAATGGTTCGACCTTTCATTTACCTTTTTCTCCTTGTCCTCATAAGCCAGCGGCCCGTCTCATCCGCTAGATCCCAGTTGCATGATCCTTTCTCAACTTCACTGCATTCAATAACAGGAAATGAACTCATTACACAATTGAATTTACACCCAAAACTAGATGTTAACATCTTTAAGGCAAACATATCTGATTCTGTCAGCACTGCAGCTTCCAGGATTGTTGAAAAGCAGTTAAGACTCCCAATTCTTGGCCATTCAGGTGCTTCCATTCAGGACCTTTCTCATCTTGCAGGATATGTTCGAATCAAACACACTGTAGGCGCAAGGTATCCTTTGTTCATCACCATAATATGTAGAAACAAGAAACTACCAAAAGCATAGTTCGATTAGAATATCAAAAATATCAAACAGTAACTATAAATTAACTAGGTTTGCAGGATGTTCTACTACTTTTTTGAATCAAGAAACAGGAAGGATGATCCTGTGGTTATATGGTTGACTGGAGGACCAGGTTGTAGCAGTGCGGTGGCTCTTTTTTATGAAAATGGTCCGTTCCATCTAACCAATAACTTATCTCTTGTCTGGAATGACTATGGTTGGGATAAGGTATGTTATACTAAACTCTACGTATTCTATCATACAACCATTAAAACAAGTAATTGTAAAATAACAAATCCCGACTGGTATGGCAGGTTTCCAACATCTTGTACATCGACCAACCTACGGGAACTGGTTTCAGTTATAGTTCTAGTGAAAAAGACATTCGACATGATGAAAAGGGCGTGAGTGACGACCCTTTATGACTTGCTGCAGGTGTAGTGCTTCTTTTTCTAAGCGAAATAGAATGATTTAACTGTTAGATCTCATATCTTGAACATGAAAAATAAGAAACTAATGTTGAAACCTGTAATGAATAACAGGAGTTTTTCAAAGTGCACCCTGATTATGTGAAAAACGACCTCTACATAACTGGAGAATCATATGGGGGGCATTACATTCCAGCTTTTGCTGCCCGGATAAGTCAGGGGAACAAGAACAAAGACGGCATTCATTTAAACTTGAAGGTGATGTTACGACGTTCTGACCCTTCTAAGATTTCCAGTTTTACTCGTGGGAACTTTTTTGTAATCGTGCCATTTTTTTGCGCACTTTGACTAATCCTGTGGCCCTGAACATAACACCAAGAAATCCCCATGGCCCTCAAAAGACTCGAATTGGCCAACTATGGGGAGATCCCCAATGCCTAACCTTTATTTGCCACTTGAGCTAGTTGTTTTTTACTCATCAAATTATGATTAAATGAACAGGGATTTGCAATTGGCAACGGACTAACTGAACCTGGAATACAGTTCAAGGCAAACACTGATTTTGCTCTGCAATATCATTTAATCAACAGACAAGACTACAACAAAATAAATCAGATAGTGCCAGAGTGTGAAAAGGCGGTGAAGGCATGTGGTAAGCTATCTGTAATCTGTTTCTTTAACCTTGATATATTTTTATCAAAGCCACATACTTGAATACGTTCTGTTTCCAGGGACTAATGGTAAAGCAAGTTGCCTTGATGCACTGGACATATGTCAGAAAATTCAAGAAGAGATTCTGTCCATTAGCCATATATGTGTAAGCACTTAGATATCTTACAATCATAACTGGTGATGCAAATGCAACACATATGAGGTTAACTGACCATCGAAACAACTGCTGCACAACCTTGTGTTTCATGGCAGGTTTATGATTTGAGGAGGCAAAGTTGCTACAATTTCTCAGGAATGGTAGAATTCTTGAGCATGCCATCAGTGAAGAAAGCATTAGGGGTACCACAGGATATAGAGTTTGTGTCATGCAGTCGTATGGTGTATCGAGCAATGAAGGAAGACATCATGAAAAACCTTGAAGTTGGCCTTCCGGCACTTCTGGAGGAGGGCATTAAGATGCTTGTATATGCTGGAGAATATGATTTCATTTGCAACTGGCTTGGTAAGATTCTTTCATGATCAACTTTTTTTCACCATCTTTGAAATGAACATCTGATCAATGTTTCTTTCTTGATTATTTGAAATGAATACGGGTCTTGAACATACAGGGAACTTTAGATGGGTTAACGCCATGAAATGGTCTGGTCAACCAGATTTTGAAGCATCTACATTAGGTCAATTTATAGTAGATGGAAAAGAAGCTGGATTGCTAAAGAACCATGGCCCTCTCACTTTCCTTGAGGTATCTATGTGTGTGTTAACATACGCATGTATCTAAAAAGCTTTATTAGTTTCATAAAATCGACTTTTTGTCTCAATCAGGTGCATGATGCTGGCCATATGGTTCCCATGGATCAACCAAAGGCTTCACTGCAGATGTTAAAGATGTGGATAGAGGGAAAACTGACAGTACCAGGAAAAGAAGGTTCCAATGCTCCAATTGGATTGATAAACATTCAAAAGAGACCTGCATAAAACATTTATAGTATCTGTAATCCGTCACCAACAACATCAATCTCATACAAATGTAGTTAATACTACTTCCAATTATACAACAATAAATGTGGAAAAGAGAAGGAAGTTAATTACGCAGTGTGCTCAAATGAAAGACTTACATGTTTTTGCATTACCACTCTGGTTGTCTTTTCTCTTTTTCTTGTCCAGCAAATACTTACACACCCCTATCACTTATGGTTCCCCAAAAAATAACGCCTTAACAACCTTTTCGGCTTTTCCATAAGTACAACACAGGATGCAAGAAATTTCTGGATTGAAATGGTGAAACTTTTTTTAACTTTCCACACGTCAATATAGAGGCTTAAGGTCAAGGCTGCGACAATTCCATCCCAAAGTGCAATGGCTTATCTAAAGTATATATAATTATACTGCAAATACTTGCACACCCTCCTCATCTTTGGTGAGGTTTGAACCCTTAACCTTATGGAACTTGCGCTCTACCAGTAACTTGAATATTGTTAGGCCAATAACACTTTGGTGCGATCCCGTATCTATATAAACATATCGTCTCCCTTGTTATCATTCCTCCATAAACAACGTTTAAATATCAGGAAGAATTCAGGACCAGGTACGATCCAAAGAGATCTTTTATGATGTAAATATGTGAAAGACTAGTAGATTACCAACAAAACAACATACTTAAAAAAGCAAGAAATTTCAAATTTCCTTCAAACTGTACAACAAATTAACCATATTCCATGATTAAGTATTAACAATAAACAATCAAACCGGAATGATACAAGCATGAAGAACACAAGGCAGTTAACAACCAGCTCTCACTCCATATACTTCCCTCAACGTATCCATCACAGGTCGAAAGCCAGATTTCAAAGGAACAACCGATACAACTCTCTGATGCTGTGCATTGCCATTCTTCGGTTTCGAAAGCGTAACCCTCAACATCTCTCCCTCCAGAATCTTACTTGCAGTCTCAGCTACCAAAACGAAATACATTCCCAATCTGTTAGCTATTTGTATACACATCCATGATCATTGCCATATCTGTTATTACTTACTATATCTCATGAAGCATTCACCAACAGATTTATATTATTATATAGTGATTCAAACAACAAATGAAAATGATGAGATAATTTTCTGAAATAGGTAAATTTAGTACTACTAACCAGAAAAAGGATGATGTTTGGCGAAATCAATGAAATCCTGAGCAGAAGAACCAAACAGAACCCTAGCTGCGCGGTCAAACAGCACCACCACGAACACCTTCGTCTCCGTCGCTATCGACATGAGGACACGAAAGAGGCGTTTAGAACCAGAAGCAGATTGAGGAAGAGCGCTAGGGTTTCGAGTGCAGTGATTGCAGGTGGTATTGGTTTCCGAGAGAGTTCTTTCGCAGAAGGAGCACACTGTGTAGTATAAGGAAGTGTGATCGATGGCAACGACGGTGCAAACGGTGGTGGTTGGTTTTTCAGCTTCCATGGCGGTTGCTGCCGGTGGCCGGGAAGAACAGAAAGTGAGAAAAGGGGGTGGAAAACTGGAAATCGACGTTTAATTGTGTTTTTCCGGTGAAAACCGAATCTTCTAGAAAAAGGTTAAGAAATTTGATTTGATGAGTGAAATCATCAAGCGGGGATAGCTCAGTTGGGAGAGCGTCAGACTGAAGATCTGAAGGTCACGTGTTCGATCCACGTTCACCGCATTTTGCTTTTCTTTTTTCTTCTAAATTTTACAATGCCGTATGAAAATTTATCATTTTTTAAATTATTTTTAGGCAAATTTAAATATTTTTAATGATTAATTCATTTTCTGAGGTAAATGGAAATATGTAACTCTCGAAGTGAAAACAAGTAAATAACAATAATATCATCTTAAAAGCATCAATTATACATTGTTCCATACTTCATAGCATATTTGCATTGAAGTGAAATTAACTAAACAATTGAGATTTAACAAAGTCGTCTCAATAATTAATTATCAAAGACAATTAAAACAATGAGTCAGATGTATCTTATTTATTTAATCTTACAATTTTGATTCACGAACTCAACCAGTCCAATTATGATCACAACCCCGTATATTCATGTGTATATTTTTAGTGCAACGCCTGTGTTCTATAAATAGGCACATGATCCCTATTCCACTTGTACAAGTAAATCCGTAAATGCAACAATAGATATAAAAAAGACCGTATTTTATACACTTTTCAAACAAACATATATATATATATATATATACATGTAATAAGATATTTGAATTTTTTTAATGAACGTTTAGCAAGCCATGAGCACTTCATAGTAGCAAGATAAACATTTAGAACATGTAATCTATAGATATAGTATGTAACAATTTTAAATTTTAGTATGTAAACTCAAATGATCTTTTTCTAAGTCTTGAATAATTGTCAACATTAAATATATAAGCAACATCGATAAAAATAGTTTCTTGCAATTTGATTGATTGGATGTATGTATCTGGATAACAACTTCCGAATCTTTGAACTTAAATTTTCACATATCTTGTCAACTTATTAATCTAATTAATCAAGTTAATTAATTTGATTTTTTTAAAAATTGTGAATTTATAGCGGCAGAAATCCGTCAAAAATCGTCAATTCGTCAGAAATTATGCATAAATCCATGTTTTCTGACAGATTTTCTAACAAATATTTTTGTCCAAAAATCCGTCCATCTAATAGTGTTTTGATTGTGTTTTATCAGGTTAAAACTATAATTTGAGTTTGTATAAGTATACTTTTAAAACAGCCCTTAATTATCATAGTATTAGCATTTAAGATATCACAAGTTATTAATGAACACAATAGGTCACACAAAGAAGTCCAAACCATATTTGTATTGAAACCCAAAATAAAAAAGTGAAAAAACCATGTAACGTGTACGGGAAAAAAAACATGACTAATCCCATGGTCCTTAACTACCTCTAATCTAAAATAGGTTTTCGGTAAAAATAAAATATACATGCATGATTATATATAATGAAGAATCATCGTGTAAAAGGTTAAGTTTAATGTAAGAAGCAAGAGAGGTAGATCTTAAGTGTTAATCACTTTTAATTACATATGCTCTCATAAATTGCATTCTAATAAACAATTGATCAACTGCATGTCTGCATCTCTTCACAATATATATTCACTGCTTGTCCAATAATTAATAATATTTTTTTACACTTCTCATATTAACCTGAATTTTTCAAAGTAACTCAACAATATATGTAGACTTTGGCCTGAGGTGTTCACGGGGTGGGACGGGGCGGGTAGTGAAAATTTTGTGAACCACGTATACGGGGCAGGTACCTAAACCCTAAACCGTGGTAAAAATAAGCTAGTTTTTTAAAAGCTATTCTCACTAGTGTTCTGGTGACTTATTAGATTTATTATTTTTTTATTCAAAATATAACCCTCATTAAGTTTTACACTACCAATTTTTAAGCATGTCTTTATTATTATTATTTTATAGTCATAAGCTACCTTATCGGCTAGTTTTTACGAAACACAACTTATTTATCAGCTAAACTTATCATATATAAGTTAGTTTATCAGCTAGTTTACCAAACATATTATTTGATGTTAATCATAGACAGTAGATAAATAAAGTCGGTTAAACAATTTTAGTGATTAGTTTTTTTATTTCTTTTTCAAATAAAAATGTATTCAAACACATTTAAATAAATTTATTCCTGACAAAAAAAGTATGGATTCAGAAATCGAGGGAAAAGAACTACAATGATTAATTAAAAAAAATTATGATACGTGGAGAATCTTAGTTGAATGCGTATACAATGACGATAGATTGAATATCTCTGTTATATATTTAATTTTATTCTCAGACAATTTAAATAAAGTGTTAAACAATAATTAGCGAAGGAAATAGTGAAGGAAAAGATAGCTTACAACTTTATATTGATGTTAGCTATTTTGAAAGGTATTTGTTGGGCCTTTCCATCAATGTTTTCTCCCACCCAAGATGGTATTTTGAATCAATGGAACTTATGATAAAAGTTATTAGTAATCGACAATTGAACTTATGATGCTCACTAATCCACTTTTACATACCATATGGTTGGGTTGTTAAAAACGCCCTATATCATTTGGTCAACAACCATATAATCAATATTTCAAAAAGTGATTGTAGTGATTGAGTTTACTTCTTTAAAATGTATTAAACTATATCCAAAAAGTTATTATGGGTACCATCTATCAAAAATGTTTTTTTTTAATGTATCAAACAATATTTTTTTTCCTTTTGTGTTTCAAATGGTTGGCTCAAACCGGTTATCAACGGATTACAACTGTTGGGGATGGCGGATGGAGGTTTTGGGTCGGAATTGAGAAACAGTGTGAACGATAGTGGAGGTGGGGGAGATCGAGGTGGTGGTGTGAAACGTGGTCGATGTGGGCGGTGGTGGAGGTTGACAATGGTTGGTATGAACGGTGGAGGTATAAACGATGGTGGAGGTGGGCTATAGCAGAGGTGAGCGATGGTGGTGGTGTGGACGATGGTGGAGGTGCTCGGGGGTGGTGGAGGTGGGCTACCGTGGTGTGAATGGTGGTTGAGGTCGAAGGTGGTGTGAATGATGGTTCTTGACGACGACAATGGTGGTTCTGAGTCGGTGATGGTGATGTTTACCGGCTTAGCCGGTTACCGGTCATTTTGAAACACAAATACAAAAATTAATATTTAATACATCAATTTTTTTTGATAAGTGGATGGATACATACAATAGCTTTTTAGGTATAATTTAATACGTTTTAAAGAACTAAACCCTTATAAATTTAGCAAACTATAAGTTATCTTTTAGACTTCGGAGTTCATCTAAAATTGTTAGTTTATATTTGACGTATTTTTTTTCAATTGTTTTAATCAATTGATCATATTGATCTTGAATTATATCTGTTTATGATTTGAAAATTACATATGGGTTCCACATATTCTCATATACATAAATCCAAATTATATGATAGAGAATAAAATCAAACATGTAATAAGATTATTATTTTGAATTTTCAGGTTAGGTTCAAAATGTTTTAAACCGTATCATATAGATACGTTATTTCGTCCAAGATAGTAATAGGAGTCAAGCGTGGTTATGTAAATGCAATAAGTGTTTTAAGAAAATTTTAATAACAAAATGCCCCCACACTATGTTGAAAAATTCAAGCCACCCTCCCTCATTTTGACTATTTACACCTTATTCCTTCATATTTACATAAATAAGTTGAGGTCCCCCATCCTCCACTTAAACTCTAATAAATATAAAAGAATTGACTTAACTAGCTAATCTTCTTATTCTAATTCACTTTACACCAATTTTTTCTAATGCAATTTAAATAAGCTATCTTTTTTAAATAAAAAGAAAGAAAAATTCTGGTTTATACGAGTAAAAACTGAAAATATTTGATATATAAGATGTTCACGTAAGTGGCTTAGACAATCAGGGTAAACCATTAAACCATATATTTTTTTCTTAAAAAAAGTGGTTTGTGTAAATGCTTGTAGCATTTATGTAAAACTCTGACTTTTAGAAATTGCTTTAATACTGTAGTTATATAATAAAGTTAGGTAAAAAGATCAGCTATTTCATTCAATCTCCCTATTATATAATCTACTCTTTGTAGAAAATAAAATTAAGTACGTGACTATATAATGCCATCATCATTTCGATGATGTGTTTACATATCTAACACAAAAAATATTGTGCGATGCAAGAGGTGACATGGATTTAAGGCATTTGTAATACCTTTTGCCATGTAATGACAAATTCCTTACTTAAGAATTTTGATGGAATTTAGACATTTCATTTCATCATAATTCATGAACCAAACAATGAAAATGAATTTGGTCAAATTAATTCAAAATTCCAGTTCCATTTCATTCCACTAGAATCCATGAACCAAACGCCTCCTTAAAATAGTGAGAAGTTTAAGAATATAATTACATTCTTTGAACAATTAAGACTTTAAAATAAAAGAGAAGATTTGACCACATGGACGGTATAGAGGAAATATGAATTCCAATTACATAGGAGCTTGTACATGATACACAAGTGTGGAGAGTTGAATGGTGAATTAAGAAATAAGTAGTTCCTACTTTGGTTGCTAATTACCGTTGAAATTTGTTATGGTTTGAAAAAAGAGGCCGATTCTTTAAAGCCTATATCCTATCAGAATGATCCTTAATTAATGTAGTCAATTTCAATTGTTTTTTATGATACATTTGTTAAGTGAGAAATCAAATAGAGGAAGGGGGTCGGCCCCTACCAAAATTTAGTAAACCAATGTTAAAACACGTAATGACTAATGATAAGGTATAGATTTGAAGCTTATCAAAGACCTATCTAAGCTAGGTAGGATGAGCTAGCTAGCTAGCTGAAGAAGCTTGACTTCTCTAAATGGAAAGATAAGTGTTTAAAAGTTAGCAAAGAGCATGTCGTATCGTTGTATGCTTCATCGCCACTCCATCATCAGCTTACATTCATCCTATAAGCAATATGCGAAATGTAAACAAATTAATAGGTTTAGGTAAAGTGTGGAGCAGAGTAAGATTGCCATTGGTTTTAAAAATGCAATATATTAGTTAGGGGTTAGCTAATATGAGAAAATTTCATAAACAATCATAAATATGTAGAAAACCATGAGAATCATTATATCAAATTATCTATTTCTCAATTTAATATATATTATCAATGCATATGTATTATATATGCATGGTATATATATACGAGTATGCATTGGTGCATATTTTGTTTACGGTTTTAGATTTTGTTTAGGGATTAAATTGGGCTTCAAAGATGAAAACTAAACCACCAATTAATGTACTTTATAATCTTAGAGACTAAAATCAAAAGGCAACCATAGATAACAAAATAAAAATATAACTCACTTTTTATTTAATAAATGAAGGATCATGAACATGAGTAAAAATCTTTTTCGTTCAATTACTTTTGTTTATGTTTGTTCGTTGATTAGCATTCATATATACATAAATAACACATGGTACATATTTAATATAAAATATTCAATTTAATTCTTAATTATATATATATATTTTTTAAATACAAATTAGTTAGGATATGTGAAGTTGATCAATATTATTTGTAACTTTATTATATGTGACAATAATTTAAGTTATAAACTAATATAGATTTTTTTTAAATATGTTTTTATCAACATCTTAAAGTTTTATTAACGTATTATATTATTAAAGTTTTATTTTAGTTAAATTATTATTGAAAGAGAGAGGGGTTTTAGGGAACGCGGACACAAGTGTGCATGGTTGTCGCCAGGCCTCGCAATTCAAGATGTTTTTTTGGGTTATTTTACGTACCTATAAGTTAATTTTTACCAAACATAATTTGTTTGACAACAAATTTTTTTAACTACCAGGTAGCTTATCAGTATTCAATTAGTTTATCAAACATAACCTTACTACAAATTTACGTGAACTACTTGACCATAAATTATACGTCATTTTCTCTATATACAATTTACTAACTTCTAACTACATTCCTGGAAAATTATTTTTTATAGCGACTTTATATGTAAAACGGAATTTGTATTTTACAAGCTTACAAGAAAAAGTCAAAACAATTAATGTGTATATTTAATTAACCGTCTTCCCAAAAGGAAGCT
Source organism: Centaurea solstitialis (assembly GCA_030169165.1). Taxonomy (NCBI): domain Eukaryota; kingdom Viridiplantae; phylum Streptophyta; class Magnoliopsida; order Asterales; family Asteraceae; genus Centaurea; species Centaurea solstitialis. The sequence goes on from CM058046.1 coordinate 12,167,188, forward strand.
CTAAACAATTGGCTTGGTTACTAAATAATTATTTTCTACTGCATATATAAGGATTACTGGATTAGTTACATTTATATATGATATTAAATTCTTTACTGTCTCACAAATTACAAAGTGAATAAAACATACAATTTCTTAATTATTTGCATATATTTAACAATTCTGTGAAATTTAAAGTTTAATAGTTGTACATGTATATTATAGGTAATTGTACTTCAGATTAGCTAATTAAGCACGACTTGAATATAAAAGATGGTTTAATGTGTTTTTATTTCTGTGTTTAATTAAGAGTCATACTTTTTTTAGTGTTTTTAATGGTTTTGATATGTAATTTTTAGTGAATGGATTGGAAATACTCTAAAGCAAGCATATACTGTAACCACAAGGAGTCAAATCGACTGATCGCTAAAAAATGTGTATTACTTAATTTTTTATAACAAATGTTTCAATATTCGACATTAACTATATATACGTGTAATTTAATTAAGTATTCTGCTTATTACTCAAAAATAATATTAATTAAAAATTACCACGATGGTAATGAACAAAGATAAGTAAGTTGAATGTGAATTTAAAAAAAAAAAGGATTAGAATTACTATTACATGACAAATTGTATTTTCTCACATTTTATTAGATTTTTACCAAATTAACTAATAAGAAATTGTGAACTGAATGGTCAATTTTAAATGAAACAACAAGCGGAAGAATAGTTAGATGGATAACATGTCAAGAATTAATTTTACTTTGATATTGCTATAGATATTACACTATCTTTGTTTTTTTTTTCCCGAAAGGCAAGTTAATACATACACGTTCCAGCTTTATCGGGTCTTCTTACAGGCAATCCTACTGATCTGATCTGCTGCAACCCGGCCCAAATTATGGTTGAACCCGACCGGCAGGTTTTAGGGGCCCTATGGACCAACCCGAACTGGTCCTGAACCCGGCCCCGAATGACCAGGTCCAGAGTTTGGGTATCTCTGAAAAGTGTCCGTAAAAATCGAACTCTGATAGTGTGGATTTCACCTCACATCCCCTAAAGATGTTACCTATCAAACTGAGGTAGCGCCCTTTAATACTATCTTTGTTTACATCAACTAGCTTTAAATCAGTTTTCTGTACATATGCTGTCGAAACCGTTTTTTTTTTCTCAATGACTCTTTAAAGTAGTTATATGCGTTCATATATTTTATCAAAATTTTAATAGAAGTGTATAATCTATACTATAATAAAAGCAAATAATTGACAGTTTCTTTTGTTCAACATTTCATTTTACATATTTACACTTTGTACCCCCATAGTTAGTTATTAAATCTTATTTTTGTCCTTTACTTTTTCATTTTCTATTTTAAACTCTTATCATATAATCTAACTAATCATATATTATGAACTAAAATTTATATTAAAATTACGTTTTTTTTTAACAAATTATACCATCATAATCGTCTCGTCAATACCTTCGAAATAAGCCCAATATTGAATAAAGTTATATTATATATTCTATTATATAAAGATAATTTTATAATTTCGGCGACTGTTGTCTGCAAATTCTACAACGTGAAACCATAAAGCTCAAATCATATTTTCGGCGATTGCTCGACGGCTAGGTTGGTCTCGGCTCATCTGTCATGTTGGGTGGATTGGTGGCCTGTCAACTCCGACACCGTATCTGGGTTGTGGTCTTCGATTGAGGGGGGTACAAATAGCATTGTGCAGCGAGAAGTAAGAAGACTGATTACTGTGGCGTTTTTTTGGGTCATCTGGACAGCGAGGAATAACAAAATCTTCAAGGGAGTTGTGAAAAAAGAAATGGAGATGAGCAAAGAGATCCAATTTATTACGTTCAATTGGATCAAATGTAGGTCAAAATTTGGTAACCATCTCACTTGGGAGAATTGGTGTTGTAATCCTATAAAGGCTGTCTACTCTTGTATTACTCTAGCCCCTCGCTAGTTCTAATAAAATTCTCTTCTTGCTGTCCAAAAAAAATTATATAAAGATAATTTTATTTCAATTTTCGAAATTGACTATTCAATAAACCATTAGGAGGTTAATTGATTGAACGCATATAATTAAATTGATGTTTACAATTATGTATATAAAAATCGGGCAATTGATACATACTTCGCGCTGCAACGCGCGCAGGTACGTTTCTAGTATAATAAAAATAAGCTATATAGTTATTTAAATAAACTGTTAAGTAAATATAAAAATTCAATAATATTTATATCCATTATGTCTTTATGTTTTGAGGACGTATGAGATCTATAGCGACAATTTCTCATGGGGTTTGAATTGAATTAATAATGATTAGATTTTGGTGTTCTTGGAGAAGGGTTATGTTTAGAAGGAAAATTAACTTAATTGGGGAGAGGGGGGAGGCTGTATTTGTAACTTATTACTAGTACCACAGTACTAATTAAAAAATTGATGCCTATAATTGGGCCTGTATTATGTTACATAAAAAAGAAATTAATTTAATGATATGATTAACTAATTAAGTAATTAATTAATGAAACCAATATTAAATAACCTTAATCCTATTGACTTATGTTGGGCTTGTATTAAATAAATAGTACTGACCTCCATCAGAACAAGCCTCTTACTCCATAAAATGCCAACTTGCAAACACACCAAACAAAGATTTTCCATTTAACAGCACACATACCTAGAGAGAGAAAGATAAAGAGAAAGAGAGATCTTGTTGTGGAAAAAGCCAATTTGTAAGTGAGATACATAGAAGCAATAGAGAGAGAGAGAGAGAGAGAGAGATGGGAAGGGCTCCATGTTGTGATAAAGAAAATGTAAAGAGAGGGCCATGGTCTCCTGAAGAAGATGCAAAACTCAAAGGCTTCATTGACAAATATGGTACTGGTGGTAACTGGATTGCTCTCCCACACAAAGCTGGTAATTATACTCATTATATATTAACCCCCCCACCCCTTAACTTTACTCTCTCTTTCTCTCTCTCTCTAGTTAACTCCATTTATGTGTGTTAATTGCTTAGCAAGAAGTTAATTAAAGGTCGGTACTACTGTTGTTGTTTAATTATATGATCATCTTGGATGATGGATTTGAGTTCTGCAGGTCTAAAAAGATGTGGGAAGAGCTGCAGATTGAGATGGCTAAACTATCTGAGGCCTAATATTAAACATGGTGAATTCACTGATGATGAAGACAGGATCATATGCAGCTTGTATGCTAGCATTGGTAGCAGGTATATAAATATATTTATCATCACTTATGAGATCAATCTTGGATCTAGCTTGTTTTTGCCAACTTTGGCTTTTAAATCAACACCAATGAGAAAAAAAAAACTGAATATTTATTTATATGGGTTATCATCATATTGATTTCTTGTGTCCCACTTTTCTTTTCCTTAACATCTTTGAAAGCAACCCACCATGAAAAGTAACCTAAAAGTGTGAAAATGAAAGATCTAGAGAAAGGGTTCAAATTTCAAACAAATGATCATCAATATTAAAGAAAAAGGTTCTGCAAATTCTAAATGATGGATGCATGCATGCCAGTTAATTTGATAGGATGATCATCTGAATCAATCCTTCATATATATATTAGAAATTTCTTGGTTTATATATAAATGATTTGAATCTTTTGAATATATGTATGCAGGTGGTCAATAATAGCAGGTCAGCTACCAGGAAGGACAGATAATGATATCAAGAATTACTGGAACACCAAGCTCAAGAAAAAGCTTTTGGCTATGCTTCCTTCCTTTCAAAAAAAGCCATCCTTTTTTCCATCTTTACCCCTCCAATCACCACCACCACCATACAGATCAGACCACTTCTTCACCACTACTAATTCTTCACCTTTTTCTGGTTATACTGCCTCTAACTTGATGAATCAAAACATCAACTCTCTCCTTACAACCACCCTTCTTCAAGATCATATCAATCTCTCACCACAACCACAACCACAACCAGACTTAAACTCTTTGATCAGTTTGATCACCAACAACACTGACAACAACAACAACAACAACTCTTTCTATTTAGGGTTTCAGCAGGATCATCATCAGAGCATGTACAACAACAGCCCAATGGGGTACCACCACTACCCTACATCAGATGTGAAAGAAGAAGCCATGCTCATGTTTGGAGATAATATTGGTGTTCATCATGGACATGAAGTAGTGAGTGCTACTGGTTCTTCATCTGAAGGTGGGAGTTGCATGAGTCAAATCAGTTATAATGGAGATTACACTAAAGATCATATTCAAAAGCAACATCAGATCAAGCAAGAAGACGGATTTGCCCTTCAGGGTTTTGGAGGAGGAGATCATCAAAGCCAAAGTTTCATCATCAACCACAACTATCAGAAACCAAAAGTAGGTGATCAATTGTATTACAAAGTAAAGAATTATGAAAATAGTGATGTTGAGGAGGTGAAGCAACTGATGATTGGTAACAGAAGCAGCAGTAGCAGCTACTGGCTGAATGATGATGATGAATACAAGACAACACATGAAGATAATAAGGAGATATGCTATGATTACTGATGATGATGGGTTTGATATATACAAACATTTGTAATTAAAGAAAGAAGATAAGACAGTTTCTTGGGGTTTGTGCTGATTGTAGTAGTGGAAATCAATGTAAAAATATCACAAAAAAAGAAGGAACTTGTTTCTTTCTTTCTTTGTTTGAAATATCTTAGTTTCTGTGTGTCTGTGTGTGACAGTAAATGTACTAGCTTTTCTTTTTGTGCATTTCTTCTTGGGGTTATGATAATTTGTACTATTATGTCAGTAGCTAACCCCACTCCTCTTTTGGATTCATTACTCAGGATGTCACAACTGACTTTTAAACTTATATATAATTGTATGCTATTAAAACAATGATAATTTGTACTATATAAACTTTGTCTTTTTACTAATCTTCATTCACAAACATTTACATCAAAGATGAACCAAGACGTATGTATCATCTTCATCTTTGTTATTAATCAATAATTAATGTATCTTTAATCCAGTTAATCTTTCATCTCATGTGTATATAATTTCCTAATCTTTTCTAATGTATATATGATGATGTTCACCGAGTGTACGTATATGTTAAAGAAAAAGACTTTGAAATTGAACTGAATGTTTCCATGATATGTATTCAATTAATTGTTGACCTGTAAAAGTCTATGTATATATCTTGCAAGGTAGTAAAGATTATTTTGTAGTCAATCTTGATTAATTCTTGCCTACGTTTAAATTAATCCAACTTTTCACAAACAAATTATTGTTATATATGTCGAGTTAAATGGCATAGAAGTTTGGGATTAAAATCTACTACACCATATAAGCACTAATTAAGCTTAAACAAATTAAAAGGTTAAAATATACAAAATCTGATGTATTTTAATTTGGTGAAGCAGCGAAAAAGAAATTTTGTCTTAACTACTAATTAAGCTGAAAGAGTCCCCCAAGCTAGCTAGCCATCTTTGAACTAGCTAGCTAGCTAGCTAAGTCTAAGTAGCCTGCTTGTATTTGATAAACCTAGCTTAATTGGTGCAGAGTGTAACATCTTTTCCTTAGGAATATTGTTCAAATCTTGATCACCATATATTGTCTATATATGTAATCATCACAAACTATTTACCAACCTAGTCATTATTTTACCCTTTAGATTGGTCGTTGTGGTGTTGTAATCCCACCATTTTCTTTTAGTTTTTTAACCTTTTCTAGCTTCTCGCTGGTTTGTCTTTTGATAAAGTCGAGTGCTCTTGGGGTGATGACGTAGCCGAAGCTCCATTCCTTGGGTTCTATTTTCGCCGTTCAATTTCTTTTTACCCTTTGGGTAATCAAGTAGTAATTTGAGTTTGTTTTTCATTGTTCATTGGTTCAAGTCTCCTAAAGTTTATCAAATGTCTTGTCTGATTGGTAACTTTAGAATCCTATTAATTAAATTGCTTGATGTGCATATATGCAACACTTAATGTTACTAAAAAAAGCATGATTATTAAAAGATATTTTAATTTTATAAACATATATAGTACTCTTATAGCATAATCAAAGTTCATATCAATTTATGATCTTGATTAATTGACTCTTCGTTAAAATGTCATCTTCACATTGCAATATTGGTCAACTGTTGATGTGTGTTCTTTTAAAAACTAATGTATGTAAAAGCATTTGTCATATTGAAATAGTCATGTAATATATATATATATATATATATATGGTTAGGTTCAAATGTGAACTCCATTTTGTTTGTGAACGTGAGGACCACTAAAATTGTGTCACATGGCGTAATTTTAGTGGTCCATCCGTTCACAATGAAAGATGTGTTTGCATTTGAACTTTTCTGATATATATAGGGTTAGCATCAAATGAAAACTCATTTTTATTGAGAACCTGAGCACGTCACCTGACATATTTGATTATTCAGAGTGAATAACACAACATTCAATATTATTCAGAATAAATAATACAAGATTCTGTGTTATTCATTTTATAATACTGAATGTTGTGTATTCGCTATGAATAATACATATTATTCAGAGTGAATATGTCACGCGACGCGATCTCAATGGTCCTCATGCTCGCAATCAGATTAATGTGAGTTTTCATATGAACTTTTATTTATAAATATGTGTTTCTATCTTCCCACCGATGAATATTATCATCTAATATTGATCATTTATTAATTAATATTATTCCCACCGATGAATTATACTTTAAAATGAAATTGATCATGTATATTTTCTTAGTATTGATCTTGTGTTTTTTTTCAATTAAGAGTTATCCAAATATGAAGAATATTTCTCCTTAATAATTTTGCTCATCATAACTTTTCTTCTTATATCGGAACCAAACCTTAAGTGTGTACATATAATGTGTGTATATAATGGCGACAGAAATGGGATGTGGTGGCAAAAGGAGGTTTGAAACAACAAGAATCAACTATCGATATTAATATTATAATCTGAAGGAACTATCATAGGCCGTATTTATTGCAACTATAATTTAAACTTGTTTAATTATTTGCATGTATATTTTATGTTGTATTATTTAATACATTTTTATGAGAAATTTCTAGACGAAAAACCGTATTTTAATTAAGAATCTACATGCATAAATCATTATATATATTTGAATTCCAGTTGTTATCAAATAAACAATTACATGTCTACATGACAAATCATATGTTTAACAAATTAAGAAGTCCAATAAAAATCCTTTACCTCCGTTGAAATAATATTCAAGCAAACGTAAATCAAGCAGGTTTTTTTATTAAAGAAAATTGTTGGTATTATTTGAAAATTTGTTGGTATTAGTCGTATTCTATAAAAATTAAAGATTTTTATATCATCTAAAGGGGCCGGTTTGTTGATTTGTTTACAAATCAACCAAATGTGCATTCTCAATTAACATAGCAAAAGACTACTTTTAGGAAACAACAATTCATTAGAGCAAAAAGAAAATATGAAGATGCTAGAGAATGGTACAACGGTCCAAGGTAGTTAAAAGGGGAAGTTTTCCACTCGATAATGTTTTTAAGGTTGATTATTTCAAGAATCACCCAACTAAACGAACTTTTTACGATGAAATTAAACAGATCAATTCATGATTAAACTCGAAGAGGAATATTCAAAGAGTGACCGATTGCAAAAGCACCAAATGGAGTAACAAATCACCATGAGAATAGCCTCCATTCATTTGCAATGGTGACAAGTAACAAGAGCATGATCAATACCGCTAAAAGTTGTTTTCGAAGTGAAGTCAAAGAAAGGAAACTTCCATCAATTGTCTATTTTGGTCCAGATCTCTTTCGTCCAGCGGCAAGAGAAAAGAAGGTGATTGACTTATTCGACTTAATGTTGCAGAGACGACATAGAGAATTATCTAAGTCAATCCACATAGCCGCCAACCTTTCTTTACACAAGTGCGATTGCGATGAGTTCTCTAAAAGAAGATGTTAACTTTTGCTGGGAAGGAGTTTTTTTCCATCTGGTCTTATGTGCACCAAGACCCAATTGTTTTATTTTTCTTTTTGATAATCCTTCTCAGAGATTTGGTGTCAAAAATTTCTTGTGGGTTTAAACTCTATCACCATTTGTCAAAGAAATCGTATAAAGCCACAGGGCTAGTGATGTATCTCACGTCATTGAGCTCGGATTCTTCCAAAAGGCTGATGCCTAGATACGTTGGTTATAATCTTCCAAATTTTGAATGAAAAAATGATTATACTCATATGGAAAAAGTCTTTATCTATCATCATTTTTCATTGATATAATCCAACAAAAATAATCAAGAGAATTTTCATATGTATTTAGCTTTTTAATATGTTAAATACATTTGCTTGTGATGATCAATTAACAAAATAACATTTAGTTATTCTTATAATATCTTTTTTTATACCTTATTGATTTTATTTTGAATAATTAAATCACATCTAAGATCTTAAATCACCTTAAATTCAAATCTTTTCAAAAAAATTATATTAGATATCATCTATCAAGCCAAAATGACTCCGAAATTAAATCATGTCATAAAAATATAAGATGATATTGAAAAAACTCAAATGTCACTCACAATTATAAAGTTAACATTTCAATATATAATTTGATATTATATTTCCAAAAGACAAAAAAGATTTGCTAAGAAAATACACTGAAAGTGAATAGACATTTTTTTAATAATTTATAAAAGATATTAAAATCAAGAGGTTATCTTACGTGTATTCATCCCAAAATTTTTTGGTGTCAAATGTTATAAATGGTACACACTTGTGGATCTCATGCAAATAATAAATTTAAAAAACGTCAAACACGCTAAAACCAAATGGGTTCCACTTGCACTTTTCAATTTGGCACCCAAGGTTTTGGTGTTTTCTATTTGACCATTGTTTTTTTCTTTTCTTTTCTTTTTTAATCATTGATATAAGTAGGGTCCATGAAACTAAGTTGACTCTGGTTTGTCTTAACTCTAATCCAATAGATTCCACTTCAATAAGTCACAGAAATTTGAAATAATATATGCCATACTTGAAATTACATTATTGAAAAAAACTAATATTTTTTAAATAATAAAAGGGTTGTGTGTACAACTTGAAAGGAGAAATAGCTTTTAGGGTTTTGACTTATTTTTGGTATGCTTTCATATTTGATTTTGACAATTACTTTACTTTTTAAATTAACATTTTTAAATACTTGTTTGAATATTATAATGTTTTCTAACAATATTATGTCTTGTATTTTTCCTCTTTATAAAATACTCTCAAAACATTTGTACTTTTCACTGTATAAACTTTTTACAGCTTCTTTTTAAATTTTGTATGTCCCTACATATATAGTTTAATTTGAACAGTTTAACCCGGAGAACACAAACCAAATTGCAATGATTGAAAATAAAATTAAACAGTACGATTTGGCAGCAAATCATCAAACCGATTTCGGTGTAGTATAAGCTTTGAACTAAAAAAAATAATATTTGTTTTCAAAATAGAAGTTTCTTCGAAGGTAACAACATTCAAGTTGAATTTACACTTTACTACTCTTGGGATAATGTCCAACAAATACATGCACCACACCAACTGAGTATGAGAACGAAATGAGAAAAGGTCGGGTCTGAAGTGGTTTAAAGGCTTGGGCCTATCGCGCGATATTGTCAAAATGGCATACCTAGCCGCGGGCATGCTCAGCTAGATCACCTCGAGTCTGGGTGGTCCTATGCAAGAGTGTCCAACGAGAGTGACATCCGATCACAATCGCCATATTTGTATTGCGGCTAGAATCCTCCTGGCAACTCAATCGCGAACATTATCGACGATGTTGTACTAGATTTGTTTCCTTCGACTTTTCCATCCCATTCCGTGTCCCTGAATCCAGATAAGTTCTGGTAACGTGGAGGTTTCCAAATCTCGGATGTTAATTCATGGAAAAACTAAAGATAGTGATGGTATTTGGCTCACCGAAATCCCGAGTGTAACTGAAAATCTCCAAATTTAGAGTTCTAAAAACTTTATATATATTATATATACTTATATAGGATAGAGAAACGGCATTTTATTCTCTCATCAATAAGATGTATTAAAAAATGTATGTTTATGAGATAAATAATACTTTTAGCAAATATATTTATAGATTTTTTTCCTAGTAATATAGTTATTACTAGATTTGCAAAACAAAAGTAGCTATTGGAGTTAAATGTAATTTTTTTTTAGAGATTTTGATATTTGATACTTTATTTTAGAAAAATAAGACATAGTTATTGGAGATGCTCTTGATGTCCTAGGCGGATATTTATTTTGATTAGGTAATACGCGTTGAGCCTACAACATAAAAACTAAATATGATTAATACATATGTATTTTGGTAACTCTACATCGGATTGAACCGAATGTTTGGCTATTTTTCAGCAAGCGGAATTGTCAACCGCTTAAAGTGCCAAAGAAGTTCCATTAATTGGTTCAACTAATTTTAACGACCCGACGATCTTTTCTACAAGTTTTATATTACAAGTTTGTATCATTATAGAAAACATAAATGATAAAACTTTATTCTCTCATCAATAAGATGTCTTTGACAAATATATGTTTAAGAGCGAAATAATACTTTAGCAAATATATTTATAGATTTTTTTTTCCAGTAGTATAGTTATTACTAGATTTGCTAAACAAAAGTAGCTATTGGAGTTGAATGTAATTTTCTTTTAAAGATTTTGATCTTTGATACTTTATTTTAGAAAAATGAGACATAGTTATTGGAGATGCTCTTGATGTCCTAGGCGGATATTTATTTTGATTAGGTAATATGCGTTGAGCCTACAACATAAAAACTAAATATGATTAATACATATGTATTTTGGTAACTCTACATCGGATTGAACCGAATGTTTGGCTGCTTTTCAGCAAGCGGAACTGTCAAACCGCTTAAAGTGCCAAAGAAGTTCCATTAATTGGTCCAACTAATTTTAATGACCTGACTATCTTTTCTACAAGTCTGTATCATTATAAAAAACATAAATGATAAAACGATATATAAAAGTTGAGGAAAGTTCAAATGTGAACTTAATTTTGGTTGTGAACATAAGGACGAATCTCAATCACTCATCCGGTCAATAAAGATGTCTTTGACCCCCCCCCCCCCCAACACCCCTTAATAATCCCCCCCTTAATAATCTCCATCCTCCCATGAATCGCGTCAATCCTCCAGGATCGCGTCCACCGTAACCGAAGATGTGTGGTTGAGATTCGTCCTTACGTTCACAACCAAAATTGAGTTCACATAATTGAGTTCACATTTAAACCTGACCCTATAAAAGTATTTCTTTGTTTTTTTTATCATTGAGTTTTGAAAATTCTAGTATAATTAATTTGTTTTGTCATTTAGTAGAAAGTTTAATTCCAAAATGCTGTGTGTTTTTATCTTTAAATACGATGTTTTTACTTTTTATATCAATTCTTTTAGATAAAACTGAACTATTGATGTCACGTATGATTTAATAATAGTCAACGATGATTAACCCATCACTCATCAAATCACTATATTTTTCCGCTTAACAATCGAGATTTTCCAATTATGTAACATACAAACTTTTAACCATACAATATCATTGTTAGAGTCCTACATCGGTTAGGCTTAGACCAAATCTTCACTATATATGTTGGAACCCCTTCTCTCCTCAAGGGCTCTTTTGGAGATTAATCTAGGGGTTCTACGTATTCTAACAATCACATAACCTACTACAAGTTCATATCAACTTCAAATACTATTACTTAAATACTTGTTTTTCATAATAATTAAAAAATAACATCGGCAAACATTTTCTTGAATTGGATTTTGAACACTATAGACCTTTGAATTTGGACATTGTCTAGCTATCTAAGATACTTGATTTGAATTATTAGTATATTTTTAGATCTTATATTGTAAATGTTGATATTCAAAGATCTCACTAGGAATTAAATAAACTTATCTTGATTTTTATGCATAAAACACAACGGCAATGATAAATATATGCTTACAAAAAAAATGTTTGAAAAAGTTTAAATTTAACGTTTTTATCTTTACATCATCATTACTGATTACTTTTAGATTGGCAAATTTTTTTTTTTTTTTTGAAAGGTTCATCTAGGCTTTGCCTAGACTACAATCTTGGCAATATAGAATTGAAATTGAAAATTCGGCCGTCTGAGATTAAGCAAGCCTGGCCATAAGATGCGCACGAGGGGATTCAAACCTGGGGTGAATGAGATACCATCCACATTCCCCACAGAACTTACCGCTATGCCACAAGCCTTGTTGTTAGATTGGCAAATTTGATTATAATGTATGGTATATATCTTAATATAAAATTAATAAATTATATAATTTTTTAAATGCATTGTAAATTTAAGGCAACATACAATATGTTATTATTGTATGGTACACAGAATAAAATAAACGCTGGGGTCAGTGACAGAGGGATTCCTCCCCACAAGCAACCTTCAATACTTCCAAAATTGAGTCATTTTTCATATATATTGTCAGTCAATTTAATATATATCCTAATTGTTTTAGGAGTAAACTCCAATTTTGGTCCTCGTGGTTTATTGAAATCTTTGAATTGGGATCTAAACTTTGATAATTTTAAAAATCGGCTCTATAGTTCTTATTATGTTCTAAAAGTGGTATCTCATCACTAACTTTACTCTGATAGTGGCAGGAGATTTTTTGTCTTCTCATTTACTTCTCTGATTCGTTGTTAAAATTTTAAATAATATATACAAGGGCATGTTCAAATGAAAACTCAAATCTAATTGCAAACGTTAGGGCAACTCAGAATGCGATACATGTCCTATTCGATATTTGGAGACATTGTTTGCTAAAAATAAGCTAACTTATTTTTTTGTATGCATGTTTAGTAAGACCAAAAGTATATAGGCTAGCTTTATGATAAGCTACTTTGAGTAGCTTTCGAGAAACATTTTGTGACTTCTCCAATTATACCCCTTATTAATATTAACTATTATTAACTAAATTATATATTATTTTTTTGAACGGCAAGTTAAACACACATGCTCCAGCAGTATCGGACCTCCAATTGGACAATCCTACTAATCCGCTGCGACCCGGCCCAACCTATGGCTGAACCCAACCAGTAGGGAAATGGATCCCATAGACTGGATCCTCCCATACCGGCCTCGAACCCGACCCCAAAGGACCAGATCCAAAGTCTGGAAATCTCAGAAATGTATTAGTGAATATTATTTTTTGGTAATTAAAATCAATTATTAATTAAACTAAATTATACATTATACATTATTTATTTTCAAATGTTATTAATTATATTAGATATCATTTAATATGTTTAATTATAAAAAAAGAATATAACAATTTTTAAAACTTTATATAGTTAAAACATGTTAAACACTTTAATAAAAGATATTTATATCTAATTCTTAATTATATTCTTTTAAAATTATTAATTATTTAAGATACGTGAAGTTGATCAATTTTATTTTTATTTTTATTATATTTAATAGTAATTCAAATTATAAGTTAACGTAGAGTTTTTCTAAAATTTGTTTTAACAAATTCTAAATTTATAGTATGTGTATTATATAGTTTTTTATTTGTTTGTATTATTTAACATATTATATTATTAAAATTGTATTTTAATTATATTATAAAATACTTATAATTGATTATTTATTAAAGATGTCATTTTTAGTCATTTTACATATTCATAAGCTAGTTTTTGTCAAACATAATTTATTTATAAGGTTGCTTATCAGTCACCAGCTACTCAATTAGCTTATCAGCCATCAGCTAGTTTAACAGCCAGTTTGCCAAACATAGCTTAATTGCTTAAATATTATGCATTGTTCATGGTGAATATACAACATCCAGACTGAATACTACTTAATAATCTTATATTATTCAGACTGAATGTTTTGTGTCGCGTTCTCGGTTGTCCTCACGTTCACAATAAGATTTGAGTTTTCATTTGAATTTCCGGCTCGCTCTATATGTGTGTGTAAAAAACTCACAAGGATAAAGCATCCCTGAAGTTAGACCAAGCATCTCATTGTCTACTTCTTTCCACCCCTTAGCTTTTTTCTCTTCCATCTCCATCCTTTATGTACAATGCCCCTAATAGCATGTCCCTATGAAATTCAATCTCAGTAGCTTTAAGCTTCTTCATAACTACTGTATCATGGTCACAATGAAGTGCAAGCCTCAATATATGCATTACCAACACCTAATCACATTAGACCTCAATCATCACCATTGATTTTAAGAAATATAACATGCAGTATACCAATTCAGGATTCACATCACCATTGATTTTAAAAAATTTATGTATGTATATATGATCATCAATGAAATTCATAACTGAAAACTAAAATACAGTTTTGTGATGCCTATTATTATGGATACAGAACAAAATCCGGCACGATTACTAGTTTATTCCCAGTTAAAATCACCAATCATGAAAGCAAATAGGTATTTTGGGTTGTGAATCCATTATATTATGTTTGACAGTTAATGTTGCGCCTAATTAATGTAAGTCGTTTTTTAAAGGTGACGCATCAATTTGAAGAAAATACGTAAAAAGAAAGAGATTCGACAGTCTAAATTCCAATTCCTTTTAACACATGTTTGTTTTCATTCTAAAAACATCCAGCAAGTGTCACCTAAATTATCTAACATATGTCCACTAATTCAACACCATTTGATCAATATTGACTATGATCTTAATTAGTTCCATTATAAGCAATTCATGACTACATCTTAGGCCTTCTAAGCAGTAATGGGTCCTCATGGTCCCTGCCTCTAACATAAAACTAATCTACATGGTGCACTACTGCACTGCAAATGCAAATAATCCAGGCTTACATTTAATCAATTTTGTGTCAACTTACAATGAACCCACCCACATCCACAACCCTTTATCAGTCAATCCTATGATTTCAAATACAAAAGTAGATGAGCAAGTTCTTATTCAAATCGGTCCAGCCAGGATCACATATCAACTCAAAAGTCGAAACACGTTTCAAGAAAAGAACCACAAACCAAATATTTTTCAACAAAGGTGAAAGATTCTGATCACCTTACTTGATTTTACAGGCAGATTTTGATGGAGGCCCTTCCTCAGTTGTTGATATCAAAGCAGCTTCCAAAATCACCTCAGTGGATGGGTGGGTTCACTCGGTTCTGAACCAGATATCACTAAGCTAAACGACTAATTAATAAGTAACAGCTTTTTAACCTGGCCGAGATGCGTCATTATTCTCATCGAGTATGAGTTTGACTCCATTGTTCTTGAGGGAATTGATAACAGCCCAAACCTTTGTTCGGTTTTTGAAGTCTTTTTGTTCCAGCGCTTTGTTCACATCTACGTGAATGCCTCTTCCTTGGCCAGATTCAAGACCCTCTACCCTGAGACGCATGGCCAGCACCTCACCCACGATTGTTGCAGCCTTGGCATTGCATGTTCGACCACACTCGAGTGATGTCTTTATAGAATGTTCGACCGTCGAAGCTGTTGCAACTATTCGCCCGTTGTTCCTGTCCACTACATTTGCTGTAACGTATTTTAATGACATGAACAACCTCAGCACGTACCTCTTCAACACTGTCATCACACCTTCTTTCAGGATTTCTATCCTCTCCTATGTACAAAAAGAACTTGACGGTTAACAATTGAAGCTACTCAAAAGCCGAAGCATCTAAACTGCTTCCGTGTAGTGATTATTAGTTGCAAATAGGGGTGTAAGTGAGCCGAGCTGTTCGTGAGCTACTCGGGATCGACTCGTTAAAAGCTCGACTCGAGCTCGAGTTAAACGAGCTCGAGCCGAGCTCGAGCCTTATTTCGAGCTCGTTTAATAAACGAGCTCGAGCTCGAGCTTTTACAATTAAGCTCGCGAGCCTAAACGAGCCTAAACGAGCCTCAACTAATATATATATTATATAAATATATATTAAACAATAACTATTAAATAATTAAATACTAAATAATAAAAATATTAAAAAATAAAAAATACATATTAAATATTGATTTATAGGTAAACGAGCCGAGCCCAAGCTTGCTAAATTCTTGACGAGCTCGAGCTCGAGCTTGACACATAAGGCTCGAAACGAGCCGAGCTCGAGCTCGAGCTTTATACACTTAAACGAGCCGAGCTCGAGCCTAATCGAGCTCGAGCTCGGCTCGGCTCGTTTACACCCCTAGTTGCAAACGATACAATTTGTAGTTTAAATTATGGATTGTAACGGCTATGTGTTACAAAGAAAACACAAGATTCGTATTTCTGAAAGGCAGGTCACTAGGCCCAATGCACATCTCACATTCTCCAAGTCCCATTAGCTTTGATAATGCACAGCTAATCGGATCTTTGTGACAGTTTAATGAACGAAATGGGTTGTCTTGTCTTATTTATGTTTACTGAATGTTCACAAAACCAAGGAAACAAGACATAGCTGTTTGGCAGCTGCTGAATGATTAAGTGATCAGAATGATTAAAAGAGTCTAAAATACCGAAAAGTAAAGAATTCTCTGTATCCAAACCATAACAACTAATTTATTTGTAACAAGTCACCATGGACGAATGAAGTCATGTCAAGTAACTGGATTTCTGAACGTTAATGCATTGAACGTGAAAACTGAATAAAACCAAACCGATCCAGATCGACCCAATAAATCCCAGTTGAGCGTAGGACCTACGGAGGGTGGGACCGTGGGATGCACACCAGACCCCGCAAAAGAGTAGAGTGGTTGTTTCCGTGGGACCACCGCCTTGTGCAAGAGTGTGTGCAAACAGTTACAAAAAATAAATACTATATGGTGCAATGAAAACAAAAAGGGAAGGCAATAAAAGGAAAAGCCTCTGCAGAGCAAATGAAGCAGAATTGCAAAAACACAGGCTTGAATTTATTTTTTTAAAATTTAAACAATACATAGATGTTTAACTAAAATCATTCAAATAAATCCACAAAACAAACTAGTATATAAAAGAATTGATGTTTCAACCACACACCAAAATTAAACAGTTTCAAACAAAACCCTAATTATCTAAATTGATCATGTTTAACTAAAAACAAACAAAACCCTAATATAGTATGATTTAGAAACAAACTAAAGAAATCAGTGGAAGCACGAACCTTAATGGGAGATGTGGATTCTTAATCAACTAGGGTTCGATGTAAACTTAACGATTCTTCGTATGACGGCAGGTATCTGAAGTAGGAAATTGTTTCGAACAAAAATTTAACGAAATTGGACTTCAATCCTGTTCAGTGGAACTCTTCGGCTGTTGTTCGTGGCTTGAAGCGGTGGGGAAGATGAAGGCTCAGGTTTGTTTTGGGCCGAGGAAATACGCCACAATTTTGGGCGGAGAAGATAACCCAATTACTTCGACCAAATCATTTAGGGTGTGCGCTAGGGGGTGTAAACGAGTCGAGTCGAGTAGCAGGTAGTTCGAGTCGAGTTGTTAGTATCTCGAGTCGAGTTTTGACCGAGTTTATTCGAGTCGAGTTTTGACCGAATCGATCTCGAGTAGTTTGCGAGTTGTCTCGGCTCATTTACACCCCTAGTGTGCGCAAACAGAATAACAAGAAAGTTATTCAACATTTGATAATACGTTACATGGCATGGCATGACATAACTAAATTAGTAAAATGACGATATTAACCCTAGTGAGCTATTTAGGGGAAACAATAAGTTATTTCAAGGTGTTTGGGTAAAGGGCTTATGATTTTTAGGTTAGCAATAAGGAGATTTTTAAGAAGACAATTTTTTTTTTAACTTTTCCAAAAAGTTGATAACGACTTTTGCCCATAAGCACTCCCAAACATTAGTGTTTCTTTACCAAATTATTAGGAACCACAAACAAGTTGACCTAAACACTTTCGGTAACCAAAAAAAATACTAAAAGGGTTAATGATATATGTGGGTAACAAAATATTCATTTTAATCACATATTACCATTGAACTATTTTTTGTACTCAATATACCATTGAACTTTTTTGTTTGCAACCGGGAATAACCAATAAAGCACCATCTTTCACCCACCCACCCACCACCACCAAACGACCACCACCACCGCAGTTGCCACCACCAAACCAGCACCACCACAACTGCCACCACCAAACCACCATCTCCATAGATCTAGAATCGAACCCTAAAAATCGAATCCAACCACCACCAATATCTCCACCACTAATTTAGGATAAACTACACAAATAGAGAGTTTGGAGGTGGTGGTTGTGGTGGTGATGGTTGTGGTTGTGGTCGTGGTGGTGATATTTTGGTGATGGCTAGATACATTTTGGAGAACTAAATTCTATATTATTTGAGCAATGTTATTTCAACATATATAACCATTGCATTTACCATTATCACATTTGAATTGGAACATCAAAATCTTATTTCATGGTATATGTAAGTTAACGACGAAATTGTTTCCTGTCAAGAAAAATTATATTACCTATATTGGACTGGTTATTATAAAAATATAAACTAAATATGAAAAAAATATTAAATGAGTTATGTTTTATATGCGGAATAATGTTTCTAAAAATGTTCCGTTAAAACATGACAATTAAATGTCTATCTTTTTTCTAATAAACACAAAGACACTTGTATATAGACATACTTTTTCCTAGTTTCGATAACATATTACAAGCACATTATGTAGAAAGCAAGTGCATATCGCTTATACATAATTGTTACATAGTTGCAAAATAACTTACTACATGCGATTTCAACATCAAAACAATACAATGCATTATGCATGCCATTGAATTACATATAAACTCAGCCATGGTTAGGTTACGGTTTAGCTGTACATACTTTGGCCCTATTAAGTACACAAACACTATCTAAATTGCACAAATGTGGCATAGCATACAAAACACATAGTCATTGATTTTTTTTCTCTAAACCTCTCAAACAGCATCACTATATTCTTTGCTATAATAGAAAAAACTTCAAATTTTCCTAAATTTAGAGAACTCTCTAAAGTTTAATTGTAGAAGAGAGAAATGAATATTTTATTAAATCCCACCAATGAGATTAAATCTTTATCATTTCATATTTAATTCTTTTTTTTAAAATACATTGGGATGGTAAATTATAGAATATTATAATAATATAATTTGAGTTAAAATCTCTAAAATAGAAAATCTGTTAAAGTTGGATGTAAATCTTTTTAAGGATTTTAACACTTAGTTCTCTATTTTAGAAAAATATATAGAAATGCTATTGAAGATGCTTTAAGAATTATTAAAATAAAATTGATTTAGCAACCTACATATATTTAATTCAAAGTAATTTAAGTCCATAATACAAAACCAGGTGAGGGTTAGCTCCAATCGGATAACAAACAAAAACCCGTATAGTAAGGAAAAAAAACCCGGTTAACAAGGTAGATGGGTAGTTTAATCCCATAAAATTTTACAATATCTTCAACATTATAATTTTTTTAAATAAAAAATAAAAGATTAAAATTTTTAAACTTTCTTTTAACAGAATAGATTTTAAAAAAAAATTCTATCTTCTTTAGAGGTTTTTAAGATACCTTAGTTAACAGAAAACTTCAAAATTTTCTATTCCATTGAATCGTTTAACAATGCCGCTAAAGTGTATTCAAAATTTTCTATTCCATTAAATCGTTTAACAATGCCGTTGAAGTGTAGAAGTAAAAAACCCATTGTTTTCTGTTGTATGATCTTTGATCTCCTTCTTCATTTCATTCCATTTTTTCTCCTAATCGGATTACTATGTCTGTCGTCGCCTGCCATGAGCAACCAGCCGGAATCTTTTGAGCCGTACGTTTTTGTTTACTAATCTATCGGCTTTTGATCCGATGCAGTTTTTCGGTTTTATCTTCGAGTTTTGGATTCAATCCGACACTGATTTTGATGTGTTATTGATTGAATTTATCTACAGGAAAAAGGACTTGTCAACTGCTATCTTGAAGTCTTCGAATCGGCTTGTTGTTGACAAAGCTGTCAATGACGATAACTCGGTCGTCGCTATGCACCCTACTACCATGGAAAGATTGCAGCTGTTCCATGGTCATACCATACTCATTAAGGTTTTGCTCTTCACAATTTAATCTTTTATGTGTACTCTGACAGTGATTGTTGATAAAATAATAATGAGTCTTGTTATATGGACCCTTATCTTTCAGGCACTCGTATAAAAGTAGGCCCCCTAATATTGGGTCTCACCGGTACATTTCTTTAATTGGGGGGTCTATTTATAATTCCCAATGATAATATATATAGGATGGTTCAAACCAGAACCACGTCACTATAGAGAGAATATGATATGGGACGAATCTCACTCACCCATTTTTCTTCTTTTTCTTGACCATCTTCTACAACCACCTTCATGGGTCAGTTGCCGTTGTCACCAGTCGGTCGCCGTCCATCATCACCCTCATGCTGCTGCACCACCGTAGACCACCAGACACCATCATCTACCGCTGCCACCTGACGCCAACGATCACCACATACATACCGCTGCCGTCCACTAGCTAGCGTCGATTACCACCAACTGCCACTGGCGTTCATCGTCAACCACTACCACCATGTCACAACACCGATGACCACCATCTGCTGCCGACATCCACCGTCGACCACCACACGCAGTACCACCACCCACACCACCTCCACCACCACCACCACCAGCCACCTCTGCCACCACCTCCGCCGCCGCCGCCACCAACACCTCCGTGCCACCACCACCAGCCACCTCGGCCACCACCATCACCATCACCATCACCATCACCCACACACCTCCGCCACCACCACCCGCACAACCTTAGCCACCTCAGCGCCATGGGGTTTAAGTTTGAAGAGGAAAATGGATGGTTTAGAATCTGCTGTGATAAGTAACTCTGTGTGTGAGAGTAATCAACTATCTTGTTCTAATATTATAAAAACTAAATGGACATTGACCTGTTCGTGTACAATTAATTATTATTTCATCACATTGTAGATTTTTGTTTTTTACACTTGTGGGGTTTTATACTGAGGGTATAGAACTATAAAATGTTATGTCATGACACCTTTTTTGTAAGTCCTAATTTGGTATTTTGTCTACAGGGCAAGAAAAGGAGAGATACAATCTGCATTGTGCTTGCTGATGAAACATGCGATGGACCGAAAATTAGAATGAGCAAGGTTACCAGGACAAACTTGAGAACTCGGCTCGGTGGTGTTGTGTCTGTGCACCAGTGCCCCGATGTCAAACATGCAAAGCGTATTCGTGTTCTTCCTCTGGAAGACACCATACAAGGTGTCACAGAGGACTTGTTTTATGCATATCTGAAACGTAAGTTTTGGTGTTTGATTTCTACTTTGAGAACATAATGGTTTTTGTTAAGCTGCAATGTTTTTACAGAATTTGGTCTCTAATTGCAGCCTATTTCGATGAGGCAACCAGACGTGTAAGGAAAGGAGACCATTTCCTTGTTAGAAGAGGAGGGATGAGAAGTGTGGAGTTTAAGGTAATTGGAACTGATCCTTGCGTATATTGTGTTGTTGGTCCAGAGACTCCAGACACCATAATCTTTTATAAGGGTGAACCCATTAAGAGGTGGGATGATGAGGATAGATTGGATGAGGTCGGCTACGACGATGTAGGAGGCGTTGGGAAACAAATGGCGCAGATTCGTGAATTGGTGGAATTACCGTTAAGGCACCCACACCTTTTCAAGTCTGTTGGAGTTAAGCCCCCTAAAGGCATTTTGCTCTATGGACCTCCTGGTTCAGGAAAGACACTGATAGCCAGGGCCGTTGCTGATGAAACAGGAGCTTTCTTTTTCTGCATCAATGGACCAGAAATTATGGCGAAATGGTTTGGAGAGAGTGAAAGCAATCTCAGGAAGGCATTTGAGGAGGCTGAGAAGAAAGCACCATCGATTATTTTCATTGATGAGATAGATTCGATAGCTCCTAAGCGAGAGAAGGCGGGTGAGGTTCAAAGTAGGATTGTATCACAGCTCTTGACACTTATGGATGGATTGAAGTCTCGTGCCCATGTTATCATAATTGGGGCTACAAATCGCCCAAATAGCATTGATCCTGCTCTCAGAAGGTTTGGTAGGTTCGATAGGGAAATTGACATTGGTGTGCCAGATGAAGTTGGACGGCTTGAGGTTCTCTGGATCCACACAAAGAACATGAAGCTTTCTGATGACGTAAGACATGCTTTACGAAAAGACTAATGTGTTAGCTTTAGTTGATAACTAATCGACAAATTATAAGTTTTGCAGGTTGATTTGGAAAGGATAGCTAAAGAAACACATGGTTATGTTGGTGCCGATCTTGCTGCTCTTTGCACTGAAGCTGCGCTTCAATGCCTTAGAGAAAAAATGGATGTTATCGACTTGGGAGATAAATCTATTGATGCTGAGATTTTGAATTCGATGGTAGTCTCAAATGAACATTTCCAGACGGCTCTTGGAACAAGCAATCCATCTGCTTTGCGAGAGACGGTATATAATTTGTATCGTATTCTTTCAAGCTGCTGACTTAGACGAAACATTATAACACGTAGTTTCATTCTCACTTTGGTTTAAAATCAGGTTGTTGAGGTTCCGAATGTTAGCTGGGAGGACATTGGAGGCCTTGAGAATGTTAAGCGCGAGCTTCAGGAGGTAATGGAAATGAATGCGCTAGGTTCGAATTTGATTTTATACTGTGTTGCAATTATTTCTAAAACTCTCTATTTCGTTTGGAAATACAATAGACTGTTCAATATCCCGTGGAGCATCCAGAGAAGTTTGAGAAGTTTGGTATGTCACCATCCAAAGGAGTTCTTTTCTACGGTCCTCCTGGTTGCGGAAAGACACTTCTTGCCAAGGCTATTGCAAATGAATGTCAAGCGAACTTCATTAGTATCAAAGGACCCGAGTTGTTAACAAAGTGGTTTGGTGAAAGCGAAGCCAACGTTCGTGAGATTTTTGAGAAAGCCAGAGGATCTGCACCCTGCGTTTTATTCTTTGATGAACTCGACTCCATTGCAACTAAGGTACTCTTCAATATACATACATTTATATACGCTTTCTAGTATTATGATTTTAAAGATTCTGGACTAGCTTACAAAAAAAAATACTGTAATTATCGCAGAGAGGAAGCAGTTCTGGAGATGCAGGTGGAGCTCCTGATCGAGTTCTGAATCAACTATTGACGGAAATGGATGGAATGTCTGCGAAAAAGACTGTTTTCATAATCGGAGCCACCAATAGACCTGATGTCATTGACCCTGCTTTACTACGTCCAGGACGTCTTGATCAACTGATTTACATCCCGTTACCAGATGAGGACTCGCGACACCAGATTTTTAAAGCAGCAACGAGGAAATCCCCCGTGTCTAAAGATGTTGATTTGAGAGCTCTTGCCAAGTATACTCAAGGCTTTAGTGGAGCTGATATTACAGAGATATGCCAACGGGCCTGCAAGTACGCAATAAGAGAGAGCATCGAGAAAGTAAGCTTCAATCGTTTTCATGCTCATTGTTTTTTTCCTAATACGTCATTTGATGATTTTATTATAACGGTAATTGTGGATTAATATTATTTATATTGATGCAGGACATAGAGAGGGAAAGAAAGAGAAGTGAGAATCCTGACTCGATGGATGAGGACGACGAGGATGAAGTGGCGGAGATTACAGCTGCTCATTTTGAGGAATCGATGAAGTATGCTCGCAGAAGTGTGAGTGATGCGGATATTCGCAAATACCACGCCTTTGCTCAGACATTGCAACGGTCTCGAGGGTTTGGATCTGAATTCCGTTTCCCAGAAGCAATATCCGGTGGGGGTACTGCTGCATCTGCTGGAGGAGCCGATGATGACGACTTATAACAGTTAGAGGCCGTTTACTTGAACACTTACCCGGTAAGTGCTTACCGGTAAAATTGAACACTATCAACTACCATGTGGTACAACATTTTAGTCTCTTAAAATGGTATCGTATGCAACAATTTACCCGGTAAGCTCTTACCGGGTAAGAGTTGTGGATCTCACTTACCCGGGTAAGACTTTCGGTCCATGCTATCGCTCTTACCGGGTAAGATTGTAGTCATGTTCATGTTCTTTCCGTAAGGTAAATTGACCCGGTAAGTACTTACCGGGTAAGATCAAGTAAACGGCCCCTTAGTTAGCTTCTATAAATGGTTCATGTTCTAAGTAGTAATACACTTGTTGCAGGATCTAAATGCTTCTCTAGATCCACCTATCATTTGAACATGTACTTTACACTTTCTTTTGTTAGAAAATAGTAAATTTCTTTTGGTTTTCAAAGATTATTGTATTCATGGCTACTGAACTGACGCTGTTTCTTCTCAAATTGTGTGAACATGACAAGGATTAGAATCTTATCCGGTAAGAGTGATGGCATGAACCGAGAGTCTTACGCGGCAAGGTAGATTGACAAATCTTATCCGGTAAGCGCTTACCGGGTAAATTGTAGCACACGATACCGTTTTGAGAGAATAAAATATTGTCCGGTTTTACAAACTACAAGCCTCAATACAAAAGTAATACACTTGGAGTTTTGTTCAAAACAAACCTTTTAATAAAAAATTAAATTGATTAAAAGACACTTAATAGACTGATTATAACCAGCCCGGTCGGTTAACTGATATCCGGCCTGGATATTACCACCAGACACCAGTTAAGGATTTTCCCGATCTTTTACATAACCGGCCCTTAGCCGATTATGACGGTAACCGATTATTTTGAAAAAATAGTTGTTTTTTAAATTTAAGTAATGTATTTTTTTATTATATGATTAGTTTAAAAGTATAATAAAATGTATTTTTAAAATAATTTGAGTGACCCAAAATTTATTTATTTTAAAAGTTTATAAAATAAGTAATTTGTTTTATTAAAAAATAGTAATAGTAATAAAAAAAAGCCTTAACCGATCTTAACGGATTATGTAACCGGTCAAAGTTAACCGGTTACTCCCAAACCCCCTTAACCGTAACTGGTTACGGTTTAACCGGTTAAGTCGGTGTACTGTTTTTAACCAAGGGAGTGGTCGGTAACTAGTTAGTTATAACTTGATATACCAATATACATTTTTACTGGGCTCAGACTCCAGCCCAATCCATTGAGATCTAGTCCAGCCCAAACAACATTATGGCCCAACTTACAAATCTCAAAACTTTAACAACTCAAACTCATCCAAAATCTTTCTTATGCAAACCTACCATTAACCAAACAAGATAATATGTCAATCCCAACAATCCTCCAAAACCTCAAAACTGTAAAGAAATTCAGCAACCTCCCAATAATCCCCACCACCATCCAAACCCCCTACCGGAAAATTGCTGACCTCATCATCTCCTCCGCCACCCAAACCACCACTAAACCCCCAGCCGCCGCCGCCATCTCCGCCCTCACTCCCGACGTAGTCGAATTCATCCTCTCAGACCCACGCATCAAGACCTCAAAATGCCTATCCTTCTTCAACATCATCTCACAAAACCAATCCTTAATCCCCTTCAAGATCGAAATCCATCACCACGTAACCCTAATTTGCAGGGCGATCAAGTCAAGGAAGTTTCAAGATGCAGAAAATCTCATAGCTTCTTCGTTAGCAAACGATGGAGATAATGATAATCTCAGGTACTCCTTTTCAGATGTAGTTTCTTTTGCTGAAGGTCAACAGTTTCATTCTAGAATATTGTCGAAATTGTTCAATTTGATGCTAAAGGTTTACTCCGATAGTGGTGAATTCGTTTCGGCTTTCGAGACTTTTAGTTATATGAGAGATAACGGGATCGAAATCGATGAGAGGACGTGTTGTGTTTACTTGATCGCGCTCGTGAGGTGCGAGCATTTAGGGTTAGGGTTGGTGTTCTTTTACAAAATGGTGGAGTCCGGAATAGATGTTTCGGTTTATTCGTTGACGGTTATGGTGGATGGATTGTGTAAATATGGGGAGATCACTAGGGCTAGAGAGTTAGTTGAAGAGGCTGTATGCAAGAGTAGTGTTAAACCTAATGTGATCACTTTCAATACTTTAATTGATGCTTGTTGCAAAAGATGGAAATTTGAAGAGTTGGATTTGGTGTTGCTGTTGATGGAGAAAGAAGGGGTGGATCTTAATTTGAAAACCTACAAGTTCTTGCTAGATGGGTTTTTGAGCAGTGGGAGGATTGGGGATGCTGAAAAGATGATCAAGGAGATGTGTGATAAAGATTTGAAAGTGGAAACCTATTTGTGGAATTCGATCGTTCTTAAGTATTGTAAGTTAGGGAAAATGGAGAGTGCATTCCAAGTGTTTGATAAAATGCTTGAGAGAGGTGGTGCTCCGAATGCAGAGACGTTTCGTATCATGGTTAGTGGGATTTGTGGGATTGGGGAGATAGAAGCTGCAAAGGATCTAGCAGATATGATGCAAAGAAAGGAGATAGCTTTGGGGCATGGTGTTTTTGAGGATTTGATCCTTGGATGCTGTAAAAAGGGTAAGTTTGGTGATGCTATTGGACTGCTTTCGACGATGGAGAAAAAAGGATTGTTTGGTGACGTGCGTTTGTATAACATGGTTATTGATGGTTTACTTGAGTTGGATCGAGTTGAAGAAGCAACCATACTTTTGAGCATCGTGGTGAAATGTGGTGCGACTCCTGAAACGAGCTTTACTAGGTATTTGGCCAATGGTTAAGAGACTCGATTGTATGAGTTTTTCGATCAATCCCAATAATTAAAAGATACAAAATTGAAGAACTCATGCTAGTACAATTTCATTTATTTACAAAATGGAAGTGATAGTTTAAACTTTAAATATCCCTTCCTTCCCACACAAAACCACTAGAGTTCCAAGTTGACAAGGTTCACAAAAACTGAAAGTTATGGAAGATGACGAGATAACGTAGTACCAACCCTCGAGAGGGTTGGGCTCGGTGGTCCATCCTTACCAAAGCACGAAACGCTGTGAGATCGTCTTCTGACTTTGAAGCTTCCAGACAACAGGAGCCTTCTCTCCTTGATCATACCTGGATTGGGTTGCACCGAGTCTGGGCCTAGCTCGCTTTTGGCTCTCAAGAACCGGTCTAGATTTTGACTGTACTTATCCCCACGGTGGTTCGTAACTGTGTCATGTTTGTTGGGGGTGGAGGGAAGGTTATTATGGTTAGGGTCGAATTCGTCATCAGTGAAGTAACCGTTTTCTTGAATATCCTGCATTGCAAGATCGTCATATTCTTCGTCTGATTTGGTCGATTCCTCATCCACCGAACCTTCCATCTGCAGATTATTGGATCAATAGGACCCAAAATTCAACAGGCAAAAGATAATCATGTGTAGGATTGTTTGGGTACCTCTTCATGCATATGTTCTTTGGCATCATCGCTAAAATCGTCATCGCTATCTACCTCGAAGCGATCATCAACCTCTTCATCACTGCCGTAAACCGACTGCTCCTCTTTCAACTGAAAGTTATACAGTGGTCAGAAAACAAGCTAGAAAAGATGAGGAATTTGGTTTATTTTCGATGAAAATGATATGTAAATTATGTACCTCTTTAGCAGGTCCATCAGAGACCTTAGGTGAGCTACAGCATGATGAATGATATCTGCTACCGTTGTCGGTAAGCTCGCCTCTTGACTCGTCAACGCTACTAGCACGGCTAGTGCAACCAAGGTCGGTTTGCCAAGCACTGATTCCAAAGTTACCAAATTGCAAATTAACGGGTTCAGCCTTTCCGATCTGTAATGGCCCGTACATTGGAGTCCCTATACCATCCTCTGCAGGATGTCCTACAATCGGCCTACCGTTGGCATCTATGGAATGAACAGGCCACGCCTTTGCAACAGACCCATCGTCGTTTAGAAGAGCCATCAGATTCCGCGAAGAACCTTGCCTTTGAATCAGTTGAAACATTCCCTTGGAGCTAAGTGAGTTAGCCACACACTGGTTCCTATACTCCTCATCAACTAGAAAAACTGTGTTGGTGGTTGAATCGTAAAGCTGCTCACCGGCCTCACGTCTTCTTAAGCAGCTGAAAACGGTGGCATGGATCGCAGCAACACTCTTATCAACGTTGGTATTATTTACTTTGGGCACCAGATGCTTGTCTGCTCGATTGCAAAGGTACTCTTGGATTGTTCTGATGTTTCTTATGTACTTTACATACTTATTCTTGGCAGGATCTAAAGTCATGTACTTTGCTCGAACTGCAAATCTTTCCATGTGTTTGTCTTCATTTGTAATGTAGATCATGAATGGTATTATTGATGGATGTTTCTTCATTAACCCCATCTGCATTTTGAGTCAAAATTGGCATCAGAGGCCTCACTTCAACATAAAAATGGAAAAAAAAAATGTTATAAAGAGTCCCTTGTTATCATATGTACCACAAAGTTAAGGCTTAAGTGAACACCCTCCACAACGACTGATTCTTTACGCTCTTCCCATGCTGTGATGAGTCGATCAAGACTATCAATGACCATCTCACTCTGTGCTTTAAAGCCCTCGATTGCCATTTGCTTAGGGCTAATGAGGTCAACTGTAGAAGATCCCTCCTTAGGTACTGGTGGGGGTACTGATGCTGCATCAAATGGAGCAGTAGCCTTGAATTGTGATTGAGGTGAAACACTTCCTTGTTTCTTTGCCTTTCTCTTGGCCTTGGCTTCTGAAACCGCCACTGGATCTAGATGTTCTCCGGCATGGTAAGTAGAAGACCAAAGGAGGGGATTTTGCTTTTCATCAACAAAGCTCCTCATCATGTGCCGTATGGAGTCTGTAGATATAACAGTTGTGATCCCTAACCTGCCAGCCTGCAGATTCAATTCAACATCAGCATTAAAGTAACAATTGGTTTCTTAATTTCAGTTTTCTTGTTACACCTCCTTGTTCAAGTTCAGGTGCAACTGTGCAGCAGTGGATCAGATCCAACGGTCACAAATTAGTATGAAAGATTCATGATTAGGAGTCGTAAAGACACCAATCACCGTCTTCTACACTATCTGTTTACCATCAATGCATTTCAAATCAAGAATCTTGCAATAAACCAAGAGCGTATCTCTCGAAAGATTAGTTTAGGAAAAAAGTATATGAATCCAAGTTTAAGAATTCATCGACACAAAACAAAGAAAGCCTTCAAAGAACTTACCAGCAAGGCAGACAATGTAGATTTGCCACATCCACTGGTTCCACATAGTAGCACTGTCACAGATTCCTTTCTTTCTCTGATTCTAAAAAAAGGGGGCAAGGGGCATTCAGAATCTTATATATACAAGGGGTGTTAACCACCGGTTCCCAACACACATGCATGCTCGAACACAAACAAAGTAGAACAAGAAAGATATTAAAGATTTGACAAATTGTAAATGTCTGGTCATGAAGGAGAAAGGTATGCATAGCTGATCTGAATCAACCAACCAACAGAGATGTTGATCCTCTGAAGCAGAAAAATAGCTCTAATTTCAAGATGTATTCAAGAAAGAGTCGACAATGGAAACAATCATACCCAAAATAGCCATATGGGAGTGCAAAACAGTTGATGACCTCTTGCTATGTTTTTCCTATCCAAATTTGGAACAATGCTATAACAAGAATAAAATAACCAGTTAACGAGCATGCGTATTAACTATATTCATAGCACATTGAAACTCTTGTATCTTCTAAACAGCATCCTATTTTCATTATGTTTCCCCCTCTCAAACAACCATTAAAAAGATCATGTTCTTTCTGTTCCACTTTAAGTATCCCCTTTTTACTTCTTTGTCTCAAACAATTCATGTTTAACCTCATGATTGATACCTAATTCTTTAATTTCTAACTAAAGATTGATTGATAATAAAGTGAAATTATGGTGCTGGATATCTCAAGGATAAAAGTATTAATGTTATGTTGGTATATTGAAATCTATTACAGGATTTCCTTTGCTTGTAAGGAACCTTAAGACATAGATGTAGGGACATCAATCATTATCAAATAATCCAACCACAACATAAGTTCCTTATACAGCCACAAATATCAGCAAAGAAACCACTAACATGAAAAGACAAAGTTGATATCACTAGTGGATGCTTATCATATGTTCATGATTGGATTGCATACTTAACTAAATAAAGAAGATATGATGATAAAAGTACCTGCAAGCTAAAACCAAATCAGCCCTCTGATTGGGACCAACATACTTGTATTCGGCCAGAGCGTCACATACAACATCTATGAACCTCCTCCTTTTGACGATAACCGTGGTGCGCTTTTTGTAAGATTCAAAAGGTATGCTCCTTATTTTATCGTCATTCTCTACAGCGTTGTTTCTGCTTCCTCCTCCTTCCTTATCCGACCGACTATCAGTGACGCAAGAATTCTCTTTCCCAGGATGAACTTTTAAGAAATCCTTTCCTGTTTTAATGACACCCATGGCAGCCAAAGTGTCCCCTAAGCATTGGGTTCTCATGATTTCAAAACCCTTTGGCTAATCTGGTAAAAGAAGCAGATTGTATTCTTTCAATGGAGAGAAAATTATAGACAGAAACAGAAATCTACAAGCAACAGACACATATGTTTGATCAAAGAAGTGAATCTTTTGGATGTTATCATGCTACAAGTTGGTGTAAAGAATACATCCAAAAACCATCTCCTTTAGATCATCCAAATCTTATCTTGTAAGAGAAGTATTCAACTTAGGCTTAACAAAAGATATACTTTAATTTAAACCATTTAATCCTGAGCATGTACCAAGAGGGTGATGTGATCTAGAATGTTTCTTCTGTTTCTAAAACAAAGTTTTACTACTGAAACATCCTCCAAAGCAATGCACAGTTCAATATCTAAGTGAAGAATATGTTGCTAAAAACTTCTAATGCTTAGTAATTTTTTGGGTCAAAATAACTAAATATGCTAAATAATACAACTAAATTCATTACATAGATATTCATTCAAGGGTTAAGAAACCTAAAGTAACAAACTACTTAAACTCTTCTGAGGCCAAAACTAGAACAAAAGTCAATTTGTTAAAAAGAAAACCCTTGATTCTGTCAAAAATGCATAATAAGATCTAAGGATCACAAAAATGCATAACTTTTTGGTCAATTAAGTTGAAGTTTGATTTTCAGAAATAACTAACATTAAAAAAAAAGATTAATTCATTGTAAGAAAGAAAGAAATGAAACCTTGAAGGCATGACGAGCTTTACAGCCCATAAGTTGCAAGGTGCTCTGAAGAACATGACGTGTATACCTAAATGTGAAATCATCCTCCTCATGATGATTGCCACCAATATCATCCTCCACCACTATGTATAACAATTTGGCCACCTCCATATATTATTATTATTATTATTATTATTCCTATATTTTTATTTTAAATTAATCAATTAAAGTGAAAAGGCAATTGGCAATGCAGGTTGAGATTCGATTCGAGAGAGATAGAGAAAAATGTAGAGAAATACGATATCGTTGTTGTTGTTGTTG
Source organism: Centaurea solstitialis (assembly GCA_030169165.1). Lineage (NCBI taxonomy): Eukaryota > Viridiplantae > Streptophyta > Magnoliopsida > Asterales > Asteraceae > Centaurea > Centaurea solstitialis. The sequence continues at coordinate 12,198,582 of CM058046.1, forward strand.
TTGGTATATATATTGGGAATTGAATATGTGATGATGATGGATAGGGTTAGAATTTAAGGGCATTGTTGTTGTTATATGGATGAATTTAGGAATTTAGGAGTAAAGAAAGAAAGAAAGAAAGAAAGAAAGAAAGAAAGCAGAGAGCATAGAAGAAAATGTTGAATGATGGTTGTGGCAACCTGCTTCCACGCATCAGCGTCTTCAACACTCCACGAGTCGTCTCCCCCTCCACTTTCTCTCTCTTTCTCCTTCTCTTTCTCTCTCTAGAAAGATTTCTTTGTATTTTTTTGTCGGAAAACGAATTTGGGCTGAAACTTTCAAACACAAACCCTATCGACCAAAAACAACACCACCTTTCCTTTATATATATTATTATTATTATTATACAGAAAAGTTCAAATGTGAACCATTTTTTGTTTGTGAATATGAGGACAACCGAGAGCGCGACACGTGGCGGCTTTGAGTGTGGTCCCCCTCTTTAATTCAATGCCCTCCCATGAATCGCGCCTAGTCATCCGCCGTGAACTTGACGTGGCACCTAATCATCCGCCACATGTCGCGCTCTCGGTTGTTCTCACGTTCACAACCAAAAAGTGGTTCACATCTGAACCCACCCCTATTATTATATATATATATATATATTGTAATGCAGGGAAAGGTTAAAACGAGAAGCATGTCAATTTAAAAAAAAAAGTGAGAAGCAATTTCAAACCACTCATTTCGTGGTTACGGTGAACGTGATCATAGAGGATTAACACGATTTATGTGAGGGTAGAAATTATTAAAGGAGATTGCTATATGCACCTTACTTTATGTCAAATTCAGGTCAATTCTGGCATTGGAAATGTAAAAAATAGTTTATGATGGTGATGACAGTTTATGATGGTAATGTGTGTGAGAGAGAAATTGTGTATTTAACAAAAAATTTGGTGCATTTAACATCACCTCTCAGGGGACCAATCAAAGTTATCTTTGTTGACCAAGATGAATGGTTGAGATTGTTACTCACTTTTTGTTAAAAAAAATTATACTTTTGATATGAACTTTTCTGTATATATGTATATGTATATTTTGTAATATAGCGGTCCCGGATTCTTCTCCACCTCCATTTATAATTATATATACACGATTCTTATGCATTAATAAAATATATACTCTTCCTTTTCTACCATCCTTCTATAATTATTATATTAATCACACGTATTTGCTTTTACCTTTTTTGTTTTATTCTACTTCAGTTAATTTGGCATGCGAATCAACAAAAACGTTTTCTCCACACAAATGCATTTTGATGATGGTGGGTAATTAAGGAAAAACGTGAATATGACTAAAAATATTACTTTAAGATGTAAGTTTTTTTTTTTTTCACGACAGCTTGAAAAACCTTTTTTGTATGTTACGTATTTAAATAACTATATAAGGTCATGATTATCATCAACATTTCATATTTTTATGTTACTTCAATGTTACATCAGTTTTTCTCTAACATTTTATACTCTCATACCCTCTGGTTTTTTAAATATATATTTAAGAGAGAGAAAGAGGAAAGAAAGAGTTGCGGGTTCACCGACTTTCCATACACGCCCACGCTATGCCACGGATGGCCTAAGGAGTAATTATGAAATGGAGTACAAAATGAGTGATTATATTTTAGGAAAACCTATGTATTTATTTGTATGCACTAATGAAATATTTGGCTCATTTGATTTTATGTGTATAAAGTAAGTCGAGTAAAGAATATAGTGTCTCATACGTGAAGATGTGGTGTGTTTGATTATCTTAATTTTACTATTTAGGTTAAAAGTAAACTTAGATTGGATTCCGAATATGGTTATTCATGCACCGATGTCCTCATATTGCTTTTGATTTTGTAAATATGTGACTTTATTAATTAGTATCTAATCAAACACCATCTTGAAACGTAGAATGTATTTAAACCAAAAAAAAGCACAACATTATTGCATGTGATATATACGTTATCTTTATATTGTCACTAAGTTTTGTTGTTCATTATAACATCAAGAATTTTGTACATCTCTCTTATATACAATATTTGTTTTAGTTTGTTTCGAATAATACATATATCATTCTTTTTTAAAGTTCACTCTAAAATTGTTTATTCACCTTTCAAAGATAGTCATGAAATTATAGATTAAACTGAGTTTACATAAAAAATTTCTTTTATTTTTATAAAATAAGTAGTTAATTGAAAAGTTATTAATATTAATCAAATTTCTAAAATATTTTTTAAAGATAAAAAACTTATGGAGCATTGGAGCATCGTCAATTTTCAAGTAATGACCATTAAAATGGAAAAGTAAAATTCGTTTTAAATGAACTTCGTATAAAACAGAAATGAAGGTGCATGATTTTAAATGTAGTGGCACAAAATAAATACTAATTATCAATAAAAAATAGAGTATAAAACACTAAAAAGTATAACTAACTTCAATTATTTACGGTTAGTGTTCTCGTGTGTTATTATCAATTATCATTGAACTCTAATATCAATTTCAATAATCGATTAATACCTTTTCAGTTTTTCGGTCTTGATTTGTAACGTTACACCATAATAGAAAAATACTTTTAAGTTTTGAAGATGGTTTGTCCTTTCCTCGCATAAAACCAATTTAGTGGTGACGTAGTATCCTACTACTTTATAAATGGAACCATTCTCGATAATATTGTCTTCTTCTAAAATAAATAAAAAGTATTATTCTAAAATGAACACATACTCGTTTTGTATATTTATTTTTAGATTGGGTTGGCCTAATCGATAGGTTTGTTGAGTTATATTTAGTTAATTTTTTAGATTGGGTTGGCCGAATTGATAGGTTTGTTGGACACCGCTACTTGTAATGACATGCTTTTCGGCTTAATACATTTGTACATAAAAACCAAAAAAACAACTTAAGTTACCATTATGCACAAATGCATACGGTCTACGAATCCAGGTGAAGAGTTATAAGATGTTCCTCGATTTCTTCTTTTGTAGTTTGATCAATGTTCTAAAAGGCGCGCCTTGGCGCCGCCATGGCACGCCATGGCGCCGAGGCGTCACCTTGCCGCCACGTTAACCCCTATGGCGCCGAGGTATGGCGTCGAGCTCGTTGAGGCACGCCTTGACACGCCTTGGCACGCCTTGGCCCACCATGACGTTAAAAATGTGTAATTTTGATTTTTTTAAATCTGTGTATCTTGAACTTCGATAGAGTGTTTCCATTCATATCGGTTAGAATTTACCCGTTAATATATATTAGAATTTAGAAATTATTTATTTTACCATTTTATGCATATACATAAACACAAACACACATATATACATATATATTATATACAAATTTGCCGCCTTAAGCCACGCCTTAAGAAACGCCATGGCCTCGCCTTTGCTCCTAAGGCTTGAGGCGTTACCTCGCCGCCACGCCACGCCTCACGCCATTTAGAACCTTGAGTTTGATACACAATGATTGTCTAACATAATCTTTTATTACACATTTATTATTTATACCAAATATATTACTAACTCGGTTTGTAATAATTTACACTTATATTATTCCAAACAATTATGCAAACCCATTTTACACTTTACAATTTGGAAAATATGAGAACCTTTTTCTCAAGTAATTATATAACGACCAAAAGGATATTTAGGAGACAAAAGTAACCGACCAGAACCCGTGCCCACGTGTGTTTTGTTGCCGCCAGATTTCAAATACCCGTCACCTCAAAACAAAGTTCCAACCTTAAAAATATGAGTGAATTACAATTTACACCCCAAGTCCATATGCTTTCTTCAAAATTCCAATAGGGTCCTTTAAACGTACTGTTTATATTGAAGATCTCTAACTTTTCATTTTTATAATACTAGTGTCTAGTGGTCTTTTAGGTTAACATTGATAATTTGATGTCTATTAGCTACCCGATATGACCCTCAATCCTCATAATTTCGTCAAGATTTAACTTGATAAATATTCAACTGTTTTATTTGTCTTTAAGTTTATCACGGTAATTTATTATTATGAATCTTCATCTTCTTTATCAATAAAGTTACAACAAATCTAAGTACATAAATCTAGATGAGCTCTAAAACTTCTAAATCCAGAACAGTTTGATTTTTTTTATTTTTTTTATTTTTTTTGGGAGGGGGGTCCAAGTGTTGTTAAATAAAACTAAGTTTTTATTCTATATAATGTTCCAATAGCTTTACTATCTTTTTCTCTAAAATAGAGAAATCAGGAAAAATCTCCAAATTTAAATAATTCTATAAAACTTGATGGTAGGTGAGAAAAATTATATTTTTATTTATTTTCACCAATAACATTAAACTTTTGTTGTTTGATATACTTTATTTTAAATAAAATATATTGATATAATAAAGTTATACAATATTTTAATACTATAATTAATGTTAAACTCTGTAAAGCAGAGAAATTGAATTTGTTGGAATGAAATGTAACATTTTTCAAATAATTTTACTTTTAACGTTTTATTTTAGATAAATTATAGAAATGATGTTAAATATGTTCTTAGGTTCTTTATAATTTCTCTAAAATAGATAATCAAAAGCTAAAATTTCTATATAAAGTTACATCCCACTTCAACAACTTCTCTATTCTATAGACTTCAATATTAAATATATTAAAATATTATGTAACTTTATTTTCTTAATACACTTTGTTTTAAAACAATTATATAAAGTGAGAATAGTTTAATATTACTGATAAATATAAGTAAAATAATACTTTTTCCACTTTCTATTAAGTTTTTAAAAAAAATTTAACTTGAAGAGTTTTGCCTTATTTTCTTTTGAGTTAATTACATTTTTGGTCCTTGTGGTTTGATGATTTTAACACTCTAGGTCCATTTTTAAAATAGTTATGGATTTGGTACCTGTGGTTTACATTTTATAACACTTTGGGTCCATATTTTCTAACTCCATTAAAAATCTCTGTTAAGTGAGTTATGTGCAAGGGTATTTTAGTCTTTTGCTTCTTTATTTGTTTATTAATTTTTTTATTTAATTGTTCATCTACTTCAACCCTACCACCACCACCACCTACCACGACCACCACCTACAACCAACCATCCACCAACACCATCACCTTCAACCAACCTCCCACCTCCTGCATCACCAGCCACCCCAACCCATCTCTACCGCCTCCCACCTCCATCGCTGCCATCGCCACCACAGCCCATTGCCCACCACCCACCATCCCCCTCATAAAATGGGAATCAAGAAACAAGAAATCAGATTGGGGGATCAAGAAAAGAAACCAAAAATCAAACCAAATCAAACTCTAAAAACAAAACCCATTGAAATCAAGAAAATCCATGATGGTGGATTGATGAGGTTTTTCAATCAAAAATCAAAATCTGAATACAAAACCAAAAATCAAAACTAGATCTATTCACCTTCTCCTCACCTCTATAAAAAATCAGAAATCAGAAATCAAAATCAAAATCAAAACCCCTAATCTGAATCACAACCCTAAAAAACCCAAAACCAACCTTTTCGTGTATTTCACAAATCAATTGCCATCGAATATGGTGATGGAGGTGGGCGATGGAGTTAGAGACGATGACGGGGTCAGGAGTTGTAAACATTAAAGTCGTAGGTGTTTACTGTGGCCGATGGGATGGCCGGCGGGGAGGCCAGTGGAGAGGTCATCGGGAGAAATCAGATGGGGGTGAGGGCGGTGGTGGGTGGCGGCGGTCGATGGGGTGAGGGTGGTGGTGGGTGGCGACGGCCGATAGGGGTGACATTGGTGGTGGATGGTGATGGTTGATGGTGGTAGTGGTGGTGATGGTGGTCTAGGGTTTGCTGCAAAATAAATACCATGGTTATGGTGAAGATGATGGAAACTTTCCTTTTTGTTATTTTTTTCTTTATTTGATATTAATAAATTACATATTTGGTCCTTGTGATTTTGTATGTAGTGTAAATTACATATTTGGTCCTTGTGATTTTAATTTAAAATAGAAACATAAATGAAATGACCAAACTACCCTTCTAATTAACCTACTTAACTGAATACTTTAACGGTGTTAGTAATTGTGGACCCAGAGCGTTATAAAGTGTAAACCATAGGTACCAAATCCATAATTATTTTAAAAATGGACCCAGAGTGTTAAAATCACTAAACCACAGGGACCAAAAATGTAATTAACTCTTTTCTTTTTTTAAAAACAAAGATAAAAAAGCCATTGAAGAATTATACTGAATAAAAACTTAAGTTAAACTTGTAGATCAATTATTAGTTTGACGATAATATAAATACATAATTAATATAAAAAACTGCATGTATATATCTAACCGTTTATACAGATCCAAAGTAGAAGAGATTGATTAGAGGACAAGTGCACACGTGTGAGTAGGAGCTGTGTGACATGAGTGAAACCTATACACGTGTATAGTTTTTAATATTACCGCCTATATAAAATAATAAATTTATTATAATTAGATGTGTATACCTTTTATTCAAATATTCTGAAACTAGATTTGATCTCGTGTAATATATGGGATAGCTATAAAAAAATAATTAATTTATAACTATTAAATTAATATTACAAATATGATTTGCTAATAAGAAAATGTAAAACATATTACTTCTTATATATTCTTAATATTTAATAATAAGAATAAAAAAATATTCAATAATGGCCCATTTCGAAGGTATTGAGGAAACGATTATAATGGTATAAAACGTAATTTTAATGCATTTATAATTCATAATATATGATTATTTGTGTTATATGATAAGGGTATAAAATAGAAAAATGAAAAAGTAATAAATTAAACGTAAAACATATAACTAATTATAAGGGTGTTAAGTGAAAATTTGAAAATTAAAAGCAAAATAAATAGCTAAAAAGTAGGGAATTGAACCAATAATGTATTATATATTCTTAATATTTAATAATAAGAATAAATAAAAAATATTCAATAATAGTCCCATTTCGAAGGTATTGAGGAAACAATTATAATGATATAAATTGTAAACAAACGTAATTTTAATGCATTTATAATTCATAATATATGATTATTTGTGTTATATGATAAGGGTATAAAATAAAAAAATAAAAAAGTAATAAATTAAAAGTAAAACATATAACTAATTATACGGGTGTTAAGTGAAAAATTGAAAATCAAAAGCAAAATAAATAGCTAAAAAGTATGGAATTGAACCGATAATGTAAATTGCGTTCAGGTTCATGTTTTAGCGGGAAAATGCAAAAATCGGCTCAGCAGAAAACGACAGGTGTCATGCTAGTTACTCTTTTATTATATATAGATATTAGAAGAATTTTAGTTCTTGTGTCGGGTTTGACACGAACTTTATATTTTATGTCTAATCTATAGTATCGGTTATATTTTTAATGAAAAATATTTTATTTATCATGAATATCTATCTGATTCATAATAAATAATACTATATTTTTCTGTTGAATAAGTTATATATCACGTTGCAGTGGTTTTTTCTATAATTTTGATCAATCTATGGCCTGTAACAAAACCTTCTTTTATATTCCGTATGTTTTCTTTTGTAAACTTTATAAATATTGTAAACCAATATTTTATGAAAACGACGAATGTTTATATTAGATGATGTGAATATTTGAACCGGTCAAGAGAAATGACTACAAGCAAGAGCCACTGAACGAGTTGGTTGGCAAATCCAACCGCGTTGTAGCCGATTCGATCAGATCAGGGTTGCGGGTCTCGAGGCGTCCAACGCTTGACTAAGTGTAGTCGAGGAGTCGGGGGTGAAGGTTTACTACCCGCAAACCCATCCTCCCTCTACTCTTATCGGTAACAAACGAGGTGGTGTGGGATCCCGATGATTCAAGCTTATTCCAGTCTATGTTTAGGCTTTGTTTGGCAAGCATAAGCTAGCTTATAAGCTAGCTGATAAGCTAGCTTATAAGCTAGTCCATCCAAACATGTATCAGGAAGCTAGCTTATAAGCTAGCTTTTTGAAACGCTACTTTGAGTAGCTTATGAGGAGCTTATTGTAGCTTTTTCCAATTATACCCTTATTAATATTAATTATTAAATTCAGATATACCCTTTTTGGTCATTTTACATACTCATAAACTAGTTTTTGCCAAACATAATTTGTTCAACAGCTAGCTTATCAGCTACTAGCAAGCTTATCAATCAACAGCTAGCTTATCAGCTATCCGCTAGCTTATCAGCTACCAGCTAGCTTATAAGCTACGCTTGCCAAACATAGCCTTAGCTGTTTGGGCTTTTGTTGGTGTACTGGTTTCATTTTTTGTCTTCCTCTTTTAGACTTTGTATTTGGTTGGGAGTTGAGATAAGGAAAGATGTTTAAAAAAATTGTGATTTGAATATTTATATAAGAGGGTGTTTGGATAAGCTTTTTGAAAGTGATTATTGACTTATTGGTTTCTCAAAAAACCAATAAGTCAAAAAACGTATTTGGGTAACTCAAAAGCACTTTTCAAAAATGCAAGTGATTTTGAGAAGTCACAATTTATGACCTTTTAATTTTTAAAAGTGTTTTTTGGAGGAAATTGCCACAAAACCTTTTCAAAAACTTAATAAGCTAAGGCAAACACCTTTTTAGTAAACAAAATATTGACTTATTGACTTTGATCGCCACAAAAGCTAATCCAAACACTTTTTTAAGAACTTTTTCCATCACCATAAGTCATTTAACACTTTTGACCAAAAACACTTTTGGACCTCTAAAATCTTATCCAAACACCCTCTAAGATTACCCCAGTTCATTAATTATGATAAACATTTTATTTAAAACTAAAAGCACGACATATTTACAAAATCAAATATTTGTTAGAGATGAACGGTTGAAATTGGTTTACAAAGTTTAAATTGTTTTGAGGATTACAAAAGAATGCACCTCTGATTTCTACATGTATATATAGGGTCATGTTCTAATGAAAACTCAAATTTGATTGTGAACGTGAGGGCAAACGACAGCGTCTTGTGTCCTATTCGGCTCATATTCAGTCTAAATAACACAAAATTATCCGGACCGAATATTATGCATTATTCAAGATGGATAATACAATAATACAACATTCAGTATTATTTACTCTGAATTATGTATTATTCACCTTGTATTATTCAGACTTAAATATCACGTGACGTGCTCCTGGTTGTGCTGACGTTTCCATTTAAACTTTCCCCTCTCTCTATATATAATAGTATTTATATGGGAGTATATATATATAGAAGTATATATATATATATATATATATATATATATATATATATAGTCTATGAATGATAACTAGATGGATAAACATAAAAAAGTAAACTTCATATGAAACCTAACAATTAGGTAAAGATGAGGACCAATGACATCTTCAAGGCCAATTTAGGTTAAACCTGTTAGACTTGTAGGACCATTCACGTTGTACATGTATAAAACTCGACTCATCTAGATAGATTCTTTCTTTTATCGAGGTTTAACCGGAACCTCTCAATTATATGCAATTTGAAACGTCTCATATAACACAAATAGTATATGGTTTCATAGTTTATCATATCTTGATATAAATTTTGTGTGTACACATTTTTGTGATTGTCTATAACATGTTATTGTTATGCTACTGATAATTATATGTAATTGTGCATAATACTTTATTTGGAGATTAGTAACCATTTAGAAGATTTGCATTTGATTTGATATGTGTACATATAAACAAATAGTCTTGTGAGAATAAGAGTTAAGGTGATATATGCTTAAACAAAAATTTGATCTTTTGATCACTTTTTAATGTTATTCCCACCCATAAATTGTGCTTTTGAGGGGAATTAATTTAGGATGTGTTTGGCAAAAACATGTTAGTTTATAAGCTAGTACATGTTTAGATGGACTATAAGGTAGGTTATTGAAATGCTAGTTAGAGTAGTATTTCAGAACCTTTAGTAGCTTTTTTCCAATTATACCCTTAGTAATGTTAGTTATTATATCTTAAGATATTCTTTTTGCTTATTTTACATACTTATAAGCTAGTTTTGCAAACATAATTTATTAATAAGCTAGTCTATCGGCTAACAGCTTGCTTATAAGCTAGTTTGCCAAACACAACCCTAGTACATCTAGACTCTAGAGTCACCTTAACTCTTGATCTTCAAATAGGATTGATCCAATAGTCCAATATCCCTTATTACGTTTTTCACTTTAACTTTCTTTCTCACTGGAATTTAACCTATACACACACACGTGTGTGTGTACGCATGAGATTATGTGAGAGTGCTATTTTTGATGAAAATGTGAGAAATACTTTTAAACCATTGATCATTTTAAATCAAGTTCTCTGCTATAAATTGTTGTTTAAAAAGGAATTGATCCGATGCATCTCATATTATTGTTCGTACATTTATTATCCAACTGTTGATAACTACTTTTGACTCTCTCATCAAATTTGACACTTCTCAACGAAAACCAAAAGAGGCAGAGATGGTTAATTACTCAACCTATCCTATTTGTACAACAATCGCAACTTAACTCAATATCCATTTAATCTAATGAATATGTGTTGTGTCATAAATATTTTAAACGCCTTATATAAATATCTAAATCATACTAAATAAACTTTTATAATTACCAGTTTATCACATATATCTTAATCAGTTTAAGTGCATGAATTATAAAACTAAACATGTCCATCAGCTACATTCCATTATAAAAATTATTATAACGATATATTTATAAAAACATATTTCTTTTCTTTTCTCTTTCAATTAAGAAATGAAAATGTTTCTTCCTTCCATATAATACCTTGCTTTCCTTCACCCTTAAGTATGCAATTAAAAAGATAAACCTTGTTTTTTTTTCTTTTAATTTCAAAATTCGAGAACACAATAGACTTTAAAATCGTTATTGTATACATTTCTCTTTGACTATTATTATTTGTTTTTGTCTCTATATTTTTGCTATAAAAAAACAAAGACCATAGTTAATCGGGTTCCTACGTATCACCGATTAAATGGTTCTCCTTGATGCAGCACGATGTTGCTTGATGCAAAACTCGAAAAGGCATTGAGCATCATTGCAGCTTCCATATATCGTATAAAACCTCTCAAATTTGTAATTTGTTAGTACTTTTTGTAGAAAGAATGTTCGGTTTACTTTATTTTGGATGGTTGTTATGAGAGAAAGATAATGGAAAAACTTTATTTTGGATAGTTACACTTACATCCATAATCTCATCCAAAAATAAATGGGGGAAATCTATATATATATAAAAGTAGGATGTTGGAGATCCTAGGTGGCATCTTCAAAAGCCATGAATCATATTTATCTTTTTTCTCAAATTTTGTATTTTTTTGTATTTTTAATATTTTTAATTAATATAATAATGTCATTCATTATGAGGGTTATTATGTCATACATAAGTTATCCATCTTTTCATTTTTCCTTCAAACTTTTCATTTACCATCCATAAATCATTAAATACATGTTACACTATATATATATACCAACTATTTACATCAAACATATCCATCAAATTGTTCAAGTCTTTCTTTTACACATTTTTTAGGTAATAAGTTTTATATTTTGTTTCATGTTTTCTACAAATTATATATTGTTTTTGACGTTTATGCATGTGTTTTATTCAAAATTTGTTTTTTGCTTGACAATGTTTCACTTCTAATAGTAACAATCAAATACTAAAATATGATTTTTATGGGATTTTTAGGAGATGGGTTATTTGTGTTTTTTAATTCAATTTATTATTTTTGTTTTTATCCCTAAAATGGTTCTAAAGTATGATTTTTGTGCTTTTTAGTAGATGATTTATTTGTGTTTCTTAATTCAATTTGTTAATAATATATCTTAAGACAATGTTTCACTCCTAATAGTAACAATCAAATACTAAAGTATCATTTTTATGGGCTTTTTAGGAGATGGGTTATTTGTGTTTTTTATTCAATTTATTATTGTTGTTTTTATCCCTAAAATGGTGTTCTAAAGTATGATTTTTGTGGCTTTTTAGTAGATGATTTATTTGTGTTTCTTAATTTAATTTGTTAATAATATATCTTAACCTTCATTACCTTTGGTTTTTCTATTTTTTATTTACTTGATAAGTTAATTAGTTTTCCATCTCTATATAAAAAACATAAAGTTTATTGTGACATAACTATTTTGGTAATTCTAAGACTTTTAACTTTCTAACATTTTTATCTTTATTCTTGAAAATAAAACTTTCATATATTTCATCTACTCATTTTTCTTTCTCATAATTTGACTATTACTAAATTTAGTTTTATCTCTCCTTATCACAACATGTTTTTCTTCAACATGATCGTTTTTCATGTTGCCACTCTCCATTGTTTGATCTGCTTACAATATTTCACAAATTCTTATTTATAAAAAAAATGTTTTTCAAATAACCTATTTTTCTCCTTCTTCATCACTTGATTTGCTATTCATTCCACAAAAATTTATTTTCAACAAAATTGTTTTTAGTTTGTTGTGAGAATAATAATTTGAATATCATTCATTTCTTAGTTTTGTTGGTATTTTATATTTATATTTTCTATTTCCTTCTTCTATGTGTTTCATAAGTTTTTACCAACAGAACTGAAGGTGTGTTCTTAGCAACGAAATAAGATGATAACATATATAATATAACTTTAACAAGTAATCTTTGATGGTTATTTTTATTTCGAAAATATTAATCCGGATATACATTCTTTTAGACTTTGATTAAGATTTAAAGTTCTTTTTTTAATCTCAGTCTTTTATATCTTTCAAAGTTTTTGTTTTACTAATTATTTAAAATACTATTAGAATAAGTATTTTTGTTATTTACACGACACTTAAATATTATTACATGTAATTTATATTTACTTAGTAATATTATAATAATAAATTTGCTATAATCAATCAATCAATATATATATTAAAAGTAAAACCCACACATCCTTACATGGCATTCTCTCCATCAAGATAAATGAGTTTTCTTTTTTCTCATTTTTTTGATTTTTTTTAATAAAAATCTTCCCATTACATAAGTTTAACTTTTCATTCATTAATAGATGTTAATTAATCATTTATTTCATATTTTTATGTTACAACCATTGATTTTCCTTCATTTATTTTCATTCATCATTCATTTTGCCTTATTTAAGCACAAATGTTTTGTATTTCATATATTTGTCATACAAAAACATATACTTCTCATTCTTTTCTTCAAAAACTCTCTCTAGAAAAGAGTGAGATCTATGATCTTGACATTTGTTTGTAGTAAAGTTTTTTTTTGCCATTGTGTTGATTTTATACGATCTTTATGTTGTGTTTTTTTTTGTAATAACTAACAAAATAGGAATAAGCTCTAGCGATTGCCAAATATGCGGAAGAGTATCAAAGCTTCATCACCATGCTGCAGAAATAAAAGTTCTATGTGTAAGTCTTTCGTTCAACTACTTCTTCAATTCAATTGGTTTTTTCCTTTTGTTTGTTGCATACATTATTGTTTTTTCATTTTTCTTTTTGTCATACAACAATAAGCATCTTATCCTTTTCTTCGATAGAATTCTCTCACAAAAAAAATTAATCTAGGGTAAGAACTTTTGTTTATAGGCAAGTTTTATTTTTTTGCTATTTTGTTGACATCGTATGATCTTTATGTCGTATTTTTTTGTAGTAAGTGACACAACAAGAATCAAGAATAAACTCTAAAGATCGTCCTTTTGTTTGTTGCATACATTATTGTTTTTTCATGTTTTCTTTTTGTCATACAACAATAAGCATCTTATCCTTTTCTTCGATAGAATTCTCTCACAAAAAAAATTAATCTAGGGTAAGAACTTTTGTTTATAGGCAAGTTTTATTTTTTTGCTATTTTGTTGACATCATATGATCTTTATGTCGTATTTTTTTGTAGTAAGTGACACAACAAGAATCAAGAATAAACTCTAAAGATCGTCAAATATGTGGAACAACATCAATGTTTCATCATCATACCACACAAAGAAAAGTTCTTTATGTATCTTTCATTCAACTACTTATTCAACATATTCTTGATTTTATCTATTTCTATAATTTCATGATGTATTATTACCTTAATTCTCATTGCTATATTTTTTCTTATTTAGGAGCATACCCATGATGCTAAAAAATATATATGTGTATTATTTATTTGAATATTACATTGTTACTTGCAAAGGGGTCGTATATCTTTCATTTGTGAATTTCTTTTTCGTTTCATACAACTTAAGAGTTCCAACCATGGAACTAAGTTACAATCTAATGAAATATATACCATTGTCAACAATGTTACTAGAGACAATTAATTTATACAATGAAGTTGGTAAATCACCTCCACAAAAAAAGTGATAAAAATGATAATATTTAATAATGCTATGTAAGTGGGTTCAAGTGCCAAATGCATCAATCCAAATTTTAACATAGATTGCAAAACATTTCACTTTTATTTTTATATAATAGTTAAACATTTTATTTTTATATGAACCAAGTTTATATGAGCGTATCTCAAATCACATATCCATCAAATATCCATCAAATATCCATCAAATGGTGAATTGTAGTGATTCTTCATTATCTTACATTATGTGAGTTGAATGTCCATTAAGATGTGGTTTAATTGTTCATTTAAATGGTGATTCATTTTGTGTTAAATAGTATTTTTTTAATTACATAAAAAACGTTTCAAGGAGTAGATGATGAATTAATGTTTAAAAAGTTTGGATTGGTTAAATTAACTTTTAAACTCCATCTTTTCCAAAACAAGTTTTGTTCCATTATTAGTGATGTATCTTATATTTTTTATAACTATGGTTGGAATCAAATCAATCAAATGGTAAATATTGTAGTGCCAAATTAAAAGAAGATTCAAGGAAATGACCAGGCAAAATGAATTTGAACAATTTTTCAAATCTTAAAATAAAGTTGAATTTCATCATCCCTCAATTATTACCAATAAAGTTGAGTTTGATCATCCGTAATGAATTATTATCTATAAAGTTGGCATTAAAACCAAACAAATGTATATTATTATAGTGCAAAAATGAAAGAAAATCAATGTTGAAAACATGGTTTCTTTAATCTATATATATTAATTGTGAAATTCCGTTTCATTTTAAATCGGATCAATGCCCTTTAAAACAATTGCCGTCACCGTGCAACGCACGGGCCCGATATATCTTAAAAGGGAAAACCACAACATCCTATGTGGCATCTCCTAAAGCCAAAAAAACTATTTATCTTTTTTCTCAAATTTTTGATTTTTTTAATGTTGAATTTTGTAAAGACCTTTTCGCCCTTCTATAAAACATGTGTAATTCATTACAAACTTGGGACTTTTTTGTAAATTTACATATCCAAGTTTAACCTTCAACTCTTCATTTGCTTCTTCATTTAATTCTCTTTATTTGTTAATAAAATTTGTTTTTCATAAGTTATAATAATAAACAAGTTGAAATCCTATAAATTCCATTGGTGAGGCTTGAGAAGATGGAAATTGAAAAAGACATAAAAAATCTTAAACATGTATGTAGAAATTATGTTCTCCAAACAATATGATTTGTTATTACCTATTTGTTGTTTTCCATATTGTTGGATTTGTTATTATTCTATGTAATGTAACTTCTTGGTAGGCATTCTCTTTATTATTTTGTTGCAATTGATTTACTATCTCTAACTTTTCATCTCTCATTTTCTTTGTTTCTCCATTTCTTTTTTTATTTAGTATTGCATAATTGGTATAAGAAAACAATCGATTATGTTTTTGATCAATCGGGACTACTTTATAGCGGAAGATTAGTGCGGTATTGTTTTGTTGTAATTGATTACCATCTATAACTTTTCATCTATTCATTTCTTTGTATCTTAATTTCTTTCTCTTTATTAGGTTTTGCATAAAGGGTATCAAGAAACAATCGATTATGCTTTTGATCAATCGAGACTACTTCATAGCGGAAGATTAGTACGGTATTGTTTTATTGTAATTGATTACCATCTATAACTTTTCATCTCTTCATTTCTTTGTATCTCAATTTCTTTCTCTCTAATAGGTTTTGCATAAAGGGTATAAAGAAACAATTGATTATGTTTTTGATCAATCGGGACTACTTCATAGCAGAAGATTAACATGGTATTGTTTTATTGCATTTGATCTACTATCTAAATTTTCATCTCCCCTTTTGTTTGTCTCTGAATTTAGTTTATCTAGATTATGTTCTTGACCAACCGGGACTACTTTATAGCGGAAGATTACTACGATGAAGTATTCCAGAGAATGGTATATATATATATATTATGCACATTTCTTTCAGTTGTTATAATTTTGATCTCTCCATCTCTTTACTTTGTTTCTTCCTTTCCATTTAGTTTTGACACCATTGCTATCAAAAAAACAGTAGGTTATGTTTTTTTAAAACATTCACACGCACCAAATTTCAAACGCGACTACTTCATAAGGAAAGATTAGCAAGGTGATTATCTTTCGAGAATTGTAATTTTATATTTTTATGCCCTTTTCTTTTAGTTGTATCTATATTGAAGGAAAACCTTGGGACAGAGAACATGGCATTGTTAGGGAGTAGAAATTGTGTTCTTCATTTAATGTTAAATATGATAAAGACTTCTATTTGCCGATACGTAAGTATATGTTCAACAAAATTATGGAGCTTTTTGTATTTTTACATGTATATTGCAATTTATGTTATTTAACTATTCATTTTCTTCTTTTTTATGCTAATTAACTTTGCATTTACTCTTCTTTATGTTAATTAACTATTTATTTTTTTATGTTAACTAACTATCCATTTTTGTTTATTTTAATTTGCTACCCAATGGGTTGGTTTGTTGTCAAACTACTCATACTTTCTCTCACTATATTTCTAAGATATAGGATGTTATGTCTAATTTATATGTTTATTTGAGTTTTGTATCTTATAGAGTGTCATTAGAAAAGAAATAAAACAAAGAAGATATTGTATAAATAAGGTTACAAGAACATGAAAGTTTCATGGACAATGACTCCATATATTATAATGAAAGTCATTCAATCTACTATCTCCATTCTCAATTTAAATTGATTTTTTTTTCAAGTTTCATGATTTATTTACACCCCAATTTTCATTTCTAACTTTTTTCACAAGAGTTACCACAATGCTAATAGAACATTTGAATATTGCTTATTATGATATGACGTTGTTACCAGCAAAAAGGTAAGTAAAAGTTACATTTTTAGTCTCAATCGATCTAAGGTATGCTTTTATGTTTATTGCTAAGATATGTTATTTGTTGCCATGTTTACTTTATATGTTTTTTTTTTGTAAAAAGTGTCACAACAAAAGTAAAAACCATATATTATGTAAATAAGTTGTGGAGATTGTTGAACATGTCGATCAAATAGAATGAAGTTTCATGGACAATGGATGTATATACTATTATATGAAGTCATTTAATCTAATATTACTCCAATCTCAATTTTAAACTGAAATTTTCTTTTTTCTAAAAAAATACGTAATTTTAACAATCAACAATTACTTCATTTACAAAAAATTTAAAAGTGTATGAAACAAACTTTGACGAAGGAAATTAGATAGTTTAAAATTATAAATAGAAAACTAATTTGTATTTACGAGAAACTTTTCTAACTAATCAAATTTATATTGCGGTGAATACCCGACTTGGCAAATATCAACTCCAACCCAGCCTACAACTCTAAAACCCAAAACTTTGTGTGTATATACAATTATGAATCTGTTCAATCACACTAATATTTTCTCATCTAAAAATCTTAAACTCATACCCTTTTGTTGGAGATGAGAAGTTCAATGCTAAATATGATAATTATTTTGAAAAAAAGTCATTTGGCCTATATTTATTCCTGTCGGTTGGAGTGAATTGTGGAAAAAAAATACATAAATCAAATATTAATATTATAGTGCAAAAATGTAACAGAAATCAATGTTGAAGATCTGTTTCTTTCAATATATATATATATATATATATATATAATTTATTTAAGAAATTACGTTTCATTTTAAGTAAATAAGTTCAATAGTCTTCTAAAAAAAACTATCATCACCGCGCAACGCGCGGGCTCGACACTAGTATATTTATAAAACAAGGATAATCATAATTTTTATGGATAATTTGTATCAAATGCAAACGTGATTTGTTTAGATTTTATATTTTAGAGGGACATTTTTTAAAAGCTTACATTTAAAGTATATATTATGCTTATGTAATTAAGATAACATATGAGTATATGACTTGTCTGATATAACTTTTGTGTAATAAAAGGATAATCTTTAAAATACTATTACCATGCTCGTTTTTTATATTCGTTTCTCATAGATAAAGCTTTTTAAAATTTGTTTCTCACAATTAAAACTAAAACAAATAAAGTTTTATTTTAATACGATTATCATATATTGATTATATATTTATATGCTTAATTCCAAATTTCTAATGGATATAATCATTCATCGATTGAAAACAAAATAAAAAATTGGAAAATCAGCTAACGTTAAATGATGTAGCTAAGGAATGAAAATTATTAAAATACCATCAACATGTTCTGTATTTTTTATTATTTACTTATAAAATACTTCGACGTAAACATAACGGGATTTATTATTATTATTATTATTATTATTATTATTATTATTAATCATTGTTAATTTTAAATAATGATAAAAGTATAAATGTCATGCAAATAAAGATGACATTAAGGAGTAGTTTGTTAAACACTTTTTCGAATTATGGTGCTTGCCTCTTAAGCATAGAAATTACCAATAATCTTATCCGGTAAGAGACATAACAAAGATAGAGATTCTTATTCATTAGATGAGGGAAAAGACTCTTACCGATAAGTGATTATGAGGTTTAAGACGGTTAACAACAATCAATTATGATAACTGAGAATGTATACGATAAAGTAAGTTAAGGTAATGTATTTGTCGATAAACGCTTACCCGGTAAGCGCTTTTGAGGTTTAAGATGCTTACCAACAATAAAATTTTACAACCGGAAAAATTATACGATAAGGTAAATGAAGGTAATGTCTTTCTCGATAAACGTTTACGGTTTACCCTGATACGCATTTGGCAAACAACCCCTACTTTTTAAAAATCATCAGCATATTCAAAATACGGTTGGGTCTCAGTGAAAACTGCAGTTATCATGAAATGGGTAAAACCATCTATTCCCTATTAATTATGTGCGATTAAGATAAGTTGAACCGGATCAATTCCCTATTATGTGCGATTCATAAGATGAGTTTGAGATTAAAAGTGATCAATAGTCCGAAACCAGTCCTCACCTAAACTGATACAGATCGATTCCGACCTGTATCAGAAGCTTTTATAGGTTTTTGGAAACCCAAAAGAAACGCTCGAAAAAAAGAAGAAAATCTGGTGCCGGAATATCGCCGGCCTCGCAGCGCGAAGATGTAGCTCGCGGCGTGAGCTGATCGCTGGTCGTTTTGCACGTCTGATCAACCCGGTAAAGATAGTCATGATCTGTCTATTTAAGTATTTTATTACTTTATTGATTTAGTTGATATTGTTTTTATTAATTAGGATTATTAGTATTTAGTTTCCATATTATTTAGTTTTCTTAGAGTATCTCCAACAGCTATGTTAAAGTAGAGATTTTGGAGGTTTTAGCTAAAGTTTTGCTCCAACAGCTATGCTATAGTGTATGCTAAAATAGAAAAATGAAGAAATAGAAGGTAGAAATCTCTATATTTAGAGAAATGCTAAAACTCTCTATGTAAGAGAGAGAAATTATTCTTCACCAATAGGAGACATTTAAATTAATGTTTAAGAGAGAGAAATAAGTTTTCACCAATAGAAAACATTTAAATTAATGATAAAATTGCTAAAATATAATAGTTGTTGGAGTTTGATGCAGTTCTTTTAGAAATTTTAAGTTTTGATACTCTATTTTAAAAAAATAATAGCATAGCTCTTGGAGATGCTCTTAGTGTTCAAGTTTTATAATTAATTTAGGTTTATTTGCATTCCATAATTATCTATAGGTTTAGATTATAAATAGAATGCTTAGGTTCAATTGTAATCAGATTATTCACTTCTAATACAATTGTTCTCTTTATGAGATTTATAGAGTTTTATCTCTTATTTTATTGAGTTTTACGCTTGTAATTCTCTTTCTATTTTGGTAGTCGATCCGTTCCATACATTCTGCCTGCGTCATTAACCCTTCATCTTACACAATCATTTGGCATTTATAATAAGTGATTATAATATATAAATATCATGTAAAATACATCTTCGGTAGGAAAACGAAAATATTTGCTTCATTAAAAATAATCCGAACCACTACAATGACTGTAACTTATGATCGATTCGTCAAGTCAAATGGAAGCATAGAACATTTGATGGTCAAACACGAACAATCAAACCGACAATTATGAAAAAGATGATAACACTTTATACAAATAAAGTGTAAAAACTATAGAAGAATTAAGTTTATTTATGATTTGTAGTTTGAGTGATGTTGATTGATAAAATATAATTTGGGTCAAGGCCCAAGCGACCGGTTATTGATGGAGTCTATATGTCAAAGGTTGACCTTCTAGAAACCAACGACTTCAAATCTAGTAGTTATGTGTCCCTCTCTTTGGACCAAGAATATTTTGCTTCAAAATTGATATTATTGAGAATACTACGGCTTTATTAAAACATTTGGAATCGGTCTATTTGTATTTGAGTTGGGTTTACTCGTTTGAAAGTCTTTAAAAATGTAACTTAACGATTACATTTTGAAGAATATACAACCTGTTTAAAAGGTCTTATAAGTAAAACTTAACACAACCTAAAGCATGCATATTAGGTTGGGATAAACTTGGGGTAGGAGACAATGTCGAACTCTAAGAGGGAGGGCCTTCTTTGAGCGGTGTACTTTTAAGGTGGGTCTCTAAAATTACAGTTTAACGTGGATGAAAAGTAAATATATTTTGATCCCGGAAGAAAAGATCTTGTCGGTTTAGGAATAAATACAAGTTTTCAAATGGAATTGATCTTAATCCTTGAAATAAATATATGTTATATGAAAATGAGATAAAAAGTGATGCTTTTTAAGATGAATTAGCATTGAAAAATAAATAAATTATGGAACATATAAGAAAATTTAACAAAAACTTGTCTTAGCATTTTGATAGTAATGTATATATTTGTACTTTGAGGTTGTGTCGTCGATCTTTTTTAACTATATTTCACCATTAGTATTTTCATAAATAACAATTAGGCCCTAGGTTAATGCTTTTGGGTAGTTTTAGAGCCTAAAAATAAATGATACATGTTGAAATTTTACTAGAGATTAGATTTGAAACTATGACCTCTTACATATGTAGTGCTAATCCAACCATCCCTCTCATGTTGCTGAATTTCTGTTACAAACTTACTTTCAAAAATACACCTCTCAAAATCAACTTGGTGTACCTTTCAGAAATCTAAATCTTTATCTATTACAGTAATTAAGTAAGTAGATACAAGCAAATCTTATTCCCCTTTTAATAGAGTCGCATCCTTCTAGGAAACAATTAAACAAGTGCTATTTGATAGAATTTATCAAGCAAAAGACTCGTTTTGATCGCATGTTAAATTAGAGTTTCAGTTTTCAGTTTTCAGTTTTCACACTTCAATATTGATATGCAACAAAAAGGTGTTCTTTGACTTCAACAAGAAGCATCATAGATAGAGTTCTGATGGTGACAAATTCACATAAAATCAAAATGCCATAAGACAAAGAAGATGTTTAGTTAGGTTTCAAATCTTCATAGATAGGTTGGACTGTTGGTATTAGAATATTATAAAGTATGTAGTAATCCAATCTAAGCTAGGAATAAACCCTATAGGTCCATTAGATGAAAAAATAGAAGACATTAGGCAAATGGACATATCTAAGCTAACATGCTTCCAAGTTAGGTTTATTGAATCGGATTGGATTAGGTCCATATGGTCTTCTGCTTTTTACGGTTTTAAACACCCAACTTCACTCATATATTTAGATTCTGATATTATATTGATAACCTTGGTTTATACACGTCCTTTTAAATTTTTGAGAAAGAATCAACTAATATCATCACTCTAGTTTAATTTCGATTATTCATTTTATTGGAGACATACGTAGTCCATTCACAAAGGTTGCAAATGACTTACAAAAACTAGAATCATTTGATTAACTTTCAACCTTCTATTAAGTTAGAAAGCAATCAACTTATGTGAAATATAATGATATATATTAAGTCTATCAAATTAAACAACATTAGAAAAATGCCGAATGAACGGGTTCTTCCTTCCTCCCACCATCGTTAGACAAGATAAAACTTCAACCATTCAACATCAAAAATTACTTCAACACATTATAATCCATGACCAAAGACACACGTCAGTACACGAGAAAATACGAAACCAGCTCCAAATCAATAATATTTTGAAGGGAGTAAAGCTCTTTTCTTAGTGACACTGCTCATCTTTATGGTTTCAAAAGCCATCATCTTAATTGCTCATATAAGAATTGCAATCACATAAATGTGTTACTCAACTCAAGCTTAGCAGATTGCATTTAGCTGAACAATCAAATCAGTACCAAAAACAGCACTACCACTCTTATTCTACCTTTCCCTAAATGTGTTACTAACAAAAACCACTCAAGCTTTGATTATACAGTCAGACCTTGGGGTGCACCAGCCACAGCTGCCTTGGGCTTGGCCTTTTCCACAACAATAGCCTGTGTGGTCAGGACCATACCAGCAACCGAAGCTGAATTTTGCAAGGCACATCTGGTCACCTTCGCCGGATCAATAACACCAGCCTCAACCAAATTCTCGTATTTGTCTGTCATTGCATTGTATCCCATCTCCCATTCGCTTGCCTTCACCTTCTCCACAACCACCTCCCCTTCAATTCCAGCATTTTGTGCTATTAACGATGCTGGTGCTACCAATGCCTGCGATAATTCATATATTTGCTCATGCCCAAAATACCCGTGAATATGAAACATAGTGCAATTATGGGTTATTGATTTTTATTTACCTTTTGGATGATGTCAGCACCTAGACGTTCATCTGCATCATCGAGCTTCTCCTTGATGGCAGGAACTAAGGTTGAAAGATGGACAAAAGCTGCACCACCTCCGGGTACTATTCCTTCCTCTATGGCAGCAAATGTTGCATTTTTAGCATCCTCGATACGAAGCTTGCGATCCTCCAATTCGGTTTCAGTTGCAGCCCCCACCTTTATAACGGCAACCCCGCCAGATAGCTTTGCGATACGCTCGGAAAGCTTCTCAGAGTCATAGACAGAATCTGTCTCAGCCAACTCCTTCTTGATCTGGGAGATCCTGGACTGTATCTCGTCTTTTGATGCAGCATCAGCAATGATGGTCGTAGAGTCCTTGGTGATCGTGACCTTCCTGGCTATGCCAAGCTGCTCCACGGAGGTATTTTCAACAAGCAAACCCAAGTCGGTGGCTTGGTACTCAGCTCCTAACAAAAGTTCAATACAAAACAAATACCAGTGAATACAAAATACAACTTAATCCTCTAAGCTCGATTAACATAAATATATTAGAAGGATATGAAACAGCAGAAAAGAACTCAGTAATCTTGTGTACCTGTCACGATAGCAATATCTTGAAGCAGGGCTTTTCTCCTCTCACCAAAGCCGGGTGCCTTAATGGCAGCAACATTAAGGATACCTCGCAATTTGTTCACAACAAGAGTGGCCAAAGCCTCCCCACTAACATCCTCGGCAATAATCAGCAAAGGAGCTCTCAATTGAGTGGTTTTTTCCAACAAGGGAATTATGTCTTTTATGGAAGCTATTTTTTGGTCGGTAACCAATACTCGAGCATTCTCAAATTCAACTATCAATTTTTCCGTATTTGTAACAAATTGTGGGGAGATATATCCTCTGTCAATCTGCAAAACCCATAGAAGAAAACCTTAGTCATGTGAAGAACATCAAGCAAAAACGGAACAAGAAAGCCTCAAAATATATCATCAAATTGCAACATGATGATGAAACTGAATTCAAATCTTGTATAAAGCCAAAGATGACACGTTGGAATAAAACTAAGTTCTAATTTGACACAGACCTCCATTCCTTCTTCAACATCAACAGTCGTCTCAAAGGAGGAGGAGGATTCGATAGATAGCACACCGTCTGATCCAACCTTGTCGATAGCATCAGCTATCATGGATCCAATAACATCATCATTTCCAGCAGAAATCGACGCAATGGCTTCAAAAAGATAAAAACCATCCCATCAGAAAAGGATATAATTAATGGATGCTGAAACTTAGATTCCTGCTCCAATTTGAATAACAATTTCAAATCGTCACAATAAAAAAAAAGAGAATCTTTACTACCTTTGATATCATCACGACCTTTCACAGGTCTAGCTCTCTTCTCCAGCTCCTCGATCAAAGCATGCACTGTCTTGTCAATACCTTTCTTTATCGAAACCGGGTTAGCACCAGAAGTTACACTCAAGAGTCCGAGCTTGATAATTTCACGTGCAAGAACAGATGCAGTTGTTGTGCCATCACCAGCTGAGTCATTGGTTTTGCTTGCAACCTGTGCATTCCAAATCACCAAACGATTAGATTACTAAATGGAAAACCAGCAATCAACCAGTAATTTCGAATATATCAGTAGCCCTGGCCCATATACCTCTCTGATAAGAGCAGCACCAGCATTTTCCATAGCATCAGGTAGCTCAATAGCTCTGGCAATCGTAACCCCATCATTAACCACCTTTGGGGCACCATATTCATCCAAGACAACATTCCTCCCTACACAATCACATTCACAAAATGCAACCAAGTGAGATACTCACCCAACATAATCAACTACATGAAAAGTGAGTAAAGCATACAAATCTCACAAAATCCCCCTAATTACAATTAACCTAATTCAAATTTCAAATAGTTCATTTCTAAGCTACATAATGCATTAATGATACCCATACATGAACACATATTTCAGCAACATGAAACCTGTTTGAAATCATTCAAGTACACAAAATTGGCCATATACATCCAAATAACTAAAATGCATGGACCACACTCAAAGATGAAATTATATTAACAGATACAAACATAAATTAAAATCAAAAACTTAAAAGAATCACTGCTTCCTTCCAATTGAATTCCAATGAAAGCATTATTCTCTAACCCTAAATACAGAATTAAGCAAATCAATTATCCATACCAATCACTAATCCAAATTAAGAAGCCTAATAACCTTTTTAACCACAGATTAACACAATACTAATAAAAGTGATACCTCTAGGACCGAGAGTAAGACCAACAGCATCGGCAAGCTTATCGATACCGGCCTGCATAGCCGCCCTTGAACTCTGATCAAACGCAATATCTTTAGCAGCAGCTCGGACCGCCAACCGGCGATGCGATCGCTGCTTCATCGTTTGACCAGTACGTAACTGACTAACACCTCCTCCATTACCATTTCTCAAACTCCCCTGCTCATAAGAAATACAATATATACATACATATATATATATATATATATATATATATATCAAGGTTTATCAGCATGATCGTTACACATAAGGAACATATAATTGGATTTAATTCGAAAGGAGAAGGAAGTAAACATACCTGTTTAGAGGAGTAGATGATAGAAGCTGTAGAAATTGCATTTGCAGACGCCATGGGAGTTGTTGTGATAAGAGAAATGATGTTCTTGCAAGGAGTGAGTGTTTGTTTGCTAGGGTTTTAAGATGGAGTGGGAAGGCGCTTCCAGAAGATTCGATGATCCCCAGAAGTGTGTAGATTATTGGCCAACGACTACCAATAAAAGTGCATTTCACCCCCAATACTTATACTTTATTACAAAATGGCCACCAAATATTTGTAAAACCATGTTTTGTAATCAAAATACAACATTATTTTCAAATGGGTGAAACTCTTGCTTAGAGGGGCACAAAACCGGTTTTCTAACTGAACCGGTTTTTAAAAATCGGTTTTTTATTAATCGGTTCTTTCTTAACCGGTTTTTTAAAAAAACGGTTCGGTTCATTACCGATTCGGTTTATTACCGGTTCATTACCGGTTTTGGCTACATTCCTCCCTAGAACCCAACGGTCTGAAATATTTTGAAAAGAGCTTGCCTTTTAAAAAACCGGTTCGGATAAAAACCGGTTAAAACCGATCCGGTTTTTTTCTCAACCTGTTAAAAAAAAAACTGTTTCGGTTATTTTTTTCGGTTTTCGGTTAATCGGTTTTTTTGTGCACCTCTACTCGGCTTCACTTAAATGTCTCCAAGCATGCGCACGAGAAGACTCAAACTCGGTTAGGACGCTATTAAACCCCCCCCCCCCCCCCGAGCAATAACCAACCTGCTACAACACTGGAAGACTTGTATGACTTGTTAACCACTTTATTTAGAGAAGTTACAAAATAAATATCAAACAAAAGGCAAATTATCTAAATAGTCATTTTCTCCTGTAAATTTGTCTCCCAATCAATCCTTTATCAGTTTAATTAAAATATCACCACGAAAAAAAAATATTTTGAGCAAGTCTGCAACTACAGGAACCATATCTAGAAAAAAGGAATGAAATGTTGTGGATATAGAAAAAATTACAAACATGACCTTTGTATTTACAAACTGTTTATAAAATTCTTTTTTTTTTCCTTTTACTTTTCACCTCTTTGCAAATTGCGGATCTGTCACTTACGAAGCTAATGACATTTTGGTAAAAATGAAATGAGAAATAACTAAGAGGCAAATTGGAGAGTGGGAAATAGGATGGGAGCGGGAGAAGTAGAGTATGGGGTAGCATTAGCAGGCTTGCCAATTAGGTTGTCAGAGATCTAAGTTGGACGTTTTTTTTTTTTTGGAGAAGGTTCATCTGGGCTTTGCCCAGATTACATTCTTGGCAATTTTTACCAAGAGCTAAGACATGCTCCCCTGGGATTAATACTCAGTGGCCATCAATTGCGCACGCATGGATTTAAACCCTGGTGGAAGCTACCACCCTTTAGGAACTTACCACTACGCCACACTTTAGTGGTTAAGTTGGACGTTTTCTTATTTTGGATATATTTACTTTTTTCAATTTGTATGTTGTTGTTTACCATAACTAGCTTACTAAATTATAATGAAATATGGGAGCAAATATTTTAATTTAGTTTCAAAGTTTCCTCCAAAAAGGAACATATAAGTCAACACATTACAGGATATATGATGGAAATAAATTGTTGTAAATTTGTTGAGTTACAATACAATAGGTTGTATGGCATACTTTATGCAACATATACCCTATAAAAGTTGAGCTTAAACTATGTTGCATGCATGTTTAATGATATAAAAGCTGAAAGAGAGTTGCAAATCCTCATCTTCATTGCATCAATGCTTCATCTTCTTCACCCCCTCATAGGTGGCAAATCTGGATATATACCATGTACAATATTGTTAATACATTTCATCTTGGTGCATTATTAAACCAACGTAATTTATATCAAGTAAACTATACTGAAAAACGAAATTCTAAATGGACTAAGCTAATAGGACCTAACGTGACCTCGAATGATAACAATGCCTTAACAAAAGTTTAAACGTTCAACTTTACCTTCCACTGGATATATTGAATTGTAGTGAACCTCCGCCCAAAAGCTTAAGAAAATTACTGCAACAAAGTTACCATAGTAAGATAAACACAACATTAACCAATAAAAGATGGGATGTGAAAGAATTATCAATCAGTGAATCCCGTGAAGTTCAAATTTAAAACAAATTCTTGTACGCAGATAATTTATATCGATACCATCCTATATGATAATACCTCGATTTGACCTTTGAACACTCGGAACAATCTCAATATAGCAGGTGTCCTTGAATGATGTGATTACAAAAACTTTGATGCCATACTGCACCATTAAATCAGCATGCATTATTACACTGCGTCTTATGCTTAATTTGTTTAAGCATAGCAGAACTAGATAATCCGAGTATTTAAGCATGCTCCTTTGGTCATATATTGTTTCAAAAGATATACAAATAAGATGCACTTCCATACCAAATCAGCAGCAGCCTGCAAAGTGACATGATCACCCCATTCACCGACCCTAATTCACATCCACATAGATCAGAAACACAAGGTAAGATGGCAGGCAACTCAGGAGAAAGTATTAACAAAGAAGAAACAGAAAAATACTTGGCCATATTCTTCAAGTAATCACTATAAGCCATTGGAACATATCCTTCGTATATCTCAGCGTGTAATTCAAGCTTTGGAAAAGAAAATCAGAATTAAAGAGGGAATATCATTCGATGTAATAAATTACAAGGAAACAAAAATGTATAGACCAACCTGATTAACAATTTGTTGTCTCACAAATTTATGGTGCTCAGATGTACGGTAAACTTGATCTGACAAAGCTCGAAACTGAGAAATGTAATATAATTTTGTTCAGACATCATATTGAGTAAAATTGTTGTAGATAACAGGTTAGATGTCAAACAGCTACTATATTATTAGCTATGTGTGCCAATTCAATTATTGTCTATGATAGTCTTGAGATACCAAAGGAGTGATAGCCTAGTGGTAAGGCTTGGGCACTACATAGTGGTGAACCCGAGTTCGAGCCATGGGGGACGCATTCTGGAGGTACGGGGGTTTCGACCCCGGGCTGCATGCTTTAGCAGTCGGGCTTCGGCCCAAAATTGCCGAGGATTAGTCTGGGCCCAATGTGGTGTGGATACCTCTTCCAAAAAAAAAAAAACAAAAAAGATCTAGCTCTACTAGCCAATGTGTGATTAGCACCAAAGATTACTTATTTAAAAATAATAGAGAAAAACTCTGATACACAATATATGTAAATCAAAAAAAAATTCAAGAATTAATCATCTTATCTTGCTTTTCATGTCTTGGTAAAATTCTCGTTGCATCTATACTGTTATCACTTTTCTTGTCCGGCTTCGTTTATCTTTTCAAATTGGAGCGTTCCCTAAAAATTGCAAAAGAGAGTTGTTTGAACCACAAATTTTTGTTCTCGAAAATAGGAATGCCATCAATAATCTTTAACAAGAAAAATTCTCATAACCGCAATAAAGATTTTTTATTAACTATGAACGAATATATGTAAATCAAAATTAACATTTCAAGGATTGATGCTTACCTTGTTGTCGTCTCTTGTTGAACTCTCGTTGCATCTGTATTCTTACGATTCTTCTTATCACCTTTTGGCGCTTCTTTTATGGCCCATCTTTTCAGATTGAAGTATGTCATTTGCATTTTGATCATGTTTAGATAATCCTTTCATTATTGGATACTATATTTATGATTTCAATCTAAACTTTAGGATATTGGTAACTGTATTTATGATTTCAATCTAAACTTTAGGATATTGGTAACTGTATTTATGATTTCAATCTAAGCTTTAGGATGATTGAATGAGATACCAGTTAATTAATCGAAGAGAACAAATTTGGGTGACTACAGAAGGCCAATATATATTCAAGAACAAATGATTTTAAACATGGGATAGGATGATCGGAAGAAAGCAAGTAATCGGTTTTCATAAACCCTAGATTGAATCATAAATACAAACTTGTTGAATACATCTGTTCTAGGATATATCTTAGCTTTTTGTAGTCACCCAAAAAATTTCTCTCCCATTACCGGTATCTCATCCAATTCTCCCAAACCCTAAATTGAAATCATAAATACAATATCCAAAACCCTAGATCGAAATCATAAATGCAATATCTAATAATGGAAGGATCATCTAAACATGATCAAAATGCCAATGACGTACTCCAATCTAAAAAGGTGAGCAATAAAGAAGCGCCAAAAGGTGATGAGAAGAATCATAAGAATACAGAAGCAACGAAAGTTCGACAAGAGATGAACAACAAGGTAAGCATCAATCCTTGAAATGTTAATTTTAATTTACATATATTCGTTCGTAGTTAATAAGAAATCTTCATTTCGGTTATGA
The DNA here is from genome assembly GCA_030169165.1 of Centaurea solstitialis. NCBI lineage: Eukaryota > Viridiplantae > Streptophyta > Magnoliopsida > Asterales > Asteraceae > Centaurea > Centaurea solstitialis. The sequence continues at coordinate 12,228,561 of CM058046.1, forward strand.
GAGTTTTTCTTGTTGAAGACTATCAATGGCAGCCTGCTTTTCAGAATGAAAATATTTGTGGATCTAAAACTTTCTTTTGCATTTTAGGGAACGCTCCAATATGAAAAGATAAGTGAATAACCGAACAAGAATAATGGTAACAATACAAATGCAACAAAAATTCAACAAGACACAAAAAGAAAGACAAGATAATTAATTCTTGAAATTTTGTTTTTGATTTACATAAATTCGTATGTATATTATATATAAGAGTTTTTTCTGTTATTTTTTAATAAGAAATCTTTATTGTTTTCCTAATGATTAGCAGTCTTGACCTCTTAGAAGATAGTTTCATTTATTTGGACTTTCTACTATAAAACTGTATTAAGTGACACAATTCATTCCATCCGTATTTTCATTATTCTCAGGTTGATGATCTTCATGGTTCACTTAGTGAATCAAGTATAGCAAGGATGTCTTTTGGTGCGAAAACTGTGTGAGATATGATTAACTAGAAGTAAGGTTTTAAAGCTTAGTGCAACAAATTTCATGTCCACAACTTACAGATATATGAGAAGGCATATTATAGCTGTATTAATACTGCAAAAACTGAGCATATATTTTTAAGCTTGCGAACACATATATGCACTAATATAGAGTACCATGAACTTCACTAAAGCAGCTGTGAGCATTTATAACCAAAGGCCTTTTATGAGATATTGTATGAAAGGTTCTAGGATGTGGACTAAAATATTACGCATCAGAAGCTAGATCAAACAACATTATGTAAATTAAGAGTATTTGCCTGGCAATTCCCATCCCCTTGAACTTTAGACTCTACTAATTGGTATAACTGCAGCCTGTAGAAGAAAGATGTATTAAGCATCTATTAACCAATAAACTATAAACAAAAAACAGCAGCACCAAAATTAAAAGATGTATGCTTATATATGCTCCATTCAGTAAAAATTATTACAATACTGCCTAATACCTGTCTAGTAGCCTCTGATGATCTAAAGTTGCCTCATCTACAGAAGGTATTTCCCCATTGACTTTGGGAACATGCTACACAAATCCAGCAGGAACTTTTTTATTAAATTGACAAAAGTAGTATCAGTAACCATGCAGCAAAACTAGCTATATGACTTTAATCTCTCTATGCTACATAGCATAGAATGTTGTAGCCTTGTTTGCACAAGCTAATGGCTACAATGAACCACAGAATATAAATCACTCCAAATCAAATGACATCACTATATACAAGAAAATACAAATATCGATTATGTCTGATTATTTTCTGTGATAACAACTTCTTGTGTATAAATCATGGGACATGGTTAAGATTGAGAATCAAGAATAAAATATATTATAAAACTGAGTTGGTCATACTAGCAACTGTTATTATGATAAGGATATAGACAAAGCAAACAAATTAGAGCTATGCTTAAGAGATCTAGTCAGTGGCATACACATTCTTACTTCTGTCAATTAATTTAATGGGGCATTTTTAAACGACGTGTGAATGATAATACTCCAAGATACTGCACTTACAGGAATAGAAGCTAACTGGTTCAATCTCTTGCCTACTTCATCGTCTAGAGCATACTCATCACTTAAATCCAACGAGTAAGACCACTCCTCCCCATAGTTCAACTGCCTTATAGGGCTACCACATGAACTAGTAGGTGGCAAATCATTCGTGTTCTCATCATCTTCTATAAAGTACATAAACATCATTAGACCAGAAAAGAACTTAAAATCTCAAACAAATCAAACAAGAGTGGGTTTTGTTTATCTGTTACCAAGACTGTAGTTTGCCATAGATTGATTAAGTGAATCCGGTAAATAGAAAGATGTTTGTGAATGATCAACTTCTTCACAAGAAGGTGCGGATGCTTCTGCAACCGAGAATGAGGATGCGTCCTCTGGAAGGGCAAGCATAAGATGTTTGTCATTTTCTGTGTCGATACATTGCGTGTCGTAGCTGGTCTCTCTAGAATATTGATCATGATAACAATCTGCATAACTTTGTGGACCATATCCTCCATAGCTATTGTCATTAAATGGGCCTCCATCGAAAAGCTGGAGTCCCCACCGAACAACATCAGGATCTTGACCGTGTGTAAACATTTTGTTAATGTGTGATTGTTTAATTCTTATTCTGCTGGCTGCAAAGATAATGATGATTAAAATATGTGGTGGAAAGAGAGAGAACACTAATATTCACTGAAAACCACATAATATTATATACTAGTGGTCCCTAGAAAGATTATGATAATGGAGCTAACTTTGACAAATGAGTTGTTATGCAATTATTTAAACAGCACATCCACTTTCTTTGCCGAGATATACTATTACAACACCTTACAATCCTGATATCAAACTATATGGACGGTCATGGAACAAGGAGTAGAAATTTGGCAATAGCGACAGAAGATACATAAGTGTGTGCACCTGTGGTTACGCCAGAGATAAGGATTTGAAGCTTAAGCCATATCAAGCAACTCGTAAGTATCAAAATTACTAATATAGAGACAGAGTACATATCTACATCTATACTTTTGTGGCCTTTGTTTAATCAACCTGAATAGAGATATTCAGGTCAACACCAAAATAGGATTGTATGTCTATATGTCTTTCTTGAAGAACGAACTACAGAGGCATGTGTGCACTTATACTTATTCTTATTGTGGATGGAAGAGTCATTAAATCTGTATGCTTTATGAGTGCGGTTAGCAAAGAACATAGTTTCTCCATGATCATGGAAACAGTATTGTTATGACTCTGAGAGGAGAGAATCATGAAATTCCCATTTATTTTCTTAAAGATCACGAGGCAACCGTGCCATACTTGATACTTTTCAGGAACCAAAGGAGCGATTAAGCCGAGAACCATGGTTAGTAGTGTGGTTATCCAACAACAAATTTCATCCAGGATCATCGAACCCCTATTATTGTTATCATGAACAAACAAACATGTGTCCATTACATAATAGGATTATGCTATTGACAGCATAGCATAGTAGTTATAAATATTGCAACATTAAAAAGAGCAAATGAACCAAGAAATCAACAAGAATATACGTTCACTAATCTGATTCTTAATAATCAAAAACTATATTCCCTCATCTACTCCCCCATTCCTCCTAGATCCAATGCTACATGCCTACATTGTAATCGAAGGGGCAATTTCATAAAACTTAGAGCATATATAACCCTAACGCGCTTCATCAAAGCCATTAATACAATTACAACCCGGAACATATAGCCGAGCTGATTCAATTAAAAAACAACAAAGATCAAACTATGATTATATCTTGTGATTCACAAGTCTCCAATGCAATCTACAACATATATAAAGTTGAGTTAAGTGAAAAACCATAGGAATCAAAGAATTAGGAAGATTTGTGTGATTAGAGACATTGCAGCAATGAATTATTACCTATAAGTGAAATTGGGAGAACACAAAAAGGCAATCACAAAATGGAAGGAGAGAAAGAGTGAAGATAAAACAAGTAGTAGGAATGTAGGATTGGTAGGAATTTAACCTCGCAATATTCTATTGCAGATCGAAAAAGTGTCCCTTCAAAAGCGGAATCATCAAAAATATGAGCGTCTCTTGTTGTGCGTTTGCCTGTTCGGGAGTGGAATATGAATACTCTCTTCCAGTCGCTTTTGGAAATGACTCATTTATTTTTCTTTTGGGGGAAACCCTCTTTTTCTATGTTTTGTCTCTTTTTTTTTTCTTTTCTTTTCACATGCTTTAATGTGTGTTGTCTAAAGTTTGGTATGATTAGGATAAATTTGAAATTCAATAGTTGGATCATTGGATGGTACATAAAGTAATACTGTTCTTAGACCATGAGCGTGGTTATGCTGAAACATCCTATGGTTCAAGCAGGTTTAAACTTGGTACTACTTAAGGCCATCTGCGGCCAGGGACGGGAGAGGGTCGGTACCGGCGGTAACACCGTCTTGGACGATCGGTATGGAACCGGTAGGAGACCACCTGGCAACCCCATGCCGTTCTCTTTCCTCTACCCACCCCACCCCACCCCACCCTCTCTCTCCTTTCTCTCTATCTCTCTCTTCTTTTCTTTTTCTTTTATTTTTTTAATTAATTAATTAGATTGATATGGAATTGGTATGACTAAGGATGGTATGGTATGGGTAATGGTAAGATAGTGGAAAGTTGAGGTGGCAACTGGTATGGATGGTCTTAAGTTTCAATGCCAAAGAATTTTTTTTTTAATAAAAACACTCTTTCTCCTCTTTTCTCTCTTTCTCTCTCATCTCTCTTTCATCTCTTTGTCAGTATTGCCATGCCAAGAACCTTCATGCTTCAACGATACCGAGGTGTGGGGGTGATGTTCCCCACGGTACCGATAGTACACCTCGGCAATGTCGAGCCCACACCCAATGCTCTTATGGGGGTGTTCAAGATGAAAAACGCTTATTAGCTTATCAGTTTTCTCAAGAAGTTAAGAAAACAAAAAATTGTTTATTATTTTCCCAAAGAGTTACAAGCACCTTATTCAAACATTTCAAAACAACATATTGTTTTTACAAAAAACTAATGAGTCATAAGCGCTCCCAAACACCCCATAAGTCTTAAAGTTTTATTTATATATTATTTATTAGTTATATATTCAGAAGGTTGTTGATGAATAGCTTTCGCTATGGTCATTAAAACATAGGTTTAATTTAAGAAGGAATTAAAAAATTGCTAAATAATGAAATAAAATAAAGATACAATAGTTTTTCTAAGGCCATCATTTATGGTACCTATGGTACCCCTCATACCTGTTGTCACATCAGCTGCCATATCAGTTTTCCACTATCTTTATCACTACATACCAACCCCATACCTTTCATCCACTATCATACCCCTCATTAATTAATTGATTTAAAAAAAGAAATAATTAATTGATTTAAAAAAAGAAAAATAAAAGATAGAGAGAGAAAGAAGAGAGATAGAGAGAGTGAGAAAAAAAAAGGAACGGTGTGGGGGTGCCGATGGAGAGGGTACCGGTCACCCTACCCCTCATCCACAACGGTGTGTACCGACCGGTATGAGGGGTGCCCTCTCTACCGGTCCTTAGCGGATGGCCTAATCAAAGTTGTAAATATGAAAATCTAAACACTAGATTATGTATTCATACTGTCATTAAATTTAGATTTTTACCGTTAATTACACATTTTGATGTTAAAGATTATGTGTTTTTGACAACTTCCACCTTCATACAGAAAAGTAACAATAAAATAATAATTTTTAATTTCAAGAGAACATTGCTAATAAATTCTTAACACTTTAATAACATAGCATATTTTAAACAAAAAAGTTGATACCAGCAACCCCAACCGACTAATAATCGTCTCTTAAATCTGTACTATGAGTGGCATACCTGACTCACTCAGGTGTTATGGTTATGGGGCACCTCAGACTTAAACCTAGGATCATTTGATTTTAGACAAATAATACCCACACTCATTACCAACTACGCTACTCACCGTTAGCATAAAATAGCATATTATTTTGTATGATCTATTTCAACAATTATATTATGCTATTAATTATTATTTCGCTTCCTTGTGTTCATTTCATTTTCTTACAAGTTGCATGTATAATTATAACAATAAAATTGAAGTAGGACTAAGCAGGTAGCTAATACTATATCTTTAATATTTTATTAAGAAAATAAACTGATAACAAGTAATTGATAAATTTAAAAACATAAAATAAATTAATTAGCCAATATCAGTAAATATAAATTATAAAGCTATAAAAAATGGCATATCAGACTTACATCATGTAGCGTGGGAAACACTATCACACCATGTTCAATAACTCATGGTCATTGTTCATCATCATCATTTTGGTGATGAATATAGCATGCACTTGGATTGTTTTCTAAGTTTTTTTTTTTTTTTTTTTTTGGAAAGGGTTTTCTAAGTATTTTTTGTTATAAACTGACTACGATACAAAATAAATACAACATCGAGAAAAAACATATTCATTGGAGAAGAAAAACATCATATAACTAAAAACTCTGAATAAATATAAACAAAACATAACGTGTAATTTATACAAACCTGTGAATAAACATAAACAAAACCTAACGTAAGTAAATATATATATATATAGGGGTCGTATCCGTTACAAACCGGATAGTTTGTACAAACTATACAAACCAATCTCAACCATACATATACATGATCAATGGTGTAGATTAATTAAGTTCCTAAATTCTCTCAACCACATTTGAAAAAAAACTGCCTAAAAATTAGGAGATACACAAAATCAATGGAAAATCAATGGTTAAGATCCGGTTTGTAAAGTTTGTACAATCTATCTGGTTTGCAACGGATACTTCCCCTATATATATTAACAACCGCCTACTACAATTGTTATCATGGTTCTTTATTTTTTAATGGTTTCTTAAACAAAATTTGGAAATATAATATATAACGAACGTAACGTCAAACAAAATGAAACCAAATGTTCATACAAGCTTATTCTCGAAGCAAGGGCATTGTTAATTGACTCGCTAACATCTTGGAGCCGTATGTAATTTAGGTTTGACAAAATGTTTTCAAAAGGTTTGGATTTTATAGAAGAATTTAAAATTGAAAGATATGTTTTATAAAATTTAAAATCAAAGATCTATATCTTCAACGTCAATGCCTCAATGGGATTTCAACGAAATTCAAAGATTGAAATGCATATCCTAATTATTTCTACATGTTAACCGAATGGGTGTTGTTACCAACAACCCCCTCTACCTATATAACCAATCAAAAACCATCTGAAAGTTTGGAAAATGCTATTTTAAAATAAAAAAGTCAAATTATTTATAATAAAAACTGTCTTGGAAATTGAAAAAATGTCAATTCATAGACTAAAGGGGTGTAATGATCCAAACCCTAAGGTGGCGTTTGGTTCGCAGAATGTTTTTGGATGGAATGGAATCTGTCAAAGGAATTTGACTTTGAAGGAATTGAAATGGAATGTTGTTAGGTTTGACCACCGGTTTGGTTGGCAGAATTGGAATGGAATCTGATAAAGGAATTGGAATATGTTTGTTTGGTTCACAGAATGTGGCTTTGGAACTGGAATGAAATTTTGGTAAATGACCAAAATACCCTTTTATGTTTTTTTCTTCATTTCTGGTCGGTGGTGGTGGTTGCCGGTGGCGGTGGTGGCCGGAAGTGGTGTTGGCCGGTGGCGGCAGCCGAAGGTAGTGGTGATGGTGGTGATGGTCGTTGGCGGTGGTGGCGGTGGCCGGAGTTGGTGGTGGTGGCGGTGGCGGTGGTTGGTGGACGGAGGCAGTGGCGGTGGTCGATGGATGGCGGTGGTCGGTGGCGGTGGTCAGAGACGGTGGTCGGTGGCCGGAGGCGGTGGTCGGTGGCGGCGGCGGTGGTCGGTGGCCGGAGGCGGTGGTGGTGGTCGGTGGCCGAAGGCGGTGGTGGTGCATATCAAGGTGAGGGGTAATTTTGTCCAAATTTTTTTGACATTCCATTTCAACCAAATCCTTACCCTTTGCGATGGAATGACCAATTCCTTTACTTAAGGATTTTGATGGAATTCAGACATTCCATTCCATCAGAATCCATGAACCAAACAATGGAAAGGAATTTGGTCAAAGGATTTCAGGACTCCAATTCCATTCCATTCCATCAGAATCCATGAACCAAACGCCACCTAACCGAATTGGTGACGCACCTTTGAGTATTTCAACAACTTTATAAAATGAAAAATAATAATAAAATTAAAGGTTTTTTATTGCTTCCATAAATTTCTTCAAAACTTAAAGAGAGAGAGAGAATGGTTATTCTCAATGCCAACACCTCTAACCAATCAGTGAAATAAATGAAAAAAAAAAAAAAAAAAACGAGAAACTTTTGTCTAATTATTAAATATATTATTAATATAATAATCCTTAAAATATTTAAAATGAAGAATCAGTTCGAGACGAAGATAACTTGTTTATACCGATTATGATTATTTTCCGTATTGAAGAACCCGTAAATAAACCAAAGGAGGTACCAAAGTAAGTGCTTACCAGCAAATGATCCACCTTCATTTACATAACCATCTAACATCATTGGCTATGAAAATAGATTGTTAGTAAACATCATTAGCTATGAAAATGGATTGTTAGTAAACATCTTGAATTCGGTAAGTGCTCACAGGGTAAGAGTCGTTTCTCACACTTACCGAAGTAAGACTCTTGGTCTGTCTTATCTCTTATTGGGTAAGCTTCTCGTTCCGTTCCATAATCAATAAGGTAAATCTAAAATTCTAAATCATATCAGCAAGCGCTTACCCACTAAGCATTTAGCAAACAGCCACTTAGTCAACTAATAACAAACTATATTTCTACTAAATTGTAAAACACAAAATCACGGGCAATATCTGGTCTTTTTCTCATGCCACTTGCCGAGGCCGGCATTGCTTTCTGGCAACCGAAAGTGATCGTTTTTGCTATGTTTCACTTCCAAACCATCTCCCCCATAAACTGTAGAGCTGGAATACCCCTGATCTCCACATCAAACAATGGCGCTTCGGTTACCACTAAACCAGCCAATTCAGGATCCTTTCGGATCATATCAAGAGCGCGCATTTGATCCTGCAAACAAATACCATCATTTTATACCAAACCAAGAACCATATATTAATATACAAAGAAATGCATCATGAATGAACTGCATTACCTTTCTTCTGATTGAGCAAAATTTGCAATCTGTTGCAGATGGAGGTAAGACTTGGTTAACGATAACTCTATGTACAGGGACGTTTTCTTTCTTCAATGATGCATGCAGCCGAGATGACTCCCTAACCGCCATAACCTGCCATCACACCCGTAAGCAATTGAACTGCCATGTGCACACAAAGTTTTTCAAGAAACGTTCAACCCATGTGTTCAAGAAACGTTCAACCCATGTGTTCAAGAAACATTCAACCCATGTGTTCAAGAAATCGTATCTTCTAGCCTCTGAGTAATATGGAGTAGCATAGAGATTAAGAAATTACCGTAGGGATGGTCACGATGACAAACTCCATAGCCTCTGAGTCATGAAAAAGATCTCTAACTTTTCCCATCTGTTCCCTCAGCTGTTCTAGCTTGTTGGTCTACAGAAACAAACAGATGGTAAATGTTATTTTCACACTAGAGTTTACAGTTTAGGGTTTAGGGTGTGATAAAAGGAGTAACTGAATATATTTATTGCTTACAGTGCCGCCGTCCACAAGCGGTGTCTGCTCTTTGCCAAACATAGATTTAATGGCAGAAGTTGCTGAAGAAATCTTTGATTTCAGCTGATTAGTTGCAACATGAATGTAAAAGGTCAAAACACAAAACTCAAAACAAAAGGCGGAAATTCAAATTGGTGTGAAAAAATACCTTCATTATTTTGCCAATGGATGTATCCATGAAGTCTGGCAATGACAAAAGCCTAAGTGTATGACCCTAAGAAACGAGCATTTAGATGACAAAAACAATTAGCATCTGTGAAGCTAACTTTTAGGAGATCCAATGCCGTTACTTACCGTAGGTGCTGTATCAAACACTATCCTCGTAAACTTACTATACTCTGGCGATTCGACAAACTGCAATACCTGCAAAGAAAGAATCATTCTTGTTAGGCGTAATGTGATATATAATTGTGTCAAATTGCAATGGGAGTCCGTGTTTTCTGATAATAATCAGGAAAAACAAAGGAAAAGGAGTTCCAAGAAATACCCACCGTCGATATCGCAATAGCTTCATCAAAACCAGGAGGAGGTGTATCCAAAAGCTCTCCCAATTTCAAGTCTCCCAACTACAAATAAAGAAACACAACATGCTTTATCAAAAAGCAACCAACTTTCACAATTTTGCAATTACGATAGAACAGCTTGGATGATAAACGATACAAGAAAGAATGTCCCCACCTGATCAGCTACCATTCCAAGTCCCATGCTGTTAATAGCATCTTTTACGCCAGCCCCACCATTGGCTTCTGAAGCACTACGGAGATCTTCCCGGGTTTTTTCTGGATTAATCTATCAAACAACTCATAAATCATATCAACAGGTATCGTGCGGATATGAAAGCATTCATTCCTCTAGGTCTTGGTTAGTACCTCAAGTCCAAATAATGGTGAACTCGGTCCTTGAATTGGAACTAGCATCCCGCCAGTCAAATCCTAGATATGCATGTATCTTGCAGTAAATCAAATGCATTTTCCCCAAAAGGGTTACGTGTAATCCAATGAACATATAAAAACATCGAAGCCTCTGCCTGTGGAAAAATAGAATATAGCGGATACCTGATCGAAGGAATCGCTTAAAGAGTGAGCAGGGTCTGTAGAAACTACAATGGTGGGATGACCGCTATTTGCGAATTTTACAGCAAGGGATGCAGCACAACTTGTCTTTCCGACACCTCCTTTGCCACCCAACATGTAATACTTCCTCTGGTTCCCTACAATCATCTCGTTGAAAAGGGAAACAGAGTCTGCTTGACTTGCCAATGATCTTGCTGCATAAGATATACATATATATATACAGCCATGAGTGCATGAAATGTCTTATGTTTGCATTCATACTTGCATCTTTACATTTATTGTATGTTTGACAAAGCACATACTTTTCCAAATCCAGAGCCCTTCTTTAGCATGTTAAATGTGTTGGTCTGAACAGTTGGGGCCAATTTTGCATTGTTAAGGGTCTTTCATCAACAAATAATAAAATTGGGCACTTGGGACCTTGGTTCTATATGCTCATCGGTTTCTTTCGCCTCTTGTTTTTCTGATCTTGTAAGTTCAATTTTCTTTATGCTACCATCTTCAAATTTTCTAGGTTAATTCCCATTGAATTGTTTGTGATTTCTTTAAATGCAATTTTAATGTTCAAATTGTTAGATTTAGCTATTCCGATCGTTAATCATTTAGCTCCAAATTGTTAGGTTTAGATAATCAGATTGTTAATTATTTAGGTTCAAATTGTTGTATGTTCAGGTTTAGCACTTAACTTATATGCATCTTTGTTATCTTATTTTGTAGTTTCATCAGAAGGTCACCATAAAGATTGTAACTTCCCTATCCAAATCCCATGTTCCCAAACGATGAACGGTTCATAATCGATTGGAATATTTTAGTCGGTGGAAAATAACCCTCAAACATAATTCCTTTCTTAAGAAACCATAAATTGCTAGATGGTGAAATTCTACGACTCTTTAACCAAAACTCACCATAAGCACACTGTTCCAAATGCATAATTAATTAGAGTTTTGGAAATTGATGATGTTTTGAAAAAAATTGACCTTCCAACCACCATTATAATCCAACTTTGCAATTTTTGTTGAAAATTCCTTTGTTTCATGAATGTAAACAATCAATTGCAAAATAATCAGCTCATAATTAACAGTAGTTCATCAAGAAGCTGTTTTATAACAAATTCATTACAAGCATTCAAATCCACACATGTTTATAGTGAATAATCATATGGAAAATTGGGGAAGATACCTCGAAAAGGAGGCGTTGCGATTGTTTTAGGATTGATTGAAGTTGTGAAGTAGCATCTGGTAGTTGTAGAATGAAGAAGCTGAGACGGATAGATTCTAGGTTTGGCGATGCGACGAAGCAGAGTGTAGGCCGCCATTGTTGCAGGTAGGAAGAAAGCAAATTAAGCCAAGCGGGAATAAAAAAGGGGCGGGTTTCTTTTTAGGGCTCCGTTTAAGCCGCCGGTCGATCACAAAAAAAAAAAAAAAAAATTCCCATTGGTTCGTCACACATGTCACATGCATCATTTTTAGTGGAACACAAAATTCATGTTTTGGTTGTTGATCGGAAAATGTACTTTAATGATGCATAAAAATAAAAAGTTATCAATTAAAAATTAATTACGTTCTTTTGTTAACATGATTGGCTGAAAATTACTATTTTACTTAATTCATTATTCTGTCTTTTTTGAAAAATGGAATTCATGTTCTATCCTAAACCCCTAATAGCGATCAACGGTGGGTTCCGATGAACCACGCTACCAAAACACACCGTTAATAGCGGAAACCACCGGCGGCGGCATGTTGCACGTCGCTAACAAATTGCACCGCCAATAGTAGTGAGAGTATTTGAAATGGTTTTGACAAAGAAAAGGGGTCGTTATTAGGGTTTTGTACTTTCTATTGAGGGTATTTGAAATGGTTTTGGTATAGAAACGGATCGCTATTCTTTAAGGATGAAGAAAGGGTTGAATGAGTCCATGATTTTTTTTAGTGGGGTTTCAATGGGTCGCTATTTTGGGTTTCAATGGGTCGCTATTAAAGAAAATGGGTCATTATTAGCGGAGTTAGCCGAAAACCAACGTGGGTCGCTATTAAAGAAAATGGGTCATTATTAGCAGAGTTAGCCGAAAACCAACGTGGGTCGCTATTAAAGAAAAGAGGTCATTATTAGTGGAGTTCGTTGGAAACCACCATGGGGCGCTATTAGGGGTTGCTGGATAAGATTAGTGAAGTATTTTTAGATGTTTAAAGAGAAAATGGATAGGAGATGAATTCCATGCGTTTGGGCTGATAATTTTATAATTGTTTTTGTTCTTATGTTTTTCAATAAATTGTAAATTACACCACTAAAAATCATAATTTCAACTTTTCAAGACTAGTTATTACCAAATTTTTAGGTTTGTTTAGGTATACCGGATACCATTATTTTTTTAAAGGTATGCCATCTTATCCTTGATAAACTTATTGGAGTATAACTACAAATTGGTCGCAATGGTTTGTCCAAAAATAACATTTTTTGTCCATGTAGTTTAGAAATTAAAAGTGATCATCATATTTTCAAAAAGCATCTAGATATTCAGCCCCTCTCTTTAATGTCCATTATTAGAGACTAGGGGTGTGCAAAACCCAAATGGTCCGAAATTTGAACCTGAATTCGAGCCGAAAATTACGTTTTCTTGCCAAAATCGAATTCCCCGAAATCCGAAAATCCAAAACCCGATTTGTAAGGGGATATTCGGGTTTGGGTTGGGTTTAGTTTTCTTCCATCCGAACTGTCCGAAAACCTGAAATATATATACATATATATTTTTTAATATCATACAAATACATATATTTATCAAATTATCTATTGAATATCCTAAATTATTACCGTTTTTACAATTTTCTAATTCCTAAACTATCATCAATTTCATCAAATCTTACAATTGATTGTATTCATCATCAACATTGATTGAATATATACAATTTTTTCATTACGGATATACCCGAACCCGCCCGATCTTAACCCGAAACCCGACCAATCCAAACCCGAAACAATCCGAAATCCGAAACCAAAAGTTTGGGGCCTTATTTTCAAATCCGAAATCCGATCGGGTTTTTGATTTGTTCACCCGAACCCGCCCGACCCGTCCGATGCACACCCCTATTAGAGACATTTTCATTATTTTACCCGATCAAAAACCACAGGGACCAAAATTATAGTTTATGCTTTGTTGAGAGAGAGGGGGTCTATGATCCGGTCAATAAGAACGTTATTCTAAAATAAGAAAATTCAACTATATGAAAGTTTCTTTTAATCCATATATAAGAAATAAAGTCACTTGGATCCTTGTTCATTTCTTTTATATGTAAAAAACAATATAATTTTCGTTATACTAGGTAACCCTCTAGATCCTAGTTTAGTTTGTAATGATAAATTATTACTTTATTTTATAGCATTAACATTGCGTTTTATCTCAATAATTAATTAAAAAGACAATGTTTACTAATTAAATTATTCACCAACATTATTATTTCCTAAAAATTAAAGAGGAATAATGAAGCATTAATTAAGAATGAAAATTTGGTTAAGTATGGATATAAAAAGGCAAAAGGGGGATATGTGGTAACTAAACTTATTAGGGAAGGAATAAATCTAAAAAGACAATTGCTTACAAGTAAAACCTACGATTCAATTACAAAAAAACCCACCAAATAAAGATACCCTGCAAAACTTTTACTTGATAAATAAATTCAAAACAAAAGGTCAAAAAGGTAAAACACTTCAGGTAATTAACTACTTGAAAACTTACCCGATAAGTGCTTACCGGTAAAATTGAATACTATCACTATCATATCGGATAATATTTTAGCCTCTCAAAACAGTATCGTACGCAACAATTTACTTGGTAAGCTCTTACCGGGTAAGAGTTGTGGATCTCACTTACCCGGGTAAGACTCTCGGTTCATGCTATCGCTCTTACCGGGTAATATTTTAGTCATTTCATGTTCGTCCCATAAGGTAAATTGACCCGGTAAATACTTACCGGGTAAGCGTGAAGTAAACGGCCCCTAAATTTCAGTGGTGAATAAATAACGAGCCAATCGATATGACTGCAATCATTGGTAAAACACAAGGAAGGAATTAGAAGCAAAATGATGCATTCAATCATGAAAGCTATTTTTCATCCTCAAATCCAAAATGTCAACATTCACAACCACCATCACCATCTCCGCCGTCGCTGCCAACACCCACCAAACACACTTCCGATCAAAGCAACACCACCACCAACAACAACATTGCTTGCTTCATCATCAACTTAAAAATTTAACACATATTATTTTCTTCATAATAATATGCATACTCCCAACTCTTACCACCCTCAACTTGTTAATTTTCTGGACCAATTATCATGTGGATGGCACCTCATCCCACTCCGGCAACTCACATCCCGACCACCACCGCCAACGCCACCATCGCTGCCACCGTTAACGTAAGTGTGTTTCAAGATTATCTTTATTGTTGAGCAATGTCCCACATTGGCACAAAGTGAAAGTGAACTTGTAATGTGTTTATAATGGTCATGGACTACTCCACTCATAGCCAATTGGTTTTGAGTTGGAACCCCCACAAACTTACATTTATATCATAAATCCCTTTCTTCGCTTGAAGTAACGGATTAATTCTATTTCAGAAGAGTAAGAAGAATAGTGGGCATCAAAAGAAAGAAGAACTAGAAAGAGAGGTATGTATTTCAATTATTTCATTTTTGTCCAAAATAATCTCGACTTCTAAATCGGCCTTGTTGAATTAATTATTGGGTTGGATCGATGGACGGATGCAATGGCGCAAATGTCGTTTTCTCAAGTGCATTTTTTTGGATCTTCTAATGAAATTTGCAACATGTTTTTATAGAAGGATCAATTTAATGTAGTTTGATTTATATATTTTTCATCAAGTTTTGCTTTAATCAATTCGAGTACCATAGGTGAGGTTGTGGGCATTGATATATAGGTACCTTGGTACTCTTAGTTACATGTTGTATGTTTCTTTCTATTTCTACTATGTGCAATAATGTCTAATAGATGGGTTCAATCACAATTTATTGTATTCAATGTCAATATATGATTAGGTATGATTATGTTAGAATCTCACATCAGCTTGTACCATTTTTCTTTAACATAAGTTGGAACATGTTTTTTCTTATAAAAGGTGTTTTTGAATATTATAATAGAATTTTACATATTCTCACATGGTATTAATATATTGTATAATCCCATATTTCATTAAACATGTGTGAACCATTTTTGTTATCATGAATTTCATGGTGTACTAGTACCACCACCATAACATTCACTAGTCATGGCTCACCATCCCCATTTCTTGGCTTTCATCTATCTCTATATTAATTTGTGTGTAATTTGAAGAAATCTACTACATGCATTGCGGTTAACAATTTACGACTCATACATTGCGTGTTAATCAGGTGTCGACGCTTCAGAAGATGCTAGAACACGAAGAAAAAGTTGGCGAGCTTCTCAAACACACGTACCAACAAGACCATTCCGCTCTTCATATCCCGAATTCACTTCCTCCAAAGGTGCCATTTTTTTGGTTAAGCTATATATGGTTTGTTCTTAATGTGAATTCATGTAATTTCTTAAACCGTTTGTTTTACGCAACAGATGAAGGAGTTATTGACGGAACTAGCCATGGTTGAGAATGAAATAACAAGACTAGAAAGCCAAATCAGCCACCTTCAAACAGACTTGGACAAAGAGAAAGAAGCCACTAGAAATCAATATAAACCGAAACAAGGGCAAATTCGTCAATTCCCCAATGCTTCTCTAGCTTCGGCCACGACGCCATTGATGGTACCAAAACCTAGAGGTTATGGTGACAAGTTGTCATTTGAGACCAAGGCATTGCACTTCATTAGTAAAGCTATAAAGGGTGATTATAGTCTCAGAGATTTCAATTTAAACGAGAAGGCAAAAACCAAAAACGTATCGTTCTCAGATCAAAAAGAAAATCATGAGAACGATGAAGAACTTCCAATTGGCGTTCGTTCTCGAACCCCAAGAAAAACGGGGATTCTAAAACCACCCTCACCTGCAAGAGATACAAGGCATGTAATAACTCCTAAGGTATGCTACATTTCTAAACATATATAGTTAATATAGTTTATTGATTTATTATGGGGTTTGTTATCCCTACCCTCTTATAGTTTCTCTAAACTCACATAAATTCATACGGACCCCCTTATACTGGGTCCCACCTATGTACTCACATACACCTATTCATACTCCTCTACACTGGTCCAACTTGTATACTCACGTACACCTATCCATACCCCCTTATAGGGGTATGGATAGAAAACTCCTTTATTATATTTTTCTAATGGAGTTTGGCATATTTTTAAAGTTTTGTTATCATATCTTTTTTGGGTAGTATGTGACATGTTTTATACATAAATCTTTAGAGAGAACGTAATACGGACTCCTCTTCGGATTCCTCACAACGAACACAACCGGTCACGAACCAATCCGAAGAAGAGAACATCCTAAAATGGTCACCAAACAAGCTCTCCGAAAACATTATGAAATGCTTGATCTTCATTTTCACGAGGCTCCTGAGGACATCGCGAACGATGGAGCTAGAGAAATCCGGGCCCATTTCTAGATCAGCCAACTTTTCGATGAGTTTCAGGGCTGAACCCTGCTTAAACTCGAAGGCTAGCATGCTGCTTCAGAAGGAGTCTAGACAGCAAGATCCTTATGGGATCTTTAATTTGGAAGACTCCATCCCAAGAGACATTGGCTGCTACAAGAACTTGGTTAAGTTCACATCAAGTTCTTTGGACCCTAAATGCATTTCAAGTTCAAGTTACATTCCATTGCTACAAAAATTGAGGTATTTTTCAAGATTTTTAGTGACTTGATTGATCACCCATATATGCATTGATGAGTTGTACAATGTGGAAACTAATTAGTGGTGTACTTTGCAGGGCTTATATGAATGGGCTGCAAAAGGTGGATTTGATGTTTTTGAGTTCACAACAGAAATTGGCATTCTGGATCAACATGTATAATGCTTGTATCATGCATGTAAGTTTTCCAAATTAAGGAAATGTAACAACCCTTTGGTATGCTAGCTATTTTAGCATAACTACACTAAGATTTTTTCTCACTCTATCATAAGTTAGACTTGTACCATTTTTTTTTTCATAATATATATGTTGGAACTTTCCTACTCTATTCAAGGGTTCTTTTGTAGAGTAATTTAATCGAGTTCAAATATTCTCATATGTTATCAGAGCCACTATTTTGATATGGTGTTATATGTTGTTTTGTTTTGAATTTAAGTTGTTGCAATTTCAGGGTTTTCTTCAATATGGAGTTCCTTCTAGCCCGGAGAAACTACTCACACTCATGAATAAGGTACGTCCACCGATTGTTGGAAAAAGGGTGTCGATCCGTCCAACTTAAAATGTAAAAGAAAAAAGACACAAGAATTTACGTGGAATCCACGATTAACTTCCGTCATAATGTACATACATTTTATTGTTCTAACTATAAGAAATCTAAATCTGTATCCATCAGGCAACTCTTAAAATCGGAGGTAACGTAGTAAATGCTCAAGCTATTGAACATGTCATATTGAGAAGACAAGAAGCCTCCATCATAGAAAAGGTACATATAAGCTACATGTCTTAATAAATCCTTAATTATACCATGACTACCATATTTGGGCAAAAGTTGATTACTAGCAACCCGAACCAGCCCCACATAGAACCTGCCTCCAAGGACACCAATGTGAGGGAGCATTTTTAGACTAACTCGCGGCCGAGGCTAATGGTGGGTCCTGGGTTTGATCCCAAGACCTATTATGTATTTGGCCAAAGTCTCTCCAATCCTTTGCCAACTTAGTTACATGCGAGAGGCATCATGACTACCAAATTTATCTAATCAAATTTGCATTTTTTGTCGATTAGATTTATGGTAAAGCAGAAAGGGACGAAAAAGAAGCAGCCGTTCGAAAACTTCATGGACTCGAATCCATGGACCCCAATGTCACATTTGCATTATGTTGTGGCACCCGCTCTTCCCCTGCCGTAAGTGTCCATTAAAGTCCCATATATCCATGCAGTAGGGACATGTTCAAATGAAAACTTTATGTTTCTGTATCATGTATATAATACTAATTAGTATATGTTTGTGTTATATGATGATTAGGTAAGAGTGTACACAGGTGATGGGGTTGTAAATGAGTTGGAAAGAGCTAAGCTAGAGTACCTACAAGCTTCAATAGTGGTAACAAATGGGAAGAAAATTGGACTCCCAGAGCTTTTGGTTAGAAACATGCATGATTTTGCTGGGGATCTTGAAAGATTGGTGGAATGGTTGTGTCAGCAGCTGCCAACTTCAGGTTCATTGAGGAAATCCATGGTGGATTGCTTTAGAGGGACTCATAATGCAAAGCTTTCATCCATTGTTGAAAAGCTACCATATGAATTTGACTTCCAATACTTATTGCCCATGTAGATATCCACATATATGAAATGCATTAATTAATTTGCCTCTTTAATTTCTTCTTTTGTATATTTGTTGATATATTATAAACAATTAAATAAAAAGCAACCTATATTGTTCTCTTAATTGATCAATTGATATTTCTTTTAAGGATTTCGATTTTGTATTTAGCATGCAATATGTAAATCATTTCGTATAACGTGTACGAACATGTATGGTAATCCAATTTACTCAAAGAGTTACTTTTTAAACTTTGTATTAAAAGCAAAGCAATAATACAAGGACTATCTTCATCAAAATGTATCTAACTATATCCGTATTCCTGTTGTGTATATCCAACTTCAAAATGGGTTATTGTGTATACTAAACTTTCTATTTGATTCTTGTATACCTATTGTGTGTATCCAACTATAGTGTTAGCGGGTAATCTATTACATACAATAAACCAAATTGAAACTTTAGTACACACTATAACCCATTTTGAAGTTGGATACACACAATAGTAATACGGGTATAGTGGATACATTTTGGTGATTACTTGTCTAGCTCAGTGGATAATATCCCTGGCTACCCAGGTTCGAAACCCGTGGCAGCAAGTTGCACTACTCGGGTCCTGGGCTGACCTTCAAGATAGTTTGAGACCGATGTGGATTAGTTGGGTGCCTGAATGAATCCCGATTACTGTGGGAACGTGTGTGTAAGTTTATCTGTGGTTCAAAATAATAATAATAGTAAATATAACTATTGAATGATAAAATTTTATTATTAAATACTCACTCATGTCTCTGATCTATCATTAATTTTATAAATACCATAAATACCAATTCATAAATCATAACAATAAAAATTCTAAGAGAAATGATAGTCCAAAAGGGCCCAACAAATCAAATATAAAAAGGCCCAAAAGAAAACAAAATGAGCTAATCCACTGAAAATACGGGTTAGCCTCTGCCCCGTACCCATATACAGGTTGTGACCCGATCTCATAACAATCAAATAATTCCAATTTTGGATTTTTCTTAACAAGTACTACTGATTATTGGTTTAGAATAGTTGCTAAAAATTAACTTTATTTATTTAATTATATATTAAACATTAATATTATCTATTGATTACTGTTATTAATCATATAAATTATTTATATATTGATCAAAATCAAATATTATATGTTTTGTAATGATCATTTAAAAACATATATCCGATTAAAATACTTTATTTAATTATTGATTTTATTTTATAAAGGTATTAATTAATTTAATTAAACATGGTTAATTAATTTTATTTATATTTATATTGTATAATGATTCTTTAAAAATAAAATAATGTAACAGTTTTTTTTAATTGGATTTATCAATTTAAAAGTTTATATAATAACCAATTTCAAATTTGATATTTATGTATAGATTTAATAATTAAATACATTAAATAATATTTTATTTATTATTATTATTATATTAAAGAAGGTTTTAGTGTTTTTTTAATGTTCAAAGTCCACACCATTTTTAATGATTTTAGTTTGTGATTTTAATGTTAGAATTGGAAATGCTCTAACGGCAATATAATTACCTCTATAGGTTCAGTGATCAAGTTAATTCTTATATTAAGAATGTAAAAAACAGATGTTAAATATATGCAAGTAAATAGTCACTTGACGAAGGTATTAATCCTGTGTAAGAATGTCATTATCCTTCCCTTAGCTAATCCAATTACAATTTTGATGTTAAATTTGATGTATTATAATTGGTGTTTAAAATAGGTTATGATGTCCCTTGAAGAGATGATATTTGAGCATTGATTACACTCAACATGACATCCGTCTTCACTTAATTTCAAAATTGTAGAATTGATATTTTAGATCCTCTACGATGTGATGGCCAAATGATATCACCCATTCAACTTGTACTTGTCTACATAAATAATTATTTTTAACATAACTTTGTTTTTTTATTTTTTAAGAGCTGCGGGAGAATTATTAAGGCTATGTTTGGCAAGCGTAGCTTATAAGCTAGTTGGTAGTTGATAAGCTAGCGGATAGCTGATAAGCTAGCTGTTGATTGATAAGCTTGCTAGTAGCTGATAAGCTAGCTGTTGAACAAATTATGTTTGGCAAAAACTAGCTTATGAGTATGTAAAATGACCAAAAAGGGTATATTTGAATTTAATAATTAATATTAATAAGGGTATAATTGGAAAAAGCTACAATAAGCTCCTCATAAGCTACTCAAAGTAGCGTTTCAAAACGCTAGCTGATAAGCTAGCTTCCTGTTACATGTTTGGATGGACTAGCTTATAAGCTAGCTTATAAGCTAGCTTATCAGCTAGCTTATGCTTGCCAAACAAAGCCTAAAGCAAACTAGCAAGACGTTAGAAAAAGGGACAACGACAAACAACAAGACTGTTGGGTTTTTGTGGGTATCCTTGGATCAAACTGATCCGAGGATTATCTCAGATCTATCAAAACCTCGCTGGTTTGATATATCTCGTAGGTTTAAAACAAACTGTTAAAACCCACGTGATCAAAAGCACGCTGTTTTGATCTTATTTGTGCGGAAGCGATAAAAGCTAAAAAACCCATTAAAGCCTAATGATCTCAATCGTTTGTAGCTCTAAACCTAAAGGATTAGGTTAGATTAATTTACCTGGATGCTTGAGAATTAGTCCACCCGTAATCAACCAACGAACGTTCCTCTAGCAGAACCGTGAAACCCGAACAACGAAAACTGTAACCGACCCCGGGGGAAGGGGGTGATCGGCGCCGGTGGAGAGAGAGGAGAGAGAGGAAACTGGGAACTGGTTTTTCAACTGAAAAAGCTTAATGTTTTTTCCTTAACCCATAGGCTTTATTTATATGGAGGAAAAACATAGTTTGTAAGGAATCCAGTTTCCTTATAATAATTATCTCAAATCCTTTCCTTATTTAATTAGCTGGAAAAGAATTTGCATGCGATAATTACGATTTATATATTTATCTAATATATAAAAACTTTATTAATTAACTATTATATATTTATTTATCTTAATAAATATATAATATCCTAATTAATTAATAACCCTCCAACTTTGGTAATTCTGACTGAAATTACCCAACTGACTTATAATACACTATTATAAATCCTAACTCTCCATTTCGGGATTTCATTTAACTTGTTCGACTTATAGGTTCTCACAGGTGTGACCCTCAAGTGTCTTGTAACATTGGATGTATAATCACTTGGTTTGTCAACTCTGCACATAATTCCTAACAGACTCCCACTTGTGCAAGTTGGCAATACCACCTTTGACTATACTGACCTAAGGAGGCCCCTAGACAGGCACTTAGGCTGACCAGGTTACAAGAACTCTTATACCCAGATTTGGTGATATAAACGTTCCGTAAGGAATTTGGTGTCTATGAACCTACTGTTCATTGATTGGGTATATCTTGGCTTTTCCCTTTGCATCGCGATATTTCATCTATGAGTATGAGCCTGGAAAGTGTCAACTCTAAATACTCAAGATTCTGTTCTCTTGATTATCTGACTTTCACTGATAGGTAAACGACAAAGAACTAATCAGTTCGTTTGGGCATGGCCATGCACTTCATCAGTATACTTAGTCAGTCAAGATGGGCCCAGAAATATCTCTCTTCTGAGAAGAGGTGCAAATCCCATCTTGCATACCTGCCTTTAACACCACGGCTTCCGCTGAATCTAGTTACACCCTTTATAGCCACCCTGTTACGGCGTAGCGGTTGAGTGCACTAAGAATTCAGTAGTCCTCATGATATCAAATCAGATACCTCAGGTGATAGGGACAACCACTGTGAGATTCACTTATGACTTTATTCCAAGAAGTAATCTCAACCGCGGATCACGTCCGATATTTGCTACTCTATCAAATATCTGTGCAACTTTTAGTCTACAACACTTGTAGCTGTTATTCAGCAACTGATCATAACTACCTAAAAGTTCACAATGACTTTAACACCTTATCATGCTCCCACATTGATAAGTTGTCACGGACAGATTTTGAATGAAAACTGGAAACTAGTTTCATTCCTGGATTAATTAAAACATGCAAAACAGTGAAAGTGATAAAGAAACTAATTTTGTATAGTCCATATTACACGCTGTAATAATAACAAAATTAAATGTCTTTTCTTTAATAACTTTCATTTTATCTATTTAACATTTGTTAAATACTGATCTAAAATGAAGTATCACCTACCTTCAATTTTAAACCCTTTGATTAAAGTTTACCATTTTAATCAAAGTGATAACCAAAAATACAAGTCTGTTCGTACGATCTACTTGTATCTGCTAATTATTGTTCTGCAAACACTTTATAAAACAATAACTAGACTTTTATCATATTCCATGAACTTGGAGACCTGGACTCACTTCCAGTTCCTGAATATGTAAGACTGCAACTTTCCTTAGTTGCTGTGTAGATGAATGATTTCTACCTGAAATCCGATTCCATTTGCAATCCTTGCAAATCTACTGGAATGCTATTTTAATCCAACACTATAATTATTGATTTCTAAGTCAGTTACGACCTTTGTTTCATGGGTCTTGAAACTTTTATCCTTTTAACTAAAAGGGTAAATTATATCTTATGAATTCTTATCCTACCTGGATTTATGAATTCCTAGATATATCAATAATTATATCTTTTATTCTTTTATCTCAGACTAGATAGAGAATAAATTGGGCTCCCACTTACTTGCATAAAAACTAACTATTACTCAAAATTTACTATTGACTTAGTCAAAACTTTGATTTAGTCAATCCTAATTTCAAGTAATGAACTTTGAGAATTTTCCCTTTTATGAAACTTAACTGGATCTGGTTAAATCCTAATTCCAAACCTTGGAATTCTTCTGGTTTCATAAATACTGTTATTAACGCTATCTGAGTTAATATCCTAAATTCTCCTTTTAAAACATTTGAATAAAACCTGATCAAACTTGATTAGTTAATTCTGAGAATTTCCTTTTACAAAACTTATCTGGATTTGTTCAAATCCTAATTCCAGAACTTGGAATCTTTCTAGTTTTATAAATGCTGTTATTAACACTATCTGTGTTAATATCTTAAATTCTCTATTTTCGGATCACAAAATATTATTCATAAATGTTTTATTCTCAAAACACATTCCTATAGAATCTCGTGTGTTTTGATAGTTTTTATACAAATCACTTTAATCTCATTAAAGTAATTATAACAGGCATTAAGCACAATCAGATATTTGTCAAGACAATAACTTTTGAAAAATAAAACCATCAAATTATATAAAATATAATTAAACATCGTTTAAAACATAAACCCCCAAAATAACTGTTTTAAAACTATAAATTCAAAAATGTCTTGACTTAAATTATCTCGTGCTTTGATCCTCGGCAACTCCTGGGCACTTCACTTCATTTCTGATTTCCTGCAATAATCATTTGCTCTAGGTATCAGTATACTTGTAAGCTAACAAGTAAGAAGTGTCAAATCAAAGCAATCATAAATTTTCTGAGGTTTACATACCTGCTTCATGACGCTTAGGGCAGTTTTGCCTCCAATGACCGATCTCATTGCATATGAAGCAGCGATTCTCGGTCCTAGCTTTGTTTGGCTTAACCTTCTTGCCCTTGCCCTTGCCCTTGCCTTTCTTGGGTGCACTCTGGATGGCCTGAACTGGTCCTTTTCCCTTGCTGGTGCTAGCATGCCCATTTTTCCTTTTAACCCCTCCGTCCTTTACCATCAAGACATCCTTAGTCTTGTTCTTGTTCCCCATATTCAGTTCAGCTGTCTTAAGCATGGAGTGTAACTCTGCTATAGTTTTCTCCATGTTATTCATGTTGTAATTGACTACAAAGGGCCTGTAGTCTTCTGACAGTGAATTAAGTATGGTGTCAGTTGCTAGCTGCAACGGAACGGGATGACCCAGCCTCTCCAGATGATCTAAGTGCCGTTTATTTTCATGACATGGTCACTTACTGATGTCCCTTTGACCATCTTGCATTCATTGAATGCTTTGGTGGCATCGTAGCGTTCTGTACGAGCCTGAGTCTGAAACATGTCCCTCAGCTGGCGGATCATGTCGTAAGCATTCGTATTTATGAGCCCTGCTTGCAGATCTGGGCTCATAGTTGCTAACATCAGACAGGCAACATCAAGGAGATCATCTGAGTGCTTCTTGTGGGCATTTCTGGCAGTAGCCGGAGCGTTTGCCGGAGGTGCCTCCCCAAGTGGCTCTTCAAGCACATACCACTTTCTTTCATGTCTGAGTACAATCATCAGATTGCGCTCCCAGTCAAGAAAGTTAGAGCCGGTCAACTTATCCTTCTCTAGGATAGAGCGGAGGGAAAGATTGTTAGTGCTGGTAACAGTGCTTGCCATCTACACAAAATAAAACTTTTGGTCTTAGCAACTGTAAATAGACTAATTTCCAATAAAATATCAATAAACCCTTAAATGATCAATTTATTGGACTAGGATCCTTATTTCATACGTCCTGATGTGCGTAATGTTCTTGCTCCACCAGACCCGTATTTATTTCGGTAGGTAAGGACTTTTACCAATCATATCTAACTGACATGACTCCTAGATCTTTTCGGGACCATGGCAACTACCTGTGCATGTTTTAGTCCCTCTTAGTGCTTTTTGGCCCGGTACCACCCGGTGAACATTATAGAACCAAAACAGATCTCACCATTTTGGGGACCTGATTACTATACTCTGGCCGGTACCACCCGGAGATAATTCGCAGAGTTATGTAACCCCTTCAGCTTCAGTTTGAACACAGACGTTGAATGTGTGATCACTTACAACGCCTATGTACTTTACGCCGAAGGTGCCCCTAAATGGGTTGCACTACTGATCCATGATTTTCGGGGTTTTGAAAAACTTTATTTCCAGGATTTTGAAAAAACTGATTGTTTATAAAGGCTACTTATGTTTTAAACTGACTGTTTGAAACATACATGTAATTTTAAAACTAACTGTTCTAAAATCACTTGCTAATTAAAACTAGCTGTTTTAATAGCACACCTAGTTGATTAAAACTAACTGTTTTTATCAACTTAACCTTTTATATAAAACAATCATCTATACTTTGTTATAAAGAGTAATTAATATTCTAAACCAACTGTTTTAAATATTCATGTTATTTTAAACCAACTGTTTAAAATATCGGCTAATTGAAATCAACTGATTTGATTGAAACTACCTGTTTCAATAACCCTTTCCGTCTGACAAAAGCTAACTGTTCCGTCAAGTTTGCTCTTTTATAACAATACACTAGGTTTTATTAAAGTGCTTCTCTTTAAAGTTTTTCGATTGAGAAGTTAATAAAACCTATTTTCTTCTTGTTTAAAAAATTCCCTTTTTAAAACATATCTAATAAACTAACAGTTATTAGCATCAACTACGTAGCTAATCATGCACACAGATAATAACAACCACGCAATTGTAAAACAGATAATTATAGGATTTGCCAATTTTTTGTTCCTAGGGACCAATAATGACCTAGTTTTTCTACAACTTCAAAACTTCGCGTAGCTCCCACTGGCTTCGCCATGCTTGTCAGTATTCCGGTAAGATGAAGAATAGCTCCCACTGGCCTTGTCATCCCAAAAGAAAAAAAAAACTATCCTAGGGTCATTATTACATAAGGGGTTGTAAACGGCACGCAGGCCTCCCCATGAATATGTCAAGGGTCTAAGTTGGCAAATACTATAACGTATATATATATGTAAAATCAAACTGAAATTCATATATAGTTCTCAAGCAATCACGCAATTATGTGTATATATGCAACAAAAGCAATATTATAATAACGAGAAAAAACAAACCTGGATCCGTTAAAATTACCTTGTTTCAATTATCGCAAAAACTTGGTTTTATTACTGATTCGAAAAACAAACTGTTTTATGAATCCTAAAAGAAAATCTTTAGACTGAAGAATGGTTTTAACTTAAAACTGAGATTTATAATAAATCTTAAAACTAAAACCATTTAATCCTTTTACCCAAAAATTATTTCAAAAGGGTTTTAATAATCCAATTTTTGAGTTGAAACAGTAAAATAAATAAAAACTTAATTTTATAAAACTGTTTATAGAACTGGATAATTTAGATTAACTGATAAAATTTCGGATAAAAGTCTTTAAAACAAAACAAGTTCTTTTGGGCCAAAACTTGGTCCAAAGAACTGGACCTTTGGGCCTGATTACATGACTTGGCCCAAACGAGAAAACCCTGGATGGTTAGATAGCCGTGTTTGTATCCCGAAGGCATGGCTCGCGCCGCGAGGGCCGTATCTGGTGGATGTTGACAGCCGCAATCGGCGACCGTCATCATCACCGGTTGATCAACAGCGGTCAGCTGCTGATATTACCGCCATTGGTGATGACGATGCGTGAACGCCACCGCCACCACCTTGCCTCGGTCGGCAACCATGATTGCCGTTTCTAAACATCATCACCACCACTAGCCGGAGGCGACGGCAGCGATAGCAACACCATCACCACCTGTTGCCCGCCACCACACGTCACCGTTCGACTACCGCCACCGCATGGCGCGGCCATAAGGCAGCCAGCGGTGGCCGGTTCGCACACCACCACCACCGTGGTTCCTGGTGATCGCCGATTAGCAGCCACCGCTGCCGCGAACACCATCGTCGCTTGCTGGACGCCGGCGTTAGCCGGCGACCGATCATCGCGAACAGCCGCCGCCGTCGTTAGGCGTGGTGCGGTCGTTGTTCTGCCGTTACGCCGCCATTGCCATCGTCTTTGACCGTCGATCATAACTACCCTATAACCGCCGCATACTACCGCCACCACATGATCGTCGCAACTGTGGCGATCGATTAAGTAGCGGCTGCCGCCATCGCCTTGTGCGGATTGGCCGGCGATTGCTGGTGGTTCAAGACAGCCAAGAACACCGCCATCCACCACCGCACTTAGCGGTTTCTGGTGGTTGTGGTGTGGCCACCGTCTACTGGTGACGCGGCCTTGGCCCGATACACCACCCACGGCCATCACCATTCGCCGCATCCACCATAGTGGTGCGGTTCGGTGGTCTGAAAAACACGGTAGCCGGACGCCGCCACCGCTATACGCGGTGCGGCCGGCGATTGAATGAACCATCAATGCCACCACCACTTGCTGTGGTGCGGCCTGGTGGTTCTGGTACGGCAGCCGGAGCTGCCACCATACTTCGTGATGGCCAGCCGCAACCACCACGCTGGTGGTGCGGCGGTGAAGTGATAACCGTAGCCACCACCAATCTGGTGGTGGTTCTCGGGTTTTTCGTGCGGTGCGATTAACGATAAATATAAAATTTCGAATTTTGATAAAGATATAAAACTTGATGCGAAAGAAACAAATTCAAAATTCAGATTTATCAAAACTTGATATGCAAGCAACAATAATTTTAACGGATCACATAAACAGGTAAACAGATAAAAAACTAAAACGATTAGTAACAATGGCTCTGATACCACTGTTGGGTTTTTGTGGGTATCCTTGGATCAAACTGATCCGAGGATTATCTCAGATCTATCAAAACCTCGCTGGTTTGATATATCTCGTAGGTTTAAAACAAACTGTTAAAACCCACGTGATCAAAAGCACGCTGTTTTGATCTTATTTGTGCGGAAGCGATAAAAGCTAAAAAACCCATTAAAGCCTAATGATCTCAATCGTTTGTAGCTCTAAACCTAAAGGATTAGGTTAGATTAATTTACCTGGATGCTTGAGAATTAGTCCACCCGTAATCAACCAACGAACGTTCCTCTAGCAGAACCGTGAAACCCGAACAACGAAAACTGTAACCGACCCCGGGGGAAGGGGGTGATCGGCGCCGGTGGAGAGAGAGGAGAGAGAGGAAACTGGGAACTGGTTTTTCAACTGAAAAAGCTTAATGTTTTTTCCTTAACCCATAGGCTTTATTTATATGGAGGAAAAACATAGTTTGTAAGGAATCCAGTTTCCTTATAATAATTATCTCAAATCCTTTCCTTATTTAATTAGCTGGAAAAGAATTTGCATGCGATAATTACGATTTATATATTTATCTAATATATAAAAACTTTATTAATTAACTATTATATATTTATTTATCTTAATAAATATATAATATCCTAATTAATTAATAACCCTCCAACTTTGGTAATTCTGACTGAAATTACCCAACTGACTTATAATACACTATTATAAATCCTAACTCTCCATTTCGGGATTTCATTTAACTTGTTCGACTTATAGGTTCTCACAGGTGTGACCCTCAAGTGTCTTGTAACATTGGATGTATAATCACTTGGTTTGTCAACTCTGCACATAATTCCTAACAAAGACAACAACTCAAAACAAAAACAGCTAACGAGCCGAACAAGGCGAGTAAACCCAATCTCCCCAGACAAGCTTACGCCGCAACTTTCCTTTTGAATTTATCCAAAAGAAAGGTAAGCCTTGAACCGTGAGGAACATCCTTTTGATAGAGTATTTTTTCTTCTCATGCACAGTTCATTTCTAGAATTCCGAATTTGCCAAAGACAGGTGAAGATGACCGCGTTGAAAAGCTAAAGATTTTCGCCCGAAAAATTGGAAAGTTTGCCCCAAGAAAGAATTTCTTCCAACAAATTAGGGGGTTGCCCCAACTTCCACTAGTCAGCTATCTCTCTTAGAATGTTTCTTGTCATGAAGCAGTCAGCAAAAATATGATCTTCCGTCTCCGGGGATAGGGAGCAGAAAGGGCAGGGTTTTGTTTCAGGAATGATACCCCATTTAGCCAAATTATCGAAAGTGGCAAGTCTTTTATGTCGAAGCTTCCAGATGAGGAGGTTTACCTTGCTTGAAAGAAGATTGCACCAAAGAGTTTGGAGACCTCGATTGTTACACATGAATTTTTTATCCAGCAGGTGGTAGAAAGAGGCCACGGTGTAGACTCCCGATTGATCTAACGACTTACCACAATATATTGATTTGAATTACGTTTTTGCTTTGTTTGCATTTTTGAGGCAATAAAGTTGGATTTATATGATCTTAAATATATGTAGATGTTTTAATAAAAATTATTATCTAATATATACAAAAGGCAGGCGCCCCGGCCCGCAAACACCATCCAACACGATCCGACCCGCGACCCGATCCGACCCGCCCATCCCTCTCACAGTTATTGACCCAGACCCGGACACGACCCGCGGTGACCCGGCCATAAACCCGCGCGACGCCCCATCTCATACCCACCTCCAATTTTACAATTTTGACCCCCTCAACTTTTAAGCTTTATTCAATTTATACCTTTAACTTTTCAATATTTCAGTTTACGTTTTAGTCATATATCGTGTATCGGCCAAAATACGTTAAAAAAAGTACGTTTTAATTTTAACAAATTATGCCATTAAATTCGTATCGTCGATACGATCGAAATGAGTCTAATATTGAATATTTTTTGACGTACTTATTTTATTATATGCTATATATACGTTCCAACTTCAAACCGACCCAAATCATTTATTCATTTTCAAATGTACATATTAGCCCCCTAAACTTACAACTTATAAGGTTTATTCACTTTACATCTTTTACTTTTCAATATTTTATTTTACGTTTTGGTATTGACAAAAAGACGTTAAAAAATACGTTTTAATTTTAACAAATTACGCCATTATGTTCGTATCGTTGATACGATCGAAATGAACCTAATATTGAATATTTTTTGATGTAGCTATTTTATTATATACTATATATCGCGGATACTATACACATTTTCAAATTCACATATTAGTGTCTAAACTTATAATATTTATTCACTTTATACATTTAATTTTCTATATTTCATTTTACGTTTTACTCATATATCGTATATTGGTTGGAACATGTTAAAAAAATACGTTTTAATTTTAACAAATTATGTTATTATAATCGTATCGTCGATACGATATAAAATATGTTAAAAAATACGTTTTAATGTTAACAAATTGCACCATTATAATCGTATTGTCGATAAGATCGAAATGAGCCTAATATTGAATATTTTTTTTCATGTATTTATTTTATTATATACGATATATATGCATTCCAACCGACCCGAATCCTATACCTACCTTTAAACTTACATATTAGCCCCCTAAACTTATAATATTTATTCACTTTGTATCTTTTAGTTTTCTATATTTCATTTTACGTTTTAGTCATATATAGTATATTGACTGAAATATGTTAAAGTGTCGATAGCTATTGTTCATGAACCCGGTGCGAAGCCCGGGCTTACCAACTAGTTTGATACAATCTTAAAATGCTATGAAATAGTTTTGCATCTCAACACCTTTTTTTAATATTTTTAAATTAATTCCTCTTCTATTGCAAACCTTCTAAACATTGTTACAATTGTTAGGTTGGCTTAAACCCAAAAAAACGGTTGTTAAGAATATTTATGTCTTGTAAAGTTAACTTTATTATAATGTTAATTTATATAAGAAAAACTTTAATACTTTGATTATGTTGGAGAAATTAGCTGATAAAATAAATGATGGTTGATAAGCTAGTTGCTAACTAATGAGATAGTTGTTAATTGAAAAGCTACATGATGAATAACTTATGTATGCCAAAAACTAGCTTATTGATATGTAAAATGACCTAAAAAATGATCTTAAATAAATAATCAATTACAAATATTTAATAAATAATTAAGACAAATCTCAAATAATATAATTAAAATAATTTTTTACAATATAATATGTTAATTAATACAAACAAGATAGTAAAATAAATTAAATACTATATATTATATTTTATATATATAATAATTTATGATTTATTAAAACAAATTAAAAATCTATATTAATTTGTGATTTAACTTACTATTACATATAATAAAAACAAAAAAAAAATTCCATCAAGTCCACGTACCGAATTAACTGGTAATTAAGTAAATATTTGTTTATAAAATGTAACATATTTTAATATCTTTAAAAATATATAGTTTTATTCAATATAACTTATATAAGTCAATAAAATAAAATAAGAAAGTATAAAAATATTATTACCTACAAACTTTTTTTTTTTTGAAAAGCAAGAGGAACCAAGACGAGAGCTTCGGCAAAGCCATCACCCCCGCCTAGGAACTAAAGATTTATTAAAACACTAGCCAGGAGCTAGAAAGAAAGTATTACAAAGAAAAAACAAGAGCCGCGAAGGCAAACCAACAACAACAACTAGAAACTTAACCCGGATCAATCAAAGCATTTATAAGAGATCTTATCCAAACCTGAGTATCCAGCTTGGTCTTCGAAAGTCTGGCAGCAATCCATTGAGCCGAGATGCGTTGGAGCCCCGGAAAAATATCCTCACCACGAAGCTTATCCAAAGACGAGGCCTCCGCATGAATAATCCGATTTCGCCATTGCCAGATAGCCCACAGATTCACCATACAGACCGCTTCAAAAAAAATTAAAGGAAACGGACAAGAATGAACCTGCAGACCAGATTTGAATTGCTCCAAAGAGGTCACTCGTGAACACGAAAGACTCCACCAACTCCAAATTTTCTGCCAGAGAACATCCACTTTGCTGCAGGTGAAAAAACAATGATCTAGCGTGTTCTATAATTATTACCTACAAACTTTAAGATAAAAATCAAGGTCGTGTTCTATAATTATAGTTTTCTTAAGAGATTTCTAACCCAATCATAAAAACTTTAAAAGTGATGGCTTTTTAAACACTAAAAAAATTAATTCCAACCCAATACTAAAAATAAGACATAAAAAACACCTTAGAATATTATAATAATAGTAATAATAATATAAACTAAATATAAAATACTAATATCTCTCTCTATATACATGTAATTATAAAAAAGAATTGAATAACATATTAACATTTGATTTTATAGTGTTACTTTATTAGTTTTTAGATATAAATGCTTACTTAATTAGTTTGTGTTCGTGATTGTCGTTCCTTAATCGATGCTACGATGTCTTTAAAAAATTGGCTTGTGAAATTTGTGTTTTAGTGTTGGACTATAGAAAAAACATCAAATTTTGTGTTTCTAGTGTTCTTAATGGTGGGTTGAGACGGTAGAAAGGATTGTTTGGTTGGCTTTTTATTAAGTCTTATATGGATAAAATTGTTTGTATGGATTATCTGTACACATGGATCGGGAAAGGTTTTTTGGAGAGTGTTTTTTCATAGATGGGATAAACGTTATTTTAATTAGGAGTGATAAGTTTAAAAAAAACTTGATTTTTTGCATAAAACTCTTTTTTGAACCGTTCGTATACTAGTAGGTCACTACCAAACAATAATACATCAGAATAAGCTACAAGTTTTATTAAACCTGTTTAGCTAAAGAGGTCCTAATTATATGAATTACATTCTATTGCTTTCCATGTAAATGCTAGTATAATACAAAACATATAGAGGGACAATAAGGCAAGTATTAATTATATTAATTACTGTTAGTTGTGTAAAGATTGAGATTGCATGGATGACGTCATGGTTGTAAATCTTTTGATGTATGCTCTACTTGAAGTGTGAAAGAATAGAATCAGATGTGCAGATTGGTGATGAATGGTTACATCAACCCTGTCTCTATCAAACTAAGCTTTTGATTCTGATTCATGCATATAAATATATATATATATATATATATATTATATAATTATATAATATAATATATAATATATGTATATTTGCATGCTGGATGATATCACATCCCCCCGTCTTCCATGGGGTTCTGCTCACCTGAAAATATTCCTCCTTTTTCTGCTGCTTCATTTCAAATCATTCCAACCTCTATCCCTCTTTTCTCTTCTCTCTCTTTCTATATGTATACAGTATGTATTTTGTATATATACATACATGCATGCAGCTCCGCTATCTTTTATTTCCTCAAACTCGAACTTTCATGATATATACACCAATATGCAACAAAAGCCAGGTTTACATGAGAACACCCTTTAATTAAACAAGTAAAGAAAACATCTCTTATGCTCTCCAAAGTATGACTGATACGATAGCTGATGGCTGACAAGTTAATAAGATGCGTTTGACAAAAAGTAGTTGATAAGGTAGTTGATAACTGATAAGCTAGCTAATGAATAAGTTGCGTTTGGCAAAAACTAGGTGATAAGCTATCTTATGACTGTAAAATGACAAAAAAAAAAAAAGACATGTTTAAAAATTAGTAGTGTAAAAAGTAGAAGGTATATTTGAAATAAAAAAACTAAAAATGTCATTATTATAAAAAGTCACAAAAACACTACACAAAGGCTATGTTTGGCAAGCATAAGCTAGCTTATAAGCTAGCTGATAAGCTAGCTTATAAGCTTGTCCATTCAAACATGTACCAGGAAGCTAGCTTATAAGCTAGCTTTTTGAAACGCTACTTTGAGTAGCTTATGAGGAACTTATTGTAGCTTTTTCCAATTATACCTTTATTAATATTAATTATTAAATTCAAATATACCCTTTTTGGTAATTTTACATACTCATAAGCTAGTTTTTGCCAAACATAATTTGTTCAACAGCTAGCTTATCAGCTACTAGCAAGCTTATCAATCAACAGCTAGCTTATCAACTATCCGCTAGCTTATCAGCTACCAGCTAGCTTATAAACTACGTTTGCCAAACATAGCCAAAGTAGTTTTTCAAAAAGCTAGCTTATAAAATCATCTCTGACGCAAGGTTCTTATAAGCTAAAAGTGTAGTGTCTTATAGAAATTACCATTGTGAAAAGTTCCTATAAGAACCCAAGCTCTTCTAGGTTCTTAAATAAGAACCTTGGTTCTTACCTTGACGTTGGCAGGAAATGACATATTTGCTAGTTTTTTATTATTTTCTTCTCTTTTAGATATTAATAATGCATATAAATAATAATTGTTTAAGTTGAAAAACACATACGACCCACTAAATGAGGTTCTTATAAGAACTAGCATTGTAGATTTTTACAAGAAGTTAGCTTATGGTTCATCCAAACATGTATATGACTTATAAGCTAATTTATAAGAGCATATCCTTTTTAGCTAGTATATAACCTAAAAAGTTAGGATTCTTCTTATAAGCCACTACACTTTTTGTTTATAAGAACCTTACACTAAAAGTGCTTTAATTAAGCTACCTTATTTTTATCCAACGAGATGCCTAAAATCTATCCAAAACTACATAAGCTTTCCACCTTACAGTATTGTATAAAATTTAGCAACTTAATTTGCAGTTGGAAGTATGGGAGTTGGAAGCGAATAAAATCTTCTCGGTTTGTTTTCTTAGGACCTTAATCGATGTTAATATTATTCTTCCTCCGTCGGACAATGAAACCAGTTGGATTCTATGGATTCCTCTTAAAGTAAATATACTAATACGGAAGGTGTTGCTTAATAGGATTGCTACGAAAGATAACCTTCAAAGGCGGGGATGTCGTTGTCGTTGGATACTTGCTCGATGTGCCTTGCATCTACCGAGACTTTAGACCACATTATGGCTCTCTACTTCACCACGAAGATAGGAGGAGCCCACTTAACAACCTGGGCGGGATGGTGGCCCGGCATGGAAATCACTGCTAGTTAATATTTGGTCGAAGATTTGTGCTACCGGCCGAAGGAGGTCCGATTTGCAAGGAGGTTTGCAAAGTGATTGCGGCTGCCTTCTTTAGGACTGTTTGGACTCAAAGAAATAACACGGTTTTTAATGATTGTATTAAGCATGAGAAGGAGATTTTTAGAGACATCCAATTTTTGGCGTTCGATTAGATTAGATGTCGTTACAAGGGGGAAAATAGTCTTAGCTGGGAGAATTAAGTTTATAACCCGCTTGATGCCGTTCTGTTTTGTTCCTCGCTAGCTTCTCACTAGTCCCTCTTAATAAAATCTCTATCTTTTGCTGTCCAAATTTTGTTTTTGCAGTTGTAAGTAAACGATAGGACCAAAAATATAGTTTATTCTAACTTACATTTAGCTCCTTTTATTTTTATAAACTTCCTGTATACATTTAGTAGTAAATGGGTGTTCATTTGTGCTGCTGCCTCTGGGTTTTGATTTGACGCTAGTCAGGAGCAGGCTGCTCTCCTGCACATGCAGCTACATCTCTCCGATGATGATCCCACGGTCCAAAATGCACCTTACCTTATCCTCTGTGGTGGACTACCCCATTAAACCCTTTCGCATACAAAATTTATTTCATTTCTTCAACACCTTTTTTTTTTCTTTTTTTTACGGCAATAAACTCACACATGCACCCGCGGTATCCGGGCATCCAATTGGGCAGTACCGACTAATCCGCGGCGACTCGACCCAGTCCACATAGAGTAGACCCGCCCAGGCACGACTAAGCCCGACCTATGGCCGAGCCCGCATGCCCATAGACTGGCATGCCCGTTACCTGGACCCGAACCGACCCGAAGGCCGGCCCAAAGTCTGGGTATCACAGAAGCGCTACTCCCATGGTTAGAACCTGAGACCAATGGATACCATCCACTAACCCCAAGCCTTTACCACTTGAGCTACACCTCTTCAACACCCTTTTAGAAGTTAGGTTACATATCGGGTCCTATATTATTATATTTCAAAATTACAAATCAAAATAGACGTTCTAGAAAAACGATTACAAGTCAAAATAAACGTCCAATTGAGTCGTGGAACTTATCCACCAAACCGATATGGGCTCTTTTAACCCATCGTTTGAGAGGCAAGTGTCATTGTTGATGCATTCTAGTTCTCTACTCTAATACCATCTGTTATATCATACACTAAGGCTATGTTAGGCAAACGTAGTTTATAAGGTAGTTGTTGATTGATAAGCTTGTCAGTACGTAAAATGGCCAAAAAAGATATATATGAATTTAATAATTAATATTAATAAGGGTATAATTGGAAAAAGCTACAATAAGCTCCTCATAAGCTACTCAAAATATTGTTTCAAAAAGCTAGCTTATAAGCCAGCTTCTGATACATGTTTGGATGAACTAACTTTTCAGCTAGCTTATTTTTGCCAAACAAAACCTAAGACTTCATGATTCACTAAAACAAACTAAGTTTATTGTCTGATACTAATACCATCTGCTATATCATATCCGGGACTGCTTACCTACGGGAGATGTGGAGTGGAAGAAACGATTGGATCTTCAATAACAAGGCTTTCGTCCCTGGTAAAACAACGAACTTCATTACTTCCGATTCGTTTTATGGTATAGATCAAGGAACTCCAGTAATTGAGCGTTTTGTTTTTGTCTTTGGACGTTTGTTGGTTCTTGGTATTGGTTGTAATTGGTGTTGCCCATCTAGTGCCTTGCTTGTTTGTTTTGGGTGGTTTTAATAAATAAGTGTCCTACTAGATTATTTTACATAACCAATTAAACAAAAAAAAAGTCATATCTAAAAGTGTTAAAATAAGTTTATGACGATTTGAGCAAATTTTTATTAACAATTTTAAATAAAGTGTCGTATTAGCTAACTTTTTAGGATTTTTCTTAACCTATGTTTTCAAAGGACACATGTATTTATAGGCTTATTTAAAATAGGCTAATTTTTTAGATAGCATTATATAAAATAGTTAAATAGAATGTTTTATTTGAAATTTTCTTAAAAAACAAGTAACAACACTCAAAAAATGTCCTATAAAAAGGGTCCTTTTATGAAAATTACGAAAAGAACATATAATTGTTAAACGAAGGTTTAAAAAAATTCATTTTCTACGCAAACATAACGAATTAAGGGGAAGCTTACCAAATATATATTTCGTAAGTATTTATTGGTTTTATTATTTTATTTGGTAAATGTAAGGATTAAAAATGTTACTCAATATAATGAGAGATAAAAGATTGAAAGTTTTACCCAAAATAAACCATGAGTCACCACCTCATTAATCTAATTTCTATATACACCGTGGTCTTGACTCTTGCTATTTGCTAATGGTACCCGTTGCTACATCAACATCATATCAGTTTTTCGCTATCTTATCAATCCGTACCAATAAAACCACAATGGTCTTGACTCTCAGACCAATCTAAATAATTAATTAAAAAAAAAGGAGAGAGAGGGTGAGGTGGGCTAGGCTAGGCTGGGCTGGGCTGGGGTAGTCTAAGGAGTCGGCATGACCATACCGATTTCACTCTTTACCAATCAACCACGACGATATTGACAACCTTTTCAATTGATATTTCTTGTTGCTTCCCCTGCCGGCCCATTATGGATGATGTTAGACAAAGCTAATATATTTTTTTTAAGCAATACAGCTTCTGAATAATAAAGTCGCTGGTAATCAAACATTAATTTACTTGTTTACAAAACTTTAGCTGAGAATTAAAAGAGTGGGTTACGAAAACGTCTTCTATTGGACCGAGTGGATTTTTTTATTTTATTCTGGTAGGTAGTGGAAACAGAGTTTTTCCACATCAGTAAACCCAAAGTAATACAGTAAACCCAGTAGGTTGGTACGTTTTTCAGGTTTTCGGCTTTTATTTTGATTTTTGTTTTAGGGAATTTCTATCTAGTGGGTGTAAACGAATTAACCAGAGTCTAATCAAGCAATAAGTTATTTGAGGTAACTTGAAAAAAATAACGATAAAGTTATATTTGACAAAAATAAGCAAGCTTATAAGTTACTTTATTTTGCTTACTGAAACGTTAATTAGAGTAATGCTTTTGAAGCTTTTTAGCGCTTTTCTCAATTATACGCTTATTAATACTAGTAGTTATACTTGTTAGGGTAAAAATCTACGATCGCACGACAACCGACTATAATCGTAAGGCAAATGTTAGGACAATAGTCCTGTATTAAGATAAGGTCCAGAGATAAAACCTAAAAGTACTATCGAACAAAGATTATTAAACATCGAACATATACATCAAATAAGTCGAACGATATCCACAATATCGTACGACAGTACTAACGAATAAATATACAAAGTTTATATGTTTGATACAGGTAAGCTGATTATCATATCTAACAATTGTCCACCTTTGAGGAAATCGGAAATTGAGTACTATGCTATGCTTGTTGAAGATCATCACTACATCGAACAAGTCGTAAGTTATGTATCGTTCGACAGCATCAAAGATCGACCGTTACAAGCAAGATTCTCGCAACAGTTACAATCTGGACAGTTACTCTCCGAGCATTAATTGAAGACAATAACGTTGGATGGTTACAATTCAATCATTGATGAGCCACAATACCGTTGGACCGTTATTATCAAGCCACTATATAAGAAGAATCAAGCCAGCATTGCAAGACACGAAGTTCTATCCGAAGCTCACAAGTTCTATAATCGTTATTCTAAAGAATCATCTGTAATTTACATTCGATTTCATAGTTTTCTTAGTTGTAATCGTACGATCAAAGCTGTATATTTGAAGGACATCACCCCTGATTGGTGATCATAGTGCTCTGTCGACTTATTTTTTAGGTCGACCGCAGGTTTTTTCCTCCGTCGTGAGGTTTTTCCTGCGTCATCAAATTATTTGTCTTACTTTACTTTCTCGCACTTATCATTGATTGTAATTTCTTTCTCTCGACGGTTAAGCCTCACACAAATTTTATTCGACATCGAGTTGTGTAATTTTTTACATAAACAGTTTGGCGCCCACCGTGGGGCTCCGTTTTGAGAAAAATTTCATTCGGTGAAAAGTGCGCCTTAGTACTAACCTTTTCTTTGAGTTCTCTTTGAGCTATTTGCGCAGGACAATGGATAACGGATTCATAGCGTCACTCCAACAACAATTGCAAGAGGCTAACAACGAAATTCAACGTCTTCGAGCTCTACCTGGACCTTCGATGACAATCCCAATGTCTATCCCTCCACCATATCCTCCTCAACATTTAAGACCACCACCTCGACCACAGTTCAATGCCTCAATGCCATTTTCAACTGTGAACCAACAATACAACAACCCGCCACCTATGCCTCGAGGTCCACCTTCTATGCCTCAAGGAGCACCCATGTTCACGTTCGAGCCTTTTTCCCAACAAATTCCTATTCCTGGTCATATACCCACAGTTGCTAGTTCCACCATTCATACGACAATACCACCCAGTACCGGAATTTCTTCTAGCTGTATTCCAACGATCCCTATAAACGTTGAAGATCCTCTAAACGTACGACTGAAATCCCTGGAAGAACAAAACCAAAAATTGTTCGCGTTACTCACAAAACTACCCGGAGCAGCAGTACCCATCGAAGTCGAACCTAAAACTGGATTTCAGGCTTCACCGTTCGTTGATGAATTAGCTCTTGTTGACGTTCCTAAGAAATATACTATACCAGCTTTCGCAACAAAATATTCTGGAATCACAGATCCGGTCGAACATATAGCACAGTACAAGCAACTTATGTGGACAGTTCCTATACCGGCGCAATATCAAGAAGTCTGCATGTGCAAAAGCTTTGGATCAACTTTAACAGGAGCAGCATTACAATGGCTTATTAACCTAAAGCCAAAAAGTATCGGATCGTTTGCAGAATTGGTGAACCAATTCACTCGACAATTTGCTAGCAGTCGTAAGATGGAGAAGCAGACCAGCGACCTGTACTATATCGTACAGAAATCTGGAGAAACAATCCGCGACTACTTCAACAGATTCAATGCAGCAATGATTGAAATAAAAAATTGCGACGTGAAAACAGCAATCGAGGCATACAAACGTGGATTAGAAGATTCCTCTGGATTATATTTGGAATTAACGAAATATCCACCAGAAAACTTCGACGACGTACGAGCTAGAACACTAGCTTTCATGAGAATAGAAGATGATGCTCTCTTCCGACGAAAGCATTCTGCAGAAAAGAAACCTCTTGGTGCTCAAAAACATGACTTTAAGCATAAAAGAGTAAACAAGATTGGAAATCCTCGATACGAATCGAAGACTCGACCAAGCAAAGGTACTGTTAAAATACGATATCCAGAGTTATCTACTTACAATTTTGCAGGTACATCAAAAGATTTGGTGGATTCATTACGAAAGATTGATGCAAATGTACGATGGCCAAAGAAATCTGATAAACCAAGCAAGGACAAAGATCAGAACAGATGGTGCGACTTTCACGAGGATCATGGTCATACGACAGATGAATGCATCAGTTTAAAGAAGGAGATTTCATATTTGAAATCTAAGGGGTACCTGAAAGGCCTCATCCCAGAAGAACAAGGACGACCAACGTCACCAGTTCATACAAAAGTCATAAACTGCATCACCGGAGGATCAGAAGTTTGTGGACTTACATATTCAGCTGCAAAGCGACATGCACGAGATGGTCCAAGCGAACATCCTATCCCCGGAGAAGCCAAATCAAAGACAGAAAAAGAGCTCGATGCAATGACAATCACGTTCGACCAAGACGATACACAGGGGTCCATCATAAACATCATGACGCTCTGGTCATACAGTTGACAATCGGAAACTGTTCGACTAAGAGAATATTGATTGATGGAGGCAGTTCGGCTAACGTTATTTTTGCAGATACTCTTAAAGTCATGGGAATCGAACGGTCAGAAATCGTACGACGAAGTACTACTCTGATTGGATTCAATGGAGACCCGATGAACACTCTTGGAGAAATCATCTTGCCTGTCTACGCCAAAGGCATCAACAAACAAACAAAGTTCAACGTTGTGGACTGCCAATCAGCTTACAATGTTATTCTTGGAAGACCCTGGATCCACGAGATGAAAGCAATTCCTTCGACATACCACCAGAAGATTAAATTTCCTTCTCCATGGGGAATTCAAGAGATTGCTAGTGAGAACAAAATCGCACGAGAATGTTACAAGATTACGATGAAGACAAAGTCGCAGGACATCTAGCAATTACAGAGCCAGGATGAGAGGAAATCGAACGACGACCTTCGGCTAGAAGAAGTCGTCCTTGATCCTGAACATCCTGATCGAAAAGTCTTCGTAGGAGCCTCGCTCCCCCCTGACATAAAAAATACGATTATATCTTTTTTGCAGGAACATTCAGACTGTTTTGCATGGTCGCACGAAGATATGGTCGGAATAGATCCAAGCATTATATCGCATAAATTGAACGTGGATCCTACGTTCAAACCCATTAAGCAGAAACGTCGCAAGTTCGCGCCTGAAAGAAATAAAGTGATCAACGATGAAGTTGACAATCTGCTTAAAACAGGGAAGATCCGAGAAGTCAAATATCCAGAATGGTTGGCTAATGTAGTCGTCGTACAAAAGAAGAACGGAAAATGGCGAGTCTGCATTGATTTCACGGATCTAAACAAAGCTTGTCCAAAAGATCCTTTTCCTTTACCTCATATCGACGCCATGGTTGACGCGACAGCAGGACATGAATTGTTGACATTCATGGACGCGTATTCAGGATATAACCAAATATTGATGCACACGGACGACCAGGAGAAGACTGCATTCATGACCGATAAAGGCATATACTGTTACAAAGTTATGCCATTCGGTCTCAAGAATGCAGGATCAACATATCAAAGATTGGTTAACATGATGTTCAAGGAACATCTTGGTCGAACAATGGAAGTTTATATCGACGACATGCTTGTGAAATCAGAACGTTCGATCGATCACGTTGCACATTTAAAGCAATCCTTCGATATCCTACGACAATACAAGATGAAGCTCAATCCAACAAAATGTTCCTTCGGAGTACGAGCAGGAAAATTCTTGGGGTACTTGGTCACGCAACGCGGAATCGAAGCAAGTCCAGAACAAGTCAAAGCTATCGTCGAGATACAATCTCCAAGGAATGTCAAAGAAGTCCAGAAGTTAACAGGACGAGTGGCAGCTTTAACCCGATTTATTTCACGATCATCGGATAAATGCCATTTGTTCTATAATGTCCTACGAAAGAATCAAGGCTTCTTATGGACAGACGAACATGAGAAAGCTTTGCAAGAATTGAAGCAATATATGACGTCACCTCCACTGTTAACAAAACCAGTCGAAGGAGAAAGTCTACAATTGTACTTGGCAGTAAGCAAAAATGCGACAAGTGCAGTACTTGTGCAAGAAGAAGATCAACGACAACGACCAATCTATTATGTTAGCAAGTCTTTCCTCGACGCAGAAACCAGGTACACATCAATGGAAAAATTGCTACTAGGTCTTATGACGGCAGCAAAGAAGCTAAGGCATTACTTCGAGTCACATCATATCATTGTTGTGACCAATTATCCACTCAAGACGGTGCTTCGAAAACCAGAACTGACAGGACGATTAGCTAAATGGAGCATTTATCTCAGTGGGTTCGATATTGAATTTAAACCCAAGACGGCCATCAAATCGCAAGTACTAGCAGATTTCGTGGCAGAGTTTTCTCCAGGATTGGAACCCACGACGTGCGACGAAGTTGTGATGATTTCAGACAACCAGCCTTGGATACTCTACGTTGATGGTTCCTCGAACGTACGAGGATGTGGATTAGGTGTTGTCTTAAAATCATCACAAGGGGGAAATATAGTATACTCCGTACGATGCGAATTCAAAGCCACAAACAATGAAGCAGAATATGAAGCTTTGATCGCAGGACTAGATATTGCTCTTAGACTGGGGGCAAAACAGTTGCACGTTCGAAGCGATTCTTTATTGGTCGTAAACCAAGTAAATGGGGATTTTCAAGCAAAAGACTCAAAAATGATGAGTTATCTCAAAGCCGTCAAAGATCGAATCGCACGATTTGAACAGTTCTTGATCGAGCAAATACCAAGAGATCTAAATACGCAAGCGGACGCACTGGCCAATCTGGGATCTGCATTTCATGATCCGTTCATGGAAAATATCCCAATACTTCAT
The DNA here is from genome assembly GCA_030169165.1 of Centaurea solstitialis. NCBI lineage: Eukaryota > Viridiplantae > Streptophyta > Magnoliopsida > Asterales > Asteraceae > Centaurea > Centaurea solstitialis. Next base: position 12,272,054 of record CM058046.1, read on the forward strand.
CTCACAACACCAACAATTGCGACAAACGATGAAGTACAGATGAACGAAGAAATTTATAATTGGTCGCTCGACATATGGAACTACCTCAAGCACGACCAACTACCTGAAGATAAAATGGAAGCTCGAAAAACAAGATCGAAAGCTTCAAGATACACAATCTTTGAAGATCAACTTTATCGAAGATCCACGACAGGACTTCTTCTACGATGCGTGACAAATAAAGTACAAATCAATAAAATTCTCCAAGAGATGCACGACGGAGAATGTGGAAATCACGCAGGGGGCAGAAGTCTTGCTAGTCGAATCTCACGACAAGGTTACTATTGGCCTACTCTACGAGAAGATGCCATAACGTACGTCCAACGATGCGACGCATGTCAAAAACATTCGAGCATGGTTCATCGACCATCTGAACCTTTACATTCTGTTCTAGTTCCATGGCCCTTCATGCGATGGGGAATGGACATCGTGGGAAAATTACCTCCAGCCCCTGGACAGAAAGTCTATTTACTCGTGCTCACCGATTACTTCTCAAAATGGATAGAAGCTGGTGCTTTCTCACAGGTCCGAGATAAAGAAGTCATATCTTTCATTCAGAAAAACATCATTTACAGATTCGGGGTACCAGCTGAAATCATGTGCGACAACGGCTCACAATTTATAAGTGATAAGACTCGTACGTTCTGTGAAAAGCGAGGAATCAAATTAATCACTTCAACTCCGAGATATCCACAATCTAACGGGTTAGCAGAATCGAGCAACAAAGTCATCATCAATTCAATCCGAAAGAGGTTGAAAGGAGCAAAAGGAAAATGGGTAGAAGAATTGCCATCTGTCTTATGGGCAAATCGTACGACACCTAGAGCATCAACTGGACAAACTCCGTATTCTCTGGTATATGGATGCGAAGCAGTCTTGCCAATCGAAGCTCAAATACCAACTGCCAGAAGTCGCACGTATGATCAAAATGCAATAAATTTATCCTACGATCTTGACGCCTTAGAAGAAATCCGAGAAAAAGCACTACGAACGATGGCTGCACAGAAAGGAATTGTCGAAAGACACTTCAACAAAAAGGTAAAGGCAAAAATTTTTCAAGTTGGAGATTATGTCTTACGACATGTGTTTCAAAACACACAAGAGCCGAACGCTGGAAAACTTTCCATCAAATGGGAAGGACCTTACATAATTTCCAAAATCATCGGAAATGGAGCATACAGACTTACGATTATGGAAGGTATGGAAATCCCACGAAGCTGGAACGCCCATCACCTCAAAAGGTATTATTTCTAAACCTATTTACATACGATTTATTCCTTATCCATTACTGACTTAAGCATCGGAGCGCCGTTGGCTAAGCCAACGGCCACCCCTTAGTCATCCTTTTTCGCAGGTATCGCACGATAAATCGCATGGATCGCACGATTAACGCAAGTATCGCACGACTTAAATGCATGCTTATCGCAGGGATCGCACGACAAAAATCGCATGAATCGCAAGAAAACCGCTATAACGCACGATTATATCGCAAGAGCGCAAGTCAACTCGCCAGTCGCACGAATACTCTCATGAGTACAAAAGAAACGTTTCTATAAATCAGTCTAAGGACTTTAAAAAACAAATGCATGCAAAAACACAAGACAAAAAGCTAAAACGCACGATACATGCTACAAACGCACGACACAAATTATAACACACGAACACAAAACTAAGGCATAAGATAAAAAGCTAGAACGCATGATATTCAATCAAAATTTCTTTCATTAAACATTTTTTCTGCCTTAAAATGGCAGAGTACAAAAAAGAAAGAAATTCTACGACTACAAAGATTAAAACTACTCTAAAGGAGCGTTGGTAGCAGGTGGATCTACGACAGGAGCCTCTTCGGTCTCTTCAGGATGTGCAGGAACGGATCCAGAGGTTTCAGGAACCTCCTCCTCGACACCCGCATCCTTAACTTCAGCTGCCACCTCTTCGTCCAAATTCTTAAGATCATCCTCGTCAAGAAGGTCTTCAGAACCCATCACCTGAACAAAAGATGCCACCTCGTCCTTCGCCATCTGAGAAGTCACGGTCCCAGCAGCTACGCGTCGCATGACCGCAGTACGTGCGACCACACGGACTAAGGCGGCGTCATCTTCCAGTTCTTGGATCTTGGACGATAGCGCTTCTTCTTTCTCAGTCTTCTCCCGTCGAACGACCAGCAGCTCCCTCTCTAGCTCCTTCGTATGGTCCAAGGCCAACTTTAGCCGTTCTCGCTGTTGGACCTGAAATTGTTCGCTGAGTTCCAGCTTAGATTCCAGATCCCCAATTTGGACCGACTTGGCATTAACCTCGTCGGTCAATTGGGCCAGCTTCTTTTTGGCCTTGTCGGCCTCCTTCTTGGCCACTTTGGCATCGTTCTGGTTCGACACCATCTCCTCTTTGATCTTAGCCATCCGTGTGTGGAGGCTAAGACTAGTTTGGAGAGCCTATACAAAGAAAAAAAGAAAAAGATTAGAAGCTGTACAACAGAAGTAAAAACAAAAAACGTACGACAGGGACTTACCAGGAAGGAGATACCCGCAATGGAGGCATCTAGATCTTCGATGTCGGCCTCCTCCATTCGCGCCTTTTGAGCAGGGACGTGAAACTGCTCCAAGACTGGAAAAGTGGCCGCCGTCCTGATCACATCGTCCACCATAAAATCAGAAGGGATCTGGATTGTCATGGTCGTAAGACCAGACCCCTCTTTCTCCTTGCCCTTGTCGACCTTCGACACAGGCTGGCTGGACGCACCTTCTCCCTTTGTAGGAGGGGCGAAGCTAAGAGGGATAGCTGCTATCCCACCTTCAACCTTGCGTGCGGTATCCTTAGGCGGGGTATCCACAGAAACGTACGACGATCTCGTACGTTTAGCCACCAAACCTTCCTGGGTGGCAGCCTTCCTTTTAGCAGCACGAGCAGCTGCTTCCATCGTCGACGCCTTCTTAGAAGCTGAGCCTGCGCAGAAAAGAAGAGTTAGAATCAAATGAAACTAATACAAACAAGAATATTAATGTCTGATATTTACCTTCCATATCCGTCTCCTCGATAATTTGCACTTCAGGCTCAATGTCGCTCTCCTCGCCGCCCTTCGACGTTCTATACGTGCGATCTGTCACACTATAACTCAGGAAGTGCGAGATCAGCTCGTTAGATTCTTCAGTCGTCTCAAACGTGAAGTTAACAACTGCAAGAAAACATGCGATTAGTCATCGAAATTGTGCAAAAGATGTATAAATAAGAGATGAATGCCTAAGTTACCATTTGAGTTCCACTCAGGAACAACCCAAGATTCATCGGAGACCGAAGACGTCTGGACGAAAACGTAACGAGACTTCCACCCTCGATCATTCACTTGCGTGCGATGAACAAGCATGGTATCATTCCTGCCCTTAGGAAACAACCCATAACGGTTGTAGGGCAGTCTCGTCACGTTATAAGCAGAAAGAAGGTCGTCCACAGAGAACGCACGACGACCCCAATCCTTGGTCACCCGTTCGATCACCAGGATGACTCGCCAGAATTGGGGCATCAGTTGCCCCGGAGATAAGTTGAAACGAGACATGAAGGCTCGAGAGAGTGGGGAATAAGGCCATCGAAATCCGATTTTAAACGGATATTCAAACAGGGCAAAGAACCCCGTCGGAGTATCCGCTGGCCTAACCTCTCCGGCCACCCTTACTTGGGCGCCCTCTGGTAACCCAGCTAATTCTCTTAACTCTCCTACTTCTAAGCTCTCGGCAATCGAACTTTTAACTTCCGACGACATGATGAAATCTAGTCGGCTTAAACTATTTCTCAAACGTGTAAACCTAAGAACGTCTAAACCTCTATTACTCTTAGTTGCTATTGATTTCAGACGCATTAACTGAAAGAGAAAGAGGTACCTTATATGCCTAGTCGCATAAAATCCTTGCCGAAAATAAAGTCGGATTACGATCAAGCAAAAATTGAAAAAGATTTTGTAAAATCTTTCTTTAATCTAAATCCTCATATTTATAGTAGCCAAATCATGGATGAGTCATCGAAAAGAAGCAGGACACGCATCGCTAATTAGCCGTTAGAGGACACGCGTCCAGAGTAACGGCTAGATAACGGCTATAATTCCTAACGTTAATTCGACCGTTAAGCAACGTATTTTTACTTATTGACCAGCGAATTAAAGATTTAGATAAAATTAGAATTATTTTCTAAATCTTGGGGGCAAATTGTTAGGGTAAAAATCTACGATCGCACGACAACCGACTATAATCGTAAGGCAAATGTTAGGACAATAGTCCTGTATTAAGATAAGGTCCAGAGATAAAACCTAAAAGTACTATCGAACAAAGATTATTAAACATCGAACATATACATCAAATAAGTCGAACGATATCCACAATATCGTACGACAGTACTAACGAATAAATATACAAAGTTTATATGTTTGATACAGGTAAGCTGATTATCATATCTAACAATTGTCCACCTTTGAGGAAATCGGAAATTGAGTACTATGCTATGCTTGTTGAAGATCATCACTACATCGAACAAGTCGTAAGTTATGTATCGTTCGACAGCATCAAAGATCGACCGTTACAAGCAAGATTCTCGCAACAGTTACAATCTGGACAGTTACTCTCCGAGCATTAATTGAAGACAATAACGTTGGACGGTTACAATTCAATCATTGATGAGCCACAATACCGTTGGACCGTTATTATCAAGCCACTATATAAGAAGAATCAAGCCAGCATTGCAAGACACGAAGTTCTATCCGAAGCTCACAAGTTCTATAATCGTTATTCTAAAGAATCATCTGTAATTTACATTCGATTTCATAGTTTTCTTAGTTGTAATCGTACGATCAAAGCTGTATATTTGAAGGACATCACCCCTGATTGGTGATCATAGTGCTCTGTCGACTTATTTTTTAGGTCGACCGCAGGTTTTTTCCTCCGTCGTGAGGTTTTTCCTGCGTCATCAAATTATTTGTCTTACTTTACTTTCTCGCACTTATCATTGATTGTAATTTCTTTCTCTCGACGGTTAAGCCTCACACAAATTTTATTCGACATCGAGTTGTGTAATTTTTTACATAAACAATACTCAAGATATATTTTTTGGTCAATATATAATTGAGAATGAATAACTTTTCTAAAATCAGCCTGAGTACTAGTATTTTTTGAATTTTCTAGCTCGAGCTCAATGCTTGTTTACGTGATCTAATTTGTTATTGATTTATCTACTTATTGGTTTGATCTTGATAACATTTATTGTTAGATTTAAGAAAATATGAGTGTGTTTGGCACACAAAAAAAGGCGATTGTTCGGCTCGGTTGGACTTGGCTCTACTTGATAGTTTATCCAGTTTCCTAACGAGTCGAGTCCAACATTTGTATTATGAAACTTAGCTCTTTATATAAGTGAAACGAGTTATATATATTATGTTAGAGATAGACTCGTGGTCAAAAACTATAAGATTAAACTCGAGATAATCAGCCTGATGCTTGAGTAACTTATTAAAGCATTTACAACCTGTTTTTCTATAGATTTTCTAAAAGAGAGAAAAAGAACTCTAAAATCTCTAAAAAAATATTTTTTCATCTCGAGCATCTTTTCTATATTAGAGAATCTATTATCACTTTTATTATTAAAACATACACTACAATACTTATTATTCCAATAAAGTTTTTAAAAACTTTTTTACAATTAATATTAATTGCTAACAATGTTTATTTCCCCTGAATTAGAGAATTTAGAGATCTCTATATTTAGAGAATTTTCCAAAATTTTCAATTTTAGAGTACGGGATAACAGAGAATTTTCCAAAATTTTCAATTTTAGAGTATGGAATAACAAAGTTGTTGAAATTTAGCAAAAAAAAACTCATTTTTATTTTATTTTAGCACAATTATTAAAGATTTCACCCGCACCTTCACCCACCATCACTATATGCATATTTATAATGAATTAAGCATAAAAAGACACACATAAGACTAAATACTGAAGACTAATTTTAAAACATATATGTAGAGTGAAAAAAATTAGCATTTAGAGATGGGATTTTGCAATTTAAAAGGATGTATATAGTTTGTCCCTCTTTTATATAACTATATTGATGATCTATAAAACTCACCACATAAGAGTCATGTGATCATGGAAAGGTTTAGCAGACTTCATTTTCAGTTCAGTGTACATATTCTTTTTTTGTGTGGTGGATGTTTAAATTTCATTATCTTCAGCAGTAGATTTATATACTGCATTGTAGACGTGATATTATAGCCTTGGCGAGGGTCGGATCCTGACCCTTAGTCCCTAATAAAGACTACTAAAAAACTTATCTTGATAATTAGGGCTTCTCGTTTAAAAGAACTTAGGTGGCGTTTGTTTTTGAAGAGGTAAAAGTGTTGTATGCTGCGGACCACATCTGCAGACCTCTGTGGCAGAAGAGGTGGTCCCAACCTCTGTAGACTGCTGTGGGAAAGACTGTTTGTTTTTTACATCTGCAGACACAAAAAATGTAATTTATATAATTTATTTTTTAATCAGGTTAACAATTTTTTTAATAAAGTCAACAAAGAATGTATAAAAAAATGTATAAAAAAATAGATAAATATGTATAAAAAAAAATAGATGTGGGGAAAGATAAAAATGTAAAAAAAAATAGATGTTAAAAAGATAGATAAAAATGTATAAAAAATGTATATGTTAAAAAAAATGTATATAAAAAAAATAGATGGGAAGCAAAGGAATTGGAAGTGCTGTGGGGAAAAGCACTTGGGCCAGTGTTGCGCTAAGAAGCACACGGACAGCACTTGGAAGTGCTGCGGGGAAAAAAAAAACAAACAAGCTGCGCCAAGAAAGTGCTGCGCGTGTGCTGCGGGGGAAAGCAAAAAGAGGCTCTGAAGCGCTTTTGAAGAAAAACAAACACCACCTTAGTTGTTGAACATAAAAAGAATCAACAATTTTATCTAGCAATAAGAAAGACAATGATCGATAGTCATCCACAATGGGCCGGTAAGGGGAGCGGCAAGGCTTCGGTATCGATTGACAAGGCCGTCAACACCATCGTGGTTGATTGGCAAGGAGTGAAATCGGCATGGCCATGCTGACTCCTTAGAGCATCTCCAAGAGCTTCCCCAAAATTTCTTTAAAATGGGGAATCAAAAGCTAAAATCTCCAAAAAATATTGCATCAATCTCCAACAACTTCTCTATTTTGGAGATTCTATATCAAATATAATATTAAAATATTCCATTTTTCTATTAAAATATTATTTCTTTCTCTAATTTCTTATTTTTATGGTATCCTATTGGTTCATTTAAATGGTAATCATATTTGGGGTTATCTCCATATTTGGAGAAAAAACCCTTCTCTCTCTTACTTTCTTTAAAATGGGGATAGATATGGAGAAGCTGTTGGAGCACATTTTAGTCCAAAATCTCCAAATGATCCCTTTTTCTCCATTTTGGAGAAGCTGTTGGAGATGCTCTTAGACTACCCCACCCCACCCTCTCTCTTCTTTTCTTTTTTTTTCTTTTTTTTATTAATTATTTAGATTGGTATCGTATACTGTCAAGAATACTGTTGTTGAATTGGTAAGGAATGGTAACATAGTGAAAAGCTGATGTGGCAACCGGTATCATTGGCAAGAATCAAGACAGTTGTGGATGGTAGCAACGAGAGTGATGACTCTTACCAACTAAGCATACACCAGGTTAAAAACTTTTACCATCAATTCATTTTGATTTTTGATTATTGATAATGTAATCTCGTAAAATAAATGAGAGTAGGTGACTCTTCCGATAAGTGCTTATGTAATAAGTGATTGGTAAACAGCGCTAAAGTTTCGACCACACTTGATGGCCAAACAAGAAAAAAAAATGTGAGTTTTCGCTAAAGTTGTAACAAAAATTAAAGTAAAATCGGCATTCCTCCTTTTTATCTGTGGAAGATGATGGTTAGAATTTATCTAGTGGTTCAAAATTCAAAAAGCCGAAAGGGTGAAGTGGAAGTGAGATATGGTTTTACGAAGTAAACAGGAGGTAATATTTTCCGTACGCAAATTCAGTGACTGTTGTTCATCGGAAATGTGCGACTGGCGTGAACCAATATAATATATATATATATATATATATTTATATATCTCACACACACACACACAAACACACCACTCTATCTGTATGTCTCTGTTTTTTTCTACTACAAAAGCAACAGTTTTGTTTTTCCCTACGCCTGACTTCATCCTTACTGCTTCTCTTTTTGTGCCCACTGCTTCCTTTTGCATTACTAACTTGCATCTTTCTTTCGCCCACTATATAAATACAATATTTATGTGTAATTTCTTCACAATTTAGTCGTATATAGTATTTTATTGGAGTCAATACCATTTGCATTTACTGCTAATATTAAAATCAGAGCAAATCATACATAAAGGGATGTTTGGAATTGCTTAGGCATCGTTTACCAAACATTTATCGGGGTAAGTGCTTAACGACAAAATTCAACACTATCATTAACTCACCAGGTAAGATTTTAGTGCACCACAATTTACCCGGTAAGGGCTAACTATGGTGAGAGAGAAGGACCCTCGCTTACTAGAGTCAGACTCTCATCATTGCTTTCGACTCTAATTTGGTAAAATTCTTGATCCTTGCCATATGCATCTCTTAGGTAACATGGCTTGGTAAGTACCTATCTTAGTAATTAGTAAGTACTTACCCCGATAAGTGTTTAGTAACGGCCATAATTAAAATTCTTTATTTGTTTATTATGGCTTGAAGCACCAAGTAAGAAATTTTTAGTGTTTGATTAAAATGTTTATCATGGTGCCAACCAGCAATAAACAAATAAGCAGATAAAGATAAGTTGTTTTAAATGAGTAGTTCCAAACACCCTCTAAGAATATAAAAATAGGTTCTTAATTTTGATAATTAATGAAAAAATTATTAGCCATGATTACATTTAGTCTTCGGTGGTTGTTTGTTTCTCTTAATAGTTTCATTAAGAGACAATTTTTGATTCTTTAAGAGGTGAATCCGATTTGGCAAAAAAATGCACTGCCTCTTAATAGTTCCAAAACCCTTTGAATAATCTATCGTGAATGTCTTTTAACCATTCAAAGTCCTAATCTTATGTTCAACAATTACCAAACCACTATATTTCATTTTGCACCATATAACAAGAGTTTCTTAATCATCCATCACCAAACCATTTAACAACTGCCAAACAATCCTTTCATCTTTTTTAATAATAAAAAAAATTATGCTCATTCCAAATTTTAATGATATGCTATTTTTTGTAGTTGCTAATGTCACGTTGATACATTTTGATAATGTGATGATAGATAATATGAGAGATTATTTTATGTTCGGATGTCCTTTTGATACTTTTTGAAGTATATTTATAGAATATATATGAATATAATTTTTTTACAACTCAACAATGTATATACAAAAATTTGTTTTTAACATATACAAAATTTAACTATTATGTGAAAATGAAAAAGTTATATGAAAAGTGACCTGTTCAAGGTTTGGTAACGCACATTTTTATTTTAATTCAAAAGTTTAAATTATCTTAAATAAAATTAAAAATACATTTTATTCACTTTATTTTGATAAATCATTTTTTTCTATTTGTTAACACTTTCTTTATTCCAATCCGATTATATAATTGTACTGTATTTTTAGTATATTATACAGTGGCGATAATAATTATTACATATACGTCCAGCTTTTTAGTACGTTTAAAATTTATGGAACAAACTAATAACCATATGAACTCGATTATTAAGTTATATATACGGAAATCGTTGGTAATCTAAGGAAGCTTAAGAGATAAATCCTAATGAAATTTAATTCCAATAGTTGTACCCGAAGGATGTGGAAGGTCAAGGCTATAGTTGGCAAATGTAGCTGATAGCTGATAAACTAGCTGTTGATTGATAAGTTTGCTAGTGGCTGATAAGCTAGCTTCTGAACAAATTATGTTTGGCAAAAACTAGCTTATGAATTTGTAAAATGACCAAAAAGGTTATCTTTGAATTTAATTATTAATATTAATAAAAGTATAATTAGAAAAAGCTACAATAAGCTCATCACAAGCTACTCAAAGTAGCGTTTCCAAAAGGTAGCTTTATAAGCTAGCTTCTGGTACATGTTTGGATGGACTAATTTATCAGCTAGCTTATAAACTAGCTTATTTTTGCCAAACACAGCCTAAATACCCTAACAAATATGATTCCATGTTTTTTTAGAGAAAAATATGATTTCACTTGAATTGTTGAAAAGTTATCTTAATAAGTATTTTTTTTTTAATTTACTACAAAAAGTGCAACTGAACAAAATAACTTTTTATCAAATCAATACATTTGAAAATAGATAGGATTTTTCCAAAAAAAAAAAAACTCTAAACAATATATTAGTTATATATTGATTAATAATAGAGTTTGATTATTTTTCATTAGATGATTTTATATATGTAAACATTTCTCTACTTATATCAATTAAACACCTATCTTGTTTCCTTTCTAAAAAAACACTATGTTAACTATTATGTAAAAAAAATTTATACAAATGTTACCTTATATGTTTCTAATACTATTAAATAATCATTATGCAACTATAATTATATTATTTTAATTGTTAAGTTTTTGTTATTATTGTTGTTGTTATGGTTATTCTTTAATCTTTTATTATCATTACAATCTTATATTATAATATGCATTTATTTAAGCTGATTTGGTAGGTTGGAATGGATGATGATGGGTGAACATAAAGTTCCCAAAAAGAATGGGAAAATGAGTTGAACTTTTAACTACCCTCTCTTGTTTAACGTGTAATCGCGTGATTAATGATCTTCAATGGCCCAATTCTTTACGTGTCTTTTAATTTATGTAATTAAAGAGTGAACTACAATTTTGGTCCCTACGGTTTATACAAATTTAAAATTGATTTATAAACTTCAATAACTATACATATCATCCATATTATCATTATTATCTTAAATTTGTTTGAAAAATCATCACTCGACTTAACTCTGCTTGAATTTCCCTCTCTCCCTCTCCCTCTCCCTCTCCCTGAGAATTTTAGTTCCTTCGCGATAGTTCCTCCTTGATTATGCCAAATGGCACTCTCGCGGGAATTGTTGCCCTACTGTAACGTGAGTTTAAAAGATCTATTGCCCCATTTTGACCCCTGATTATTATTTTCGCCCAATCCTAGGGCATTTCACATCTCAGTTAACCCCATTAAAACTACCAGAATGAAAATTTTGAGTTATATAAAGCCTCTTTTTTTACGAGAGCTTAAGCGTTACAATAGGAATTGTAGTTTACTCAAACAAGAAAAAGGAGAAAAGGATTCCTCACTTAACTGAGTTTTTTTTATACAAAGCTAACGACTATGAATGATTTTCAAAGCAATGTAAACACTAATGTCGATTATTGTACCTATTGAACTCAAAGGATGAAAATATAGGATTCTTAAGGAATGGTCACATCATATTATAGAAAACCAAACAATTTTATTTCAATATCCATTACATTAATCACTCATAACATGACTTTTTGACCAAACATCATAAAAAATCATTTTTGTAAACAAATAAGTATTAGTTATACCATTAGATGTATTAACATAATAGTGATCTAAAATGTTATCAATTAAAAATGAGCAAAAAAAGCTTGATATTTTTTACATGCAAGCTTGTCAAAATTAGGAAAAAGGGCTTTTGACGAGTTATTAATTAACCTAAACAATTGCGAGCATTAAAGTCTCTTAACCACCAATATATTCATCATAAAAATCTGTAATTTCGCAAGCCTGGTATCATAAGTCACCTTTGGACTTGCGATGTAATATTTTTCTAACATGTTGAATAAGAAAAAAAAAACATACTTGAGCAATCACTAACTTGCAGTTTTCATTGATTAATTTAAAATCTATATTTCCGTTCTTGTAATTTAAAAATTACGGTTTCGTTCATAAGTGCAAGTTGCATTTCCTATGGTCTATTATAAACCGCTATCTGCTAATTACAAATTAGACAATGGACAAAAATAACAATATATTAAAAATCATATAGATGAAAAACTCAAAATTTTAACCATAAATACTGACATGTAAACTCTTTATACACCACATGGATGAAAAATAACGATTGTAAATGAATCAAACCGCAATATGCGGTCAACAAGATACGTAATTCCTTGAAATATGTAAATTATGTTTTTTAGAACATGCTATAAAAACTGACACTGCTAGCCAAAATGTGTCATGCGATCAAAGTTTTGGAATTTCGAACATTTTTGTAAAAAAATTGATGATTAAAACTTAAAAACCTTTAATGCATATGACTATCTATGTAAATAACTCATCTTTCACGGGTCTAAGAATTTAAAGGCCGGAACATATTATTACATTTGAAGAAGGATTTGGACGTACCATCCAAACAAATATGACTTCAGAATCTTTAGTTTAATTATTTTGATTATTATGTTGGGGATGTTTTACTTTCAATATATTTTTCTACCATGTTTGATGAGTACGATAAATAAATGTTTAAGGTGTATCAAAATGCATAAATTACTTAAGATAAACTAAATTGTTTGTAGTAGTCATATTGAAAAAATAGATAGTAGTCACGAAAATATTTAATTCAATAAACTACTTGTTTAGTTTTCTAGTGAAAATGGGTGTATGTCTCTTTAGAGTGAATTAGATATTCTGTCTATGGGGTTAGTTGAGCTTCTTTCCCTTTGGCTTCGTAACTACATTTGGTCATATGGTTTGCGTTTTGTGTTGGTTTGAGTCCCTTGGTTTAACGACCATTAAGATCTTCTGTTGAGTAGATTCACGTGCATCTTATGTGTGGGGCATTTTAGTAATTCTATCTATTTCTTACAAACTTGCAAAAGTTAAATGGTTGTTGTCATTATACCATCAAATCGAAAAATATCATGACATTCAAACCGATATCTATTACTCATGTCTCGGTTTGTCCATTCCCCTTCACCATCCTTTTGGTCTCCCAATACAAAATCTGACCCGGACACATCATCACAAACCAAATCCACCACTACAAACCAAACTCGTCACCACCATTCAAACCCAATTTATTTCAATGTTAGTCATATCCTATACACTAATACACCTCAACCTAAATGTATGCAACTCAAAATTGGAGAGTTTATTGAACTCATGGATTTTTGTGAAGAACCCACATGGTTAAAATGTGCACAAGAGATGTGTTCAACGGAGCAAACCATCACCGTCACCATTATCACCAACCCCACCACCTTGTCTTTGTCGGCATTCGCCACCATCGTTGTGCACCCCACAAATATAATGAAATATGTTTCCAACACCTCTCTTATCAGGTGCTTCAACCACCAAAAGTCATTATTGATGCAACAACCAATTGTATATTATGACTTCCCCTTTTTAATGTTTGGGACATTGAATATGGCTTTCTTTATGCTTGTTAATAAGATTATTACCAAATTTAGGCATGGACACCGACCACCCTAACATACAATCAATTTTATTAAAAAAGACAAAATCGGATCAAATACGACCGATTTTGAGGTTTTATTTCAAAATTTACTGAATATTTGGAATAAATATTGATTAGCGAACAACGAAAGGTTCCTCGATGGAAGTCGATTTTCTTGAATATGAATGTGGGTGGTTGAGGGAAGAGTGGATGCAAAATGTTAATGTATGTATGCAATTATATGGTTGGTTACATGGAGACGATCTTAGGGTTTAGATGTGGTTAGTTAGCAATAGTGATGGGAGAGGGTGGGTCGCTAGGGATTAAAGTATGATTGAGGGTGGTTGAGGGGGGTGGGTCGCCATGAATTCATCGATAATTTACATTTGGGATGTGGGTTGGTGAAGGGATAGAAATGTTGGTTGTACGACTTATCTATTGGCATATTCTACACTAGCACTACATAGTTGTACACTTAAAAGTTCTAATTAAGGAACCATGCAAAATGACCCGAGGAGCACATGACTTAATGGAATATTTGAACGATGTATATTAGACCAAGATACCCAAACCAATACAAAATGCAAACCCTAAGGGCTTGGATGTAATTATTGAAGTCGATGGATGATATTGGTAAACCACAAAGATACAAATGTAACTCACTCTATTTTAAAGTTTGTATATTTACCTTTTAAAATAAATGTTCTATAAAATTAAGGAATATTGATACTTTTAAGTCATTTCATAAATAATAGAACATTAAAAAAAACATCTAGTTACATTATATGGAATTCACATTATGGTTAGAATAAGCACAAACAATTATGCAGGCAAAATCTTTCTAGTTATAAAAAATAAATATTAAAAACCGTAATCATAGGATTTATGTCTTAATCCAATGACAATCCTTCTATAGATGTATATTTGGACAATAATAAATAGAAATAACCGTTGTTTATTCCCTAGCTACCCACCCTCTCCCATCAAAATTCCACGATTACATTTATGTCACAAACAACCGTTGTTTAGGTTGAAATTTATATATTTTCCAATAATAAATAGAAAGTCAGAGGAAACTTGACGTCAAAATTCTTAACCATGTTATTTCTAAGAACTCATTCATTGACGTTGATAATTGATTGACATTACTTTTGCTATTTGATGTTCTTAAATGTCGGACCCATATAGTTTTTGAATATTTTATAAACTTAAAATTAGTTGACGGAGACTTTAACCATTCGGAGACAAGATAATAAAAGATAAAACCCCACGGAGTTAGAAGTGATCATATTGTATTGTCTGTAAAGGGTGATGTTCGCGTTCAATAAACCCCCATCAAATCGAAGTGGGGACAAACCAATAGTGTTTCAAATTGCAAGTTTCTACAAGCAATTTAAAAGACTTTTCAAAAATTATTTTAAATTGTTTCAACCTTTCTTTAAAAAAAATTAGATTCGATTCTAACAGTTTTTCTATTTTGAGTATCAATTATGTTACTATAATATATAGTTAATACACTTAATTAACTTTTATTTTAGAAGCATTTGCATTACAACGTTTTAATAGGTGAAATAATAATAAAAACAATTTTTTTTCAACTAAATCATTATTTTAAAAAATTCTCTAAAGTTGAAAAAGTTATCGTCTCTTTACCATTTTCTCCCTTTTTAAATAAAATTTTGAAAAGTTTTGAAACAAAGAATCGATTCAAAATCTCTTATTTTTATTATAAAGAAATTGTTGAAGATGTTTTTCTATCTTTACTAGACGAATTAAACTAAAAAATCCGACATCATCCACCTACTAAAAAAACATTAAATATATAGTTTTGCTGTTTAAAAATAATATTATGACTTTTAATATAAAATACTACTTTTAATATGTTTTTTATAATTAATAACTATTTATAACTACTTATAATAATTAATATAAATGATTTATAATTAAAAAAATTAAATACTATTTATAAAGGGGTTATTTGGACCCTCCTTGCTCACATAAATATAATAGATTTCACCACTAGGATCCATTTATACACTCACATCACCTACTCCCACCCCCATACAAAGGAGTCGAGATAGAATTCACGTTTATAAGCTACTTCAAGTAGCTAATTAACAAAACCTTTTTGATGTTTCATATATAAGTTTTCTACGAAACAACAAATATGTGTGTATGTTGAAGAAATGGATATGAGTGTTTTAATTATTCGGCGTTAAACTCAACGGCGTTTAAAGAGACGCCGTTTGATAGGTCATGAAAGACACCTAATTTAATAGCAGCCAACTGGAATTATCACCTTTGCAATCATTGTCCTCCTTCTTTCTGCCCTCCTCCTCTCTCATCCACAAAAATATCTCTCTCTCTCTCTTTCTCTCTCTACCTCTCTCTCTCTCTCTCCATCTCCACCGTCGCCTGTCTCTTACGCCACTTTTCTCCGCCGTATACGGTGTCTCTCCGGTTACCCCTCCTCCATCACATATGTCACTCACCTCCTCATCAATGTCATTTCACAGGTAACTTATCATCATATCACACCCCATCCACATACACACACACACTCCATTCTTATATATATACACACACATGTATCTATATATATATAGATAGATAGATTTGTAAACACACACTTGAGCAGCTGCTACCTTCATGATCAGATCTTTTGTCGTCTGTCTAGGTTTTTTTCTTTCGTTTTGTATATATGTGTGCACGTGCTTCTGATTTATCACTGTCAAAATATATTTAAAACTTAGGAATTTTCATTTAATAACACATTATATGTATGTTTATGCTTCTTGTAGGCTAAGTTAAAGTTTTTTTTTTAATTAATTAAATTTGCCCATGCAGGAGGATTGATTAAAATAGCCCATTAATTTTAGTACAAATGGAGATGAACAATCTAAGGGTGGAATCTCATGTAGCCCAGAAAAACCGGCGACATAAGTTGAGATTTCAGCAAAACTCCGGCGACATGAACCACCAACATCCACCACAAGACCACCACCTGGAAGAAGAACCCCATCGAACCTTTTCATCATACAACAACAATAATGTCTTCCCTTCCCAAATGGTCACTTCCGTTGCTGCTAGAAACCCACACCTTCTCCTACCTTCTTCCCAATCCCCGACCCATGGATTTGATCAAGATGATTCTTTTCCGCCTTCTTATTCGGCCGCTTTTGCTACTTTGCCGAACGAATGTAACAACACCTGGAAAACCGTAGCTTCTTCTCACCAGCAACAGCAACAACAACAACAACTCGGTATTAATAACGATCATTGGAATGTTATTGGTTATTCGAATGCTAATATTAGTTATTCGGGCGGATATGGCTACCACCACCATCATCAAGATGTGCAAAATGTTCCCTTTTATCATTCCATCCTTAATCCCCAAGATGATAATCAGGTCACTCTTGCCCAACATCATCAAGGTAGCAATAATCATCACTCGATTCCGTATTGGATGAACAATTCCGACGAATCGTCATCGGGTAATTTCTTACCGAATCGAGTCCATGATCATAGAGATCAACAAGTGCCTGCTGCTGCAAACACCCAAGCTTTGTGTTTATCGCTTTCATCGGTTCCGCAGCAACCGAAAGACGATCTGCTCACCCTACAACCGGGTGAGGTTAAACCTGTGAATTCGGATCCTAAATGTTTCATGGGGGTTTCGTCTTTTGCTCACCGGAGTACCGGCCCGCTGGGTCCGTTTACGGGCTACGCAACGATTCTGAAGAATTCCAAGTACTTGAAACCGGCACAAGAACTGTTGAGTTTGAGCTGTGAGGTTGGGGATCAGGAGTTTGTTCAGACGTGCCATGATGCTTTCTCTCGGAAGATTCTAGAAGAAGAAATGGGTAGGGTTTCTGGTGGTTCCAATGAACATAGCAGCAGCTCCGGTGCTGAATCTCTTCAGCCGGAATTTCATCGGAAGAAGGCCCGCTTGTTGTATATGCAGGAAGAGGTACTTTAACTTTTATTCTCAATATTTCTTCATTTTCAAATGGTGTAGCTTACTAAATGTTTATCGGGTAAACGCTTACCGACAGTTATCTTATCTGATTACATTCTTGCCCATCAAAATGATTTGACCTAGATTATGATTTAAACAAATGTTGTGGTTGGCAAACTAGCTAATAAGCTAGTTGTTGACTGATAAGCTAGTTTATAAATAAATTATGTTTCCTAATGTAAAATGACTAAAAAAGGTATTTTGGGGTAAACAGTTAATATTAATAGGGTATACTTGAAAAAGAACCACAAGAATACTCTTAAAACGCCACTCGAACTAGCGCTTCAATAAGCTAGCTTATGGAGTTATGGTTCATCCGAACATGTATAGCTTATAAGCTAGCTTATTTTTGCCAAACACAGCCGGAAAGGCACATATACAGCAACGATGGATTTCGATTTTTATCTTGCAATTATATTTGAGAGTTTGTTTGTGATAAAAAAACGGGTACTAAAGATTAGAGATCCAATTACATTTTCTGGTAATTAGGGACAGATTAAAGAAACTTCAACTGTAGTTGCCCCCACTCTTTTGTTACTAATAAAGTATCAAACCCTCCCCCATGATTAATTGTTCTTCAATCACTTCCCATCAAACTTTTCATGACGGGCCATGTAGACTCCACTTGGTGTCTTTTTTTTTAACCAGAAAGTTATAGCGACATCCGATAATTAAGTTGTCGCGTTTCGGATTATGATATATATGTTTTCTTCATCTTTTTTTTTTGTTTGGTTTTAACAAGGTATGCAGAAGGTACAAGCAGTATTTGCAGCAGATGCAGATGGTGATTTCATCTTTCGAGACAGTGGCCGGGCTTAGTGCGGCCACTCCTTACGTTTGTTTGGCTCTCAAGGCAGTCTCGCGGCATTTTCACTTTGTGAAGAATGTGATCGCGGAGCAACTGTTGCAAATGAGGAAAATGGTGGGGGAGGGGTTGAGTTCTTCGGCCACCACGAGTAGTAAAGTGTTTGATGGGAACACAACGAGTACTTCTCGGCTAAAAGCAATCGATCAGAGATTTAGTAAATCCGGAGGTGTTAGCGGTGGTGCCGCCGGATTCTTTACATCTCCGCAACCTGTGTGGAGGCCGCAGAGAGGCCTCCCGGAACGAGCTATTGCTGTTCTTAAAACGTGGCTTTTCGATCATTTCCTTCATCCGTAAATACTTCTTTTCTCTTAATGTCTGAAGTATATTTGTTTTAGGGGCTGTTTGTTTTATATAAAAAATACCTCTTAAATCCCCGTAAGTTTGAAAATTAAGAAGTTTGCAGACTTAAGATTGTTTGTTTTATTTTGAAGAAAAGGTCTGAAAACCTCAAATAGACCACTACAATTTTAAGAGGTGCAACATCCACCTGTTATTTATTTCTAGATGTGAGTCAGACTTCAGACCTTTTAAAAAACATACGGGCAGCTTAGTTGTTTCTTATTCATAAAGTTGACATAAAGATCAATTGTATTGCGTGAAGGTATCCTTCGGATGCAGACAAGCATATGTTGGCTACACAAACCGGCTTAACAAGAAATCAGGTTAGCAATTTTACTCCATGAGGTTATCCACTTATCCCCCGATATCATCTTATTAAATTTAATCATTTTTATTTAATACGACGATAATTGTTAGGTAGTTCTTTTTAATCGTTAATTATTGAAATTAGTGCTCCATTTAAATCTTAAGACCCTGTTATACAACCCAAACTTACATCAGCCTTCTACTAGTTACCTAAAATTACCCAAAACATGTGATACACAACCAACTTTCCCACATTTTTGTTTTATTTAATTAATATTTAGTTGAGAGAGAGAGAGAGAAGAAAAAGAGAGAGATAGCAGAGAGAAAGAGGTGAGGTGGGGTGGGGGGTTGGGTTTGGGGTGGAGAAGCCGAAGCCCTATCCGTGACATCTACCTGATGACACCCTAATGGCCGGTGTTCCTGGGCTTACTTGAAAAACCCGAAGCCTTTGGGTTGACCATAACTACCAAGTTTTCCTATGAATGGCCCCCTATGTATGTGTGTGTGTGTATATATATATATAGATAGGGGTGGGTTCAAATGTGAACCACTTTTTGGTTGTGAACGTGAGGACAACAGAGAGCGCGACACGTGGCGGATGACTAGGCGCCACGTCAAGTCTACGGCGGATGACTAGACGCGATTCATGGGGAGGGCATTGAATTAAAGGGGGGGACCACACTCAAAGACGACGTGGTGCCTAGTCATCCGCCACATGTCGCGCTCTCGGTTGTCCTCACGTTCACAACCAAAAAGTGGTTCACATTTGAACTTTCCTCTATATAGATATATATATATATATATATATATATATAGAGAGAGAGAGAGAGAGAGAGAGAGATAAGCAAATAAGAACCTTAGATACAGTGATAAATGTGAAACTTGTACTTTCAGGTGTTGTTCACATGTTCTTTTTCCATTTGATGCTAAAAATTAAGGCATTAATAAATATATATATTTGTTTTACAATGTGTTTGTTTTATATAGATTTGTTTCACAATATTTTTTTATTCAAAACACTTAAAAATAACTTATGTTAAATAATACATGATGCCCTGATTCTCGTGGTTATTACATATTTTTAAGTTCTCATATGATTACCCTCCCGTATACACTTGAGATCTTGTGAGGATATTATTTGTGGTGTGAAAATATCCGAGGTTTTAGATGACTTTCATTTATCTTTGACTATGTTAAATATTTGTATAGTATAGGGACCCTTTCTGTAACTTATCTGTTTATATATTGTTGTCGATAAACGTCTCCCCAGTCACGGGGTTTTCCACAATTCTACAGACTACATTTATATATGTACTCTCACTATCTTCAACTAACTTGATCTTCACTTTTGAGTAATAACTTCCATTGAGTTTTTACACACATTTAATCACTTTCACATACATTAATTTGTTAAAGTAGTTCCGATCATGGTAATACTATGAACTGAATTTTTAATTATCTAACTTTCACTTTTCTTCAACTATATATTCATTTACCTTCATCTATCTCTATCTTCACTTTTAGGCATTTTCATGAATTTTTAGATAATTTAATCACTTTCGCATGCATGAATTCGTTAGAAACTTCTAGATGAACATAGATGGATAAAGGTATACGAAGGCTTTGCTCTCAAATATTTGCCACAACCCAACCATATTTATATGTTTATTAGAATCCCTTGGTTTGTATTTGATACGACTCCTATATATATATGTATGTATGTATGTTTCAGCTGTATAGTATTCCGTGGTACACTTCCATTGCTGAAGTAGTTGAAGAGTCATGAATTCGAGCCTGAGAATTGTGCATAGTCTCTATGCTATTTTTTAGTTTTCTTGACTTTTATTAGAACAGGTTGGCCTTCTAAGAGGAATATGGTTGTTCATGGCCACCTAACAAATGCAAAGAAGTCGAATTTTTTTTAATGAAATTTGCTAAATATCTTTGATGCTTTCTTGAATGATCAGGTCTCGAACTGGTTCATAAATGCAAGAGTTCGTATTTGGAAACCAATGGTCGAAGAAATCCACACCCTCGAAACCAAAGGCTTAGCTGAACCAAACTCCACTGACCCTCAACCGCCCGGTCAAGACCCTACCCACATGGACATGAGCCCGTATAATTCTAACATGCAACCACCAGAATCATGTTCCAGGAACCCCGAGACGGCCTTAACAGCAGGAGACGAACCAAATGACCAACTACAGGACCACGAGAAGCTGCCTAGGCCCGAGTACCAGATTCCTCTAGCCCACATGGACCACCGACTGATGAGCATCATCCCCTACCCTCGAGCCACGTTCGATCCAAGTGGGTTGGGTCCGGTTTCACTTACTTTGGGTCTCAGACAAAATGCTGAGAATGTTCAACAGTTGCAACAACATTTTGGAGGTCAGTTGATTCATGATTTTGTGGGTTAGGTTTTAGCTAGTCAGCCATTTGCAATAACAAAAAAAAATGGCAGTAGAAGAAAAGATAGAAAGGGATACGGTTGGAAGATGGGAAACACTTTTTTTTTTTTTGGTTCCAATTAATGGTTAGAAAAACCAAACGAATTGGGAGGTGAAGTTTCTTTATGGTTTTGTACTTTACTAAAGATGGAAGTTCCCTTCCAAAACCCTAATCTTTAAATTTCAAAATTTGGCAACGTACATTTCATCTTGATGGAATGTTCTCGTCTTTATAATGTCTTTATAACGTCGTTTGATGTTAAAACGTTGGTTTAGACTTCGTTTTACCTTTGATCAATAGGCTTTATCATTTGATGAATGCGTAGATTTGAGACCGGCCTATGGACTTCGAAAAGAAAAACATTTTAAGAGTAGAAAAAGTCAATAGGCTTTATCTATAAAATCCTTGTACTTTAAAATATTGTATAGCAAGTTATAAAGGATGGAACCAAAGGAGTGTTAGCTTAGTGGTAAGACTTGGGCACTGCATAGTGGTGAACCCGAGTTCGAACCCTGGGTGACGCATTCTGGAGGTACGGGGGCTTCGACCCCGGGCTGCATGCTTTAGCAGTCGGGCTTCGGCCCAAAAATTGCCGAGGATTAGTCTGGACCCAATGTGGTCTGGGATACCTCTTCCAAAAAAAAAAAAGTTATAAAGGATGGAAGTATGTATATTATATGGGTTGGATTCTGGTAGGAAGTTGAGGTTAAACATGAAAAGCATTGAAAAGTGGTTATCAACTGTTAGATGGTCATGGATAAACATTAGGATTCGATATACCTAATCAGTTTCTTTCTAAAACACAATTATAGTAAAACTTGAGATTAAGAAAGCTCAATAGTTGAAATCAATTTCTCACGTTAACTCCACGTTTTGTTTGTAAACTAGCAAATAGTTGGAATTAGGTTTTGTGTATTTTTGGGTATGCCCTCTATTGTGCTTTTGTCGGTAGTTTATGTGTTTAATCATTTTCTTTGAACAGTGGTCTGTGATTTTATTTTATTTTTCATTGGTACATAAATAAAAATGAAATATTTGTGATTATATAAATTGTTAGTTGTTATGTATTGTGTTAGTTTGGTCAATAAATTATAAGTTTGTGATGGTAAAATTTCCTACAAAGTACACTTTTTGAATGGATTTCATATGTTTACATGATTTGTCACGACAACGATAAAACAAAAGGGAAAATCTATATATATATAAAAGTAGGATGTTGGAAGAATGATGTGGCATCCTATATATTGAGTATTGGCTTAGAGGAATTTTCTCCTTTTTTTGAATTTTTTAAATATAAAATAAGCTAAAGACTATTTTACCCCTAAATGAAAATTGCATGTTTTAATATAATAAGGACTCTTTGGTAATTTGACTTAACAATTTAATTAGCTTTAACTTTCATATTATTTAACTTATAAAAAGATTTATTCTACCATTTTCACCTTCTCATTCATTAATTAAAAGAAAACCTACAACATAATCATCAATAAATTAAACCAAATATTCCACCAAAAAACATTTATTCTACCCTTTTCACCTTCTCATTCATTAATTAAAAGAAAACCTACAACATAATCATCTATAAATTAAACCAAATATTCCACCAAAAATGTAGTTCAACAACTTTTAGTTCTTTGTTTTGCTATTGGGTTTCTTTGTTTGTAAGATTGTTGTTCATTCTTCGTAAAATTTCTAGGTAAGCTAACACCTTTTATGATTTTCGTAATTATATATTGTTTATGTGTGCCAATCAATATTATTGTTTTTCTTTTCTATAAAAAAACACCATATTATTTTTATATGTTTTTGTGTATATTCCTTATTGTTATTATAAAAGTTTTTTGTTTTTTTATTTTGATATATATATATATATATATGTATAAGCAAGATGTTGGAAGGATGATGTGGATATCCTATCTATCGAGTATTAGCTTATAGGATTTTTTTCATTGTTTTGAGTTTTTTATATATTAAATAAGTTAAATACTATTCTACCCCTTAATTAAAATTTTGTAATTTACTACAAAAAGGTTTCTTTGGTAATTTTGCTTACAATTTAATTAGCTTTAATTTCCAATTTTTTAACTTCTTATAGACATTCAATTTGGTCTCCTCAAATTCCCATTTATTAATTAATAAAAAAACCTACAACAAAACCATATATAAATACAACCTAATGCTCCCTTAATTAACCTACAACCTTTATGTTCTATGTTATATTCTATTACGTTTGTATGTATTTTTGTTGTTTCTCTTTTATAGAATTTTTTTTCTTCGTTACTATTGCTCAACCTTCGTAAAAGTTTCCGGTAACGTTTCACTTTTTATTATAAATTTTATGATTATAAGATTTATATGTTGTTTTTGGGATGAGTATCATGAGTTTTATATATATAAAAAGATTTTCATAGTTTTGTATGCAACGATAGAATAATGTTCTTTTTTCTTACTATTACTATTACTTTGCATTTGATATTTATGTTGTATTGGTGTTTTAAGTGATGTCATTCTTCTTAATTCGTTTTGCTTATATTTTGTATTTTCTTATAAAAGTTATTTTTGTTGACAACAACCAAACTACAAAGTACGATCTATGTATTTTTTATTTTATTTTGTTTTTTGTTTTGTTGTGGATTCACTTTTGATTTTTTAATGTACTTATAATTTCTTAATTTGCAATTTAAAAAAATCCAACAATGAGATACCATTTTTCTAAGCAATTCAATCCTAAATTTATTCTTTAACTTTTCTCTAAAATATTTTCCTTTTTAATGTAATAACAAAATTTTTATTAAATAAAATTATTCATACTCTTTTTTTGCATCTAATTTTTTTTTTCATATTATTATAATATTTTTATACATATAAATTTAAGGATAAGGGAGTGCATTGGTTCAAATTGTTTGTATATTATTTTTTTGGTTCACAAAAGATTCTCCCTCCTCTCTCTCTCTATATATATATATATATATATACATATATATAATCAACATATTTAAGAACTCATTAGGGATGAAAAATTACAACAATCAACATGTATACTTTCATTTACATGACACTTAAATATAATAATATGTGTAATTTAAATAAATAAAAATATTATAATTAATATAAATAAATAATTGAAGATGACGATGGATCACGTCAATATAATACATTTATAATTATTGTTAGTTATACTATTTACATAACTTTATATATATATATATATATATATATATTATTTAGAAAACAATATGTTTTTAAATGACCAACCACGCAAGTTGTAGTCATTTTCTTTAGTACTACATATATATATATATATATATTAATATGTATTATTCACAAAGAAAACTAAGTATCTAAAATTTCTATTAATATATAAAGTTTGAATGAACATATAAAATTAAAATCACCATTATTATTTAAAATCTTATTGGCACCAATATATAAAGATAAATAACATTAGAGTCAATATATAAGTAAAATAAGAATGAACATTTAGTTAAATAATAAAATTAATATATAAATATAGAGACAATATATATACGTATATATGGAATGATAATATAATTAAATTTTATATTAGTCAATTCTTTAACAAATGACATACTTACTACTGTTCGGGTAAAATTCTACACAACGTACGACGATGACTCGAATCGTAAGATCATAATCCTGTATTAAGATAAGGTCCTGAGATAAACCTAGTAATGCCCTCGAACGAATGTAATAAGATATCGAACGAATATTGTGCATATATGTCGTACGACATCCGTATAAAGACGTATGATATTTGACTAACGGTAACCTTTGTCGTAAGTTTTCTTATTTATTACAGGAAATCGTCCGTTGCCGGATATCTCGTCTTCAGTTAAAGACTCAGTCCAAGATCATCAAGGCGAAGAGTTAATCCTATTAAATGCGTCGACCGTTATAACCGTTGAAGACATTAATACTCGACCGTTACGACCGTTACGACCGTTATCATTAAAGTGTCATCAATGCACGTCCGTTATGACCGTTGGAAACATTAAAAGCACGACCGTTATGAAAGAAGCTATATAAACAACACTCGGACTACGATCAAGACAAGAGACAACTATGGAAGCAACTATTATACTCTCTCTAGCTTAGAATACATTATAATACTTGTAATTTACATTCGATCATACAAGTATTTCCATTGTAAACGTACAACACTCACTGTAAACTTCAAGGATATCACCCCTGTTTGGTGATGCATAGTGCAATGTCGGCTATCCCTTAGTCGACCGCAGGTTTTTTCCTCGCTCTTGAGGTTTTTCCTGCGTCATCAACTGATTTGTCTCCTTTTCTTTTTATTATCGCATGTTCTGTTAAATAGAATTACTTTCTTTCGACGGTCTTGCCTCACAAACCTTTTACGACGTATTTAGTGCAATTTTTGGCATTAACAATTTGGCGCCCACCGTGGGGCTCCGTCTTGAGAAAAATTCTTTTTGATAGAACGAGCGCCAGCTACTAATCGTTTCGTTCGCAGTTTTTCTTAGCTAACTTTGCAGGAAATTGGATCCTTAGTTCTTAGTGGGACTACGACAACAATTGCGATTTGCTCATCAGCAGATCCAAAATTTGACCATGTCGAAAGATTTCTCAAAATCAATTCAACGCGCCGATACAGCCGCATAATAACTTTCATCTGCAGTCTAACACCTTCTCCTAGCAAAATGACGTACAATGCTCTGTGTATTGAAGACGATGCTTTGTTTCGCAAGAATGTCCTCAGTATCCAAAAGCATGATTTCAAATCCAAAAGGATTAACAAAGTTGACAACATGCGGCAAAATAAGTCTGGTAAGAATAATTCTGTACGATATCCAGAGTTACCCATTTATAATTTTGCAGGTACTCCTAAGGAGATTGTAAATTCACTGCGAAATGTCGAAGCTAACATACGATGGCCTAAGAAATATGATCAACCCGGAAAAGCTAAAAACCGAACCACATGGTGTGACTTCCACGATGATCATGGCCACACGACCGAAGACTGCATAAGTCTACGCATGAAGGTCGTATATCATAAACCCAAAGGACATCTCTAGAATGTTCTTCCAGGCGAACCAACATCCAACGATTGACTACCATCGCCCATACATACGAAGATACTCTTAAGATCATGGGCATCGACAGAGCAAAAATCGTACGACACATGACCACCTTGATAGGATTCAACGGACGATCATGAGCAAGTATTGCAAAACTTGAAAGCTCTACCGCCGTAGGTGCAGCAATGGTAAGAGAAGAAGATAAACAACAACGTCCCATTTATTATGTAAGTAAATCTCTTCTCGACGCGAAAACCAGGTACGCATCAATGGAAAAACTACTCTTAGGTCTCGTTACTGTTGCAAAAAAGTTAAGACATTATTTTGAATCGCATCATACAATTGTCGTAACTAACTATCCGCTCAAGACTGTCCTACGAAAGCCTGAACTCACAGGACGTCTAGCTAAGTGGAACATTTATCTTAGTGGGTTCGATATTGAATTCAAACCCAAGACGGCGATAAAATCACAAGCATTAGCAGACTTTGTAGCAGAATTCAGTCCTGGACTGGAGCCAACGACGTGCGACGAGGTTCATAATGTGATAGTTCAAGACAACAAGTCTTGATTACTCCATGTTGATGGATCCTCAAACGTACGAGGATCATGATTAGGTGTTGTCTTAAAATCATCACAAGGGGGAAATATGGTGTACTCCATACGATACGATGCGAGTTCAAGGCCACGAACAACGAAGCAGAATACGAAGCTTTGATCGCAGGATTGGATATAGCTTATAAACTGGGGGCAAGGCACCTGAACGCACGAAGTGATTCCTTACTTATAGTGAATCAAGTAAACGGAGATTTTCAAGCAAAAGATTCAAAAATGATGAGCTATCTCAAGGTCGTCAAAGATCGGGTCGCACGATTCGATCACTTCGCGATAGAGCAAATTCCAAGAGATTTAAACACACAGGCTGACGCATTAACTAACTTAGGCTCCGCATTCAACGAGCCAACTCTGGAAAGCATTCCTATCATCCATCTCATGACACCAACAAACAAAACAAAAGAAGAAGTACCAATGAACGAGGAAATATACAATTGGTCGCTCGACATTTGGAACTATCTCAAGCACAAACAACTTCTTGAAGACAAGAAGCTCGAAAAACAAAATCTAAAGCTTCACGGTACACGATCTTTGAAGATCAACTCTATCATCCACGTCTGGACTTCTCCTACGATGCATAACGAGTAAAACTCAAATGAATCGAATTCTCCAAGAAATGCACGACGGAGAATGCGAATATCATTCAGGGGGCAGAAGCCTCACCAATTGGATCACGACAAGGCTATTACTAGCCCACATTATGTAAAGATGTCGTCAGGTACGTTCGTAATTGTGATGCTCGCCAACGGCACTCAGGTATGTCACATCGAACGTCTGAACAATTACATTCTGTCCTAATCCCTTGGCCATTCATGCGATAGGGAATAGATATCGTAGGGAAACTACCCCCTGTACTGGGACAAAAAGTATTCTTACTTGTTCTTACAAATTACTTTCCGAAATGGATTAAAGCTGTTGCTTTTTCGCAAGATAGGGATAAAGAAGTCATATCTTTTATCCATACTAACATTACATGCAGATTTGGCATATCATCCGAGATTATGTGCGACAATAGCACTTAATTTATTAGCAAAAGAACTCGTAAGTTCTAAGACGAACGAGGAATCAAACTGATAATATCAACACCTCGACACTCATAGTCCAAACGAGTTGGTTGAATCCAACAATAAGACGATAATCAATACAATCTGAAAAAGTCTAAAATTGGCCAAAGGAAGATGAGTCGAAGAGCTACCATCTGTTCTATGAGCTGATCGTACAACTCCAAGAGCGAGTACCCGCAGGTCAGACTCCATCACTTGTTAGTACATGGTTGTGAAGTCGTACTGCCGACAGAATCGCAAGTACCAATCGCAAGACAAGCCAATGTCGATTGAAACTCTATCGACTTCACTTACGATGTGGATGTTGGGAATCGAGGACTAAAACATGCACAGCGGAAACTAAAAACGATTCCCAATCGAGGATCCAATCCTAAACCATACAGATACAATTAAGGGTGTTTTAGTGGATTACCTTTTGCGAACAATAGCTCTGAAACGCAAGCAGGGGATACACCGCTACTGGCACCGGTTGAGAGAGTTGCTAGACCACCGTCAAGGATTACCCGAAAAACAAACGCGAACCTTCCTCCTTACTGGATTTAGGCGCCGGTTTTGGGAGAGGGAGAGAGAGAGAGTTTTTCTGAGTTTTTCAGTTGTAAAATCATTGATTCATCAAAGCCCCTAAGCCTTTATTTATATTGATGATATCAATTAAATAAGGCAGTGTTTGATTCCAAATCAAATACCTGATAATTATCAAATAAATATTTTCCATAATTATTCCCTTTGATAATTACCTTATTTAATTAATCTAACTGATTAATTAACTTATAAATAATTCAACTAATTATTTATTTCTTTTCCTCTCTAAATAATTAATTAACCAATTAATTATTTCCCATAATCCAAACATTCTCATTTTGGTGTGCAGCGGTGTGACCTACTAGTGTCTTATAACATTGGACACGATAACCCCGTTACTGTCTCGCACACAATCCTAACAGACTCCCACTTGTGCTAGACATGTAACTGAACTGTTATCATTTGCCTAAGGAGGTCCCTAGCCAGACACTTAGGTTAACCAGGTTATAAGATCTCTTATATTCAGAGATACAATTCACGCTTGAATTTGTACACAGGTTCATTCCTTTTGCACACGATATTTCTAAAGTGATTTAAGACATGGAGTGGAGGATTCATTTCTTAAAATCAAGTATTTCTTGACTCTGATTTCGATTGCCTGCAGTAACGGATATTACTAAATAACCCCTGTTATTCTATCCGAGCGTGGCCACGCGTTTTCTGCCAATCTTAATCGTCAAGGGGCCCGGAAATATCTCTCCTTTGAAAGAGGTGCAAATCCCTTCTTGACTACTTGCATTTGGATCCACGGCTTCCGCTGCATCTAGTCACGTCCCGTATGGCCACCCAGTTACGGTGCAGCGTTAGTACGTGCTAAGAATACAGTGGTCCTCGTGTTCCCAAACCAAGTATCTCAGGTCTGAGGACAACCTATCAAGTCAGTGCCTATGACTGAGGCTCCATGAAGCAGACTTGATTACTGGTCACTTCCAATACTCAAACACTCTGATGAGTATCTATAAATACTTGGTCACATCACTTGTGCTTTTACTCTCTACTTTGAATAAATCATCAAGTATTCATAATAGCGTTGAACTCCCTATTGAAATTCCCATTTCAATAAGTGGCTACGGAAATTTAGATTTCATACAAGACTTTGTAGAATCAAGGATACGTTAAATATGCGAAAAATAGTTAATTTAGAACAATCATGATATTAAAACCTCCATTTATTTCCAACACACTGTGAAATAAAAACTTTACATGATTACATTGTTTCTAAATTAGACTATAGTGATAATTAATAAACTAAGTACTAGCTACTGGCTTCCAGGTACTGCATCCCAATGGAATTCGCATGTGCCTCATGCTTTGCCCTTGCTAGTGGCTTTGTCAGCGGATCTGCGACATTGTCTTCTGTTGGAATCTTGCATATTCTTACATCTCCTCTTCCAATGATCTCTCGGATGAGGTGATACTTTCTGAGCACGTGTCTCGACTTGTGATGCTCTCTAGGTTCCTTTGCTTGCGCCACGGCTCCTGAGTTATCACAGAATATATCTATCGGTCTCGAGATACTGGCAACCACTCTGAGATCCGATAGAAAATTCCTCAGCCAGACAGCTTCCTTTGCCGCATCACATGCTGCAATGTACTCTGCCTCTGTAGTTGAGTCTGCAATTGTGTCCTGCTTCGAGCTCTTCCACGAGATCGCACCTCCGTTTAGGGTAAAGACGTACCCTGACTGTGACCTGAAGTCATCTCTGTCGGTCTGGAAACTAGCGTCAGAGTATCCTGTGACACTAATTTCATCCTCAGAACCTCCAAAGACCAAGAACATTTCTTTCGTTCTTCTCAGATATTTGAGAATGTTCTTGACAGCCACCCAATGGGGCTCACCTGGATTCTGTTGGTATCTGCTCGTAACACTTACTGAGTAAGCAACATCGGGCCTAGTACATAGCATGGCATACATAATCGATCCAATTGCAAAAGCATATGGAACCGATTTCATTCTGTCCTGATCCTCACTAGAAACAGGACACTGTGTTTTACTTAACACTATGCCATGTTGCATTGGAATGAATCCTTTCTTGGATTCATCCATCCTGAATCTTTTCAGTACTTTGTCAATGTATGTACTCTGACTAAGTCCGATAAGCCGCTTAGATCTGTTTCTGTAGATCTTTATACCTAGTATATAAGCGGCTTCTCCAAGGTCTTTCATCTGGAAACATTTACTTAACCATTCTTTAACACTCTGTAAAGTTGGTACGTCGTTTCCTATGAGTAGTATGTCATCTACATACAAGACCAGGAAGGTTACTATGCTCCCACTGAACTTGGTGTAAACACATGGCTCGAACTCACTTTTAGCGAAACCAAACTCTTTGATTCGCTCGTCGAAGTGTAAGTTCCAGCTTCGAGACGCTTGCTTCAATCCATAAATAGATTTTAGCAGCTTACACACCTTATTAGGATTCTTAGGATCTTCAAACCCCTCTGGTTGTTCCATATAGACGTCTTCTGTTAACTTT
This sequence comes from Centaurea solstitialis, assembly GCA_030169165.1. Classification (NCBI taxonomy): domain Eukaryota; kingdom Viridiplantae; phylum Streptophyta; class Magnoliopsida; order Asterales; family Asteraceae; genus Centaurea; species Centaurea solstitialis. Next base: position 12,303,341 of record CM058046.1, read on the forward strand.
CCATTTAGAAAGGCTGTCTTGACGTCCATCTGCCAAATCTCGTAGTTAAAGTACGCTGAGATGGCCATGAGAATCCTAATTGATTTTAACATAGCCACTGGTGAAAAGGTTTCATCATAGTCAATGCCATGAGTTTGCGTGAATCCTTTTGCAACCAGTCTGGCTTTGAAGGTGTGTACGTTCCCATCCATGTCGGTTTTCTTCTTGAAAACCCATTTGCGTCCAACAGCCTTACAGTGTTGTGGCAAATCAGTCAACTCCCAAACTTGGTTGTCGTACATGGATTGCATCTCGGCCTTCATGGCTTCCTGCCATTGTTCAGACTCACTGCCTGACACAGCTTCTCCATAGGATGTTGGTTCATTTAAGTCTCCACTGTCTTGAGAGACTAGGAACCCAAGATACCTATCTGGTTCTTGTCTTACCCTACTGGATCTGCGAAGGTCCTGTGTTTGCACTTCCTCAACCGGCTCTGGTTGAGGTTCAACATTGTTATGTTGAATATCTGGCTCAACAACTGGTGTAGTACTTTCTTCGTCTACTATCTGTAGATCTACATCCTTTCTGGTGTTCTCTAAACTGAGAAACTTTTCTTCCAGAAATTTTCCATTTCGAGCAACAAACACTTTGTTCTCTTCAGGGTTGTAGAAATAATATCCCACGGTGGTCTTGGGATATCCAACGAAGAAACACTTGTCGGATTTGGGTTTGAGTTTTTCTGAGGTAGGTCGTTTGACGTAAACCTCACAACCCCAAATTTTAAGAAAAGATATGTTGGGTTTCTTACCCTTCCACAACTCGTATGGAGTCTTTTCTACCGACTTTGTTGGCGCTCTGTTCAGTATGTGTGCTGCTGTTTCGAGCGCGTGTCCCCAGAATGATACTGGCAGCGAAGAATGACACATCATCGTTCGTACCATGTCAAGTAAGGTACGATTTCTCCTTTCTGATACACCGTTCATCTGAGGTGTATACGGAGGTGTAAGTTGGGATACAATCCCACACTCCATCAGATGATTGTCAAACTCATCACTGAGATATTCGCCACCACGATCTGACCGTAAGAACTTGATCCTCTTGTCAAGTAGATTCTGTACTTCATTCTGATATTCCTTGAATTTCTCAAAGGTTTCAGATTTATGTCTCATCAAGTAGACATATCCATACCTACTGAAGTCGTCAGTGAAGGTAATGAAGTACCGGTATCCTCCTCTTGCTACATGACTGAAAGGTCCACATACATCTGTGTGGATTATTTCAAGCAAGTCAGTAGCCCTTTCATTCTCACTGTTGAAAGGTTGCTTTGTCATTTTGCCAGATAAACAAGATTCGCAATTATCAAAAGGTTTGTAATCAAAATCGCCAAGAAAACCTCCCTTTAGGAGTAGTTCAACGCGTTTCTTGTTTATATGGCCCAAACGACAATGCCAGAGGTAAGTCTGATCCTCAAAATCCTTGGATCGCTTACTTATATGATAGATTTCACTATTGTTGTCTTTAAGATTTACAGTGTATAGACCATCTACGGGTGTAGCTTTAAAATAGAAAATATTATCTTTAAAAACCGAAATCATTTTATAAGAATATTTATAGTAAAAGCCTTGGTCTACCAACAAATCAAAAGACAATACATTCTTAATCATATTTGGAATATAATAACAATTATTCAGTTCCAAAACTAGACCCGAGGGTAAACTAAGACTATAAGATCCCACGGCTTCAGCAATCAACGGAGTGCCTTCGCCCACTCGTAGGTTCGAACGGTCCTTCCTCAGAGTCTTTCTTCTAGTGAATCCCTGTAAATGATTACAAATGTGGTTACCACTGCCTGTATCAATTACCCATGATTCATAAGAAGTGATTAAGCAATCTATCATAAAGATACCTGGAGTATCGGGTAAACCGATATCCATCTGGTCGACATTTATCGAGTGCTCGCAAATATCCTCGCTGCCGCACTCTGGGCAACTCAGATCTCCCAGCTCATCTATTATGTCAGTGTCCATGAGATTCGCAGGTTCGGGTACTGGCTCTAGACTGGCCAGGATATCTGCATGAACTTTATCCACGTCGCTCTTTGGTTCCTTCATGTAGGCACTAGCTGTGTCCTGAACTTCCTTTGTGAGGGAGTACCACATGAGATACACTAACTCTTCCTGAGTCATCTTGTACCCCAGACGCGATAAACATTTAAAAAGCCTTCTCATATCAACAAGATGGTTTTTAACTGACTGACCCTTCTGTAGCTTCAGGGAGAGAATCTCTTGCATGATCAATAGCTTTCCCGTGTGCTTGTAGAGACCTAGCTGGTTCTCCACATCTCTCACAACCTCGTGACATGATTTAACTCTTAAATCTCCCGTGAACTCGGGTGACATGGAGAAAATCAGAATGGACATTACATCCGATTCATCCGTCAAGTACCTAAAGTACTCAGCAAATTCCTCTTCAGGGGCATTGCTTTTAGGTCGTGATACGGGTTTGTTGATCACATAAAGCTTATCCTGGGCACATAAAACGTTCCTCAAGTGTAACTTCCAAACTGGAAAGTTATGGCCCGTAAGCTTCCACTTCCCCGTAATAAGGCGAAGTGACTCTTCAGGTGAATAAAACGGAATACTAATTTGAGACATCTACAGAAGAATATAAAATTCCAGTTTTAGTTTATAATTATATAATTCTAATAAATTATTACCCTTAAAATAAATTTATTAGACTAGAATCCATATTTCACATGCGTCGGGAAGCATGTGATCATGTCATACCGACTCATGCGATCTATGGTAGGTAACACTATACCAATCGTATTCCCTATCTGGAAATACGACTTCTAGATCGTCGGGACATCGGATATTAATAATCCGTGCATATTTAGTCCCTCTAGTGCATTTTGGCCTGGTACCACCCAGTGAATAAATAATTACCAAAATAGATTGCACCACCCGGGACCTGGACAAACTCTGGCCGGTACCACCCGGAGATAATTCGCAGAGTTTTATCTCCTTCCAGTTTCGGTTTGAACACGGGCGTTCATAGTGTGAGCACTTACAACGCCCTATGTACCTTACACCGGAAGTGCCCCTAAAGTGGGTTGCACTTACTAATCTATGATTTTTAACAAGGGTCTAAATTGCCAGTTTTCTATTTCCAAAAACTTTGAAAAACTGGATCCAAACACTAGCTGTATTTGTATCCTTTTAATTTTTAAACAATCCGTTCAAAAAGGGGCAATTTATATTTAATAACAATTACGTAAATTAAACAACCACGCAATTAAAATATAAAAAGCACAGTCATAGCTTAAACCCTTAAACTAATGTTGTTTTGTGAGCCAACACAAAAACAACGGTCTCAACCCTAAGTGACAAAAGTCTTCAACTTCTGGCACTCCCACTGGCTCCGAGATCCATGGTCGTCGTCTTGTCTCCGTCTTGACGTAATTAAAAATAATTATTGTAAATGGGTTCAAATGGCACGCAGGCCTCCCAACTAGTCTAATAAAACATTAAAATTACAAAAGGGTTGTAAATGGCTCGCAGGCCTCCCAACTATTCTAAAACGGATAAATAAAATAAAACACAACCACGGGTCCAAAAGGGTTCAGCTATGACTTATCATAATTAAACAAATTAAAATACAACTGAATTTTAACCGGATAATTATAAAACATAAATTAATTTAAAACAAATTAATTAAACTTAATCTTGAATTGTTTTAAACTTTATCTGATAAAACAATCCTTTTATCCCAAAAGTTATCCGGAAGCGAATCCTAATCTGGATCCGTTAACGATAAACGATTGGGACAATCAACGATTTCGATTACCCCCGATCCGTCAAAACGTGATCGTTGATCGGTGGTTTATCAACGCCGGCAACGATGATGACTTGCTCGCCACCACCGCCGCCCGTGCTATCGTTGAGACTCCGGCGACAGCAGCAGTTGGGAAACCACCACCGCCGCCGGCCTCTTTCTCGATCAACAACAACAAAAACACCATCGCTACCACCAAATCGATCGGCGACGGCAGCAAACAGCCACCACCGCCATCGATTCCGATCAACAGCAGCAACAATCGTTGCCGCCATAGTCTACCGGCGACAGCAGTGGATTTGACCACCACTGCCGCCGCGATCACGAAAACCATCGACGCCACCGCTACCGCATACGGTGGTGCGGTGGCCATCCTTCGATCGAGCCAGCGCCGCCTTATGACGGCTGTGATTTCCAATCGACACCACCGCCACCACAATCGGTGGTGCGGTGGTGGTTTTTCTGTTTTCCGATCGATGCCACCGCCACCACAAACGGTGGTGCGGTGGTGGTTCGAGTTTGTAGCCGATGCCGCCACCACTCGCGGTGGTGCGGCTGGTGGTTTTTGTGATGACCGCCGGCGACCACCACAAACTGTGGTGTAGCCGGTTGGTCGTTTGATCCACCGACGATCGGCCTGGAGGTCCGGCCGGCTAACTGCCGCCGTTCCACCGCCGATCGTTGCTCTTTTAGGTTTATTAAAAAATCAGATTTTGAATACGAGAAACAACGATTTTACAAAACCTAAAATACCAATAAGCAGTTTAAACCTGATCTGAAGGTTTTAGGAAGTGGCTCTGATACCACTGTTGGGAATCGAGGACTAAAACATGCACAGCGGAAACTAAAAACGATTCCCAATCGAGGATCCAATCCTAAACCATACAGATACAATTAAGGGTGTTTTAGTGGATTACCTTTTGCGAACAATAGCTCTGAAACGCAAGCAGGGGATACACCGCTACTGGCACCGGTTGAGAGAGTTGCTAGACCACCGTCAAGGATTACCCGAAAAACAAACGCGAACCTTCCTCCTTACTGGATTTAGGCGCCGGTTTTGGGAGAGGGAGAGAGAGAGAGTTTTTCTGAGTTTTTCAGTTGTAAAATCATTGATTCATCAAAGCCCCTAAGCCTTTATTTATATTGATGATATCAATTAAATAAGGCAGTGTTTGATTCCAAATCAAATACCTGATAATTATCAAATAAATATTTTCCATAATTATTCCCTTTGATAATTACCTTATTTAATTAATCTAACTGATTAATTAACTTATAAATAATTCAACTAATTATTTATTTCTTTTCCTCTCTAAATAATTAATTAACCAATTAATTATTTCCCATAATCCAAACATTCTCATTTTGGTGTGCAGCGGTGTGACCTACTAGTGTCTTATAACATTGGACACGATAACCCCGTTACTGTCTCGCACACAATCCTAACAGTGGACGCCTTAGATGATCTCTAAGAATCAGTATTACTTAAGATGGCTTCACGAAAATCATGGTCGAACGATATTTCAACAGAAACATGAGAGCCAAAACCTTCCAAATTTGAAATTACATCTTACGATGTGTCTTCCAAAACACCTAAGAGCTCAATGCAGGTAAGCTATCTACCAAATGGAAAGGTCCATATTGAATTTCACATGTTGTAGGAAATGGTGCTTATAAACTTAAGACCATGGGTAAAAAAGACGTCCCACGAAGTTAGAATACAACACACCTTAAAAGGTACTACTTCTAATTCGTTTAGTACACACGATTATTTCCTACGACCATTACTGACTTAAGCATCGGAGCGCCGTTGGTCAAACCAACGGCCACCCCATAGCAATTATATGTTTCGCAGGTTTCGCACGATCAAAGAATGCTATAACGCATGCATCGCAAATTTCACATGATCAACGAATGCAATAACGCACGCATCGCAAGTATCGCACGACCATCGCAAGTATCACACGATTATCGCAAGGATCGCAAGATTAAAATTGCATGAATTGCAAGTTAAATGCTCTAAACGCACGATTATTTCGCAAGTGCGCAAGACAACTCGCCAGTCGCACGAATACTCTTATGAGTACAAAGAGTTTCTAAAAACTCCTAAGGCCTTAGTTACACGATTTGCTTGAACGCACGATTTGCTTGAACGCAAGGTTCGCTTGAACGCATGGTTCGCTTGAACGCACGGTTCGCTTGAATGCGAACTTCACTTGAAATGCACGATTCATTCACATTTGCATGATTTATTGTGCTTCAAATGCATAAATAATTGCTCGAAACATACGACTCCATATGTTATTTAATACCCATTTTACAGGAGTAAAGTCACTCAGTTGCCTTAGTCGCAATGGTGCTAATCGCACGATCTAAAAGTATCTTTACTTGAATGCCTCATTCACAAAAGCGTAAGACTAAGACATTCAATTTCTTATTTAAAATGCCTTAACTGAAAAAGCAGAATACTTCGAAAAGCCTTGTCGCGAGAATATGCGATTCGAAACAGATCACATATTTTTGGTCTTAAAAACCAATTTCGATCATGACATAAGTTACGCATGATTTGCACTCGAGATGCGCATGATTCACATGTCAGATATGCATGATATGCATAACAATTATAGAATGTGACTTGCATCAATATTACAAGTGATACGATGCAATTAAAGCAGGGGCAAACTGTTATGGTCCAATTCTAACGCTCGACCGACGACGTTACAAGACAGATCTTGTATTTAAACAGGGTTCTCAGGATCGTATACAGCAGAAACAATCGTCTTAAGAATTCATCACTCATCTTACGATGATATCCTACGGCGTCTTAAGATTTTATCACTCGTCTTACGATTTTATAATCCGTCTTAGGATTTCGTAAGATCACAATTATCTAATATATAACTACTACGGTAATGTCTGCAGGATTAAAACAATGTAATCGACAATCGTGAATAAAACACAAGTAATGGCACTTGACCATTTATTGTCATTAAGAGCTTTTGCACTATAAAGTGATATTCTAATTCGTTTGAAAAGTTCCCCGACAACCGACATCCGAATCAATTACTTTATCTCTCGAAGTCATTAATACTTTGACATTTATACACAAGAGTCGTACTTAAGACGCACGTTACTCTCGTCTGACTTGTGTTTATCTCTTTTATAGCGTAAGACATGCTATTATACTACGAATAACATCACCCCTGATTGGTGATATATAGTTCTATATCAGCGTGATGAGTCACGATCCGCTAACAATCAATTGCAATTCAGTTGATTCCTAACGAACTTAGTCGCTATTCGATTACTCTCTGTTAACTTAGAAGATTTAGAAAATAACTCTGTAGATTATATTTTCTAAATATTGGGGGCAAATTGTTCGGGTAAAATTCTACACAACGTACGACGATGACTCGAATCATAAGATCATAATCCTGTATTAAGATAAGGTCCTGAGATAAACCTAGTAATGCCCTCGAACGAATGTAATAAGATATCGAACGAATATTGTGCATATATGTCGTACGACATCCGTATAAAGACGTATGATATTTGACTAACGGTAACCTTTGTCGTAAGTTTTCTTATTTATTACAGGAAACCGTCCGTTGCCGGATATCTCGTCTTCAGTTAAAGACTCAGTCCAAGATCATCAAGGCGAAGAGTTAATCCTATTAAATGCGTCGACCGTTATAACCGTTGAAGACATTAATACTCGACCGTTACGACCGTTACGACCGTTATCATTAAAGTGTCATCAATGCACGTCCGTTATGACCGTTGGAAACATTAAAAGCACGACCGTTATGAAAGAAGCTATATAAACAACACTCGGACTACGATCAAGACAAGAGACAACTATGGAAGCAACTATTATACTCTCTCTAGCTTAGAATACATTATAATACTTGTAATTTACATTCGATCATACAAGTATTTCCATTGTAAACGTACAACACTCACTGTAAACTTCAAGGATATCACCCCTGTTTGGTGATGCATAGTGCAATGTCGACTATCCCTTAGTCGACCGCAGGTTTTTTCCTCGCTCTTGAGGTTTTTCCTGCGTCATCAACTGATTTGTCTCCTTTTCTTTTTATTATCGCATGTTCTGTTAAATAGAATTACTTTCTTTCGACGGTCTTGCCTCACAAACCTTTTACGACGTATTTAGTGCAATTTTTGGCATTAACAACTACTAAATAAAATAATATATATTTAAAATATATTAAGAATAAATATTTATTGGATTTGTTAAATCAATTTAATAGTAATTAACATTTGTAAAAATATATATAGATTAAATAGAATAAATAAGTATATAAAATTCGAAAATAACTTACTATAGTAATTATTTCAATTTCATTTTTATGTTAAATTTAAATTGAAATCAAAATATGTAAATAAAATTGATGTAATATTTTTTATTTTGCATAATATTATTAAAACCTCTTTTCAATATTCTTTAACGAGAAACTAAGCTATAAATAAATAGCCTTAAGTAGATCGAAAAAAACTTGAACATGGATACATTAACAATTAAATCAGATTCGCATATGATCGAAGTGAATATAAATATTTTATAGGAATATTATGTCGCGGATAAATCTATATATTACGAGTTATGAAAAAAATACCCATCATACACATCATTATTATAATAAGTAGCCTCACACATTTCTTTTATCATTCGAGTCTATTACAAAGTTTGATAATGTTGAACTTATAGGTTGTTATTTAATTATACATATCAAAAGAAACAACTAAGAATAATGAGGCAACTTCGTCTCAAATGTACATCAATTCTTATTATCTTATTATATGATATGTGATTCTCCGCCCGATTTAACTTCAAAATTGTCTAAATAATCTATCACCATCGCGCAACGTGCGATGCCGTTCAATGGTACATTAAGTATAAAAAAAAGTCCAATGATAAAATATGCTCAAACAGAATAGTTCATTACCCTTATAAGTCATTAACCCAAAAACTAAAGTATATTATCAATGTATTTAGGGCTTTAACCAACAAGTTATATAAGAGCATCTCCAAGAGCTTCCCTATAATTTCTCCAAAAATCTCTAAAAGAAAATTGCATTCATCTCCAACAGCTTCCCCATTTTGGAGAAATCAACATTGATTATAATAATAAAATATTACACATACCCATTAAAAAAATATTTTTTTCTTTAAATTTTTATTTTCAAGATTTCCTATTGGTTCTTTTAAATTGTAATCATTTTTTGGTTATCTCCATATTTGGAGAAAACCTTCTTCTTTTTCCTACTTTCTCCATTTTGGAGAAAGAAATAGGGAATCTGTTAGAGCTCATTTTAAGCTGAAATCCCAATTTTTCTTCATTTTCCCCATTTTAGGGAAGCTGTTGGAGATGCTCTAAGGAACTGAGGGTCTCACACCAGGTAAGTGTGAAAATGACTCTTACTTGATAACCATTTGTTGGAATTAAGATGTTTATCACCAATTCGTTTTTATGGACAAAGATGTTGAACGATAATATAAACGATTTTGAGTTATTTAGATAATGTGATTACAATTATGCAAAACAACATAAATGATAGGATGATTGATGATTGAATGTCAATATTCTAAAACGTGTATCATATAAGTTAAACGGTATTTACATAGGACGGATGAATAAAACTTATTAAATATAATTAATACACAAATACTTATATTACTTATGTAGGACAAATGAATAAACCATATTAAATATAATTAATACACAAATACTTATATTATTTTTTAAACACCGCGCAACGCGCGGTGCGAGCCACTAGTTTAATTGAAAGATATACTTAATTTGATTCTAGTGATGATTCTTTGACTAATCCTAAACATGGTAAAAACCGGTGCATGGACGGGTTGGACCACCTAAGTTGGACCCAACGTTTTCTTCTGCAATCGTCCCTCGTAATCATCCCATGTTCTCGTTACCTCCTGCCAAAAACACGTAGCCTGGTCTCCATGTATAAAGCTCGGATCCAATCTTGGGTTAGGCCCAAATTGATTGTAATTTTGTTTTCCAAAAATACTTTTTAACGTGTAAGAGCTAAGAAGAAAAAAATATTATTTCTTTTTCTTTCAAAGAATAAACTAAGAGGAATTAGAAGATTTTGGTGAAAGAAAGCTTGAAAATCTTTGAAGAATTTTTGAAGAACTTGATGCATAAGAGGTCTCCAACAACTTGTTTTAAAATATATAAAAAAAAATAGGATTTTGTTTTCTAAAATACCATAACAGCTTTTTTCTTTATCATATTCTCTAAAATAGGAAAACATATAGAACATTCTAAATGCGAGGAATTCTCTAAAATTTTATAAATGAGGAGAGAAATATTATTTTAGTATTTTCCATTAATACTACGATTGATTGTCTAAAAGTTATTTTTTAAGTTTATTGCAATATTAAACGTTTTGTCGTTTGAAGTAGGTTCAAATAATAACAAACTCAATTTGCAAGAACAAATGAACTCTTCATAATCACATATGATGTGGGTCCATGTGGGTCCCACATAATAAAAAATCATATATGGTTTAGTGGTGGGACCCACCTGAATCATATATGATTTTTTATCATGTGGGATCCACATGAACCTACATCAATGTGTGGCTAAAAATAGTTCTTTTGTTCCTTCAAATTGGGTAGGTTGTTGTACGAACCTACCTCTTGTACGTATATCTATATATAATAAAAGAGTAACTGGGCTGCCATGTATCGTGCTCTGGTGAGCTGATTTCAGGTTTTTCCCGTCAAAACACGTACTTTGACGCTTTTATGATCTAAATTCATTTTCGCATACGTGTCATTTCTTGACACATGTCATGTCAGGTGTCATTTGTTGACACATGTCATTTTAAGAAAATTTCTACAAAATTAATTCAAATATTAAATTATCATCTCCTATAGGAATCCATATCTCTAACAACCATTAAACTATCTTTATCTCTTTTTCTACTATAGGAATCCCTATCTCTAACAACCATCTATATCTATATAATCTAATCAAAATAAGTTTTCTTCAATAAGGGCCTCCAATAATTTAGGGTTCTTTAATTTTTTATTTTTGTAATATAAGTTTCTACAATGATTTTTTTTTTTTAAATTGTTCCGTGTATTATACGGGATCAAATCTAGTTTTAGTAATATATTAGTAATGATAAATTATCTAAAATAGAAAAATTGTTGAAGTGAGGAACTTTTTTTAAAGATTTAGCTTTTCGAAATATTATAGAAAAATTGTTAAAAAATCTCTTTAATTTTTTTTAAGTAACTCGGGCTATAACCCACCCCTGCTAGTCTTGAGTTGGGCTAGGGCTATTTAACCCTGTCTAAGTAGGCTTATTGTTCAATGTTAGTATGAAGACGATCCAAACTAGACCAATTACGTATCATTTTTTAGAACAAGTTATTGCTAACTTATAAGTTGTAGATGGTGTAATGTTTCAATCAAGTTTTTACAAATTCCATTTCAAAATTCTTTCTAACTCTAAACTCTTCAATGTTTTATTAACATTTTATAGATTCTATACCCTTTTTTCCTCAAAATAAATTACATCTAGGTGAAAAAAAGGCAAATATAGCAAACAAATGGTAATAGATATGTTAAAAGCTCTTAAATCAATAAAGCATTGCCAGTTTTATATATTTATGAAAGTTAATGACATATAATAATTTTTTAACAAATGCGTAGTAGCTATTACGATTTCGATGACAACATTGCATTTTGATGGCTTTGCTTTTGTTAAAATTTGAATTGTCATTAAAGATTAAAAAATCTAACATCAATGTTGAAATTGTGGGTTTAGTCCAATCCATTCTAATTATGATTGATTGATTAGAGAGGGATGAATGAATTTTTGCACACTCCCAAGCCCCAGCAAATATAGACAACCAAAAACAACACAAACGTATATTTGTCAACCTTTTTGGTTAAGATCGACTAACCAAGTGAGATATCCATTCCTATCATTATAATATATGACACGTGGGGAATCATGCCACATGATTTTTATAAGAAGACCACAGTACAATAAGATATATAGAGAGTTTGTGATAGAAATAACACACAATATGAATGATTTTATTCCTAGAGGTTGTTGTAGAAAGGCCCACATATTGATGTACACATATATGCGGTTCACCTTGCATGTCAAGTTATTGACCGAGTAATTACATTTTTATAAGTATTTAAGATAATAATGATATGATCGTGAAACAAGTCGTTTGGGTTAAAAACAATATAAAACATATTATTATCGGTGTATCTTAAGGTATTTGTAAAAATTAATTACCATAAGTATCTACAGATAAATCACTCACAAAAATATTTTTATTGTTTTACATTGCATTTTGTTGATCATACTATTAGGAATTACATTTTCTCTTAACTAGGGTCCTATTTACCTAACATTTACCTGGTGTCACATGTCTTAGCGGGTAGAGATGTCTAAGAACCATTAACAAGTATTAGAGATGTTGATCCAGCTCTCCTAAGACCTGATGAAATGATAATGATCCTGAATCTTTACTTAGTGAATAGGTTTTTACTTCTGTTATAGCTTGAGGAATTATCACTGAGTCTGTTCAGTGTTATTCCATGTTACTTATGCTGTAACTTAACTTTATAGATCAGGATCAGGATCAGGAGACTAACGAGTCTGTTCTGCAGTCTACTGATCCTGTCCACTAAAGTGAAGACCTCCTCCTGAAGACATTAAGATCATACACAAAGAACCATCAGCGACGTTGAAGAAATAGCTGATGACAGGAACAGCATGCTCGTGATCTGAAGACGGAACTCAGTGATAGCAGTCTGTTCACTATCGTATGACATCCTGAAGATTCATCAGGATACAAGTGACCCTGAACTTCCCTAGTTTCAGGACTCTAGTCACTGATCAGTATCCTGATCCTGAAGGATTAGAACAATGTCTTAGTCTAATGCACAAAAGGATAACTCGCCTTTTCTGACACAATAGTACATAAGGGCAGTTACTTTACTGTTCCCTCCGTACTTATCAGACCATAAGGCAACTGTTTACAAACATCCTCTTTTGCACACCATGCAAAGAGTATTTGTTTATAGTAAATAGTACAACAGACCACTCACATTGTGACACGTCACAATAGTAGGTCTGCATGCATTTAATGCATGGAGTATAAATAGGACGTGAAGAGATGTTCTCCATACTTCTTCTTCATCCTAAAATACTCAAGTCCTTTTCTCTCTTTTTCCCTCTATCTTCTTTCTTTATTCTCTTCTCACTTAGTGCATAGTGAAAGAACTTAGATTGTTTAGTTTAGACTAATTGTCTTTTCTATTTCCGCAACAATCTGTAAATTCATATTGTTTATAAAACAAGAATTTAAAAGTGAGAAAACTGTGTGATTATATTCAACCCCCCCCCCCCCCCTTCTATAATCTCAAACACTATCCTTACTTGAAGGTCACCTACTTGGGACCAACAAGTGGTATCAGAGCAGATACAAGCTCTCATTTTCTTCTTAAGAAAAATCTTGTGATCCTCTCTCTTCTTATTCTATGGCTCTTCAAGCTAAGGATAACTACTTTGATACCGGCTCTGCTGGAAAGCCTCCTCGGTTTAACAAAGACAACTTCTCTCTTTGGAAAACCAGGATGGAGCTTTTCCTCTCTGGTTCTGATCCCCAGATTCCTTATTTTCTGGAAAACGGACCACATGTGCCTACACAAACTGTCCACCCCATTCCTGCTGCTGGTGGCCAACCTGATGTTCCTGAAAGGGAGCTGGTAAAGCCCGTAACTGACTGGAATGATGAAGATAGACGCCTGGTCAACATTGACACCAAGGCTAGATCTCTCATCGCCATGTCACTTCCTGACGATGTATTTCATTCTGTTTGTCACCTTCGCTCTGCTAAGGAGATATGGGACACTATTTGTGTTCAATATGAAGGTACCGCCGTACTCATGGAATCAAGAAAGATTTTCTTGGTTCGACAGTACGAAAGCTTTATTCATCAGAAGGATGAAACTCTCTCCCAGCTACATCAGAGATTCAACTGTCTTCTGATTGATCTGAAGACCATCGGTACTACCTACTCTAACTCTGAGGTGGTTACCAAGTTCATGGAAGCTCTTCCTGAACATTGGGAAATCTACACCTCCTGCTTAACTATGTCAAAGGACATAAAGACACTCACACTAAGTGAGTTGTACGGTATTCTTCTGAACCGTGAACAACAGAAGAAACTGAAAAAGAATCTCATAAGAGATTCTAAAGAATCCAAAAGCACATCTGTTGCATTGGTTTCTGATTCAGTTCCTCCTGTTGCTGCCACTTCTTCTTCAGTAACTATTACTGAATTAGAATCTTCTGACTCTGACATGTCAGAAGATCCTGAATTCAATGAATCTCTTGCTCTTTTAACCAGATCTTTCAAAAAGTTTGCCAAAAAGGGAAACTTCCATAAAAAGAAACATCTTTCTATTACCGACAAGCCAAAGTCAGATTCTGCTGACAAGGCTACTGCTATCTGCTACAACTGTCAGGGCAAAGGACACTTTGCTAATGATTGCAGGTACAGAAAAAGTCAGTTTGCTCCCTCCTCTGCTAAATCTTCTTCCAAGAACCCCAAATACCAACGCCTGAAAGAAAAGTACAAGAAGATGAAAACTCAGCGTAAAGGCAAAGGTTTAATCGCAGAAGACTGCGATTGGGATGATGTCTCCTCTGATGACTCGTCTGATGAGGAAGATACTCAAGTGGCACTGATGGCCATTATTGAGGAACCTACCTTAGCTCTCATGGCTAAGATAGAAGAGGTTCCTGAAGAGATTCCTCCTCAGGTTCCTGAAGCTTCTTCTTCCACAACTCCTGAAGCTTCCACCTCTGCGACTGATTCTACCAGTCAGGTACCTATTCCTCTCATCCCTCTTGAAAGTTTAACTCAGTTGGACCTGGTCACTCTCGACCTTTACAAAGCCCTTAATGGTAAAACATCTGCTGAAAAAATGAATATTGATCTTAGAGGACAACTCAAAGAATGTCAAGAAAAATTAAAACAGCTTACCATTGTGGAAGAAAATTATAAGGACCAGGTCACTGTAAACAAAACTCTTTGTATTGAAAGAGAAATGGCTCTTGCTGCCAAAGAGAAGGCCCTTGCCCAATTAAATGCTGAAAAAGTCACCATCAAAGGATGGAGTGACGCCTCTGAAAAAGTTGATGAAATATTAGCTTCAGGGAGGTCTGACAAAAGCAAAAGAGGTCTTGGATTCTTTCGTGGATACAAGAAAGAAGAAACTAAGTCTGATAGTTCCATGCTCAAATTTGGAAAATTTGTTTCTTCTATTCCTCTTCCTAATGCCTCTGAAAACACCCCTTCTTCTTCTTCTAACACTCACCCTGAAGGTGCTCCTAAGAGCAAAAAGAATACAGTTAAGGATAAATCCAAAACTGAAACACCTTCAAAGACCAAGGGTCCTAAACCCAAGAACAAAGTTCTGGGTGGTGGTCCTTCAGTCTCTGGAACTAAGTCTCTTTCTCAGAGTCCTGCTCCCAGACTGAAGATTGACCTGAAGCAAAAGACTCAGGAGAAGAAACCAATTCCTCCAATGTCCAATGCTAAAGGCATACTTGGTGCAGGTCCTGCTCACCTAAAGTTCAAAAACTTTCTGGACCACACTAAACGCTTTCAATATCGCAAATGCTATCACTGTGGATTAAATGACCATATTGCGAGTAAGTGTCCTGATGCTACCAAAGCTGAAAAATCAGCTAAGGTAAAGAAGATTCCCAAGGCTGAGAAATCAGTCAAAGGAAAGAAGGTTGTCAAGACTGTTCCTTCAGTCAAGACTCCAGCCTCCTGTACTGATACTTCAGTAAAGGCTGACACTGATTCAACCAGTCCTACTGATACTTCTGGATCCATAGTTCTATGGGTACCAAAGAAAACTTAAACTCTATATTTTACAGGATAAGGGCATCTGATACTTGGACAGTGGATGCTCTCGACACATGACTGGTTCTAAATCTGTCCTCACTAACTACCGTGAAGAAAGAGGTCCTGCTGTGACCTTTGGCGGAAACGGTAGAGGCCAAACCCGAGGGTATGGCACTCTGACCAACGGAGTAACTACTTTCAAAAGAGTTGCTTATGTTGAAGGCCTGATGCATAATCTTCTGAGCATCAGTCAACTGTGTGATAAGAATCACAAAGTCTCTTTCTCTAAGAAAAAGTGCAAAGTCAAGAACAGGAGAAAGGAAGTTATTCTCAATGGTGTTAGACATGCAGATATCTACATCATCAATATGAATACTTCCACTGATAACTTCTGTTTCGTATCACGTGCCTCCACTGATATGAATTGGCTCTGGCACAAGCGTCTCTCTCATCTCAACTTCAAGACGCTGAATCAACTCTGCATCAACAACCTGGTCATTGGTCTTCCTGACTTTCGCTATACAAAGGAATCTCTTTGTTCAGCATGTGAGAAAGGAAAACAGACCAGGGCTAGCTTCAAGTCTAAGCAGTAGGGATGGCAACGGGGCGGGTTTGGGGCGGGGATTGGTCCCCCCATCCCCGTCCCCGTTTAAAAAAACTATCCCCGTCCCCGCTTAAAAACCCGCGGGGATTTAAACGGGGATCCCCATCGGGTAATCGGGGAAACCCGCGGGGAAACGGGTATCCCCGTTTAGTATAAACGGTTAGTTAAATGGGATTCACCGCGGGATTCCCGTCATCGTTTAAACTTTACCACAAATCCACAAGTCTCGGAAAATGATATACTAAATTACATAACATTCTCGAATCCATTCTCTAAACATATTCGAAAGAAAATTAAAGTCCTAAAGTTGAAATGCATCCAAAATATTAACAATTTAGCTATATATATATATATATAATTTAAATGCATCCAAAATATTAACAATTGAAATGTTAAAAGTATATACGAGCAAACATAAAAACCATTTAGCTATATATAATATATTGTCTACTAAACAATCATAAAATAAAAATAATTTTAGGGATATAATCGAGGATATATTCGGAGATATAATCGGGGAAATATTCGGGGATATAATCGAGTAATCGGGTCGGGGATTGGTCCCCCGTCCCCGTCCCCATCCCCGTTTAAAATAAGCGGGTTTTCCCCATCCCCGTCCCCGTCCCCGTTTATCGTCCCCAAACCCGCCCCATTTATTTCGGGTTTCGGGTTTCCCCATCGGATTCGGATTTTTTTGCCATCCCTACTAAGCAGATTTCCTCCATCAGCTCTCCTCTACAACTTCTCCACATGGATCTCTTTGGACCCGTTAATGTCCAATCCATTGGTGGAAAGAAATATACTCTGGTAATCGTAGATGAATATTCCAGATATACTTGGGTCTTCTTCTTACGTGCCAAGAGTGATGCTCCTGAAGAAATCATCCTGTTCGTCAGGAAGATGGAAAGACTCAACAACCTTACTGTTCGTTCAATAAGAAGTGACCATGGGACTGAGTTTAAAAACAGTACCCTGGAATCCTTCTTTGAACAGAAAGGTATCTCTCAAAACTTCTCCTCTGTGAGAACTCCTCAGCAAAATGGTGTTGCTGAAAGACGAAACAGGACGCTGATTGAAGCTGCGAGATCTATGCTGAGTGAAGCCAACCTTACCACTCAGTTCTGGGCTGAAGCTGTAAATACTGCTTGTTACACTCAGAACAGATCTCTGATTGTCAAGCGTTTCAGAAGAACCGCTTACGAACTCTTTCGTAACAGGAAACCATCAATCGAACATCTCCATATCTTTGGTTGTGTCTGCTACATCCTGAACAACAAAGATAATCTTGGAAAGTTTGATTCCAAATCTGATGATGGAATTTTCCTCGGATACTCATCCATTTCTAAAACTTACCGTGTGTTCAACAAACGAAGACAAACCATTGAGGAAACGATTCATGTCAAGTTTGATGAATCGGGTCCTACCTTTCCTCACCCAAATGATAATACTGAAATCAATCAGTGGGCTGACTCTTTCTTTCAAGTCCCTGAACCTCCTATTGCTGATCCATCTCCTCAAGACCTTCCTGATGGTTTTGAAGATAATCCTATACCACCCACTGATATAACCACTCCACCTCTCATAAATGCCACCCCTATCTCTCAAATCACACCACCTGAACCTGATCAACCCACTAACAGTGAAGACTTCTCTCAAACCACTGTTAGTGAACCCTCTCCTACCAATCTTCTTCCTGATCCATCATCCAATGAAGCATCTACTTCAGGACAGGTGTATCAACCACCTGCTCTCCGATGGACCAAAGATCATCCCATTGATCAAGTTCTTGGAAACCCTTCTTCTGGTGTGAAAACCAGACGTCAGGCTGGTAACGTCTGTCTTTATGTAAATTTTATCTCTGAAAATGAACCTAAAGAAATAGATGATGCTTTGCGTGATCCTGCCTGGGTCTCAGCCATGCAGGAAGAGCTAGCAGAGTTCATCAGAAACAATGTCTGGCTTCTCGTCCCTAGGCCTCGAAAACGTACAATCATTGGTTCCAAGTGGATTTTTCGAAATAAACTTGATGAGATTGGTACAATCATTCGAAACAAGGCTCGCCTTGTGGCTCAGGGATACAGGCAGGAAGAGGGCATTGATTACGATGAAACTTTTGCTCCTGTTGCTAGGCTCGAAGCAATTCGACTCTTCCTAGCTTTTGTAGCACATATGAACTTCAAAGTTTATCAGATGGACATTAAAAATGCCTTTCTGAATGGAAAACTTAATGAAGAGGTCTATGTGACTCAGCCTCCTGGCTTTGTAGATCCTAAGTTCCCTGATCACGTCTACAAGTTAAACAAGGCTCTCTATGGGTTAAAACAGGCTCCTCGTGCCTGGTATGATACCCTCTCAACCTTTCTTCTCTCTAAAGGCTTTGTTCGTGGAAAGATTGATAGCACTTTATTTCTGAAGAAATATCCTAAGCATATCCTTCTTGTCCAGATATATGTCGATGACATTATCTTTGGATCCACCAACCCTAAACTCTGCGAAAAGTTTGAGTTGCTCATGAAATCTGAATATAAAATGTCTATGATGGGCGAACTAACATTCTTTTTAGGACTTCAGGTCAAGCAATCTGAAAAGGGAATTTTCATCAATCAAGGTAAATACGTACATGAGATGCTGAAGAAATTTGATCTCACATCCTGTACACCGATGAAGACTCCAATGGCTCCTCCTCTGTCTCTTGACAAGGATTCCAAAGGGAAACCTGTTGATGTGACTCTCTATAGAGGAATGATTGGCTCACTGCTGTATCTTACAGCGAGTCGTCCTGATATCATGTATTCTACATGTCTCTGTGCTCGTTATCAGGCTGAACCCAAAGAATCCCATCTGACCGCTGTAAAGCGGATCTTCAGATACCTGAAGGGAACTCCTAACATGGGTCTTTGGTACTCCAAGGACTCAGGGTTCGATCTAACAGCTTATTCTGATAGTGACTTTGCAGGATGTAAGATCGACAGGAAAAGCACTACTGGTGGCTGTCACCTATTAGGTGGCAAGTTGGTGAGTTGGACTAGCAAGAAGCAGAACTCTGTGTCCACATCAACTGCTGAAGCTGAATATGTTGCAGCAGGAATATGTTGTGCTCAGGTCCTGTGGCTGAGAAATCAACTTCAGGACTATGACATACAACTCTCCAAAATTCCTATCTACTGTGACAACACTTCAGCAATAGCCATTGCTAACAATCCTGTCTTACACTCTAAGACAAAGCACATTGAAGTGAGATATCACTTCATCAGGGATCATGTGATGAATGGTGATATTGAACTCCATTTTGTCCCTACTGAATATCAGCTTGCTGACCTCTTTACCAAACCACTGGATGTGACGCGTTTTAATATGCTCCTCAGTGAACTTGGGATGTTAAATCCTGAAGAATAGAAGTTCTCAGGACAAACAGTTGTTAAAGTCCTTATATTCTCTCAGGACCTCTTTTATTAACAACTCCTGAATAACTCTTCTTCAGAGGATGACTCTATTCAGTACTTACAAAATCTTTGTTCAATATCCGAATACTGATGATTCTCAGGTAAGTATTTTTTTTCCTCTGCTACTGAAACCTTATCGCATTTAATGTGATAAGAGGATTTTCCCAAAACAGTACTTATCTGATAAGTACTCTGATTCCAATAAACCATATCTTTCACCAAAATGGAATCATCCCCTGAAAAGGTGGTTTTTAGTTTTTCAAATAAAACAAACCTTTCATCTGCACTGACACGTAATGGGACGTTTCCTGTTCCCCACTACGTGTGTCAGGCGCGTGAACGCGCGTAGAACTCCTTTTTTCATCATTACGTTTGAATTTAGCCGCTCTTTTCTCTCTCATCCATTTTCTCTCTCCTACCACGAGGTATAAAAACCTCATTCGTAATCCTTTTCACTCTTTACGCTCACATAATACTCTCTAAGCATTCAAGCAAGAAAAAGCAAGAATCTGCATTCTCAAGAACACCAAGAACACACACTTACCACTTCTCTAACAAGATCAACGTAAGTTTCCTAATGTTCTTATGTTCTTTCCACAATCTAAGTTGATAGTCTTCCTTAAAAACAACTTATTTTGGTAAACGTTTTTCCAAAAACCCTAAGATCACTTCGTTTGATCTTAGTTTTCCCAAAATCTTCTAAGATTTTTGTTAAAACTGTTTAGAATGATTTTTCTTATTTCTTTTAAGAACAGTCATAAACTCCTATTTTGATATCTTTTCATCAAAATAGAAGTTCTTTTTAATACCAAAACACATTCCTTTTGTGTATTTTGGTATCTAATCTATTCTATGTATAAAGGATTTCACCATTTTTATGAACATATTTTGTGTTCATTGAAAAATGAAGAAAAATGCATATTTTGGATTCTTAATCATCCATATATGTTATTTTTATGTTTTTGACAGGATGGCTGCTACTACATCTACTTCTCTGGACGCCCAGCTCTCCTCTGAGGCCACCCCTCTGCAAGCTACTGAGAGCTTGCCAATCGTCATTCCGCAACATGACGTCCAATTCAAACAGAACAACGTTGTTGGTCTGTTTGACATCCCTGAAGGCAAGGAATATCTGATTCCTGCAAAAGACTTCCTCCTACGCAGCCCGCTGATGACGGCTTTTACTCTGGACCCAAAGCCAAACAAGCCCATGCTGCAACAACTGTGGTCCACTGCCACTGTGGCCAAGGAGAAGAACACAAAAGGTGTCCTTCGAGAGGTCATCAAGTTCCAAATCAAGGAAAACATAATTTCCTTTGGTTTTGGAACCCTCAGGAACGTGCTTAACTTCCCCAAGAAGAAGCGCTTCCCTCCTGTCCCCACCGCTGACGAGATCGTCGAGTTCCTGGACGCCATAGGCTACAGATGGCCTGTCAACAAGGAAGGCGTCCTGCTACCGAAGACAGGTGCCACTGTCCATAAGTCAGGACTAAACGCCGTGTTCTATTATATATGGAACACGTTTGGCCTGTGCTTATCGGGCAAAACGGGGAGCACGGAGCAGTTCCCGATGGTCATTCAGCAGATGGTCTACTCTGCGATCAAGAATCGCGAGTTCGACTATGCTCGCTCCATCTGGGACGACATGGTGAAGAAGGTCCGAAGCAAGAACCGGGTCGTCAACGTTGCCTTCACCAGGTTTTTCTCAGCCGTCCTGGAGCTGCACATGGGGGAAAACTACCCCAAGGTTGGGAACTCCAACAACTACGCCCTCGGGCCTAGGTTCCTGGACCAGGTTGCTTATCATCCTGACGACGTCCCTCTCTCCGACGTCCTGGTCGTTCCTGAACAAGTTCAGGAACAGGATGCTGAACAAGCCACCTCTCCCACCACAGGTACGTTCTCTATCATCTCTTCCAAACCACATTCTTCTACTTCTATGCATGCTATGTCAGTAGCTAACCCAATACTGACTTCCCCAGCTGCAACCACAACTTCTGCGCTCCAGAAGCGCCCCCAACCATCCTCTGTCACTCCTCCACCTCCTACAAAACGCGCCAAACTAGGGCGCAAAAGAAAAAGACGCAGGCGGCTGGTAAGAAATATTACATTACCCTGCCCCAGCTCTTTACTAAACCATCCCCTTTGTCTAAACATTCTTCCACTGCAGATACTTCTACATCTGCCCCTGTTACACAAGAACCTGAGGTGGTTCAACTCGAACCCTCAGAGAATCTGGTGGGTAATCATCCTGATACCCTCCAAGCCTCAGGTAATATTTCTAAGCAATATATTACTGTTACTTCTTCTATGAAAGCTAATGAGTCTTCTAGTGCTCACTTAGCTACTCTGTCTACAGGTTCTTTAGGAGCAGGTTCTGAAGGGCATCTTCATCAGGATGACCCCTTCAACGATTTCGTTCTCACGGATGCCGAGCATCAGCTGAACACAGCTGAACTCCGCAGGCAGTCCGCTGAGAGGAACCTGCATGAGGCCCGCACTGCCCTCCAGCAGAAGGAGGAAGAGCATTCAGCACGGCTCCAGTCCTTACAACAGGAGCTTGTTGCTGCTAAAGCTGCTGCAGCCGCTGCTGAAGCCGCCGCCGCCAGTGCCACTGCTGCCGCCATCGCCGCGACTCCGCCGCCCACGGCCGTCACCCTGTCCATCCCTTGTCTGGATAACATCTACGACAAGGTGTCTCAAGTTGCCTCCTCCTCAACCAACCTTCAGGCATCCATTGATGACCTGAAGGCCTCGGCTCTCCCTGCGCTCTCCACAGAGATCATCAACAGCACCAACTCTCTCACCACCTTCCAATCAACGGTGGTTCAGAGGTTGGATGCTCAGGAAGCTGCCATTCGCGCCATCCAGGAGCAGGTGCAAGGGCTCTCCTCTGCTGTCAACGCCCTCACCTCTGCTCCTGCGCCGCCTCCATCCTTCACCACGGCGGACAGGGAGGTCTTGCAGTCCCTGATCTCTTCATCATTCATCCAGCGCAAAGTCCTCAGCGACATGGCCTCTCTCCTCCAAAGGAGTGTCTCAACAGCTGCCTTAGTTCAGGCACCTGCTGAGGGGGAGAGACAGCCCCGAGACCATTCTGCCTATTCCCCCTCCACAAACTGGAGAACCACTGAAGACGGGGGGAATAATGAAGACGACGATGATGATGATGAAGATGATGATGATGTAGACGATGACATCTTCGTCGAGAAGGTCCCTGCTGCCTCTGCGCCCATTCCAGGGCTCGCACAACCTCAGGGGGAGAACCCTGATGCCTCTGGTATGTCTCCACTACCATCCTCTCCCTCTTCCTCTGATAACCAACCTATTTCTACTCTTCTCAAATCCAAACCTACCCCTGAAACCATCACCCTAGATTCCTCACCTGAAGACTCCCCTCCTAATAACCTTCAAATGGTTATCTACCAACCTCCCAAACTACCCTCTCCTGAACCAACTCCTGAACTCACCTATCACCCTGAACCTGAACCTAATACCCAAGCCGATCCTGAAACTCACGATGTCAACTTTGGCTCTGTCACTGGTGACATTATTCGCCTAATGGAGAATAGTCCCAATGAGCAGACCAGAGCTGAATTAGCTAAAATGACCTTCAGGATCACACCCCTTAACCAAGAAACCATTTCTACCCGTCCTACAACCCGTTTCAACCAAGAAGCCTCTTCATCCCGAACCCCTGAAATCCGAGCCACCCCTGAAACCATATGCCTCTCATCAGATGATGAATTCATCTCTGATGACTTCTCAACCCCTGCCTCTTCACCCAGATCACCTCCCTCAAACTCTCCTAGATCTGAAGGTGAAAACTACCCTGACAGTTCCTTTGCCATTGACAGGGATGGGCGCTTAGACGCCGTGATAGAGCGACTCGAGAGTACAAGAGTAAAAATCCCTCTTCGTACCTCTTGTGACTCTGAGTTCGCCTATCTCTCGCAGGAGGAGTACAACGAGGCTGTACAGGCTCAACTAGAGCATAATAAGAAGCAGAAGGAAGCTTTCCTCTCTGCTCAAGCCGCTCGAAGGCTTGCATCGGATTTTGTAGATGAAGATGCTGAAATAAGTGCGGATCCTATCCTTGCACAGAAGGCTGTTCTGAAGGTCTTCAACAAAAATGCTGAAATACAGACTGGAGAAGTGAATGCTGAGCTTGACTGGTGCAGAGATCGGTTACACCTCCGAAAGCATGGTGCTGCCATCTCAGGAATCCATCTTCGCCGATCTAGAGGCAAGAAAGGTAATCCTGGTAAAACCTGGATCACAGTCAAACGCTCTGGAGTAAAGGACGTAGAGCACACTCTGGACAAGTTAGATCGCTACAACTTGTCAGAGTGAAACGAAATCAGATCCCTGCTTCCCAAAGCCAACAAGAACTATCGGGCTGAAGTAGAAGAAGTCATTGAAGGACTTATTGCTCGCATCAGAAGGACAACCGAAATACCTAATGACCTGCTCCATCACTCTCCACTCTCATCTCAGCAGCCTGTTCGAAGATCTGCAGGCACCTCTACTAGAAGACCAACTCCCTGTCTTCCCAGAATGGTTGTTAAACCTCTGGACCTCTCGATGCTTGATCTTTCATTCCCTTCTGGAATCTCTCTATCTGAAGGACAAGTAATCAGAGAACCTGTTCATGGCATATGTGTTAGCAATAACTCAATCCTACGCTTTCAGCGCTTCAGTGAGCTACACATAGCGCCCTATGAACATCTTTTGACAGTTCTCTTCACTGCACAACAAGATAAGAAAAATCCAGACAACAAAGAGATCATCCGCACTGTCAGAGCTATACTTGATCACAGACTTGCCTTCAGCGACACTCCTGTTCCTGTTTGCGTCAAGACTGAATACATTAGCGAAGAATCTGATAGTTAGTTGTCTTGTAATTTTTTCTTTCAGTACTTCTATCATGTAATATTGTATTTTCCTTACTCTTGTAATATTTTAATGAGATTAATGAGAATGCAATTCAGTGCATTGTACTTCATTCCATCATAGTACTGAAAAAGATCCCTCAAAACAGTAAATGGGACATGTACCTTTATGAGTTCTATTTCCTACTGTTTAGTTCTAGACTTAGATTTATTTCTAACTTTTCTAGATTAAGACAATTACTCTGTTGTCTTATCATTATCATTTAGGGGGAGATTGTTGATCCAGCTCTCCTAAGACCTGATGAAATGATAATGATCCTGAATCTTTACTTAGTTAATAGGTTTTTACTTCTGTTATAGCTTGAGGAATTATCACTGAGTCTGTTCAGTGTTATTCCATGTTACTTATGCTGTAACTTAACTTTATAGATCAGGATCAGGATCAGGAGACTAACGAGTCTGTTCTGCAGTCTACTGATCCTGTCCACTAAAGTGAAGACCTCCTCCTGAAGACATTAAGATCATACACAAAGAACCATCAGCGACGTCGAAGAAATAGCTGATGACAGGAACAGCATGCTCGTGATCTGAAGACGGAACTCAGTGATAGCAGTCTGTTCACTATCGTATGACATCCTGAAGATTCATCAGGATACAAGTGACCCTGAACTTCCCTAGTTTCAGGACTCTAGTCACTGATCAGTATCCTGATCCTGAAGGATTAGAACAATGTCTTAGTCTAATGCACAAAAGGATAACTCGCCTTTTCTGACACAATAGTACATAAGGGCAGTTACTTTACTGTTCCCTCCGTACTTATCAGACCATAAGGCAACTGTTTACAAACATCCTCTTTTGCACACCATGCAAAGAGTATTTGTTTATAGTAAATAGTACAACAGACCACTCACATTGTGACACGTCACAATAGTAGGTCTGCATGCATTTAATGCATGGAGTATAAATAGGACGTGAAGAGATGTTCTCCATACTTCTTCTTCATCCTAAAATACTCAAGTCCTTTCTCTCTTTTTCTCCTCTATCTTCTTTCTTTATTCTCTTCTCACTTAGTGCATAGTGAAAGAACTTAGATTGTTTAGTTTAGACTAATTGTCTTTTCTATTTCCGCAACAATCTGTAAATTCATATTGTTTATAAAACAAGAATTTAAAAGTGAGAAAACTGTGTGATTATATTCAACCCCCCCTTCTATAATCTCAAACACTATCCTTACTTGAAGGTCACCTACTTGGGACCAACAAGAGACACGTCAATGATTAATAGTCCTCTCTAGTAAGTGAAGTGGACTTGTAAACCTTTTTAAGTGGTGACACAATTTCATTAATGAAAAAACATGTCTATAAAAACATTACAATATTAGTATAGACTTGTTGGTTAGTTACATGCCATTGTATAAAAGAAACTTCTTAAAAGACAAGAGGTATATACAAACACACTAAAATTCAAACTAAAAATTCACAGCGAGACTCAAACATAAGCCTTTTATACAAAGGTACGAACATTTACCATCTCCACCATCAAAAGTCTTGTTCTAACATCTAAGTTTCTAAAACTATATGGGTCTTTCCTTTACGATGGAACATGCCTTGTTTTTCCTTTAAAAGTACGACGACACCCATCAGAAAGTCATTTTTTTCCTTTACGATAGAACCATGAAGTGGTTTTCCTATGGCACCATACACTTCAGTGTAGGTCCAACCCTCTTAGTAGTGAGGGAGATGAATCTTACATGGTAGTGTCTAACGGTAACATGAACTTATTATAAATCTATCTTGATCCGGTTATGTTCCTTAACAAGGTAAGTGGAAGTGGTTGCTATTGTTGCTAAATGTCTCGTAATTCAACCCTTAATCTAATATAATATATAAACTTTCTTTACCACCATGATTAGTCTTCTAACATTTTAATTCCAAATTACAATTTTAATCTAGCAATATAAATCAAAACCTCAATGTTTATGGCATATAGGCACTTGTGTAGGTCACTTGGTAAAATGAGTGTGAACACTGAAGACCTTTTCCAAATACATCATAATAGGCAATAGGTTCAAACCCAGACCCCTTGCTCCCCCTCAGCCTCAGTTGTTGAATGAGGCAAAAAAACTGCCCCATCACGTTGGTCTTATTAAAGACTGGTTTCGTGTAAAACCAGTTATGGTTGCTTGTAATCAATTTTTTGTCCAAGTCAAAACATCCATTTAAAATATGAATTCCATAAAATCTTTATTTAAAAACACCCAATAATCAAGTCCATCTTTTTTGATATAGGAAATAGAAATGAATCCATGCTTTCTCAAAACGAAATGCTTGATCAATGATTTTCTAAAAAAGGTTTGACTCGTGATACGACATAAAAAATACATCTTGATTTAATCTTATAGTTTAATTTGTCCCACTTTTTATTAGACCTGCAAACGTGTCGTGTCGTGTTCAAAGTTAAACGAGTTAAAAATGTTTGACCCAAACCCGATCCATTTAATAAACGGGTTAGAAATCTCAACTCTGACCGACCTGTTCAATAAACGTGTTGACCCGTTTAACACTAAAAAAAAATTAAAAAAAAACAAAAAACAAGACTCCAAGTTTTACAATTCAAACTTATAAGTTTGAACCAAATTCATTAACATTATTACAAATAAATCCTAAATTAGTAAAAGGGTAAAAAGTGAACTATATATTCACACAAACACACAAAATATAACATTATTACAAATAAATCATAAATTACTAACAAGGAAAAAAAGAAACTGTATATATATATATATACACACACAAAGACAAACACAAACACAAACACACATATGTGTATAAACTGGTTAGTCGGGTTATTTTTTAGTTGATATGTTTGACTCTGATCTTATCCGTTTAATTTTTGTGTCATGTTAAAATCTGTTACCCAAACCCATTTATTTCGTATCAAATTTGTCGGATTATTTAGGTCCGTCCTAGTTTTAGAAGAATAAGCGAGCGCAAGAGGGGTAAATCCGTCTTTCGACAAAACAAACCACTCTGGGTCTTTGTCCCAGTTAAAAAGTAGCCCTTTTTCTTTATAAGCGGGAACATCAAGAAACTTCGCCGGAGACTTCTTTTATACCCTATCGGTCTGAATTTACGCTGCTTTTTCTGCCGGAAGAGATTATTTTATGTTTGTTTGGCCGGAAATTCTTCAGGTAATAACTTCAACAAAAAAACACTAATTGCATGCATGAATGTGTTAAACCCTAACCTAATCAATCAATGCCTCCAATGGTTGAAACCTTGATGTTGAATTTTCTTTACTTTTTTTAAAATTTTTGTTGGATCTAGGTTATTATTGTTAAATGTTGTTTGTGATTTTTGTTTTTGATGCATATATTTGAGAATGTGGAGTTCTTACTCTTATAGGCGTTGATCACTTGTTTCTTCTTGATTGTTTACAGATGAGAAGAAATTCGAGTAAGTTGTAAATTAGGTTTTCAGAAGTGTATTGCTGCAAATTTGGGGTGAAGTTTATGCATAGGCTGCAAATTCTTGATTTTTTTTGGGATTTGATTTATGATTTTGTTGCAGTTTCTATAAAATTAGTTAGAAAAATTAAGGAAGTTACTAGACCTGCTAACCCCCTAACCTGTTTGTCACTGCTGCTATTTTGCTATATGTGACACAATGTTGGGGGTTTTCTTGCACAAATATCACATTGTTGTGTTTTCTAATTTGTAATGGATTCTGCCATTGGTGAACCTAGTTTTGAGAATGGCACAGCCTGGTTGTTTAGTTTGTCTTTTGTGTGTGTGTGTGTGTTTGTGTGAGTGTGTGTGTGTGAAGTGATGAAAAGTGCAAGTAGGAATCTTCTGTGTGAAATTTAGAGCAAGAAACTTGCGTTTTTCAGGTGGTGAGTTGGAAGGTGTTAGCTTTTCTACTTGATTCTTTAAAATGGTGGCTGTTGTTGATGTGGGTTGGCTTTTTTCTCTTTGATTGTGCAATGGTGCAATGCCTCTTATGGATTTTGCCTATCTTTCTGGTTACTACTACTACTACTTCTACTACTACCGTTTAAGGTTAAGCTACCTCTTCGTTTTGCAGCTGCCAGGATGGCAAAAGATAACCGACGTAGTCAGAGAGCTAAGGGTGATGAAAGTGTCAAGCTAAAGAAGAAAGTAGCAAAACA
Organism: Centaurea solstitialis; assembly: GCA_030169165.1. NCBI lineage: Eukaryota > Viridiplantae > Streptophyta > Magnoliopsida > Asterales > Asteraceae > Centaurea > Centaurea solstitialis. The sequence goes on from CM058046.1 coordinate 12,332,207, forward strand.
AGATGCAGCCCCTGCTTCAACATCGCGACCAAGTGATGCTTCTAGCTCACGAAGGTCGTCCAGAGGAACGTTATCAAGTGACCAGACAAAAGAAAACCCGACTAGTACTCGCAAGTCCAAAAGACTGGAGAAGCAGAATCCATCACCCACTCCTCCTACTAAGGAGAAATCAGAGAGAACTCAGAAACAGACAACGACAACGGCAACGGCAACTCCTTTGAAGAGGTATGATAGACGCAAGAAACACACTTCTTTAGGTTCTTTGGGATCCAAGAAGGTTGTTGAAGAGCCGGCTTCATTAAATACAAAATCGAAGAAGGAAAAAGCTGGAAAGAGTTTGAAGCAGGGTGTGATAGTTTCTAGTGAAGATAATAGCAAAAAAAATCGCGGCTTGGATGTGGGTGGTAAGAAACGGAAGAGAGCAGCCACTCGTGTTAATAAGGCTTTATCTAAACGTCAACGAATAAAAACTGACACAGGTGGGTGCAAAATCTGTCCCTTATCTTATTGGCCAACAGTTTAATTTGGTATTTGTTATTTAATTATGGTACTTTGTTGTTAACTTGTTGTTCAAAGTTATTTACAGACTACAATTCCATTTGCAAACGAGCATCTATGTTGTTAACCTATCTTTCCCCTTATTAATATTCTTAAAGCTGAATTATAGAGAGAATGCCTTGGTACTAATAGTGACTCTTTTAACAAAACCGTCCTATGCCAACCGACATATTTGTGGTTTTCAAATTATTAATTTGGAAAGAAGATGGCACCTCTGGCAATCGTCGGTTTTCAAATTTATTATTGCTCTCAGTTTGCACATTTTTTTGTTTTAGTATCAATCTCTTTTATAAGTATTTGTTGTTAATTTTTGCTGCTGCGCTATGTTTTTTTTAAATTTAAAGTTGGTTTGCATACTCATGTTTGCTGGCATGTAGGTGATGACAATGATAAAGAAAGTCAAGACAAGTCATCTGTAGCTAACTCCAGCAGCAACAGCGGTATTGTTTTCTATCTAGCGTTTCTAAATTGTGATATTTGTTTCATCAAACTGAATTTTAATTTAGATTCAGAAGTAAGAAATTTTAAGGAATTCTCATTCAACTGAAAGTTAACGATGCCCATTTGTCACGAAAATTGGCTTTTTTGAGTGGACCTCTACATTTGATTTTTCAATAAATAAGTAATGGGAGGGTTTTTGGCATTGGGTGTTTTCAGATACTTATATACTATACAATCAATCTAACGGGTGGACATAATATCAATCAAAAGGGGAAAACGTGTTTCTTTTCTAATTGTTGTAAATTCAGGAAAAGGATTATGAAAAGGATACTAGATGCAAGTACTGTTACCTGCATCATTGCTCTAACAAAGTGGATCATTATGTGTATAGATGTGGAAATGGAAGATAAGTTACATCAGTGTGATAATAGCAAAAACGAATGTAGTGGCTCCAAGTCTGCGAAAGATGAAGATGATGACACTGAAGTAGGAGTTGAAGAAGTTAATGATGACACTGAAGTAGGAGTTGAAGAAGTAAATGATGACACTGAAGTAGGAGTTGAAGAAGTAAATGATGACGCTGAAGTAGGAGTTGAAGAAGTTCCTCATCATGTTGTACAAGAATCGTTGGATAAGAGGTTTCTTGATGGCAAGTCTACTGAAAGTGGCACTGAGGCACTAAACAGTGACACAAGCTCAACATCTAACAGAGAGATATCAACAACAAAGACAGATCCTGATACTTGTAAAAATATCAAAGATCACCCCATCTCTGATAAGTCACTGTCATCCAGGTGTAAGAAGCATGGGCATGATGAAACTTGCCTTGCATGCTCAAAGAAGCAAAGGTATTAAGACTTCTCATATTTCTGTTTTTTTTTCTCTTTAAGTTATTAATGTTACTACACCACCAAATGACGTTTGATACATCCCGTTTACAACTTATTGAGTTGGTCTTTTTCAAAGCTGGAGTTGGTTCCAAAGCTGTTTTGTTTCTCACAAGATATTCTAATACATTATGCGTGGTGGATCCATTGAGAACTTTACTCATAGTTATCTCACTTCATAGAGTTTGTAGACCTTTTAAGCAAGTACTCAAATCTTTGTAGATGAGCCATTTCATATATCATTCTTTGTACAAAACCGTTATTGCTTCTTTAATGATCTTCATGCTGGTTACTGCTACTAAGTTAATATATTTGGTTGTCTTGTCAGATGGCCTCTTCAGCATCCATCCATCTCTGATGTGCCTTCAAGGCCATATTGTTTTATTTTAGTAATGTTACGAGTGTGTGACTCATAATGTAGTATGGTGTCCATCTAAAACAGGGAATTACTTTCTCAATTCATCTATAGAAGTGGTACTATATATTGACAACATTGTAGCTACTATCGACAGAAACATATTTGGTTGGTGAGGATTTCCAATATGACTTTTAAAGTTAATTATCTTATCCCTACAGATTGTTAGCGCTAGGGACTGACCTAAGGAGACGGGGAATCTTGGTTAGGGTGCCTTTTCTTGTTCCATGACACCACAACATTTCATATGGATCTCATGACACATGTGCTTAACAACACAACATTTACACTGAAGTGTATGTGATTGGGCATGCATTATTAGGACCAATAACAGTAATATATACCAGACCCTTATTATCTCGGTAGAAGTCACATTAATGATGGAAATCACTTAAACAGCACTTGAAGTTAACAAGCTAGGCTATTACCACCTTGTTGACATGAATCAACAAATACCTTCTTGTACACGTCCATAATTCCATTCCCTAGCACTTTCTGATAAGTTCATGGCATTCATCACTGGTTTCTTTGGTCTAAGTGATGTTCTATGCTTTTGTTCTTTGTTAACTTGGTTATATTTTTCGTATATGGTTTTAGCTCTATCCATGATTTCATTTCCTAGCACTTTCTGATATCTAGAGGAGTTTTATTGTGCTGCCTACCTTAACCAGTAATCATTATCCTGCAGGGAAAACCGTAGTCCGGGGAAGCAGCAAGAACTCAACTGTTGTGACATGACCTGTAACTCAGACTTATGTGACACCTCTAGTTCCAAGGTTGGTCAAACTGCTTGATGTGCTGTTTCCCCATCATCTTTGGTATAGGCCGTGTAAACTAGTTAACAAACCACAATCCTTATTGCATGTACTCATAATTGCACATTTCTTTTCTTTCTACGATTAAGTGCCACAGTTGCTCCAAATTGATAGACAGATTCAACATTTAGCAATTAAGAAGAATATATGTAATATATAGTAGGTGAGTCATATAAATTTTCTCCTTTTAATGCTTGCACTAGGATAGGACGACATGTGAAGCGGCTGATCTTGCTGAATCTATAGAAAAAGATAATGGTGTGCCAAGGACGCGAACACGTACATGCAACGCTTGCAAGTTAGGCGGAAAGCTGAGGTTAGTAAGCCTCTCATTACATGCCTTGATCTATATTATTACCCTTTTCCATCTACTTAGCCTAATTTTTGGCATGGAGAATTTTATTCCAAAGAGGCTATCACAGTAGTTAATAGCGGTTTAATGCCATGACCATGGAAGATATTACACCATCAATGTATGTGATAGTTGCAAAGTGTCAACAATTTTCCTTTAAAAACAACCATGTGATCATTCTATATATATATATATCAAACGTTAGCAACTGAATTTTACTGACAAGGTTTAGAAGCTGACGGTAAATGTTAGTTTTATCATGATTTGATGTGGCCTTCATCTACTTATTGTCAGGATAACTATATTGACAATAGTTTGATTATTGTTCACATAATTACTGGTTATTCTAAATATATTAAGATACTCATGAGGACTATGGTGAAGATACTTGCTTAACTGTTCTACTTATTCAGTCCACTTCATTTTGGAAAACACTCTAATTTGATATGATTGTTTTTGGTTTTTGTTTAATTGTCACAAAATCACTGATTATTATTTCTTTGCTCTTTTATTTATAAAATTCTGTTGCTCTCCTACCAAATCGGTATGGAGCACAATTTGGGCCCAATGGCTGCAAAGAAGGTGGGGTTGGAGGAAATACTGGAAATTGAGATGGGAAGTACATACCACCAATGCTGCATCAATTTTCAGGAATGATGCATGGTTGGAGTCAATAGAATAGCCGCTACACAAAATCCTAGAAAACCAAAATCAGTTTTCTTAACCTTGAACTCAATCTGCCTATCCAACTAGGTGGTTTTCTTCATGGTTTGATATTTCCAAAGTTAAAGGAAGGAACATCTATTTGATTGAAGTCACCTGAAGTTTACAGTATTGTGTAGCCATTAGGTTCTACAGCTGGTGTTTCTTTTCGACCACTGTAAAGTTTTGGAAGAATCACACTCACTTCACATGCAACTGCAGGTACTGTGATGCAGCAGGTTGCCACAGAGGTTACCACCTTTCCTGTTTGGATCCTCCTATGAATGATGTTCCATTAGGAAATTGGCGCTGTCTCAATTGTGTGAAGAACATCAAATCATGTGTTCGAGTCATAGAATCAATCTGGGATACTAGAGAAGTGGAGGTCTCAGACGCTAAAGGTCTGAAGAACTTAAAAGACATTTTTCCTTCAAAAAGCGAAGAGTCTAAAACATTAGTCCCTCTCACTTCAATGTTTCTTGCACTTCTATTTCTGTACTTGCGTTCTGGAAATATACTCAGCATACCATTTGCTCTTTCAGGTTTGCAGAAGCAGACACAGTATTTTGTTAAATACAAAGATCTTGCTCATATTCACAACCAGTGGGTACCAGAAACTGATTTGCTACTTGAAGCTCCACTGCTTGTGGAAAATTTTAGCAAAAATGGTTTGGTAGTAACTTTTGCCATCAGAAACTCAGTTTCCCTTTCAGTCTTTTCCCATCAGTTTAATTCTTTATGGTTGGGTGGATCAGTTTGTGAAAAAGCTGAACTTTTAAATTGATGTGGATTTTTTCATAAAAATTAATTGGTGATCAACATTAGTTCTTTTCCTTTTTTGATTGTGATACAGTGCATTTTATTTTTCTGGTAACAGATTCTTCTCTCGAACACATCCTCCTCCTTCCAGATGAAGTGGACTGAAGAATGGACTGTGCCACAACAATTGTTAAAGAAAAGACTGTTATTGTCTTTTAAGCCACTTTACGAGACTAGGCAGAATTCAGGTAAGGTCTTGAATTGCCACTATGAGTGGCTTGTGAAATGGCAAGATCTTGATTCTGAGCAGGCTACATGGGAATCGGAGAATATTACTGTCCTAGATTCACCTGAAGGTTATAACCTCATAAGAGAGTATGAAAATCATCATGGAAATGCAAAGATACCTTCTTCATCAGATGATAAGGTATATTTTTTTATACTGTTCACTTATAATACATTTCGGAAGTAATTAATTTGCTTCGTTCAGCCAACTGAATGAGCTTGTACATCAATTGGCATCGGCCCTGGTTATATTCTAATCAATCCTATAGCATAACTTGTTTTGGTTCTTCATTTCACGGCACAACTTCAGTTCTTAGCAAAGCATTAAAAATTAAAATTTACTACCTCCTGACTACTCAACAACTAAACCAATTTTCTCTATGCTTTTCACCTATTTAAAAGCATATGTGTAGATCATCTCTCTACTTGACTTCTATATTCGGGGTCATAGAAGTTTTGCTGTGACTTTTATTTCTAGTGAAGTCATGGTTGTGCTCCCTTTTCTTATTCCTACTAGTATCTATAAACTATAAATTTTTAGAAGCTCTCCTTTAAAAACTGTGTAAGATCACACTGCTTATAAAGTGATTATTTAGGTGAAGATCCTTCTGTTTATGATGTTCATTTTCTTCATATTACTACCATGTTTTCTTTCTGCTAGCCTAAAACTTGAGCTCAAAGGAGTTCTGTAACTGCCTTTTTTTTACTAGTCCTGATATTGCAAAAACACATCAGCTGCTGAAGGTCCTATGTTATTGATGCTACAATATGGTATTTGCCATTAGTTTGAACTTTGAGTCATTGCTATTGTTTGTTAATTCAAACTATTCTCTTTTTTGTCTTTCCTTTTACCACAGATTACGGAATTACCCTTCAGACTTCCAACTATTCCTGATGGCAACCTAGCTGGAGTGGATAATATCCATTTAAGCTACGTCAAGAAATTGCATGATGCATGGAATAAAGAGAAGAACAACTTGGTTTTCGACGACCAGGTGATCTCTCATGCTTATGTTGATTATTTCATGTGGGTATTTATGTAAAGAGAACCTTTAAGATCTGTTCTAGCATGCATGTGTTCTATAATAGGTCATAGCTATGGAAACCTGAAAGTTTCTCATTGTACTTTCTTGGGCATTAATTATTCTAAGACTTGCTTCTGTCATCAAGCATTTAGCTTGGTGTTTAGTTGGCACACCACCTTGCTGGGTTTTACCTCAGAGGTTATGTATTCAAATATTTATTTGTCTTTTGCCTGTTAGGAAAAGACTGAATAAGTGTTTAGGCAACACAAATTAAGGGGTTGATCTTGCAAAATTCCACATTTTGAATAGCATGTCCCGAGTCCTTATTTTTACCGTTTGTTGCTTGTCATATCAGATATAAGATTTTCTTTTGTTATTTCATTTTCTATCTACGCTTCAGCTTGCTCTTTGTACTGAGCTTATATTAGCATGTTTGGTTATCTGCTTTATTGTGTTGAGACTTGAGATGATTGAAGGGAATTTGATGGGAGTATCACACTTGCAGGAGCGGACAATGAGGATTGCTCTCTTTATTCTCTCGTTGATGGGTGTTACTCATCCTTTCCTACTAATCACAACATCCAATTCTCTATCACAATGGGAAGCCATGTTCTCAAGGATAGCACTTTGTAATGACTTTATAGTCTCTGTTGAGGAGGGCCAAAGAGGTTCCAGATTGCTGGAAGTCGAAAAGGAAGGTGGCGAGTTAGTGTTCCAAGTACTTCTATACCATATGGATGCATTTGTTAAGGTATGTAAATATAGCAGGTTTATAGTACTGGAAATAAATATCCAGTTATCCATCAATTGTCAGAGATTTTTTTATATTTTTACCCTTAGGTTACTGTTAGATCTGCACAATTTTTTTTCTAATGGAGTACTGAATAAGTTCATGAACCCTGTTGGCGAACATGGAGTTTGTATAATTGTTTTTCCATGCTAACTTTGTTATGTATCTTATGCTCTTTTTACAGGATTCAAATATGTTAAAAGTCATAGAGTGGGAAGCAGTCATAGTTGATGAGTACCAGAGTTCAGAAATCTCTGCTCATTTCAGTCAAATTAAGAGCCTATCCACCAACAAGAGGTTGCTTGTTTGTTCTGCTCCATTAGTTGTAAGTTCCTTCCCTTAAATGGATTGGTTATTTTGTATGTTTAAATGCCAAGTCTATCAAATATACTTTAAAAGTCTCTTGTCTCCACAACTTTCCTGCTGCTACTAAGATCATGAGTTAAATTCTGATGTGTTGCAGGTGAGCATGGCCAGTTACGCTGATGTGTTCTCGCTTCTAGATTATGATGGCCCTTGGCCTAATTTGTCAAAATATATTGCATACGAATGCAAGCCCAGCTCTTCTAAGTTTGTAGAATTTTGGGTTCCTGTCCAGATATCGAATCTGCAGCTTGAGCAGTATTGCTCTCTGATACTTTCAAATGCTATGGCTCTTAGCTCATGTTCAAAAAGTGACACTTTTGGGGCTCTCCATGACATTCTTGTTTCTAATCGGAAGGTTTGTTCCTGCACTCTGCTTGCGTCAGTTGAATCTTGTGATATCTATTCTGTTGATGCTAAATGTTGTCAGTTTTCTATAGGTGCTTAGAAGCACATCAATACCGTTCTTATCAATTAGCATTCTCACCTGAAATGTTATGCAATTCTGCACTCCATCCTCTATTCCTTGACAATTTCATGCATAACCAAGAGAAGATAAGTGCTTAGCATTGTATTACAAATTTACAATAAAGTACCCATTATCACGTACTAGTTGCATACTTGAAGTACCCTAAAGACTGGGTTTTACACCTGTACCTGTGTAGACATCATCTAGTGGGTATACTTAATTACCCATGAATGAGTGAATTTAAGTTAAAGTATATATATTTACCTATATATATATATATATATAGAGAGAGAGAGAGAGAGAGAGGTAGGTTTAAACAAGAAAACACAGAAAACGGCCAAATAAAGTGCAAAATCACATTTACCTGCCAAAAAAGGGATGCAGGCGACTTTGGCAGTGACTCCAAGTTGTGGGGCCAAGTTGTGTGAATCACATATGATCTTGTTTGTGATTTTAGTGTAAAATCACACGATTCGGCCGTGTTCTTATATTCTTAAATACATAACGTTCTTGTATGAACCCGACTCTGTCTCTCTATAGGGGCATGTTCAAACGAGAAGCTAAACATTTTGCGGGAAGGCGAGAAGTCTCAATATCATATATGATTACACGCATGCTACACAAGCTTAATCATATAAGGTATAGAGACTTCTCGCCTTCTTGCAAGTGTTTTAACTTCTCAGATGATCCTGCCTCTCAATACACACACACGATACTAGTGGTTGTTCTTCATGTTTTCTTTTTATATCAGAACTTTAACTCAATTTAATATGTTAGTATCGCTGAAATCTGTTTGCCATTAATCTTTGGTGTATGTTTATGTTAATTGGGAAATTATGCCATCACATAAGGTCTCTCTGCTTGCTGATTCTATAGTTGTAAGGAATTTGATTACATATTGAACCAATTTTCATATATTTGACATGACTTACGGGGGTGTTTGGTTAGAGGTATTAAGCAGTAGTTAATGGGAATGAAATTAAAAGAAACTGTTTGGTTTTATACTTTTATATAATATAATGGATCCATTCCCCCAGAAGCCCAAATGTACGTTCCTGATTAAATCGGGGGTATGAAAACTCATTCCTATTTTCATTCCCTGTCATTTTCGTTAATTCCCATTTTCATTCCCTTGCCTGAACCAAACACCCCCTAATTGGTTGTTGATTTTCTTGTAGTGTGGCTATATTGTATTGATTAGATATTTAGCTCTCAGTATGTGGAAATACTTATTATGGGGGAGTTTACGGAGGTTATAGTTGCTACCTTTTTCTTCCAGACTTCTAGTTAATCTGCTTTTGGATTAAACATTGAAAAGTTCTCCATATGTTGTTCAATTAATTTAATGACGAATAATCCGCCGCACTTCGCCATATGTCTTTGGTTGATATTATGTTTCGTCTTTTAGTGCTGTGATCACCCCTACATTGTCGACCAAGGTCTTCAAGGTGTCCTTACAAAGGGTCTTGAGCCCATTAAGTTTTTAGATGTCGGCATACAAGCAAGTGGAAAACTGCAATTTCTGGACCAGATACTGCCCGAGATGAGGAAACGCCAACTCAGAGTACTTATTCTTTTTCAGGTGAAATAGATGTTTCTACTCATTTTGTTTCTGCTGTTCTGCATCAATTTTTTTCATTATCTACATAAATATTATGCTTCAACATGTATCAAATCTTTCACCATTGCGATATTTCAGAACCGATCCATGGGATTCATCGGAAGAGAGATGCAGACTTTTGTTTTTGAGAATTATGACCTTGTTCTAGTCATGGAGCATTGATTCCGAGAGTTAGAAGAGTTGGTCTCAAAAAATCTTATTTTAATGTTAATCTTAGTTGTTGGTCCTGTCCTTCCCAAGAGGAGGTTCGATTGCTTTTGACCATGAACCATCACATAAGTTCCTTTTTAATGTTGATTTGATAAAAAAAAAGTCGTTTTTATGCAGACATAATTATTGTGTACTACCTTACAGTACGGAAATTAAAATAAAAAACATTTTTCTAACAGTTACTTTTGTCAAACTTGAATTTATAAACAAGTAAGCTAGAATTATAAATCCAAGGTGTGATCTTTGGGACAGATCAATGGAGGGAATGTTTTGTTGAATATAATTAATTTCACCGACTTGTTTGTGTTATTGAAAGTTGTTAAAAAGCTCTGGTTTTTATTTGCCGAATGCCGAGTCAACCTAGTTGATGGTGTCGCTTCTTAAGAAGTTTACCTGCTTTGTTCAGTCCGTATTGAAATTCCACAGTGCAACTCAATTGGCTTACAACAGTATGATTTTGGCCATACATTACATATAACAACCAAAATTCAATGAATGGCAGCCAAATGAACATGTGGTTTTATATGGTCGTTCCGAGTGCAATGTGGTTTTATTTTACGAATGGCAGCCAAATGAACATAGAGTATAATCCTTGTAGCTAGACTTTTTGATGTTCTGAGCTCTGCATCTTCTGTTGGATGTGCCTGTTTCAATGAGATCCTTTTGTATCCTGACAGCCTTTAAGCGGTTCCGGAAAAGATTCAACTTCTATTGGAGACATCTTGGATGATTTTGTCCGTCAGAGATTTGGTGAAGACTCTTATGAGCGTGTGGATGGTGGAATTATCCCCTCCAAGAAACAAGTTGCCTTAAATAACTTCAACAACAAAGATATGGGCAGATTCATCTTCTTACTAGAATACCGCGCTTGTCTTCCAAGCATAAAATTGTCATCAGTTGACACTGTAGTCATATTCGATAGTGACTGGAATCCTGCAAATGATGTAAGAGCTCTACAGAAAATAGCTATTGATTCCCAGTCAGAACAGATCATGGTATTCCGCTTATATACTTCATGGACACTGGAAGAAAAGATTCTTATACTTGCAGAGCACAATGTAACCATTGATAGCAAGTTGCAGAATGTGAGTAGGAGCACAAGCGACGCGTTGCTCACGTGGGGTGCCATGTACTTGTTTAACAAACTAGCTGAGTTTCATCGTACCTCTGATCTGAATATTTCCTCTGAAGAGCACTTGCGGAATGAAGTAGTGGAAGAGTTCTTGAACTTGATTTCTCATAAAGGTGAGAACACGGATTCATCCAAATCGATAATTACCAGAGTTCAACAAAGTTGCGGAACTTACAGTAAGAATATCCAATTGCCAAGTGAACTAATAATCCAGTTGCCAAATGGAGAACAGCCGAGTTCCTTTTGGAGAATTTTGTTGACGGGAAGGGATCCATGTTGGAAGTTCTTACCTAGGTCAAATCCAAGGCAAAGGAAAAGACCCCAGTATTGTGAGGAGTCACCAAAAAAAATAAATACCGGGAATGATGATGTTGGACGCAAGCGTAAGAAAACCGCAAGCATCACCGAACCAGTTGCATCGGCAGTAAATACCGGGAATGATGATGTTGGACACAAGCGTAAGAAGACCGCAAGCGTCACTGAACTTGTTGCGTCAGCTTCGGCTGCAGAAGAAGGTGAAATTGCAGGGGCGTGTAAAGGTGAGTTGGTAGTACTCGTTCTAGTGTCTACTCGTTTTAAATTCTCAATCTAAATGGAAAAGGTATCATTCGTATTGTGCATAATTTGTATAGCTATCATTATAAACAATGACTTCTGAACTTTAAGATCTTCATGTATTCTTTCAGGGGTTTCTAGTGTTCCTCCTTCCCATGATGGGCCACAATCATCCCCTGGTAAGAGCTTTTGGTATGATGCAGACAGTGATGAAACAACCCTTCAGTCCTTCCTGAAGCTCAATGTATCTAAACTATGTGAAGTACTCAGTCTATCGGTATGGTTCTCACCTATTTGTTCAAACGTATACTAAAGCTAGAAAATTTGAAGACTTTTATATACCTGGTCTATCTTTTAAGTTACCAAAATGATTTTAGGTGTCACAGTGATGTCATTGCTAGACATCTTACTAGTGTTGATGTCACTGGCAATTGAGGAAATCCTATGGTGATACTTTATTGTTTCTGCCATTTTTTATGTATTATCTTTTAATCCCAAAAAAGCAAGAATGAATGACCAAACCCGACCCAGTTTTCTTATTTTCTTATTAAGTTGCCTTAGCCTATCCATACACAGCCACACCCAAAGGGGAGCGCCTGCCCAACTATCCAATCCTTTTTTCCCCTTTCCTGGTAGATCTTCTCGTCTGCACTAGTTTGTACACGAATGTGTGAGTTATAACGAGTACTCAGTGAAATAGGAATATCATATTAGAGAAAGGCCTTAGGATTGCTTCCTAATTTGGTGCCTATTGACATCTATGATATATCTATTACAGTCCCATGGACCACAAGGATCATCTTTGGCTTCCAATACAATTCTGACCAATGCAGCTTGTTCTTATCTTTGTTGAAGATTATGTCATCCATGAACTGTACAACTGGGTGATAATTATATATCTTGTTATTTTGTGAACACAAACATGTTCTGTATTGTAATTTCTTTTAACACTGTATGATACTTGCTAGAAAACATATAACATATTTTATTTGATTTTCCTTTTCTTGGCTGTATATGCAGGAGGATGTCAAGATAATGGTGGAAGGATTTCTCGAATATGTTATAGAAAATTATCATGTCAACAAGGAATCGGATAATACATTACAGGCTTTCTTGATATCTCTGGTCTGAGCTTTTTCTGATATGGTGAAATAGTATATATGTTATGCTTTTCTTTTGATTTTGTTAAGCATGAAGTTGTAAGAGTTTTCTAGTCTTCCCTTACTTGTAATATATCTCAGTTTCGGTTATACCTAGAAGAGACCTTTAGGAATGTCAAGAGGGGATCAAATTTATGTTACATATATAGAATTATAGATGGCAGGGCCTCTCGAAAGCCTGACTGTCTCATAGTCATTCGGTTATGAGTTTATAGTCAAATCTTGCCCTAGTTTTGTTCCTGAGCCTTTTGGAGCATGATCACCACAGTATTATTTTAACCAACCTTAAAAATGCCATATATCCAATATAACTCAACTTTTCTCCTCTCCTCCTTTTTGCATGTGTGGGATCACAAAATCTGTTCTCTGAATCTTGAAAGCGTGATTTTTTGATCCTCTTATCATTTTACTAACTGGTATATGCTGTTGTTCCAGTGTTGGATTGGTTCTGCGTTGTTAAAACACAAGCTTGATAGGGGACAATCTGTTGATCTTGCCAAGAAACACTTGAGTTTCATCTGCAATGAGGAAGAGGCATACTCGCTGTATTTGAAGTTGGAACCAGCAAGGGAGATGTTCGTATGTCATTTAGAGAATCTAAAGAAACGTGAGATGTCGAAAGATTGCGTACCACCGGCAGCCCAAGCTACTTCCACATGGTCATTTAACCCAAAGGACGTGAAAGTTGAGGAGGATGAGATGGTATTCTCTGGTAGCAAACATGGTGATCAAGATAGCTCTAAAAGGACTCCCACTTTGTCTCGAGATCAGATAGAAGAAGTAGAACGTCATGATAGAGTTGTATCATCTGATATTATGACCGGTCCAAATGTCACTGGTAGCATCCGTTTTGAAACTATACCTTCTCATACAGATCTCAATTCAGCAAGTGGTGCAGTGAATGCGCTATCCTTTAAATTGGCTAGTGCTAGCATTGAGGACCAGCCCAAAGGGGGAGGAGGTAGTGCAAACAATGTTGAGGTAGCTGGTGCTAGAGATAAGGAACAGTCGAAGAGTTCAAGCAACGGTGCTAACGAAGCTGAACTGACAAGTTTGTCAACTTCCGCAAAGCAAGTGGATGATGTAGAAATATCCGATGAACAGCTTCCGGTAAGAAATCAAGAAGGTGTTGGTAACGATGCGGTGAAGCAAGTTGATTCTGTCAGGATGGAAGTATCGGTTGCAGATTGCAACGAAGAAATTGCTAGAATTCCTGATGGATCAAATTGTGGGGTGGATCGGAATGATATTAGTCCTAATGACATCGAGGGGAATCTTGGCTCTGTTGGTCAAACCGATGCTGTTGCAGCTGTATCAAAAGAAAAACTTCCCGAAGCTCGGCCTCTAGTTTTTCCAGCTTCAGGTCAACCAGTTTCAACAAATTTGGTAAGATTATTCTGCGCATGTTATCTTATATTTTAATCTAGATTGCCGTTCGTTAATAGTGAGATTCGTGCACGAGTGATTAACACAATTAACTTGTTTACTTTTCTGTCGTTTAATGATAAATATGTGGACTTGTCAGGAGATCCGAAATGATTCTATTCAAGATGATGAAGTTCAAGGCCACCCAAGTTCTTCGATAGAAATCAATGATCCGAGAAGTATAAATGCTGGAATAGATGGCTTAATCAATTCAGAAGATTCCTCATGTGTCTCATTCTCGGCAAATGTTGCTGCTGTAGAGAATCAGTCTAATATTATACCTCCACCTTGCGAACTTGTGCCTGCAAGCACCAGTGGTGGGCAGGCCACTCTATCAGCTGCTGTACCACCCGGACCTCAGCCACATAACCCTTCCCCGATTCTTGAGGCACCACCTCAAGTTTCAAGTCAAGCTGCTACACCACCGGGCCCAAACCTGTTGAACATGCAAGTAGGATTTGACAACCATAACCGAGGGGTCTCACGAACACCTAATCGGTCTTCTTTTTCTTCCGATCCACTTCAAGCTGAAGTGGAGAAGCTACGTGAAGTGAAGGATAACGTTCTCCAATACCACGAAGCAAATGTCAGTGTCTGGTTTGATTTTAACTTAAGTCGTTGCTAGAAGTTTATGCATTCTATTTTCATCATATGCTTCTTTTTGTGCAGAAGCTGAAGCTAAAGTCTGAGTATGAGAAGGAATTCGCTGAATTGGTTGCTCAGTTGAACTTTAAGTATGACGCTAAACGGCAGGATGAAGAGGCAGCATTTCAGTCAAGTATGAAGGAAGTTGATGCCAATCTCAACAGAATGGTGATGAATAAAGTATTGGCCGAGGCTTTCAGGTTTAAGTGCCAAGATGTCGGCCCTTCTGATCTTATGAGAGGAGTGCAACATCATCTGCATCAGTTTCCATTGCAACCTTCCCTGCACCATTCCTCTGGGGTTGCTTCATCTTCAGCTGCTCAATCTTCCGGAAGCCAACAGGTTACGAGGCTGCAGCCACCGCTTCAAGTAGTTCACCACTCTGCAAATCTCTTCTCGACCCCACCTACCAGACCATCATCTACTTCCAACCCCTCTAGCATGCCAATCAGATCACCGGCTAACCCCACCCCAACAAACATGCCAACCAGATCACCGGCTAACCTCACCCCAACGAGCATGCCAAATAGATCACCGTCCAACCCCATTCCAACGAGCATGCCAATCAGGTCAATGGCTAACCCCATCCCAACAACCATGCCGAGCAGATCACCGGCTAACACCACCACAAGCATGCCAAGTAGACCACCGCCATATATCAACCCCCCTACCAGACCAAGTAGACCACCACCACCACCGCCTAACATCACCCCCTCTTTCAGACCTAATAGACCACAACCGCCTCCTGCCTCTTCTTCTGTCAGGATTCCGCGAGTAGGTGGTGAAATCCGTGCTCCGGCACCACATATTCGACCGTTTAGGCCGTCAACTCCTGTTGCTCCTCATGTTCCTGCATCTCACAGAGCGATATCAAGTCAGCACACGTCAGGCAGTCTTCCGCCGCCGTCCTCTGCCACCACCTTTTCACAAGCTTCGTCTCGGATGTCGTCACAAACACCGCCACCGGTTCCGACAAATCATAACGGCCATCTTACTCCGAATTCTCCAAGTTTACCGGCAGCCTCTCCATCACCAGACCAAGCTTCATCTCAGCCAGCGGCATCAGTGGCAGTAGCACCACCAGCGTCAGTTGAAGGTAGCATGCATATCGATACTGCCGTGCCATCGTCACTGCCACCTATGCCTTCGATATCCATAAGCCAGACGGGGCTTTATGGTTACAGTGCTGGTTCAGGAGGCAAGGGTGAAAGTGGAATAGTGTTACCAAGTGCTGATATTTTAAGCATGCCGGCCCTTGGTTTGCTTATGGACATTGATACACAAGCAGCGGCTGGTTTTAATCATCAGGCAAATATGGAGTCCTGGGAGGTAAGTAAAGAAAATGGTGGGGATGTAGTTGTTTGTTTGTCTGATGATGATGATTAGAAGAAGTTGTCAACTTTGTTTGCAGAAACATACTATTGCATCTGATTGTTGCACCTCCACCTTTTTTTTGGTTCAGATGTAATCGCTTTTTGCAAACATCGATCTTAAATATTATTTAACATAATTTGCAAACATAAACCTAAAGTATATGCATAGATGAGTTTGTGTCTCTACATGTGTGTGTATATATAGACTTAGGATCAGGTGAGATCAATATGCATATAAATGCATATAAAAGCCTCATCCATACATATTTTAGATATAGATCAATATGCATATAAATGCATATAAAAGCCTCATCCATACATATTTTAGATATTTGGACGGTGTATGGTTTGGTTTAATTGAGAAGGAGCTCTCTACATGGAGTTGTTTGGTTTGTATAAAATTGAAAGTGACAACTTTATTTTACCAAATTCCATAGTGATGTCTAAACAAAAAGGATGTGGTGTACTGGTTAAGGCTTGTGGGGGAAGTGGCTTATTAACCCTTTTATCCCAGGTTCGGATCCAGACATTTCTAGATTGTTGCCATTGGGAATTAACTCAGAGCAGCATGCTTTAGTTATCGGTGAACCTTGTCAGGATTAGTTGGGGCAAAGCCTTAGATACCCTTCCAAGAAAAAAATCCATTAATGTATTTTACAAAAAATGGGAGTATATTTAATAAATATAGTAGTATTTAATTATTGTAATATATGATCTGATTTTAATCATTTCACAACCTATTAGGGTTGTTAATAGCAATGCCCAAGATCCAAGATTAACGTGAAATCATTTTCTCTAAAGTCCCAACAAAAACTTCTGAGTTTAAATGACCATAAATTTACTAAACTTTTGACTTCAGAACTTCATGGATCCATAGAAATTGAAATATTTAAAATCGAATTAAAATTGCAACTTACTTAAACTATTATCGGTAAATTAAAGATGGTGTCGTATGCAACATCTACCCGTTAAGTATTTACCGTATAAGATTCGTCAATCTTGTTTACCAAGTAAGACTTTCGGTTCATGTCATTCTCTTACCGAGTGGGATTCTGGTTCTTGTCATATTCATCCCATTAGGTAAATTCACCTCATGAATACTTACCGAATAAACGTTAAATAAACAGCCCCAAATTTAACTTGGAGTATTTTGATATTTACAAACGTCAAATTAGTTTACTTAAATAGTTAAATATACTATGAATATTTTAGTGATTTTCGTAAATCTAATTGAATAAAAAATCATAAATATAATAATTTTAACCGCTCAGAGATAATTAATTATTTCTTAGAATTCTAGAAGTAATCTTCAGAAGTTAACTAAACAATTGATAACAAACTCGTTTAATACAAATAAATTATTAAATGATTAATAGCAGTAGAATAAACGATTAATGAAACGAAAAAAATATAAATATAAAACAAATCCATTAAAAAAAATGAGTTTTGGGCTCCCATTTTGTTGGGCTAGAGCAGGCATATACAGCCTGAGCCTACTAGTCTAGCACTCTAGCACAAAACTTAAGTGCAATGCAACATTTATAAATACTTTTAAGTGATCATTTAATTATAAAAAATAAATATAAAAGTGTTTCTTGTAAATTTGTAATTGCTTTATTGATTAGTTTATCGTTTTTCATATATTAGATCATGTGTTTAAATATTTTATGGCAATTTTTTTTTTCAAAAACATAATGAATTTAAAAGCATAATTAAAATTAAGGATACCACGTTAACGAGATTCAAACTCAGGTCTAAATTGAAAAAAGAGTCTTGTAAACAAACTTTAAGATAAACCTGTATTTTATTGGAGTTTTAAAATATATATGATCACATATAACAAATTGATAGATTGTAATCAATGTTCGAAAAAGCTCGCCGCAACAGCCGCCATGGCGCGCCGTGGCTTAAGGCTTGTGTCTCACGCCACGTTATGCCTGAGGCACGCCATGGCGTACTGCGCAGTTTTTGTAACACAATAATTTCATTTAACTTATATTTTTAATGTCGTAATTGTTAGTTTTTGATGTATAACTTACTTTAAACTGTTTATTATCATTTTTTCAATGAGTAATAGTAAAAAAACATATGTTTATGCATATAATATTATGTATGATATAGAGATCTACCGCCATAAGCCACGCCTTGAAGAACGCCATAACCTCGCCATGGCTTCCAAGGCTTGAGGCTTGGCGTTGCCGCCACGCCACGCCTCACGCTATTTGGAACCTTGATTGTAATGCCACCACAACTACCACTTGGGTGTGTTTGGATCATAGCTCACACGAATTTGCTTCTGTTTTGACTAATATTGTTATTTGCCAAAGAATTGACGTCTAAATTGACTAGGGATGGCAACGGGCCGGGTTTGGGCCGGGGATTGGTCCCCCCGTCCCCATCCCCGTTTAAAATAACCGTCCCCATCCCCGCTTAAAAACCCGCGGGGATTTAAACGGGGATCCCCGTTGGGTAATCGGGGAAAACCACGGGGAAACGGGTAATCGGGTATCCCCTAAATCCATTTTTTTTTTTATTCCCGTGGAAGTCCACATTTTGGCCGAATCTTCTTCCACTCGATTGCTGAAATAGTATCTCTCCCCCAAAAAGCATGTTTTTTTTTTACCGGAGGAATTCAAAAATACATTTAGCAGCACCTTAGGATGGCATAGCCTTAAAATTAAGGAAATGTAAACCGTTTAACTTTAAGTCTTTAATGATGATTTTTCACCAAATACTAAATTAACGTAAACCATGATATTGGTGACTTACATATGAAGATTTCTTATTAACATATATATATATATATATATAGGGGTGGGTTCAATTGCAAACCACTTTTTCATTGTGAACGTGAGGACAAACGAGAGCGCGCCACGTGTCACTCTGAATTTCGACGACTTAGTGTTATTCAGAGTGACACGCGCGACTTGTAACAAAAAAGCCCGCGACCTAGTGTTATTCAGTCTGAATAACACTATTATTCAGTGTTATTCAGACTGAATAACACTAGGTCGCGGGAAAAGTCGCGCGTCTCATAAAATTTGTTGCCACGTGTCGCGCTCTGGGTTGTCCTCACGTTCACAATGAAAAAGTGGTTTGTATTTGAACTTTCACCTATTATATATATATATATATATATATATATATATCGGTGACTTACCAGTTACCATGATATATGCAATATATATATATAAGAAATCTAATAACAAATCTAATAAGAAATATATATGCAATCTGAAATTGGAAAAGGGATCTGGTAAATGATTAAAGGAAATTGGGAAGGGAGGCGGCTGTTGAAATTATTTGGACTAGGGTTACACTGACTTCAGTGTTTTACTCTTTTGGTATATTTAGATATTAGGTTAGCTATATTAAAAATTATATTAATGAGTATTTAAACGGGTAATCGGGCCGGGTAAATGGGGATTTATACTCCCCCGTCCCCATCCCCATCCCCGCTAAAAATTAGCGGGGATCCCCATCCCCGTCCCCATCCCCATTTATTGTCCCCATACCCGGCCCAATTATTTCGGGTTTCGGGTATCCCCGTCGGGTTCGGGCCTTTTTGCCATCCCTAAAATTGACATATTATAATTCTAAGTTTTTTACTTTAATATTGGTAACATTGATCTTAACGAGAAATTCCTTGATTTTGTTTTTATTATAAGACTTATTATATTTGAGAAAAAATAGAAAAAAACTAATAAATGTATTTCTTATTTTTTTGTATCAAGGATATAAATCTTGTATTTTAAAAAATTTAATCCAAAAATAACTAAATGAACAACTAGATTACAGTCTTTACTAACATCAAAAATATTAGATGCAAAGGGTACCAATGTTTTCTAATTTAAAAACTATCAAAATAATATTGATTTTTTATTAAAATAAATCTCATTTAAATAAGTTTTTTGAATGGCAAATAACTCATGCACATGTCTTGACACGAAGTCGACAAGGTATCTAGGATTCATATGGGCACCCGACTAATCTTTGACAACCATGGACCAACCCGAAAGCCAACCAATGGTCAGGGTATCACCACATGCTCATCCCATGAATTGAACCCGAATAGACAAGAATACACTGCTTTAATTCTCCTTCAAAATAATACAGACAAAAACCGATGTATATGTAAGTAATTATTATAGAATATTAATTAATTTAATTCATGTTATCTTTTTCTCTAACAAAGTTTGATGTTTTAGTGAAGGTGTTCAAACTTCTGAAGTTAACTTTATCCTTAAATTTTGGCATTTTCTTACCCAATTAATAACGTTGTATACTTTAGTTAGTCTAAATGGTCATATTATATTAAGAACTTTTTGGTGATAGCGTAATTGTCATACTTATCCAATATAATTAAAATGGTTAGTCTCTAATTACAAAATAGAAATCAACCACCTCACCATCACTAAAAGTCGCGTGTTTAAAATAATTATAACGTTTTTATTTATTTATTAAAGTATATCACTATCTATTTTAATAAGTTTATACTGTAATTTGTTTCTTTATTTATTGGTATTCAATATTTTAATACGTGGTCAAGTTGAGAAAATTATTAATACTTTTACAATAAAGTCAAAATATCAAGGATCGATTTACTTTCTGTAAATTCTGTAAATCTAGTTAATAAAAAAAATTACATCATCGTAATTTGAAAAATAAAATACCGATCGCTATCAATTGGTAACTTTGATTTCCACCATTAATTTTATTTATTTATTTATAAAGATACACTTTTATTATTTAAATATATAATTAACAAATAAAAATACAGTAGATGAAGAGGGGCATATATTTTGTGTCTTCTTTAAGCATTTTGACCATCATTCAATTCCAAATTTGACCACCAAAAGTTAGAAAAAAAAAATACCATTAATATTGACAACTAGCATCACATCATTCTCACTTCCATTCTGGTGGTGGGGTGTGGGGTGGGTGAAGGTGAAGGTGAGAGTTGGAGGTTAGATCACCACTAACATATAATTAATTTCTTTCCCTTTAATATTTATACATGTATATGAAAAAAAATCCATAAAGAATTTTATAAAACAAACCAAGAATTATGTAAAAAACAACCAATGAAAATGTATCTAATTGGATGTCATTTTAAAGATCATAAGATGATTGTTTTTTTTTTATATAATTATTATGGCTCCAATTTTTGTTATATTTTATCGATTTTTATTTAGAAATAAAGAAATATATTTTTAGAAATGTGGGCATTACCTTTTATACACTGTATTTGGTATAAGTTTGGATGTTTATTATATTTATTATTTGATGTTCTCCCCATATTATACACTGTATTTGATATAAAGTTTTGACACATATTGATTTTGTCTTTAAATCATTCTTTTATTAATTAAAAAAAATATTTACATCAATTATTAATTTCACATAGTAATCCTTGTACTAAAACAGGTAGCAAGAGGCATTCCCACTTTCAACTCTCCATAACCATTAGTAGCAATTGGTTGAACATTCAAAGTGTTCACCACATGGTGTGCCCCCAATTCCTCCTTTTTATCACATTCAAATGTACCTTTTTTCCCTAATTCTATTCTCCATATACCCACATATAGTATTGAAATATAACACAAAATCATAATTATTCTAATCTAAATAAAAATTATAAGAGTCTCTATATGTATCAAAGTTGATCCATACACCATTGATATAACAAAGCAAACCTAACCTAGTTGTTTATGACCTCTTAGGAATTCTATATTCCTGAATAATAATAATAAGAGAAAGTTATCTAAGCCTGACAAGATGTCATGAGTTCAAATGGGTCAATTTTATTTAAAAAGTTATTATATCATTATGTTACTTTACGTTTAAGACAATTAAGTACTGCAAATGATAATTAAAAAGAAACAAACATAGAATAAAATAGTGATAATATAACTTGTAAGACTATATAAAGTCGAAAAAGGACATGAAGTAATGGTCCCAACCTCATAGTTGTCATGTACCCACCTTATTTGATTTGCATTAAGTTTATAGAAAAAAATGAACTTAACTACATCACGGATGACCATAACCTCTTAAAATAGAGAAAAAAACAAATTATCATAACAATATATTTAAACTTTAGATTATATTAAAACAAAGGTTTTGTTTGTTTACTAATTTTGGGGCCTCATAAATTTAATCGAGCCGTAAGTAAGTTGATCATCTAAACACATAGATTTCAAACTTATAATCTAGTTTTTTGACTTGAAAATTAAATTGTTTTAAAAAAGAATATTATAGTTTAAAATAATGTAAAATGAAATATAATTTTAATACCTTTTTTATTGAGGGATTGTGTTTGTGGAATCTACCATGGAGTGGGGGTTGCTTGTCCCTTAATCTGCCACACTTTCTGGGACAAGTCAACATAAAGGGCTTAAATTTAAAAGACTTAATTATTTCATCTGCTTTGATATTCAGTTTTAGACCTAATTAGTAAATTGGTCCTTGTGGTTTTGTTATTTTTACAAAATCAGTCCTCAAATTCCATTTATTATGTAATCGAACACGTTGTTTGCACGTGTGTAATGATTTGGTCCGTCACTCCTAATTTTTGTTGACTACTTAAACGAGGGATAAATCGGTCACTTTACGTTTTATCTGTTAAACAATCTCTTAACATTTCCTTCCTCTTTTTCTTCTCTAATCTCTCTTAAACACAAATTAAAAAAAAAAGATTGTTTTCATTCTTTTCTCTCTTTTTCCTTTGAAATTAAAGAAGAGGGCGTAAATGAAAATAAATGCATTTTTCTTAAAAATCAAATGTACCATTTTAAAGGGATTAACAAATTGGAATATTTAATTAAGACTATTAGTGTTTCGAAGTATCTTTAATTTTTCTTTATTTTAAGATAAATTTAGTCAAACAAGTTATGCTATTTTTAAATTTTGGAAAGAAAGTCAACGATTTAAAGGATTAAAACACCAAGTATAAATAAATAATTGATAGTATAGCTGTATAGGTGTTGAATTTTATCAAGTACGCAATTGTCATTCGTTAGTTATCAAAGGAAAATTAAAGACTAATTTATTCAAAATAAGAAAAGGAAAATGATCTTGACTTGCCTAAAATAGACAAAAGTTATAGTGAGACGCATAATGTTAGATTGTTAGAGAATAGCTTGATTCAAATATTCAAAGGTTGACAATATGAGTTGTTGTTTGTAACGATTATCAAAAATAAAAGTATTTAACATGGAACCCGTCAAAAATGTAAATATCCAAAAGAGTTAAACCATCAAAACCTCGTGCTTATCTTTCTCGATCACGTTCTATGACCGCATATGGATTGGGTTTGGTCGGGTTGAAATGTGGTTCAACAACTCAACTTGATATTTGTGGTTTGAAAAATCTCAAGTCAATCCAAAACAAACATAAGTAAAAACTAACCTACCTAAACCTTACGAGTTTGGTTGGTTGGTCAAACTAAAACCTTAGTATATCATTTTAATAGAAGATAGAGAAATAGTATATTCCATTAATAAAAGACATGGAAGTAGGATGTGTAAGGAGAGAGAAATAGTATTTTAATAGATATATTAAATACTTTATTAATATAGTTAATGTTAGGATTGGTAAATAGATTAGCTTTTTCGGATGATGTGGAAACGCACGACACGGGAGACGCCATTCTAGCAATTGGTTTTATTGGCTTTGTAATAGGAGCAATATTGGCAAGAGAGTGAGTTTGATCAATTGATGTTGTAACCCGAATGACTGTCTCTAATTCACCCGGGGGATAGTGTCTTGCTAGGCCACTTTCTAATACGGTTGTCTTTCAAAAAAATAGCTTTTAGAGAATGTGATTTTTCATACTATCATATAGAAAAATTATAACATAATTGCTGGAGATGCTCTGAGGTAACGGGCCACATCGTCCACACACCATTCCATCGACCATTGGTGTGATTTCAACGTTTACATTCTCTTATTCAATTAATGTTCTTATCTGAATCACTCTTTTTTTATTATACCTAGATAATTTTTTGATTTTCGATCCATACTAAATATTTTTTAGAGTAAAATACAAATTTGGTCCTTGTGGTTTAGCAAAAGTCTCACTTTTAGTCCCTACAGTTTAAAAAATACACATTAGCCACTGCAATATGCGATTTGGTCCAATTTTGGTCCCTCTGACTAACGGCTGTTAAATAAAGCGGTTAGTTCAAGGGTAGTTTGGTCTTTTTATCTTATTTTTGTCTTTTTGCTATTAAAAAAATATATTACTTTTCTCTTTCCTTTTGACCCACTTGTCCCCACCTCCCTTTCCACCCACACCCACCTTATTATCTTCTTCACCTTTCTCTTTCTATTTCTAAGACCTGCATCTATATATATATATATATATAACCATCATCTTCTTCACCTCTCTCTTTAACTCCATTTCTAAAACTTGCAACTATATCTTATATATATACCTATCATTTTTTTTCATCTCTCTTTCAACTTCATATATAAAACCTGCAACTATATATATATATATATATAAAATATAGCTTCTCTCTTAGGGTTTTACTGCCTCCCTCTGCTGCACATTATACACCACATAGAAATGGAGATCCGAGAACCCTTCAAGTACAAAAGAAGCTGTGTATCCATTCCAACAATCTACTTCAATTTCATCAATCTCAACCCTCACTTTGGCATGGCTTTTCAGTTTTTAATTTCATATTTCCCCTCATCCAAGGTTTTTGTTATTAAAGCCCCTTTCTTTTTAATTGTGGCCAGAATTTCGTATAAAGTTAGAACCAAAATAAAATAAAAATAGTTCATATACAGAAATATACGATTTAATTAGTGTCACAATCAAGATGTTTCATTACCGAAATCAGCATTTCATATAGAGTTATGCATTCATGGTGTTAGGTTTGTGTAAAGGCTGAAAAAAGGGCATATTGGTGCAAAACATATTGCATATGATGGCTTACACTTGATCTTTGAACAAATAGGTAAGTACTGTTGACAAACTGGTATTGCTGATGCAAATATCTTTGCACATACTACCCTTTCACTATGCTTCATTTTCACCTTGTTGTTAGGGTTTTGCTTAACCAATGTGCTGCCTTGGTTCAATATATGAAAATGATCTAATAGTGGTCAAAGAGTTATGGGGTAGTTGTATCCCAAGACTCTTTAAGCAAGGTTCGGTTAAGAGGAGGACTGAATTTGGGGCTGAGTTAGGTCCAACGGACTGACCATTTATGTCTCTTTGAGATGAGGACCGGTTACAGAAAGTTCTTGGTCAAGGATCGAACAATGGGCTGCAAAAACTAGTCAAGTCGTCATCTTTTTTAAAATTGGATCCAATATCGAATCTGTTAGCGTCGGTCAAGGACTAAAAAACTATTTGAAACAAGCTGTTTCTTTTTGTTTGTATGAGTTTTCTTTAAGTTTTCAAAGTTGTTAAATGGCAATTATGCTTCTTGTAATGGTTAGGTTTAAGGGCATTATATGAAATCAAATTTCTTGGGGTTTTGTATAACTAGAGGTGAATTGTTTATTCTTTTACAAACATTTCATTGCAACATCTCGTTTATTTCTTGGTGGGAGGTTGGTTTTTGTTTTGTTTTGGTTGCTGAGAGTTCGGGTTAGTACGGCATCGTGAAGAAGCATTGGTTCTACTCTTTCAAATATGACCATGGTACTAGAGATGTAATAAACGGTAGGTATGATATAAGGCTGATAGGTATATATATATATATAGTTGCAGGTTTTAGAAATGGAGTTAAAGAGAGAGGTGAAGAAGATGATGGTTATATATATATATATAGATATAGATGCAGGTCTTAGAAATAGAAAGAGAGAGGTGAAGAAGATGATGGTTATATATATATAGATATAGATGCAGGTCTTAGAAATAGAAAGAGAGAGGTGAAGAAGATAATAAGGTGGGTGTGGGTGGAAAGAGAGGTGGGGACTCGTGGGTCAAAAAGGAAAAAGAAAAGTAATATACTGTATTTAATAGCAAAAAGACAAAAATAAGATAAAAAGACCAAACTACCCTTAAACTAACGGCTTTATTTAACAGCCGTTAGTCAGAGGGACCAAAATTGGACCAAACCGCATATTGCAGTGGCTAATGTGTATTTTTTAAACTGTAGGGACCAAAAGTGAGACTTTTGCTAAACCACAGGGACCAAATTTGTATTTTACTCGCTTTTTTAAGAGTAAAGATATGGAAATTATGGATGTATGGAGATGAAATATGGGATGGAAGTGAGAATTGGGTCAAGTGTCAACGTGAAAGCCGGCATTGGATCACTCGTATCCAAAGGTCAAAATTGATGACATCCCAATGAAAATGATGTTGACCAGAAACGGCGAACCCCACTTCGTTTAGATCCAAGGCATTGCATTCCTACACAATCAAGGACAATAATCATCACTTTTTAGTTTTTACTAATATATTTTAAGATTGTGTTTATTTAAGTAGTTATTACTTAATTTTATAGAATTTAGAGTAAATTACGGATTTGGTCCCTATGGTTTGATGGTTCTTATG
This sequence comes from Centaurea solstitialis, assembly GCA_030169165.1. Taxonomy (NCBI): domain Eukaryota; kingdom Viridiplantae; phylum Streptophyta; class Magnoliopsida; order Asterales; family Asteraceae; genus Centaurea; species Centaurea solstitialis. The sequence continues at coordinate 12,358,711 of CM058046.1, forward strand.
GATTTGGTCCCTAAACTTCATTAATTATGGATTTGGTCCCTATGGTTTACATTTTCTATTGGATTTGGTCCCTATATCAAACTTTCATCCATTTCATCCGTTAACTTTGAGGGTATTTTTGTCCTTTTTATATTTCTCATTATTTTTAAATGAAACATTTGCCTTTTTTACTTTTGTCTTTTTCTCTACTTTTATAACTAATCAAATGAAAACACCCATCATCCCTTGCTTGCTGACATCCATCAAGAGAAAAGACATTGTCTCTCTCCTCTATCTTCTATCCCACCTTCCAAACCTCCATCTTCAAGATACCACCCATCATCTCCATCCCTTCCCCTTTTCTCTACCAAAAATAGCCACCTGCACCACCTGCTGACACACATCACCACCACCACGGCGTTTCTCCGGCGAGCACACACACACCACCACCACCACGGCGTTTCTCCGGCAAGCGCGCACACACACCAACACCACCACGTTTCTCCGGCGAGAGGCAGACGCTGCTTCGAAATCGTCTCCGGCAACTTGCACATTCCGACTTCCAAGGGGGTGAGCAAATGGGGAGAGAAATCAGAAGAGAAAGAAAGGCTTTGTTGGTGCGTGGAGGTGGATGGTTAGGTTCTTGCCGGAGAATGGTGGTGGTGTGTGTGTGCGCGCCGGAGATGGGTGGCCATTTAGGGACGAGAAACACACTATTGGGGAGGGGCGGGACAAAGAGGAGCATGTACCCTTGTTGTATGTACCGTAGATAGATAGCGATGGCTGGAGATGGATAACGGTGGCCGGAGCTGGGATAGAAATTCTACGGTGAAAAAAGTTGGGGACGAAGGTCCTGGTTTTGTCTATACATGTTGTGTATAAATTCTTAAAGATATATATATTATATATATATAAGGGACACGTGTCCTTTTTTTAATTGGTGCCTCAAAATAATAAAAAGACAAAAACAAATTATTTCATTTAAAGAAAAACAAAAATAATACAAAAAAGTAAAATGACCCTTATGCCCTTCTCTTTAACGGATTAGATAGACGGAGGTTAAGGTCAGGGACCAAATCCAATAAAAATTGTAAACCACAGGGACCAAATCCATAATTAATGAAGTTTAGGGACCAAATCCATAAAAACCATCAAACCACAGGGACCAAATCCGTAATTTACTCTAGAATTTAAAAGAAATTATAAGAAGCTATTGTATATAATAATAAGTCATAAGAGAAAGGTTCAAATGAGAAGTGCTAAAAAATACGAAGCAGAGAAGTGATCTCCACCACTCATCCGGTCAATAAAGGTGCCTTTGACCGGTTACGGTGACGCGATCACGTGAGATTGACACGATTCATGGGAGGGTAAAGATTATTAAAGGAGGGGACCCTGTCAAATCCGCCTTTATTGACCGGATGAGTGGTGGAGATCACTTTTCTACTTCTCATTTTTTTTAACACTTCTCATTTGAACCTAATACTAAATCATAAACTGTTTAAAAATATATGTTCACATATGAATACATATGTGATCATGATTTTACAAATACATTAAAGGAAATTTGAAAATCTTGTATATCATTGTGTGCAGGGCTAGCCGTATACTCAGCACCTAAGTTTTTGCATTGAAGATAATAAATTCAATTCTTACTGAACACGAGTTCAATTAAGCTTGATTAGCTATGGTGTTACTTTCCATGTACACTTACATTATTTTTGTTACATAGAGTCTCAAAAATAATGATTGGTACATAAGTTGGAGATACAAGTAAGAAACCACTAACTATGTTGGAATTCCAATATGGAATCCCAAAATATAGCAAAAACTTTGTTGGATAATTTGAAATGTGAAGAACATATGAAATAGAACTATATTGAAATACTGAATTGATACTAGTTGAGAGCATTTGTTACTCATCAAACATCTTAGGGTAATCAAATCCAATGAAAACCAAATATACATATTAATCAAAATGCGATTTATAGTTTTAACTTAGGACTCTTAATATTCGAGTGACAACCATTATTTACAATATTCAAATTATCAATTGATGGTCATATAAAAAACAAGTATGCATGTTATGGCATTTGATGAAAAAGGGGCGTCAATGCAAGAATTAACTTGATTAAGATATTAATAGGGGTGTCAATAGCATTTGATTACACAAATAACAAGATGTCATATCAACGCATGCCATAGTCTTCATCGTTTTCATAATTTTCACCATCGTCAATATTGCTACTAACCACCTGATGTGTGATTGCGCCTTTAGATCATGGATACTAGTACCATGTCATTTAGGCGTATGATTATTTTATTATCAATTAAAACTTGCCATGATGCCATCCTTGTTTTAAAAATATCAATGGTTTGAATTTTTTAAAACATGTTGAACTATCATATATCCCTTATCAAGCATTATATATTTTTTTTGTATATGTGTTTTAACTCTTTTTTTTTTGTAAATTGTTTATTTATATTATAAAACTTTAAATAAAAACTCTTTAAAACAACTTTAACAACCTACACAAACAAATTTTAACCGTTCATCTAGCTTAATAAATATTTAATTTCATTTTATTCTCAAAATAAAATCATAATCATAAACCTTATCAGCCTCCAAATGTATCCCAATTAATTAACATATCATGATAATCGTTCATAAATATCTATACTATTTCATAACATAAGCATTAAATACGGTTTATACAGTTTATTACATTTAGACGGTTTATAAACAAGATTCCCACAGACACACAATACGTCCAATAATAAATATATATAGCACACGGGGACGGAGTAGGTCGAAGGTAACGTTACTTGACCTGTCACCGTCACCATCCCGATTTTAACCCAACGAGACAAATACATCAAATTTATAATGGAGTAGGTCTCATTCTCATGCCTAACGTTAAATAAATAAATAAATAAACATTTGATTTAACTCTATATCACTTATCAAATTACTCTAAGTTATAATAATAATAATATCTTTGGGTAGCTCTAGTAGATTGGAAAAACCCACTTCCCCAATAAAGCTTGTTTTCCATCTTTACCCCTCCCTCCCTCCTCTCTCCCCACTCTCCTTTTTCTCTTTGTTATTATAACTCCAAAGCCATCATCGATTTCTGTACCCTAAAATCGAGATTAAAAGGAAACAAAATTTGGGGAAGAATCGTATATTCTTCATGGAACAACAATTTGGGGGAAATCTTCTTTGAAGAATGTTGCTTTACAGTTTCCAATTCTTCTTTCTCCTAAGATCTGTCAACGAATCCACTTTTATTTTATCATCATCATAAATAGGGATATCATCGATCGATTGATTCATTGGATCGAAACAATTGAATTTGATTTCAAAATTATGGGAGGTGATAGCAAATGGAGGAAGTTGAAGCTGGCTTTAGGGTTGAATACGTGCCTTTATGTACCTAAAACCACCGAAGACGACGATGATTCACTGCACTCGTCTTCTTCCCGCTCTCGAGCGCCGCCGAGGAGCTCCGATGTCCGCCATCGGATGCCTACCACTCCGACTCCTTCTTCTTCCGGCCTCCAGATGTCGAAATACGGAATTAAATCGTCCTCCAAGGTGAATTTCTGGCTATTTTGCTTCTATATATGATTGTGATATTTGTTTGATTGAAGTTTTGTGTGTGTTTTGAGTATTGAAGAACAAAGCTAGGGCTTGTGATTGTGATTGTTATTGTTTTAGATTTGAAGTTGGAAAAAGTTAGGGATTTTATCATTTATGTCAGTAAGTATAATCAATCAATTTGCCTGTAGATTCAATTCAACAGCTTTGGATATTACTTAAACTTACTATGTGGTTAAAATTTGAAAAGAGAAAGAGATGTAGAGCAACTGTTGGACATCTTATTCACAAGGATGCAATAGGAACACAGAGGAACCATGGTAAAAAACTATAGGATAGGGTTTCGGTTTCGTTGCGAGTGGTAAAAAGTTAAAAATATCTTTTTGGTCATTAGTTGACTATAATTGAGGTTAGGATTAAATATAGTTGGCTCTGTTTTTGTTTTTCTAAATGTACTTAAGAGATGCTTGGCTAGTGGATGATAATGCTGAATGATGATGATGGGTGTACATATGCAATACCGTGGGCGGGGGATGTCGACAACGACGGGCTCTTTTGTTGTCATGTAGTTTTCAACTCTCAATTAATTTTGTCATGTAGTTTTCAGCTCTCAATTAATGCCCCTTTAAGGTTATCCTTTTCCCCATTCATTGTTCTTGACTTTAAATCTGAATTATGTATGTAACAAAGATTTAATTGTTACATGTTCTTTTACGGTTTTTAACACGGGTAATATTTGTATGTATTCTTGGTGAAATTCTTGATGAAGTTATTGGGTTTTCCACAAGAATTGAGATATTGAATATATCCATATGAGTTTAAAGTTGAAGGTTGATTGTTTCTAGGAGTAGTAATCATCAACAGTTTTATTATCCTTTTCATTTCTTTTTTACTTCCCCTTCTTGAAGGTAAAGTGCTTTGTCTGGTCAACACCTTCAGTTTTACACAAAAAATCTCTCTCTTCCCTTTTCATGGTTGAATCAATACTTTTAGACTTTACTTATGGAGCATAAATTTGATAAAAGTAAGTTTGGCTTTGAAAAGAGTAGAAGATCTGTAGCTTATTCTTAGTGATTCTTAATTCTTTTCATACAGTGGTTGCTTTTGAATATAATGATGCATATGCTTTTTTCTATTCCCTTATGGGAACACTAGTTGCTTAATGATATCTACTTTAAAAAGTCTTTTGAGTTTTTTAATCACACAGAATAACCCACATCACAAGTTGTTCACCTATTTACCTTTTTGCCCCAAGTTTCTCCATACTTTTCAATTTTGTCAAACTCTTTTTTTGACAATCCCTCTGAAGTATTCAGTTCTTCGCTAAAACTTTTATACAAACACTTCTTCGCAATCCATGGTCTTCTACAAACATATTCTTACGATATTGACGATTTGTGGCCATTAATCTAAATGTTACCTACTATAGTGTGACGGAAAAACGGTTTAAATGCTCACTTGAAACAGACTAATTTTTTCTACTTGAAAGATAAATTTAAATCTTGCTATAACGTATCAGAAAAACAATTTAATTCATAATCACAATTTTACTATGCTGTGTTAATAGCATCTACTTATCTGGTGCTTTCTAACCTGAAAATTAGAAATTCAGTAGAACTTGAATGGTTACAAATTCAACGATGGAAGGTTCCATCCTCTACAAGTGGAAACAATGCGCTGTTTGTTACAATGCTATAGAAAGATAACCAAGAGAGAGAAAAGTATATGATTGAAATTACAATTAATAACATTCTTTCACAGTTTGGTCTTTATTTATGACACTAAATATGAAGTTTATTCGTATTGCAGCGGATTTGTGCAATATGCTTGACTACGATGAAGTCAAACAACGGTCAAGCTATCTTCACTGCAGAATGCTCACATTCCTTCCATTTCCATTGCATTACATCAAATGTAAAACATGGAAATCGAGTCTGTCCTGTTTGCCGGGCAAGATGGAAAGAAATCCCTGTAGAGAATTCCGGTTCTTCTCTCGTGAAGTCAAGTACGAATCCAGGCTCATGGTCCCACAATGATTCGTGGATGATTCTACAAGGTATGCCTCCACAACAAATGTACTCAAACCGTAACGTTTCTTTACTGTTTCAAGCCCCCGAGCCTCCCGTCTTTGATGACGATGAACTAGTCAACCAGAAAGCCGAAGAAATCTTTTCTGGTAATACCTGTTCTGATGGAAGAGTAGAAATGAAAACATACCCTGAAATGTCTGCAGTAGCAAGGTCAGCTTGCTTTGATAATTTTGGCATCTTAATCAATCTCAAAGCACCAAACGCTAAAGGAAATCAGAACGCACGGGCACCGATAGATCTTGTGACCGTGCTCGATATTAGTGGTAGCATGACCGGTACGAAGATTGCTTTGTTGAAACAAGCTATGGGTTTTGTGGTACAAAATCTCGGCCCATTGGACAGGCTTTCGGTAATAGCATTTTCTTCTTCAGCCCGTCGCTTGTTCCCACTTCGTCGTATGACTGACAACGGAAAACAAGAATCTTTACAGATAATCAATTCATTGGTCGCCAATGGTGGGACGAATATATCCGAGGGTCTCAGAAAGGGTGCTAAAGTGATGACTGACCGGAAGTTCAAGAATCCTGTCAGCAGTATGATATTGTTGTCAGACGGGCAGGACACATACACCAGCATCAGTCCTCGAAAGGCTGGAGCAAAATCAGATTATCAGACCCTTTTGCCATCTTCTATGCAAGCCAAGAAAGACGACAATACTGCACTCCGAATACCGATTCACACGTTTGGTTTCGGCATGGATCATGATGCTTCCGCGATGCACTTTATCTCGGAACATACTGGAGGGATGTTTTCGTTCATAGAAGCCGAGAATGTGATACAAGATGCTTTTGCTCAGTGTATTGGAGGGCTTTTGAGCGTTGTGGTTCAAGAATTACGCGTTGAAGTCGAGTGTGTTCATCCCGTGTTGCGGCTTGGATCGATCAAAGCTGGGAGCTACAAAGTGGGAATGGACACCGATGGAAGATCGGGGTTTATCGAAGTCGGAGATCTGTATGCTGAAGAAGAGAGAGACTTTCTTGTGGCAATGAACATTCCGGTGGACGAGTCAGGCAACGAAATGCAATTGGTGAGATTTAGAGTCATTCACAAGGATCCGGTGAATAAGATGACAGTGAGCACCGGAGGGAATGAAGATGTGACAATCTCGAGGCCAGAGACCGTGGGAAAACAGGTTTCGTCGATCGAAGTTGACCGACAGAGGAACCGGCTTAGAGCAGCCAGTGCGATTGCAGAAGCACGAGTGGCGGCCGAACAAGGTAATCTGACGGCAGCGACATTGATGCTTGACGAGTGCCGGAGAAAGCTGTCGGAGTCCGTGGCAGCTCGTGGCGGAGATCGGTTGTGTATCGGTTTGGTTGCGGAATTGAGGGAAATGAAGGAGAGAATGGCGAGCCGGAGAGTATACGAGTCGTCGGGAAGAGCGTATGTGTTATCGGGGTTGAGCTCGCACTCATGGCAGCGGGCCACGGCACGGGGTGACTCAACGGAAATGACGAGCCAGATGCAGACCTACCAGACACCGTCAATGGTGGACATGGTTAACCTATCTCAGACGATGTGCTTTAGCCGGAGTCCGTCATCATCGATGGTTAACCCCCCGGCGGCACCACCCAAGAAGTCGTTACGGTCGATACACTCGTTTCCTCCACCCCAGCCGAGATGATGAAAAGGTTTCTTGACGTTGGGTTTTTTGTTTTAGTTTGGGAAGTGCAAAGAAAGATGGTTTTAAAAGTGTGGGTATATTTCTTCCAATTGGATTAGTTGGTTGTAACGGAATAATTCTTTTGGGGATATTATTAGAAGGTTGATTGCTTTTGCAATAACGATAATATACTTAGGAAACCCATAAAAACGACTGTCTTTTAAATTGTTTCACATATGATGTGAGATTTTAACCTAAACCGAAACGGTACGTAGAATGGGAGAATAATGTATTTGTGTGTCCCAACAAAATAACCGAAATAAAATTACATAAGATTGGCAAATTATTAAACTATTTATATTTATAGTTTTAAATAACTTGTTATGGTGGCAAGGCTTGGGTTCGTCATCACCTTAACCTTTGTGGCTCTACTCTAAGGCCATCCTTAAAGGGCCGGTGAATGGGGCGGTACCGGCGGTAACACCGCCGCGCCTACCTGGTATGGCAACCGGTAGGGGACCGCCCGGTACCCCAGTCGACGTCAACACACACCCACCCCCTACCCCCCGCTCTCTCCTTTCTCTCTATCTCTCTCTTCTTTCTCTCTCTTATTTTCTTTTTCTTTTATTTTTTTAATTAATTATTTAGAGTGGTATGGAAAGGGTACGGTTAAGGATGGTATGGTATGGTGTTGGTAAAGCTGATGTGGCGCTGAGGTGACAGCAGGTATGAGGGGTATGAGGTGTTCGTAGGGGTGGCAATTCGCGGGTTGAAGGGTTGGCGGGTCACGGGTTGGTGGGTTGGAGGGTTGGAGGGTCAGAAAACCTCAACACAACCCAACCCATTTAACTAATCGTGTCGAGTTCTTCAACCCAACCCACGAAGGGTCGTGTCGTGGGTCGTGTCAAGGGTTGGCGGGTCATAAATGGGTTGGTGGGTCATAAAAGGGTTGACGGGTCAAAGCTCATACTTTATAAAACAAGTAAACAACATCCAAAAGCAATCAAAATACCAAATACAACCAAGTACCAAAATACCAAATACAACCAAACAAGTTTCAAGTTCAAATAAACAAGCTTCAAGTTCAAATAAACCAAGTTTCAAGTTTAAACAAGTTTAGAGTTTGTTGGAATTCGTAGCGAGAGGGAGAGAGAACGTCGTGAACTGAAGTGAGAGTGGCTGGAATGGAAGAAGACGATTTAGGTTAGGGTTAATTGGCTGGCTGCTTTTCAGTTTTCAACTCATAATTGATTTTTTATTTGTAATTTCTTTAGTTTTTTATTTTTTATAATATAATAATAACTAAATATATAAATATAAAATAGTTATATAAATATAAATGGGTTTGCGGGTCAACCCGCCAACCCGGTGGGTCAACCCACGAAATTTGGCGGGTCGAAGGGTCAGAAAACCTCAACCCAACCTGCGAAATCTTCGTGTCGTGTCGTGTCGTGTCGAGTTGGCAGGTCGTGTCGGAAACTACCACCCCTAGGTGTTGGTAAGGTTTGACTTGCATTGTAACATGTTATGGCATGCTATGGCCTATGGGTATGTTTCGACACATTATTTTGTAAAAGTTGGGGTTACTTTTTATATATAACTTAGATGATAAATGATAGTGTTTGGACTGTTTCTCGATCGTCGCAAGCTGACCTTTACACAACGCCTCTGTTTCAAGTAAGCCGGTCGTTGCACGCGTTCTGAAAGGCGATTTTCTATCTTAATCGGTAGGCTGCTCGTTTAAGGAAATTGCCTTGTATGGTTGTTTTTCGGTGCTTATTGTCGGCTCTCGCTGTCGATATTTCTACTCCTCGGCGGATGCTGGTTTCCCCCTCGTAAACCTTACGTTCGGCCTGGGGTTGTTCGGTCATTGCCGGTTCGTCTATGTTGTTGCCGCCGATCGTGGTGTGCTCCTGCTCCTGTTTTTGCTGCTGCTTTTGCTGTTGTTTTTGCTGTTTTTTGTGGTCTGTTGTATCTTGGTTGTGGTTCGTTGTTTCTGTTTTGTTGCTCGTCGCTTGTTGCTCGTTGTACTTTTCCTTTGGTGGGTAATAAAATCGTTGTGCCGTTCAAAAAAAAAGTTATGTACGACACTTAAAACTTAAATGAACATGAAAGTGAAATATTAAAATTGAAACCCAAAATAGCTAAATACTCAATAATATTTTCATACATGGAGAGTCGAACACGAATTCTTTGAAAATTGAAGAAAGTAACAAGTAGAGATTCAAGAGATCTAATCTCGATTTTACACTACTGATATCAATTTTTATAAGCTCTATACATTTTATTTCAATGATTGTTTTTTATTTCTGTTACTTGATGAAAATTTATTTGTGCTATGCTACTACCCAAAACACTAATATACACAAGTGGAGAGTGCTAGCCTGTGTATGTCACCTTAAGGTGTATCTTGAAAAACATCATAGTCTCGTCATAACTCGTAATACTTGAGACTTAACTTGTCGTAAAATCATGTCTTACGTTATTTAGAACCTTATTTATATTAATAAGAACTCTACGACTTTTTGGACAAATGCATTCATTCTGTCAAGTTATACTACGACTTTTTGGTGTTCTTTTCACATGCATTCATTCTGTCAAGTTTTGTTTGCATAGAAGATGTAATAGTGTTGATTTTTTTTTTTACATTTACGTTATGTGAGGTGGTTTAAATACCATTTGTTAAAGGGTTGAAGTGACGTCTAAAATTATGATGAAGAAAGCTTGTGGGTGATTTATTTTGACGAGCGGTTGTTAAGAGTTTGAGATACCATTTTGAGTACGTAAGGTAAGTGGGCCTCTTACCACTTAATGATCGATAAAACATATATCTACCCATATTCATCACCATTCACCAACATTTAATACTTAAACCATATTCATTCATATTGTTTAAAATAACTCAACTGTCGCATACTTGTAAGGCTCACAAAAACGTATTGAAATCTAATATTTTTAAGGGTTCGAATTTAAAGTTGTGTTCTCCAAAATGGAGAGAGAAGAAAAGAAAGAAGAGGAAGAGAAAGAATTTTTTTATTTTATTTGTGTTCTCGAAAAGAAAGAAAAACGATGGAAAGGTAAAGAAAAGAAGAGATTTTTTTTCTTCGTGTTCTTAAACAGGAGAAAAAAGGCATCATTTTTATAAGAGTAAACTACAAATTTGGTCCCTGAAGTTTACCTAAATCTGCACGTTTCGTCCTTGAACTTCAAAAACTACAAAAAGCGTACCTGAACTTCCATTTTTGCAACGCGTTTCGTCCCTAAGGCTAACGACGTTAGAACTCAGTTAATTTGTGGGGTAATTTTGCCAAAATGAAAGACGAGGGGCCAAATCGTAACCATCTCTATCTCTCTCTATTCATCATCTTCATCATCTACCCACCAACACCCACCACTACCACCACCAACCAACCACCACCAACACCCACCACTACCACACCACCACCACCACCTCCACCTCCACCACACCCACAACAGCCACCACACCACCACCACCACCACCATCTCTCCCTCTTCATTTTTAACCCACCACCACCTCCACCACCCCACCACCGCCGCCACCACCACCACCACCATACCCCTACCACCACCTTCACCACAGCCACACCAACACCACCACCATCTCCATTACACCACCACCACAGCCGGAATCGAAATCGACCAAACCAAAATCTACCAAACGACCAAACTCAGATCTGAAAACCGTCGCCGCCTGCACCCTCCGCCACTGCCGCCTGCACAATCCGCCACCGCCACTGTCGCCGCACAATCCGCCATCGCCACTGCGGCCTGCACAATCCGCCATCGCCACTGCCGCCTGCACAATCCGCCATCGCCACTGCCGCCTGCACAATCCGATTTGCCGATTTGCTGGTGTCCGATTTGCAGATCTAGTTGCCGATTTGCAGATCTAGTTGCCGATTTGCAGATCTAGGTTTTGATTGGTGGTGGCGGTGTCTAAATCTATGGAGGAGATGGTGGTTTGGTGGATGGTAGGTGTGGTGGTGGCGGTTTGAAGGTGGTTTTGGTGGCGGCTGTGTTTGTTTGGTGGTGGTTGTGGTGTTTGTGGTGTAGGTGGTGTGGGTGTGGTGGTTGTGGTGTTGGTGGTGTGGGTGTGGTGGTTGTGTTGTTGGTGGTGTGGGTGTGGTGTTGGTGGTGTGGGTGTGGTTGTTGTGGTGGTGGTGGTGGTGGTTGGTTGGTGGTGGTGGTGGATTCTTTGGGTTAAAAATGAAAGTGATGAGGATGAACAGAAAGAGTTATGATTTGGCCCCTCGTCTTTCATCTTGGCAAAATTACCCCACAAATTAACTGAATTCTAACGTCGTTAGCCGTAGGGACGAAACGCGTTGCAAAAATGGAAGTTCAGGTACGCTTTTTGTAGTTTTTGAAGTTCAAGAACGAAACGTGCAGATTTGGGTAAACTTCAGGGACCAAATTTGTAGTTTACTCTTTTTATAAATATACCTTTTAAAAGTATGTCTTTTTATAATGAAATGTTGAGTATTATTGTAATTTTAGTAATTTTAGGAATTTCTCTTTCTTTCCTTTCATTCACTTTCCTCAGGGAGAAAAGTTTTGGAAGGAAACTAAGCATTATTTTCGTTCCGTTTAATTTTTCTTCTCTCCTAAAAAAGTTTTGAGTACACGACTTTTTTTTTTGCTTTCCTACCTTTTCTCTACCTTTACTTTCCTTTTCTTCGTAATATAAATTTCGAGAATACAACGTAAATATTATCAAAACTCTTAGAGCATCTCCAACAGCTTTGCTAAAACTTTTTTTATAATAGATAATGCTGGGGTACGCATTATGGAGGTACGGGGGCTTCGACCCCGGGCTGCATGCTTTAGCAGTCGGGCTTCGGCCCAAAATTGCCGAGGATTAGTCTGGGCCCAATGTGGTCTGGGATACCTCTTCCAAAAAAAAAAGTAAAAATTTCTAAAAACACCTTGTTTCATCTCCAACAGCTTTGTTATTTTAGATAAGGTTTTGGCCAATTTTTGATGAAAATGCATTAAAATTTTATTTCTCTCTCTTGAATGTAGCTAAATATTGGTTTGAATGCATTAAAAGTTGTTTATCTCTCATAATTTGGAGATTTTAGAGAAATCTCTATATTTATGAAAATCTTTAACTTTTTCTAGTTTAGATAATGGTTTAGCAAATCTGTTGGAGAGATTTAGCAAACAAAATTTCATTTTTTGCTATTTTAGCAATGCTGTTGAAGATGCTCTTATGTATGGTTATGGACAGGGCCGGTCTTGAGATTTCGGATGCCCATGGTGAAAGATAAAAAAAATGCCCCTTTAGTATGCATAAATCATGTTGGGATTAGCTATTAAGAATTGAAATCGAAGATAATGCTGCACAACAACATAGATGATAGATTGCAAAATGATAAACTGTTACGCAAACAAAAAAAAAACTTACAGAGATTTAATCGAAAGAAGAAGAGTGAAGAAATCGATTATTTCGATTTCTGATTTCGAAAACATGAAGATTGAGTATAAAGCAGGTCGATTAACAAGCGATTTGGAAAAATTGATGACAAATTTTGTTTCAATGTTCAGTTTTGTACATCTATAATCGCGTTCTGTGTAAATTGTAGTAGGCTGTGATTGATTTAGTATCCATATATAAAGCGCTTACAAGTCACATGTGTAGTAAAATTAAGCCTAAAAGCAAATAATTGAACCTGCTAATGAATACTTGGGCTTGTAAGAGTGATGCCCTTGGGCTAGATGATGTCCTGGGCCACCGCCCCTTTGGCCTATGCCCAGGGCCACCCCTGGCTATGGAGGTTTAAAAGTTGTTTGTGGTAATTCGAGGGATTAACTAGCCTAAAAACCTATACTTATTCAAAAAGAAAAAAGAACTATATAATTATATATCTTAACACCTCTATATCAGTCGCCAACATTTAATACTAAAACCATATTATTTTCTAATACTAATTGCTACATCACCTAGAAACTTGTTACTCTTTTCTTTTGTTATAAAAACAATGTAATATATAACAACATATATGTATGCCTTTTCTTTTAATTAAGATCTTGAATCTTAATTTAATCATTCTTTCATTAGCAATTATTGTAAAATATTGATGAAATTATTTTGGATTTACAAGCTCTTTTAATGTTATGACAACATTATAGGTATTTACTTTAGCTGTCATAATTATTATTTGACGTTATTTGCAATAAATGAAGTAACTAGAAAAATCTGCTTTGTTTAAAAGAATGTAAGAAAGCACAAGTATAAATTAAAGCAGAAGAAATGTAAATAGCTCGTTTATGATATTTTACGTACTTTCAAGGAAATGCACAATCAATACACCAAAAGTATAAAGTAATAAAAGGAGGGAAATGAAAGAAATACGATACCGTGATTTAAATTGCAATACGATATACACTCTTTTGCTATATACTAACATCATTTGATGTACTTGAAAACATTTTTATAAAATTTGATCAGTCGAGTAGATGTACAAGTTCATAAAGCTAAGTGTACATTTCACCTAATTATTTCTAAATTTACAGAAACTGTTTAAATATTATGGGTATTCAAAACTTTAATGCTTCCAATGCATTAAATTCATAGTTGCATCTGTAATTAAATGAAGTAAGTATACGGTTGAATTTTTTACTTGACAATTAATGCTGTACAGTACACAATTACAAATGGGTCATGGGCCTGAGATTGGTCCGGGTTTTGGCCCGACCCTGACCCAAAAAGCCATGGTCCTGGTCCATGCTTTGAGTCCATTCGGAACTTGGAAGCCCATTTCTAGTTTTCTACTCTCAAGTCTCAACTCCCAAGTAACATATCTTTAATTTCATATATGTTTTTATTAAAACTGAAAATATTATATTTATCAGATTTAATTTACTAATATCTTATATATTCTAACTTAACATATCAAAACATCATATTTACTCAAATAACAATTTTTGTCATTTTTAATTATTTTAAATCAGATACATAATAAAAAATAGTTAAATGACTATTATACTTCCTTTTAAGTTTAATCGACAAATATCATATGTGTCTTTCCTAATGTATAAAAAATATCATATTTATCTAAATAGTCATATTTGTCAGTTTCTAATCATTTTAAATTAGATTAAATTATCAAGTAGATCACACGTTAGTAAGTTGTTTGAAGGTGAAAAAACTTTGGATTGCAATAAGTAAGTGGTGGCGGAAAAACCAAAACGAAGTAGAATCTTTGCAAAATGTAATTCAAGCCGGCACGGGGTCGGCTAATAACAACGCCGAAAAGATGTTGTGGGGAAGGTATGAAATAGGTAACTCTTTACATGATTTGGTTCCATGGAAATAAGCTTGTCTCCAAGGAAGAGAAAAGAAAGGTGGTAGAAATTTTCATAAAATACAAAGAAAATATTTCGAGTGGATAGGAAGTCGTTGTAAAGGATTGTCGATCAACTCGACAAACTGGACAATTTGTAACAATGATTCCATTATATAATATCAAACCAAACAACAATTTCCATTATCCTTTCCATTCTTTACCCCCAATATCCCAACCAAAATGCCCCTTAGTCACTCCAACTGTTTTTAATTTTCTAACGAATTTGGTCCTTTTGAGTCTTTCATTTTTTATAACAAATATGATCCCTTTCTCAACTTTCGATTTAAGATTTGGCCCCTCTTTTTAATCAATTAGATTTATAGCACAATCATATATCTTTGAAATTCAATAAGATTTTTTTTGCATGAAGTTTGAAATTCAATAACCAACAATAAATAAAATACTTTTAAAGGGATTCATAGTTAAAAAATTTTAAAAATATACATTGAAATATCAAAATTACTAAAAAGAAGAGATGACCCAACTTTGGATTGGTTGGGACCACTAAGCCAATACCTTATTTTGAATTGATGAATTGGTAGTAGTTTATACTGCTTTTCGATTTTATAATCAAATCTTTTATAATGTTTCTTGTGCGCTTTTAAAATACAATATTTATGGACATTTTTACGGTCTAATAGTGTTCTTGCTATCAATAGATTAGCTTTAAAACTTTTACTACTACTACTACTATTATTATTATAAAGCTTTCATTTTAAAATATATATTCACTTTAAAAATTAGTTAATACTTTTAGGATTGAGTACTTATTTCTATACTCTTTTTACGTAAAGAATATTGATCTGCTAAGCATTTACTGTAAGTTCATGCTAAGATTATGTAATCTTCCTGACCAAACCCGCCCGCATTTGGATTTCATTGTCAATTGTCATATTTTTAATAGTTTTATAAGGTCTTGTTTGTTGAAGATAGATTTTTCAATAAACAACTTATTTAAAGAACCCCAAAGGAAATATTAGTATTCATAGGGGCTTGTTTGTCAATTATCAAAAGCTGTCGGTGTTTTCAGTTTGATATTTTCACTTGCACCAAAATCATGCACTCAAACATGAATAAATTTTTGTATTGAATTCACCGTGCAAAAGGAGGTATAGAAAGGTGCATGTGTGTGAGTAGGTGGAGTCTAGAATAGTGGTGTATGAAGTATAATGTGAGTAAACAAGGAATACGAAGAGGTAGAAATAACAACACCCCTATTAATCTAATATGATCAACGGTTCAATTAATTGGATCATGGTCTAATCCGTTAGCTAATGAATCCTAATCTAATCATCAATGGTAGATGTATTTGACATACTACTATCACCCAAAACTTTTTTTTTGTTGCTAAAATGTGCATCTAATCAAATATTTTGATGTTAGTCGAATAATCAATTTATAGCCACTTTATTTTTTTTATTTTTTTTATAATCCAATTACTGATTTAAAAAAATATCGATAACATTATATAATTTACAAGAATAAAAAAGTTAGATTACTTATGATTGTGTAAAAAAATAAGATCACTCATTTCTTACACAATTTGTAGATTTATTGCAAGAAATAAACACTTGTTTGTAGCTAAAAGTTAATTACAATAACCTAAAACATATATTTCAACACCGACACAAAAAACAATAGTAATGTTGAATAATATAACTATATTTCAAAATAAATTCAATGGTTAGAATATAAATGTATTTTTTTGAACTAAAGTTTGATTCTCATTCTACTTTTTATTTGTTGGTCAATAAAACATTGATCTTATTTATTTTGTTTTTATCGAAAGACTTTCTATATATTCAATTAACTAAATATATAATTTAAAAAGATCGTAACAAAATATACAATAACAAATTAATCAAAATTTTGTTTGAATTTATTTAGAAATTAAATCATATCCAACCAAAAGTGACATTAGATTATAAAATGTACAAATCAGAAAAAAAAAAAAAGTGTCGGTAATGAATGAGACCCTTGTCAAACCTCTAATTATATTTCACAAAAACAAAATAGACGAATCTTGTGCTAAAATAGACACTTTTTTAATATAATTTAACTACAATAATTACATATACTCATATATTTTATAAGTAGGACTTTTTTTAAAGAAAATTTGATGATGGTTGGTTGGGTAATGGGGTAATGAGGAATGAGGAAGATCAGATTTAGTAATAAAATAATGATTATTTAATTATTAGAATTAAAAAACCAAGATGGATTTTCACTTTCCAAGAAAGGGAAAAGAGAATACGAGGGGGGTTAAAGACAAAATCTGTAAAAGCAAAGGGCTAATATTTAAGAGGGAAAGAATTTAAGTTATGCTTTTCAAGCGCCACGTTCTCCTGCATTGGCGACGCATCGTAAGGATTTTGGCTTCCCCAAGATCCAACAAGGATTTCACCAAAACCTATTTGAATAAATTGAACTCACCCCCTTTTAAATCATGAAATGACAATTTTGTCTTCAAGATCCAATTACATCTCTTTTGAACATCTCCTGATTTAAGTTTGTCATGAATGTACCCCTTCATCAATTTAGAGCAACAAGAACATTGTGGTATATGTCTTGTTAACACTTGCAAGCTTGTTTTAAATAAAGGAGTTCAAGTTTGTCGGTTTTGTTAGGAAAAATACACCATATCAGTTGTTTGTTCTTTCAAATTATCAGCACATTTCTTGAAAATGTGTCATTTTCTGTTGGAGGTCTAACATTGGTTATATCTACCAACTATTGTTTGAATATACAGTGATATTTTGAATTTTGTAATAGATAGATTTTAAGATATAATAATTTAGAGTTATATGTTAGCCTTATAAGTCATTTGCCTAAGGTATTAGAAACATTTCTTAACGACTCATCATATTTGATAAGGTTTTTCTGTCTATTATGGTTCTATAAAATTTGACTTTGATATAATTTATAACATCCCAAAAGCCTAAGGCAATAGATTAACCAATAACTTCAACTTACAATTTTAAACTTATAAAGAGCTTTACCAATATAATTCCTCTATCAATACAGAATGAGTTGTTACAAAAATGTTAATCTCACAATCGGCTTATTAAAGTACGATACCATGAAGGGCCTTTATAATTGCTCATAAGGTCATGCGCAACACCAACCTTACATACCCTCAACCTTTCATGCCACCTCAACATCACATTAGCTTTTCTTATCCTACCATTTGAATCTTCAAGTGGAGCAACACAAATATTTTATACCCTCATACTCTTACCCTAATTTTTATTAAATTAAAATATATATTTAAGAGAGAGAAAGAGAGCTTGCGGGTTGGGAGGGTTTGGAAACCCGTCCTCCTACCCGCGTGGTAGTACCCGTCCTAGGCGTACCACCAACATTTCAAACCCGTTTAAATGTTCATTGAACCCTCCCCTTACCTGAGGAATGCTACGGATGGCCTAAGGAGCCAGATGATACAATTAAGTTATAGGACTAAATATGTAGCTCTACGGTTTCTGAGGGACTAGAAGTATAATTCAGAAAAAGCAATAAAAGTATGTGGCGAGCAGTAGGGACCACCATGAACGATGATGTGTAAAAAAAGACGAGAAGCAGAAGATAGTCTGAACTCTACACCACCAGTCCACCACCATCTCTCCTCCACCTCTTCTTCTGCAACTTCTCGAAATGCACGATCGGAGCTCGTACTCTGCTTTGACCGTTGCATCTCTTTACACACACGAGTACAGTCCAGCTCAAGCTCCAGCTCTCCAGCATCACTAATGGCAATCACTGTAGCTAATTAGCTGCTATCCGCCATTGATTTTTTCAAGTAGCTTGCCGTTTGTAGCTTCGGTAGTTCGATTCATCGTTATTCAACTCCTTAGCAGATTTGCAGGTCGCAATCTCGTCGTTAGTGAGTTCATTCTAGCTCAGTTCTCAAAGTTCTTAAAGTTTAATTTCTCAGGATTTCAACACTTAAAAAGCATTTTTAGGTCGTCGTGGTAATCTGTTTATCTGACAGGTGTTAGAGTGGCGTGGAGTTGACGTAGGCGGAAGTGGAGAACCTATTTCTGGATCTCTTTCTTCTTATACGTTAGGTAAATGTGCGCCATTTTACTTAAATTTT
The DNA here is from genome assembly GCA_030169165.1 of Centaurea solstitialis. Classification (NCBI taxonomy): domain Eukaryota; kingdom Viridiplantae; phylum Streptophyta; class Magnoliopsida; order Asterales; family Asteraceae; genus Centaurea; species Centaurea solstitialis. The sequence goes on from CM058046.1 coordinate 12,377,447, forward strand.
ATGTTTATCCATTTTTAGGTGTTGAAATCCAGTTATTTGGTGATTAATACTTGCTTGATTTGAAAAGAAAAGGATGTTTCATCGAGATGTACAACAATTTAAACGCAAAGTACAGGTTAGGGTTCATGATGATATAACAACGGTCTGTTTTACTGTTTATTCATGGCCGGTCAGCCGACACGGAACTTTGTGGGGCCGGATTTTCAAATACGTAAAGCTTTTTCAAAATAATTTTAGATAAAAATAGCCTTCTTTTCTTTCAAGGCAAGGATAATTGGATGGTAGAAGTGATAAAGAAAAATGAAAAGTACCAAGGTCTCAGCTACTCGTCCGGACCATAAAGGCGGCTTTCACCGGTTACGATGGACGCGATCACGATCACGGAGGATTGACGCGATTCATGGAGGGTGGAGACGATTAAAGGAGGGTAACCCAGTCAAAGCCGCCTTTATTGACCGGATGAGTAGTTGAGATCACTTTCTCTACTTCTTATTTTTTTTTAGCACTTGTCATTTGAACCTTATCTGGTATTATAATTAACTGTTATGTGTAAAATCTTATAGTGGTTACTTTAAACTATTGAAATTGAAGTAAGTTCTGTTTCAACGTAGGCAAATGATGGCATAAAGCACTATTCTGTAATTAAATAGGTTAGATAATTGTGTGGGTGTGGAGGACTGTTGAGTATTAAATTTGTATTTGTTTGAAATTAGTTGAGGGGTCGTTTTCTAATTAGCCAAGAGGGAACTCTCTTAGCCTGAAGTGGGTGAGGGTGATGGACTTGTAATCTTGCTAATTTTTTTTAAGGCAAACATGTTAATTAGCTTCTAATGGATGTCCATTTCAACCAAATTTGACATTTTTGTACTGATATGTGTGATGGATATTGCCTGGCATTAATAGTTGGTTTGATGATCAATGCTCTCCAAGTCTGCTTCTTCTGCTAACCTGCTCTCACCCTCTTTTTTGTGCCTGTAAGGTGTTTTTTTCGGTCAAACGTGTGTTTGATGTTTCGAGCAAGTGTGGTTAATCAACTGGTAGGTGTTATTGATATTAATGTTCATCTGTGTCACATTTGGAAATAAATGGAAAACAGGAAAGTCATTTTGACTGCAATTTTTTGGTTCTCTTTGTCTTCTATGCTATTGCTTTACCGTAACCTGTTCTGTAGCATGTTAGCAAGAAATATTTTTTGGATTATGAACAAATGTTAAATCACTTTGTGAACCATTTAGGATAAGGGTATAACAGTGTAAATCATGATACTCATATGGGCATGTGAGTCTTTGTTTAATCACATGTATTTAAGTTTCTAAGTTGTGTGCCCCTCTTTAGTCTTTACACACAAAGGCAGAAACTACAAAAATTCCTTTTTAGCATTCTGATTGAACAACATCATGACCAATTATTTACCTTGTTCAATGATGAACAGCTTCTTTCATTATATGTTACTATTTCACCTAAACATTTTAATGAGGACATTTAGCTAAAAGGTTGTTGGTCTACCTTGCGTTTAGTATTTGTTACTCTTTACCAATTTATGCTTGTCCATTCGTTTCCTGTATCCGGTGATCTCTTTTTATATAATTAGACGGTCTTTTATTCAGTTTATCCGTTCAAAAATTTCTCGGTTTCACATTATTAGTGTTGAAGTCTGCAAGCTGAAGAATATTTGTTTCCCATATTTCAAGCGAAACAAGCATCAGCATTTTTTATAACTTGTAGCATTTTCTAGCCCTGACAAATTTTGAAATCCAGTGAAGTTTTCTTATGGCATAAAACCCCTCTTTCTTTCTTTCTCCCTCTTTCCTCCATCCCAAAGTGATCGCATATTTTCGAGTTCATCTATTTCATTACGGCTAGGTGCATAAAATGTATTATGGGTGTATTTTGCAGTGATTGTCTTTAAAATTGCTGCCCCAATCTATCATGTGAAGATGGAGCATCTTTTGTATGGCATCTTCTATATTTAAAGCATTCTGTGGACATCTTCATGGTCTTGTTTTTGAAGTATACGTATCTTTACCTGCAGAACAAGGGCATATTATATAGATAAACTGTATGCTGTTAAGATGTGTATGGTTCTCTCTGTAATATGACTGCATATATTTGTTTTTCTGAATGTGAAGCAGCACTTTGACTGCCTCCATTTCCTTTTGTCAGTAGTGTTTGGACTGAATAGATGAAGCTCCAGCTTGAAGTTGCTTTAGCTTGCTTTATTGGCTCGATCTGGATTCAGCATATCCTTTGCGGTCAGTATCAATTCAAGTATACTTTCTTACAGAAGCCATTATCTTGTCTAATAACTAAACAAGATGCCATCATGCCAAAAATTGCAGCAGATGTTCCAGGGACTCCAGACATAAACAAGTGGACATGTACATGCTATACCAACACATGGAACCAGCAAATGGCCATTCCAACCAACTGCTCTTCATCCTGTGATTGCAGCTCTGGTATGCTAACTTATTCATGGTTACCCAACTTTTTTGTTCTATCTCAGATACATTATTAGTTAACTTTCCTAAGGTTAATTTGAGTCTAAAGTTCAGAGGAAGTTGTTTTTACCTGGATGAAAGCATGGTCATGTTTTTTTTTTCCAGTAAAATGCTTTTTTAGTCAGTTAAATGCTTTATACGTGAACCTGAAATATTCTAATTAAGTTTTGATCTGGGCCCTGTATTTCTTTCTCTGCTGCTGCAGAAGGTACAAGTCAAAATAGATGGAAATGCATCTGTTCGGTGATAGACTCCCTGAAGTGGCTTCAAATCATGAATCCAATTGTTTTACATCCTGCAATTGCAATTCTGGTAAATCATTTCCCCATATTACGTTTTACTAGTAAATGTACTGGTTTTATGCGTAGTTCTAGACTTCTAGTACACTTGTGATGATTATAAATCGATTTTCGAAGTGATCACATCTTCGATTGAACTAGAGTCAGACTCATAACAAACAAATTCTGGTTTTCAGAAACTTTTTCATGTGTTTTCCATTTATTTTAAGTTTGTTAGTAAATGTCTGGAAATATTTGAATTTTAATATTTTCTGTTCTTAAAATTTGTGTGTGAATGTTAGTTATTGCTCATTGAACACAATGTTGATGTTCCCATAGTTTCTAAAACTTTAAATATAAAAGTCCTCCACCACCCGTCACTAAAATTCTAATACAACCTGCTGTTTCAATGTCTGTTTACAGGATCCTTGAGTGAGCGAGAGTCTTCAAAGAATCAATTTTCCAGCAAAGCGGTATTAATCATCCTATTGCTATGCATGGTGGTCACAACTCTTGCAATTTTCGGTTCAGTGATGTGCTACGTATATCGAAAGCATAACTCCCCTAAACAATTGCCTTTATCCTCATCTGATAAAGATACAAGCTACAACAGTACCAGCAACTTAATAAGCTATAAAACGGCGTCAATGCCAGAATCTAAAATATATATTCATTCTCCCACCAATCCCATCACAGGTAATTTGCAAATCTAAGAACCATCTTTGCATATTGAAAATGCCACTGTGTTTGTTTTTTTCTTGAATATGTGACTGAAGCCTCTGCTAGTTTCTGTTTCGTTAGTTTAGTTGAAATTTCCATTTTTCATTACAAGAAATAGCAGATGTAAGTTTCTGCTTTTCTTTCTTTTCACAGGGTTTATGTATAAGGCTTCATTCTTATTTAGAAAACAACCAAGGACTGTACAAGGAACGATCACAAGCTTTTCATACTATGAATTGGAAACTGCAACAAATAAGTTCTCCGACTCTAACTTGATAGGGGTTGGGGTTAGCAGCCACGTCTATTATGGCCAATTGAGAGATGGTAAACTTGTTGCTGTTAAACGGCTCAAAGCTCAGGGAGGCCCAGATGCTGAAGTGACTTTTTTGACAGAGGTAATAGACTAATCATTCTATCATTGAACCATTTGGCTTGATGCTATAAATGCAGTCTAATTTACAACAGCTGTAAATTGATGCTCAGATTGAACTGCTATCAAGGCTTCATCACTGCCACGTGGTACCGTTGCTTGGTTATTGCTTAGAGTATCATGGAAGGCACCGGAGATGCTTCTGGTATTCCAATACCTGCCAAATGGTAACCTCAGAGAGTGTCTAGATGGAGCATCGGAAAAATGCCTTGACTGGGGAGCTCGCATTGCAGTTGCGATTGGAGCTGCCAGGGGCTTAGAATATCTCCACGAAGCAGCTGCACCTAGAATCTTGCATAGAGATGTCAAATCCACAAACATTCTCTTGGATGAAAGCTGGCGAGCAAAGGTAGGATGTTCACTTCCGATGTCAAAAAGAAAATGTTAAATTCCCACATTCGGCTAGATTTGGACTATTTCACCATTTTATATGTTGGAACCCTATTCGCTTGTCACAGAAAAGTGAAAGAAACAACAACCTTATGTTATACTAAATAGTGTGCGTGACAACTAGTTGTGTATCACGCTTGTGAATTAACTTTATCATGTTTATAGTATGTTTTCTGATGCCATTTATTCTGTCATTAGATTACTGATCTTGGCATGGCTAAAAGTTTGGCGAGCGATGGTCTTCCCAGCTGTTCTAGTTCTCCTGCTCGAATGCAAGGGACTTTTGGCTATTTTGCACCTGAATACGCAATTGTTGGAAGGGCGTCGCTGATGTCAGATGTTTTCAGTTTTGGTGTTGTGCTTCTTGAACTCATTAGTGGTCGGCATCCTATATATAAGTCACCCGACAAAGGGGAAGAGAGCCTTGTCATATGGGTTAGCAACTGTTACTCTTTAGTCTTTTGTTGGTGTTATACTTTTATGTTTATCAAACTGTAAGTTTGGTTTTTGGGTCCAGATGTATGTTTACAATGTGATTGACTAGAATATATGTGTGATTAAATGCAGGCAACACCACTTTTACAAGATAGCAGGCGAGTAAGTAAAGAGTTGCCCGATCCACGTCTCAAAGGGAACTTTGAAGAAGAAGAAATGCAAGTAATGGCGTATTTGGCAAAGGAATGCCTGTTGTTGGATCCGGATGCTCGCCCAACGATGAGCGAGGTCGTACAAATACTTCTAACCATCGCGCCAGAAAAATCTAAAAGGAGGAATTTCTCCATTGACCGTTATCAGGTGCGACTTTCACTTGATCAAGTTGACTTAAATCCTGTCCTATATTTTGTTATTATCTAAGTCACCTTTTGTTTAGGGTTTAGGTTAACGCCGTGATGTCTTGTAATGCTCTAGCTCCTCGCTAGTTTAATAAAATTGCTCCTTTGCTGTTCAAAAAAATCTAAGTCACCTTTTGTTTATCTAAGATGTTTGTCCAGTTACTTCAAATAGCGTTTCCATAAGCTCCTACGACTTGTTTTTGTCACTTTTTTCTTCCAAGCACTATTTCAACATGCTCTTTTAGGCCATTGACAATTTAGCTTATTAACGAAACATGATTATTTTCTGGCCTACAACTTGCTATTAACTTATTGGGTGTTATTGCAACTTTTGTAGTTATCGATGAATCTTCTTTGAGTTACTCTTTTTCTAATGCAGGATTACACCATCAGAATGGATCGTACAATGGACGAGCTTCAACAAACGTCATCTAGCGCATCATATTCGTCTCAATCTTCGCTGATCGCACATGCACATGAAAACGATCGCCAAGAACCAACTGCAGACTCACCTGATAACGTAAACCAAGTAACGATTTCAACTCCAGATCCCAGAAGTTTGCATGCTGGTGAAGATGACGAAGCAACTGTGGACTTAACGGAACCACGTTACGAAACCTTCTGCGTGTCCAATATTTCATCTGAGCCCTAAGTTACTTCCCGAACATAATGAAATCGAAATTCATAATTTATTAATATGGTGTCCCTTTTGGTGATTAAATCTTCAAAGTGTTCAGTTTCTTTTTCTTTCTTCAATATTTGAAAGGGAGCCAACTAGCCAAAGGACCATTCATTCATTTTTTTAGAATATTTCTCTGTATAGATATGTCCAAACTAGTCGTGTGTGTACATGTTAACTTATAAGTTATAACGTTAGGATAGGATATAATTGAATTACTTTTATAAAGATGATATGTCGCTTATCTTGATCATTTCTCTATAAATAACTGAACAGAAAAAAAAATAAAAAAAATTATACACTAAAGTCCTAATGACTTTTAAATCTTTAGGAAAAAAGTTAACTAATCTAATATTTTTGATTTCAAATTGCTTGCATTGAATATAGGGCAAATTGCATCAAATGGCAACTTACTTTCATTAATTTTCTTATTATAGCATTGTACTTTCAGTTTTTGTTAAAAATATGTTTTATTGAATACAATTTTAAACAGAGAAATTTATTTTAAAGTAATTTGTTCAAATATAATGACCTATTTTCTTAGTCATATTATTATTTAATAAAAACATATATTAGTAAATAACATATTAATCTATATATTAAATGCAAAGAACTATGGATGACGATAGTAACATACAATTTCCAGACTTTTTAAATATGTTATGGTTTGGTTGTTGCATCATAAAAGATACTTAATGCTAGGTACGATTCAATGAATGTTCTTTTAACAATGTTTTATGGGGTATTTTTCCTAATTATATTTTTAAAATCTTAATCTAGGATCAATAATTCAATATACATGATAAAGAAAATTAGGATTATGATATGACTACAATAAATATTAATAATACTTCATGAAATTTAATTCAAAAGATTTTGTTTATTGAAAACAAAAAATAATGTAGGGGTTGTAGTTTTGGAACTTATGAAAAGGTTGATACAATGGTTAGTTGAGGTTGGTATGGTGGTTGGAGATTTGACCACTCGAAAGATTCGTGGACGCTACATGGTTATTTGTCGTGATAGACATGAATATTACTATTCTTTAAACAATATTGACCCGTATTTAAATTAGTAGTTTGTAATTATAATGGATTGGTAGGTTTGATAGAGAAGTGTGTATTTTGAATGAGTAATTGTTGACCAACTCCAATTAATTAGTTAACACTTATAATTGTATGTTATTTTACTTATTGATCAAATATATTTAAACTTAAACTCCACAAAATCAAATTGACATATTCACTCTTTTATTGAAATAAGATTGTAAGCTTAACTTGCCTCAAATGGGTGTATGATTAACATGCAAGCATAGTGTAACAACCTATTTGGTGGTTCCACTTTTATATGGTGTGGTAATTTTTGATTCAAAATAATATCGCTTTACTAATATGTATATTATTTTTAAAGGCTCTTTATAACAACTGTTATGATCTGTGATGGTATAAGGCTTGTGTCTCAAGTCACATTAAACTTGTGACAATCCATAGCCCAATGTGTGGTCTTCGTGATGAGCTATTCGATTCTTCTTTACGTTTCCATGTTAAATTGTTAGTTTTTAACATATATGACTTACTTTACTTGCTTATTATCATTGTCTCATTGAGTAACAAAACAAATCATGTTATACAATATTATATGTAAATTAAAAATTTGTCCTCATAAGTCACACCTTAAAAAACATTGTGGTTTCGTCGTGACTCCTAACGCTTGAGGTTTGGCCTTTCTAACACACCACGTCTCACACCACTTAGCTACTTGTATCGTTGTATTCAAAACTCGGTCCTGTTATTACGTTGGTCCCCGTCAAAATTGTACCAGTAGTTTTAAAGAGATTCTTTTACACAAAAATGTTATACAATATAATTCCAAAATTTCTTAAAATCTAGTAGTAAAATACATTTTAAAATCTTGAAATATTTAAAAGAATTTTAAAAAAGAACACCTTCAAAACCCTAAAAAAACTTGAAAGACTACAACAGTTCTAAGGTTAACCACAAGGCTGTGGCGTACTGGTTAAAGCCTGTGAAGGAAGTGACTAGTTAACCCTTCTACTCCAGGTTCGAATCCAGACGCTTCCAGGATTATGACCACTGGGAATTAACTCAGGGCAGCATCCTTTAGCTATCGGTGAATTTTGCCGAGATTAATTGGGGCAAAGTCTCAATACCCTTAAAAAAACAGTTCTAATGTTCTGGGCTGGGCTCCGTCAAAACCAAAATACCAAATTCGAGAGCTTGGGCTAAGAGTATAATAAAACGGCCCATTAAAATACTTAAAGCCCAATATGAATAAAAAGGGGCCCATACATATTAAAACCACGGAGGAGGAGAGTGGGGTTACAATCAGACATCAGACATCAGAGAGTGGCCGTGAAAGCCGACGGAAAGAAGTCTGAAGTCTGAAGTCTGACATCTGAAATATTATTCATGGCCGCTAAACCTGGACCATCTCCGGCGACCTACTCACCGTCTCCGACAACCTATAAGAAGAACAGACCTCCCATTTTCACCGACGTCGATTGGGTTCGTCCCGATGGCCGTGATTTCCATCAGTGCAGACCTGCATGTATGTAACTTTACTTATATATCGTTTTTAATCATCCGCAAAAATTCCTTCTTGTATTCATATTTTGATCTCATCAATTGCATGCCTTTTGCTCTATCATGCTCTGTTGCTAGAATTATTGTTAACATTTGGTGAAATCATGCTTTAATTTTTCCCCCCTGCACCTATATGGAAGAGTCTCACAAACAAAATAAGAAGAATAAAACCCTAATTTTAGAATCTAGGGTTCAAAATGGTACAAGTGTGAGTTTGTGTTGTGAAAAGATTGTGCATTTGTTATAGGATTTCATTCATGAATTAGTTTGGGTTAAGCATGAAAATATCTCACATGTATTTGGGCTTTTGTTTATTGTTTACTTTGAATGTTAGCATTATGCTGTGATGCACTCCTCCTAGGTGATTTGAATTTTTTTGTAGTTATGGTTTTCTTGTGCTTTCATTTGTCTTAGTATGCTTCTGTTTTTCCAGTTTTGCGAACCGGTGCGGTAAATGCAGCTTCGGGGTCTGCTTATGCAGAGTTTGGTAATACCAAGGTCATGGTGTCTATGTAAGTGCCTCTTATATAATGTGAATTTCATTGATACATGTTTGCACAGACCAATACTGAATCACCTTTCTTTCTTGTGAATTTATGCAATATGCTCACTTGAGGATTTGGAATTAGATATTCTATTCATCCTTGAAGTTGGGACTCATTTTTCAATTGTGTATGGATTTCTGCTGACATTCTCGAGAAGTTGAGGATGATGTTTGCAGTTCTTAGATCTTTTAGAAATGAATGCTCTTGTTTCAAGCCCCCATCACGACCTAATGTTACAGTTTTAAAGATGACACCTATGTTGATAAAATGTATCTAGAGCTGTTGTTAGTTTCCCACATTTGGCACTGTTATAAGGAATGGTGCCTGATTGCTTTCAACCTGAACATCCATATACTATGAAGATATTGTTGATACAACTTGAACTCAAATTTACAGGTAAACATGAAACGACTAGGATATCTAGTACTAGCAACTTGATATTTGGGCTTCTGTTGAAATCATCAGTTCTGCAATATGATACTAAAATTTGGGTTACTCACGTACTTAACCTTTTATTTGAAACTTCTATTGCAATGTTAAATTGAAGTATTAATAGATGTAGAGGGGCTGTTCAAAAAAAAAAAAAGATGTAGAGGGGACGTCTGCCTATGTGGGTGTTGTGCCTAAGACAAGGGGTATGTAGAGGTAGTAGGAGTTTTAGGCATGCAAATGCAACTAATGGGTTGTTTGGTTGTTTTTTCATCAAGCTCTGTATGAAGGGATTAGGTTATTTGAATGGATCAAACTAAACTGCTGTGTTGAATGAACCGATTAAATCTATTGCTTGATAAATACCTTTAATGTAAATTCTGAACAATTAAGAAAAGAAAAGGAAGAGAAGTTTACGGTTTTAGCTGCTGGAATACTACCACAAAGTAAACCCAGCTTGTGATTCAATACCAGGGTCCATCCCGATTCGTTTACCAAATTCAGTAAACTCTTTCACATGGCTGTACTAACTAAAAAACATAAGCAGCAGCAATTTTTAACTTCTTTTTTCCTTCTAAAATTGATGGCAGTTTGCATACAAATAATCAAAGGCTGACTTCTTAGTTTATAACTAGGGAAATACATCAAAACACAAATAATCTGAATCTTTTCCATACAATAATAAAATCATACAATCAGGCAAATTCATCCAGCAACAAGAAAAATGAATTTGCACTCACAACTGACAACACATAATCAGAGTATGTCTATATAACTCCCAAATTAAATCAAAAACCTAACTTTGACAAAGATCTATGCCTACAAGTGATTATATAGATATAAAACAGTTCAACAACATCTATTGAAACCCTGGTCTTGATGAATGCCCAGAATGTAGCAACTAGCAAGTACTAAATCAACATTGAACTTCCGAGTACAGAAATAGAAGACATGAATCATCCTACATACCTAGCAGAGGATAAAGGAAGTCGTTGAATGGATAAAGGAAGGGTCATTGGGCTAACCGAATAAGCCATAGCCTTTTTGAACAAGCCACAACCAAACATCATTTTATATCTTACTGGATAAGCCATATAGGCTATTAAGCCATTAAGCCACTTTTGGCTATGAGAAGAAAGTGCTCTCTTAATTTATGGTAGTGAATGCTCTTATTTTTATCAATGAAATGTTGTTTACATGCATTTTGTAGTTTCGCAATTTACAAGATCTTTTAATTGATTGACATCATATTTTATATCAGATTTGGGCCCAGGGAAAGTAAGAAAGCAATGGTTTACAGTGATATTGGTCGTCTGAATTGTAATGTTAGTTATACAACTTTTGCCACTCCAGTTCGAGGACAGGTACGTCTATGGAATAATGTACCTTTTCTAAGGCTGGTATTGTTTCCATTAGGATCCTGTTTGCTCTATATCTCTTCTCACACATCTTATTTATATTCAATATTTGGCTTGAGCTAGGCATCAGACAACAAAGAAATTTCGTCACAGTTGCACAAGTCCTTGGAGGGTGCCATCATGCTAGATACGTTTCCGAAAACCACTGTGGATGTTTTTGCATTGGTATTGGAATCTGGAGGCTGTAAGTTTCTATCTTTTAATTCTTAATGATTCTTCATACTACCACTATTCATACTTGAGATGCTGAGTAGCCGCAATTTTTTTTTTTTTTTTTTTTTTTTTTTTTTTTTTTTTTTTTTGGCAGGTGATCTTCCTGTGGTAATCTCATGTGCCAGTCTTGCTTTGGCAGATGCAGGGATTATGATGTATGATTTGGTGGCTGCGGTTTCCGTGGTATGTTTGCATGCATATATTTCTTCTCACTGGCTCATATTACATTCAACTTTTTCAATACAAATTAATTACATTGAATGGACATGGATCAAGCAATTTGCAATTTTCCATGTACTACGAGCCTGGTATTGTGTGATATTGTGCTCACTCTTTTTTTTTGACACTTGTTGCATAGTCTTGTCTGGGGAAGCATCTTGTGATTGACCCAGTTTCAGAAGAAGAAAACTATCAAGATGGTGGTCTTATGATTACGTGCTTACCATCTCGTAATGAGGTTACTCAGCTAACAATAACCGGAGAATGGTCTACCCCAAAGGTTCATGAGGTATGCCTTTTGTTTCCCTCGTTCACTACATAATACTTTTTGAAATGAATTTAACCGCAATATTATCTAACTCGTGAAACTTTCTTACATACGACAATCAACAGGCAATGGAACTTTGCCTTGATGCGTGTTCCAAACTTGGGAAGATCATGCGATCGTGCTTGAAAGAATCTGCTTCTACTTCACAAGAATAGCTCAAGACATGTATGAACATTTACAGATTCTCAGTACAAGATGCATAATAGTCGGTTTAGTTTTGAATCTTGTTTTCCCCTGTCCAAATTTTGAACCTGTGAAAAGTGCTCTTTGTTGCTGCCCCAAATTTTGTTTCTTTAAATTCATGTTCTTTTTTGGCTAAAAATGTGTTTTGTTATGAAGATGCAGTATGACCTCTGGTTTTTTGCTTCATTTGGCAAACTGTAGTGTTTCCATCAGAATCAATAATCACACACAAGATGATAATAGCAGGGAATGAAAATAAGTATGGTTTCCTGTTGATCTACAATAACTACATTTATATGGGATTAAAACTTGATAGTTGCAGTGAATATGCATCTTGTACTCTTTAAAATTGATCGATCTCTCTTATCTTGCAACCTATTTTCGTTATATTAATTGGTTCCTGAACCTTGGGTACGAGTTCATTTTCATGTTCTCGTTTATAGCATACGGAGATCAGTTTGACAAGTGATTGTTTCATCTTAAAGCTATAGATATTATCTACTGGAGTGTATTTACTACAGAGGCAAGTTTATAGGTTAAGGCAAGACAATTATTAGTGCAACCGTATCAAGCAATTTTATTCTCAGGCACATCAATATCAAAACTTGTTTTTTACGTTTTTAATGTATGACTTGATTTGATTATGACATTAAAGGGGGTGAATTGCCCATATAGATGGTGTTGGCATTTGCCTTTGTACTTTAGTTTCATTCGAAATACAAGATAAGATAAAACAAAAACTTGTCTTACGGTATTGTTATTTGGGGTATTCTTGCAATTCCAAAAAAAACAAGCGGATTAAGTATGAGCTGTCGATCGAAACATGTATGGACATAGAACTTACAACGGGGGCTCGAAAAACAAGTAATTTCTGTTGGGTCAATCGACCCAACTCAATTTAATAGATATTAGATTTCAGAAACATCTAAAGATTTGAATGAGTCTTTCTTTCCATTGTAAATAAAATAAGAAGGGATTTTGACTTCCATTTAAACTTTAAAGGACTTGTTGACTCACATGAAGTCAACATCTCATTGACCTTACTTTTACTTTCATTTTCTTCTTGCTATAAATCAAACCATATTGATTCATTTTATCAACCACGGCATCAAGACTATTATTATATTTATTTATTTATTTTTGGGGTTGATCCAAGTTTCTGTTAGTGCTAAGTCAAGTGACCTTCTAGGTCTTTTGTTTTCGAAAACTTTATTATTGTTAAAAATGAGAAAAAAAAAAGAAAGAAATTTGTGTTTTCTAAAGTTTGTTAAGAAGAAAAAAAAAACGTAATAAAAGAAAATAATGATAATTTTTCATCCGTTGAAACTATCCAACCTTTCATTTTAGAGTTATACTAAATCAAAATATATTTATAAAAGTTATACTATTTTTTTTCCTTTATCATTTATTCAAGAATATGAAGCACATAATAGAAGTTCGTTTCCTTTCATTTTTCCCTCTAAATTTGAAAACACCAAGTTAGGTTATGTCCTCAAATTCTCTTTTATTGAGGAATTCGAAGCAAATTAGGACAAGAGAGATAGGATAAAAGAGAGATATTGTGTCTTTAATTCATTTCGGAGAGAAAGAAAAAGAAATATAGAAAATAATATTCATTCTTCCCAACTGTTGTAGGAGGAAATGGAAGGAAAGAAACAATAACATTTAAAATTATTTACATTAGTATACTAATATGACTCGTTAATTATAATGCCTTGTATAATATATAAAGAGTATATTTACCAAAAAAAATATCTATCACTTAATAATGAACATTAATTATTCTGTCATTTCCTTTCTTTTTCCTTCCCTCAAGAGCACAAACATTCTTTTTCTTTTCCTCCTCCACGTTCTTTTTTCCAAATTGAAGTACACAATGAATGAAGTATGATCAACTTTACCATCAAATATGATAATTCTAGGTTCTTCACAAGTATTTAAGTTAGGGGTTGTCAATAACTTTTTATCATAATCTAAAGTTAATATAAATGTTATTGATTTCGTTTGTTGTTTTAGGCTTGATATATACACTTACATTTTGTGTTTTTAGACAAAATGTATAAATTATCCCATTTCGCACTAGGTTCATTTAAGTTTGATGATAACATTTACGATTGGATAAGATTTATCCAAAATTTTGTTTGACCAGTGTCGGTGTATTATTATTACGATTAATAATAAAATCATTTCTTAGTCATTCTATAAATATATAATAATTGTTACATCTTTTAATATAATAGTGATTTTTTGTTTATTAAAGTCGTTATTTTAATATAATTATTGTTAAAATCATATTATAGTAACTTTGTAGCCATAGTGTTTCTCTTGTCATAATTTAGATGATGCATTCATCTTTTTTTTTTTTAATATTAAATTTTGTTTTGTGTTGTTTGTACGATTGTGATAATTCGTACATTTGGAAGTCAACTGTTTGTAAACTTGCATTTCACGGGAGAACGCGTATTTCATTGCACGGTGCACTCCATGCCGGATGTTCCTTTCTACATGACTTATCTATTTGAATAATTATAATATAATTAAACTCATATAAAAATATTATTAAGACTTCTTCATCACTAAATGTTTACAATTTAAATGCTTCTATTAATATTTCAATGACTAACTTGATATACAATATGTTAAACTGTTAAATAATTTATATAGTAGAAACCGTTTAGAGCCAATAAATTTAGGACTTTTCTATCCATACCCCCTTTATAGGAGGGTATGGATAAATGTATATGAGTGTACAGATGTGAGAATTCACTACATATAGAGAAGTATAGACTTATATGAATGGAAAGAAGCTAAAGGGGATAGGGTTAGCAACTCCCTAAATTTGAGATACAGATGGGTAGAGAGGAATAAAAATATGTTGTACCCAACTGATTAATTTCATCAATTGTTTGAATGATGTGGTTTTAGATGGTTAATAACCAAAATTAACAAGTACATCATATATACATACACACACCCAAGACTAAATTAACTCAACGTAATAAGATCAATTGTTCATATGTATGCTTAACTTTAACTGCACTAGACAGTAGACACAAGTAAGATATATATGTATTTGTAGATATTATAGCATCTTTGATAACTATGTTATTTATAAATTTTGGAGATTTAAAAAAAATGTTTACTCCAACATATATAAGAGATAAAATAGAGAAAAATAAGAGACAAAAGAAACATTCTCAAACTTTGAAAAAGATAGAAAACATAACTTAACTGTTAATGATCCTTTTAAAAAAGTGATTACAAATTTTCTTACCAAAACATCACATCACTTTTATGACTAAATTAAAATAAAAAATATGAACCACTTTCCGTGTTTCTTGAGTGAGTTGGCATGTCTTGCTAGCTAGCTCTTCCTCCATCACTTGCATTATTTTTCTCAAACTATCCAACAAACTCTTTATGATCATTTATTATATGCATGGATCTCAAGTTGTTTATAGTATATTTAAATAGAGGTGGGTTCACACGAGAAACATGTTAATTTAAGAAAATGTGAGCACGAATCCCAACCACACATCTTCGGTTACGGTGGACGTGATCACGGAGGATTTACGCGATTCATGGGAGGATCGTGATTATTAAAGGGGTGAGGGGGACCGGTTAAAACCGCTTTTATTGACCGGATGAGTAGTTAAAATTTGACCTTACGTTTTCTTAAAAAATTATGTTTCTCAATTGAACTTTTCTCTGTGTAAATAAATAATATAGAAGTGGTTTATTATACAATCTATTATATTTATATAACTATTGTAACTTTATCACAACATTCATTCAATTTAATGGATATGGGGTTTTATAAATATCTACATTTTTTTCTAATATAAGGTGTTGATTATAATTAGTAAATTCTACTCATTTTTGATAAATAATTAAATCATCGTAAATAAAGTATGATCCATATTATTCTATAAATATCTTAATTGATTAGAGAGGTGAATTTAGCATAGGAAGGGTGGGGGATGGGTCTTTCTAATAAAATAACTTACTTAGGTTAAAAACATTTTTTTTTAACTTTCTACCATAGTTCATCCTATTAATTCTCTCCATGTGCTCCCACCAACCAAAAAAACCCCTTAAAACAATCAAGAAAGTCTTGAAATATAAAAAAAAACTAAATTTTTTTTGAAAACGACAAAAAAAAACCCTTTAAAAACCCTTGAAATCAATCAAAAGAAACTTTAAAAATACTTAAAACAGTGTAATTAAACTAAAAATAAATTGGACGACTTTATGGGTTTTCACTTTACCTTAAACGTATCCGACAAAAATTCTGAATTCATCACTAGTTCACTACAGTTGATCGAGTTGTATTGTTTATACAAATAAGATAGGTTGGATAAGAAAAATGCTCAAATAATATATTAACGTTTTTTATCATATATTCTTAGGTATGTATAATATAAAAATGGATTTCTTTTTAGCTTTTACCATCATAAATTCCGTCATTTTTCAATTATTACTTCATTCTCTAGATAATCTAATAATTTCTAAACGCTTTTTTTCCCTTTTTTTTCCTTTTTTTTTCTTTTCTTATGAATACAATCTCACAGATCAAATTATGTTTGAGAGCATAAAAGTTTATTAGCTTCCCTATCCAAAAGTTGACAAGTAACTTTATAAAATTGAGCATATTAAAATAAGTCATATCTATAATTAAAAATGTCACCCTTTAAAGGCATTAAAGAATGTATTATATAGAAAAGCCAAAGACTTTGAAAAGTGTTATGCCGGCATCGTAACATTATTCCACATTGCACTTGCTAATAAAAATTACTAAAGAAGAAGAATATATTTAAAATAAAAATATATCATGATGATTATGCATGTGATAACAATGACGAAATCTTACATCAAAATTATTATATAATTTAAAATAAAAAGTCCGATAAATAATTAATGGTATCTTATGTGGCAATTGGCATGCAACTTCTATATGGCTGTTTTGTAAAATAATCCACAAAATAGTTGTAAGAAATTAATTAAGAATTCATTGAAAAAGGTTTGATCCTTTTTTCTTGGGCGAGAAACACTAGTATATGAGCCAAAAACCGCCTATTTACAAATTGTATGTCACGCCTTCGTTAAAAAGATCGACTTTCTTGTGTACAAATGTTCTTTTTACAGACATTTGATTTGGTAAATGGTTTTGATGAATTTGAATTTTTTTATTAAAATTGGAATTGTAAGGTAAATTAACCCGATGAACACATAAGCGTCAAGTAAATGACACCTAAGCTATTTTTCATTAACTCGTTATCGCTAATTTTTATAACATTATTACATGAAAATCCGACAAATTCAAGGGAATAATACCAAGCACCTACTAGGATTTTAAAGTTCTATATTTTTTTGGATTTTAATGAAATTCGAGATTCCATATCCAAGAAATTATTTATGAAATTTAATTTCGAATTCTTCCAATTCCAATGTAATCATGCAAACTAAACAAGACCTTAGTATTTAAAATATTTTTCTTAACTTTTTTAAAGTTAGGTTTATGTCATTAAAATCGTTGTAAAAAGAAGTTGCATCAAAATTTCTGACAAATTTTCTATTTTAAATATTTCAGTAGTAAACTAGTAATTACTTTATTAATATATTCAATACTTAAATTCAATATTCAATTATAGAAAATAATAAAATGATTTTTCTTTCATCCAAAACCGTGAACTTTGGAATATTTCCCAAATCTATATATTTCTATCTTATCCGTTCTAATTTCTCCGTTATAAAGGTTTTAAAAGTGTTTCTGATAGGTAGACTTAGATTCGACATGCGAGTGAAAGACTCAAATAGACGGATACAAAATCTATTCAATATTTTAGGGTTTTATTCTAGATAAGTTAGTTTAATAATCTACAAATATTTGTCCTGATCAATCAAGCTTTGTTTTAGCTTAAATGTCGCATTTTACACGGTATAACGATTTTTCGTCTATAATGTTTGGCCACATATATCAAATGTAATCTTAAGATCTTGATTCTTGAAAGATTTAATAAAAACCTTTATTTTCTCTGAAAATATGTGGAACCCATTGCTCCGGGCATGTCAATCCCTAGAGTGATAGATCTTGGCTCTGAGACCATACAAGAATATGTGGAACCCTAAACGTAATCTCCATAAGAGTCTCTTGAGAAGAGAATGGATGGTTCCAACATATACAGTTAAGATTTGGTCCAAGTCTAGCCGACGTAGTACTCTAACATCTCCGTTTGATATTATGATATTCCTAAAATGGTAACAAATATTAAAAGAAATATATGTTTATTACATTTTTCCTATTTAGCCATTTTCTTTTTTCTTTTCTTTTCTCAAGCATTATTTCGCCACCAATTAATTCACTATACATGAAACTGTCATCGTGCTCTGTTTTTCTGCACACAATCTGTTCGACAAAAAGCCTCACCGAGAAAGCGAAAACTGACTCATCATATCAAATGTCTCTCGTGCATCAAAACCTGATTTCTCATTGTTAGATTTCACTTTCAACTTCTCTTTATGAAAACCTTCTACTTGACTACTTCTATGCATTTTTCAATCTCTATATGTCACTTTCTAGTGGATTTTTTTATATATTTTCTAAGACTAAATTTGTAGTTTTGACTGGGCAATATAGCTCTCTTTAAACTGTACTTGACTTCATATATCGACAAGAAAACTTTATATTAATAAAAACTTTGGTTTCTTTTGGTAGAATTGGTCACATGTTTGACCTGGACTTACTTCTGGTTTATAATGAAGGGAACTACTTTAAAATTTTCTTATTTATTCAAGTTGATAAATTTAAATTCTAGTTATTTTTTGGTTACTACTTCACATGATTCTTGATAGTTTTTGAAGCAACTCTTTAATGTATATTCTTCGTTAGCGGTCAGCAATTCATCACCGGTCTATTTTCCGGTGATTCATACATACATACATATATACATACATACATACATACACCCATACATACACCCTTTTCGGTTTTCTTCTTCATAACCCGATTCAAAGATTCAATTTTTTTTTACGTTACACCATGGCATATGCCAATTCAAGATCTGTAAGGTATGTTTCAAGTTCTTGAATTTATGTTTTAATGTATAATTGTGTTGAATTGGGTCAGTTTCTTGAATTATATATGTTTTAACTCCAAGTTAACGCGCGCACATGTTCTGGTGGTATCGGGTCTCCTTACAGGTAATCCTACTAATCTGCTGTGATCTGGCCCAACCTATGGCTGAACCCGACTGGCAGGTTTTTAGGGGCCCTATGGACCAACCCGGATTATGTTAGTGTATAATTGTGTTGAATTGGGTCAAAATCTTGAATTTGCTTGGTGAAATTGGCATTTAACTGTTTTGGTTTTGATATAATGCTTTAATTCTTGTAGTTTTTGGATGTTTTTGGGTCTGTGATAAAACATACAACTTTGGTTTATGAGAATTATAATTGAAATTTTAATGCTTACTTTTAATGAATTCTTTAGATTTCATGATGAAATTGGGGTGTCAAAGCTCCCATCTATGAAGAAAGACAACTTGTTGAAGGTGAAATGTAATCTTGATGGCAAGCAAGTGGGTGAACAAAGGAAGGAGGAAAAGGGTCCATCTTCGTTGAAATCGAAAGTTCTCTCGAGGGTATTCTCCGAAGATTACGAGAGAGTGCAGAAGAAAATATTGGATCCTCGCGGGCTGACTATTCGGAAATGGAACCATATTTTCTTGTTTGCGTGTTTGATTTCTTTGTTTGTAGACCCTTTGTTCTTTTACCTGCCATCGGTTCGAACCAGCCATGTTTGCATCCATATTGGTCTCACCCTCGAGATCGGTCTCACCATCGTGAGATCAATAGCAGATGTTTTTTACACCGTTCAGATTCTCGTTAAGTTCCGTACTGCCTATGTTGCGCCATCTTCCCGTGTTTTTGGAAGAGGTGAGCTCGTTATAGACGCTTCTAAGATCGCAAAGAAGTACTTACAAGGTGGCTTCTGGATTGATCTCGTCGCTGCCCTGCCTCTTCCTCAGGTATACGACCTTTTCAAATATTGTCATATAAAAAATTAATAGAACGACATATTTCAAAACTATCGTAAATACTTGTTAGAACTTATTATAACATATCTACGTAACACACACAATTGTTTGGTTATATAAAATAGTCTATTAAGACATTTTGGCAGTCCATTTTGTTGTATCCCGGGACGGATCTATAGCAAAAAAAAGATGGGGGATTGCCCCCACTAGTTACGGAAAAATCTCATTTTTCTAGGTTAAAAAACATTATTTTTTAAATTTCTACCTTATGTCCTCCCATTAATTTTATGTCCGTGACCCCACCAACCAAAAAAGTACTTGAAAATCAACAAAAGATCAATAAAATCTCTTGAAATCAATTAAAGAAACAAAAAAGTTCATTGAAATACAGAAAAAACTTAAAATTATCTCGAAATTAACAAAAAAAAGTGCATAAAAATGTGGGATCAGGCTAAAAACACATCGGCTGACCTTAAAGGTGCCCCCACTGGACAAAAATTCTGGCTCTGCCACTAGTTGCACCAGACCTTGTGATATCGACTTATAGTAAAATAAAACGCCTTCTAATCGTTCTGTTTTTGTGGCTAATGCAGGTACTAATCTGGCTGATCATACCGAGCTTAAGTGGCTCGACCATGGCTAACACGAAAAACGTTCTTCGGTTCATCATAATCTTCCAATACCTCCCGAGACTCTATCTCATATTCCCGCTCACATCACAAATCGTCGAGGCTACAGGCATCGTGACTGAAACCGCGAGAGCTGGAGCTGCTTACAATCTGATGCTTTACATGTTAGCAAGCCACGTACGTAATCATCGAAAACAACCTTAATACAAAACAATATTTCAAATCTAAGAATCTTGTTCTAAATCTAACGGCTGTTGTCGTTAATTGATGCAGGTTTTAGGAGCTTGTTGGTATCTTTTATCGATAGAGAGAGAAGAAGCCTGCTGGAGAAATGTATGCCTTCTCGAGGATCCAAATTGTGACGATAAGTTCTTCGACTGCGAAAGATTTCACGATCCCGTTAGGCAGTTGTGGTTCGGATCCAGTAACGTATCGGAACAATGCGTCCCTACAAGCGGGTTTTATCAGTTCGGAATCTATGGCGAGGCTCTGACCTCAAAGGTTACCGCTGCCTTGTTCTTCAATAAGTACTTCTATTGCCTTTGGTTTGGCTTGAAGAACCTCAGGTAATTATTTATGTTCATTTGTTAGTTAGCCTCGAGATAATTTTGTTGTGTTCTAGGATTTTTACGATCATATCGATTATCGAATTTACGTGCAGTTCTCTGGGGCAGAATCTTTCGACGAGTACTTATGTGGGCGAAATCGTGTTTGCAATCATAATAGCCACCGTGGGGCTAGTTCTCTTCGCATTGTTGATCGGAAATATGCAGGCAAGTGTAGTATTGAGTAGTATATTACACGATTTAATTTACTAAATGATAATTTTACCCTTGATAATTAAAAGGGAACACCGTCTGATGATAAAGGGTTGAATTGGAAATTAGACGCTAAAATATTTACAATTCTTTTGATTTTGAAAGCTTATTGCCACAAGCTTTCATGTGGGTCCCGTATTTTTTGAAAAAAGTTAAATGAAAATGAGTACTTATTTATAAAATAAGATAGTAACATTGGACATTTATTTTGGGACGAAGAGAATACATATTATAGAACACGCGGATAAACTTACGTTATAATGTTTGTTTAGACATATCTTCAATCAACAACGATCCGATTAGAAGAATGGAGGATTCGGAGAACCGACACAGAACAATGGATGCGACATCGGCAGCTGCCACCCGAGCTCAAGCAATCCGTTCGGAAATACGATCAGTACAAATGGATGGCTACTCGAGGAGTCGATGAAGAATCGCTTCTCAAGGATCTTCCATTAGACCTTCGACGAGATATTAAACGGCACCTCTGCTACGATCTAGTTCGACGGGTAAGTTTTGATTTTTCCCATGGTTTTAGATGAAGAAGCCTTCGTATTAACACGGGCTTCTAAAATTTTAATGATCTAGGTTCCGTTATTTGATCAAATGGACGAACGGATGCTCGACGCGATCTGTGAGCGCCTAAAACCGGCCTTATCCACACCAGGGACGTGTTTGGTTCGGGAAGGTGATCCCGTGAACGAGATGCTATTTATAATTCGAGGAAACCTCGATTCGTACACCACAAACGGCGGTCGAACTGGGTTTTTCAACTCGTGTAAGATCGGTCCCGGTGACTTCTGCGGCGAGGAACTTCTGACGTGGGCCCTGGACCCACGGCCGAGCGTCGTGATCCCGTCGTCGACTCGGACCGTGAAGGCGATATCCGAAGTCGAAGCTTTCGCGCTCATAGCCGAGGATCTAAAGTTTGTGGCATCACAGTATCGGAGATTGCATAGTAAACAATTACGCCATAAGTTTCGGTTTTATAGCCACCAGTGGCGGACTTGGGCGGCTTGTTTCGTGCAAGCGGCATGGAGGCGGTATAAACGGAGGCAAAGTGCAAGAGATCTCAAGGCTCTAGAGAGTTTTGCAAGTGTGGATTACGAGCCAGCGGTTAGCCCTCCGACGCAGTACGTTGGTCAAACGGCTTCACCGGAGACGGGGTTCGGTGCGTATGGTGCGAGTATAAGGAGGTCCGGGAACTTGCACCCGGTGTCGAGGTCCGGGAACTTGCACTCGGTGTCGAAATCGACTAGTGTTAGCGCGTTACAAAAACCAACAGAACCGGATTTTTCTGTAGAAGAAGAATGAACGATAAAACCAAGCCGAGTTTGTCTAATTATAAAGCTCAAATGGGTAAAACTAGAAAGTAGACACAGTTTTATTTTTTATGTCTAACAGATTAATTTAAATGTATCTACTAAATTTTGATGTATAATAGAATTATTAAATTCAAAAAAAGAAAATTCCAACCCAAAATCCAAAGGTGTTGAAAAAATTAGACTACGCAATATGGGCTTTTAGATTGTGTGGGCCAAAAGTAGTTAAACTCTTGGACTACACGATATAGGCTGCTTTATAAGATCTGGGCCATTTTGTGGGTTTATAGGTGTGGGCCAAAAGTAGTAAATTTATTGGACTATTTTTCTTTTAGTAAAATGGAAGAGTAGATTACATATTTGGTCCTTGTGGTTTATTGGTTTTAACATTTTGGTCTTTAAAATGAAATAATATGAAACAGGTACTCGTGGCATGCATTTTACAAAGAAATGGGTCTTCAGGGACGCCATCTATTTTTGGTTTGTTATACCCATCATGTGCACGACACATGACAGGCATTTTAGTCATTTCACTTATTAGGCTTTTTAGACATAGGCAGGTTACAGTTATTGGGCTCAAGGCATGGCCTAATCCTTCTGAGGTGTAGTTACGACAAACAATGTTTGGGCCCGATCCTTACGAGGCCCGATTAACGCCTGATCTGGCCCAACTTTTACCCATCTCTATCATCAACTAAGAAAACATCAACCTATGTTCTCTCTTTAAAGAAGTTAAGATATTAATTGTGTTTATGACCATTTTTCCTTGTTAAATGTCTAAATGCTTGAGATACTAGGTAAATGATCGAGTGAGAATATGAGTTAACTTGAAAATGTAAGAATGAATTTGGACCCTTTGATCATTTTTAATCCCATGTCTTCGTGAGTTACGTTTTTTATAAAAGAAATGATTTATTGTATCTCATGAACAGAAAATATCGTGTTCTTTTAAACTATGATTAATCGAAAGGTAAGATTTTTTCTTACCCTTTCCAAATATTAATCCTCACTGAAATCCAACACTATGATAGTATGACGTTATGTGCTAAATTTTAGAAATACATTACATAAAATAAAATTTTAATCAAAATACGTTATTCTTTTGTATTATTTACTGTTAAATGTAGTGTATTTAAATTTTAATACTAATCTAAAGAAGTCAAAATAGTTGACCGACTACCATTTGACTTCAGCTAGTCAAACTTAGCTGGCCTTTAGAATTCGGCCATCTGGCACTATAGAGTAACAAGTGCTCTCTCAACAAATTTTTGAGGCTTTCGTCCTCTTGAAATCAAACTTTCGAAAACGTTATTTTTTCAAAAAAAATATTTTTTTTTTCATTTTCAATATATTGCTAAATAGGTTGGCTATGACGTATTAAAGGGATCATAAACCACCGTATTAACATTTTATTCGATTTATAGATTAATTTAATAGATATGTATCTGTGTGTGTTGCAGCTTGAAAAATTGAAAATATACATAAATCATAAATAAGTAATTGAATATTACGTATAAAATTGAAGATCAACTAATTAAAAAAACTGAATAAATCCGTTCGATAGTGGGTCTTCAAGCTCATATCATTTAAACTCATTTTGAGTGTTTTTGATTTAATGATTATAATGGTATAATTTGTTAAAAATATTTCAAGAATTCTTGAAATATTTGTTAAAAATTATTTGACAATTAAAAAAATGGAATCTTTAAGGTTGTGTTTAGTTGTGGAAAACTGTTTTTGTTTTCCAAGAAAATGAAAACAGAAAACGGAGTTGATTTTTCATTTTCAGTTTTCTAGGAAAATTTTAGAAAACTTGTTTACTTGAAATCATGGAGTTTTCATTTTCCATTATTAGAAAATTAGAAAACTCGTTTAGTTGTGCATTTTTCATCACTTTTCATTTTCCATTTTTCCAAATATTGCAACGGCGGCGGTGACAGTGGTCACAGTGGCGGCGGCAGCGGAGGCAGTGGGCTTGCCGGCTTGGCGGTGGCCAAGGCAGAGGCGACGGTAGCCTCGACGGTGGTGGCGGTGCCCTCGGCGGCGACGGCGGTGGCCTCGGCGGTGGAGGCGGTGGCTTCGGTTGCCTCGGCGGTGGAGGCGGTGGCCTCGGCGGTTGCCTCGGAGGCGACGGCGGGGGCCTCGGCGGCGGCCTCGGCGGCGATGGCGATGGTGGCGGTGGCCTCGGGGGCCTCGGCGGTGGTGGCGGTGGCCTCGGAGCCCTCGGCAGCGATGGCAATGGTGGTGGTGGCCTCGGCGGCGGCGATGGTGGTGGCGGCGATGGTTGAAGCGGCGATGGCGGCGATGGTGGTGGCGGCAACGAGAAGGGGACGACGGTGGTCGCGGCGACGAGAAGGGGACGACAGTAGTGTGACGACGGCGGTGGCGGCGAGCAGCGATGGCGGTGGCCGGCGGCGGCGGCGGTAGTGGCGGTGGCCGGCGACGGCGGTGGCCGGAGACGAGAAGGGACGACAATTGAAAATGGAAATGGAAAATGAAAATGAGAATTGGAAAACTATAAAAAGTAGTTTTCTAATTCAAGCGTAAATTTTGAAAATGAAAATTTTGTTTTCTTGGAAAACTTTTTCTAAATTGAATCAACTAAACAAGTTTTTTAAATTTTCATTTTTCATGAAAAATTTTTCTAGAAAACAGAATTTTTTTTTCCACAACTAAACCCACCCTAAGTTTCAATACTAGTTTCAAATATGGTATTAATACGGTATTAAGAAAGAACGAGAAAAAAAAGAAATACATAAAAAACACAAGATGACATCATTAAATAATATATTTTTTAATTGATCAATCAAATGGCTCAATTTGAATATTAATAATGTTAACGAAAACTTTATTTTAATAGATAGTATAGATTTTATTAAACAACATTAACGAAAAATTAGCAAAATAATTAATAACAAGAAAAGTGCAAGAAAAATTATCACTCAATAAATGTTGATGAAATAATCAAATTTGTGAATGACGAAATGTGTGAAATTTAATTGGGATTACTTCTTCAAAATGTATCTAACTATCCCCAATATACTATTGTGTGTATCAACCTAAAAAAATTCCTTTTGTATATATCAAACTTTATTTTTGAGTCTATTATGTGTATTTTTTAGTCTATTATGTGTATCCAACTATCCCCAATATACTATTGTGTGTATCAAAAAAACAAACAATAGATTAAAAAATAAAGTTTGATATATACAAAAGGAATTTTCTTAAGTGGATACATACAATAATATATTACGGATAGTTGGATACATTTTGAAAAAGTAATCCCAATTTAATTTCATATTAATGAAATTAATCTTTCCAATTTTTTCATAATCTATTGAGATTCTGTGAACTAAACATCCTCTTAAAATTCCATTAAGGAAATGCAAATTACCTTGTCTTAATTATTGTTTTGTGTAACGTAACTTTAGGACATTTGTTTTAGTTTATTAAATGTGACCGTCATGGGTGGATGTTTTAAAATAAATTTAAAATAACTTTTTTTAATATGACGTCACCTTTATATACATATTTTGATTTAAACATTTCAAATACAATAAGTAAAATATAACGTTGCAGTGGAGTGGATAAAGTTTATGGGTTTATAGTGTCTAACCTAAGTTTGAATCCCTTCATGCAAAACATGTAGATATTTACAAAAGGGCATGATTTAGCCTTATTGTTGTCGATGATTAATGAGGCCATAAACTTAAACACTCCAAAAAATATAAGAAACAAAAGTTTAAAATATAATGTAGAAAAATAATAATGAATTATACATCGTATTTTTAATCAAATTGCCCAAAACAAATAGTCAAAATAAAATTCATTGGATATAAAACCCTTTGGCTTAAGATCTGCTCCACTACTAACGACTTCAACGCACGTGCATGTACGGCATGGCACGTGACTTGTGAGTATTTTCTATTTTTTTAGTTAATTAAAGAGCAATTTTTTTTTTTTGGGAAAGGTTCATCTAGGCTTTGCCTGGACTACATCCTTGGCAATATAGAACATAAATTGAAAATTCGGCCGTCTGAGACTAAACCTGGCCACAGGATGCGCACGAGGGGATTCGAACCTGGGGTAAATGGGATACCATCCACATTCCTCACAAACCTTACCGCTACGCCACAAGCCTTGTGGTTAATTAAAGAGCAAGTTCTAAATTGGGTGTCAAAACTTAAACTCAAATTGCAAGTTTCATTTATACTGTTTTTTTTTATTTTTTAAATTAGTTTAAAATGGTTTTATACGAATTAAGTCTTGAAATTTAACATATATTTATCATTTTTATCTTTTGGTTTTTCTTATAAATGAGATTTTGATTTCAATGTTATTCACATATGAGTTTTATATCTTACACAAACAACAACGAAAAACTGTAGATGATTCCTATAAAAGTATGTGTAATAGGTTATAAGCGTCTAAAATTGAAGCTTTACAAACAAAAATATCATGTTTTTATTTGAAATGTTAGTGAAATATTAAATGGGTTTAGCTTGCAAAATTATGATAGAATCTGAAGAAATTAAAATGATTAATTATGTTGTCAAATTTAATTCCGACCTTTGAATTATCTTCATAATTAAATTGAATTAAATACATCGTAAGTTTGATTATTCAATCACAATTGACGAGAAACTCAATTCTATTTAATCTCATTTTCTCAAAAAGACCGTAGTCTTATATTCCCTACTTGATTTACCAGACCCATATACAGATCAACAATTCAACAATCTTAATATTGCCTCGGATCACCGCCAACCATTATTTTGAACCATTAGTGACTACCATCAATTTGAACCATTGTTGACGCCATTGATTTGGACCACCGTCGATCTACACATTGTCGACCACTGTTTTAAACCACCACCAACCACCGTTCTAAAACTATAAAAACACCGCCAACCAGCATTGATCTGAACCACTGTTGACCACTATCCTCGACGACAACCAATCTAAATCACCATCGACAACCATCGTCGAGGACCATCGATCTAAATCATCGACGACCACTATCGTTCTAAGCCACCATCAATAAAACCACCGATGACCACCACCATTCTAAACAATCACCAATCACCATCGATCTAAAGTGCTGATGACCACAAACTGTTATAAACCATCGGCGACCACCGTTGTTTTGAACCACCACTGACCAACAACGATTTATAAGACCATCGGGGGCCACCACCATTCTGAATCACTTTTGACGAACAACGAACCATCGATCTGAACCACCGTCGACGATCACCAATCTAAACCACCATTCTGGACAGTCACTAACTATCATCGATCTTAACCACCGCCGACCACCATCATGATAGAAAGGGGTATTTTGGTCATTTCTCGTTTATTCGTTTCAACCCCAAAAGTACATTCTACAAACCAAACATACAATTTTCAAATCATTTAACAAGTTCCATTCCAGCTCATGCCAACTAAACACACAGGCAAAATCCATTCCAATTCAACTCTATTCCTCTAGAAAACATTTCGCGAACCAACGCCCCCTTACTATGATGATTGTCAAAACGAAAATTGAAAAGTTGATCATCATAAACAAGTATATAAGAGCATCTTCAACAAACATGTTATATTTTTTCTCATTTCTTACAATTTTAATTATTTATTCATTTTCCGTCTACTTCCTCTATTCTGAAAGAAAACTTAACATTAGCAGGTGGAGGATAATTTTCAGATTTCTAAAATAAGATAGGTGGTGGAGATGCTCTAAGTTATTTAAGTTTAAAAACATGTAAAAAGTTTTAAATCATAACCTTAAGATACATTTAGAAAAATCATTCAAAGGGTATAAAAGAAATAAGATATTGTTCCACTTTGATTTTATAAATAGTTAATGGACCAATTATTTGGTACATGTTGTCTTAATTTGACAACAAAATTAGGCACGTCCTGTATGGTACAATGGGTCTTGACTCCATCCTTACCA
Organism: Centaurea solstitialis; assembly: GCA_030169165.1. Lineage (NCBI taxonomy): Eukaryota > Viridiplantae > Streptophyta > Magnoliopsida > Asterales > Asteraceae > Centaurea > Centaurea solstitialis. The sequence goes on from CM058046.1 coordinate 12,405,974, forward strand.
AGTGGGATGACCAATAGGACTCTCTCTACCTAATTAAATTACAACATGCTATGTTACAACAAAACATTTGATTATATTTTTCAACTAGGTAAATTACTCAAATAATTGATTTAGTCCCCCAAGGTTTAAAGATCATGGATCTTTGCTCAATTATTTGAAAATTTTCAAATATTCTATAACGAGTGTATAAGTAGTTAAAAACATTTATAATGCTACTAGTGTATCTAGAACGTTTTAGGTCAACTAAATAGAATTTGTGTTTTTATGGTTTTCTATCACAAATTATTGTCTACGATTTGCATAAAATCCGGATATCGATTTTGATACAATTTTTAACGAGGCAATGATAGTGCCCTGTCATTACACACATGTTACTTGCCAATGATAGCGCCCGTCATTACACACATGTTATTTGCCGATGATAGCTACCTTTATTGCAAAGCAACGTGCCGGGAAGCAGGGATGGTTGCATAGGTTTTAAAGTTTATCATTATTAATTTGTAAAAGAAAGAGGTAGGATGATAAAAATGTCTTCATATGAAAAATGCAATTTAAGAATGTATTTATATAGGAATGTATAGTTTATAATTTTGCCTAGACATTTCTTTCTATGGCGGTCATCTAAATTCTAATATCGTTGCTTTTTTAGCAACGTTGCATAACAATTTGTACATTTTCCATGTTACTGAATGTTAGAGCAAAGCAAATACGGTGGGCTGCATGCTTATGCAACGTTTTTTAGATGGGAATTATTAAAATAATAAGTAAATAAAAGTTTGATTTTATGTTCCACTTTTCTTGGTGAGTAATTAAAGGGTTTTAATAACTTGATAAGCAAACATGCATGCAGACAAACTCCAAAAATCATAATCTTGAAGGCCCGCCATTTTTGAAACCAATTAAATGGAATGTCAAGTTATAACCCCACTTTATTTCTTATACTCGTCCATTAAATAAATAATTTTATTTTTCCCCCATACCTAATTTAATTAAGTGTTATCGTTATCTATGACAATTTTGTAAGATTAATTTCCGAGAACCATTAAACTAAAAGTTATTGGGGTAAAGATTTAACATGCATCATTCTCGATTTCTAATCACTTAACACAAAGATCAAAATCTCTAAAATCATTTTTTCATCTTTTTAGACTTTTTTATTTTAGAGAAATTATACCACTTATATTATTAAAATATATACACTATATTTATTATTTCAAATAAACTTTTGAAGAATTTTTAACAATTAATTATGCTATTGATGAAATAGATTAAAATAATATTACTCTCTCATCATTTATAGGTTTTAGAAAAAACTTTAAGTTTTTCTATCTTAGCAAATGGTTTAACAACAGTGTTGGAGCAGTTTAGCGGAAAAAAAACCCAAAGTTTTTTATTTTAGCAATATGGTTAGAGATCCTCTTGTAACCATGGACGGATTTGAAGAGGGGCACACGGTGGCACGGGCCACCGTCAAATTCCTCCGTCGTAGTGTAAAAAATTAAGGTGCCACCGTCAGGGGTGGAACCAGAAATTAATTTGTAGGGGGGCAAATTTTGAACAACAATCTTAATTCTAAAAAATATTTTGTTATACACAAAAAAAAAACCTTCAAAACGTCAACAGTAATCATAATTTCCATGTGAAGCTGATTTTTAAGGGGGGCAATTAGCCAAATATTCCTAATTTATAAAAAGAAAACTAACAAAATTTAAAATGTTAGGGGCAACTGCCTACTCTGCCCCCCTCCTGGCTCCGCCCATGGCCACCGTATCAATTTGTCGTGTGCCACTATATATATTTTGAAAATACAATGAAAATGAAAGTTTTCTTTGGTTGAGTTGGTTAGTTACTTGCTTTGTAACCATGAGGTCATGGGTTCAAGTCCTATTAGGGACATTTTTTTAGATTTTTGCTTTTAATTTCATATTTAGTGTTTATATAAAAAATTGCTTGTACCAAGAATTGAACTTGAGACTTTACCTTTGAAAGTCAATGAACCAACCACTAGACCAATAGAGATTTTATGAAAATTTTCTTTATATATGTTTTTTATGGTTAAATGGTGCTACTGTCTGAAAAAAGTTCTAGATCCGTCCCTGCTTGTAACCAAAAATATTTTGGAATAATTTATAAAGATTAGCTATAGACACCATGCTATTGTTTAATTGTGATTAGTCACCTAATTAATATATTAATTAAATGAATAGCACCTCCATTTTTTTTTCCAAATTTCATGTTGATCAAGATATACATACTAACATCTTGTCTCCATAATGGCTTATCTTAATTTATTTTTATGTATGTATAGATTGAGAGAAGGGAATTCAAATGAGAAGTAGAAAATTAATCTCCATCACTCACGATAGTCAATAAAGACGGCTTTTACTGGTTACGGTGGACGCGATCACGAGGATGGAGACGATTAAATGAGGGTGACCCGGTCAAAACCGCCTTTATTAACCGGATGAATGATTACGATCAATTCTCTACTTCTCGTTATTTTAGCAATTCTCGTTTGAACCTAATACTGTAGATTGATCATTAAAAAGTATACACCGATCGATGGTAATGAACGTAGATCTTTCCGAAAAGCTGTTTCCAATTGAATCAAGTTTGGCAGAAAGCCATAGAGATGAATTAATTTGTTTCGAGTTTCTACAACTAATTAGCCCAAAGAAGTCAACCTTTCCCATCTTTGACTTTCTTTTTTTGGATGGTGTGAATGGCCTGTGTTTTGATTCTTTGAGCTTGTTTTGCTGAAGAAGAAAAGGGTTTTTTGTTTTCTGAATCATTACTTCATGTTAAGTGGACTTCTCCCCCCTCATTTCTTTTATTTTATTCATTTTTATAAATATATTTACCTATTTTTCTGTTGCTAATTTATTTTATTAATATTGTAATTGTGAGAATCTGTTGTTCTTCAATTTTGGTTTGACAATATGGTCTTTTAGTACAATCTAATTTACATGCTTTGTGCAGACGGAAAGCATTATCAATGTTGCTGATTCTTTGGTTTAATGTTGTTCTAATTTATCCCAATTATCATTTTTAGAATTTTGATTTGTTTTTTTTAAGCTTAAAATGAGGTTTAATGTCACTAATTATTATTATAATTATATAACAAAAAGACAATTTAACAATCTTTTTCACACACAATGAACGCTTGAACTTTGAAATTGAAAGCATTGAGTTTTTAGCAAGGTTCCAAATAGCGTGAGGCGTGACGTGACGGCAAAGCCAAGCCTCAAGCCTTGGAAGCCACGACGAGGTCACGGCATTTTTCAAGGCGTGACTTATGGCGGCAAATCTCTATATCATATATAATATTATACACATTAACATGCGTTTTCCTACTATTATTCAATAAATAAATTATAATAAACAATTTAAAGCAAATATATATCATAAACTAACAAATAAGACATTAGAAAGATAAATTACATCAAAATATTGTGTTACAAAAACCGCGCATTACCCCATGGCGTGCCTCAGGCATAACGTGGCGTGAGACACAAGCCTTAAGCCACGGCGCGCCATGGCGGCCGTTGCGGCGAGCTTTTTCGAACATTGGTTTTTAGAGTACAAATGCTGAATTTGAGGACCCAATATTTAAATAGAATATAACTGATTTTGTAACGTTATTTTTTCATGATTGAGAGATCACGAGTTTTGTAATATCTGAGGTAACATATAGAGCAAGACTTGCCTAAAAATCTTCGTCACAAACTTTCAGGAAGAAACTTTAATGCATCTTAATCGACTTTTATTCTAACTTGAACTTTATAAAAGATAATATAGTTTTTTTAAAGGTTCATCCTTAGCAATATGAAAATCGTCTGAGACTAAATCTGACCACAAAATGCTAATGTCTAGACTCAAATCTAAAGTAAATGCCTAAATGGGATATTCCAGCACATCTCCTTGGATCTTTTGTAGTATATGGTGATTCTTGTGGTTGGCTATTATAGTTTATGTAAATTTGTTTATAGATTGCCAATGATTATTACATAAAACTTAAGAGTAAAATACAAATTTGGTCCCTACGGTTTATTGGTAATAACACTTTTGGTACCTATAGTTGCTAAGTTTCGATATAGCCATTGTGGTTTGCAAAATCGACCAGATTTAGTCCCTCCCTTGAACGATCATTAAAAAAACGTTAGCTAAGGGGTATTTTAGTCTTTTCTACTTTTATCTTATTTTTTTGAAGGGTATCCAAGGCTTTGCCCCAACTAATCCCGACAAGGTTCACCGCAACTAAAGCATGCTGCCCTGAGTTAATCCATAGTGGGCTAGTGGCCAAAATTGGAAGCACCTGGATTTGAACATGGGGTAGAAGGGTTAACTAGTCACTTCCCCCACAGACCTTACCCAGTACGCCACAACCTCGTGGTTAAATAAACAAAAAATGTAACTTAGTCACATATGTATTCTATATGTATCTATGTTATATAGTATTTGTATAGTATCGTTCCTCAGTTACTTAAGTAAAGTCTCATCGTTGATGGCCTCGCTCTTCTCTAATAGCCCCATTCTCCGTCAACCTCTCTCGTCACCGTCAGACACTGACCTAACTCCCTCCCTTCCTTACTCCTCCCTTATTTCCTCTCAATCGATCTGCCATAGATACCCTCCAGCCTTACCATCTTCCCTTTCTGGACGATCCTCCACCATTTGCTTTACCTCCCTCTAAAACTACTACATTTGAAAATAATCCTTTGAAATTGTAAACAAAGCCAATTCAATAAACCTAGAACATTTCTTCCATGTAATTTACATCCCCAATCTTTATTGCTTGTTCAACATTGATCAAGTTTTTAGGGCAACAATCTCGATTACATGTTCTTGATATTTTCGCAAGCTAACCATATCAATAATTTTAGACATGTTTTATTAGCTAGGTTTGTATCCCCCCACATGCGCTTTGGAAAGAATATTGGTTTGATTTGATTTTGAGTTTAAGCTTTGGATTTGGGTTGGTCGAATAATATGTGTGTGCATAACTGCATATCGCATCTAACGGAGTTGGATTCTGTTTCTTATGATTCTCATCTATAACATTTTTTAGAATATGTGTAAAAACTAGAGATTTAGGTTTATATGGTTTTGCATAGGGCATATTTGAGTTTGTCTAAGGTTTATTTCTTTGGATTTTAGGTTCATCTAGGTTTGGTTTATTTGTCGGAAAAGACAACCATAGTGGAGGGGATTTGGTTAGGAGTGTTAAAAAGTTGAGCTGAGTCGAGTAGTAGGTTAATCGAGCCAAACTCAAAAATAATACTAGGATCGAGGTCGACTAACTTTTTCAATGTAGGGCTCGAGCTCGAGCTCGAATATTTTTTGAGTTATCGGGCTCGAGCTCGAAGCTCGTTTATGGGTTTGAATTCACGATCGATTAACTCGTTTATCAACTTGAGCTCGATAACTTTTATATTTTATACTATTATTAATAAATACGTGAGCATGTTTAGCTGAAAAAGGGTATGCTCGAATGGCTCGGCTTGACTCGAAAATTTTAATCGAGTTTTTAGACGAATCGAGTCGAACATTGATGTTATAAAGCTCGGCTCGTTAAGTTAAACGAGCTCGATTTTGTGTTCGAGATCGACTTGAGCTCGAGTATTATTATGCTCGAGCTCGATATAAACAAGCTCGAGCTCGAGTAGCTCGTTAAAAGTTCGACTTGCTAACACCCCTTAGATGTGGTTGTCTTAGAGTTTTACAAAGATGAGGAATTTTGTTACGGAGTGTTGTAGGATAGACGTCAATGTCTTAAATGATAGAATTTTAAAAAGACTAAAATACCCTTTGGCTAACGGGCTCCTTTAATAGTTGTTAGAGGGACCAAATCTAATCCATCTTGCAAACTACGAAATACTATGTTAGTAGTTTTAAAGCTGTAGAGACCAAAAGTGGTACAACCAGTAAATCACAAGGACCAACTTTGTAGTTTACTTTAAAATTTATTAAACTTAAATTAATACATATACCTTAACCTTTTAAAACTATGAATCATAATATATTTATAATAAAAAGTAGCGGTAGGGTAACTATAGAGAACGTACAAGTTGGCCATTTTAACGCCAAGAAAAGTGGCTTTTAATTTCGGTTTCTTCAAGTGGGATCAATCTTATGAACACATCGTAAACCCATGTGACCTTCTTGCATTTCTCATGCTTATTGCATCCCCCCCAACCCCCCTTTTTGTATATAACCTCTCTATCTATTCTATTCTATTCTTCATCTTCAAATTCAACCATTTAAAACCTTCCTTAAGATCATCAAGATCCTACCCACTTCCTCATCTTCACATGCCAATTTGATCCCAAATACTACTTCCGAAATGGGGTTTACGCGAAACCCGAACACGAGAAGCTCCGATTACTTGGACGGAATGCTAAGCGATTACTCAAACACATCCGGTGGCGGCAAAACGAGCAATAAGAGAGCACCGAAGAGCACGTCGGCTAAACTCGTGACCCTTCTCACTTGCCTACAGTTCGCCTTTGCGGTTTACGCCACTTTCTTGCTCTACTACATGAGCCCGTCGATCGATCTGCGAACCCCGAAGCCCGATTTCGCTTGGGCTTCGAAGATCGCGCAACAATGGAAGCATTACATAATCCCGCCGCATATCATCAGCCGCTACCAAGAATCCGCTTCTAATTTAGTCCTTGAACCCGAACTCCCCATGCTCGCGACCCCCACCGAGGTCTGCGAGCATGAGAAGATCGAATTCGAACAGAAGAAGTCGAACGACGCATACATGATCAAGATCAAAAGGGAGCTTTACGACGAGGTGCTAAGCTTCCAAAGCAAGAACACGGGCACCGAGTCGTTAACCGAGCTAATGGCAATGAAGTCGAGATGGGACTTGCGCAGTCCCGCAAAAAACATCCCGAAGATCACCGTCATCTTGAACCATTTCAAGCGGAAAACGCTTTGCTCCCAGCTCGACTCGTTGCTAAACCAAACCCTCCCGTTTCACCACGTTTGGGTGCTCTCGTTCGGAAGCCCGAACGAGCTCGGGCTCAAACGAATCGTCGAGAGCTACAACGATACGAGAATAAGCTTCATTAGCTCGAGTTACGATTTCAAGTACTACGGACGGTTTCAAATGGCGTTACAGACGGAGGCCGATCTCGTGTACATTTTGGACGATGACATGATCCCGGGGACGAAAATGCTCGAGATTTTATCGCACGTGGCCGGAACCGAGAAGTACAAGAACTCGGTGTTGGGGAGCATCGGCCGGATTTTGCCGTTCCGGCAGAAGGATTTTACCTTTCCGAGTTACCGGAAATTCAGATCGAAGGAAGCCGGGCTTTATTTGCCGGACCCTGCATATGATATCACGGTCGATAAAATCGTTCAGGTTGGTTTATTTTACAAGTTAGTTAATATAACTTTTTTGGGATCTTTATTTTTTATTAGTTAAAAAATAGTCGTTACATTTATTTTTATACGCGTGTAGATTACTTCATTTATGTTTAGTTATTAAAAGTTACTAATCAAGATTAGAATTTAAGTTATCGCTTAGTGAAGTGAAGCGTAATTAATGGATATATTTTCACAAATATGCATACCTTAAAACTTGTTTTCGCTAATGAAATTGACACATCAAAAAGAGTAAATTACATATTTGGTCCCTATGGTTTACCCTTAATTGCACTATTAGTCCCTAATTTAAAAAAAGTAAATTACATATTTGGTCCACATGGTTTACACTGGTTTACACTTAGTTGACTATTTAGTATGTCTACATAGTGCTGTAAGCATTAATAAAAAGTTAAAATCATTTATGGAATATTGCCAACTTGTTATTTTTGTATAAGTTGTTCATTTTATGTCGACTTTGTTATGATATATTTTGACCTTTATGTGTAGGTCGATTTTCTTTCGAGCTCTTGGTTTCTTTCGGCGGAGCTTATCAAGACTCTTTTTATAGAAAGTCCTTTCACCTTTATGACGGGCGAAGATTTGCATCTAAGGTATATAAGCATACATTATATTATTTTTAACATACTATTAGTACATTTCTTATAAATGAAATAGGATTTTATTTTTAATAGAGCTTACCCTTATTAAAGTAACATTAATTATTGTTATTAATATTTGATCATTAGGTGACCTTTTACAATTATTTAAGTGCGTTATGTCATGAACTTGAAGTAGTCAACATCATATGTTGGACTTTCAACCTTCAGTGGATCGGGTGGAAATCCAATGAAATTATATTTTTCATTATTCTAACTAACTTCATGCACGAGTTTTAGTTTATTTAGATTTTTATATACTTAAAAACTTTAAATTCAAATATAGTTAACCACATTTTAAAGATATCTGAATAACCATCGAATTTAAAGTTCAAAAATGTTAAAATGATTTTTAACTTGTTTCTTTGCCTTTTATTATATTGAAGCATGCATCTTCGTCTAACTAATACCATTTATCAAATTATTTGGTCAACTATTTATTTTTCAATCATACCATTCGAACTTTTTATATTAGAATTATGTCATCAGAAAACAAATCAATTGTTAAAATCTTCAATTGCTATAAAGAACTCATTATTTCAGATTTTATTTATCATTATTGGATAAATTATCTAACCGTTAACTTTAGAGCAACATCATATAATCACTCGAGATATATGCATAAATATTTTAATACAATCATTAACAAAAAAAATCGTTTTAAAGAAATATGTCATGTATAAAAAAATGCTTATTAATTTATTTGACTTAACTTTTGCAGTTACCAGCTTCAAAAGTACAGAAATGCAGGCTCATTTGTGCTACCTGTCGACCCAAAGGACAAGGAAACTTGGGGCGATAGTGAACACAGACTTGCCTATGTCTCTGAAACCACCGTTATTTTCAAAGATATAGTTCAAGTCCGAGATGATCAATGGTGGCGAGCCATGTCAACCGGCTACATCACCCAATGGGCCGCAATGAACCCTCAAAAAATCGACGCCTTTTTCTATGCTCACTCAATCGATGAAGTCAAAGCCTTAGCCCCACTACTCGAGAAATTCCGATCAACCGTTGGGAAAAAAGCTTACATTGCAGTATCGGGAGGCGGGTTTTGTCTGTGTGAAGAAGCCGCTTCCGCCTTGCATTGGCCGAAGACGGTGTGTCTAGAAAGGAGATTCAAGATTTTTGATTTGGGTGTCGGTGCATTGTCTGGAGTTTCAAACTCTGAGGTACCTATTGTGCAAGCGGTTTATGCCAGTATGAAGGGGTTGATCAAGGTTCATAATCCGAGTGTCGTCATCACCGTTGATGACATCGATCCGAATGTGAGGAAAGCGTTAAAGATGGCCGTCGATAGTAATTCGAATAGTTCAGCTCTTGTTCATTTGCCTAGACCATCTATTTCAAAGGTTCTTTGGATGGCCGATCTACGATCCACCGCATTACCAAGTAAGAGCCGTTTTCAAATTGTTTGCTTCTTTTTATTTATATTTTGAAATTCTCTATCATAAAACCGGATTTAAGTTTATCAAACCTAATAATATAATTTTGTGTCCTATGTATCGGTGTTACAACCGTATTTAACGGGATATCCTAATACGTATAACATTTTCTCAAGTAGTGTTATATATAAAGATTAGTAGTGTATTTTTATTTAAAATTTGTCAAAAAAAACTTTATATAAATATAACTTACCCAAACACATTTCAAAATGATACATAATTGTTTGGTCTTATAAAAAGTCTCGAATTGTAAGACTTTAAATAGAATGTACAATTATTTGACGATAGACTCAAGTTCCATAAAATAATATATATTAGGACATTTAGACATATTTAACGTTTTATAAAATTGAATTTGTTGTATTCAGTAAACGATCGTTTTCTAACAAATATCACTTGCAGATTGGAACCGGATGACGATATCCGTGAACATCATAACTCAAAACCGAGTCCATTCGCTAACGAGACTCCTCAATTCACTAAAGAGAGCTTACTACCTCGGAGACGAGGTCCCAATAAGCTTCAACATGGACAGTCGAGTTGATAACTCAACTCTCAAGCTCGTAAAATCCTTCGACTGGCCTCACGGTCCGAAAACCCTAAGACGACGAATCATCCAAGGAGGCCTTATTCGCGCGGTTAGCGAAAGCTGGTACCCATCGTCCGACGACGACTTCGGCCTACTCTTAGAAGACGATATCGAGGTCTCCCCGTACTACTACCTATGGATCAAATACGCCCTTTTGGCGTACCACTACGACCCCCAAATCTCGCTCCCGGAACTCGCATCGATCTCGTTATACACGCCTCGATTAGTCGAAGTCGTGAAAGAACGACCCAAATGGAACGCAACCGATTACTTCAAACACATCCATCCAAACACACCTTACCTCCACCAACTTCCTTGCAGTTGGGGTGCAGTTTTCTTCCCAAAACAATGGAGAGAGTTTTATGTCTACATGAACATGAGATTCACCGAAGACCCGAAGAAGAACCCGGTCCAGATCCCGAAATCGAGAACCAACGGATGGCAGGCGTCGTGGAAGAAGTTTTTGATCGACATGATGTATCTTCGAGGGTATGTGAGTTTGTACCCGAATTTCCCGAACCAGATGAGCTTTTCAACCAACCATATGGAGCCCGGGGCTCATATAAGCGCGAAAGACAACGTGGTCCGCCATAACAAGACCGATTTCGAGGTCCCGTTGTTGAAAGATGATTTCAGGAATTACTTGCCCAACGGGAAGATGCCGCCGGCTTCGAAGCTGCCATCGTTGAATCTGTTTAATCAAGCGGTATCGTTGAAGGGGCTGAAGTCGGCCGGATCGAAATTACGACAAGATGTGCTTAACTGTACTGTAACTCAGGTGGTGATGGTTGATCATGAAACTGGTCTTCCTTCGAGTTGTGCAACGTTCTGAATTAAGACAAGATGTGCTTAATTAGCTGATTCATATATTTTTATTTTTTTTTGCTGTGTTGGTTAAATATTTATGTGTTTTGTTGGTTTAATTTTAACATTTTAATGGTGATTCTTGATTCACTGGAATGATGGATTCAATTCCCATGTGAATGGAATGGGAATTGGAGGGGAGAAAGAGGGATTGAAGAAGATTGAGGATTTCTAAATTACTTTGTATACTTAATTGATTAGTAAATGAAAGCCAAAAGTGGCACTCAAATTACTTCTCTATATGAGTTTGTTTTGATTCTTTTATTGTAATCTAATGATTTTGTTTGTTATAATAATAAAAATGAAAGGAAACACAACAAATACACTTGAATCTTTTGTATCTTATTTTTCTCATAGAAATTTTACAACTTTACAAGATAAAATCCTTCTTAGTTCATCAAATCTAGTAAACAAATGTATAAGTTGTATATAGACTCTAAACCAAGGAAAAATATATCACTCTTCCTATATGGCACATGTGATATGCCTACAAAAGCTCATATACATACAGATACATAGACGAATAATTATGTGAGAAGTTAAGTTTAACTTGAAAATCATGGGAAGTGGATCTGAAATATTGGTAAATTTTAATCTCATGCCATCCTATGAATTGTTTTTTAGAAGGGTATTGGTCTAGTGCACATTGGTGTATCTTATATCAGTACATCTCTTCGATAACCATTTCTAACTTTTCTCATGTTAACATTAAATTTTCATCAGAATCCGACGGTATATATTTATAGCTCACCACACAAGTAAACATGATTGGTTATCTGCATAAAGTTAGGGGTGCTTGGTTCGTTTTAGGAAATGAGAATGAAAATGGGAATGCAGAAGAATGAGAGTGAAAATGAGCATTGTATTGATATGCTGTTTGGTTAACCCACTATAATCAATTAAAAGTTGTTTCATATTAAAATAATTATTTTTCCCCACTTTGAAAATACAAAATATGTTTCATTTAACATCAAAAGATGGAATGATACATAGAAAAAAGAACTAAGTAGAAATAAAATTTTCATTCATCCAATTTAGTCAACAATAAAAATTAATGAATCTACATGAATGATTCCATTATATAATATCAAACTGTTTTACCTTACAATATCCCAACAAAGCGCCAAAAATGGCCCACTTGGAGCTCTTGATTCCGTGGCACGGCTCAACGAAGCAGCCGCGCCGTCCTCGCCCCCTTGTGTAAAAACTACTTCATAATGAAACAAAATATTAAAAAAGTAGATTGAACCTAAAATCAAAAATAAAATAAAGCGTTAGCGGGGTCCTTTTGGTTGTTCTGAATAAAAACACTCTGCCGTTGCAATACCTGTCGTTTCCGGGAAACGCAAAACCGCCGAGGATTTGAAAATCTTGTCCAAAAAGGTAATCGGAAATTTTATAATTCCGACACCAAAATTTAAAATCTCACCATACGTGATCTGAAGATCAACGATCTCCGATAGAGATGTTCAAGTTCTGGTAAATGTTTTATTTTTCTTAATGTGTTTTCTAGGGTTCATTAATCATAGGATTTATTCATTTATCATCAGTTGGTGTTCATTGCTCAACATTTGTTCTCATCTTTAATTTGTTTCCTTGGTGCATATTTCTTTCTCTTGTTTAACATTATATACAAAGACTTAGGATCATGTGAGACCAAGCTGTTATCGTGAGACCGCGTGAGACCAATACCTAACGTTTGAAACTTCACAAAAAAACACCGTGAATGTCCATAAAACACGAATACGCAGACCTAAAATTCACTTTCGGTGCAAAAAAATATCGAAAACAAGCTAAAAAACGTAACCTTCACAGCTCAAGTTCTGTGAAGGTTACATATATATAATGCAAACCTTCACAAAAAAAACAGCTGTGAAGGTTTCGTTTTTTAACCTTTTTTTGGAATTTTTTTTTTCAATAGTGTTTTTTAGTATGTTTTAACGATGAATGTTCAATTTTTTTTACCTTCACAAATGTTTTGATGTGAAGTTTCAAGTAAAACATGTTGGTCTCACCGGTCTCACCAAAAAGGCTTGGTCTCACCGGAACCTAACCCTATATACAAATACAATCTTAGTTGTTATATTTCTAATTGATCATCTTGTTAAAACTGTTAGTCTATTACAGTAACTGTTTTGAAGTTTTGTTGCCAAACATGCAAACTTTTCATTACAGTCTCTCTTATTTATAGGAAATCCTATTTTTATGTTATTGTGTTTGGTTCCATGAGCTTGAGATGAATGATCAATATTTATACATATGTTAAAGATATTTGTTTTGGTGTGATGGTACTTTGTCGATCGATATAATGAGCACTACTTACTCTCAGGGGATCTCAAGAACATCAAGCTGATTCAAGGCCACAGGAAGTTTCTACCAACTCATTGTATCCTCCACCTGGAGCGAGCTCGCCAAGTTCTTCGCGGCCCGCAACTCCTAATAGCAGCAATTCTAACAGTTTCACACAAAGACCTGAGGAGCAACCTCAATCGTTATCTCCTATTTCTCCTACGGAGGTTGCTGGCATAATTGGTTATCTAAAAGACAAAAGGTAACGTTTTGAGCAAGTTGAAAGATCTAAGTGAATCATTCGTCCCCTCGATAAAAGGAAAAAGGGAAAGCTCAAAAAAATGAACAGCACTACAGTCCCATTCTGGTTTGTTGGTATGATCTAAGGGAGGAAAATTAAAAAATATGATCCGACTTAAAGAAGAATATACCCAAGTTTACCATCTTTATCCTCACTGTTTACATATTGAGGCAACCTAGAACGACTCTTTCAGGTGCATCGATGAAGTGTGGAAGAAATTAAAATGCTAATATTGATGTAGTGATAACAAATCGGCAGGCATTTATAGTTTGCTATCCACCAAAAAGTTCTTGCTCCAAGAGACCCTACTCTAGACCTCAACCATGGCAACTGGTAAGTGCTCGTGCAAAGATTGATTATTGATCGAATGCCCACCTTAACAAAACTAACCTAGAGATCTGAGCTGGGAAATTACAAGATGCGGGAAATTAGACATGGTCTGCTCACAAAGTTTCTTTCCCCCCTAATAGGATTTGCCTTTCATATTTGTTCTAAGCCTCCCAACTGCATATGGCTGCCTTAAACATGTGCTCATTAACCGAAAGTTTTTGGGCATGCTGCTACTAACTTGTTTCTAGACCATAGTGTTATCTCCTTGTGCACATGGTCATCTGCCAAAGGGGCGTAAAGAGACATTAGGCCGTACGTGCAGTCCCACTGGACCTTTCACTTGGATGATGACTTTTCTCTGTGATCATTGTCTAGTGTTGATGTGTTGAACTGTTAGGAAGCTACTTTTGCATGTGAAAGAATTGGTGTTTGGAACTCTGGATCCTTCCGGACCTGATGACTTCAACCTTGTCATTGCTTTTCCCTGGTCCTAAACTAATTCCTTCTACACTTTTGACTTATTTTTTCCTAACAGTGCTCTCACCTAAAATGTTGGCAGTTGTCGACCCTTAAGAAATAAGTTTCTTAGTTAAAGAGTTCAAGATCTTCCGTGTTACTTTTTATTAGTTAGAGGTGGTATTTGTGGAAGGACACAGAGGTGAAGCCTTCTGTGTCTACTTTTAGTCATAATCATCACAAAAAGGAAATATGTTTTTCTGTCTGTTAGGAAGCGATGGTTTTAGCTTTGGGACAAGTACACCAAAGTGTATCCAACTTGTCACCAAAAGTTATTGTATGTACCGAACTTCCATTTTTACCATTTAGCGTATCAAACTATCAAAACCTACCATTTAATGTATTTCGTGATAAGTTGGATACACTTTCGTGACAAGTTTGATACATTAAATGGTAGGTCTTGATAAAGTTGGATACATACAATAACCATTTCTTAAACTTTGATACGCTAAAAGGTAATTTTCTAAGTACAATACATACAATAACTTTTCGTGACAAGTTGGATACACTTTCGTGAACTAAACCCTTTAGCTTTCAATAGTTTGATATTTTCTGTTAAAATGTTTACTATATTCTTATTGTGTTGTTTTATTGATCTAGTGTTGATGAGTTAAGGAAGCTTTTATCTGACAAGGAGGCCTATCAAGAATTCTTGCTTTCAATTGACCTTGTCAAAATTCCAAATAATGTAAGCTGCAAAACTATCATCTGTTCTTTTTATCTCCTATCATTTGATCTGGTCAATTGTTATACTTGTGTGCTGCTGCTAATGAGTATACAACATGAGAAATATTGTTATAAAGCTGTAGACAGTTAATTGCAAGAAGGGGAGGGAATTTCTGGCTTATATTTAATCTTAACATTAACAATTCAATTCAAGTTTAACAAGATCAAACTATGGAAGCATGCTTCCACATTTCTTCATTCTCAAAATTTTAAAAAGAAATAAAAAAACAATATTTCATATAATAAAACTCAAATCATATAATAATACTTTACCTGCTCACAATGCCCGTGAAATGTGAATACGGATAGATTTGAGCTGATTTAATGTTGTGTTCAATTTTCGTTTCCTGGTGATTAACTGGCGTGTTGTTAGAGTCCAAACAGACAATACCGTTGCTTTTGATGATGATAGATTATAATATAATCTCTCATTTGAATCCAATTCCTGTATTTTCATGTCTTTGTGAAAACAGTTGAGAGATGAACTTCGGAATGAAACTCTGCAGCTTGCTAGTAAGTTCCTGACTTGATGTGTGACTAAAAGTGTACGAGGGAAATTGGTAAAAAAATAGCTCAGGCAATAAGATTCAATGTATTCAACTTATAGTGATCTTGAATATGTGAGAAGTTCTATGAATTGCATATCTCGCAGGGGAAAACTTGTCGAAAGAATCGTGTATGACAGAACTGCGGAACCAGGTGAGTTTTCAAGTTATCTTCCACATGATTTTAAAAGAATTCATTGATAAAAATAAAAGCAACAGGAAAAGACTTGAAATTCCATCATTATAATAAAATGTAATACTAGTCTTGATGGAAACAGCCACTTTGCTCTTTAGGTGGGAAATACTAGGTTTGTTTGGTTTAAATCCACACATGTATATGTACGCACATTTTGGATCCTAGCATCGACATACTTCATGTGTCTAAATCCATGGCTTGAAATGTTTTGTTATGGCACAGTGCATGATCATACGGACAACCGAATTGGCAGCTGCTGAAGAGAAGCTAAATGAGCTTAACAAGCAAAAAGAAGAAATCCTCAAACCCTACTCCCCAGCCACCCTGCTACACCAGCTTCAAGGTAGATAATTACATGTAACAAATGTTTTTTATTGTCTTGATAAGTTAGCATAAAAAAAAGAGTGTATGTTTGGCCTGTGTTTCAGAGTTAATGAATGAGACAGATGAAGAATCCGAAATGCTCCACAAACAGCTTCTGGAGAAGGAGATAGATCTTTCAACCTTCATTCCGAAGTACAAGAAGCTGCGCGAGGCTTACCATAAACGTGCTCTCACTCATCTTGCAGCCAAGGCTTGTTTGTGGGGTTAACCGGTTTGGTTGTTTGGCTATTTTCATGGTCGTTAAATCGATCACTACCACGTAAATTTTTTGAATTTCTGCAATGGGGGTACAGTGCAACCTATTTCGCTCTCTTTTGATCCAGTGGAGTTCATGATGTATGTTTTTGTTTTTATTTTTGTATAGGAGGGAACGTTAAATACTAACTTTATTTCATACGAAAGAAAATGGGTTCTTGAAAAATATTCAATTCGTAAAGTAATCAAAGGTTTTCAATGGTTCATTTATTGTATATAACGTTATATGCTTCAAAAATAATAGTTATAGAAACATTCAAGAGCATAACTCGTTTAGCATGTGCCTACGAGATGGATCAAATGAATATGTATGTTGGAAAATACCTTCTCTTCAACAATTTTTAAAAAAGTAATTTAGTAGAATTTTTACTAAATCACACACGTATTTGAATTGGGTCAAAAATCTCCAAAAGCTTAATTTTAGCAGGAAAACCCTAACCTCGTGGTCCGTTGACCCAGCTGATCACCCTCTCGGCAAAGTTACATCCTGTCTTAGCGCTTAGAGCAAGGAGTGGGCCGAGTCTCGAACCTTGACCATTATCTTCAAAGCCTTTATTGACTAAGTCAACCGAGCGTTTGTGGATGAGTGGTGGCCACTAGGCCAAGACCTAGTGGTTGAATTGGGTCAAAAATGAAGACAATTAAACGAGTAAACGACCGAAGTCGTCTCTAGATTGTTTAGCCAGTTATTAAATGTTATTTTTTTAATTATTTGATGATTAGTGTTTTTTTTTTGTAATTTTGATTTATAAAGGATGTTCTTTTATTTTACCCTACGGCTATAGACATGTGTGCATCACCTAACCTGGTGGCACCAATGGTGGTGTAGCAAGAACGACCAAAATAATATGACAAATAAAAAAGACAAAGCAATAACATTAGAAAAATAATATTAAAAAGAAGATGCAGATGTATTAAAAAAAAACTTCAATTTATGCAAAAATTAGGAATTAAATTAATACCAAGAAAAAATAAGCTAAAATACAAAAAAAGAAACCCAAAACAATGCTAAAGTGAACACAAGAAAAGAATGTAAAACGGTAAAAACACAAGCCTAAAGATGGTCATCAACATGTTGCCTAGTGAACCAATTTGTCCAAACAATGTGTAGATCCTTGGCCTGAAACAAAATCCATTGAAAAGATAAAAGTTAAGCTTCAAATCAAACACCAATAGGAGAATTTTTTTTTATTAAAATTCATCCAAACTAAGTAGAAAGTAACCTAGGCAATTGCTTTTCGAACATGTTGTCTCGAATTCGGGATAGATTATGCGTTTGTACAAGAAAAGCAAATTCCTCTATTAGTAATGTAAAAATCGTTTCTTGAACGTGTCGTCTCGATTTCGTGATCGAGTGTGAGTTCGTACAAAAAAGTAAATTCTCTATTGGTAACACTGGAGAGTGGCTCCAACTCCACCAGTATAAAATTTCCTTCCACAATTGAAAAACAAATGTGGACCGCATCCAAAACCCACTCTTGACACCTAATTTTGCAACGATGCCTTTTTAACATGTTCTATTATTATCTTAGCCAATAGAGCAAAAGATATTAGTTTGATTTAATTTTGAGTCATGATAAAAACTAAGATAAAACCATTGATATTTACATTAAAAAAAAAAAGATATTGTGAGATTATTTAAAAGAAGAGTAAATTGAAATTTATTACAAATTTCAAACACTTCATCCTTACTATTAAAATTTTAAAATATCAAAGAAGATCATTCAACTTTTAAAAACTAATTCATTAAATATCAAACTGAAGATGGGGTTTTACACTCTTTAAAAAAAATATTCATCATGTTCATCTTTTAAACTTTCACAAAAATGATCATGATATATGCTTTAACATCTAAAGTTTATCATTATACACATTTAATCATTACAAAAAATAAGTTTTTAAAATCAACTCGAACTTAGCTTTACAAATTTAAACTTGAATAACTTCAAAATTTTAAATTATTTTAATGTGTGTGGACCTAAAGATGGAGTGATGTCAACGGTGTAGGGCGGCATATGTTTTATTTTTCTTGTTGATAGTTCCATATGGCATTGCTTTCTTGGTCAACAACTTTTGGACTTTGAAGAGATCTTTTCTTTTAGCTTGGCCCCAATTAAGTTATCATGTTAATTTTAAGGGTAAACTATCAATTTTTGACAAACTTATAGAACAAAAGACATAGTCCTTGTTTCATACATTTTCAAGATATAGTTGAAAAATAATTAGAAAACATTACAAGGAAGTATAAAAAACTTAAATCATGTTAAAATCAAATTTAGTCTATGGCAAAAATTGAAATGGTAAGAATTACAATTTACAAAGTAAGTTCTTGGACACTTTTAAAATCTATATAGACTATCTTATTGTTTTTAATGTTTAACTTAAATTAAAATGTTAAAAATACGACCATTTTGTGTGGCTTTGTTTTCTATTTTTATTTGTATTTTTGATTTAATATTCAATTTTCTTTATTTATTTTATTTTCCTAACTTTTTTGTTTAATCTTATGAATTCTCTATTATTTTTATTCTCATTTTTTCTTGTGTCCCCCCTTTAACTTGTTCATCCATTCAATCATTTTTTTAAACACCTCATAAAAATTAATCTAAAATGATATATTCATTAATTCACTATAAACATAACCAACATTTTCGTACAAAAATTATGCAAAGAATTTTCATTTAATATTATCGAATGATCAACAAAAAATACAATGGATCTGGTTGAATTTGATGCTTTTCAAAGAAATAAAATAAATTAGTGTCATTGATAATCTGCTACTAATTTGAGACTTCCTCAATAATTTACCCAAGTGTTTCTCAATACTTTACCTACCAACTTTCTTGTGTTAGTTATGTGACTAATCACCCCAAGGACGATCAACAGGTTTATGTGGAAAATTAGTCTTTCATTTAATAGTGAACTGACATTAGTTGATTTTTGTTTACTTATCCATGACTATATTTTAAATTTCAAATTAAAGTCAAAATAATAGTTATTATTGTTGATTAGAAGTATATTTGAATTGAATATGTTGTCCCTCTCAACTATACTACTAAAGTTATAGCCTATAAAAATAATAAATTGTAAATTTATGGTTTTAATAGTGCTTGATGATTTGTCTATCGTGAATCAAAGTTTAGGAATATGTGATGCCAAATAATTCAAATCTTATAAGAATATAAAATATGTGTCTAAGTGATAATTTTCATCATAAACTTGTTTTTTCTTTTGTTTTAGACGTTTTTATAAACCACCAAAATAAAACAAATAGATTTTTTTTGTTGATTGTTATATTTATATATTAAAAAATCATATATATTTTCACTAAAAATACAAAAATCATAGTTAATTAAAATTAAAAAAATGATGTAATGATGTGTAAAATTTAAAATATTGTCAACAAAAGTACCCTACTATACATACACATTTAATTTAACAGATGTACTTATGGATACCATGAATTTAATATCATTTGTTAATCTTAAAACACTAATTTTAATAAAAAAAAACATGTATATAATAATTAGATTTGATTGTTATCTTTAAAGAAACTGAAACTGTAGATCATTAAATTTAGTCGTATTGAATGATTCAATGAAGTCTGCAAATATATTTTAATGGACCTCATCTTTGTATATACGTTAATATAATTAATAAACACTAAAAGGGGTTGTAATTCTTTTTCGATGATATATCCTTTAGGATGTGAAGAAATGTTATTTGGAGTAGTATCATGGAAGTTTTTTGTGTGTTCTTCAATTACATATTTAGTAACATTAACTATTATATTTAAAGATATCATTCTTGATAGTTTTACATATTTATAAACTAGTTTTTTACAAATATAATTTACTTAGGCCACCCGCACCGGTGTAGAGGGTTGGCAGCGGGTTGGCCCGCCAGCTTAAAAAACACCCGGCGGGTGTGCTGCGCCCTTTTAAGTGCTGGCGGGCTATGGCTGATACGGGTAGTAGAAGCCGCTTGTGGTGTGTGTTTGTTGTCTGTGAGTGTTGTGTGTGAGAGGTTGAGAGCGTTGAGTAAGAGTTGTAGAGGGTTGTAGAGGGTTATGGGAGGGTAAAGAGAGGGTTGGAAAAAAGCTGATGTGTCAGCTGATGTGATATTAAAAAGTGAGAGGGTTGGGAGAATTGAGAATGTTGGGTGTGGGTGGCTTATAAGCTAATTTATTTATCAAATGCAATCTTAGAAACAAAATATTTATTTTAGTTGTTTGGGAAGAAAGGGAATAAGGAATAAGACAGGGGATCGACCTGTAACGTGGACACCTGGCCTAAATAAGATGGTTATTTTGAAATGAACTTGTAACATGTAAATTGTTCTTTTCCCTTTTTATTATTTATTTTTTATTTTTTGTAAAATAAATAATTTTTTGGGGAGAAATAAAAATCTTTCTCCGAGAATTCATAGCGATGTCTCAGGAACAACAGGAAAACGGCGTTTCTCTTTCTCTCTCTCCATCTCTCTTCTTCACATAAACCAGTAAGGATCCACAAACCCTAGATACTTTTCTCTATAGATTCCAACTTATTTTCAATCATTATGCTAATCTTCACTACATAGATTCATGTTTGATTAACTTGCTTATTGTTCATCTCGCCATTTCATTTGATCGATCTCTGTTATGCCTCCAAAACGATGTGTTTAGTTAGGGTTTGTATCCTGCTTGTAGTTTTACGATTAACTGTTTTGATTCAATTGGCGCTATGATTTCACGTTTCTGCAACTTCAGATCACTGTGATTTCGGTTTGGATCTTAGATTTTCACTTCGTAGTGTGATGCCGTTTTAGGTATTTTTTGTCTCAATGCAGATCAATGGTGTAAGTAGTTTAATTGGTACAGGATAAGAAAATGAATAGAAAGAAACGTGACTTTGGATGGATGTCACATGATCAAATGTTGAAATTGAAACGGATTTGTTGGTTCAACATCTGGAGAAATTTGTGGCGAGATTTAAGTTTTGACAGGGATCAATTAATAGAAAACGATCGGTGCTAAATTTGCTTTTGAAAAACTTTGGTCAAATTTAATTAAATCACATGGGGATGATTTTTATGAGTAATGAGAATGTTTTTGGATTATTGTCTATGATGATCAATGTATCAAAGACTTTTAATACAAAGCTCTCTAGAGCTCAATTGGCACAAGGAAAAAACCAATTTGCTGTCCCGACCTACATATATTTTTTTCTTCATAATAGCAACCCTCCATAACGTTAATAATATCAAACCAATCGTCTTTTGAAACGGATAAACATCAAAGACGTTGTTGATCTATTTATAAGAATAGAAAGGAAACTGGCAATGGAATTGCCCTTTAATTTTAGGATCAAGTCAATAATCAAATACATAAACAGATTTTTTCATTAGCTAATTTAGACCAAATTATTTAAAAATATTATGATGGGTAACTCCATCAAGAATAGCATGGCTAACTGCTTGATCATTTAATATATTCAACTGGAAAAAACAAATCCAACAAATTCTATGATGGTGCAATTAAATTGCAGTAGTCTGGAATTTAGCATAATATATCGGGCTTGTTTGATTTGGCAAGGTTTGTTTATATTTAAGTCATCTAATTTATAATATTTTATAATATTTTGTTGTGTAGAATGTCTATTGTGCAATAACACCTTAGAGTTTAAGATTGTAATAGTGGTGCTGGTACCACTATTTCTCAGAAAGAGGACATCATTTTTCTGTGGTTATTAGACGTAGTTTCTTCCTTGGAAGACCAAGTTCTTTATCTGTCTCTATCTGTTTTAGGCTTCATGAAATGGACGAGAACTGAGTCGAAATTGCGGCAAAGACCGAGAAGTACCATTCTTAACACAAAGAAACCACAGGAGTGGAGGGTTGTTCTATCCTCCTCGCTGACCGGGCAGAGAGGGCACCAAATTCCTAAACAAGACTAGAACCAACTATATGCTTAACACAAATTGTATTCCTCCCACTCTTCACCGACAGTTCATAAATTTAAATCAAATTTACCTTCAATTGCAGGCCATCCCTATGCAAAGTCTGTTAGCCAATCTGTAGTTATTCGAGGATTGTTACTTAGCACATGGTGCCAGGGTCATGGGTTGCCTACAGCCATGGATGTGAGTAAAGAAAAAGTATGCCTTAGGGGTCTAGGTAGCAATGGGAAAAAGAGCAGACCTTTTGGTCGACCATGACATCATCAGATCGGACCAGACCAGACCAGACTGCCCGTCCTTTCCCTGCCAGACTCGGACCGGAATGGGCCGGGCTCTTTTTGGACTTTGACCAGACCAGATATTTTAGGATTTGTCCAGCCCCATCTCTAGATCTAGGAGTAGTGGCAAGCAGAGGAGCAGACATTGGGCCAAAATGAGCATGTTCTTTCACTTCATATTGTCTGTTGGACTCATTTTCTTCTTTTTCTAATTATCAGATTTGTTATTTCCACTCTTTCCTTTGTTATGTGTGGCTTACGTTATCACTTTGCGTTTGAGTTAATAGATGTCTGAGAGCCGTTTATTGCTCTACAATTCTGTTTTATGTGAAATTACCATTGTATGTATCTTGAAATGAGTTATTTCTATAGGGGATATGCATTTGCTTACATTATCAGAGTGTACATAGGTTTGTTTAGGTGCCACCATGCCCATCTTGAATCTTGGCAGCAGGGGCCTCTGCTGTGTTATCCTTACCATTTAGCTCTTTTTTTACTATTAATTATTATGTGAATTTCAATGATACTAAGTGGGTATTCAAACTTGTGTTGTTATGCTGTAGGCAAATTTACTTCTTAACTATGCATTTTTCTTTTAACCATGGTTTTCAGGTATTTTAGTCTGCGTGGTGATACCACAATTTTTGCACTGCTGTATTCTGGAGGATTCTATAGGCCCTTAAGGAACTGCCTGCATAATTGATTTTGCCTAGAGATTGACATTTAACATTGGGCACTTTTAACACAATGAAAAGCGTTTATCGCAGGTTAGTTGAGATATTTTTGCTGAACGTTGGATCATACTTATTGGTTTTATATGTAGGTTTGTATTTGAGAAGTGTGAGTTCAGTATTAATGAATTATATTATTTTTGATCCAGTGGTGTTCTCAAGAAGTCGAACGGTAGTGCGAAACTAGTTATCACTACTATCATGGGGATTGTCTTTGGATATTTCATTGGTGTTTCTTTTCCATCTGTTTCTCTTACCAAGGTAGCTCCCTAATCTTGGATATACTTAAGCACCTTCAATTTAATTTACTATCTTACTGTGAATCTGTGAAATCTTGCAGGTTATTTTACCTTCAAGCATTTATTCACCATTTGATCTATCAATGCATGAGGATCAAACTAAATCTCTTGACCGCAGTTTCCCTGAAAATCTTGGTTCAGGCAATACACCTGCAACACCTAAGGTATCTTTTCTGAGGATATTTAGTGCTAACTTGAGTTGATTGCTGTTGAAACTAGCTCATTTTTTCTAATATAATGCCTTTTCTAGTTGTACCATAAGTATGAACATTATTCTACCTATGTTATGTTTCCTGGCCCCTCTTTAAGTAATCAAAGATATCTAGAAAATATATGTGCCATGTGGGAACATTTGTTATGGTTGTTATGGTGATCTGCTAGTTAACTCTTTGAATTTCTATCTGAGGTCATATCAGGAGCTGTTTAAACGGAAAGACTCAAATAAAGAAATAAACCAGAATTAAAAAATCTGGACCATTGATTCTACTATTATTAGTGAGCAATAATGAAAAATCCTATCATAGGGATAAGGGACATAATGCACATGGATTTTGTAAGGGGCTGTTGCTGTTTACCAAAATCTTACCGGGTAAGCACTTACCTGCAAGAGATTCACATTCAACTACCTAATAGTAACATCCTTGGCCTTGAAAACAGATTGTTGGTAAGCATTTAAAACCCGGTAAGCGCTTACCGCATAAGAGTCATTTCCTACGCTTACCATGGTAAGTTTTTCGATCCTTGCCATGCTTAATTAATAAGGTGAATGACATTGGTTACCCCGAAGTCATATGTCATTCATGAATCAAAGGATTACAAGCTTGAGAATGTTTAGATTCTAGAGAGAGAAATTTCTAAATGATAAGCACAATATTCTATTCATAAAGGTACATACAATAACAGAAGGGATCTTATCTGTATATAGTGCATGGTGGTTAAGTGGAATAAGCTTTGACCAATAGAAATCTGCCACCTGCTTCAATACTCTTTCTGAATTCCATAAGTACTCTCAGCTTGTTCATAGATCTGACTGGATAAGAACTTCTTCTGGTTCCTCAGGACAACATAGGTCTGAATTGCTAAATAACACTAACTGAGTCACTGTAGTCTGTCCAGAGTCTTCAGAGCTCTGACTTGCCTGTCTCGAGCTCTGAATTGTTGTCAACCCTTAGGTATCGTTTGTTTTTAAGAGGTCTGAAGTCTGATTTCACATCTAAAATTTCAGAGGATGGTAAGAGGTTTTAGACTTTTTTTTTTTATAAATAAAATGAATGGTCTTAAGTTTGCAAACCTCTTAATTTTCAGACTTAAGAGGTTTTAAGAGGTACTTTTCTTAAAAACAAACAGCCCCTTAGTCATTTCAGGAAGTATCTTCTCTGATTGAATCTTTAATATTAATCTGATCCAACACCATTGACCTTTCGTTGTACCATTTATGAACACAGGTTTTTGTTACAATGATTGTAGAAATCCTATTGAGCTTTTCATTCATGTGCTTCATTTTACCTGAAAGCAATCTCATGGTCAATTGGGTTTACGCCTTACGATGGCATTATCCGTGCTATATGGGGTAGGGTCCCATTCTGCTTGCGTCTGCTAGCTGACAATGTGTGCAATGCATGCTTCTGTTCCTGGTTATATTTGGGCGAGCAGAATGGTGTAAGATTGGGAATTGTAGCAGATCGAAGAGTTTCTGACTTTTTGTGTGCACCTTGCTAGCTATAATAATGATCTTTTTTAATTTCTTTTGTTATAAAAGAAATTGCTATGTTTTTTTTGTTTGTTTTCTTAATACTGATTTCAGCATATTGCTACTGTTTTGGGCTTCATAGGTTTTCCCTTCTTGAAAATTGTAATAGTTCCTGCTATGTAACGTGTCATTAAAATTAGAACATGCCCTTTTTTGGTAAACTTTCAAGCTAAGCTACCTACTTGTTGATACTTGATAGTCACCATTACACGGTTAATGACTTAATGTAACTACTCTTGGTTCACAAGACCCCTTGATTTGTCAATTTTGAATGATAATTAGGGTAATTGATTTATAGTCAGCTTCTGCAGCGTTATATGTTCAGTCAAATGCTGCAATTTTCATGAGTTGGAAGGAGTTTTTTTTTTACTTTATTATTATCTCTTCAGAACTTGCACACGGTTTTTATGCTGTTGACTGACTACCTCATTGCTCTTTGGTTCCAGATCTATGTTCCAACTAATCCCCGTGGTGCAGAGTCATTGCCTCCAGGTATTGTAGTCCCAGAGACTGACTTATATCTCAGAAGATTATGGGGCGAACCTAGTGAGGTATGAAGTCCGAAGTTTACATTGAAATCTATATGTTGTTTCAGTCTTGAATTTATGGTGTGATGTTTCTTTTTAATCTTTATTTTAACGAAGTCTTTATTGTTGTGCAAAGGGAATTTCCTCCATTAGACTTCTTCTTTGCCGTTTTTGTTCTGTTTCAATGGGTCTGTATCCTGGTTCAAAAAATTTCAGGGTTACGAATTAAGGAAGTATTTGGAAAGGAGGAAGGGATGGGGTCGGGTTTTATTTTACACGTAAAATCATTTTGATTGATTAAATATGACAGCTAATTCTGTTGTCGGGATAATGGCTTATCGTATGTGGATGAATTTTTGGCAACACTTGTTTCCTTGGTGCATGATCAGCATGCAGTCTGTCAATATTGTGATCTCTTCGTAATACTGGCTACAGGAATTTGCGAACAAGATTCCTTTCCCTAGTTTGGCCGTTATATTGATTGTCATAACAATTTGCTCAATACGTAACTGAAGCGCCTTACAATGTATTTGAATTTTCAGGATTTGAAGAACAAGCCAAAGTACTTGGTAACTTTCACTGTCGGTTGGGGTCAGAGGGATAATATTGATCGATCAATAAAAAAGGTTCCGCAATGGTCATTCCTTTTTGTTTATTAAATTTGATGCTTATTTGAGGATACTGAGGTTTGGGCATGATTATTTGTAGTTTTCTGGGGATTTCCAAATCTTGCTTTTTCACTATGATGGCCTAACTACGGAGTGGGATCAATATGAGTGGTCAAAGCAGGCAATACATATCAGCGTAAAGAAACAAACCAAGTGGTATGTTTGAGGTTTTATTTAATTGCGAACTCATTCATTTTTCCATGTTTACCACATTGTTTTTTCTCTGTCTTTATTGTTTGTGCTTTTCAAAAGGTGGTATGCAAAGAGGTTTTTGCATCCAGATATTGTAGCAGCATATGATTATATTTTCATTTGGGATGAAGATCTTGGTGTTGAACACTTCAATGCAGACAAGTACTCTCTCTCTCTCTCTCTCTCTCTCTCTCATTAATAGTTAAGTAAGTTCTAAATTATGTGCATATCAGTAAAATTGCTTTCTTGTGCGCCTTGTTCCAGGTATATCCGGTTAGTTAAGAAACATGGTCTGGAGATTTCACAGCCTGGTCTTGAACCCAATAATGGATTAACTTGGCAAATGACAAAGAGGAGAGGTGATAAAGAAGTTCACAAGTACGTTAAGATTGTTTAATTGCTTATATTGGTATTTTGGTTCTCAAAATCGCCTCTAGATGTTGGCCATACTTATCTCCGATGCGTCTTTATTGGTTCATAGGGATACAGAAGAGAAACCAGGATGGTGCAGTGATCCCCATTTGCCTCCATGTGCAGCGTAATCTCTCTCTCTCTCTCTCTCTCTCTCTCTCTCTCTCTTTCTCTCTCCCTCTCTTCTCTCTCTCTTTCTGCGTCCTTTCTCACACTCAGCCAATCATATAATTCTAGTTTTGTCGTTTGCTTAATCGTCTTCCTTGTTTTGTGGAGTTAACATGCATGATTTATTCAATGCAACACATGTAACATGTCACTTTGGTTTATTAATAAGATTTATCTGCTTTCATTCAGATTTGTAGAGATTATGGCTCCTGTTTTCTCTCGGCAAGCTTGGCGGTGTGTGTGGCATATGATTCAGGTAAAGATATTGTTCAAATATCAAGACTACATCGTCAAACGAGAAGTGTGCACTGATAGAAAAACAAGAGTAAAAAGTAGAAGATAGCTTTCTGATTAATTGAAAAGAAGGATAGATGAGCAAAGCTCTACAGGAAAAATGGAAAAGATAACCAGAGTCTAAACTCCTCCAGAGAATACTCTCCTAACAAAAGATACGCCAAAAATACCAATCCTTTCTCTCCACGCAATCCCACTATTTAACTGTTTTCTCTCTCCTCCCATACACCTTCCAAACTACGGGCTTCTTATACTCATTTGTAATTATGGGCCTTTGGGCCTCCACATCAGAATTCCCATCAGTGCCCACTTCATTTACTGCAGCCTTGTCCTCAAGGCTGAAACAAGGGAATTGACTGCGCAACACTTCGTCATCGACCCAAGTAACATCATCCCGACTCTTTCCCTTCCATTTAATTAAACGTTGACGAACGAGCTGACCATCCGCCACAACGTCACGAGTCGCTAATAACTTGTCAGGTTCATCCGGGAAATCATTCTCAACTGCCAACCCATCAGGTAATAACGCCTCAACTTGATAGTCTCCCACGGCTCTCTTAAGTTGAGAGATATGAAACACGGGATGTACTTTCGATGATGCTGGAAACTTCAATTTGTAGGAGACTCGTCCTACCTTGGAAAGCACCGGGAATGGCCCATAGTACCGTGGAGCTAACTTTTGGTTAATCCTCCGGGCAACACTTTGCTGTCGATGAGGTCGTAGCTTAAGGAAAACCCACTCCCCAGGTTGAAATTCTGCATCCTTACGTTTACGATCAGCAAATTTCTTCATCTGCTGTTGAGCTCGTGATAAATTGTGTTTCGGCTGAATGAGCGCCTCATCACGGTCAATAAGATCAGCAGCCTCTTGTTCAACTCGGGTTTCTCCTTGCGTGTAACGTGTTATCAACGGTGGCTTACGGCCATAGACAATTTGAAAAGGAGTCACGCCAGTGGAGTTATGAAAGGTCGTATTGTACCATAATTCAGCCCACATGAGCCATTGAGACCAATTACTAGGTTGTTCCGACGCAAAACACCGTAAATAAGTTTCAAGGCACCTATTTACAACCTCCGTTTGGCCATCGGTCTCTGGATGATACGAGGAACTCATGTGTAACATCGTCCCCTGCAGACGAAAGAGTTCTTGCCAGAACAAACTGATGAAAACCGGATCACGATCACTTACAACGTGGAATTTTATAGCGATAGCGGCAACAACCATAGGGGAACATACGTAGTACAGAATGACAAGCAGGGAGCTCTTAAACTTGCAGATATGTAGTACCCAGAGAATAAGTAACGGAATCAAGATAATGACACCACACAGTGGGGTGTTGCTTGTCATAGCCTTAGCCATAGAAGGTATAAGTACTGTCAATAGGGTAGCACTAAACTCCAAGAACAGATGGAGGGACACTAGCCCGAAAACACGAGCAGTGAAAAGTGAGCGATACGTCTCCATTGATCTGTTGAACAAAATCTCGATGGAGAGAATCGGTGTTTCAGAGAGAGAGAAATTAGGTAGGGAAATCTGTGTGTGTTGTGGTTCTTGAGAGAGAAATTAGGGTTTTCGGAAGGTCATAATTTCTCAAGAAACCCTAATTTCTCTCTCAAGAACCACAACTGACAACACACACAGATTGCCCTACCTAATTTCTCTCTCTCTGAAACACCGATTCTCTCCATCGAGATTTTGTTCAACAGATCAATGGAGACGTATCGCTCACTTTTCACTGCTCGTGTTTTCAGGCTAGTGTCCCTCCATCTGTTCTTGGAGTTTAGTGCTACCCTATTGACAGTACTTATATCTTATATGGCTAAGGCTATGACAAGCAACACCCCACTGTGTGGTGTCATTATCTTGATTCCGTTACTTATTCTCTGGGTACTACATATCTGCAAGTTTAAGAGCTCCCTGCTTGTCATTTTGTACTACGTATGTTCCCCTATGGCTGTTGCCGCTATCGCTATAAAATTCCACGTTGAAAATCTTGAATCTGCGGTAACTGAGTCCAGACCGGGAACGAAGTCAAAACCTGCAATTCAGCTTCCTCAAACATACGTGATAAGGAATCAGCTGCTGAATTTTCACGGCCAGGTTTGTAGACCACGTCAAAATGATAACCAAGAAGCTTGGCCAACCAATTTTGTTGGTCAGCGGAGGCGACCCGCTGTTCCAGAAGGTGACGTAAGCTTTTCTGATCAGTGTAAACGGTGAAATTTCTACCCAACAAATATGGACGCCAGTGTTGGATAGCCAAGACCAACGCCATTAATTCTTTCTCATAGGTTGACTTACTGAGGTTGCTATGAGATAAGGCTTTACTAAAGTATGCGATCAGCTTCCTATTCTGCATTAACACAGCCCCGATACCTCTGCCCGAGGCGTCACACTCAACCTCGAAGGGCTTTGAGAAATCTGGTAACATTAGTAACGGTGGATTGGTCATGACCTGTTTTAATTGCTCAAATGCCAACGACGCATCGGGTCCCCACACAAAACCATCTTTCTTTGTCAAGTCAGTTAATGGTTTAACATTTTGAGGGATCGGCCAATTAATAATACTTCGAATTTTTGCAGGATCCACGGACACACCTAAATTAGAAATCACGTGGCCTAGGTACTCGACTTGCCGTGCTCCAAATACACATTTCTTACGATTGGCTACAAACTGATGGCTACGGAGGACTTCTAAAACTGTACTCAAATGGGTGATGTGGTCTTCCCAACTCCTACTAAAGACCAAAATGTCGTCAAAAAAACTAATACAAAACGCGAAGATATGGTCGGAAAACCTGGTTCATTGTGGATTGGAAGGTTGCAGGCGCGTTCATCAACCCAAAGGGCATCACTAGGAATTCATAGTGACCCTCATGGTTTCGGAATGCTGTCTTGCCCACATCTTCCTCCTTAACTCGTATCTGGTGGTATCCAGATTTCAAGTCCAATTTGGAGAAATACTCCGAACCGTTCAATTCATCCAATAACTCCTCGACCACCGGAATCGGATATTTGTCGGGGACCGTAGCTTTGTTAAGTTCCCTATAGTCAACACACATCCGCCACGTTGCATCTTTCTTTTTAACTAAAATGACGGGGCTGGAAAAAACACTAGAGCTGTGGCGGATAATTCCTTGTTGCAACATTTCTTGAACTTGTCTTTCGATCTCGTTTTTGTGGTGATGCGGGTACCGATACGGTCGGACGCTAATCGGATCTCCTGCGCCGCGAAGTTCGATTCTATGTTCCGTCTCCCTCTTAGGTGGTAATCCTGACACGTCTTGGAACACGGTCTTATACAACTCCAACACAGCCTCGAGTTCCTCCCGTTGCTGCATGTTCAACTTCTGTGTGCTAGGGCTTTCTTCGCAAGCTTCCTCCAACATCAGAACACTATGGAAGGAAGCTGTTGGTACTATCACTCTATCTCTCTGTGCCACCGATCGATCCCTTTTTCCATCCTTCAATATTATTTTTTCCCCCTTCCAATTGAAACTAATCGTCTTTTCTTCCCAATCAAAGGTGACTTTTCCGTGTTGTCGTAGCCATGATACTCCCAATATCATATCCAGGTTCCCCATTTCAAGTACAAACATATCCACACCCGTTTTGAAATCACCGAACACTAATTCCACCCCTTTGCATTCTCCCTGTGTCAAAACCCGATGACCGTCGCCCAATCGAACCCCGAACTTACGGTCAGATTCAGCTGGTAGCTCCAAAGCAGTGGCTACGTGAGGGGATATGAAGCTGTGACTGGCTCCACTATCCACCAACACATCGACCGGCACTCCTTTGATCGTTCCCGTGATACGGATTGTATTTGATGCCTTCGTGTCTTGTTGTTCCATTCCCGCGTATAGAACCACCGAGTTGCACTCCAGAGTTTCCTCTATATCTCCTTCCTTTAATTCAATGGCGATTACTTCTCCTGTTTCGTCCAATTGCTCATCGTCGCCCAATATCAGCATCCGTAATTGACTTTCCGGACACTGATGAAGTGGATGGTAACGTTCTCCACAGCGGAAACACAGTCCCTTAGCCTTCCGATCCATCAATTCTGTATACGGAAGATGCTTGATTCCTCGATTTCGTTCATTCTCCTTTCGTTCGCTGGATACGCTTCTTAGTGGTTGAACAAGCGGTGGCATCGATAAAGGTTTTTTTGTGGCAGGTTGCTTGTTTGGGCTCACTGCATTTCCACTAGAACCCGACCCAAATCCTCCACGACCCAAACTCAGATCCAGACTGGATCCATACTTCCCTTTCACAATCGCCCCAAGCCCGCTGCTACTACGTCCCCCATTCCAATTGCGGGCGACTAAACTCCGGGAATTAACCACTCCCTTCCACATCGCGAGCAATTTTCATAGCTTGGATTCGATTAACAGGGTTAAATGTGCGAACCCTCAATCGAATTTCAGGGCGAAGCCCTCCCAAAAAGTAACCTAGGTATTGTTCTTCAGGGAGTCGACTAACCTGTGAAGAAACGTATTCAAATTCACTAATGAATTCCTCCACCGAGCCAATCTGAGAGAGATCTTTGAGTTCCTCAAAAGGATTACCGCCCTGTCGTCCTCCATACCTCTCGATTATTTCCCTTTTGAACCTCTCCGATGTGATGTTCTCCTCTGTCGCATACCACAAATTGAACCAGTGAATTGTAGCTCCTTCCATACTGAGTTTGGCCAGCTTCACCTTAACGTTTTCCGGTGTGTTCTGTACTTCGTAGTACACCTCTGCTCGGGTAATCCAACCGACTGGATCTTCTCCACTAAACATCGGGAGTTCCACCTTCTTCACCGCCATTCGGAATTCTGCCAATCGATCATCGTTTCGAGGTATAGCCAATGTTGGATCCTGTTTTCGTTCCAACAGTTTCACCAGATCAGCCAACATCGACTCTCGAAACTCTCCCAACGATTTCTGTAAGTTCCCTTCTATTGTCAACACCGCCTCCTCCAAAGCTTCCGCCCGATCTCCCATATTGTTGCTGGATCCAACAGTGTTTTGCTTAGGCATCTTCTCTTACTGGCTCCTTCTCAGGAATCCGGCAGGTCGGACCAATTGATAGAAAAAC
Organism: Centaurea solstitialis; assembly: GCA_030169165.1. NCBI lineage: Eukaryota > Viridiplantae > Streptophyta > Magnoliopsida > Asterales > Asteraceae > Centaurea > Centaurea solstitialis. Next base: position 12,438,791 of record CM058046.1, read on the forward strand.
AAGAGTAAAAAGTAGAAGATAGCTTTCTGATTAATTGAAAAGAAGGATAGATGAGCAAAGCTCTACAGGAAAAATGGAAAAGATAACCAGAGTCTAAACTCCTCCAGAGAATACTCTCCTAACAAAAGATACGCCAAAAATACCAATCCTTTCTCTCCACGGCAATCCCACTATTTAACTGTTTTCTCTCTCCTCCCATACACCTTCCAAACTACGGGCTTCTTATACTCATTTGTAATTATGGGCCTTTGGGCCTCCACATCAGAATTCCCATCATGCACATTGTCTATATCAAAATCTTTTAGAGGCTCATGTGTCTTCAGTCTAGTGCAAAACACTCTGCCCTTCAAACCTTTCTATTTATCATAATGCTAATATTGGCTTTATTATATACATGCAGAATGATTTGGTGCATGGATGGGGTTTGGATTTTGCACTTAGAAGATGTGCGAAGGTAAGTGGTTTGCTTTTATTTTCTCATCATGTATTATATTTTCCATACTGTAATGTCTTACACATATTTGCGGATTTGTGGGTTATCCTTTAAGTGTCTATGCCTTTTGTCTTTAATGAAGTGAAAGTTGAACCAATGACATCAATCTTATGTCCCTGAAGCTGTCTTGTAAGCATCTTTAAAAGGGTTTCTAGAATCATTTGGCAATCCCTTCTGTTTGTGAACTTTGTATTTTGTGCTTATCCAACTTGAAACATTGTTGAAAACTTGTTTTAACTTTCTAAAAGAATATAAAGTTCACCTTTTTTCCCTTCAAAACAACAGGTAGGGACAAAAAGGTAGATTTATTCTTCTTTGTATGTTATTTCGATATTCCAAATTGGATATTTTTATGGTTATGAATAATCACTAGGAACAACTACATGAGTCTGGAGGGATTATAATTTGTAAAAGGGATCTTTCAAATAAATTTTCATTACCTTGAATATGAAATAGAATAAACTTCTAGAAGAGATCATTCAATTTAGGGATCACTATAACATGAAAATAGAACAAAGGGGAGGATGTTAGATTGTTTTAGTGTAGCCTCTACTGTATGGATGCTTGAATGCGTTTTCAGTTTATAAGTTTGTTGGTCTTAAACTCTTAATCAATTCATCGAGTTAGGATTTGGTGCAGAAAGATCAGTAAGAAGTAAAAAAGCTTGAGCCAGTGTTAGGTCTTGTTCACTTGCTTCCAAAAAATAAGTCTTCCATATGATACTATGGTTTAAGACACCTCTTAAGTGTTAATATGGTGTGCATCCTAGCCTAAGAATTAGGAAACTACTAGTAGTAAGTAGGAACTAAACCAAACTTTGTTGCCAACATCTTACTGGAATTTCATTATGCGAGTATTTGACTTGACCATCTAAAAAAAAAGAAAAAAAAATCCCATGTAACTCATTTGGTAGGTCTAGTCTTGCTTGGTGTTTGTTTACTGCCTCTAGCATATATAGAGATATTTTTAAAAACAGTATGATACTGCTTGATCTGATGAATACTATGCAAACTTATTTCTACTCGCAGCCTGCTCATGAGAAAATTGGCGTCGTTGATTCACAGTGGATCATTCATCAAGTCGTCCCTTCGTTGGGGAGCCAGGTGAGGCATTATCATTTTATGTGAATTGATGAAGCAATTCATATGGTATTGTTTCATGAATACACCATCCCAAATAGGCAATATATGTTTAATTTATTATGATATGATTGTTTTTGCATGGATTCAGGGCAACTCTGAGAATGGTCAAGCTCCATGGAAAGGGGTATGTGAAGTTTTACGTCTATTTACAAATGGATTTCTAGAAATGAGTATTTTGCTTACTTGTTTTTTTGATCGACAACAGGTAAGAGACAGGTGTAGAAGTGAGTGGGCATTGTTCCAAGATCGACTTGCAAATGCAGATAAAGCTTACTTCAAGCAAATAGGAAAAGAGGAGTAAAGTGTTAGGCAGATATGTGTACATTGGTTTGTTTCTTGACCCTTTTTGGCCTGTGACCCAGAGCCCCATTCAGGTGGCTTTTGCGTTCGCCTGCCATAGTCAGACAGACAGACAGACATACTTTGTACTCTAGCCTATAGTCATCACCACCATACCCATCACCATTACCATGATCAGACAGATGGAGCGAGAAAATGTCAGTTTTTGTGCATAGTTTACGTTATTAGATTCAGCAGCAGAGTGATTTCCTTTTCGTATCTTGTGTTATCCACGTATACTACTTGTGCTTTTCCATATGCAAGAATTCACCTTTGGTGATAATTTTGTATAATCTTTAAAACATTTCTTAACTACCACGTTGTTTATTTATAGAACTATACTGAAGTTTACGATCAAATATGTCGTAAAATATGGATAACAGGCTTCGATGAGAGGGCGGGTCTTATTGGAGCATGTTATGGGTGTTTTGGATTGTTGTTTAGAAACTTATATAACCATACTGAATAATTATAACATAACAATCATTTTAATTAAGCGTAAGAGATACTGTTTGCAAATTAGAGGAAATATAATTATTTAATAGATAGATAATCACTGGTAGAATCATGTATTTTAACATGAATATGATTATCATGACATTAGGTTGCAAACTTGTATCAAAGCATGTTGAGTCCAATGGAAAAGTAACATTTTAGGGGTCAGTGGATGGTATCTCTAACTACTCGGGTTTGAATCCCGTGGTGAGCATGTGGATATATCCAGATCATGGTCCTGACATATTGTGGTACCCTTAATTGGGTTGTTGTAGATAGGGATTAGTCGGGTGCTTGTATCTACCAAACCAAATTAGTTTTAGTTAGCCGACCCTATGTCTTGTTCGTACCGATTTATTACCAATCATACAATTAACCACTATACTGATTAAAATAAAAACAAAATGATATATAGGGTGACATCTACTAAACCAAATGGTTATTATCTTATTATCTAACATTACATTAGAAACCAACTTTTACTAGTAATGGAATGTATACATACATATACACACACATCATCATCCATAGAAAAAGTTAATTGATGACAGTATGCATTTACCTCTCAACAAATATACCAAGACAACTTTGTGTTGTAGAAATCTTGTAAGGCTAAATTGGGTATGTATGTAAGCATATCTCCACTTTATTATTAATAGGAAGATGTACCAAAAAACAGAGAAAGAGAAAACAACATATAACAAATGTTACAAATCTCAAATGGTATATATATAATATTTGAAAATAGCACCAATGAATGAAAATTAAAGGGAATGTGTGTGTTAAGAAGGGTACATCATTGACAAAATTAACTTGAATTATTGGTAACCCAAAAGGGTTGTTGAGTCTCAACCCAAGCGGTTTGGAGTATCATTCACGATGCCTTCATTCCACCAAACAATTAAATCCCCAAGTTATTTTAATATTATGTCTTACTTCTACTTTTGTTATGGTTTTTGTATAATCATGGTATTTTTTTATTTTATTTTTAAACAACTTAATTGATGATTTTCATATCAAAATATAAATAAGTAAATGCTTATATTCTAAGTTACTTCCTTCCTATTTTTATTTTCCTTCCATTTCTTAAAAATGCATATTTACCCATGTGTGATAATAATACATGTGTACATTAAGAAATATAAAGCACTATTACGGTAAGGTGTCAATGTTGATAATTTGCATCACATTGTCATTAAGAATAAATTGACGGTCGTGACTAAGTCAATATTTAATGTTGTTTAGATATGTGAGTTTGTTTTTGATATTTGAAATGAATATGATGAAATTGGAACAGTATAATAATTTAAATCGAGACTCAACAAATAAATCATTTTTTTTTCTCTAATCTGATATGTAAATATATGTGTAAATATTATCTTTCGATTTTTTGTTTCATGTTATACCATTTAGCCCATTTTACAAAGGTGAATTCTATTCTCATCCCCTTATTAGAGGGTGAGAGTTGGTGGTGTGAGTGCATATATGGGACTCAAAGATAAGATCCAGTATTGTTACGTGAGTGAGGGGATGAGAATAGCAATCCCCCTTTTGCAAATGATCCAATCTAATCTTAATCCCAATGTATGAAAGTAAATTTGGCATGTAAAGTTTTGAAATTTATCAACATGATCCTTCAACTATTACCTAAGTAACAATTTAGTCCCTCTAAGAAACAGTTTCGTTTTGGGTAAACTAATTTCCATTCTCAAAAAAGTTAGTTCGGTGGTGTGACTTGTAAAGTGAAATTACAAAATTAACCTTCCATTCCATTCCATTCAATTCAACTGACTCTCCAAAAACTAAAATAAAAATGGTGTCATCATCAATTTTATTACTTTTAAAAACGTTAACGGCTACTGTTGAAATAAAAAAACATGTAGAGTATACTATAGAGTATAGAGTATTAGTTTTTTTTTTTTTGCCGTCAAATGGAAGCAAAAAGAAAGAAAGAATTTCAATTTTAGGTAGCAACCAACCGCTGATGATGAAGATGGCAGACCACAAAATATAAACCCTCCATATACACATTCAATCTCACACCATCTCTTCTCCATTCTGCTTTAATCCTTTTCAGAATCATCATCACCTGCAACTTAAATCAGCTATCAAAACCTATCCATACATACATACATACTTTTCCAAGGTTTGATTTCATTCACTGATTCTCCTTTTGTTGATCATCGATCGTCCGTCTGTTTTGATATATACATTATATATTTCACTGTTCTAAAAAACTCGTCGCGCAATCACCATGGCGCGCCATGGCTTCAATGCTTGTGTCTGTTAAGCCCGTGGCACGCCATGGCCTAGTGCGCAGTTCTCCTAATGCAATATTTGATTTTTCCTTGCGTTTTTGTTGTTTTATTTGCTAGTTTTTAATATATATATATATATATATAACGTAGTTTAAGTTGCTTATTACTGTTGAGTTATTGAATAACAGTACAAAACATGTGTCTTTATATATAAATATTTTATATGAATTAGAAATTTGACGCCATAAGTAACGCCTTTAAAATTTGAAGTTGATCGAAGTTGTTATAGCTTATGATCTCCTATTCCGGTTTCTGAATTTGCAGGTGCTCTCACAAGTCTGTACACCAATTCTGACGTCAATTAAAGTAAGTTATGATAAGTTCGAATTTGAATTCATAAGTTAGTAGTAGTAACGCTGATTTGGATTTGAGCTACGATAATGCAATATTATGATCCTTTAATTATCCTCAAAAGTGGACCAATTAATGGTTCCAAATCAGTATTAATTGTTTTGTACTCTGCATTTTTATATAACTACTGTGTAGTTCATGTACATGTGTAGTTCATGAAGTCCTGGAAGAAAATTAGTGTAGATTTAATCAAGTTTTTGAATTCTAAGTGTTTTACTAATTTTAAATTTCTAATGGAAATGGAAGGAAAAAGAAGATGGGAGAATTGACAGGTTACCAGTTGGGGGTTATTGGTGCATTGTTTCTATCTGTGGCATCATCTGTGTCCATTGTTATTTGTAACAAAGCCTTGATGAGCAATCTTGGTTTTCCTTTTGGTAAATTTTCTCTCTTTACTTACTTGCATGTCAAGTCAAGTCAAGTCACCATTTCGTGTATTAATTTTACCGGTTGGAGGAGTATTATTTAATCAAACCATTTCGAGTATCATTCGTACACAAACTTAATTGATCCTCTTAATGGCCGTGGTGGTTAGGACATCGTTGTCATTGAGAACAACTTAACCAAAGCCTTTCTTTCATCTCACTTTTGATATTAGTTACCTTTTGCTTGATAAAAGATTTGAATTAGTGATAAAAATGTAAATGGATTAAACTTGCAAAGTTAATTATTGATAATGAAAGTTAATGGTGTAAACAATGGTTTATGTATATTTATCATGTTGTTCGACCGATGACTCTGCACACTAAACTAAGGTTGTTGTTTATTTGCCTATGAAGCTACAACATTGACCAGTTGGCATTTGATGGTAACGTATTGCACGCTTCATGTGGCTCATCGTTTTAATTTCTTTGAGAACAAGAGCATTGATATGAAGACTGTGATCCTGTTTGGCATTCTAAATGGTATATCAATTGGTTTTCTTAACCTGAGCCTTGGCTTTAACTCCATTGGCTTTTATCAGGTTTGTCTTTCTTCAATCAAATATATAATTCTTTTTCTGTAGCACCCTTCCCTACTCCATATGTGGTAAATTAGTCCTATTGTAGTTCAAGTGCTTGTGCACCTATATTTCTAACTTATAATCTTGTGATGTTTGTTTCACAGATGACCAAACTTGCAATCATACCTTTTACTGTCCTCTTGGAAACTCTTTTCTTGAAAAAGCAATTCAGGTAAAATTAACATATTTCACTGTATTTAGTACTTCTGTTTTAACTCATATTTCTTAGCATGGCAAGTAATAACCTCATTTCTGGTCCATGACAAATTGCAGCCAGAAAATAAAGCTATCTCTTTTCCTCTTACTTGTTGGAGTTGGCATAGCATCAGTGACAGATCTTCAGCTCAATTTTGTTGGAACAGTTCTCTCACTTCTAGCTATCATGACCACCTGTGTTGGACAAATTGTATCCTCCCACTACTTCATTAACTGTTTTTAATTCCATCACTTGATTCAATATCTTGATCTTTACACTGTTTTATCACATAAAAATGCTAGAAAACTGGAGTAATTTAAGATTATCTCAATGTTATTCTTAACCAAGTGTCGAAATTTCAGCTAACAAACACAATTCAAAAGAGACTAAATGTGTCATCAACTCAGCTACTGTATCAATCAGCCCCATTTCAAGCAGCTATTCTGTTTGTCACAGGCCCTGTGGTGGATCAGTACCTCACCAAGCAAAATGTTTTTGCTTACAAATATTCACCTCTTGTTTTGGTATTCCTCTATTACCCAATTATATCATTCATCATCACACATTGCAAATTGAATTTTAACGAATCGTTGTGGATTGGTTTCTGCCTACATATTATGAGATGTGATGATATTGATTAATAATGTTGCAGGGGTTCATAATCCTATCGTGTGTGATTGCGGTATCTGTGAATTTTAGTACATTTTTGGTGATTGGGAAAACATCACCAGTTACATACCAAGTGCTGGGCCATCTCAAAACATGTCTTGTTCTTGGATTTGGGTATACATTGCTACATGACCCTTTCACAGAGAGGAACATCATTGGTATACTTGTTGCCATTGTGGGAATGGGCTTATATTCTTACTTTTGTACCCATGAAAACAAAAAGAAACAAGTGCTTGATCTCTCTCCAGGTTCTCAGGTACCTCTTTCTCTGGGGTTCTCAAATAGTTACATATGCAAGTTTTAGCTAGGAACCAGGGAATCACCCACAATGCAACATGTGACATATTCATCAGGAATATGGACGTATTATTCATCATGAATATGGGCATATTCAATATGAATAATATCTTGAAGAGTAACATGTGGCGTGTTGAAGAGTAACATGTGGCGTGTTGTGGTTGGTTTTCGGGTTCCTATCATTTTGGGTTTATAGCTACATTAGAGATGGGCAAAACTCGGGGCAGGTCGGGCCTTAACCAGGCCTCGTAAAGCCCAGACTTTTGTAACCTGGGCCTTGGACCAGGCCTCGTAAGGACCGATTTTTTTTCTTTTTTTCTAACATATAAAAATACATTTATTTTATAAATGTAATAATCTAAAATATAAACTAAGTTTATTTTATAAATTTAAAGTTTGAACTATAAATTTAATTTATTTTATATATTTGATTGAACTAAAACTGATAAAACAAATATACCAAAAAATACATTTATTATAATTTCGATAATTTATGATACATCAAAATTAAATAATTCATTATCAAAATCAATATTAATTTATGATAATTTCGGGCCGGAATTAGACCGGGCCTTCAAAACCACTAAAAAACATAACCGGTTCCTAATCGGCAGTTCTTAATCGGGCCTTAGCCGGTCCAGGCTGTAATCGGGCCTTTTGCCCATCTCTAAGCCATACTACATTATATACATACATCATTAAATATTTTTGAGGTCTGAAGCACATGTTTATGTACGAGTATTATATATATGAACCCACAGCCCACTTGCATATATATGAACCGTACCACCTTTTTCATTAATTGATTGACATTGATTTCTTGTGGTTTAATATATCTAGAAAAAGAAATGTTATATGATTCTTAAGAGTTACGTTATACTAGCGACATATGTGGGTCCACAACACAACGTATGAGTCTTGCACGAAACAAATTAAATCCACTTAAGTGTAATTGATTCATATAACTTATTTTCATTAATTGATCTTTCTCGATTGATATTTTCTCGATAGCTTAGTCAAATGACTTTACAATTAAAAACATAACGAATCTTGTAAATGAAGGCCTGGTGTTAAACACCAAAAAGATATATTAAAATGTTAGAAAGTCATTCAATAGCTAGACATCACCTATCTGCCGCTAGAAAGATTTACCTCCTCATGATAACGATAAGACAGGTGCAATGGGAACACTCCGAAAGATGTTTAAAAATGAATTAAATCAAACTTTGTTACATTTTCATATATTAACTCGATCTCGCTATCTTTCGATTCTTACATCAGTCGTGACAATATGTTTGAGGTCCATAAGAGAATTAAATATTGATTGACTGTTTTTTCTTTAACTCTCAGATCAAAGATAAGGATAGTAGTGCACCTCTTCTAGGACATCAAGAAAAAGAAAACCATTTTGAGGTGAAGAAAGCAACCAAAGACTCCCTTGTTTAAGCTAAAGCGATTGATAGGGATTTTTAATGTGTTTATTTCCTGTAATTCAATTGAGTATAAAGAAATTTTGATTCTTTTTAATAAGTCTAAATATCCGCCTCATTTGACTTGATTTAGTCTTTTATTCTATGGTTGTTGCTAGTTTTGTATTTTCATGGGTTTCAAATCACAAATATAACGTGTAAACTGATATTTTGTATATTCAATTACATATTTCACATTTCAAAATACATTTGAACTCATGATATAAATGTTGTTGTTGAGACTCTATAACTTTATTCCTAGTTTGCTACCATTGTTATTTTAGAAGAAATTGCAGTATTGTTAATACTTCAAATATGACTCGTATGTGTATCTGTGAAAAATATGAAAAAAAATTATATTTAAAGATTCATATGTGAATCTACATTACAAACTATTCATATGAGTTTACAAATGTATATTCAAATAGCTCTTTTTTAAGATTCACATAATTTTTTTATTTGAACCGGCCCTACGACGGGATATAAAAAATAATCATCTTGATATGATTTTTAACAGGTATTACTTAACATTTTGACAAATCTCTTTGCAAATTGGCATTATCAAACAACCTAACCCATAATATAAATATGACTTATTAAAAGATAAAAGAATATCGTAAAATGTATAGTTTTCTCTTGCAATAAATTACACTTATTGTGATTGCAGGCTACCAAAGGGTGATAAGGGTATATGTATGTTGTCTTGAACTTGCCACGACCAACCATGGCTCTGGTTTGCCACAATCATATATCCTCATTAATCATATGCTCCAACTACCATTTAATTCTGAAGAAACATAAAAAATAAATTGTTCTGACATCGATACTATTTTTCAAATTGAATTGAATGAAAAAACCATATATAATTTATGTAGCTTCTTGTATAAATTACCTGGCATATATGCTTTATTTTTGTTTTAAAATAGTATCACAATCGACATTAGTTCGTTTAAATAAAAACCACGTGACAATAATTTGATACCTTAAACATTGTGTGAAACAAGTACATGTCTTCACATCTATACGTGCTATTGTATAATTGATTAATTTTCTAATATAGTTATTTTTTACACAAGCCAAAATACACTTTATAGTTATTGCTTTTTATATGATGTCCTTTTCATCCTAAAAAAGATCACTTCAGGATTATGAATAATTGAAGCATATATTATGTGTAAAATGAAATTTTTGTATATGGTTATATGCAAATTAACTAATAAATATTATCTTGTATGCAAGAGGTGAAGGACAGTTTAGGTAAATAATACTTAGAGAAATGTACCCATTTTTAAGATACAAAAATAACTATAATTGAAATCGTTCTTTTGAAGAAATGGTACAAACTATATAATTAGACTTAGGATCATGTGAGACCAAGCTGTTACCGTGAGACCGCGTGAGACCAATACCTAACGTATGAAACTTCACAAAAAAACACCGTGAATGTACATAAAACAAGAATACGCAGACCTAAAATTCACTTTCGATGCAAAAAAATATCGAAAACAAGCTAAAAAACGTAACCTTCACAGCTCAAGTTCTGTGAAGGTTACATATATATAATGCAAACCTTCACAAAAAAAACTGCTGTGAAGGTTTCGTTTTTTAACCTTTTTTTGGAATTTTTTTTCCCAATAGTGTTTTTTAGTATGTTTTAACGATGAATGTTCAATTTTTTTTACCTTCACAAATGTTTTGATGTGAAGTTTCAAGTAAAATATGTTGGTCTCACCGGTCTCACCAAAAAAGCTTGGTCTCACCGGAACTTAACTCATATAATTATTAGAAATTTCATGCATGTGTGTACCCTTTTGAAAGAATCGGTGAAGTTATTTTTGGTGAAAGCAACTTCTTTAAATCAAATGCGAAGTTTTGTACCAACACTTCTTTCTCTATTAAGTAAAAAAACATTTATTCAATGACCCAAAGTGGCTATTAAAATACAATGAACCATAATTAATGTTGAATAAGATGTATTAAAGTAAGATTAGGTCTTTATATAATTTCATTATGAGTTCAAGCATCTTTTAAACACTTGTTCAAACAATTTTTTTTTGCCATTTTTAAAGCGAATTAATTACTAAATTATCCGTAGGTGGAACGATCTTCAAAGTGCTTAATAACCTGTTCTCGAGTCAAAAATTAAGAAAAAGAAAGGAAATGAGAGGAAAGAGAAGAAGAAAAAAAGGGAAAAATATGAAAGTTGTCTCTTTAAATCAGCTCATTTTTTGGGAGGATGATTTTCAAGAGAATAAAAGGGAAAGTTATTTCTTTAAATCCCTCTAAGTTCTTTCCTTTCATTCCCTTAAAAAACTCTAGAACACACTTTTGTTAAATTTCCTTATAAAATCTTTCATTTCTTTCCTTTAAAAAAAACTTGAGAACACGACGAAAATGTATGTATAACAATTTCTTGCAATTGATTAAAACAAGTTTTTTTTTGTTTGAAGTTGTAAACCTTTTATTTGAAATATGTGAAGCACAAGTGAAACTTTATATATAACAAATACATGTGAAATAAATGTATGTTAATGATTATCTTAAACTATAGTCTTATATAAATGATATCATGTTAAATAATACTTGATATGATGATATCTTACACAACATGAAATATGGCATATTTATTATGAATACATGGATGCTAAAAGAACTTCTATATATGTAATGTATATATAAATATGGTTAGATTCAAATGTAGATTCAAATGTGAACTCAATTTTAGTTGTGAATATGAGTACAAGTGTACAACTAAAATGGTGTCACGTGACAATATTCACTATGAATATTGCCACATAACGCGATTTTAGTGGTTTTCATGTTTACGATGGAAAATAAGTTTCATTTGAACTTTCCTCTATATATATAATATTAATTTATGCAAGAGAGAATTTATGAAAGTGTGGACAATAAATAGAAGTAATAATGGGTTAGATAGGGCGTTGGCTGTTAATGGTTGTATGTTGTCTTTTCCTTTTTTTCTTCTTATATGATATAAGCATTCAATGCATTTTCATCAACTAAAATGTTATCTAACCATCGCCCTTATTTGATTATTCAACCCCAAAATATTATATATTTAGATGTAGAATTTGAGTATTAGAATAGAAAATTGTTTTTATCTAGAGATTGGGTTTTAACAAATACTATTAGGCTAAAAAGCTATGTTTTAGACTTTTAGTTAAAAAAAATCAAATAACAATTGAATTTCTAAGAGAAAGTGAATTAAATTGTATTATACAACCTACTAAATATTTAAATCAAACAATATATCAAAGACATTGTGTAGACTAAAAAAAACTATATAAAGTTTTTATTGTACTGTTTGATAATTAATAACCTCTGTAAATTTATAGGCCGGTAAATGAAGTTGTTGGACTGCATTTTCAATCATCGGATTTAATAGGTAATCAAATAATCAATAAATCGTTAAATTAAAACATTTGTTATAATTTTGGATTGAACTCATGGTCTAAAACCATGTGTTTGTTTTGAGTCAATTGATAAAAAGGTTTTCTCGATGTTACTTTAATAAAACGTTTGGATGTTTCAATTTTTTGGAGGTCCTGCAACATATAAACCTTTTCTACTACACTGTAAAATAAGATAAGAGGTACACATATATTAAGCACATACAAGGGTTTAAACCTAAATGTTTAACGGTTTGAACTAAACAATTAACAATCTTATTATATGAATCTGAGTAATTTGAACCTAACTTATACAAAAAATAAAGGATCTTTTAAAGAACTCGCAAACAATTTGAAGACAATTAACCAAGGATATTGAAAAAACTAACATAAAATAATTGAATTTACCTACTCTATTTGTGGAACTCGAACAAAACTATTAGAAGTACAAGAGAAAGGAAAAAAGACCTACCGGATTGAAAACACGGGATTGTTATCCCGTATACTTGAAACTAAGGAAGGGTATGACCGTTAACTAGTCTAATCACATTAATGGATTTCAAGAAAAATATCTCGTGTGCTTGAAAATAAGGAAGGGTATGACCGTTAACTAGTGTAATCACATTAATGGACTTCAAGGATAATGTTTTCTTACTTAATCAGTGGTCGATCATTTGTATCCATCATAGCAATAGATCTTTAAAGTGTTGGCCTCTAGATCTTAAACATTTACTTGGTAAACACTTCTCGGTAAGATTGAACACTATCATCTATCACATCTATATCTATATATATATTAAAAGAATGTTTTTGCTGATGTCATCAAAATCAAATTGAGTGATTTCATTGGTCAATTAAACAAATCCTATCAAATGATGATGTCATAATCTATTTCCATTTTTTTTCCAAAATTTACATACCTAAAATTTCTCATTAATTTGTTAGTTTCCCTTTTATAATTTACATTTTGTATCCTTATAATTATTTGATTAAATTACTAATTACCCCTTAGTTTTTCAATTTTCACTTTACATTCTTATAATAATGTATATGAATTAAAACCATTTAAGTTTTTTGTTTTTCTTTTTATAAATTACACCCTTATAATCGTCTCGACGATACATTCAAAATGAGTATAATATTGAATATTTTTTTAATTTATTTATATTAGTAAATATTAAGAATAGATATAAATTAAGTTGTTTACATTTTATTACAATTCTATCGTTGATATTCTTGAAATTTAAAGATTCCTATTTTTAATCTAAATTTTTTTATAGATTATTTATAAATAATAAAAGTTATTTTATTTAAAACGCTATTGTTGACGTTCTTCAAATTTAAAGATTTCATTCTTTTAATCTTACTAATTCTATTGATCATTTATAAATAATAATTTTTTTTAAAACCCTACAAATAAAAAATACTATATAATTTAAAACGCTATTGTTGACGTTCTTCAAATTTAAAGATTTCATTCTTTTAATCTTACTAAATCTATTGATCATTTATAAATAATAATTTTTTTTAAAACCCTACAAATAAAAAATACTATATAATTTATTTTAGAATCCCCCCCCTGCGTTTTAGAATCATTCATGAAATCCAAATCTTTCAACAAAAGAATTTCAGATATTTTAACAACTATTAGAAGATTAAATTATTTAATAATAATAAAGTAAAAGTAATTATTTTTTCATTTAAATCGTTAATTAATTAGAATTATTTTAATAAATAATAATTCTCTACTTACTCAATTTCAAAGAAAGCTTTGAATAAAAAAATGAAAGAAACGTAATTTAAATGTTATATATATAATTTCCTAAATCGTTATGATTAAACTAAATCATTAATGTTTCTTATATCAATTAACTAAGTCATATTTATATTGTTAATTGGATATTACGTTTGGTTTGTGGTAAATTATTTGTGAACTTTATAATGCAAATGTTAATTCTTATTAGAAACTAAATCATTAAAGAAAAGTTTTTGCTGATGTCATGATTATGAAATTGAGCCATTTGATTGGCCAATTAAAAAAAATCATCAAATGATGATGTCATCAATTATTCTTATTATTATAATACCATAATTATCTTTATAATTTACATTTTTTATCCTTAGAATTATTTGATTAAATTACTTCTTATCCATTAGTTTCTCATCTTTCACTTTACATCCTTATCATTTTAAGATAATAATAATATATATTAATTAAAATGTATTAAAATTTTTGTTTTTTGTTTTTAATAAATTATACCATTATAATCGTCTCCACAATACCTTCAAAATGAGTTTAATATTGAATATTTTTTATTTTAACTACATTATTAAAATTAGATATAAATTAATTTGTTTAGATTTTATTACAATTCTATTCTTGATATTCTTTAAATTTAAAGATTTTATCTTTTTAACCTAAGTATTTTTATAGATTATTTATAAGTAATTAAAATTTATTTTATTTAAAACTCCATTGTTGATATTCTTGAAATTTAAAGGTTATATCTTTTTAATCTAACTATTTTTATAGATTATTTATAAGTAACTAAATTTTTATTTAAAATTCTACAAATAAAAAACACTATATATTTTATTTTTGAATCCCTCCAGTTATAAAAATAGATATAAATTAATTTGTTTAGATTTTATTACAATTATATTCTTCATATTCTTGAAACTTAAAGATTTCATCTTTTTAATCTAATTATTTTTATATATTATTTATAAGTAATGAAATATTATTTTATTTAAAACTCAATTGCTAATATTCTTGAAATTTAAAGATTCAATCTTTTTAATCTAACTATTTTTGTAGATTATTTATAAATAATTATATTTTATTTTATTTAAAATCCTACAAATCAAAACACTACACATATTTTATTTCTGAATCCCTCCAATTTTAAAATCATTCACAAAATTCAAATCTTTTGACAAAATAATAATAAATTTTTAATTTTTAAAATTTAACAGCTATTAGATAACTAAAATATCTATTGTAATAAGCAATTATAATGGCAATTCTTATTAAAAATTAAAAAAAACATGTTTCAAATGCCTGTATAATATACGGGTCATTAACTAGTTAAACAATATTTTAGTCTCTCAAAAGGGTATCGTATGTAATAATTTACCCGATAAACACTTACCGGGTAAGAGTCGCCAATCTCACTTATAGGATAAGACTCTCAGTTCATAGCATTCCTCTCACCGGATAAGATTTTAGTTCTTGTCATATTCATTCCGTAAAGTAAATTCACCTGGTACGTACTTACTGAGTAAACATTAACTAAACAATTCTTAAATTAATTAATTAACTTTAAGAGTTCAGATGTAACAAATTAATGAAGTTATAAATATAAATTAAAAGTTAAGAGAAAAATCAATACCAACCATCCAATCTACAACTTTATTAATACGTGATCTTTAATGGAGATACTAAAAGGAAAAATCGAATGACTTTTGGTCAAACATCTCATAACTAAAAGATGGCCGATGGGAGGTTGGGTCGAATCAAAATAATTTGATTATGTTCGCCCAATTTATACTCTTTGAGTTATTTATCATATCCGCTACCAATTTATATTTAATGATCAATTATATTTTAATTTAAAAAAATATAATATAAGCATTTATTTTTAATTTTATCAGTCAAATTATAATAGTTTAGTAGACCATGAGGATCGCTATCATATGAATCCTTTGAATCCTAACGTCAGCTCAGCGTCACATCAACCTTTTCACTTTCCTACTCTTTTTACTCTAAAGTGAAGTACAACTACCTTATAAGTGACTCAATCTTTACCCCACTTTTTTATTATTATCTTAATATATATCTAAGAGAGAGAAAGATGGAGAAAACGGACGGAGAAAGAAGAGTGAGAGGGAAGTAACTGAGCGAGTGTAAGGACCCGAGCCTCACCCTCCGGGTTCCAACATCACCGCCCGTACTGGTGTTCCACATCAACCCGCCAAACCCGCATGCCTTGCCCAAACAGGTGGTCTTATAAAATATCGACATGATTCTATTACATTAGCAGAATTTTCAACTATTTTTAATTTCGTCAATCAAAATATTGTATTGAATTACATAATGGTGTCAAACATTATTTAAAATCGAAGGATGAGTATTTGTGACATAAAATAACTAGAAATATTTTATTTTATTTTAATATTATTTTAAATATCTTATTAATAATCAATTTTTTTAAGAACATGGTTTTTCTTTGCTAAGGAAAGATAAGTTTAACGAAGCCAAAAAAAACTATCCTACTAAAGAGATACCAAAATAAACAAAGGCCAATTAAAAAAAATAAGTAGCAAGCAAAAATAAGGGCTAAAAAAGAGGGAACAACAACAAAATCTCAAAAAACAACAAAAATATGGAACCCAAACCATATATTCTTCGAAATAGAGTGATTTTGAGTCTAGAAGCAATTCGGCAAAAGTATTGAAATTGTATTTCACCGAAAAGATTACAAGGATCATTTACCCCATTGAAAAATATAGGCATTCCTATATCTCCAAAAAAATAAGCCATAATCTAAAGAACCACTTGTCATACGTTCAACGTTTTAGCAATTTGCCTCTCACCATCTTAATCAATAATTCAAGGACATAAGAAGGTAGAAGAAAGTTGTCTATTAGAAAAGAGTTGGATACTCAACAGTCAACAATCTAAAGTGCATGGTTATTTTCTTAGTTTAAGACCAAATAAATGAATTAGTTTATTAGGTTGAAGAACTAGCTAGAAACTTGTTATCTAAAGGATATCCTTAGTAAGTCGACAAATTGCTTCATTAGCTTTAGATCAATTCTAAGAACATAAATATAACATTTTTATTTCTTAATCATCTAAAAACATAACATGTTTCTTATATTCCTAAACTTAATTATACGATAAACTTCACTTTTGGTCCCTAAAATTTGTCAATTTTAATGGATATCATTCATAAACTTTAAAAGTTTAGATTTGGTTCTTCACGTTTGTCATTTAGTAACCCTTCTGATCCCTCCTTTTAAAGACCGTTGATTTTTGTTGTTAAGTTCATTTAAATGAAGGGTGTTTTACTAATTAGACATTAAAAAATGCTTAAAATGATAATACCTTTCATTTAATGGTTATTTAGAGGAGAGACCAAAACTATTGCGAAATGACAAACATGAATACATGATAAGCCAAATCCGAGTTAACTAAGGGAGGTCTATTAAACGCTTACCAATGTCATTTATCTTATTGATTGAGTATGACAAACGTGATGAACCAAATCCAGGTCTTCTGGCTAGAAGGCGTAGATCTTCTTAACTGATCGTATATAATCACTTTTCGGAGATGATATTTTGACCCTATGTCTGAGTTACACGAAATTCAAATTATAGGGATAATCTGACAAGATAACAATCTTTATTCAAGGCATTGAAAAGAGATCCACAACTAAGGTTTTAAGAGTTGTTTTGTTTTCTATTGATTATCAATAATGAGAGGCTATCAACTATTTAAACTGTTAATCCTCTCAAAATTCATGATTAATGGTTTAAGGTAATTATCTAGAGAATAAATAACAAACTTAGAAGATATCCCAAAATCCGCACGGCTCGCAGCGCGAGCTCTCAACCTCGCGTCGCAAGATGCCTTCTAGATCAATCCTTCAATTTGTTTTTCGAATCTCGCATAGTATAGTCCTAACCTCGAGATCGCGAAATTCGACAAGGGATTACTCGCGTCGCGAGACAGTCTCTGGATGAAACCCACTTTTGGTCATCGATTCTCGCGTAGCGAGCTACATTCTGTCGAAAGCCACCAAAAGTCAACAATCTTGCGCCTCGAGTCACACACCCCGTGCCACGAATTGTTGCTTAAACCAAACCGAGATCAAACTTCATTTTGAATACAAGTGTGCACTCCTCACCTTCTGACTTGATCAAAACTGTATTTGACTCCATTAATAATTCATACGTCCCATTCCACTAGAACGTACTTGGTGATACTAAAATCACCAACAGAATATTACCCAATAAGCAACAAGGCAAAACGCCAATGACCTAAACTCTTACCCGATTAGTGTTGGAAACGACTTTTACCTGATTAACACTTACCATCTTTAAATGCTTACCAACAATCTATTTACAAACCAATGCTGTGACATGATTGAATGTAAAATTCTTGCCGATAAGTGTTTATCCGGTAAGAATTTGATAAACTGCCCTTAAGTTTATAAATAATATCCACTTGGATCGATAAACTTTAGCAACCAAAATAGAAGTTTACTCTTAATTGTTATTATTATTATTTTGATATTAGAAGATACTTTAAATTTTCATTAATGGTTGAATAGCCGAATCGAACAACTTGTAGTAGTCTCATGGCGTGATTGCTGTGCAGATCACATGATTGCTACGACACCTACTACTCCTCCAAATGCCGTATCTATAATTGTATCTAATCATAATATAATACACATATTTTAGTTATAGAATAAATTCACAAGCAATCAGTGTCGTTTGTTTTTCTTTACAATCGACTCCGGAGTCTCTCTTTCTTTTGGTTGAATGTAAGGGGGAAATTAGGTAGGAAGTTAGAGTGGATCAATTGGTGTTGTGATCCTATGTCGGAGTCTTTCTTGTAGTGTCGTCTTTTGTTTTGTTGTTTCGTTTTTTCTAGCTCCTTGCTAGTCCCTTTTAATAAATCTTCTGCAGTTCAAAAAAAAAAAAAAAAAATTCACAAACCATGACTTTATATCCATCATTTAATGATTCTATATTGTCCGATTTTTAGGAGGTGGTACTAAAGTTTGAAATCTTAATCTATAAGACTAATTGTCTGATTTTTAGGAGGTGGTACTAAAGTTTAACATCTTAATCAATAAGACCAAATGTTTTTGTGAATGGACAAATATCTGAATATATATAATTGAATATTTTTTTCCTCAAAAATTCAACTTAAAGGGAATATTGATGATTGAAGGACCAAACGAAATAAAGAAACAAAAGAAGAATGTTGACAGATTTACGAGGCTATGAAGTTTTAATCATATCTCACACAACGAAACCCCAGATTAAGCGATTCTGATGTTTTGGAAAGGCAACAATCTTCAGGTTTTGCATTTTTTGTAAATTCAAGGTGCATCTAGGCTAAAACTAACATTGAAATCAAAATAATGATGTTGGATGGAAATATGAGTAATTAAGTGGCTAGATTATCATCTAATTTATTAGCTCTAAAAAGAAATAAAAAACAAATGGTCTGAATTGTTATATGTCCGGTCGACTTAGAAATAAGTGATAATATTTGGCAGGGTTTGTGGTACTCACCACTCAGGTTTTCACTCCATCGGGCTTGAGGATGGGTTTTCACCATTTGAACCTGATCCCTTCTCTCTGTCTCCCTCCCTCTCCTCTCTCTCTCTCTCCCTCCTTTCTTTTTATCTCTCTCTACATATATTATATATAAATTAATAAGAAAAGAGTGTTGTTGTCTAAAAAAAGGTAAGAGTTTGAAGGTATGAAATGTTTGTGATACTTCATTGATGGCTTGGGTGTTGTTATCTAGAGTTCAAGACCACGTCTAGCTCTTGTACCCTTTATATTGGGTCCTACCTATGTACAGACATAAACCTATCCATTCCTCCTATACATAGGGTCCATTTATAATTACCCTTTTAGGTTTGATGAGGGTAAGAGTAAAGTTAAGGGTGTAAACGAGCTCGGCTCGTTTCGAGCCTTATGTGTCAAGCTCGAGTTAGAGCTCGTCAAGAATTTAGCAAGCTCGGGCTCGACTCGTTTACCTATAAATCAATATTGAATATGTTTTTTTATATTTTTTTAATATATATTTCTTAATATTTTTATTATGTAGTATTTAACTATTTAATATTTATTATTTAATATATATTTTATTATATATTAACTAAAGCTCGTTTAGGCTCGCGAGCATTATTATAAAGGCTCGAGCTCAAGCCCTATTATATGAGCTTAAAATGAAGCTCGAGCTCGTTTAACTCAAACTCGAATTGAGTTTTTAACGAGTCAACCTGATAAAATTGACGTGACATTTATGAATTGCGCTAAGAGCCTAAGCAACTAATTGACCAACTTAACTCTGTACATTTTTTGATTTATTTCATCTATTCCATGACAATTTCCTTTAAACACCCCACTGTATACAAAAAAGATACGTATGAACAGTTGTTTAGATAGGGCCCACGATATACTTGCTCCCGCGCACAAGCTTACTCATCCTTATATATAAATATATGTATGTATATAATTGGTGTTCTTCTTCTTCTTCTTCATTTTGGTTTCCTGTTTTGCTGTGAAGAAATGAAAACCCTGGTTTTCAGCAACTGACACAATAAGCGCATGCAAAATACAGAATATTACAGATTACACTGTCAGAGTAGTAATCATAATCAAATCAAATGGATGTTTCCAGACGAATTGATGAAGGAATTATGATGGAAGGTTGGCTCTATCTCATCCGATCCAATCCTTTTGGTTTCAAATTCTCACGAAAACTCTACTACGTTCTTCAACATCGCCATTTCAACACCTTCAAATCCATCTCTCATTCTTACAGCAAGGTTCCTCTATTCATTCCTTCTTCCTATATATATATATATGCATCTGATGTGCTTGAATTTTCACTGATTTCTTCTTTCACACTACTTCTGATCCTTCTGTTCTGTCCTATATATATATATGTGTATATGTATATATGTTGATTGCTGCAACAAATAGTTTATGTATATTGTAAACAAAAGGAGATCATTATGCACAACGCTACTTCTAGATTAAGTTTTCCAGATATATTGTTCGTAAAAATGTGTTTCAAACCTTATGCTACTTGGCGATAGGGAGAATAGCATTTTAGACGAAATTAAGATAGAAAATTCTGGTGGAAGAGGTTATGAAGACGTCCTAGAACTTGTAGTTTTAGGTCCAAATTCATTATCACTAGTTTCGTGTTTGATTCCTTTATATATATATATATATATATATATATATATATATATATATGATATATGGAGATAATATATGGTTGCGGATTCAATCTACTTACATGAAGGGGAATTCAGAACAGAGTGTAAACAAATTAAATCCCTAATTAGCAGGTTTCTAAGAGCATTGTTCATGTATCACAAGTGTTAATAACATATTAAACCCCTAATTGATTGTCTAATTATAAACAAGGACTGGATTTCATGTTTACCTCTGTACTTTCATGCTAAGTTGTTCAAAAAGCCAATAGGAATTTGGTTCCTCATTTCAGGAACCTATTAAAAGTGCAGTTGTGGATTCCGGTATTCATGTAATGGACAACGGGAGGAATTGCATCCGTGGAAAGGTATTAATAGTTTGATTTGCTAAATAAGGTTTGGCTTTAGTTAGTTTTTCCTTACCGACTGCGTTGTCGTGTTAATTCAGGTCTTCTTTGTTTTCACACTTTATGATACTTCAAATTATGATGCTCATGTGAAGGTACACAATCCTTTCTGCTAATAAACATAAGTTTTATTTCTGAAAAGCATAAGTATGTTAATTGTTACATCCAAAATTACATAGTTAGGAGCAAACAATCCAGAAGAAGCTGCAAGATGGATCAAATCTTTCCAGGAATTATCTCAAAAGGTACAACTGTTCAACATTTATGAAACCTGCAACCAACTTCTGTTGCTGATAAGTCACATGCTGTAATAAATGTAGGTGAACCAGAATCCAGGGAACTTTTTGGATTGTCTTAGGTATGAACAGCATTATTCTAGGTGCATTATCCAATAGTCATGTGAACACATTCTAGGTGCATTATCTGATTGTCATGTTAACCCAAATTTCTTTATTTGTTTTAAACAATATTAGCTTAATTAATTCACTATAAACTTGCATTACGATATTATTCCAAGATAACATTATCGGAATATGTATAAGAATGCTGTTTGCTCCTTTGTTCTTAGCATGACCTGATGTGATCTGCAGGTCAAGCTCTTCTGGTAGAGTATGTAATACAAATGGCCTTGATGACATCCTCTCTTTAGCCTCAATCACGGATCCCACCAGAACTGGTGACATTTATGAACCATCATACTGGACGATCTTTGGTTGTCACAATGGTAAACATTAAGCTAATGAAATGTTTCCTCGATATGGCAAAAGTTCATGCTGACAAATGTGTTTCTTTCTTCAGGTCTCAGGCTATTTAAACAAACAAGAGACCAAGAAGGTCATAATAAGGTTGATATCATGTTCGTTTTTTTTATTATGCTACCCACCCCCCGCACCCGCCCTAACCACAAGATTAATGGTGCATTTTCTGTGTAGCAGAGAGATGGTCATCCTGCATTAGCTGCTGCTAGTGTGATGGAAGGAACCCCAGAGGTCATTTTCCAGACACTTATGTCTCTTGGTTCTTCTAGATCACAGTAAGCATAAATATCACTTCCTCTCTTTTTCCTCCAAAAATATTTAGCATTCTTTTCTTTAGCATGGTAAGATATCAATGCTAGAATTCAGCGGCTTTGTCGCATTTCTTGGATGCTGCTGTATGAATTCAAACCTGCCTTTTGTGTCTGCCTGGAATAATGCTCGTCTTCAACCGCATTAACTTTTGTACAAAGAGAAGAAAGAAATCTATTTGCAATAACTGGATTCCCTTATCATTAAACTTGATCAATTTTTGGTTATTTATTATACGTATGAATAAAATGATGTATTAACATGCTATCTTGCAGATGGGACTTCTGTTTCCAGAGGGGTCGTGTGATTGAAAACATAGATGAACACACTGATACTATTCACAAGCAATTAGATGGTGATTGGCTGCCTTGGTATGAATCTCTCATAATAATGTCTACATTTCCATGACTGGAGTCCATATATAACACCAGCCTTGCTATTTCCTTCTTTCCAGGACTATGAAACGAAGAGATTTACTATTGCAGCGCTACTGGAGGAGGGAGGACGATGGGACATACAGTACGAAACTCTTCTATCAAATATCTTGGTTTTCAGATAATATCCGCTTAAGTTATTTTCACCCTGAAATAACTTTCATTTAACTTCATTGCAGTCATTTTTTATCATTCTGTACTTCACAACGAGTGCCCCCCTCAGAAAGGCGTTATTCGTGCTTTTGTTGAATGTAAGATATGATGAAATTTTACAATCACAGAAATATTGATTCTGGTTTATCCTTTTCAGAATTCCCTTTATAACTTACCATCTTCAATAATTATAGACTACTTTGAGATATATTGCTGTACTTCGGAACCCAGTCTTAAACATTTTATGCACATAGATGTTATATACACCGCAGATAGTCGTCCACTGATACAATATTATGACTGTGGTCGAAATCATAATCATAAATTAGGACATAAAAGTTGAAGCTAAATCTCAGATTTATCTCAACCTTTCTCATTTTGGAAATGGGCTGAGAAGGAGTATATGGGACTAAGTACTCGCTCCATTTGCATGAATGAGAATACTTATGCAAGTGCTACTCTTTTTCACTAGTATGCTTGATTGACTAACCTTACAGAAGTTTTAGGTTTGTGCAACTTATTTGCTTGTGAATAGATATATGATAATTACTTGACATGTTTTGACAGAGTCAAACATAACGGTATCACCTGGTACTTTTACAGGTGGAGGGTATGTGATATCTCCTGTGAATCAATATAAACAATCAGTTGTAAGACACATGCTTGCTATTGATTGGAAATTCTGGAGATCTTATTTACAAAAATCATCAGCTCGTTGCCTCACCATTCGCATGCTTGGGAGACTTGCCGGTTGCTTCTTTACACGAGTATTGTATTTGTGTTTTTGTTTTGATTTCACCTCCATCTTTTTTATACTGAATCACTGCATGTATTTGTAGCTTTGAGAGAACTTTTCAAAACAAACTTGGCCAATCACTTATTGTCTGAGTTCTCTTCACAAGAATTGAAGAAAGATAGCATGCTGCAGCAGAGTGAAACTTCCATTGGTGTTGGAACTCAAAGCAAGGAAAATGGAGAATATAAGGAGCATATGGAGGGTGGATTGGTTCACGCTTCTTCGAATCTCTCAGACCTTGTAAAAATGGATGATCAGTCAGATGAATTCTTTGATTTTGCAGAACCTTTGTTTGATGACGAATCAGAAGGTTGCTGGGCGTCTGATAGTGGTCCGCAATTATACTCTCAGGTCTGATTCTAGATGTTTCTTTCCAGAGGGTTTTTTGGTCATAATTTTTCAAGCTTATCATATGAATTTATCAATGAATATGCACTCAACTTCCTTGGTGTTTTTTTTTTCAGGATACAGGTAATGTCAAGTCATGCACCCCATTTGCTAAGGTTATTGCGGAAAGCAAGCATGAATTTGTATGTGAATTGACATTAGATACTAGATCGCTATACGCGTCAATGCAGAGAACGGGTTGTGCAGACCTAGTAGAGAAGCTTGTGTGGGACGAATGTGTCTCATGCAACTACAGAATCACTCTTCCAGAAGATCAAACTGGTAATCTGACCAACAGTTGGTCAGCATCAGAACCTTCTTTATTTCAAATTCGAGGAGACACTTTTTTGGAAAACCGTAAGAAGGTGAAATTCTATGTCCTTCTCCCCTTTTTGGAATAGAAAAATCATGTTCACCAATTCATCTCATGCTTTTGAAGAAAGAAAATAGTCTTGGACTTTGAGTTCAGAATGTTGGCTGTTATGTACTCCTTTCGTACCATGAAAATTGCTACATTTTACTTTTTCAGCCACCTTTTAGTCTAAAATTTGTTGCATGCACATAGTCATCATTACTTAGGATCGATAATATTGATTTTGGTCCACAAGATTCCTTTATTCGTCATTTTAAGGGTATTCAAGACATCTGATTAACATCCAAATACAACCCTGTAGAATGTGTGTCTAGTCGAATGTTGCAACTTTCATGGGACATACATATTTATTCGTATCTTCTTAATCAGATCACTTCAGAAAGTACATTGCTGCAAACGGTTGCAGTGGATTGGCTGAAATCAGACAAGCGAGAAGACGATCTTGCTAGTCGACCTGGGAACATTGTCCAGGTTCGTCTGTTGTCTCTTAAAAACTTCTGCATTTCTCTTCTTACATATAACAAGTTCCCATATGACTCAAAATGAAGTTCACAACATTTATTCTGCAGAAATACGCAGCCGACGGTCGTCCAGAATTCTTTTTCATAGTCAACTTTCAGGTAATTATTGTTGTTGTTTTATATAGAAACAGATTCCATAACCTTTGAAAGAGTCAATGAAATGAGATTGGGAGGCAGAGAGAGTAATAATAACTCTGAGTTACTTACTGTGATTGTTGTGATTAATCAGGTCCCAGGTTCACCGACTTATAATCTCGCTTCCTACCATATGACAAGTAAACCTATCAAAGATATACCCTTGCTAGAGAGATTTATAGAAGGAGATGACGCATTTAGGAATTCAAGATTTAAGCTCATACCTCTTGTATCTAAGGTGAGTAGAGTTTGTTCTACATGAACATGCCTGCATGTCTCTCAAATTTAGCTTCTCATTATGTTGAAAAAAATTATGGGTTTGATGTCTATATATCCTCAATAATCCTATGCATCACAAGACGCGAAATGAGACAAATGGACTAAACATACACTTATTTAAGCTTGAAGTTATTAGTTTGGCCACTTGATGGCATCATATATCGAATTTATGGTTTATTCCTCGTGCAAACTTATTTTCCAGGGACCATGGATTCTGAGGCATACCATCCACAGACCCACTTTGATTGGTCATATGCTGAAAATCAACTACATCCGTGGACAGAACTACTTGGAGGTATATTAGCAAACCAACTAAATCCTGCCTCTTCTGCTTGAAAATGCAACTATTTGCAGTTCTAGAAAGTTTTCTAGCGATAGTCACCTATTTGCTTCTTGTTATCGTTGCACAAGATTGATGCAAATGATACAGATCCATGGAATTTGCCTTTTTTTTGTCAATTCTTCTAGTCAAATTTCTAAAGTATGCCCAATCAAACCTTGCAATGTTCATGGAACGAATAGAGTAACTTTTGATATGCTTGATCAATATGACACCATTTCACTTGTATAAATACATAATTAAGAGCACAATGAGAATTTTTTATTGAGGATGACAATGATGCATCTTGTAGAGTTATGCTGTATTCTCTTTAAATCTAACTAAGAATTTGCAAGTTGTTATAGATGGATGTGGATGTTGGTTCATCAGCAGTTGCAAGGGGGTTGGCTAGCAAAACCTTCAGTTGCTTCACCAGTTTGATAATTGAGATAGCATTTGTTTTACAGGTACATACCCTTTTTTCCATTATGAACAAGAGTGTGTAATTATCAGAAGTCTTTTATCCAAAAATGAAATTATATATGATGAGTTTGATATAGCTTTGATGGTATTTTCCCCATCTTTATCTAAAGAGTAGGATTTAAAAAGGGAAAAACACGCACTGCCCGCACCCAATGCCGGAGTTGGTTCATTTAAATGTAAGGATTTATGTGCAGGCAAACACAGAGGAAGAGCTTCCAGAGCATCTATTTGGAGCATTTCGAGTAAACTATCTGGATATCTCTAAAGCTTGTTGGGCAAATCCATGATCTATATACATATCATACAGTTGAAGTATAAAAATGGCATATACTATGAAATTGAAAGCTGATCATCAAAGACATACACATGTTTTTTTTTTCTTTTTTTAAACAAAGGAAGCAATTGTATAGAGTAGTAAGTATATGTAGATGGCTTCTGTACCACTGGGTTGAACCCATTAATGAAACAGTAGCTAGTTGTGAGGCTGATGAGGAATTAATAAATACTTACTTACATGTAGCATGCAGGTCTTTGTTAAATGGACATTTGAAATTGACAAGTTGTCATTAGTCAAGTCCTCATGTTATTATGTTTTGTAATGCACTGTCTTCAATACACATGTTTAACAAGGGTGTTGTTAGTGATACCCCCTTATACCTATAATAAAAGTCAAAAGCTACATAGAAGTTTGAAAATTGTTGATCCTTACCAATACAGTTAACTCATTTATGACAAAAGTTATCTAGAATTTTGAAACTATGTCATTTCATAGACTTGAGGGAGGTGCAATGATCCTTACCCTTTTAATAATTCCTCGTACAGTCATGTGGCTTTCTTGGGCTTTTGCCTTGTTAAAAGAATGATGTTGTTTGTTGTATTTTGTTTTGTTTTGCTGTTGTGTTACACCATACAACCTTTGCAGCTTATTATTATTTGTTTATATAGTAGTGGCAGACAATAATTACATTGATATTGAAGTTAGGCGAATTACACAATATAAAACTTGACCAAGCCATATCATACTTTTAAGGTTGAGTGGGATTTATGCTTGAATTTTTGCTCAACTGTATTTTTCTTTTTCTAAAGGCAAATTTATTAGGACCAACTAAAAAAACTATAGGTCCAAACAAAACGAAACCAACAAAGGAGAAGCCAAAGCCTCTAATCTACAAGGCGTAGGAAAGAGGGAGGCTAAAAATGGACCTAAGCAACAATCCACACATTACACACAACAAAATAGAAAAGCAAACAATCAACCTAGATCAACTAACACGAAGAGCAACCCACTGGGTTACAACACCATAACGCCCAAGATTTGGAGAAAGGGAAAATGAGTGAGGCGAGTTGGATGTCGAACAAGTCTTCACCACCACAAGGACTATTGAAGTATTTCGGGAGCTCTAAATTGAATAAAGAGTGATCCAAACGACAATTGTTCATAACAGATTTAGATTTTGGACTTCAGCACCACCACTTAAAAATTAAAAGTAAAATAAGATTTTAGACTTCAGATCTCTTAAAAAACAAACATCCCCTTACTCACCGGGGATGAAACAGGAAAGAGCTCAGGTAAAGCGAAAATGTCTTAAACCGAAGCAATGGCACCGAGGGATGGGACGAAGCTGACCTGGATTACTTGGAAAGAAGAAAAAATGAAAATTAATTGTTTTTTTTGTTCATAAATACAATAAGATTTGGAACAAGAGGAACTTTATTAACATTTATATAACGAAAACTCTATATTTTTCTTCATTAAATTGATAAAATATTGGTTATTTTAAAATTAAAAAAGAAATTTATTTTCAAAATTAAAATTCCTTTATTTTGTCGTCAGAATCGAGAACTGACTTCATAGATCTGTCTAATGTCAACGGCCTTGTAGAACTATTTTGTGTGTGTGTGTGTGTTTGTTTTTCCGGTGGATTCGAGAGGGTTTATGAGCAAAACATCTTTCACTCTAATCGCTAATACATTTTGATTCAGACGCAAAACACAGCGCATTCGTCGTTTTCCGGTATATTTGCAGTTTGAGGTTTTTGATATTTTTTATAAAAAAAAAAAATTATAATATGAACTTCTATTTTGAATTTCATATTGAAAATATATGATTTTTTTATAAATGATTTGTTTCAGTTGTTATCACATCTCCTGTTGGTTGGATTGAATTGGGCATTCAGTGGATGGATAATAATGTCCTGAGATTAACTACTCTGTTGCTGCTGCTTCTTTCCAATGGTATATACATACATACATACATACATACATATTATTCTGCTGATTACATAGCTTATTAAAAACAGTTGTTTCTATTGAATGGAAACATTGTTACTATTGCATTCAAGTATTATTGGTTGATGTACATTTATTAGTTGTCCTGTTAGTAAACAGTTGTTCCATTGGCTGTGTCAGTGTATCCATCTTGTTGTGCATATGAATTTGAGCATTGCAAGAATGCTGTCAAGCAGTGGGCATCTTCTCCCCTTCACTCCTCCAATACCAAGGATGGTCACATTCTCAAGGATTTGCTATTTTTCCTTCATGTCCCAAGAACCGGAGGACGGACTTATTTCTATTGGTAGCTTTTTTCATCCTTTTGAACCCGAGACTTGTCTATATCCCTTCGATTCAAGTATAATCATCACACGTAGTAACTTTTTTGGTTTTACCTCATCTTTACAGCTTTTTGAAGAAACTGTACTCTAGCGCTCTTGAATGCCCACGGTCTTATGATAAGCTGCATTTTGATCCCCGGTATGTGTTTTGAAAAGCTCTTATATGTTTCTTGATTCTTTTTGCTTGTAATCTTGATGCACTAGTTGTAAAATTAAATTGATAATTAAATTTATATCTTCATATTTCTTTAGCTCTTAGAATACGATATGTAGATTATAAGATATCATTAATGATTTTTCTTGATCCATATTTGTTGGTTTAAAACTTGAATAGATTTATATGCAAGTTTCTCAATTATATAGTTTATTGTTCTTGTGCAGCAAAGCAGATTGCAGGTTATTGGCAACTCATGATGATTATAGCATTATGTCCAAACTGCCTAGAGAGAAAGCATCGGTGGTAACCATACTACGGAACCCCATTGACCGTGTTTTTAGTGCTTATGAGTTTTCAATAGAGGTGGCAGCTAGGTTTTTGGTGCATTCTAACTTGACTTCAGCCACTAAAACGTTGGGACATTTGCGCTTAAAGAAAGGTGTTATAAGCACTCTCGAGATTTGGCCGTGGAAGTATTTAGTTCCTTGGATGATGGAGGAACTGTTTGCTCGGGTATGCTTGTTTCAATTTAAAATTTCTTATGTTTCAAATTATTGATTATTAATGGGGGTATGATTTCTGTTAATGTTGTATAAGTAGTGTTTTATTTTATCATAAATGAACAGCGAGATGCTAGAAAAAGAAAGGGTCCACCTTATACTTATGGGAATGACTCGTATAATATGGAGGAAATCGTTATGCCGTTACATGAATTCATCAATCACCCTGCAGCTCTGGACATTGTTCACAATGGTGCCACTTTCCAGGTATAAGCCATTATGTACAAATGGAGTATGCGTCAAGTAGATTAACAAAAATATCTGCATGACTGATAAAACGAGTCAGATATGGTCAAATTTCAATATAGAGATGCAACTTTATTCAGCCTCTAGGTGAACTGTTTTGAGTGTACAGAAAAAAGATTTGGTAGCCTATGTTTAGGTGAACCATTTCAAATGTTTCTGTTATATCTAAGTTTTGTTGCTGAATAGGTTGCAGGTTTGACAAACAATTCTAATATATGGGAGGCGCATGAAGTGCGCCACTGTGTAATGACTTATCAGGCTCTCGGAAAATATGTGCTTAAAGTTGCAAAGGTAATTAAAAGGTCTTGAAATTCAATGAGTATGTGTAATGACTTATCAACATGAGTCATTCATTGACGGTTTGCTTTACCTTGTATTGATGGCAGAAAAGGTTGGATGATATGCTATATGTTGGACTTACGGAGGACCACAAAGAATCCGCCATGATGTTTGCAAACTTAGTTGGTGCACAAGTGATTTCACAGTTAGCGGCTTCCAATCCAGAAACCGAAACTGTAAATTATAACAAATCAGGTATGTGATTGCTAGATGGTTTTCTTTTAACACATGTACACTTTTTAATGTCCCAAATAAACTCTTCAATTTTGTTACTTTCAAGTAAGGAAACATGAATTTTATTTCTAAATTGTAGTTATTTTTCTTGTATATTGCTTGATCTTTTCTTTTGTAAATCTATGTTTATACATCATAGAGTTTTCCATTCCATGATAAAGCTAAACTATTAAGAAACTAAGTGCGGTAAACAAAAGTTTTCGTGAATTAACCGGTTTTTAGCCTCTGATGAAACATGACTGCTTCTGATGCAGAACAGGATTCTTCGTTTTCTAAGGCTAGATTTGGTAATTTTCATGATCAGGTAAGACCATAAGACCGAGTGAACTTCAGCAAACCGTAACGCTTAAATGTACATCATCGAAATTTATGCTAATGATGCCTTAATTTGCATGCTTAACAGGGTAACAACACATCATTAACTGTCGAAGCACAAACTGAAAATGTATTCCCTTATTCTTTTCACAATTTTTTGACACTCTTATGTGATATATTATTGACTAAGGGGATTTTTTATCTTTTCGTCAGATGGGTGTGGAGAAGCTTACGGAAGCTTATGAAACTTGCATTTATAAGTTAAGATCGTCTCAGTTAAAACGACGTATTAGTTCTTTGAAAAGGATCTCTCCAGCAAACTTTACAAAGGAGGTAATGCTTAATTATGCTTCTACAGGTGTTTTCTGATTCCATCTTCATTTCTCATCTCATCTTGTGAAATTTTACATTTACAGGCACGGCATCATGTTCCTGAAGCGGTTCTTAAGCAAATCACTTTGCTCAACAGT
Organism: Centaurea solstitialis; assembly: GCA_030169165.1. NCBI lineage: Eukaryota > Viridiplantae > Streptophyta > Magnoliopsida > Asterales > Asteraceae > Centaurea > Centaurea solstitialis. The sequence goes on from CM058046.1 coordinate 12,470,238, forward strand.
CTTGACATTGAACTCTATAAGCATGCGCAGAAAATTTTTAGAAGACAACGTCAACTTATGGAACAGAAGTTGCTCGATTCTGCCAGGCCTGTAAGTTTCCATGATTCTGAGTTCATTTGAATTCATTCGTTCATTCTCAAGCTGAATTAGGGTTACATTTCTTGGAGCATTCTCCTGGTTATAGTTTCTTGACTAAATCCATAGCAATTGTGTGTATCAGGAACGAGTCATAATATATTTTGCGAACATGGGAACCAACTATGTCATGTATTATTCATGATGATTAACCCTAAATATTCATGAATATCAATGCATATTCATTATGAATAGTTTTTATAATGAATATATGTCACGACATTCATCATGAATAGTTGGTTCCAGAGTTCCCAAAGTATGTATGGTTCTCATTTAAACTTGTATGTGATGTATAGGAACTTGTACCTTGAGAGTTGGTGATCATATTGCAATATTTACAGGAGAGGTGGCAGATGATGCATGGTGAAAACTACATTGGTTTTGCATGGGAAATCCCTTGCTTGTTCATGTTCATTTTTACAGTGTTGTTTATTTGCCATTATGTAAATGCAAAAAGAAGAACATCAAAACTTAAAATATAAATATGATCAGATGACAAGTTATGAGAGTTGCTAACACCCAAATCCAAATGAACCCCTTTGATATTTAGATTACTGGGAAGGTATATTTATTAAAAATTAACCAGCAACATGACCATGAACCCTTTAGATATTTAGTTTACTATCTACAAGTGCCATTAGAAAGATAATAGAGATGCTGGTGTTTGAAGAAAATAAGTTTAGGTCTAGTTGATGTTGGACTTTTACATGCCCCCTTTTAAGTTTTCAAGGCTCTTGATAATATAATGGAACCATGTTGTAATATCGGGGGGTTTGGTTTGCGGAATGGAATTCGATGGAATTAGAATTCATCAAGCAATTTGACTTTGAAGGAATTGAAATGAAATATGTTGGAATTTGACCATGCATTTTTTGCTTGTGTTTGGTTGGATGGAATTGGTTTGGAATTATAAAAGGTAAGGTGAGAAAAACTGGGGGGAAAACGAGAAACCAAAACCGAAAAACCGAACCATTTCGTCGGTTTTGGTTTCCATCTCAACTGGAAAAAACCGAAACCGAAACCGAATAAAAACGGAAAACCAAAAAAAACAAAACGAAACCAGAAAATCGAGAACTAAACTGAAAATAGAAAACAATTCAATTTCGGTTTTGGTTTCCATCGAATTCTGTGTGTTGTTTGGTGGAATGGTGAAATCTATCATTGAATGAATCCATCGGATACCTTAGCTTCCATTCCGTTAACCAAACAAGACCATGGAATTTGCTCAATGGAATTCGAATTCCATTCATTGTTATTTTTGTCCTAGGATTAATTCTTACATTTAAATACAAGGGACCAAAATAGTAAAGAATTATAAACTGCAAGGACCTAAACAACAAAAAGATTGTAAACCATAAGGACGAAAAGAACAGTGAATTAATAACCATGGGGATCAAAATTGCAATTTCTAAACTATAGGGACAAAAATTATAATTTACTCATTAAATTATTTAAGTATTACATGATTTGTGTTGACTAGCAACTATTATATGATATATAAAATTATAAATCAATTTTTAGGCGCAACTTGTTTAGTCATGTTCAATCCAACTTTAGCTAGTTGTACCAAATGTCAGACAAATTACTTGTTACGCACCTCAGTATCATCTATTTCATTCTTCCGTCTTGTTCTATCCAGTGCTACCCAATCATGATTGTGTACAAATCGCTACCTTTGTGTTCTATTTTCTTTTTCGAAATATTTTTTTCCAAAATATTAGTTTTCTTGTCGATCCGAATGAAGGAATCATGGAGTTGGACTAGTCACTAGGAAGCTTCCTCTTTTGTCATCTTTTATTTTTATTAAAATAATAGCATATGCATAAAATCAAAACCCGGGTTTTCAATTTAATAATCTTTCAATTACCTTATAATGGTAATTAGAATTTTTAATTTTAGAATCTATATTAGCTATTTATTTATTTAATTATAAAAACAAGATCTTGAGATCGTATTAATCATAACTAGTGATATTGATGTATAAACATGTAATTGTCATTTGAATAATAAAATAATGTTTTCTAACAATATATTTATTTATTCAAAACATTTGTTAAATGGTTTACTATAAATAAAGTGACACCTAACGCAAATAAAAACTTCATAGGTTTGGTTTGCAAATTCTGAAAAAAAAAAAATATGAGAAAGTTGGAATGTTGAATTTTATTTTTAGCCTATGAAAACTCAAATTGTATATGCAACATAGATTGATCCATCAAATTGTGTACTTCTTGAAGAATAGAACCTATATGATATCATTATGTAAACCACAAGCAGGGGCGACTCCATGTACCTATATGATATCATTATCTTGACCCCGTTAATTTTTTTTTTATTATTATTACTATTATATAATAAAAAAGTTATTGGATCTCCCTTGAATATTAAAATGGACCCCTCATATATTTTGGGCTTGGAGAACTTGGTAAAAGGAGGGTTGAAAAAAGAGTAATTTGTACAACAAAATGGGTGATGATTTTTAGAATAAATGTTTGGTAGCATATATTGAGAATGATGCATTTGATAGTATTCGTAATGATTTAATTTTAGAGAATTTCTATGGTATGACGTCGTCGGAATTAATTGTAAGCAGTTTATGATATTTGTTTTGAATAAGTATCTAATTTTTTTGTTGGTATATGTGATGTTTTTGCTTTTATATCATACTATCCGACCCGCAAAATTATTCTTTCGAACGTCTCATCTTGTTACATAAACTATGTTGGACCCCAGTATGTTTGAATCCTAGATTCGCCACTGACCACAAGTCAACTTCTAGTTAGGTTAAATATAGTACGATAAAGTTGTGCATTTTGTTATCGTTTCCAAGCATTTTTAAAGAAGTTTGTTATGCAATTATATCCTAAAAGTACATATTGTATAAAGAAAAAACAAGGTATGAATTAGTGCTAGGTCGGGTATGATAACTCCTCACAAGACTTCTTGGTGCGCAAAAAGCATGATGTCCCTTCATTAGTGGAAACTCTCATGTAGAAGACAAGTGTCCAATGGCTTTTTAGAATAAACTAAGATGTCAAGAATATAAAAACGATACTTGACATGAAATACACGTTTATACAACTTTTCATAAATGATGGATTTTTGATACTAAAAACATTATCGTCTACCATTATAAATGGAATTATGTTTTGTCAGAATCTTGATTTTAAAAATTATAGCATCTTGGCAAGAAGGTATAACAAGTGGTAGAAAATTACACTTTCTTTTAGTATTAGAGACATAAAAAATTACAACTTTACAAAAGAAAAGTTAAATGTAATCCTTTTTGTAATACATGCAAGATATCGGGCCATTATATTTACTTTTCTTAAGCTTTTACTTTTACTTTGAGTAAATTAGGGATTTGATCCCTATAGTTTACACTTTCTATCCCATTAGTCCTAAAATCAAAATAAGTACAAGAATAAAACTCAATGCTTGTATTTTTGCAGGTTTTTTGTCCCTACCTCTAACAAAATCAGTTAGTTCAGTTAACTTAAAGAGGTGTTTTGGTTATTTATTTTGTTTTTTCTTAATAAAAGATAAATTTGTGATAAATGACCAAAATATCCATTTGAGTTAATTGGGTTAACTGGTTTTGTTAGAGCCATAAAGTTATGAAAATGCAAACTAGGAATTTCGTTCATGTATACATTTTGACTTTGGACCAGTATGGGTAGAAAGTGTAAATCACGAGGACCATATTTTTAATTTACTCTACTTTTGAGTAAAGTTAATTTTGGTTGCTGATATTGTCCCTAAACTTCAAAAACTCGAAGTTGATCCCTCATGTTTGCTAATTGTCAACAAGGTTTGTCTCTCCTTCTAATGGTTGTTAACTTTCGAAGCTAAATGTGGGGATTTTCGTCAAATTCAATTTTTCTTTAATTTCTCTCCCTCAAGAGGACCGTCTCCCTACCCATCCCCTATTTTCCATAGATGGTGGCCAATGACAATGCTTGAGAGGTATAAATGGTGATTGACACGCGCGTGGCTCAAGTGTTTGGGACGGGAGAAGGGGAAGATATAAGGAAGACTTAGGGGTTTATAGTTACAAAATATATACACACACAATATAATACATCTAGTTATTTAAACAACACAAATTGAAACCAACGAAAAAAGTTTCTCGTTCAACATAAAAGTGAACGACCATTAAAGTGGGGGATGAAATTTGTTGGAAATTGACAAATGTGAGGGACCAAGTCCAACTTTATAAGTTTAAGGGAGATATATGTTGAAATTTACCAATGTTGAGGACCAAAATTGAACTTCACTCTTATCTTTCTTATTCAGTTTTTATATAGATTAAATTACACCATTGGTCCTATAGGTTGCGTTTTATTCATTGTCCCTGATAATGTAACTATTGGGTATATTGGTCATTTTAACATATCTACGAATAACTTGATGTCAATAATTCTAAAACAACTAGTTACACAATCCCTTTAAGTGAAAAATAAAATATTTTCTTATTTTAAAGGTATTGTTAGTTTGCACCTTTCAACAAAGCTCGTGTCAAATACTCTTTCATCTACAAATTATAAGAAAATAAAGATATTAAAACACAACTATATTTATTTCAAAATACGATAAGCCTCACTTTTGGTCCCAAACCTTTATTAATTTTAATGGCTATCATCCCTAAACTTATAAAATTCATTTGGTTCGTTTTTGTCATTTCAGTACGATTTTTGGTCATTTTTTTTTGAACGAAAGTTAACTTTTTTCGCTACATCTAATTAAACAAGAGTATTTTAATTATTTTAAACATTTTCCTGATGACTAGAATACCATTCACTTAACCAGATGGACTTAATAGATTAAATACATAAAATGATTAACAATACTCCTCATTCAATTTAACTTAACGAAAAAAACTAACGATAGTTAGAGAATCAAAACCATTAGGCCATGAGTACCCAACCCTCCCAACCCAACTGCCACATCAGCTTTCACATCATCTTTTTCCCAACCCCGCAATTGTTGGGAACCGGAAGCATAAACATGCGCAGCGGATAACAAAAACTGATTCCCAAACAAGGATCCAATCCTAAACCATTCAGATACTATTAAGGATGTTTAGAGGATTACCTTTTCAATAATGACTCTGAAACGCGAGTAGGGGATACACCGCTACTGACACCGGTTGAGATAGTTGCTAGACCACCACCGAGGATTACCCGAAAAACGAATGCGAACCTTCCTTTACTTGGATTCGGCGCCGGTTTTCAGGGGAGAGAGAGAGAGTTTTTCTGGGTTTTAGGACTGAATCATTCAAAATAAACTGACACCCTAAACCCCTTATTTATATGGATAAAACTTAATAAGAGTTTTATTCCATATAAAACTCTTTGGTAATTATCTCCAAATAATTTCCATAAATAACTAATTAATTTATCTAATTAATTAATTACAAATAAATAGTTTAACTAACTATTTATATATTAACTCTCTCATTAAATAATTAATAATCAATTAATTATTTCTCATGTAATCCAAACGTTCTCATTTTGGCGTGCAGCAGTGTGACCTACTAGTGTCCTATAACATTGGATACGATAACCCTGTTACTGTCTTGCACATAATCCTAACAGACTCCCACTTGTGCTAGACATGTAACTGTACTGTCACCATTAGCCTAAGGAGGTCCCTAGCCAGACACTTAGGTTAACCAGGTTATAAGATCTCTTATATCCAGAGATACAATTCACGCTTGAATTTGTACACAGGTTCATTCCTTTTGCACACGATATTTCTAAAGTGATTTAAGACATGGAGTGGAGGATTCATTTCTTAAAATCAAGTATTTCTTGACTCTGATTTCGATTGCCTGCAGTAACGGATATTACTAAATAACCCCTGTTATTCTATCCGAGCGTGGCCACGCGTTTTCTGCCAATCTTAATCGTCAAGGGGCCCGGAAATATCTCTCTTTTTGAAAGAGGTGCAAATCCCTTCTTGACTACTTGCATTTGGATCCACGGCTTCCACTGCATCTAGTCACGTCCCGTATGGCCGCCCTGTTACGGTGCAACGTTAGTACGTGCTAAGAATACAGTAGTCCTCGCGTTCCCAAACCAAGTATCTCAGGTCTAAGGACAACCTATCAAGTCAGTGCTTATGACTGAGGCTCCATGAAGCAGACTTGATTACTGGTCACTTCCAATACCCAAACACTCTGATGAGTATCTATAAATACTTGGTCACATCACTTGTGCTTTTATTCTCTACTTTGAATAAATCATCAAGTATTTATAATAGCGTTAAACTCCCTATTGAAATTCCCATTTCAATAAGTGGCTACGGAAATTTAGATTTCATACAAAACTTTGTAAAATCATGGATACGTTAAATATGCAAAAATAGTTAATTTAGAACAATCATGAAATTAAAACCTCCATTTATTTCCAACACACTGTGAAATAAAAACTTTACATGATTACATTGTTTCTAAATTAGACTATAGTCATAATTAATAAACTAAGAACTAGCTACTGGCTTCCAGGTACTGCATCCCAATGGAATTCGCATGTGCCTCATGCTTTACCCTTGCTAGTGGCTTTGTCAGCGGATCTGCGACATTGTCTTCTGTTGGAATCTTGCATATTCTCACATCTCCTCTTCCAATGATCTCTCGGATGAGGTGATACTTCCTGAGCACGTGTCTTGACTTGTGATGCTCTCTAGGTTCCTTTGCTTGCGCCACGGCTCCTGAGTTATCACAGAATATATCGATCGGTCTCGAGATACTGGCAACCACTCTGAGATCCGATAGAAAATTCTTTAGCCAGACAGCTTCCTTTGCCGCATCAGATGCTGCAATGTACTCTGCTTCTGTAGTTGAGTCAGCAATCGTGTCCTGCTTCGAGCTCTTCCATGAGATCGCACCTCCGTTTAGGGTAAAGACGTACCCTGACTGTGACCTGAAGTCATCTCTGTCGGTCTGGAAACTAGCGTCAGAGTATCCGGTGACACTAATTTCATCCTCAGCACCTCCAAAGACCAAGAACATTTCCTTTGTTCTTCTCAGATATTTAAGGATGTTCTTGACAGCTACCCAATGGGGTTCACCCGGATTCTGTTGATATCTGCTCGTGACACTTACTGAGTAAGCAACATCGGGCCTAGTACACAGCATGGCATACATAATCGATCCAATTGCAGAAGCATATGGGACCGATTTCATCTTGTCCTGATCTTGACTAGAAACAGGACACTGTGTCTTACTCAACACTATGCCATGTTGCATCAGGATAAATCCTTTCTTGGATTCATCCATCCTGAATTTCTTCAAGATTTTATCGATATACGTACTTTGGCTAAGCCCGATAAGCCGCCTAGATCTATTTCTGTAGGTCTTTATACCGAGTATATAGGCGGCTTCTCCAAGGTCTTTCATCTGGAAACATTTGCTTAACCAACTCTTAACACTCTGTAAAGTTGGTACATCGTTTCCTATGAGTAGAATGTCGTCTACGTATAAGACCAAGAAGGTTACTATGCTCCCACTGAACTTAGTGTAGACACACGGCTCGAACTCACTTTTGGTAAAACCAAACTCTTTGATTCGCTCATCAAAGTGTAAGTTCCAGCTTCGAGATGCTTGCTTCAATCCATAAATAGATTTTAGCAGCTTACACACCTTATTAGGATTCTTAGGATCTTCAAACCCCTCTGGTTGTTCCATATATACGTCTTCTGTTAACTTTCCATTCAGAAAGGCTGTCCTGACGTCCATTTGCCAAATCTCGTAGTTAAAATACGCTGAGATGGCCATAAGAATCCTTATTGACTTTAACATGGCCACTGGTGAAAAGGTTTCATCATAGTCTATGCCATGAGTTTGCGTGAATCCTTTTGCAACCAGTCTGGCTTTGAAGGTGTGTACGTTCCCATCCATGTCGGTTTTCTTCTTGAAAACCCATTTGCGTCCAACAGCCTTACAGTGTTGTGGCAAATCAGTCAACTCCCAAACTTGGTTGTCGTACATGGATTGCATCTCGGCCTTCATGGCTTCCTGCCATTGTTCAGACTCACTGCCTGACACAGCTTCTCCATAGGATGTTGGTTCATTTAAGTCTCCGCTATCTTGAGAGACTAGGAACCCAAGATACCTATCTGGTTCTTGTCTTACCCTGCTGGATCTGCGAAGGTCCTGTGTTTGCGCTTCCTCAATCGGCTCTGATTGAGGTTCAACATTGTTATGTTGAATTTCTGGCTCAACAACTGGTGTAGTGCTTTCTTCGTCTACTACCTGTAGATCTACATCCTTTCTGGTGTTCTCTAAACTGAGAAACTTTTCTTCCAGAAATTTTCCATTTCGAGCAACAAACACTTTGTTCTCTTCAGGGTTGTAGAAATAATATCCCACGGTGGTCTTGGGATATCCAACGAAGAAACACTTGTCGGATTTGGGTTTGAGTTTTTCTGAGGTAGGTCGTTTGACGTAAACCTCACAACCCCAAATTTTCAGAAAAGATATGTTGGGTTTCTTACCCTTCCACAACTCGTATGGAGTCTTTTCTACCGACTTTGTTGGCGCTCTGTTCAGTATGTGTGCTGCTGTTTCGAGCGCATGTCCCCAGAATGATATTGGCAGCGAAGAATGACACATCATCGTTCGTACCATGTCAAGCAAAGTACGATTTCTCCTTTCTGATACACCGTTCATCTGAGGTGTATATGGAGGTGTAAGTTGGGATACAATGCCACACTCCATCAGATGATTGTCAAACTCATCACTGAGATATTCGCCACCACGATCTGACCGTAAGAACTTGATCCTCTTGTCAAGTAGATTCTGTACTTCATTCTGATATTCCTTGAATTTCTCAAAGGTTTCAGATTTATGTCTCATCAAGTAGACATAACCATACCTACTGAAGTCGTCAGTGAAGGTAATGAAGTACCGGTATCCTCCTCTTGCTACATGACTGAAAGGTCCACATACATCTGTGTGGATTATTTCAAGCAAGTAGTAGCCCTTTCATTCTCACTGTTGAAAGGTTGCTTTGTCATTTTGCCAGATAAACAAGATTCGCAATTATCAAAAGGTTTATAGTCGAAATTGCCAAGAAAACCTCCTTTTAGGAGTAGTTCAACGCGTTTCTTGTTTATATGGCCTAAACGTGTTGGGATTTTGTGGGATCCTCGTATCAAACTGACACGAGAAAAACCATGATCTCAAACTGAACTGGTCGAGACACATGACAAAACCATATGAAACAAACTGTTCCAAAAGGTTAAACAATCAAACCTAACTGGTTTGATTAAGCGGAAGCAATAACGATTAAAATCCCGAAAACATCACAGATCTTATTTGTTTATCTTATTACAGTTAATATGTAGGTTTAGGGTTATTACCTGGATTGCTTGAGATAGATCCACCCGTAAACGACCAAACGGATTTCCCTCTAGCTGGATCTAACCCCGGAACGCTTCACGAACAAACGGTACGCGAAGAACACGATCAATCAGAAACGAGACCGGATCTGGTTTCTTTCTTGGTGAGATCGACGAAGAGAGAGAGAGAGAGGAGAGAGAAAGGTTTCTTGGTTGATTGAATTCGTTGAATGAATTGTGTGTCTTATTCTGATAACCTGGCATATCTATTTATATGGAAAACCTTCCATCTATCAGATAGCCTTTATTCTTTCTTTCTCTCTAAGAAAGAATAATTTCCATAATTATCTTATTCTTTCTTTTTCTCCAAGAAAGAATATTTACCAATTATTATATTTTTCATATAATAATTACTAGATAATTATAAACCAATTAATTAACCCTTTTATATATTTATTTAACTAATAAATATATAACTGTAATTAATTATCAGAAACCTTTCACTTTGGGGTTTATACAGAAAACACCCAACAGTTTTATAATTCACTATTATAAAACTAAACTCTCCAAACTGGGGTTATTATACTATCCGAATTATAGGTCCTCACAGGTGTGACCCTCAAGTGACTTATAACGTTGGATGTGCGATCAAACGGTTTGTCAACTTATGCACATAATGCTAACAGACTCCCACTTGTGCAAGTTGGCAATACCAGATTGATGACACGGACCTAAGGAGGCCCCTAGACAGGCACTTAGGCTAACCAGGTTATAAGCACCCTTATACCCAGGTAGGTGATAAAACGTTCCTAAAAGGAAACAACATTTATGAACAAACTGTCCACAAATCGGGTATAAACTAGGCTTTTCCTTTTGCATCACGATATTTCAATTTTGAGTATGAGCATGGATACAGTCAACTCTGAATACTCAAAGATTATGTTTCTCGACTATCCGACCTCTACTGATTGGTAAACGACAAAGAACAAATCAGTTCGTTTGGGCATGGCCATGCACTTCATCAGTCTTTTCAGTCAGTCAAGGGGCCCAGGAAATATCTCTCTTCGAAGAAGAGGTGCAAATCCCATCTTGCATATCTGCATTTGTCACCACGGCTTCTGCTGAATCTAGTTACGCCCCGTATGACCACCCTGTTACGGCGTGATGTTAGAACGTACTAAGTATTCAACAGTCCTCGTAATGCCAAACCAAATACCTCAGGTGCTAAGGACAACCTCTGGGAGTCTTACTCATGACTAAATCCATGGAGTAATCTCAACCGGCGGATCACATCCGATATTCGCTGCTCTATCGAATATCCGTGTAGTTTTTGGTCTACATCACTTGTAGCTGTTATTCAACGACTGATCATAACCACCCAAAAACTCCACGATGACTTTATAGCCCTACCAAGGTTCCCACCTTGATAAGTTGTCACGGATAATTTCAAATAAAAACTGAAACTAGTTTTTATTCCCGGATCAAAACATGCTAAGTGTAAAAGAGACAAAGAAACTAATTTCGTTTAGTCCTCCATATTCCACTCTGTAATAAGAACGAAATTAATAGCATTTCTAAGCTACTTTTATGGTGTCTACTCAACGTATACTAAATACTGATTTAAACGAAGTATCACCCTTCTTCAGTTTAAACCCTTTGATTAGCGTTTACCATACTAATCAAAGAAATAACCAAAATAGTACAAGCTTAATATCATCTGATACTTTCCACTTGACTATGCTAATTTTGTTCTTGCAAACACCCTTAAAACAAAATTAGACTTTTACCATATTTCCTGAACCTGGAGATACTGGAAAAACTCCTGGTTTCCTTGAATATGAAACATCAAACTGCAACTTCCCTTAGTTGCTGTGTAGATACATGATTTCGACCTGAAATCTAACAAAATTTCCATTTACCAAGTATGGTAAACCCAGGAAATTTACTCTAGTGTTTTATAACACTTTGGAGTCAAAAGATATTTAATATCTTTAGTTCATTCCAACACACTTTAATTATTGATTAAAGTCAATTATGACTTTATACTGTCTCAAAGTTTGAAACTATTTATCTATCCTTTTTAACTAAAAGGTAGATCTTATATCTTATGAATTTATATCCTAACTGGATTATAATTCCGAGATATATTGAATCAATAATTAGCACATACAGACATATATACTTATATATATCTTTTATTCTTTATCACGGAACTGGATATAGAATAAACTGGGCTCCCACTAACCTATATGAAAACTGACCATTACTTAAAATTAACTATTGACTTTAGTCAAAACTTGACTTCCTAGTCAATTCTATTTTAAGTAATACTAGAATTTAACATTTACAAAACTTAACTGGATTTTATCAAATCCCAATTCCAAAACTTGGAATTTTCTAGTTTTATAAATACTGATGTTATCAACGTCGTTTGAGACAACATCCTAAATTCTCTCTAAAACATGTGAGTAATATTTTATAATCCTTTTACTCATGTATGTTTTTTTCTTCAAAAACACATTCCTAAAATAATAGTACTTCGTGTGTTTTTGACAGTTTTCATATAACTATTACTTCAAATTAATTAAAACATTGAAGTAATTCTGTTAGTGTAATACATGACATCTAGGATCTACTTATTTGAATCAAGTCAATCTCGACTTTAAACAGATTCAACAACATTATCATCCACAAGATATTAAATCAAGACAATAATTTTAAAAACAATTTAATAAACCATAAATATCCAAAAGATCACAACCATTAAAATTGTTTTACAACCACAAACATAAATTTAAAATTGTCTTGATAAATATCTAATGATAAACTAGCACGTAGATCCTCGCAATCCTGGGCTCCTCACTTCTGACCACCTGCAATTAGAATATTTGCACTAGGTGTCAACATACTTGTAAACTAACAAGTGAAAGTGATAAACTAAAGCAATCACAAATACCTGAGGCGTTATTGCCTTCTTTGTGACGCTTTGGACAGTTTCGCCTCCAATGACCAAGTTCATGGCATATGAAACACCTATTCTCGGTCTTGGCATTGTTAGGCTTCACTTTCTTGCCCTTGCCCTTGCGTTTGTCATCATTCTCAACCTTGGTCACACTCTGGCTAGCCTGAGGTTGGCTTTTGCCCTTACTAGTGTTTCCATGCCCACGCTTCCTCTTCGCTCTACCATCTCCGACCATGAGCACATCCTTGGTCTTGGTCCCGGTCCCCATACTCAATTCAGCAGTTTTCAACATGGAATGCAACTCTGCAATTGTCTTTTCCATGTTATTCATATTATAGTTAATTACAAACTACTTGTAATCCTCAGTCAGTGAGTTGAGTATCGTATCCGTTGCTAACTGCAATGGAACTGGGTGACCAAGCCTCTCTAGGTGATCAATATGCTTTTTCATTTTCATGACGTGATCACTAACCGAGGTCCCCTTGGCCATCTTGCACGCGTTCAGTGCCCGAGTGGCATCATAACGCTCTGTGCGTGCTTGCGTCTGAAACATGTCCCTCAACTGGCGGATCATGTCATAGGCATTGGTGTTCATGAGCCCTGTTTGCAGATCTGGGCTCATAGTTGCAAGCATGAGACAGCCAACGTCCAGCAAATCATCAGAATGCTTTCTATAAGCATTTCTTACATTGGCAGTAGCATTTGCTGGAGGGGCCTCACCTAGAGGCTCTTCAAGGACGTACCACTTCCTCTCGTGCCTGAGCACAATCATCAGATTGCGCTCCCAGTCGAGGAAGTTAGCTCCAGTGAGCTTGTCCTTTTCAAGAATGGAGCGAAGAGACAGGTTATTAGTGTTGGTTACAGTGTTTGCCATCTACACATTTAGAACATTTGGCTTTAGTAACTGTGAATAGACTCCCAACAAATATCAATAAACCCTTAAATGATAATTATTGGGCTAGGATCCTTATTTCATACGTCCTGATGTACGGCTTGCTCACGTCACACCAGGCCCGTACTATTTCGGTAGGTAAGGACTTATACCAATCACATCTAACTGACATGACTCCTAGATCTTTTCGGGACATCGGATAAAACCGTACATGTTTTAGTCCCTCAGTGCATTTTGGCCCGATACGACACGGTGAATTGTTACAAAACCAAAATAGATCACACCATTTGGGACTGGTGTACTTATCACACCCCTTTCAGCTTGGGGTTTGAACGCGGACGCCCAAGGCTTGCTCACTTCCAACGCCCGCGTACCTTACGCCGTTAGGTGTCCCAAGTGGGTTGCACTACTGATCTATGATTTTCGGGGTTTTTAACTAAGTTTTGAAAAACCTTTTTATTTTCCAGTATTTTTAGAAAACTTTGCAATTTTAAAACTGACTGTTTTAAAAGGCAACCAATGTCTAATAACTAACTGTTAATTAAACATACACGCTATTTAAAACTAACTTGTTTAACAGCATAACTGCTAACCAAAAACTAACTGTTTTTGAAAGCCTTCTTGCTGACCAAAACTAACTGTTTTGTCAACATGCCTTTATAAGAAAACAATCTTATAAATATAAGGTTTTAAAATAAAATTTACCGTTTAAAAAGGTTTGAAAAACTGGCAATTTTAATTTTTAAAACCTAACAGATTTCATGATTGTAAAGTTTTAAAACTCTCTCTATATTTTAAAACGTTTGATAAAATAAACATGCAATAATTATCAACCAATCATGAGCAGGCAGTTAAACACATCTACGCAGTTAAAGATTAACAACTACGCATTTAAAATATCTAATTACAGATTTGCCAATTAAATGACCTATTATAAATTTTCTCTCGTAGCTCCCACTGGCCTTGGCATGTCTGATGGAACTCCGGGAAAAAGAAAATATTGAAAAATATCCTAAGGTCATTTTCATTATGAAGGGGTTGCAAGTAGCATACATGCCTTAATGTACTAAGTCGGCAATTACTGTAATAGATACAACCAATATACACAACAGGTATAATTCATGCAATCATATAAAGCATTTAAGCAAGCAGAGAACAATCCTAGAACCGTTAAAGATTATCTTGTTTGGTTTATCGTAAAACATGGTTTTAACTGATTTATAAAACAAACTGTTTTACAAATCAAAACTAATATTTTAATCTGAAATCGGTTTTACTATAAATTTATTATATAAAACCAATTTTCTAAAATATTTGTTTTTATCCAAAACATATCAAACCGGACATTCCGAACCAACTGTTCGAAATTATAGACACTGGCCTAAAAACTGTATCGTGGTTTGACCAACTGGTCAAACATGACACCTGGCCCATTTGACCAAGACTGAGTCAAATACTGGTTTGATAATCACGTGTTTAATAGAGATAATTATTAATTAATAAAATCTATTAAAACAATTTTATAAGATAATAAACTTATAAAATTAATTCGTATAAAAGCCTAAAACCATCAAACCCTTTTGGGCCTCAAACTGGGTCCAAAATTTCTGAGTCTTGGGCCTCGGATAGGTTAGGCCCAATAAAAACGAAAAACCCAAAAACACGATCTCGTGCCCGATCGACATCTCGTCGTTGATCACGTAATCATCGCCTTTGGTGATGATAACAACAAACGGTTGCTACCACCACCGCGATCACCACACCACTATAAACCGGCGACGACGGTAGCCAAGAAAACGCCACCGCCGTCACCAACGGTTACAAAACAATCATCGTTGCCGCGACGATCGACGCCACCATCACCGGTGACGCTCGACGAATTGATCGGCTTCGGCCGATTCTGACGACCGGCGACGATGTCGCCAAAGCGCCATCGCCACCTTCGCTTTTGACCGGCGACAGCCGTGACACCACCTTTCGGTGGTTTCGGCTTGACCAGCGACGACGACGACTGTCGCCGCCGCCATCGTTCCCGTCGAATCAACAACAATCGCTGCCACCACCGCACGGTGGCTTGCGATCGCGAAACAAAACAGCCACCGCCGCCGCCCGGCGAGGCCGCAAGGCAGCCGGCGGACGGCTTAGTGGTTCGTGGTTTGTCCGGCGACGACGGTCACAGCCGCCACCACCACCACGTTTCAGCCGTCGCAACACCACCGCTAATCGCGGTTCGGCTCATTGGCCATCACCGCGAATCGCCACCAACGTAAACCGCCAGCCACCGCTACGCCGATGGCTCGGCTTCGGTGATCCGGCCACAGCCGATTAGGCCACGGCCCACCGCGGTGCGCGGTTTCTTACCGCCGCCGTTCTTGGCCACCACCACGCTGGTGGTTCGGCCACGGCTTGGTGTGGTGTGGGTCCGGCCACCGCTAGAGTGCGGTTTGGCCGCCGCCTGGCGGTCCGGTCGGTCGCTGCCGCCGAGCCGCCGCCGTGGTGGTTTAACTGGCGATCGGTGGGATGGTTGCGGTTTTCCACCGTTCCGCCACCGATCTCGTTACCGTGTGTGATTTCGTGTTTTTAGTTTTAATGAGATAAACGATAAACAAAAACTGATAAAAAATAAATTTTTACACAACTGATAAAGATTAAACCTTTATCTAACTGATAAAGATTAAACCTTTACCTAACTGATAAAGTTTTAGTTTTTATTGAAAAACTGATAATTACCCAAAATCTTTACCAAACTGATAAAGATTAAACCAAATAAAATCAAATCTTTACCAAACTGATAAAGATTATGTTTTATTCAAAACTGATAATTATCAAACTGATTAAATCTTTACCAAACTGATAAAGATTAAATCCAAACTTTATTCACAAGAAACAATTTCAATGGATCTAATAACAAATAAATAAAATAAATAATTAAACCTGCGGCTCTGATACCACTGTTGGGATTTTGTGGGATCCTCGTATCAAACTGACACGAGAAAAACCATGATCTCAAACTGAACTGGTCGAGACACATGACAAAACCATATGAAACAAACTGTTCCAAAAGGTTAAACAATCAAACCTAACTGGTTTGATTAAGCGGAAGCAATAACGATTAAAATCCCGAAAACATCACAGATCTTATTTGTTTATCTTATTACAGTTAATATGTAGGTTTAGGGTTATTACCTGGATTGCTTGAGATAGATCCACCCGTAAACGACCAAACGGATTTCCCTCTAGCTGGATCTAACCCCGGAACGCTTCACGAACAAACGGTACGCGAAGAACACGATCAATCAGAAACGAGACCGGATCTGGTTTCTTTCTTGGTGAGATCGACGAAGAGAGAGAGAGAGGAGAGAGAAAGGTTTCTTGGTTGATTGAATTCGTTGAATGAATTGTGTGTCTTATTCTGATAACCTGGCATATCTATTTATATGGAAAACCTTCCATCTATCAGATAGCCTTTATTCTTTCTTTCTCTCTAAGAAAGAATAATTTCCATAATTATCTTATTCTTTCTTTTTCTCCAAGAAAGAATATTTACCAATTATTATATTTTTCATATAATAATTACTAGATAATTATAAACCAATTAATTAACCCTTTTATATATTTATTTAACTAATAAATATATAACTGTAATTAATTATCAGAAACCTTTCACTTTGGGGTTTATACAGAAAACACCCAACAGTTTTATAATTCACTATTATAAAACTAAACTCTCCAAACTGGGGTTATTATACTATCCGAATTATAGGTCCTCACAGGTGTGACCCTCAAGTGACTTATAACGTTGGATGTGCGATCAAACGGTTTGTCAACTTATGCACATAATGCTAACAAAACGACAATGCCAGAGGTAAGTCTAATCCTCAATATCCTTGGATCGCTTACTTATATGATAGATTTCACTATTGTTGTCTTTAAGATTTACAGTGTATAGACCATCTACGGGTGTAGAATAAAAAAAGTTATCTTTAAAGACTGAAATCATTTTATAAGAATATTTATAATAAAAGCCTTGGTCTACCAATAAATCAAAAGACAATACATTCTTAATCATATTTGGAATATAATAACAATTATCCAGTTCCAAAACTAGACCCGAGGGTAAACTAAGACTATAAGATCCCACGGCTTCAGCAATCAACGGAGTGCCTTCGCCAACTCGTAGGTTCGAACGGTCCTTCCTCAGAGTCTTTCTTCTAGTGAATCCCTGTAAATGATTACAAATGTGGTTACCACTGCCTGTATCAATTACCCATGATTCATAAGAAGTGATTAAGCAATCTATCATAAAGATACCTGGAGCATCGGGTAAACCGATCTCTATCTGGTCGAGATTCATCGAGTGCTCGCAAATATCGTCACTGCCGCACTCTGGGCAACTCAGATCTCCCAGCTCATCAATTATATCAGTGTCCATGAGATTCGCAGGTTCGGGTACTGGCTCTAGACTGGCTAGGATATCTTCATGAACTTTATCCACGTCGTTCTTTGGTTCCTTCATGTAGGCACTAGCTGTGTCCTGAACTTCCTTTGTGAGGGAGAACCACATGAGGTACACTAACTCCTCTTGAGTCATCTTGTACCCCAGACGTGATAAACACTTAAAAAGCCTTCTCATTTCAATAAGATGGTTTTTAACTGACTGACCCTTCTGTAGCTTCAGGGAGAGAATCTCTTGCATGATCAAAAGTTTGCCCGTATGCTTGTAGAAACCTAACTGGTTTTCTACATTCCTTACGACCTCGTGACAAATTTCACTCTTAAGTCTCCCGTGAACTCGGGTGACATAGAGAAAACTAGAATGGACATTACATCCGATTCATCTGCCATGAATCTGAAATATTCAGCAAATTCCTCTTCTGGGGCATTGCTTTTGGGTCGTGACATGGGCTTATTGATCACATAAAGCTTACCCTGGGCACTCAAACATTCTGTAAGTGCAACTTCCAAACTGGAAAGTTCTGGCCCGTAAGCTTCCACTTGCCCGTAATAAGGCGAAGTGATTTCTCAGGTGAATAAAACGGAATGCTAATTGGAGACATCTACAGAAGAATATAAATTCCAATTTAGTTTATAATTATATAATTCTAATAAATTATTACCCTTAAAATAAATTTATTAGACTAGAATCCATATTTCACATGCGTCGGGAAGCATGTGATCATGTCAAACCGACTCATGCGATCTACGGTAGGTAAAACTATACCAATCGTATTCCTATCTGAAAATACGACTTCTAGATCGTCGGGACATCGGATATTAATAGTCCGTGCATATTTAGTCCCTCTAGTGCATTTTGGCCTGGTACCACCCAGTGAATAAATAATTACCAAAATAGATTGCACCACCCGGGACCTGGACAAACTCTGGCCGGTACCACCCGGAGATAATTCGCAGAGTTTTATCACCTTCCAGTTTCGGTTTGAACACGAGCGCTCATAGTGTGTGCACTTACAACGCCCTATGTACCTTACACCGGAAGTGCCCCTAAAGTGGGTTGCACTTACTAATCTATGATTTTAACAAGGGTCGAAATTGCCAGTTTCCTTTTTCCAAAAAAAATTTGAAAAAAAACTGGATCCAAACACTAACTGTATTTGTATCCCTTTTTGTCTTTTTAAAACATTCGGTTTATATTTAATTTTAAAAGGTTATTCAACAATTATACAATTAAAAATAAACAACCACGCAAAATATAAAATCAACCACGCAGTTTTAAAAGACATGTCATAGCCAAAACCCTTAAATCTATTGTCGTTTTGTGAGCCAACACAAAACGACGGTCTTAACCCTAAGTGACAGCAACACACAAGGCATGAACTTCTCGGCGCTCCCACTGGCTCCAAGATCCATCTTTGACTCCGTGCTCCGTCTTTGGTTTCTTCGGTTATTTTATTTATTGAAATTACATTATAAAAGCGGGTTGCAAATGGCACGCAGGCCTCCCGTAACCAACGATTAAATAAATAAATAAACAAGCAAATAAAATTACAACCACGGGTCTAGGGCTTAGCTATGACAACCACGATAAGCAGTTAAATAACACTAAAAAACGTAAAACCCAAATTGGTTTTGTAATTACCAAAAATTAATTTTAATGAGAAAACACAAAATTAATTTTATCCGGAGTTTCAGCCTATCTGGCTAAAACGAAACTTATCAACACGAAACCTTATCCAATACCCTTTCTGATAGCCACAATCAGTTGAGATCGTTACTATCGGTTATTGGGAAAAATTACCAGTTACCGGCGATGATGGTAACAATCAAAATCGTCACCACCACCACCACCGGCTCCATTGATCGTCGCCGTCTACCACCGCAACGACAGCAGCCGCGAAGACCGCCATCGCCGCCGATGACAACAGCCGGCGGCAAGGCTTTCGCCACCACCGCCTATCGTGACCACCACCGATTGGTGGCTTGGTCCGGCGATCAACAGCAAACAACCACCGCCCCCGCCATGGCTCGGCCTTAGGGCAGCCGGCGGGCGGCCTGGTGGTTCGCGGTCAGTGCGGCGACGATGGCCGTAGCCACCGCCACCACCTTCCTTCCGCTGCCATCGAAACAGCAGCGCCACCGCCATCAATTAACACACCACCGCGGCCAATTAGTGGCTTGCGGTGGTTGATCGATTTCGGGAGGCAATCGCCGCCGCCGCCCGGCGTGGCCGTAAGGGAGCCGGCGGCCTGGCAGGCGTTTCGTGGTGCTCCGGCGATAACAACGACCATGGGCCGCTGCCACCATCGTACAAACAACACCACCACCGTCGCCAAAACGTGGCGCGGTGGTTGATCATCGCGACGCCGCTGCCACCGGTTCGTGGTGGCCGGCGGTCGGTTTCGTCTTGGTGGTTCCGATCGACAAACTGTCGTGAATCCACCACCGATGATCGCGGTCCCGTGTGATAACCGATAAAAATCCAATTTTTAAGAAAACATATAAAAATCGAATTTTTAACAAAAAACATAATCTAAACAATTTTAACCAGATCTAAACGTTTAGGAAGTGACTCTGATACCACTGTTGGGAACCGGAAGCATAAACATGCGCAGCGGATAACAAAAACTGATTCCCAAACAAGGATCCAATCCTAAACCATTCAGATACTATTAAGGATGTTTAGAGGATTACCTTTTCAATAATGACTCTGAAACGCGAGTAGGGGATACACCGCTACTGACACCAGTTGAGATAGTTGCTAGACCACCACCGAGGATTACCCGAAAAACAAATGCGAACCTTCCTTTACTTGGATTCGGCGCCGGTTTTCAGGGGAGAGAGAGAGAGTTTTTCTGGGTTTTAGGACTGAATCATTCAAAATAAACTGACACCCTAAACCCCTTATTTATATGGATAAAACTTAATAAGAGTTTTATTCCATATAAAACTCTTTGGTAATTATCTCCAAATAATTTCCATAAATAACTAATTAATTTATCTAATTAATTAATTACAAATAAATAGTTTAACTAACTATTTATATATTAACTCTCTCATTAAATAATTAATAATCAATTAATTATTTCTCATGTAATCCAAACGTTCTCATTTTGGCGTGCAGCAGTGTGACCTACTAGTGTCCTATAACATTGGATACGATAACCCTGTTACTGTCTTGCACATAATCCTAACAGCAATTAACCCTCTCGAACCCTCTCTTATTAGTATCCAACCCTCTCACACACCGCACGCACAACACACCGTTTGTAGTGTAGTGTGGCATAGCCGCCAAGCCTCCCAACCCGCTGTCGGCGTACTAGCAGCCCGCCCAACCCGCCAGCCCGACAACTTTGAGCCCGCCAAACCTAAGCTGTCGGTACGCACGGTCTTATGAAATAACAAGTGTAAGAGATCAAATCCAAGTCCTCAAAGCTTAGGGGCAATATCCACTAAAAGTCTAAAAAAGACAAACATTAGGGAGCGAAAGTGAAGATTAGTTTTATAAACAAATTAAAACGATGATTGTTATCGTTAATTTCAAACTTTGACATTATAAACGTAGGGGTGGGTTCAAATACAAACCACTTTTTGGTTGTGAACGTGAGGACAACCGAGAGCACGACATGTGGCGGATGACTAGGCGCCATGTCATGTCCACGGCGGATGACTAGGCGCCATGTCATGTCCACGGCGGATGACTAGGCGCGATTCATGGGAGGGCATTGAATTAAAGGAGGGGACCACACTCTAAGCCGCCACGTGTCGCGCTCTCGATTGTCCTCATGTTCACAACCAAAAAGTGGTTTGTATTTGAACTTTTCTCTATAAACGTATCTATATATATAAATTTATATATATTATTTAGATTTTAGAAGAAAGATAGAGAGATATTAATAATTGGGGGAAATGTGGGTTGTCGGTGAATGGCTAACAGCATGGGACCCGATCCATGAAGTGGGGGCGTTGCATGTGATTGTGGACCCCTTTTTTTTCTTTGTAATGTAATAAATTCCTTCACATTTACTCTCCTTTTTTTTCTTTTATATTATCACCTACAGTCATGACCACCAGATGGTCCCATGCACCATCACCCCCCCTATTAACTCCATCTTTGCCCTAAAATTACTTCTTCTCTTCCACATACCAAATCTCTCCTACAAATTTACCCCCAAATTCATAAATTTTATGTTTCTTTTCTTTCCACCAAAAAAGCAACAATTTCTCAAATTGCAATGGTAAGGGGCCTTGCCATGGAGTCACAGGTCAGTCTTCTTCTTCCTTCTCTCCACATTCTCATTTCTCCAATTTCTAGGGTTTTGCTTTAAGATTTGGTGTTTTTTAGGGCAACTTTGTTGAACTTGAAAATATTACATTTTAATCATGCTTATTTGGTAATTATATTCTTATTAAACATGTATATCACCTTATTAGGTTAAGTTGTAAGAAAAAAATCTCGGAATTTAAATTTGAGAAATTTGATTTTGGACACAGATTCTGTCTTGATATTATTATCTAAAAGAAGAATTTTTGATTTTGATTCTTAATTTTTTTTAAACAATGGTTGAATATGTAACTGTACATTAGAAAATTTCATTTGTAACATAACATGCCTAGAAAGAAATATCATAACGACATTTGAATATTAAAGAGTATTAATTAAATAAGAATGATTTGGATTTACAAAATAAAAAATGTTTTTTTTTTTTTTTTTTGTTAATTTTGAGTTTGCAAAACGCATTCTTTGTAAAATGACACATTGTAAGAGAAGAAAGTCCAGGGCTTTATCCAAGTTCAAATCTTTGTGAATTAGTTTGCAACAGATTGTGTCTTTATTGAATTCATAGCAATGGTGTTTTTTGTATTAAGTGGTGATTGCTTTTGGTTTCAGGATAAGAGAATGTGCAAGTCGGAACCTGCGTTTTCTGGTGTGACGACCATTGATTATAATCATCGTGTGTACGATGAGGATTGTTTTGGTGATATACTCAATATGTTTGATTTCCCAATGGAGAGTTTGGAAGGGGATGGATTTGCCGAAGATTGGGCTGCTAAACTTGGTCCTATAC
This sequence comes from Centaurea solstitialis, assembly GCA_030169165.1. NCBI lineage: Eukaryota > Viridiplantae > Streptophyta > Magnoliopsida > Asterales > Asteraceae > Centaurea > Centaurea solstitialis. The sequence goes on from CM058046.1 coordinate 12,493,096, forward strand.
CTTCGGAGGTCTTTAAAGAGCTTGCGCCGCCGGTGTCCCAAATTGGCGTTGGCAATAGCTATGGCTCCTCCACGGAGTTTCCCTTCGAGAATCCTGTACTTGTAAGCATCTTCTTTGGTGGTTATATGAAAAATTAAGTTGAATTATATTTAAAGCTATCAGAAATTTTGGTGTTGATCTTGTAGCAAAGAACTTATGAACCAAAACCGCATAGTTTAGGTGTTTCTTGCCAAATGTATTATATATCGTGTTCATAAAAAAAAGGAGTTAAAAGTGCTCAGAAGTTGAATGCTAGAAGTGTATAAATTTTGGGTTCTCTAATAAAATAGTACAAGTAATGAGGTTGGTCTACAAAGTTAATTTGGGAAAATGCACAATTGAACCACCGTTTGGTTTTTTACCAATGTAAGTAACCATCTTGTTATACTTAAGGTCACATTTCTGCCACTTTCATAAGATGCCTTCTCTTCCAACTAACAATTAAACATGCTTAGAAATACATTAAAGAAAAGGATGCTTGTCAAGTGGGGAATAACTGGCTCAATTCTTAGTCTGGAGTGGATATGCTTGTACTTGTGGTGGCTCCTTTTTACTGTCTTGTTTTGTCACTATCTTGTGATGTGCGGGTGGAAGCGACTGATTCGGCTGTGTGTTCTTGTCATTTAGGAAATACTTCAGCTTTTTGTTATTTACTTATTTGTGTTGTTTGCAACTCTTTTAAGTGATTATTGGTAACTTTGGAAATTAGGAGTAACTAGTAATCTGAAACTTATTGATTCAACTAGGAGTTTAGATTAGCGAGTGTAACTCATGTTGAGGATCTCAAACAGTGACTTCAAGAACCAAGTGTTGTTTGAAAAAACAAATTGTGGTTTATTTTTGGTTGGTTAAACCGTTGAATAAAGAACCAAGTTGTTGTAAGCCTATCTCCAATATTAGATTCTTTGTGAAATGCTAAAGAACATGTATGAAGGTCAAATTTCTTTTATAACGGCTAGTTTCACAAAAGCTTTCAACTTTAGGAGTCATCTTTCTTCAAAGAGATGTTACTTTTAATTTGCTCAATTGGTCGTACGAAGATATAACATTTATATACGAGTTTCTCAACACTTATTTGTCTACCAAGAGGTTCATTCTTTGCAACCTATTAGCAATATTACTGCAGTAGAATAAATCCCTAAAATGAGGCTTTTGTTCAACAGTGTCTTCAACATTTTTATTGCAACTCCTACCCAATTTAATGTAATTATACAACTGATGTCTTCTTTCACGTAAGCTTTTTGAATTTAATCCTTTGTATATATTATGTAAGAAGAAAGAAACCGCATTTGCCGCTACCTCTGGATGTAGCCATTTTGGGCAAAGCATGCCTTTTTTTTGTATTTTCTGTTCGTCCAATAAAATAATGTTTTAGGTTCTTTGCATGCTTTTCTGCCATTGTTTCTTGAGCAAGCCATTCATCGATATATATTATAGTATAATAAATTCATTTATGTGATGAATCTTTTTCCACCTGAATCTTTCTCATGTTCCCAAATATATAATCCTGGACGGTTTTCCTTCTTTTGCAGAATAGCAGGAATTTCCAACCAAAATATCAGCTACATCTTGACGAAGAACCCTCTAAAGACTATAAAGATGTCAAGATTTCTCAACTTATACAGCAGCCAGCTTCTGTTGAAAAAAAGGAGGTCTATCCTTTAGCAGCAGCAGCCTTCGAAGCACCTAGCCCGAACTCAGTCTTGGAAAGTCGCAGCTCGAGCTCAAACAGTAAAGGCGTCTCCTTTGGGATCGAAATCTCCATTCCAGTAAGAACTCGAAGCAAGCGATTGCGACCAACCACCAATCCATGGTTGTTGTCCCCTCACCTAATCCTTCCAAATAAAGATAAAAAGAGAAAGAAACCATCGGTCAACTTCAATCCAAAGGGATCTCTCGATAGTTCAAACGTCTCCATTGGGATCAAGAAATGTGCCCACTGTGAGATCACAAAAACCCCACAATGGAGGGAGGGACCAATGGGACCTAAAACACTTTGCAATGCTTGTGGGGTCCGGTACCGCTCCGGCCGTCTCTACCCCGAGTACCGTCCGGCCGCCAGTCCAACGTTTGTTCCAAGCCTGCACTCAAACTCTCACAGAAAAGTGATAGAGATGAGGCAGAAGACTGTTAAGTAAAGTAAGCAGGGCATTCAGAAGGTCAGCAGGCAGGTAAGAGGGTTTTTCTTGTTTGTTTGAAAATTTTGAATCATAAGAATGAGATGATGATGATATATTGTTGTGTACAAAGAAAGAAGAACCCATTTGTGGGGGTTAATTAGGTTTAGGGTTTAAAAAAATCTAGCAGTTTGGACTTTGGAGCTGAAATAGGTTTCAATTTTGAGTTGGTAGTAAGAGTAGTAGGAGTAGTTCTTGTGAGAGATGTAAAGTATTATGCCTTGAATCATTTTGTAATGACTTTTTGTTCTTGTTTTTCTTTTGCTACACCTTTCACTTCTTTATCTTCATTTTGGAGTAAGTTACGACTACGGTCCCTGTATTTTCATTTATTACATTCTGAATCATCATGGGTTGTAATTTGTTACGGGTTAGGTCCCTATGACTAACGAAGGGACCAAATATGCAGTTGACATTTATATCTTGATGTTGATGGTAATTGGGTTCACCTAGTCATTTACTAGCGTCGACGTAGCTTTCAATACGACGCATTAATTGCAACGAGATGGGTGTCTGCTAAATTGGTGGTCCAGTTTATGTTTTTCTATCAAATGATGACCTTCAACATATAACCATACATATTTTCGCTTTCTCAAAATCGAACATAAAACTCATCTCAATTTGGGGGTGACCCATTACTAAATCGAAGTCGTGGAACAAAACGCAAAATACGTTTTGTATACCCTCTTTTCTTACCTCAAGTTTGCTACTTTGCATAGTTCAAAAGTTACATTTGTTATTAATGTTACAATTTGACACAAAATCGTTACCTCATAGACGTTTAGTGTGATTATTGATTGATTTTATTCAAATAAGTAATTTATGTTGGTGCTTTTTGTGGCTCGCTTCAAGCCTCTCTCGATGGTCTTGGTGTTGGGGTTTCGTTGGCTGCTTTCTTGTTATCTGTCCTGGCTTCGGCTGGTATTGCTTGTTGTAGCTCTTGTGTTTTTATTCCTCTTGTTTTTTTCTCAAATTTGGTACCATGTTACTTCTTTTTTATAAGTATAAGAAAGTGAAGCAAGGGAACTAAAATAGTTTACAAAAGCGATATGTAACATACAACTTGAATTATTAATATTGACAATTTAGTTAAATCTAATACAGTTTTTAAAAAGGTTGCATGATTTAATTTCACATGGTGGTGTCTAATCAATTTCTTTTAATTTATATTTATGGACTCATTTGAGAGATAATTCAGTAACATGGTTTTGGTTTCACATGATCGGATCTTAAATCATGTGAATGGCTTTGTGACAAATATTTTCAAGAATATATTTTTCTAAAGGTAAATTATATTAAAATGGAATAATTTATTTTAAGATGATAACGTGTTTCATTTTTTGTTCATCAATCACTATACGTTTTCTTAATTGCATTTAAAATATAATAAAATTTCACAATGAAGTTTTTGTAGGTATATTTTCTTAATTGCATTTAAGAAAAAATAAAATTTCATAATGAATTTTGTAAATACTCTTATTTGAAAATAAAAACTCGAAATAAAAGTACGTTATATCTTCAAGGCAATCCTTGAATTAATCTTACAGACGTCATGAGGAAGGTAAAGCATATTGAAACTTATCATAGCCAAGGTGGACCTATTCAGTATTCATGCTTGAACGGGAACCTGTGCACCCGCTCAACGGGATTTTGCAAGCGAAAAGAATTTGGTATGAAATGAGCATCTGCTAAACTTTGAGCGGTGCACCGAGATATTATCATATACAAGGAAGCTAACCAGAAAAGCGAACAAATTGTTGTTGATTTTAGTATCATCGGTCATCTAAGTGTAATTGGAATTAACAAAAGTGCCAATGGGGTTTCAAAGTGCGATCTAATAGACTAATACAAGTTAGAAGGTGCAAAGTGCACACTTATATACAAGACAAGTTATAAAAAAAAAAAACCGAATAAGTCCATTAAAACCAACCAAAAGAATAAAAAATCTCAAATCAACCAAAACATTCAAAATATTCCTTAATATAATGGATTATACTAAAAATACATTAGACAACCATCTATTTAACAAAAATCCTAAGTCCATAAATGATTATAGCTCTTTGTTATTGTTGGCTATTCTTAGTCACGTTTCTTTTGATAGACGATAACTATGAGGACAAAGACATCAACTTTTGACAACATCATATTGGTGGTTCACAAGTTTAAATGGTAACACGATAGCTCTTTCCAACAACTTTATGTTTTTTTTATTTGTATTTATTTCTTTTTTCACATGGTTCAAGAGATACAACTAGTCTTTCTTTTGATGATTAAAACTAATTAAATTTATGATAGCTAATTGTGTATATATGTGACGCATTGGTTATAAAACTTTCTCGTATTTGCATAATGAAAAGGATAATGTGATTCTTAAAAGAAAATTTCAAAATTTATGGAGTATTATATTAATAGGATTCAATGTTTAATCATGTATATGAATGTATTTTATTATTTGATAATGAGTTAGTTTATATAAATAAAGAAAAAAACAAAATTTAGGTTAAAAGCAATTAGCGTTTTAATTTTTTGTGGTAATTTCTTTAGTAATTTTTCACTTGGACTCCTACGAACCAAAAAACGAAGAAAAAAGAAAAAAATCCTTAAAATCAATTAAGAAAACAAAATAAAAAACTTTTAAAATCAACCATAAAAGTTTCTTAAGAACAAAAAGGAATTTAAAAACCCATTAAAATTAATAAAAAAAATATTTTAAAAATCTCTCAAATGATAAAATCAGAATTAAAAACATATCAAAAAAAATTTAAGGCTACTTTAAAAGTGTCCCCATTTAAAAACATCCTAGATTTTTCATTCAAGACAACACATAAATCATTTTTAAAAGAATATAACCACTCTTTTATGCATTTAAACGTATTTCCGTAAAAAAGAAAATAACTATGACTAAAACTTTAAAATCATTTTTTCTTAAATCAATACAACTATTCTCAATTCTTGTTTTTATATTTTTTTTTGTTACGGTTGAATGAACAAAATAGCCATCATGTTCGTCAAATGCAACTCTTCATTGGCAGGCCTAACTATAAGACAATTTTTCTACAAATAATACCCATGTTCGTCAGACGGAGGAGCTAGGTCCGCCAATGTAAGAGCCGGCCCTTGGAGTTTAAATATTTACAATTTATACCTAGGTCTGCTAATCAAGGACAAGCCCGAAACATTTTCAAACGATGACACCATATAATTAAGGTTTTTGTTGATTTCAAAAGATTTCTTTTTCAATTTTTTGGTTGCTTTCAAAAGATTTTGTAAGTTTCTTTTTGTTGATTTTGATGAAATTTTTTGAAATTTTTTTTTTAATTGAGAGAATTTTTGGATTTTTGGATTGATTTTAAGAGATCTTTTGGGTTTTTTGATTGGTTTTGAGAGATTTTTTTTTTTATTTTTGGTTGGTTTCAAGAGATTTTTTAGATTTTTTAATTGAATTCGATTTTTTTTTGTTTTTTTTGGTGTACCCCTTGAAGTTTCGAAAATAATACGGTAGCACTCTCTTAAACAATATTGTTGCACCTTAACAAAACTTAAATTTTTACCCTTCAAGGACAAGTAATACGGTACGTGCCACCGTGAGACCTCATGGCGATGTTTTGTTGGACCTCATGGCGCTGTTTCGTAAGTTTTTATAAGAAAATGGCTAGAAAATCAAACCACTAATTTTGAAATGGCTAAAATAATGAATTTTCCTATCAGATATTTCATTTAATTAGGTTTTCATTTTTCATTACATAAATTTAAATTGGTAATTTTTTTTTATTTTTATTATACTAAATGTCATCATCAATGAGAGTGTTTGATGAAAAAGCGCCCACGTAGAGACCATATCAAGATTATATCACAACAATATTAAGACAATTGTGTGAGAAGAGATAGATGATTTTTAATGTGGTATCATTGATGAGGCGTTCAATATGTGCTCAGTGTTTTGCAAGTCGGTAGGTTTAACGAGAAAAATAATTGGGATATAAAGTTGGTTATACGTATATACATGTGTTAATTATCGAGAGAGTATCGAGACCGTCATGACTAATGAATAACAACGTGTTATCTTGTGCATACCTACGCTTTACATAGAGAGCCTATCAAGTGTTTGTTGCTACCATAGAGAAAATAAAACTTAGAAGTAAAAGATGGACCACCTTATAAATGTTTTAATCATGAAGTCTTTTAAGTGTTAATCGATACCATCAAGAAAAATAGGCCCATAAATTCAAGAAAAAGTCTTCTTGTAAGTATCTAAACAATTGAAAACCTATCAAGCTTCCATCCAGAAAGTAAACGCATTAGAGCATCTCCAACAGCATTGCTAAAAAAATTTCTAAAATAGAGAAAACAAGTCAAAATCTCTAAAAATATTTTTTATCATCTCCAACAGCTTTGCTATTTTAGGGAATCAATAATCATTTTTATTATTAAAATATTCAATATATTTAGTATTTCAATAAAAGAAATTAACCAACTTTAAAACAATTGGTGGAATAGATTAAAAAGTAGTTTCTCTCTCCTCATATAGAGATTTTAGAGAAATCTCTAAATTTAGAGAAAGTTCAAACTTTTTCTATTTTAGCAATTCATTTAGCAATGCTGTTGGAGCATTTTAGAAGAAAAAAACACCATTTTTTCTATTTTAGCAATGCTGTTGGAGATGCTCTTACAATTTACATGTGGGTCATAAGTATGGGTAGTTTAAGAATTTTTTTCAAAGTTTATTTGATTTTCAAATGGTATTAGTATAAAACATGCTTTTTTTTATTTGAAGCAAGTTAAGCATAGTTTCCATATTTCACTTGTTAATTATGTTTTGAGTAAGATTCTTTGAGTTTGTTGAAAACTGTTATTATTATCCTTGTATTTTTGAAATCATGGTTTCCGTCTCTCTAGTTTGGAATGCGTTTTTGCTATCCTCTCTATGATTTACAATTCATTGATATTTTAGTCTTTGATACTTAAAGATAAACCACTAACAACGATGAATCGTTAACCCAAGGAGACGAAAACCGTGAATTTAGTTTACTGAGAAAACCTATAGAATGGATGATTCCTCGTATGATGTCCTTCAAATTTGATAGGATAATGATAATGTGTTTTATCCCCATGGACCTTATCAAACCCGACCCGACCAAACGCAACTCATAAGAAATAATATTGGTTATTAAACATAAGACCAGGAACCAAAACTTCAAATGGTGTAACTATTTTTATGATAATAGAATCATCAAGATTAAACGAGATTAATGTTGTAAAACTAAAGAGTAAATTTTGTTCGTTTTTTTGATTTGTTGAAAATCACGAATTTTGTGTATGTGGTTTCATTTCTGTAAATGGGTTCGTTAATAAGTTGGATTTTTGTTCCCATGATTAGAGATTACTATTTTCATTTATATAGTTTACAATTCACACTTTTAAGTATAAGATTTAAAATTGTAAAGAACTTCAAACAATAGGGATTAAGACAACATTTAATTAAACTATAAAAGAACAAAACAAGCAATAAGTAGTAGACCATAAAGACGAAAATCACAATTTTAAACAAACTATGAGGACTAAAAACGTAATTTAGTCGTTCATTTTATTATTTTAGGAGAAAGCCAAAATAGAATAAGTTGGAAATAAGTATGTGACAGGCTGTAACTATAGAGACTCACCATCACATACATATACATACAAACTAAAACTACAGTCTCGTGACTGGGGTTGGCAATAAATATGTGGACGGGTGGACCCATCCATATGACATCAAATCACCAACCCGAACCGGAACACGCCAAAACCGCTTTCTTCACCTCCTTTCTTTTTTTAATCTTTCAAAAACAATTTTCAAATCTTTTATTTATTACACAATTTCCTTTTTTAAGTATCCTAGGCTTTGCCCCGACTAATCCTGACAAGATTCACCGACAGCTAAAGCATGTTGCTTTGAGTTAATTCTCAGTGGCCACAATCTGGAAGCACCTGGATTCGAACCTGGGGTAAAATGGTTAACTAGTCACTTCTCCCACAGGCATTAACCAGTACGCTACAACCTTGTGGTTAACAATTTCTTTATTTGATTAAAAATGTTTATCACTATTATCTATATATTCTTTTAATCTTTTTATCAAACAAAAACGTCGATTAATAACATTTGAGTTGAATAGTTAATCGTAAATTTGTAAAACACTATCAAAACATGTTTCTAACTCAGTGGTAAGGTAACATCTTGAAGGGTCAGTGGATGATATGCCCGGGGTCGAACCCCATGAAAAGTATGTGACAATATTCATGATCATGGGCCCGTCACATACTAGTACCCTTAATTTGGCTAGATCATGGTCGACGAGAATTAATCGGGTGTCCTTGAATTCTGGATACCCTGGAAATGTACGTGTGTTAGTTTACTGTTCAAAAACAATTATGCAATATTGGATCTTATTAATTATTACTAATTTAATTTTTATATGTTATTTAACAGTTTTAAATCTTGAAATCAAATAATCAATTGTGTTTAAGGGTATTAATTAGAACTTGAAATTGTTATGATGGATATAATTAATCACAGTTATGTTTTTAAGAGATTTTTAGTGTATAATTGAAGTTACGTGATTTACTTGGAGACAACGTATTAAAGTTTGCTTTTAACTAAATTCATTAGGATATTTTTAATATAAAACACTAGTACCATTATTAGTAATTGTCATTATTGTATGTTACAAAGCATGTGATAATGATGAAACTACAACTAATGACTCCTGCATCTTCTCATTTCTCATTTATGTGTCGTGCTAGTTTTCTCAAAGACATTATTACGTAATTTGAACTAATTAGATATAAAGGTTATTCGGGAAGGAAGATGTTGTACCATATGTGAAAGAATTAATTTATTAAGTGGAAGTATCATCCATCTCCCATTCTGGAAAACTAGCAGGTAAACTAATTGTTGGTTAATTTAGTTTGTAATTGTAGGTTAGTTAATGAACATATTGTGTGTTGACAAACCATGTGAAATAACCAAAATGACATCTTGAAGAAATAATCAATTACAAAAACTTTATTAATATAATTATAATAGTTTTCTAATAATACAAATTAAAATTATCCAACATATTTTAATTATCTAAAAAAATAAAATAAGTATAACGTTTTTTTCTAACGACAAACAAAAACACATGTTTCTGGAGTATTCTGGATAAAGGGCACCCGACTAATATACCCGTTGACCGCGACACCAATTAAGTGTACCTAAATAACATAATTACTAAAAAATACATCTTTCTAATAAAAAAACATGTCATTTACTTTTTATGTGCTTTATGAATCTAAAGGACACCATCCTTAAGGTAAATATTCTAACAAGTAGAGCTCTTTTGGTTTCATTTTTTTTTTTTAAGATTTACGTCCCTATAACTGATTCTATTAAAAACTATACTATGATCGAGGGTGGTTTGATAATTTGGTTTTATCTGATTTTTCTTTAAAAAATTAAAATTTAATATATTATATCAATGGTACAAAACAAAACACAAAATCAAAAACCAAAAAACAGATCAAACTCAAAATCAATAACAAAAACAAAAAGAAAAATCCCAAATCGAAATCCTAACCGTAAACCGGACATCAAAACCACCGTGAAACGCCCCCTTCTATGATCATATTGTTATGGGCTTTCACACAAAATTGACGAAGCATCTACTTGTGGTCACCTTTATGGGTTTTCAACATTCAAAAAAAATCCAAACACCCATGTGATGGAATCAATAGTTTCAGTCACTTCTATTAACATGTCAAATTCATACTATGAATTTGAACCAATTGTGGTCGTCAACAAAAACCTATCAATATGCTTTGTTGATCATCACCCCGAATTTGAATTTATTGGTTTTAAATAGTTATGAGATTTCACTATCGCTCAACACTCCACAACCACCACCTTTATCAACCTAGATTCAAAGGTAATCGGTTGCTTTCGGATTTGTTTTCAAAAGCAGCATGAAGATGAAACATCACAACATCGTCAACTATCATGTTGAAGTTTTTGAAACAATAGATATGCTTTCGTTGTTTTTGGATTTTGTCGTTTTTTATAAATGGGTAGAGTGTAAAAAGACAAAAACGTCCTTCATAGGTGTTACTAATTGAACTTCTAGAGATGACCTTGTTAATAGAGAAATAAACTATTGTAAATAATGAAACCACACGGACCCTATTATTTTAAAGACAACTTCAAGGACAGTATATGGTAAGATCGAGAGATAAGTGTAAACGGAAAAATATAGTTCAATCTTTTTTATTTAGTTGTATATAAATGATATTATTTAATTTTGGGAAAAGTACACCAAAATGTATCCAACTTGTCACGTTTTATCATTGTATGTACTCAACTTTAAAACTTACCATTTAATGTATCGAACTTGTTAAACTTGCCATTGTGTGTATCCGGTTACCTACTAAAAAGGTAACCGGTAAAATTGCCACGTAGGATGCCACGTAGGATGACACATAGGATGCCAAGTCACTATTACTTTAATAAAATTACAGATTTGTCCCTCTACTTTACTGATTAGATCCCAAGGACCTGTTTTGCCTCATTTGAAAACCTAAACCCACCTCCAAACCACCACCACCACCAAACCACCACCGCTGCCGCCTCCAAACCACCACCACCACCACTGCTACTGCCTTCAAACCACCACCACCGCCTCCAAACCACCACCACCGTCACTTCAAACCACCACCACCACTGTCACTTCAAATCCCCACCACCACCATCAATGCCTTCAACCACCACCACCACCATCGTCACTACCTTCAAACAACCATCACCACCACTGCCAAACCCCCACCACCACCGCCACTGCCTCCAAACCGCCATCACCATCGCCACTACCACCAAATTAACAAAACCCCCAATTTTATTTCGTTTTTGTGAACCATATCCACCGGCGTTGATTTTTGCAGGGCTCGCCGGATCTGGAAGGTGGAACGAGAGAGAGAGAGAGAGAGAGAGAGAGAGAGAGAGGTCACCGGATCTGGACGTAATAATCTCGTCGGAGACAGAGGTGGATGCCGGAGGGAGTGGTTACGGGGGTGGTGTTGCCGGAGACGTGGTGGTTACGGTATGGTGTGGCCGGAGACGTGGTGGTTACGGGGTGGTGTGGCCGGAGACGTGGTGGTTACGGGGTGGTGTGGCCGGAGACGTGGTGGTTACCGGGTGGTGTTGTCGGAGACGTCGCCGGCGACATGCCGGAATTAGGTGATCGCCAATGGTGGGCATGGTGTGGTGTGTGGTGGGCATGGTGGTAATCGCCGGCCATCCATTGTTGCTGCGATAAGTATTCAAGAGAGAGAGAGAGAGTGATAAAGAGAAAAGATGGGTTTACAATTTAACCCTTGTTATTTCGTTTTTGTCAAATAAAACCTCAGGGACGAAACTTGTAATTTACTTCTTTTAAAAATAAAAAAACAAAATTACACATCAGATATAACTTGTACACGTCAGCATTTTGTAGGTAACAAGTTACCTGATACATACAATGGCAAAGTTTAGCAAGTTCAATACATTAAATGGTAAGTTTTAAAGTTGAGTACATACAATGATAAAACGTGACAAGTTGGATACATTTTGGTGTACTTTTCCCTTTAATTTTTACAAAAAATTAATTAATTTTAGAATTATTTATTTGCAATCACGACAAGACACATTTAAGATTGATTCACAAGCTATTTTAGTTTTTATCCAATGGATTTTGTTATAATTTATAATATAACTAGTTAATGACCCGTATAATATACGGGCATTTTAAACATGTTATTTTAATTTTTAATAAGAATAAACATTTGTATGACAATTCCATTACCATTTAATTAGATATGTAAATTATATGTTCCACAATAATTGTCATTACAATTGCTTATTACAATAGATATTTTAGTTATCCAATTTTAATAATGTAGTTAAAATTAAAAAAAAATATTCAATATTAGACTCATTTTGAAGGTATTGTCGAGACGATTATAATGATATAATTTATTAAAAACAAAAACAAAATTTTTTATACATTTTAATTAATATATATTGTTATCTTAATATGATAAGTATGTAAAGTGAAAAATGAGAAACTAAGGGATAAAAAGTAATTTATTCAAATAATTCTAAGGATACAGAATGTAAATTATAAAGATAATTATGATATTAAAGAAATAAAAATAATTGATGACATCATCATTTAATGATTATTCTTTAATTGATCAATCAAATAGCTCAATTTTATAATCATGACATCAGCAAAAACCATCTTCTAATATATATATATATATAGGGTTGGTTTCATTTGTGAACTCCATCATTCTTGTGAACTTTGTGAACCGATCCCTACCATTAAATTTAATGATCCACGACTATATTCAGTTGATGGCATCATTGTAATAAACAAAAATATTGGGAAAAAGGTTAACAAAAAGCAAGGATTGGTGGATTTTCCTATGGAATTGTGAATTAATTTGAATCCAGTATAATGTTCCCCATATTACATGGTACTCAAATCAGTAAGCCATTGGTGGGTGGATTTACGATTACGGTTGCTTTTTGTTAAGTTTTTTTGTTGATTCTTTTACATATTACAATGAATCCATGGATGAATACAGCCGTGGATCATTAAATTGAATGGTAGGGATGAGTTCACAAAGTTCACAAGAATGATGGAGTTCACAAATGAAACCTCCCCTATATATATATAGAGAGAGAGAGAGATATGATTGTTCTTGTAATGTATTTTAGGCATGTAATCATAGTATTAACTAAATATCATTTGAATTGGAGACAAAAAAAAAAGTCTAAATATAAGAGTCTTTTAATAAACACTTATATCCGGTAGCATTTTCAAGATTTATTTTACCTAGCTGGATGAACATAACAAAAGTGAATAATCTTATCTAGTAAGAGCGATGGTAAAGAGTGAGGGGCCGTTTTACTAAACGCTTAGCGAGATAAGCACTTACCAATATCATTTACTTTATTAATTGCAGTATGACGATGACCAAGAAATTTACCCAGTAAATGCGGGAAATGACTCTTATTTGATAAACACTTATCCAGTTTAAAATGCTTACCAATAATCCATTTTAAAGGCCAAACATGTTACACATGTAATTAAATGCGAATCTCTTGCCGGTAAGCACTTACCTGATTAAAATTTAGTAGATGACTTAGTATTATTTAGTAGGTGAGACGACAGGTCTTACTAAGTACGCATTTACCAAGGTAAATTTTTTCATACAATACCATTTTGATGGATTAAATCTTACCAATTAAAGCAAATCAAAGTTGACTCTTACAGTCTTACTAAGTAAGCATTTACTTTTTTTCAAAGCAAAACGAAAAAGTTAACGTAAATCACAAAAAGAAAATTGTAATCCACTTGAACAAAAATAAGACACAAAAGTTGCAAAATCAACTGCATTTTTTCGTCTAAAAAAAATAAAAATACCTCTCATGTGAAGGGCACATAACACACATAATTACGTTGAATTTCATAGCATCAACAGGACATAAAAAGTGAATAAAAACTCAAAAGTATGCGAATTTAAAAGACACAATTAAAGATAGTTATAAATGAAGGACCAAACATTAAAACCAAACCCAACTATTTAATTAGTTTGGTTTTGATATATGATTTAATACATTTCACATGTTAAACGTTTTCACATTTTTTCAATGAATGTTTTATACATTGGTAACACACACTCTCTCCCATATAAATAAGTTACTTTTATGGTGTGATAGTTTTATTGTATTCATTTAATATTTCTATTTTCATTGTATTCATTTAATATTTTTCGAGTATCACATATTTGAGGGCTTTATTATTTGAGAATTTTAAAATTTATAAAACTCATATAAATCTTTACTTTTTAGTTTTGATTAACATAATTTTTTCTTTTCTATAAGTAATATTTAATATATTTATTTTATTATATGATTTATTTTTTCAGATGGCTCATAATGTTCAACTTAAATATTAGATTTGTAAAAATTTAATTCAACATTAATATTAAATAAATATATGAATTAGCACATAAAATTTTAAGTTATAGTTAGGCCCATCCATGGCACCCTCGAACGAGGGGCTCGGGCTCAGCGGTTTCGGACGAACACTGCTATGCCCCATGCGGGTGAGGCGTGTGATCGAGTCTTTACACCTGAGCCATACCCTTTTCTTCTCTCCTTTCTCTTTCTTAATTAATAATAAATAAAATAATTAAAAGAAGGGACAATTGTACGGAGAAAAGATCGGGAGAGTTAGGATAGGTGATACTCAACTTCCTGTTCTTGATTTTAATAAGGGAAGGAAAAGGAAGGGGAGGAGAATTTTTTCATTTCCTTCGAGATCGTCCCATATCTATGATGATAAGTTTTAAGGCAAAATAAGCCTAAACTCCCCCTCCAAATCTCTCTCTTTCCTTTCTTTCGTTAAATGAAACTCAGAAACACAATTTTCTGGTGTTTTTTTTTTCAAATCCTTTCCTTTCCTTCACTAAAAAGAACTCGAGAACAGGGTGTTAGAGTAAGACCATCCGCAGCGGGAAGCGGCACGGGATCGGCATAGGGCTGTTGCCGATCGGCAAGCCCGACAACACCGCCATGGTTGACTGACAAGCACCAAAATCGGTACCTCCATGCTGACTTGTTAGACTATCCCACCCCACCCCACCCCACCCTCTCTCTCCTTTATCTATATCTCTCTTTTTTTATTAATTATTTATATTTGGTAAGATAGTAGAAATCTGATGTGGCGACAGGGGCGGACCTAGAAATTTTTTTCAACGGTGGCACAATTTGACTTTAAGAAATTTATGTAGAAATTTTTTTCACAAATTAAATATTGCTCTAGTGGTTGCTCCATTGCTTTTTAAGTTTAAAGTCTTAAGTTCAAGTCTTATTGCAAGCAATTTTTTATAAACACAATAAAAGCTAAAAATGATGCTAACAAGGTTTGAACCCAAGATCTCCGCCATAAAAGGCAAGGAACTTACCAACTCTACCAAGGAAACCTCAAAAGTTTTATTGCAATTTCAAAATATATATGGTGGCCATGGACAGACCTCAAGGGGTGGCGACGGTGGCACGGGCCACCGTCTAATTTGTACGTCGAAGGGTAAAATTTTAGAATTTTATGAAGGTGCAATCGTATTATTTTGGAGGGTGCCACCGTATTCTTTTCGAAACTTCAAGGTGTGCACCTAAAAACCAAAAACTTTTATCCTAATCAACCAAAAAACCAAAAAATCCATTCGAAATCAACCAAAAAACCGAAAATTTCTCTTGAAATCAACCAAAAAATCTAAAAATTCTCTCAAAATCAACTAAAAAACCGAAAAATTCTCTCACAATCAATCAAACAACTCAAAAAATCTTTCGATTCAACAAAAAAAAATCAAAAAAAGCCTATTGAAATCAACCAAAAAGTCGAAAAAAATCCTCTCGAAATCAACCAAAAACTTTGATTATATGATGCCACCGTTTAAAAATTGTTCTAGGT
The DNA here is from genome assembly GCA_030169165.1 of Centaurea solstitialis. NCBI lineage: Eukaryota > Viridiplantae > Streptophyta > Magnoliopsida > Asterales > Asteraceae > Centaurea > Centaurea solstitialis. Next base: position 12,508,841 of record CM058046.1, read on the forward strand.
CCGTCCCTGATGGTGGCACACAGTAAATTAATATGGTGACACATCTCACGACCGTTAATTTTTTAGACTATAACGGAGGAATGGATCGGTGGCACGTGCCACCGGTACCTCTAAGGTAGGTCCGCCCCCGTGTGGCGACTAGTACTATTGGCAACACCATCTATCTCTGAGGATGGTATAAGGAGCCTATGAGAATGAAAAAAGCTAATATAATTCTGAAGGGTACCGCTACGGCGCTACCGATGGTATTATAAAAATTAAAATAAAAAACCTTTGATACACACATACCGTAGGTATGTAGGTATGTACGTATGTATACGTGTGTATGTGTGTGTGTTCAGTTTTAGAAAGAGAAAGTAGTGGGGAGGAGGAGATAAGAAGAAAACAGAAGAAACAAATTTGACATTACTGGTAGGGTTGCAGAGAGAGTGTATGTGTGTGTTTTTAGAGAGAGAGAGAAAACTGGAATATTTTTAACTTTTCTTATGGAGGGACCTCCCATGCCTCTTCTCTCTCTTCTTCTCTCTCTATATACATAATTACATATGAATGTATGAATGAATGAATAGTCTCCATTCTCAATATATACATACACACACACATATATATATATATACACATCCAACCAATTCGGAGGTGTTTACCATCAACAATGGAGAGCTTTTGTTTAGGGTTGTTAGAGAGGCGCTTAATGTGTGATTGATTGATTGATTTCCATTTGCAGATCGATTTGATTTTTTATGTGGACTACAAATGCATTTGGACTTCAATCTTCTTCATTCAATTTCAATCCATAGTACTACTATTACTACTACACATAGTAGTACTAGTTAGGGTTTTTATTGCTCACAAATACAACGAAATCATTGTGGTTTTCAGGAGGATATTTTCAATTTTCAACTGTTTTTCTCTCTCTGTGTGTGTAGGCATGCGCTACGTACTATATTCCTTTCTCTTGCCCTAGAAAGAAGAGGTAATTACTACTGATTTCCTTTCCTTTTTTCTATATGTAGCAACTATGATCTTCTAGTATTCATCATGATTATTGTTTATTTTGCATTTCTAGTGATTACGTCCGTACAATTATTCTGAAAATTTGTTGTAATTTTAATTTCCACCACCAGAAGCAGCAGCAGTAGCATTTAAACTTACTGAGAAAGAAGAAGGAAGAAGAAACAGAACCAAATTAAAACCTTTGATTTTAGTCTGTTTTTGTAAGTTAGGGATCTAGGTAAGTATGAAAGAGGGTGGAAAGGGTGTAAACCCCCAACTATGGCACGCGTGTGCCGGGTGGGATGATTCAGATGCCTTTGCGGGATTCGAACGTCTACTATTTCCCCCAGGGTCATGCTGAACATACCCTTACTAATGTGGATTTCACTGGGATGCCTAGGGTTCCGCCTTTTATTCTCTGTAGGGTCGTAGATGTTAAGTTTCTGGCTGATTTGGAAACCGATGAGGTTTATGCGAAGATTAGGTTGATTCCTGTTGATAATAGTGGTTACAGTGGTGGTGGTGGTGGTAGTGATGTTGATGATGGGGTTTTGCGTATTGGGTCTGACTCTTCGGAGAAGCCGTCTTCTTTTGCAAAAACGTTGACTCAGTCTGATGCCAACAACGGTGGGGGGTTTTCTGTCCCTCGCTACTGTGCGGAGACCATATTTCCTCGTTTGGATTATTCAGCTGATCCGCCTGTTCAGACTGTGATAGCTAAGGATGTTCACGGCGAGACTTGGAAGTTTAGGCATATCTATAGGGGGACTCCTAGGAGGCATCTTCTAACTACTGGATGGAGTACTTTTGTGAACCAGAAGAAGCTGGTTGCTGGGGATTCCATTGTATTTGTGAGGGCAGAGAATGGGGAACTTTGTGTTGGGATTAGGCGGGCTAAGAGAGGGGCTGCTGGTGGCCCTGATTCCTCATCTGGTTGGAATTCTTACTCTGGAAGCGCTGCTTCTTTCTACGGGGGGTTTTCTGCGTATTTGCGTGAGAATGAGAACAAGTTGATGAGAAGTGGGAGTAATAGAAGTATTGGTTCTGGTGGAAGGGGAAAGGTGAGGCCTGAAGATGTTATTGAAGCTACATCCCTTGCTGCCAATGGGCAGCCATTCGAGGTTACTTATTACCCACGTGCAAGCACTCCAGATTTTTGCGTGAAGGCTTCTGCTCTGACTGCTTCGTTAAGCAGTCAGTGGTGTGCTGGAATGAGGTTCAAAATGGCATTTGAAACAGAGGATTCATCGCGGATAAGCTGGTTCATGGGAACCGTGTCTTCTGTTGAAGTTGCCGACCCATTTCACTGGCCAAATTCTCCATGGCGGCTTCTGCAGGTAACATATATTTTATAAAATTCTCTCTAGGAACATATGGCTTTGATCTGATGAAGTGTTCATCTATGCCATTCATTGGAATGATTGGATTCAGTTAGCATTGTGGGGAGATGTGTTAAACAAGAGTTTAAAATGCCTACATATACCTTTCTTAGTTGAGGTCTGAATTGAACTGGTTCCTGCAAATTTATGGTTTCTTATAATATGATAGTGTTGACTTGGATTGTTTTGCATCACAGCGTAATAGTTCACTGCATCTTCACACTCTTTGGATACAATGGCTTAACTTATTTTTTGCGATACATATCCTTCTATAACTTTGTAAATTTTCCATTTGGTGGGGAATTTGTCATAGTTGTTATATTGATATGTAACAACTAACGTGCAAATGTGTGGTGGTAAATCCCACCGAACCGTGTTCGAGTCAGTGGCGGAGCTGGGCTGGGATATAAAATTAGGGGAAGCATCGAGTATAAATAATTAAAATAGCTTAAAAATAGATGATATATGTCACTACCGATTTTTGGATACATTTTACTCTTTTTACTATCAAACTCAAAAAGAATCTTTTTAATAACCAACAATCATTCATCCATTGATTTCTCAACTTCTATTGAAAACATATCATTCATAACATCTATAGCTGAAAATGTCCTTTCATCTGTTGTGGTCACAACATATCAACGTGTTATTTGAAAAGATTAAGGGGAAAAAGAATGACTAAAATTGCTTTAACATAGCAACATATTAGCAAGGAAGTAATTACAGTTTCAATTTTGGAATGTGTTAGTTAATTTAATTCACTGTGTAAGTGGTGAGCTCACACAAAAGAAAACTCTACTTTCTAGACTTAATTTCCTCTTTCCATTCTATGTAAAAAAAATCAAAGATTTCAGGAGGGCCACATGCACCCCCTGGTGCCTATGTGGCCAGCATTCTGTGAAAAGACTTTGTCTCAGATGGCCGTATCTTAATTATCAAATTCCCCAAGGATGTAGTCTAGGCTTACCTTTTCCAAAAAAACATGCAAATATGTAATTGATGGTTAAAATGATGGATGCATCTAAATTACTGCTTGGAGTTGTTGGAGTCCTGATTGAATCACATAATGGATTTTTTCTGTTCTGGTTTTTTTCTTGGCGGAAAGATGCCAACAGGTTTAACATAAGATTCAAGTTTGATCATATGTTTTTCCCCATGATGCAGGTTACTTGGGATGAACCAGATCTGTTGCAAAACGTGAAGCGAGTGAGTCCATGGCTGGTTGAACTGGTGTCATCTATGCCAGTCATCCATCTGTCACCCTTCTCACCACAGAGAAAGAAGCTACGATTACCACAACCCCCAGATTTACCTCAGGGCGACTATACCCTTTCGTCCTTTTCAGGCAATCCCCTTGGGCAAAGCAGTCCTTTCTGTTGTCTACCCGACAACGTTTCTGCAAGCATTCAGGGAGCCAGGCATGCTCGATTTGGGATCCCATTATTGGATCTCAACCTTACTACCACCCACAAACTGCACTTGGGTCTTTTTCCTTCCACTCTCAAGCACCTTGATTCACATGCTAATCATGACATCGTGGATGACAACAACGATGATGTGTCATGTTTGCTCACCATGGGAAGTTCTAGTTTCAAGTTGGACAAGAGTGATGATGACAAAGTGAAGGCACCTCTGTTTGTACTATTTGGTCAGCCGATTCACGTTGAGCAGCAAATCTCTAACGACCATTACAGTGACATAAATTCAGTGGCGAAACCTTCATCCAACAGCAATGCAAATCAATTTTTGCAGAACCAGGGTTTTGAAACTGCTGATCATGGATTGGATGCAGGTCATTGCAAAGTGTTTTTGGAATCGGAGGATGTGGGACGAACTATTGACCTTTCTGTTATGGAGTCTTATGAAGAACTTGAGAAGACACTGGCAAACTTGTTTGGAATTAGATCATTTGATAATTCGACTCATGTGGTGTATAAAGATTCAACAGGTGACGTCAAACGAATTGGTGATGAACCATTCAGGTATACTTTGCAACTCTTTGACACAATGCACTTTGGCATGGAGGTAGCCACAAGTCATATTTCTCTATGCTTTATTATTTATTTATCTTATCTTTTCCTTTTTGTTTTAACTTGGCACAGTGAATTTGCAAGAAAAGCTAGAAGGCTGACAATTCCTTTAGATGCATGCAACCAAGATGATAAAAGGTAAAAAGAAAACAAATATCATTATTTCAAGATGGCAACATCTCATTTGAGACCACTTTGTAATCTTAATGCTGTTTGTTGCAGAAAATGGAATATAAGTCTGCAAAGTGATGAATATGGAGGAAAGCAGGCAGGGCCCCTTATGACCATATTTGCATAGCATTTGACTTTTGTTTATGACTTTATGTAGTAGTCAAGAATGAATGACTGAATGAAAAACCTCTTTCTGTTTGTGTTGGTGTAAAACAGTAGATGTTGACTTGATGCCTAATATGATCTTACATTTCCATTATATTTGTCTTGTTGCTTTTGGGTGTCTTCAAGATAACCCAAAGGTGTCATGTTGCTTTCCTCTTCCATTTACCACATTCCTATGGTTTTTATTTATTTATTTATTATTATTTTTAACATTCTTCCTGCTGCAGCTTCTAATCAAATGTGGTGTAGAATGATGCAGGTGAGCCTCATGTTTTCTTGGTTGGTGATGATAATTAAATGTTGTAGGCTGGTCCATGTATAATAATTAAGGCTATGTTTGGCAAGCGTAGCTTATAAGCTAGCTGGAAGCTGATAAGCTAGCGGATAGCTGATAAGCTAGCTGTTGATTGATAAGCTTGCTAGTAGCTGATAAGCTAGCTGTTGAACAAATTATGTTTGGCAAAAACTAGCTTATGATTATGTAAAATGACCAAAAAGGGTACATTTGAATTTAATAATTAATATTAATAAGGGTATAATTGGAAAAAGCTACAATAAGCTTCTCATAAGCTACTCAAAGTAGCGTTTCAAAAAGCTAGCTGATAAGCTTATAAGCTAGCTGATAAGCTAGCTTCCTGGTACATGTTTGGATGGACTAGCTTATCAGCTAGCTTATGCTTGCCAAACCAAGCCTAAAATAGAAGGATATAGAAAATGCTTTTGGTTTTCAAATTTTATTATTTTATTGAGATCTTTATTATATTAAATAATCGGATCACCATTCGAATCAAATCCCTAATACTCTAGCATTACTTGGAAGTATTCTATAATTTTGATAATTTAGTTGTAAATAACAATATATTGATCTTATGTCATTTAAAAATTAAAGCAATAGTTGTTAATATTTAAAGCTCTACAAATAATGTAGTACAATCTAATAATACGTACATATATAACTCTATTATAGCCCAATTTATGAATATAACTAAACCATATTCTTTTTGATCCACTTTTCGGCCTTCTTAATTGAATTATTATTACTTGGTCCCAATGTTTGGTAGATTGGCAAAATGATAATTTATCATTTATTTATTTATTTTAAATAAATTAAGGTATTCTAATCAGCCTCCCTCACATGGAACTAGTGGAGTGAAATCATTCTTTTTGCTCACTCAATAGTTAAGGTTAGCTAGGGTACAAATTAAACCCACGATCTATTATCTATTTAAGCAAAGTCGTCTCGCCTGTTTACCTGTTACACTAGATGCCGAAAACAACTTTTTCCCTTTCTCTAAGATAAATGTGACGTGACATGTTTAAAATAAAGAATCTCTCTTTTCTCACGGTTTCTTAGACAAAACAAAATTCTCTCCCCTCTTTCCTCACAGTTTACGTCATCATACCCTTCCATCTTTCTTTCCATCACAGATAAAACCCGCTCTTTCTATGGAACCCTCTCCATCTCACCTCTTTGTCATCGTAGCCACCATCTCCGTCATTGTGCACACGGAGCAAATCAATAATCCACCCCATTTTTTATTCAAGAATAGAAAATTGAATTTAGAAAAGTTTGTCAAGTATTGGACATGAAATAGTTGTTTTGCCCTTAACTTGAAGAAAATATGGATGGATCATTATAGAAGGACCAAAATCAAAACAAAGTGCAAATGTTGAGGATTCTTCAGTAATAATAAAGTTGTGAGACTAATTTTGTAATTCTTGCTAAACTATTGGAACCAAATGTGTAATTCACTCTTCTTTTTAGTTTTAGTTACTTATAATAAAGGGAATTGCTATTCCCAATCCCCTTCACTCACATAACAATATTGGGTCCCACATCTGAGACCTACATATTCACTTACACCACCAACTCCCACCTCTTAATAAGACCATCTCCAATGGGGTCACCAAATCTTACACTAAACACTAAATTTGACGTGAATGGTACTATTCACATCTCCAATGGGGTCACTATTTTCATACTAAATTTAGTGTGATGAATTAGTATCACACTATTTTTTACACTATTATTAACAGTACTTTTCAATGTAAAAAGGATTTGGTGTAAAAAATAGTGTTACCCATTAAAGATGCTTTAAGGGGTGGGGATAGAATTCACCATAATAAATGATAAATGTTTACTAAACATCTTTATGTTTATTTAATTTATTATATATATTTTTATTACAACAACTTGATAAATTATATCAAGTATAATTAGTTACAAATTTTATAGAATTTATAATAAGTAGAATACAGAGAAAAGATTATTAGAATTTAAAAAGCAAATACAAACCTAATTTAGTGTTTATAATATAACTAGTCGTATATCCATATAACAACTTTAACAAGATTTTGTTATAAACTAAAAACGATATAACAATACGATTTTTCATCAAAAACTCTAACATTTATATTCAAATAAAATAGAAATTATCGGTATTAGCTAAACATCTCTTCCTATTTCGAATATTTGGTAAAAGAGCACCTAAACAGTATATATGGATGACGCTCATTAAATTAAAAATAATCAAGTGATTGAGAATATTATTTTTTTTCCTAGTATAACTTGTCTGATTTATGTTTTCTAGAATTTAGGTATTTTAGATTGAAAATTAAGATTTAATTATTAAGTTCTGATTTTCCCATGAGTTTTTTATGTTAAAATAGAGAGATAACGAAGGCGTTATCGATATTCTATTGTTAAATAATACTTTTAGCTTGTAGCATCTATAATAACTTTAAAAACTTGTCAATTACACGTAGCTCAATTAATAATTAATATGGATGAGAGTAGTTGGTTTCTACAAATGGTCTTGGGTTACTATAGACATAAGCGCTGAGTGAGTTAGGAATACCTCCTACATTACGGTATTGACAATTGATTGTGGGCCGGTTGGGGTTGTCGGAATCAACTTTTTGTACATTAATTTAAAAAACTTAAAAATAAATACACCATTTAAAGGATTATGAATCACTAATGAATAAATGATGTTTAATAAACTTTTTACCTAAAATAATTTACAATTAATATAATATTTGATATATAGGTAACTCTAAAACTCTCACGGCTTTACGAAGTAAATATACTTTTTAAGTGTCAAAATTGCAGACCATTTGTATGGAATTATGGATGCATAATTTTATATTCTTTTTTATTATTTGTAAAGTATTATGCGTAGAGAGAAGGAAAGTTTTTGGTTGGCAGAGATGAGATGAGCTACAACACAAGAAAAGGTTGTTTTTTGGTGAAGGCTTTGATTTGAATTGAATGAATGCTTTTGGCAAACAAACATGAAAAGGATTTCATCATATGATATGCATCCAAATAGGCTATATGCTATAATCCTAATTATAATCCTAATCATTCCTTAGATCACAAGTGAAGTGAGATCACATTAATCATCGATTTGATTGTATTTACGGAATATCATAACCTTAACTATACGCCAAAAAGGCGTATGATGCCTCGTTCATCTACAAAGCCCTTCGTTTACAGAATAACAAAATTAACTTCCTATCCTTGACTCTCCTAAACACTCAAATTGTCAAAAACAAGATCTCAAGTATTTGGATGCAACCTTTACACAAATAGAACAAGATATATTATTCCAATCATAAACAGGATGCAAAGCAACATAGTTAATAATTTGATGATTCCATAGGGCAATAGGCAACCACTAAACTTGATAAGAATTGAAGTTATCAAAATCTATTATGTTAGGAAACACACATAACATTCATCATCTAAACAACATACCTGAATATCGTATTGAATCGTACAATCAATCAATGATGATGTTATAAAAAAGACATTACAGGAGGGCAGCGTTGATCAAAGTATTTATTTGAATTTAGTTGTAGTAGAGTTCGAGGCCCATCCCGTCATGAATCTCATAATCTTGAAGGGTAATGTGATCCTTGTAGATAGTGTACCACTTCTGAATCCTAATCTTATCGGCCCTGGTTCCCGTCTGAGCAGCCACAAGCTTCTTCAGGTCCCCGATCGTATCATCTTCATTGCATTTCACTCGAACCTTCTTCCCTAGCCGATCGTTTAACACCACCTCTATCATCTTCTCTTCTCTAAACTTCTTTCACTCACAAAACTCTCCACACCAATACCTAACCTTTAAATGCCATCCTCACAATTCTATTCAGTTACATGGTTCTAGACTCTTCCTGAAAATTCGTGCCACGTCACTATTCTTTCTAAATTTGGAATTAGATTTCTATTATTGTATTGTATTCTAATAGGAAATTAATTATCTTACCAACATTCATTTCTTTTTATAAATCACGTAAATTGTATATATTTCCATCCACAATGTATATTTATTATTTCAAAACTATTTATCAAGTTTAAATGTAAATAGAAAAAACAAAACCCAACTAAAATATCATATACAAACATAGGAATAAATAATAATAGGATCTTTGAAATTTAAATCTCCACATTAAAACACTTACCAACTGTTATTGATTCTACGCAACAAATTAATACACTATCAAACACATTACAAGTATGAAATAAAAACTAAAAAAAGATTATGTTCCAAATGATACAAAAATAACAAAAAACAAAACAGAATAATAATAATTATAATCATAATAATAATAAATAGGTAAAACAACCTCTCTGACTCTGAAACAAAATTATACTGTACATTCATGTCTTGCAGCTGCATTGCTCACTCCAAACCAACTTTGCTTTGGTTCATCTAGCATTACCAGAACAGGACAGAACTCACTCCGAAACGGAAACCTCATGGTCAACCCTCCAGTAATTGGTGTCGTTAAAATCTTTTGACTCGTCTCCGCTCTTCTCCTTTTCGACGGCTCCGTTGGGGATTACGTTCTTTTTTAACGGTCCTGCTTCTCCAACAATGCCCTCCTTAAGAGCCCCATCCATCGCCTTCTCTGTCCCTTCTAATTCAACTCCTACGAATTCCACGTCATCCTCAAACAGCGAAGGAGCTTTTTGGCTTGAAGAATTAGTTAACGTGCCATTCGCATTTGGGCTGATTGATGGTGAGCCAGGGGTATTTTCGTAATCCAGAAAAGGGTTCACTCCTGACCCAGACCCTGGATCAGCGGCTGCAATTGGTTGATCGGAAGGCTCACCCCATCCTACCCATTCTGGCATAGGCCTGTCTGCAAACAGATCCTCGTCTGTTGTCTCGCATCTAAAGGCACCAACGTCGCTATTTTTATCCATTCTCAAGTCTCCAACATTTAGTGCATCGTCGTCTTCGATAAAGGGATTAAGGCTAGAAATAGATGTACCATTGTTGGAATTCTTGTTATCAGTCACCAACTCCTCATCCTCTCCAACCACCACTTCGTCGTCACTGCTGCTGTTACCACAGTTTAATGTCCCGTTCAAGTTGATCTCGTCCATCATTTCAGAAGCCGAGGTAGGTGCTTCTCCCATTCTCTCGTCTTGGAAGGCAAACCAGTTGGAATTTGTAAACAAACTGCAAGCACAAAGAAACTAGTCACTTACAACTTCAAAATGTCAAATGAAAAACCCAGTAAGTTGAAATCAGCTGTTGTAAATTAATTTATCTCCTAATTGGCTGTATAGAGAAACCAATAAAATCAGCATCATCCCATCCAATTTTCTAGTTGATAAAACTAGGCCAAGATTCTTTCAATGTAACAGAAAACCAGCAATTCAACTTGCTTTAATTATTCTCAATTGAATACCAGAAGCTTACCTGCCTTGGTCATCACCCAGCCTCAGGGATGATATGACGACTTCAGCGGCATCATCATCGAAGTAACCATCCTGCATTTCACAATTGAAAAGGCATATATTTCATTTTTTTTATCCGGCATGAATCCGAATGCTATATACTATATCTCCATCTAAAAGATTGACCCTTCTTTACTTTGGAATGTCAAATGTTATATTTATTCACATTAAATCAATTAAAATATCTTTTAGGTTCAAGCAAAAAGAAGCAACTACTACCATAAATCATGACAAATGTCTTATTAAAAATGTAACGAGTAACAAAGCTGAATTTTTTAGCCTCTATTATTGAACTTCCAAAGGAGGGGACTAATCTTTTAAGCAAGGAACGTAATAAAACTGAATGTTGCAGTTCACATATAATGTTGAAATGAATAAGTTGAAAGAGATATTACCTCATCTTCTCGATTAAGAGTTCCATGACCCTGCAATTAAGATAAGGCATGCATGAATATCGCAACGAAGTTCTGTAAACAGAGTACACACAAGCACACATAAGGAGGAAATTCAGCATACCTCTTCAGCTTCATCATTGTCATATATGTTGTATCTAAATGCTTGACTTAGATTATTGGCTAAAGCAGCAACATCATAGTCTCTGTCATGAATGTCATCTTCGTCACTGTCCCTACCTCTTTCTTGCATTGAAGATGGACGACTGAAATTATCAATACAAAAACAGACATTACCATCAGAAAACCAGCTCCTATACACATCGATGAACTAAGCAATTGAACACTCAATAGCACCACGCCTGATTTTATCCACTTTCCATAAGTAAAGTGTTGTTTTAGCAGGAAAATAAGCAAAAACCGTAAATGCCTCTTCCGTATTCCATGAGAATATGAACTATAAAAGCATGAGTTCATAAGTTGATAGGTAACTTCTATTCTGAATGAGAGAAACATATATACAGATATCAAGAAATGATATAATATGCTTTGATATTCAGAAGATGGTAGCAAAGAAGCAGGTAAAAGAAGCATACCCGCAGGCCCATCGATACACATTTTCAACCATATTACGCTCCTGTAGAACTGTAGCCTGCCACTCATTCCATTCACTACTTTCCTAAATCACAAGAACAAGTGTCCAATTAAGGAATGAAAGATACAAGCTCGATTTTGAACAGTCAACATATAGAAAGCAAATGGTTCACTCTACACCAATATTGAGACAACCTTCTCAAAAAGATAAGGGTTATATAGACTAGTTTAACAGATTAGACCAACCCTTCCAAGTGAAGAAATATAACTGGCATGACTTTTGGTTTTCTAGCACACAACCATTATAAGGATGCCAAGTAATCAAAAGATCCACTCTAACACTTATAACAGCTTAGTGAATAGGATGGACTACATTCAGGAGCGGGTAAGATCAGGTCAGAATAGCTATAAAATGATTTTTTTTCCATGCAAATGTAACCAACAAGGCAACAACCATATTGTGACAAATTATCAATGAGAAACTTCAGATCATAGTTTTAAGATTTTGCTGATACTGCAGTGATATTAAAGAGCAAGTACTCAAGATTATATTTTACATTGAAGGACAAGGTGATCAGACTTTACATAAATAACAGCCTACCTTGATGTGTGTCTGGATGCGGCTGTCACCATTTCCCATCTGCGTGATCTTATTGGCAATTCGTGTGACATGTCCAAGGTTCCCAACTCGAGGTGCATTTCTCCCAGATGCCGGCAAGGTTGGCTGCATAACCACCAGTGAATATTACATATGTGTTTTGGTTTGCAGATCCAAAAAAGTATGTGTAATATGAAACATAGATAAATATCGAACATATATATTTTATTACTCTTAAAATCAGTAATTTGGACACAGTAAAGCAACCAGCTTTGTGGTAAAAATAGGAATGATCGACTTCTTTAACAAATGAACTTGAAAATGAGAAAAAGAACAAAAAAAAATTTGGACTAAACATAACTTACAGTCATATTACTATATAAAACCGGAATAGAAAGAACTGAAACTTAGATATAGTTCATAACATATGACTCTATATTCAAATTGTGGGATTAAGGAGGAGAAAGAGGTGATGTCATTCACATTACTTCGTAAAACTAATATATTCATTTTAAAGCAATTAGCATGAGACACTTTGCTGCAAGTGAACTCCTACATTGTTGATAGATAAAAAGCCAAGTATGATGATTCAAATAGTTAATCACTCTAAAAAGAAGTATAGTTGCTTTAGAGAGAGGTGTATGGATCATAAGGAAGTGAAAAGAATTATATCCACTCTAGCACCACCGGTTACCTGATTAACTTCGCCAGAAAGAGTGGAGAGATTGTCTGTTTGAAGAAGCTTTGTTACCATACCACAGTCTCGAAATAGATGATCAATGATGGCGTCATTTCTACTTTCTAGGCAGGAATAAATTATACTCTCCACATGATGATGCAAAGCATTATTAAATGGGTACCTACATCAATTAAAGTAAGTGAAATTTTTAGATCCTGCACCAAAGCTGATTGATAAGTCTACCATAATTGGCTTTTTGCTGTCAACTAGCGTAATTTATTGACATGGCAAAAAGGATATACAAAGGAAATCTTTTCTCAAAGAAAAGATCAAGGACTCTTTGAATAGTTCCAGAGGTGATCAATTCCTTTTCTGCAATTTCATTCCTGGTCTTCAGTAATACTGAAATGAACTCCACAATCTGCAAGCAGGCAGTATCATCATTTATGAGTAGTGAAATGAGAGATGAAACGATATAAGACAAAGGTGAAACATGATTTAGATAGTACTACAAGTGCATACTATAAGAAAACAGAGATGCATTCCTGGAGAAAAAGTGGTTTTTAGCTTTTTCATATCTATGACGTGGTTAGCTTTTAGACCATTATACTTTTGCTTTTCCTCCAACCAATATACAGCTTTTTTGTGTTTTTTTTACCACCCAATATAAACCAATTGTTTATGTCACTTCCATTATCATACGTCGACAGGAACTAGGATAAAACGCTGAGATTCGGAGGTTGTCTAAGAAACCCAGGTAAACTAACCTTCAAACGGTGTTTCCCTAGAGGCGGCTTCAATTGGCCGTATGAAGTTGGTAAAATTTTCTCATCCAGCGACACATTCAATAACATCAACAAGCCACCTGAAATCAGAAAGAGCGTCAAAAAAGCTTGATATCATTGTATGTGAGAGAAATGGAAGTGAATTATAGTATAACTACAAGCATTTGCTGTGATGTGCCTTTTTCACTAATTCAAAATCACTCCCAAGTTTTCACCCCATGGAAACTTATACTGAATATGCTGGTTACGGCTGCCTTATGTTTTAAGTTCAGATAGTTCACTTTTTTGGATCAATATCTACCAGTATTATATATAATAAAGACAATGTAATCAGGAACTCTAAGCCCGTACAGAAATCATTTCAATTCAATAACAAACAAAAACAATTACTTCAAACAGTTCCCTTATGTTGGTGTTAGTTTATGTGCTAATTATACTTCTTCATGAAAGTGAACTTAGTGATACTAGAGATAGAAACTCTTGATGCATCGCTATTGTTAAAACTTAGAAATACCATTTCAGGTAGCTAATCTATACCACGAAAAAAAGAAGGCAGAAAGGAAGAAGGTTTAGTAGGCAACACTTGAGAATTGAAAATATAAACTCCACTACAACTGAACTGCACTATTGTGGTACTAGATCTATAACTTAAACATAATTTTGACAGTTCATACTGGCATACTGCAATTATCAGTATTCTTCTGATTGTACAAATTTCATTTGAAGATAATGTATTAACAAAAGAAAGCAGCATTTAATGAACAGAAGCTTAGAGGGAAATCATCACATGTATTGCTGGCATGGTATGTACAAATCTTACCAAGTTTTGGCAGCATTGCACCTACAGTCTCCTGGTTAACTTGCACGGCTGATTCGTATACATGTTGACCTCGAAAAGAATTGAAGAACGAAGAAGGAACAGATCTTTTTGGATCTAACAAGGATATACACACAGATAATGAGTGGACAAGTCCTGATTTTGAATGCGAATCTTCCAACGCATGACCAAATATCCTTGTAACATAACTGAGAAAAAATTAAAAAGAAACAATACATTAGTGGAGAACTATTAAACGATATGTACTTGAAGGAGTAATAGTGCATTAGGCATACAAAGTCACACAAACCTTGAGCTAGAAAGCTTAGAGGCAAGTGGAGATGGTGCACTTCGAGTTATAGCACATAAAGTTTCGGCTGCATTAGCATGTACTTCAGGAGAACTCTGAGGAAATTGGAGAAGTCACATAAAATATTAACGAAACCAAAATTTAAACAACAGGTGATGAATGCTCAATCATTGAATAAGGTGGGCAACATCCTTTTCCAATGAAGCAAAAAGTTAGGGCAACATACAGTTGTGCATGTAGGTCATCAAACGAAAACCAGAATGTCCTAAAAGGTTCTTCAATCTTGTTTCCCTGGACAATTCCTATTATCACAGCGATGGTTCTAATCTATAGCTCTAAGCTCTACATGTCTCCAATTTTACCGTTATTGTGTTTGTTCTATCAGGAAATACAATCAAACTAGTGTATGTCACACAACAGATGAAAACACTCGAAAAGGCCTTTGAAAAAATCACTAGCATATCATGCACACATCTACAAATCTAACAATAGCTACCATGATATGATTTTGTATATCAAAAAGAAAATCTACTCACAGATGGACTCAGTTTATCCACAATCATCTCTAACAAATTGCTATCTGCCAACCACTGCATAACTTCCACATAATTGGGATACATGTGATCATCAGCTCCAACAAGTCTCACCAAGACCTGTGTGTTGAGAGATAAGAATAATTGATCATTCACCACATAACAGTATCGTAAAGCTCAAAATGCAATTGCATGGGCCATTTCAAGCATATAGTCAACAACTAAGCTTGCAATATACCAACCTCCTTCATTGATGTGATTCCTATTAAATCAACCAGCTGCTGGAAAATATGCTGATGGGCCTGTATTGAATAAAATCATAAACTAAATTATTTCCAATACAATTGATGGAGAGAAAACTACAAATGCCAAAAAAGCAACAAATTTGGCAGCAACATTGGTTTTTGATCATAAGCTGAAGAATTCAGAAAATAATAAGTACTGGAACCGTCTCCAGACTTCTGAGTGGTGGTTTTCTTTCTGAAAAAATATAGACAGAACAGGAATGAAAAATCTAATAACCATGTCAAGGTATGTACTCACTTGAACATAATTCATAAGTGGAACCGTCTTCCGCAACATGAGACATATCACAACCTACAAAAGAGCAGGAAGAACTCTAAGCAATAAATTTTTCCTACCAAATGAATAATGATCACCAAATAGTAATACAACTAATAGAAGTAATAATAAATGAGAAAAAAGGAGCACTGAAGTATGGACCTTTTCGGCCCACATCCTCTTATCACAAAGAAAACATACATATAAACCATTCTCTTTGTCATGTACTGTACATGAAACATATTCAGCATTCAGACTGCACATGTTTGTACTATTTCTCAACACACAAATAATGGTTTCACTTCAGGTTAAAGGACACGATAGAGCCATTACCATCTTGACAGTTGTGCCACCTGTCTCACTCGTTGCCGCGAACAAAAATTATAATAGATAAATGTGCCGGTAATCTAGATGAGGATGTAGCTTTTAGGAACATACCTTACTGAAATACCCAGCCAGCAAGGCACTATGTGGTCGGGTTGGCTCCAAGAAGGAGAAAAGTAAATTCATTAGCTGCAATTTTGGGATGGGGAGAAAGGGGTTGTGAAACTTAACGTTAGATACATATCTTGTCAATTTCAGTATGTTCTGTAATCATAATAATTAATAGCGCACCTCCTCTTCCTCAACTAAAGTTTTGAAGATCACATCGATTTCACATGTAAATATCTCACAAGCAATGAAAGGAAACCTAAAGCATGAAGAGATATTAGTCGACATAAAAAAAACTTGTTCCAAATGATATAGAGGAGAAGACAATACAAAAATAATAAAGATTCAAAGTTGAAAAAGAATGGTTAGATATTCAGAGTTTTCAAATGTGTCAAATAATGAATAATGACCTACTTGAATGTGCGTTTGCTATCAGCATCCTCCTCAGATTCTTCTATGATATAGTGCAATAGTTGTTCAACCTGGGCTCTGTCACGCAAACTGGAAAAAACAAGTATTCTTTTAAGTCTCGAAGAGACAGACTCCTATTATTCAACTTGAAATCTAATGATGTAGAAAGATCATGATCTCCAGACTGCTGGGTATAGAACTTTGTGCAAATGGTAATGGCAAATCAATAACTTTAAATTTCTAGTAAAGTGTTATTACAAATTAATCAGGCGACTGTTTAATGCTTTGCATTCTTGAATGATATCTTCTTCATCCAAGAGCTCTTCCAATGTGAAATTTTCCTTGTCCAGAACCGACTCAACCTACACGACATGATAAATCATTTGTTAGGAGAAAGCAAACAACACCTCTTTTAAAGAATCTCAATATGGCCATCAAGACAACAACCAGCCTAAAATAAACCCATGAGATTAACTGATAGAACAATTTCCGATGCTATCCCAACTTTGATCCCATGTTAAAATAATTCTTCTCAACTTTTTAACCCGGTTTTCAAAATTTCTATCACTAGTATATTCACGTGCATATATTTGTATAATAATTTACTATATCATACAACATTTACATCTTATTATTACATTACATACAACTTATTAATATGTTTAAAATTTATAAAACTAACTCCTAACTGATTGGTAAATGTGTTAAAATACAATAAGCATTAAGCTTTACAAATACAGCAAAAATGATCCATAAACTGATAATCAACAGAAGACTCTTGTTCTCTCAAAATCACACAAATCCAAAAATGAAATTTGTGGGAGACTGGAGACGAAATAGACATGTATTGCTGATTGCATTCTGTGGGTACACTTCTAGTGCTAAAAAAGCATGGGTAAATTTTTTGGATGACAAATCATATGCTTTTTCTTCCTCAAGTTATTTAAGTGTCATGTAAAGAAAGAAACAGGCCTACCTTTAAATGTCAAAGAACATGCCTTGGTGGGGAGTTTACTTCGAATAATTTGCAATAATTTTTTAACAGAGAATGAAATCCAGAGGCAGTTAACTGCAGCATATGCCACAAGGCCCACAGCAAATTGGCATTGCAGAAAAAAATAAATCGGAAGGTGATGAATATGGTAAGGGGTATGTTATCTAGGAAAGGAGTTCCCAAGCGAAGCGATTTTAGCATCAGGTGATCAATTGAAGTTTCTATGTATTTTGAATACGTCTGCTGCCTAACCTCTCAAAAACCAGACACAATAAGAGGCGTGGAGTGGAATTCAACCTTAGTTTCCCATTTCAGTGTGTTTAGAAGCACGTGCACGGTGCGCATATTCTAGACGCACAAAGAATGAAATTGGCTTACTGTATTGAAACCTCAACTGGTTTCCATACAACCTAAAACAGATGCATGCCTACAAACGTGGTAACAATCTAAGACTTGATCAAATACAAATAAAAAATACATTGAATACTAGAGATACTTAGAGTAATTGACTAGCAACTTCCTCAAAGACAATGTATTCAAACTTATGACTGCAGGGGAGAAGTATGTGCAGCATCAAAATCAAGTGATTGAGGGTAGGAAATAGATGCAACTTATCCCCAATCCCATAGGATTCAGCAACAGTACCCATAGCACCAGCCACCAAGAAATGACTCCATTTTTTGATTGATCAAAAAGACTATTGGAAGTCAAATTTCTTACTATGAATCTTTTCCCTATTTAATTTTGAAATTCTCCAAGGTAAATAGATTTTTTGTTGAGAAGTCACACTTCAAATAACAAATTGCTACAGTTTCATCTTCTTGGTGTGAAGACAAGATTAGTCATCAATACTTCTATAATATATTATCCAATTATTGGTACTCTAAACAACTCTACATAATATATCATATGATCCGGTCATTGGTACTCCGTTCATCTAAAACAACTCTCTAGCTTCTAGCAATAACCATTGTTGCACCTCCAACCAAGAAAAAGAAATTGTATTGCTTCATTATTTGAAGCCCGACTTATCCACACAAAGATCTATTTACCATAAAGCATACAACTGCAAAATCAAATTGGAAAAAGATTCACAGTCAAAAATTAAAATTCTAAATTTCCAAAGTCTTTTACATAACCAAATAACCTATCAATTAATCTTACAAATGAAGCTATTTGATGGTTGTTGGTGCTATAGATAATGTTGCTGAATTCCATGGGCTTGGTGATTGGTTGCACTATTTCCATACCCTTAATCACTTGGATGTTGCACATGTTTTCTATTGCCTTCTTGAAGCAATCATGAGTTTGAATAAATTGTCCTATTATTAAGGAAGTTTATACGCATGTTTTTTGTTTTAGATACATAAAATCGAATTGGGATTTCAATCAAAGTAATCCCACTTCATATTGTTATTCCTTCTCTTATAAGTTATAACACTTCTTATGTTCTCTTATGGACATCCACTCACATAACACCGAAATGACCCCACTCAAAAGTAGGGTCTGAGAGATGAGATGTAGGCAAACATGACCTCTACCCCAAAAAGATTATCGTGGCTGTTTGCGTCAAGCCCCGGCTTGTGCAAGAGTGTGAGCAAACAGGTAAAAGGCATGAAGACTAACATATGATGAAGGCAGCAGAAGAGAAATAAGAAGAAAAAGTACAAGTGGGTACAATGAGAACATATGAAAAGGTACAGCAAAAAACATCTCTCTATCCTAAGACGTTAGCCCTCTTTCCCCCACCCCAAGCAGTCTAACCCCCTTCTGCCCAACTACTCTAGCTACAGTTCTAAGGACATCCATAGGATCTTTACGCTTTGCGGCTTGCCGTTTCTGCAATCAGCAGCATCTTTAAAACATTCACACAACACATAAAAGACTTCACTTCTGCAAGCTCTCTAGATGTGGCTGGGCCTGGGTACCTTAAAACTGGAGCCAAAGCAATTTAAATACATAATTCTTAAACTTTATGGTTTTTTCGCTTGTCATATCCCCCTCTGTACATTCCCCTGGGTACTATTACAAGCCAAACTGCAAAGCCAATAAAGCTAACTTAAACCCATTCTCTCTCACAGTTCCCATTATACAGATCCTCAGCTGCAGCTGGCAACAAACTTTCCAAATTGTTTGTTTTTTTTTTGGAAGGGTGTCCAGGCCAAAGCCTGACTAATCCCAGGCAATTTTGAGGGCTAAACATGGCCCCACTTAAATGTCCCCAGACATGTGCACGGGAGGGCTCGAACTCGGTTAGGGCGCTATGAACCCCCCGAGTGATAACCAATCCGCCACAACACTGGAAGACGAACAACCAAGTGAATTAAACCCTCCGTTTATCATAAGCAGCTTAAGTTCCTAATACAAGTCAATCACGATCAACTACGTACTTAATTCCTTAATTCCATGAAACAAACTGAGTTCCAATTGAGCAAAACACCATAACTATACACCCTAATAACTAAACACCCTAGCGACGACAATAACGCAGATTAATACGATAGCTACGGATCCATTTGGCAACAGATAGAAAATCAAAATTAGAACTAATCATAATACCAATTTCATTACATTGAATTGAACAAAAAAGAAACCATATTATCATCATAATACTTACAGGTGAAGAAGCAGATAGAGCTGTAAGTTTCCAAAACATGATGAATTATAATAAGTCGCTTGGATCTACAAACCCTAGAAGACAGAAGAACGTAGAAAGGGCAGCTGCAGATTAATAAAATCTTTTGAAACAAATCCAACAAAAACCCTATGTTTTCGATATTAGATACAAAAGGGGAAAAAAATAAGAAAAATCAAAAAGAAAATTAAAAATTAAAAATCGATAGATTTAAGACACAGGGAGACAGAAAGAGAAGAGACACGAAATTATGATGCCATTGTAATATATTCACAATTTCAGCTTAAATAAATTAAACATTTAACCAAAGCGATAAATATATATATAGGGGTCCACAGGGATGGGTTCAAATGTCAACCACTTTTTGGTTGTAAACACGAAGACAGCTGAGAGCGCGACACGTTACGGATGACTAGGCGTTACGTCAGGTCCATGACTGATGACTAGACGCGATTCACGGGAAGGCATTGAATGATTGAATTAAAGGGAGGACCACACTCATAGCCATCTTTGTTGACTAGTCTCCGTTACATGTCGCGCTCTCGGCTGTCCTCGAGTTCACAGCCAAAAAGTGGTTCACATATGAACTTTCTCGGGGTCGATGTATATATATATATATATAGAGGAAAGTTCAAATGTGAACCACTTTTTGGTTGTGAACGTGAGGGCAGCCGAGAGCGCGACACGTGGCGACTTTGAGTGTGGTCCCCCTCTTTAATTCAATGCCCTCCCATGAATTGCGCCTAGTCATCCGCCGTGGATCTAACATGGCACCTAGTCATCCGCCACATGTCGCGCTCTCGGTTGTCCTCATGTTCACATTTATTTGTATATATATATATATATATATATATTACTATTATAATCTAATAATGTGGGCTTATGATGCCATTGTAATATTAAATCTTTCGAAAGAGCCAAAACTATATTCCAAGTATTATTTGATTTTGGTTTATAGTTTTTATGACATAAAAAGTAACACATTAATAGATTATTTGGACTAAAATTAGTACTACTACCACCAACCAAACATGTCATGTCTAAAATCAAATCAAAACATCAGAACCATGTGTTGCTTTTTTTGTTTTTGTGGCAAGTTTGAATTATAGATTTGGGTCCCAAAAATAACAAACGGAATCAGATTAAAATATCGGCATTAAATTAAACAAATCTCCGGGGAAAAAAAGAAATAACATCATCGCTTAAACATACGATTAACATGTTTTTCTAATGACCAAAATGAGAGAGACCCTAGCTGACATCGTCGATCGTCGTTTTATGTACTACAAGACAGACGGTTTGATCAGACGAACGACCAGTTGACAAACGAGAACGCAAGGCAATGGACCGTTGTTTCATCCGCTGCAAGAACCTTCCATGCGATCGCTTGTTCGTATGAAATGTGACGACCCATTGTCGACATGCAAATTCCACCCGGTAAATACGCAAAACCCTGAAGAAGAAGAAAAAAAATCAAGAGTTTCAGATTCTAAGAATATATGGAGCCCCGTTAAATGAAATGGTCCAAGTTTAGCTGATGTTGTACCTGTTGCATTATCTTGGCAAATTCCGGAAAAAGTGCCTTCCGACCCGCTTCATCAAACATTTTATCCAATGTGATATCTTGCAAAGCCACAAGGGTCGTCTCCAGCATGTCGAGCCCAGCCTGGTTGGCAAAAATGAAAACCGGAAGCGACTACAAACCACACACACACAACTTAGCAATCGACCATGTTGACAACCATAATTGTTCGAAAAAGACGAAAGCCATTCTCGTACCTTCAAAGAACAGCACAAAATGGCATCTTGATGCTGCCAAAGATCTTTCAATAACGAGTCTCCAACGACCGAACCGGAAGTTAGCAAATCCACTCCTAAATGGTAACTGAAACAGAAACAAAAGCCGCATCAAAACATGTGATCGATGCTTTTTTGTGATAGTTAAGGTGGTTGGAGAAAAGCGAACTTACGTGTAGCTATGGCAGATCCATTGAGCTAGAGTGACTGCTTCGGGTGAGCCAGGAGATAGCTTAGGAGACACGGACGGGCTCAAGCCCGAAGGAGATATAGCCATGGCAACCCTCTGCACGGAGTTGATCACACTACGGACGTATTGGCGAGCCATGGTCGCAACACTATCGGCTAGATTGTTCTCAAACGGAAACTGGAACGCAATGGTCAGCACCGATCTCGTGTTTTGGCAACCCACTGTATCGGATGTTCCGTGGTTCGTGGACGGTCCCACCTCTAGACTCGAAGTCAAGTCAAGGGTGCGATGTGTGGTTACTAATGCATCCTTTGGATCACCCTGGTCAACGGATACCGTTTCGGTCAGCAAAAGTTTAAAAACAAACGGAATGTATGAAGGAGAACATCGACTCAACTGATTTGGGATCCAATGGGATGATTCGGAAACCGGACGGTATAAGAGGCGCATCATCGGGAAACATTTCGTCAATTGGAGCAAAGACAAGTTCAGAACAAGCTCCCACGGCATTCTCATCAATTCCGCTGCATAGCTACCGAAAACAAACGACAATATTAGGGGATGCTTTTGTAAACCCTCGTAGCCCAAAGCAACAGGCCGGCCTGCCCAAAATCTCTCATTCTAATCGGCAATGTCAGATTTGCCTAAGATGTTATAAACAATTAAACACCCCCCTCGAGGACTCATCATACCCAATGAGGTTTGCCCCACCATCCCGATGGTACAAGGATCGATTTTGTACCATTCGTACGGGCCTTAAAGCCCAAAGCAACAGGCTAGCCCAATAACTTTGGATCCACCCAAACCATGGTCACTCATAGCCCACAAGGCTTATATGGTGCTCACAAATCCTATTTTCTACGAGTAGCTACATTGGTTACCAAATCAAGATTATTTTAATGTATTTAACAAAGTTAGGAGAAGAAGCACCTGCAAGAGATGAATGTCTCTCGACACAAAAGGATCTTCTTGACCAAGTGCATGACCTTCCAGTCTAATCACTTCAAGCATCTATACATAGAGCATATATTCAAATTCAAGATTCAGAAATATCTAGTTGTTATAAATATATATATAGAGGAGAGAGAGGAAAGTTCAAATGTGAACCACTTTTTGGTTGTGAACGTGAGAACAACCGAGAGCGCGACACGTGGCGGCTTTGAGTGTGGTCCCCCTCTTTAATTCAATGCCCTCCCATGAATCGCGCCTAGTCATCCGCCGTGGACTTCACGTGGCGCCTAGTCATCCGCCACGTGTCGCACTCTCGGTTGTCCTCACGTTCACAACCAAAAAGTGGTTCACATTTGAACCCACCCCTATATATATATATATATATATATTGACGAAAGTCCGGATGCAAACTCAAATTTCTTTGCGAACGTGAGGACAGCTGAGTGAGCGCCACGTGGCATATTCACTCTGAATAATACATAATTATTCATAATGAATGAGCCACGTGGCGCGCTCTTAGTTGTCCTCACAGTCGCAATGAAAAATGAGTTTTCATTTGAACCTGACATATATATATATATATATATATATATATATAGAGAGAGAGAGAGAGAGAGAAAGAGAGAGTGGAGGATATTCTTTTGTAAAACATGTAAACCAATATTTATGGAAATGATGAAGGCTTATTTATTATGATTTAAACATTTATGGAATATGATTAGAGTTTACTAATTATAATAAACGTTTTATATTTGGAAACAATCGCCATATTTTATGAAATCAAATATTTGTTAGACTAGATAAACTGTTTAGATTGGTTTCAAGGTTTACAACCTTTATAACGTTTACAAAAGAATACACCTCTCTCTCTCTCTATACATATATATAAGGCGGTCGGTTTGAATATGGTGAAATCTCAAAGGACATAATGGTCAGGATTCAAAATTTCTATAAATGGAAATAATAGTTACCTCTTCATGTTCGATCGTCTGGCCCAATGGCATTATAATCTGGCTACCCGTAAACCTTGTGGGCCGCACCCCTGGATGCCCAAACGGGCTAGCTTTTACTGAAGCAGCAGCGTAAGCATCTACGTTAAAATCGGCCCACTCCGATCGATGCTCCCTTAAAAACCGCACCAACACTGCCGCAGGCACATTCTGCACCACACAAACCAATACCGAAAACGTTCAATTCAACCGAAAGAATTTATTCAAAAACAAAAGGTCAATACAAATACAATACTCACTTGAAATAGCATCGAGGCCTTTGCACAAAGAACTCCGCCAAGAAACGAGAGGGAATTGGAGGGGTTCGTGGAGGTGCTAAGATTCTTGGTCGAATTTATCGCGACTATCACATCTTCAGCACCGTCACAATTCATTAACGACCACCCATCGTCGTTGAATCCATTGATAGCATCGTTGAAACCTCTGATCGAGATCATAACGAATAATTGACCAACGAATATATGAAGTACGATATTTCAAGAAGTTGATCAATCATATACGAAGATCTACCTGCTTAGTCTTTGACTTAAAGTACGCAAAACGGCCGGTTGCCTTCCAAGTCCATAAACAACTTCCCCGCTCGACTCTTGGGCTATTTGCCTGATATAACGCAAAGCCTACATCGACACCCAAAAACGAATTAATGAAATCTCATCATGTTTTCCACGAGAACAAAAAGATTTCTACTCACCGCAATCGTCATCTTTTGTGCTACGACTTTCGAAGATTCATAAAGTGGACGAAGAACTTCCGGCACACTCCATGCCTTCATAATAAAGAACGGTTTTTCGATAAGTTGCCATAAAACAAACACGAAGCAATACGACACAAAGGAGTCTCCTTTTTACCTCAAGATTAAGGTGATCGACTATGTGGATTATCGAACCGCCACCGTCACAGGGCCGAATCAGGTACCCGCTCGGAAGCATTTCCCCTCGAACGAATTGGGTAGCAGCGGCAGGGTTTGGCCCACCACCAGAACCAGAAAGGGATCGCTCGCAAACCTTAAAAAACACAAATACATCGAAATTAATTTCCTGCAAGTTAACAATACGAACCGCGAACGCTGGAACAAACTTACCACAAGACTACCGTTGTCTAAACTCGTTGTATATCTCAACGTCCAGAAATCCCGTGCAGGAGCCAGTGTGGTTGGAGCATAGACCTAAACGAAAACCCGAAGATTAAAGATTTAAATCATCCACTTTTGAGAAAAAGATATCGCATTATATACAGTTGGGAAAGATTCAAGTTCACCTGCGTATAAACGAGTTCGATAGTTCCACCGTTCCCGGCAGGTAACATTGTAAAAACTTCAAGACTACGACAGTCTCGAAACCAAGATGTACGATCTTTAAGGATCTCCACAATCTGATAAAGAAAATCGAGAGTAAAACACGATGCAATTGAACCCAAAATGAACTTCAAAGTTATAACGATAAATCAACGAATAAAAAAGCTTTACCTTTGTGGGCTCTAAACTTACAAGACCGCAGGCTCTAGCTGCCACTCCACTACAACTTTGTGAAATGGCAAAGATCCCAACCGAATCCGGACCAGGCTGAAACATAATCAAGAAAATTTATATTTAAAAGAAAACGATTAATTGTTTACGCAATTAACGATAAATCTGTTTGAGAAGAGGTTATTTATACGAACCTTCATCCCAGGCATCTGGACCCAATCGACAGCAGTTCCGGTAGCCTTTGAAAGGAACTCCGCCAAAGTTTCCTCTGCGATCGAGAGGAGTCTGGAAGATGTACAAAAGATAATACAATCGTAAAACCAACCAAGAAATAACTCATAAGAAGGGTTAAAAAAATCACAAGATCGTAACTTACCCAGCTGGGTTATTAGCATCTCGAAGAGAATGCTGGGGAGTGGTAACCACAGATTCACAGCTCGCATCCGTTACCGCTGAATTCTGCATAGAATTCCGTAAGACCGGTGATCATTAGGAGATCCCAAGATTGAAAAAAATTCACAAGAAAGCTCAAATTCCCACTTTGCTAAGACGACTAAGGATCGATTATTATGTGCCTAATTGCCGAGCATTCGAGTTAAAGCAGTAAAAGTCGGTAAATATACAAGTCAACGAACTTTTAAGGTAACGGCTTACAGTGTGCAACTGTTGACGCATGTACCCGTTTTCGTATACAAGCTGAGACACCTGTTTCTGCAGACGATCGTTCTCCTCCATCAACAACTTGTTCATGGCAGACAGTTTCCGATTGACGGTTTGGAGCCGAGAAGCTTCTTTTCGTTGCTTCTCTCGACATCTACACAAGAATTAATAACATAATTCAAAGATCAAAAAACAACCCACCTCCAATTTCACCCTAATTCAAAATCCCCTTTTCTTTTTCTTGCTCTACTATAATCTTTAGATCAAAAAGATCATAACACTCTTTTTTCCATCTCAGATCACTCCACATAACAAAATCTTGAAAATTTAATGTTGTTTCAAGAAAATTAAAAAGCATCCATTTTTCCTTCCAAGATCACTCCACATATACAAAAAATTGAAATACTTGTGTTCTTTCAAGGAAATTTAGATAAAGAAACATGGTATAACATCAAATCCATAGATTGGGCACATGGGAAATGCAAAATATATATATATATATATATTTAAAGAAAGCAAATTTATATATATATTTAGCAAAATAGAACACTGGGGAACTAAAAGACAACTACCCAATTTAGAAAAAATTCAAAATTTGATTAATCTACAGTTAATATCAAGTCATTAACATACAAATCTTGATTCAAGAATGAAGTGCATGCTACAACAACATAATAACAAATCAAGATAAAATAGATAACCCAAAATTGCATATAAAAAACAAGAAAAAATAAAATAAACCCATTTCAGACCTGCGATTTTGAAACCAAACTTTGATTTGTTTGGGCTCTATGTTGGACAAAATAGGGCATTCTCTAATCAATTGCTGTCTCCTTAAAGAACTTGGTTTAGGGCACTCTGCATAAACCCTTTCCAAAGCTTCAACTTGTTCAGCTGTATACCTCACATACTTCCCATTATCTAACTGATGTTTGAAGCTGCCACTGCTGCTAGTGGTCTCCCTATGTTGTGCAACCATTGCCATTCTTCTTTCACCAAATCTTTGATAAATTTGCAACTTGTTTCAAGATTTTGAGGTACAAAAAGAAAGAACAACAGAAACAGAAGCCCCTTTGCCTTTTGGAGTTCACACACAGAGCCAGATTTTAGAAAAAGGTAAAGTTATAATATATGATGAGTAAATATACAAACAAAAACATTGAAACCTTGTTTTTAATCTTGCACAAAAAGTCCAATATTTCAGTGACTTCTTGAAAATCTTTGAAGAAGAAAAAAAAAACAAAAGGAGAGAAAGAGAAAGAGAAAAGGAAAAGGAGAGAGTTGCTTGCTTACCTCACTCTGTTTCTAGATAATATGTAAAATCTTTGTCTTTTCCATAAAAATTAAAATTTAAAAAAGAAAAAAACATGAAATAATTTGAAGAAGAAGACTCAACTCAAGTGAAGAAAGGCTCTCTTTCTTTGGTTTTGTTGGTGTGAAGAAGAAGAGAGCCAAGAGGGGGAGCATTAGGAGAGATGTGAAATGGAGAAGGGAGGAAGGAGGGAAGAAACCCTAAACATTTTTTTAATTTTTTTGATTTGTTTTTTGTTCAGGAGAAAGAAGAAGAAGAAGAATAGCAGGTTTTTAGAGAGAGAAAGAAAGAGAGAGAGAGAGAGTGGTAATAAAAAAAGGAGAAAGAAGGAAAGAGAGGAATGGAGTTGTTTCTTGGTTTGCTCGGAAATCGAAAATGACAGGGTTATATGCTTCTGGGGCAATATCTATATTTTATTTATTTATTTATATGCTCATAAAATAACATCTTTTATGTTGACAAGATTAAGGTTATTTTTAGTAAATTAGCTGATAAATTAGTTAGGCCATCCTTAACCGTACCCCTCATATCCCTTATTTTTGCTGCCACATCAGCGCCACATCAGCTTTACCAATACCTTACCAACACCATACCAATCCATCCTTAACCATACCAATACCATACCCCTCTAATTAATTGATTATAAAAAAAGAAAATTAAAAAAGGTAGAGAGAGAAATAAGAGAGAGATAGAGAGAGGGGGGGGGTAGGGGGTGGGTGTTGCTTTTCTTCAACCGGTGTGTGGGTGCCGATCGGTACCACTACCGGCACCATACCCCCCATCCACGATGGTGTAGTCGACGGTAAGGGGGTGGTACCGATGTGGTACCGGTTGCCATTAAGGATGGCCTTAGGCCATGTGTATCGGAGGGCTGGGTTCAGCAGGTTTGGCGGGTTGGACGGGTTCGAAAGGCTGGAGGGTTGTTCACACCACTCATAGCGGCTTGTGCTGTGTGTGTGGTGTTTGTGAAGGGTGTGTTAATTAAATGAGATGGTTGGGATGGTTGGGTACTAATCAGAGAGGGTTTTAGAGGGTTAATTGTTGGGTTGGGAAAAAACTGATGTGGAAGCTGATGTGGCAGTGGGTTTGGGAGGATTGGGTACTGATAGCCTTATAGACTAATAAGTTAGTTACCAGTGAATAGATTAGCTTATTATTAATGTATGTTTGATAAAAACTAGCTTACAAGTAAAGGGAGGGCTAATTGCACCTAGATAAATTGTTAAATACACACTCAACAAGTGTGTTTTTCCTCACACCTATCAACATTATATTATGCTTTTTACATTTTGGATAAATTATATATTTGGTCCATGTGGTTTATATTTTATTGCACTGTTGGTCCTAAATTAAAAACAGTTATGGAAAAAGTCTTTATGGTTTACTTTATATTAAATAGTTGGTCCATGTGGTTTACACTTTACTGCACTATTAGTCCATGTGGTTCACACTATGTTGCATTATTAGTCCCTAACCCTATTGGCAAAATAAGGACCAACATGACAATATAGTGTAAACCACAAGGACCAACAATGTAATATATATAAACCACAAAGATCTTTTCCTTTATTATTTCAAAATAGGCACCAACCATGCAATAAAGTGTAACCATAGGGACAAAATATGAAACTTACTCGTTATATTTTGAATGCATGATTTTGACACTTATAGGGATGCAAATAGCAATGCCCCGTATCTAAAATGACCAAAAAAGATATTTCGGAATATAATGATTAATACTATTAGGTATATTTTGGAATATTATAGGGTATAATTGAAAAAAGCTTTTAAAACACTATTTTATCTAAAGTTTAACAATAAACTAGTTTATAAGAGCATCTCCAACAGCTTCCCTATAATGGGGAAAAAGAAGAAAAATGAAGATTTATGCTTAAATTGAGCTCCAACAGATTCCTCATTTCTTTCTCCAAAATG
Organism: Centaurea solstitialis; assembly: GCA_030169165.1. NCBI lineage: Eukaryota > Viridiplantae > Streptophyta > Magnoliopsida > Asterales > Asteraceae > Centaurea > Centaurea solstitialis. Next base: position 12,538,398 of record CM058046.1, read on the forward strand.
AAGAAAGTATGAGGCCATCCTTAGCCGGGTCGGTACCACATCGGTACCACCCCCATACCGGTGTGAACACCGTTGTGGATGAAGGGTATGGTGCCGGTAGTGGTACCGATCGGTACCCCAATGCCGGTTGAGAAAATGTTGCATACCCCACCCCCCCTACCCCCATCTCTCTCTATCTCTCTCTTCATTCACTCTCTCTCTCTTCTTTTTCTATTTTCTTTTTTTCAATTAATTTAGAGGGGTATGGTATTGGTATGGTTAAGGATGGATTGGTATGGTGTTGGTAAGGTGTTGGTAAAGCTGATGTGGCGCTGATGTGGCAACAAAAATGAGAGGTATGAGGGGTACGGTTAAGGATGGCCTGAGAGAGAAATGAGTTTTTCTCCAAATACGGAGATAACCCCATTAATGATTACCATATGAAAGAACCAATAAGAATTATTGAAAATAATAACATAAAGAAAAAAATATTTTCTAATGAGTAAATAGAATATTTTATTATTATAATCAGTGTTGATTTCTCCAAAATGGAGAAGCTGTTGGAGATAGATGTACATTTCTTTTAGAGATTTTGAGTTTTGATTCTCCATTTTGGAGAAATTATAGGGAAGCTGTTGGAGATGCTTTAGACAATGATTTATACAAATATATACTAACTTATTTTTACCAAACACAACCTAAACCAATGGAATTCTAAACCATGTCGTTCTTCAGTTTTTATGATGAATGTATAAAGACGTTTTCGCACAAGTTTGAACATTAGAGTATATATTTTTATATACTGCGATATATCATGAAACCTCATATTTGCATTTAGTTAATGAGAACATTTATTTTTTTTCCAAATACTTAAAATATTTGCTAACAAAGTATAAATAAAAGAAATTTATAACACGCGGTTCATAAATCATATAAGATGGACAAATCTTGAATTAACTTGTCAACTTAACGAATTTTTTTATAACCAAATATGGACAATAAAATTATAACTAATTCGATAATAATTTTGATTCACATGTCTTCCTTGTGTTATTTATGGAAATCTATTAGACGTAACTTTTATCACACAAACCAATAAATTTTATATAGATAAAAACACAATGATACTTAAGACCCATTGTTGTCCCCAATTTCATTATTACTTTTTGTTTATTTGTTTATCTCATAACAAAACAAATTTTTTATGGTTAACAAATTTGTTTTCGTCCTTGTAGGTTTCACGATTAACATGAACAGAGTTATGATTGTGTCCCGATTCACACAAATCATCATCTCACGACGAGGTGTATAGTGTGGATGCTCTAACGACCCTCTATGGATATGAATAGCAGGGGGGGGGGGGCGTAGACAACAAAGAACCTATATTTTGCCCCAATTTGACTGGAAAATCTGATGTTGGTTAGGTATGAAAAATCGTGAAATGTATATATCAAGTACGGGGACACCCTTCATCTTTGACCCCAAGTATCATTACATTAATTTTTAGCATATATATAATACATGAGAATTGATCCCAAATGAACTGGGATACAATAATATTGTATATAATACATGAGCATATATACAATATAATAAATATTATCAAATTTTGATGATAAAACTCTGTGAAATGAACTGCATTGTTGGTTTTATCGTTTGCGGATACAAATTTTTATGATGTAGCAGGGTCGGTTTAAGGGAAGACCATAAAAATCAGAAAAAACTGATGAACACCCGCCATTACCCTTCATCTAGACCGTATGCACTTTCGCATAAAAGTAATTTGTAATATGCACATTGCGTAAAAAAACAACAACTTAATATACTTTCATGCACAAGTGCATACCGTCCAGATAAACTATTTTGTAATATGCACGTGTTCATTAATTTCACTTTTTTTAGATTTTCCCTTCAACATCCTTCTATATTATTTTTTTAGAGCAAGGTTCAAGAGAAACTTAAAAAAAATCAAGGAACATCATTGTAGTCCTTCATCTGAACCGTATACACTTGTGCATAGAAGTAATTTGTAACATATATACACGTGCATAAAAACTAAAAAACAACTTAAATTACTTTTAGAGTTATGTTTTAAACGTGAAATTGACATTTAATATATAACAAAAAAAATATATATTACATAAAATAAATTGTGTAGAGGAGGAAAATTTTCTTATTTTAATGGGAAATGGGGACTAGGGATCGAGATGGGGGTTAGGATCTCCAGTATCATCAACCTTGTTGTCATTTATAATTGTGGGTGTCTATATTTGTTTTTACATGTATTGACAAATCTCATGGTTTCCATGGTCGAGAGGATTAGTCGGGTGCCCGAATGGATCCCGGATACCTCTTCAACTTCGGTCAGGGCGTGTGCGTGTGTTTAACTGTCGTCCAATATATATATATATATATATATATATATATAACAATCGATAAAATCTTAGCGGCATTGAAGAGACCCAAACCATTTACCGATGGGAAGGATCCCCGGTGTCTAGCTTTGTTTAATTACAATGAAAATGTTTGACATGCCATCTAGTTTAAGAAAACCGCTTCTTGTTTTGTTAGATATTGTTTACCGTTTTATAAAAATTTCAACACTACATGATATAAGATATAATTTGCTTCATTTTCAGTTTATACCATCAATTTCTCTTTAGTTGGAAAGATGACAATCCTAACTAAGTGGTTCACTAAATGTTTATTTCAAATTTGCATAAATAAGTTCTATTTGAACAAATTCCCTCCCGTCATGTACAAATGCTTGCTTTGCGCTATAAATTTGTTGTTTCACTAACAAAAATGAACCAATGTTTACTAAATATGTGAGTATATTATTAGAAACGATAATTACATTGAATCATGTGTATACGTCACATCCATGCTCCTTCTTGAACCAACTCTGTTACTCTTACATAAAAACATTGTTTTTCGCTGACATATAAGTATTAGCATTATACATCATCAAGGAATGATGGTCTCATCCTTTCCAATTTAATTTGGTGCCCATGTTCAATAAGTTATTTCATTTTTATTTCAGGAAACCATTCAATATTTGTTTTTATTTTATTTTATTTTACATATATTTTTTGTTGCAAATTTATTTGAGTATTTGTTACAAAGGGGGATGCATGACAACATAAAATAAAGTACACGTTTGTTAATTCCGGACCAACACTATACAAAGTGAAACGCGAGTATCAAATGGTCCCTTCTTCCACTTTCTAGGTCTCATTTTATTTTTATTTTAAAATACATTATATTTTTATATATAATTAAAATGTAAGTGGTGACCGTCATGTGTTGCAATTTCGTGAGTCGAAACCAATATTTTTCTACTTAAACTTAAACCTGGATCCACTAATTTATTTTCAAATATAAAAAATATAAAATATAATCAAGATAGTAATTGAAATTTTAATTGTTTGACTAATTAATTTTATTTTAACTAATTAAATTATATTTATACTTAATACTTTATAAATTGTATTATTAAGAAGTAAAAACCAACCCAAGTTAAGGTTTGTGGAAGGTGTAAAAACCAACCCAGGTTCGAATCCGGGGATGAGCAACCAGGGGCCACTGAATATTAATCCCAGGGGAGTATGCTTTAGCTCTCGGTAAAAATTATCAATGATGTAGTATGGGCAAAGCCCAGGTGAACCTTATCTAAAAAAAACTGACACAAAACAATATTATTTATTAAAGTGTTTAATAGCTTAAGATGTTTTGCGTCGTATCACATATATATATATATATCTAGTTAATTTATAAAAATGTAGACGAGATTTCTTCATTTTTAATTTAATAAAATTATTCATCATTTGCATACACGTATTTTATAATCTTATTATTTAACTCAATTTTAAATAAATAAACCATTCGCAGTCAATTTAACAGAAGAGGACAAGGACAAGCAATACAATTTCACGAAAATGATATTGAACCTTCACATTATTTATGGATAATGGACAATAACTATTTACTGAAATTGCATGAAAATGATGTAAAAAAACACTATAAGTCTCTCTGTTACTTTAAAATTTAGATATGTTCCCTTAAACATATTATCTATATCAAAAATCCCTAACTTCTTATTTTTATAACATTTATAGTTCCTCGGGTTAAAACAGTCAACTAGAGTTTTATACTTTTATTAGCTACCTCTTGTGGTCTTCACTGAGAGCGGTTTTATTAAAATTTTAATTGATAAATATTCATATTCTTCACCTAAATCTTCAGTTTCTTCTCTTGCCTATAAGTTTAGCAGGATAATTTACTATGAATCTTCATCTTATTAATCAACAAACTCAAGAGCATACAGATGTAGGGAGGACCATGCAAGAAGTTGAACATTTTGCGATAAAACAAGAAGTATGATATCATATATGATTGCATGACCTCTAGGTATCTTAAATCGCATATGATAAAAGGTTCAAGTATTGTCAATGTAGCATGTGTTTAATCATACATGGTTAAACTTGTATAGCATATATATGATATCACACGTCTCCCATTTTCATAAAAGGTTTAGCTTCTCGTTTGGACACACACACACACACACATATAGAGAGAGAGATAGAGAGAGTCAGATTTAAACGAAAACAATACTTATTTAAAAGAATATGAGAATCAACAAAATCACATATATTTTGCAGTAACTTTCAAAAAACATCATGTTGACGACTTCATATGCGACTTGCAAAGTCGTGTGAATCATACATGATTTTGTATATGAATCATCTATGATTTTTATTCGTGTTTTTTAAATAGATATCGTTTTCGTTTGATTCTCCCCCTTTCTCTGATTCTCTTTATCTATATACTATAGAGAGATATGCGTGTTCCTATAAGAACGCTAACTACTTACTAGAACACGGTGAATTTGTTCGATGTACAAAATTATATATCATTCATGTACAAAATCACATATCGTTCATGTATAAAATCACATATCGTTCATGCGACCTTAAGCCGCATCCAAAGTCGCTCACGAGTCACGTCTTATTTTTTCATTTGCATAAAATCAAACGTGATCTTGTACATCGACAAAGCTCTTTGCATTCTCATAAATAGTTAGCGTTATTATTTGAACTTTTACGTTTTTGAGTTAATGATATTAATTAACTCGAAGGATCATATATGTTAAGAAAATAAAATGCTAGGTATCATCAAGGTCCATAATGTGTTTTTTTGTTGAGCAAAACACGAATTAACAGTGTAATTTGCTCAAAAACATATTATTGATAAATTTTCTCAATCATTTAATTAGAATAACCAAACAAAAAAAAAAACAGAAAACACCTCGTTTTATTTGTCTTTCAGAAGATTTTAGTTGACATTTCTAAATTTAATTTAAGAAAAAAATGAACATGCTCATTAAAATACTTATATTACTCTATTTGAAGCATTTCTTTTCATATTCATGCTATAATTAATCTAAAGGTCATGGATCATCGACAATTAATATATATATTTTTTGTTTAAGTTAGTACAACTGTGCCTAACATAAACATTAGAAGTGTTTCGAATAATATAAAGTAATTAACTTTTATTGTAGTTTTAAAAGAGTATAGAGCTTCTATTTGTTTTATGAAGTATTTTATTGCATATCAATAAGGTTAAATACTTATATTGTACTAGTGTGAAACCCGCGCGTTGCGCGGTAGCGAATGATATTAAAAAAATAGTTGTTCGAATTCAGATAAAACATAATTTTTCGGTTAAAAATTAATTTTATCTAAATTAAAATTAATAATATTTTCCATAAGTTGTATGTTTTTGTATATTTATAATTGTTTCTTGTTACAAAGAGTTGAAGATGCATCGTTAACAATTTTGTTGTTATTTTTTAAAACACTCATATAACCTCACTATTATTGTTATAAAATGTTCGACTAAAGTTACTCAATCCTTTGACTTGCAACAATTTGATATCCTCGCGTTTTTTCAACTTATAAAATAATTAACCAAAATAAGCCAATAAATGTTTGGTGTATCGACCAAAAAGACCTAACTATGTTCGATTAGAGGATCGACCAATAGTAATCACCCCTGATGAGTTTTCTCAAATGTTCCATTACTTCATTTATATACCAATAATTCGTTGTCAATTTTTGTCCTTCTATCAATATGGGATAAAATCATCCACAAATCAAGAAATTAGGAATACTCATTCTTTATGATGACATCTCAATCTTTATAGGGTTTGCTTTAATATATATACTATTAAACTTTTATTTTGTACAATTAACTTTTTTTGTTTAAATATAATTGGCCAAAATAAGTCAACCAATAGTTTCGTGTATCCGCCAAAATGAGCCAACAACAATTATTTGGAGGATCAACCAAGAGTAATCAACCCTCATAAGTTTTCACAAAAGGCTCCACAACCTTCCTTTATATACTAATAATTTATTGTCAATTTTCATCTTTCTATCAATGTGGGATACCGCAAACTCAACCACATATCCAGAAAGTCAACCACATATCCAGAAATGAGAAATATCGCTTATGATGTCACCTCATGCTTTGTGGGTTTGCTTTGTGGGTTTTCATTTTAATACATGTATAGATATAGATTTAGGCTTTTAGGTTAGACGAAATAAGCAACATCATAGTTTTGAGGCTCATCCAAAATGAAGCAACAACATAAGTTTAAGATCGGCTAAAATGAGCCAACCCCTTGAGTTGCCGCAAAAGCATCTTTAACCCATTTTAAACACATCTTCATTTCCTAATTTTTCATCTTCCAACCAATGTGGGACAACCAAAACAACATCAATCTTCCATCTCTTCACTAACTTTATCCCTTTTTATTAAAAAAAAATCATGAAATGGGAAATTCTCAATCCTTAGGGATGTCATCTCAATTGCAATAGAGATTTCTTCTTAATTCCTGAAAGACTTCTCATATATTTATATACATATAAATTTGAGTTTACCTATATTTAGCTTAACATCATATCACCTCTTATGGACAACACCCTTCAACCCATTTTATACACATCTTTATTTCCTAATTTTTCATCGTCCAATCCATATGGGACAACCAAACAGCATCAATCTTCCATCTCTTCACTAACTTTTTCTCTTTTTATAAAAAAAAATTCATAAAATGGGAAAATCTCAATCCTTAGAATGTCATCTCATTTGTAATAGAAATTTTTTCTTAATTCATGAAAGACTTCTTATATATTTACATACATATAAACTTGAGTTTAGCTATATTTAGCTTAACACCATATCTAATGGACAACACCCTCCAACACAATTTATACACATCTTCATTTCCTAATTTTTCATCTTCCAACCAATGTGGGACAACCAAAACAACATTAATCTTCCATCTATTCACTAGCTTTATCCCTTTTTATAAAAAAAAAATCATGAAATGGGAAATTCTCAATCCTTAGGATGTCATCTCATTTGCAATAGAGATTTCTTCTTAATTCCTGAAAGACTTCTCATATATTTTATATACATATAAATTTGAGTTTAGCTATATTTAGCTTAACACCATATCACATCTTATGGACAACACCCTTCAACCCATTTTATACACATCTTTATTTCCTAATTTTTCATCGTCCAATCCATATGGAACAACCAAACAACATAAATCTTCCATCTCTTCACTAACTTTTTCCCTTTTATAAAAAAAATTCATGAAATGGGAAATTCTCAATCTTTAGAATGTCATCTCATTTGCAATAGAAATTTTTTCTTAATTCATGAAAGACTTCTTATATATTTACATACATATAAACTTGGGTTTAGCTATATTTAGCTTAACACCATATCACCTCTAATGGACAACACCCTTCAACACAATTTATACACATCTTCATTTCCTAATTTTTCATCTTCCAACCAATGTGGGACAACCAAAACATCAATCTTCCATCTCTTCACTAACTTTATCCCTTTTTATAAAAAAAATTCAACATTATAAGAAAATAGATAAAGAGCAATAAAAGCCTCTCATGGTGTCATGTCATCATCTTGAGGTATTCCTTTATATATATATATATATTATATTGATTGTTAGCCTACAAAAAAAAAGATTTAATATATTGATAGTTTAATTGTTAAATTTACATATACAGAATTTATTGTTACTATTTTTGTATCTCCACCAATGATAAATATAACACTCAACTACAATTCACAAAAATAGGAAATTCTCAATCCTTAGGATGTCATCTCATTTGCAATGGAGATTTTTTCTTAATTCATGAAGGACTTCTTATATATTTACATATATATAAACTTGGGTTTAGATATATTTAGCTTAACACCATATCACATCTAATGGACAACACCCTTCAACCCATTTTATACACATCTTCATTTCCTAATTTTTCATCTTCCAACCAATGTGGGACAACCAAAACAACATCAATCTTGCATCTCTTCACTAACCTTTTCATCTTCATTTTCTAATTTTTCATCTTCCAACCAATGTGGGCCAACCAAAAACTACATCAATCTTGCATCTATTCACTAACTTTTTCCCTTTTTATAACAAAATTCATGAAATGGAAAACTTTCAATCCTTAGAATGCCATTTCATTTACAATAGAGATTTCTGCTTTAATTCATGATAGACTTCTTATATATTTACATACATATAAACTTGAGTTTAGCTATATTTAGCTTAACACCATATCACCTCTTATGGACAACACCGTACAACCCATTTTATACACATCTTCATTTTCTAAATTTTCATCTTCCAACTAATGTGGGACAACAAAAACAACATCAATCTTCCATCTCAACCAAAACAACATCAATCTTGCAATAAAGATTTCTTCTTAATTCATGAAAGACTTCTTATATGTTTACATACACATAAAATTGGGTTTAGCTATATTTAGCTTAACATCATCTCAACCAAAACAACATCAATCTTGCATCTCTTCACTAACTTTTTCCCTTTTTATAACAAAATTCCTGAAATGGAAAAATCTCAATTCTTAGAATATCATTTCATTTACAATAAAGATTTCTACTTAATTCATGAAAGACTTCTCATATATTTACATACATATAAACTTGGGTTTAGTTATATTTAGCTTAATACCACATTACCTTTTATGGACAACACCCTACAACCCATATTATATACATCTTCATTTTCTAATTTTTCATCTTCCAACTAATGTGGGACAACAAAACCAAAATCAATCTTCCATCTCTTCACTAACTTTATCAATACGGGACAACCAAACGACATCAGTTTTCTTTCTCTCCACTAACTTTTTCCCTTTTTATAAAACAATTAATGAAATGAGAAATTCTCAATCCTTAGAATGTCATCTCATTTGCAATAAAGATGTCTTCTTAATTCATGAAAGACTTCTTATATGTTTACATACACATAAAATTGGGTTTAGCTATATTTAGCTTAACACCATATCACCTCTTATGGGCAACACCATTCAATACAATTTATACACATCTTCATTTCCTAATTTTTCATCTTCCAACCAATGTGGGACAACCAAAACAACATCAATCTTCCAACTCTTCCCTAACTTTATCCCTTTTTATAAAAAAATTCAAAATTATAAGAAAATAGATAAATAACAATAGAAGCTTCTCATGGTGTCACCTCATCAACCTTGGTTTTTGCTTTTAAGATATATAATGAAATGAGAAATTCTCAATCCTTAGAATGTCATCTCATTTGCAATAAAGATTTCTTCTTAATTCATGAAAGACTTCTTATATGTTTACATACACATAAAATTGGGTTTAGCTATATTTAGCTTAACACCATATCACCTCTTATGGGCAACACCATTCAATACAATTTATACACATCTTCATTTCCTAATTTTTCATCTTCCAACCAATGTGGGACAACCAAAACAACATCAATCTTCCAACTCTTCCCTAACTTTATCCCTTTTTATAAAAAAATTCAAAATTATAAGAAAATAGATAAATAACAATAGAAGCTTCTCATGGTGTCACCTCATCAACCTTGGTTTTTGCTTTTAAGATATATACTAGTGGCCCGCACCGCGCGTTGCGCGGTGTTCAGAAAATAACATAAAATATTGTTTATTAGTTATATTTAATAAGTTTTATTCGTTTGTCCTATGTAGATACATCTTAGTTTATATAATATACATTTTGGACTATGGATACTTTAGTATCAATCATCCTATCAATTATGTTCTTTTTAAATGATAATAAATATTTGATTATATATTCATTCTAATCTTTTCTTATATACATTACCTATAACGTGATTTATATTTTCATATTATTTTTTAATAATAATGATATTTTTGATTTTTTATGTTCATTCAAACTTTATTTGTTAATTGAAACTTCATATATTTAACTTTTGAAACAATACATATCAATATATATGTTGTAGTAAGAAAATTAATTAAAACTTATATAGTCGTTCATTTAAAAGTTATATTGTTTTCCAAATAATATGTATATATAAAGAGTTTTATGTATATAATATAAGTGACAAAAATCATAAGGTATTATATTAACGTGATTGATCGTTATCTTCAATTATATTTTTATCCACAACAAAGCCAAAAAGTAAATAAACCACATAGATCGTATTTTGGAATTTGGAGTTTGATTTTTGTCAACAAAATTAACTTTGTTAAAAAACTATGAAAATATAAGTAAAAATTGGGAGAAAAAAAAACATCATCTAGAACCGGCTTACAACATGAATATCAAAAAAACCAACAATGTGAAAAAAACTTGTTAAACACCAATGCATACAACATATATATTAAATGGGAAGCATAAAGGAGAAAAAAACAAAAAAAAAGAATTGTGAAAAAAATTCCAATTAAAAACTAAAAAACTTATTAATAGCCACATATAATTCACAAAAACATAATTATTATTTGAAATTTTGATAGAAAACGAAGGTAACAATTATGAATAAATTTCAATAAAAAACCAAAAAACTTGTTTAACAACAATGCGTAATGTAAACAAAACATACAAAAAACTTATGAGATTTTTTTATAGAAAAAAATATAATGATACTTAATGGCGCATATACACAACAAAAAATAACGTATAACTTACATAAATCATAAAATAAATAATAAAATGTGTTACTTTACCTGAATATTTTACGAAGATCGAGTATAGTACCGACAAAATTTATTCTACAAAAGAAAAACAAATAGAAAACAAAGGTAACAATCATGAATAAAATTCAATAAAAAATCAAAAAACTTGTATAACAACAAAATGTAATGTAAACAAAACATACAAAAAACATATGAAAACTTTTATATGAAAAAAAAATATAATGATACTTATTAGCGCATATACACACCCAAATTAAAATGATATATAACTTACATAAATCATAAAATAAGTAATAAAATGTGTTACTTTACCTGAAAATTTTACAAAGATTGAGTATAATACCGGCAAAAATGTATTCTACAATAAGAATACAAATCCAATAGAATATAACATAGAACATTAAGGTTGATGGACTAAGTTCTATTTATAAGTGAGTTTGTTGTAGGTTTTTCCTTTTAACTAATAAATAGGAATATGAAGAGGTAAATTAACGTATCTATTAATTTAAATAATTTAGAAGTTAAAGCTACTTAATGTGTAAGTTACATTACCAAAGAAACCTTATTATAATAAAATTTACAACTTTTATTGGGGGTTGAATAGTCTTTAATTTATTTAATACATTAAAAAAATTCAAAATTATAAGAAAATTAATTTGTAGAACCAAATCCTATTATTAGAGAGTGTCATATCATACTTTCAACATCTTTCGTTTTCATTTGAGCCAACAACATCATTTGCTACAAAATAAAAGTGACTTCCTCTTTTCATATACACTCTTTCAACTATCAATATTTTTATTTTATCTCATTGATGTTAAATAAGTAAATTAACCACTTCTCAAAGTTTAACAGAAAACATTTTGTAAAAAATGTGTTTGCTTACTTGAGTTAACAACATGATTTGCTACTAAATAATGTATTCATCCTTTCATTTATACACTTTCAACTTTCAATTTTCGATATTCCCATATGAAATATCAATTGAATGATGTTACCTTACTTTAATTTTAGATTATGTAAAGGAAATTCAGATAAAAGTTATATTTAAATAATAATACTAAAGAATAGATTGTTTCTAAAAAGTATTTTATACCCTCATTTTATATAAAGTGAAAATGAAATATTTAGCCATCACATGGAATATTGAAGTCATATCTAATCATTTATAAAACTTTGATAATATTAGTTGATTTACATGCTTATAAAACTGCTATTTCTCAAAGCTAACACTAAAAATACATTAACATATACATTAAACACTAATTGAATATAAAAAAATATATAGATTTATGATCTTTTTGTGAGTAACAATGTAATATTTGAATAAATAATACATAAGTATGTTTTTACATAATGGTTATGCTCATGAGAGAAAAGAAATATAAAAAAAATTAAGATAATAATAATACATCATGAAACTAAAAACATTAGAAAATCAAGAATAGATTGAAATTTAAAGAGTACTTGAATGAAATGACCTTACATGTCGTAATGTATATGTGTATCATGGTGATCTTTATGATGCTGTTACACATATTTGATGATCTTTGGAACTTGTTTCCGCTAATATCACTTACTACAAAAAAAAACATAAAATAAAAATCATATGAAGTCAACATAATTCTAACGAACCTGACCATAAATAAAAGTTTATACCATTACATGATCTTTTAGTAAGAAAAAATGTGTTAGAAAGAAAGAATGGGAGATAGATTATTGTATGACAAAGATTTAAAAAATCAATAGCATTTCCAACAAACACAAAAGAACTACTTGTACTTGAAAAAGAGAAATGAATGATTAATTGAAATAAACGAAGGAAAATGAAATGTTAATAACATAAAGAATTGTAAATAAATAATTAATTAACATAAATGCAATAAATCATATAATTAATTCTCTTAATTAAGATGATTAAAAGATAAAAAGAGTAAAAGACTTATAAGAAGTTGAATAATTTATATATTAAAACTTAACTAAAGTGGTAACTAAATTACCATAGTAACCTTCTTAGAATGAAAAAACAACCCACAAAATTTAGTAACACATACTTAATTATATATGATAATGAGTTCTTTAATGTTATTTGAATCAAAAAATTAGAATGATGTAAAATAAGATAATTAAAAAGGTTTACATATAAACAAAGATGAATAATTTAATTTATTAAATATTTCATTAATAACTACATCAAAAAGGGAAAAATTTTGATGAAAATGAAAAAAAAAAATAGGATTGAGACGTTTAGCAAATGTCGTCCCATTGTTGATGGTTTTTTTAAAATAAAATAAATAAATTGAGAGACTATGAAAATATAAAAGAATGAGAAAGAATTCAAAAAAAAAAAAACAAAACATAAAAAACCACATAGGAGTTTGATTATTGTTGACAAAATCTTTTTTATAAAACAAAACAACATAAGCAAAATTTTTTTGAGAAAAAGACTCACTAAAACACTCATACAACATAAATATCAAGTAGAAACCATCAATAAAAAACAGATGTAAAGAAATTACAAATAAAAACTTTAAAACTTATTAACAATGATGTATAATACACACAAATGAAAAACATTATTTGAATTTTATTAGAAGAATAAAGTTATTAACATGAATATCAATTAAGGAGTATGAAGACCAAAAAAACAAATATAACAATTAGAATAAGTTTTGGAAAAAAAAAACCAAAAACTTTTATAATAACAATAAGAAATATACACAAAAACGTAAAAAAATAATATAGAATTTTTATATGAAAACAAAAAAACGATGATATTGATTGACACAAATAAACAACATATAACTCACGGAAATCATAAAAAATGTTATGTTACCTAGAAGTTTTACGAATGATGAGCAACAATGTTGATGGAAAATGAATTGTAAAAATTAGAAACAACAAACAAATGAAAACAGAAAAACGATGATATTGATTGACACACACAAACAACATATAGCTCATAAAAATCATAAAAAAATGTTAGCTTACCTAGAAGTTTTACGAATGATGAGCAACAATGTTGATGGAAAATGAATTGTAAAAATTAGAAACAACAAACAAACATAAGAACTCAATAGCATAACATAGAACTAAAAGTTGTTGATTGCATTTTTGGTGGAACATTGAGTTGTAATTTATAGATGATTATGTTGTAGGTTTTCTTATAATTAATAAAGAGAATGTGAAGAGGGTAAAATATATGTTTTTAAAAGTTAAATAATATGAAAATTAAAGCTAATTAAATTCCTAAGTCAAATTACCAAATAGTCCTTTCTATCATAAAACATACAATCTTCATTTAAGGGTAAAATAGTCTTTAGCTTAATTGATATTTAAAAAACTCAAAAAAAGGAGAAAATTCCTTTGGACAAATACTTAAAAGATAGGATGCCGCATCATACACCCAACATCCTACTTTTATATATATATAGATTGATTTGAGATTATTAAATGATTAGTATTATAAAGTTGAAATGTATGCACTTGTATATAGACAAATTTTGTAATATGCATGCACCCTCGATGAAAGACCACAATAACGTTCTTTAAATTTTCGTTTTTTTAAGTTTTCTATTTGAACCTTTCTTATCATCAAAATCGTTTAAAACCTTGAAATAATATTTATATAAAAAAATTGAACACATTAGAAAGAAAATAGTAAAGCAAATGGCATTACATTTCGACTGCTTTTAGCATGCGAGAAAAGAAGTCTCTCACGTGCCTCCCACCTGTCACCAAATTTATTTATTTTAGTATTTTCTGTTTTATAATAATCTATATTAATTTAAACCAAATTTAAAATTATTATTTGTAGTACCAAAGTCTAGGACAAATTTTGGCACAATAGCTTTGAATTCCTTGAGAATTATAAATTATAACGTACTCACAATTCTGATTTTTAAACAACCACCGGGTCTTAGCCTAGTGGTCATCCCTAATCCGCAAATACTTCTTATTGGAATGTTACTTGACCCAGGTATAAATTCAAGGGGAGATAGGATGCCTTTACCGATGCAAGCGATATGAGTCTGCTTGTAGGGTCCACAAATATGGGCCATGAGGCCATGGGCCCCTGGCAAAAAATCTTTTTTTAAATGTCTTACATCTTTAAGAATCTTTCTCTTTATATTTGACAATTTCGATCTGTCGTCTAAAATATTACAAAAGATCATGACTCATCGTACTCGATGACGTTTGCCCTTCGCCGACTCATCACGCCCGAAGATGTTTGCCGCATGCTGATCAACTCAGATATCATTTGTAACACACAAACCCAAAGCAACCAATTGATTCAACAACCTTAAGTCTTTAAGTCAAATTTGAAATTACCATGGTCTATGAAAGTTGTTAGTAATTTATAACTTAAAACTTATAAGAAACTCATAAATTTCATTTTTTTATTCATATAGAACAAGTTACGATCGAGTCATTACATTATTTGGAATACCATGTGATCAAATTATTATCCATCAAATATAGAAAACATTGTGTCTAACGCAAGGACAGAGGTAGAACATTTTTGGGTTTAGTTCACAAAAATGTATCCAATTTATCATGAAAAGTTATTGTATGTATTTGACTTCTATTTTTTCCATTGTATGTATCAAACCTATCAAAACTACCATTTAATGTATCCAACTTTATCAAAATTTGTCACGAAAATGTATCAAACTTGTAACAAAATACATTAAATGGTAGGTTTTTATAAGTTTGATACATATAATGGAAAAAATCAAAGTCTAATACATACAATAACTTTTCGTGACAAGTTGAATACATTCCCGTGAAGTAAACCCAACATTTTTTAAATGGTGGCACCATACAATAAATATTTTGGTTGATTTTGAGATATTTTTTTTTCCAATTTTTTGGTTCATTTCAAAAGATTTTTAAGTTGTTTTTTGTTGATTTTGATGGATTTTTTTGATTTTTTTTGTTGAATCAAAAGAATGTTTTGGGCTTTTTGATTTATTTCAAGAGAACTTTTTGACTTTTTGGTTGATTTCGAGTGAAATTTTCGATTTTTTTGGTTGATTTTGAGATAACTTTTGGTTTTTTTGGTTGATTCTGAAAGAAATTTTAAGTTTTTTGGTTGATTTTGGTGCATCCTTTTAAGTTTTGAAAATAATACGATGACACCCTCCAAAATAATACGGTTGCACCTTTATTGGATTTTTTATCTCTTGACGGACGAATACCACGGTGACACGTGCCACCGTGTGCCCCAAGACAGATCCGTCTATGTTCTAAAGTATAACATATAAAATTTGGAAGTTAATTTTTCAAAAACAAAAAGTTAATTAAAAAAGAATTATAATGACTTGAAAATGTAATTTTGGTGAATTTAAGATACAGATTTTTTTTATAACTGGCTCATATCACTTTTTATTAGAAAAAGGTTAGTATGTAAGAATTAAGATAAATTATTTATAGGGGCGAGTTTAATTTGAATTACCGACATCCAACTAGTTTTACCAGCTATCATTAATCTTTGGTATCTTTTATTGCACTACAAGCAATGAAGTCAAAAGAAAAACACCACACATAAATATAAGATATATAAATGTAATATTTTTTTAAAGGATCAGGTTAAACTTAATCTTTTTGATCAATGATCACTTATTTTATGGAATATATTTAATATGGAATGGCAAAAAGCATGTGCATAAGTGCATGCATCCCCTAACCCCCTTTCCAACCAAAAAAAAAATGTATTGTTCTCGAGAATTTGATTAAGGCCATCTTTATCCATACCACAAACACCACCTTTACCAGCTGTCATCTCAGCTGCTACGTCGGTTTTTCATTATCTTACCAACACCATATCATATTATCTTTATCCATACCAATTTCATACCACTCTAATTAATTAATTAAAAAAATAAAAGAAAAAGAAAAGAAGAGAGAGATAGAGAGAAAGGTGGGGTGGGGTGGGGTGGGTAGAGGAGAGAGCCGACATGGGGCTGCCGGGTGTGGCGTCTACCGGCTCTCCTACCGGCCCCCTAGCGGATGGCCTAATAAAAAGTGTTGTTATATGGATCTTTATAGCCTTTCATGCACTTACATAAAAATAGAGTTTTTTATACTGGATCCCACCTGTACATTCATATTCACCTATTTATTTCATTAAAGGGTCCATTTATAATTCCCTTTAATAAAAACAAACTATTTTCTAATTCAAGTGAGGACTTTTGATCTTTCTTCCTCGTTGAATTTGGTTATAGAATAATTTTACACCAATTATAACTTTAAGATATATTCTAATGTTTTTCTATAAAAATAAATCATTTGAACAACATAAATTGTTATATTAATTATCATAAGTCCTAATATTAGGTTGATTTTCTTTCAATGAAAATTATGAATTAAATAACACAAAATCAACTCTAATTGACATGCAGAAAATATTAGAAATAATGTATTATTATTATTATTATTATTAAAATTGCATAAACAAAGTTAAGCATTAAACTTTCATCCCAACATTAAAATATCTTTTATCTAGTTTGGTTGAAGATGGTTGTCTAAAGTTTGGTATTTCAATTAATGTTTTGTAGTCAACTAGTCGAGGTTATAGTTATTCGACGATGAGAATCGTTGACATAAGGCTATGGAGATGGTGAAGGGCTAGGGTTTTCAATTTCCATTTGTAATCAAGATAGGGTTAGCAATGGAAATTGACAACAACAATGTGATTGCGAAAGGCTATGGCTTTTTTTCATATCAAACATAGGCTAAATTACAAAATGATGATTGTGTACATGTTGGAAAGAGAGAGAGAGATTGATATGAGGTTGCATAGGGTTGAAATATGTTTGAAAGTTAGGTTTCTATTTTTGGAACAACGTTGATTAGATTTGAGGGTAGATAATGACGAGAAACAATGATGAAGGAGAGATACTTATATATATATATATATATATAATTTTTTATTGGATGAGATGAAAGTTGTGAGCAAATGATAGAAAATGGAAAATTATGGTAAAAATCAAGACAAGATCGTTAAACAAGTTAAGATCATTGAGTTGTAATCAAATAGCGTTATATGATTGCCTAAATTAAGCAAGTCCATCAAGTTGGCCAAAGCAAAAATCATACAACCCCTAAGAACCAATGACAAAAATGAAGTTCATGCATAGCAAAAGGAGCAGAGATGCAGGGATGGATCTAGAACTTTTTTCAGACGGTGGCACCATTTAACTATAAAGAACATATTTAAAGAAAATTTGCACAAAATCTTTATTGGTCTACTGGTTTGTTCATTGACTTTCAAAGGTAAAGTATCAAGTTCAATTCTTGGTACAACCAATTTTTATATAAACACTAAATATGAAATTAAAAGCAAAAAATCTAAAAAAAGTGTCTCTAATTGGACTTGAACCCATGACCTTATGGTTATAAGGCAAGTAACTAACCAACTCAACCAAAGAAAACTTGTTTTTATTGTATTTTCACAATATATATGGTGGCACACGACAAATTGATACGGTGGCACCGTAATTTTTTACACTACGACGGAGGAATTTGACGATGGCCCGTGCCACCGTGTGCCCCTCTTCAAATTTGTCCATGCAGAGATGTGGTAGGGGGACTCCAATCCCCATCCCCATCATGGTCGGGGAATATCAAATTCCCATTCCCGTCCCTTGTTTACATGATATATAGTAAATCAAATATGTTGATGGTAAGTGTTTTAAACTCATGTTTTCAAAAAATAATTTCATGAAGCTTTAGATATTCATATGTTTGACAAATTTAAAAGACATCGTATGTAATTTTTTTGATCAAACATGTTTGGTTCTATTCGTTTTTTTCATCTAAATAAGTAAAACTATACTAAGAAAATATATTTAAGAAAAAATGTCAAAATACTTTTTGCAAATCTAAAATATATCAGGTCTAAATCCTTATAATATATAATATACGGGGATGGTCGAACCCCTGTCTTTATCCCGATGCTTGGTAGGTCTCGTTGGGACGGTTGCACCAAGTTCCTCAATGGGTTGGGTATAGTTCTCATGTCTAATATGGTTAGATGAGAACTTTTAGTTGAATATGGACTTTGACAATCATGTTAGTTTATCCTTTCATTTCATCTTCTTACACTTAAAGATTAACCTAGACAATATAAAATTGACACAAAACCAAAAACAAATTTAAGTTGATCAAATCTAAATAGAAGATCAAAAGATTCAAACTTAAATTGAAACTCTAAGCCATAATCAGAAGCACCCATGTACCTCATAAAATCTTAATTGCTTCATCCTCATTTTTTAATAAAATAATACGTATAGTATTAATAAAACGAGTAAACACAACATAGATAATACGGAGTTGGCAGATTGAGTTCCTTTTTTAAATTAGACTATGATTTTAAATTGAAACCATTTTATGTTTGATTTTGAAATTTTTTAGATAAAAAATAAAACTTAATTCAATATTTATATTTTACAATGTCAAAATAAATAAAGGATTAAGGCTATGTTTGGCAAACTAGCTTATTACTGATAAAGTAACTTATTACTGATAAAGTAACTTATAACTGATAAGGTAACTAATGAAATAATTATTTTCTTTCATTTAATTGGTAGTGTAAAACTTATAAGGGGTATATTTGGAATTAAAAAATAACAAGTCTCATGAGTAATCAAAATGTTAATAAAGAGAATAGCTTTTTTTTAAAGCCTAGCCTATAAGCTAGTTTATGGTTAATCCAAACATGTATATGTTTTAGCTAACTTTAGCTAACTTCATCTGTTTATTTTCACGGAACAATGCCTAAAATACCTTTCACGAAAAAATTTCTACCACAAAATATCATTAAACATGAATTTAAATTTAAGTAAAGAAAATAGAAAACCCCAACAACACAATTAAAACATGAAGCAAAGTGAACACCCTGTCATTTGACTAGACGAGACAATTTGACAAACATAAAACAACAAAACTCATTTTCGACAAACTTAATAAGACAAACCAACCCGCGTCAACGATCGGAACTCAGCATTGCTCACTGAAATTGATTAATCAAACAATCCCTTTCTTTCATTTTATAATATCATATCATTTTTAGGGATAGTTTCATCTATATCATTAAAAACTTCCTATACTGCGTGTATATCTTTGTAAAGTTTAAAACTACATATATATCATTCTAAACATCTAAAACTCATATATATGTCATTCTCTATAATTAAACATTTTAAAAAAATACAAAATATTAACTGAAATTATGTTTTTTTTAAATTACATCATAGTGAAGATGTTTTGTATTTTTAAAGATAATGTTTTGTATTTTTTAAATGTTTAAATTATAATTAAATTGGGGAAAATGACATATATGTGAGTTTTTGAGGTTTAGAAGGATATATACGTAATTTCAAACTTTACAAGAATATATATATATATATATATATATAGAGAGAGAGAGAGAGAGAGAGGAAAGTTCAAATGTGAACCACTTATTGGTTGTGAACGTGAGGACAGCCGAGAGCACGACACGTGGCGGAGACTAGTCAATAAAGGCGGCTTTGAGTGTGCCCTCCCCCCCACTAATTCAATGCCCTCCCATGAATCGTGCCTAGTCATCCGCCTGACGTGGCACCTAAGTCATCCGCCACGTGTCGTGTTCTCGGCTGTCCTCACGTTGACAACAAAAAAATAGTTCACATTTGAACCTGCCCATGTATATATATATATATAATATAGGAAAATTTAAAGGATATACACGAAATAATCCCTAATTTATAAGAATTCAAGAAAGATAAATACCTGATAAATATGTTAGCCGATAGAAAACCCCAACTGTTTGGGTGTCAACAAATAAGGGGGCGTTTGGTTGGGGGTATTGAGGGGTCAGGAATGAGAATGATAATGAAAACCGCTGTTTGGTTTGATATTATATAATGGAATCATTCCTGTAGATCCATTAATTTTCATTCCTGACCAAATTGGGGGGAATGGAAATTTTATTTCTACTTGGTTCTTTTTTCCATGCATTGTTCCGTCTATGAATGTTAAATGAAATATCTTTTGTATTTTCAAGTTGGTAAAACATATTTTTTTAATATGAAACAATTTTTCATTGATTATATTGAGTTAACCAAACATCATCAATGGAATGCTCATTCCTATTCCCATTCTCCTGCATTCCCATTTTCATTTTCATTCCCATTTCCTGAAATGAACCAAACGCCCCTAAAACTTTTTTATTTGTCGTAATAACAATGGAGTAAACTTTTTTAATTTAACTATAGTTGTTATTCTTTTGTTTTATTTGTTGGTCTCTTTAAAACAACGAGGAATAAATGGTTAGGTTAGTCACGTTTGTGGCAATAGAAATGATGAGATTGAGATGTATATCAACATTATTCAAATTTAACATGTGTGTCCATAAATCATAACACATGTTGGTAGCTCAACTGGTCATGCATTGAGTTTATTTTTTATTATTAGTAATTCAAGTTTTTTTTAATTGTTATTGGAGTTTTTTCGTATATCTAAATCCAAGATCCAATAAGGTTAGTTGATATACAAACGATGACTTAGACTAACACAATTGTAAAAAAAAAGTCATACCATTAACACACAAGTTACAACTGCTTTTTTGCATGTAACATAACTTGATATCGTTCAAAGTGATTCTCTTCACCAACCATTAATTAATTTTCACATCAAACATCCGGTACTTAATTTACATATATAACACACTAAATTGAATCGAGTCGACATGTCGTTCATCCTACACCAATTAAATCCGTTACATGTTCATTTTAGATGTTTGTAAAAAACCATCAATCAAGCTTAAGACAACTTGTTTGTTTCAAATGTGTACAAAATACCTGAATCATATTTCTTCTTCCTCTCATTCTTTTACTTTCTTTTACAATAAAAAAGTGTAAAATACATATAATTTCATTAAATTGAGTGGGAAAAAGGTACATAAAGACAAGTATGAAAAAAAGATTGTTCCTTACATAAAGAATAAGTGCAATCAATGGGGGCATGATGATGAATAAAAAAGTCAAAATGGATTACATTTTTGTTTTTTCAAATTTAATTCTCTTTCTCAACTTTAAAGTGTTGATGGGGATGAATCAATATACTTCCACTTTGTCTCCAATATTTTCTTCTCTACTTTATTTCCTTTTCTCTCACTTATTGATATCGGTTATTTTAATAAATAATTTATACATTTTTTTAAATTTAAATATATTAAATATTTTATTTTCCAATCAAGATAACCAAAAGAGCATATACCACCAGTCATACAGTAAAAGTTATATTAATTTCGAACTTCAGTTTGTTTTACTAACAAACATTTTTTCTAAATAGTTAATAATACTTATAAGATTTAATTATATTCTTTTAAACTAACGTTCAATATTCATTCAAATACTTTACATGATTTTATAAAACGGTATCTTCTTTATAAGAAAATTTTACATCAAAATAAAATATATAATATTATCCCTCTCATTTAATTTAGAAAAATATATAGATGTCTGATGCAGTTAAGATAACATACAATCATTCTACAAACAAAAACGTTACATATAACCACTTCGTAACAAAAAGTTCTTCAAAAAAGATGATTGTTTTAATTTTTAAACACAACAAAATTAAAGATAGATAGCTATAAGGATGATGGTATACTGACAAAAGACCTAGGAGAGATATGGTCTCATCAACCCGGGTTCGAGTCCATACATTTATATTCTGTAGTCAGACGTAGTCTTAGACGCCTATTTTTTAACTTCAAAATTACCAAGGATATAGTCCAGGTAAACGACAAACCTCGTATGGATCTTTCTAACACAAAATTAAAAATAGATTTAAATTTGGAAATAAATAAAAAGATTATATATATATATATATTATTAGTGTTACTATCTTCTGAGTTCCATGATGAGGATTGAGGGGCAGGGCAGGCATTGCTTTTTCTGTGATAGTAAAGGGAATAAATTGGGACTGGCCTTCAGTAAGTAGGTGGGGCCCACTTTCAATCTGGGTCCAACTAGGTCCCCCACGTCATACTTGGGCCCTACTAACTGGGCCTTTTGGGCCCACCTATTGCGTATGTGTGTAGAAAATAAAATTGGTGACATTAGCATTTTTTTCATTTTTGTTTTCTTTTTCTTTTGATTTTTGGTTTTGATGGATGGGTTGGTGTTGTGTTGTTCAAGTGGAGACGTGGCCCCATCCCACCTCTCTTAATGACAAATTATTGAGTATCATGTCCACGTCAAACCAAAACCCCCTTTTTATTTTTTTCATTTTTATTGATATTTTTAGTTTAAAATACTTTAAGTTCATCTCTACTTTAGTCGATATCATGTTCACAACAATTTCTTTGAGGGTATTTTTGTAATTTTGCTTACACAAGTTCAAGAACAAAGTCCTTCAAGCGTTGATTTCTTAAAGCGGTAATCAGAGGGATATAGAAGACGAAATGATGTTAACTTACGGGTACGAGAATATGTGAATGATAAAAGAACGAGATATGTTCTTTATGAAAACATGAGTACAGACTATTGGGGATCGTGCATTGTAATTTGTGAGTATAGGAGACAGTAACTAACATTATGCTAGAAAACTACACAAGACACGTTACTTGTCACCTATTGGATGGAAGAACGCTAGCAAAGACCACTGGCAAGCATATACATTTTATGCAAAACGTGTCAATAGTTGACGGAAACAAAAAGGCATGGCAAGACCTACAGTTCGACAAATTGCTAGTTGAATACGTCAACAAGTCTTTGAAAACTACATTTTTGCTTTGGGTTAAGTTTTTTTGCATATGTGAGAATTGTTGTACTTTAATCCTTACTATTTTTTTTCTTTCTAAATCCATTTCTTCTGTAAAACATATAACCATTATTCGTTTTGAATTCTCAGTAACCATGTGTTTTCTTTGGGTAAATTATTATACCTATTTGCTCTTTATAATTAAACTAAGATTAACATCTATTTTGTTTCAAGAAAAATATAATGTTTAACTTGACCATAATTTTGACAAAAAATTATGACCATCAAATAAATATTTATAGTTTAATAAAAATAAGGTAAAGAAAAATATAACATACTTGTTTGGATAATGTAGAATAGAAACTGTTTGATTTTTTATTTTTTGTTTTTCCTTTTATGAGTTAAGAAGAAGTAGCTTATTTGTTCTTTTATTGGAACGATCTTTGTCATTGAGTTTTAATTGCTTTAGTCATATTAAATAACAACTTACACACTTAATTGCTTGTCAAATATTTTTATTTAATTAATATCAATCTAACATTGTATTTCTTAGATGAATGTAGCAGTAAGTGCTTAGTTATCAAGAAGAAGAAGGTATTGTAGGTTAATTTTAAAAATTCAAAGTCATTTATTTTTTTATTTGACAACATGTGGAATTAATCTCTTATTTTTAAGCAAAATAACTAGTGATAAATATTTATTTATCTAAATAATAAAAGTAAATGCACCATGACTTTAGTAAGTCATTTGATGATAAATGAATTTGTTATTATTTTTTTAATGTTAAGACAATATCCATTGGTAGTAGCCTGATAGATAAAGAAGTTAGGAAAATTAATTATTTCAATAATTTTAAAATACGTAACTTATTTACTAACCAATTTCTATTTCATATTACGATTCTAACATTCTAACCCGTCAAATGAGGGTTCGTCATTGGCGGACATCCGCCACTCTGCCATCCAAGACCCCATTGGCGGCATAATTTCAAAAATGGCATATTGCTCTCTGCTATTGCTTTATATTCGCTACGATCCCTCAAGAAGCAAACTTTACATATTTTACCCACCTCCATCATTGGCGGACTAGATGGTTAGAATCGTAATGCGGGAAAAAAACTAGTTAGGACATGAATTACATATTTTTAAAATGGTTAGAATAATTAATTTCCCAAGAAATTATTAATTACCATCGATGTTTTTTGAACAAGCAAATGATAGATTTTTTGAATTAATTTTAAAGATTAAAAAATTTTAAAAAGAAATTCTAATTTTAATTTACATAGTTTTTTTTGAACGGCTGATAAACTCACACACACATTTCCGCAGTATCCGGGATCCATTCGGGCACCCGACAAATCCAAGTTAGTCTCAAACCGGTCCGAAAGTTGGCCCGAAACCTGAGTAACGTCACTTGCTGCCGTGAGGTTTCGAACCCTGATAAGTTGTGTAGAAGTTTGACAAATATCCATTCTTTTAGCAATATAATTTCATTTTGATCTTTTAACTTTATTTTTTGAAAGGGATCAAAATTTTTATAAAAAAAATTAAACACAAGAAGAAAGAGGGAAAATTTTCTGCAAGATAGAGAAAGCCACCCGTAAAACCATCACCCAAAAACAAGAGCCAAACAAACTATAATATGAAACTAAAACACATGTCAATATTTTAATGTAACAACGACAACCCAAGTACTACTTAATGCTTATCGTCCTTGCAACTTCTATTAACGTCAATGTTGTTTTAATATACACTTAATTTTATCATCATATGTATCTAGTAACAACGTTACCACCTCACTTAGTCACTTACAATCCTTCATAAAAAGTTCTTTACTGATACAAAAATATTATAAATAAAACTGACAAGACCCTCTAATCATCAATAATTCTTTTATTTTGTTATAACGATGTGTTTTAAAATTGTTAAAAGAATTACAAAACATAATAATTATACTAGGCTAATATTTCTCTCTCACACACAAACACATTAAGTGTGTGTTATTCTTACTCAACCTTTGCTTTGCTTTGCTTGCATATCACACTTGAAATGTGATGTGTAGTACAATTGGACATGATGTAAAAGTTTGTGATTCCACCATTTTGTTGCATGCCTTTGTCTCTTTGTTCTCTTCTTTTTCACCATAAAGCTTTTACCCACAAATAGTTAAAAGATGCCACTAACATGTTTGGTTGTTGGGAAGGTGTTGTTCAATTCAAGCAACCATCTTGATTGACTCCAATCTTTTTTCACAAGGATACCCTTCTTTTTCCAACCAAATTCGATACAACTTTTATTGCACAAGGTACAAATCAATATAACACGACCATGTTGGTTTTACCCCATTTTATGAAAATAAAACCTTTTAGTAACCAATCACCCTTTCCACAACTCACGGAACATGCCAAGGGGCAATTTACTTACATGTTAATGGAGGGGACTATTCACCTAGTCGTATAGGAGTGTTCCTTTGCAGCTTAATCTTAAGCCATTAAGCCAAATGGTTATATGAAATAAGCCATGAAAGCCACCTCAAACAAATTAATACCAGAATTAATCCAACCATCTCCTTTTGCGCCCCTTAAAATCCATCTGCTTCCGATCCCGCTACATACAACTTAACCCATACAAGGTGTAATGGAAAAACAGAAGGTAAACAACCCACAAGTGATTGCTACTGAAAATTTGTATAAAAATAACAATTGATGCTATACTCCATTAGTTCTTTCTTTTTCTTGAATATTTAATTGGCAGGGAAATAGAAAGTAGAATAAAATAGTGATAGGGGACATGAGTTAATGACTAGAAGCTAACAATTTCCAGTTTGAGGAATGTGAAGAGTGAATGATGGTACAAGTTGTTGATGGTTTTGTTTCATTGGAAGCATGAAACAAGTTTTGAATCAGGTGAGGTCAGGAGGTCAAGTCAATTCAATGACAACAAAGGGACCCAATGCATGTGTGTGTTGTACCTTGAGGTCTAACATTTGTACTAAGGGACAAGTCCATTTACCAATAGTACTTTTAGTTAGTATGATATAAAAAGAGATGGAGACTATTCATATCATATGTTGCATTAAAATCTGTATATCAAGTAACCAAATGTGAAAGAAAGGGTTGTATTCTATGATGTAAAACTTGTACACTGGCAAAATGATGTACACTGAGCAACTACTCTTTTGGAAGTTTGTAACAAATGAGGTGAATCAGATTGACCAAATGAACATGGTCATTTGCATTTGTGTCACCTCACCAACCAACATGATGTTTTATGTAGAAAAGATATATTGTAGATGTAGGAAATGTTTGTTTTCATTTTAGCATATAAAAAACAACCCATCCTTCAACACTACAAAGAGAATCATATGCTTCATGTAGAAAGGATGACTCATAAACACATTACACCCTAAAAACAAAACAAAATTGTTAAAATTATATATCCTTCCTCTTTCTAAGGATCCATTTTATTCTTGCTTAACAATTCTATTTGTAATGAAGGGTGTCTTACAAAATGATAAGAAAAAGATGCAAATTTGTTTTCTTGATTTAAACTACAAGGAGAATTAGATACCATTACCATTCAAGATATTAAATGGAAAATGGTTGTATACGAAGTGTAGAGAATCTATACAGCTACAAAAAGAGCGATGATATATTTTTTTTTTTGTGATTAATTAACCTGGGTGTCCAATCCGCTTTGTGAGCCGACTAATCCCAGGGCGACTACTCGCTTTGCAAATAGTCCGGAGTCATTGCAGATGAACCTCCGTGGCCACAAGAGGGAAGTTTGTAGCTCTTAGGATTTGAACTTGGGATCTCCAGGTATTTTGACCCTTAGAGACCAAGCCTTTTACCACTAGGCCACCACCCTTGTGGTTAGAGTGATGATATTTGGTTCAAGTAGATGATGGTATGTATACATGAGGTGGATAGGAAAGATGATCACCAGACGAAGGGGCTTCCTCCCATAAAAAAGATTTCGTTCTCCACATCTTTCACCCACTGGCACACGCGGTTGCATGTCCTTATGGCCAGACCCTGCAAGTAACCAATTATCACAAACTTTCTTTATTACCAACGAAAAAACAAATAATCTGTTTTCTTTTTCTTTTTCTTTTTCACGTTGATCGTGTATGGTGCATTCATTGACGTGGAGTCTATGGATTTGACTTTATCCAATGCAAGTAGGGGGCTAATTAAAGAGCAAATTTAGTAATGTAAGAATATGGAACAACAAATGTTACTGATAGCACTAGAATTAGTGGATGGCATTCTCAAGCAGCTCTATGACCACAAAATCCCAGTTGAAGTCAAGGGTAAGTTAATAGATGGCAGTGAGGTCATGAAGGTGCAACATATGCAAAAGATCATAGTTGACATCAATATATGGACAATGTAATCTTCTATGTACATCATCCTATTTCCCTTTTGATGATTATATTCTAATGATTAGCTCAAGCCAAAGAAAGTTGGAGGAAGGAATCCAATGGCTACAACTGATTTTTCAATAAAGCTAATAATGAATCTCACCTTGTCTGCAAGGGGATCAAATGCAGCATAAAGTTCAAAATCCTGTGTGACCCAGCATAGTAAAACTGTAATAACAACAGAGAAAGCTATCCAAATAAGAACCATAAAAATATTGATAAAAAATGATTAATATTGCATCTGTTTGATCATGAACTCTAAAAGGAAGAAATAAAAAAAGAGTGCATGTGTTATCATGATTGTTCAAAGTTCAGATATGACCATCTCCATTTGTTAATTTGTTGAGTGAAAATTATGCAAGCACTTCAATTTTAAAGGAGGTCTTTCTATTCAGTTTGCTCACGAAACCTTACTATTTTTCCCTTCGGAAGTTGTTGAAAATGGCCCACAATCTAAATAGAGAAAATACAACTTCCATGATGATTATACAAATAAAACTGGGTACTTCACCCATTGTCATAGGTAGAGAGTTGGAACCCAGAAAAACACAAGAAGCTAATATGGTATCAGATCAAGTCTACTTTTCCATTGCATGCCCAAGGTGTGGTCCAAACTATTCTTTTAAAAGGTGAAACTTTAGTTGCCCACTCGTTGACACGCCCTTGATAATTAACTAAGCAATATACAAGGATGAATTCATACTCAAGGTCCAGACTATCTTGACCAATTGGCAAGCTTAGCTGGACACCACCCAAAATGATATCTCCAAATGTTAGCCTTGCAATACCACATAAGTGGGCATGTTCCGACCAATGATCCCCACATTGGTAAATACAACTTAAGTAACGAGTAGAAATCATCATGGGTTAATCCACTAATCGCTAATTGGTTTTTAGTTAGAATTCAGAGACCTAATGGTAATAAAAAGCAATGAGCCCCAGTAAAGTGGTATGTTTAATATCAATGAAGTAATTATATATATGTTAAAATTTGAAATATACATAGCTAAGACCAACCATGTTGACATTAATAAATAAACTTTACCATAATTCTCGTTCCTTTTGAACTGAGTTTTATGGGGCCCAGTTCCTTTATCATGCATGGAAGCATAAAGCTTCTGGTATGCTCTATATAATCTGTAACCATAAAATCCAATCGTTACCCAAAACAGGTGTGGCAAAAAAAACGTGGACTAGAACTAGAAATGTAGTATGCATGTCGATGTAGCCTAATTACCTTTTCTGCTGTTGGTGACCAGCGATTGGAGATGAAAACTCAGAAGACACATACTGATCTAGATACATATTGCGGTATATAAAGTGCCAGAGTCCAGCAGGACCACCAATACCTACAAATGCTTCTTGTAATCTCTCTTGAGGTCCTGTTACCAGTCTGGGTTCATTCAAATGAAATAATGACGTAGGACGAGTTGATGGGTAAACAGGTAAATTTTCAACACGCAAGCCACCTTGCAACAAGGATCTTTGAATTTCACTTAGAACATCAGACTTCAAAAGGACCTTTTCAATAAGTATCCTACAAAAAGTCGAAAAATATCTTAAAAGAGAGTGTTCGAAAAAACTATAACAAACAACAATGAAGTTATTATAGGAAACAACATTAGGCCAGCTTCCTACCTAAAGTTCCTTCATAGGGAATGGGGAGAAAAGCACGGATTTAAAAAGGCAACATGGAACAAACCAAATAATATTTACCGGCAATCTTTTAGATGAAAGAAGGCATCTGCACTTGATGTCAGCAACACCAAGTACGTATTAACCTGCCACATACATAATGCATCACTTATTTCATCTCCCGCATAACTTATATTTGAGCAATGTAGTAATACATAAAAATGTTACACTACTAGAAATTCAGCTTATAACGAAGCACAAAACTTGATAATTGTGCACATACAGCTCTCTTAAAGCATATTTAACTCACATCAAAATAATGAACATAAGCATGTAGAAACGCCATGGGATTGTATCTCGGCAAACAAATAGGTGAGAATGACTCGGATGTCCTGCATCAAACATTAGCATTGCAGTATCAGATAACTATCTTTTGCCATAAATTACCGCAACTAGTGGAATTATTTATTTAGCAATTTCATTGATCCACCCTAAAAATTTCACAGAATACTATCTATTATTTGTTTTACAGTACACAAGAAAAATAACATGCTAATTATTGTTTCAGTAGAACGAGACATAAGTATTCATCGATGAAACTGTCAGTGACAGATTCCTTATTTCGTGTGTCTGTGTAACAAAGAATAACAAAAAAGCAGCAGCTACTAACGAATTAATCTGAAAGGTCCTAATATAATTCAATATGATGCAAAATGTACACCACAAGGAGACAGAAAATTATAGCCAACAGATCTATTAACAAACTTCTTTTTATTATTTGGACTTGTGGCAAGGGGTTTTAACAAGACAAAAGAAGTCAATTTCCATATAATTGGTAGTATGAACAAGTTTACATACTACAATATACAATAACACAGCATTATTTACCCAAGGTTTAAGTCATTCTAGTTTTAAAAATGTGCTGCTGTTCCAAGAGACAGCACACTCCTGTACCAGGTCAAATTCTCAGCCTTGCCATATTCTTCCGGTAAGGTAAATGTGCCGATAAGCGCTTACAGGGTAAGCGTTTAGCAAACGGCCCCTAAGTCATTAGTCCAACAACAATTCTTAACACGTAGTTAAAAGATGTCACGTGAACAGGAATACAGGACTGGAGGAATCTAGATTCTAGAAAACCCCATGGAAGTAAGTTGGAGCCCAGTTAAACACAAATACCTATATTTCACACAGGGAAGTGTGCAATGGTACAGATTGAAAACACACAATTTAGAACAACCAACTAGAAAAGAGATTCTACAATTCAAATTTCAAAGATGGAATAATGCACTTGCCTAAAAGATTCAGATGACATGATGAAGTTAGCAAGCAGCAACAAATCATCAGGATGAAGTGATGCTTTCTGTGCGCCTACCAGACTGACAACCTGCAGTTTAGCATCAACTTAAAAATGCTATCCATAACACCAGATGAAAAAAGTTTTATTAAGACTACCACAAACCTTGTATTTGCACATCAACATTGTAAAAAGGACACCTGAATCAGCAACATCCTGTAATATTGCACCAGCAGCTTGCCTCGTTGCATAAGGAAGGGGAAGACAAGTGTATGCATGAAGGAAAGAGGCAGGATTCCTGAATCAAATAGTCGGCACAGGATTCTTAGCATATTGGATTTGATATCACCAATATGTTGTTCAGGAATTAATTAATATGTTAAAAACTAACCACTCACATTTATCAAAAAATAGTCGAATAATGTAAAAGCCAGACTTGATCCTAACTTTAGCATGAATGAACAAATCAATACAAATTTGACCCTACTGCAGCTAGATGACACTTTAAAAAATCGGTATGCCAAATGCCAAGGATCCCAAAGGAAGTTCCCAGAAAGTGTGGTCAACAGTGCTGTGGCGGATTGGTTAACACTCGGGGGGTTCATAGCGCCCTAACCGAGTTTGAGCCTTCCCGTGCGCATGCCTGGAGACATTTAAGTGGGGCTTAGCCCCCAAAATTTCCGGGGATTAGTCGGGCTTTGGCCCGGACACCCTTCCAAAAAAAGATGGTTGCAAGGTACCCATAATGCGACGAGATAAAAACAGATAAAAAAACTCACAAATAACAGTTATTACCTGCAGAAGATTGGATAAATAAAAAACCTATTCTGTCCTCGGCTCTCTCATATAGAGTTTAGACTCATGCATAGGAGATCTAGAAAGTTAATTAGAAATGGTTTGAGGGGATAATAAACCCCATGGTTGCATAGAATTAATGTTCCCATAAGTTAACTAAATTATGTCTTGTTTAATACATTCTTATAACTGCACCATAAGATTTCTTATTCATTAAAGGATGTCATATGCATACTTCAAATAGAAAGAAAAAATAAACTTTGCGGATTAAAACTAAAGTTAATCGACTAGGTGAACTAAACTTAAGCATGAATTTTTTATTTTTATATATATTTACATGCTCAGTACATACGACTTTGTAACTGCTTATTAGGTACTTATATTTGCTGAATTGGTCTTCAAAAGTGGCTAAACAGCACTCAGAAAGTAACAAAAATAAGGGTAAAATGATTAGTTAAAATAATCTTATCTTCATGTTGGACAATTAGGGCTTATGGAAGGTTCCAAACTGACTTGAACAGGAAGGATATTCCCCTCCAAATAACTATATATACGTGTGCAACCATGAGTTTGCACGGTTTGCACGTTTTTTATTGGTTTGCAAAATAACTTCCCTCTATATATATATATATATATATGGAGTATTGGAGTAACTCCTGTACAAATGTGGCTTGAACCCAGCACAATGACTTGGATATAACCATATCAGGTTCAGGGATTTGAATATTACCTAATTAGTCTGGCCCACTTGTAGGGAAAACAGAGTAGCTAAATAGCTGCAACATGTTTACATAAGACAAATAATATAACTGTATCATTTCTCGAAGTTCTTCCATGCCACCATGTAGATTGACAATATAGGTTCACGGCAATAACATGTTGACCATCTAAAAATATGATGTGTGTCTTTTATACATTTATATAATACAAATGATGATGATATTATTTGCATTCCAAATGAATGTGGGGACTGGGGAGAACCTTTTGAACTTGACATTCACATATTGTTGTGACCCACCATAACAAATTGTGTATCACCACACTCCCCTAAACTAGTAAAACTAAAAGCAAGCAGTTTGAAGAGAAAAGGTAAAACCAACCAACTGAAAGTGTGGAAGAGAGAAGAGAAAACAACATCTGTTCCTCCGAGCAAAGGTCTCATGTCAAATTTAGAATTCTTCTGAAAACATCTATTTACAGACTTCGTAAGTATAAGTATCATCTGCATCCATGTAACACACAATAAGGAATGCTACCAAAATTCCATTAATTGTAACGACAATAAGAATGTGATGAGATACACATCACACAAATTGATGGGAGGTAATATAAATACATTGCTACCTGACCATAAAGAAATTCCAGTTGCCTCCGTAGTGACTCGTAAGGCTCTTCTGTACAGCTTATGCAAACCAAATATATTGGTTCTTTCACAAGAAAAACAACCTGTACAGCACAAAAATCATGGTCATCTGTTTCAGTAATTGAGGTGGAACCAATTGTTACAATCAACAAATGATTGCCCTATTTGATAATCCATATGGTTCATATGAAGCAACACTCATTTCTAATACATGTTGCAATAGAAGGTAGCAGGTCTCCTGCACATCTGAACATACTGTAGTAGCAGAATGCTGGTACAAGCCTACAAGGTCATCAATATTTCTAAAAATGTGATCAACTAGGTAATTTAGGACAAAGATTGATGCATTAGTCAATCATCATCTGAGAGTCAGTTCTTTCCTACCACTTTTGCTGTTTTTAAAATGGCTATGATAACTTTATGTAGTCAACAAAAGATGTTGACTGATTACTCCATCATCCACGAATGGAATTCCTCGGCACAAACAAATGTCAATCTCACATCTATTGATCTTTTATAAGATTGGCATAGGAGTCATATACTACAAGGATACGATGCACCTTCCAATTATTTCTCTCTCTCTCTCTCTCTCTCTCTCTCTCTCATAATAGTTCACTTTGACTTCTTTATGTCAGGCTCATAACTATCAAATTTTAAGCTTCATAAATTAGTACATTAATTAATTAGTATGTTGTTGACAATGTTTCTTGCATTGTTCAATCTAGTTATCAACTTTGTATTACAGATACAAACTCATATGGTATTTAGAATTGGAATGCAATCTATAGTAAGATTCTAAAAGAGTAAATCAGGTGTTCAATATGGGATGAAAGAGTACATGCATTTAGAACATTTCTAACCTGGTGTTTTCCTGCCCTAACAAATTTAACCCGGTCTCCCCTGAAAAGAGATCAATGAAGCAAACTATTGGAAACTCTTATTTCATCTTTAAAAATATTAGCAAGTTGCACGGAAACGGAAACGGATACGGGAAACGGATACATAACGGAAACGGGAAACGGCAAATCTCAAAAATTCAAGAAACGGAAACGGCAAAGAAACGTCAAATATAAATATATAAAAAATATATATATTAATGAAAATCCATCCAAAATAGATATATATCCAAACATTCAAAATCTTTCAAAGGTAATTAACTATCAATAATCAAATCATTCTCAAAATCCGGTTCATCTAGTGAGAGATCGGAATGAGAATTGATTATTTGAATGAGATGAATGAATCGATTGAATGATGATTGATGAGAATACGTATTGATGAATGAATCGATTGAATTGATTTGAATGACAATTGAATGCGTACTGATGAGAATCGATTGTTTGGGGATAAGTATTCTGTTGAATGGAAGTTAGCCCAAGCCCATTATTCTTCAATTTTTTTGAAAAAAGCCCGAAACTCCCCGGAAACTCCCCCGAAACTTCCCGGAAACTCCCCCGAAACTTATCAAGAAACGTTTCCGGAACATGAGAAACGTTTCCAGGCGTTTCCATCGCGTTTCCGTTTCCAAAACGTTTCCGAAACGGGGACGGCATGTTAAACGGAGTTTCCGTGCATCATAGAGATAAGCAACAACCAGAAAGAGTAAATCCAGTTATTTAACAAAATAATAGATATTATCTTCTTAATATACTTACCCATTTTCCACAAAGGAAATAATAGCTTGTAAAGTTGCTGAAAATCCTGCTAGCTTGTGTTCATCCCCGTATCTGGAATTCAATCCAAAGGTCAGAAAAATGAGGGCCATGTTTTCCTAGAAATGTTCACATATTCCAAAGAGAATAGTGAAATATACATCACCAATATGAAACTCATAATCACATGCCTACCTTGAATATATTGGTTTTCCAGAATCACTCAAAACAAAAAAGTGTTTCTTCCTTTCTCTCCAAGACACAGAAGCATCATCCTGCACTTTATTCATTACTAATTGAAATTTATTATAGGTAGCAATATATTACAAGCATCAAGCAATATCTGTTTAAAAAAGGATCAATATAAGATAAACTGTGGAGTTC
Organism: Centaurea solstitialis; assembly: GCA_030169165.1. NCBI lineage: Eukaryota > Viridiplantae > Streptophyta > Magnoliopsida > Asterales > Asteraceae > Centaurea > Centaurea solstitialis. The sequence continues at coordinate 12,573,771 of CM058046.1, forward strand.
CAGAACCTCTTCACACACACACACACAAAAAAAACAAAGTGGAAAAAAAGGTAGAAAAATCTCTGTCATTCCCTGCTTAAGCGTTAATAAATAATACTTTGTTCAACACCTATATACTTAGACAGTTCAAAAACTTCTATGTATTCGTAAACAGAAATAAAATCTTCATAGAACATGAAAAAACAGTATTCTCATCCGCTGTTGAGAAAAAAGAAAACAAGGAAAAACATATAGAAGAGAGAAGAGCAATAGTAAATAGAAAGTCCACATCTGTTTTGCTTCTTTCAATCTCCTATTTTTTTTAATTATCACGTCGATCTTTCTATCCTGCATTCGAGTTTAAAAATTTCCCCTGGCCTCATTTTGTTCCTAAGACTGCTATAACTATTGGCTTAGTGTCCTCACGATCAATCAAATAAGTTTAGCACTTTAGCTATAGTAACTAAAAATTAAAGGTGCAAGGTAGCATTTAGTGGTGTTAATTGAATTCCTAATTAACAAGCCCGGTATTTGGCTTCTAGAAAATACACCCTCATGATGATGCATCAGGTATATCATATATGAACAAAAGAAGTCTGATTGTTGGACTTTTGGATGGTGAAATGCAGGGGGTGCTCACGGTCGTGGCTTATTCCCTCACGGTCACGCAAGGCATGCATTTTTTGGACAGAAACTTTGAGCAGTTGGTAGGGGTCATGTGCCGAAAATGGTAGTGGTTGCGAGCACTGTTAATGGCTTTTTACCAGAGCACTTTTTCAACATATTTCTTTTTCCCTCATTTAAGAGATTTGAGTCTCTTGGCCAATCTTACTTCTTGGGCAACTAAATTGATGATAGATCTTTGCTTCAAAACTTATCCTTTGCCAACCCATCTTTTGCCTACTTGGCTTATTCACTCTTACACTCCATTCCTTCCTTCTTTGTTTCTTCTCCAAACTAAAAGAACCTCCTAGGATAAATTGCCAAGAGATGAATAAGTACCATCATCCCTTTTACCACTATTCTCCATTAGCATCTCCATACACACACCATAGTTGTGTTAGTTTATCTCCTTCAAGAGCATTGTAATATTAAGATACATCTTCTGCTAGTGGTCCACTTCCACATGAATCCATGTGTTGTATTTCTAACTCTATCTCTTTACTTTGTGTTGGATGTTTATTATTATCTATTTATCTTCATGAATCACCATGTTTATATGAGAACATCATCTTGTACACTAAGAACATCTTTGTGTTCAGGTTACAGATTCTTGGGACACCAACTTAAGCTTGCTTGATTTCGCTTACATTCGCACTTTCCGTTTAAGTTGGTTATAATTTCCTTCCATTTTACAACAAATGGTGCAAAAAGCATCTTTCTATTATAACAAAAACAAATCCATATGCAATGGTATCTATCTGCTTGACAAAAGTAGTAAAGTTTTAATTAAACAGCACTCGCAAATTAAGGCATCGTTTGGTAACTTATAAGTCATGTACATATTCAGATGGACCATAAGCTAGCTTTTTGAAAAGCAACCCTCACTAGCATTTTGGTGAAACTTATTATTAATTTATTCCAAATATATCCTTTCTATTTTTTACGCTACCAATTTTTAAACATATCTTCTTTCGTCAGTTTACCATCATAAGCAACCTTATCAGCTAGTTTTTGTCAACCGCAACTTATTCATCAACTATATCAACTACCTTATCAGTCATAAGCTAACTTATCAGCTAAATAGAACGGGAGCTTTACCGGTATGCCCAAAGCCCCACCCCCACTTTGCAACCATACCCCAAAAGTAGGGGTGTTCAAAAACCCGACAAACCCGATCAACCCGATCAACCCAACCCAACCCGATGCAAAATAAACCAACCTGAAGCAACCCGACGTCTAATCGGGTTGAATTTTTTTCAAACTGAAGGTATTGGGTTGATATCGAGTTAGCGTCATGCGAACCCAACCCAACCCGACCAACCGTTGAACCCGATATTTCTTTATATTTTTTAATTTATTTGATTGTTAAGCTCATATTAATATGTAGATTAGATAATTACACCATCACATAGCCTCTTCATATATATATATATATATATGTAGGGGTGGGTTCAATTGCAAACCACCTTTTCATTGTGAACGTGAGGACAGCCCAGAGCGCGACACGTGGCAATCTGAAACGGCGGGTAAAGGCTTATTCATTCTGAATAAACTCGCGGGTTAGTGTTATTCATACTGAATAAGCCTTTACCCGCGGCTTTACCGCGGCATTACCCGCCCGCGTCCAAGTCAGAGTGCAACTAAGCCTTATTCATACTGAATAACGCTTTATTCAGTCTGAATATAGTGTTATTCAGTATGAATAACACTGAATAACACTAAAGTCGAAAATTTTTCAGATGCCACGTGGCGCTCTCTGGGCTGTCCTCACGTTCACAATGAAAAGGTGGTTTGCAATTGAACTTTCACCTATGTATGTATATATATATATGTATATATACACTTTAAATCTATTCTCCATTTCTTTATAACTCTTATATATGTATATGTGTGTGTGTTAAGTCATATATACGCACACATACACATGAAAATTAAGAAAAATAGTTTTGTGTATGGCAATACCCGGAAGCAATACATAAATCGTCTTTAACCTTTTAATTATTCATCATTTTTAGGTTTATTATCTAACTTTAAACATAACCCGAGCAACCCGATCAACTCAATCAACCCGAACGGGTTGGGTTGGGTTGGGTTGAACTTTTGTTTGGGTTGGGTTGGGTTGAAAAAGTTTCAAACCGCCAACATCGGGTTGAATTCTCGAAACGCCCTCAACCCGATCAACCCAACCCGTGTGCACCCCTACCCAAAAGGCCGTTATAAGGGCCGTTATACCAATTTTGCCGTTATAACGGCGTTTTGGTGCGTTATAACGGCGTTTTGGTGCGTTATAACGGCGTAACGCACCGTTATATCGCCGTTATGGTATGGGTATATTGTGCAAAGTGGATGTGCGTTATGGGTATACAAATCAATTACCCAAATAGAACATATCAGGATGCCTTAAATCTCACCTCATCGACGTGCCGATTACCCGGAACCCACTGTGATTTAGCAGAGCCCAACAACACACCATCCTCAGCCACGGAAGAACTATTATTCGAAAATTCCTGAACATAATCAGCTCCAGAGACACTAGTAGCACTAGCACCACCATTCTCACCGGCATACTTTGAGTTTATCAGCCTCTCGCTTTCGATTTCCGTCGAAGATCCATTTCCGACCTCCGTGACAGGTTGATGTTGATAATAATGATTAGAAACCGATTGCATTTATTCGTTAATTGAAGTATCCAATGCGATATCAGGTTTTTGGGCGGCGGATTCTTCTTCTTCTACAGAGATTGATGAAGAGGTTGAATCTAACGTCATAGAAGGTGTAATCTACGAATAAACAGTTTGAAATGTGGTTTATCAGGGTCCAAAATCTGAAGAAACTAGGGTTTTTGGGAGAAAGATAAAGGAGCAAGGGCAACGACGATCTTCGTCGGTTGGAAGCTCCGGTGGACCTCACGAATACGGGTCGGTAATCATACCAAACCCGGTATGCTTGGATGCGGGTGGTAAAGTAAATTACACTAGTGTGTTGCACCGCGCTCGCGCCGTGGTGAGAAAGTTGTATAAGCACCACAATTAAATAATATTAAATAAAATAAGGGTAATTGATCAACATTTACAGATAGGACGGATGACCTCATAGATGTTAAGGATTTTCATCATTAGAGATAAAACGATCATGATGTTGTACTTCAAGTTTTATTAATAATAGTTGACTCTCATTAAAGTTTTATTTTTTTCGTCTAAAAATAAGAATGGAACTTCAACAATATATCTAAAACCTTCTTAAATATGTTGAACATACTTACATACACCATGTTGAATTTTTCATTAACATATCAAAAAGATACACCATCAAATAAACTCTATTACTATAGATTCAATGAAGTAAAATAAAGAATTGATGATTGAAGTCATTCATAACTGCAATACAACCACTTCTAATGTAGCTTTATATTTAAAAAAATGTAGGAAACATAAATAAGACCTTAGTTAAATAAGACACTTTAAAATCCCTAACAAAATTCCAATAAAAATACATAGATTAGTTTTCTTGAAGTAAACTGGAAAAATAAACATAACCATTCAAAAATAATATCTTGAAATTTGGTGAAGCTACATCAAAGATTGTTATACTTTCAGTATTAAATCTCAAAATTTGTATGAACATTCATGTCATATCTTAAAATTTATACATCCAACTTTTCCTTTTGTCACCAATATAGGACAATGAAATTTCACCAAAATTTACCATTTTGTTTGCAATACATCATATAAAATGAAAATGAAATGTTTAACTATTACATTAAATGTTTTGTTATGTGAATAAAAAAATAGCTATCTAACCCAATAAATAGATCAAAATTTGGATGAACATTCAATAAACATCTTATTCTTTATATACTCACTTAACTTCTATGTTTTCACCTTTTTCACCAATGTGAGACAATAAATAATTTATTACAATTATCATTTGATGAATACTTTGTTTTCATTGTGTCATGTTATATCATCTAAAGACTTTTCTTTATATATTGATATTTTAATTCTTTCATATAAATTGAGTTTATATAAAGCTAAAATGAAATGTTTTACTATTACATGGCGTGTTTTGTCATGCAAATAAAATATTACTATTTAATTCAAATCCAAATCCAAAAATGGATTAGAGTTAAGATGAACATTCATTTGAACTTAACTTTGATATATCAAATAAAAAATGAAATATTTAACTATTACATAAAATATTTTGTCATCTAAATAAAAATTACTTATCCAACTCAAAAATGGATCAACCTAAGAGGTTTGATAAACATTTAAACCATATCAAAGAATTTATATAATCATCTTACTTCCAACTTTTTACTCTTTCCATCAATGTGGGACAAAAAAAGATTTCACCACAATCCAATAATTAGTGAATGTTTGTTTCTCATATAGTGCCACCTCACTTCTCCTTGGTTGTTGCTTTTTATATATAATAAATGATAATAAAAAAGATATAGTTTTAGTTTATATAAAACTAAATGAAATGTTCAAATATTACATTACATGTTTTGTCATGTAAATAAAATAGAACTATTTAATCCAAAAATGGATTAAAAATAGAATTAACATTCATTGAATATAACTATGAAACATCATTTAACTATATCTTATCATTTATATAATCACTTCTACTTCCAAATTTTACTTTTGCCACCAATGTGGGGCAAAGAAGATTTCACCACAAACCAACAATTGGTGAATGTTTGCTTCTCATGGTTCCACATCACTTTTTCTTGGTTGTTGCTTATAAAGATATAAAGATGTTCAAGTATTACATTACATGCTTGTCATGTAAATAAAATAGAACTATCTAATCCAAAAATGGATTAAAATTAGAATTAACATTCATTGAATATAACTACGAAACCCAAAAAGGGATCAAAAGTTGGATGATCATTCAACCATATCTTATCATTTATATAATTACTTCTACTTCCAAATTTTACTTTTGCCATCAATGTGGGACAAAGAAGATTTCACCACAAACCAACAATTAGTGAACGCTTGCTTCTCATGGTGCCACATCACTTCTTCTTGGTTGTTGCTTATAAAGATATAAAGATGTTCAAGTATTACATTACATGTTTGTCATGTAAATAAAATAAAACTACTAATCCAAAAATAAATTAAAATAATGATGAACATTCATTGAAAATAACTATTAAAACTCAAAAATGGATCAAAGGTTGGATAATCATTCAATCATATTTTATTCTTTATATAATCACTTATACTTTCAACTTTTTTTTTTGCCGCCAATGTGGGACAAAAAAAGATTTCACCACTATCAAACAATTGGTGAATGCTTGTTTCTCATGGTGCCACCTCATTTTTCTTGGTTGTTGCTTTTATATATATAATAAAGATAAAAGATATAAATTTAGTTTATATAAAACTAAAATGAAATGTTCTAATATTACATTACATGATTTGTCATCTAAATAAAAAAAAAACTATTTAATCCAAAAATGGATTAAATTATGATGAACATTTTTTGAAAATAACTATCAAACTCAAAAATGGATCAAAAGTTGGATATTCAACCATATCCTATCCTTTATATAATCATTTCTATTTCCAACTTTTACTTTTGTTACCAATGTGGGACAAAAAAGATATCACCACAATCCAACAATTGATGAATGCTTGCTTCTCATGGTGTCACCTTACTTCTCTTTGATTGTTGCTTATATATATACATAAAGATTGGTTGTTAATGATCATTCAACCATATCTTATTCTTTAAAGATTGGTTATTAAAATTAGAATGAACATTCATTGAAAATAACTATCAAACCCAAAAATGGATCAAAGGTTAATGATCATTCAACCATATCTTATTCTTTATATAATCAATTCTACTTCCAACCTTTTACTTTTGACACCAATGTGGGACAAAGAATATTTCACCACATTCAACAATTGGTGAATGCTTGGTTCCCATGGTGTCACCACAATCATCATGAACACTTTATATACACACCTTCACTTTCCAAATTTTCATTTTAGTATCAATGTGGGACAACCTAAAAAACAAAGTAAATTCTTTAAAAATAATTCAAAATTAGGATAAAAAAGAAAAATAAGAATGGAGCCTTGTCATGATGCCAAGTCATTCTCTTTGGTTCTTCCTTTAATATATATAAATGATTTAAGCCCTAGCCCTCGGTTTCCCTTGGTTTCATTGGGTTTGCTTGGCAATAGGGGTGAGCAACGGAACCGTAAAAACCGGCCCAAACCGGAACCGAACCGGGACCGGGACCGGAACCGCACCGGTGTAGTGCAACCGGTTCGGTTTTCGGTCCTTCAAATATCTCATTTCCGGTTTCGGTTCCAAACCGGGGTCGGGCCCATTTTTCCGGGTAATTAACCGGGACCGGACCGGAAGTTTAAAATCAATAATGAAATGATTTCATATATAAAATATAAGAATACTAATTCACACAATTTGCAATATCTTTTTAGTTCACATTTTAATAAATATCACTAAAACACAAATATTTTATATCTCACAAAAAATTACAATTTTTTTAAAGATTTTCCGTAATTTTATTTGACAACTACTACATAATTCGTTAAATTAATGAAATACCGGTTCCTGATGATATTTCACGTTGAATCAAAACACATACGATAGTTAAAATCTATAATTTTATTACATATAATTCTATATCTCATATTATATATATATATATATATACTTTAAACGTATAATACAAATAGTTGAAATCATTTATGCCATCATATAAAAACACAAGCCACAATTTTATTTATTTCAACAATAATATACAAATCATAAATGCATAAATAGTATGTTATATGATTTGCTATTAAACTATGAATATCGGTTCCAACCGGGTTTTTAACCGAAAACCCGGGACCGGGACCGGCACCGAAACCGGAACCGGTATTACCTATACGGTCCGGTTTTCGGTTCTTCAAATTCCTCAAATCCGGTTCCGGTTCCAAACCGGGTTCGGTTCGGTTCGGGCCGGTCCGGGCCTAATGCTCACCCCTACTTGGCAACATCAAAACGCCTTCAACGGCTTGATCGCCCCTCCTCTTACGTTTGGGTGTAAATGAGCTGAGACAACTTGCGAGCTATTCGAGATTGACTCGGTTAAAATTCGGTCAAAACTCGACTCGGCTCAAGCTAAGACAACTCACGAGCTACTCGAGATCGACTCGGTCAAAACTCGATTAAAACTCGACTCGAGATACTAAAGACTCGACTCGAACTACCTGATACTCGGCTCGTTTATACCCTCTTACATATGCCGAGCGGCCCTTTATTTCGATCAATTTTTTTGATTTTTTTTAATCAAAAGTATTTTTGTGTTTTTTGATTGATTTCAAGAGAATTTTTGACTTTTTGGTTTATTTCGAGAGAATTTTTCGATTTTTTAGTTGATTTTAAAAGAAATTTCAAGTTTTTTGGTTGAGTTCCAAAGAAATTTTAAGTTTTTTTGGTTGATTTTGGTGCACCCCTTTAAGTTTAAAAATAATACGATGGCACCCCTTAAAATAATACGACTGCGCCTTTACACAAATTTTTTTACCTCTCAGCGAACGAATCACAACAATAGCTCCGTTCCTAATCAAGATATAGAGCTTATTTTACAAAGATCATCAATTCAAGTTTCCTCGAGGGTCGTTGAAGTGTTTGCCTAACTACAATTTTGTGGTTGACTGTCCCAAGACCGGCACGACTCCGGGAAATAAAAAGTACCGCTTATATCAAAATGATACTAAAGAGCAAAATAACCATAAAATGCAACATTGTTTTTCCCCCATTAAGTCATGTTTTTAAATAAAAAATAAAACTAATTATCAATATAAACGTTTTTTATCTAAAGTTGAAGATACATTCTAAAAAATGAAAATGAATATGATTCTAAAAGCATATTTTAATTTGTTAAACGTCTTTATTGGAATGTGACTTGGGGACATGTGTCAAAGGACAAAATTTAGAACCCTTTGGATGAAAACGGACTTGGAGGATGGCTTTGCATTTAATATATGCAATGTGATTCATGTGATTTATATTTGGCCAAACAAGAAATTCAACAAAAGTGTTTTTATTGTTTTATATTTTGATGGTTTATAAAAAGGATTTTACCCACATTTTCTAGGGGTTTTTCTTTAACTTGTTAGGCCAATTTGAACAATTTTGTAAATTGTCAAATTTGGCTATTGAAGTGTAAAATATGTGATGAACCAATATGATGAGAAGTTTCACAATGAAAAATCTCATATTTACATGATTGGAAATGATTTTATATTAGAATTTGGTAAGTTAAAATCACCTAACCTTTTGAAGTAGTTTTTTTCAAAAAAAAAAAAAAACAATTCATTTATTGGCTTTGAATAAATTATAGAAAAACAAAAGTTGTAATTAAAAAGACAAATCTAAAATAAAAAAATGTCATTGAGGACATATACAAAGTGGTTCGTGTGGTATTCACGGCGAGTCAAAGACTCGTAGATCTTTTTTGTTTGCGTCTAAAATGACTTCCAACCGTTTTTTTTAGGTTGAACACGTCTATTTCTTAAGCATATGTATGAGATATATGTTGAGACAAGTGATATAATAATTTTCAAGACAACATGTTAGAATGTCGATACAAAATATCCACTTGAGTGAAAGTGTCTCTGAGAGACCCACGTTAACGTAATAATTTGTGTTTGTACCGATAAATATCAAATTATTTAAGTGAGTTGTATCTTGATATCGTATTTGGAAAGCGAACTAGGAGAAGGTTTTCGAAGCGTGTACATATTGTGTAATCTGTAAAATCATTTAATCTCCATGTTTGTACTTCTACTATTGTAAGGAATTGTAATTTTTGTTGTCGAACTATTTCTAAATCTAAAAGATTGTCAATGATGGAAAAATAGCGATAAAAATTAATTCACCTCAGCTGATGTTATATAACACCCCATATACAATGGATCATAGCAACACAACCGTCATAGGCCAAACAAACATCGAAGCTTAGATGAAATCTTCTAACATGAACACCTATGCTGCACATTTTTTTCAAAAATAGCATAACAATTTTAACACCTATCTATGAAAAACATCAGATTACATGACATTGATATTTTTATGCTTTTCTTTTTTTTCTAACAAATGTCTTCCTCTTGAACACGTCTTTTGTTCCGAGAGAAAAATGGCCGGCCAATCTCGTTTCATGTCAACATTTCCAAAATACTATTTTTGTCTCTAGTGGCCCAAATATTCAATCTCATTTATACCTAGATCATTTACCAAAAACTTACCCTGTAATTTGCTAACCGGCAAAAGTCAGTATCATCGTTTACTTATCTAGCAACATTCTCGGTCATCAAAACAGATTGTTGGTAGTTGTTTCTTACACGATAAGCGCTAATCTAATAAGGTTCTTTGTCCTTTTCATGCCGAACGAGTAAAAATACTAAACAAAACAACATAAAACTTACATGGATGTCTCTTATTTGTTATGACCCAATTAAGTTTTGTATTTTTACATAAGGACTAATTGCTGTCATCTGTTTTAGGCTTTTAGCCCAATTAATCTTTTAAAATATAACGAATGTAGATAAATAATGTTTCTTTAACTATTCGAAGAAACCAACTCCCAACTTGTCGAAAAAAATTAATTGGATCAAACGAGAGAATGAATTATTTTATATTATAATGTTAAAATTTTAAAAAGAACCCAACCGTAGCAATTTAGTCCAATCTTTTTTGGGTAAGATTATTATAACCTTAACCTGTTTAATATTAAACATACTTTAATTTGCTCAAAAACTTTAGATGGGGTCTATCATTATCTTAAGTGGGTTTTAATTTTTTTCCTACTTCAGAATTTTTTAATGATTAATAAAGCATACCTTGAAACTTGAGTTACTTTCGGTAATATGTTTATTTTTATTGTTTTTTTGGATTTGTTTAGATTTGGAGTAAATAAATATGATAGTAATTTGACACGTTTTTTCCTTTAATCATTTGTTTTGAGTTTAAGTTAAACAATCTTTCATAAACGCATTATATGTTTACATAAAATGTTTACTTTTTATATGATTTTTTTGGCAACGGCAATGAAGTTCCATTAAAACATCAACGTAGCTCTGTACAAAGTGGGGTGTTTCAGGATATGCATACTAGATGGCATGCGACCATGCGTATGCAACCCTCCTAACTCCACTACCATATCAGCTTTCATATCAACTTTTTTTTGAAACCCTTCCTAACTCCACTACCATATCAGCTTTCATATCAACTTTTTTCTGAAACCCTCTTTAATTAGTACCTGAAACCCTTCCAACCCTCACACAACCCCACTGTCATATCAGCTTTTTATCAACCTCACAATCAATCATTTGAAATTCTCTGTGATTACTACCTAACTCTCACACATACACACCACATGCACAAAAAAGGAGCGGTGTCGCCACATTTTTGTGCTTCCAACCCGCCGGTGGCATACCGGAGGCCGCCCAGCCCGCCAAGCCCCACCTCCGGGTACACATAGACATTACAAATGTCAATGGGCTACGAGCACAATTATACACAGTCATTATTATGGCTGTATATTTCTTTCTTCTTAAATGGGAAAGAAAAATATTTAACCCAGGTGATAAAAAGTAAAAAACGACAAAGGATGTCAATTCTTTATACTTTTACGTACGGAACCCATTATCTGATCTCATTATTTTTTCCACTACCATACAAATACTCCTTCATCTTTTAACCATTTCGAGAAAAAGTATAATCAACTGCTTATTTTTAAGTCCAAAAAAAAGCATCAATTATTATTTTCATTAAAAATCATAATCAATTGTTCACATTACATCTTTCATATCCAGTCCAGTTTGCATTCAAAAGGTATAAACTAAAGTTGACCCATAATTGCCATGATGCTTCCTCTTGTTCGACTTTATCTGCAATTATATGGAAGTTTCCACCGTGTTTTGGGGAAATCAAACAAAAAGATCAAATAAATAAAAAAGCAAAACGCCAATTGGGGCTAACCCGGTTGGTAGAACGATAACCAGTAGAAGTCCTTGGTTCGAACTTGAGCAGAAGCGTTTCTAAGGCCATCCGCTATGGGTACCGGTAGGAGACCGGTACCCCTTGCTTACCGCCGGTAACACCATCGTGTGTGATCGGTGTGGCATCAGCAAAAAGGTCCACCGGCATGGTGGTACCGATGTGTTCTCTCTCTCAACCTTTTTTTTTTCTTTTTTTTTTAAATCAAATAATTAATGAGGGGTATGAGGGGTACGATAGTGGATGAAAGGTATGGAGTTGGTAGGGTAGTGGTAATGCTGATGGCAGGTACCACAGGTACCATAAAGGATAGCCTAATATATGTATACTAACAACTAACCAATGCGGTCGGAAAAAGAAGAAGAAGCAAAACTTCAAATTAATTTTCCAATTCATATCAAAATCCGGAATTTACATCCTTTAATTTAACTAACAAATCGTCTCCCATGACCAAAATCAGATCAAATCAAAGTGATCGATCAATCGGACGGATCAACAAAATTAGGGCTCAAAAACGGCAGTTTACAATGTTGATCAATAAAATCATCTGTAAAATAAATATGCAAATTTAGTTAAGAAATCGAAAGTAGATCGATCGATCGATTACTGTTAATCTTCGAATCCAGTTTTCTCCCAAATTGCATTGCGAACTCTGCTCAGATCTCTTCCTTTCAACGTCCTTCCGATTCCTTCGTGAACGGAAAACGACGCCATTCTCGTCCTCGCCAAAAACTCGTGCGGCGGAATCCGGTCGCCGGAACCGAATCCTCCTCCGCCGGAACCGCAGTTGTTATAATCGTCGTCGTAATCGAAACCGTAATCGTCGTCGCTTTCTCTCCTCCGATTCTCGGTGTAATTCTCCTTCAGTATCTTCGACCAGTCCGGCACGTTAACCGGCAACGACGACGCCATTCCTCCGGCCTGTCCTCCTCGCTTCGCCGCCGCTGCCGCCGCCGCCGCTGACGAAGACCGCTTCGAGATCCGTGAACTCGGCACCGGATTACGCAACTCCGGCGACACTGAGACGCTCCAGACGTCGGATTCGTCGAGCTCGAACATCGAATCGGATCCGATGGAACCGTTTCTTTCGCCGGAGAGGAAGCCGTAGTTTGGTCTAGCGAAGTAGCTCTCTGATGCCGCCATTACGATCGATGGATGGATTAGACCGGAAGAAGTTTTTTTTGATCGATTTCTAGAAGTTTTCCGATGAAGTTTTACTGGTATCGTTGATGAAGCGTATGATCGTTTCTCCCTGCTTTTATAAAGGGTTTCAAATGGATAAGGTTTCATTCTCTCTCTCTCTCTCTTCAAAATTTATTAGAGTAAATTACATATTTGGTCCCTGTGGTTTGGTGGTTTTAACACTCTGGGTCCCTAAATTGAAATAATTATGGCTTGGGTCCCTGTGGTATGCGTTTTATAACGCGTTTGGTCCCTCTGAGTCACGCCGTCAATGATTGAGCCGTTAGGCCCATCATGTGCACTGCACATGATGGGCATTTTAGTAATTTCACTTATTTTTTAATTTTAATTAAAACAGCAGGGACCAAATATGTAATTAACCTTATTAAATATTAAAAAAGAAAAAAAGAAAAACAAAATAAAATATCCCCATCATTATCCCACGCTTCCTGCAGACCAAACCCCCATTCATCTTCTCACTCTCCTCCTCCACCCATATTCACCACCACCCTCCTCCACCACCACCGTCGCCGGCGCCGGTTACGCCCGTCACCACCGCCGCTTTTGCCCGCCACCACCGTGGCCGCCTTCTCCTCCTCCTCCTCCACTTCTTCTTCTTTTTCATCATCAACCAGATCCATCAAACTCGAAAGGAAATCGCAACAACATCCTCGCCGCAACAACATTTCGTTGTCGACCTCCTTCTGCAACCGTTTCCCCCTACGACGAACAAGGGCGAACAGCAGGGACGTTTTTCCGTCTCCGTGTCGATGTTTTCCCAGATCTCGAATAACCAACTGCTTCTTTTTGCTTCTTCTCTCTCAGATTTGTTTTTTTGTTGATTTATTGTAGAATTTAGGGTTTGAATATTGTTTGATTAGATTTGCAAATTTGAGATTTAATTTGGGTTTTTGAATTAAGTTTTTTTATATGGATTTGATTTTAAGGGTTTTGGGGTTTCAAAATCTGGTTAATATTTAGTGTTTGTTTTAGATTTGTATACAATATTAATATTAATTCTTCTCGTTTTTTTATAAATAAGTTAAGAGTTGAATGTTCTTGTATGCATTTTTGAAAAAGTTTTAGTTTTAATCTAATTTTGGTTGTGTAAAAATCTGATGTGTTTTGGTTTGAACATGAGTTTGTTTAGCTTTTTGATTTTATAAGCAGATTTGTAAAAGTTTCTGAAGGGGTTGGTGTTCTTAGTTTGTATGAATTTTGAGAAAAGATTGATTTGGTGTTCTTAGTTGGTAAGTATAGGATGTGGTGGTCGCAGATCTTTGGTTGCCGGAGATGGCTGTTGGTGTTCGTCGGAGGGTTGTGAAGGAGGTGTTCGTCGTGAACGGTGGTGAAGGTGGCCGGTTGGTAGTAAAGACGTGGTGGAGGTGGCTGGATGATGGTGTGAACGATAGTGGAAGTGGCGGTGAACGGCGGTGAAAGGCCGTGAACGGCGGTGAAACCGGCGTCGGTGGTGGTGGAAGAAACCGGCGTCGTTGACGCTGGTGGTGGAGGAAGGTGGTGGTGGAGGGTGGTGGTGAAAATGAATGGGTGGTGGAGGAGGGTGGTGGTGGTGAAGATGGAAGGTTGGGTCTGGAAAGTAAGGCTTGGGATGAAAGGAATGAGAAGATGATGATGATGATGATGATGATGATCCGTATTTACAGGATAATGATGATGAAGATGGTCCCTAAGGTTTTTAATTAATAAAGGAAATTACATATTGGTCCCTATAAATTTAATTGAAAATATAGATAATTGTTAAATTACTAAAATGCCCATCATGTGCAGAGCACATGATGGGCCTAACGGCTCAATCATTGACGGCGTGACTCAGAGGGACCAAACACGTTATAAAACGCATACCACAGGGACCCAAGCCATAATTATTTCAATTTAGGGACCCAAAGTGTTAAAACCACCAAACCACAGGGACCAAATATGTAATTTACTCAATTTATTATTTAGTTTTAAACTACCCTTCTCCTCTTTTACTTTTTCGTTAATTATCCAAATTGTTAAATTCGAATATTCCTATTCTTAAAAATTCAAAAATAATAAATTTTTTTAAACATATGTATTGTCTAGTCACTTGGTTTCAGGATTTTTCCGGTTAAACATGTATATGGTCGTATTTTATACTTTTAGTTCATTTAGGCTTATCGGGTTGATATGAGTTATTTTATTAAAAGAAACAAGATAATCTAACTAATTTAGCATTCTTAAAAACAAGATAATGATTGAGGTATAAAAAAATATTATTAATTAAATTATAATTTAAATTGTTTAACTTAATAATTGCATAATTACATAATAAAATATAAAATATGATCAAGATTATTATTTTGACTAATTTTATTTTGACATTGTTTAAAAGTTAACATTTGCAATGTATATATATATAGATAGAGGTAGGTTTATACGAGAACGATATCAATTTAAGAAAATACGAAGACGATTCTTAGACACACATTTTCGGTTACGGTGGACTCGATGATGGAGGATTGACGCGATTCATGGAGGGTGAAGATAATTAAAGAAGCGTGACCGGTCAAAACCGCCTTTATTGACTGGATGAATAGTTAAGAATCGTCCTTGCGTTTTTCTTAAAAAGTTATCGTTCTCATTTGAACCTTTCTTTGTTTATATAAACTCATGAAATCATAAAAGTTATGAAAATAAAACTGACACGAAACAAAATTATTTATTAAACTGCTTAATAACTTAAGACGTTTCGTGCTATATCGCAACATCAATGTCTAATGTCGATATGAATCCCAATTTTTAATTATGAAGTAAGTTTTTAAATAAATAAACTTTATATATTTTTTTTGAAAAAATTAATTACTAATATTCATTTCCCACTTGTTCATAATTTTATGATTAAAACAAATCATGCATTTCGAATGTTAAAAACGTATAAACTTCGCGATAATTTCATCGCTTTTTCCATGTAATTCGTTTCTAAATAAATGCACCATTTGGCCTTATCCTTTTTCTAATACGTGTGGACCGTTCTGATTGGTTACACTAAAACTAAGTCCCCACTTATTAGTTACCTTTTTTTAACTTTATCCAAATTAACTGTACGTTTCATCCAAACACGTGTCATACTCTCAAGCATGGTCGATAGGGGCATAATCGGGATTTCACACTTTTTGTCGCGACTCGAGGGTGCGTATAGGGGGATTAATCTGGATTGCTTCTGGGCCTGGTGCATATAATGGTCCCCATTTTATATATAAAGGACGCGTGTCAAATGGTTAATTATGCCATGTGGAATGCGTATGTTAGTGTATTGTACGCAAGATGGGTTTCTATTGGAGACGCCACGTGAAATGAAGGCCATTGGGTCCCACATGTGACAGCTGGCTTTCTTTGGAGCTGTTTCTCAAATACGCCACACACAAGAGAAATCGTAGTTTAATTCTTTCTTTTTTGTTCTTCTTTCTTTAAAATAAGAATTATATTATTATAGTTTTTTAAAGCAACTTCGTTTATCATAAATTTAACATTTTATAAAGTTTAATTAGGCTAAAAGTGTATGGAAAAATATATGTTCGATATGATTGATGATGGTAAGAATATTAATTTGTGACTAAATAAAAGATTGTTCAATAATGTAGATTTTGGAAGACCTCTGATTCAATAATGGAACTTTTAGAATTTAATTTTCTATTATTAAAGGGAGCAATGGTTAGTGATCTTGGGAGATGGGTGAATGATGTTTGGATTTGGAAACGAGATTGGATTTCCAGCCCTTGGGGAAGATCGTTGGACGTAATTGCATGATCGTTATGTTATAAACGTGTTGCTTTCTAAAACAAATGGTTAAAAAAGTATGATCATTTTTATATATTTACATTCTTAAACTCAAGTATTATTTGTTTCAAGACACAAAAATTGTGCTTTAAAGGATGTACCTTTCATTGCTACTAGAGTGATTAGATATTACATCCGTTATAGTACTTGTATATGAAATTAAACTCTAGAGAGGTAATGTACCGTATAAATGTTTTAATTATTTACACAAACCGACCAAAATAATTTTGAGATATTCTCATGGATATAAAGGAAAATGGGCAAGAGCAATGAGGTATATGAGTATATTCGCGGGATGTATATTAAATATTATTGCATATAAGACAATTTTATGTTTAAAAACATGTCCAAATGAATGTAACCAATTCAGATAACGATTGAAATCGAATCATTCACGACTAGTGCCGTAAGATATATACATGTATTTTGTCGGCATTACAATTTTAGCGCATTCGATCGACGACCAAACATATGTTTAGATGATATTAATTGGTGACATTTATAACATCTTTTATTGCTGAAGACTTTGTTTTTCATTGTATATGTCACAATCCTACTAAAATACAAGTTTTGTCTATGCAAATTTAAATGGTATTGTATTGACATGGATATGCATTGTCCTTTGCTTGTGCCTATCCAATAAGGTTCATGCACGTAAGGCGAACACATGGGCTAAATTGCATATAGTTGGAGATAATTAGATATAAGTGTTATCTCAATGGTGATGTATGAAATGATATTTCCTTATGTATTTGTGCTCCAGCTCATTACTGATTGAAGAGGGGGGGGGGGGGGGGGGGGGGTTGTTATTGGACTGCTATATTGTCCATTTTGATGCTTAAACCGGTGCAATATTCACTCCCAATTGTTGCTTATAGTTCTTCTTCAACACCATTAATTTGAACGTGTATTATCATCTTACCAGAGAAGCCCTAAATTTTAACTAATGATCAACAAGATTATGTACTTCATATTTCATTATGTACCACAACCAATCCTCGACTTGATTTTCCCTTCCACTATGGCAACACATATGCCCAATTACATCATTAAGGAAACCATATATGAGAGCCTATCTAATCGACAATAGAGAAGAGAATAAGTTCTTGCTTCGTTTCTCCCTATTCTCCATTCGTAACTCGCAACCTTTATCATATGATAACATCAAAGATATTCTAACAACCCACAAACATCTATATATCAAGCTTATTTCCGTCTAACGATATATTATTGGGGTCATAGTAATAAAGTGTTACGGAGTAGCATTTTTATGAATCTTAGTAGATCTCATTGTCGTGATGTTGTCGGATTAAATAAAAGTTCAGATTGAATTTAAATAAACACGATTTTGCTTCAAGCTTGATATACGTGAAATAAAGTACTATTTCATCTCAAGTGCAACATATATATCAATTGATGTATTTTTATTTATTAGTTAAACATGTTTGAATGCGATTTTGAGATGTGAACCTTTTCAATGGGTAACTTGAGTTCAGTAACCCATATGAATTCATTTTTCCATTTTCAAAATATGCCTAAAAGATTATAAAAATAATGTCGCTAATCAGATGGTTAATAAATAATATTATTTGTCAATAATGATGTTGGTGGAATATTTTTTTGATAGCCACCAAGTGAAACCTATTAATTATTTAATAACACCATTAATTTAATATTCATCTTGACAACTATTTTATTCATTAAATTAACTTTCCAAGCTATCAATTCATTGGATATTTCCTTCTTTAGTTATATAAAGAAAGCAATTAAAAGGTGTATTTGATCTCATTCATTTGGTGGAGACATTATCTTTATTTTGGAAAAAGCAAACATATTACACATAATTACTCCACCTATTATTTTATTATCAATCAAATATTTTAACTATTTTTTTATATATCTTGTGAATCAAACTTTATATTATTATAACTTATAACCAAATTGACATAAATATAGTATAGTCACAGATGATATTATATGATTGTTTATTGCTTTTGATTGATACAAAAGCTAGAAGACATATAAATATTAGATACAAGAGAGTTTGAAGTGATCATCTTAAATCCTTTAATCAATATGTGTTTTCTAACTTTACAATTTTCTTAAATGTATCTAATTTGATTTTTGTGTAACCACTTTTAACAACAGTTTTGATTGAAAATGCTTTATGACAAGCAATACATGTAAATCTCATTAAAGATGATGAGACTGATGAGCATGTGTTAAAAGAGAGAATATTTATCGTATATAAATATATAATATGACTCTTTTTTTTTGAAAAGAATATAATATGACTCTTTAAAAACCTTAACAACAAACAAGCCAAATACTTTGGATTTAACTTAATATTAAGGTGAAAATTATCAGAAACTAGCATTTTAATGTTATAACAACCTTACTAATCTACTTTATTATTCACGTGTGACGAGTTATTATAAACTACCCAATTAAATTCTAGACCTCCTCTATAGGACCTTCTAGATTTTTCCTTGTAATGCACTATATGAGATTTGAATAAAATGTTACACTTGCTCCCTCTTCGTAGGCCCCTTAAAAACTTATGATGCTCGATGATGTTTGACCCACCATCTTTATGGTACATGATTGGCTTTAATACCATTTGAAATGTTTGAAAGCCTAAACAACTAGTTATCCCGATACTTTGAAATGAACTTATTCATGGTAGAAGTTGTTAATAAACTGCAATTTTATGCTTATAAGGAGTTTGATAATATATTTTTTATTCATATAAGATATCTTGTTACTTGTAACTGCTGTATATCTAACAAAAACTTGAGACGACATAATCTAATGTAGCATATTGTTTTTCATTGATGTTTAAGCTAATATTAATTATGTTTATTCTAATTTAACCTTCTTTATAATTTGATAGAGACCGGTGATTGTTTTATTTAAAACAAACTATAAAAAAAGTGGGAATATAAAGATATGTCGACACCCAAAATAAAAAAATGTAACTATTGGTTTAGAATGCTAGGTTTTTCTGTTTCTTTATATTTTGATGAGATGGTGACTTCCACTGGGTCACACTTGTTATGTTAACATTGATTTTTGTATTTCAAAATATAAACTATTAAAAAAATTGAATTGTTAGTGTTTATATCAAATAAAAATACCAAGTAAACACATAAAATTCTTAAACAAGAAAACAAATAAATGATATAGGTTTAGAGGAAGGTTTTTAAAAATAAATAAATTGAAAACTACCTTGGCTAAAGTAGAAGCTATAAGATTATTTATATACCTTCAGATAAAAATTGTAATTTTTTAATCAATATTTTAAGATATAATAGTGTTTTCTCACATGACTAAAGCAGAAGTTGTTATGTTAATTTGGTGTCTGATACGAGGTAAACAAATTAACATACTTTCGGTCAACAATCGTTTCCATTTCATTAACTGCGATCAACCTGGGAGTATTCAAGTAGCTATTGAGACGTCATAGAAAGAGATCCATCACGTGGGAGTTTGGATCGATAATTCATCGTCAATTTCCCCCCTAACAGGTAATGCCCATCTAAGCTATCAAAACAAAGGGATTGAAACCACAAAAAGTGATGATGTATTGACAAAAGGCCTAGAAAGATGTGATGGGATATAATAAGCTCCATAACAACCGTTAATCGAATTTCAAGCTCCAGTTCATGGCATGGAGCAATGGCTTCTCCATGGTTCATTGTATAAGTGCTTATTTTGTTTGAGTTTCGCTTGATCTATTTTTAGCCTACTACACTATACCATAAGCATCAACTAGTTTTTCTTTAATGTACACTTGTCTTGCTAGCTTTTATATATCTTTCCCTATATATTTAAAGCAATGTAGTTTTCATATCCCTTTAGGTTGATCTATTAAAAAGGTAAAAGTAAATTTTGTTGTTTATATTTAGGAGAGAATATTATATTCAAATAAACCACAAGGATGTGACGTACTGCTTAAGGCACGTGGGGAAAGTGGCTAGTCAACCCTTCTACACCAGGTTCAAATCCAGGCGCTTCCAAATTGCAGCCACTAGGGAGTAACTCAGGGCATCATGCTTTATCTGTCGATGAACCTTGTCGGAATTAGTCGAGACAAAGACTTGGATACCCTTTCAAAACAATATTATATTTAAATACAACGTAAAAAGGTTTGTTTAATATTATTTTAAATATTATCGTCAACATAATTCCCGGTAAATGAAGTAGCATAGGAACTTGAAATGACCTTGATGCTCAATTCTATATGCCTTGTTGTCCCCTCTTTCTTGAATTCAATTCAAGATTCCAAGATTTGGTCTCTAAAAGCAGCATTTCGTATCGAGATCACAAGAGATTTGTTTTAATCGAATAACAATACATAGAAAACAAAACAATAATCAACAAAATAGGTTTGTATTTCAATACAAAAAGTTGAAATAAAAATATAAAAGTAATCCTAAGAAAAACAAACAAAGGCATGCATAAGCATCTGAGTAGTTTATATACACCGACTAATTTCTTAATGACGATGAATGAGGTCATCATAGATAAACAATATTACTAAATTGATTTTAACCGTAACCTAAATCTAAACGTGGTAAAAGCATAACTTGTTTTAAACAAGTGTTACAAGCCAAAACCACAACATACAAAGATGACCGAATTTATGAGTAACACCACCTTTATCGTTAACTCATTGTTTCTTCAGTTAGGTTGCGTTTGACAAAAATAAGCTAGCTGATAAGCTAGTTTATTGAAACGCTGGTTGATGGTAGTGTTTCATCAGCCTTTTATACTTTTTTTCAATTACACCTCTAATAATATTAATTATTGTATCTAAAGTTACTAATTTTGGTCATTTTATAGACTGATAAGCTAATTTTCGTCAAACATATTATATTCATAAAATAATCTATCAACTGCTAGGTAGCTTATTAGTCAACATCTAGCTTATCAACTATTTTGTCAAACCAGTTTAATGGGGCGGTTGCAAGTGATAGCCAGCTCAGTTGGCTTGATGCGTGGGTTATAGGACCTATGTGGGGAGGTCAGGAGTTCGACTCCAGGAGGCCTCCATGTGGGGGATTTTCCCTGAACAACAGCCGTGTTCGAATCCTAATACGATGCCTTGAAGCCCCAATATGGGAAACTGGATGGCTAGACCGAGGGTGGTCACTTCTCTTCGTAGGAAGATTTGAACTCGGGTCGAGAGACTTGGCGCCTCGATGGCACGCAAGATACTTCGCTGTACCAACTGCTATTAAAAAAAAGTTTAATGTGGCGGTTATGCTTCCATTTCCATCTACATCTGGGCCGTACTTTAAAAAGTCATAGTTATACATAAATTGGGCCTGACTAATCAAAGCCCAAAACTCGTAAAGGGTAAACTAGACATTACCCATCCAGTCCGCAAAACCCTAACTTATTCCCATCCTCTTTGCATACTCACCTCGCCCACTCTCAACCAAAACCCTAGCTCCACTCCGCGAAGATGCCGCCGAAGTTCGATCCGTCACAGGTCGTCGACGTTTACGTCCGAGTCACCGGCGGTGAGGTCGGAGCGGCGAGTTCACTCGCTCCGAAGATCGGACCACTCGGTCTGTCTCCAAAGAAGATCGGAGAAGACATCGCCAAGGAAACCGCCAAGGACTGGAAGGGCCTCAGAGTCACCGTCAAGCTCACCGTCCAGAACCGTCAGGCGAAGGTCTCCGTCGTCCCTTCCGCCGCCGCTCTGGTGATCAAGGCGCTCAAGGAGCCTGAACGCGATCGTAAGAAGGTGAAGAACATCAAGCACAGCGGGAATATATCGCTCGATGATGTGATCGAGATCGCGAAGGTGATGCGACCTAGGTCAATGGCGAAGGAGTTGCAAGGAACGGTGAAGGAGATTCTCGGAACGTGTGTTTCGGTTGGTTGCACTGTTGATGGAAAGGATCCGAAGGATTTGCAGCAGGAGATTGCTGATGGAGATGTTGAGGTTCCTCTGGATTGATTTTATGATGATGATAAGGTGAGGATTTTTGTTAGATTTCAGTTTTTTTTTTTCATCTGTTGTTTTGATACTTTGGGAATTTTGATTTAGCTTTACTTTAATGGCAATATCATATGAGTTTGGGGCCTAAATATTGAAATTTTTTGATGATTTCAAACTATAATAATCCTAGATTGAAATGTTATAGTGAATCGGAATAATGTTTACTAAATGGATGGTGGAATTAAAATTGCTCAAGTGCTGTTTAGTATTAGGCGGTGTGATTTGAGTTATTTTAGAAAGTGCACAAAGTCTTGCAATGTGTTCAGTTACGATAAGAATTGAATTTGTCATTTTTTTCTTCAGCTTAAAGGTCTTATTTGGAGGTTATTTGCTCTTGTAACAAGAGAAAAGTAGTTTAAAGCGTGGCCGGCTTGGTGTTGCCATTGGTACAATTCGATGTTAACCTTGTTTTTGCTGATTGTCTTATTGATCTGATATCCATCGATTTGATATCTTTTATGTAATTCTCAGTCCTCAATGATTCTTAATTTCTTAATCATATAGCCACTCTGATGCAGTTGTGTGTTCTGTGGTTGTGCCTTTAAGTTGGCCTTTGCATCTTTAGCATCGTACGGGTTCTATGTCCCACCCGTTGGGGTTTTTGACGTCTTAGGCCATCCGCAGCCGTATCAGCTTTACGACCACCTTACCATTACCTTACCATTTCATCCACAGCCGTACAGGTCATACCACCTGCATTATTTAAATAATAAAATATGTATATATATATATATATTCTGTATGTATATGTATGTGTGTGTGTGTTTTTACCGGCTGTGAATGCTCACAGGAGCCTCCCCATACAGCTCACTCACCGATGAGCCTCGGTGGTGTTACCGGCTGCAAGGGGCCGGTGCAGCCTCCCTCACAGCCGGGCCGCGGATGGCCTTAGATGTAGGTATGGTGAGATCAACTACAAAATGTGGCAGCCTACTCCTGATTCAACCTTGATTTTCAACCATGGTTTTAAATGACTTGTTAACCGTTATGGCACCAAGGCTTGGAGGCACTTGGCACTGTCACCGCGTTAAAACTCTGTGGCTCTACATTAAGTGGCTCTACATTAAGGCTTGGCTTTCATGGTAACATGTTATAGCGTGTCATGTCATGTTACTACACATTACTTCCTAAGTCGTTTTTTTAAACATATAACATGGGGATAAATGGTTATTATGTACTAAATTTGAGACTTAAATAGTTAATTAAACACTAAAATGAAATATAAAACCTAAAACCCTAAATAGGTGAAACTTGAAAACTTACTCATTCTTCCACAAGGTGAGTTGAACATAACTTTGTAAGTAAAGAAATAACTTTCTAACCAGTGTAAGAAGTAACGTGTAAGAAGGTGATGAAGCCGAATCTGGGTATTGATTGTATCTGAAAACCGTCAATATGTTCACTATTTTAGTTTGAATCCAAATATGATTGTATAAGTAGGGACTCCAAAAGATAAGAATGAGAATAAAGTTAATTATTTTTTATGCAAGTTGCCTTTGATTTTCATATTAGAGTGTCTCAAAGCCAGAGACGGATCCGAGAATTTTTCCATATGATGGCACCATGTATACGATTGAACTTTCTAAAACAATATGGTTGCACATTTCGTAAACCTAATTTTTTTAAGCTTATGCCTGAGCGACTATATGGAAGGCACATGTCACCATCCATAGCAACTTAACTAGGTCCATCCATGCTCAAAGCTTCCAGAGATATGAACTTGTTTCACGTTTGATTCGGGTTTCTACTAAAATATTGTTCTTTAGAACTTGTATGTATTTATCGTGATTTTTATACGTTAGTGTCACCCCATATGGGCTGGGATGGACTTCTTGTTTTGGGTTGTGTTGAACTATAGGCAGCCCAGGCCTGCCATTATTGTTGATGTTGTGGGCTGCGACTTTTTCCTCACCCATGTATATATTGTTTTACATGTATAAGTTATAACTTATAGCTACAAGCCTACAAGGATAAGGATGTGTTCAAAAAAGATTCTTAAAAGAATAGGGAATGGAGAAACCCCACAAATACCTCCACATCTCTATTTGTCCTCGACAACACGTACTTGGAAGGGAAAATGGTTGGTGAGCGTAAAACTAGCTCATACTTCTCTTTCGTTGTCCGTGGCCTTTAGACGAGTTCTTATATATGATTCTTGTAAACATTGGCTTATGAATTGAATCTATTAATTTTCTTAAGGTTCAACAAACTCTTCTTCAAGTGAATGCTTTGTCACACAATCCAAAATTGCTTATCTAAGCAACCCAAAACCATAATGAGATAACGCCATTAACAACATCCGAAGAATAACTCATAAGAATCGAGATGATAAATGTTGAAAAAAATTGATGTGGAGTACTAAATCCCAAATACCATCACTATGGAGGTTCCATATACAAGATTAGGAGGGAGGAATGACAAAGAAAGAAAATTCAATAACATTATTCCAATTTATCAAAATTTTAATCAAGTGTCAAAATCATGAGATTGGCGCAGGTGGTTGCTATGGAGGTGGGTTTCTTTGAAGAACTTAAGGCGGGCAAGTTGTGGGTAGGGAGAGGGGGATGTTAGAGGATAGGAAGAGAGAGTAGATTTTTTATGAGAAAGGAATGGGATAATATAGGGTAGAAAATTTGGTAAAATGATGATAACTAGTTATTAAGAACCCGGGCTTCGCACCAGGTTATAAACTGTGGTAAATTTTATTATAAGTAGTAAGAAAATTTTATATAGATTTATATGACGAACTTCATGTATTGTGTTGTGAATTTAAATATATGCTTACAATCAAAAAGAGATATGGTGTAGATGATGTCTATTTTACGTGACTGATAGCATGTAGATAATATGTGTGTGTGTGTGTGTGTGTCGGGTGGGGGTTATATATTAATGGTTATTTAAAATAAATAAAAAAACTTAATAAATAAAATGTCATAATAAAATAAATAAATAAAGTAAAAGTAACAAAATGTGAATTATATAGTTTGAGAATAAAAAATATAAAGATGATATACTATAAAGACCAAATATGTAATTTAACCAAACTTTTTTTAGATTAGTTTACGAACTTAATTTAACAAAGTTGGATGAAAGGATGAAAATGAAATAAAAAAATACATAAGAATGAAAAAAAACAGTTTTTAAAGATCAATGACTAAAAACACATAAATATCAAATTATAGGGACCAATGTTGTACTTTATTGCATAAGTTTACTGTTTATTTTCAATAGAAATTGATATAAGAGGGACCAAAGTTGTACTTTATTGCATAAGTTTACTATTCATTTCCAATGTAAATTGATATAAAGGATAATATTTCTACGTGCAAGACATTCGAGTGTATTTCATAAGTGATTGTATGATAAATAAAAAGCCTATTTTTTAAAATACAGAGATAAATGTATAATCTCTTCTATTTATTTGTTACAAAAAAAGTAAATATGGTGCCTATTTTTTATATGTTTTTTAAATTTTGGTTAAACATTAATTTTATATATATACATTTACCAAATGGATATCACTCTTCCTAAGCAATAGTGATATCCACCCCATTTTCTAATATTTGATTTATTATAATATTTACAGTTTATACCCTTTAAGTTATTTAATTATTTAGTTTATACCTTTTAGTTATCTTTATTTTATTTTACGTTTTTATTATATTAACACGTATAATCGTATATTGACTAAAATACGTTTTAATTTTAACAAGTTACATCATTATATTCGTCTCTTCAACACCTTTATAATGAGCCTAATATTGAATATTTTTTTATTTAATTATGATTTTTTATATAATATATATACTATATAAAAATATTTTAAATATTTACAATTCATACTATTATATAGTCTTTTAGAAAATGTCTAAAGACTTGATTGTGAAAAGAACGCGTCTTAATTCCGAAGACGTGATAGTTATTGTTTCAAATACTAAATCGTCCGAAGACTTAATCATTATTTATTTGGAAGACTTAATCTTAATTTTAACTGTATAGTTAACCGGAAATATTGACTACATCAAAAAATGCATTAACCCGATTTCAATTTTATATTTTCTCATGAGATTTTCTTTTCTAGGTTAATCGTCTTTTGAGCCATAGTTGTCCTATCGATTTATGTTACATTTCAATTATTTTTTGTTGATTTATATTGTTATATTTTTATGACCTCCCATCTCCCCACAACACGGGGCCAAAAGACCTCGTTTATTATAATTAAAAAATCAAAACATGAATTGTAGGTTCATTTTATTTCAATCATTTATACATATTCTTCTTTCTTTCGTGTATATAAAAATTAAACTTAAAATATCATTCTGCCTTTGTCCTTTTATGATTCTAGAAACATCCATTGCATATATCAATCAACGTTCCACATGTGCAACTTCTCAATAAGAACTTTACCAAATTATGTGGTGGTCATGTCTACAACACAACAAAGAACAAACTCAATTATTGTGACATGTTATCTACATTTTTTTCATTTCAAATATGTTTTATCTCTTATACATACATAAACACACACACACATGTGTGTGTAAAAAACAAGAAGTTAAATGATTATATATATATATATATATATGTGTGTGTGTAATACACATATTTTATCATATATGATCTAACACATGTTGCATGGACAAAAGACAACCTTTGGTTGCTTTGGCCAAGTCCTTTGCTTCCCTTTTGGATATGCTTAAATATGTTTATCACGTATAATCATATATGATCTTGAAAATTTTCATCTTCTCACAAATTGATCAATTACTCGCATTCAATCCTTCTCCCTCTCATATATATATATATATATATATATATAGATAGATGTATGTATCTCAAAAATACCTTTTCATCATACTTTTGTGAGGGATTTCAACAACCAATGGTTTCTATTACAAAATTGTCCATAAAATAACATGATACAATGTGTGATTTATTTTGATACGACTTTTCAAATTATTGTCCATCTCAAAATCAAGAATTATGACAACAATTTCAAACCCCACATTCTAACACCTGGTTTTTCTCAAAACCGTTCGTTTCTAAGATATTTTTCATGGTTGATAATTTTGTTTCACCAACCTCCATCAATATGTGCCTATATATATTCAACAATTTTCTTTAATTCTCTTCAAACCAATTCTCATCATCTCTTTCTAACGTCGGAGTAGGTTTCAAATTTGTCTCTTTCTACTTTGATATCAGAGAGAAAGAGATTAATTGTACATACATATATATACGAAACCACGTTACGTAATAATAACAACATGATGACGTTGAACGATATGGCAAGGTCAATGAGGATGGTGCGTGTGAAGTCTCTCCTAGAGACTGCACCGTTGCAGATTGTCCCTCCAATGAAACCGTCTTCGGCTCCTAGGCTGGCCACTATTCGGGAAGAACGAGGGGAAGGTTTTGAAGAACGACGATAAACATTGGTCATATGATTCTAACATATGACCATATATGTACATATGGGTTTCGAGAGGACTTCAGAGATGGACATATATATGTCTAGTTCATCCTGATGTTCTATGATGAGATAATTTAGCATTCTGCTTTGCTTTATGTCTTTACTGTTGTTCATATTTATATGATGTAAACAATTTTTTATTTTTATCAACCTGTGTATAAAAATAATGTCTATGATATTATATTGAACAAATAAATATAATATGTTCGTATTAATCTTTGATTCATAACTTAACCGTAATTGATCACATCCAACAATATGTATTATGTCAATGGGTTTCATAAACGTTGGAAATCTTATTACCAATTGAGCTTCCTCATAAGGTTTTCCAATTTTCTATTTGCTTATCACATCTTTGATTTAAATTGTTTATCTCTATATACACATATAACTATATAAGAACATCAATTTTGAGCTAACTCTCATTAACACTTGGACTTTAACCACTTTTTATCATCGCACATGGGTTACGGTGAATTATTTTTACATTTTTGTTGGTGCAAGGTTAGAAAACATTTTCATTTATGTATACACTTGATAATACTATTTACTTTGATGATAACAAGCGAAATATGTTCATATTTTATTGATTAATGTTTCCATTGATTTTTGAAAGAAATATTGTTGTGATCTTATAAGTCGAGTATGTCAGAGACGTACAAAAAAATCGATTGCAATTGTACATTGGGATGTGTTGTTAAAGTTGCTCATCAAGAATGCATTAGATATGTGTCACAAAAAACCCGATGTTAAATTATATATTGTGGGATGTATATGATGCGAAACTCGGCAAACCCAGGTGAACCTTATCCAAAAAAATAAATAATGCGAAACTCGAAAATTTTATTTTAAAAGTATGCTATTAAAAAAGTCACCGCGAAATTAGATATGTGTCATTGTGTTCATTATTGAGGCTACATTTGCAAAGAAGATTAACCAATATCTGCTTTATTCGACATTAAACGGGACGACCAAATTAAACAAGGTATTTCCCATTTTTATAAAGACTTCTATACAAAAAACAACGGTATTTCTAATTATAACACTCTGGGATATTAAATATATATATATATATATATATCTCTTTTCACCCTCCCAATAAAATGGAACTTAAAAAACAAATGGATCCATTGTAAAACAAGAGTTGAAGAAATTTTGGTTAACAATTTGTGTGGAATGTGTCTGAGAAACTATAAAAGAAACCCTTGGTTTTCTATAAACCTTATTTGGCTATGCCCGTAAAAATCAATATATTAACATCGGATGAGTTAGAAAATGTTTCAATATTTTCAAGAATTTTTTTGGACATGATATAAGAATGTCTGCTTTGAACAAAAAATGATTTTGCAAT